>CM062604.1:26747945-29427255 GCA_031470985.1 Agastache rugosa
AGCTCGGTTGGTTAGAAAAACTCAGCTTGAAAAGATTATCTTTACGTTTTCGGCTTAGTCAAGTTGTACAACTTTCAGAAAGACACAGCTGTCTTTGGAGAACAGCTGTGTATGCAGTTTTAATAAAATATGCAATGAGATGATAAAGTTAGCATTAAAACTGAAGATAAAGAGAAATAAAGAACACGAGATTTTTACGATGTTCGGAGTAACACCTCTTACGTCCACGACCAGATTCACTAGTAATTCACTACCACTTGGTTTCCAAGTACCAAGCAACTTCACAACTCTAACCCGAGCTGTGTTCCAACAGTTTGCGGGCACTGTCAAGCCTAACCTTCCAGTTTACGGGTATTGAAAAAACCTTACAGACACTTGAATTTCTCGCTTCAAGCAAGCGTAACCTTGACCTAACCTTTCTGGGTAAAGAGGGGTTTGGTTTGGGGTTCCAACTATGAACGAGTTCTTACAATTAAGAACTTTAGAGTTAGATGAACTCGTTCAAGATCTAGGCGTAAGATATACAATAAATTCTGCCTAGGGATCAGACGAAAAACTAAGCAGTTTCTGGACTAGAAACACTTTAAGATAAAGTGTTCTTTGAACTACGTAGAACTGCTTGAGAGCTTTTGAAGACTTTGAGATTTTTCAGAGAAAGAAAGCTTGTGGAGAGTTTTTCGTTATTGATCCTGAGGTTAAAGACGGGTTTATATAGGTAAAGATTCAAGACTAGCCGTTGGAAGAGCCGTTTGAATCTTACCTACTATTCTTAAATTCGATATCTGCCGTTGGGCGATTCTACACTTGTCTTCATTTGTGTCACATCCTAGGTTCTGAAGTCTAGAATGCTGATTCGGCAATCCCTCATTGGTCGAGGCATGTTGACTTCCTCTGACACCGGGATCTTCTGCCTCTGGAGCTGGCTTTCAGAATCAGAGCTGGATTGGGCAAACTGACCTGAAGTGATGTCATCAGAGTTAGTTCCCTTTGTTTCATGCAATTGACCAGCTGTCTTGAACTCAGCTCGATTAATCTTCAGCTTGATCTTCAGCTGGATCCTGCTCCGTTTTGAACTCAGCTCAGCTGGAAAACTCAGCTGATAGCTGACTTCTGCTGTAAACACAGCTGGGTTGTCTGCTGCTTCTTCTTCCACTGTCTTCCGCTTCCTGAACCTGTAAATCTAGAAAATCTAGAGCTCAAACAGGCGAGCTGGAAAACACTACTTAGGTTGAAGCGATCATCTATTCGGTTGGAGAATCAGTTGGGTTTTGGTATTAAATCAAAACTTCATAATTTTCCCAACATTAACTTCATCTCCTGATCTCTCATCCTCATCACCATCATCCTCTGCTTCCTCACCATCTCCACCTCCTGTTCCACCTCCTTCAAATACTCACACTATGATTACTCGTGCCAAAGATGGTATTTTCAGACCCAAAAGTTATGTTGCTCATACTGTCACTGCTGAGTCAGGTGGTTCTACTGGATTTTTTGCTTTTCTTGCCTATGAAAATACTGTTATTGCTCTTGTGGCTCAACAGTCATCCTCTAAAAGTCACAATCGGCCATCTTTACCAAAGAATGATGATGATGCCTTAGCTCATCCTGGCTGGTTTGCAGCCATGGACAAAGAATTACAAGCTCTTCACATCAAAGGTACTTGGATTCTACTTCCACCTGATCCACGATACAAAGTTATTTCTAACAAATGGGTTTTTAGAGTCAAAACCTTACCTAATGGTGCTCTTGATAAGCTCAAAGCCAGACTTGTGGCAAGAGGTTTTGAGCAACTTGCTGGGGTGGATTTTCTTGAGACTTTTAGTCTGGTTGTAAAGTCTTCAACAAAACGGCTTATATTTTCTATAGCTGCTTCAAAAGGTTAGAAAATTCAGCAGATAGATGTCAATAACACCTTTCTAAATGGTGAGCTTGACGACACCATCTATATGACTCAACCCAAGGGTTTTGAAGACAAGGAGCATCCTAATTATGTTTGCAAGCTTCAGAAATCCTTATATGGATAAAAACAGGCTCCTCGAGCTTGGTATGATAAGCTACGCTCTTGCTTATATCAACTTGGCTTTCAGAGGTCCACTTCTGACTTTTCCTTGTTCTATCGAAAGCTCAACGGTGTTCTCACTATCATTCTCATCTATGTGGATGACATCTTAGTCACCGGTGATGACCACAATGAAGTGTTACAGATTATTTCTCTTCTCCACGATCAATTTGCTCTTATTACTCTTGGAGAAGTGCACTACTTTCTGGGTATTGAAGTCTCAAAGGTTGGTTCCTCCTATTCTCTCTGCCAAACTAAATATCTCCATGATTTGCTTCAAAAAACGAATATGAGCAACTGTAATCCTTGCTCTACACCCATGACGCCTGCCACCAAACTTTCCAAAGCTCAAGGCCCTCCTTTTCATGATCCAACACTTTACAGAAGCACTCTTGGTGCTTTGCAGTACCTTACTCATACCAGACCTGATATCGCTTTTGTCGTCAACAAGTTAAGTCAGTTTCTGCAAAGTCCCACCACTGCTCATTGGAATGCTTGCAAACGTTTGCTCAGATATCTTAAAGGCACTTCTCATCTTGCTCTACATTTCACACCTTCTTCTTCTCAAAAACTTATCGGGTTTTCTGATGCCGATTATGCTAGTTGTCCAGATGATAGACGTTCTACTGGAGGGCATTGCGTTTATCATGGCAATCATCTTGTTATCTGGAGTTCTAAGAAGCAAGGCGTTGTTTCACGGAGCAGCACTGAATCCGAATATCGCTCTCTTGCTAATGTTGCTACTGAGATAGTATGGCTTCAAGCTCTATGTTTTGAGCTTGGTTTAGCTATTTCACCTCCTCATCAAATCTGGTGCGACAATTCTAGCGCAGTGGCTTTATCTTCCAATCATGTCTTTCATGCTCACACAAAACACATAGAGGTGGATGTTTATTTTATTCGTGAAAAAGTTCAAGAAAAGGTTGTGGAAGTTGGTCATGTTCCTGCTCAAGATCAGGTTGCTGATATTTTTACAAAACCTCTTGCTGAGCCCAGATTCTGCATGCTTCGTGCCCAACTCCAATTGCGATATCCTTCTGATCCTGGTTGAAGGCTGGAGACAGAAATCTTTTCCAGAGTATATTAGATTATTATTTTGCAATTAGTTAGAAATTAGTTGTTAGAGGTGGTTAAGCCGCCATTTGTATTTGCTGAGTCAGCAAAATTCTGTTAACATAGAAATTAGACTAGAAGCTTCTTTCATGTTGTATATATATGCTTGCTTTATGCACATGCATTAGTCAGTTAGCAAAATACAGAAAATTTCTCCAATTCTCTTTCTCTCTCTTCTTCTTCTTCTCTGTTTTTCTCATTCTTGTATTTCTTATGATTTTCGTTAATTCACATTTAACACCCTCTAATCAGTCCACAGAACATAGACACCCGAATTCCAAAATTTCATGTCGGCTCCCTGTTTGGGCGCGACGTGGGATACAGATTAAACAAGATTCTAATAGGAAGTTTAGTCAAGAAGCCATCATACCTTAGATGCAACTAGTAGTAGATATGTTTTAAAAACATTAGCAACAAGTAGTAGCTAGATATGTCTTGATTACAACTACTGATGCAAGATAAAATAAGTCCATCCGATAACAAACACATACTATATAATATACATTCCTACATAATTAATAAATCGTAATTGAAGATTAATAAATCTTAATTACCTTTTTCCCTAGTAAAGCACCTATTCAACCCTAATATGTTTTGTTCGATTGTACAAGAGTTTTTACCAAAAAATAAATAAATAAATAATGAGTACTTGCGCGTGTGTGAGAGAGAATGTTCAAACAAAATGATTTCAATGATTATATTTAAAAATATAGTACAACATAGCAAAACTTGATGAGGCTTGAATAGCTGGCAAAGCAAACATGACAAGAAAATAAGATGGCCGTCAAATTTATTTGAAACACACGTACTAATTTATTCTTGAATATAGCAAAGGCCATCATATATATACTATTTTTTTAATTGTAGTCATTTGGGTTGGAATGTAGATGTGCGACGGTAGCTTGGAAGAATCCAACAAGACCCTCTTTAGCTTTCTTGATACTCTCCTGTATCACATTGTGGTTATCTCCTTTTGTGGTGTATGTGGTTGTGGATTTGAAAATGCAACCTCCATCAGGACCGGGTTCAACCTTGTTCACACTCAAGACAGACTCGAAATCGACACCCATATTAGCACCTTCGATTATACTGAACTTGTACACGTAATTTGCCTCGTCCACTTCTTCAACTCTATGCTTCATGGTCTTCACTTCGCTCCCTATTCATGCATATGGCAAAAAATCAGAAGATTTCCGACGGATATATTTTGCGTTGGATTTTTATTTGTTTATAAATATTCAACATTCCAACGGCTATTGTCTATTAAAATGTCCAAAAAATGTGAAATTTTGAAAGCTCGAATACGTGTGACCCACTGGAATTGAAAAATTAGTTGAACGTTTATTGATAAAAAAGAATTAGTTAAAAACTAATTAAAAAAGAAGTGGCAATGTTTCCGTTATAGCACTACGACATCTGACAAGTGACAACATACAAACTTAGAAATATATGAGATTAATTTCCCTTTCGAATGAAAATAAGAAAATTAGTATTCTATGTTGATGATATTTATCGCTAATTAATTTTAGGGTAATTTTAAATATAGCCCCCAAATCTTTCACTATAGCCCCCTATTAAAATAATAATATATTAAATTATAAAAGTATTATTATATCCTTATAGCCCCAACTTATAATTCTAATAAAATAATAATAAAATAAACCCTAAAATTATAATCATCAATACAGTCCCCTTGAAAAAAAAAGATACTTAAAAGCAGTATAGCCCCCTAACACAAAGATACGCAGAACAGATAGAACACAAGAAAGAAATACCGTGCTTCAATGAAGAGGCAATAATGTATGTTCATCATCCTTAATACTTATTCTCTCATTCATCTTTGTTCGTCATAGTAATTTTTTATTGTTTGTTTTAGTATAAAAAATAATTCTAAAAAGTAAACGGAGAAGATCACTATATGAATTTCAATTCATGATATTTGATGAAAAAATTGTAGTGATAATTGTTGTGCTCGATCAGTTTGATTATTGCCTGCTAAATGGACTCGAATAAACTCATTTTTTGGCAAATTCGACAACTTTCATTTCGTTCAGTCGTTTCATCAAGCATGTGGTAGACAATAAATAGGTCAAATCCATCTTTTAATTCAAAAATTCATAGCGAAACGTCAAAATAATATGTATACATTCAGATGAAGATGCTTTCGGGGGATGATCTAAATCGTACCGATCTTTTCGGATTTTACTTCGATCAATGCATTTTTCGACGAGAATGCTTTTTCAATCGGAGCCAGAGCTGATCGAGTGGCTGTATCAGAGCCAGTCGACGGAGAGATCTCGCCCTTTCGCGATTGCTAGAATCATTGCATACAAATGGATTCTGATTCTTTATTTTGAAATTTGGAAATGAACATTTTTGGAGAATTGAAAACATAAAAAGCAGCATATGAACAAGATGATCCGATAAGGGCCGCAAACATAACCTTTTTTTATTAGAATTTTAAGTGAGGGCTAAACTTTAAAGAATAAAATATTACTTTTTAATTAGAATTATAAGTTGGGGGTTTAAGGGTATGATAGTACTTTTATAATTTAATTTATTATTATTTTAATAGGGGCTATAGTGAAAGATTTGGGGGCTATGTTTAAAACTACCCATAATTTTATAAACTTGCACCAAACGAATTCAAACCTAACCGGTGTAACAATTTGTATCGTTTCATTTATAAATGATAATTCACATTTAATATGTGAGCTCTGGGTTGACCCATCCGGTGACCCAACCCGAAAAAGCCAGGTCCTTAGGTGGCTCCATTTCCCTAAAAACAAGTCCAATTAAATTTCGGTCCTTACTCCTTACTGAAATTTTATCTTGATTTAATGAGCTTAGGTCGAACAGTTTTAATGGACATTTCTAATCTAGGATAACAAAGTCGTATAACGTACCTTCATTGAAAGTAAGCAATTGGATTGATCCAGCTCCACCATTACCCTCTGTAAATTCAATGCTCTTGAAAACCGAAGGCAAAATCTTGGGCAATAGGTTGTTGGAATCAAGAATGAATGCTTTAAAAAACCTAGCTGGTGGAATTGAGCATGTCAGTTCTTGCACATCAACAATCACACCCATGATTTCTTTTTTCCTTTTCTTTTCTTGAAGAAATTAAATGATTTTAGAAGACTAAATGGAGAAGAAGAGCTAATTGAGTTGTGTGTTCAATGTAAGAACCGATGACCCTATTTATAGTACTGAAGATAGGGGTAAGATTGTCATTTTGATTGGCATTCTATCTCCATTAAATTTTCCTACGACTTGTTGCACAAATTATATCTCATCATTGGAAGCATTTTCTTTCAAGAATTTTTGTTACTGGTCAAATTTGTACATACGTCGGTTGTTGAATTTTCTTTCAAGACTCAAATTTTACTATAAATATAGAGAATATATTTTTATTTTTTTATCTCAATAAATTGATATCCTTTTAATAAATCGATATCTAACGTAAGTTTTCGCACATACTGTGTGCATATACCAATATACTCCTTCCATCCACGAAAATTGTAACTAGTTTTTCGTGGTATAACTTTTATTAAAAATATGGTAGATAGTAAGTGAGTGGAGAAAAAGACCCACTAGTGTGGGTGAAGAAAGAGATAAAAAAGTAAGATAGTGAGGTCGTGTCCTAAAGTGAAAAAAAAAATGAAAACTAGCTACAATCTTTGTGGATGAACAAAAAAGAAAAACTTGCTACAATCTTCGTAGATGAAGGGAGTATATTATAGACTGACGATACTTATTAAATCAAGAGATAACTGATATATAAATTTATACTCCCTCCGTCCACGATATATATAAAAGTCATATTGTGTCTTGTACACAGAGATTAAAAAAGTTGTTGGAGTGATTGTGAGTGGAATAAAAGTACAATTTGAATGGTAGTGTTAAAGGTACAATTTGTGGAATAAAAGTAACAATTTGTAGGAATAAAAATACAATAAAGTACAATTTGTAGGAATAAATGTAGAATTTGTAGGAGTTCATCAACAACAAAAATAGGTAAATGTAGGAGAGAATGGAGGATGTGATGATATAAAAAGTAAAGTTGGATTTTTTTTGTAGACAAATATAAATGGATAAGTAAGACTTTATATTGTGGATGGATGGAGTATAAATAATGGATAGATATAATTTGTAGTAGCTGACACGTGTATAATTCCAAATTCCAACGGATGAAATATTTTTCATGATTTTGGGAGGAGAATCGGAAATTGCATACTTCAAAGACGCTTGAAGACAATAAAATACTCCCCCACTCCACGAAAATATTCCCTTTCATTCACACAGAAATTAAGAAATTATATTTAATTTTCTTAGAAATGCATTACTTTTATTCTACTGTTTAATTTTGTCATTATTTTTTATTATACATATCAATTTTCATAAATATTAAATAAGATTATATTAATAACGTAATATTATAATACAATTCTAATTAAGAAAGTGAACTATATTTTTTGGACATCTCTTCAAGGAAAAAATGGGCTATTTTCGTTAGAGAGAGTGAATAGAATACTTTTCCGTCATTCATTCATTATTATTGAGTTCATGAAAGGTAATATGTTTATATATAAAATATCATTTCGTCATTTCTCGTATATATAATATTGTAATATATACTAATATTTGTTGCTGTAGTAAAATATAAAATAGAATAAAAATCATATAAATCGTTAGTTATTAAGCTAAAAGCCACCGAAACTCATTTTTTGTTTAATTGTTAATTTATGAGAGAAGTAATGAACTATAGAAATGTAAACCAAGCAAAATCGACTGTTTATTTATTTTTGGTCAGTGTTTTGGATAGTTGACTGTTCCTTATATATCGTTATCCATTGACACATTCAATACCCAGATGTAATATCATAAATAATAACCTTTTTTTCAGAAGATAATAAATATAGAGAGGAAATTCATTCTAACCAGTATAGAGATAGTGTGTCCCTCCCACGACCACTTTTGGTGGCATGTATAAGCAGTACCCACTGACCCACCAATAAGATTATTATATCTATTTTTTTGTATAAAATATTGTATAAAATAAGGGGAAATATTGATATATACTAGTCAACCTCATAATCATACAATATGCGTAAAATTCTTCTATCCTTCTACTGAATTTCTTCATTACATACTCTAATTTATCAATTCAATTTTTCAATTTGGAGATAAATCATGCAACACTATCAGGCCCATCACACTTTCGTATAAAATCATCGTATACCAACTTCATACCTTTTTTACCGTAATGCTGCCGGGTATTTCCACCGAAAGTTTTAGTGACCTCGTCCAACCACATGATCGCAACCGATGGTTTCCAGATGCAGACTCCTTCAGCAACACACAGCACAGCCCTCGTTCGTTTCCTACCCGGGGCGTAGGGTTTTCCTACCTGGAAGGGATGAACAAAAGCCCAAACTTTTATTTATGAATTATATAATATTTATTACAACATAAGTATATCTCCTTTAGGGAGGAGACAGACTTGTTTAGCTACCTATGGTAGCGGAATTGAAATACATAAACTAAACTATACTAGAATAGGAACTATAACAAATTTTTATTTTGGAGAGAGCAGAGAAGATGGTGTGGTGGATTTCTGATGTCGAATGCTTTCTTCGATCCTTGTTTATATAGAGGTCTTCAGTAAAAGGCCTCTTCCCCTGCATTATTGCCTTGGATGCTCTTATCCTTGGCCAGCTTGCTTTCACGTGAATGGGTCCTCCCTTTGCCTTCCATTATTGAATGAAGACAACTATCTTTAGGTGTGAAGTCCTTTTCTTGTGACTAATGGACCACTTTTCTATTGGTAGTGGTTCTCCTGTTGCTTTACCCATTTGTTGTTTTGTGGGTAATCACTGTTCCGCTACCCACTACTGTCGTTTTCTTTTTAGTGGGTGGTTCTCCAGCTCAGAGTCACATGACTCCACCAACCTGTGTAGGGAATTTACTTGTTTCCCGGGGTCCTGGACGTCCTTGCTTTTGGAAGCGCCTTGTGCTCTAGATGCTCGTTGGATCGAACCTTCTCTTTTCCCCTTCTGGGCAAGAACCCCTTCCCGAACTCTGGTTCCTTTTGGTTCTGACAATCTGAACAAACTCGCTCAGACCAGTTTCCAAAATGAGCCAAGTTACAGTATTTGCGATGAGTTTCTTTGCTCGTCGCAATCTTGTTTTCCAGAGAAAGATCCTCTTTCTTTCGAAAGCTTCCTCTGCAAATCTTGTCGATTTTCCTGTCATAGTGTTTAACAGGAATTATCCGTTTACTGAATTCTAAAAGAATTTAAACGGAAACTTGACTTTGTCCATCTCTGTGAGACAGACCCATAATCCCCATGCTCTTCTAGTGGAGATGAGGTCTTCTGGTAATGTAGAGACTAGAGTAGTCTCTTTCTCTGTAGGCGCCTTGATTTTTTCTAGGGCACGTGCATCTGGTCCTCAAAGCCTAATATAGTGGAAGGCTTCATGGTTTCCTTTTCCCGCTGGTTCTGGGGCTGCACTAATAAAATACAGCTCCAAAATATCACCTCGGCTAAGCTGCGGATTGTTAGCCCAGGTATCATACACCGCTTCTTGAATCTATTTAGGTAGATTCTTGATTTCGGCGAATGATGGAGAGGTGGTATAAACCGAAGCAAGTGCTCCAAATTCATACCATCTTTTGACTTCGTATGGATCTGAATTTGGCATCATCCACACCGATGATATTTCCCTGAAACATCAACCCTTATTTTTTCTGGGTTGATTCCAGTCCTTGTATTGAGCTTCTCCCAGTTAGCTTGATAAATCTGCCAAGAAGAAGAAACTTCAATTTTATCAGTATTAATCATCATAGAAGTGTCAGTCATTGGCCTAAGATTAATCTCTCCCTCTTTTTTCCCAGAGGTGCTGAATATCATCTTTTTCTTGGGGCAATGGTTCCGAAGATACCACCACCTTAGAACTTGGGCAAGAGGTATTGGAATCCTCTGCTACAGGTTTAGAGCCCTGTACTCGAAACTCTTCTTTCACCAAAGGATCTTTGCCACCCGAAGGATTGGTGTTTGACATGCAGCCTAGAGTTGACCCTGGGACCGTATGCAAGCTTGTATTCTCTCGGTGACTTTGGTCTTGTCGAGAGTCTGCAATCTTCCTGCTTGTTCAGCATTCAGAACGCACTCGTCTCACTCTCCCGTTAATATCTCTAGATTTTCTCTGAGATGCCTATGGGCCAGTAGAATGGGGTTCACATCAGTTTGCTCCATCTCTTGTTAAGAAATCTGCAAGAACATTTTCTTGAGATTTCACAATGACAATATCAAAAATATAATATTGACATTCAGCCTGCCATCTTATTATTAATCTAGCATTTTCAGGCTTAGATTCCATCTTGTTTCTTAAGAAAGTCTTAACCTGTGTATTATCGACTTTCAAAGTAAATTTCTTTGCTAATAAAAATAAATGCCATTTTTTAAACGCTTTTCGGACTGCAAAGAATTATTTCTCGTTGATGTGCCATCGCACGGCCTCATCTTCTGAGAATAAACCACAGTATCTACAGGGTTCTTCTCCATTAGGAGTGATTTTGGTTAAGACTGCTACCCACCAATAATCACTTGCATCTGTTTACAGGACCAAGTCGTCTTCGTCCTGAGGTATCGAGAGTTTTGGGAGATTTCTGCAAACCTCTTTTAACTCTTTCATTCCCTGTCGATGTTCTTCCGTCCAAATGAACGGAACATCCTTTTTCAGTAATGTACTGAAAACTTTTCTTTGTTTTCCGAGATTCTTAATGAATGGTCCCGCAAAATTAACAACTCCCAAAAAGCTCTGAAGTTGTTTCTTTTCTTTCAGATCTTCAGGAAAATTCTGGACCTTCTGAACAATATGGTCCTGTAGAATAATTCCTGCTTCATCGATCTCGATACCCAGAAATTCCATTTTCCGAGTTGCAACGACTGCCTTCTTTTCGGACAGTACTAAACCTTCTTTATAACAAACATCTGCAAAGATTTCAAGATGTTTGATATGTTCCTCGATATTTTTTGATGCAATTAAAATATCATCAATATAGACAAACATAAAAGAAAAATAATCTTTAAACAGATTATCCATCTTCCTCTGAAATATTTGGGGCACATTGGCCAACCCCATTGGCATTACTTTCCAAACATAATGCCCTTGTGGAGTAGAGAATGCTGTAAACTTCTTACTACCTTCCTCCATGCGAATCTGGTAGAAACCTGACTTGCAATTAAACTTAGAGAATAACTTTGCATTTCTAATGCAGTTAATAAGGTGTTCCCTAGTAGGGATAAAATATCCATCAAACTCCAGAATATCATTAATTCCTTTGTAATTAATAACTAATCTGGGTTTACCTCGTTTGATCACACCATGATTCCTTACCAGAAATCCGGGACTGCTGTAAGGCGAGTTTCCTGGTTCGATCAACTTTAAATCAAGGTGTTCCTTGATTATCTCCTTCATATCCTGTTGATCTTTGAGGTTCATCAGGATTGGTCTGTATCTAACAAACTCATACTCCTTATCTGGCTTTACCTTCAAGGCAGCTTTGAGCTTGTTTCTATCCCACCATGCCAAAGGATTCTCATTGTAATTCCTTTTAATCTTCCTTTTGACATCTTCTAGGGACACCTGCATCTCTTCTTTAATATCTTGATGAGATATTAAAGATGCTTTGAGGATCGGGACATCTTCATCTTTGAGATCTTCTTCCCTAATACAGCTTAGCACTGCTTCGCTGAATCTCCTTTGATCCTTCATTTTTTGGTGTTGAAGTTTTCCTTCATCACCACGCTTGCTGCGAAAACTCAATGATATCTGGCGATTAAAAGCCCCTTTGAGCATCTGGACAATGATTTTGTGATTGCAAATGGCTGTGAACACCAATTGCCTTCTTTCATTATCCTGCATGTATCTTTTGAACATCTGTAGAAAATTGTTTCCTAACAGAATATCTGCTCCTGTATCATGGAAATAAATTGGTGGAGTTTTAACCTTATACCAAGGTGTACCTCTGGCTCCGCCAATTAGAATTTCCGTCTCTTTTACTCCTTTAGCCAAGAGCAAAATCTTCTTTGAAAAATCTCTTCATGCTATTCGGGGTAGATCCTCTTCTACCTCTGCTGGAAAGGCTCCTCGTTTTGCAGTACAAATTCCTGCACCTGAATCAATATAAGCAGCAAAATATTCTGCCTTATATTTTTCATATAACATCCCTATAGAGATATATATGGAGAATGGACTTGTCATTCGATCAATAGTTTTCTCCCATTAATCGTAATTTTCATTCCATCTTCTTTATTCGCCCACGGTTTGTGATCTTCAAGAAAATCCAAACCTAATAGCAAAACTGCTTCTCTTCCAGCTCTGCCCTTGATCTCCATCACTTTTTCCCCAATTTTCAGGGTACCTTTGTAATGATTGATCTCCGGCTGTTGTAGATAGTAAAGAACATTACAAGAGAAGTTGGTTTCCCACCTTGTAATGTCAAATTTTACTATCACTTCTCTCCATCCCTCGGGACATTTCAGATTCACTGGAACTTTGTTACTCTGAGATGTTTGAGATTGATCTTCTCAAATGAGACTCCGACTCCTCCCATATGGCAAAGACATAATTCTGTCTCATTGGAAGGATAATCTTCCTGAAGTTATCCTGAGACTTTGATCGTGTCTCATGACTTCTCTATCTCGAATTTGAATATCAGCATTCATTAACCGAGCAATTTCCACTCTATCGGGACAAACAGATGTTGTCACCTTGTTGAAGATATCTGGTATCTCAATGAACTTCTTTTCCAGAAATAACTCAGTGTGATGTGAGTTGGAAAGAGCATATGATACCTGATAAGTAATGGAGTAAGGCCTATTTCCTTCCTCTAGCAAATCCTTGCGCTTAAAGTCCTGATAAAGTGTCAGAGCTTTGCTGAAATGGGTATCATTAAGATTGTAGGCAATCTTTGGATAGATGATTCCCACCACTTGTCCTGCACAAAGATCTCCCGCAATTGTTCCCTATACGGAATCTTTCAGATTTCTAACTCTTTTATCGCATATAGCGATATCGATCGGCGTGTGAACTCCGGTAAAGAGAGCCGATTTTAACATCAACTAGATTGCTCCAATATGGGTCCAGTTCATCTTTTCAGCGATTTCGGGCTTTATCTTTGATAGATCCTCCCTGATGTCACTAACTGGAATCAACTGCGTCTCTACTTGATTCCCTATAAGCTCTATAGGAAGCGACATTTCTCGTCTAGTAATTTCATAGACGATTTGTCATTTTCTGTTCCTTAGATTAAAGTTCCTTAGAACTTGATCTATGTTACTTGCTGAAAAGCCTTGATACTTTTGTATATTTAGACTCTTCTTCATAATCTTGTCAATCAGATTTTGAGAGAGAGTTGTGTGATTGGAGAATCCCGTCCTGTCCTATTTCTCCTGATGAACAATTTCTGGATCAGTCTGATTCCGATATAGTTCCATCAGACCATTCTGAATCTTCTTCGCTGAAGACTTCTTCTTGTTCATATATACTCTCATCCGAGGGTATATCTTCGAACGGATATACTTGTATCAGTTCTTGGTAGTAGATGGCATCTTCGATATCCGGAGTGGATTCGAATTTGTTGATACCTCTTCTCTCGTTGTCAGGGCAATTTGTGGAAATATGACCCTTCGCACCGCACGTCCATCAGTTACAATCCTTGAAACTTTCATTAACTCTAGTGTGAGTTTTCCTGAAAGTTTTCTTGGCATGTGTCCTTCCTTGGGACTTATTAGCTCCTTGGAATGGATACCTATTCTTTGATGTTCCACTTCTTTGGCCTGATTTGTAAGATCTGGCCTTCTGTCTTGACCATCTGGTTCTTGGTTTCCAAGAATTTCTTTTTGGATCTCCACCTTTATGATAAGGCTGAAACTTATTTTTCTTGCTTCTTTTCAGCCTTGGTGGTTCTCCTCCAATGATCGTTGGCAGATCATTATCATCGCAGTTTAGAGGCGCATATTTGTTAATCCTCCTCAGTTTCTTCATGTTCCTCAGAGTTGTTGCTTGTTGACACCATTCTGAGAGCTTTCGATGTACATAAGACATCCTTCTTGCGACATTTTCAGGATCTCCTGGTTCGTAATCCCGAATCAGCATCTCTTTCCATAGGCTTGGGAATTTTAGAAAGAAAATTTTCAGCGCAACTCTATCATCAACTTTAGATTGATGTTGATAAAGAGTAAAGAGCTGTAGAAACTTGTTCAGCGATTGTTGATATAAGACTGCAAGTCTTAGATTATACAATGCCATCAAGTATTTCTTTCTCTTTTCTTGATCAAATCCTTCGAAATATCCTTCTCCCAGAAAATGGCTTTTAAATATTGTTTCCATATTCTGAACATGTTCAGTGAAGTTTTCACTCTCAAAACATGCATTCTTGATATCCAGATGAAAGAATTCCCATGCTATCTTGGCAATTCCTGCAAGTCTCATTTCGAGGATTCTCACGAATCCTTCCTTGTTTAAATCGAGAGTTGCTGCCGCAATTCTCAAAGCTGACGTCCACTCATCAATTATAGATTTCCGATCTTTGAAATTAACTTCATCAAGATCGAGCATTACTCCGTAGGGATGGATTGGATCCAGGGTCAACTTCCTATAAGGTGTATCCTGCACCTTTGGTTGTAGCCTTCTTGCCCTAGTCCTTCTTGCCGCCATATATGCATCATTTGGGGTATGTTGATCATACCTTGCTCCAGTCTAAAAATCCTGGACAACATTAATGGCTCCGGGTGCATTTTGAAAATCTTGTTGATTTCCAATGATAGCTTCTTGTGGAAGTTGATTCACCGGCTGTGGATTTTGGACCACATTCTGGTTCATTTTTAAATCAACCATCGTCATGTTAGCAAAAGATTCTGCTAACTCCTGGAGGTTATCAAGATTGATTCTTTCGAGATTATTCATCTTTTCTTTTCTCGAATCATTCTTATTAAGGCCTCCATGTTTGGATCCTTCTTGATTTCTCCTACTGGAAATGGATAAGTGGGTTCATTACCAAAAGGATTCTTTCTTTGACTGGAACGAGGTTGTTGCTCCAGTTTTTCGATCCGTGATTGGATCTCCTTCAGGATATGATAATTTCATCTTGTTTCATAGCAATCTTGTAAAGATCGCGTGGTACACCATACAGGCTATCACCATAATGTTGTACTGTTTTCTGTATTTCTCTCAGGTCCTTCGATATCTTGGATGAATCTGGAGTAATCTCTTGATATAAAAGAGTAGATGATACTCATTTATCTTTCTTTGGTTCCATCAGGGCTAATTCCAATTTACTCCCAAATGAATCCAATGGTCTCTTTTCATGGCATGTTCTATCTCCCATTCAAGGCAGATACAACTATGGAGAAGATCTTCCTTTCTTTTGATTCCTTGGAGGCAAGAATCAATTAATTCTTTCTCCTGGTTATGTTGAATTAAGAGATTCAACATATTCCTCCAGTGTGTCAGAACACTCTGGTATCTTATCCTTCTTTTCTCCAAAATTTGGAGACGTTCCTGGAAATGTCCACACCTTGGACATCCTTCTAGATCCATCAGATATGATTGTTAGATGGTTTCTCCTCATGGTGTTTATCACCTCGAACTGGAGAGTGCTTAGATTTGCATCAAATCTCTCCCTTGCCTCAATTTCTTGAATGAAAGGCTTCATGTATTCAAGCCTTCTTTCACGTACGACTCGGGAGTCGAACAATTCTCTCCAGAATGTCCATAACATCTGGTTTCTTTCTCTTTTTATCTCCATATCTTGGAGATAATTCCTGTAACACTCGCATCTCGGACAATTGTCCGAATCCATGTTTTTCTTGATGTCTCCTCCGTTAGGATAATACTTATAGTAATAAATAAAATATAATTCCTTAATAAAAACAAGGCTCTGATACCATTTTGAAAGCGTTGGATCGATTAGCAAAATATGTAATAAAGAAATACGTAGCTATCATTTTAAATAGCTAAAATAGGAGGGTAAATACATGATTTTATATGATCTTGATTAACTAATCAATTTTTCCCCATTTCCACACAAATAAGACATATTTTTAGAAAATGTCACAATAGATATAATTAGGAAAGTCAAAAAGTCTTAATGGTTATGTGTTATACATGCCCTCAAAACTGGTTATGGGTGACATACACTATCACCATACTGGATATACCTAAATAATCCTCATAAATATATACCTTATATCCGCATATTTTGACCATATAATTATAATATTATGTACGGCAATATATGACCAATCTCGACCATATTTATAACCATACTACCTTATCTACGTCAATATTGTAAATTAATAGTATATATAAATTTGGTATATTAAGTTTTTGGACAAAAAATGAAAAAAAAAAGTTTTTGGTCAAATTAATAAAGACTTAGCTTCTAGCTAATTAGTGAATACAGAGAAGTTTATAAAATAAAATTGAATGAAGTTGTTTTCATAACTATGTCGATTAAATTGAATTAATTCGTTTTATTAAGTTTCAGAATTATCAGTGATTCAGTGTACGTGTGTCTGGGTGATGGACCTTATGGTCCCAAAACGAGTTCTTGGTGTAGGGGGGTGAATGCACCGAGATATAAAAACTTTGCAAGAAAAAAAAGCTATTGAGAGTGAGCTCAGTTATGAATCCTGCTGACTTCTTTGTAAGATGGTTAACTGGACTGATAACTCAACTGGTTGTGCGGATTGTAATGGCTTGAAAACTTACTCGTTTGTTACTTAGAAAAATTCAGCTTGAAATTTTAGGATTTAGTTTTTCAGTTAATCAAGTGCCTGCACTTTGATAAAAGTCAGCTGGCTGGGTTACGCAGCCAAAATATATACACTTTAAACAAATGACATGCTGGATGATTTGGTTAGTTCTGCAGATAAAGAGATATAAGAGAAAGCAGTAAAGAACACCAAGAAGTAACGTGGTTCGGAGAGAAACTTCTACGTCCACAGACCAGATAAATTGGCGAATCTTTTAACCTTGGATTCACTGGCTTTATGAGCAGCCAGTCAGCTTACAGCTCGGTTTCTTTGAGTTGGTTGTAGTTTACGTGTACTACAACAAACGTGACCTTTCAGATTACGCGTTCTGAGGAAACGTACACACTGTTTTCGCGCACAGTGAAAGCGTACTACTTTAACTTTGACTTTTCATAACTTGAAAAGAGGGGTTTTTGAGTAGGTGGAATTTTCCAACTATGTGAACAAACTTTTACAATGAAGAACACAGTTCTGGATTGTTTGTTCACTCCTAGGCTTTGGATATGGAAGATATATATATATATATGCCTAGATTACAGTGAGAGAAGACTTCAACAACCTAAGAACACTTGGGATCTTGAAGAATGAAGGTTGTTTAAAGACGATAGTGAAGCTTTCGTTTTCAGAGAGATGTCTTGATGTCAACTAAATATTTCTCCTTTTGAATTTTTTGTATATTCTCCCATAATGTGTGTGGATGAAGACTTCCTATTTATAGATGTGTAGACACATTAAATTCACGTCCAATTAAATTGCGACACGTGAAAAATAAATAAATAAATAAATATCAAATTATATCTTTTATTTATATTTTAGGAATTTAATTAAAGATAATTTCTAAATTAAATAAATATAAATTGATATTTAAAACATGAAGATTTTCGACCAATCAGAAGTCGCTATGTGTCAAATATGCATAGAAAATCAAATATTTGATTATGATAATTATCAAATTTGATTGTGATAACTACAAATTTTGAGGAGCCAATAAGATTGTGCCACCTCAGCCCAAAAGCCCACCAAATCCACTTTATTTTCATCTATAAATAGAGGTGATTAGAGGGTCATAAACACACCAAAAAATCATATTGAAAAGCTCAAGAGTTGTAGAGAATTTCTCTAGGAATCCTCTCCAACATTCAAGACATTCTTCAAGGAAAGCAAGACTTTTTTCGTGGGAAGCAAGACGTTCTCACCAAAAGCGTCTAAAGTCTAGCGTTTGATTCAGAAATAAGGTGTTGGCCCTCTGGATTAACGTTATAATGTCAAACATCAAATCCGATAAATATTAAGGAGACGCTAAATCTCCGAAAATCTCAGAAATTGTTTGAAGACTGTTCGAGAATCAAATCGAAGAGACGAATCAGAGGATAAAATAGAGATCGCAACCCGCACTTCTATTTTGATCTACATATATTTATTTGTACACGATTTATTGTATTTATTATATTAAATACATAAAATTTGTGTTTACAAGATGTAGATTCGAATTAGCTGTTGGAAGAGCCGTTTGAATCTTACCTACTCTCTGACTTTATATCTTGTAGTCTGACTTTCTTCACCCGCTTTTTCCGTCTGTTAGATCCTAGATTTACTTTCTAGGAGTGTTGACGTGTCGAAGCCTCATTGGTCGAGGTTGATTTTGTCCTCTGACACTGGGATCTTGTCTTGGAGCTGGCTTCGACGTTGAGCTGGGTCTTCAAGCTTTGGCTATGTCTTGATCAGCTGGAAGTTTTGTTGGATCAGCTCCGCTTGATCTACTCAACTGGATCCACTCTGCTTGATCTACTCAGCTTGATCTATTCAACTTGGATTAGCTCAACTTGAATCAGCTCTGCTGGATCTGCTCTACTGAATCTACTGCTGGATCTACTCCGCTGGATCCGCTCTGCTGAATCTACTCTGCTGGATCCACTCCGCTGACCTCTCAGCTGGATAGTCTGGGTGTCTTCAGCTGCTTTACCTGTAAACTTATAAAATCTAGAAGCTCAAACAAGTGAGCTGGAAACAACTTGGTTTTAAGCAATCATTTACTAGATTAGGGTCAGTTGGGTTTTAATATCAACTCAAAACACTTAGAATTTTCCCAACACCGTGTTTGAGAGAGAGAGAGGGACAAACATGTGAATTTTCTTGCATCATTATTACAAAATATATATATATATATATGGGAGAGATCAAATAAAATGAATTCATATGTGTTTAATAGAAATAAATCGTGGACGTCCATCTAAAAGATAAAGGGTGTAGATTAATGGGATATTTATAGTGTGTTATTAATTTTTCGCATAATTAAAAATAAATAATAGGGATAGAATAGTATTATCTTATATTGCCCACCTTTTTTGTGGGAACCGTATATAATTCTCATCAACAATAAAATGTTTCATTCCTTATTTCATGGGATTATAACGTAACTGTTTGATAGAGCTTGCATCCACATTTTCTTTTTTTCTTTTTCTTTTTTTTATATGTAAAAAATAATTAATTTTGAAGAGCCGTGATTTTTTTAGAAGCATAACAAACATTTATTTTTATTTTTTTGAAAAATGATGCACAACAATCATTATAAAATAATAATAAAGGGGCATCACTAATTTTGCTTCAAATCAATAACAGACATTATAAAGCAATACTACACGTAATATGCAATTAATACAATAAGTAAATACAAATTAATTTAGTTTTTTTACAAATGCATTACTAATTTTGTTTCAAATCAATAACAAACAATACTAAACGTAATACTATGCAATGATAAATTAATTAAAATGCAATGAGTAATGCAAAAAAAAAAAAACAGTAAATATTTTTAAAAAATTTTAGATGTTACATTTCTTTTGAAAAAAATGCATTACTAATTTTTCTACAAATCAAAAAACATAATATGCAATAATAAGTCAATTAAATTGCAATAAGTAATACAAAAAAGAACAATAAATATTAAAATGCAATGAGTAATACAAAAAAAACAATAAATATTGATAGAGCCTGCATCCACGTTTTTTCTTTTTTGTTTACATGTTAATCCAACCATTTCAATAAACAGATAGTGTGCAATAAGTAATGCATAAAAAAACAATGACAATATTTTAGATGCATAACAATCATTATAAAGCAATAAGAATAAAAAAAATCATTATTAATTTTGCTACAAATCACTAACAAACAGTATAACGCAATACTAAATATATTTGACAATGATAAAGTAATTAAAATACAATAAGTAATACAAAAAGAAACAAAAATTATTATGTTTAATCAATCAATAGGAATATTGTAATTTGAAAAGTTATAGGAGTAATAGAATATCCAGTAATTTTGACAAACGAAATATATTACATAGAGATTCCTCCAAATATTAAATATGTACAATCTTTAGAAGATTTTTTTTTTTTGAAATTTACAAATCTTTAGAAGATACTAATTGATGTTGTTTTACAATAAAGACCTTAATTACAATTAATCACGGAAAATTGCTAATTAATCTAACACCATTCAAATTTTTAAAATTGATGGTCTAGATTTATTTTTAGTTAACATAAGGGATAATGTTTTTATTATAACCATCCCCTTATATATAGTATATATATATTATCTTTAGCAATTTTTTCGTAAAATGAGGGTGCTTATATTGATAATTTAATGTCAAATAAAGTAATTGCCCCTTCAATTCAAAATACTTGGATAAATAAATAAAACTGCGGATCAAAATGGACTGGAATAATTTTGCCTTGCTTCAATTTTCTTTGAGGATTTCCACATATATATATTCATCAAGCTTCTAGAATCAAGACTAATCTAGATTTAGACGGGTACTTTGTCTTTATTCCAAATTCAAATTTAATAAAACAAAATTAGGGTATATAATTTTTAAATTTCATTTTTTATAATAAATGTTAATTAAGGTCCATTATATATTACTAAAATTTTATTTTCAAATAAATATTTTTAAAATATTTAAATTATACTGAGAAAGAAGAAATGAGACCCAAAGTTGAAGACATAGGATCTCATCCGGAATTCAAGGGCTAGATTTACACGAAAAGTATAAAATCAGCCGTTTAGCAAAATAGAAAATATGAAATAAAAGTAAACGTTAGTATTATTTTAATCACTCCTATTACCTAACGTAGATGAAGATTAACATTTCTTGGCATGAATTGTGTGATTAATCTTTGAAAACCAATGCGAGGCGCAATTTCCTTGTCGATGTCTCACATGCTCAACCTGATGCAAACCACTCTGTCTTTGCTAAGTTTGCAATCGAAAACCAATATATAATGATTTTTTGGGAAGTCAGATTTTCCTTCTTAGTCTAGGAATATTGTTTGTTTGGATTTGGTTTAGTTATATATTTCTCCGAGAAATTCTATTATACATGTACACACACTACATCCACTTCTTACATGAGATTATTTTAATAATGTATAATAGAATTCCCCTATTTCTCCTTTCAAAAAAAGAAAAAAAAAATCTTTGAAAAAGGAAAATATGACTATTCATGATAAGTTTTATGAAATCATTTTTTGAAGGAAAGTTTTAAGAAATCTTTAACAGTTGTTCGTTATAAAATTCGTATAAATATATATATATATATATATATATATATATATATATTTGTTAAAACGTAAAATAAAAGCACATTAAAAGTATAATATGTTTTGTGGGGTTGATTAAAGATATGAGTACTATGACTAAGAGAATTGACTTTTCAGGAAATGATCTTATAATAAAAATAGAACACAGAAGTCCAATAAAAGAAAACTAGAGAGAAAAAAGTGTACTCACAAATTGAATCACAACATGTGCATTGACCAATTTAATACCAAAATACAACATTAACACCCCAAACCTTAATTGAACATTTTTTTAATTCAAAATACATATGTGAAAAGCACAATACATCCGGAAATTAATTATTTTTAAATTACAATTAAGAAAAAAAAAAAAGCACACCAAGAAACGAGTGAACGGCATATTTCATTCTATTTTCAACGTTTTCTATTTAGCCTTCCCTCAAAAAAAAAAAACGAAAAAGAAAAGAAAAAAAACGTTTTCTTTTTAGCCGAATTTGCGTCGAAGGGAATTTGTCACTTCAAGGAAATGAATAAATAAATAAATAAACATAATATTTACATTTTAAAACATAAAATAGTTTGGAAGGAAAAAAGTTACGTACCATTTTTCAAACACACATTATTTATTTTTATTTCTTGAAAATACCAAAAGGCAATTTCTATTCTTAATTTTTTTTTCATTTATTTGTATTCGTTAGGGTTTGAGTGGAGATGAGCCTCAACAGTTTGGAGGAATGCCTTAACGCCATCTTTTCCTTTCTTGATCTTCTCTTGTATGGCATTGTGGTTATCACCTTTGGTGTGGTATTCGGTGATGGTTTTATAAGTCGAACCGCCATTCGGACCGGCTTCAATTTTGATCACGGTCAAGACAGACTCAAAATCGTCACCCATAACATCACCTTCGATCACTTTAAACTTGTACACGTGATTTGCCTCATCGACTTCTTCAATTTTGTGCTTCACGGTCATGGTGTTGCCCCCTATAGCAACATACTACTCAGAATAACTTCATAATGAATAACTTATACAAATTTTTACATAACAAAATTGTCGCAGCCCGAACCTCGATATTAGATGTCAAGGCCGGTAGGTCCCACGACTTACACAATTTATGATTAACAAAGGAAATTGAGATAGCGACCCGGCTATCGTTCAAAAGAATAACCATACTTAACATGACGCAGCCCGAATCTATTACCCAGCTGGGCCCGATCAATTGGATATACCAATGTTGGACCACTGGATTTACCAATGACCCGGCCAATGGAATTACTCAGTGACTCGGCCAATGGATTTACCCATTGGACCCGTCAATGGAATTGTTGACTCGGCCAATTGGATTTACCTGTTGGACCCGATCAATTGAATTACCTAAATTGACTCGGCTGGTTTTACCACTTTAGAATAATGTGACATATATGACTCGAGACGATCAATTGAAATCAATAGGACATATATATCAATGAACACAACTTGAATTACTCGAAATTAAAAGACCTGATCAACCAAATAATCGACAATTGATCAAGAAGATGATATAATGACTTGAGGATCAAGAAAACAAGATAAAGAAAAATGTATCGAGTTCGACAAAGCTTCATGGAATAGAGGTTTTATTAAATACATATCAAGACTAAGTTTCACGCAAACTGTGACAAAAGAGTTCGACTATCAAAACATAGATCGACTCTAGGGTTTAAACAACTTCATCATAAAAAAAAAAATCATCTTAACATGGCAGCGGAATACGAAAGACTATATGTATGACGACATATAATCTAGGCTCTTTATTTTTCAAAATATTAACAACAACCAACATCCATCCAGCCTCGTCATCTGCATCCCTGCTAACCTGCACGTTTTAGAAATAACATGCAGGGCTGAGTACTTGTAATACCCCGGGTTTTATTATCTCGTTATAATTAAAATTTTATTAATTATTAAAGTTTTGCATTTCTTAATTGCTAATTTTCAATTATAAGATTTATGGCGCGATCCGTTCCTAAAAAAAATTTATTTCAGAAATCGAGTAACCGGATACAGGATTATGGTTTCGGCGCCTGATTAATTTTTTCGTTCGAGACCTCGGAATTGAGCAGCGTCTGCATTTCCATTCACTTATTTCTCGATACGAATCTTTTTCCAAAAAGTCAGTTTTTGTCATTTTTGGATATTTTTATCGACCTGTCGCGTCTCGACTGTTTCTTATTTTCGAAAAACGAACCGACATTTCCGACAAATTAAAATATTTCGGATTCAATGGTCTCGACCATTTTCGTCAAAAATATTGTCGTCTAAGAATTTCATTGCTCGTTTTAATTTACGGGTTAAAAATTTAACATCTAGATAAAGTCTATCCTAATATTACCTTTAAATATCTCTTTCTCTCTCATTCACCGCCCCATCTGCCGTCCCATTTCCCCATAGCAGCAAACACCATAAGCTTTCATTTCTTCATTTCTTCAAGCTTCAAGTTTCGATCACTCTTTCATCTACCGTCCGATTTTCGATCCGAGTTCGATTTTGGCAAGGTAGGAGCTTCTTCTTCATTCCCAACCAAACAAAATTTCATTCTTTCCATCTTTAAATTTTCGAAATTTTTGAAGGATGGTTGGATTGTTGTTCTAGCTTTTGATTTTAGCTTTGATTCTTGATAAATTGTTTATAGATTATGCTTCTATGTGATGATATAAGCATGTGATAATTATTTGGGATTTTTCTAAAAATATTTTATTTATTGAATGAATTTGGATTTTTAATTCTTAATTTATAAAAAGGACCGAAAAATATATGTACAATAAAGCCATGTATTTGATTTTTAATAAAGAAGATAATGATAGAATTGGAATCTACGTTAAAAATTAAGTGACGTAGAATTTTTCAGAATTTTAATACCAAGTTTTGAAATTTAGAGTTTAATTCCTGGATTAAGTCAGCTGGATCCAGCCAGCTGGATTAACTCAGCTGGATCCAATTTTGATTAACTCAAATTGAACTCGGCCACTGAATTACCACTGACCCTCATTGGATTAACTCAGTGAACTCGATCATTGAATTACTCAGTGGACGTCCAATTTGGATTAACTCTGAACTCGGTCAATTGAATTACCCTGTTGGACCCGTCAATGGAATTACCAATTGGACCCTACATTGGATTAACTCAATTTGGACCTGATTCGTGGAATTACCCAATTTGGACCCACAATTTGGATTAACTCGGTAGGTCCAATTGTTTTCATTGTTTTCCGGCCATTGTTTTTCCGGCCATTCATTTTCCGGCCACTCTGTTTTTCTAGCCCTCGCTTTTCCAAATAACTCGGTTTTCCACTAGCTTGATTTTCCAGACATTGTTTTATCCAAATTGATTTATGATCAACTTGTTTTCAGTTGTTTCTTTCGTAAACTCAAAAGTATATATTAAAGATTAATCAAGTTATCAAGTCTGTTATCGTATGGTTTCCCTCTCGATCTTTTTCTAAGATTTGATTATTTACGATTAAAGGAGGACATCATACATAGAAGAAAGGACGGAAGATTGAAGCTGGGTTTCCGTTCTGTAAACCATTAAGGTGGGCTTTTCTATTATACAAATAAAATGTGGCTATTCAGTTTACTGAATAACTCGAGCTTTGCTCTGTTTTTCTTACCGCTTTAAAAAGCATGTTTTAAAGTGATTATCTTGGCATAAAAGAATTTGTTTTGTGAGTTCTATTATGCCTATCTGAGTTGGTTCGCCAACTAGTAATCGATCGGATTCTGAGTTAGCCAAGAGGGTGCTTTCCAGAATTAGTGTACACGGTAGCCGGTGTGTGTGGTACTCTGTTGAGGGGTAGCCAGCCACGGTGAGGAGCGACCGCGGAAGAAGGCCTTCTTCCCCGGCGTTATTCAGATTTGGTCATATTGAATTAAAAGTAAGAAAATGCTTGCAAGCAATTATGAAAAGAAATTTTAGTAAGCACGGGCCTTTAATGAAAAACCCCGTTGTGTTACTGTTGAAATGCCTGATAAATCCATTAAATCTATTATATGTTTTTGGCATGTGTTCACTAAGTACTTTGTACTTAGCCCTGTATATGTTTTAAATATGCAGGTTGAGTGACGGGTGACGGCGGGAGTTGAGTACGTGGTTGTAAATCCTTAATAAAGCTAGTCGAGCCTCGATTTCACATCTTCATATGTGGAGTCAATCTACGTTCTTTTTCCGCTGCAAACACTCTAATATGTTATAACACTTTTTGTTTAAGTATTTTGTACTTGAAACTTGAAACGACTTGTTAGTTCTATTTGAGAAATCCTTCGAGATTGTCTCACGTTATATAATCAAAGTTCACTTCTATGTATTTCCTTGATGATTCAAGATTTATCCCTCATTTATTCATTAATCCCCTTTCTTCCCCGCTTCTTAATTCCAACCCCTAGTCACACCCCGGCTTAGCCGTCCTTCGGGATTTGGGGCTGTGACAGAGTGGTATCAGAGCGTTTCGTTTGCTCTGAGCCTGAGTCTTCTTTTGAGTAAAAGTTTAGTTCGAACCACTAAACTTGAGAAACTAGTCACGAACTCAACACCCCGTTACGCCGGCTCAACCAATAATAAGGTAAGAAATTTTAAAAGTTCTCGTTCTTTGCAAAAGTTTAAAAACATCTTGAAAATATGTTTTAAATATTATTCTAAGCTTGAATTTAATGCTAGAATTTATCTCCTTGGAATTATATGATCTATAATTTCCGTTTCAAGAGCATGTCGGATTGAGAACTTAGAAGAATTTTTTTTTTCTAAGGCATCTTCCCGATTTTTGAGAACTTAGACTTTTAAGAAGCGTTGGTTTCAAAGCAATAAAGAAGAACTCAATCAACGAAGAAATGAAGAAGTAAAGAGAAACGAAAGCAAAAGAGAACGAATGTCACTTGCGTATAAGTGATATGAGCACAGTCATCTTCATTGAAGTTCATATTCGACGGAACTTCAAGTTGACTTTGCTTTCCATTATAGAGAACCGTTTAGATTTTGCTGGTCGAATCTAGCTAAGTAAAGTTTAGTTGAGTTCTTCCTTTATTAGAGTTAAGAAACCTCTAAGTATAGAGTTATAAAATTTGGGAATTTTTTTTTTATTTTTGGATTTATATACAATTTTGAGATAATTGCTAAGTGCTTAAGTTAAGTGGTGCTATTTATTGTTTAAGTTGTTTTTGTTTAATACACAGTTTATTCTTTAAGTGCTTTAAGAATCCCTTAAGTTGTGTTAGTTTTTATCCTACCAGTTACTGATTTGTGTTTTGAAAATTCTTCTCTTAGGATGAGTACGGAGTGCTTCTCGAGCTTCTTTAGCAACCGGTTCAAGCCTCCCGTTAGGCCTGAGGTACTTTTGAGGCTGTACCATGACTTCATCCCACGTTCGGGTTGTGACTTTGGACAGTATGTTATAGACTTTCTACACTACTGGAAACCTGTTAAGCAACTTGGAGTGGACGATAGACAAGCTATGGTGGACTGTATCGCCATGATGCCCCAGAAATGGAAGGGATGGGCGCAAAAACAGTCATGGTTTTTCCTTGTCTTGGTGGGGGCTAACACGGAACCTACAGGTGACTTTTGTCTGTTTGCATCCGCTTTGTTGAGACAGTTTGTCACAGTGGGTAGTTGTCCAAGAGTTGAATTTGAGGAGCACGCTTCGTACCGTCGACTGAATGACCTAGTACCGGTGACTGACTTTCTTCCTGGAGTTCTACCAGAGGAGGCAGGGTCGACTACTGACCTACCCTTTCTTGGGGTTAGACAGGCCGACGAGTTTGCAGCTGGACCTTCTGCGGTCCCACTTGACTATGGATTTCTTGAAGATATCACCTCCTCGTACCCTGCACACCTAACCCAGCCCTTAACTGCAGTGGACCTTACTGAGCTCCCATACCCTGTCTTTTTAGACGAGCCGATGGCTACTGTCGACTGGGCTAGCCTTGCTGAGGAGATGGCAGCACCAGAGTTGTACTTGGGGCCCGAGCAGCTAGCACCGGCCGAGCCACACCAGAGAGTAGCAGAGCTGGCAGTACCGGATCAGCACCTGCCCGATGCCGAGGTCGAAGGGACCTTGGGAGCAGTTTTCGGCGTAGAGCTAGAGGAGGAAGAGGACCCTGAGGAGTTCCCTTGGTGGTTGGAGCCCGCTGAGGGTAGTGAGGAGAGTACAGCAGCGTCTCCGAGAGTCAGACATGGACCCGTCTAGGGCCAGTTAGCTGTGGGAATTAGTTTTTGCTTTTGTAAATAGATCTGGAATGTGTTAGACTTCTTTTGGTGTAAATAGTCGGGAGTTAATGTAAATATAATCCCGAGTCTAGCATCTTTCCCTGTTGTTGACGGCAATGCATCTTGTTAAAGCATCCCGTCTTTTAAATTTCTAGAAGCATATTATAGATAGGCAGATAGCCTAGTCTGGACGAGATAAAGTCTAGATCTTTTGGATGTAAGACCTCGTGGAGGCAAATTTTGGTTATTCTAATATATATATGACCCCATGTGAGGGCTTTTACTCTTATGTTGCAATCTTCTTATATTCTGTTTTTATGTTTGTCAACTTGAGAAGTTGTACAATCGAAATCCATTTATCTTTGTTCAAGTAATGATTGCCAATCTGTTTAAAGTTGTCATCGAGTATGCCAGTTTGATAAGTTATGTTCTAATAAGTTTCTTTCTAAATCTCAGAATATTTTCAAAATGGAAGCTGAAAATGAAGGAGGAAGAAGAGGACGTGGGAGAGGTAGAGGAAGAGGTAGGGGTAGGGGTAGACCTCGAAGAGAAGATCAGGAGCGTCAGGAAGCCCCACTACCACCTCCACCTCCACCGCCACATCGCCGTGATATCGAGGATCTATTCCTCAAAAGAAATCCACCTACTTTCAATGGATATGGAAAACCGAGCGATGCGGAGCTTTGGGTAAGAGCTATTGAAAGAATTTTCCAGCTTCTCAGATGTACTGATGAGGAGCGTCTTTCTTGCATAGCCTTTCAACTCATTGGACCTGCTGACTTCTGGTGGGAGGCTCGCAAGAAAATCATTCCAGAGGAGCATCTGGCTCAGTATACCTGGAATGAATTCAAAGAGGCACTGTTTGACAAATACGTGCCAAAGACTTATAGAGCAAAGAAGGAATCTGAGTTCTATAATTTGAAACAAGGAAAGATGTCTGTGACGGAATATGATGGAATATTCTGTGAATTGGCAAGATATGCACCGGATCAAGTTGATACGGATGTGAAAATGGCAAAGAAGTTCCGTTCTGGACTAAGACACGAGATTGGAGTGTCGTTAGCTAGTCATGGAGGGCTGAGCTACACTGAGTCACTAGAGAGAGCTCTAGAGATGGAGGCAGTAATGCCGGAAGAAATACGAGCTCCAGTATCCGTGCCGGTACAAGCTCAAGCTCAGACTCAGAACCATTTCAACAATAACTACAAGGGCAAGAGAAAATGGGAAGGCGGAAATAACAGTGGTTACTATCAACACAACAACCGTCAGGGTAATCAGGGTGGTAATCAACGTGGCTTTCAACAGCCTAATCAGAATAGCAATCAGAACAATAACAACCTTGGCAAGAGACCATGGCAAGGAAACAACCAGTCAGGGCAATGGCAAGGGCGGCAGAATGCTCCGAATCAAGGAGGCAACGGTCAAGGAAAGGTTGTAATCCCTACTTGCCGTAAGTGTAATAGGGTACATTTCGGCGTCTGTCAGGTGGGCACCGAAAACTGTTTTAACTGCGGCCAAAAGGGTCACATGAAGAGAGAGTGCCCGAGACCACCCCAAGCACTTAGGCCGAACCAATATGGTCAACCCCAACCTCTGAGGGCTATACAGGCGCAACCGCAACCTCAACAACAGCCACAACAGCAGAATGCTAGGGCCTTTGCTATCGAACAAAAGCCGCCAATTAAGAACAAAGGAAATTTGGCAGGTATGGGCAAACTTCTTAACTTTCCTGTAATTATTTTGTTCGATACCGGAGCATCACACTCTTTTATTTCTAGTTCTTGTGTCGATAATTTATATATCATACCAGAACGAGCTAGTCATAAAATGAGAGTAACTACACCATCCGGAGAGATCACAACCACTTCACTTGTTTGCTCTAACCTAGAATTGGAACTAGGAACTTTTAAGGTTATAGCTAACAATTTGAATGTCATGGTAATGCGGGACGTAGATATAATCCTAGGAATGGATTGGTTAGCTGAGAATTATGCTACGATTCTCTGTAATGAGAGAAAAATTTCTTTTCAATTACCGGAGAAGAGCCCACGAATTTCACGGAATTACAATGGGTAGGAGAGTGCCGGTTATCTGCCCTTCAAGCTAAGAAGATGATGAAAAAGAAGAGCATCGGGCTTTCCTTGTTTACACGAACGGGGAAGCCGGAGTCGAAAAGACCATAGGAGATGTGGCGATCGTCGGAGAATTCGAGGACGTATTTCCGTAAATACTACCGGGCTGCCACAAAATCGACAAGTGGACTTCAACATTGACACGGAGCCGGGTCGGCCCGATGTCGAAAGCACCATACGAATGGCACCGAAGGAATTACAAGAACTCAAGATACAACTACAAGAGTTGTTGGATCTTGGTTTTATTAGACCAAGTGTTTCACCATGGGGAGCACACATTCTATTTGTAAAGAAAAAGGACGGCACAATGAGAATGTGCATAGATTATCGAGAGTTGAACAAGATAACCCTCAAGAATAAATATCCTTTGCCAAGGATAATGACCTGTTTGATCAACTCAAGGGAGCATGTGTGTTTTCAAAAATAGACCTTAGGTCCGGGTATCATCAATTGAAAATCAAACCAGAAGATATACCCAAGACGGCTTTCCGAACACGATATGGCCACTACGAGTTCTTAGTTATGCCATTCGGATTGACTAATGCTCCTGCCGGTATTCATGGATCTCATGAATAGAGTTTTTCACCCATACTTAGACAAGTTCGTCTTAGTATTTATTGACGACATTCTCATTTATTCCAAAAATGAGAAAGAGCACGAAGAACACTTGAGAATAGTGTTGGAAACTTTGAGAACTGAGAAACTATATGCCAAGTTCAGTAAGTGCGAGTTTTGGTGAGTGAAGTGATGTTTCTTGGGCACATTGTGTCGGCGGGAGGTATCAAGGTGGACCCTGCTAAAGTGGAAGCGGTACGTGACTGGAAGTCACCAACCAACCCTAATGAGATTAGGAGCTTTTTAGGTCTAGCCGGATACTATAGAAGATTCATTGAAGGATTTTCTAAGATAGCTAGACCTATGACACAATTACTCAAGAAAGGAATCAAATATAAGTGGACGGATGAGTGTGAGGCAAATTTCCAAGAACTAAAAGACAAGTTGTCTACGGCACCAGTTTTGGCTCTCCCAGAAGCAAATAAAGAATATGTGGTGTATACAGATGCTTCTAAAAATGGACTAGGTTGTGTGCTGATGCAAGATGGAAAGGTGATAGCCTATGCATCACGACAACTTAGGCCACATGAAGTCAATTACCCCACACATGATCTGGAATTAGCAGCCGTTTTGCATTCGTTAAAAATCTGGAGACATCACCTATATGGAGTTAGAGTTGAGATTTTTACGGATCATAAGAGTCTAAAATACTTTTTCGAGCAAAAAGAATTGAATATGAGACAAAGAAGATGGCTCGAATTAGTAAAGGATTATGACTGTGGTATCAATTACCATCCAGGCAAAGCTAATGTTGTAGCAGATGCTTTGAGTCGCAAGACTCCAACACACTTAGCTTGTTTCATTACCGAAGAAGGAGAACTCATTCAAGACTTTGAGAGAATGAGTTTGGAGGTGATCAATTCACCAGAAACAATAATTAGTCGTGTTGCAACCCTAGTGGCTATACCAGACTTGCGAGAAAGAATAATAAGTGCTCAGAGGAAAGATGAGGTGTTTGAGAAACTACGTCTGAAGGTGAGATCAGGTAACCCTAGCGGTTACTCTGAAGCAACAGATAATGCAATCGAGTTCGATGGAAGACTTTGTATTCCTCATGATGACGAGCGAAAAATGACATCATGAGTGAATCTCATGATACACCTTACACTGCTCATCCGGGAAGTACGAAGATGTATCAGGACTTAAAGAGAAAGTTCTGGTGGGACGGCTTAAAGCGAGATGTAGCCTCCTTCGTTGAACGATGTCTGGCTTGTCAGCAAGTAAAAGCCTTACACCAACGACCTTATGGAAAGTTGCAACCGTTGGATATTCCAACATGGAAGTGGGAAGGTATAACAATGGATTTTGTGACCGGTCTGCCGAAGTCAAAAAGAGGAAACACTGCAATATGGGTTGTAGTAGACCGTCTCACAAAGTCAGCTCATTTTATACCAATTCCGATTACCTATGGATCGGAGAAATTAGCCCAATTATATGTCCGTGAGATCGTACGTCCGCACGGAGTACCAACGTCGATAACATCGGATAGAGATTCAAAATTCACCTCAAGATTTTGGATCGGCTTGCAAAAAAGAATTGGGTACCAAACTCGAGTTCGGCACGGCATTTCACCCTCAAACGGACGGTCGGTACGAAAGAACAATCCAAACACTAGAAGACATGTTGAGAACTGTGGTGTTGGATCAAGGTGGGAGCTGGGAAAATGTTTTGCCACTAATAGAATTTGCTTATAATAACAGTTATCAAGCAACAATAGGCATGGCTCCATATGAAGCATTGTATGGAAAGAAATGTAGATCACCGCTTTATTGGGATGAAGTAGGTGAAAGGAAAAATCTAGGGCCAGATTCAGTCGGTGAAATGATAGAGATCATTCGACGGATCCGGCGAGAATAAAGGAAGCCCAAAGTCGACAGAAATCTTATGCCGACGTACGTCGATCTGAGTTATCATTCGAAATTGGGGATAAGGTTTTCCTCAAGGTTTCTCCGTCTAAGGGAATTATTAGGTTTGGCGTGAAGGGTAAGCTTAGACCCAGATTTATTGGACCTTTTGAGATTTTGGAAAAGATAGGACTCGTTGCTTATAGATTGGCTTTACCGCCAAGTCTAGGGAGTGTTCATAATGTTTTCCATGTGTCTCAATTAAGAAAATATGTGTTCGATCCTAAACACGTGGTTCACCAGCAAGACATTGTTCTTAGTCCGGATTTGAGCTATGAAGAAAGACCGCAAGCTATCTTGGACCGAAAGGTACAAGAACTCCGAACCAAGACGATACCGCTTGTAAAAGTTTTATGGAATCACCACGGGCAAGAAGAAGCTACGTGGGAACTCGAAGAAAAGATGCTGGAAAAATACCCTGAGCTTTTTGAAGAAGGTATGCAAATTTCGGGACGAAATTTCTTGTTAGAGGGGTAGAATGTAATACCCCGGGTTTTATTATCTCGTTATAATTAAAATTTTATTAATTATTAAAGTTTTGCATTTCTTAATTGCTAATTTTCAATTATAAGATTTATGGCGCGATCCGTTCCTAAAAAAAATTTATTTCAGAAATCGAGTAACCGGATACAGGATTATGGTTTCGGCGCCTGATTAATTTTTTCGTTCGAGACCTCGGAATTGAGCAGCGTCTGCATTTCCATTCACTTATTTCTCGATACGAATCTTTTTCCAAAAAGTCAGTTTTTGTCATTTTCGGATATTTTTATCGACCTGTCGCGTCTCGACTGTTTCTTATTTTCGAAAAACGAACCGACATTTCCGACAAATTAAAATATTTCGGATTCAATGGTCTCGACCATTTTCGTCAAAAATATTGTCGTCTAAGAATTTCATTGCTCGTTTTAATTTACGGGTTAAAAATTTAACATCTAGATAAAGTCTATCCTAATATTACCTTTAAATATCTCTTTCTCTCTCATTCACCGCCCCATCTGCCGTCCCATTTCCCCATAGCAGCAAACACCATAAGCTTTCATTTCTTCATTTCTTCAAGCTTCAAGTTTCGATCACTCTTTCATCTACCGTCCGATTTTCGATCCGAGTTCGATTTTGGCAAGGTAGGAGCTTCTTCTTCATTCCCAACCAAACAAAATTTCATTCTTTCCATCTTTAAATTTTCGAAATTTTTGAAGGATGGTTGGATTGTTGTTCTAGCTTTTGATTTTAGCTTTGATTCTTGATAAATTGTTTATAGATTATGCTTCTATGTGATGATATAAGCATGTGATAATTATTTGGGATTTTTCTAAAAATATTTTATTTATTGAATGAATTTGGATTTTTAATTCTTAATTTATAAAAAGGACCGAAAAATATATGTACAATAAAGCCATGTATTTGATTTTTAATAAAGAAGATAATGATAGAATTGGAATCTACGTTAAAAATTAAGTGACGTAGAATTTTTCAGAATTTTAATACCAAGTTTTGAAATTTAGAGTTTAATTCCTGGATTAAGTCAATTTGGATCCAACGACTTGATTAACTCATTGGATCCGGCCGAATGATTAACTCATTGAACTCGATCATTTGGAATTACTCCAATTTGGACCGATCATTGGATTAACTCAAATTAACTCGATCAATTGAATTACCATTGAACCCGATCAATTTGGATTAACTCAAATTTGAACTCGGTAATTTAATTACTCATTGACCCACTGAATTACCAAATTGACGATCAATTGGATTAACTGTTGGACTCCGATTAAATGGAATTACCTATTTGGACTAGTCAATTGGATTAACTCAGTGGTCCACTACTGTTTTCCGGCCAGCTCTGTTTTTCCGGCCATTGTGTTTTTCAGCTCTGTTTTTCCAGCCAGCTCTGTTTTTCTAGCCAGCTCAGTTTTCCAACTAACTCAGTTTTTCCAGCTAGCTTGATTTTCCAGACAGCTTGTTTTATCCAGCTGATTTATGATCAACTTGTTTTCAGTTGTTTCTTTCGTAAACTCAAAAGTATATATTAAAGATTAATCAAGTTATCAAGTCTGTTATCGTATGGTTTCCCTCTCGATCTTTTTCTAAGATTTGATTATTTACGATTAAAGGAGGACATCATACATAGAAGAAAGGACGGAAGATTGAAGCCGGTTTCCGTTCGTAAACCATTAAGGTGGGCTTTTCTATTATACAAATAAAATGTGGCTATTCGCCTTGCGAATAACTCGAGCTTTGCTCGTTTTTCTTACCGCTTTAAAAAGCATGTTTTAAAGTGATTATCTTGGCATAAAAGAATTTGTTTTGTGAGTTCTATTATGCCTATCTGAGTTGGTTCGCCAACTAGTAATCGATCGGATTCTGAGTTAGCCAAGAGGGTGCTTTCCAGAATTAGTGTACACGGTAGCCGGTGTGTGTGGTACTCTGTTGAGGGGTAGCCAGCCACGGTGAGGAGCGACCGCGGAAGAAGGCCTTCTTCCCCGGCGTTATTCAGATTTGGTCATATTGAATTAAAAGTAAGAAAATGCTTGCAAGCAATTATGAAAAGAAATTTTAGTAAGCACGGGCCTTTAATGAAAAACCCCGTTGTGTTACTGTTGAAATGCCTGATAAATCCATTAAATCTATTATATGTTTTTGGCATGTGTTCACTAAGTACTTTGTACTTAGCCCTGTATATGTTTTAAATATGCAGGTTGAGTGACGGGTGACGGCGGGAGTTGAGTACGTGGTTGTAAATCCTTAATAAAGCTAGTCGAGCCTCGATTTCACATCTTCATATGTGGAGTCAATCTACGTTCTTTTTCCGCTGCAAACACTCTAATATGTTATAACACTTTTTGTTTAAGTATTTTGTACTTGAAACTTGAAACGACTTGTTAGTTCTATTTGAGAAATCCTTCGAGATTGTCTCACGTTATATAATCAAAGTTCACTTCTATGTATTTCCTTGATGATTCAAGATTTATCCCTCATTTATTCATTAATCCCCTTTCTTCCCCGCTTCTTAATTCCAACCCCTAGTCACACCCCGGCTTAGCCGTCCTTCGGGATTTGGGGCTGTGACAGTACTACGTACTCAGTGAACACATGCCGAAAACATTTGAAAACTTTGCTGAATACAGCTTTATATGAAAACTTGCCAGAAAACATAATACGAGGATTTTCTGAAAACAACTCGTAAAATGCTAAAAATACTTTCTTTTCAAAACTCATTTGTCTGCAGACATTTATAACAGTATGAACCATATCTACAAATAAATAATGGTGATGAGAAAGAGGCCTCTTTCTCAATCACTTGTAATCGGCATATCAAGGAAAGGCTCACGATTATGAATAATCGGCCTATCAAAGAAATGCGCACGATTACTAATGTGTACACAGATTTCACCTTGCGTGAAACCGAATTCGTCTTTCTGAAGTAGATGGTAACATACTTAAACATTTTTAAAATCATTTGGCAAGTATCAAAACTTTGTAAAACATACGATATCTTACTTTTCACATATTTTAGTTTAGAAAGCCCACCTGATAAACTTAAGCTTTAAACTTTAAGTTCTAATACTTGTAGCCCTTTTACTTCACGTCTCTGTTCCCGCTTCCGCTTGCTCCTTTAATCGAAACGGAATAACGATTTTAGAACGAGAGCTTTTATCGACTAACGACTTCGATATCCTTAACGAAATTCTATTCGAATTTCTACGTCGCAACTTGATGAAATTCGAGAATTCCTATCTTAACTTTTCAAACGTTCTTAATCTATCTTAATCTATCTAAATTTCTCATTAAGCATCAATATTAATCAATTCTCATACAACAATAATATTTATAAACTACTATTCATCACAACTAATTAAATCGATTTTAATCCGTCTAACGGATTCAGAAAATTTTCAATTTAATTCTATACCTTTATTTAATTATAACTAACATAATTATACTTTAAATACACACATTAACTCAATTAAACATATAAATTCCCAAATCGGGAAAATCAACCATAAGTAGAAAAATCTTTATTTCTTTGAATTAAATTTCCATAAAATTTTATAATACTTAATTTTTATTAAGAAGTTCATAAATGCAATTAATTTCTTAATTAAAATTTTATTAATATTTTATTTATTCATTTTAAATTTTCGGTTATTTTAAAATTAATATTTCTTTAATTATTTTCTCTTCTTTTTAATTTCTAATATACTTAATTATCATCTTAAGCTCATTTCTTCATTTAATTTCATTCAATTAAGTATTAATCCTTCAACCCTAATTTAAGAACCCTAATTCGATTTTCTAGGGTTTCTAGGGTTAATCAAGCTTTTGTTTCATTATCTCTTGATCTAATATGCTTTAGTAAACTCATATATCTTTAATTGAATCATCAAACTCATCATATAACATTACATTATTAAACCTTAATTTATATTTTATTTAATCGGTTATTTTCTCAAAATGAAATTGGTTGGAAATTTTTAATTACTTCCAACATGAAACATTCTTAAAATACTTAACTAAACTCATTTATATCATTAAATCAATCATATAATTCATGTATTCATTATTTCCCATTTTCTTCTCATTTTCGAAATTTGCCAATTGATAGCTAGGGTTTTCCATGCTTAAATCTAATTACATATTTGATCTTATAATCATATTCTAAGCATAATTCATGAAGAACAAATCATCATTCAATGCATGAATTAAAATTTAGCATTTTCTTCTAAAATTCGATTTTCATGCAACTTAGGGTTAGGGTTTTGATTTTTCTAATTTAATCACACAATTCATCATATAATCATGATATAAGCATCATATTAAGACATGAAGATTTACTAATCATTTCTAGGGTTTCTCCTAAAATAATCGACATAAATATATTCATAACTAGAATTCTTCATGCATCATCTTAAGCTTAATATTTGATCATAAAATCATCATATAAACATCATTCTAAGAAATCAAGATCATCCAACTACTTCTTCATAGTTCTTACAAATTTTCGACACATATATATATATAATTCTTCCACCAAAGACATGAATCAAGAGCTTGGAATAGATGGAATTAATCTTACTTAGCTACTTTGAGAAGATGACTTTGGTCTTGGAAGCTTGGATGATGATCGACAATGGAGTTGTGTGTGTGAGTTTGAGAGTGAGATCGAGAGAGAGATGGAGAGATTGAGAGAGATGGCTGCTATGTGTGTGTGCGTGTGGAATAAGAGATGAGAGAGAGATGTTTTAATAATCTAATAACCTAGGTTTAGAGTTATAGGGTAGGTTATTATTTTATTAAAACTTAATAGCTAAGTTTTGGTTAATTCATTTAATTAGTTATTAATTCAATTAATTAATAACTAATTAATCTTCTAATAATTCTCTAATTTCTCAACACAGTAATTAAGATTAAGGTTTCACGAACCTTAGATAAAAATCTCACAGAAAGAATCGGAGATTTGAAGCATTTTCAAATCGACCGAAACTAAATTTTTAAGCGATTAATTACGTAAAATTTCACGTAATTAAATTAAATTCTTCTTCTTGTCAATTAATGACTAAACATTTATCATCTATTGATAAATGTAAAAACTTCTTCGTTTCGGATTAACCGAGACGATAAAAATTAATTAAAACTCATTTTTCCGGTAGAATATATCTGCCGGATAAAATTTTCGGAAAGAAAATCTTTATTTTACTAAAATTCTTGTCTTTCTCAGAAGATTAATTATTTTAATTACTTAAGAAAGACGGGATACTACATTCTCTCCCCCTAAAAATAAATTTCGTCCCGAAATTTGCTTACCTCTCGGAAGAGTTCGGGATACTTTTCTCTCATTTTGCTTTCTAACTCCCATGTTGCTTCTTCTAGTCCATGATGCCTCCATTTGATTTTTACTGACGCGATCGACTTATTTCTAAGCTGTTGGACCTTCCGATCTAAAATCGCTTCAGGTTTTTCTTCATAACTGAGATCTGGTTCAAAGACTACTTCTTCTCGACGAATGACGTGTTTAGGATCAAACATATATCTCCGCAACTGAGATACATGAAACACGTTATGTGAATTTCCAAAACTTGGCGGTAAAGCTAGCTTATATGCTACTTGACCTATTCTTTCCAGAATTTCATATGGTCCTATGTAGCGAGGCTTAAGCTTTCCTTTAACACCAAATCGTTGAATTCCTCTTGAAGGCGAAACTTTCAAGAAAACTTTATCACCCACATTGAATTCTAATGCTGATCTTCTGACGTCAGCATAAGACTTCTGACGGTCTTGCGCTTCTTTAATTCTTTGTTTGATTTGACGCACAATCTTTATCATTTCTTCCACTGAATCAGGCCCTAATATTTTTCTCTCGCCCACATCATCCCAATGGAGCGGAGATCTACACTTCTTTCCATAAAGGGCTTCGTAGGGCACCATGCCAATCGTCATTTGATAACTGTTGTTGTAAGCAAATTCAACAAGAGGTAAAATTTGCTCCCATTGACTTCCTCGATCTAAAACAACAGTTCTCAACATATCCTCCAAGATACGAATGGTTCTTTACGATTGACCATCCGTTTGAGGATGAAAAGGCATCTTGAAGTTCAATTTGGTACCTAATTCTTCTTGCATACTTCTCCAAAAATGAGAAGTAAATTTTGAGTCTCGATCCGAAGTGATCGACTTAGGTACTCCGTGTAATCGCACAATTTCTCGCACGTACAGCTGAGCTAACTTATCTGCGCCATAAGTTATGGGAATAGGTATAAAGTGTGCAGATTTTGTCAATCTATCCACTATTACCCATATCGCTGTATTTCCTCGTTTGGATCTAGGTAACCCGATTACAAAATCCATGGTAATTTTATCCCATTTCCACTCTGGAATATCTAAAGGTTGTAGCTTCCCATAGGGTCTCTGATGCAATGCCTTTACTTGCTGACAGGCTAAACATCTTTCCACAAAAGAAGCTATGTCTCTTTTCATTCCTTCCCACCAAAATGTTTGTTTCAAATCTTGATACATTTTGGTGCCTCCAGTGTGAATAAGGAGTTTCATGAGCTTCGCTCATGATTTCATTCCTTAATTCTTCATCATTCGGCACACAAACTCTTCCTCGATACGGGAGAACATTATCTCACCCCTCCTTAAAATTTTCATTTTTCTCTTGACGAATTTTCATTCGTAACTTTTCCAATTTCTCGTCTTTTCTTTGAGCATTGGAAATTCTCAATCTTAAATGCGGAATTATTTCCATAGCTGCAACCATTTGCTCAACAGTTGCGGAGGTAGAATTACTTCTAACCTCAGTTCTTCGAAACTCTTAATGAGTTCTTTCTCTTGAGTTAGAAGAAATCCAAATTCCGATTTTCCTTTTACGCACGCATCGGCAACTACATTTGCTTTTCTGGATGATAGGAAATTTTACAATCGTAGTCTTTAACTAACTCGAGCCATCTTCTTTGTCTCATATTTAATTCTTTTACGCTCAAAGAAATATTTGAGACTCTTGTGATCTGTGAAGATTTCACATTTCGTTCCATAAAGATGGTGTCTCCAGATTTTTAAAGCATGTACTACTGCTGCTAGTTCCAAATCATGAGTCGGATAGTTTATTTCATGAGGTCTAAGCTGTCTAGAAGCATATGCAATAACTCTTCCTTCTTGCATCAGGACACAACCTAGTCCGTTCTTTGATGCATCTGTGTAAACAGCATAATCTTTATCCGAATCTTGGGCCCGATAGCCTTTGGGGCAGTGGTCAATCTCTTTTTAAGTTCTTGGAAACTTTCCTCACATTCTTCTGACCACTTGAATTTTGATTCTTTCTTTAGGAGATGGGTCATTGGCTTAGCTATTTTGGAGAATCCCTCGATAAATCTCCGATAGTAGCCTGCTAGACCTAAGAAACTCCTAATTTCATGTGGTGTGGTTGGAACTTTCCATTCCTGAACTGCTTGTACTTTTGAAGGGTCAACTTTGATTCCTTCAGGAGATACAACATGTCCAAGGAAATGTACTTCTCTTAGCCAAAATTCACATTTACTAAATTTGGCATACAATCTTTCGGTTCTCAACCTTTTCAGAACAGTTCGTAGATGTTCCTCGTGTTCTAATTCATTCTTTGAATACACGAGAATATCATCAATGAAAACTACGACAAACTTGTCCAAGAATTCATGAAATACTCGATTCATGAGATCCATAAATACTTTGGAGCATTTGTCACACCAAATGGCATTACTACAAACTTGTAGTGGCCATATCTTGTTACGAAAATTTGTCTTGGAAATATCTTCTTGCTTAACCTTTAATTGGTGATAACCGGATTTCGGATCAATCTTCGAGAATACCCTTGCTCCTGCGAGCCGATCAAATAGATCATCTATTCTCGGCAAAGGATATTTGTTTTTCAAGGTTAATTTGTTTAATTCTCGGTAGTCGATGCACATCCTCAAACTACCATCCTTCTTTTTGACAAACAGAATTGGTGCTCCCCACGGAGAAACACTAGGTCTAATGAAACCTAGGTCAAGTAACTCTTGCAGTTGAATTTTCAATTCTTGCAACTCCTTTGGAGCCATTCTGTATGGTGACTTGGAAACGAGGAGCTGATCTGGTTCAAGATCTATTGTGAACTCTACTTGCCTATCTGGTGGCAATCACCAAAACTTGTGGAAATACGTCTTGAAATTCTTTTACTACAGCTACATCTTCAATGCTGCTCTCCTTATCTTCCTTCTTGTTGAGATAGATAAGATATGCTTTCACATCTTTCTTTTTCAACACTCTCCTTGCTTGAACTGCCGAAATAATCGGCGATTTCTTACAACTTCTTTCTATCCCGAAAAATAGAGTTGGTTCCTGACCAAGCATATGAAATGAAATTTGCCTTTGCTTGCATTGAATGCTTGCAAAATTCTCGGTCAACCAATCCATTCCCAAGATAATATCTATATCCCACATTTTAATTAAATTTAGGGTTTTCGCTAACATCTTAAGAGATCCTAATTCAATCTCTATATTAGGACAGATGCGAGTAACTGAGGTAGATTTACCTAACGGTGTTGTTACTCTCAAGTCTTGACTAGCACGTTCTACTTTAAGACCAAGATTATCTACGCATGCATCGATATAAATGAATGCGATGCACCAGTATCAAATAAAATTATAACAGGTATGTCATTTAATTGACCCATACATCAAATTTCCTTGATCTTTGTCGAACGGCTTCGATCAAGAGCAAAAACCCTTTGATATTCTTCTTTGGGGTTCCATTCTCAATTCTTTGGGGTTGCTTTTGCTTTTCTTTGGAATCGCGGCCCTTGGCGATTCCGTTCTTCTTTGCCGTTCTTGAGGAACAATTTCTATTGCCTTCAATCTACGAGGCGGGTTACGAGTTGGTCTACTTCCTCCTGCTCCTTGCGGTTTAGTTGGGCAACGATACGAATAATGACCAACTTGACCACAAGTATAGCGACTATTACTTCCGGCCTTGCATATCCGCTTGATGCATCTTGCCACACTTGGAACATGGAGACATTCCTTGATAAGTTTGAGATGAAGCTTGCCTTGATTGACGAAAGGCTGTTTGAATCGTCCTTGATTAAATTGCTGCTGTTGATGACGTTGTTGTCCTTGCTGTCCTTGCCAGGGCTTCTTACTAGGTTGACTTCCAAAATTCCATTTTCGTTTCTGACTTTGGTTGAACGGCTGCGGATTTGTCACTGTCACTGGGGTTTGAACTTGTGTGGCTGCTGAAGTCTGAGAAGACTTATCTGGCTGCATTGCCAATTCCATATCCAAAGCTCTGTTTAAAGTCTCGGCATACGATAATGCACTTTGACTGGCCAGAACGATTCTTATTTCCTGCCGAAGACACCTTCTCGGAAAAGTTCAGCCATTTTCTCGTCTGTGTCCACCTTATCTTGAGCAAAACGTGCCAAATCACAAAATTCGCGATCATAGTCGGCTACTGACTTCTTACCTTGCTTGAGATTAGCAAACTCATTCTCCTTCTGCTTTCGATAACTTCGAGGAACGAATTTTTCGAACAAAGCATCCTTAAATTGTTCCCACGTCAGGTTCTCCAGTTGTTCAGGGGTATATGCCCTTTGACGAGCTTCCCACCAGTAATCCGCAGATCCTTTGAGCTGATAAGACATGCATGTTAGACGTTCTTGATCCGTACATCGAAGAAAACGGAAAATTCTTTCCAGCGCACGAATCCACTCTTCGGCTTCTGAAGGACTTCCTCTTCCATCGAGAGTTGGAGGATTTTGCCGCAAAAATAATTCTTCTATTCTCCTTTCAGGTTGAGGAGGAGGTGGGGTAGGTTCTCTTTCGTTTTCATTTTCAACCCTTCCTCGACCTCGGCCTCTTGGTCTACCTCTTGGCGGCATTTTCTAATTAACCAGGATTTTCATTCGAATTATTCTTTCTTTCTAACAAAGTCTTATTCTTTAATAAAAAATTCTTCTTTCTTTAAAAGTATTTTAAGGGAAGAAAAAAAATTTTTTTTTCTAAGTTTTTAGAATTTAGAAAAATTTTCTTATCACCTTTTTAATGCATAATATACTCATCGTACTTTTTAATGAATCACACCATTCATACTCATCACCATTCATGCTTATCAAAACTTTCAATTACATTTAACAGGCTCATACTATTTAATGAATCAAAGATTCACAAACATCATCATACATTGTAATCCCATAATTTAACTTCTTATTATCATCATGAACAATTTAAACAATCCTCTATTGTCATAGATAATGAATCAACAATTCATTCATTATTATAATCACAAAAATATTTCAAGAACACATATTTTCCATACTTATCTTTGCTAAGAAAAATTTAGCTAATATATATTCCTAATATTTCAAGGAAATAATTGCATCATCTTGGCATATAAACTTTATCATAACTTTAATGAATCAAAAGATTCACGCTTATCATCAAATAATCACTAAAAAAAATTTTCCAGTAGTAATTATTATATATATATATATTTATTTGCTAAATTTAATTAGCTCTTCATTCTTTATAATCAAGAGATGCATAATATCATCTTGATGTATAAACTTCCTCATAAATCTCTTTTGAGATGATCTACTTCATCTTAACATTTTTCCTAACTAATGATTACGAACTAAGCTAACGATAACGAATAATTAATGAAACGAATAAAATGAATGACGCACTAAACTAATGATAGTCGAATAATGAACGAAACAATTAACGGACGAAACTAACGAAGAATGAAAGGAACGAAACGAACTACGAACAAAATAAACAAAGAATGAACAACTACGAACGACAACGGAATGGACGAATAAACCCCGGCGCTGGATCGAACTATCCCGCGCCAAGATCGCCGTCCCGCGCGCAGACATCGCGCGGCCAAGAAGAGATTTCTTTCATGCGCGCGCGACTTGACCTCCGGCGGATTGTCTCGCGCCACACCAACCTGCGCCCGATGCTGAAATTGTCGTGGGGCTGGCGCGTGGTCGCGTATGTGCCGGTAATCGATGTTGCCGGTACTCAATTTGGACCCGATCGGTATTCATTACTTCAGTGGCTCGATTTGGAATTACCAGTGGACCCGATCATTGGATTTACTCGAGTGACTCGGCCAGTGGATTTCGCGACGATGCTTTGGTTCGACGCTTTGTCTTGTTTTCTTCGTCGGGCTTTTAATCGGTCTTTTTCCATTCCTTAAACCTCACTTCATTACTTTAACTTCTATTATCTAAACCTCGATCAATTTGGATTCACTCGGTGGAATTACCAGTGAACTCGGTTCGTTGGATTCCTTGTTGGACCCGATCTGTGGAATTACCCAGCTGGAATTACCCAGTTGAACTCAGTCATTTGGATTTTCTCAGCTGGACTAAGTCAGCTGGATTTACGTGACTCTCGGCTTTTTCCGATCGGCTCGATTTTCCGGCCGCTCGGTTTTTTTTTTCCAGTTAGCTTTGATTTTCCAGCTGATCTATGCTCAACTTACTTCTTCATTTATTAGGAAAATTTGCCTCTTTGAGGACTTTTACAAAAGGTAGGGAATTATTTACACCCAAAAATTCCCTATATGAACCGTGATTTTCTAACATCACGCATAATGTTTTTATCGGAGCGGAATTCTACGTCGCTTCCGATTTGCTATACTATTATATTATGCTTCTATGTACAAGAACTTATTTACAACACAAATGTTAAAAGTTGTTCGTTTACTAGTTTATTACATATATTTACATCATTATCTTTTTTTTTTCTTCATCTTCCCAACACTTCCCTTCACTGCTCATCCTCTGACGGATCCTCTTCTTCTTCCTCCTCTTCGTCGTCTCTCGGATCCTCCTCACTTGGATCTTCTTCTTCCGTTTCCGTGCTCTCCTCTGCCCTCTCCACTCCGTCCAAAGTCACACGAGGGGCATAAGTAATATCCTCTCCCGGCGACGGCCTAAAGCTAGGCTGAAAACTCAAATGAGTAAATGGTATTCTACGGAGGTGGAAGTATCCTTCGGTTGGTCCAACACGGATCAACGTTATCCTCGTCACTATCATAGTGACGTGGTCCAGAGGTGCTAGCCACATTAGGGTCAAATAGAATAGGCTGGGCTTCAACTATGGCATCAAGCTCTGAAGAATTCAAAGCTTGCAATGTTTCAACAGAAGGATCATTTGGAACTTCCTCAACAAAAGAAGCTGAGGCTACGCCGTTAGGCAAAACAGAAGGCTCAGGAACAAAAGTTTGAGTCTCAATTTGGGAGGGAGACGAAACATAGCCATTTGCCAATGGCTCAACAAGGAAAGAGTTAACATCAAATCCATTGTTTCCATGGATGGGGGAAGCAATAGGTTCAGGATTTTCTGGAGGATTCTGATCCAGAATTGGGTAATCTTGGGGCATGAGATGTTGTAAACCAAACTCACCAACAGGAATCAATGGCTGATATGGTCCAGGAGGTGGGTACGAAAAACACATATATTGAGTACTAATTGCAGCTATGAACGCTCTGCAATCTCCAAACAAGACACCATCCCAAAATTGGGGAGTAACGTACCTTGCAGCAATCGATGCCGCCCACTCCTGCCAATCCTCAGGAAGCAGAGGAACTAGCCTAACTATACCAATAACTCCCGAGATATTTGATTCATGGATGTCCATCCAAACTCTATGGTACCGAGCTAAAAACTCTGCTAGAGTTTCTGTGTAGCTCATATGTATGTGGTGAAATTCAATCATCGCTGCTACGCTTCTAGAGTTGGACATCCTATAAAAGAAAATTTAAATAATCAACTAAACTGAAATTACGAATAGTCTTGAGAATCCACTGTCTCAACATACTCAATGTCGCTTCCAAAAGGGTGTTCTGGGCTCATGTTACATTCCACAGATAAATACTCAACTTGCTTGCATAACTGATCCATTATCTCGCTTATGATCGATCACCAACAACCAATCACATTAGAGGCTCAAACACAACAATTATAAATATACTTCAACTTCCAAACTTTATAACTAGAAACGGTTGAAATTCGTACCTGGATAGCTGGATGAGATGAGAGATGCTGGACTTCAGTTGTTGTTAAAAACTAACTAGTCTAGGAATTCAAACCAGACTAGACTTTCAGAAATAACAACTTGGAGCAGAAGACATTGCTCTAACTAGTCTAGGATTTCAAAATAGACTAGATTTTAAAAAAATTATTCAGAGCAGTCAGACCTGCTCTGATACCACTCTGTCGCAGCCCGAACCTCGATATTAGATGTCAAGGCCGGTAGGTCCCACGACTTACACAATTTATGATTAACAAAGGAAATTGAGATAGCGACCCGGCTATCGTTCAAAAGAATAACCATACTTAACATGACGCAGCCCGAATCTATTACCCGAGTGGGCCCGGTCAATTGAATTACCCATTGGACCCGGCCAGTGGATTTACCAGTGACCCGGCCAGTGGAATTACCCAGCTGACTCGGCCAGCTGGATTTACCCCAATTTGGACCCGATCATTGGAATTGCCCAGCTGACTCAGCCAGCTGGATTTACCCAGCTGGACCCAGTCAGCTGGAATTACCCAGCTGACTCAGCCAGCTGGTTTTACCACTTTAGAATAATGTGACATATATGACTCGAGACGATCAATTGAAATCAATAGGACATATATATCAATGAACACAACTTGAATTACTCGAAATTAACAGACCTGATCAACCAAATAATCGACAATTGATCAAGAAGATGATATAATGACTTGAGGATCAAGAAAACAAGATAAAGAAAAATGTATCGAGTTCGACAAAGCTTCATGGAATAGAGGTTTTATTAAATACATATCAAGACTAAGTTTCACGCAAACTGTGACAAAAGAGTTCGACTATCAAAACATAGATCGACTCTAGGGTTTAAACAACTTCATCATAAAAAAAATCATCTTAACATGGCAGCGGAATACGAAAGACTATATGTATGACGACATATAATCTAGGCTCTTTATTTTTCAAAATATTAACAACAACCAACATCCATCCAGCCTCGTCATACGCATCCACCTTTAACTGCACGTTTTAGAAATAACATGCGAGTGAGTACTACGTACTCGGTGAACACATGCCGAAAACATTTGAAAACTTTCTTGAATACGGCTATATATGAAAACTTGCCGAGAAAACATAATACGAGGATTTTAGAAAACAACTCGTAAAATGCTAAAAATACTTTCTTTTCAAAACTCATTTGTCTGCAGACATTTATAACAGTATGAACCATATCTACAAATAAATAATGGTGATGAGAAAGAGGCCTCTTTCTCAATCACTTGTAATCGGCATATCAAGGAAAGGCTCACGATTATGAATAATCGGCCTATCAAAGAAATGCGCACGATTACTAATGTGTACACAGATTTCACCTTGCGTGAAACCGAATTCGTCTTTCTGAAGTAGATGGTAACATACTTAAACATTTTTAAAATCATTTGGCAAGTATCAAAACTTTGTAAAACATACGATATCTTACTTTTCACATATTTTAGTTTAGAAAGCCCACCTGATAAACTTAAGCTTTAAACTTTAAGCTCTAATACTTGTAGCCCTTTTACTTCACGTCTCTGTTCCCGCTTCCGCTTGCTCCTTTAATCGAAACGGAATAACGATTTTAGAACGAGAGCTTTTATCGACTAACGACTTCGATATCCTTAACGAAATTCTATTCGAATTTCTACGTCGCAACTTGATGAAATTCGAGAATTCCTATCTTAACTTTTCAAACGTTCTTAATCTATCTTAATCTATCTAAATTTCTCATTAAGCATCAATATTAATCAATTCTCATACAACAATAATATTTATAAACTACTATTCATCACAACTAATTAAATCGATTTTAATCCGTCTAACGGATTCAGAAAATTTTCAATTTAATTCTATACCTTTATTTAATTATAACTAACATAATTATACTTTAAATACACACATTAACTCAATTAAACATATAAATTCCCAAATCGGGAAAATCAACCATAAGTAGAAAAATCTTTATTTCTTTGAATTAAATTTCCATAAAATTTTATAATACTTAATTTTTATTAAGAAGTTCATAAATGCAATTAATTTCTTAATTAAAATTTTATTAATATTTTATTTATTCATTTTAAATTTTCGGTTATTTTAAAATTAATATTTCTTTAATTATTTTCTCTTCTTTTTAATTTCTAATATACTTAATTATCATCTTAAGCTCATTTCTTCATTTAATTTCATTCAATTAAGTATTAATCCTTCAACCCTAATTTAAGAACCCTAATTCGATTTTCTAGGGTTTCTAGGGTTAATCAAGCTTTTGTTTCATTATCTCTTGATCTAATATGCTTTAGTAAACTCATATATCTTTAATTGAATCATCAAACTCATCATATAACATTACATTATTAAACCTTAATTTATATTTTATTTAATCGGTTATTTTCTCAAAATGAAATTGGTTGGAAATTTTTAATTACTTCCAACATGAAACATTCTTAAAATACTTAACTAAACTCATTTATATCATTAAATCAATCATATAATTCATGTATTCATTATTTCCCATTTTCTTCTCATTTTCGAAATTTGCCAATTGATAGCTAGGGTTTTCCATGCTTAAATCTAATTACATATTTGATCTTATAATCATATTCTAAGCATAATTCATGAAGAACAAATCATCATTCAATGCATGAATTAAAATTTAGCATTTTCTTCTAAAATTCGATTTTCATGCAACTTAGGGTTAGGGTTTTGATTTTTCTAATTTAATCACACAATTCATCATATAATCATGATATAAGCATCATATTAAGACATGAAGATTTACTAATCATTTCTAGGGTTTCTCCTAAAATAATCGACATAAATATATTCATAACTAGAATTCTTCATGCATCATCTTAAGCTTAATATTTGATCATAAAATCATCATATAAACATCATTCTAAGAAATCAAGATCATCCAACTACTTCTTCATAGTTCTTACAAATTTTCGACACATATATATATATATAATTCTTCCACCAAAGACATGAATCAAGAGCTTGGAATAGATGGAATTAATCTTACTTAGCTACTTTGAGAAGATGACTTTGGTCTTGGAAGCTTGGATGATGATCGACAATGGAGTTGTGTGTGTGAGTTTGAGAGTGAGATCGAGAGAGAGATGGAGAGATTGAGAGAGATGGCTGCTATGTGTGTGTGCGTGTGGAATAAGAGATGAGAGAGAGATGTTTTAATAATCTAATAACCTAGGTTTAGAGTTATAGGGTAGGTTATTATTTTATTAAAACTTAATAGCTAAGTTTTGGTTAATTCATTTAATTAGTTATTAATTCAATTAATTAATAACTAATTAATCTTCTAATAATTCTCTAATTTCTCAACACAGTAATTAAGATTAAGGTTTCACGAACCTTAGATAAAAATCTCACAGAAAGAATCGGAGATTTGAAGCATTTTCAAATCGACCGAAACTAAATTTTTAAGCGATTAATTACGTAAAATTTCACGTAATTAAATTAAATTCTTCTTCTTGTCAATTAATGACTAAACATTTATCATCTATTGATAAATGTAAAAACTTCTTCGTTTCGGATTAACCGAGACGATAAAAATTAATTAAAACTCATTTTTCCGGTAGAATATATCTGCCGGATAAAATTTTCGGAAAGAAAATCTTTATTTTACTAAAATTCTTGTCTTTCTCAGAAGATTAATTATTTTAATTACTTAAGAAAGACGGGATACTACAAAAATTGCATTACCTTCCTGGAAAGTAATCACCATAATAGATCCTGCTCCTCCATTGCCCTCTGTGATTTTAATGCTCTTGAAAACAGTAGGCAAAATCTTGGGCAAAAGGTTGTGTGAATCAAGAATATATGCTTTGAACAATTTAGTTGGTGGGATTGAACAAGTGAATTCTTGCTCCTCAACAATCACACCCATAACTGATATAGTACTTCTTTTCTTTTCAAGAAATTGAAGTAGTAATTTGTAAAAATAGAGAAGAAGAAGAAGAGCTAATTGAGTTGTGTTTTATTTGAGAAATAAACGCCCTATTTATAAGTGAAGACAGGGTTAAAATTGTGATTTTTGATGAAATATTTAATGATTTTTTCCTACGACTTTTTATCCTTTTTATTTATTCCCTTCTTTCTAGACGAGACTGTGATTAAAAATCATCATTTGAACACGAAGAAATTATTCAAGAATATTTTGGTCAAATTTATCCATTGAATGTTTATATTAAAATTATTTTCAAGGGTTATTGCATAGTAATAGAGGTGTAATATATTTTACAAGATCAAATAAATTAACGATGAGAATATGCTTCAAGCCACATGACAACTAAGAACACGAAATACCCTAAAATCACCTAATGCATTAAAAATCTCCAAAAAATCGATCATAACAAATCCTAAAATTTACATCAATTAACATGCGAATAACGAATTAATCACTAACCTTCTTCTGATCGAGATGTTGACATTGTTTTTCACTTCGATTTCTGTTTTCTTCGCTCTGGATGTCTCACACCGAAAAAATTCAAATCCTAGCTCGATTTAATGCACGGAGATCTGTATTTCCCTTCGATATTTCTCTCTTTCTTGTAATTTCTATCGGACAAATCTTGCGATTTTGGAAAAAAAATTTCAATTTTTGGCAGAGGAAAGTCGATGCAAAAACGCACAAGCTCTGGGCTGGAGAATCCTGCTATGAGATGTAATTTTTTGTTTTGACTTTTTTGTCCATGCAAGTTACAAATCAGACTTATTTTTCTTTTTCTTTTTTTTTAGTGTGGGAATAAATCTGACCACACATCTAGATCTGATCAATGGTATATGATCATTCCTATTTCTTATTTTAAAGGTTTTTTCACTAGAATTACTCCATATATATATATATATATATATATATGATATGTGCTTATATTTTAAACTTCAAGCTCATTACCAGATGTAAGATGTATAAATATTTTTAGCCCAATATTAGTATTTTTTTTTTAGCCTAGATGAAAATATATTTTTGTGTCCCGATTATTTAATACATTATTTATTATATTATTTATTTATTTATTTGGTTTGATATAGTTTGAAGATTTTCGTGTAGTTAATTTTGCAAGATGTTTGTGTCTGCCTCTGTCCTTATTACACGTTGTAATCAGTATGCTAAAATAATTGAATTGTAGAGTAATTCATTTTGTATCAAATCATTTTCAGCAGCACATTTTTTAATAAAACAATATTAAATTATATCTTATGTACTATGTGAATTGATTATTACTTTAAATGTCTTATCAAACTAACTAACCAACCAAAATTGTTAAATTTCTGTATTATCTTACAAATTGCTTTGATAAGCTTCTTAATTTGTGTATCCGAATCTGAAAAATTTATTCACAATATTTATATTCGGAAATAATATATACAGACATACATAATGAGGTGTTTTATTATTGGATTAAATATAATTTATTATATAAGATTTCTAAAATATACTACAATAAACAATTTTACGAAAGGATATGGTCACCAAAATATACTACGGTAAGGTTAAAAAATTACAATAATTTTTATAAGATCACTAAATTATATTACGATAAGGTTAAAAATAATTTATTATATAAGATCAATAAAATAGAGCGCGGATCAAATAAGAACACTTTCTTAGGTAAGAAATAAGAACAAATCTGGACCATTGATCCATGTTGATCTACAGTACAGATTTAACCGTGCATTTAGTTACTGTAATTTATACATTTAAATGTTAATACATTAAGTTATTGTAGTTTACGCATTAAAATATATATGCATTTAGTTTTTGCATTTTATGTATTTTCAATGTAATAAAAATGCATCGTTCTCACGTTCTTATATAAAAATGTGTTCACACCAGATCCACTCCCCACTAAAATATACTACAATTTATTTGTATCTATAAATATGGGTCCATGTTAATATATTTAAAAAAAGAAAAAGATGTTACTTCCCTAAAAATAAATACCTCATTATGTATGTGTGTAAAAAATATATGATGCTCTCTCTCCAACAAAAATTTTCCACCGATCAAACTCTCTCTTCCTGTTTGATATATTCTCTTTCTCCTTGCCAATTTTGCGCTAAACAATTGCCGTATGTTCCTTCCTCTCTCACTCGAATTTTAATAAAAGGTGCTTTTATTAATTTTGTATATGTTTATTTAGTTTTTAATGCTATGAAAAAATGAAACATCACAAGACATTTTATCGACAAAAATATTACAATCTGTTAGGGAGAAACATACAAAATATATTCAGCGTAAGCCAAATTTTTAAGATTTTGTACTGAAATTTATAGAGACAATAAAGTGTGTCGTCACCTAATCTCTATCTCGTCCACAATTAATTGATTATAAATAAGAGTAATGAGAAAGTTGAAAGATTATAAATTCCACAATGAATAAAATTAAATATATAACCGTGTTCTTGCTAGTCATGTGTTCTCCGTTGAAATTCTCTCAAACTTAGCATTGAATTCAGGATATACTAATAAACTTTTTTACCTCTCTAAGCAACATTATCGAATGTTTCAAAATGTTTTGTTTATATTGAAATTAAGATTTTAAACTCATTGATTAACATTATCGAAAGTTCTTATGCTTGAAAGAGAACAAAAGATCAAAAAATAGTAGTAATAAATTGGGGTTATGGCTTAGAAATCTCAAGGTTGAACATATAGAAGAAAATCTTCTCACCAAGACCTTTTTTACGCATTAAAATATATATGCATTTAGTTTTTGCATTTTATGTATTTTCAATGTAATAAAAATACATTATTTTTACATTTAAATGTTAATGCATTAATTTAAGTTATTGTAGTTTACGCATTAAAATACATATGCATTTAGTTTTTGCATTTTATGTATTTCCAATGTAATAAAAATGCATTGTTTTTACGTTTTTATATAAAGATGTGTTCTCACCAGATTCACTCCCAACTAAAATATACTACAATTATTTATTTGTATTTATAAATATGGGTCCATGTTAATATATTTAATTTAAAAAAAAATGTTACTTCTAGGAATGGCAATGGGTCGGGTACCCACCCATTAAGCATATCCCAAACCCAAACCCATAAAAATTTCCTCAACCCATACCCGTCCCAAACCCGATTAAAAAATCATTTCAAAACCCGTACCCGACCCAAACCTGTTGGGTAATACCCACTAAAAACCCGCTAAAAACCCATATGTACTAGAGTTTAAACATCAATATTAAATTTAGTAAAAAAAAATATTATAAACATAATTTTAACATAAGTATAAATAGAAAATTTATTTAAATTAAAATATATGTGGGTTAAAAGAATAATATAAAATCCTAAAATTATTAATATTTATACTAATATAAATTATATATAAAATAAATATTTAATTACTAAAATTATTAATTCTTTGTATGCAGTTTAAAAAGAATAATATAAAATCCTAAAATTAATAATATTTACACTAATATCTATGATTATATTATAAATTACATATATAATATTTTGTATATATATATATATATATATATAAATGGGTTTGGGTAGCGGGTACCCGTAAGTAATTTTCCAAACCCGACCCAAACCCGTCACGGGTTTGAATGTTTCTATCCAAACCCATCCCAAAACCATTTAATGATTCTCAAACTCTTCCCATTAGGGTTTGGGAGTGCCGGGTACCCGTAAAAACCCGACTCATTGCCATCCCTAGTTACTTCCCTTAAAAAAAATGTTACCCGTGCAAAGCACGCGGGCAACACTAGTTAAATTAAAACAAACCCAATGGCCACTATTTCCACACAAAAAATAGTAGTAATAAATTGGGGTTATGGCTTAGAAATCTCAAGGTTGAACATATAGAAGAAAATAATCTTCTCACCTAGACCTTTTTTTTTCAACCTAGATCATATATATCACAATTTCATCAGACTATCACGGAAAAAAGGGGTCTATCTATCTACATTCACATAAAAACCATAAACAAGATCAAAGGTACAAGAACTCATGATATCAAGAAAGAGATTATGTAGATTTAGTAAAGGCACGAAAAGAAGCAAGATTCGCATAAGAGGTCAAGAAGCCATAGAAGAAGTAGATATGTCTGGAAAACATTAAAATACATAGGATAGCTACAAATAGTAAATACTAGTATGTGTTAATACAAGTTAACCACATACATAAACTTAACACACATGAATGTCATAGTTACTTCTTAAGGATTATAAGTTGCAGTAGAAATTCTTCATCATCAGAATCCACAATACATCTTTACTACTATAATAGCAAGGCCGGCTTTCCATTTATAGTAATTTTTTTTAGTTTTTTTCTCTCAATATTCCATTTCTAGAAATAATTTAGATAAATGGTATAATCCTAATTATTCGTTAATATTTTTCATAATTAATTTCGGACGTTACAAAAGCATAATTAATGGTAACGAATTAATTTATTTCCTAATTTTATTGTTTTTTTGCCTATATAATCTAATTCTACAATCAAAAGTACTCACATACTTCAACTTCTTTATGCTCATTCTCATTTTGATAATCTGAGCTAAAGGAAGCACATTTTTGATAAGAAAGATGTTACTGCACGAAGATCATTGGCATCAAGATTTTTAAAATTTGTTGAAGAAGTGATTGTGATGCCTAATGACAATATTGAAGTAAGGATCATATAAACCGATTTAATGATCGATACAAATATGTGCAGAACTTGACGTTGCACAAAAACTTCTCAATGCATTTTCGATCCATATCAATTTTGCAGTTCACGAATTCTATTCATTCGATCACATGAATCTTATAATTAGTTTTGATGTTGTAATATTATCAATGATTTTAATATATTTTGATTGTATATATAGATTATCCTTCGTTAGTGTTAATGTTGTAATGTCCTCATTTGCATCTTAAAAAGATTATATAGATCCAAAAATACATGTGGTTATTTATTTGTGGAATTGTTTTTCTTTTTCTTCTAACTTTTAATTATTCAAATTCATCATCATATAATTAGATTGATTTATTTCACTATAATTACCTTGACAACTTAGGCAATCCATATTTTATGTTTATTTTTTTTTTGTTTTGTTTTATCAACATATATATTTAATCTCAACATTACTCAAATGAAATCTCAACATATCTCAACATATATATTTATTTTTTGTTTTCTTTTCAGGGCATGCTTGGTCGACATTCTTTGAAAATGTGCTTTATAAAAGATCTAATTGCACAATTTAGTTAAATTAGGATTAGTTTATTAATTAAATTTCATTAAGGTATATAACCATCAATATTAATGATCAATAATTTGTATGAAATAAATTTAATATGTTTGCTATTATATTTTAAGTAAAAAAACCCCAATAATTGCTCCCTTCGTTTACATTAATAATTAATATATATATATATATATATATATATATATATATATATATAATAGGTGCTCCAAATTGCCGTGATTAGTAGATTATGCTTTTCTACACATTAATTTATACCTTTCTGTTTCTGGAAATATATGTAATAATAAATTGTTGTTTTCGAACTATCAACACCATCAAATTTTAAAGATTTAAAATGCGAGAGAATTCATCCCACTAATTATGCAAATACATAATTAATCCGATAGTCACCTTACAAATAGGAAAAATAGGATTTTTTAGTAATATATTGTATATTTACTTATGTATCGTATTAAGTTCCTTAGTTAGTGCAATTTTTAATAGGGAAAAGATTTTTGGACACTAGTGGTTGGCCACCCATGGCATTTTTGTAAATATTTGGACTTGTTAATTAATTTAATAAAAACCGAAAATTATGCTATATTATGGATTGTCTAATTTACCGCTATAATCTAGGAGATTAATTCAAATTTTGAATTTCAAATTTCAAAATTCGAATTTTCTTTTATTTTCGGAATTCTTTTGTAATTGATTATTATCCATAATTAATTTTTGATTTTATTTCCATTATTATACCTAATTTCCAGCAAATTAGGGATTCTTCAAAATTAAATCATATTTCGAAATTTATTATATTTTAGGTATTATTTTGTGATTGATTTTTTTATCAATAATTAATTTTTGATTTTGTTTCCATTATTATACCTAATTTCCACCAAATTAGGAATTCTTCAAAATTAAATCATATTTCAAAATTTATTATATTTTCGGTATTATTTTGTGATTGATTATTATCCATAATTAATTTTTGATTTTATTTCCATTATTATACCTAATTTCCACCAAATTAGACATTCTTCAAAATTAAATCCATATTTCGAATTTTATTTTATTTTGGATATTATTTTGTGATTGATTTTTATCCATAATTAATTTTCGATTTTGTTTCCATTATTATACCTAATTTCCACCAAATTAGGGATTCTTCAAAATTAAATCATATTTGGAATTTTAGTTTATTTTCGAAATTATTTTGTGTTTTGTGGAGGGAAATATAATCCTAATATAATCGCACTAATTTAGGACCTAATTCGTGGGAGGGAAAAAAATATTATCCTAATATAATCCCACTAATTTAGGAACTAATACATGGGAGGGAAATAATTACTTAGGCGATAGATATTTTGTATAGTATTTCCAAGGAATATTATTTTTTTAAATTTTAAATTCATTATAGTAGTTGAAATTAAATTAAATTTAATTTAAATTAAATACTATACATTGAAATCAAATTAATCTACTTTAAAATTGCGTTATATATATTAATTGAGAAAAAAATATTTGATTTAATTTAATTTATTTTCTTTAATATTCAACTTGTAGTCGGAATATTATGAAATTGAATTAATGAAATTTCATTTTCTTTATAAATATTAATTAGAAAAAAAATATATGTTGCTATATTAAATCTAATTAAATATAAAATGTATTATAATTTTTTTTAATTATTTATAGCGGTAGGAATATTATGAAATCGATTTAATATCATTTTAATAGCATTATATATATTAATTGACATAAAAAAGATTTTTTCTAAAATAAATATTTAATAATTTTATAAATAAATTTCGGCCATTTTGGAGGGGAAAAAAAAAAGAGGGAGAAATAATGTAGATAGATTTGGCGCCTAAATGAAAGATTATGGAGGGAAATTAGATTGGGGACATAATTGACACAAAAAAAATACTAAAAAAACCGACCAAAAATAACAAATGAGCCGACCGGTTTTTGGCAAAAAAACCGGCTGGTGGCTGGCCACCGGGTGGCCGAATATCACTACCCTTTTTAATAAATGTGATAGTAATTGCTCATATTAATATAAAAACATGGTATATCATAATTGTAATTTAAATAAATTTCAATCAAACATAAGTTAGCAAAGCATGATTTATGGTAACAAATTAAACTCTTTCTTATTTTTATGAAAAAATATTGATGGTTCTTAATCTTAAGAAAATTCATAAAGGGTTGGTCTCCCGTGAGACCGGTCACTAATAAGAGACCGGATCCGGGTCGACCCGCTTTGAAAACGATATATATTAACAATACTGTAATATTTTAAATATATGGTTGTAGCCTAGTGGTAGACGGAAGCTTGTTAGGCGGAAGCGCCTGCTTGCCCACCCGTTGACCTGGGTTCAAGTCCCATGAAGTGCATTTTTCCTTTTTTTTTCTTTCTTTCACTATTATTTATTTTTTCCTTTCTTTTACTATTATTTTTTTTATTTTTCGCTTTTTTTTCAAAAATATTAAAAATATAAATCATCTTCCCTTGCTTTTACTTTTATTTCTTTTATTTTTTAGTTTGCACGTTTTATTTATTTTTCACTTTTTCTGATTTTTTCTTTCTTTCTTGTTTTATGTTTATTTTTGTTTAATAAATTTCACTTTTGGATAATAGATTCAAGTAGGATATGTATTCATATATTTTTATTTTATTAATTATTCAATTTTTAAATCGTCAATTAAAAACAATTAACAAGCATAATTAACATATTTTTTCCTTTTCTTCTTTTATTTTATACTTAATCTTAAAGCATAATTAACATATTTTTTTATTTTTCAATATAACAATTATCGTAAACAAAAATAATATTTTTCAAAAGTAATATATTTGTCAGGATAAAAAATAATAATTCACGAGAAAAAAGTAATACTTTTCAAAGCAATATTTTTTGGGATAAAAAGTAATAATTCACTAGAAGAAAAGTAATATTTTATCAATGTAACAATTGTCGTAAACAAAATGAATATTTTTCAAAGTAATATTTGTTGGGATGAAAAGTAATAATTCACAATAAAAAAGGTAATATTTTATCAATGTAACAATTATCGTAAATAAAAGTAATATTTTTCAAAGTAATATTTGTCGTAAACAAATGTAATAATTGTCGGGATAAAAAGTAATAATTAATAAGAAGAAAAGTAATATTTTTGTTGTGATAAAAATAATAATTCACGAGAAGAAATGTAATATTTTTTCAATTTAACAATTATATAGTAAATAAAAGTAATATTTTTCAAAATAATATTTGTTGGGATAAAAAGTAATAATTCACGAGAAGAAAGGTAATATTTTATCAATGTAACAATTGTCGTAAACAAAATGAATATTTTTCAAAGTAATATTTGTTAGGATGAAAAGTAATAATTCACGATAAGAAATTGTAATACCCCGGGTTTTATTATCTCGTTATAATTAAAATTTTATTAATTATTAAAGTTTTGCATTTCTTAATTGCTAATTTTCAATTATAAGATTTATGGCGCGATCCGTTTCTAAAAATTTATTTCAGAAATCGAGTAACCGGATACAGGATTATGGTTTCGGCGCCTGATTAATTTTTCGTTCGAGACCTCGGAATTGAGCAGCGTCTGCATTTCCATTCACTTATTTCTCGATACGAATCTTTTTCCAAAAAGTCAGTTTTTGTCATTTTCGGATATTTTTATCGACCTGTCGCGTCTCGACTGTTTCTTATTTTCGAAAAACGAACCGACATTTCCGACAAATTAAAATATTTCGGATTCAATGGTCTCGACCATTTTCGTCAAAAATATTGTCGTCTAAGAATTTCATTGCTCGTTTTAATTTACGGTTTAAAAATTTAACATCTAGATAAAGTCTATCCTAATATTACCTTTAAATATCTCTTTCTCTCTCTCATTCACCCCCATCTGCCGTCCCATTTCCCCATAGCAGCAAACACCATAAGCTTTCATTTCTTCATTTCTTCAAGCTTCAAGTTTCGATCACTCTTTCGTCTACCGTCCGATTTTCGATCCGAGTTCGATTTTGACAAGGTAGGAGCTTCTTCTTCATTCCCAACCAAACAAAATTTCATTCTTTCCATCTTTAAATTTTCGAAATTTTTGAAGGATGGTTGGATTGTTGTTCTAGCTTTTGATTAATGTTTATATGATGCTTAGTAATGTTTTTAATAAAGGAATCAAGTTTGAAACCAAGTAAAAAAAAAAATAAAATAAAAAGGACCGAAAATCCTAGAAATGTTAGGCTTTTGATTTTAGCTTTGATTCTTGATAAATTGTTTATAGATTATGCTTCTATGTGATGATATAAGCATGTGATAATTATTTGGGATTTTTCTAAAAATATTTTATTTATTGAATGAATTTGGATTTTTAATTCTTAATTTATCAAAAGGACCGAAAAATATATGTACAATAAAGCCATGTATTTGATTTTAATGAAGAAGATAATGATAGAATTGGAATCTACGTTAAAAATTAAGTGACGTAGAATTTTTCAGAATTTTAATACCAAGTTTTGAAATTGAGAGTTTAATTCCTGGATTAAGTCAGCTGGATCCAGCCAGCTGGAATCACCCAGCTGGACCCAGCCAGCTTGATTAACTCAGCTGAACTCAGTCAGCTGGAATCACTCCTTGGACCCGGTCGAATTTGGATTAACTCAGTTGGACCCGATCAATTTGGATTAACTCAATTTGGACCCGGTCAATTTGGATTAACTCAATGGACCCGTCATTTGGAATTCAATTTGGACCCGATCAATTTGGATTAACTCGGTAGGTCCGGCTCGGATTTTCCGGCCATTTCAGTTTTCTAGCCAGCTCAGTTTTCCAGCCAGCTCGGTTCCGGCCCATTCGGTTTTTCTAGCCGGCTCGGTTTTCGGCCCGGCTCGGTTTTCCGGCCGGCTGTTTTTCTAGCCAGCTCAGTTTTCCAAATAACTCAGTTTTTCCAGCTAGCTTGATTTTCCAGACAACTTGTTTTATCCAGCTGATTTATGATCAACTTGTTTTCAGTTGTTTCTTTCGTAAACTCAAAAGTATATATTAAAGATTAATCAAGTTATCAAGTCTGTTATCGTATGGTTTCCCTCTCGATCTTTTTCTAAGATTTGATTATTTACGATTAAAGGAGGACATCATACATAGAAGAAAGGACGGAAGATTGAAGCTGGGTTTCCGTTCTGTAAACCATTAAGGTGGGCTTTTCTATTATACAAATAAAATGTGGATATTCAGTTTACTGAATAACTCGAGCTTCTGTTTTTCTTATTACTTTAAAAAGCATGTTTTAAAGTGATTATCTTGGCATAAAAGAATTTGTTTTGTGAGTTCTATTATGCCTATCTGAGTTGGTTCGCCAACTAGTAATCGATCGGATTCTGAGTTAGCCAAGAGGGTGCTTTCCAGAATTAGTGTACACGGTAGCCGGTGTGTGTGGTACTCTGTTGAGGGGTAGCCAGCCACGGTGAGGAGCGACCGCGGAAGAAGGCCCTTCCCGGCGTTATTCAGATTTGGTCATATTGAATTAAAAGTAAGAAAATGCTTGCAAGCAATTATGAAAAGAAATTTTAGTAAGCACGGGCCTTTAATGAAAAACCCCGTTGTGTTACTGTTGAAATGCCTGATAAATCCATTAAATCTATTATATGTTTTTGGCATGTGTTCACTAAGTACTTTGTACTTAGCCCTGTATATGTTTTTAAATATGCAGGTTGAGTGACGGGTGACGGCGGGAGTTGAGTACGTGGTTGTAAATCCTTAATAAAGCTAGTCGAGCCTCGATTTCACATCTTCATATGTGGAGTCAATCTACGTTCTTTTTCCGCTGCAAACACTCTAATATGTTATAACACTTTTTGTTTAAGTATTTTGTACTTGAAACTTGAAACGACTTGTTAGTTATATTTGAGAAATCCTTCGAGATTGTCTCACGTGATATAATCAAAGTTCACTTCTATGTATTTCCTTGATGATTAGAGATTTATCCCTCATTTATTCATTAATCCCCTTTCTTCCCCGCTTCTTAATTCCAACCCCTAGTCACACCCCGGCTTAGCCGTCCTTCGGGATTTGGGGCTGTGACAGAGTGGTATCGGGCGTTTCGTTTGCTACGAGCACGAGTCTTCTTTTGAGTAAAAGTTTAGTTCGAACCACTAAACTTGAGAAACTAGTCACGAACTCAACACCCCGTTACGCCGGCTCAACCAATAATAAGGTAAGAAATTTTAAAAGTTCTCGTTCTTTGCAAAAGTTTAAAAACATCTTGAAAATATGTTTTAAATATTATTCTAAGCTTGAATTTAATGCTAGAATTTATCTCCTTGGAATTATGATTTATAATTTCCGTTTTCAAGAACATGTCGGATTGAGAACTTAGAAGAATTTTTCTAAGGCATTTTCCCGATTTTTGAGAACTTAGACTTTTAAGAAGCGTTGGTTTCAAAGCAATAAAGAAGAACTCAATCAACGAAGAAATGAAGAAGTAAAGAGAAACGAAAGCAAAAGAGAACGGATGTCACTTGCGTATAAGTGATATGAGCACAGTCATCTTCATTGAAGTTCATTATTCGACGGAACTTCAAGTTGACTTTGCTTTCCATTATAGAGAACCGTTTAGATTTTGCTGGTCGAATCTAGCTAAGTAAAGTTTAGTTGAGTTCTTCCTTTATTAGAGTTAAGAAACCTCTAAGTATAGAGTTATAAAATTTGAGAATTTTTTTTTATTTTTGAATTTATATGCAATTTTGAGATAATTGCTAAGTGCTTAAGTTAAGTGGTGCTATTTATTGTTTAAGTTGTTTTTGTTTAATACACAGTTTATTCTTTAAGTGCTTTAAGAATCCCTTAAGTTGTGTTAGTTTTTATCCTACCAGTTACTGATTTGTGTTTTGCAAATTCTTCTCTTAGGATGAGTACGGAGTGCTTCTCGAGCTTCTTTAGCAACCGGTTCAAGCCTCCCGTTAGGCCTGAGGTACTTTTGAGGCTGTACCATGACTTCATCCCACGCTCGAGTTGTGACTTTGGACAGTATGTTATAGACTTTCTACACTACTGGAAACCTGTTAAGCAACTTGGAGTGGACGATAGACAAGCTATGGTGGAGTTGTATCGCCATGATGCCCCGAAATGGAAGGGATGGGCGCAAAAACGGTCATGGTTTTTCCTTGTCTTGGTGGGGGCTAACACGGAACCTACGGGTGACTTTTGTACATTTGCATCCGCTTTGTTGAGACAGGTTGTCACGGTGGGTAGTTGTCCAAGAGTTGAATTTGAGGAGCACGCTTCGTACCGTCGGCCCGAATGACCTAGTACCGGTGGCCCGACTTTCTTCCTGGAGTTCTACCAGAGGAGGCAGGGTCGACTACTGACCTACCCTTTCTTGGGGTTAGACAGGCCGACGAGTTTGCAGCTGGACCTTCTGCGGTCCCACTTGACTATGGATTTCTTGAAGATATCACCTCCTCGTACCCTGCACACCTAACCCAGCCCTTAAGCTGCGGTGGACCTTGCGAGCTCCCATACCTGTCTTTTTAGACGAGCCGATGGTTCTTGTCGGCCGGGCTAGCCTTCTTGAGGAGATGGCGGCACCGAGTTGTACTTGGGGCCCGAGCGGCTAGCACCGGCCGAGCCACACCGGGAGTAGCGGGCGCGGTACCGGATCAGCATATACCCGACGCCGAGGTCGAAGGGACCTTGGGAGCAGTTTTCGGCGTAGAGCTAGAGGAGGAAGAGGACCCCGAGGAGTTTCCTTGGTGGTTGGAGCCCGCTGAGGGCAGTGAGGAGGAAATCTTGCGGCGTCTCAAGAGTCAGACATGGACCCGTCTAGGGCCAGTTAGCTGTGGGAATTAGTTTTTGCTTTTGTAAATAGATCTGGAATGTGTTAGACTTCTTTTGGTGTAAATAGTCGGGAGTTAATGTAAATATAATCCCGAGTCTAGCATCTGTCCCTGTTGTTGACGGCAATGCATCTTGTTAAAGCATCCCGTCTTTTAAATTTCTAGAAGCATTTTATAGATAGGCAGATAGCCTAGTCTGGACGAGATAAAGTCTAGATCTTTTGGATGTAAGACCTCGTGGAGGCAAATTTTGGTTATTCCAATATATATATATGACCCCATGTGAGGGCTTTTACTCTTATGTTGCAATCTTCTTATATTCTGTTTCTATGTTTGTCAACTTGAGAAGTTGTACAATCGAAATCCATTTATCTTTGTTCAAGTAATGATTGCCAATCTGTTTAAAGTTGTCATCGAGTATGCCAGTTTGATAAGTTATGTTCTAATAAGTTTCTTTCTAAATCTCAGAATATTTTCAAAATGGAAGCTGAAAATGAAGGAGGAAGAAGAGGACGTGGGAGAGGTAGAGGAAGAGGTAGGGGTAGGGGTAGACCTCGAAGAGAAGATCAGGAGCGTCAGGAAGCCCCACCACCACCTCCACCTCCCGCCACCACATCGCCGTGATATCGAGGATCTATTCGCTCAAAAGAAATCCACCTACTTTCAATGGATCTGGAAACCCGAGCGATGCGGAGCTTTGGGTAAGAGCTATTGAAAGAATTTTCCGGCTTCTCGGATGTGCGATGAGGAGCGTCTTTCTTGCATAGCCTTTCAACTCATTGGACACACTGACTTCGGTGGGAGGCTCGCAAGAAAATCATTCCGAGAGGAGCATCGGCTCGGTATACTGGAATGAATTCAAAGAACTTGTTTGACAAATATGTGCCAAAGACTTATAGAGCAAAGAAGGAATCGAATTCTATAATTTGAAACAAGGAAAGATGTACGTGACGGAATATGATGGAATATTCGTGAATTGGCAAGATATGCGCCGGATCGAGTTGATACGGATGAGAAAATAAAAAGTTGATTCTGGACTAAGACACGAGATTGGAGTGTCGTTAGCCGGTCATGGAGGGCGAGAGCTACAGCGAGTCACTAGAGAGAGCTCTAGAGATGGAGGCGAGTAATGCGGAAGAAAGACGAGCTCCGATATCCGTGCCGGTACAAGCTCAAGCTCAGACTCAGAACCATTTCAACAATAACTACAAGGGCAAGAGAAAATGGGAAGGCGGAAATAACAGTGGTTACTATCAACACAACAACCGTCAGGGTAATCAGGGTGGTAATCAACGTGGCTTTCAACAGCCTAATCAGAACAATAACAACCTTGGCAATAGGCCATGGCAAGGAAACAACCGGTCGGGGCAATGGCAAGGGCGGCGGGGAATGCTCCCGTCGAGGAGGCAGCGGTCGGGGAAAGGTTGTAATCCCTACTTGCCGTAAGTGTAATAGGGTACGTTTCGGCGTCTGTCGGGTGGGCACCTAAAAAGCTGTTTTTAGCTGCGGCCAAGGGTCACATGAAGAGAGAGTGCCCGAGACCACCCCAAGCACTTAGGCCGAACCAATTTGGTCAACTGCCAACCTCGAGGGCTATACGGCCCGCGGCCGCAGCCTCAACAACGGCCACAACGAGCGGAATGCTAGGGCCTTTGCCATCGAACAAAAGCCGCCAATTAAGAACAAAGGAAATTTGGCGAGGTATGGGCAAACTTCTTAACTTTCTGTAATTATTTTGTTCGATCTGGGAGCATCACACTCTTTTATTTCTAGTTCTTGTGTCGATAATTTAGATATCATACCAGAACGAGCTAGTCATAAAATGAGAGTAACTACGCCATCCGGAGAGATCACAACCACTTCACTTGTTTGCTCTAACCTAGAATTGGAACTATGAACTCTTAAGGTTATAGCTAACAATTTGAATGTCATGGTAATGCGGGACGTAGATATAATCCTAGGAATGGATTGGTTAGTGAGAACTATGCTACGATTCTCTGTAATGAGAGAAAAATTTCTTTTCAATTACCCGAGAGAAGAGCCCGCGAGAATTTCACGGAATTACAATGGGAAGGAGAGTGCCGATTATCTACGCCCTTCAAGCTAAGAAGATGATGAAAAAGAAAAGTTGTCGGGCTTTCCTTGTTTACGAACGGGGAAGCCGGAGTCGAAAAGACCATAGGAGATGTGGCAATCGTCGAGAGAATTCGAGGACGTATTTCCGAAATACTACCAGAGGCCACAAAATCGACAAGTGGACTTCAACATTGACACGGAGCCCGGGTCGGCCCCGATGTCGAAAGCACCATACAGAATGGCAGAAGGAATTACAAGAACTCGAATACAACTACAAGAGTTGTTGGATCTTGGTTTTATTAGACAAGTGTTTCACCATGGGGAGCACTGTTCTATTTGTAAAGAAAAAGGACGGCACAATGAGGATGTGCATAGATTATCGAGAGTTGAACAAGATAACCCTCAAGAATAAATATCCTTTGCCAAGGATAGATGACTGTTGATCAACTCGAGGAGCATGTGTGTTTTCAAAAATAGACCTTAGGTCCGGGTATCATCAATTGAAAATCAAACCGAGAAGATATACCCAAGACGGCTTTCCGAACACGATATGGCCACTACGAGTTCTTAGTTATGCCATTCGGATTGACTAATGCTCTGCGGTATTCATGGATCTCATGAATAGAGTTTTCTTACCCATACTTAGACAAGTTCGTCTTAGTATTTATTGACGACATTCTCATTTATTCCAAAAATGAGAAAGAGCACGAAGAACACTTGAGAATAGTGTTGGAAACTTTGAGAGCGAGAAACTATATGCCAAGTTCGGTAAGTGCGAGTTTTGGTGAGTGAAGTGATGTTTCTTGGGCACATTTGTGTCGGCGGGAGGTATCAAGGTGGACCGCTAAAGTGGAAGCGGTACGTGGAGGAAGTCACCAACCAACCTAATGAGATTAGGAGCTTTTAGGTCTAGCCGGATACTATAGAAGATTCATTGAAGGATTTTCTAAGATAACTAGACCTATGACACAATTACTCAAGAAAGGAATCAAATATAAGTGGACGGATGAGTGTGAGGCAAATTTCCAAGAACTAAAAGACAAGTTGACTACGGCACCGTTTTGGCTCTCCCGAAGCAAATAAAGAATATGTGGTGTATACGAGATGCTTCTAAAAATGGACTAGGTTGTGTGCGATGCAAGATGGAAAGGTGATAGCCTATGCATCACGACAACTTAGGCCACATGAAGTCAATTACCCCATGATGCGGAATTAGCAGCCGTTGTGCATTCGTTAAAAATCTGGAGACATCACCTATATGGAGTTAGGGTTGAGATTTTTACGGATCATAAGAGTCTAAAATACTTTTTCGAGCAAAAAGAATTGAATATGAGACAAAGAAGATGGCTCGAATTAGTAAAGGATTATGAGCATGGTATCAATTACCATCCAGGCAAAGCTAATGTTGTAGCAGATGCTTTGAGTCGCAAGACTCCAACACACTTAGCTTGTTTCGCTTACCGAAGAAGGAGAACTCATTCAAGACTTTGAGAGAATGAGTTTGGAGGTGATCAATTCACCGAAACAATAACTAGTCGTGTTGCAACCACAGTGGCTATACCGGACTTGCGAGAAAGAATAATAAGTGCTCGAGAGGAAAGATGAGGTGTTTGAGAAACTACGTACGAAGGTGAGATCGGGTAACCCTAGCGGTTACTGCGAAGCAACGAGATAATGCAATCGAGTTCGATGGAAGACTTTGTATTCCTCATGATGACGAGCGAAAAATGACATCATGAGTGAATCTCATGATACACCTACACTGCTCATCGGGAAGTACGAAGATGTATCGGGACTTAAAGAAAGTTACGGTGGGACGGCTTAAAACGAGATGTAAGCCTCTTCGTTGAACGATGTCGGCTTGTCGGCAAGTAAAAGCCTTACACCAACGACCTTATGGAAAGTTACAACCGTTGGATATTCAACATGGAAGTGGGAAGGTATAACAATGGATTTTGTGACCGGTGCCGAAGTCAAAAAGAGGAAACACGCAATATGGGTTGTAGTAGACCGTCTCGCAAAGTCGGCTCATTTTATACCAATTCCGATTACCTATGGATCGGAGAAATTAGCCCAATTATATGTCCGTGAGATCGTACGTCGGCATGGAGTACCAACGTCGATAACATCAGATAGAGATTCAAAATTCACCTCAAGATTTTGGATCAGCTTGCAAAAAGAATTGGGTACCAAACTCAATTTCAGCACAGCTTTTCACCCTCAAACAGACGGTCGATGCTGAAAGAACAATCCAAACACTAGAAGACATGTTGAGAAGCGTGGTGTTGGATCAAGGTGGGGCGGGAAAATGTTTTGCCACTCGAATTTGCTTATAATAACAATTATCAAGCAACAATAGGCATGGCTCCATATGAAGCATTGTATGGAAAGAAATGTAGATCACCGCTTTATTGGGATGAAGTAGGTGAAAGGAAAAATCTAGGGCCAGATTCAGTCGGTGAAATGATAGAGATCATTCGACGGATCCGTGAGAATAAAGGAAGCCCAAAGTCGACGAGAAATCTTATGCGAAGACGTACGTCGATACGAGTTATCATTCGAAATTGGGGATAAGGTTTTCCTCAAGGTTTCTCCGTCTAAGGGAATTATTAGGTTTGGCGTGAAGGGTAAGCTTAGACCCGGATTTTTGGACCTTTTGAGATTTTGGAAAAGATAGGACTCGTTCTTTATAGATTGGCTTTACCGCCAAGTCTAGGGAGTGTTCATAATGTTTTCCATGTCTCTCAATTAAGAAAATATGTGTTCGATCCTAAACACGTGGTTCACCGACAAGACATTGATCTTAGTCCGGATTTGAGCTATATGAAGAAAGACCGCAAGCTATCTTGGACCGAAAGGTACAAGAACTCCGAACAAGACGATACATTTGTAAAAGTTTTATGGAATCACCACGGGCAAGAAGAAGCTACGTGGGAACTCGAAGAAAAGATCTTTGGAAAAATACCACGAGCTTTTGAAGAAGGTATGCAAATTTCGGGACGAAATTTCTTGTTAGAGGGTAGAATGTAATACCCGGGTTTTATTATCTCGTTATAATTAAAATTTTATTAATTATTAAAGTTTTGCATTTCTTAATTGCTAATTTTCAATTATAAGATTTATGGCGCGATCCGTTTCTAAAAATTTATTTCGAAATCGAGTAACCGGATACGGGATTATGGTTTCGGCGCACGATTAATTTTTCGTTCGAGACCTCGGAATTGAAGCGACGTCTGCATTTCCATTCACTTATTTCTCGATACGAATCTTTTTCCAAAAAGTCGGTTTTGTCATTTTCGGATATTTTTATCGACCTATCGCGTCTCGACTGTTTCTTATTTTCGAAAAACGAACCGACATTTCCGACAAATTAAAATATTTCGGATTCAATGGTCTCGACCATTTTCGTCAAAAATATTGTCGTCTAAGAATTTCATTGCTCGTTTTAATTTACGGTTTAAAAATTTAACATCTAGATAAAGTCTATCCTAATATTACCTTTAAATATCTCTTTTTCTCTCATTCAATCTGCCGTCCCATTTCCCCATAGCAGCAAACACCATAAGCTTTCATTTCTTCATTTCTTCAAGCTTCAAGTTTCGATCACTCTTTCGTCTACCGTCCGATTTTCGATCCGAGTTCGATTTTGACAAGGTAGGAGCTTCTTCTTCATTCCCAACCAAACAAAATTTCATTCTTTCCATCTTTAAATTTTCGAAATTTTTGAAGGATGGTTGGATTGTTGTTCTAGCTTTTGATTAATGTTTATATGATGCTTAGTAATGTTTTTAATAAAGGAATCAAGTTTGAAACCAAGTAAAAAAAAAATAAATAAATAAAAAGGACCGAAAATCCTAGAAATGTTAGGCTTTTGATTTTAGCTTTGATTCTTGATAAATTGTTTATAGATTATGCTTCTATGTGATGATATAAGCATGTGATAATTATTTGGGATTTTTCTAAAAATATTTTATTTATTGAATGAATTTGGATTTTTAATTCTTAATTTATCAAAAGGACCGAAAAATATATGTACAATAAAGCCATGTATTTGATTTTAATGAAGAAGATAATGATAGAATTGGAATCTACGTAAAAAATTAAGTGACGTAGAATTTTTCAGAATTTTAATACCAAGTTTTGAAATTGAGAGTTTAATTCCTGGATTAAGTCGGTTTGGATCCCGGCCAGTGGAATCACCCGAGTTTGGACCCGGCCGGCTTGATTAACTCGAGTCGAACTCGGTCATTGGAATCACCCGGCTGGACCCGGTCGAAATTTGGATTAACTCGGTGGACCCGGTCAGTGGATTAACTGTTGGACCCGATCAATTGGAATTACTGAATTTGGACCCGGTCGAGTGGATTAACTCGAGCCAGGTCCGAGCATTCGGTTTTCCGGCCCGGCTCGGTTTTCCGACTCGGTTTTCCGGCCGGCTCGGTTTTCCGGCCGGCTCGGTTTTCTAGCCGGCTCGGTTTTCCGGCCCGGCTCGGTTTCAGCCGGCATTTCTGTTTTCTAGCCGGCTCGAGTTTTCCAAATAACTCGGTTTTTCCGGCTAGCTTGATTTTCCGGACGGCTTGTTTTTATCCGGTGATTTATGATCAACTTGTTTTCGGTTGTTTCTTTCGTAAACTCAAAAGTATATATTAAAGATTAATCAAGTTATCAAGTACGTTATCGTATGGTTTCCTCTCGATCTTTTTCTAAGATTTGATTATTTACGATTAAAGGAGGACATCATACATAGAAGAAAGGACGGAAGATTGAAGGCTGGGTTTCCGATTACGTAAACCATTAAGGTGGGCTTTTCTATTATACAAATAAAATGTGGATATTCGGTTGCGGAATAACTCGAGCTTACATTTTCTTATTACTTTAAAAAGCATGTTTTAAAGTGATTATCTTGGCATAAAAGAATTTGTTTTGTGAGTTCTATTATGCCTATCGAGTTGGTTCGCCAACTAGTAATCGATCGGATTACGAGTTAGCCAGAGGGTGCTTTCCGGGAATTAGTGTACACGGTAGCCGGTGTGTGTGGTACTGCGGTGAGGGGTAGCCGGCCACGGTGAGGAGCGACCGCGGAAGAGGCCTTCTTCCCGGCGTTATTCAGATTTGGTCATATTGAATTAAAAGTAAGAAAATGCTTGCAAGCAATTATGAAAAGAAATTTTAGTAAGCACGGGCCTTTAATGAAAAACCCCGTTGTGTTACTGTTGAAATGCCTGATAAATCCATTAAATCTATTATATGTTTTTGGCATGTGTTCACTAAGTACTTTGTACTTAGCCCTGTATATGTTTTTAAATATGCAGGTTGAGTGACGGGTGACGGCGGGAGTTGAGTACGTGGTTGTAAATCCTTAATAAAGCTAGTCGAGCCTCGATTTCACATCTTCATATGTGCAGTCAATCTACGTTCTTTTTCCGCTGCAAACACTCTAATATGTTATAACACTTTTTGTTTAAGTATTTTGTACTTGAAACTTGAAACGACTTGTTAGTTATATTTGAGAAATCCTTCGAGATTGTCTCACGTGATATAATCAAAGTTCACTTCTATGTATTTCCTTGATGATTAGAGATTTATCCCTCATTTATTCATTAATCCCCTTTCTTCCCCGCTTCTTAATTCCAACCCCTAGTCACACCCCGGCTTAGCCGTCCTTCGGGATTTGGGGCTGTGACAGAAATGTAATATTTTTTCAATGTAACATTTGTCGAGATAAAAAGTAATAATTAATAATAATTAAAGTACATTTTCAAAGAAACAATTTTTCGTAAACAAAAGTAATATTTTTCAAAAGTAACATTTATCGTGATAAAGGGTAACAATTGTTGTAAAGAAAAGTAACATATTTTCAATGTGACATTAATTGTCGTAAACAAAAGTAATATTTTTCAAAAGTTAACTTTTATCGGGATAAAATGTATCAATTATCGTAAAGAAAAGTAACAATTATCGTAAACAAAAGTAGTAATACTTTTCAAAAAATAATATTTGTCGGTATAAAAAGTAATAATTTACGAGAAGAAAAGTAATAATTTATTTCAATATAATAATTATGTTAAACAAAAGTAATATTTATCAGGATAAAAAGTAATAATTCAAGAGAAGAAAAATAATATTTTTTTCAATGTAATAATTGTCGTAAATAAAAGTAATATTTATCGAGATAAAAAGTAATAATTCACGAGAAGAAAAGTAATATTTTTTCAATGTAACAATTTTCATAAAGAAAAGTAATATTTATCGGGATAAAAAGTAATAATTCACAAAAAGAAAAAGTAATAATTCATTTAATATAACAATTGTCATAAGCAAAAGTAATATCTGTCGTGATAAAAAGTACTCATGAGAAGAAAAGTAATAATTTATTTCAATGTAGCAATTGTTTGTAAACAAAAGTAATATTTTTCAAAAGTAATATTTGTCGTGATAAAATGTAATAATTCACAAGAAAAAAAAAGTAATAATTAATTTAATATAACAATTGTCATAAGCAAAAATAATGTTTGTCAGATAAAAAGTAATAATTCACGAGATGAAAAATAATAATTTATTTCAATGTAACAATTATCGCTAAACAAAAGTAATATTTTTCAAAAGTAATAATTCACAAGAAGAAAAGTAATAGTTTATTTCAATGTAGCAATTGTTTGTAAACAAAAGTAATATTTTTCAAAAGTAATAGTTTTCAAAAGTAATATTTGTCGAGATAAAAAGTAATAATTCACGAGAAGAAAAGTAATGATTTATTTCAATGTAACAATTGTATTAAACAAAAGTAATATTTTTCAAAAGTAATATTTGTCGGGATAAAAAGTAATAATTACGAGAAGAAAAGTAATATTTTTTTCAATGTATCAATTGTCGTAAACAAATGAATATTTGACGAGGTAAAAGGTAATAATTAACAAGATAAATAGTAATATTTAGGGATAAATAAATTCTAATTTGAGATTAACAAATATTATTGGAATTAATAATTTTAAAAAAAAAAAACCGAAAAAACAATAAACAAAAAATAATAGATGATGCATGGTGTTAGCGGGGGTTGATCCCACGACCCTTGGGTCCTCAGCGGAGTAGACAACCACCAGGCTAGCGGGTCTAATGTATAATGTTTTATCTGTATTTTATTTATTCCTTAACTTCGGGTCGGGTCAGATCCGGTCTCTAATAAGAGACCGGTCGTAGTGAAGTCTTTGCGATTCATAAATTATCCCATTACCAATTAGCGGCAAACATAAAAACCATAAATGATGTCTTGACTTATTCATCTGAGCAATTTCTTTGTTATATCTATACGACTATATGTATCGTTTGACATATTATAGATATATGCACGTTATAGTCATGTTTTCAGTTTACAGAAATTATTCAAGATCGTCTTTCAGATTCGAAATGCACCAAGAAGTAGCAATTTTAAATGATTCTATGCAAAAGTTTTGAGAACCATTCATGATCGTCGTTTATGCTTACAACATCAGAGCTATCTTCAAGTCAAATGGAGCACTAGATCCCCTCAATCTTTTTTAGTTTTTCAGTATAGTAATGTTGTAACATAGAATTAATTCTCAATAAATTCTGATTTGTGTAATGCATGGATCAATAGTTGAGCACCTTAAACATCTAGATTTTCTGATCTCTTGCTTATTTTTAAGTTTTTATTTTTTAGTATTCCATTTCCTCATGTGGATATTTTACAAGATTTGGACACCTTTGTCACAGCCCCAAATCCCGAGGGACGGCTAAGCCGGGGTGTGACTAGGGGTTGGAATTAAGAAGCGGGAAAGAATGGGGAATCAACGAATAAGAGGCAATGATATCATTATTGAACAATGATATAATATTAAAGTGTATAGAGTTATCCAAAGTGAGACAATCTCGAAGGATTTCTCGATATAAAAGTTCAGTAGTTCTAGGATTTTTAGTACACAGTACTAAACCGAATATCACATGATATGAAACATCATAATGTCTTGCAGCGGAAAAAGACGTAGATTGACTTCATGTATGAAGACATGAAGTCAGGGCTTTACTAGCTTCACTGATGTAGCCAATAACTCAAAACATCCGCCGTCACTCGTCGCTCAACCTGCACATTTAGAAAACATATGCAGGGCTGAGTACAACGTACTCAGTAAACACTTGCCAAAACATATAATAGATTTTATAGATTAATCATGCATCTCCACAGTAACACACAGGGGTTTTTCAGAAAAAGCCCGCGTTTACTAAATCATTTGCGTACTTGCTTATCCACTTTATTTATTCAATTAAAACCATATCTGAAACAACGCCGGGGAAGAAGGCCTTCTTCCGCGAACGCAACTCACCATGGCTGGTCGCCCCTCAACAGGGTCCATACTCATGGCTACCGTGTACACTAATTCTGGAAAGCACCCTTTTGGCTAACTCAGAATCCGATCGATTATAACAGTTGGCGAACCAACACAGATAGGCATAAGAGAATCCATAAAACAATTCTTTTATGCATGATAATCACTTTAAAACATACTTTTAAAGCATTTCAAAAATAGAGCAAAGCTCGAGTTATTTAATATATAGAAAAGCCCACCTCAACAATTTACAGAACGAATTACCAAGCTTCCGCCTTCCGTCCTTTCTTCTATGCACGATCCTTTTATCGTAAATAAACAAATCTTAGTAAAATGGTCTAGACGGAATTTGAAACTATAACGGACTCGATAACTTGATTAATCTTTTAAGGCTTTGGCATTTTATTAATATATTATTAATAAAATGAAATTTTAATAGTTTTCAAGTTGGTTTACAACTTGACTTTTACTCGAAGCTCAGAATGTTCATAACGAAAGTCAATGATTAATATTGACTTATAAGTTTTCAAGAAATCAAATAAATTGATTAGACTTGAACGAAATTAGAAATTGGGAATTTTTGCACAACTGCAACAAATTAAAACTTAAATATAGAACAGTGTATTTCGAATCTGAGAATGGGCAAGGCATCATTGGAAAGCCGTGAATGTATATTTTAACGTCCAATTTACAGATCTTAAAAATATTAAACGAGTCAAAAATTATACACGATTTAATAGAGCTTGGTACATGAATTCGAAAATCAGCATTTTAATTAATAAATTCAAGCCCGGCCCAATTCTCGGCCCACTTGATTAATTAATTCGACCCAGTTTTCGGCCCATATTTTGAACCAACCCAAGCCCATTTTTAACTAAATCCATAACATTTTATAAACTTTTTATTATTTATTTCTTTTCTTTTTCTTCACAACAGATCTTTTCTCTCTCTCTCTCAAAACTCTCGTCTCTCTCTACTCTCGCATCTCTCTCTCTGCTCTCTTCTCTTTACATTTTTTTTTCTTCTTCTTCCCACAGCAGCCGCCGCCACTCCTCTTCTCCGGCGCGCTTCGCCGCCGCCGCCTGTACTCCCGACGTTGCCACGGTGTCCTTTCCTCTCTCTCTACATCTGTCTCTCTCTCTCTCTCTCTCTGGGCTCGACGGCAGCAGCACCGTTGCCGTCTCCCTGCGGTTCCGGCGAGCTCCGCCGCCGTCTCCATCTCTCTCCCACCTTCCTCTTTGTTTTTAACCACAAACCTCCAAATCAAAAACCCTAGATCCCTAATTTGAGAATCCCCAAATTTCTGAAATTCACCCCTCTTTTGCTCTCGACTCCGGCGAGTGAATCACCGCCTCCGTGAGCCCGTAGTCGGAGCGTGGATGACAGCAGCAGCCGTAGCCGCCTCCGCCGCCACCGCGGACCTCCAGCAGCCCCCTGCCGCCGTGCCGTGCCGCCAGCAGCTCCACCGCCGCCGCGCCGTGGCTCGTCGCCACCACCTTCAACATGGTAAGCTCTCTGCCACCCTTCTTCTATTTTCTTTTAATTTTATTTTATTTTTAGTTTTAATTAATTAATCTCCTTTTTTTTATAAAAATCCGGTGAGATGCCGGATTCCGGCAACCCCACCGGGTTCTCGCTCGGTGGACGGCCAGCCACCTCCGGCAGCCGCCCGATCCGTTGTCTCCCTTTCGGCCAAGCAAAGCGGCGGAGACCCCACCTCCACTGCCGCCGTCCTTCTCCTTCACGCGCCGCTGTGGTGCCGTTGCTCACGTCAGTCCGATGACTCGATTATTCGAGATCAATAAGAACAGGGCAGGTTCTAAACAAATTATTCTTGATCTTTATTTTGAGTTTAGGATGTTGTTAGCTTATAGAATTTGGATTAGTTGAAGTGAGGTTAAGATTTAACATTTACAGGTTATGATTCTTGGTTCGAGCTGTGGTTTCTTCTTGGGTTAATGATCATGCTTGTGTTTATTGAATGATAGAATAGATTACTGCAATTTATTCTCTTATTTGCTTATGATTTCGGTTTGGAGTTGCTTATGAGAAATAAACAGAGCTTCTATTTACTAGACAAAGTTTGGAAATTTGAGTTTTGGACTTACGGTTGTTAGTCTGGTGGATGGATGATTTGTGAAAAGAGCTTATGTGCTTTGTTATCTTGTGACTGCAAAAACCCCAGAAGAGCTTCTTCTTCCTTTTCTTTTTCTTGGTTGTAAATTGTGTTTTCGGATGTGAGAATGATTCATTCAGGGGTCATGTATTTAAGCTACTATTATTACTCTGTAATTACTTCCGAAATGATGAGCTATAGATTCACTGCAGATTTCATTTAATCAGATGTAATTGGAGTTCACAGCTGTTAATTATATCTTCAACCTTCATTTCCTGATGGATTTATAATAAAGTGCTTGAAATTTGGGCTGCCAAAATGTAATTAAAGGTTAGGCTTCAATTTGGCTTCTATTTATTTAATAAAATGGGCTCAAATTATTTCAAGCTCATTGGCTATAAATAAACGAAAAGGTTCGGGCCCAAGTTATAAGATTTAACTTGGCTCACTGAAAATATATACACAATATTTAGTTTTATCGAATTATGAATTAAAATTTTAATTCGATCTGATACTCGCCTCCGGAGTTTGAAAATATTTGGTTGTAACAACTTAAGAATGTAAAAGTCTTAATTAATTAAGTAAATTAATTAAGCGATATATTAGAAAAAAAATCGGGGTATTACATTCTACCCCTCTAACAAGAAATTTCGTCACGAAATTTGTACACTTTCTGCACATTACTAGTGACACTGAACTTTTTCGTTGTCACATTTTTTTTCTATAATTCTTTTTCTCATGTGTGATAATCTCCTCGGACTTAAACTGGAGGAATTTACCCATTCCTCGAAACTTGAAATTGATTATTAATCCATCATTAATCGAGAAGACTTGCTACGACATCTAACAAGAGATAAGGATTCAAAATCGTAGCATGATAAAATGACAAACATGTTAAGACTAACTTATCTTGACAAATTTGTTATGGAGGCGGAAGACCCATATTACTGAGTTTCTAGCTATGTGGGTTGATCAGGTCCACATAACAGTCCGTCAGTCACATGGAACTTCTGTCTCGCTCGACGATCTTATCATATGGGATTACATACTCTTCATGAAAATTCCAGGGTTCTTTTAGAGGTTTGCATGAAATTGCTACTCCCGTATTACTTCCTGATTCCAAAGACTTCAGTGAATCGAGTCTTCACTTAAAATAACGTCTTTCTCATTAAAAAAAATTAAGGCAAATGGACTGTCTAGATCCAATTGGTCTTATAAACCTTGGTCTAATCTTACCCATGACTCCAAATCTAATTATTCCCTAAGACGGGGAAACTTTGAGAAAAACTTTATATCCAAAATCGAAATACAACTCCGAATGACATACATCATTAGCATTAGCATTTAAATGCATAAATTAGAGTAATTAAATGCACAGTTAAATCTGGACCGTAGATCAACAAGGATCAAGGGTCCAGATTTGTTTTTATTTCTCACCTAAGAAAGTGTTCTTATTTGATCCGCTATATATATATATATATATATATATGGAAAGGTTTATATATGAACTTATCCTTATATGAGTCCGTATGAACCATGCATTTTTACCACACCGATTAATGCACAAATTGTATTATTTTAATGCACAACTATATGTTAATAAAAAAAATTTAATCATCGGTTTTTTTATGTATTGTCGAGATTTAATTGGTGCATTAAATTATTGCAGGTTATGCATTAAAAATATATTAAATATTTGTGCAGTAATTTACTGCATTTTGTGCATTAAATCATTTGTCATGTTTGTGCATTAAAGTACTGCATTTTGTATATTTCCGAAGTGATAAAAATGCATTATTCTTACGGACTCATATATGGTCCAGATTTATTCTTATTTCTCATCTAAGAAAGTGTTCTTATTTGATTCGCTTCCTATATATATATATATATTGTCCCTATACTTTCCACCTATGGGCAAAGGGAATCACGTCGTCAGCAACCTTAAATTAATCAAGGATTTTGCTAATATGTGAGATTCCACATTAATCTTTTAAGATTATGTTTGGTCAGTTAGACAACATATCTTTGCAAGAATATTTTAATATAAACATTGTGATATAAACAAAGTCATGTGATCAAGGTCCTGATATGCGATAATAATTGACATCATTTACGATGAAATCATTGATAAATTGTGAGGTGATTGCGAATGTAATTTTCACATTTTAGATTAATATTATTATTAACTTTTTAAATATTTATTTAGTTCGTTCAAAAAATATTTGTTTAGTTTAATTTCTATTGGTTTCTTAAAGATCAAGAACATAAAAAAAAATAATCGAAAAAACCACTCCTCTCGATCGATTGTTGAAATATTATGCCTCCAAAATAATATTGAATTACTTTTAAAATTTATACTAATATGATTTCCTGTCGACACGATATACTTGGTATAGCTATAATCTTTAGTTTTCAAATTCAAGAAAATCTTTAGTTTCTTTTTCTGTTATTAATTTCTTTAAAAGGTAGCATGAAGTGTACTTATTTTTAACCATTTCTTTAATAGATATAATTTACAATCTAATTTATAAATAGTAATTTAAAAATTAATTTAATACCTGCAACTAACATTGTTTACAAGGAATTTCAGAATTTATAGATAAATGAATTTTAAACGAAATTTTAATTTACATTGATTGATACTTTCATTTCTTATATTTATTTATTTTATTTTACAAAAAAATGTTAAAATTCAATTTATCCTGTGTACATCTCTTATATTTCATTACTCATATTATTTTACAAAAAATATTAAAAATTCAACTTATCTCGTGCATCGCACGGGATGCAGTCCTGGCAGACCCAGCCGTCAACTAATTTATAATTATCATCCAAACCCTCACCATCAGAAAACCACTCGAAAGATTCTCCATCACACCCCTCGGTTTCATAGAAATCAGATTTACGGCGGCAGGAAGGGGTACTACTAGGGCCGCAAGTGTGATCGAGAGGAGAAAGAAACTGATCTTCAGGGGGAGGAACTTCATCCACACAAGTTCTAAAAGATCCTGCTGGGAAAGGAGCTTCACAAGTTTCAGGAAAAGGATTTACTTTATAAGTTGGACTGCGGGAAGGGGGAGGAATACTAGGGCGAGGAGTGTCTTCGGGAGCAATTTCAGGACAAGGAATTTGACCACTACCTTGAAGGGGAGGAGTTTCAGGTGGACCATCTTTAAACCTCCACTCTATAAGATCGCAATGAGCCGGCCCTTTATTTACAAATGACTCAACAGTCTTGACAACATTACTACTAAACTCCCTCACATTAAATTTCTTAATCCAAAACCGCTGTTTCTTGGCATACACAATCTTCAAAGCTTCCTCGAGCTCCAGCTCGAGCTCTTCATGTTGCATCTGCACTTGTGCAAGATTTTGATAAGCAAAACATATTTGAGGAAATTAATTAAAGAATATAGATTACAAGTACAAAGTACAAATATGCATGCATAATAATACCTTAACCTGAGATCATCACGGCTGTCTTCCTTTGTCAGATATGTACTCGGGGGATCATCGAAATCAAAACCCTGGAATCAAATTTTACTTTCACTTAACCATAGTGCAAAAGAAATGACCACACAACCATAGTTATCAATAGCGCTAATAGCGCTCGCGATCGCGCGTCACGGAATGTAGCGCCAAGAAATCGCGATTAATAAATTAATTAATCAATTAATAAACAAAGAGTTAGAGCCACTCATCTCATGCATATACATATATATATATATATGTATATATAGGTGAGTATATATCATTAACCATTTCAGATTAGTACATGCTATACTTCTATTGTAAAACAAAATTCACTCTTCAGTAACAGCAGATTAATTGATTAATATTAGTGAGACACTGAAAATCCTTTTGCTACATAATACAATAAATCAGTAGAGTATGAAAACGTATCAACATTACTCGAAAAATAAAATAAGAAAAAAAGTAATAATTAAAAAAAAAAACCCTAGGAACTTGCAGCCCAACTACAACAACAAATTGAACAACAACAAATTGAAAAGATCTATAAATCAAACAACAACAAATTGAACAGATCTATAAATCAAACAGGCAGCATGGAATCCATACGATCACCGTTTAGCTAATTTAGCCAAATATTCAAATAAACATCAAGCAGGAGAAGCGTATCATCAGAGAGCAGAGATTAATAATGAAAATTAAAAACCCTAGGAATTCGATTCCCGGCCTATTATTCCCACAGATCAATCAATCAATTCAAATACTAATTATTTTGGTCGTCAAAATTAAACGGGAAGCATATCTTAAGATAATCACGATTAATTACGAAAAAACATAACCAATAGAATTGAAAATTGAACCACGAAGCAGAGGGGATGATATGAATAATCGATATAGTGATGAAAATTAAGCAATTACCTTGTTTTTCCATAACTGAATGTATTCATGGATCAATCCAATTTCGTTATGCTCCTGCGGCGTCGTAGATGTCTTTACCATTGCGCTGTATCGTAGAGAAAGTGAAAAGGGCGTGAATGCGTTTGTTAAAAAAACTGAGATAGGTTTATGTACAAGTATAAATTTGTGGGCCTGGGCTCTGGCTTGGGCTTCAATTAAAACCCAAAATGCAAACGAAAATAATTCAGTTAAAATCCAAAAAAAGGAACCTCTATCTATATATAAAAAGCAAAATCAAATACTCCATCATCAAACAAACTAGTATTATTAAATTAGTAATAGATAATTAAAATTAAATATTACAACTATTATATATTTTATGTAAATGAATAAAGATTATAAAATTAAAAATTATATAACAACACTAATCTAACATAAAATTAATGGTCGTATTAAGTAAATTACAAAACATGAAAAATTAAATTAGTAAATTGTATTCCATGTATAAGATTGGAACTTAAGATTTTTTTAGTAGCCTCGCCTTGGCATTCTGAGTAGTTTGAGCGGTCTACATACTAGATATCTGTTATTCTAAAACAAAACCTATTTGCTTGTCGGCTATGGTACATCTTTGATTCATATTCATATGGGTACGTCTTGAGACTCCTCTATGTGACCACTTCGAATTTCCTTTCCAGGCTAAAAATCTTTGGTTGTCAGCTCAGGACTCCACAGTACAGGCCAGCAGCAGTTGAATTTCAGTAGGATCATAAGAATTCAGTAGGTCCAAACATTCATATGGAAGATCCGTATGACTCACAGGCCCAACATTGTTTGAACGACTTTTATTTCCATCAAAAATATTGTTGGAAAATAATTACAACGGGACGGAATTGAAGGAGAAAAGAGCTACACAAAATTGACCTTAATTAGATTACAAAATAAATAAATAGAAATAATGAACTAACAAACTTGGATTCGTCGAGTCGACGAAGGCCTCTTTCCGCAAGACGAGATAAGCCCCGGCTAGTGCTCACGGTCTGGCGTATCGTCTTTCAAAGATAAAACGACAACGTCTCTTTCGTAATCAGCACCGAAATAGGAAAGAGCTCCGGCGAACGAAACGAGGTTTGAGAACCAAGCTTCGACACTATAATGCAGCTAGCATGGATATGCAGAATGCTTTTGAGATTGAGAGTAGAAATCATGTACATCAATCCTCAAATGACACCACAATATATAGCATTCCGAAGGTCACAACTTGATGGCAAGACCATCAATAACCGGCGGTTACACATATCAAAGGTTACGGCAATTAGTAGTAGCTGAAAGCCAAAAGCCGCCGACCATTCCAGCAATTGAAATTGGAAATCAAAAGCCATAGCATTTAAATTGGAAATGAGAATCCATGGGGCTGACATTCCAATTCCATTAATTAAACAAATGAATTTTTTAATTAACTTATATTATGTGTTGTAATGGGCCGAAACTTTCAATTAATTAAACAATATAAATGTTTAATTGGTTGTATAATCGGGCCGAGCCCAATCCCAAGTTCAAGGCACAAAGTCCACAGCTACGGTCCGAGCTCGCGCTCGTTCCTAACCACAATAATAAATTTGCCTACAACAAATTCATCTCTAACACACAACTAGAATATAATATTTCTCACTCACCAATTAATGGTTTTGAGAACATGAATATATTCCAATTATTTAATTCTCAATTAAATAATTAACCACCATAAATAATGATATAAAACCATTATATCCAACAATCCCCTCATGAGTGGAAATGTCGTATGCATGTATGCATGTATGCATACACTAACTCAGTACTCACGATACAATATTGCATTTGGAAATGTAACTTGTGGTTTTGAACCTTCCATAGTTAACACTATCGGATATACTGGCGGACTAGTGGACGCGATGCCTTGAACTATTCATCCTTGGCGTATACCGAGTCAATAGCATTAACACAATACCATATCAACTCCATTTGTTCTTACCTTCGTGTCCGTTTCGGCCATGGACAACATCTTTGAATTTTCATAAGCGTCTCACTCATTTGAAGTGGCCTCACTTCTCACTTATATAAGTAATTCTTCTCGAGTATCCTGCCATACTCTACCTCCCCGAGGTATTTAAGAATCATTAAAAGTCATAGACTTAACCTCTACCACAAATGCAGGTAACTACACTCTTTTGCTCTCTAGGGCAATGAGAAAAGACAAAAGTCTTATGAGTGTCTCAACTTGAATTTTTGTAGCTTAGTTGTCCCATTGAACCAAGTTCTTGGGATCCTTCAGTCATCATGGTTGGGTTACTACTACAATCATCCTTATCATGTGGATTTCAATCTCATCCCCTTTAGCAATTTGATAATTTTAGCTTCAATACAAATGTCACATTTGTCTTGTGAATTAAATTCACTTATATTCAGCAAATTTAAATTTACTAATCTTTTATTGCATTTAGATTAACATGTCCCAATCTACAATGCGATAAAAATCAGAGCACTCAAGCAAGTAAGCACAAGAAATAGATGTAATTTTTATTGGCACTTGTTAAATGTGGACACTTGTCCTTACACTTTAAACAACAATTACATCTTCGTCCCAATCATCGAAGTCCTTATCGACGTTGTAGACACTGTTCTTAGCTCTTTCTTATTCGGCTCTTCTTGATAATCAATAGTCTTACCCTTGTTTTCAATACTTGGGCAAGGTCGCTTATTGGAAGTACCAACACCTTCCTCGACTATGTTCGTCTTAGCTTTTAAAAAAGCTTTGGCCTTGTCAACCTGATATTTCCAGTCCAACGCCTCCCAAATCAACTTGGAGGTCTTAATACCAGAGTATACAGAATAGAGACAATCTTCTAAACTGTTCAACAAAATGATTTTACAGGTGAAATCGCTTTTTCTCCAAGTGTCGTATTCCACAAGCACATGGATATCCGTCTCGCCCTCACAAGGCGGAGACACCTCGTCATCACGGAGGTAGTTGTCTAGCCCCAAAGTCATGATGTAAAACAACATCTTATGGGACCACCCTCTGAAGTCAACTTCCGAGAAGGTCGGAGGCTTATCGGCAACGGGCATCATTACAGATGTATGGAGAGGAGCCATCACGGATTGAGATCTGCCCGTTTGCCCAAACAGATGGACAACAAAGTCAATAGTCGAGCTAACTATTAGCCCAAACAGGGAGACAACAGTAGCAACAACGGTTGCAGAGTCGGTGGAGCCGATGGTAATTGACTCGTTGGCTGGAACGGTGGACGGCATCCTCAAGCAAAGGGATTAGTTTCAATTTTTTTAAGTTCAATTAGAGTCCAAACTGCTCCAACGTACGTAAAACGTACTATATCGTCTTGCGATTGTTGGAAAATAATTACAACGAGACAGAATTGAAGGAGAAAAGAGCTACACAAAATTGAACTTAATTAGATTACAAAAGAAATAAACATAAATAATGAACTAACAAACTTGGATTCGTCGAGTCGAGGAAGGCCTCTTTCCGCAAGACGAGATACGCCCCGGCTAGTGCTCACGGTCTGGCGTATCGTCTTTCAAAGATAAAACGACGACGTCTCTTTCGTAATCAGCACCGAAATAGGAAAGAGCTCCGGCGAACGAAACGAGGTTTGAGAACCGAACTTCGACACTATAATGCAGCTAGTATGGATGCAGAATGCTTTTGAGATTGAGAGTAGAAATCATGTACATCAATCCTCAAATGATACCACAATATATAGCATTCCGAGAAAGGGGACGGAAGGTCACAACTTGATGGCAAGACCATCAATAACCGGCAGTTACACATATGAAAGGTTACGGCAATTAGTAGCTGAAAGCCAAAAGACGCCGACCATTCCATGCAATTGAAATTGGAAATCAAAAGCCATAGCATTTAAATTGGAAATGAGAATCCATGCGGCTGACATTCCAATTCCATTAATTACACAAATGAATTGTTTAATTAACTTATATTATGTGTTGTAATGGGCCGAAACTTTCAATAAATTAAACAATATAAATGTTTAATTGGTTGTATAATCGGGCCGAGCCCAATCCCAAGTTCAAGGCCCAAAGTCCACAGCTACGGTCCGAGCTCGCGCTCGTTCCTAACCACAATAATAAATTTGCCTACAACAAATTCATCTCCAACACACAACTCGAATATACTATTTTTCACTCACCAATTAATGGTTTTGAGAACATGAATATATTCCAATTATTTAATTCTCAATTAAATAATTAACCACCATAAATAATGATATAAAACCATTATATCCAACAAATATTTCCCCTTTTACCTAACAAGTTATAATATAATATGCATGATAAAATAAATTTCACGTTTTTTGTAGTTTACGTAGCATAAAAACTTTGTTTCACATGTACGTAAAAAACCTAGGTAATAAATATTAGTTCAATATGTGAGAATTAAAATAAGAAAAATATAATTTGAATCAAATTAACATAAATGTTAGATATTAATGGATGCAAATGTCTTACATATTCAAAACTATAAAACGCGAAAGTCCGATTTTTTTTATTCCCCTTTCTTCTAGGGGAGTGACAAGTGTGCCTCAAAGCGCCCATTGCGACAAGTACGACGTCCTCGTCGGCGTCGGAGTCGGTCCTCGTATGAATCATGGTTAAGCCCAAAAAAGCTAACACTTGAGCCACTAGGGTGCACCATAAAATGACACACTATAATATTCTCTCTTAAAGTGTTGTCCCTTATATATATATAGCACAAACATCAATGGTTTTTCCAATGTGGGACAAACCGCATTTTAAGTTTCAAGTAGCTATGTTAATGAATTAATTGTTCATTCATTCCTTAATGGAATTGAACAAATAAATACATTAAATCATAGTGCTCGAACAGTAGATTTCGTTTCTACCATTGGTTTCCACATAATCCCTAAGAATTTTCCATAACTTAATTATGGATTTAATGCTATTTAGTAACCAAATTCCAACAATCCCCCACATGAATGACAATTAATGCAAATGCAAGAATACTATGTCCCGACGAACTATTATTGCATTAGGAAGGTAGTTTTTGGCTTTGAACCTCCTTTAGTGTAATGCTATCGGATTTACTTGCTGCTCGGTGAACGCAATGTCTTGAACCAGTCAGATTTTGTATAAACCGAGACAATAGCACACACACAATAATAGATATGATATCTTTTTGTTCTCACGTTGTGTCCATTTCGGCCTTGGACCAAATCTTGGATTCATAAGTGTTGTAGTTTGAAGCAGCCCACTTCACACTTATATAAGTGATCTCCTATTGAAGTATCAAGCCATACTTTGTCTTTCTTCAAGACTTTAGGAATCATTAAAAGCTTATAAAGCTTATCCTTACCACCTTCAGTATGTTTTTGCACTTGGGCAGTTTCGAGAATAGATTTCATGTTGTGTTTTTCCAAGTGCACAACTGAACATTCATAACTTAGTTGTCTCATTGAACCAAGTTCTTGAGATCTCCAATCATCAAGGTTGAGTTACCATTATGAATATTCTTTATTTGTGGATTTCCATCTCATTCCCCTTACAACATAATTGATCACTTTTCCAATTATATGAGTGGTCACCCTTAATGTATTTTGACTTTCCCATAGTCAATGTAGATTGCACTTGTGATCAATTATTTATTCAAGGAAGAATATAAAGTATGTATGACATTTCGTCTTCCTTGATATTCTCATACTAGATGGTTTTATCTCCTCTATGTCACATTAACATGTAATGATGTAATACATGAAAAAAAAAACAGAAAAAACACCTACGCAATAAAGTAATTTATAATCCATTACAAAATGTAGATGCCTCAATTATAACAATAGTGGAGAACTCATTATTTTATTTCATTACACAAACTATACTCTAACTTACAACAAAAATTTTATACCAATAAGTAGGAATGAAATAGCACAAAGCAATTAGAATCTTGTACTCTTTTTTCTGTAATTGGTAACTATAAATATTTGACTACTTCTCCATTTTTCCATCTTGATGTTCATCTTCCATTCTACTAAATTCATGGATCGAGATTTTCCCTTCATGCTCTATGAATCTTTATCTCTGAGCCTTTCTTATACCTAATGATACTACTCTCTACTAACATACAACAACAACAACAAAAATCTTTACACTAATAAATAAGAATGAAATAGCACAAAGCAAGTGGAGTGTGTGGTTGAAATTGGTTGTAAAGTTCTTAATTATATAGATAAAAAATTATATAAATATGATAAGATTATAATAATTATTATCGAAATTAAATTATGTTAAGAATTATGTTTTGTAACGTCTACTATTAATTGGTGGACTGAAAATTATTCATGTAAAATTATATTATACCATTTTTACACATTATTTCTTGAAATAGTATAAAAATAGAAATTTTAATATTATTAATTAAAATTTTATCACTAATTATGTTTTTGTAACGTCCGATATTAATTAATTGATTGGTAAATATTAATGAACAATTAAGATAATAACAATTAAATATATTGTTTCTAAAAGTGGAATAAAAAATAACTAAAAATGAAAGTTACTAAAAATGGCAAGCTGAACTTGCTTTTATATATTATAAAGATTTGAATATGTAATTGTGTATGCTAATACGGAGATTATGAGCTTCAGTCGAAGAAAAAAAAATGTGAAACAAATTTGTTGTGGTTGAATGACCTTGATTTGTTCATGTATATATACAAATTTTTTGGAGAAGAGGTTAGCGGAGGCGGCGATTCGGCATATCTATCTACTAAATATATATTTTTAAGAGATAAATGGGATTTTAGCACTTTTTAGATTGAAAATCCTAATTCTAGCACTACTTTTTAAAATATATAAATTCTAGCACTTTTGTACATTTTTACCCCTCCTCTTTCTTTTCTATTTTTCTATTTTTTCATTTTTCGTTTTGTATTCACATGAAAAATAATGGGAATTCACGTGAAAAAAATGGGAATTCACATGAAAAAAATGGGAATTCACATGGGAATTCAAATGAAAAAAATGAAAAACTCGAATTCACATGAAAAATAATGTGAATTCACGTGGAAAAAATGGGAATTCACATGAAAAAAATCGGAATTCATATGAGAATTCAACTGAAAAAAGTGAAAAACTCGAATTCATATGAAAAATAATGTGAATTCATGTGGAAAAAATGGGAATGAAATCGCATACCAGAATCTCTCCTTGCTATTCGCTCGTCCCTCGCTTTTGCTCTGATTCAGCAGATCCTTCAGAAATATCCACTTCTTCGAGTTTCTCCCGGAGGAAGATGACCGCAACGACGATGCCGAACATGACGGAGTCGTCTCGCCGGACTCGATTTCTCTCTCTTCATTCCCTCGCTCCTCTGCGGCGGCGGCGGCGGCACCACATTGAAAATCCAATCCGCGGCCGCGCCACTGACCGAAGTGCAGCGGCGACATGGATCTGGCCCGGCGGTTCGCGCTCCGCAGCCTCAGATCGCTGCCTCTCGAGCTCGCACCATCACCGAGATCCATCGATGGCGGTGAAAAACCATCCTGCAGCGTCATTAAGTGCGAGGACAGTTTCATCGGCCGGATCTGACCGTTGAAGAAGATCTCATCAGCCGACGTCATCGAGGCGATTCTGCCATAACCGTTGGGGGAGAACCTCGAGGAGAACTCGAACTTGAACGATCCAGAATCGGAGGAGAGGAAGACCGGCTCAAAATCGTCCATTGATGGAGTTTTAGATGGTTGGTGAGGAGGAAATGCATGGGGCTTGCAGGGGCGCTGAAGTAGTAGCTGGAGGGGCCATGTCCGGGGCTGGAGGGGGCGCTTACGAAGGGGGTGGAGCAAGTGCTGTCAATATCTTCGCTGAAGCGCGGCGGCGGGAATAGGCGGCGGCATTGTTGTGGAGAGAGAGAGAGAATAACTGATGTTTTAAGAAAAAGAAGAAAAAAAAAGGGAGAAAAGAAAAGAATGAGGGGTAAAAAAGTAAAAAAAGTGCTAGAATTAGTATATTTTAAAAAGTATTGCTAGAATTAGTGTTTTTTTCCTTGAAAGTGCTATAATCATACATTTTCTCTATTTTTAATATGTGTTGGGAAAATTCTAAAGTTTTGATTTGATTCCAAAACCCAACTGTTCTCCAACCTAGTAGATGTTTGTACAAACCTATGTTAAGTTTTCCAGCTCACTTGTTTGAGCCTTAGATTTTCTAAGTTCACAGGTTTGGAAGCTGAAGACAGAAGAAGACCCAGCTGAGTAATCAGCTGGACCCAAAGTCAGCTGAAAGATCTCTTAGCTAAACAGAGCTCCAGAACTGAGCTGAGTCAGACTGACTCAAGAAAAGAAGAATGGATCCAGCCAAGGAGATCCGACTGAGCAGAATAAATTGAGCTGCATCAAAGTCTAAGAAAGACAGCTGAGCTGACCAAAAAGAAAACTAACTCTAAAGACGTCACTTCAAGTCAGTTTACACATCCAGCTCTAAATTCAAAGTCAAGCTCAAAAGACAGAAATCCCGGTTTCAGATGAAGTCAATTTACCTCGACCAATGAGGGATTGACAACTCAGCATCCTAGAAAGGCGAACCTAGGATCTGACACAGTGATGAAGACAGGTGAAGATACACTCAACGGCAGATCGACAGATCAGAGAGTAGGTAAGATTCAAACGGGTCCTCCAACGGCTAGTTTGAATCTCTACCTATAAATACCAGTCTTCAACCTCAGAATCAGACACGAAAAACTCCCCTCCAGCTTACAACTTTTCTGAATCTCTCAAGTATTTAAAAGCTCTCCAGCAGTTATCTAACTCTTTAAAAGAGCACTTAACTTCTTAAGTGTTCAATTTCAGAAACTGCTTTAGTTTTTCGTCTGATCAATAGGCTGTAATAATTGTAAATCCAAAGCTTAGATCTGAACGAGTTCATCTTTCAAAGTTCTTCATTGTAAGAACTCGTTCAAAGTTGGAAACCCAAACCCTCCTTTACCCAGAAAAGGTTAGGTCAAGGTTACGCCGTCTCGAAGCGCGAAATTCGAGTGTAAGGTTATTCAGTACCCGAAAACTGAAAAGGTGCAGGCTTCTACAGTGCCCGTAAACTGTTAGAACACAGCTCGAGGAAGAGCTGCGAAGTTGCTTGGTACTCGTAAACCAAGTGGTCATCCTTAGTGGATTTACCAGCTAAAACCTGGTCGTGGACGTAGGAGTTTTCTCTCTGAACCACGTTAAAATTCTGTGTTCTTTATTGCGTTAATTAAGTCTTTGCTTTATTCTTATTTAAAGAACTAACTGCATTTACTCAGCACAAGTTTTCAAAGCTTCATCTTTCTGGCTATATGACCCAGCCAGCTGCATATTTCTCAAACCTGCCTAAACTGAAAACTGAAACTAAGTTTTTCTGAGTTTTTATAAAAGGAACGAGCTAAGTTTTTCTTTCCACCACTTTCCGCACAGCCAGCTAAGTTATCAGTCCAGCTGACCATCTTCTTTAGAAGTCAGTTGAACTCATAACTGAGCTCTCACTCAACTCCGTTTTAACTTGATAAAAGTTTCAAAAAATCCCTCTTCGGTGTATTCACCCCCCCTCTACACCGAAGACCTCGTTCCGGGACCATCAATTGGTATCAGAGCAGTGGTTCAATCGACCGCTGTTTCTGAATCAAGAGATTTGTCTTGAAACTCTGCGTCAGTGGTCAACTGAACAGATCCGTTTTTCAGAAAAACTCACTCTAGTTCATTCTGTACATCTCTTCATGGATTCCTATCTTAACAGGAATCTTCCCACCTTCTTAGTTGATGACTATGCAATCTGGAAATTCAGATTGAAAAGCTTCCTGTGTGCGCATCACGACATGATGTGGGACGTCATTTCAGACGGACCCATCCTCATTTATAAACAAGGAAATGAACTCGTACCTGCTCATGATGGACAACCAGAATACCGGCCAACTCTCAAGCCAAAGAAAGAATACTCTTCAGAAGAGAGAAAGCAAGCTGGACTAAACAGCTTCGCAAGGAACACCATCTCATCAACAGTCTCAAATGCCTACCTAAGTAAAATCATCAAGTGCGAGACAGCTAAAGAGATGTGGGAAACACTCGCCAAGCTATGTGAAGGATCAGAAGAGATCAAAGAAAACAAATTCACAATAGCGTGCTAAAAATTCGACAACTTCAAGCAGCTAGCCAAAGAGTCTATTGAAGCGATGGAGCTAAGGTTCTCAAACATAGTCGTCGAGATAGAGACAATCAGAACTGGGAAGTATACCCAGCGGGAAAAGAATTTAAAGGTTCTTTCAGCTCTTTCAGCTGAATGGAACACTTACAAGGTAGTTCACCAAAGTCGAAGTGACTTGGGTGATCTATCTACAGAAAGGTTGTTCTCACTCTTAAAAGCCAATGAATACAACTTGAAGATCACACAAGAAGAATCTTCAAGCAGACAGAATGACGGAGAACTCACCCCAGCTCCAAAAGAAATAGCTTTCAGAGCCAACTCTGAAAAGTCAGCTCATGTCAAGTCAGCTGAGTCCTCCAAGAAGAAGAAGGACAAAAAGGATATGAGCAAAGAGGAGCTACTCGAAGAGATTGCCATGTTGGTGAAAAATTATAACAGACTCAACACCAGCAAAGGCAAGTACAAGAAATTCGCCAAGTCGTACAGAGACAAATACACAGCAGCTGATGAAAAAACAGCTGACACCTCAAAACGGACAGAGGAAGGCTGCTTCAATTGCAAGGAGCCGGGACACTACAAACGGGGCCCGTCCCAAACTGTCTAAGAAAGAAAAAGATCTTCTGAAAGCTAAGGCAGCTGACAGAAGAAGAGCATATATAGCTGATGAAGAGTCCGAGTGCAACAAAATAGATGATGATATGCCCTTTTCAGATTCAGAGAAAGATGCACTAATGGCCCGTGATGATCAAGACTGGGATGCTTGCTTCATGGGACAGACAGAAGGACTCGACGATGATGAGGTAACTTCTAAAATTTAGAACATATCTAACCCATCACCATCATACGAACACTCTACGCAGGTCTCTGAATCAGAATGACAACCTGATTGGAATCTGGTGGAGAAAGTCATGAATGACTTCAAGGATTTACAAGAAATTCTTGATGTCATAATGTGTGAAAATGCTGAGCTGAAGGTAGAACTGAAAAAGAAAGAAGCATCAGAAGCAGCTGATGCTACACAGCTCAACGAGGAAATAATGTTGCTCAAGGAAAAGTTAGTCAAACAGGATCAGCTGATGAAGAAGTTCTACTATGAGAGAAAGCAGCTGATGGACGATTTGGAAAAATCCACAGCTGAGTCAGGCAAAAAGACAGCTGAGATCTTGGAGTTAAAAAGGTCAGAAGAAACACTATCCACAAAGCTGGTAGCACTCATCAAAGCTACATCAACGATGGATGAAATAATCAGCGTACAACGACCTGCAGCATTAAAAACGGGATTGGGTTATGATGGATCTAAGGATCTAATAAATGTTGCAACTACAAGCGGAACGAAGGTAACTTTTGTGAAAGCAAAAGAGAATCCAATTCCAGCCGGACAAAAGACTGAGAAACAGAAAACACAGCAAGGTCCAAGAAGACAAGCTGTAAGGCAACCCCAAGCTCAAATCAGACCACATTGGGTTCAGCAACAACGAAGGAATGACGATGGACAACATCGACACCAGCATCATCAGCAGCAAGTGGCAAGATATCAACCGAGATATCAGAAAAGATACCCAGCTGGATAGCAGTCTTATGATTACCAGCTGGATTATCAAGTCCAGCCGAGAATCCAAGTTAGACAGCAGAGACAGAAGCAAAGAAATGTCTCAGCGGTACACTCAGCTGGAAATCAACGAAGAACTGAACTATCAAGAAATCAAGCTGGGAGAAGACAGAGATCAAGACCCAGCCAACAGAGTCAAACTAAGAACACAAGGAACGTGTTCATAGACACAGCTGGGAGAATTATCAGATCTAACGATCCAATCAGAATCATCAAACAAATATGGATTGTAAAGGGATCTCTAACTAACCCATAAGGACCCAATCACAACTGGGGACCTAAATTTTGATTTCTGTGACAGGCTGCAAGAAAAAGATGCATCATAGAGGAATCGATGAGAACACTATGGTACTTGGACAGCGGATGCTCAAAACACATGACTCATCTAAAGCATCTACTCTAAGAATACGAAGAGCGTCCAGGTCCTCAAGTAACGTTTGGTGACAACTCCAAAGGTTTAACCAAAGATTACGGTACATTTGAAACCTACAATGTTAAAATATCTAACGTGTCATATGTACAAGGATTAAAACATAACTTGCTTTCCATAAGTCAATTCTGCGATAATGGTTTTTCTGTCAAGTTCGATGCACAGGGATGTACAGTGAAAAACAGAGAAACCAAGCAGGTATTACTGAGAGGGAAAAGAGAAGCAAATATATACTTTGCTGACTGGAACAGCAGCCCTCCAGACATTTGTCTTGTATCAAAAAGCAGCAATGAAGTCAGCTGGCTGTGGCACAGACGGCTGAATCATCTCAACTTCAAGACAATCAACAAGCTGGCTAGAAATCAGCTCGCTAATGGAATTCCAGATCAAGTTTATGACAAGAGTCATATTTGCAGTGCTTGTCAACAAGGAAAACAGACAAGGATTTCATTCTCTCTCAAGCCAACGCCCTCAACTGATCGAGTTCTTCAACTCCTTCACATGGATCTTTTTGGTCCAGTAACACCAGCAAGTTTCAACGGCAGGAAATACACTCTGGTCGTAGTGGATGACTTCTCCAGATTCACTTGGGTTTCATTCCTGTACCAGAAAAGTGAAACAAGATCCAAGCTGCCGGCCCTGCTGGAAAGGTTGACGACTCAAAAGGAGTGCAAAATTATCTCAATCAGATCAGACCGAGGAACTGAGTTTCTGAATGAAACCATACATGATTATTGTGAGAAGAACGGAGTACAACATCAAACCTCAGCTGCACGCACACCTCAGCAGAATGGTGTAGCTGAGAGGAGGAACAGAACACTCAAAGAAGCAGCTACCTCAATGTTAGCAAGCTCAGCCATTCCAAAGAAATTCTGGGCTGAAGCTATCAACACAGCTTGCTTCACTCAAAATAGATCGCTACTCACATCCAGACAAAAGGAAAGACTCCGTACGAGCTATGGAATAACAGAAAACCCTTCATCGGATATTTCAAGGTTTTCAGGTCTAAATGTCATATCCTAAATAATGGGAAAACCCAGCTGAAGACGTTCGACGCCAAAACTGACCGAGGAGTATTCCTTGGTTACTCAGCTGTAAGTAAAGCCTACAGAGTCTTCAACAGGAGAACACAAATAGTCGAAGTGACCCCTCATGTCACCTTTGATGAAACATCCTTCGAATTCAGAGAGTCGATCAAACAAAGAAACACAGCTGGAATATCAAGCTCCGATCCAGCTCAAACAAGATCACAAGTAATTCGAATCCGGAATCTAGCTGAACCATTGATTTGGGATGATGAACCAGAAGAACCTCAAATCAATTCAGCAGAAGCAAATCAACCAGCTGATGATCCAGAGGAATCCCCAATATCAGATCAAGGGGGAATGCCGCCAGCTGGAAATCAAGACCCAGCTGATTCCCCAGCTTCCTCTCCAGCTGAATTCACTCAGTCTACGCCTCAAGATCAATCTAACTCTAATCCAAATCAGAACGAGTCTCAGGATACGACTCCAGATCATCTCCAAGCAAGACGTGACCTAGCAACCTCAAGCATCAATGAGCTAGAAGAAGAAATTAGAAGAAGACGAAGATGGATCGAAGATCATCCAGCTTCAGCAATCATTGGAGAACCATCAGACAGAGTTAGAATAAGAAATTCAATTGCTCAAAACCTGACATCAAATCCGCAAGAAGCAAATAATGAAGCTCAAGTCGCAGTAGAGCTAGATCTGACCGTCTACAACGAAGACACAGCTCTCATGGCATGTTATGTAGCTCAAGTTCCAGAGCCTCAAACAATTTTCGAAGCCTTAAAGAGTGTGCCCTGGACAAATGCTATGCAAGAAGAACTGAATGAATTTCTCAGAAATTGCGTCTGGGAACTGGTCGATAAACCAGAAGGAGTCAAAATAATAGGTCTGAAATGGATATTCAAAAACAAGCTGGATACTCTTGGAGTAATAATCAGAAATAAGGCTCGCTTAGTCGCCAAGGGATATACACAGCAAGAAGGAATAGACTTTGAAGAGTCATTTGCTCCAGTAGCAAGATTGGAAGCCATCAGATTATTCCTTGCATACGCAGCACATCACAAATTCAAAGTATATCAAATGGACGTGAAGTGTGCATTCTTGAATGGGGAAATCAGAGAAGATGTCTATGTAGAGCAACCCCCAGGATTTGAAGTAGAAGGAAACAAAGTTTACAAGCTAAAGAAGGCGCTTTATGGTCTGAAGCAAGCACCTCGAGCTTGGTATGACACTCTGTCAGGATTTCTAGTATCCAAAGGTTTCAAGAAAGGTTCAGTTGACAGAACTCTCTTCACCATCAAGCTAGGCAAAGATATTTTAGTTGTTCAAATTTATGTGGACGACATCATCTTCGGCTCAAGATCAACTTTCTTATGTGAAAGATTTGGAGAGATGATGTCAAAACAATTCCAAATGTCAATGATGGGAGAAATGAGTTTCTTCCTAGGACTCCAAGTCAAGCAATCAGCAGAAGGAATATTCATAAATCAATACAAGTACGTGAAAGACTTGATCACCAAATATGGAATTCAATCCAGCAAAACGGTGAAGATCCCTATGAATACAAATTGGAAGATTGAACCTGGAACCGAAGGAAAATCAGTGGATCCCAGCAAATACAGAGGGATAATTGGTTCCCTGCTGTATCTCACAGCTAGCCGCCCAGATATATCATTTGCAGTTGGAGTATGTGACAGATTTCAAGTTGAACCTAAGGAGGCACATATGCAAGTAGTCAAGAATATTCTCAAATATCTAAAAGGCACTCAGAGCGTTGGGCTGTGGTATCCAGCTGAAGATAATTTGCAGCTGACTGGATACTCAGACTCAGACTATGCTGGAGATCGATTAGACAGAAAATCAACTTCAGGAACATGTCAGTTCCTAGGAAGCAAGTTGATATCATGGTTTTCAAAGAAGCAGACGTGTGTCGCTACCTCTACAACTGAAGCGGAGTATATGGCAGCTGGAAGCTGCTGCTCTCAAATTCTCTGGCTGAAGCATCAGCTGGATGACTATGAAGTGAAAACTGGTCAAGTTCCAATCTTCTGTGATAGCTCAAGTGCTATTGCAATTTCTGAAAGTCCAGTTCTTCATACAAGGTGTAAACACGTTGACATTCGACATCACTTCATCAGAGATCACGTGGAAAAGAAAGACGTCATTGTTGAGAAAATTCACACTGATATTCAACGAGCTGACATATTAACAAAGCCGCTGATGGAAGCAAGATTCAAAATGCTGTGTGGATTGCTTGGATTGCTTAATCCTGATGAAGAAACTTCATCCAGCTGAGGGGGAATAAGACTCAGCTGGAAACCTTTTTGGGATATCAAGATGGAAGAATCCAGACCCAGTCGTTTCGTGAATTCAGTTCAAGAAGGGAAACCAGCTGAGGGGAATCAAACTCAGCTGGACAGTTAAACTGAAGGAGTATCTCAACACATAGAAACACAGCCGAGGTATCAGCTGACTACAAAGTTCAGCTGACAGGTTTGCGGTCTATCATTTATTTCCCTGAGGAATATGCTATTTAAGGATAAAATTATTTGAATTTAAATTCAAAATTCACAGACATTCCTTAGAAGGATTTGTCAATAAGCCATCCATCAAATCGTATCCCATCGCATTTAATGAAAAACATGCAGGGTACTGTAGCTCGGGAAAGTCGAGGCAGAAGTCAGAACGTTTTGACTACCTCACGCGCGCGTAACCTACACTCTACATACGTACGTCACTTAACGTATTGCGCAAATCTCTCCCAGCCGCAGATCTTGAATTCAAATCTAAAGATCTCAACCGTTCATCAAGATAGACGGTTGATATATATATATATCAAAGATATGCAAATCGTCGCCATATTTTTACTTATTTTCTCTGAAATCTTTCTGCAAATCAAGTTCTTGCTTATCAAGCTCTCTCTGCAAAACTCTTTTCTCTTGTATTCTTCTAACTCTTCAATACAGAAATATACAATGGCACCAAAGAAGATAACCCCGGGAGCGAACCAATCGGAGAACCTCATGTCAAAATTACACTTTGAGAGTTGCTTAACTCTCAAGAACTACAAGAACTCAGAGTTCCAGGAGGTGCTGGATCTCATCGACAAGGCAGGCCTACTTCAATGGGCGACGGCGCGTCCGAAGAACATCTTCCGCCGGGAAGTAGCAGAGTTCTTCATGGAGATGACGAACAGAGATGAACGCCTCCGCTCCAACATCACCCTCCAACTCAAAGAAAAGACAGGGCATACAACTCCCTGGGACGTCGACATCAACATCAACCGGATATTGAACAAGATATTCGGATTGAAAACTCTTGGGGACCGCTCCCCAGACAACTACACCAGAGAAGAGATCCAGGCCGAACTGGACAAGATGCTGTTCAAACCGGAACCCTACAGGGCGAGTATGTTCAAGCTACTGCTCAAGCCCAAATTCAGACTACTTCTGGATGTGACCCAGAAGTGCATCCTAGGTATTGCTGGATCTCAAGGAGAGATCAGCATACCCAAGTTGAAGCCCATGATAGCCATCCTCAGGAATGATCCTGTGGATTGGTTCTCCTACTTTATGGGAAAGCTGGAGAAGGAGTCGAAGAAGATTCACTTCGAAGATGACAGCTTCACCAAGTTCAGCTGTAGGGAGACCATCTATTTATGCACCAAGGTGGCGTGCATAATAGAACACTACACAACTGGACGACAAATCAAGTGGAAAGACACAGAAGAGTTCCCTGTGTCCAAAGTTCTTTTTGAAAAGCAGAGTCAGCTCTCTGACTTGATGAAGAAAGCAGCCCCTGAAGGGAAGAAGAAGATGCAGGAGGCAAAACAGCAGACTGCCTCTCCCTCTCAAACTGGGAAAAGGAAACAGCCGGAGGAAACTCAGCCAGCTGGATCTCCACCTGCCAAAAAGAAGCTAAAATTTAAGGCAGCCAGCAAGCCAGCTGAGGAGACAGCAGAGAAGTCAGCTGACAAGCCAGCTGGAACTGAATGGAGATCAGTTGCTGAGGAGACAGCTCAGGATTCCTCCTCCAGCACAGACCAAGGAAGGGATTTCGTGATTGCTTCACGAGAAGCTGAGGAACCACAGATAGTGGTCTCCCACCCTGACCCGGAGGATGCTATTCCACTTCGCTAAATCCTACAAGCATCCTCACAACCCGCTCCAGTTGATCTCACATCATCTGGATCTCATCCTCAACAACACTCTCTTCTCCTTCCTCCTCCTCCTCAGGTACCTCTCCAAGAATCATCCCCTACCTCTTCAGTACCTGAAACCACCCATCTTTCAGCACCTAGCTCACCCAAAGAGCCCCATCCAGCTGACGCTCCTTTGCAGCTGGATGATGAATACCAAGCTGAACCTTCAAACCCTACTGTTTCTTCTGAGGAAATCGAAATCCTCAGTCCCAGATTCGTTGCACGTGCTGCCACAGTCATGAGGGTCGAGGACCTCAGACTCCAAGGAATAAAAAGCGCACTGCAACATTATCCCTCTCTTGCCTCCCTCCCTACTGCCTTAGTCGCTGTAAGCGACTTTAAATTTTATTTGGCTACCAAGATGGCCACTTGGTACGCAAATGAAGAAATGGTGGAGTTCTTCACTTTCGATAAGCTTAAAGCTGAAGAAGCAGCTCTGCATGAGACATTTGGCTTTGGAAGTCTTCAGGATGCTTTTGAGCATCAAGACGAGCTGATCAAGATCTTCATTCAGAAGGTTGAACAGGATGAAGTATCACCTTCTGAGGAAGTCATTTCTCAAGCCAACTCCTACCTACACAATCTCAGCTGGATCGTTCCAGTTGAAACTGCCAATGAAGCTGTCCCTGCCGACACAGCTGAGGCAATGATGATTGAAGACGAGCCAACCGTCGCAACAAGCCGAGCCAACCGAAGCTGCCCCACAGAGTCCATTTGCCGATGACACTCGCTCACTGGTCGAGATCGAGGCAGTAAAACCCAGCCAAGCCGAATCCGGGACCCAGACGGATCCTGTTGAGCTTTCTGATGCAATGAAGGACGAGATTGCCAAACAAGTCGAGGAAATCCTTTTTCAGGATAGACTCAAATCAAATGTTGATACCCTTCTGCGCATCACAGCTATAGAGTCGCAAGTCCAGAGCAATGGACTGTCCATTGACGACGTTCACAGATTCGCTCTGAATCTGCAGGAAAGCACCAGCAGAGATCTCAAACAGTCTCTCGTTTCTCAATGTATTGATAATTCAAATCATCTAGAGAAGAGAGTCCCTGAGATCATCTCAAACCTCCAAGCTCCGCTGGAAAGCCGCGTCATCGATTTATCCAGCCAGCTGGACGCTCTCCAACAGCAGACTCTCTCCCTCAGAACTGACATTCACCAGCTGTTCAATCTTTACAAAGAGCTGGACAAATCCGCTTCAAAGCCGGAAGAAGAAGAAGACAAAGACACAGCTCAATCTCTTTACAGCAGACAACTCAGCAAAGATTGCTGACATTGACAAAGCCTTGGCCCAGCTGAATGAGACAGTAGTCAACCTCACCTCCACTCTTATTGATAATGCCAAAAAGGGGGAAGGTAATGACAAGAGAAAAACATCAAAGACGGGCAAAGGAAAAGCTGTAGCTGAAGTCCAAGTGATGCAGTCAGAGATTGACGAAGTTGTTGCTGAGCTGGATGCAGAGGAACCAGCTGGACGGAAAGGGAAATGGAGCAGAATGATCATCCCTCTTGCCAAAGCTAGCGGAGCCACGCCTGCATCAGCTTGACTCAATGATATTCATTGGCTCTGCAACTTTGTAACTCAGCAAAAGCAAGAGATGAAAAGCCTCCAAGATGAGCAGAAGAAGAAAGAAAGTCTGCTAAATGCCGAAGAGAAGAAGCAGCAGAAAAAAAGAGCAAACATAAGAGCTGCAAAGAAAAAGTCTCAGATGCCGATGAACTGGAGAAGAGTTGATGAATGGATCCCAGAAGAGCTAAACGACGACTGGGAACATACAAAGTTTGAGTTCATCGAAGATTTCTACTATCTGGGAGCTTACCCAAATACGCCCCCAGATGTTGCTTTCATGATGCATCTAAATGAGCTTTTTCATCAAGACAGGATGACGGCAAAAGCATTCTTCAACGCTGCAAATACCGCGAAGATCCAGCTCACTGCTCCCCAGCTGTATCATATCCAGCCTCCGTTGATACCTGGAACTCATTTTCCTGACAAATCAAAGATTATCGCTGAAGTAAACAGATGGGCGATCAGGAGGAAAATTTCCAAGGCAAACAACGAAGAAGAATACGGAAAATTTGGAGCAGATGATTTTTAACCGGTATAGATTGAGAACAGATGAGCAGCTGGAAGAAGATCGACTGAAGAATCAGCAGAAGCAGCAGAGATGAAGACCCAGCTTACTGGGATTTAATTTTTGTTTGTTTTCAGTTCGTTATTCCTGTATCTCTTGTAATCATCTTTTGTGGATTAATAAAACTGAAATATTTTGCTCTCAAGCTCACCCTGATGACAATAACTCTTTGTCCAGGCACTGAACTTTGAATTTAATCTTCTGCTGAAATCTTTTAAAAACCCACTTTCTCATTTAGGGGGAAGCAGGTTGTTTTTCTCAGTTAGGTTTTGGCATCATCAAAAAGGGGGAAATTGTTGGGAAAATTCTAAAGTTTTGATTTGATTCCAAAACCCAACTGTTCTCCAACCTAGTAGATGTTTGTACAAACCTAAGTTAAGTTTTCCAGCTCACTTGTTTGAGCCTTAGATTTTCTAAGTTCACAGGTTTGGAAGCTGAAGACAGAAGAAGACCCAGCTGAGTAATCAGCTGGACCCAAAGTCAGCTGAAAGATCTCTTAGCTGAACAGAGCTCCAGAACTGAGCTGAGTCAGACTGACTCAAGAAAAGAAGAATGGATCCAGCCAAGGAGATCCGACTGAGCAGAATAAATTGAGCTGCATCAAAGTCTAAGAAAGACAGCTGAGCTGACCAAAAAGAAAACTAACTCTGAAGACGTCACTTCAAGTCAGTTTACACATCCAGCTCTAAATTCAAAGTCAAGCTCAAAAGACAGAAATCCCGGTTTCAGAGGAAGTCAATATACCTCGACCAATGAGGGATTGACAACTCAGCATCCTAGAAAGGCGAACCTAGGATCTGACACAGTGATGAAGACAGGTGAAGATACACTCAACGGCAGATCGACAGATCAGAGAGTAGGTAAGATTCAAACGGGTCCTCCAACGGCTAGTTTGAATCTCTTCGGTGTATTCACCCCCCCTCTCTACACCGAAGACCTCGTTCCGGGACCATCAATATGTGTTGTGAATGATTATTTTTATAAATATAAAAATAAATATTGTTCATTGGATAAGGTCAAAAACTCTGTTTTAGTATAATATATAAATTTAAATTTAATAAAAAAAATATGAAAATGAGGTATATTAAGTCTTGAAAAAATTGAAAGTATGTTAGGATATTAACATATATGCTTTCTAAATAGTAGCACGATCAACTTATATCTTGTACAAATATTAAGCATGCATATTAAAATAGTGTTGCTTCGAATATATTGGAAAACTTCGAATTTTTTGAATATATTCAACTAAATAAATATTGGAAAACTTTGAATTTTTAGAATATATTCAACGAATATATTATAATATAAATTTTGAACTAATTATATATAATATATTCAACTAAATGAATGTTGGAAAACTTCGAATTTTTAGTCCCGATTCTATTATAAATCTATTATCTATACTAAAATAAAGAAGTGGATTTCACTTTCCCGCTCAAAGTGTTGTGCATGTTCGGTTTCTTTTCCTTCTCTTCGATAAATCAACAATCTAAGATTCAAAATTCTCATATTTTCAGTTTCCAATGTTTATTTCATTAACGTTAGCTTCTTTTTAGTTTTCAAGGTATTCACTCATTGTTTGTGAATGCATATTACATTAATTGAAATTTGTTTACACATACATACATATATATATTATTCTGGCTAATCTCAAAATAACACATTCGTTTGACAAAAAAAATTTAAAATATGCAACTTTCCTTCCATAGACGAATCCAAGTGGTGGTCAATGATTTATTCTTCAGCCGTTGGCTACTGATCGGCTAATTTCTCATTATCTTTGCATTCAGCAGACATAACATATCGGAAGAGTAGAGTACTTTACCAATATTCGACCTATTTTAAGATTTTTGGTTGTTTTTTCGTATTTTTGAGGTTAATATTTATCTAACTGAAAGATTTTGGCTTGCAGATTAGGAAAATGATGGAGATGAGCAAGAAGAAGAGAGAAAAGGAATGGCGGCGCTCGCACCTAAAGTTTTAGGTTTCAATGTATTCCATTTTTATTTGTCAGTTTTTATTCCTTTACCATTCGATTTTAGTCAGTGTTTATTTTGTATAAATTTAACATGCACCTACAAATTATGTATAGTGCTCAAGTTCAATAATTTTTAATATCTACGAATTATAATAAGTTCATTTGCATCTGAATATTTCTAACTTGTATTTGAAATATAATATTTGTTATGGAATAAAAAATTAATTGAGAGGAAATCCATTATTGAGGTTAATGTTGGCAATATTTAACATATTTTATGGTCAATTTTAAAGTTCATCGATTTGCGTTAAATGTTTGGATAATATAAGAGTTCACTACGAGCAATCCTTTTTTTTATATGGGTAAATATATTATTATTGAATACTATTTAATTCAATTTTTTTATTTAATACAGTTGTTAGGAACAATTTTTAAGTCTATAATAGATATTATATATTTAATGAAGAATCTAATTACATAAACATATAAATTACCGAGCCTAGCGATTTTTGAACATATTTGTGCATGTTTGACATAAAATTAGTTCATCTTTATATAAAAATATACTAGTAAGTAGCCCGTCGAGACTCGACGGAAAATAACTTCATGTTTTAATTTACGTGTATACATTTTAAAAATAATTTTATATCTTACTTAAAAGTTGTGATATTGTTCGCGTTAATTATTAATCAAACTTAGAAAATTAATTTTATTTCACGTATCTAAATTTATTATTAGGAATGACAATGGATCGGGTATACTCATTCATTATGTATTTTCTAAATCTAAATTTGTTTAGAATTTTTCTACATGTTCGTCCTAATCTCGGTTAAAATAGACTTTACTGTACATACGCGTCTCAAATCCGTTGGGTAATACTCAATAAAAATATAAACACTCCAAGTAAAATTAATTAAAATTAGTAAAAATGTAATACCCCGGGTTTTATTATCTCGTCATAATTAAAATTTTATTAATTATTAAAGTTTTGCATTTCTTAATTGCTAATTTTCAATTATAAGATTTATGGCGCGATCCGTTTCTGAAAATTAATTACAGAAATTGAGTAACCGGATACAGGATTATGATTTCGGCGCCCGATTAATTTTTCGTTCGAGACATCGGAATTGAGCAGCGTCTGCATTTCCATTCACTTATTTCTCGATACGAATCTTTTTCCAAAAAGTCAGTTTTTGTCATTTCCGGATATTTTTATCGACCCGTCGTGTCTCGACTTTTTCTTATTTTTCGAAAAACGAACCAGCATTCCCGACTAATTAAAATATTTCGGATTCAATGGTCTCGACCATTTTCGTCAAAAATATTGTCGTCTAAGAATCTCGTTGCTCGTTTTAATTCATGGTTTAAAACTTAAATATCTAGATATTAAATTAAATAAAATCTATCCTAAATAAACCTATTAAAAACAACTCTCTCTCTCTCATTCACCCCCCCAACTCCCGTCCCCTTTCCCCCCATTAGCAGCAAACACTTTTTCTTCCATTTCTTCATTTCTTCAAGCTTCAAGTCTCGATTACTCTTCCGTCTACCGTCCGATTTTCGATCCGAGTTCGATTTTGACAAGGTAGGAGTTTCTTCTTCATTTCCAACCAAACAAAATTTTATTTCTTCCATCTTGAAATTTTCGAAAATTTTGAAGCATGGTTGGATTGATGTTTGAGCTTTTAATTAATGTTTAAATGTTGATTGGGAGTGTTTTTAATAAAAGAATTAAGGTTGGATCCAAGTTTTGCACATTTTTTGTGCTATGACCGAAAATCTTAGAATTTTAGGCTTTTTATTTTAGCTTTGATTCTTGATAAATTGTTTATAGATTATGCTTCTATGTGATGATATAAGCATGTGTTAATTATTTGGGATTTTTCTAAAAATATTTTATTTATTGAATGAGATGAAGAATGTGATGTAGATTGAAGTATGATGAGGATATGAGGAAAGTGATTATGGGTATGAGCATTAGGAAGCATGTAGTTGAACATATATTTAATTTAGATTTTTCTAAAAATAAAATATAAACCGTTGGAGACGAACATTTGATAAAAATCGAAGGAATAAAAATAGTTTGGAAGTTGTGTTTGCATAATTGGTCACTAGTAAGCATGATGATTATTGAGTAAATTAATTAGAATTTTCTAAGAATGTTTTATTTTTCGTTGGAGACGAAAAATCGAGAATATATTAAAAGTTGTTTATGATATGATCATATTGGTTGCATATTAGTTAATCTCGTAGCTTAATGATCATAATGTATAAGTTTGAGAATTTTCTAAGAATATTTTTCGTTTTGTAAGAGACAGAAAATCGAGCAAAATCATCGACTAAGTTTTTGTAAGAGAAAAGTAATTGGATATTAGTAGTTATCTATGCTAAGAGCTCGTTGTGTATTTGTTTGAGAATTAACGGACTAACTTTGTTTAAAAGTATATCAAAGATCGAAATTGTTGAGAAATAGATTAAGGGTTTGATTTGGTGAGTTAAGCATGTTAATATGTTTATGTTAATGTTATAAGATAATGGAAATTGAAAGAAAATGAAAAGGAATTATAGAACTTGGTTTTATAATTAAAGTAAGTAAGTACTTGGACAAAGAATAGAGAAAACGAAGCTTTATATGTTATCTTTTGATAACGTTGTTCATGTATTGTTAATAAGCATGTAGGTGAATGTTTATTGTGATTTTATTAGAATTAATAAAAATGTTTTGGAAAATCGACTACGCTCGTCGTTGCTCGATAAAAGTTGTATACGTGTTTTGTTTAGAACTTTGATTGTGGATTTGATTATGTTGTTAGTTGATGATCAAATGATTAGTTGGTGATCATGTCATTAGATGATTGGATAAAAAGTTAGATTATATGATTATATGTTTTGTTAGATTTTGCAAAAATATGTTAAGTATGAAAATGTCGAATTTGAGAATCGAGAAGCATGATGTTTTATGCATTAAGAACCTAAGATTTGCATGCTATGGTTGGTATGGTTGCATGGCTTAGCTTGGATGTCTATTAACGAGCCTAGGAAACCGTGCATCGAGGGTTAGGGTTCGCCGGATTTCTGGCAGTTCTGCCACCTTTTACTCCGGAGGCCATAACTTCTTGCTCGTTGGACGAAATCCAGATCCGTAAATTGGGTTGGAAACTAGACATCCATGGCTTTCTAATGGTATCTTTCCCATCCCCTGTTTCCAAACACTCTGTTCTGAAACTGCCTTAGAAACTGATGCAGTTGCACAGTTTTTCCGAACTATTATATTCCTTCAAGTTAAATTGTTTTAACTTGATTTCTTGGAAACATCTAAGTCATTTTTAATTATTGACTATTCCTTAAGAATGTTCTAACCGTCGAGTAAGAACCGAGTTGGTTTTCAATCGATATTTTTCCAAATCTCTTTACTTTTAATAAGAGATTAATCAAGTGCAAGTCCTAAAATTAAATAGTTATCGAGTCCGTTTTTCGTTTTCATTTTCCATCTCGATCTTTTTCTAAGATTTGATTATTTACGATTAAAGGAGGACATCGTACATAGAAGAAAGGATGGAAGACTGAAGCTTGGTTTCCGTTCTGTAAATTGTTAAGGTGGGCTTTTCTATTATACAAATAAAATGTGGCTATTCTATTTACTGAATAACTCGAGCTTTGCTCTGTTTTTCTTATCGCTTTAAAAATCATGTTTAAAGTGATTATCTTGGCATAAAAGAATTTGTTTTGTGAGTTCTATTATGCCTATCTGAGTTGGTTCGCCAACTAGTAATCGATCGGATTCTGAGTTAGCCAAGAGGGTGCTTTCCAGAATTAGTGTACACGGTAGCCGGAGTGTGTGGTACTCTGTTGAGGGGTAGCCAGCCACGGTGAGGAGCGACCGCGGAAGAAGGCCTTCTTCCCCGGCGTTATTCAGATTTGGTCATATTGAATTAAAAGTAAGAAAATGCTTGCAAGCGATTATGAAAAGAAATTTTAGTAAGCACGGGCCTTTAATGAAAAACCCCGTTGTGTTACTGCTGAGATGCCTGATAATTCCATTAAATCTATTATATGTTTTTGGCATGTGTTCACTAAGTACTTTTTACTTAGCCCTGTATATGTTTATAAATATGCAGGTTGAGTGACGAGTGACGGCGGAAGTTGAATGGTTGTAAAATGTTGAATAAAGCTAGTCGAGCCTCGACTTCACATCTTCATATGTGAAGTCAATCTACGTCTTTTCCGCTGCAGACACTCTTTATGTTATAATACTTTTCGGTTTAAGTATTCTATACTTGAAACCCTAAATAGTACTAAGCTTCTATGTCTAACAATCTTTCGAGATTGTCTTCCTCTCAAATAAATATAGTACTTTTCAGTTTATATCTTTGACTGATCAAGATCTACTCCTCATTTATTCATTAATCTCCCTTCTTCCCCGCTTCTTAATTCCAACCCCTAGTCGCACCCCGGCTTAGCCGTCTTTCGGGATTTGGGGCTGTGACAGAGTGGTATCAGAGCATTTCGTTTCTCTGAACCTGAGTCTTCTTTTAAGTAAAGTTTAGTTTGAATCACTAAACTTGGAAAACATGTTACCAACTCAACACCCCGTTACGTCGGCTCAACCGAAAAAAAAAGAGGTGAAATATTTTAAAAGTTCTCATTCTTTTCAAAAGTCTCGAAATGCATTGAAAGCATGTTTTAATTATTATTCTAAGCATGAGGTGCTTGAATTTATTTTCTTGGAATTATTTGAGTTATGATATATTTTCTCAAGAAACATGTTGGCATGAGAATTTAGAAATATTTTCTAAGGTTTTTCCCGATTCTGTAAGAACCTAGACTTATAAGAAGCTTTGGTTTCAAAGTGGTAAAGAAGATAGAGATCGAAAGAGAAAAAAAAATGAAGATAAGAGAAGCAAATGCAAATGGAAACGAATGTCGCTAACATACATGTGACATGAGCATAGTCATCTTCATTTGGGGTTTGATTTTCGTCGGAACTCCAAAGTGACTTTGTTTTCCCTTATAGAGAACCGTTTAGTTTTGCTTGTTGAAAATTTGCTAGTAAGCTTCTGCTAGTGTTTCTCTCGTCGAAACTCAAGAAGTTTTAAGTTAAGAGTCGAGTATAAAAAGTGCTTGAGTGAAGTTGTTACACAATTATATAAATGAAGGACCAAATGAATTTTTTTCGAGTCTTTAGTCAGAATAGTAGCGGATGCTATAGGGATTTCACTTATCCTATTTTGATGAGAAAGAACATAGAAGTTAAAAGAAAGACGTTATTCCAAGTTGAGATACGATTAACTGGAACTCTAAGTTTGCGAAAACATGAAGTAATATGTAAGTACTAATTTTTGTCAAGACTCTATAAAAACATAGGATTTGTCATATTGGGATTGTAATCCCATATGGCGAGTTCGTCAAGCGGGACTGAATTCCCGTATGACTGAGAAAATGTTGTGTTGGGCCTGATCAACCCACATAACCAGAATCTCGGTATGTTGACGTAGTGAATTTTTTGACCTTAAGACGTATTAATGGTTCGGAAATAAGTTGTCATATCTCATTTAGTCAAATATTGTAATAGAATTACAATCTCTTACGACTAGCTAGTTATTGTAGTAAGGTCTTCTCAACCTTCTTAACCAATAAGTTAACCACTTTAGAGTTTTCTCAACTAAGTGGTAAAGTATTATACAGAGTTATGAAACTATGCGATAGAGTACCCATAATAAGTTCTCTCACATGCGTTAACACAAAGATAAATACAATAGGTGGATTCAAGTTTCCACCTAGATACCATAATAAGCAAGTGTAGTCTTCTCGTAGCTAGAAAGACACACTAGAATTTTGATATATTTATGGACTAAAAGACTTATACAATGTTGATGTTGCTTTTAAAGAATATAGAAAAATACAAGAGAGCATAATGTAAATTACTCTGATGAATTCAACTAATATTATTCGTGTACTCTTATACAGTTTATCCAAATAAGAATTTTGGTTCTTTACAGACGATCGAATAGTTGAGACGCCAAAATACCAGACGATGAGGCATTTTTATGCTAAAATATCAAGTGAAACGTAAGACAAATGTCCTACCTGTTTCATTAAGTGATCAACATAATAAGAAATAAAGATAGACTTATCCCTGGAGAACGAGTCCTTTTGAATCGTAATAAGAATGAAAATTTTGTTAAGGAAAAATCACCTACTTATATTAGAACGAGTAATCCGAGGGACAATACGTACAAAAAGATGGTTAGAACTTGAATTGGATCAATCATTACCTAATGATATAATGAGCCATATTTACAAAGATAAACGAGAGATCGAGACAAATAAAAAGATAACATAAATTAGTTAAGGACTACAACTGCAATATCAGCTGGCAGTAGATGCCTAAAGGTGAAAGTTAAAGCAGAGCCCATATATTCACTTACTCAAAAGAATATGTCCATTCAAGAGTTTTAGACATTGAGAATAGAGGAGGTGCACTCATCCGAAATAATAGAGAGGATCACATCGCAACAATAGTAACTTCACCAGACCTCAGTGTTGGAATTGATCAAATTGTTTGAAGAATAACCTTGTCAACCAAGTTTTCTAAGTGTGGATAATATTTTAACATCTTCCAACTAGAAAGTACATGTTTTATCAGAAGCTTGTAATTATACATGGAGAATTTTTTCTTAACCAAGACTTAAGTTATGAATAAAAGACCACCTACCTTGAACGAATAAGAAATTCAATGATTATCGAGAAGTAGAAATGAACTTAAAAGAAAAGAAAATTTTGACCTTATAGAATTGGAGTATCAGAGAAGACGAAACAGTATAGTATAATAACAGAACCACTAGATTGATTTCTAGTGAAAATTTATACGAGCACATAATCTCCACTATGCACTCATTTAAAAGGATATATATATTTTTCTTTGGTAGAGAAGTATACCCCAAGAACTATCATGTGAGAAAAGAGACCACGATTAAAAATCTGAAAAAATAAATAAAGAAAAGAAAATGACAATCAAGTACAAGAGAACCGTTAGTTAACGATTATATTATACTCTATATCTAGTATAGAGAACGAAGGAAAGAAGTGCAAAGTATTGAACAAAGTACGGTACAAGATAGAGGCGACATTAGTTAATAAAGAGTTGTCAACCTGTTCTTAAGTATTTAACAAATCTCACGAAATCTGGGGGAAATAACAAGTTGTGGGAGACTGAAGTGAAAGAAAATCCGACCATAGAATTAAATTTTAAAAAAAAAGTTATATGAAAAAAAAAATGTAAAAGGGAAAAAAATAATTAATTAAGGAACATTGACCTAAGTACAAATATAAGACAAAGTCCTCCTCCACTGAGTCCTTATTTACTCAAAGATAAAAACAGGAAAATGAAATAGAAAGTTGGAGTTTAGAAACAGAGATAAATTTCGAGATTTGTGAAGGTTAATTACACTAAAAAAAAGGATTAATTAGAACCATATTATAAATTTATATGCATTTTGAGCATACCTAATTGTTGATGGTAAATGAATTTAATAGAATTCAGATAATGAATGTGTTAGGATAACATGGTGCAACTAGATGTCATGAAGACGAAAAATTATAATTCAAACTACGAGTAAAAATAAGGTTAGTCTGCAAGTAAGAGAATTAATACGAACGAACCCATCGCTACAATCTTCTAGACCGTTAATGATTTATAAAAAGAAGAATGCAATGTTATAAACTTGGCAATGAGTTCAAAGAAAGAAGTAATGTTAAAAGATGAATATATGGTAAGGTAACATACTCGGTTAAAACTCCGTAGATCAGGCAAAGCAAAGCTTATCATGATGTCAAAAACATGACTCTAAGTAACCTAAAGCAATTATTGAACCGGAGGTTCAGAATATCGAGTTAATGAATTTAGATTCAATACAACTCAATAGATCTATGAAGAAAAGTTGGTCCTATTTCATGAGGAAGAAGGATAATGCACTAAAATGTTTATTGGATTAAGAAGGACAAACATAAATCACCATCAAGAATAAATATTCTCTTTTATAATGAAGGCAATAGATTTGAAAAGTCGAAGGGAGTCATCCATTACCTACTTAAGATGAGAAAAAAAAAGATTATTTGTTTGACTATATCTAAAAAAAAAAAAAAATGGACATTATAGGGTCATCGGATGCCCTTTAGAAAACCAATAGATTCGTAAGTAAATGAATAATTGGTACCCAAGTTATTGATAATACTCTCATTTGTTTAAAAAAAAAAAAAACATTGCAAGGAAACATTCGGACTCAAGAATAATGCATAGAAAATGTTGGATGTCAAAATCCTCAAGTATAAGTTTCACGTAGGAAAGTGATGTTTCTTGGGACATCGTACAAAATAATCTGAAGTAATTATGTCTTGTTAATAAAGGATATTGAAGTTAACCCGATAAAGATCAAGGCATTTAAAACTGGAATACTCCATCCAGATAATTACAAACAATCAGAAGAATATTTCAAAATTTGGCCAAGACAGCGACCAAAGAAAAAAAAAATAAATAAAAAAAAGAAAATTAAGGAATTAAAGTCAAGGTTAACTATGACTCAAGTGTTCACATTCCCAGTTGGGAATGAAGAATTGATAAGTTAGCAGATATCCTTAATATAATCTAGGCTGCACGCTTTTAAAGAAATGAAAGATTACATGTTGCACGTCACATCAGTTAAGGACATATGAACTAAACTACCCCACTTATGACCATGAGTTAGTTGCATGGTTGCATGGTTGCATGCACTAAATTTATAGAAGCACTACTCTATAAATGAGAATGTGAGATCTTCACCGACTTTAAGAACCTCAAGTACTTTCTCGAGTGGAGAGACTTGAGAATGAAACAATAGAGATGACAATAATTAGTTATAACAATTAACTATAAAGTATCATCCATGATAAAAAAAAAATATATATATATAGTAACTAATGCTTGTGGTCAAAAGATCAAGGTCAAGAAGAATAATTGTTTATTCGAGAGAAGGAACTTACAACATATAGAGAAACTAAAATTAGTAATGGTCTACCTGTCGAGCCGATCAAAGTTCCATTATAGATATAAGTGCCAACCACGAAAAATGATGATAATTTTTTTTAAGCTCGATAAGGAGATGAATTTTTTTAGAAAGTATGTGCTTTGCCGTAAGGCCGAATGAACATTAGTTATTAATTGAAATTAGAGATAGTTCCATAAAATTAACAAAAGTATTGTGAACGCCCAAACGATTTTTTTTTTTTGAAATACAAGAAGAAATATATTATCATTTGTATATTGATAAATTACTTTTGAGCATATAAGAAACCCCACACTAAAGACCACATAGAATGTTTAGACCACTACCGATCCGGAAGTAAAAGAAATAAACTATAAATAAATACCCGTATTATGTCTATATGAATTAATTGGCGCGTAAGAGCACGACCATTTGGATCATATGGGATCAAAATTAATAAGCTAAGGCATTCTCTTCGGATAAAAAAAAAGGGTTAATTAAATAATCTTGCAAAAGTTTTATGCAAAAAAAAAAAAAAAATCGTACGCCCTTATGGATTTACCAATCTCAAGTCGGTCTAATGTGACTCTAGGTTCACGTCACATGTTAACAAGGTTATGAAAGATTGATTAATCATTTCAAATTTTAGAACAATATCTCAAGCCGATGAACAGTCGGAAATGATAAATCAAAACTATAAAAATACTTTGCGAGTTTTAGTTGCCAACATCAATAAGAATATGTTCTTGTAAGGCTAAGGATATAGATCACTCATATTTTTGTATGAGATAATGGAAGGGAGAAAAACTCTTTGGCCCATAGTCAAATACAATAGATGGTCGAGGAAGTCAACCTAACTTAAGCAGAAAATCAAGGAGATGAAGAGATGAACATATAGCTTATACAAATAAATGTAGTTATGAGTTAAAGATTTGAAGAAGATAAAATATTATGCTTGATGCCAACAACCTATGTCGATAAGTGTAAATTAATAAAAAAAAAAGACTAAAATGACAATCTTACTTTCTTTCATAAAAAAAAAAAAAAAAATCTTTTTCTAAGAATGTTGTACGTATTGAAAAGAATAAAAGTTAAGAATTATCATTTAAGACTTGTCGAGATCCTAAGTAGTGTAGGTCCAACAGCCTATGAGTCGGCTTTGTCACTAAGAAAGAGGAATGTATGTATTTTATGTCTCGTACGTTAAGAAATGAGTATTGATCCAAAACCGACGATCATACACTATATATGAAGTAATCCTATGTAAGAACTTGTGTTATAGAAAAATACAAGTACAAAGTTCGAGGAACGAGTAGATTCCTTCAGTTAACCTCCGATGAGATTGTCACGGACGAGACGAAGAGTTATAAGCAAAACTATGACAAGAAGAAAGTCCAGTGTCCCTAATAAAGTGCAGAAGGTATGCAAATTTCGGGACGAAATTTTTTGTTAGAGGGGTAGGATGTAATACCCCGGGTTTTATTATCTCGTCATAATTAAAATTTTATTAATTATTAAAGTTTTGCATTTCTTAATTGCTAATTTTCAATTATAAGATTTATGGCGCGATCCGTTTCTGAAAATTAATTACAGAAATTGAGTAACCGGATACAGGATTATGATTTCGGCGCCCGATTAATTTTTCGTTCGAGACATCGGAATTGAGCGAGCGTACGCATTTCCATTCACTTATTTCTCGATACGAATCTTTTTCCAAAAGTCAGTTTTTGTCATTTCCGGATATTTTTATCGACCCGTCGTGTCTCGACTTTTTCTTATTTTTCGAAAAACGAACCAAAGCATTCCCGACTAATTAAAATATTTCGGATTCAATGGTCTCGACCATTTTCGTCAAAAATATTGTCGTCTAAGAATCTCGTTGCTCGTTTTAATTCATGGTTTAAAACTTAAATATCTAGATATTAAATTAAATAAAATCTATCCTAAATAAACCTATTAAAAACAACTCTCTCTCTCTCATTCACCCCCCCCCCAACTGTCGTCCCCTTCCCCCCATTAGGAGCAAACACTTTTTCTTCCATTTCTTCATTTCTTCAAGCTTCAAGTCTCGATTACTCTTCCGTCTACCGTCCGATTTTCGATCCGAGTTCGATTTTGACAAGGTAGGAGTTTCTTCTTCATTTCCAACCAAACAAAATTTTATTTCTTCCATCTTGAAATTTTCGAAAATTTTGAAGCATGGTTGGATTGATGTTTGAGCTTTTAATTAATGTTTAAATGTTGATTGGGAGTGTTTTTAATAAAAGAATTAAGGTTGGATCCAAGTTTTGCACATTTTTTGTGCTATGACCGAAAATCTTAGAATTTTAGGCTTTTTATTTTAGCTTTGATTCTTGATAAATTGTTTATAGATTATGCTTCTATGTGATGATATAAGCATGTGTTAATTATTTGGGATTTTTCTAAAAATATTTTATTTATTGAATGAGATGAAGAATGTGATGTAGATTGAAGTATGATGAGGATATGAGGAAAGTGATTATGGGTATGAGCATTAGGAAGCATGTAGTTGAACATATATTTAATTTAGATTTTTCTAAAAATAAAATATAAACCGTTGGAGACGAACATTTGATAAAAATCGAAGGAATAAAAATAGTTTGGAAGTTGTGTTTGCATAATTGGTCACTAGTAAGCATGATGATTATTGAGTAAATTAATTAGAATTTTCTAAGAATGTTTTATTTTTCGTTGGAGACGAAAAATCGAGAATATATTAAAAGTTGTTTATGATATGATCATATTGGTTGCATATTAGTTAATCTCGTAGCTTAATGATCATAATGTATAAGTTTGAGAATTTTCTAAGAATATTTTTCGTTTTGTAAGAGACAGAAAATCGAGCAAAATCATCGACTAAGTTTTTGTAAGAGAAAAGTAATTGGATATTAGTAGTTATCTATGCTAAGAGCTCGTTGTGTATTTGTTTGAGAATTAACGGACTAACTTTGTTTAAAAGTATATCAAAGATCGAAATTGTTGAGAAATAGATTAAGGGTTTGATTTGGTGAGTTAAGCATGTTAATATGTTTATGTTAATGTTATAAGATAATGGAAATTGAAAGAAAATGAAAAGGAATTATAGAACTTGGTTTTATAATTAAAGTAAGTAAGTACTTGGACAAAGAATAGAGAAAACGAAGCTTTATATGTTATCTTTTGATAACGTTGTTCATGTATTGTTAATAAGCATGTAGGTGAATGTTTATTGTGATTTTATTAGAATTAATAAAAATGTTTTGGAAAATCGACTACGCTCGTCGTTGCTCGATAAAAGTTGTATACGTGTTTTGTTTAGAACTTTGATTGTGGATTTGATTATGTTGTTAGTTGATGATCAAATGATTAGTTGGTGATCATGTCATTAGATGATTGGATAAAAAGTTAGATTATATGATTATATGTTTTGTTAGATTTTGCAAAAATATGTTAAGTATGAAAATGTCGAATTTGAGAATCGAGAAGCATGATGTTTTATGCATTAAGAACCTAAGATTTGCATGCTATGGTTGGTATGGTTGCATGGCTTAGCTTGGATGTCTATTAACGAGCCTAGGAAACCGTGCATCGAGGGTTAGGGTTCGCCGGATTTCTGGCAGTTCTGCCACCTTTTACTCCGGAGGCCATAACTTCTTGCTCGTTGGACGAAATCCAGATCCGTAAATTGGGTTGGAAACTAGACATCCATGGCTTTCTAATGGTATCTTTCCCATCCCCTGTTTCCAAACACTCTGTTCTGAAACTGCCTTAGAAACTGATGCAGTTGCACAGTTTTTCCGAACTATTATATTCCTTCAAGTTAAATTGTTTTAACTTGATTTCTTGGAAACATCTAAGTCATTTTTAATTATTGACTATTCCTTAAGAATGTTCTAACCGTCGAGTAAGAACCGAGTTGGTTTTCAATCGATATTTTTCCAAATCTCTTTACTTTTAATAAGAGATTAATCAAGTGCAAGTCCTAAAATTAAATAGTTATCGAGTCCGTTTTTCGTTTTCATTTTCCATCTCGATCTTTTTCTAAGATTTGATTATTTACGATTAAAGGAGGACATCGTACATAGAAGAAAGGATGGAAGACTGAAGCTTGGTTTCCGTTCTGTAAATTGTTAAGGTGGGCTTTTCTATTATACAAATAAAATGTGGCTATTCTATTTACTGAATAACTCGAGCTTTGCTCTGTTTTTCTTATCGCTTTAAAAATCATGTTTAAAGTGATTATCTTGGCATAAAAGAATTTGTTTTGTGAGTTCTATTATGCCTATCTGAGTTGGTTCGCCAACTAGTAATCGATCGGATTCTGAGTTAGCCAAGAGGGTGCTTTCCAGAATTAGTGTACACGGTAGCCGGAGTGTGTGGTACTCTGTTGAGGGGTAGCCAGCCACGGTGAGGAGCGACCGCGGAAGAAGGCCTTCTTCCCCGGCGTTATTCAGATTTGGTCATATTGAATTAAAAGTAAGAAAATGCTTGCAAGCGATTATGAAAAGAAATTTTAGTAAGCACGGGCCTTTAATGAAAAACCCCGTTGTGTTACTGCTGAGATGCCTGATAATTCCATTAAATCTATTATATGTTTTTGGCATGTGTTCACTAAGTACTTTTTACTTAGCCCTGTATATGTTTATAAATATGCAGGTTGAGTGACGAGTGACGGCGGAAGTTGAATGGTTGTAAAATGTTGAATAAAGCTAGTCGAGCCTCGACTTCACATCTTCATATGTGAAGTCAATCTACGTCTTTTCCGCTGCAGACACTCTTTATGTTATAATACTTTTCGGTTTAAGTATTCTATACTTGAAACCCTAAATAGTACTAAGCTTCTATGTCTAACAATCTTTCGAGATTGTCTTCCTCTCAAATAAATATAGTACTTTTCAGTTTATATCTTTGACTGATCAAGATCTACTCCTCATTTATTCATTAATCCCCCTTCTTCCCCGCTTCTTAATTCCAACCCCTAGTCGCACCCCGGCTTAGCCGTCTTTCGGGATTTGGGGCTGTGACAGAGTGGTATCAGAGCATTTCGTTTCTCTGAACCTGAGTCTTCTTTTAAGTAAAGTTTAGTTTGAATCACTAAACTTGGAAAACATGTTACCAACTCAACACCCCGTTACGTCGGCTCAACCGAAAAAAAAAAGAGGTGAAATATTTTAAAAGTTCTCATTCTTTTCAAAAGTCTCGAAATGCATTGAAAGCATGTTTTAATTATTATTCTAAGCATGAGGTGCTTGAATTTATTTTCTTGGAATTATTTGAGTTATGATATATTTTCTCAAGAAACATGTTGGCATGAGAATTTAGAAATATTTTCTAAGGTTTTTCCCGATTCTGTAAGAACCTAGACTTATAAGAAGCTTTGGTTTCAAAGTGGTAAAGAAGATAGAGATCGAAAGAGAAAAAAAAATGAAGATAAGAGAAGCAAATGCAAATGGAAACGAATGTCGCTAACATACATGTGACATGAGCATAGTCATCTTCATTTGGGGTTTGATTTTCGTCGGAACTCCAAAGTGACTTTGTTTTCCCTTATAGAGAACCGTTTAGTTTTGCTTGTTGAAAATTTGCTAGTAAGCTTCTGCTAGTGTTTCTCTCGTCGAAACTCAAGAAGTTTTAAGTTAAGAGTCGAGTATAAAAAGTGCTTGAGTGAAGCTGTTACACAATTATATAAATGAAGGACCAAATGAATTTTTTTCGAGTCTTTAGTCAGAATAGTAGCGGATGCTATAGGGATTTCACTTATCCTATTTTGATGAGAAAGAACATAGAAGTTAAAAGAAAGACGTTATTCCAAGTTGAGATACGATTAACTGGAACTCTAAGTTTGCGAAAACATGAAGTAATATGTAAGTACTAATTTTTGTCAAGACTCTATAAAAACATAGGATTTGTCATATTGGGATTGTAATCCCATATGGCGAGTTCGTCAAGCGGGACTGAATTCCCGTATGACTGAGAAAATGTTGTGTTGGGCCTGATCAACCCACATAACCAGAATCTCGGTATGTTGACGTAGTGAATTTTTTGACCTTAAGACGTATTAATGGTTCGGAAATAAGTTGTCATATCTCATTTAGTCAAATATTGTAATAGAATTACAATCTCTTACGACTAGCTAGTTATTGTAGTAAGGTCTTCTCAACCTTCTTAACCAATAAGTTAACCACTTTAGAGTTTTCTCAACTAAGTGGTAAAGTATTATACAGAGTTATGAAACTATGCGATAGAGTACCCATAATAAGTTCTCTCACATGCGTTAACACAAAGATAAATACAATAGGTGGATTCAAGTTTCCACCTAGATACCATAATAAGCAAGTGTAGTCTTCTCGTAGCTAGAAAGACACACTAGAATTTTGATATATTTATGGACTAAAAGACTTATACAATGTTGATGTTGCTTTTAAAGAATATAGAAAAATACAAGAGAGCATAATGTAAATTACTCTGATGAATTCAACTAATATTATTCGTGTACTCTTATACAGTTTTATCCAAATAAGAATTTTGGTTCTTTACAGACGATCGAATAGTTGAGACGCCAAAATACCAGACGATGAGGCATTTTTATGCTAAAATATCAAGTGAAACGTAAGACAAATGTCCTACCTGTTTCATTAAGTGATCAACATAATAAGAAATAAAGATAGACTTATCCCTGGAGAACGAGTCCTTTTGAATCGTAATAAGAATGAAAATTTTGTTAAGGAAAAATCACCTACTTATATTAGAACGAGTAATCCGAGGGACAATACGTACAAAAAGATGGTTAGAACTTGAATTGGATCAATCATTACCTAATGATATAATGAGCCATATTTACAAAGATAAACGAGAGATCGAGACAAATAAAAAGATAACATAAATTAGTTAAGGACTACAACTGCAATATCAGCTGGCAGTAGATGCCTAAAGGTGAAAGTTAAAGCAGAGCCCATATATTCACTTACTCAAAAGAATATGTCCATTCAAGAGTTTTAGACATTGAGAATAGAGGAGGTGCACTCATCCGAAATAATAGAGAGGATCACATCGCAACAATAGTAACTTCACCAGACCTCAGTGTTGGAATTGATCAAATTGTTTGAAGAATAACCTTGTCAACCAAGTTTTCTAAGTGTGGATAATATTTTAACATCTTCCAACTAGAAAGTACATGTTTTATCAGAAGCTTGTAATTATACATGGAGAATTTTTTCTTAACCAAGACTTAAGTTATGAATAAAAGACCACCTACCTTGAACGAATAAGAAATTCAATGATTATCGAGAAGTAGAAATGAACTTAAAAGAAAAGAAAATTTTGACCTTATAGAATTGGAGTATCAGAGAAGACGAAACAGTATAGTATAATAACAGAACCACTAGATTGATTTCTAGTGAAAATTTATACGAGCACATAATCTCCACTATGCACTCATTTAAAAGGATATATATATTTTTCTTTGGTAGAGAAGTATACCCCAAGAACTATCATGTGAGAAAAGAGACCACGATTAAAAATCTGAAAAAAAAAATAAAGAAAAGAAAATGACAATCAAGTACAAGAGAACCGTTAGTTAACGATTATATTATACTCTATATCTAGTATAGAGAACGAAGGAAAGAAGTGCAAAGTATTGAACAAAGTACGGTACAAGATAGAGGCGACATTAGTTAATAAAGAGTTGTCAACCTGTTCTTAAGTATTTAACAAATCTCACGAAATCTGGGGGAAATAACAAGTTGTGGGAGACTGAAGTGAAAGAAAATCCGACCATAGAATTAAATTTTAAAAAAAAGTTATATGAAAAAAAAAATGTAAAAGGGAAAAAAATAATTAATTAAGGAACATTGACCTAAGTACAAATATAAGACAAAGTCCTCCTCCACTGAGTCCTTATTTACTCAAAGATAAAAACAGGAAAATGAAATAGAAAGTTGGAGTTTAGAAACAGAGATAAATTTCGAGATTTGTGAAGGTTAATTACACTAAAAAAAAGGATTAATTAGAACCATATTATAAATTTATATGCATTTTGAGCATACCTAATTGTTGATGGTAAATGAATTTAATAGAATTCAGATAATGAATGTGTTAGGATAACATGGTGCAACTAGATGTCATGAAGACGAAAAATTATAATTCAAACTACGAGTAAAAATAAGGTTAGTCTGCAAGTAAGAGAATTAATACGAACGAACCCATCGCTACAATCTTCTAGACCGTTAATGATTTATAAAAAGAAGAATGCAATGTTATAAACTTGGCAATGAGTTCAAAGAAAGAAGTAATGTTAAAAGATGAATATATGGTAAGGTAACATACTCGGTTAAAACTCCGTAGATCAGGCAAAGCAAAGCTTATCATGATGTCAAAAACATGACTCTAAGTAACCTAAAGCAATTATTGAACCGGAGGTTCAGAATATCGAGTTAATGAATTTAGATTCAATACAACTCAATAGATCTATGAAGAAAAGTTGGTCCTATTTCATGAGGAAGAAGGATAATGCACTAAAATGTTTATTGGATTAAGAAGGACAAACATAAATCACCATCAAGAATAAATATTCTCTTTTATAATGAAGGCAATAGATTTGAAAAGTCGAAGGGAGTCATCCATTACCTACTTAAGATGAGAAAAAAAAAAGATTATTTGTTTGACTATATCTAAAAAAAAAAAAAATGGACATTATAGGGTCATCGGATGCCCTTTAGAAAACCAATAGATTCGTAAGTAAATGAATAATTGGTACCCAAGTTATTGATAATACTCTCATTTGTTTAAAAAAAAAAAAAACATTGCAAGGAAACATTCGGACTCAAGAATAATGCATAGAAAATGTTGGATGTCAAAATCCTCAAGTATAAGTTTCACGTAGGAAAGTGATGTTTCTTGGGACATCGTACAAAATAATCTGAAGTAATTATGTCTTGTTAATAAAGGATATTGAAGTTAACCCGATAAAGATCAAGGCATTTAAAACTGGAATACTCCATCCAGATAATTACAAACAATCAGAAGAATATTTCAAAATTTGGCCAAGACAAATACCAAAGAAAAAATAAATAAATAAAAAAAAGAAAATTAAGGAATTAAAGTCAAGGTTAACTATGACTCAAGTGTTCACATTCCCAGTTGGGAATGAAGAATTGATAAGTTAGCAGATATCCTTAATATAATCTAGGCTGCACGCTTTTAAAGAAATGAAAGATTACATGTTGCACGTCACATCAGTTAAGGACATATGAACTAAACTACCCCACTTATGACCATGAGTTAGTTGCATGGTTGCATGGTTGCATGCACTAAATTTATAGAAGCACTACTCTATAAATGAGAATGTGAGATCTTCACCGACTTTAAGAACCTCAAGTACTTTCTCGAGTGGAGAGACTTGAGAATGAAACAATAGAGATGACAATAATTAGTTATAACAATTAACTATAAAGTATCATCCATGATAAAAAAATATATATATAGTAACTAATGCTTGTGGTCAAAAGATCAAGGTCAAGAAGAATAATTGTTTATTCGAGAGAAGGAACTTACAACATATAGAGAAACTAAAATTAGTAATGGTCTACCTGTCGAGCCGATCAAAGTTCCATTATAGATATAAGTGCCAACCACGAAAAATGATGATAATTTTTTTTAAGCTCGATAAGGAGATGAATTTTTTTAGAAAGTATGTGCTTTGCCGTAAGGCCGAATGAACATTAGTTATTAATTGAAATTAGAGATAGTTCCATAAAATTAACAAAAGTATTGTGAACGCCCAAACGATTTTTTTTTTTTGAAATACAAGAAGAAATATATTATCATTTGTATATTGATAAATTACTTTTGAGCATATAAGAAACCCCACACTAAAGACCACATAGAATGTTTAGACCACTACCGATCCGGAAGTAAAAGAAATAAACTATAAATAAATACCCGTATTATGTCTATATGAATTAATTGGCGCGTAAGAGCACGACCATTTGGATCATATGGGATCAAAATTAATAAGCTAAGGCATTCTCTTCGGATAAAAAAAAAGGGGTTAATTAAATAATCTTGCAAAAGTTTTATGCAAAAAAAAAAAAAATCGTACGCCCTTATGGATTTACCAATCTCAAGTCGGTCTAATGTGACTCTAGGTTCACGTCACATGTTAACAAGGTTATGAAAGATTGATTAATCATTTCAAATTTTAGAACAATATCTCAAGCCGATGAACAGTCGGAAATGATAAATCAAAACTATAAAAATACTTTGCGAGTTTTAGTTGCCAACATCAATAAGAATATGTTCTTGTAAGGCTAAGGATATAGATCACTCATATTTTTGTATGAGATAATGGAAGGGAGAAAAACTCTTTGGCCCATAGTCAAATACAATAGATGGTCGAGGAAGTCAACCTAACTTAAGCAGAAAATCAAGGAGATGAAGAGATGAACATATAGCTTATACAAATAAATGTAGTTATGAGTTAAAGATTTGAAGAAGATAAAATATGATGCTTGATGCCAACAACCTATGTCGATAAGTGTAAATTAATAAAAAAAAAAAGACTAAAATGACAATCTTACTTTCTTTCATAAAAAAAAAAAAAAATCTTTTTCTAAGAATGTTGTACGTATTGAAAAGAATAAAAGTTAAGAATTATCATTTAAGACTTGTCGAGATCCTAAGTAGTGTAGGTCCAACAGCCTATGAGTCGGCTTTGTCACTAAGAAAGAGGAATGTATGTATTTTATGTCTCGTACGTTAAGAAATGAGTATTGATCCAAAACCGACGATCATACACTATATATGAAGTAATCCTATGTAAGAACTTGTGTTATAGAAAAATACAAGTACAAAGTTCGAGGAACGAGTAGATTCCTTCAGTTAACCTCCGATGAGATTGTCACGGACGAGACGAAGAGTTATAAGCAAAACTATGACAAGAAGAAAGTCCAGTGTCCCTAATAAAGTGCAGAAGGTATGCAAATTTCGGGACGAAATTTTTTGTTAGAGGGGTAGGATGTAATACCCCGGGTTTTATTATCTCGTCATAATTAAAATTTTATTAATTATTAAAGTTTTGCATTTCTTAATTGCTAATTTTCAATTATAAGATTTATGGCGCGATCCGTTTCTGAAAATTAATTACAGAAATTGAGTAACCGGATACAGGATTATGATTTCGGCGCCCGATTAATTTTTCGTTCGAGACATCGGAATTGAGCAGCGTCTGCATTTCCATTCACTTATTTCTCGATACGAATCTTTTTCCAAAAAGTCAGTTTTTGTCATTTCCGGATATTTTTATCGACCCGTCGTGTCTCGACTTTTTCTTATTTTTCGAAAAACGAACCAGCATTCCCGACTAATTAAAATATTTCGGATTCAATGGTCTCGACCATTTTCGTCAAAAATATTGTCGTCTAAGAATCTCGTTGCTCGTTTTAATTCATGGTTTAAAACTTAAATATCTAGATATTAAATTAAATAAAATCTATCCTAAATAAACCTATTAAAAACAACTCTCTCTCTCTCATTCACCCCCCCCCCCCAACTCCCGTCCCCTTTCCCCCCATTAGCAGCAAACACTTTTTCTTCCATTTCTTCATTTCTTCAAGCTTCAAGTCTCGATTACTCTTCCGTCTACCGTCCGATTTTCGATCCGAGTTCGATTTTGACAAGGTAGGAGTTTCTTCTTCATTTCCAACCAAACAAAATTTTATTTCTTCCATCTTGAAATTTTCGAAAATTTTGAAGCATGGTTGGATTGATGTTTGAGCTTTTAATTAATGTTTAAATGTTGATTGGGAGTGTTTTTAATAAAAGAATTAAGGTTGGATCCAAGTTTTGCACATTTTTTGTGCTATGACCGAAAATCTTAGAATTTTAGGCTTTTTATTTTAGCTTTGATTCTTGATAAATTGTTTATAGATTATGCTTCTATGTGATGATATAAGCATGTGTTAATTATTTGGGATTTTTCTAAAAATATTTTATTTATTGAATGAGATGAAGAATGTGATGTAGATTGAAGTATGATGAGGATATGAGGAAAGTGATTATGGGTATGAGCATTAGGAAGCATGTAGTTGAACATATATTTAATTTAGATTTTTCTAAAAATAAAATATAAACCGTTGGAGACGAACATTTGATAAAAATCGAAGGAATAAAAATAGTTTGGAAGTTGTGTTTGCATAATTGGTCACTAGTAAGCATGATGATTATTGAGTAAATTAATTAGAATTTTCTAAGAATGTTTTATTTTTCGTTGGAGACGAAAAATCGAGAATATATTAAAAGTTGTTTATGATATGATCATATTGGTTGCATATTAGTTAATCTCGTAGCTTAATGATCATAATGTATAAGTTTGAGAATTTTCTAAGAATATTTTTCGTTTTGTAAGAGACAGAAAATCGAGCAAAATCATCGACTAAGTTTTTGTAAGAGAAAAGTAATTGGATATTAGTAGTTATCTATGCTAAGAGCTCGTTGTGTATTTGTTTGAGAATTAACGGACTAACTTTGTTTAAAAGTATATCAAAGATCGAAATTGTTGAGAAATAGATTAAGGGTTTGATTTGGTGAGTTAAGCATGTTAATATGTTTATGTTAATGTTATAAGATAATGGAAATTGAAAGAAAATGAAAAGGAATTATAGAACTTGGTTTTATAATTAAAGTAAGTAAGTACTTGGACAAAGAATAGAGAAAACGAAGCTTTATATGTTATCTTTTGATAACGTTGTTCATGTATTGTTAATAAGCATGTAGGTGAATGTTTATTGTGATTTTATTAGAATTAATAAAAATGTTTTGGAAAATCGACTACGCTCGTCGTTGCTCGATAAAAGTTGTATACGTGTTTTGTTTAGAACTTTGATTGTGGATTTGATTATGTTGTTAGTTGATGATCAAATGATTAGTTGGTGATCATGTCATTAGATGATTGGATAAAAAGTTAGATTATATGATTATATGTTTTGTTAGATTTTGCAAAAATATGTTAAGTATGAAAATGTCGAATTTGAGAATCGAGAAGCATGATGTTTTATGCATTAAGAACCTAAGATTTGCATGCTATGGTTGGTATGGTTGCATGGCTTAGCTTGGATGTCTATTAACGAGCCTAGGAAACCGTGCATCGAGGGTTAGGGTTCGCCGGATTTCTGGCAGTTCTGCCACCTTTTACTCCGGAGGCCATAACTTCTTGCTCGTTGGACGAAATCCAGATCCGTAAATTGGGTTGGAAACTAGACATCCATGGCTTTCTAATGGTATCTTTCCCATCCCCTGTTTCCAAACACTCTGTTCTGAAACTGCCTTAGAAACTGATGCAGTTGCACAGTTTTTCCGAACTATTATATTCCTTCAAGTTAAATTGTTTTAACTTGATTTCTTGGAAACATCTAAGTCATTTTTAATTATTGACTATTCCTTAAGAATGTTCTAACCGTCGAGTAAGAACCGAGTTGGTTTTCAATCGATATTTTTCCAAATCTCTTTACTTTTAATAAGAGATTAATCAAGTGCAAGTCCTAAAATTAAATAGTTATCGAGTCCGTTTTTCGTTTTCATTTTCCATCTCGATCTTTTTCTAAGATTTGATTATTTACGATTAAAGGAGGACATCGTACATAGAAGAAAGGATGGAAGACTGAAGCTTGGTTTCCGTTCTGTAAATTGTTAAGGTGGGCTTTTCTATTATACAAATAAAATGTGGCTATTCTATTTACTGAATAACTCGAGCTTTGCTCTGTTTTTCTTATCGCTTTAAAAATCATGTTTAAAGTGATTATCTTGGCATAAAAGAATTTGTTTTGTGAGTTCTATTATGCCTATCTGAGTTGGTTCGCCAACTAGTAATCGATCGGATTCTGAGTTAGCCAAGAGGGTGCTTTCCAGAATTAGTGTACACGGTAGCCGGAGTGTGTGGTACTCTGTTGAGGGGTAGCCAGCCACGGTGAGGAGCGACCGCGGAAGAAGGCCTTCTTCCCCGGCGTTATTCAGATTTGGTCATATTGAATTAAAAGTAAGAAAATGCTTGCAAGCGATTATGAAAAGAAATTTTAGTAAGCACGGGCCTTTAATGAAAAACCCCGTTGTGTTACTGCTGAGATGCCTGATAATTCCATTAAATCTATTATATGTTTTTGGCATGTGTTCACTAAGTACTTTTTACTTAGCCCTGTATATGTTTATAAATATGCAGGTTGAGTGACGAGTGACGGCGGAAGTTGAATGGTTGTAAAATGTTGAATAAAGCTAGTCGAGCCTCGACTTCACATCTTCATATGTGAAGTCAATCTACGTCTTTTCCGCTGCAGACACTCTTTATGTTATAATACTTTTCGGTTTAAGTATTCTATACTTGAAACCCTAAATAGTACTAAGCTTCTATGTCTAACAATCTTTCGAGATTGTCTTCCTCTCAAATAAATATAGTACTTTTCAGTTTATATCTTTGACTGATCAAGATCTACTCCTCATTTATTCATTAATCCCCCTTCTTCCCCGCTTCTTAATTCCAACCCCTAGTCGCACCCCGGCTTAGCCGTCTTTCGGGATTTGGGGCTGTGACAAAAAATCATTTTTTATGTTATTTGAACAGTCTCGTTGATTTATGCTAAATTACTCGATAAAAATCTAAACAAAATTAATATTAATTAAAATTTGTAAAAAATCTTCTTTTTAAGTATATTTGAAACGTCTCATTGGTTCATGCTAAATCGATATCTCTAATCTTTGCCAAAATGCGGAAAAAAAATATTTACATCTTCAAAGCAATATTATTTAAAATTAGTAAATTCGACGGGAAATATTTGTTTAGAAGTTTTCTACATGTTCGTCCTAATTTCGGTTAAAGTAGTGACTTTACTGTACATACTCATCTCAAATCCGTTGAGTAATACTCGATAAAAATATGAACACTCCAATTAAAATTAGTAAAAATCCTTCTTTCTATGGTATTTGAATCGTTTCGTTGGTTTATGCTAAATTACTCGATAAAAATCTAAACAAAGTTAATATTAATTAAAATTTGTAAAAATTCTTCTTTTTAAGTATATTTGATCCGTCTCGTTGGTTCATGCTAAATCGATATCTCTAATTTTTGCCAAAATGCGGAAAAAAAATGTTTACATCTTCAAAGTAATATTAATTAAAATTAGTAAAAATTATTCTTTCTATGCTATTTGAACCGTATCATTGGTTTATGCTAAATTATTCAATAAAAATCTAACCAAAGTTAATATTATTAAAATTAGTAAAAATCAATCTTTTTAAGTATATTTGAACCGTCTCGTTAGTTCATGTTAAATCGATATCTCTAATCTTTGCCAAAATGCGGAAAAAAATATGTTTACATCTTCAAGTTTTTTTGTTCTTTTCTCTATCTATCCATCCCACATTTGATTCAATGTATATATAATCTAGAAAGCACTAATCGAAGTTTTTAGAAAAACATGAATGAAAATAAAAAGGATTCCATATAGACATGTTGATTAAATATATTTATTTAGTCTTCATAGGGATTTTCATTTACAAATTTTCTATAGATTATTATATATGAAAGAATGTATAAAATAATGATTTATAAGAATGCATTCCGAAATTGTTATTATTTTAATATGCATAATAGAAGAAATTAATTAAATAGATGGAAAGATAAATATGAGATGTGATTAATAGATAAACATATGATATTTCAAGAATATGAAATTAATAAAATTTTAATTATTAAAAATAAAAATTAGAATATATATGAATTAAAATTAGACAAATTACCAGAATAAAGAAAAATATGAACGGAGCACCATGGAGGGGACAACTTTATTTTCGTAGTCCGTCGAAATCCCACGGAAAATAACTTTTATGTTTTAATTTATGTGTATATATTTTAAAAATAAGTTTATATCTTATTTAAAAGTTGTGATATTGTTCATGTTAATTATTAATCAAACTTAAAAAATTAATTTTATTTCACGTATCTAAATTTATAATTAGGAATGATAATGGATCGAGTATACTCATTCATTATATTTTTTTAAATCTAAATTTGTTTAGAATTTTTCTACATGTTCGTCCTAATCTCGGTTAAAATAGTGACTTTACTATACATACTCGTCTAAAATCCGTTGAGTAATAAAATATGAACACTCCAAGTAAAATTAATTAAAATTAGTAAAAATTCTTCTTTCTATGTTATTTGAACCGTCTCGTTGGTTTATGCTAAATTACTCGATAAAATTCTAAACAAAGTTAATATTAATTAAAATTTGTAAAAGTTCTTCCTTTTAAGTATATTTGATCCGTCTCGTTGGTTCATGCTAAATCGATATCTCTAATCTTTGCCAAAATGCGGAAAAAAAATATTTACATCTTCAAAGTAATATTAATTAAAATTAGTTAAAATCATTCTTTCTATGTCATTTGAACCGTTTCGTTGGTTTACGCTAAATTACTCGATAAAAATCTAAACAAAGTTAATATTAATTAAAATTAGTAAAAATCCTTCTTTTTAAGTATATTTGAACCGTCTCGTTAGTTCATGTTAAATCGATATCTCTAATATTTGCCAAAATGCGAAAAAAAAATATGTTTACATCTTCAAGTTTTTTTGTTCTTTTCTTTTGTTACCCATCCCACATTTGATTCAATGTATATATTTTCTAGAAAACACTAATCGATGTTTTTAGAAAAACATGAATGAAAAATGAAAAGGATTCCATATAGACATGTTGATTAAATATATTTATTTAGTCTTCATAGGGATTTTCATTTACAAATTTTCTATAGATTATTATATATGAATTAAGAATGTATAAATAATAATTTATAAGAATGCATTCCAAATTTATTATTATTTTAATATGCATAATAGAAGAAATTAATTAAATAGAGGGAAAGATAAATATGAGATGCGATTAATAGATAAACATGTGATATTTCAAGAATATGAAATTAATTATTAATAAAAATAAAAATTAGAATATATATGAATCATAATTAGACAAATTACCAGAATAAAGGAAAATCTGAACGGAGCACCGTAGAGGAAGCATCTTTATTTTCGTATTAGTATTTTATTTTAATTTATATGTATATATTTTAAAAATAATTTTATATCTTATTTAAAAGTTGTGATACTGATATTGTTCGCGTTAATTATTAATCAAACTTAGAAAATTAATTATTTCACGTATCTAAATTTATAATTAGGAATGATAATGGATCGGGTATACTCATTCATTATGCATTTTTTTTAAATTTAAATTTGTTTAGCCCGTCGAAATTCGACGGGAAATAACTTTATGTTTCAATTTATAGGTATACATTTTAAAAATAATTTTATATCTTATTTAGAAATTGTGATATTCTTCACGTTAATTATTAATCAAACTTAACCAATTAATTTTATTTCACGTATCTAAATTTATAATTAGGAATGACAATGAATCGAGTATACTCATCTATTATGTATTTTCTAAATCTAAATTTGTTTAGAATTTTTCGACATGATCGTCCTAATCTCAGTTAAAATAGTGACTTTACTGTACATACTCGTCTCAAATCCATTGAGTAATACTCGATAAAAATATGGACACTCCAAGTAATATTAATTAAAATTAGTAAAAATCCTTCTTTCTATGTTATTTTGAACCGTCTCGTTGGTTTATTTTAAATTACTCGATAAAAATATAAACAAAGTTAATATTAATTAAAATTAGTAAAAATCCTTCCTTTTTAAGTATATTTGAACCGTCTCGTTGGTTCATGTTAAATTGATATCTCTAATCTTTGCCAAAATGCGAAAAAAATATGTTTACATCTTCAAAGTAATACTCCCTCCGTCCCATGATAAGTGGCTACTTTCTTTTGGGCACGGGTATTTAGGAGAAGAGTGTTTAAAGGGTAAAAAGATAAAAAGTGGTGGATCCCACATCTTTTGTGTGAGAGAGGGTGTTTCCATATTAGGAAAGTGGTCACTTATGATGGGACAGCCCAATAAGGAAATGTGGCCACTTATGGCGGGACGGAGGGAGTATTAATTAAAATTAGTAAAAATACTTTTTCTATGTTATTTGAACCATCTCGTTGGTTTATTCTAAATTATTCAATAAAAATCTAAACAAAGTTAATAGTAATTAAAATTAGTAGAAATTCTTCTTTTAAGTATATTTGAACCGTCTCGTTGGTTCATGCTAATTAAATTGATATATCTAATCTTTGCCAATTTTATAATATTAAATATATATATATATATATATTATATATGAATTAAGAATGTATAAAATAAGAATTTATAAGAATGTATTCCGAAATTGTTATTATTTTAATATGTGTAATAGAATGTCGCAGCCCGACTTAGAATGGAGATAACCAAGCCGGTGGGTCCCACGACATACACAATTTATGATTAACCAAGGAACAAGATAACGACCCAGTTATCCAACAAAAACCAATCGTACAATAAATCATTCTTTTAAGTCAAACCAAAATAGCCGAGAATGGTCAAAAGACAACACCATCTCGTATCAGAGTTTAACAACGGAAATAAGGATTATCAAGTCATAGCTTCAACATCACACTAAGACAACAATTACTGAATAAATTCAGAGTGTTGCAGCGGAAACAACATGACATATCTTTGATTATATGTATGACGACATATAATCCTGCTCAACATCAACAATGTCTTAAGAGGTCAACAACAAAAATCCGCCCAGCACACTCCATCTTCATCCAAGCCAGCCTGCACATTTTAGAAATAACATGCGAGAGAGTACTTTTGTACTCGGTGGACACATGCCAAAATATATAATAGATTTTATAGATTAATCATGCATCTCCAAAGTAACACACGGGGTTTTTCTTAAAAAGCCCGTGTTTACTAAATCATTTTCGTACTTGCTTCTCCACTTTATTTATTCAATTAAAACCATATCTGAAACAACGCCGGGGAAGAAGGCCTTCTTCCGCGAACGCAACTCACCATGGCTGGTCGCCCCTCAATAGGGTCCATACTCATGGCTACCGTGTACACTAATTCTGGAAAGCACCCTTTTGGCTAACTCAGAATCCGATCGATTATAACAGTTGGCGAACCAACACAGATAGGCATAAGAGAATCCATAAAACAATTCTTTTATGCATGATAATCACTTTAAAACATACTTTTAAAGCATTTCAAAAATAGAGCAAAGCTCGAGTTATTTAATATATAGAAAAGCCCACATTTTATTTGTATAATAGAAAAGCCCACATTTTATTTGTATAATAGAAAAGCCCACATTTTATTTGTATAATAGAAAAGCCCACATTTTATTTGTATAATAGAAAAGCCCACCTGGACTGAAGCTACTTTATCTATACTTTAACTTCTCGGCTTTTCCCTCACTTTTCAGTTCCGCTCGTTCCTTCATTTAATAATTAAATTTAAACATAAGAGCGAGAAAAATTAAATATTCAAATGAGGGATACCGCTGTTATTCTGAAAATTTCTCTAATTTGTCTCGGCTTTTTCTAGGATTTTTATCTCGGCAATTAGGAACTAAACTTTTCTAATTACTTCCTCTTTCTTACTTAACTTCTTAATCGATAATTAATCGATTATAACTTCGAGATATATTTTAAAACATAAATCACATATTTCATCATTTAATCTCATACTTAAGCATATAAACACTTTATTAACATTTAAGCTTAACATTATATTATCAATATATGTCTTTGACATGTAAGCTCATTAATGACGTATCATTAATTCTTAAACTCATCATTAACGTATCATTAGGAAAAATTAGCTAACATTTTAACTTTTGAGTTTACGGAAGAAACAACTGAAAACAAGTTGAGCAAAGATCAATTTGGATAAATCAAAATTTGGAAAATCAAAGCTAATTTGGAAAAAGCTATCTGAGAATGAAGCCGAGAATAGCTAAAAACTAATTTGGAAAAAGCAAGCCGAAAACCGAGCCATAGTAACTGGCAAATTGGAAACCGAGCTGGCCGGAAAAAGCCAAACCGATTTAGTGAAAACTGAATTAGGAAAACATTGAAAAACCGAGTGGGAAAAGCCAGTGGCCGAGTTAATCCAAATTGATCCAATTGGGTAATTCCAGTGGACCAGTAGGTAAATCCAGTGGAGTCACTAGGTAATTCCAGTGGATCCAAATTGAGTAAATCCAGTTGACGTCATTAGGTAATTCAAATTGGGGTTCAGCTGACTTAAGCTAGCAATTAAACTCCAAACTCTCAATTTCAAGACCATTAATTTCGAATTCTTACAAATTAGGCCGTAGAGTTTCAACTCATTTAATTCATGTATAAACATGTTCAAAAACATCATATAAGCTCAAATTAAACATCAATTCAAGCATGTAAGATTAAATAAAATATTCTTAGTTTTAGCCCTTAATTTCGGCCCTTTTTAAATTAATTAACAAATGATCAAGCTAGCTAAATTCAATCACTAAACATGTTTATATACATCACATGAACTCATATAAATCATCAATTTGATCATGAAATTCAACAATCAAAAACCCCTAATTTATTCATTAATTTTCGGTAATTCCAAAATAAATAAAAGGGTCTTGAATCTTTGATTAATTCCAACATTGAACATGCTTAAAATAATTTTCTAAGCTCAAATAATCCATCAATTTAATCATCAAGTATCAAAATTAAAAATCCCTTATTTTTCCATATTTTTCATAAATTTTGAAAAAGAAGATGGATTTTTATGCTCAATCTTGAGCTAAGAACTTGATTAGTGAAAGATCTAACCTTCTTGATTAATTTGAATGCTACTTTCTTTGATTTCTTGAGCTTGGTGAAGCTTCTTCAATGAAGATTGTGTGTGATTGAGTGTGTGTTGCCGTGTGTGTGTCGAGAGTTTGAGGAAGAGAAAATGAGGATGAAGATGGATGCTAACACACTTATCTAATAGCTAAGTTCAAATACATTGAACTTAAACACACGTATGTAGCATGCTAATATTGACTAATCTCTTCATCATCATTGCATTTTGGATAAGGTGAGGTGTCACTTCCTTATTAGTTAGTAATTTGACTTTAGTGTTATAATATCTAAATTAAGATATTATGAATTAAATTTAATACTAACAATATCTTATAATTTATTCTCTTAGATATTGTTAGATTAAATTAATTAGAAATTAAAAATAAAGCTTATAAGACAAGCTTTATTTCCTAGGAAAATTATGCTTCATAAATTAGCTTAATTAATTTATTAAACATTAAGCATATATAAATCTTACTTTAATTGATTAATTAATTCTCTAATTAATTAATCAAACATCCAATAAACAATCATCACAGCTTTAATTAAAAAGTTTTCAAACTTATAAATATTATTAGGGTTTCTCAAACCCTAATATAAGCTTTCTCAAGAAATTTTGGGAAATAAAATCCGTAACTAAAATAATTTGCTGGAGAAATTTTACGATCTCTGGAGAAATCAAATCTTCAAAACTAACACATACTTCTCAGATAATATCAAATATATAAGCACGTAATCATAGATACCTTCATTATCTCATTTCGGATTAACCGGAATGAGAATAAATCTTAGAAACTTTGAATTCGGCAAATTAGTACTCGAAAAATTTTAATTGCATGAACTTATTTTCTTTATAAGTTCTCGCATTTTAATTATTCTAAATAATTATCTTAATTATTTACTAAGATTAGTTATGAAAAAGCGGGGTATTACATTCTCTCCCCCTAAAAATAAATTTCGTCCCGAAATTTGCTTACCTCAAAGGAAAAGCTCGGGATACTTCTCTTTCATTTTATTTTCGAGCTCTCACGTAGCTTTCTCTAGCCCGTGATGTCTCCATTTAACTTTTACTGAGGCGATCAATTTATTTCTTAACATTGGACCTTTCGATCCAAGATCGCTTCGGTTTCTCCTCATAACCGAGGTCGGTTGAAACCACTTCTTCTTGTCAAATAACATGCTCGGGATCGAACATGTATTGACACAATCGGGATACATGGAATACGTTATGCGAATTCTCAAAGCTTGGCGGTAATGCCACTTATATGCTACTTGACCAATCCTTTCCAGGATTTCATACGGTTCTATGTAACATGGCTTAAGCTTTCCTTTTACGCCAAAACTATAAATTCTTCTCGAAGGCGAAACTTTTATAAACACTTTATGTCCTACTTCAAATTTTAATTCGGATATTCGAGAATGCATAAGATTTTTGACAATCTTGCGCTTCTTTAATTCGCTGCTTAATTTGGCAAACAAACTTGATTATTTCTTCTACAGCATCGGCCCTAAAACTTTTCTTTCACTTATTTCATCCCAATAAAGCGAAGACCTATATTTTCTTCTTTAAAGAGTTTCATAGGGTGCCATGTCAATTGTCATTTGATAACTGTTGTTGTATGCAAACTCAACGAGAGATAAAACTTGCTCTCATTAGTTATCTCGATCTAATACAACAGTTCTGAGCATATCTTCTAAGATTTTAATTATCCTCTCGGACTGACCATCCGTCTGAGGATGAAAAGCAGTGTTGAAATTTAAATTGGTACCCATCTTACTTTGTAAACTTCTCCAAAAATAGGAGGTAAACTTTGAATTTTGATCTGAAGTGATCAATTGCAGGCATACAGTGCAATTGCACTATTTATTTGACATACAACTGAGCTAACTTATCCGATCCATATGTTTCGGGAATTGGTATGAAATGAGCAGATTTCGCCAATCTCAGATTGGCAATCTGTCCACTATTACCCATATTTCTGTATTTCCCTTCTTAGACTTAGGTAACCTAGTTACAAAGTCTATAGTGGTACCACCCCATTTCCATTCCGAAATTTCTAACGGCTGGAATTTTCCATAAGGCCGTTAATGTAAAGCCTTAACTTGCTGACAGGCTAAACATCGCTCTACAAACGAAGCTATATCTCACTTCATTCATTCCCACCAAAATTTCGTTTCAAGTCTTGATACATTTTTGGTGTTTCCGAATAATTTGTATAAGACGTTTCATGAGCTTCTCTCATGATCTCAGCTCTTAATTCTTCTTTATCTGGAACACAAATCCTTTCTTTAAATAGGAGAGTATTATCTCCAACTTCGCAAAAATTTTCCCTTTTCCTTTACGAATCTTAAGTTGCAAATTCTCTAACTTTTCATCTTTTCTTTGAGCATCTGAAACTCTCATTTTCAAATCAGAGTTATTTCCAAAGCTGCAATTAATTGCTCTGTAAATTGTGGTTATAAAACCACTTCTATTTTTAGCTTTCCAAAACTTTTTAATAAGTTCTTTTTCTTGAGTAAGCAGAAATCCTAACTCGGTTCTGCTCTTTCTATTTAAAGCATCAGCTACTACGTTTGCTTTTCCTGGGTGATAGGAAATTTTGCAATCGTAGTCCTTTACTAATTCGAGTCATCTTCTTTGTCTCATATTCAACTCTTTTTACTCAAAAAGTATTTGAGGCTCTTATGATCCAAAAAGATCTCATAATTGGCTCTATAAAGATAATGTCTCTAAATTTTTAAAGCATGCACAACTGTTGCTAGCTCTAAATCATGGGTTGGGTAATTCTCTTCATGAGGTCTAAGTTGTCATGATGCATACACAATAACTCTGCCATCTTGCATCAAGACACAACTCAATCCATTCCTTGATGCATTCGTATAAACGGTAAAATCTTTGTCTGCTTCTGGCACTGCTAAAACTGGAGCAGTGGTTAGCTTTCTTTTAAGCTCTTGGAAACTTTCATCGCATTCAGAAGACCATTTAAACTTCAATTCTTTCTTGAAAAGTTGGGTCATTGGCCTTGCTATCTTAGAGAATCCTTCAATGAATCTCCGATAGTAACCTACTAGACCCAAGAAACTACGATTCTCATAGGGTGACTTTGGAGATCTTCGTTCTTGAATTGCTTGAACTTTAGAATTGTCTACTTTAATTCCTTCGGAAGAAACAACATGACCGAGGAAATTTATTTCTTTTTGCCAAAATTCACACTTGCTGAATTTGACATATAACTTCTCAGATATTAACTTTTCTAAGACAATTCAAAGATGCTCTTCATACGCTGTTTCACTTCTTGAATATATGAGAATGTCATCAATAAAGACTATGACAAATCTATTCAAGAATTCGTGAAAAACTCAATTTATGAGATCCATGAATACTGCCGGAGCATTTATCAATCCAAACGACATTACTACAAACTTGTAGTAGCCATATCTCATTCGAAAGGCAGTTTTTTTTTTTGAATGTATTCTTGACAAATCTTCAACTGATGATAGCCAGATTTTAAATCAATCTTTGAGAATACACTGGCTCCTCTGAGCTGATCAAACAGATCATCTATCCTTGGCAAAGGATACTTGTTCTTCAATGTCAATTTGTTTAGCTTTCGATAGTCTATACATATTCTTAGACTACCATCTTTCTTTTTGACAAATAAAATTGGTGCTCCCAACGAAGAAACACTAGGCCTGATAACACTAAGGTCGAGCAATTCTTTCAACCGAATCTTTAATTCTTGCAACTCCTTCGGGGCCATTCTATACGGCGCCTTTGATATTGGAGTTGAACCAGGCTCAAAGTCGATGGTAAACTCCAATTGCCTGTCTGAGGTAATCCTGACAAAACTTCAGGAAATACATCTTTAAACTTGCGAACAACAGCTATATCATCGATATTATTTTCTTGGTTTTCATCTTTGATAAAATAAACTAGATATACTTGTACATCTTCTCTTCTCAACAACCTTCTTGCTTGAATTACCGAAAAATCGGCATTCCTCTCTTGTTTCTCTCTATTCCGAAAAATAAAGTTGGCTCTTTTCACGGGGTACGAAAAGAAATCTGTCTTTGCTTACACCGAATGGTGGCAAAGTTCTCAGTTAACCAATCCATTCCCAAAAATGATGTCTACGTCCCACATTTGAATTAGATTTAGGGTTTTAACTGACATCTTAAGGAATCCAAATTCAAATTCTAGATTAGGGCAAACATGCATGACTGGGGTAGTTTTACCTACGGGATCGATACTCTTAAGTTCTGGCTATCTCTCTCTATTCTAAAGCCCAGAGTATCTACGCATGCATTTGATATAAAACAATGTGATGCACCAGTATCGAAAAGGTTTATAACAGGTACATCATTTATCTGACCCATACCTGCCAGATTGCCCTGATCTTTGACACTCGCTTCGCTCAAGAGCAAAAACCCTCTGGTGAGGCTGCTGCTCTTGCTGCGGTGATTGTTGCTTCAGCTTTTGCTGCTGAGGCCGAGGAATTTGACGTTGATGCTACTGCATCTATGGGACTCCTTCAATGGCTTTTAAATGTGGAGGCTGATACTGATTAGGTTTTCTCCTCCATTACCCCTTGCCGCCTATTTGAGCAACGATAATAATAATGCCACAGTTGCCCATATGCATAGCAGATGTTACTTCCTGTTTTGCGAATTCCCTGGTGCATTTTTCCGCACTTAGAGCATGCAGAAATTCCTTGTTGTCCTTGAGACGAGCAACCGTGACCAACCACAGGAGGTCTATATTTTTCTTGAGTCAATTGTTTGCTGACTCTACCTATGCCATAGGTTCTTGCTAGGTTAATTATCAGCATTCCATTTCCTCTTTCCTTTTTGAATTTGACTTGGAAGAGAGGATTGCGATTTAACAGCCGCATGAAAATTGAATCGGGGAAGGTGCTGGAATCTAAACTGATTATTCTAGTTGCATAGCCAATTCCACATCCAAAGCTCGGTTTAACGCTTCAACATAAGTCAAAACACTTTGACTTGCTAGTACTATTCTTTATGTCTTGCCTGGGTTCGAAGAAAAAGCTCAGACATCTTCTTGTCCGAATCAACTTTGACAGGGCGAAACAGGCTAAGTCACATTATTCACGGACATACTCTGACTCTATCTTTTTTTTTTTTTTCCCTTGCTTTAAATTTACGAACTCACTTGACTTCTGCTTGCAAAAGCTTTTCGAAACATCTTTCGAAAAGGGCTTCATTGGACACCCAAGTGAGATTTTCAAGCTGCTCGGGTAAGTCTTCTGGCAAGCTTCCCACCAGCAGTCTGCAGATCCTTTCAGCTGATATGACATACGTGCGAGACGCTCGCTATCATCATATCGAAGAAATCTAAAAAAAATTCGCTTTAAAGCACGAATTCATTCTTCCACTTCTGACGGATTTCCTCTTCCGTCGAAGGTCGGGGGTTTTTTTTTTTTTTTGTCGAAGAAATAATTCTTCGATTCTCCTCTCAGGCTGAGGAGGTAGGGTAGGATCTCGCTGCTCTTCTTCTACTTCATCCTCTACTCTATTTCTTCTTTGGCATTCTAGTTTTTTTTTTTAAGAAACTATAAAACTATCACGAAAATAACTTTATTCTTATCGAGCTTTGCATTTAAGCACCTTTTTATCTTATTCTATATTGCATAAGCAAATACTTCACAAGCGAATTCTTAAATCGTAGATCTTAACATTCAAGAATTCACATCACATCATAATATAATCACTTACATAACTTCACTTAGTAGTCATGTAATAGCAACATAACTTAACTTCATAACTTTTCTTAATCATTATTAAAGCACTCAGCTTTATATCTTTTCTTAATTAGGCCATCATTAATAAAGCACTCAGCTTTATAAACTTGTTTTAAATAGCAGCAGAATAACTTGACTTATAAATTGACAATATAAATTATCTGTCTTTAATAACTTGACTTTAACTTCTGAAGTAATCTTATTTTCTTTCATTCTTAATTTATTTTCACAATATTCTTTATACTTTCATCTCATTATTTAACTTTTAACCTCTAAAGAAATCTTTTCTTCTTTCATTTTCATAAAATCCTTTACTTCATTCCTTCATCTTCTTACTTATCTTTCCTCATACTTCTCTTTTCTCTTAGAGCATCATAATTTCACATCTTACACTTTAAGGAAGCATCAACTTAATTTAAATAACATCTTTAATCCTTTTTCTTTATATAACTTCTTTTCTTACTTATGCTTTCCTTTTCTTCATTCTTCATCATATCTTTTCATAATACTTTAAAAAAAACATCAACTTAACTTAAATAACTTCTTTGGTCATTTTTCTCTATATACTTGAAAAAAATTATCTTTTAGAGGTCTTTTCAAAAGAAGGGATTTATATACTGTAAAAGCTATCCCTAGGTCATCTGTGATGTTAATACATCACACAAAATATCATTAGCGGTACGGACTACTACTCCGTTACAGATCTAACTACGTCATATTATGCATCAAATATTTACACACACATTTACATCATCATCACTTTCATAACTTTAACTTAATAATCAGGCGATAGCGAAGTAACTTAATTTCATACACTTTTCTCAGCTTGGTAAAGCACTTAGCTTTATGGACTTTTCTTAATTATTCAAGTAGCAAAGAAGCTAACTTGACTTATAACCTTAACAATTAAACAATTGTCAGGAATAATTTAACTTTCTTTACTTAACTTTAAACATTTAACACATCAATCATAACTTATTTCATACTTTAACTTATTTTCATAAAGTTCTCCTTCTTTACTTTCTCACTTCATTTCATTAATTAACTTCGTTATGGAGGCGGAAGACCCATATTACTGAGTTTCTAGCTATGTGGGTTGATCAGGTCCACATAACAGTCGATCAATCATATGGAACTTCTGTCTCGTACGTTCAACAATCTTGTCATACGGGATTACAAACTCTTCAAGAAAATTCAAGGTTCTTTTAGAGATTTGCGTGAAATTGCTACTCCCGTATTATTTCCTAATTTCAAAGACTTCCACGAATCGAGTATTCACTTAAAATAACGTCTTTCTTATCAAAAAGAGTAAATGAGATCTAGGCTTTACTCTTCATAAGGCATCAAAACTTTACAATATATCTTCAAACTTTAAACTTTTAATCTTTAGAAAACTTTTAATACATACCTGACTTTGCTGGATGAGATGAGGTGCTGGACTTTTGTTGTTTAAGACTTAACTAGTCTAGCGGTTCAAGTCTAGACTAGACTCAAAAGAAAAATTTTAGACTTAGAGCAGACAAGCTGCTCTGATACCACTCTGTCGCAGCCCGACTTAGAATGGAGATAACCAAGCCGGTGGGTCCCACGACATACACAATTTATGATTAACCAAGGAACAAGATAACGACCCAGTTATCCAACAAAAACCAATCGTACAATAAATCATTCTTTTAAGTCAAACCAAAATAGCCGAGAATGGTCAAAAGACAACACCATCTCGTATCAGAGTTTAACAACGGAAATAAGGATTATCAAGTCATAGCTTCAACATCACACTAAGACAACAATTACTGAATAAATTCAGAGTGTTGCAAATGAAACAACATGACATATCTTTGATTATATGTATGACGACATATAATCCTGCTCAACATCAACAATGTCTTAAGAGGTCAACAACAAAAATCCGCCCAGCACACTCCATCTTCATCCAAGCCAGCCTGCACATTTTAGAAATAACATGCAGGGCTGAGTACTTTTGTACTCAGTGGACACATGCCAAAATATATAATAGATTTTATAGATTAATCATGCATCTCCAAAGTAACACACAGGGGTTTTTCAGAAAAAGCCCGTGTTTACTAAATCATTTTCGTACTTGCTTCTCCACTTTATTTATTCAATTAAAACCATATCTGAAACAACGCCGGGGAAGAAGGCCTTCTTCCGCGAACGCAACTCACCATGGCTGGTCGCCCCTCAACAGGGTCCATACTCATGGCTACCGTGTACACTAATTCTGGAAAGCACCCTTTTGGCTAACTCAGAATCCGATCGATTATAACAGTTGGCGAACCAACACAGATAGGCATAAGAGAATCCATAAAACAATTCTTTTATGCATGATAATCACTTTAAAACATACTTTTAAAGCATTTCAAAAATAGAGCAAAGCTCGAGTTATTTAATATATAGAAAAGCCCACATTTTATTTGTATAATAGAAAAGCCCACATTTTATTTGTATAATAGAAAAGCCCACATTTTATTTGTATAATAGAAAAGCCCACATTTTATTTGTATAATAGAAAAGCCCACATTTTATTTGTATAATAGAAAAGCCCACCTGGACTGAAGCTACTTTATCTATACTTTAACTTCTCGGCTTTTCCCTCACTTTTCAGTCCCGCTCGTTCCTTCATTTAATAATTAAATTTAAACATAAGAGCGAGAAAAATTAAATATTCAAATGAGGGATGCCGCTGTTATTCTGAAAATTTCTCTAATTTGTCTCGGCTTTTTCTAGGATTTTTATCTCGGCAATTAGGAACTAAACTTTTCTAATTACTTCCTCTTTCTTACTTAACTTCTTAATCGATAATTAATCGATTATAACTTCAGGATATATTTTAAAACATAAATCACATATTTCATCATTTAATCTCATACTTAAGCATATAAACACTTTATTAACATTTAAGCTTAACATTATATTATCAATATATGTCTTTGACATGTAAGCTCATTAATGACGTATCATTAATTCTTAAACTCATCATTAACGTATCATTAGGAAAAATTAGCTAACATTTTAACTTTTGAGTTTACGGAAGAAACAACTGAAAACAAGTTGAGCAAAGATCACCGGATAAATCAAGCCGATCGGAAAATCAAAGCTAGGAAAACCGAGCTATCTCTGGAACCGAGCTAGCCGGAAAACCTAGCTAGCCGGAAAACCAAAGCAAGTCGAAAACTGAGCCAGTGGAAAAACCGAGCATGGCCGGAAAACCGAGAAAAAACCGAGCGGCCGGAAAACCGAGTAGGCCGGAAAACCGAGCCGGCCGGAAAACCGAGTGGCCGGAAAACCGAGCCGGGCCGGAAACCGAGCCGGCCGGAAAACCGAGCCGGCCGGACCTACCAACAGTTAATCCAAATGATCGGGTCCACAGAATCCATCGAGTCACTGGGTAATTCCAAATTGACCGGGTCCAAATTGAGTAAATCCATTGACCGAGTCAACAGAATTCCACATTCAGTTCAATGACTTAAGCTAGCAATTAAACTCCGTAAACTCTCAATTTCAAGACCATTAATTTCGAATTTCTTACAAATTAGGCCGTAGAGTTTCAACTCATTTAATTCATGTATAAACATGTTCAAAAACATCATATAAGCTCAAATTAAACATCAATTCAAGCATGTAAGATTAAATAAAATATTCTTAGTTTTAGCCCTTAATTTCGGCCCTTTTTAAATTAATTAACAAATGATCAAGCTAGCTAAATTCAATCACTAAACATGTTTATATACATCACATGAACTCATATAAATCATCAATTTGATCATGAAATTCAACAATCAAAAACCCCTAATTTATTCATTAATTTTCGGTAATTCCAAAATAAATAAAAGGGTCTTGAATCTTTGATTAATTCCAACATTGAACATGCTTAAAATAATTTTCTAAGCTCAAATAATCCATCAATTTAATCATCAAGTATCAAAATTAAAAATCCCTTATTTTTCCATATTTTTCATAAATTTTGAAAAAGAAGATGGATTTTTATGCTCAATCTTGAGCTAAGAACTTGATTAGTGAAAGATCTAACCTTCTTGATTAATTTGAATGCTACTTTCTTTGATTTCTTGAGCTTGGTGAAGCTTCTTCAATGAAGATTGTGTGTGATTGAGTGTGTGTTGCCGTGTGTGTGTCGAGAGTTTGAGGAAGAGAAAATGAGGATGAAGATGGATGCTAACACACTTATCTAATAGCTAAGTCCAAATACATTGAACTTAAACACACGTATGTAGCATGCTAATATTGACTAATCTCTTCATCATCATTGCATTTTGGATAAGGTGAGGTGTCACTTCCTTATTAGTTAGTAATTTGACTTTAGTGTTATAATATCTAAATTAAGATATTATGAATTAAATTTAATACTAACAATATCTTATAATTTATTCTCTTAGATATTGTTAGATTAAATTAATTAGAAATTAAAAATAAAGCTTATAAGACAAGCTTTATTTCCTAGGAAAATTATGCTTCATAAATTAGCTTAATTAATTTATTAAACATTAAGCATATATAAATCTTACTTTAATTGATTAATTAATTCTCTAATTAATTAATCAAACATCCAATAAACAATCATCACAGCTTTAATTAAAAAGTTTTCAAACTTATAAATATTATTAGGGTTTCTCAAACCCTAATATAAGCTTTCTCAAGAAATTTTGGGAAATAAAATCCGTAACTAAAATAATTTGCTGGAGAAATTTTACGATCTCTGGAGAAATCAAATCTTCAAAACTAACACATACTTCTCAGATAATATCAAATATATAAGCACGTAATCATAGATACCTTCATTATCTCATTTCGGATTAACCGGAATGAGAATAAATCTTAGAAACTTTGAATTCGGCAAATTAGTACTGCCGAAAAATTTTAATTGCATGAACTTATTTTCTTTATAAGTTCTCGCATTTTAATTATTCTAAATAATTATCTTAATTATTTACTAAGATTAGTTATGAAAAAGCGGGGTATTACATAGAAGAAATTAATTAAATAGAGGGAAAGATAAATATGAGATGTGATTAATAGATAAACATGTGATATTTCAAGAATATGAAATTAATAAAAATAAAAATTAGAATATATATGAATCATAATTAGACAAATTACCAGAATAAAGAAAAATCTGAACGGAGCACCGTGGATGGGGTAGCTTTATTTTCGTATTAGTAATAGATTGTTGCCCCATTTATCTATGTTATGTTTGGTACTCAAATGTTAATCATAATGTTCATTGCCGAACTCTAAATGTAAATTATGTATTTTGATCAAACTACATATATATTTTTTAAATTGAAATATATAAATATGTTATATTATAATACATATAAAATGATCCCAGCATCGCGAGTGTTATACACTAGTGTGAGATATAAGGAAGTTCCAAAACTTACAATGAAATTCCAAGTTCATGCTTATTTTTTATTGTAACTTTACTTCTTCTAGATAATGTAATTAAATTAATTTTTTTATATAGAAAAATAAATTATATAGTGCTTCAGTATGTATGTCACGCTTATTTAACCAATAGAAGATACAGTTTTACTGAATGTTACTTGTTCGATCGACATATGATCATATCTTGTATTGTACGTACATATGATTTAGAGTACTTATTTACCGTTTTAATATGCTTTTTCCATCACACAATGAACAAAAAAAAGCAAATAGATTCATATATGCATCAACCAATAATATATATATATATATAAAAACTCGAAACCTTTAATTATGAATACATAGCATTTGTTCAACCTTATTCATGATACAACATTTATATAGCTAGGAAACACAACATTAGACATATAAATATAACACAGTCTTGTTTTTAATTGTTGAAATGAAGAAATTAAAGTGAAGTTTTAATTTGTCCTTTTACTTGTATTCTTCATGTCCATGGAGGTGAGCCTCAATAGCGTTGATAAATCCCTTAGTGGCCTCTTTGGTTCGCTCGATCTTCTCTTTTATGCTATGGTGGTCATCGCTTTTGGGGTGGTACGTCGCAACAATCTTGATGGTACAGCCACCGTTAGCACCCGTGTCAAATTTGAAAACATAGGATATCAACTCAAGATCTTCTCCCAGAATACCGCCTTCGATTAGGCTGTATTTGAACACGTGCTTTTCCTCATCCACTTCTTCGATCCTATGCTTTGCTGCCTTCATTTCACCTCCTAACCATCACAATTCACACATATAAATCGAGGTTGGATTTCTAGCTTATCCGAGCCCATGCATTTTATTAGAATTTTGGCACAATTCAAAAATTAATGTTCGACCTCATAACGCATCTAGGGAAACAACACACAAAAATATCTCATACTTTCCCGTCCCAAAATAAACTATTAATTGAAGTTGATTTCATGACAGAAAACACAACAACAACTCAACAACTAAAAAATAATTTGAAGTAATTCTTTTACCTTCTGCACTAAAAGTAACCAGCTTAATGCTTCCAACTCCTCCATCGCCTTCTACAGTTTCAAAGCTTTTGAAAAAATTGGGTAAAATTTTAGGCATGAGTTTGTCTGCATCGAGAACAAAAGATTTAAACAATTTTTTTGGTGGAAGTGAGCAGCTGATTTCTTGCTCAGAAGTGATCACACCCATGATAAAATATATGTAAAGTTTTCTAAAAATATTTTATTTTTTTATCAAATTATGAAGTAGCAGAGATTAATGAAAGCTGGTTGAGTTGTGCTTTGTGCATATGAAAGAGAGTATCTATTTATAAGTGAAGAATTGTATTGGCGTATATTAAATTTGTCTTAACTTTTTCCTATAAAATTTTGTTCATAATATTTTTATATATCTCTTTGCTAGTAGCTGGACTGAGTCGGTGCCCCTATTGTTAGACATTTTCTTTTTCTCTTTTAAAAATGCATTAATATATGTATTTATGTAGGTGACTGGTGACAAAGCGAAAACGTCGCAACTGCTATTTAAGGATGTACTTTGGATTAATCTTGTTTCCTTGCAATATCTTATAAACAATATAGTTTGGTTGAGCATTCGATCAGTTCGGTCTATTAGCGATAAATCATAAACTAAATATATGATTTGATTCAGTCCACTTGTATTATTTTTCTGTTAATATTTTCTAGATTACTTTTCCCCAATTGAGGTAAACCAATATTCTGTCACGGTCTAAAATTAAAAATCGAAATTCAAAGTTACAAAAATTTTAAAACTGATCGAAACCGAAGTAGGAGTAGGAACCGAGCCGAACCGTAATTTTTTCGGTTTATTAGTTCGATTTTCGGTTTAACCGAACAATGATTGACACTTTGTGCTTCCTGCAGCCACCAAAATAAACTTCTTCTCTTGCATATCCATGGCAAAAAGACCATCTCGGTTACATACGGGAAGTCCGAAGATGATAATTTTCTTCCCACTATCCAAAAACAAAAGCATGAAAAGGAAAAAAGTGAAAAAATGTTGAAGAGTTTGGGATTTTGAAGGATATTCTTAGCGAGCTTGGAAAATCATGAGAAGACAAAGATCGATGGATTAGTGAATGGGAGAGAAGAAGGAGATTATGGGACATCACGTGAGGATAGGTAGCTGCAATTCATAAGTGAAGGTGCTGTAGGATGGGATGAATAGGATGGTATATTTTAAATAAATTTGGCTGGTTCGGTTAATCCAATTTTATTTTTTTTATAAATCGAATTGATTCATAATAAATCCGGTTTGTAGAAAATCTAACTGAACTAAACCAAAGTATCAATATAACCGAACTGAACCGAATCAAACTTATTGGATCAATTTGGTTTTTGGTTGCGGTTCAATTTTGCTCACCCCTACAAGGATAAGGAAATAGTATGTACTAAAAAGTTTTGTGCGACGAGTTTGACCTAGAAGGTATTGAATTCATAACATTTGATCATGAGTAAGCTCCACCCTACCATTATGCTAGTCCAAAGGTATTGAAGATTTGAACTAATAATAACTTGGCTGTCACAGTCGTTAGGATCAACATTATTGTGCAAAAAATTAAGAAATTGGTTAAAATAAATAATGGACAAATGCAAGTAGATCAATATTAATTTTTTCTAGCAAGAATTATGGGTTCATATTGACGTTTCACTCCAAACTTTTATCTTATGTCTGATGTGTAATCCTATCAGCTATAAAAAAAAGATATAGTTGCAATCCGAACTAAACCATTATTATAATAAAAATATAAAATGCAATATAAAATTCCATTTTCACATTTTTGTTACGATATAAATTTTAAACATGCATATAAAGCAAAACCCACCTCAATTCGACATATATATTTAATCGAACATGTTTAAATAATTAAAATAACATAATAATAAAACATATCCTGGGATTTCATGAAAATTTTAAACTTTGTCGGATAATTTCATAAAACTAACAATTATATATCCACTAGCTGTTATCATGTAATTATAATTAAAACCGACCTTTTTTTACCGGTAGTAATGATATCATATATGTTTTGCATGCTTCAAATCGTTGACGACGACGATTTCTTAAGCAGGATTAGGTGATGGTTGGTAGGAATTTTGATAAATTAAAGTTAAGTAGTAGCAGTTGGTTTTATAATTAAAGATCAGATTAATTTTAAGCTAGATGAGAGAGAGAGAGAGAGAGAGATATCAACTATGCAAATTAAAGCAAAATTCATTTCTAGTCACCTAGCTAGATATGAAGATCTATAAATATTCTTAATTTTAACTGCAGCTTAAGGTTCATTTCATGATTTCATGGTTAAGATGAAGCTTCTTTAAAACATCTATACCCTTTTAGCCGTATTTCTCTCTCTCTCTCACACACACATATTACCCAAATTTTAGGATTTTAATTTTTACCTTTTATAGTGGTCTAATGATAGAGCGGATAAATTTGTCGTCAAATCTCATGAATTCATATGAATCATATCCTAGCAATGATTCAGAGCATACCTATGACTACAAACATAATATAATGGTCGTATATATCCCTCTTTATAATAATAATAATAATAATAATAATAATGAACAAAAAATGCAAGCTGTTCCATACAAACACAACCATTGAGTTCAATCTACATTAGCTTGTACAATAAAAAAAATAATGAATTACTTAGCATAGTTTCTTTGTCAAAATAATATATTTTTTTTAAATAAAAAAGACTAGGTCTACGATTCTACCAAGTCCAAATCTACCAAAACAAAGGCATAGTTGACAAAAATTTATTCAATTAGCTAATAGAAAATTTAAGTTAAAAAAGATTTTATTTTTTATTCCCCTTCTTCCCAAATGGGCGTTCCAATAGAAGCATTTTTAGGGGATTGAATTTTTCAATCCATGAACTTTTAAATTTTTTACTTATTTATTTATTTTTATTTTTGGAATTGGTTAATCGATTTAGTACGCATAACTTCCTCTCAAGAAAACAGGGAAATAAATTTGCTCCCTCTAACTAAATTATTATAGAGTGCTCATTAACATGTTAGATCAACGATAGTAATCCATAATCGCTAAATTATACCCATTTTTAAAACATGTCTACCTACTCATTTTATTTTGTCCATGAAAAACTTGTCTACTTACCTTTTAGTACATATGGTCCACACAATCACAATACATCTAACATTCATTCAATCAATTATTTATGAGAAAAGGTGCAAATACCCCCTTCATGTTGGCAGCGCTAGGCAAATACTCCTTGAACTTTGTTTAGGTACAAATTCATCATTTCCTAAAGTTTTCATGTGCAATTAACCCCTCGCTGTGATGGAAACGACACTTCCGTTAGCAAAAAAAATATTTTTGATTTATTTTTATTCTTGTGGGACCCTCACAATTTCCAATGGTTATATACTACATAATTGGTTGTAATACCCCGTTTTTCTTGCATAAATTGCCTTAGTTTTTCTTTAATTAAATTAAGGAAATTAAGAAGAAGAAATTTTCCTTTTTATTAATTTTTCTTCGGCAACCCTAATTTTTGCCGTAAAAAGGAATTAAATTATTTTTGTCTCGTCTCGGTTAACCCGAAACGAGGAAGAATTTATGTTTATCAATATGTGCTTACATATTTGATTTTTAGTTGAGAAAACTATGAATTTAATTTTCTTAATTAAATTTATTAGTAATTAATTATCTAAGATGATAATTTTTATTTATTCGGAAATAACTCGTTTTTCCGTATTTTATTATGAAAACTTGTATTAGGGTTCGAGAAGCCCTAATTGATTTTTCTAAAGTGAGAAATTAGTGATTGAAGTTATGATTAGCAAGTTTAGTAATTAATTGATTAAATTAAGCATTTAATTAATTAAATAATCCTAATTATTACCTAAGCTATGACATATACAAGATATTTTTTTTAAGATAAGGTTTATTCCTAAGAATATTCCTAATTGACTTTCAAAGTCTAATTAATTAAATAATTAATTAATCCTATCCTATCCTATGCTATGTATATATATAGAGGTATCAAACTCTCATTCCTCTCATCTCCATCCTTCCTCACGGCAGTATGCATACACACATATTTATATATTTAAAACCTCCATTAAAGCTTCATAATCCAAGCTCCAAGATCAAGGTTTCCATCCAAACCATTAATCAAGGTTAGATATATGTTTAATTCAAGTTTATAGCTTTAAATCAAGAATTAATTCATTCATTATTAATTTCCAGATTTTTCGAAAATTTAAGAAAAAAATTGTAGATGATTATGATCTTGATTTATGATGTTTAATTCATGCTTAGGATGCATGATAGATCATTGATTCAAGCTTAATTAAACCCTACCCCTAATTAATTGAATTTTTCGAAAATGAAGGAAGAATTAGGGGTTTTTAAATTTTGATGATGGATGATCAAATTAATTGATTATTTGAGCTTAGATAATTATTCTAAGCATGTTTGATGTTGGAAGTAATCAAAGAATCAAAATCCTTCTATTATTTTCAAAATAGCCGAAAATATTAATTAAAATTAGGGATTTTTGATCTTGATGTTCTATGATTAATTTGATGTTTAAATTGAGCTTATATGATGTTATTGAGTATGATTATGTATTGAATTAATGGATTGAATCATTAATTCTCCAATTTTGAATATTTTCGAAATTAGGGTTCATCAAAATTGGGATTTTGATTTTGATCTTGAATGATGAAATTGATAATAGCATTGAGCTTATGATATTTATTTAAGTATATGAGATTATTATTAGAATTTTTGGAGTTTGATTTCTATTATTTAGAAATTTTCAGCTTTCAAATTAATTAAGAAATAATTAATTTAAGACTTAAATGGATTAATTAAAGTTATAATTAATCTCTATGATTTTAATCAAGCATGTTAGGAATTGATTTGAAGAGAAAGTAATCATCCATATATTATATATGAAAAAGCCGAAATATATATATATATATGTGTGGAATTATAATTTTTATTCAAGTTATCTAAGAAATTAAATTATAATTATAGTTTATAATTTAATTAAGAATGTTTGGAAGTAATTAGAATGTGATTGGATATTTAATCCAAGAGTTGAAAAAAGGGCAGCCCCTTTAATCTTTATTTATAAAGATGATTTGATTTTTAATCAAATAAATAATTATAGATTTGGATTCTATGTTAAAAACTAAGTGTTGTGGAATTTTTCGGAAATTTAATACGAAGTTTTGATAATTTTTATTTTTCCGATGAATTTTTCCAAGTTGAAGGTTGATATGTTTGTATGATATGAAGTGATGATTTGAATATGTAATTATGCTTATTATGGTTTAGTAATGATAAGAAATTAATTTGAGAATTTTCAGAGCTCGTTTGTCGAGTCAAATCCGTTTCGTATTTGAAGATATGAATAGTAATTAATGTATGATTATGTTAAGTGTGATTTTAATTAATGATGAGTTAAGATAGAGTAAGAGCGTTTAAGAAGTTAAGTTAGAAATTCTCGAGTTTCGTTGAGTTTCGACGTAGAATTTCGAAGTAAATTAGAAGTTAAGAATATCGAATTCGTTTATTCGATAGTAGTTAATTCTCGTTCTGAATTCGTGAATTCTAGTTCGAATGAAGGATCGAGTGGAAGTGTGAATCCGAGGTTTCAGAATCGATAAAGGTTAAGTCCAAAGCTTCAGTTATCAGGTGGGCTTTTTAAACGAATAAAGTGGTGAATGCATGAATATATTTATATATATTTATGTGATGATTTAAATTAATTGACTTGCCAAATGTTTTAAGTTTTTGTATGATACCATCTACTATAGCAAGACGAATTCGATCCTACGCAAGGTAGGATTTGTGTACACTATTTTGTAATCGGAAGCCTTCCGAAAGGAGTGGACGATTACAAGTGTTTGAGAAGGAGGCCTCCTTCTCAACACTATCATTATGTGATTGTAGATCTGGTACATACATTCAAAAGTATATGTCTGGCCAGACAAACATGATTTACAAAGAAGAAGATGTTGAGCATGCACATGTTTATTTTTTAGAAACAAAAATTTCTTATGCTTATGCTTTATGGCAAGTTTAATCTCTAACTCTAAGAAGTAAGTTTCAAAATATTTTGGCATGTGCCCACTGAGTACTTCGTACTCAGCCCCGCCTATTATTTCTAAAATGTGCAGGATAGCTGGGATGAAGATGATTGTGTGCTGGACGGACTTACTGTTGTTGTTGTTTGTGTAAGAGTCATTTTGAGGAGTTTAGAACCTAGAGTATATGTCTTCATACATATATTCTCTCGTTTTTCCGCTGCAAGTTTATGAAGATTGAATTTGGTATAAGTTTGATGAAGTGTTGAAGTCTGAAGTCTCAAACTATGTTTGTTATCTTATTTTAAAGTCTAGCCGACCTAATTATCTATAAAACAGTTGCTCGTTATATTGGAAGATAGTCTTATTGCAACTAATTTTTATCGTGCTTTCTTGATCCTGAAAATCAGCTCATTTCCTTCATGGTTGTTGCCATTAATTTGGTTTATGAGATTATTGATTTCCGAGCTGATTTGAGATCGTATTTGATGATATGCATGTTTTTAAAAAAGAGAACAAATGTTCGTTTCATTAATCTCGAGTTATGCATGTCCTAATTATCCTAAGTTTGATGATTTGTCGAGCATGAGTTGCCTTGTTTGTTCTTGAATGATAGCAGGGTCGCTATCTTAATCCTTTTGTTAATCATAAATTGTGTAAGTCGTGGGACCCACCGGCTTTGTCATCTAATTTCTAGGCCGGGCTGCGACATTGGTGCTAAAAGCTCAAATTAGGAAACAAATTATTTCGAACCCTAGTTCACAACTATCAAAATTCAGGTGAGGTTCTCCTATGATTTGCACGAAAAAGGATGACGAATCACTTGAAGAAGATGAGATCATCAATATCAACAACAAATAGTTGGCTAGGATTGTAAATTATTGGAGAACTTCGCCTGAGTTTTGATAGTTGTGAGCTAGGATTCAAAACAAATTTTTTTCTAATTTGAGCTTATAACACCAATTAATTCTTGGGAATTGTAAGGGTCCCACAAGAATAAAAATGAATCAAAAATATTTTTTTTGACAACAGAAGTGTTAGTTCCGTCACGGCGAGGGGGTAATTGTACCCGAAAACTTTAGGGAATGGTGAATTTGCACCTAAACAAAGTTCATGGAGATATTTGCCTAGCACTGCCAACATGAGAGAGATATTTGCACATTTTCCCATTATTTATCCATTTTGTCATTGATGGACCCATCCCAAATTAATTTGGACTACACAATCACAATAAGTGAAATCCTTATTCTACTCACAACAGCTACAATAATATTTATTAAAATACGTGCCAGTACACAATTGGCATATTTTTCGTGGATGGAGGGAGTATCTATCTTGTGTTTTATCTTGGACTAATGGTAGGTATCACTTGACGTTTTGAATAATCAATCGCTGAATAAAATGGAAATTTTAATTTTTTTGAGAATTAAAAATGGAAATTTTAATTGTTACTGATTTCTTATTGATTTCCTTGATTATAGTATAATGAAAACGAGGTATTTATTATTTTTCCTTTTTTGGCTTAAGTCCATGTTGGATCGATTATAACCAATTTCATTATTTGAAGTCAATCATTAAATTCGGGCCTTTAATTAGTATGGAGTATATTAATCAGCTCGTGCAATCAATCTCTTGGGCCAGAATGAGGTTTGAGCTTTTAATGAGCTCGATCTGTTAGAATTGCCTCACTATAATTCAACACCCCAAATCTCTCTCTCTCTCTCTCTCTCTGTTTCTTTTATCTTTCTTAATGAGAGAAAATTGAGAAGCATTATTAAGTGATTGGTTATAGTAAAATTCATTCTTTCACAATAAACGGCAAACTACATCTACCAGATGATTTCAAACTCAATATCTTTCAGTTATACCTTAACTCACCCCACCGACAAAGTTATTGGACAAAGCTCACAAAATTTCGAGCTTAATCATAAAATATATGGCACAACATATTCCTACAATTCTCATGGTGGGTGTGGTTTTCCAAATGCACAATAGAATGGTGACGTGATGATTGAATATTGCCGATATCCTATATGCACTCTCAACTCTCAAACTCTCAATTAGTTTATTCCAGATATTTCGCATAGCAAAAATATAGTTTACTTTTAATTTTTCGCACATATTAGGATTTAGGAATATGTTGATTTTTTTTTTTTGAAAAGATTAGATTATTCGTAAATCTTTCATACTATATCCTGATTTGCTCATACAAAATAAAAGTTATTTCTAATTTCAAATAATATCAAGAAAAAGAAAATCAGTATATAACTAATAAGGAAAGTGGACTATAATATTGAGACCAACACAAATGGAATAGTAATTATATTTTTGGACAGATATTTATTCATAAACTCTCCTAAAAAAATTAGGGAAAAAAGGTTTAAAATACACGAACTTTACACGCATTTTGAAATTTCATATGACCTTTAAAAATTGTGTCAAAATACACCAACTTAACGCTCATTTTGGTATTTCACATGACCTTTAATAATTGTGTCAAAATACACCAACTTAACAACTTTAGAAAAATTCACATAATTCTTTTTGTTCGGAAAAAATCACTGCTGACATGACCGTCAGTTTCTCAACGCGTGTCGCAGCCCGACTTAGAATGAAGATAACCAAGCCGGTGGGTCCCACGACGTACACAATTTATGATTAACCAAGGAACAAGATAACGACCCAGTTATCCAACAAAAACCATCATACAATAAATCATACTTTCCAGTCAAACCAAAATAGCCGAGAATGGTCAAAAGACAACACCATCTCGTATCAGAGTTTAGCAACGGAAACAAGGTTTATCAAGTCATGGCTTCAACATCACAATAAGACAACAATTACTGAATAAATTCAAAGTGTTGCAGCGGAAACCAACATGACATATCTTTGATTATATGTATGAAGACATATAACCCTGCTCAACATCAACCAAGTTTCAACAGGTCAACAACAAAAGTCCGCCCAGCACACTCCATCTTCATCCAAGCTAGCCTGCACATTTTAGAAATAACATGCAGGGCTGAGTACTTTTGTACTCAGTGGACACATGCCAAAACATTTGAAAACTTGCTTCTTAGAGCTATAGATTAAACTTGCCATAAAGCATTGCACAAGTAACTTTTTGAAAACAAACTTGTGCTTGCTTAAGCATTTTCTTTTGAAATAAGTGACTGCAGTCAAAATACTCATTAAGTATGAACCATATCTACTATAAATAGTAGTGATGAGAAAGAGGCCTCTTTCTCAATCACTTGTAATCGGTCTATCAGAGAAAGGCTCACGATTACCAATGTAACCGGCCCATCAAAGAAAGATTCACGATTACTAATGTGTACACAAATCCCACCTTGCGCGGGACCGAATTCGTCCTTCTTCAGTAGATGGTATCATACAAAAACTTAAAACATTTGGCAAGTTAATCAAATTAAAACATCACATATATATAATCATATATATATAGCATTCATCATTTCTTTGTTTAGAAAGCCCACCTGGACTGAAGCTACTTTATCTATACTTTAACTTCTCGGCTTTTCCCTCACTTTTCAGTCCCGCTCGTTCCTTCATTTAATAATTAAATTTAAACATAAGAGCGAGAAAAATTAAATATTCAAATGAGGGATGCCGCTGCCATAATACGAATTCTCTACTTCGACTCGGCTTTCTAGGATTTTCTCACGGCAAAGTAAAACTTAACTTTTCTAATTACTTTTTCTACTTTACTTAACTCTTTAATCGATAACTAATCGATCACAACATCAGGAAACACTTAGAAACATAAAATCACATATTTCATCATTTAATCTCATACTTAAGCATATAAACACTTTATTAACATTTAAACTCATACTATTTACATCATTAAACACTTAAGCTTATCATATCATTCATAACATCATATCATAAAAAAAAATAAACATTTCATTTCTTCATATAAGCATCTCATTAATCATTAAGCTCCTTTTTTTTTATTTATTTTAGCATAAAAAAAAATGCTTAAGCTCTTTGATAACAGTTAAGCTTAACATTATATTATCAATATATGTCTTTGACATGTAAGCTCATTAATGACGTATCATTAATTCTTAAACTCATCATTAACGTATCATTAGGAAAAATTAGCTAACATTTTAACTTTTGAGTTTACGGAAGAAACAATCGAAAACAAGTTGAGCAAAGATCAATTTGGATAAATCAAGCCGATTGGAAAATCAAAGCTAATTTGGAAAAAGCCGAGTTATCTGAGAACCGAGCTAGCCGGAAAACCGAGCCGGTCGAAAAACTAAGCTGGCTGGAAAACTGAGCTGGCTGGAAAACCGAAAAACCGAGCCGGCCGGAAAACCGAGCCGGCCGGAAAACCGAGCTGGAAAACCGAGCCGGCCGGAAATGAGCCGGGAAAACCAGAATTGAGTTAATCCACTGATCGGGTCCAAATTGGTAATCATGTCCAAATCAGTAATCAGTCGAGTAAATCCAAAGATCGGTAATTCCTGAGTCAGAATCCAATTGAGTCGGTAAATCCAATTGAGTTCAATTAATTCCAATGAGTCCAAATTGCGTAAATCCAATTGATCGAGTTCAACAGTAATTCAGTGAGTGAATCCAATGATCGAGTTCACTGGTAATTCCAATTTGAGTGAATCCAAATTGATCGAGTTAGTAATTCCACTGATCCAATTGAGTTAATCAAGCCGGATCCAATTGTGTTAATCAAGCCGGATCCAAATTGACTTAAGCTAGAAATTAAACTCCAGAAACTCTCAATTTCATGACCATTAATTTCGAATTTCTTACAAATTAGGCCAGGGAGTTTCAACTCATTTAATTCATGTATAAACATGTTCAAAAACATCATATAAGCTCAAATTAAACATCAATTCAAGCATGTAAGATTAAATAAAATATTCTTAGTTTTAGCCCTTAATTTCGGCCCTTTTTAAATTAATTAACAAATGATCAAGCTAGCTAAATTCAATCACTAAACATGTTTATATACATCACATGAACTCATATAAATCATCAATTTGATCATGAAATTCAACAATCAAAAATCCCTAATTTATTCATTAATTTTCGGTAATTCCAAAATAAATAAAAGGGTCTTGAATCTTTGATTAATTCCAACATTAAACATGCTTAAACTAATTTTCTAAGCTCAAATAATCCATCAATTTAATCATCAAGCATCAAAATTAAAAAGCCTTTATCTTTCCATATTTTTCATAAATTTTGAAAAAGAAGATGGATTTTTATGCTAAATCTTGAGCTAAGAACTTGATTAGTGAAAGATCTAACCTTCTTGATTAATTTGAATGCTAGTTTCTTTGATTTCTTGAGCTTGGTGAAGCTTCTTCAATGAAGATTGTGTGTGATTGAGTGTGTGTTGCCGTGTGTGTGTCGAGAGTTTGAGGGAGAGCAAATGAGGATGAAGATGGATGCAACACACTTAACTAATAGCTAAGTCTAAATACATTGAACTTAAACACACGTATGTAGCATGCTAATCTTGACTAATCTCTTCATCATCATTGCATTTTGGATAAGGTGTGGTGTCACTCCCTTATTAGTTAGTAATTTGACTTAGTGTTATAATATCTAAATTAAGATATTATGAATTAAATTTAATACTAACAATATCTTATAATTTATTCTCTTAGATATTGTTAGATTAAATTAATTAGAAATTAATAATAAAGCTTATAAGACAAGCTTTATTTCTTAGGAATATTATGCTTCAAAAATTAGCTTAATTAATTTATTAAACATTAAGCATATAAATCTTACTTTAATTGATTAATTAATTCTCTAATTAATTAATCAAACATCCAATAAACAATCATCACAGCTTTAATTAAAAAGCTTTCGAACTTATAAAAATTATTTGGGTTTCTCAAACCCTAATATAAGCTTTCTCAAGAAATTTTCGGAAATAAAATCCGGAACTAAAATAATTTGCCGGAGAAATTTTATGATTTCCGAAGAAATCAAATCTTCCAAAACTAACACATACTTCTCAGATAATATCAAATATATAAGCACGAAATCATAGATACCTTCATTATCTCATTTCGGATTAACCGGAATGAGAATAAATCTTAGAAACTTTGAATTCGGCAAATTAGTACTGCCGAAAAATTTTAATTGCATGAACTTATTTTCTTTATAAGTTCTCGCATTTTAATTATTCTAAATAATTATCTTAATTATTTACTAAGATTAGTTATGAAAAAGTGGGGTATTACATTCTCTCCCCCTAAAAATAAATTTCGTCCCGAAATTTGCTTACCTCAAAGGAAAAGCTCGGGATACTTCTCTTTCATTTTATTTCTTAACTGATGGACCTTTCGATTCAAGATCGCTTCTGGTTTCTCCTCATAACTGAGGTCTGGTTCTGAAACCACTTCTTCTTGTCAAATAACATGCTCAGGATCGAACATGTATTGACACAACTGAGATACATGGAATACGTTATGCGAATTCTCAAAGCTTGGCGGTAATGCCAACTTATATGCTACTTGACCAATCCTTTCCAGGATTTCATACGGTTCTATGTAACATGGCTTAAGCTTTCCTTTTACGCCAAATCTGTAAATTCATCTCGAAGGCGAAAAAATTTTAGAAACACTTTATCTTCTACTTCAAATTCTAATTCGGATCTTCGAGAATCTACATAAGATTTTTGACAATCTTGCTCTTTTTTAATTCGCTGCTTAATTTGACAAACAATCTTGATTATTTCTTCTACAGCATCGGGCCCTAAAACTTTTCTTTCACTTATTTCATCCCAACAAAAAAAACGGGGACCTACATTTTCTTCTTTAAAGAGTTTCATAGGGTGCCATGCCAATCGTCATCTGATAACTGTTGTTATATACAAACTCAACGAGAGGTAAAACTTGCTCTCATTAGTTACCTCGATCTAATACAACAGTTCTGAGCATATCTTCTAAGATTTTAATTATCCTCTCGGAATGACCATCCGTCTGAGGATGAAAAGCAGTGCTAAAATTTAAATTGGTACCCATCTTACTTTGTAAACTTCTCCAAAAACAGTGCTAAAATTTAAATTGGTACCCATCTTACTTTGTAAACTTCTCCAAAAACAGGAGGTAAACTTATTTTGATCTGAAGTGATCAATATGGGCATGCCGTGCAATCGCACTATTTATTGAACATATAGCTGAGCTAATTTATCCAATCCATATGTTTCTGGAATTGGTATAATGTGAGCAGATTTTGTTAGTCTATCCCCTATTACCCATATAGCTGTATTTCTTTTCTTAGACTTAGGTAACCTAGTTACAAAGTCCATAGTGATACCATTCCATTTCCATTCTGGAATTTATAACGGCTGGAATTTTCCATAAGGCCGTTAATGTAAAGCCTTAACTTGCTGACAGGCTAAACATAGCTAGAAAAACGAAGCTATATCTCGCTTCATACCTTCCCACCAATTTTTTTTTTTTTTTTTTTTTTTTTGTTTCAAGTTTTGATACATTTTGGTGTTTCCAGGATGAGCTGTATAAGACGTTTCATGAGCTTCTCTCATGATCTCAGCTCTTAATTCTTCTTTATCTGAAACACAAATCCTTTCTTTAAATAGGAGAGTATTATCTCCAGCTTCATGAAAATCTTCTGATTTTCCTTTACGAATCTTAAGTTGCAAATTCTCTAACTTTTCATCTTTTCTTTGAGCATCTGAAATTCTCATTTTCAAATCTGGAGTTATTTCCAAAGCTGCAATTAATTGCTCTGTAAATTGTGATTATAAAACCACTTCTATTTTCAGCTTTCCAAACTTTTTAATAAGTTCTTTTTCTTGAGTAAGCAGAAATCCTAACTCGGTTCTGCTCTTTCTGTTTGGAGCATCAGTTACTACGTTTGCTTTTCCTAGGTGATAGGAAATTTTGCAATCGTAGTCCTTTACTAATTCGAGTCATCTTCTTTGCCTCATATTCAACTCTTTTTACTCAAAAAGTATTTGAGGCTCGTATGATCCAAAAAAAATCTCATACTTGGCTCCATAAAGATAATGTCTCTAAATTTTTTTAAAGCATGCACAACTGCTGCTAGCTCTAAATCATGGGTTGGGTAATTCTCTTTATGAGGTCTAAGTTGTCATGATGCATACGCAATAACTCTGCCATCTTGCATCAAGACACAATTCAATCCATTCCTTGATGCATTCGTATAAACCGTAAAATCTTTGCCTGCTTCTGGTACTGCTAAAACTGGAGCAGTGGTTAGCTTTCTTTTAAGCTCTTGGAAACTTTCTTCGCATTCAGGAGACCATTTAAACTTCAATTTTTTTTTTTTTTGAAAAGTTGGGTCATTGGCCTTGCTATCTTAGAGAATCCTTCAATGAATCTCCGATAGTAACCTACTAGACCCAAGAAACTACGATTCTCATAGGGTGACTTTGGAGATCTTCGTTCTTGAATTGCTTGAACTTTAGAATTGTCTACTTTAATTCCTTCGGAAGAAACAACATGACCGAGGAAATTTATTTCTTTTAGCCAAAATTCATACTTGCTGAATTTGACATATAACTTCTCAGATCTTAACTTTTCTAAGACAATTCAAAGATACTCTTCATACGCTGTTTCACTTCTTGAATATATGAGAATGTCATCAATGAAGACTATGATAAATCTATCCAAGAATTCGTGAAAAACTCGATTTATGAGATCCATGAATACTGCCGGAGCATTTATCAATCCAAACGACATTACTACAAACTTGTAGTAGCCATATCTCGTTCGAAAGACAGTTTTTGGAATGTCTTCTTAACGAATCTTCAACTGATGATAGCCAGATTTTAAATCAATCTTTAAGAAAACACTGGCTCCTCTGAGCTGATCGAACAGATCATCTATCCTTGGCAAATGATACTTATTCTTCAATGTCAATTTGTTTAGTTCTCGATAGTCTATACACATTCTTAGACTACCGTCTTTCTTCTTGACAAACAAGATTGGTGCTCCCCACGGGGAAACACTAAGCCTGATAAAACCAAGATCAAACAATTCTTGTAGCTGAATCTTTAGTTCCTGAAATTCTTTTAGGTCATTCTATATGGCGCCTTTGATATTGAAGCTGAACCAGATTCAAGGTCAATGGTAAACTCCAATTGCCTGTCTGGGGTAATCCTGGCAAAACTTCAGGAAATACATCCTTGAATTCTCGGACTACAGCTACGTCATCGATTTTCTTCTCTTGTTTTTCATCTTTGTTGAGGTAAACAAGATATACTTACACATCTTTTCTTCTCAACAATCTTCTTGCTTGAATTGCCGAAATAATCAGCATTCCTCTCTTGCTTCTCTCTTTTTCGAAGAATAAAGTTGACTCTTTTCACGGGATATGAAAAGAAATCTATCTTTGCTTACACCAAATGGTGGCAAAGTTCTTAGTTAACCAACTACTTAGTCGTTATTTGCGTCGGTGAAGTTTATGTTTCTCAATCTCTCGAGTTTCAAAATGAAAAGTGTTGCAAAAGAAACTGTTTAGCGGAGAAAAATACCAACAGGTGTCAGACATGGAAAAGAGCGGAGGAGAACGGTTGGCATCACCCAACTAGTGACCGCTGAAATTCCATCCGGCGCTGAAAACTGGCAACCAACGGTCACTAGACTCCAACGGTCGTTGGATCGCTTCGCTAAAGAGACAGCTAGCGATCGCTGGTTGTCAGCCGGTGCTGGCTTGCCGTTCTCTAAAATAGGTCCAATCGGCATTGAAAACCAGCCGACGGTGGACATCAATTAATAGCGCTTTCTTGCACAATTTTAAATGCACTCAGCAAGGCTTTTTTTTATATATTTTTTTTTTTTTTAAACATATTCTCACATTCTCTCTCGATGGACAACAGTAGACTCTTGAACGGCAGCAACACACGAAATTTACTCTTTTTCACTTACTAATACATTCCCAAAATGATGTCTACGTGCCACATTCGAATTAGATTTAGGGTTTTGGCTGACATCTTAAGGGAACCAATCTCAAATTCTAGATTAGGGCAAACATGCGTGACTGGTAGTTTTACCTACCGGGGTCGATACTATTAAGTTCTGGCTATCTCTCTCTATTTAAGGTCAAGAGTATCTACGCATGCAAAAGAATGTGATGTACCAGTATCGAAAAGATTTATAACAGGTACATCATTTATCTGACCCATACCTGCCAGATTGCCCTGATCTTTGACACTCACTTTCTGCTCAAGAGCAAAAACTCTCTAGTGTTGCTGCTGCTCTTGCTGCGGTGTTTGTTGCTTCGCCCTTCGTCGCCGAGGTCGACGAAGTTGACGTTGACGCTGCTGCGTCTGTGGGACTTCTTGGCTTTTAAGTGTGGAGGCTGATACTGATTAAGTTTTCTTCTCCAGTTCCTTGTTGCCTACATGGGCACTGATAAGAGTAATGCCCTGGTTGCCCAATTGCATAGCAGCTGTTACTTCCTGCTGCGCAAATTCCCTAATGCATTTTACCACACTTAGGGCTGCAGAAATTCCTTGCTGTCTCTGAGACAAGCTACCTTGATCAACCACATCAGGTCTATATTTTTCTTGAGTCGATTGTTGTTGACTCTGCTCATGTCATGGCTTCTTGCTAGGTTAATTCCTAGCATTCCATTTCTTTTTTCCCTTTTTAAACTGGCTTTGGTGCGAAGATTGCGGTTTAACAGCCGCTGAGGATTGAATCAGGGGAGGTGCTGGAGTCTGGACTAACTTCTCTGGATGCATAGCCAGCTCCATATCTAAAGCTCGGTTTAACGCTTCAACATAAGTCAAAACACTTTGACTTGCTAGTACTATTCTTTATGTCTTGCCTGAGTTCGAAGAAAAAGCTCAGACATCTTCTTGTCCGAATCAACTTTGATAGGGCGAAACAGGCTAAGTCACATTATTCACGGACATACTCTGACTCTATTATTATTATTATTTTTTTTTTCTTGCTTTAAATTTACGAACTCACTTGACTTCTACTTGCAAAAGCTTTTCGAAACATCTTTCAAAAAGGGCTTCATTGGACACCCAAGTGAGATTTTCAAGCTGCTCGGGTAAGTCTTCTGGCAAGCTTCCCACCAGTAGTCTGCAGATCCTTTCAGCTGATATGACATACGTGCGAGACACTCACTATCATCACATCTAAAGATTCGCTCTAAAGCACGAATTCATTCTTCCACTTCTGACGGATTTCCTCTTCCGTCGAAGGTCGGGGGTTTTTGTCGAAGAAATAACTCTTCGATTCTCTTCTCAGGCTGAGGAGGTAGGGTAGGATCTCGCTGCTCTTCTTCTACTTCTTCCTCTACCGTATTTCTTCTTTGGCATTCTAGTTTTTAAGAAACTATAAAACTATCACGAAATAACTTTATTCTTATCGAGCTTTGCATTTAAACACCTTTTTATCTTATTCTATATTGCATAAGCAAATACTTCACAAGCGAATTCTTAAATCGTAGATCTTAACATTCAAGAATTCACATCACATCATAATATAATCACTTACATAACTTCACTTAGTAGTCATGTAATAGCAACATAACTTAACTTCATAACTTTTCTTAATCATTATTAAAGCACTCAGCTTTATATCTTTTCTTAATTAGGCAATCATTAATAAAGCACTCGGCTTTATAAACTTGTCTTAAATAGCAGCAGAATAACTTGACTTATAAATTGACAGAATAAATTATCTGTCTTTAATAACTTGACTTTAACTTCTATCATTCTTAATTTATTTTCACAACATTCTTTATACTTTCATCTCATTATTTAACATTCCTTAATAACTCAACTTTTAGCTTCTAGAGAAATATTTTCTTCTTTCATTTTCATGAAAGCCTTTACTTCCTTCCTTCATCATCTTACTTATCTTTCCTCATACTTTTCTTTTCTCATAGAGCATCATTACTTCACATCTTACACTTTAAGGAAGCATCAACTTAATTTAAATAACTACTTTGGTCATTTTTCTTTATATACTTGGAAAAATTGCCTTTTAGAGGTCTTTTCAAAAGAAAGGATTTATATACAGCAAAAGCTATCCCTAGGTCATCTGTGATGTTAGGACATCACACAAAAATATCATTAGTGGTACAGACTACTACTTCGTTACAGATCTAACTACGTCATATTATGAATCAAATATTCACACACACACACATATTTACATCATCATCACTTTCATAACTTTAACTTAATAATCATGCAATAGCGAAGTAACTTAATTTCATACACTTTTTTTTTAGCTTGGCAATCAATATTAAAGCACTTAGCTTCATGGACTTTTCTTAATTATTCAAGTAGCAACAAGCTAACTTGACTTATAACCTTAACAATTAAACAATTGTCAGGAATAATTTAACTTTCTTTACTTAACTTTAAACATTTAACACATCAATCATAACTTATTTCATACTTTAACTTATTTTCATAAAATTCTCCTTCTTTACTTTCTCACTTCATTTCATTAATTAACTTCATTATGGAGGCGGAAGACCCATATTACTGAGTTTCTAGCTATGTGGGTTGATCAGGTCCACATAACAGTCCGTCAGTCACATGGAACTTCTGTCTCGTACGTTCAACAATCTTGTCATACGGGATTACAAACTCTTCAAGAAAATTCAAGGTTCTTTTAGAAATTTGCGTGAAATTGCTACTCCCGTATTATTTCCTAATTTCAAAGACTTCCACGAATCGAGTCTTCACTTAAATAACGTCTTTCTCATCAAAAAGAGTAAATGGAATGTCTATGCTTTACTCTTCATAAGGCATCAAAACTTTACAATATATCTTCAAACTTTAAACTTTTAATCTTTAGAAAACTTTTAATACATACCTGACTTTGCTGGATGAGATGAGGTCTTTGGACTTTTGTTGTTTAAGACTTAACTAGTCTAGGGATTCAAGTCTAGACTAGACTCAAGAGAAAAATTTTAGACTTAGAGCAGACAAGCTGCTCTGATACCACTCTGTCGCAGCCCGACTTAGAATGAAGATAACCAAGCCGGTGGGTCCCACGACGTACACAATTTATGATTAACCAAGGAACAAGATAACGACCCAGTTATCCAACAAAAACCATCATACAATAAATCATACTTTCCAGTCAAACCAAAATAGCCGAGAATGGTCAAAAGACAACACCATCTCGTATCAGAGTTTAGCAACGGAAACAAGGTTTATCAAGTCATAGCTTCAACATCACAATAAGACAACAATTACTGAATAAATTCAAAGTGTTGCAGCGGAAACCAACATGACATATCTTTGATTATATGTATGAAGACATATAACCCTGCTCAACATCAACCAAGTTTCAACAGGTCAACAACAAAAGTCCGCCCAGCACACTCCATCTTCATCCAAGCTAGCCTGCACATTTTAGAAATAACATGCAGGGCTGAGTACTTTTGTACTCAGTGGACACATGCCAAAACATTTGAAAACTTGCTTCTTAGAGCTATAGATTAAACTTGCCATAAAGCATTGCACAAGTAACTTTTTGAAAACAAACTTGTGCTTGCTTAAGCATTTTCTTTTGAAATAAGTGACTGCAGTCAAAATACTCATTAAGTATGAACCATATCTACTATAAATAGTAGTGATGAGAAAGAGGCCTCTTTCTCAATCACTTGTAATCGGTCTATCAGAGAAAGGCTCACGATTACCAATGTAACCGGCCCATCAAAGAAAGATTCACGATTACTAATGTGTACACAAATCCCACCTTGCGCGGGACCGAATTCGTCCTTCTTCAGTAGATGGTATCATACAAAAACTTAAAACATTTGGCAAGTTAATCAAATTAAAACATCACATATATATAATCATATATATATAGCATTCATCATTTCTTTGTTTAGAAAGCCCACCTGGACTGAAGCTACTTTATCTATACTTTAACTTCTCGGCTTTTCCCTCACTTTTCAGTCCCGCTCGTTCCTTCATTTAATAATTAAATTTAAACATAAGAGCGAGAAAAATTAAATATTCAAATGAGGGATGCCGCTGCCATAATACGAATTCTCTACTTCGACTCGGCTTTCTAGGATTTTCTCACGGCAAAGTAAAACTTAACTTTTCTAATTACTTTTTCTACTTTACTTAACTCTTTAATCGATAACTAATCGATCACAACATCAGGAAACACTTAGAAACATAAAATCACATATTTCATCATTTAATCTCATACTTAAGCATATAAACACTTTATTAACATTTAAACTCATACTATTTACATCATTAAACACTTAAGCTTATCATATCATTCATAACATCATATCATAAAAAAAAATAAACATTTCATTTCTTCATATAAGCATCTCATTAATCATTAAGCTCCTTTTTTTTATTTATTTTAGCATAAAAAAAAATGCTTAAGCTCTTTGATAACAGTTAAGCTTAACATTATATTATCAATATATGTCTTTGACATGTAAGCTCATTAATGACGTATCATTAATTCTTAAACTCATCATTAACGTATCATTAGGAAAAATTAGCTAACATTTTAACTTTTGAGTTTACGGAAGAAACAACTGAAAACAAGTTGAGCAAAGATCAATTTGGATAAATCAAAAGTATTTGGAAAATCAAAGCTAGGAAAAACCGAGTTATCTGAGAATCGAGCTAGCCGGAAAACCGAGCCGGAAAACTAAATTTCATTGGAAAACCGAGCTAAAACCGAGTAGGCCGGAAAACCGAAATGGCCGGAAAACTAGAAATTAAAAGTATGAAAACTAGGACCATTGAGTTAATCCAATGATCGGGTCCACTGGGTAATTCCACTGTCGGGTCCAATGAGTAAATCCAGTGAGTCAGTAAATCCAATTGAGTTCAATTTGGTAATTCAATTGATCGGGTCCAAATGAGTAAATCCAATTGGCCGAGTCAAGTAAATCCAATGATCGGTTCAGGTAATTCAGTGATCGGGTCCAACAGTAAATCCAATTGGATCGAGTTCAATTGGGTAATTCAAGTGAATCCAATTGATGAGTTCAAGTAATTCCAATTTAGTGAATCCAATTGAGTTCAATTGGTAATTCCAATTGACGGTCCAATTGAGTTAATCAAGCCGGCCGGATCAATTTGTGTTAATCAAGTGGATCCAATGACTTAAGCTAGAAATTAAACTCCGTAAACTCTCAATTTCATGACCATTAATTTCGAATTTCTTACAAATTAGGCCGGAGTTTCAACTCATTTAATTCATGTATAAACATGTTCAAAAACATCATATAAGCTCAAATTAAACATCAATTCAAGCATGTAAGATTAAATAAAATATTCTTAGTTTTAGCCCTTAATTTCGGCCCTTTTTAAATTAATTAACAAATGATCAAGCTAGCTAAATTCAATCACTAAACATGTTTATATACATCACATGAACTCATATAAATCATCAATTTGATCATGAAATTCAACAATCAAAAATCCCTAATTTATTCATTAATTTTCGGTAATTCCAAAATAAATAAAAGGGTCTTGAATCTTTGATTAATTCCAACATTAAACATGCTTAAACTAATTTTCTAAGCTCAAATAATCCATCAATTTAATCATCAAGCATCAAAATTAAAAAGCCTTTATCTTTCCATATTTTTCATAAATTTTGAAAAAGAAGATGGATTTTTATGCTAAATCTTGAGCTAAGAACTTGATTAGTGAAAGATCTAACCTTCTTGATTAATTTGAATGCTAGTTTCTTTGATTTCTTGAGCTTGGTGAAGCTTCTTCAATGAAGATTGTGTGTGATTGAGTGTGTGTTGCCGTGTGTGTGTCGAGAGTTTGAGGGAGAGCAAATGAGGATGAAGATGGATGCAACACACTTAACTAATAGCTAAGTCTAAATACATTGAACTTAAACACACGTATGTAGCATGCTAATCTTGACTAATCTCTTCATCATCATTGCATTTTGGATAAGGTGTGGTGTCACTCCCTTATTAGTTAGTAATTTGACTTAGTGTTATAATATCTAAATTAAGATATTATGAATTAAATTTAATACTAACAATATCTTATAATTTATTCTCTTAGATATTGTTAGATTAAATTAATTAGAAATTAATAATAAAGCTTATAAGACAAGCTTTATTTCTTAGGAATATTATGCTTCAAAAATTAGCTTAATTAATTTATTAAACATTAAGCATATAAATCTTACTTTAATTGATTAATTAATTCTCTAATTAATTAATCAAACATCCAATAAACAATCATCACAGCTTTAATTAAAAGCTTTCGAACTTATAAAAATTATTTGGGTTTCTCAAACCCTAATATAAGCTTTCTCAAGAAATTTTCGGAAATAAAATCCGGAACTAAAATAATTTGCCGGAGAAATTTTATGATTTCCGAAGAAATCAAATCTTCCAAAACTAACACATACTTCTCAGATAATATCAAATATATAAGCACGAAATCATAGATACCTTCATTATCTCATTTTGGATTAACCGGAATGAGAATAAATCTTAGAAACTTTGAATTCGGCAAATTAGTACTGCCGAAAAATTTTAATTGCATGAACTTATTTTCTTTATAAGTTCTCGCATTTTAATTATTCTAAATAATTATCTTAATTATTTACTAAGATTAGTTATGAAAAAGTGGGGTATTACAACGCGGCAATAACTTGTTTTAATTAAATTATGTGTGCATTCTCCTTGGCAAGAAACGACGCCATTTAATTTTATTTTGTATTTTGACTGGAATGACTTCGTTTGAAATCAGTAAGGATTAGATAGTACTAATAGGTTTGAATTTCTTGACTTAATTGATCAAACGACATCGTTTCTTGCCAAGATGGATGCCCACACATCATTTAATTAAGAAAAGTCATTGTCATGTCAAGAAACCGACTGTCATGCAAGCAGTGATTTTTGCCGAAAAAAAATTATGTGAAATTACCAAAAGATGTTAAGTTTTGTATTTTGACACAATTTTTAAAGATCGTGTGAAATACCAAATAAGTGTTAAGTTGATGTATTTTGACATAATTTTTAAAGGTCATGTGGAATACCAAAATAAGTGTTAAGTTGATGTATTTTGACACAATTTTTAAAGGTCATGTGAAATACCAAAATGTGTGTAAAGTTTGTGTATTTTACACCTATTTACCCAAAAAATTATGCTTAAAGTACCAGCTAAAATGTTAAATCTTTTAAAAAAGCACTAAACTTAATAATTAAAACCTGTTATAAACTAGAGAGAACAGGGAATAAAGTAGAGAGAATAAGAGTTCTATCTATTGAGATGTATTCAAAGTGTGTCGAAAGTGTGTACAATATGAGGACCAAAGGCCTCTATTTATAATGGTACAGAGCTAGGGTTTTAGGGTGGATGACTTGGTCAACACTCATATAATGTATATCTATAAGATATTTACAACACTCCCCCTTGAGTGACCAATCCCTAAAACAAATGTTGCCTCATTAAAACCTTGCCAGAAAAACCCAGTGGGACAAAATCTGATCGAAGGAAAAAGAGTACAACTTCTCTGCTTGAATTTGATCATTGTAGTCTTTGAGTCGTTGCATGCCGACTTGTGTACCAACTTTCTTAATGTTGACGTCGGCAATATCTTTGTGAATAAGCACGCCAAATTGTCACTTGTGCGAGACTCCGTTGAAACAATGATACAAGTATAACATTTCACATTTGACAATATTATTGTGATGTGCATGCCTTGTTAAAAACCTCTTCAGAAAAACTCTGTGGAAAAAAAAATTCGATAGAGGAAAAAATTACATAACATACACTTACTCATGTGTTGCATTAAAAACCTTGACTAAGAAAATCCATCGGGAGAAAAACTTAGTAAGGAAAAAAATACGAGTCAACCATTTGGCCTTTAGAGTATAATCTTTAGGATTACTCAAAATTAACCTTTATGGCCAAATCTTCATAAATATATAGTACTTTCTCACTCCCCCTGAAGATAATAATCTTCAAAGTTAACATATTTCACTACTATAAACGTAATTTCGTATAAAGATTAGGAGGAGATTTAGTGAATAAATCCACAAGTTTTTCACTAAACAAACTTTTGTGGCCATAGTTCATATAGAACTCATTTGTGCAACACAAGTTGAATTATTCTCATAGAGAATAGTGGGGGATATATCTCATATCATTACACCAATTTGAGAAATTGCATTATTAGGATGAGATAAATAACCAACATCCTAGTAGCCACCAATGTGAATCTCGATCTCTTTCATAAAATAGACTAATATAATTTTAACCTTTTGAAGATAACGAATGATATTCTCAATATCAGTTCAATGTCTCCTTGTGAGATCATTAAATCTTGCTAGCAATGTTACTTTAAATGTTATATCAGATCTGATAGAATAGTGATCTCAGCACTCAAAATAGGGAACTTCTTATCCCATAATATAATTGTTATCTTCTATATTCACTTCAAGTCGAGTGAAGAGATAATCATTGGGGTCTTACTAGATGTGATTTGTTGGGAAAATTAATAGAGTTTTGAAGTGATACCAAAACCCAGCTGACCCCAACCAAGTAGATGTTTGCTCAAACCATAGCGTTTTTCCAGCTCACCTGTTTGAGCTTATAGAGTTTCTAAGTTCAGGTGGAATCGCTGAAGACAGCAGAAGACCCAGCTGAGTACACAACAGGGTAAGCCAAGTCGAGTGATAAGTAACGTTATCCAGATCCAAGACGATAAAGTTCTTCCAGACACAGCTGTAGGAAAGACCCAGCTCGTGTGACAACTCAGCTCTACGTCAAGACCCAGCAGAGTTCAAGACTCAGCTCAGCGTCAATGATCCAGCAGAGTTCAAGACAGCTCAGAGTCACCAGCACAGCAGAGTCGAAGTCAACTTGAGATAAAGTCAGATCTGATCTAGACCATCAGGAACTCGACACCTCAGCACCTAGAAGTCAAACCTAGGATTGCTTTACGAGGAAATCAAGGAAGAAGACAAGTCAATCATGTCAGAAGTTAGGTAGAGATTCAGAACGGCTCTTTCCAACGGCTAGTTCTAATCTCTCCCTATAAATAGAAGTCTTCTTCATCATCAGAATTAGAGGAGTGACGAGAGAATATATTCAAGAGAGATCAACATACTTCATTGAAGGAAGTCTAACCAAAGATCAAGAGATCTCTCAGAAAAGCTTCAAAGATCCAGCAGCCTTCATACTTATGAGTGATTATTTATTCTCAGGCTGCTGAAGCTCTCTCCCACAAGTATCTAGGCATATAATCCTTCCCATCTTAAGCCTAGTTTGAACGAGTTCATCATACTCATTGTTCTAAATTGTAAGAACTCGTTCATAGTTGGAAAACCCCCCAAACCCAAACCCAGAAAAGGTTAGGTAACGGAACGCCTGCTCGAAGCGCGTAATTCGAGTGTTGGTTCTGTAGTACCCGTAAACTACAGGTTAGGCTTCAGCTGTGCCCGTAAACGATGCAGTTACGTTTCGATACAGTACGCGTAAACTTGTATCCAGCTTGAGGAACTAAGCTGCAACGCTTGCTGACTGCGCGAAAAGTCAGTGGTATCCTTAGTGGATTACCAGAGATTTCTGGTCGTGGACGTAGGAGTAGTTTCTCCGAACCACGTTAAGTTGCTTTGTTCTTTCATGTTTATTTATGCATCCAGCTAACTATTCATAAGCATTTTTCAAGCTGCATAATCTGATTAACTGAAAAGAGAAACTAAGCTTTGCAATATATTTGAAGCAACAGACGGACTTTCCAAAATCCCACCACATTCCGCACACAGCCAGCTGTGTCGATCAAGCTGTCTTCCAGCTGGATCGAACACAGCCAGCTCACTCAAAAGAGTTTTAATTGGAAAATTTTTTAAACCTTGGTGTATTCACCCCCCCTCTACACCAAGGTATCCGTCTTGGGACCATCAATTGGTATCAGAGCAGTGGTTCAAAAGATCACTTTTTCTGTGTCAAGTCAGCCTCTTTGCTGATAGTGGTCACCTGAACAGATCCTTCAAAGTTTCAATTTTTTTTTAAATCATTATATTGCATACTGTCATGGAATCTTCCCTGTGCAGGAATCTTCCGACATTCTCTGTCGATGATTATCAGATCTGGAAGTTCCGACTCAAAAGCTTTCTGAGTGCGCATCACGACATGATGTGGGATGTTATCACTGACGGACCCATCATCATCATGAAATCAGAAAGACAAGCAGAAACCTTACCTGGAGCTGAACCAGTACTCCGGCAAGTTGTGAAGCCCAAAAGGGAGTACTCTCCAGAAGAAAGAAGACAAGCTGGTTTGGACAGCTACGCTCGCAACGTCATCTCCTCAACGGTGACGAATGCTTATCTCAGCAAGATCATCAATTGTGAGACAGCTAAGGGGATGTGGGACACTCTAGCCAAGCTGTGTGAAGGCTCAGAGGAAATTCAAGAGAACAAATTCTCAGTTGCATGCCAGAAATTCGACAATTTCAAGCAACTCCCCTATGAGTCCATCGATCAAATGGAGCTCAGATTATCCAACCTCGTCATCGAGATCGAGACGATCCGAACTGGAAAATATACAGTTCGAGACAAGAACTTAAAAGTTCTTTCGGCTCTCTCCTCAGAATGGTGTACACACAAAGTGGTTCACCAAAGCAGAACTGATCTTGGCAGCATGGAGACGGAAAAATTGTTCTCCATCTTGAAGGCCAACGAATTTGATCTGGGGATCACAAGCAGAGATTCATCCGCCCAAATGAATGAAGCGAGGCGAGAATCAATCCGAGAAAAGAAGCTCAATCAGCTCAGCTTGGAAGGACCAACAAAGAGCTCAGATTTATGAGCAAAGAAGATTTGAACGAAGAAGTTGCCCTGCTTGTACGAAGCATTAATCAGCTTGAACAAAGCAAGGAAAAGTACAAGAATATCGTGAAGGTTCATCACGACAAGCAACTCTACCCAAAGAGCAACCCAGCTGAGTCACCCTCCCGGAGAGAGGATAAAAGGATCGAATCGAGCGAAACGGATGATGATCAAATCTCCTTCTCCGACTCAGATGAGGATGATTGCTCTGATTAAGATGTCTGAAACATCTTATTGAATCAACCGATGAAGAAAATAAAGAAACCCAGCTAGCTGACTGGGACCAGCTGTGAAATAAAGATAGCTGGATACAAAACTGAAGATTCAGCCAGTCATACAGCTGAGTACATTGGTCTCAAGAGATGATTAGAGAAACAGCATTTGAATCAGCTGAATTTGGGACAGCTGTCTACTTGCTATACAAACTGAGATCTCATCAAAGAAATGAACTGATGTAGGATGCAGCTGAAGAAAAAGCCACCTACTATCAAATCAAGGGGGAACTTTACGTAGCTGGAAAGAGTGCAAATTCAAGTAGAATACCCAGCAGGATGCACTCATCAAGAAGATTCAGCTGGAGTCTTCAGCCGAAGAGAAACCTGATCCAGTGGTAAAATCAAGATAATTCTCTAATCCAGCTGACAACTTAGAAAGCATCCAAGAGACTTCTCAACATCTGAAGGAATCCATTGTTGGGAAAATTCACACAAAAGCACAAACTGCTGAAATCCAAGTCAAGATGATATGTGAATTATTTGGACTGCTCAATCCGGGTGAAGAAAAACCATCCAGCTGAGGGGGAACAAACTCAGCTGGACATTAGTCGAAGAGCTAAAGGGAACACAGCTGACTAAAAATCAAGCAAAATCTTCAAATACTCAGCTGAGGAGAACTGTCAATCAAGCAAAGGAGAAGACCGCTGTGATATCAGCTGGATACTGTGTCCAAGCTGACCGGTTTGCGTCTCATGCAATAATTGCTCTGAGGAATATGCTATATAAAGTCCAATTATTTTGAATTCATATGTTAAGCGGACAGACATTCCTTAGTTAAATTGTTTGATAAGTTTCCTTTCCCATCGCATTAATTTTAAAGTTTGCATAGTACTGTAGCACGGCAGGATCGAGGCAGAACGTCAAACGTTTGAAATGCCTCACGCGCGGTTGTAATACACTCGTCGAGAGCACGTCAGCAAAACGTGATGAGTGAATCTCTCCCAGCCGTTGATTAGAATTTCAACTGATTCAATCTCAACCGTTGACCCTATGGCAGTTGATATATATGGAAAAGATACGCGAATTCTTTCTTCCTTCATCTTTATCTCTGCAAAATTCAAAGATTCAAAATCTTCATCTATTCTCTGCAAGTTCTTCGCTCAATCAAAATCTCCAAGTTGCAGAAATGGCGCCCAAGAAATCAACCGCAGGGATGAACCAGTTTGAAGCTCTAATGACAAAGCTATCATTTGAGAGCATTCTGTCAACCTCCAACCTCCAACCTCCATATTTCAGAGTTAAAAGAGATGGTGGATCTAGTTGCAGACTCCGGTCTCCTGCTGTGGGCAACCTCCATGCCCAAGCTTTTGCTAAAGAGAGATGCCGCACTTTTCTACCTCAACATTATTGACGAAGACGGCTTCTACTCATCTTCATTTGACATGAGCGTCAAAGGCGAAGACGGAAAGTTTGATACAGCAACCGTCACCATCAAACTCAATAAGATGCTACGAAAGGTGTTCAACCTTCCCAGAGAAGGAGGATTCATCCCAGATGATTACAGCCGTGAAGAAGTGGATGAATTCCTCAGCAGAGAGATGCTTATCTCCCCAGAGCCGTACAGAGCAAGCATGTCAAAGCTCCTGCTCAAGCCAAAGTACAGGCTGCTGCTGGATATTACACAAAAATGCATCTTAGGGATAGCTGGATCTCAAGGAGAGATCAGCATTCCAAAACTCAAGCCGATGATTGCCATGATCAAAGGCGCAAACGTCAACTGGTTTGATTTCTTACTCAACCGACTGGTCAAGGAGTCAGAGAAGATAAAGTTCAACTCCACCAGGACGACATTTTCAGCTTCAGAGCCACTGTATCTCTGCTCCAAAATTTCTTTCTTAATAGAACAAGCAGTGAAAGGGCACACAGTAAAGTGGGCTGATTCAGAACCGTTTCCAGAAACGAAGATTCTTTTCCAAAGACTAAGTCAAGTCAATGATCTTCTGAAGAAGCAGCCTGCTGTGAGTAAAAGCAAGAAGCAGCTGGAAGGAACAGAGGCAGAAGTTCCAGCTGAGAAGAAACAAAGAAAGAGGAAGGCAGCTGACCCTAAACCAGCTGGAGGTCCAGCTGAGAAGAAAAAGAAAACAGCTGTCATTCCAAGTCAAGCAATGGTGATTCTCTCCCCACAGCCAGTGTCGGCCTTCGATCAATACGGATCAAACATCCTGGCCGAGATGGGATTGAATGATGGATTGTCATCCAGCTCAGAGGACGAGCTGGATAATCCAAGAAGCTCACCCCAGCCCTCACCTCCTCTCAGCTCTCCGCCGAAACAGCCTTCCCCTCCACCCAGCTCTCCAACCAAAGAGCCATCTCCTGCAAGAGAGCAGGAAGATATTCAACTGGCTGAAGCTCCTTCACAGCCAGCTGACACCCATGCTGAACCCTCTTCCACGAATCCCAGCTCACCCCCAAAACAGCCATCACCCAAAGCTCAAATTCCCACGCAGTTGACTGATACTTCTTCACAGCCTACTGTGAACCCATTTGAACCTATTCCTCAAAACACCTCAGAATCAGAAGAGAGTGATTCTACTACCTCTCCTTCTCTCAACTCTACTGGCTCAGCCTTTATGGAAGCCATGTACGAGGACTTGCGCATTGCAGGGATCAAGAGTGTTCTAACTCAGCATCCGATTCTGGCGCACCTGCCCATTACCCTCGTCAAAGTTGGAGATCTCAAGTTCTATCTGGCTACCAAGATGGCAACTTGGTACCAGAATGAGCAGCTGATAGAGACTTTCTCCTTTGAGAAATTGAAGACGGATGAAGCACGCCTCCAGCACACTTTTGGCTTTGGAAGCCTGGAGGATGCATACTTACACCAGAATGATCTCATCAGAGGAATTATAGAAGTGTCTCAGCAATACCCCAAGCCGCACCCAGCTGAAGTCTGGGAATCTGCCAACAAGCTTCTTATAGCAGCGGGATGGGAGACACATTCTGGAGCTGACAATTCTAAAGAAGTCTCAGCTGAGTTTAACAAGGAAGCTGTACCTGATGAAACAGCTGAGGTAATGATCATTGAAGAACCAACTGTTGCATCAACTGAACCAGAGGAAGCTACCCCACAGAGTCCAATTGCCGATGACACTCGCTCACTGGTCGAGATCGAGGCAGTAAAACCCAACCAAGCCGAATCTGGAACCCAGACGGATCCTGTTGAGCTCTCTGATGCAATGAAGGACGAGATTGCCAAACAAGTCGAGGAAATCCTTTTTCAGGATAGACTCAAATCAAATGTTGATACCCTTCTGCGCATCACAGCTATAGAGTCGCAAGTCCATAGCAATGGACTGTCCATTGACGACGTTCACAGATTCGCTCTGAATCTGCAGGAAAGCACCAGTCAAGATCTCAGGCAATCTCTTGTTTCTCAACAAATTGATCAGTCAATTCATCTAGAGAAGAGAGTCCCTGAGATCATCTCAAACCTTCAAGCTCCACTGGTTGACGACATTGCAAATATTTCAAGCCAGCTGGAATCTCTCAAAAAGACCACTCTCTCCAACAGCGCTGACATCCGCCAACTCTTCAACTTATATAAAGATCTGGATGCTCAGTTCAGAGCTGGAAGCAGCAGCAATGCCCAGCTGAATCTCGTCACAGCTGACAACTCAGTCAAGATCGCTGATGTTGAAGGTATTCTTTCCAAGCTCAGCGCAACTGTTGCCAACCTCTCTGCCTCCCTTGTTGATAATGCCAAAAAGGGGGAAGATCAGAATGAAGCTGGAAAAACAAGTGAGAGGGAAGCTGCAACTAAGGGGGAACCTGTGCAGCAAATTCAGAGGGAAATCGACGATTTTGCCAAAGAGCTGGATGAAGAAGAGACAGAGCCAACTGCTCCAGCCAAAGCAGTCAAAGAGACATGGAGAGAGAAGATGGTTGCTCTTGCCAAAGCATGTGGACACAAGCTTGAAGAATACAAAGACTATCACTGGCTGTGTAACTTCCACAACGAGCAAAGAAAAGAAATGCAAGAGCTGGATAAGATTATTAAGAAGAAAGCTGAATCGCTCAAGCCTGCTGAGAAAAAGCAGAAGAAGAAAAGGCAGAGCTACAGGCAAGCCAAGAAGAAACAAATCCAAGCAGCCTCAGCTGACAAGAAGAACCCAGATGATATCAATGAAAACTGGGAAAGATGCAAATCAGAATTCATCAAAGAATTCTACTACTTGAATCAGTTCAAAGGCATGGATCCAGAAGCTGCTTTCCAGGACTATTTCCTCGAACTTCATGAGACAGATCCAATAATGGCAAGGTCAATTGCCCTCTATGCCAAGAGTAACAACATCCAGCTGAAGGCTCCAAAAGTCAAACAGCTAAAGCCTCTATTTCTAGCTGGAACGAACCTTCCTGACAAGGCCCAAATCTTCAAAGAAATTAATCACTGGGCTGGTGAAAGAGGAATTTCAAAATCGAAGAATCAAGCTGAATGGAAGGAGCTGGAAGAGTTCATCTTCAATAGATATGGTCTAAAGACTGACCATTAGATTGATGAACAAAGGAAGCAAAGAAGTCAAGACCCAAATTAACCGGGAATTTTATTTTTGAACTTTTGTATTTAGATAATTGTAAAAATTCTTCATATTAATGAAAAGTTCATTTTAACAAAATCAACCTGAAGACAATCTCTCTTTGTCCAGGCTCTGAATATGTTTACCTGCTGTGAATGTTTAATTCGTTGAATCCCCGTTTCCTGTTAAGGGGGAAGCAATTTTTTTGTTTTTCCAACTTGGGGTTTTGGCATCATCAAAAAGGGGGAAATTGTTGGGAAAATTAATAGAGTTTTGAAGTGATACCAAAACCCAGCTGACCCCAACCAAGTAGATGTTTGCTCAAACCCAAGCGTTTTTCCAGCTCACCTGTTTGAGCTTATAGAGTTTCTAAGTTCAGGTGGAATCGCTGAAGACAGCAGAAGACCCAGCTGAGTACACAGCAGGGTAAGCCCAGTCGAGTGATAAGTAACGTTATCCAGATCCAAGACGATAAAGTTCTTCCAGACACGAGTAGGAAAGACCCGGCTCGTGTGACAACTCGGCTCTACGTCAAGACCCGGCGAGTTCAAGACTCGGCTCGGCGTCAATGATCCGGCGAGTTCAAGACGGCTCGTAGTCACCAAGACAAAGAGAGTCGAAGTCAACTTGAGATAAAGTCAGATCTGATCTAGACCATCAGGAACTCGACACCTCAGCACCTAGAAGTCAAACCTAGGATTGCTTTACGAGGAAATCAAGGAAGAAGACAAGTCAATCATGTCAGAAGTTAGGTAGAGATTCAGAACGGCTCTTTCCAACGGCTAGTTCTAATCTCTCCCTATAAATAGAAGTCTTCTTCATCATCAGAATTAGAGGAGTGACGAGAGAATATATTCAAGAGAGATCAACATACTTCATTGAAGGAAGTCTAACCAAAGATCAAGAGATCTCTCAGAAAAGCTTCAAAGATCCAGCAGCCTTCATACTTATGAGTGATTATTTATTCTCAGGCTGCTGAAGCTCTCTCCCACAAGTATCTAGGCATATAATCCTTCTCATCTTAAGCCTAGTTTGAACGAGTTCATCATACTCATTGTTCTTAATTGTAAGAACTCGTTCATAGTTGGAAAACCCCCCAAACCCAAACCCAGAAAAGGTTAGGTAAAGGAACGCCTGCTCGAAGCGCGTAATTCGAGTGTTGGTTCTGTAGTACCCGTAAACTACAGGTTAGGCTTCAGCTGTGCCCGTAAACAGTCTGGTTACGTTTCGATACAGTACGCGTAAACTTGTATCCAGCTTGAGGAACTAAGCTGCAACGCTTGCTGACTACGCGAAAAGTCAGTGGTATCCTTAGTGAATTACCAGAGATTTCTGGTCGTGGACGTAGGAGTAGTTTCTCCGAACCACGTTAAGTTGCTTTGTTCTTTCATGTTTATTTATGCATCCAGCTAACTATTCATAAGCATTTTTCAAGCTGCATAATCTGATTAACTGAAAAGAGAAACTAAGCTTTGCAATATATTTGAAGCAACAGACGAACTTTCCAAAATCCCACCACATTCCGCACACAGCCAGCTGTGTCGATCAAGCTGTCTTCCAGCTGGATCGAACACAGCCAGCTCACTCAAAAGAGTTTTAATTGGAAAAGTTTTTAAACCTTGGTGTATTCACCCCCCCTCTACACCAAGGTATCCGTCTTGGGACCATCATGATTTATAATAAAAATCAAATCTCTCTCTACAACCTTTTCAAATAGGTCGACTAGTGTAATAATAATATGCTCCTTTAGGAGATGCTCGATCTTCATATCGAGTCAATACTTAGATTTAACTAAGTCTTCTATCCCAAACTCTACCTATCCCAAACTCTACCTTTATGTACGAGTTGGCTTTTTCATCAATATAAAAGTTATTCAAAGACTTTTTGATATTTACACAAGTACATATATCATTATTCACATATCCTTACTTTAAAAGGATTAATTCACAATTGTTGTGAATTTATATTTCTCTTTTTTAGAAATTTTGAGTCCATTAGGAACTTTCATAAATATTCACGTCCAATGACCCAACAAATATACGGATCAATGATATTCATTACTGCGATAGATATTAAATAACGGAACGTGATGCCATATTAGGAGAATATATATAAGAAAAATCAATTTAGGATCTCTGCCTAAATCTTTGAGCTATTTACATCGCTTTATTTCTCATCATCTCATCAATTTCTTTTCTCTTAGTACAAATACTCATTTGTGTCAACATTATTTGACATGTGTACTACAGAGCAAAAGATTATTTATTTAGCGAGTCAAGCTCTGCCTCAATTGCTTCTTTCAAATTTACTGGCACTTCTATTTTCTTTGATCTGGATCCAGAATATCATTTCAAAATGATATAAGCAATTTTGTCGAGGCAAAAGTATTGTCGACAATTATAATATTTTACTATTTCTCATTTATCTTGAATTCACATAATTCATGGCATTTTCAATCAACCAGATTTTCATCATTTCTCAATGATATTTTTCTTTACTGGTTATTCCGTAATCCCAGTCTTTTAATATTTGGTGCACGTGCATATGCACTGAGATTTTCGTCCTTATGACGATCCTCTTTAAGAGATTGATGAAGTGATATAATTTCTCTATTCAATTTTATATTCCGCGGATCTTTATATTTAACACCAATAGATCTCTCACGCTTATGGCGTTAAAGAGCATCATCTAATTTATTTAGTTCACGAGGAACTTCAAGATCTTTTTGGTGCATATACAATATGTATATGAGATTTGATCACTCGTTTGGCAGTAATAGAACTTTAAGTTCATTGCGTGAATATTTAATCCAACATATATTTCAACCTTTTGTTGGAGACCCATCTTTTATATGTTGTGGGATTGCATTACCAACAATATATGAACTAATATTGTCTCAATGTGGTATCCTTTCTATTGGATATCATTAAGTAAGTTTCCTTTTGAACTTACTAGAGTGAACATTCTCTAACATTTAATTTAGTATCATTATGATACAAGCTCTTCCGGAGCCATTTATCATTTTTGCAATATATACGCACAAAAATCAGGGATAATCATATATTACCCAAATATTTAATTTCTTTGTTCTTCAAAGCATGTAATATTCTTTATGAATATTAATTGTGCTACTTCAATAGCATCAATATATAATCTTTCAAGATTATTCGAAGTTCTTGTTTCTTTAGAAACAACGATTATTATATCATAAGAATTATAGATATAATATATCACAATATATTTTGCAGTATAACATAGATTTAAAATATAACATATAATATGAGACATATATTGCTCACGTAGCATGTACAACATGCTTATATTACAAAATAAAAATTGTACGATGCAAGTAATAATCAAATTCTCGTAATATGAGAATCAAAACTATTATGAGAATCAAAGCATGTGAATCCATATTATCAATAGATAAATAAAAATATTCACAGTAAGTAATTCATATAAATCAAAACCATAAACTTAATGTTTGTATCAGGTTCCTCAAATAATAAACATCTATTTATAATTCAATCAATTGTTCCCGTTATGAGAAATCGAACCTTTCCACGACCAATGTATTGATGGGAACACATTACATATATTATATTATAACATTCCAATGTATATGATTAAAGACAGAAACATGATTTAATTTTTATGAAAAAATCGTGAAAACCCGATTTTTAACAATCGAAGATGATATAAACCAATCAAAATTGTACCTCGTTGGAAAGACACGATTCTTTCCTAGGGCATACCTCCAATCTAATTCATCAATTGGTTTGAGACTCTGGGCTAGAGACTCGTGCTGATAACGTGTTATAAACTAGAGAGAACAGAGAATAAAGTAGAGAGAATAAGAGTTCTATCTATTGAGATGTATTCAAAGTGTGTCGAAAGTGTGTACAATATGAAGATCAAAGGCCTCTATTTATAATGGTACAGAGCTAGGATTTTAGGGTGGATGACTTGGTCTACACTCATATAATGTATATCTATAAGATATTAACAACAAAAACCTTTTTAATTGGTGAAGAATGAAGATGATTAGGTTGTTATTTTATTTTTTTATTTTTTTATTTTTTTTAGGGAAGGTTGATGATTAGTTGATTACAACAAAAAGCTTGCACGCGAAGGTCAATTCCGTCATTTGACTCTCGAATACTCTGGAACACTGTACACCTTCCTTACGGTGCACCTTCATTTCATTTCTCTCAAAACTTGTTTGCATCACAAAGTTTCATTTTTTTTAAGATTTATTGAAAAACCCATTCTTCAAAACCCTAATAAACAAAAAAAATCCCCCATTTGGCCCAAATTTCACTGTAAAAACCCTTCAAAACCCTAAATTCGTGCTCTAATTATCGGGAAATCAAGTCCAGAAATTCAATCATATATCGAAACGTTTGCTGCACGACATCAATCGATAGGAATTCTGTCGTTTTGAGTGCTGATTCTAGTGTGAGAATGTCAACGAGAAGGAGAGCAGGGGAGGAGAGATTGTACTACAGTCCACCGGCGATGAGGCGGAGGCAGCAGGAGCAATCGGAGCTGAAGTCGTCGTCTTCGTCGTCAGTGCCGGAGAGAAAAGGATCCGGGTCGGATTCGTATTTGGATCGGTTCCTGGAGCACACCACTCCCGTTGTGGCAGCTCAGCATTTTCCGAGGGTAAAAATTATTTGTTTCGTCTGTTCTTGAATTAGGAAGTGCTGGGCGTCAGTTCTTTTTCACTGTATTTGGTGCAGGCGGCAGGAGGTTTTGATTTCTTATCTGGGTTTATTTCGTGAGCTCCTAATATCATTGGTGGCTATTTGGGTATTTGGCAATTTTAATAAGTTTGGCTAGATGATGATTATAACAATGGGATATACATATACATATACATATGCATATACATATACATATGCATATGCATATGCATATACATAAACATATACATATACATATAGAGATGACTAATGAAAATAATAAGGTCCTGGAGGGTTTCAAGTCTGGTATTCGGATTTACGCCTGTTGAAACCTTACTTACTGATTGTAATGGAAACTAAGTGGGGGATATGTATTCTTTTGTTTTTTGTAAAAGTAGATGGTTTGTTTGTGGTGTGTTTGGTGCTACATTATGTCATTAGCTGACTAGGAAAATGTCGGGAGAGTTGGGTTCGTAACAAGTTTCCTTACTAGAACTGAAAGAAAGAGAGAAAAGAAAAGTCACAAGATTCTTGGTTCATCTAGTGAAATAATGGTTTGAAGTCCAAAATTTGATGGAAAAGCAATTGATTTATTGGTGACTTTTCTGCAAGCATTGCAACAGCCAGCATCTCACCTTAACTAAACCATAATAAGTTGTTAGCATCAATATCATTGTGAGCCTATTTTTAGGATTTCATGTAATAATATAATTTTTCACATTATGATACTATATAAGGAAAGGTCAGCTGCCTAATTTGATGCGTTTGGAGATGTGCAGACAAGTATGAGATCCTGGAGAAATCGTGGTAGTGAGTTCCATCCATACTTCATTCTCGGGGATCTTTGGGAATCTTTCAGGGAGTGGAGTGTTTATGGTGTTGGAGTTCCCCTTCTTTGGAATGAAAGTGATTCTGTTGTCCAATATTATGTACCATCCCTCTCCGGTATTCAACTGTATATAGATCCAACACGTCGCGTTGTGGAACAAAGGTGAGTTCTTATTTTCAATTTGTTTCACCTCTTCTTTGTTTTTGGGTGTTAGTTTTGTCAGCATGACTATCTCTAATGTGGTTTTGTCAGCATGACTACCTCTAATGTTTTAGTTTGCTTAAATCTTTTGTTTTTGTTGCCACTTTACTGAGTATTCTTTACTTGAGGCATGCCAATGTGTCCATGAATTGTGAGGTAAGACCTAAGGACTATTTGGAGTTGGTCTCATGGATTTGTAGGTGCATTTTTTTAGTAGAACTAGTTGCATTTGCTGCCATGCTTGCAAAATATTTACTCGTCTTAAGCTTTTTGAGGGCAAAACTTTGATTGGATGTTGTCCGTCTATAAAGACAGTTATTTGATAGTTGCAGTCATTTAGCGGTCATATGTGCTGAGCAGATTGAATATGAAAATTATAAAAAAGTAGTTGGTGTGTCTGTTTGATAAGGCTGAAAAAGTTGCTGACCCTTGTTCTACAATATGTTTATTATCTTCACTCAAGATTTTCTGAAGGCCTGGATATATATACATAGTATCTTGGTATGCTGATATGTGGTTGAAGGGTGGCATACCTCATTTTTTTGTATCGATTTCAACATTTTGTCAGGAGACCTGGTGAGGAAAGTGATGCTAATTCCTCCAGGGGGACGAGTACTGATGGTGAAAGTGAAGGTACTGATAGAGGGGCCAATGATGCTCGGGGATCTTGGAACCAGAAGAACAATATTGGCCATGGATTTAGAAGATATGCAGGGAGAAACAACCCTTCCATGGAACCATCTGTTGATGGAGATGATATAAGTAATCCCCCCGGTCTACTTATCTTTGAATACTTTGAAATGGAGCTCCCATTTCATCGTGAACCATTAGCTGATAAGGCAAGTCGAGTTTGGTCTTCTCAACCATTTTCTGACAGTATAAGAATTTTGGCATTTATCTGAAATGGTGGTTTTTGCTTGCTTTCAACAGATGTCAAAACTTGCCTCTCAAGTTCCTGAGCTAAAAACATATAGGAGTTGTGACCTGACTCCTTCAAGTTGGATTTCTGTTGCTTGGTAAGCTTTATCTTAAACGAGACTCAAATGACTCGGTGTTGATGTTGTCTCGTTCTCACCGCGAGAGTTCATGTCCTGTTTTGCAGGTACCCCATATATAGGATACCTGTAGGCCCAACGCTACAAAATGTTGATGCTTGTTTCTTGACTTTTCATTCACTTGCAAAACCTGTTAGAGGTGAGTTTCCTTCTTATCTTTGCATTTCCCATTTTTCTTTTGCTCAAAACCAGGTTCTTTAGCTGATATAATCATTACAATTTCCTAGTTAGTTCTTGTTCAATTTACACTAATACCCTCTTTCATGTGTACAGGCGGTGAAGGGGGGTCTGATGTTAGTAGCAAGCTCTCGCTACCTACCTTTGGACTTGTTTCTTACAAGTTCAAAGCTGCAGACTGGAATGGGGATGGAGTTTATGAAGGCCAGAAAGCCAATTCTCTCTCACGAGCCGCTGATAACTGGCTTCGTTTATTGCAAGTTAATCATCCCGACTACAACTTCTTCATGTCTCACAACAGTTACTGGAGATAGAACAAGAACCGTAAGAATTCCTCCTCTCCAACAAACTCCATACTGCTGTCAGCATGGTATAAGCCTCTCATCCTTACCGCGATAAGGACTGCAAGTGTGTGAGTGTGCTTCTATGTAGCAGATGTTGATGGAGTTGTGAATGGGAGATGTGGATTACGGTTTAGAGGAGTTTCTGACAGCCACCTAGTAAGTAGCTTTCCTACAACCAAATGCAGGTATATGAGTTGTTGGTGATGGAATTTTGAACTTCTGAATGATGAATATTGTCTTACGCTCTCCTCTTTCTCTCTCTCTATCTTTTTTTTCCCTCTTTGGGCCGGGCAGTCTTGCTGAATAGACGGCCCGATGATGACGAATAGTATATCATGTATACAACCTTTTGGCTATGTATACCATATAGATTGTATATTAATAACCTGCTGCAAATTGCAATGCGTGGTTACTTGTTAATTTTTCAGAGTTTTTATTGTGTTTCTGGATCATGTGTGTGTGACATTCAATGTTCTAAAGCATGAATATTTATATGAATGTGTGTTAGGAGTGTGATCGAACTGAGTCGAGCTTACTGGTCCTCTCTGCCTGGATTTAGTTTGTGGAACCCTTTGCGCAATTAGAGACTTGAGATGAGTGTAGGATTTAGGAAAGTGAAGTCGAATTCTATTTTGGAATATTTGGAGAATTTCAGATTTCATATATTGTTTCTGTTTAATTTGAATTTTAGATTCAAATTTGTGATGTGGTTTAATAAAAACGTATATCAACGTGCAAGAAAAATTCATTTTTTTCTAAGTGCACATATAAAAGCATTGAAAACTTCTTCCTCTACCGATTATCTATTGTTTCATTAATAATTTATGACTTCAAGATGATTAATTTGTAATTTAACATTTTATTGTATTTAGAAATTTTTTTTATTAGTTTCCATTTATTGATTAGGGAATAACATTTATATTTAGAGTCGTTTAACTTCAACGTTTTTTGTTTTAATCAATTCTTTAAATTTTAATTTGATTAATAAATTTCTAGGACGTTTACGTGATATCATGGACTTGTCTTAGAAGAGAATAAATAATAGAATTAAAAAATGGATTTTGAGAATGTGCTTTTCTTTGCTACGTATGCCCTAAATACTATGACAATTTCAAGTTGATATACAATGATAAATATATATTTTCACTCTTCACAACAATGTTAAATATGCCAGATTTAAATGTACTATAGAGCTTAATTCAAAATTTCAACAGCAATTAACGATGCCACGTGGCAGAATTGAACATATTATTGTACTCCCTCCATCCTAATATATCTCACAAAAAATCAAATATACACCACACTTTTGGAGGACGATGGAGGGAGTACTGCTTAACTCGGGTTTAATACTAAATCAAAATTAAAAAGAATAAATTAATGATCGGCTAAACGATCAGAAAATGACCAAAAGCCTACCACTTAGTCCTTGCCTAGATATAAACATGAAGTTCGATATTTTCATTTTTAATAATAATAAATATTGAAATGAAGATGGCCTAATCTGGAAACAAGATGCATAGTACATACTACAAGATTCATAGTTTATTCTGCACATAATATGTTCTCACATACATTATAAGGTTACAGCCCACATACAACTTAGGTAGAAAGGTACAACTTAGCTCTCTCTAATTCCTCACTTAAACCTCTTTCCTCATCCTTAAATCTCTCCGAAATTGATCTCCATTTTGAAAACCCCCCCATATATATTGCTCATAAATCATCAAGAAAAGTAGACATCACAAGGCCCTGCATGAATTCGCACCTTCGAGTCTTCTCCCTCAGATCTTCATCCGACAACGGACACTTCTGCGCGACTCTGAATCACCACCACAAGTCCAAAAACATTACAAAGATGATCAATCATCCAAGAAAATGCAGAAAAATATATTATAAATGAACAATTCATATCTTACCTGTCACCCAAATCCGCTGCAGTGTTGTCAACCATTGAGCATTCCTCGACAGATGATAGAGGTTGAACGCTCGAAGACTCATCAGCATCAGATGCATTGTATATGAACGATGTTAAGAGTGGATCGGGTTCTATGTGCGAAGAAGAAACCGGAATTGAAGATCCACCAAGAAGGGAGTGTAGGCTTCCATCCCTCAACTCTCTTCTGAAGATAGAAAGTGGAAAATTAGATACACCTTTCCTCAATCTTCTCCTTCGCTGCACGTGAGATTCTGGTCAAGGAAAAAACACGAGGGCCATTTGTAACAAGATAAGAAATGAGGAAGACATTGATGGTGAGTAATAGCAAGAAGAACTAGCTTTAAAGCATTCGGTATTTTTCAAAAGGATATTTTTAGTAGACTTCCGTGCTGCACGGTCAGATGGCGAACCAAATCTGACCCGACTCGTTTTGCACAAATGGGGCATACCTGCACATGACAGTACCATCAGAATATAAATATAAACATAATCTAGATTAATCTTTAATGGTAGTGATTCAACATTCCAATATTTTTAATCATCCAAGCATAACATCCAAAAAATGTAACCCTGGAATACGTACACTTCTGTACTGAAACTACGATCTCCCAAAGATGATAATCGGAATATCTCACAAGAACTTCACGAGATAGTTGCAGTTTAGCAACAGGTAGTGATCAAGGAACGGAAACATCTTGTGCCTCACAAATACATTTAATGAATTGTGACTTGTTTCTTGATTTGTATATACGTTCTAAAAAGTAAAAGTGAAGGAACACCGTAGACGAGGAAATCGTCTATTTACACAATACAAACGTGTATTCATCCAAATTTTATTTCAAAAACTAATATTTACCATGAAATTAGCATGTGCATGTGCATGTGCATCTGCATACAAGAGAAAAATTATGCAAAGCAAACAACTTTTTACAATCGCAACCCCAATAAATTATGATCACCACCGTATATCAAAGTCCCATTCTCATTTAGACTCTCTTATGTAGCTATAGCAAAGCTCTAACAAATTCCACATGTCTTTAAGCAAGCACGATAAAGACAAGTGCACATGCTCTTTCCACCAAAATACAGCTTAATCACACAAACAAACACCAAAATAACTATAAGGAAAGTTGCGATGTAGATACCCCATTTTTAGCCTCAATGGCGTGCTCTTCGTCTATATGACAACAAAGCCCTACCACATCAAAATCCTCACTGCAAAATGGACAGAGAAACTCAGATTTCTGCTCCTCTTCCCCTTCGTACTCTTCTCCGTGATATACATCTGCAACGCATCACCAAGAAATATCTTTCCATTACATCATATTCTTAATGAATTAAAAAAAATCGAATTTGCAAATCTTTGAGACAACTTAAAGAGCGTGACTCGCCTTTCCGAATTTCATTACATCTCTCAACAAGAACAAATTGGAACTAAAAGATCAAAAGGGCTCTTCATAATAAGAATTCTTTAAAAAGAAAAGCCAAGATACAAACTTTCCTCACTAGCTTATCCTAGGAAAGCGGAATTATATGACAAATGAAATCCCTAATCTACGAAATTCTACAACCAAAGATAAATTAAAATTTCTAAATTGGGAAAAAAGAAGGGATAAAACATCCTTATTTTATTCACAAATTCAAAATTTTAACCTAAGAATCCTAGAAGAGCATTGCATTTCCACAACAATCAAAAAGTCTCCATGATTTTTATTAACAATCTAAAAGAGGGGAAATTTACAAAAAAAGGAAAACGAAAAGAAGTTCAAGAAATTCAAATACCTTATTAATTAATGGATAAGATTCGAAATTTCACACCAGAAGAAGAAACTAACTACCTAAATTTGTTTCCAATACCACAAGCAGCTAAAGAAAGAAATCAATTTTCAGAATCGAAATCCAAATTTCCACATTCGCATCATTCAATTAATTTTCACAGAATCAACAAGGAAAAACCTCCAAGAAAAACACAATCCAACTTAATTTCCTCAAAAAGATAAAAAACTTTCACCAATTCCCTCAAAAAACAAAAACAAGAAATCAACTTTTCACAGAAAATTCCTACAATTTCCAGAACCAAACCAACCTGATCGAGATCGATAACGCCTAGCATAATTAGAAATCCGCGACCACGAATCGGACTCCATTTTCCACTACAAATTCCCAATTTAGCGTCAAGAAGAATTCTCAAAACTGTTCCACACACAGAACTCTACAAAACCCACTCGTTTAAGAACACACACTACACACTCTGAGCTAAAGATTCAGACAAATACGCATATGTTTACGTTTTATTTATAAAAAAAAAAGATAAAATTATCAAGAGGCTGAAAAAAGGAGAAGCTTCGGAGAAATTAATGAAGAAAGAGAGCCAGAGATGTGAAGCTCCCTACCAAATTTTTATGGTCAGACATTTCGAGAATTTATATACTCTGTTTCTGTGGAACAAGGTTCGCATTTGATCGGATTTACATTATTGCCATTCCCATTTTCCGCAGGGTACAACCTATAAAGCGTGGCGTACTGCCAAGTTCCATGACTAGATTAGGCAACTTGGCTAGTACTCCTTCAACTTTTAGATTGGGGCAATTTTTGTTAGGTTAGAATAGATAGTGCAATGGTTTTGTTACTTTAACTATTGAGTGCATGAATTAAAAAGTAGTCATAAATTCTAAATGTACAACTTTATATAGAACAATTCATGACTTGTGCATTGTCAAAAAAACATACAAATCGATGCTCAAACAAAAAAAAAAAAATACAAAGTGTTCAATCTAATAAGAGATGAAGATATGTATGTAAATAGTATTCGTAAAGTGATTGGTAATAGCGGCGACATAACAACATTATGGCAAAAAAGAGCATGATTTCATTAATTTTTTTGAGTATTGCATTTATAAGTCTCTCCATATATAATATTCACGTGCAAATTATACGGTAATTTGTTTTTAAAATTATATATATATAATTTTATATGTGTGCTTGGAATATACGTTTTAATGATTTTTTAATGAATGACTTGGTCATTTTATGTAGCATTTTTTTAAGGGTAGAAATTTTTACTATTAATTAACTCGAATCACAAAAAACAATATTGTACAGTCAATCTGACAAATAAAGTTATTCTCATCCATCAAAACATTAATCGCCAAGAGATAATCAGTATAAACTTAATTACTCCAATGGGGACTAAGCCATGCCTCGTACACAACCTAATTACAAACAAAATCGCTAGCTAAGCTCCCCGAAGTATATATTAATCCAATTATAGTTGTTGCAATTAGGGAAAGGATAACAAAATATCTGCAAAAATTTAAAAGATACTTCAATAAATTTCTTTTCAATATATTTCTGTTAGTATCGTAATTGTCATGAATTTTATTCGAAATTTCCCTAAATCGGAAATTTTAGAGATATGGAAAGGCCGAAGGCTTCTAATTCTAGAAATTATTACTCCATAGAATATAGCAGAATTGAGAACGGAAAATAGATGGATGAATTCAGATTCTTATCGGAATTGATAGAATATACATATATATTTTATAAATACTCTTAGCTCGAAAAGGCGTCAATTGTTTTTGAAAGTAGTCTAATTTTATTATTTGTATACATCATTTACTTTGTCGAAACCCAAAAGTTTGTTTATCAGAATGCTCGAGACATCATTGGCGGATACAAATTGTCATCCTAATTAATAAACAAAATTATTCAGTTGAACATAAATTATTGTCCTTGTCAGATTTACCGTCTCATAAAACAACAACTGAGTAAATTTTTTCTGGAATAAGGTAAATGTAAAAGATAATTTGCATCATCATAACACAAGATTGAAGCGAAGGGTGACTACAGACTAGTGATTAGTGAAGGGGGTTGTACATTCACTGCATCGCCACGTGACAGCTACGTCACTTTAGCATTTTGTTCGCACGTGGCGAGAGATAAATAGTTAGAGAATAGAGAACCTAACGGTAATAGAACGACGCCGTTCCACCAGTCTCTAGACGAAGACTTGACAATTCCCAGTGTGATTTCATGATAGATGCATCGACATTATTGGGTCGATATATTGGCCCAAATAAAATGGGTCGGGCAATAATATCTTACAATTATTGGGCCTTTACTTTTTATAGTAGTTGATAATATAAAGATTTGGTTTTCAGAAACTTGTTATTGAGCTCTTGTTGAATTCGATATTCCAATATGGAGTATTAATTTATGGAGAATAAACATGGACAAACTCAATGCATATGGTGAAAGGATGATTCTAAACATTGCCCCTTTTGACTCTTTATTATAACCCACTTAATTAAAATAAATAAAAATATTAGTTGAAATACAATTTTGTCCTTACAGCTTCCACCAAAAAAATCTGGCCGTAGAAATATGTGAAGAAGAAAGAAGACCACGTTCGAGTTGAGCAGAAGAAACTTCAAAATCAATAACTCCATTTGTATAGCGCAATCGATATTCTCGTCATCAAATTCAGACAATTCGAAATTCAGAAATGGGGAATATTTTATAGAAAATTGCTAAATCGATCAAGATCGTGAATTTGATATACAGTGAGACCCATTTTATTTGGACCATAGATCCAAATCAGTCAACCTTTTACCGTCGCGCTTCAGTGAATTAGAGAATTCTGATTTGGGTTTCTTCCAGAAATTAGTGTTCTGTAGTGAATGTGGGAAATCAGAAGTTGAGGAATGTTTATTTGCATTTTAGAATTTTCTAAGTTAGAGGACGTCCGTGTTCGGGCTCCATGTGGGCAGTCACGTGCAAAGCACGTGCTATTGAACTCAATCGGGCCGAAAATTATCCTACGCATGCATAATTTAAAAATAGTGTCCTAAAATCTCAATTCGAAAAAAATTCTCCTTAATTCGCACCGAGATTAAGTTATTGTCCTCAAAAATCCTCTGGCTTCAGTAACTAGGATGAAATATAAGATGGAAACATCAATTATAATGATTGGACATAACAAATAAACCTCAACCGGTCATAATTAAAATGGGTAGTGATATTCGGCCACCCGGTGGCCAGCCACCATCCGGTTTTTTTTGCTAAAAATCAGTCGGTTCATTTATATTTTTTGGTCGGTTTTTTTTTTAGTTTTTTTTTTGTGCCAATTATGTCCCTAATCTAATTTCCCTCCTTAATCTTTCATTTAGGCGCCAAATCTATCTACATTATTTCTCCCTCTCTTTTTTCCCCTCCAAAATGGTCGAAATATATTTATAAAATTATTAATATATATAATGTTATTAAAATTATATTAAATCGTTTTCATAATATTCCTACCATTATAAATAATTAAAAAAAATTATAATACATTTTATATGTAATTATAGATTTAATATAGCAACATATATTTTTTCTTCATTAATATTTATAAAGCAAATGAAATTTCATTAATTCAATTTCATAATATTCCGACTACAAGTTGAATATTAAAGAAAATAAATTAAATTAAATCAAATAATTTTTTCTCAATTAATATATATAATGTAATTTTAAAGTATATTAATTCGATTTCAAAGTATCGTATTTAATTTAAATTAAATTTAATTTAATTTCGACTACTATAATGAATTTAAAATTTAAAAAAATAATATTCCATAGAAATACTATACAAAATATCTCTCGCCTAAGTAATTATTTCCCTCCAATGTATTAGTTCCTAAATTAATGGGATTATATTAGGATAATATTTTTTCCCTCCCACGAATTAGTTCCTAAATTAGTGGGATTATATTAGGATTATATTTCCCTCCACAAATCACAAAATAATTTCGAAAATAAACTAAAATTCGAAATATGATTTAATTTTGAAGAATCCCTAATTTGGTGGAAATTAGGTATAATAATGGAAACAAAATCAAAAATTAATTATGGATAAAAATCAATCACAAAATAATATCGAAAATAAAATAAAATTCGAAAGGTCGAAAGCATGTAAAGGAATATTTTTTGCAAGATATTTCGTGGGCCGCCACTTACCTCAGTGGCATAATACTCTAATTACAACATATATGTCTCAGGTTTGACTTTCACTAGGCGCAATAAGTTGTAAATTTTTTTTTAGCCCAAACTCGATTTTTTTTTATCAATTACACTACACTAGTGCAATTCGATTTTTAAAAAAAATTAAAAGCATACAAAAAATATTTAAATCACTAGTGTAATTTTTTTGGGCGTCTTTTTTTTTGTTACAAATTAGTATAGTGGAAATTAATCGTAATTCGATCTTTTCTATTAACAATTACACTAGACCATGATCATCAAATCAAGATAATCCGAATTAATTTCCACAAATTGGACTAGTATAGTGGAAATTAACCGTAATTCGTTAGTTTTTATTAACAATTACACTAGACCATGATGAAATCAATATAATTCGAATTAATTTCCATAAATTGGACTAGTATAGTGGAAATTAATCGTAATTCGATCGTTTTTATTAACAATTGCACTAGACCATGATCAAATGAACATAATCCGAATTAATTTCCACAAATTGGACTAGTATAGTGGAAATTAATCGTAATTCGATCGTTTCCATTAACAATTGCACTAGACCATGATCAAATGAACAAAATCCGAATTAATTTCCACAAATTGGACTAGTATAGTGGAAATTAATCGTAATTCGATCGTTTCTATTAACAATTACAATAGACCATGATCAAACCAACATAATCCGAATTAATTTTCACAAATTGGACTAGTATAGTGGAAATTAATCGTAATTCGATCGTTTTTATTAACAATTGCACTAGACCATGATGAAATGAACATAATCCGAATTAATTTCCACAAATTGGACTAGTATAGTGGAAATTAATCGAAATTCGATCGTTTCTATTAACAATTACACTAGACCATGATCAAATCAACATAATCCGAATTAATTTCCATAAATTGGACTAGTATAGTGAAAATTAATCGTAATTCGATCATTTTTATTAACAATTATACTAGACCATGATCAAATGAACATAATCCGAATTAATTTCCACAAATTGGACTAGTATAGTGGAAATTAATCGTAATTCGATCGTTTTTATTAACAATTATACTAGACCATGATCAAATTAACATTATCCGAATTAATTTTCACAAATTGGACTAGTATAGTGGAAATTAATCATAATTCGATCGTTTCTATTAACAATTACACTAGACTATGATCAAATCAACATAATCCGAATTAATTTTCACAAATTGGATTAGTATTAGTGGAAATTGATCGTAATTCGATCGTTTCTATTAACAATTACACTAGACCATGATCAAATCAACATAATCCGAATTAATTTTCACAAATTGGACTAGTATAGTGGAAATTAAAAACAAGAAAGAAATTAAAAAAAAAATTCTATTGTATGTTTTGTTTAATCAAACAGGAACAAGAATTTTGCATGTGATATCAACATAAAATAACAACCACTGTATCATATCAATCATGCAAGACTTTAGAAATTAAAAAATAAAATTAATGAGAATTTTATCTATTTAATATAGGATGATTAATTTTATATTTTATTTTTTGTAAAAGAATTGTTATCAATTTGTAAAAGATTTCGTATACATATTCCATTAAAATAGATCAAAGAGATGTTATGAATTTGGTATGTATCTCTATATAATTGATATTAATAATAATAAATAAATAAACGAAATCATATTCCCTAATTATTATGGAAAAAAATTATATCGATTATTTTGTAAATTATTACTAGGCGCAATTTGTTTAATTTTTATTAATTGTCTCATAAAAAAAGCATGTAAATTTATATGTTTCGCAAGATATTTCGCGGGCTGCCACTTACCTCATTGGCACAATACTCTAATTTTAACATATACGTCTCAGGTTCGACTCCCATTAGGCGCAATAAGTTGTAAATTTTTTTAACCCAAAGACGATTTTTTTTATCAATTACATTGAACTATAATATAGTGCAATTCGATTTTTTTTAAAAAAAATTTAAAAGCTTACAAAAAAATATTTAAATCACTAATATGCATATCACAACTCATAAAAATATATTTGGATCCAATTTTTCAGGGATTAGTTATATGGAATAAAAATCAAGGGTTTCGATATATTTGAAGAAACTGTAGTGTAGGGTTTGGACGATATTAATTTAAAAATAGAAGATATGAAATTAAATTTTAAAAGAGATAAAAAAAGATATTAAAGCAAATCCCTAATTTGGTGGAAATTAGGTATAATAATGGAAACAAAATCAAAAATTAATTATGGATAAAAATCAATCAAAAAATAATACCGAAAATAAAAATAAAATTCAAAATATGATTTAATTTTGAAGAATCCCTAATTTGGTGGAAATTAGGTATAATAATGGAAACAAAATAAAAAATTAATTATGGATAAAAATCAATCACAAAATAATACCGAAAATAAAATAAAATTAGAAATCTGATTTAATTTTGAAGAATCCCAAAATTGGTGGAAATTAGGTATAATAATCGAAACAAAATCAATAATTAATTATGGATAAAAATCAATCACCTTAGAATTTCGAAAATAAACTCAAATTTTGAATTTTGAAATTCAAAATTTGAATTAATTTCCTAGATTATAGGGGTAAAGGGTAAATTAGACTATCAATAATATAGCCTAATTTTCGGATTTTATTAAATTAATTAACAAGTCCAAATATTTACAAAAATGCCATGGGTGGCCAACCACCTAGTGTCCAAAAATCTTTTCCCAATTAAAATATCATAAATTTTACAAAATTGAATTATTAGCTTGAAGAAAGACTCAAGTTCAATATATATAGTGTCAAATTATAGGAAGAAACTCTTATTTATAGAATTATCATAATTCCATAATTACTTATTATCTATCGTGTTTTAAATTTACACTTCATATCATCTAAATGCGTACGAACGACCCATGTATAATAGCAATACCGTACATATGATGTCAGCAAATATACTCATAAAATATAAACATAAGATTAGAACACAATACATAACTATATATCTATTGAATGTCAACATCTAATTCTTATTCGATTCATAGTACTCTCACCACATTATATTTTGCCACTTTTTATCCTTAAAAAAAAAATACTCCTACTTTTCAACTCATCAGTCACGAAGAATCAATATGTGGCGAAGCAAAATTCTATTGCCAACTTCTCATTATCTATCATTTTCTTTGTACTCTCTCCCTCTCTAGCATTTGTTTTGATATAAATGGTTCGATATCTCGAAAGCAACCATTTTTCAGAACTAGTGTAAACTCTCTCTCTCTCTCTCTCTCTCTCTGATAGTTTGATTCTAAAACCATAGATAGTAAATCAAATTTATGTGTTCAAGTATGCTTAAGCAATCAGCATATACTTTATCAATTTATCAATTATTGGACGCAGAGACATTATGTATTAGAGATTCATTTTTGTGTATATTTGTGTGATTAAATATACAAAAGCAATTTAATTAAAGTATATATATATATATACACAGAAGCAACCCAATACAGCTTCCCATTCACAAACGTAGTAGGATCGTACATCTCCCAATAAGCCTTCGCAAAATTCTTGATTCTTTTCCACTCATCATTCCTCAAACTATAAACTTTCACTATCACATCAGACAAATAGAAGATGTAAATCTCAATATAAATATCATAATTTTTTACAAAATTATATTATTGGCTCGAAGATAGACTCAAAAGTTCAATATAATAAAGTGTCAAATACTAAGACGAAACTTTTGCTTTTTTTTTATATATATATCTTTATTTATAAAGTTCTCATTATTCCAAGTTACTTATTCCAACATATCCACAATATAGTTAACTGTAACTGCAAAGCCACTTCTTCTTCTTCTTCTTCTTCTTCTTAGTGAATGATATGGTTGTTTGTTTCAGCCACCTGTAGTTGCCGTTGAAGAGAAGAGAAGAGATTGAAAGTGTGCTGAGCATGTATGTATGCTATCATCAAATTAAAGGGGACTGAGTGCTCAGCTCATGTACAAGCCAGTAAATCAACCTTGTTAATTTCTTCATTTTTTATCTAAGCAGCAAATATACTAGCCATCAACATCTCCATTACAATTTTGCAAATCACAATACTTTATAACATGCTAATATTACAGAAAACAAGAAAAACAGAAACAGATAATCAGCTTCATACCTAGATTACTCATATGAGAGTGTTTTTTGCTGTAGCTACCTCATCCCAAACTTTTACAATAGATTATAGATTTCTTCGTCATCACACCAAGACGAAAGATGCAGTTGAAGCATTGGAATCACGAATCACAAACAGAGATGCGACTTCATTTAGTATCGGGGCATCAGCACCATCATCCAAAGGGTGAAACTAAGCTTTCAAGATAAGTACCAAGTTGAAACCAATCATAAGTGAAAAAACTTTGAAGACGAGCAACCTCTGGATAACTAATCGAGCAATCCTTTGCATCAAACATCACAAAAGCATATTTCCCATCAAGAAAAAACAAAAACAAGACCTGACCATTCTTCACATACAATGCCCTTTTATAAGTATAATCCACAATATCATTAGTGTAGGGAATTGTAGCCACCTTAGTCCATTTCTCGTCTCCCATGAAGGGTTGTATACTGAAAGCAAGCTTTTTGCTTGTATACATTGATCCAAGTCATTTCACTATGATTTTCCTATCTGAATTATTATTATTGCATAATTATTTAATTGTCTAATTATCTCAATATTATAGATTATATAGTGTGTTGTAGATCACAGAAGATTATATAATCGGTATCTTATGAGATATAAACTGATTTCACAGTCGAGACAACTTTGGACAAGTTGTTGGTATAGACTGTAGCATAATTGATTAAATAGTTTATCTTAACTATTTATTTATGCTAGCACGTTTATCGTATTGAAAGGATCACAGTGAGATGTATTATTTATTCTGACTTATAAATAATCAAGATCTCGGTGACTTAAATAGTCTTAATCTTAATTACATTAATCGGTGTAAATAAGTATTTGCCTATTATTTTGATTTATCATGGGTGAGGACTTTGGCATATAAAGTCCAATATGCTCGATATCTTGGATAATAGCAATTCTTGTTTGATGCGCGATTAAATTGTATTTAAGAGACCGTGTCCTATTAACAATGGGCTGATAATATTCTCTTGAGGAACTTAATATGTTTATCATACTAAACCCTGCAGGTGGAATTTATTCCGGTATGATAATAAGTTTAAGTGGTAGCACTCGAGATAATTATTTATGGTTAAATAATTAATTAATTGATTAAAAGCTGTCAGAGACATTTAATTAATTAATGAATATTTGATATCTTAAACACGGAGATTAATTAAGTCTAATACTAGCCCCGACTCACAAAATAAATAAGGTGGCAATTCAGTATTAATTTTTTAGTGGAGTAAATTAATACTAGTGACTGATTTATATTAAAATTTGAATAAAAGAAATCGAACGTTGGCGCCTACACCTTATTTAAGCTAGTAGATCCCTGAACTGGCCCACTAGGCCCTAGCCTCTAAAAGTGGCATCCCTTCTCTCTATGGTCCATCTGGGCCGGTCTTGATTTAATTAGATGGACTCTGATAATTAGGTATTATATACCAGTTATATATATCAGAGTTTACATCAGAATTAATTCATTCTACGTAAAAATAAAAAGGCAGAAAACCTAGAGAGAAAAGAAGGGAAAACCGCCACTTTAGTGAGAGGAAGAGATCGAAGCTCGTTGTCATCCAGCGTCGATTCTTGGCTCGGGAACAGTTCAGAAGATCAACTCTGGAGTCTTTGATCTCACAGTTCGCAGGTTTTTCTAATAAACATCCTATGATTGTTATTTAATTCATAGGAGCATGCATAGGTTCGATTTACAAGTGTTTGTTAGATAACCAAAATAGATCCGTGGGCAATTATGAGCCGGCCTATCAATTGGCGGTTCCTACACGCTACAACCATCCATCATCCACACATCTGCACTAGTCGAATGACTGCACAGCACCAATAGCGACCCTTCAAATGCTCCCGACGTTGCAAACGTACAACTCTTCACATAACTCGGCAATTGCAGTATCTCATGTACCTCCTTCTCCAAATCAAAAGAAACAATTTGCCATAAATCTTTAGAGTCATAGAGTCCATATGCAATCCAATACAGCTTCCCACTCACAAACGTAGCATGATAGTGTATCATCCAATGATCATTTACAAAATTATCGATCCTTTTCCACTCATCATTCCTCAAACTATAGACTTGCATTATCCCACCAGTCAAATCCGGATTTCCATAGAAACGTACCACCAATTTATAATCATCACTCAATTTATCAAAACTGAAACCATAATCAACATGGTCACGAACTTCTGGTATCAAACCGAGATCAGGCAGCTTTCTCCAAATTCTCGTAGATGGATTCCACAAAATCAATTCTTTTCGATCCATCGACAGGCAAACTAAACCATTACACGAACCCACCAGCCGAACGCTTTCCGTTTGAAATAGACAACTCAAATCGAATGCTTCAGAAACAGGTTCATACAGCACGGAATCAACTGAACATTGCTTCAAATTACCTCGAGACTCCATAATGAGCCGGAGGCTGGTGATATTTTGGTCTGATTTTGAGTTTTCGAGGTGGGCTCCGACGAATTTTGTGCTGGAAATAAGGGTTCGCCATGATTTGCAGACGCACTTGAATTTCAAGAGGGGTTTTACTGGAAGCCACGTCAGAATTTCGACAATTACATCGTTTGGGAGCTTGGGAAATGGAACGGTGGAATCCTCCATTTCAAAGATAAAGTGGTTAAGGGGATTATTTTCTTCAAATTTGTGTTAATTTGGCTATCAATGGTTGCCTGTTGACCAAATGGAGTCAGAGGTTAAATCTTCTACCGGCAAAAAATTAGGTGGGGTGTGTGAGTATTAATATTTGTAATGATATTCAAAAAAAAAAAAAGTGAAAGGGGGAAATTCAGACTATGAATTGAAGGTGGAAAGAAAGGAAAGGTAAGACACGTGTCTTAAAACTACAACAAGAGAGTAACGTAGTAGTAAAATTTTGGATCCTTCTGATTGGTTGAAAAAAAAAATATTTTTTTGATGTTAAAAAAATATAATATTTTTAATACTATAGTTTTTGTGTTGGTGGCACTAGTCCATCTGTCAAATTGCACTTAATTTAGGAAAGCTATTATTATTATTTGTGTTGGTGATATCTTGATCTAATTCAAGAAGCCTGCCTTGTAGTACGATCATGTAATGGAATAAGATATTGATATCTCAAACTCTTCTCTGTGTATATATTTTTGTTGATTCCAGCAGCAAGAGAGAAATAGGGAAGTGATTGAACCACGCTTCAGCTTTTCTCCTGTTTGCAGGTTGTTGTCTCATTAAGCAATTTACAAACAGTTAGCGTGCACCAAGTCCTCAAGCATTTTTCCAACGGCTCTTCTATTTCTCTTCTACGCATTTCAGCCAACAGTTGCTGCGCATAGTTTGATACTGCAATTTTCCAAGGTTTTATTCATCTAACAATTAATTAATATATTCATAAAATATTTACATAAAATTATGGGCTAAAACTTAAAATAAACATTTCAAAAAAACAAAAATAAATTCTAATTATTAATCTAAAAAGACAAATACTAACCAAATTTTCTACAAAATTATTATCTTACCCTTACTCTTCATCATACATGACTAATATACATAACTAGCTTACACCACACACAAAACAATTCTCTCTCTCTAATGCACACACACACAGCACACACACGTTATGCGCACACAAAACAACTCTCTCTCTCTCTAATGTGTGCAACACACACACAGAGCGCGCGCACACGCAAACTCACACTCACATACACAAAAACATACACACACAACGCGCACACACACATAAGCGCATGCACATACATAAAAACACACATGCACGCACAGACACACACATACATACACACACATGTATGTATTCAAATTTTCATGTATGGGTTATGTATTCATGCATGTATTTATGTATGTTATGTATATATCGTGTATGTAGAGCATTTTGGTAAAACGGATTATTATTTATCTTTTAAAATTAATGGTTAGAATTTATCCTTGTCTTTTAAAAATGATTATTTTCCCACATTATCTCTAAGATTATAACACAATAACCACTCACAGGTAGTCTACACTACAAAAAAAATGTAATTTACCGTCTGACATTACCAACGGACCGGAATCCGTTGGTAAATACCGACGGAAAAAACACGGGCTGCCAAAAAACCATTACCGACGGATTTACTGATGGACACGCCGTTACTAAGGTTACCAACGGACATATCCGTTGGTAAATTTATTTATAAAAATAAAAAATTAATATAAAAATATTCTCGACGGATTTACCGACGGACGCGCCGTCACTAAAGTTACCAACAGACGTATCCGTTGGTAAATTAATAAAAAAACAAAAAATTAATATATCAACATTACCGACCGATTCGATCCATTGATAATATTAAAAAAAATTGCACTTCAGAATTTTTTTTTCTTTTAGGTTTATGCATTCTCTCTTCTTCCTCACTTCTTCTGCTGTGGCCTAATTTCTCCAAAATCAATCCACTGTTCGCCGCGGCAGTCGCTCCGGTCCGCCGTCGTTCTACTCCGTTTCATAGCCGGTGAGTCTCCCCTCTTTCTCTCCTTCTATATATGTTTCCTTCTCTATCTCCCCTCTTTTGTGCCCTAATTTCCCAATATCTCTTTCTCTATCTCGATTTCAGCCTTCTCGCCACTTTGCCAGCGCCGCCCCGCCTTCTTCATTTCAAGAGCTCTCTTGACTGCAACCTCCCTGCACCCTACCGCGCCTCTGCTATGCTCTGTCGGTGAGTTATTGCCTCCCTCCCCCTGTCTCTCTCTCTCTCTCTCTGAAACTGCAGCTCTGTCGTCCAATCGGACCGTCGTTCGTCCGGCCGTCCTCCATCGCGGTCGCCCTAATTCACCCTAAAATTCTCAAATCTGGTTCGCCGCAACTTCGGCGTCTTGCCGCTCCGCCTCCCACTGGTCAGCCTTTCTCTCTGTTTCAGCCTCTATCACTGTCTCTTTTCTCTCACTTTCTCTCTCGTGCGTGCTTTTGTCTCCCAATCTTTCTCTCACTTCGTTGGTTCTTTCTTATTATTTTGTTGTTTGTGTGTGTTTTAGTTTGAGTTTGATTTTCTTGTACGTAGATGAGAAGCCGAAATAAACTACAACATTTGGGTTTTTTTTTCGTAATTCGATTCAGTTCTTTTATTTCCTGGAGGTTATCCCCAATTCCAAATCCTAATTCCTCAACGAATTGATTATCCCACATGAAATCCATCTAATCCTACACAAAGTCCAGTTTTTTTTTTAATTTTCTTTCCCTTTTCTTTCAGTATCGAATTTGTACATCAAATCTATTTATCTTTGTGAAATAATCACTTAATTTTCATATAATTTTTGTTGCTGTTTTCCTAATTGTTTAATGCTTCTGTGGAGCTTTGATGGTAAGATGCTATTCATTGATATATAATCATAGAAATAGCATGATTTGTCTTGTAGTTTGAGCGTAAATGTTTCTTAATTATTCATATATATATATATATATTTGTTTGTTGCTTTTGTTCTTCCCAAGTAGTACTATATATTACTCCATAAGTTTTCTTTGAATACAGATGCCATATATTAGCTATACTAAATACAGCTAAGGTGCAATATTGCAAGAAATATTTTATTTTGAAAGTTTTGGTTTGTAGCAACGGTCACTTAAATACATGTTCTGATTTTTATTTCAGGTATAGAAAGAGATGGAGGAAGTAGTTGAGGTGTTTCTTTTTGTCCAATTTTTATCCTCTCTTCTATTATGTTAATTTGTGGCGTTTGGCTTCATTATATTATGTTATGTGTTTCTTGTCTTTCAAAATTGTGTACTCCTACACTTTCTTGTGATGGCAATCTGATGTTTTATGCATTATGATTATTGGTATTTAGTTTGTTGTATACACCTTTTCTTGATCACTTATACTTTGGCAGGTTAGTGAAGTTTGAGACTCTGCCGGCGAGGAAATTAAAGTAAAGAAACTAGTTGAAGCTGTTGAGTAAGGAAAATGTGCAGCGGGTGAGAAATGAAGGGTTGTATACTGAAAGCAAACTTTTTGCTTGTATACATTGTTCTTAATATCCACTATAATTCTTCTATCTGAATTTATATTATTGCATAATTATTTTAATGTCCATTTATCTCAATATTATAGATTATATGGTGTGTTGTAGATCACAGAAGATCATATAATCGGTATCTTATGAGATATAAACTGATTTCACAGTCGAGACAATTTGGGACAAGTTGTTGGTATAGACTGTAGCATAATTGATTAAATAGTTTATCTTAACTATTTATTTATGCTAGTACGTTTATCGTATTGAAAGGATCACAGTGAGATGTATTATTTATTCTGACTTATAAATGATCAAGATCTCGGTGACTTAAATAGTCTTAATCTTAATTACATTAATCGGTGTCAATAAGTATTTATCTATTATTTTGATTTATCATGGGTGAGGACTTTGGCATATAAAGTCCAATATGCTCGATATCTTGGATAATAACAATTCTTATTTGATGCGCGATTAACTGGTATTTAAGAGATCGTGTCCTGCTAATAACAGGTTGATAATATCCTCTTGAGGAACTTAATAAGTTTATCATACTAAACCCTGCAGGTGGAATTTAGTTCCGGTATGATAATAAGTTTAAGTGGTAGCACTCAAGATATTAATTATTATTAATTAATTGATTAATTAATTAAAAGGCTGTCAGAAGCAATTAATTAATTAATGGATATTTGTAATCTTAAACACGAGGATTAATTATGTCTAATACTAGCCCCGACTCACTCAATAAATAAGGTGGTAATTCAGTATTAATTTTTTAGTGGAGTAAATTAATACTAGTGGACTGATTTATATTAAAGAATTTGAATAAAAGAAATCAGACACTGGGAGGCCTACACCTTATTTAAGCTAGTAGATCCCTGAACTGGCCCACTAGGCCTTAGCCTCTAAAAGTGGTGGCTCATTCTCTCTTCTAGCCCATCTGGGCTTGGCTTGATTTAATTAGATGGGCTCTGATAATTAGGTATTATATACCAGTTATATATATATCAGAGTTAACATCAGAATTATATTCATTCTACGTAAAATTAAAAAGCAGAAAACCTAGAGAGAAAAGTGGGAGCAGCTTCCACTTTAGTGTGAGGAAGAGATCGAAGCTCGTTGCCATCCAACGTCGATCCTTGGCTCGGGAACAGTTCAGAAGATCAACTCTGGAGTCTCTAATCACACAGTTCGCAGGTATATCGAATAAACATCCTATGATTGTTATTTAATTCATAGGAGCATGCATAGGTTCGATTTACGAGTGTTTGTTAGATAACCAAAATAGATCCATGGGCAATTATGAGCCGGCCTATCAATTGGCGGTTCCAACAAGAAAGAGATGTCCGGCTTGCATCATAGGTCAGGCGAAAAATTAATATGCAAGTCGATTGATCAGGTTATCAAAAAAGAGTTAGGCCATCTTGACACCACCAAAGGGATAGGCAATTTGTGGTTAGAGAGGCGGCGAAGAAGTAGAAGGCTGAAGAGATGAAAAAGATAAGCGTTTGATGGCAAAGCAAATCATTTGCTTCATTATGAATGCCCGGAGAACTATTGTCATTATGTAAAATTTCCGAAGACAAATTTATGAATACATTATGTATTGAATTAACAAATTTATATATATTTGGATTTGATTATATCTTTTGAGTTTGGTTTACAGATTTTGATTGTTACATCTTTATTCATGAAAATGAAATTTAAAAAAATAAAAATAAAAAATAAAAAAATATTAAAAAAAATAAAAAAATTATTTAAAAATCTGTCGGTAATTACCAATGGAAAATTCCGTCGGTAATTACTAGCGAAAATTCCGTCGGTAATCCGTTGGTAAATTCCGGCAACGAATTTCTGACGAAATCAATGGCGACGGAAAATCCGTCGATATTCCGTCGGTAAATATCTCCGACGGACGTTATTCGTCGGTAAATATTTTGCGTCGAGCCAATTTTCGATGGTTTATTTCAGTCGGTAACTGTTTTATTGACGGAAATTTCCGTCGGTAAAACGTGGTTTTTTGTAGTGCTAGTAGTATGACCAGAGTAAGGCAAGAAATTGGTGCATGGTGAAAATAAGTGAAACAATTTTTTTTATATTTTTTCGTATCTATCACACGAATCACGTGATATTTTGTGGTGCGTATATTTATGTAATCAAATCTTACTAAAACGTACGTCTGTAGATATAATTATTTGTTCTAAAAGCTTATGAAAATGTGATAAGAAATAAGGAAATACACACAAATTAAGTTGCACGTAAAGTTAGTTAGAACCAAAAACAATTTTAAACGTATTTGCTCTCAGCACCAAATGTAATTTAAAATGAGAGATTGCAATTTACAGAGCAACAAAAGGAAGAAAAATAGATTCTCCAAACTGAATTTATTTAAATTTTAAAGTTGAAATTGTAGGATCGAACCAAAATGAGATTAAGTGGTTTTGCTGGGATATTCGATCATTATTCAAACTCTATTTGCAGTAAAGGAAGATTCAATACTAGGGACCTTATTTAAGCTCAAATATCTTGCCAACAATTTCTGCATTACAATTGTTTCATCACACAACTTAACTTAATAATAACATGCTAATATTACAAAAAAACAAGAAAAACAGAAACAGATAATCAGCTCCATACCTAGATTACTCATATGAGAGAATGTCGTTATGCTGTAGCTACCCAATCCCAACCTTTGACGATAGATCATAGATTTCTTCATCATCACACCAAGACATGCAGTCGAAGCGTCATGAATCACAAAAAGAGATGTGCCTTCACTCAGTATCAGGGCATCATTCCTCAAACTATGAACTTACACTATCACATCAGACAAATAGAAGATGTAAATCTCAATATATTATAATTCAAATATCATAAATTTTAATTACAAAATCGAATTATTGGCATGATTCATCAAGATATATAGACTCGAATTCTAAGAAGAAACTTTTGGTTTTAATATCTTTATAATGTTATCATTATTCAAAATTATTTATTCCAACATATCCACAAATCTTCGTGTAAACTATCATCCACAATATTAAGTTTTTTCGAACGACATGTATATAGCATAAATATCGTTGGCACACGGTCAACACAACATATATATGCTCGAAATGGACAGCTTTTGCTTTAGTTTTCTTTCTTTCTTTTGCCTTTGTGGGTTACGAGATACAATTTCTCTCTTCTCTCTATATATATTTTCGTTGATTCGAGCAGCAAAAAAAATACAGAAAATTGCGTCCTTCTTTTCTCTTCTAATCTTATGAGTTCTTGTTCTATTTATCTCCAATCAATTGTTGCTCGTAGTGTGCTCGCTCGATTGGATGAGTATGATTTTATTATTTGTATATATCTTTTACTTTGTCGAAACCCAAAGTTTGTTTAAATTAAGTTCAAATTCCTGAACATAACTAGCTAAGATAAGACACAAAACACAAGAATTCGTTTTAATTGAAATATAATTCTTACACCTTGTTAGGGCATTAATTCTTTAAATATATTTTTGTTAAGTTATTTTAAATACTGCTCCTATAAAAGAGCAAATTTATCATAATGTTCATAGATAGGGTCGGCTTAATCACTGCAAATTTATCATCATGTTCATCATTGGCAGAAGTATGAAGATCCATTGGGTCGGCTTGATTATTTGTGTCTTCTTCTTCTTCTTCTTCTTCTTCTTCTTCTTCTTCTTCTTCTTCTTCTTCTTCACGATAGCTTAATTTAGGTGGTGATAATGAATGATATGAATGATACTAAAATGTAAGGATATAAATATATTTCGCAGCTACATCTTCGTTTCCCAAACTCAGATCATGGATACTAAAATGCAAGGATATTATTTCAAACTCATCACTAACACTCAAAAAGAAACTCTAGCTTCTATGCATTTTGAGGGTAAAGCACTACATTTGTATCACAACTTAACTATGAACCAAACTCAATTCAGTTGGCTAGTTGATCTCACCAAGATTTGAACAAAAGCCAAAATCGTTTATGAGCCAAATAAACTTAGGCATACCGACTCTTATTCTAATCAGGGTAAATTGCCTGTAAATTCTTGAACTTTTCACAAATTCTAGTTTTGCTCTCCACAAAAAAATTCTGCGTGACAATTCTCAAACTTTATATTTTGTCTGATGTTGCATTCAAGGTCGGTTTTCCCCAAATTGTATGCTGACTTGGCATCCGGAAATCCTACGTGTCCTAGTCGGCCAACGAGTAAATAATTATCCAAACAACAAATTGCCTATAAATTCCTGAACTTTTGTGAAATTCTGTTTTTGCTCTCCAAAAAAAATTAATTTGTGCAACAAATTCCCAAACTTTTTAATTTGTCTGATTTTGCATCCAAGGTCAGTTTTCCACAAATTGTTTGAAGGATAACACACATGAACCGAAGTCCTATTTTGCATGTCATTTTTACTTTTGGCTTAGTGATGTGAACAGAATATATGCTTGTATGCACCTTGCAACATAGTCCCTCCGTCCCAATAGCAAGGTCTCATTTCTTTTGGGCACGGTTATTAAGAAACAAGAGTAAAAAGATAAAAAATGGTAGGTCCCAAGTCTTTTGAAGAGTTAATTATTTTTATTTTTGGAATGATACCTTGTATTGGAACAGATGAAGTATTTTGTAATGAATGGAAGTGATAGAAGTTTGTTTTGATACTTTTTACAGTCTTTTGCATCTTGTACTCATCTTTTTTTTTGCAATTTTTGGCATTCTTTTGCAGCCTCTAATTTGTGTCATCAATTTGGGAAAAACCGACATTGGATGTAAAATCAGACAAATTAAAAAGTTTGGGAATTTGTTGCACAAATTAATTTTTTTTAGAGAACAAAAACAGAATTTCACAAAAGTTCAGGAATTTATAGGCAATTCGTTGTTTGGATAATTATTTACTCGTTGGCCGATTAAGACACGTAGGATTTTCAGCTGCCAAGACAGCACACAATTTGGGGAAAACCGACCTTGGATGCAAAATCAGACAAAATATAAAGTTTGGAAATTGTCACGCAGAATTTTTTTGTGGAAAGCAAAACCAGAATTTGTGAAAAGTTCAGGAATTTACAGGCAATTTACCCTTCTAATTATGTGGAAAAATTTTAACAACTTAGAGCATGTATGTTATCATCAAATAAAGGGGACTGCTTTGCTCATGTAAAAACCAGTACATCAACCTTGTTAATTTCTGGAATTTTTATCTAAGCAGCAAATATTTAAATTAAATATACTAGGCTACTAGCCAACAATAGCTCCATAACAAAGCAATTTCCCCCTTTTTGATGATGCCAAAACCTAACTGAGACAACTTATGATGCAGAAAAACTTGTGTTTTATTAATGTAAGAAAATACATTATAAAACAGGAAAAAGAAAGAAAGAAAAAAAATTCTTCAATCCCAGTTGGCTGGGTCTTCTCTTCTGCATCCAGTCTTCTTTCTTTTGACTGGTTCTTCTCCAGCTGGTTCCTCTAGCTCAGCAGTTTGCCTCTTCTTTGTCTCATTCTCTTCCCCCTTACTTCCCCCTTTTTGGCATGATCAATCAGGGTGGGTGAGATACAACATCAGCTGTTGCGATGTTTTTGGCTAAACTGTGGTTGATAGCTCTGAGCTGCGAGGTCTGGAGTTTAGGTGGCTCAGCTGTTGTATTAGCTGGCTCTTCTTTAATAGCATTAGCCTCAGCTGTGATTGCAAACACAGCTTCCTAGGCCTGTTTCAGCTGGGGCGGTCCAGCTGAGTGCTTGGAGGTATGAGTTGGCGCTGGAGATGACATCTTCTGAATAGGGCACAACTTCATTCCTTGCAATTTTGCTTCTTCAGACTTCCTTAGATTGAATGAGAAAGTCTGATTCAGCACTTGAGAGACTTGAGTATTCCCCTTCCACTTCTGGAGTGGTGGGTAATTGGTTCAGCTCACATCATCATCATCCAGCTACAAGTGATCATCGGCTGGATGATGTCTTCCATTTGAGCATGGTGCAGGGGCTTGAGCTCCAACTTCCATAAGTAGATCTCGAAGCTGGTGTCCCTGTTGAGCTGAAGGAAATTGAGGAGAAGGCGGTTGAAGTATTCCATCTGCTGTGGGGTTTAAGCTTAGTTGATCAGCTGGAATACGTCATTGTGGCGTTGATGATGACGATGTTCACGCTGGCTCATGAACTTCTTCTCCACCGTAAGAAACCACTGCTTGTGGGCCTTCTGCTCCTCGGAGAGTAGTTACGAATTCTCTCTTAATGTCAGCTGACTTCTCGGCTGACTGACTGAGCACCTTTGACTTGAGTCTTCTGTTTGAAGACGGTGCTTCAGCATGTTTTGTCTCTTCAAGTTGTTTCCGATTCCCAGCTGGGAAGGAAATAGATGCATGCTGCTTTGTCTTCTGTATCTTTTTCTGTGCCTCCTGTGGCGGAGCAAGAGCTTTGACACAACTACTCTTGAAGACTTCGGTTTTATCAACATCTGGTCCAGTTCTGTTGACGTTGATTTTTGCATCCCAGGGAGTTGTATGTCCTGTTCTCTCTTTTATTTTGAGAGAAGCAGTGGGGCGGATGAGGTATTTTTCCTTTGACATTCCCAGGAAAATATCTGCATCTTCCTGGTGAATGACCTTCTTGAGCTTTGCATTCTCCCACTGCATTGGACCGGATCTGTCGATGATCTTCATCTTCTCCTGGAACTCCGTCTTCTTGTGGTTCCTGAGAGTTAAGCAACTCTTATCTTGAAGCTTTGATTGATTCTTCAAGTTAGATCGGCTTCGGGAGATATCTTTCTAGATTCCATGTTCTTCTTCTGCAACTTTTGTTAGTAGAAACAAATAATACCAATTGATGGAAATAAGAAAGAATGCCGAAAAACTTTTTAGGGTTGATGCTATGTTTTATGTATCTCTTCTAGCATATTTATATAACTTTCTTGATGAATGGACGATTAAGATTTATCGATTGAAAAGAAGATCTACGATTGGGAGAGATTCTCGCGTCATGACAATTTTCTGTTCAGAAATTGCGAGTTAATGCGTGAGAGATGACGGTTGGGGCACTTTGACTTTTGCCTCGAAACTCCCACGATTCAATTCTTTGCAGACTTTTACTTAAATTTGATTAGTTATGACAAGATATGATTTGACTGATAACAGATTGAATAGGTGTAGTTAATGTTGTTGCAAACCTCTCAACTGATCATTGTAGTCAGCTGATACCTCGGTTGAGTGGTTGTGCTGAGTGAACGTTATTCCAGCTGGTTCCTCCTCAGCTGAATAATCCTTCAACTTTGGCGTCTGGTTGAGCTTGATTCTTTTTCAGCTGATACCAGTGATGTTGGTTTTGAATTCCAGCTGTCTACTTCCATTCAGCTAGGTTTGCTTCCATTCAGCTGAGTCTGCTTCAGCTGGGTCTGCTTCCATTCAGCTGGGTGAAGCATCATCTGGGTTGAGTAATCCAAGTAATCCGCACAGCATTTTGAATCTTGCTTCTATCAACGGCTTTGTGAGTATATCAGCCCGCTGTATATCTGTGTGAATTTTCTCAACAATTACGTCCTTCTTTTTCACGTGATCTCTGATGAAGTGATGGCGTACGTCCACATGCTTGCATCTTGTGTGGTGTACTGGATTCTCTGATATAGCTATCGCACTTGAGCTATCACAGAAAATCGGAACTTGACCAGTTTTCACTTCATAGTCATCCAGCTGATGTTTCAGCCAGAGAATTTGTGAGCAGCAGCTTCCAGCTGCCATGTATTCTGCTTCTGTCGTGGAAGTTGCGACGCACGTTTGCTTCTTTGAAAACCATGAAATCAACTTACTTCCTAGGAACTGACAAGTTCCTGAAGTTGATTTTCTGTCCAACCGAACTCCAGCGAAGTCTGAGTCTGAATATCCAGTCAGCTGTAGATTGTCTTCAGCTGGGTACCACAGCCCAACATTCTGAGTTCCTTTGAGATATTTGAGAATGTTCTTGGCTGCTTGCATGTGTGCTTCCTTTGGATCAACTTGAAATCTGGCACACACTCCGACTGCGAAAGATATGTCTGGACGACTCGCAGTTAGATACAGCAGGGAACCTATTATCCCTCTGTATTTGCTGGAATCGACTGTCTTCCCTTCAGTTCCTGGTTCAATCTTCCAGTTGGTGTTCATCGGAATCTTTACAGTTCTGCTGGATTGAACTCCATACTTGGCGATCAAGTCTTTCACGTACTTGGATTATTTATAAAAATCCCTTCTTCTGATTGCTTGACTTGAAGTCCTAGGAAGAAGCTCATTTCTCCCATCATGGACATTTGGAACTGTTCTGACATCATTTCTCCAAATCTTTGGTATAAGAGTGTTGATCTTGATCCGAAGATGATATCGTCTACATAGATTTGAACAACCAGGATGTCTTCTCCTGACTTGATGGTGAAGAGTGTTCTGTCTACTGATCCCTTCTTGAATCCTTTGGATACAAGGAACTTTGATAGAGTATCATACCAAGCTCGAGGTGCTTGCTTCAATCCATAGAGCGCCTTCTTTAGCTTGTAGATTTTATTTCCTTCTACTTCAAATCCTGGAGGTTGTTCAACGTAGACATCTTCTTTGATTTCTCCATTTAAAAATGCACACTTCACATCCATTTGATAGACCTTGAATTTGTGATGTGCTGCATAGGCGAGAAAGAGTCTGATTGCTTCCAATCGTGCTACTGGAGTAAAAGATTCTTTGAAGTCAATTCCTTCCTGCTGTGTGTAGCCCTTGGCAACCAGTCGAGCTTTGTTTCTGATGATGACTCCCAGGGTATCCAGTTTGTTCTTGAATATCCATTTGAGTCCTATGACTTTGACTCCTTCAGGTTTGTCGACCAATTCCCAGACACAATTTCTGAGGAATTCGTTCAGCTCTTCTTGCATGGCGTTAGTCCAAGACACGCTCTTTAAAGCTTCGAGAATTGATTGAGGCTCCGAAACTTGAGCTACATAACATGCCATTAGAGCTGTATCTTCATTATAGACCGTCAGTTCTAGCTCTACTGAGAGTTGAGCTGTGTCAGCTGAGAGTTGAGCTATGTCAACAACTGAGCTTCTGGTTTTGACTTGGTCAGATGGTTCTCCAATGATTGCTGATGATGGATGATCTTCAATCCATCTTCTCCTTTTACGAATTTCTTCTTCCAGCTGATTGATGCTAGAAGTGGCAAGATTTCGTCTGGCTTGGAGTTGCTCTGGAGTTAAGTCATGAGAAATTGATTCTTCTTGAGTTGGATTATGAAGTGACTTCTGTAGAAGCTCTGCTGGAGATGGAGCTGGGGATTCAGCTGTGTCTGGATTTCCAGCTGATGGTATTCCCCCTTGATTTGGCATTGGAGGTTCTTCTTGATTTCCAGTTGGTGGAGTTTCCCGATTGACTTGAAGTTCCTCATCTGGCTCATCATCCCAAATTAATGGTTCGGCCAAATTCCTGATTCGATTTTCTTGAGCTCTTGTCTGAATCTGTCTTGAAGATTCTCCTTCATTTTTTCATTTGATAGAGTCTCTATATTTGAATGATGACTCGTCAAAGGTAACATGTGGAGTTACTTCGACTTGTCTGAAGACTCTATATGCTTTACTCACAGCAGAATAACCAAGGAATACTCCTCGGTCTGTCTTCGCGTCGAACGTCTTGAGCTGTATCTTTCCGTTGTTTAGGATATGACATTTGGATCCGAAGACCTTGAAATATCCAATATATGGTATCCTGTTATTGCAAAGCTCATACGGCGTCTTTCCTTGCCTTGATGTGAGTAGGGAGCGATTCTGAGTTAAGCAAGCTGTGTTGATTGCTTCGGCCCAGAACTTCTTTGGAATGGCAGAGCTGGCTAGCATTGAGGTAGCTGCTTCTTTGATTGTTCTATTTCTTCTCTCAGCTACACCATTCTGCTGAGGGGTGCGTGCTGCTGAGGTTTGATGTTGAACTCCGTTCTTCTCGCAGTATTCATAAATGGATTCATTTAGAAACTCCGTTCCTCGATCTGATCTGATTGACATTATCTTGCACTCCTTCTGAGTTGACAGTCTTTCCAACAGGATAGGCAGCTTGGTTCGTGTTTCGCTCTTCTGGTACAGGAATGACACCCATGTGAATCTTGAGAAGTCATCCACTACGACCAGAGTATATTTTCTGCCATTGAAGCTTGCTGGAGTAACTGGACCAAACAGATCCATGTGAAGGAGTTGGAGTACTCGATCAGTTGACTGGACTGGCTTGAGAGAGAATGAAATTTTTGTCTGCTTTCCTTGTTGACACGCGCTGCACATATGACTTTTGTCATATACTTGATCTGGAATTCCATTAGTGAGCTGGTTCCTAGCCAGTTTGTTGATTGTCTTGAAGTTGAGATGATTCAGCTGTCTGTGCCACAACCAGCTGACTTCATTGCTGCTTTTTGATACAAGACAAGTCTCCAGAGGGCTGCTGTTCCAGTCAGCAAAATACATATTTCCTTCTCTTTTCCCTCTTAGGAGTATTTTCCTGTGCTTCACTGTGCATCCCCGTGCATCAAACTTGACAGGAAAACCGTTGTCGCAGAATTGGCTAATGGAAAGCAAGTTGTGTTGCAATACTTGTACATAAGAAACATTTGGGATTATAACATTTCTAGTTTTAAATGTACCATAACCTTTGGTTAGGCCTTTGGAGTTGTCACCAAATGTTACTTGAGGGCCTGGACGCTCGATATACTCCTGGAGTAGGTGCTTTAGGTGCGTCATGTGCTTGGAGCATCCACTGTCCAAGTACCATAGCGTTCTCATTGACTCCTTAATGATGCGTCGTTCCCTTGCAACCTATACAACAGATCAAAGTTTAGGTACCCAGTTTTAATTGGGTCCTTGAGGGTTAGACAAAGATCCTTTAATGACCCAGATCTGCTTGATGACTTGAATTGGGTCATTTGATCTGACAATTCTTCCAGCTGAGTCGATATACACATTCTTTGTGTTCTTCGATTGTTGCTGGCGGGGTCTTGATCTCAGTGTCTTCCTGACTTGTTGTCTTGGTCTTCTTTGGTATCCAGCTGAGTACTCAGCTGAGACGTTCCTTTGTCTCTGCTGTCTCTTGTGATACTTCAGCTGGAAATGGTTCTCCAGCTGGTAATCATATGAGTGATATCCAGCTGGGTGTCTCTGATATCTCGGTTGATATCTTTTAACGTGTTGTTGCTGTTGCTGGTATCTGTAATGTCCAGCTTGTTGTCTGTGTTGAGGTTGAGCACGTTGTTGTCTGATTTGAGCTTGAGGTTGTCTCATAGCTGGCCTTTTTGATGCCTGCTGTGTCTTTGACGGAGCTTGAGGATGTCTCACAGCTGGCCTTTTTGATGCCTGCTGTGTTCTCAACGGAGCTTGAGGATGTCTCACAGCTGGCCTTTTTGATGCCTGCTGTGTCCTCAACGGTTGATGCTGAGTTGCTGGGATTGGATGTTCTTTTGCTCGTACAAACATTACCTTTGTTCCACTTGTGGAGGCAATGTTTGAGGCGTCCTTTGATTCATGGTATCCCAGTCCCGCTTTGAGTGCTGCTGGACGTAGTGCACCTATGATCTCGTCCATTGTTGATGTGGCTTTGATGAGAGCTACTATCTTCTTAGATAGTACTTCTTCAGTGTTTTTCAGCTCAAGGATCTCAGCTGACTTCTTTTCTGATTCAGCTGTGACCTTTTCCAAATCTTCCATCAGCTGTTTCTTCTCATAGTAGAAGTCCTTTATCAGCTGATCTTGTTTCACTATTTTGTCTTGTAGTGAAACAACTTCCTCGTGAAGCTGTGTTGTATCAGCTGCTTCTAATACCTTCTTCTTTTCCAGTTCCGCTTTCAGCTCGGCATTCTCACACATTATGACGTCATGGATCTCTTGAAGCTCCTTGGAGTCGTTCATTACTTTCTCTACTAGACTCCAGTCAGGTAGCCCTGATTCTGAAACCTGTGTAGAGTGTTCGTGTGATGGTGAGAGGTCAGATAGATTTTGGGTTCGAGACATTACCTCATCTTCATCAATACCGTCTGTTTATCCCATGAAGCATGTATCCCAATCAGGTTCATCGGCATCAGTGCTTCTTCTTCCGAGTCTGAAAATGGCATGTTGTCGTCCATTTTGTTGCACTCTGATTCCTCATCGGCAATGTAAGCTCTCCTTCTGTCAGCTGCCTTAGCTTTCAGTTGGTCTTTATCTTTCTTGGACAGCTTTGGACAATCTAGCCGGTAGTGTCCAGGTTCCTTGCAGTTGAAGCAACCTTCTTCTGTTCGTTTGTCAGCTGACTTCTCATCAGCTGCTGCGTACTTGTTTCTGTAAGTTCTTGCGAACTTCTTGTATTTGCCCTTGCTGGTGTTGAGTCTGTTGTAATTTTTGACCAGCATGACTATTTCTTCAAGTAGCTCTTCCTTGCTCATGTCCTTCTTCGATGACTCAGCTGACTGCATGTATGCGGATTTTTTAGAGTTGGCTCTGAACGCAATATCCTTTGGAGCAGGTGTCAGCTCTCCATCATTTTGATTGCTTGAAGATTCTTTCATGGTAATCTTCAAGTTATATTCGTTGGCTTTGAGCAGGGAGAATAATCTTTCAGTTGAAAGATCGCCTAAGTCACTTCGACTTTGGTGTACCACCTTATATGTGTTCCATTCAGCTGTGAGCGCTGAAAGAACTTTTAGATTTTTTTTCTCGCTGGGTGTATTTCCCAGTTCGGATGGTTTCTATTTCCATCACTATATTGAAGAATCTAAGTTCCATCCCTTCGATGGACTCGTTGACCAGCTGCTTGAAGTTATCAAACTTCTGGCATGCAATAGTGAATTTATTTTCCTTTATCTCCTCTGACCCTTCGCATACTTTTGCTAGGGTTTCCCACTCCTTTGCGGTTTCGCAGTTGATGATTTTGCTGAGGTAGGCGTTGGAGACCGTTGAAGATATGGTGTTCCTCGCGAAGCTGTCTAGTCCAGTCTGCTTCCTTTCTTCTGAGGTATGCTCACTCTTGGGCTTGGGAATGAGCTGATATGTTGGTTGACCACCATCTTGAGTTGGAACAAGCTTGTTCCCTTATTTGAATATTATGATGGGTCCGTCTGTGATGACGTCCCACATCATATCATGATGTGTACATTGAAAGCTCTTCAGTCTGAACTTTCATATTGCATAATCGTCGACCGAGAAGGTGGGAAGATTTCTGTTAAGATAAGAATCCATGGAGATATGCACAGAATGTAATATTATGAGTTTTTCACAAAGAGGATCTGTTCAGATGACCACTGACAGACTCTCTTGATACAGAAACAGCGGTCTGTTGAACCACTGCTCTGATACCAATTGATGGTCATTGAGCTAGGTATTTGGTGTAGAGGGGGGGTGAATACACCAAATAGATTTCTGAAATATTTTTCTAGTTTAAATCACAAAGTTGGTGAGCTTAGTTATTAATCCAGCTGAGGAGGGTTGGCTGGACAAATAACTCAGCTGGCGGTGCGGAATGTGGGGGTTTCAAAACTTAGCTCGGTTAATTAGAAAAACTCAGCTTGAAAAGATTAACTTTATGTTTTCAGTTTAGTCAAGTTGTGCAAATTTAGGAAAGACACAGCTGTTTTTGGAGAGCAGCTGTGTATGCAGTTTTAGATCAAATATGTAATGAGATGATAAAGTTAGTACTAAAACTGAAACTAAAGAGACAATAAGGAACGCGAGATTTTTACGTGGTTCGGAGTAACACCTCCTACATCTACGACCAGGTTCACTGGTAATTCACTACCACTTGGTTTCCAAGTACCAAGCAACTTCACAACTCTAACCCGAGCTGTGTTCCAACAGTTTGCGGGCACTGTCAAGCCTAACCTTTCAGTTTACGGGTACTGAAAAAACCTTACAACACTTGAATTTCCCGCTTCAAGCAAGCGTTATCTTGACCTAACCTTTCTGGGTAAAGAGGGGTTTGGTTTGGGGTTCCAACTGTGAACGAGTTCTTACAATTAAGAACTTTAGAGTATGATGAACTCGTTCAAACTAGGCTTAAGATATACGATAAATTCTGCCTAGGGATCGGACGAAAAACTAAGCAGTTTCTGAACTAGAAACACTTTAAGATAAAGTGTTCTTTGAACTATGTAGAACTGCTAGAGAGCTTTTGAAAGATTGAGGTTTCAGAGAATGAAAGCTTGTAGAGAGTTTTTCGTATTTGATCCTGAGGTTGAAGACGGGTTTATATAGGTAGAGATTCAAGACTAGCCGTTGGAGGAGCCGTTTGAATCTTACCTACTCTTCTTAAATTCGATATCTGCCGTTGGGCGATTCTGCACATGTCTTCATTTGTGTCACATCCTAGGTTCTGAAGTCTAGGGTGCTGATTCGGCAATCCCTCATTGGTCGAGGCAAGTTAACTTCCTCTGACGCCGGGATCTTCTGCCTTTGGAGCTGTCTTCTGAATTCAGAGCTAGATTGGGCAAACTAACTTGAAGTGAAGTCTTCAGAGTTAGTTCCTTTTGTTCTGTACAGCTGGACCGGCTGTGTTTTGAACTCAGCTCGAATTCTCTTCAGCTTGATCATGCTCTGCTGAAAGACTTAGCTGAAGATTGACTCCTGCTGTAGACGCAGCTGGATCGTCTGCTGTCTTCTGCTTCCTGCTGTAGACACAGCTGGATCGTCTGCTGTCTTCTGCTTCCTGAACCTGTAAACTTAGAAAATCTAGAGCTCAAACAGGTGAGCTGGAAGACACTACTTAGGATGAAGCGATCATCTAATCGGTTGGAGAATCAGTTGGATTTTGGTATTAAATCAAAACTTTATAATTTTCCCAACATGTGCAAATCACACATGTAACACCCTATTTTATAAATTAACTATTGTAAAACTTATATAGCATATAATACGGCAAAGCGGAAACTAAAAGATATTAAGAACTATATATACGTACGATTATGCTAAAATCATATTTTAACTTACTCGAAAAAAAAAACACAAACTAAACATTACTAATTAAATATTTTGGCACGCATCTAATAGACTTAACTTTGTCGCAACTTTTCTTCGACCAACAGTAATAAAATAAAACTAACCCATTAAAATAAGAATATCTAAAGATTCACTTAGTTATCAAAAGGAAACCGATTGCTATTATTAGAAAAATAATAAGTTTTTAACAATAAGACATTCATGATTAATAAGAAAAATCTGCGAAGAAGTCAAAGTACGAACTATAACAAATCTCAAATAGCCAAATTCAAAAAGAGATAGCAAAAATAAATCCTATAACTTGAAATAAATTAACTAAAATCCTTGAATCTTCGCTCTAGTCATTCTCGGCCTCCACGACTGCTTCGGCACCAAAACCTGAAAACTGACACTAAACTAAAAGGGGGTGAGCATATATAAATATACTCAGTGAGAAAACATGCAATTACCCATATACGTTTAAACATGTAAATAAAACATATAATCATAATAATATGAAACTTGATGCATGAGATTTAAATCTGAACTTGAACATTTAGGGCTGTATCCCTTTAACTTGACATATAGGGATGTATCCCTTTCACTTGAACATATAGGGCTGTATCCCTTTAACTTGAACATGAACATACGTTAATCAAACATGAGATATAAACACATTAAAAACATACATAGATAATTAATTCAACAAGCATAAATTTCCCCACCTTAACTTGACTTCGAGAAACTTGACGAATCCTAACAACAGAGCACCCAAAATCCTAAATTTCTGACTTTCGATGCCTCCCCCAACTATGGCGAAACACGCCTATTTATACAGATAATCGGTAAATTGATGATAGCCACGAATTGTATCTTTCTGATCCCTCAGCATATTAGACGTAGGAAAATGAAATACTAAGATGATAAACCTTTAGAGAAAACTAGATATACTTGTATACTACTAACCCAAATATATTAAAAGTCAAAATAGGTAAACTTATTTTTGACTTGCTTTACTAAATAAGAATAAAAGGTTTCAACTTTAAAAGTTATCGGTTAACAAAGGTTATGAATAAGATTTTATAAAAAAATAGATTATTAAAAAAAAAACTTATTTTCAATAAGCTTAATTATATTAGAAATCTATGTGGCCATAAACTTCTTTTAAATCTTTTCTTCTATATCCCTCCTTGTTGCTCGAGAGCAATAAAGATAGATTTAAAACTATTAGTATATTTTTTTTTAAAAGATATTAAAACTTTTAGCTAAAATTAATTTGGCATAAACATGAAATTCTAGGTAGTAAGAAATCTAAAGAAAATATCTTTTAGCTAGTAAACAATTGATTTTAAGCTTTACAAAATAAATAAAATGAGACTGCGATCCATCAAATCTAATAGGTCCAATTAATAAAGTTTAATTAGGCATACGAAAAATCGGGGTGTTACAACACAACTTAACTTAATAATAACATGCTAATCTTACAGAAAACAAGAAGAACAGAAACAGATAATCAACTTCATACCTAGATTAGTAACATGAGAGAACATCGTTTTGCTGTAGCTACCTGATCCCGACCTATTACATAGATTATATTGATTTCTTCGTCATCACACCAAGACGAAAGACACAGTTGAAGCATTGGAATCACCAATCACAAAAAGAGATACGACTTCATTTAGTATCAGGGCATCATCCCAAGGGTGAAACTAAGCTTTCAAGATAAGTACCAACTTGAAACCATTCATCCGTTAAAAAACTTTGAAGATGACTAACCTCAGGATAACTAATAGAGCTATCATTTGCATCAAACTTCATAAAAGCATATTTCCGGTTAAGCAAAGACAAAAACAAGACCCGACCATTCTTCACATACAATGCCCTTTTATAACTAGTATAATCCACATCATCATTAGTGTAGGGCATTGTAACGACCTTAGTCCATTTCTCGTCTCCCACACTACAACCATCCATCATCCACACATCTTCACTAGTCCGCTGACCGCACAGCACCAATAGCGACTCTTCAAATTCTCCCAAAGATGCAAACTTACAACTCCTCAGAAAACTCGGCAATTGCAGTATCTCACCCTCCTCTTTCTCCAAATCAAAAGAAACAATCTGGCATAAATTTTCAGAGACATAGAGTCTATATGCAATCCAATACAGCTTCCCATTCACAAACGTAGCACGAATGTGCATCCTCAAATGATCATTTACAAAATACTTTATCCTTTTCCACTCATCATTCTTCAAACTATAGACTTGCATTATCCCACCAGTCAAATCCGGATTTCCATAGGAATGTACCACCAATTTATAATCATCACTCGATCTATCAAAACCAAAACCATAATTAACATAGTCACCAACTTCTGGTATCAAACTGAGATCAGGCAGCTTTTTCCAAATTCTCGTAGATGGATTCCACAAAATCAATTCTTTTCGATCCATCGACAAGCAAACTAAACCATTACACGAACCCACCACCCGAACTCTTTCCGTTTGAAATGGACAACTCAAATCGGATGCTTCAGAAATAGGTTCATACAGCACGGAATCAACTGAACATTGCTTCAAATTACCTCGAGACTCCATAATGAGCCGGTGGCTGGTGAAATTTTGGTCTGATTTTGAGTTTTGGAGGTGGGCTCTGACGAATCGTTTACTGGAAATTAGGGTTCGCCATGATTTGCAGACGCACTTGAATTTCAAGAGGGGTTTTACTGGAAGCCACGTCAGAATTTCGATGATTACATCGTCTGGGAGATTGGGAAATGGAACGGTGGAATCCTTCATTTCAAGATAAAGTGGTTGAGGGGATTATTTTCTTCGAATTTGTGTTAATTTGGCTATCAATGGAAGTAGGGTTTGCTCGAGGATGAAGAAAGTGTTAAAAGTGAAAGGGGGAAATTCAGACTATAAATTGAAGGTGGAAATAGATTAAAATAGTTTATTAGTAGTATTTATAAGACTTTCGAATAGTCATTGTGGAATACGATCTTACTTTGCGAATATTACAATAGTCTTGTACACTTACGGGTTTTATTTGCTTGAAAAGAAAAAGACGAACAAGTTTTTGGCGTAAGCTGGTTCCTCCTAATTTATTATTATTTTTTTTACGTTTTTATCTATATTTATGTTACAATTCATATTTATTTATCGTAAATGTTACATTAGAATGCATAAAATTACAATTAAACAATAAAAGGTAGCAAAAAAGAAGAAAACAAAATTATAATTGGCATGCGGTTCTGATTTGAAACCGCCAAAATCGAATAGAATAGAAACCGGCAGTTTCGATTTGAAACCGAAACCGAAGTAATAGGCAGTTCGGTTCCGGTTCAATGGCGATGGAACCGAAAACCGCAGGTTAGGTTCCGATTCCGGAACCAAACCGAACAACGACCACTTCTAGGTGCGTGTATTACACTTGTCCAATTAAAAAAATATTCGAAACTTATTGGGACACTTTTAAGTGTCCTATTATAATGTTTGTTTATTTTTTAGTATTTTTCATTTTTTTAAATTTATTTCTTCCAATAAAATTTATTAATCATCAATTAGGATTTATTAGTACCTAAATGTTACTTTTTTTCTTGTTAATTTTAGTACTTGTTATCACAATAAATGTTACTTTGAAAATAATTACTTTTCTTTACGACAATTATTACTTTGAAAAAATGTTACTTTTATTTACGACAATTGTTACTTTTTATCCCGGCAAATGGTACTTTTATTTACGACAATTATTACTTTAAAAAAATGTTACCTTTGTTTACGACAATTATTACTTTTTGCATGAAATATTTTTAAAAAATAATTTAAAATATAAAATAAAAAAAAATTATTGATCAACGGTTGACCCGAATTGATCGGATCGACCCGACTCGGATCCGACCACTTATTGGGGACCGGTCACATGGGAGTGTTACTCAATTTGTTTAATCTTTATAAACTATAATAGCAAGCCCGTGCTGCTATTTATAGTAACATTCAATTTTTAGTTTTTTTTTTTTTGCAATATTTCATTTCTGGAAATAATTCTTATTAATGTTATATCCTAATTATTCATTATTATTTACCAATCAATTATTTAATATCGGATGTTACAAAGACATAATTTATGGCAAAATATTAATTTTAATAATAAACTTTCCATTTCTCATACTATTTTTCAACTTATAAATACTGAAATTCTACAAGCAATTTCATCCACAACACATTCTTCGTTCTCATGCCTTCTCGACTAAAGGAAGCACGATTGATAAGAAAAAAGTTATCTCACCGCATTAACGTAATAGTTTTGTTATATTTTAGAATTGGTTTCTTCATCAAATTTCAGATAGGCTCGAAGACGAAATTGCTAAAGAATGCTTGGCGCAAACCCCTGCATCAGATATAATTTCTACTTTTAATTTGCTTCATCTTGTAGCAGTTTCTTTGATTTGAAGATCGCAATGTCAGTGTTGAAGATTTGAGAAGGAGCTACGATGTGCTCAATATACACTACAAAAAATACCTATTTAACGACGGAAATTTCCGTCACCACCGCTATAATTTCCATCGCCGATTTACTCTCCCGACGGATCGGCGACGGATCAAATTTGACGTCGATTTCTTGGTCGCCGGTGAAATTAACGACGGAAACTTGTTCCGTCGGGAGATTCAACGACGGATCAACAACGGAATATTTCGTTGTCGAAAATTGTCATCATTTCATCGTCCTGATACCGGATCGGCGACGGACAAGTCCGTCGTTAATTGACAACGGACAACATTCCGTCGGCGATTTGAGTCAAATCCGTCGGCGACTTGAAGTATGTTACGACGGAATATCCGTCGTCAGTCCGTCGGCGACCAACGAATGACAAGATTCCGTCGGCGATTTGAGATATACTCGTGCACACTCCTCGACCCTCCAAAGTGTGTAGCAATGCCGGTCCCAGGCTCCGACAATCTGCACATCTTTGCTTTACAAGCTTTTTCTTTGACATCATCACATTCCCAATAAGCTATCCACCCCTCTCAGTCTGAATTAGGAATGTATGCAGGCTTATTTCCTTGAGCTAAATAGTCAGCCTTGAAGTCATTGATCAAGTTCTTGTACCTAATTGCTGCTCTCTACCTCCACAATTCTTTAATTGGCTCTTCCTCAACAGGTTCCCAATAGAACACTTTCTAAAGAAACATAAATATACTTTAAATGAGCAAACAACTATCTCATATCTAAAAAGTGTAATAATTTTATAAGATTACCTTGAATTCTTCAAAGTACTCCATCTTCATCTCCTCGGGCACTAGCTTCCAACTGAATCCATCTTTGTGCATAGAACTTCTGAATGTAGCTGAAATCGCTGAGGCACTGCGAAATTGTGGTTCAAAATACCTGCAACACGTTAACATAATTATGATATTAATTCAATAAACCAGCAAATATTTCAAGTAAAATTACATGATCATATAAAATGAATATACATAATCCCCTTCTTTTCCACCAAGTAAAGTCGTTGTCTGCCACCACCAACACCTGCAGTGCTAGGAGAGTCTGCGGCTGATGACGCATCAGCCGTAGCAGTAGTGAAGAAAACTTGCTGCTCTGGTGGAGTCCCAGAAGCTGTCCCGGCTCCCAAGCCACATCCCCGTCCACCTGTGGAAGTCTTTGCTACCTCGTGTGAAGCTGTGCTCCTACCACGTCCCTGGGCATGACCCCGACCAGGACCTCCTTCTGTACTACCTCTAGCCTCGCCAACTGAACCGAGGCTACCATACCACGTCCGTGACCGTGTCCTCCAGACGACATCTGCAAGTAAATTCACAAAATTGTTAAATCCATATAAATAAATATATTATAAAAAGTAAAACAAATAAAAACAAATGTAACTTGATGCTTATTTAACGCATTCACACAATGTGCCATATAATTAAACCTCGATGTTATTCGTCTGAATCATAATCGTCTTCATCATTCTCACTAGAATTATTAACTTCATCATCCGACATAATAATTTCTTCATCTGAATCTTCATCATCTATTAGTTCAATCTGATCACCATCTGGATGAACTGTACGTGGGTCTTCATCCAAAATTGGAATGGAATGTTCAAACTCATCCTCTTGAAATGGCGGGGGTACTATTGAGTTAGATGGCACATTAATACATCTTCTTAAATGCAACTTGCTTCCTCCCACGGCTTCCTGATGCACTATCTTGATTCTTATATCGAGGATGCCCACAAGACTTACAGTGAGTCAATCCACTGTCAGCAGCCCAATATATCATGCAATGATTAGTGCAAGAATCAATTTTCTCAACTGGTAACCCCATACCACGCAACAACTTCTTCGTAGTGTAGAAGTTATCGGTTACCAAATTGTCTTCTGGAATCATCTCCTTCATTAATTCAGTGATTTGATCAAAAGCTTTTTCTGTGATAGTGTTTTCTGATTTCCAACTCATAAGACGAGCCACAACAGATAATTGTGAATGGTTCTTGCAACTAGGCCACAACTCTTTATCTGCAGCATCCAACATGTCGTAAAAATGTTGTGATGCAGGATTTGGAGCTACTATAGGTTCATCCTAAACTGTGAAGCACCTACATTCCTTATCATCTCATGATATGTATTTGATCCATATAATTCATCGAAATTTTATTCATAGTTAACCTCCACTGCCCGCCTTTCTCCTTGAAATATCCAATTGTAATAGTTTGGTACAAAACCCTATTTTGCGAGATGTAGACGAACAATATATTGGTTGTGGTATTGTTGATTCTTACATTTACTACAAGGGCACTTAATTTTTTCTCCATCTAAGAACTCTGATCGATCAAGGGCAAACTTGATGAAACTTTCGAGTCCATCCAAGAAATCTTGGGATATAATAAGACCATTCTGATAACGCTTATACATCCATTCACGATGATTTCCACTCATTCTCTTATCCACTAACAATAATAAAATTAAATAATTCAGTAACATAACAACTATAATCCATGTACTATACCATGTTCTCTAACTCACAACTATAACCATTAGCATATATATATATATATATATATATATATATATATGGGAGACAATCCTTAAGACGGAAATAATTTCTATCCCAAAGGGAGAATATCCTTAAGAAATTATTACATCTATTCCAATAAATATCACACATAAATAATGCATATATATTCATTCACAAAAAACCAAAAACAAATTAACTTCTAGCAATACAACATAACAGCTAATTTTTTACTAAAAATTAAAAGAAAGGAAAAGGAAAAAAAAAAATCTGGATAAGTCACATTAGCTAATTTGCTTATCCATTAATTAAGCACATGCATGTTCATAGGTTTTGCTGACATGTCACAATTTTTTAAACACGTTGAATTCCAATACGAAAATCTGAAACCAAACTTCCAACTTACTTTAATTCAGCATATATATAATACTACAACTTTTGTTGGTCAAATTAGTGCATTTGTACCAATAAATCCGATAATTTCTCCATAAATCATTTTTAACCTTCTTAATCCTAATTGTCTTTTCATTTGGAAAATTAAATTCTAAAATTTTTAACCCTTTTTACCTTGCCTAATCCTTCGGCCTAACAGAGCCTACTTCACATAACTTTTTGGCTAAGTATACTTAATTGACAAACGAACATACGGAAAACAAGTAGGAAAAGAATCAAATAACCGCTACTCCAGCGGAGTGATGAATTAATCACTGAGAGAGAAGGAGCTCCGGCTGAACAGGGCGGCGCCGGCGGCCGCCGGCCGGTTACCACAGTAACTGCGGAGAGAGAGACTGCAAGAGAGAGGGAGAGAAAATCAGAGAGATATAGAGGGGGAGAGAGAGACAGAAAGAGAGAGATAGAATGACTTACCCAGCGAGAGAGAATGAGCTTCGGTAGAATGTGCACGCGACGGCGGCAGCAGTTCCGACGACTACAAAAAAACACCGAAAATGTTGCCGCCGTCGCGATTTCGGTGTTTTTTTCACTCTAATTTGGTCTTTACTATATAAAGATAAAGATTGTTACATGCATATATTATTGATAAATTTATATACTAAGAAAAAATAATATATGTAATAAACTTGCAAACAATCTTTATCTTTATATAATAAGGCCAGATGGTGTATGCATGTATGCTTATGTCAATTTATATATATATATATATATATATATATATATATAGGGAAGAGATCAAATAGAAATATTTTCATATGTGTTAACTAAAGATAAATCTTAGACGTCGGTTTACATAAATTAATGGCTTAGATTAACTAGATGGATGGAAGTTTTATTTTCGCTTAAATCCATGTATTAAGGGTATACAAGTATTTTAACAAAAAAATATAACTAATTTTTTCCTCAATTGGTGGGATCTCATTACTGCAAAATCCGGCCTCTCTCTCTCTCTCACTCTCATACACACACACAAACACACACACAACACAATCTCTAAATCGTGTAATATTATGTGCAGTATTTGGTATATTTTATTATTTTATTATATTTTTTTGTTTTTTTTTGTGTAATTCATTGTTCTTTATAATATTTTTTATTGGTGTAATTCATTGTTATTTATTATATTTTCATTTTGCTTTTTTTAGTGTAATTCATTGTTCTTTATTATATTTTTTATTGTTTTTTTTGGTGTAATTCATTGTTCTTTATTATATTTTCATACTATAATTCAATGCTTAATCTTTAATACGTACATTTACCTTCTTTGGTATTTTTCATTTGTTTTTTAATTAGATTTTCATATTGTGTTTATGCATAATTTATTGTTTTTTTATTTATTTTTTTCATATTATTTTTCTAGTATAATTCATTGCTTTTTATTATATTTAAATGTTTTGTTTTTGTAAAATTCATTGCCTTTTATTATGAGCGTTTTATTTTATTTTGGTATATATTATTTTCTGTTATAATTATATCTTTTGGTACAATTCATTGCATTTTATTATAGTTTCATATTGCTTTTTTTGGTATAATTCATTGTTTTTTACAGGGATTTTGTATTGTGTGCATGTAAGTAATATGGAACTGAAAGTTTAAACAATGCACACTGACAATTCAAACAATTATACAATTTTGTTATTTTTTTTATAATAAACTATAAGCTAAAAAAAACTTCACGTTTTATATTAAAATAAAAAAGCATATATTCAAAAGAATACATGTACATTAGATCCCATAATTGGATTGCATTTGTTGTCAAAAAAAGCTGTAAAATAAAATAAAATTGTATCGCATACATACAAATTAATTAATAGAATCAAATCTTTGAATGATATATGTTTGTTGCCCTTTTACCACAAAGCCCTCTTTAATTATTATCACGGTAATTGCTTATTTATCTATAATCAATCACAACCATCAAAATCTTTCAAATCTATGGTATAGATGTATTTCTATTTAACACAAGGGAAAATATTTCTATTATAACCATCCCCTATATATATATATGTATGCTTATGTCAATATTTAGTGTATTATTGATTTTGTGATGAAAAGCATAGAGTTGCGAAATTTGTTCTTGACGTCATAGAGGGTAAAAAAATAATCTATCATTATATATACATATATATATGTGTGTGTGTGTGTGTGAGAGAGAGAGAGAGATAAATAAGTGTAACAATACAATATGGGCCCATTTGGTTGGCAGGAAAGTAAAGTTGTCAGGGAATTTAATTCCGTGGAATATGATTCTGTGGAAAATAAAGCAGAAAAGTAAAGTTGTAAATCTGTGGATTATGATTATGAGGAAAGTAAATCCTAACAGATTACTTACCCGTGTTTGGAACATACCATGTAAACTATCTGAATTATAAAATTATCAACTAAGAAACATATATAATTAAATTATCAATAACTTTATCAAAAATATTTTCATAATTTTTCTAATATTATTAGTGTTTATTAATTTTAGGATTATGCTATATATTTTGCACTTCTAAAAAAATATAATATATACTAACTTAGAATAAATTAGTAAATTGAGATCATATATAAATAAAGATAAAAAAAAGTGTACAAAATAAAACACAAAGAAATTAAATGAGTTATAATTTGCATTAATTAAAAAATTGCATGAACATAAACATGAGCAAGTAGCGTAATGTCAATAACAAAAAGAATGAATATACTCTAGCAAATAATCTCAAACTACAATTAAATAGCATGCCTATTTTACATCCATTGATTAAACATTTCATTAGCTAAATTGTTTCTCCAATCAGTCCACTCCTGAGTTGGTTCAACTGAAGTAATCTGGTCCCCATCTAATAAAACAGTCTCTTCTTCGTTTTGAGAAGTTTCGGCGTAATGAACTTCAATTGGATCAACTGACATATTTTCTCTAATGTGGTTTTGAAGTAGACAACACGCCAATATAATTCTACCTTGTTGCTTGATTGGATAGAAATTTGGATTTCTAATGATATCCCAACGCATCTTAAGCATCCCAAAACACCTTTCAATGACATTTCTAGCCGATGAATGCTTCATATTGAAAAATTCTTCTGGAATAGTTGGTTGATGTCCAGTTCTCCATTCAGTAAGATGATATCTTTGACCTCTAAAAGGTGCAAGAAAGCCTTTACCATTTGTGTAGCCCGCATCCACTAAATAATAATAACCTAAAATTTGAAGATTTATTAAGTATATCAATAACATATATTGAATAAAAATACTAAAATCACATAGTTTACATACCATCTTGTATTGGTAATCCGTTTCTTCTACTTAAAGCATCTCGAAGTATTCTACCATCAGCAGCTGAGCCTTCCCAACCGCAAGTACATAAATAAATTGCATGTCTTGCGAACATACTCCTAAAACATTTGTACTTGTACAACCTTTTCTATTTCGATATCTATGTTTATCAACATCAGATACCTTCACTTCAATATGAGTACCATCAAGAGCTCCAATGCAATTCTACAAATTTAGATATAATTAATAAGCAAAGTATTTATAAAAGAGGGAAACTATAATATTTCTAATATACCTTAAACCATTTCCATTTCACATCAGTGCAATCCTCAGGGACAAGAGAAGGAGCTTTTAGCAAATGACTTTGAAGCATAAGAACCGCATTTAATACCTTATTGAAATACCTACTAATTGTTTCTCCAGAACGTAAGAAATTAGTTTTCATCGTACGGTTCTTCTGATGATGTGCTAGAATATACAAGAAAATAGCAACCTGCTCATCAACTGTGAGACTCCTTGTTGCTCTTAGTTGTCCAATAGTTTCAAGCATGTACACTAGTGTTCTAAAAGTGTACCTATCCATACGTAATTCGTCATGACATCTCGTGTCACTCTCGTAGATTAATCTGTGAATGTAACGCGACCGATCGTACTCATTCACAGAATATGGGCCCTTTAAATAATATTTTCGAAAGTAATGTGTTGTGATAGTTGCAATCACAAACATCATTAACTTTAACATATGCATTCTCTCCATATGCATACGCGTTATAAGAAACAAAAGTTTTCTCCTCCGATTTATATCCAACCTTGCCATCCTTTTAAATGTATCACCTAAAGAAAATTCACAATATAAACACAAATAATTGTACATGAAATACAACTAAAATCACTCAAAACACAAGTTAAAAAAACTTTAACACAAATATATAGTGCATGAAAGACAACTGAACCATATTAACTTTATTATTTTTTCTCTGTATTCATATCATGGAATTCAATCTTCGAATGAGATAGTCTGAGCAGACCGTATACGAGTTATATACATTTTTTTGCTTTCAAAAGACTAGTATTTTGATAACTATTTAGATCCATATATGATGTAAAATATATGTAAATAGTTCTCTAGTTGTTTATCATATATATATATATTGTTTCTCCTCTCCTCTTCACTATTATTTTATCTTTGTCATCTTCCCACCACCATTCCCTTGTTTACGAATTCAACACACACACACACAAAATAAAATCATATATGTGTTGATATCAACAATATGATATTGAAATACAAATTCGATTATGCTTATCATTTATTTGCTTAACCAACAATTCTGCTTCCAATATATTTTCCTAGATTCAGTGTTAGATTCAATACCAAGATTTGGTACAATTCTTTGAGATCATGATTAGAATTTAATTGTTCTCTATTTTATTTCGATTAACAAATTGAGTAAGAAACAAAAATAAAATAAAAAAGACATCGGTGACACCATCGACATCAACTACAAAAACACAAAAAAAAAAAATAACGTGATTAACGTGAGGTATAGAGGAAGAAAACAAATATAATAGTTAGTATATATATATATATATAGCATAATTAATGTGATTTATGTAACACCATCTACAAAAACACAAAAAAATAAAAATTATACTTGTAAGATCCAAAAAGATAAAAGTCATGAAATTCAACAAGCGTACAGTGAGAGAAAGCAAAAACTTGAAGAGACAAAAAAAATCGACTTACGGAGAAGAAGAGAAAGAAATCGACTTGCAGAGAAAAAGGCGATGAGTTGCACAGCAGAAGAGAATGAGAAGAAGAGCGAGATTATTTTAATCTATTTCGTACGTCTGGATTAAAATCCCCTTATCAGGAAAAAGAATACCTGGGTTGGAGTAGGGAATAAGAATCCTGGAATATTAGGCTATTTTCCTTGTTTTTAGGATTCTGATTACTTTCCCTGATTTTATTAAAATTGAACCAAACATAAGAATTAAAATTTTTGGAATCATATTACTTTCCTTAATGTACCAAACGCAGGAATTTAACAATTAGGAATCAGATTACTTTCCTGAGACAGAATCCTTACCAACCAAACGGGCCCTATGTATAATATGAGAGGTGATGTGCTACACACCTTCCGTGAGCACCTTTCGTGGGCACCTCTCCCGTTTCGTCCACATTAACACTATTTTGTTTAATTTTTGATATTGTGTTTTATTCTATTACCTTAGAAATTATTTTAGAAATAGTTAAATTTACATTTCTTTGAAGTTCAAGGGAAAAAGAAGAAATCGAGCTTTGATTTTTATTGATTTGTAAATTTAATGTCGCAGCCCGACTTAGAATAAAGATGACCAAGCCGGTGGGTCCCACGACGTACACAATTTATGATTAACCAAAGAACAAGATAACGACCCAGTTATCCAACAAAATCAATCATTCAATGCATCATACTCTCAAGACAAACTCAATCTGAATCAAATATCAAGTAACGGCATCAATAATAATTATTTTCAAGTTCAAAACCAAAATAACGAGAATGGTCAAAAATACAACACCATCTCGTATCAGAGTTTTAGCAACAGAAACAAAGTTTATCAAGTCATAGTTTCAATCATCATAATAGGACAACAGTTACTGAATAAGTTCAGAGTGTTGCAGCGGAAAAACATAACACATCTTTGGTTATATGTATGAAGACATATAACCCTGCTCAATATCAACAAAATCTCAAAAGGTCAACAACAAAAGTCCGCCCAGCACACTCCTTTCCCATCCAAGCTAACCTGCACATTTTAGAAATAATATGCAGGGCTGAGTACTTTCGCACTCAGTGGACACATGCCAAAATAATTGAAAACTGCTGCTTAGAGCTATAGATTGATAACTTGCCATAAAGCATAGCACAAGTATTTATATATATACTTAAAAACAAACCTGTGCTTGCCAAAACCTTTTTCTTTCATATAAATGACTGCAGTCAAAATACTTTTTATGTATGTACCACATCTACTATAACTTTTGAGTGTTGAGAAGTAGGCCTCCTTCTCAAACACTTGTAATCGTCCCACCAAAAAGGAAGGCTCCCGATTACAACATAGTGTACACAAATCCCACCTTAAGTAGGACCGAATTCGTCTTACCTTGATAGAGGGTATCATACAAAAACACTTTAAACATTGGCAAGTCAATCAATTTAAAAATCATCACACATATATATATAATCATAATATCACATTCTTTATTTCTCTAGTTCAGAAAGCCCACCTGAACTGGCGACTTTATCTACTAGCTTACTTCTCGGCTTTTCCTTAATTTATGATTCCGCTCGATCCTTCAATTTAAGAATTAATTTAAATATTAGAGCGAGAAAAGTTTAAATATTAAAATAAGGAATACCGCTGCTATATTTAATATTTTCTCCTTTAATCCGATTTTTCTAGGATTTTTCTCTCGGCAATTAGAAGCTAAACTTTTCTAATTTCTTTTTCTTTCTTACTTAATTTCTTAATCGATAATTAATCGATTATAACTTCAGGACACATTTAAAAACTTATAATCACATATTTCATCATTAACCACTTAAGCTTATCATATCATTAATACTTAAACTCATCATTAACGTATCATTAGGAAAAATAGCTAATATTTTAACTTTTGAGTTTACGAAAGAAACAACTGAAAACAAGTTGAGCAAAGATCAGCTGGATAAATCAAGCTGACTGGAAAATCAAGTTAGCTGGAAAAAGACTGAGTTATCTGGAAAAAAGCAGATTTATGGAAAAAAGCCAGTGAAAAAGCCATTGTTGGACCAATGAGTTAATCCAAATTGTGGGTTCAGTGGGTAAATCCAATTGGTCAGTGGGTAAATCCAATTGAGTCCAAAGTAGTAGGTTCATTGGATAAATCCAATGGATTGTCCAAATTGGATAAATCCAATGATTTGTCAATGGATAAATCCATTCGTGTCAGTGATAAATCCAAATTTCCATTGGGTAAATCCAGTGATTGTGTCCATTAAATCCAAATTATCGTCAATTTGGGTAAATCCAATGACGGTCCAATTGGTAAATCCAATGACTAGATCCAATTTGGTAAATCCAATTGACTGTCCAATAGTAAATCAAAATTTGTTGGATCCAACTTAATCAAGTCATTTGGATCCAGCTGACTTAATCCAGCAATTTAAACTCTAGAAACTCTAAATTTCAAACTTTGTATTAAATTTCCGAAAAATTCTACGTCACTTAATTTTTTACGTAGATTCCATTTCTAACATTATTTTCTTCATTAAAAATCAAATACATGTCTTTATTGTGCATATATATTTCTGTCCTTTTGATAAATTAAGAATTAAAATCCAAATTTCATTCTAATCACTTCCAATCATGTTAATTTAATTAATAAACTATATTTATAGCTTAATCACTTAATTTGATTGGATAAAATAAAATCCCTAATATATATATATATATTCGGCCCCTATGATAAATAGGGTACATTTATTTATTTTTATCCATTTCAAATTTCAACATGTATAATTAATATTCTAGAGATTAATTATAATCTCAATTAATCAATTTATGCTCTAAATAATTATCTTTAATTTATTTTTAAATGCTGAACATTCTTAAAATTATGAAATTGAGCTCTAAAAATTCTAACAAAATTCTCACATACTTAATTAAATATTATGAGCTCAATTATATCATTAATTTCATCATTTAACATCTAAATCAAAGAGCTCAAATTTCAAACCCTAGATATTTCGAAATTTCCACAACTTGAAACAATTATGCTTCAAACATTTAACTCAATATATAAACATGCTTATTAACATCATAGAACCTCATATAATTCATCAATTCAACTATAGGATCAAAGAAATAAATTTTCTAATTTATTTCATATATATTTCGAAAAATAAAAATTGATGCTAGGATTGATTTCTCAATGATTAAATCATAGAAATGTAATCTAAATTACTCCCTAATCATCATACTTGAAGATCAAATCCATATTACAACATATATATAATTTTCGAAATTTATAAAAATTTATGAAATATGGATTTGATACTAAACCTTGAGTTATTTGCTTAACTAATGAGAAATCTCACCTCTTGAGATGATTTTACTACTACTTCCTTTGACTAATAAATCTTGATTCCTTCTCTTTACTTGTGGATGTGAATCCCCTGTTTAGTGTGTGCTTAAGCGTGTGTTTGAGTGTGTGTGTATCGTGTTTGCAGCGAGAGAAATGAGATAGGAAAGATGAGAGATGCATTAATTAAATACTAACTTATCTAACAAAAATACATTGAATCTTGCTAACTTACATGCTTAGTCACCCAACATCCTTCATCATTATGTTGGGGACAAGCTTAGGTGGCACCAATTTAGCAATTAAATAATAGGTATTAGTGTTAGTTATTTATCATGTGCTAATTTAATTACTAATCTTAGATTAATAACTAAATTAATCATTAATTATTAACAATCAAGATTTAACTAGGAGATAATAATTAAGCTTATACTACAAGCTTTATTTCTTAGGAAAAATTATGCTTAATATCTTAACTTAATTAATTAATTAAACATCAAATTAATTAATTAAACATTAAGCATAAAAATCTCATTTTAAACGATCAATTAATTCTCTAATTAATTGATCATTCATCATATAAATAATCATAGAGGCTTTAAATTAAAAAGCTCTCGATACATATAAATTTATTAGGGTTTCTCAAACCCTAATATAAACTTCCTTTAAAAATTTTCGGAATTAAAATCCGAAAATTAAATAAATTGCCGGAGAAAATTCATAAATCCCTAGAAAATCAAATACTTCAAAAGTGACACATATTTCACAAATAATGCAAATATAATAGCACATAATCATAAACACCTTTAATATTTCATTTCGGATTAACCGAAACGAAAATAAAACTTAATTCATCAAAATTCAGCAATTTAAGGCTGCCGAAAAATTTTATCTGCCTGGACTTAACTTTATACTAAATTCTCGCATTTTAAATATTCTAGTTAATTATCTTAATTAATTACTAAGATTGGTTATGAAAAAGGCGGGATACTACATTTAACGATTTTAATAACAATTTCTGAGGTATTAAAATAAAACACAATATCAAAAATTAAATAGAATAGTGTTAATATGGACAAAACAGGAGAGGTGCCCACGAAAGGTGTGTAGCACATCACCTCTCTGTATAATATATATTATCTTTATAATATAATAGTAAGGCCGGATTGTCGTTTTTAAAAATTCCAATTTTCACTCTTTTTAACATTCCGTTTCTAGAAATTAATATTATTATATATTTATTCAATTCAATTTTCACACATATATATTACCTTTTAATGTTAATTGCATTATATATATATATATATATATATATATATATATATAATATCCCGAATTTCTCGAGAGCCCTTAACTAATTTTAGATATTTTAAAACTCTCCTATGATATTATAACAATAATTATATTTGAAATAAACTTGTCAGTCGATTTTTTAAAGTTAAGTTATTAAATAGCAAATATATATATACACACACTTTTATTAATTATTTTTAAGAGTTAGTATATGTTACCCATAAGTTATATATATATGAATAATCATGAAAGTAAGTATACAATAATATAAATATATGTATACGTATTCATATATATATATATATATATATTTCATGACTATTATTATAATAGTTAATGAATAATTAGTATATTATATTATATTGTTAATGAAATAATTAGGATATATTAAATAATATTATATTCATTGATAGATACTTTTATATATTATATTAGTTTATAAACTACATGCATGAACGAAATGCATGATAAATTAAAAGAAATTTAAAAATGAATATGCATGCTATATTTATCGTCCAACTTTACTTCTGGATAAGAGAAACAATATTTAACTTTCCGTCAAAATACATCCTTATTTAATTTTACATGAAGAGTGACTGTTCAAAGCTACTATGGTGACTAAGCTAAGCTATTTCGATAAATCAGCAACCTATAAGCCTATATTGCTTCTCCTATAAATACCAATGTTTACGTTATTTCTTTTCATCTCATCTCAAATAAGAAGTTTATCTCAAATATCAAAGAGCTTTATTGTTATCCTTAGCAATAGTTTCAAAACGCTGCCGAAGTAGAAAAATAGTAATCTGATTAAGAGTAGTTCTCCAGTTGCTTACGTTATTTCAAGATTCAGGTGGGTTAAAGTTTAAAATAAATATTTGAGTGCTAGACTCTTTATATTATAAAATGCAATTATCCATAAAATGTTTTATGTGAGTTCCAAGTTTATTACTCCAGTTAATTGATCGAGATACTTGGTGAGTACCCAGGTACTAACTGAGTATTGTGCGCACCATGTTGCAATATAATGGGTTGATCTCAATTATGTTGATAGCTAGCGGTCTTGAGCCAAGGCTCTATGTTAAAGTTAACTATGTTACTTCAGGGATTATGTCCCGAGTACTAGTTTAGATCCGTCGGTGACATGCGGCCCGGGATCTTGAGTAATCAGTCGGAACTACACATACCCAAGAAAATCATGGTTTTGTGTATTCAAATGAGACTTTGATTTCTAAAACCATCTGTTACACTATTATATGGATAAATTGCTAGTTTATGAAATGCCATGGCATCACCCACTGAGTACCTTTTGTACTCAGCCCAAATGTTTTCAAATGTTTACAGGGTTGGAGGTAGGTGGTGATGTGCAGGACTGAGGCGGGGGTTGTAGCTGTTTATATACTTTCGTTGTAAATATGCCACTCTGAATAATGTTTTAAACGCACGTGTTAAAACAATGATCGCTAGATCCTTTTTGAAGTATGTAAATATACTGCAATGTTTTTTGATTTAACTATATTATAGAAGTACATTATTTATTGCGACTTTATTTATTGCTTTCGACGGAGAGTGCCGAGTAGTCAGCCATTTTTAGATGCTTGATTTCCCGGTCCATGTGGTGGTCTTTGACTCCACTGGTGAACTGGTAGGTCAACTCTTTCTGGTGAGCTAGGCTCTGGTAACCCCATCATTTATATTATATCTGGATGGAGAGTGCCTTGTGATCAGCTTCTCTTGGACGCTCGAATTCCCACTCCTTCATGGTAACTCCATTTGGAGAAGTGGATGCTCGACTCCTTTTGTTATGCTCGACACGGATTTACCCCATCTTTTATTTTAAATGGTGTAGCGCGGTTTGGTTGACTCACTTTACATTTTATATATGTTAATTAATATAAAATAATAAAATATGCCCCTTTCTTTCCCGCCTCTTTACTCCCCCTTGTCACACCTCGATTTACGAGCCTTTCTTCGGAAATTGAGGCGTGACAATGTGTGTGTGTGTGTGTGTGTGTGAATTGAAAAACATGGATTTTTCACGATGTTTTGTGTGCATTCGATGCCATTTGTTAGTGAAAAACCATGTCGGTTAACCTTTTTCCTAAGTTAAACTTCGTTTTGTTAGTTTTTATGCTTATTTGTTAGTCTTTGAATAATTTCAGGAAAATAAAGACCAAATTAGAGTGAAAGGAGCTTGGAATAAGAAAAAGGAGCTCGATAGGAGAACGTGAGAAAAAATGGAGGTCAATTCGGAGTCCGGACGAGGGAGAACGGGCCGAAACAAAAGAGGTGCGCAGCAGGAAGCGACCTTGCGCGCGGCCGCGCGGACTCAACGTAAAAACTTGCTCCGGGCGCGGTTTGGCGCGCGGGACAAACCGCCGGGTTCTAAGTCGCACGTGGAAGAAGAAACTCTCCCCTTTGCCGCGCGGTTTGGGGCGCAGTCGCGCGCGACGGACCCACCTTCTTTCAAAACACGTTTTTACCTATATTTCATCCTTATTTTCGCATTTCCTCTCCGTAACAACTTTCTCCACACCATAAAACTTATAAACTTATTGTCATCTAACATCCTCCCACCACCCACACACACTTAGACACTTTTACACACACTACCACCATCCACCATTGTTGGAGCTTGGAGCTTGGAGCTTGGGGAAGAAGAAGTCTAGGAAGAAATATTGAAGATCAAGAGTTGGATTTGTCACTTCACCTCTATTCTCTTGCATCTTAGATGTTTTTATTTCTTGATTTGGGATTTTTGTTGATTATGAACATGATTGGCTAAATCTCTCTTTCTAGGGATTAAGCTAGACATTTTGTATGGATTAAAGTCTTTGATATTCAAGTATTGTTGAGTTTTCTCTTACCTCCTTGTGTTTGTTGAATTATTTGAGTATTTAAGTGATTAGCTACCATTTAAATGTGTATGTTGTGTTGAATATTTGAGGCTCGAGAGAGGGGTGAATCGACACTAGTACCGAAAGCAAGGCGTAATATTACAATAACCCGAGAGTGTGAGTGATATTGTGAGGGTAGAGTGATCCTAGGTGCTTTTAGGAGTTGTAGGCTAGTTTTTGCTTGGAGACAACAATTCTAGCTTATAATCTACTACTTTAGTCGTCCAAGAGGAGGCTCGAGTGAACAAGAGGTCGTCTTAGGTAAAGAGATAATAAAATGAGGCTTGAGTGTCGGGAATTTAATCCGTTGCAAGTTGTCGATGCTTAGTCCTTAGAAATTCGTCTCCCTTAAGTTAAAATCGTTGTTTTCATCGTTGTTTAATTTATTTGAAGTTGATAATTTATTTAATTCCACTTGTTCGTTTGATTTAGTAATTGCCCTTCAAAAATTAATTAGTCTAAATAGGTTATATCAACCAAGTAATAGTAATCATAAGCGTTAAAAATTAGTCTCTGTGGATACGACCTTGCTTGCCATTATCTACATATACACCGTACACTTGCGGTTATTATTTGCATAATTAAAAGGCGAACATGGATGTAGATCAATTAGTTTCCGGAAATTTAGTTTCTCTCTTAATATTAATTTCATTATATATAGATACCGAATGATGAAACTATTGAAACATTTAAAAATCAAATCCTAGAATTTACCAATTAGACCAACTATTATCCATAGATCTAACCAATTATTATCCATAAATCATGTCGATCCTAATTCACCAATGTAATTGCATGTGATTGATATAACTTCTTTTAGCAAAATTTGTGTATTTATATGCAATTAACCCATGATATTACTATACAAAAGAAAGTTTAGCTAAGGTGATGTTATACTATACAACATTTCAACAAATGATGATGGAAGAACCCTCAAGGAACCACATGAATTAACACAAACTACAAAAATGATACTTGCACATATTTTCGATGGATTAGTCCCTACTTAATTTCTGAGTAAATTCCAATTTCCGTCCAACACATGATTATTTCTATAACCTTTTCATGACCACCATTTGTGTTGCGAAAAATCCACCAAAAAATTTGAGATATATTGTAAAGATCTCGGGAAAAAATCTAGCCGACATGTATAAGTTCAAAGGGTCATAAGTTATATTCTAATTTCATTCATTTTACTCAACTTCAGTGTAGTTAATTTACTTAATATTTTATTTTCAAAAATTTAGTTAAGATTGATTATCAAGAAATATTATATTGGAGTAAAAATGTTAATTAATTCCTGCTCATATAGATTTAACATACTTGAGATATTAAGTGGTTGATTAATTTATTCTATATAATAATATTATAAATATATATTATAGATAACGGAATATTTGGAGGCGAATGACATTATGATTTTATTAACTACTCCCCCGTCCACGAATCGTATGACTATATTTCATTTTTCGTCCGCCCACGAAAAGTATGACTATTCAAATTTAGGTCATGTCCTCACATACTCACTTACCTTTTTAACCACATGCTAGAATAAAGGTGAGTTCCTATGTCCACTCACTTAACAACTACCAAATATTTTTTTAAATTCGTGCCACCCAAAAATAGTCATACTATTCGTGAACGGATGGAGTATTAAATAAATTTAGTTGTCTGTATATTAAATAATTTTTTGAATTGACTGTGCATTAATGCATTCATTATATAGTCGCAATGATATTGAAAACCAAGCATTTAAATATCAAGTTATATGCATTCACTGCAGCCAGTCAAGGAGCGTTTTTTTAGATTGTAATGGGGCGTTTTTTATTTTTTCCATCTCAAATTGATCTGAGTACATTATTATCTTTTACTAAAGATCTTCATATTCTCTATATGACTATATCAATTAATTGGCTCACGTGAAAGTGAATAATTTACGGTTGTAATTATAGATATATAGTCATACATATTTTTTGTTAAAAAATAAGTTGTGTTTTTTTTTTGTTGTGTACATGAATAAGTTGTGTTTTAATTTCATATTTCTATATAAATTCTTGATTTGGTGCTACTAATACTAATTAGATATAATAAGAATATTGTTAATGGAAATATCATCAGTTGACTTTGTTGTAAATTTGTCATAGACTCTGGGCATTCGGATGTAAAAAATAAACTCTATTTTTCTAAAAGACGTCACACAAACGCATAATCTTATCAAAATGTGCGTATCAAACTACTTCAAAATCATGCAAAATGAGTGTTTGTTAGATAGTATCTTTATTGTTGCCATGTGGAAGGACTGCACATTCCTAATTTGTTACCCGATAAATTCACATGAAGATTCAATGTACAACATCAACAAGTCCACAGGCTAATCTCCTTATCAGATATAAGCTCATAATATGAGATGAAGCACCGATGATGCACAATATTATTTTGAAGCTCTGGACAGAACACTCATAGATATAATGAGGTTTAAAAGTCATTTAAGTACTGAAGTATCATTCGGAGGTAAGACAATCGTGTACGGAGACGACTTTAGTCAAATATTATCTGTTATATCATACAATAAGTAGTCAATACAAGTATCAACTCTTCCTACATATGGAAGGATGTTCAAGTGTTTAGACTAACAAAAAACATGAGGTTGAGACTCATAGATTCAGAATTGGAGGCAATTGAATTACAATTTTTTTTATTGTGTTGCAGCAGTATGTGATAGACGTATGGAGAGTACAAATGATGGCCATGCGAACACAGACATACCGGACGATATCTGTTTCGACTAAATTAATCCTAAAGTCGCTCGCAATTAAACGAGATCACCGTAGATTAAACAAGCCAACCCAAGGAAAACTTAGCAGGAAAATTATTGTGTTGCGAAAAGAAAAGAAAAATAAAGCAGTAAATCAATAGGGTTTGGTCGTTCACGATTCTAATTATCGATTTATTAACTAGGCAATAAGGGAAATTTAATCATGAATTAAACCCTAGGCATGAAGTAAAATCTAACAAGCGAAAGCATTAAACTATTCTAATATGAACTTTAATTCAATTAAGCAAATTAACGGAGCGATTATAAGCATGAATGAAGAACGAAAATCGAAATAACTCACAATTGTAATTGAAATTGTGTAATTAAAATTGACGAACACGATGAACTGGAATTGAAATTGGAGATTGCAATGTCTGTAGCCTCGAATCCAGAATGAAATACGATAATTAAAATTACTAACTAGAATATTCGTAGAAAACTAGAAGACAATCCTAAGAATAAAATCTGGAAATAACAGGTAAAATTCGTCTGGAACCGTGTCTGGAGGAACTGGCGTCTCAAAAACCCTCGTGCGCTACTTATAGGTATCACAATTAAATCATGCTCAGCGGTCTCCTGGAATGAGCGAGCGCTGAACTCAGCGGTCTCCTAGGTTGAGAGACCGCTGACTTCTCGCCCTGTAATGGATGAAGCGCTGGACTCAGCGGTCTCCTAGGTTGAGAGACCGCTGACTTCTGGCCCTGTATTGGATAAAGCACTGGACTCAGCGGTCGCTCAGGAGCAGAGACCGCTGACATCTCACACGTGAAAGCAACGCCTGGAACTCAGCGGTATCCTAAGGTGAGAGACCGCTGAGTTTCACTACACCAAAAACTCAATGTTGTGATGAAGGTTGATCGAGCCTTGTCGCCTTCGTCGTTTTCGAGCAAAATCTACATATTCCACTGAAAGCTCGACAAAACATCATTAGCACATTTTTAATTTCCAAAACAATATAGAATCAAGCAAATGGCATCACAAACGCGCATGCAGAACATCCAAAAATACAACAAAAAACTAACGCAACAAACCCTCCACACAGAAAACCTTGCTTGTCCTCAAGCAAATCTAATTTCAAACTAGGACGAAAATGACTGATCAAACTCAACAAAACATGCTTCGACATTCCATCAATCACAACACATTCCATCAATCGTCAATCGCACGTGATTATCACACAGCAATAAGTGGCCCGCCACACAAGACCTCAATCCATCCAACAATTAAAAACAAGGTTACAGGAAAGAAGATATCACAACTTTTCGACAAATCCCAAATTCCACTCCACTGAGTAACTTAAAGAAATAAGGTGAATTCCAGGTAAAATTCACTAGGTTTACTCTCGGAAAAATTTCGGCATCCTAGCGTGGTTTTCCATACCCATTCCTCGCATAAAAGATTCAATTTTTGAACAGACGAGAAAGAGGGGTAGAGCCTTTCAAATCACCCACAAATTTATACCAACAAACGAAATTAAACAGCTCTAAGTCAAGTCGAGTTATGCGGCCATATTTTATGAGGTGTAAACATTAGAGGTTATCTAAAGAATCCCCACGTGATTTCCCATGCTCATGGTTCCCAGAAGAGCAGAAGCCTCTCAACTTGACTCAGAAATTTATTTTTATATTTTTTTTTTAGATTTGGGATACAACAAATAAAGCACAATCTTCTCACCCATAACCTCAAAATCAACTATCGAGCATCAATCAATCAAGTGTGATAAGGCCCCACAGTTAACTATATAATACCCACAAACAATCGATTCATAATAGAACATACAGATCAATCAAGTCCATTAACACAGAATTCATCAAATCCATCATTACATTTACAACTTAGATCAAAATGAGACTCATGAAGACATTCAAGCAACATCGACAAAACCTGCCCCCCCCAGACAAAAGAAGAAAACAATGCCCTCATTGTAATAAAAAAGAAACAAACAAAGAGAAGAAAACAACACGAAACAAAAGAAGGGCAGAAAACAAAATCAACAGGAACCCTGAACCAGAAACCGAAGAAAAACGAAACACAAAAATGAATACGAAAACAAACGAAACAAAACAAATCAATAAGAAGAAATAGAAAACATACGAAACAACAGTGAAGAATCACTGTTGATCAGGAGGTGGTGGAGGTGGATGTCCATGATGCAGTGTCCAATTCGCCCACTGCTGCTCCAAAGCGGCCAAGTGCGCATTCTGATCAGCAAGTTACTGCTGCTGAAGAGCCCACTACTGATTCTGCTCGCTCCAAAGGCGATTCTGAGCGAGCAATTGTTGATTCTGAGCATCCAAACGCTGACTATGCTTCTCTAACTGCTGCTGATATGAATACAGCTGCCGATTTTGTGCATCAAAACGGCCATAAACATCATGCTGAAATTGCCCCCACTGGGTGCTCCAATCAGCACGGAAAGCTTGAAGATCCTCACGAAGCTGGGCAAATTCAGAAGAAGAGGTCTCTACCCCTCGAGTTGGCCACACAGAAGGCATCCCCTCAGATCCTGCAGGAGAAACGTCATCATCAGCCTGATCGTTCTCCGGCTCAACACGTGGTGTTGGTTCCGAAAGGGAATGGTCAACCAAACTATTGAGATAAGACTTCACACACCGGCGTCACTTATGAGGAATAAGCGTAGTTTTGTTGACAGCAAAGGGTGCACCACGCAACTCATTCAGATCAATACGACGCGGTGGTAAGCGTGTCTGAACCTCAGGAGGAAATCCATTCGGCGGTATCAGCTTAAAATGATGGGCCAAAATGGTAACAATATGAGGAAGCGCAGGATGGCAACGAGATCGGCGCTGAATATTCTGAAAGGCTTTAAAAACAAATGCCGTAGGGCATACTTGGACATTCTGGAGAACAGCTGTGAGCAGAAACACTTCCCCAGTGTTAACTTTGTTTGCCTCCTGATTATCACTAACATTGTACACAAGGTATTTGTGCAAAATTCCCAACGCAGGGTCTTTAATAAATCCACTAGGCATACCCCCAGAGCGCCAATTATTGAACCCCGATAAGAATTCCCATGCCTCAACAGCATCAAACTCCGGTGGGGGTTTACGGAACCCCTCCAGCGGAAAGCCAAAAACCTGCTTCATAATGCGGTCAGTCACAGTGAACTCACGACCAAACATCCGACAAGTGAAATGAGTGAAATCATCCGCAAGATCAAAAGTAGTCAACACCTCTAAACACAACGGGGAATAACCGAAAAGCTCCATCATAGCAAATTTGTCCATACCCAAGTTTTTTAGATATTGCTTAAGCGAAACCATAACCCCAAGGGATTCCATCAAACCCCAATCAAAATAACGAGGGACAGTAACATCAAAACGACTGAAACGCTGAAAAAGAGCACCTGATATATGATTGAATATAGGAAACAGACAATCATACTCTTGAGAACAATCAACAGGTTCCTCTTCTTCCATGGGGTCTTGAGGTTGAGAAGTACTACCCGGAGCATTTTTGGTGCGTGCCATTAGACCAAATGAAACCAACAATAGCAGTAGAAGCAATACAGGCTGGAACAGAAGTGAGCGAGCGCTGATGATGAGCGAGCGCTGAAACTGAAACTGAGGGTGAGGGACCGCTTAGAGGGGCGAGCGACAGCGGTGGCTGAGAGTCAGCGGTTGGAGAAGGAGAACTCAGCGGTCGCTGAGAGCGGGGGACCACTGAGTCGGAAGACGTGCTGCAAAGCTGCTGAGCGGCCGCTGACGGTGAGGGATGGCGGCGACTGCAGCGGCTGTATGATAAAACTATGGGTGGTGGTGGAAAAAATATGGTGGTGAGGTAAGGTGGAAGAGGAAAGACGACTTTTGAAGAATGAGAGTGACGGCTGAAATTAGGGGGCTGGCCTATTAAAATATGAGAGGTTAAGCGGTCCCCGACAACGGCGCCAAATTTGTTTCGACTAAATTAATCCTAAAGTCGCTCGTAATTAAACGAGATCACTGTAGATTAAACAAGCCAACCCAAGTATCGTCTCGCAAGGAAAACTTAGCAGGGAAATTATTGTGTTGCGAAAAGAAAAGAAAAATAAAGCAGTAAATCAATAGGGTTTGGTCGTTCACGATTCTAATTATCGATTTATTAACTAGGCAATAAGGGAAATTTAATCATGAATTAAACCCTATGTATGAAGTAAAATCTAACAAGCGAAAGCATTAAACTATTCTAATCTGAACTTTAATTCAATTAAGCAAATTAACGGAGCGGATATAAGCATGAATGAAGAATGGAAATCGAAATAACTTACAACTGTAATTGAAATTGTGTAATTGAAATTGACGAACACGATGAACTGGAATTGAAATTGGAGATTGCAATGTCTGTAGCCTCGAATCCGGAATGAAATACGATAATTAAAATTACTAACTAGAATATTCGGAGAAAACTAGAAGACAATCCTAAGAATAAAATCTGGAAATAACAGGTAAAATTCGTCTAGAACCGTGTTTGGAGGAACTGGCGTCTCAAAAACCCTCGTGCGCTATTTATAGGTATCACAATTAAATCACGCTCAGCGGTCTCCTGGAATGAGCGAGCGCTGAACTCAGCGGTCTCCTAGGTTGAGAGACCGCTGACTTCTGGCCCTGTATTGGATGAAGCGCTGGACTCAGCGATCGCTCAGGAGCAGAGACCGCTGACATCTCACACGTGAAAGCAACGCCTGGAACTCAGCGGTCTCCTAAGGTGAGAGACCGCTGAGTTTCACTACACCAAAAACTCAATGCTGTGATGAAGGTTGATCGAGCCTTGTCGCCTTCGTCGTTTTCGAGCAAAATCTTCATATTCCACTGAAAGCTCGACAAAACATCATTAGCACATTTTTAATTTCCAAAACAATATAGAATCAAGCAAATGTCATCACAAATGCGCATGCAGAACATCCAAAAATACAACAAAAAACTAACGCAACAATAACCACAAATTCTCATGAGATCCAGTTGTATCAATAATTAATAGTACATATCCGTCATACATGGTTGCTCTAGATGATTTGAATTATCTTTAGGACAGATCCATACTCGCTCCAACACTTGATATAGTCTAATTGGTTAAACAGTACATGATCTCTAAGAATGCGTCTGAAAGTAGAGAATATTTAAGTTCAGACAAGACATGCATCTCAGGTACAATTATTGATGTAATGAACAATGTTCATACGCCGGAATTTCTAAATGATCTGAAGTGTTCAAGAATGTCTAATCACAAGTTGGTTCTGAAGGTCGGTACGCACGTTATATTGTTAAGGAACATTGATCATTCATTTAGATTGTATAATGATCCACGTTTGGTTGTCTGAAACTCGAAAATCATGTTTTAAAGACCAAAATATTAACAGGAGGTAATTACGATCGTAAGGTATTGATTCCAAAAATGTCACTAACACCATTAGATCTACGTCTTGCATTCAAGTTTGTGCGAAGACAATGCTCTCTAATTGTTTTGTATGCTATGACAATCAACAAAAGTCAAGGACGGTCTCAATCACATGTGGGACTTTTTCTTAATAAATCAGTGTTCTCCCATGGTCAATTATATATATATCGATGTATCAATAGTACGGAGCCAAAGTAGTTTGAAGATCCTATATGCGACAAAGATAATAACGGCAACGCGTGTACAAGGAACGTTGTTTACAAGGAAATATGAGTTTTGAACGAAATTATTATTATATTGATTGATACTTTCGTTTCTTATATTTCCTTACTCATACTTATATAGTTTTATAATAAATTTTTATTTTCAACTTACCCTGTGCATCGCACGGGTGTGGTACTAGTTAAAATATAATTATTACAACTTGTTAAGGCAGTCTTTTTAAAAAAAAATAAAATCTCGGGCAATAATAATTCTCTTAATTTACTTGGATTAAATAATTTGAAATATAAAAGGGCAAATTGAGGGTATTTTTGTAATTACATATGTAGGGAGTTATTTGCAAGTAAGAAGTTATATATCTTTCGCAAGTTCAGAAGTTAGAAGAAGTTGCAAATCTGTCTTCAACAAAGCTCACGCACTTCTCTCTCTTGTATACCAGTAACCCACGCAAATCGTGTTTTCTCTGAGTGAAAACTCCCCCACCACATTACGCACTTGTCTTTCTTCTATGTATTCTCTCCTCTAAACTCTACACTGGTGAAGCACACCCTGCTGCTCAAACGACACCCTGATTGTTGTTGGCTCTCTTTGCCGATCTCAAAACAGAAGATATGATATCTTCATTATCTTTCTATCTCAATCAACAACTCTCATTCTGTCACTACCCAAAATAGTTGATTTGCTTATTCTCTAGCGTTTCCGACTCACTTACCGCCCAAAAATAATTAATTCTACGGCACATCTAGCAACATATTTTGGATGATAAAAGTCGAAGCCTTCAAAATCTGTTCGGCGTTTGTTGAAAGACTGAAATGTATGAAATCGGGAAGACTCGGAAACGCACGCACATAAGGTGTTTGATGTAATTGTTGACTAAAGAGTATGACTATTATTCCAACTGCATGCATTCTGCTGGAGACTGGTGAGTGTGTTGTTTCTTCTTTGGTGTTTGCTTTTAAACAAGTGATGAGTTTTAGATGTATTTGTGCATTTGATTTATTTATTTCATTTTATATCTATTTTGGTTTTGGGAGTTTTGCCATGATTAGATCAACATTCTTCATGATTCAAGAATACAGCTTGGTTGTTTGAGTACATTCTAACTGAGGTTGTCTCCACATACGATGACTAGCTAATTTTGTCTACTTTGTTATCTGCTGGATTCTGATTTGTGTAGTTGGATTGTGGATTGATATGTATGGATTTTTTGGAATTTTGTTGTGTTTATTTTGTGTGAAGGTTAGGAAGAGTTCCATCATGAAATGAAAGCAGGAGTACTGTGAAGAAGCAAGCAATATGCAGAGAACATCTCATGAAGAAGAAGAGGCGTTACAATGAGATATTAAGTTCAAACTTCTATCCATAATTCCATACGCACAATTTCATAGTCCTCAACCGAGTCACTTATATGTATATCATGCTTTTTCCTAATAGTTTGGTGTTAGATTAGATGGAAATGAGTAAAAATCTATCGAGAAGATCAGTTGCAGTCTTATGAGTTTCTTAATTAATGTTCAGAATCACATACCTACATTTGTGGTGTCGATGAAAATGGCATATCTATTAATATATAAAAATAGAGTTTCTAACGGTAACATTTTCCTGGAAAATTTTGAATTCTACAATTTCATCAAAACCTTGATTTTTCTTTACACATATCCTACTAAATTAATCTAATATGATAAATACGTTGAATTAATTCATAACAGTAAAACAAAACTGTCCCATTACTGCATGTCCCACCACTACTATTAAAAGAATGTAATTATAGAGTGTTTTTTTTTTTGCGAATTTACCGCATCATCGCCATGGCCTCAAACCACGTTTATCACGCTCTCATTCGCTCGACTAAGAGGTTTTTGTCATGATTCAGCACTCTCTTGCTTTAAGGATTCTTTCTTATTTTATACCAAATTGATTTGGATGTTTGTGAGAATTTCAAGAAGAAGCATTGGACCCACTGAGGCTGCACAAGGAGACCATTGATGAAAAAATTCTGGCGAGTTAAGTTTTGGTATAACTCCGCAGAAAGATATTTTTCAGCACGCTCGGGAGAAATTTAGTCTGAACCCAATTTCTCCATCTTTTTTGTTTAAATGTGTAAGGCTTTCTGTTGGTCCCAAGACGGATACCTTGGTGTAGGGGGGTGAATACACCAAGGTTTAAAAACTTTTCCAATTAAAACTCTTTTGAGTGAGCTGGCTGTGTTTGATCCTGCTGGAAGGCAGCTTGATCAACACAGCTGGCTGTGTGTGTGCGCGGAAGTTGGTGGGTTTGGAAAGTTCGTCTGTTGCTTCAATTATATTGCAAAGCTTTGTTTTTCTTTTCAGTTAGTCAGTTTATGCAACTTGAAATATGCTTATGAGAAGTTAGCTTGATGCATAAACAAAGAAGTAAATAACAAAGCTATTTAACGTGGTTCGGAGTAACACCTCCTACGTGCACGACCAGAAAACCATCTGGTAATCCACTGAGGATTCCACTGACTTTACGCGCAGTCACCAAGCGTTGCAGCTCAGTTCCTCGAGCTGGATACAAGTTTCCATGTACTGTATCAAAACAAAACCAACTGTTTATGGACACAGCTAAAGCCTACCTTTAGTTTCCGGGTACTAAAGAACCTAACTTACAGTTTACAGGTACTGTAAAAACCTAGCCACTCGAATTACACGCTTCAAGCAGGCATACCTTTACCTAACCTTTTCTGGGTTTGGGTTTGGGTATGGGTTTTCCAACTACGAACGAGTTCTTACAATGAAGAACAAGGAGTATGATGAACTCGTTCAAACTAGGCATAAGATAGTTCTAATCTAATCTTTTCTGCCTATGACTGAATATGTGAACAACTAAGAACACAGCTGACTGGCTGGGTGGTCTTGAGAGATTTGGCTTTGAAGATCGTTGTTCATTTATCTGTTGGCTCTTTTATTTCTTCAGTCAGTCTCACCAGTCTCTCCTCTTCAATGGAGGAGAATATATATATAGGCGGAGATTCAAACTAGCCGTTGGAAGATAGTCGTTTGAATCTTACCTACTCTTATTGACTTCTGGCCTTGAACCTACGAAGTAGGTCTGCATCTACAGAAGCTATTTCTTCTTTGATTTGACCGCGTCAGATAAGATCTTCTGACATCGGGATCTGGTCTTCGTCTTCGAGCAGCTAAGCGTCTCTTCTGTGTCTTCAGCGTCTTTGACTTTGCTGCGTCTCGACTCTGAGCTGTCCTAGACCTGAGCTGTATCATCAACCTGAGCTGTGTCTTCAACCTGAGCTGTGTCATTAACCTGAGTTGTTTTACTTTCCCCTTAACAGGAAACTGGGTTTTAAAAAATTTAAACATTCACAGCAGATAATTATTTTCAGAGCCTGGAGAAAGAGAGATTGTCTTCAGGTTGATTTTGATAAAACGAACTTTTCATTAATAAGAAATTTTACAACTTTCTAATTACAAAAATTCAAAAAAAAATTCCAGTTGGCTGGGTCTTCAGTTGAGCTACTTCATCTGATCGTCCATTTGATGGTCAGTCTTGAGACCATATCTGTTGAAGATGAATTCTTCCAAGTTCTTCCATTCGTCTTGATTTTTTGACTTGGAGATTCTTTTTTTGTCAGCCCAGTGATGAACTTCTTTGATAATTTGGGCTTTGTCAGGAAGGTTCGTTCCAGCTAAAGTGGGATGTTTCAATTGCTTGACTTTTGGAGCCTTTAGCTGGATGTTGTTTCTCTTGGCATATAGGGCAATTGATCTTGTCATCATTGGATCCATCTCATGGAGTTTGAGGAGATAATCCTGGAAAGCAGTTTTCGGATCCATGCCTTTGCATTGATTCAAGTAGTAGAATTCTTTGATGAATTCTGTTTTGCATCGTTCCCAGTTTTCATTGAAGTCATCTGGGTTCTTCTTGTCGACTGAGGCTGCTTGGACTTATTTTTTCTTAGCTTGCCTGTAGCTCTGCCTTTTCTTCTTCTGCTTTTTCTCAGCAGGCTTGAACGATTCGGCTTTCTCTTTGATGATTTTGTCCAGCTCCTCTATTTCTTTTGTTTGCTCATTGTGGAAGTTACACAACCAGTGATAGTCCTTGTATTTCTCTGGTTTATATCCACAAGCTTTTGCAAGAGCGACCATTTTCTCTCTCCACGTCTCTTTGACTGCTGCAGATGGCTCATCCTCATCCAGCTCTTTAGCAAATTCGTCGATTTCTGACTGATTTGGCTGCACCGGTTCCCCCTAAGCTGCAGCTTCCCTCTCACTTGTTTTTCCAGCTTCATTCTTATCTTCCCCCTTTTTGGCATTATCAATAAGGGAGACAGAGAGGTCAGCGACGGTTGCGTTGAGCTTGGTGATAGCAACTTCAACATCAGTGATCTTGGTTGTGTTGTCAGCTGTGGCGAGGTTCAGCTGAGCAGTACTGCTGCTTTCAGCTCTGAACTAAACATCTAGATCTTTATATAGATTGAAAAATTGGCGGATGTCAGAGCTGTTGGAGAGAGTGGACTTCTTGATGCCTTCCAGCTGGCTTGAAAGATTTGCTATGTCGTCGACCAGTGGAGCTTGAAGTCTTGTTACTATCTTAGGAACTCTCTTCTCTAGATGATTTCTGAGTTCGAGATCTTGAGAAACAAGAGACTGCTTGAGATTCTTGTCGGTGTCCTCATCAAGGGTGTAGATGGACTTCTGCATTTCATCGATAGTCCGCCCTTGAGTTTCTGCCTGCATTTCAATAGCTGTACACTGAAGAAGAAGGTCAGCTTGATTTTTCATGCTTTCTATTAGAAAAACCCTTTCTACGTATTCCTGGATTTTCTTTTGAAGAGCCGGAGAAAGTTCAGAGTCGGGCTCCGTTTGGGTTCCGGATTCAGCATGACTTGGTTTGTTTGCCTCAAACTCGACCAGTGCACGACTGTCATCAGCAATTGGACTTGGTGGGGCTGCCGCTTCTGGTTCCGCTGCTGCATCAGCTGGATCTTCAATTATCATTACCTCAGCTGTGTTTTCTGGTACAACTTTCTTGGTAATCTCAGCTGAGACTTCTTTGGACATGTCAGCTCCAGAAGGTGTCTCCCATTCCGCTGCTGCAATAAGCTTGTTGGCTGACTCCCAGACATCTGTTGGGTGGGGTTTGGGATACTGCTGAGAGACTTTGATGATACCTCTAATGAGGTCATCCTGATGCAAGTATGCATCCTCTAGGCTTCCAAAGCCAAAAGTGTGCTGGAGGCATGCTTCATCTGTCTTCAACTTCTCATAGGAGAAGGTCTCTATCAGCTGTTCATTCTGGTACCAAGTTGCCATCTTGGTGGCAAGGTAGAACTTGAGATCTCCAACTTTGACGAGAGCGATGGGCAGGTGCTCCAGAATTGGATACTGAGTTAGAGCACTCTTGATCCCTGTAATGTGTAAGTCCTCGTACATGGCTTTCATGAAGGCTGAGCCAGTGGAGTTGAGTGATGGAGAGGCAGTGGAATCACTCTTCTCTGATTCTGTGGAGATTTGAGGAATTGGATCAATTGGGTTCACAGTAAGCTGTGAAGAAGCATCAGCCAACTGCGTGGGAGATTGAGCTTTGGGTGATGGCTGTTTTGGGGGTGAGCTGGGATTAGTGGAAGAGGGTTCAGCTTGGGTGTCAGCTGGCTGTGAAGGAGCTTCAGCCAGTTGAATATCTACCTGCTCTTTTACAGGAGATGGTTCTTTGGTTGGGGAGCTGGGTGGAGGAGAAGGTTGTATGGGCGGAGAGCTGTGGGGCGGTGAGGGCTGGGATGAGGTTGGATGAACAGGAATATCACCAAGAACTTGAGCGATAACCTGAGTCGGGGAAGGTGGAAGATGTGTCTGACTCCTTAGATTATCCAGCTCGTCCTCTGAGCTGGATGACGATCCATCATTCAATCCCATATCAGCCAGGATGTTGGATCCGTACTGATTGAAGGCTGATACTGGTTGGGGGAGAGAATCACCATTGCTTGACTAAGCTTGCTTGGTGAGATTGTTGGTGTAGATTTCTGAGTCTGTAGAACGACAATTGTTTTCTTCTTCTTTTCAGCTGGGCCTCCAGCTGTTTTGGGGTCTGTTGTCTTCCTTTTCCTTTATTTCTTCTCCGCTGGAACTTCTGGTTCTGTTTCTTCCAGCTGTTTATTGCCTTTGCTCACAGCAGGCTGTTTCCTCAGGAGATCATTGATTTGACTGATTCTCTGGAAGAGAATCTTCGTTTCTGGAAACGGTTCTGAATCAGCCCACTTTACTGTGTGCCCTTTCACAGCTTGCTCTATCAAGAACGAAATATTAGAGCATAGATACAGGGGCTCTGAGGTTGAATACGTCATCCTGGTGGAGTCGAACTTGATATTCTCTGACTCCTTAACCAGTCGGTTGAGTAAAAAATCAAACCATTTGACATTTGCGCCTTTGATCATGGCAATCATTGGTTTGAGCTTTAGAATACTGATCTCTCCTTGAGATCCAGCTATCCCCATAATGCACTTCTGCGTAATATCCAGCAGCAGCCTGTACTTTGGCTTGAGTAGGAGCTTTGACATGCTTGCTCTATACGGCTCTGGAGAAATAAGCATCTCTTGACTGAGGAATTCATCCACTTCCTCACGGCTGTATTCATCTGGAATGAATTCTTCTTTGTTGGGCAAATTGAATACTTTTTGCAGCATTCTGTTGAGCTTGATGTTGACGGTTGCTAAATCATACTTCCGTCAGCGCCCTTGACGATCACATTGAATGAAGATGAGTAGAAGCCATCTTCGTCGATGATGTTAAGATAGAAGAGTGCAGCATCTCTCTTCAGCATAAGCTTGGGCATGGAGGTTGCCCATAGCAAGAGAGCTGAGTCTGCAACTAGATCCACCATCTCTCTGAGTTCTGAAACATGGAGGTTGGAGGTGGACAGAACACTCTCAAATGATAGCTTTGTCATTAGAGCTTCAAACTGATTCATCCATGCGGTTGATTTCTTGGGTGCCATTGTTGATTTCGATCGAGCGAGTAACTTGTAGAAAATAGATAGAGATTTTTAAGATTTGAAATTCGCAGAGATAAAGATGGAAGAATTCTGCGTATCTTTTCCATATATATCAACTGCCATAATGGATCAACGGTTGAGATTGAAACAGCTGATATTCTGATCAATGACTGGGAGAGAATCACTCATCACGTTTTGCTAACGTGCTTACGGCGAGTGTATTACAGCCGTGCGTGAGGCAGTTCAAACGTTTTGACATTCTGTCTCGATCCTACCGTGCTACAGTACTCTACAGATTATATTTAATGCGATGGGAAAGGAAACTTATCAAGCAATTTAGCTAAGGAATATATGTTCGCTGATTTTAAGAATTCAAAATAATTGGACTTAAATAGCATATTCCTCAAGAGTATTAAATGCATGAGACGCAAACTGGTCAGCTTGGACATAGAAGTCAGCTGATACCACGGCGATCTTTTCCTTTGCTTGACTGGGTTTTCTCCTCAGCTGAGTATCTGAAGATTAACTTGATCTTTGCATTGCATTCCTGGGACCAGTACGCTTGTCATATTCTTTGAAGAGCTTTGAGGTGAGTCAAGAGCTTTGATCTCCAGATGTCTTTCTTTCACAGCATGCTTGATGATTCCTCAAAAACGCATGTCCCTCCTTGACCTGTTATCGCTCCTTCAGTAACCAGTTGTGATTGGGTCCGACTTTGTTATTGAGGGTTCCATTGATAACCCAGATTTATCCTAATCTTTTGTGACTGATACTTCTGGTTGGTCCTTGAAAGGGTCATTTCTTCTTTGAACCTTGTTGACTACTTGAACTCCATTTTCTTTGATGAGGTCCATTTCCCAGTTGGAGTCTGTCAGCTTGATATCTAGCTTGATATCTCGTCTGCTGGAATCTTGATGTGAAGCTCGGTTGATTTTCAGCTTTATAACCAGCTGAGATCCTTCTCAGCTGTCTTTTTAGTTGACCTTGATGTCTGTGCTGGATGACATTCTGTCTTTGATAGGACTGAGCTTAGAGAGCTGGCTTGATTATGTACAATCTCTTTGGTACATCCTTGGCTTGGTTCCAGCTGTGTTTGCATTGGCTGGAGCCATTCTTTAATCTGATTCAGCTTTGGCCATCTCCAGCTTCTTGATCAGCTGTGGTTTCTCATCTTCAAACTCCTGATTATTCATTCTTCTGCTTGTCTTTCTGATTTTATGATGATGATGGGTCCGTCTGAAATAACATCCCATATCATGTCGTGACACGCGCTCAGAAAGCTTTTGAGTCGGAACTTCCAGATCTGATAATCATCGACAAAAAATGTCGGAAGATTCCTGCACAAAGCAGATTCCATGTCAGTATGCAATATAATGATTTTAAAAAGATTTTGAAACTTTGAATGATCTGTTCAGGTGACCACTATCAGCAAAGAGGCTGACTTGACACGGATACAGTGATCTTTTGAACCACTGCTCTGATACCAATTGTTGGTCCCAAGACGGATACCTTGGTGTAGAAGGGGTGAATACACCAAGGTTTAAAAACTTTTCCAATTAAAACTCTTTTGAGTGAGCTGGCTGTGTTCGATCCAGCTGGAAGGCAGCTTGATCAACACAGCTGGATGTGTGTGTGTGCAGAAGTTGGTGGGTTTGGAAAGTCCATCTGTTGCTTCAATTATATTGCAAAGCTTTGTTTCTCTTTTCAGTTAGTCAGTTTATGCAACTTGAAATATGCTTATGAGGAGTTAGTTGGAGGCATAAACAAAGCAGTAAATAACAAAGCTATTTAACGTGGTTCAGAGTAACACCTCCTACGTCCACGACCAGAAAACCATATGGTAATCCACTAAGTATTCCACTGACTTTACGCGCAGTCAGCAAGCGTTGCGGCTCAGTTCCTCGAGCTGGATACAAGTTTCCATGTACTGTATCAAAACGTAACCAACTGTTTACGGGAATAACTGAAGCCTACCTTTAGTTTCCGGGTACTGAAGAACCTAAATTACAGTTTACGGGTACTGTAAAAACCTAGCCACTCGAATTACACGCTTCGAGCAGGCGTACCTTGACCTAACATTTTCTGGGTTTGGGTTTGGGTTTGGGTATGGGTTTTCCAACTACGAACGAGTTCTTATAATGAAGAACAAGGAGTATGATGAACTCGTTCAAACTACTAGGCATAAGATAGTTCTAATCTAATCTTTTATGCCTATGACTGAATATGTGAACAACTAAGAACACAGCTGACTGGTTGGGTGTTCTTGAGAGATTTGGCTTTGAAGATCGTTGTTCATTTATCTGTTGGCTATTTTATTTCTTCAGTCAGTCTCACCAGTCTCTCCTCTTCAATGGAGGTGAAGATATAAATAGATGGAGATTCAAACTAGCCGTTGGAAGATAGTCGTTTGAATCTTACCTACTCTCATTGACTTCTGGCCTTGAACCTACGAAGTAGGTCTGCATCTGCAGAAGCTATTGATTCTTTGATTTGACCGCATCAGATAAGATCTTCTGACATCGGGATCTTGTCTTGGAGAAGGTCTTCGTCTTCGAGCTCCTAAGCGTCTCTTCGGTGTCTTCAGCGTCTTTGACTTTGTTGCGTCTCAACTCTGAGTTGTCTTAGACCTGAGCTGTATCATCAACCTGAGCTGTGTCTTCAACCTGAGCTGTGTCATTAACCTGAGCTGTGTCTTAGACCTGAGTTGTGTCATCGACACTAAGCTGGATCTTTTTACATTGAGCTGGGTCTTCGACACTGAGCTGGGTTTCCGTCACTGAGCTGAGTCTTGATACTGCTGGGTCTTGATACTGCTGGGTCTTTGACTCTGCTTGATTTGCTCTGCTGAGTCTGCTCTGCTGAATTCCGCAACTGTGTCTGTTTAGCTGTGTCTTCTGCGACCACCTGTAAACTTAGAAACTCTATAAGCTCAAACAGGTGAGCTGGAAAAATACTTGGGCTTGCGCAATCATCTACTCGGTTGGGGTCTGCTGGGTTTTGGTATCAAATCAAAACTCTATTAATTTTCCCAACACTCTCTATTGTTCTGATTCTGAACCAACTTGTGATGATTTTTCAGTGTTCTATGATTTCTTACAATTGTTGTTGATATTTATAGGTTAATTATTTAGCTTTGTCTTAGAATTAAAGCTACGGTTGCCCGATAGCAGCACAAAGCAGCGAAGCAGAATTAATTCAGAAGAGATAATCCCCAAAACAACCCTTGATTTTCTTTCCTAAAGTTTTGAGCTGTTACTTCACTAATTTTATTTTGATTTTGGAGTTTAATAAAGGGTGATGTTTTCACGTGAGAGTTTCGAGAAAGAATTTGAAAAGGTTCTGTTAATTGAATTATCATTTCTTGCATTTTGTTAAGCTGGTGAGACTTATGCTTTGGAACTTTCGTAGTAATGGAATTATGATTTTTTTTTCTTTTCATATTATCAATAAAGCATAATGGGTGAAAAGAAACTACTATAATTATCATACAACAGACTAATGAGTGAAATTAAGGTTTGTTTTCTGATCAATGATTGCTAATGTGTTTGTTGATTTGTGTGAGTGTCACAATTATAAATGAGTATGGTTGAGATTATGTGAAATCTTAGTTTCAAGTTTTTTGGAAATGTTGCATAATTATATTACAAATAATTTAATTGAATTGAAGAAGATTTGGGTTTAACTTGGACTTGAATTTGTCCTATCATTCAGAATCTGGAAAATGGGATAGCTTGATCTGCCCAGATTCGATGTAGTTAGATAGAATAGAAGTCTTTGTATAAAGTTGGAAGATGGTTACGGACTTGGATGGAAGCAAACTACACAAAATTTTCATAACATAAGTTGTTTATGCATATATTCATATTGCCTTTCGTTCATGTAGTCTATTGCTTAAACTGCATTAGAGAAGGCAATATAAATTTCATTATAGACTATATATAAATAGAAGGGGATTTTGAGTGTTCTTGATTTCTGAGTTAACTGAATATACCAATTCAATCTAGATATTCAGATTGGTGTTCTGTATAAGATAGCATATTTTGATTTTTGTTCAAATGATATAGTCATCTATTTTATCTTTTTATTTACTTGCCTACTCTCATTTAGTTACTATTTGAATCACTTTCAAACATTCACTCATTTAGGAAATTGTTGCTGAATTTGAAAAGTAGTATGGAGTAATGGTACTGAAGAACTGGGACCCGATTGCCACCCATGTAGTTGCTTCTACAGATGAGAATGGAGCTTGCGGAAGAACCCTCAAATTTTTAATGGTTGTCTTGGAAGGAAATGTATTTTTGAGTGTTCAATGTGAGTATTTTTCTATGTACGAATTCAAATTAACTCTAGTAGTAGTTCAAAATAGACAAATTTTGAATATTTCTACACTACAACTCTATTTATACATATATACTTCATAATGTTCATATGTTTTCATTGATTCAGGATTAAAGCTTGCATTGAAGCCGGAGAGTTAGTTGATGAGGCGCAATTTGATATTTCAGTTGACATTTATGGGATTAAGGATACACCAGAGCTTGGAAGATATTAAGACTTTTACACAAGCTAGGTTAATCCTTTGCTACCCTCATCGCCATTTGTTCTATCAAACTCATTATTTACATGATTTTTTCTTTCAGTGATTTTGCAGCAACCAAAACTATTTGATGGTTACATACTCTATTTCATGAGGAGATTTCACCCTTCATACATAGGATATCTCCATGATTTGTGATTGCTACTGGAGGAAAAGTTCTGAACAGGTTACATGTTGCAGGAGACAAGACATGCAGTTGCTTCAAAGAGAACCTCTGTAACGACTTTCATCGTTTACGGTGTCGAGTCGTGCATCGCACGAGGATTAAAACTAGTTTTATACTACAATAAAATTGTTTTCTTTTTAATTCTTGATTTTATTTGCATTAATTTCATATCTAATTCAATTCGGATCAATTTTTCATATTCAACCTTACTAACTCTTCCCAACAAAATCAAACATAAATAAGCAAATGGCATGTTATGAAACTATATAATTTTAACTAATAAGAATAGTTAATTATAAGCAATTATATATATTTTTTTATTACTATGCGTCATAAATGAATAAGTAGGACTGCACAATTTACAATTTAAAAAGGGAGAAAAATTATTATATCCCCTTTGAGGATAGTGAATTTTCAATATATCCTTTTGTTATAAGGGATTTGTTATAAGTCCTCTGGCCCACCTTTTGTCTTACTTTTTCAACTTTTCTGCCTCTCATCTCATCCACACGTCAAGTCATTTTCTCAATTTCTGAAAAGTGAAAAATAGTGATTGTGTACTTATTTTGTCAATTAGCATTGAATCACATAACCTTTTTCTGCTTCCATTATTTATGTTTTGTCAATTAATTCATCTCGGACGCTATATATCATACATACACATGTGAAATTTATACAATGCAAATAGAAGAATGCAGTTTCGAAAGAAAAATATTGTGAATTCAACAAAAAAAGTGACGACGTAATTGACAGAAATAACGTCGAAGAAGGCTGTTTCATTGAAGTTTTCACAGGTTAGTTCAAATTAATTTTTATTAATCGGCACCTACACGAGAAATTATGGTACCGATCAGTTCAAAATGAAACGATCGGTACCAAGAAAAACACGATCGTGACCATGTTTTGTATGATCGTGACCAATGTTTTTTTGTTTATGAACAATATTATATTTAAAATTTAGTATTTATTATATAATATTAACAATATTATCATTTTTGTAGAAAAGAATAACGCTACACGTATCAATTCAAAACCATTCACGTTTTTACGAGAAATATTACAGAAGAATGCATTTTCATACGAATTTTACACAGTTGAGTTTAAATTAAATTTAAATTGATTATTGGACGGAGAAAACATGGTCACAATCAGTACAAAAGGATATAATCGGTACCAACAAATCACCTATCGTGACCCTTTTTACGTTGATCGTGACCATTTATTCTTTCTTTATTTACATTATTGTGATGAACCGCAGTATATATATGTTTTTTATTACAGTCGTATTGTTATATTACACAGATGGAGTGTAAGAGATTTATCGTTAAATACGGTGGCATATTGGAGGAGTCGATGTATAAGGGTGGAGAAGAACGAAGTTTCTACATTTCGATGAATACGATAAGTTTCTCCCTTATTAAAGAAAATATCAATTTTATAATGATGTGGAAACAGTTAAGTTTGAATTATGAATTATGGTATTTATCGACTTCTCGAAGTGGCAGAATTGTTAAATATTCTGTGAGTAATGATGAACAACTTTATCGTTTATGTGTTGCTGAGTTTAAGCCTACATTGTATGTGGTGCATAATGATGATGTGTACAGACCTTCGTTGGATTTAAATTTGCCGTCGCCATATGGCGACGACAATCAATACTCTCAGTACAATCAGTATGACGAGCCGATGTCACATTTTGGTTCATCCAATTGGCTTGGTGAGACTCAATTTGATAGTAGTAGTGGCGCAAACATTCCTATACAGCAAGAACCGACGTCGCAATCACGCGAGCAGGGTGAATTTATCATTGAGTCTGACAAAGATGAGGAAGATTGGATCGAAGAATCCGAGTCCGATGAGGAGGACGAACATTCAGAGTCCGTGAATTTAAGTCTTGGTACTTTTGCGGACTTTGTTAAGTGGGTGCACACTCAGGGCGGCGTGAACAAGCTCTTGTCAATGCTGATGCAAATTAGTCGTGCACCTCTTGTTGGTCACACAGAATGCGCCACTGAAGCGGAGGACCTACAGAATTGGTTAGTTCCAATTATTCCACTTGATGCTACTGCTTCGCTTGTTGTTAGCGATCTCGACAGGATGCCAGAAGGTCCGCTGAGCATCAATGACATATTTTACAGCAAAGATGCTGTGAATCTTGCTGTTGGATTGTGGCACATGGAACAACTAGATGAGTTTCGTACTCCCCGATCAGATTTGGAACGGATTCACTACCAATGCAGGCATAGCAACTGTCCTTTTCTTTTGCGTGCTAGGTTCCAGGGCAACTACTGGTATATAAGCAAGTTCACTCCGACACATACCTGCAATCTTAATCTGGACCGTGGTGTTGTTGACAGGAAGGTCAGTTCTACAGTGATTGCAGCTTATTTTGCGCGTAGAATGCGAAATGAAGGTGAAGTCATTAAACCGAGGTCAATTATGGCAACACTGCATCGAGATTTTGGAATCACTGTAAGTTACAGTGTCTGTCTGTGAGCACAGAATAAAGCACTCGAGATAATATTTGGTGGATATAGAGACTCGTTTAAGATGCTTCCTAGCTATCTCCACATGTTGAAGAGAGCAAATCCAGGATCGATTATTGACTACAGTGTTTACCCTTGTGATGGTCGTTTCAAACATGTTTTTGTAGCATTGGCATCTTGTATTGAGGCATTTCGGTGGTCTGTTCGACCTGTGATTATTGTGGATGGAACGCACTTAAAGGGGAAAAATAATGGCATTTTATTCGTTGTTGTTGCAAAGGACGGGAATGAAGGCTTACTTCCGTTGGCATGGGGGATCGGTCTAATTGAAAATGATATATCATGGATCTGGTTTCTCAATCACGTTAAAGAGGCATATGGTTCTCGTGAGGATTTAGTGATTGTCTCAGACGCGCATTTGAGCATTGCGAATGCAGTTAGGGTAGTCTATCCTGGCATAACACACGGCTTATGCTACTATCACATCCTCAAGGGAATGGTTAGTTTTGGAAAACCTATCATGAAGTTATTTCATAAAGCAGCATATGCATATCGGAGATCGGTGTATGAAAAAGCAATGGAGAGTATAAAAGCTGCCAAACCTGAAGCGTACACTAAGCTAATGATAATTGGTCCTAAGAAGTGGGCTCGATCATTGTGCCTTGTCCGGCGATACAGTTCAATGACATCCAATGCTGCTGAATCATTCAATAAACAATTGTTGTGGGCTAGACGCCTACCAATATGCTCATCTACTAATGAATTTTTTACTGAGAAAGCCAATCGAAAGCTCTCTTCAGAGGTTGAGACGGGAAGATCGTACATTGTCGCACCCATCAAAAATGCAATGTTCAAAGTGAACGATGGCAAACACACTCTGACAGTCGATCTGAATCAAAGGACTTGTCCGTGCAGGATGTTTGATATGGACTTGATACCGTGTTTCCATGCTGCTGCTGCAATACAGTAAATAAATGTTTAATTTTTATTATTATTTTTTATTTATGTCTATATTAATTTAATAATTATATGTTTTTATTTGACAGGCGAAATGGACAGCATGTATACAGCTACGTCGATCGTTTTTACACGAGAACTACCATGTTCGAGACGTACTCCAAACATGTGAATCCTGTCCCTCCCCATACCGAGTGGTCTGTTCCTCAACATATTGCTGCAGCTGTTGTTTTGCCACCTGCTCCTGTTAGTCAAGCTGGGCGCCCCAGAAACTCTCGTCGTCGATCTGCAATTGAAAATTTGCCTACAAGATCACGTCTGTCCACCGGCAACGAGCCTTCAAGTAGCCGTAAAAGGGCTCCAAAAAATGCAGTCGATGTCGCGCCCTTGACCACACCATTAGATCATGCCCTTACCCAGCTCATGAGTAATGCATTAATATATTTATGTTTGGTTATTTTTCCATATATATGACTTTTGTGTTTAATAATGTAAATTCGATGTGTTTGATTATTCGACTTTTGTGTTTGATAATTCACATTAAAAAAATGGAGAACTTAAAATGATGCATTTAAAAAAAAATTGGTCACGATTATATGAAAAGTGGGACCGGTCTTGTTTATTTAACCATGATCGGTACCATTTTTTCATGATGACCAAAGGTGTTTTGTCACGACTGAGCATTTAAAATGCAGTATATTCTTGGGAGAGTTAAAATTTGATATATTTAATGTGTTGGGTAACATCTTTTTTTTAAGTAAGCTAACTTGCGTATTTGAGTAAATTACGAGAAAATTAAAGTTTAATTAATAACTTGCGAGTAAAATACGGAGAAATATAATAGTAGACGACAACTATTATACTAGAATATTAAACAAGAAAGAGTGTCAACTGTGGGATCCCAAAACAGAAGCAAAGATAATACATTGTTGAACATCAATTAAAATCGACCCGATGTTGAGTAGCTACGCCAAAAATGACACGGGCAATTTTGTGTCTATAAGTAGCCACGTTTCCATTACCCCAGGCAACTATGGGAGATCCACTGATCAAGCGCTCCACAGTCATAAGCGTAAACGGACCACAGCTATGGTTGTCCCTCTAGATAAATTGTCTATTGGGCTGGTTCTTTTTAGGCTTGTTCAAAAATACGAGTTTCAATGGTTCTGTCATACGGGGAATTTTATTGCCCTGTGGGCGATAATAGTTCCCAGTATCGAGAACAAGCCAAAATCCCTCCGTAAGCGCTTCCAACTGTTTCGTTCGTTCCTTCTGAACGCCAACCTTGTGGGAGTTTGAGTCGTACACTTCAGCCATCCACAGTTGCATACAAACACGAACCACAATGAAATGTCCACCGACGAGGCATGGAATTATGATCTATATTAAAAAAATCATAAATCAAATTCGGTAATTAATATAAATAAATTCTAAAAAAAATCAAAAGTTAGACTTACATGATCAGCTTGCCGCCAAGATGGAATGTTTTCACGCATGTCAATTTCCGCTCTCATGAAAGCAGTGAGCTTGCTGCCAGTATTATCACTCTGTAATTTATTCCATTCGTTATTGAGCCTCATCTGTAATCCAATTAAATAACTCAAATTTAATAAAATACATATATAAATATAAATTCAACTAACGAATGGAATGAGATACTCACAAAGAAATCGGTGTGCAAGATGATCGTGTTGACAGAATTGACACTCGACAGTACATTGCTTCTTTCCTCCACCCGGTCTCTCAGTAGTCCGATATACATCTCAAAGACCTGTAAAAAATTTGATACTATTATAATAAAAATTTGAGACTATTATCTATACTATATTAAAGCAGAATCTTCTGCATGGCAAATTCCCACTCAAACTATTGTTATCCCGCCTAAAATGCATGAGTAAAAAAATGCATATTGATAATGATATGTATTAGTTTTGATTTTCTGATATATGATTTATTTTTATTTATAATATTATATTATTCTAGATAATATTTCTTGAAATGCTGAATTTTTTTGATATTGATACGTATTAGTTTTGATTTTTATCCTAACTAAATTCACGCATGGAATCACTTAATTATTTTGTTTGATTAATTTTTGTTCAAATATTTTATTTAAATTGGTTTTATGATTTTAATCTTTTTTATCATTCAATTTACAATATTTCCCATTGTTTCGTATTCTGCATATCTGATTTTAATAATCCATTTTTCAAATCCCCTATCTTCCGCCATAGTAGTGGTTTGTTTATTAATGAATCTTTTAATAATACAAGAACTGAGATAAGATATACATAATTATATTGATATTGACTCAAGCAAAATCTTTTTCAAATCTCTTACACTTTATATATTGATATTGATATTGATTATTCAATAAAAAAAAATACATATTATTGAAATTGATACACCAAATCTATATTAATATTGATTTATTTTATTATTCATTAATCCTTAATATAGAAACGAATTTAGATATACATGCAATATAAATTATTTTCTTAATTTATATATTTCAAATTAACAATACTAGGGTTTTCTAGAAAAAATCATTTGAGGAGGTTCAGTTAAAGGAGAACTTATATAATGGTTCGGTATTTGGTATGCTATAAACTTTTAATCATTTATGTACTTTCATTTTATTTCTTTGAGTGTTACTAAAAATGATATCTTTAAACAGACATCATAGGAGTATTAATGCATTCAGAAGAAAGTACAAGAGCGAACATCTAATGGAAAACAAAAGAAATTGATAGAGCTAACTCTTGAAGACACTGAGTAAAAAATCTATTTCCATTTCATATCCCTTTGTTATCAAATGATATGTAGTATTGTTTAATTAATGGCTATTACTTATTGATTACAGATTTCTTAACAATTTTACAGATATTGAAATTATAGCGCAATGCTTTTGTGTATAAACACTTTCATTGCAAATCCTTACTTTGTGTATCATGTATTTTGCTATTTCTTCTTCTTCTTCTTCTTCTTCTTCTTCTTCTTCTTCTTCTTCTTCTTCTTCTTCTTTTGTTTGTGCAATTTCTTTATTTTTATCTGTAAGCTGTATTGTAATTTATATTTTTTAGTTCTTTTGTTCCTGTATTTGTGTTGTTTTGTAGCTTTTTTTTGAAATCCCATACTATACATCTTCTATTTATACACTTATATTAGTTACAATATCTGAGCTTCACCAAATTGATGATTCTCACTATTGTTGGTACTTGCGAAGTGGAGAATTTTTTGAAGAAATAGTACTTTGAAGCTCATATTATTACTTTTGCTTGGAATTTTCGCTTTTTGTATCAACTGTATTAGATATTTGACTGCATTGTGTCATGCATACAGTGAAATACTACTCCCTCCGTCCGCGATAAATGTAGCACTTTCCATTATTTTAAATCAGACAACAATTAGGAAATGTATTACACTTTTCGCAGACGGAGAGAATATATCATATATTTTTTTCTTGGAGCATATGTAATTAAGTGGAAGATTTTACAGAGTTGCTTAGAAATATGCTGCTTTTGACAACAAAGAGCAACTTAATGGTAAGACGCTTCTTCTCTGAGATTGGGGGTTCGAGTTATATGTGTGTAAGATGTAACTTAAAAAAAAAAATATATGCAGTGTCTTAATATTAATTTGTACAAAATATATAAAAAATATGAAATTTATTATTTATATATTGGATATTTATTACAATTATAAAATACTTGATAACCCAGTTTAGCACTGATCCGCGCAACGCGCGGGTGTAAAACTAGTTTTGCAAAAAAGTCAAAATATACTGTCACATCCAAATCCGATTCCAAATCCTCAATTCGCCGAAAGTAGGGTGTGTGCATCGAAACATTCCAATGATTTACGCACGCATTTCGATTATTACTTAGAAAAGCTTGATAGCGACGCTCGAGTCATCCTCGTCTTCACGTCGGGCAGGAGGACGCACAACTACGTAGGGAGTTTGCTGTGAAGGTGCAGGATTCCTCGTCCTTTCCCCTCGACGAGGCCTAACGGGTTCATCCTCTTTTTCTGTAGCCGGGGCCTTACCTTTCGATTGCCGTCAATTATCTTGAGCTTCTCTAATTAATCCTTCATTCCATTGTTGGGACATCTGCGAAAATTGCGCGTATAATGCGGAATTGTGCATGACCATACTAAAGTCGAGATTGGGATGATCTCCAATCTCACCAACATCGAAAGTAGGTCTGATCCTAATAATCGGCTCAACAAAGATGACCTGCGTCTAAACACATAACACGAAGAATACTAATTAAAAATGATGTCATACACTGCAGAAAGAAACATTGGTCACGATCGCCAAAAACTGGTACTGATCATGATTAAATAATACAGCATCGGTACCAAATTTCACACGACCGTGACCAAATTTTTTTTTTTTACAAATTCAGAATTTTCTATAGTCCACTATCATACCCGACAATATTTTAAATTCTAATGTATATGAGATTCATTAATAAGAACATGCATAATTTCAAATTCTAATTAAAAAGTACCTCATCCGATGTAAAATGTTGTCCCGAATCTGGAACGGAATGTCGAGGAGGGGTAAGGTGTGCATATTGATCATTGCCAAATGAGGAGTACTCAGCAGTGGAATGTCGGCATGGGATATGACCAGCAGTGTGGTCCTGCGCACCATCTTGCTCTCTTGGACTGTCGTGTGGAGAAGGTTGTGCTGGGGAAGATTGTGGTGGTGGTGTGTGTCGACGGGGTGTGGAATGTCGGGAACCCCTACGAAACAAGTCTGTGAAGAAATGTTTGATATCCGGCAACATAACATTTTTCCACGTTGAAATGGCATCTCTTTTAACCTTTTCTGCCGTCATACTTGATACTTCCTCCATAAACTGACGATCTCGATGTCGTGTATGCCCTCGAGCATGCTTTCCCTTATCTTGCGGTGGGGCTCGGTCTCTCAAATCATACGTTTTTGGATCAGCCGTCGACTCTGATTGATGGGGGGAACTCATAGGCCTCTCAATCCGAGGGTTACGTACAATTGGTATCCCCTCTTTGATCGGATTCACCGGTCTCTCATAGCGCACACCGAGAATATTATCTGATAAAAATGATCTCCAGTACTTCGTTCCCTCTTCTTCTTCACCATCTACTTCAAGTGACTCATGGCATACCACCCCTGAAAGAAATTGATAGTCCAAATCCACCTGCATAGCAGCCACCATTATCCGCCTCAGACAACGAGGAAGGGCATCATGAAACCATGCGACCCAAACCAGGTATAGCCTCGAATGCCCACAACTGCAGTACCCACACAGCCCCGTAGAAATGCCACTTGTTTTCCAATCCCGACCTGTCCGTCCTTAGATTATTAATATAGTTCTTCAAACCACGAAATGTATAACCGCCCCACGAAAATCTATTCCACCCGTCGAGATCATCCACCAATACCCAAATCCATGGCGCCACCAACTTTCTATCATCATGTCCCAATCCCATAAAATAAAATACTAGAACATTGGCCACCTGAATATGGAGTGTGCTGTCAGGATCATTAATATTCTGCTCTTTAAAGCGGGTCAGGAGATCCTTACCAGATATTGGAGTAGATTGACAAAATTGCTGATATACATAAACATTATCCGGTGAGTGCTCGGCGTGTGGATCAAATGTTGCGGGTCCAAATCTCAAACCCGACACTAAGCAATACTCCTGAGGTCCAAATCTGATATTTTTATCACCAATACGGAACCAGGTCTCGTACTCAGGAGCACCAAACACCTCTATTTCTCTAGCCATAATCATATGTAGCGCTTTCCCGCATCCCTTGCCCTCCGGCCATTTCATAAAATGGCCAAAACAACCGGCCATAAATCGTTCAAGCAAGTCTTGACCCCCAACTTCTATCAGTCGTGCCCTAATCTCTTTTAAAACAGAAATCTTGTAGTATACGTTCACTTTCGGACTTACTTTCATAGCAATTTTTCTTTCCAGATCCAACCATTCTACAAATTAATTCACATAAATCACGAATCATAACCAAAAAATAAACGGTAAAATACTGAAAAGGAACATTTGGTCACGATAAAGACAAAAATGGTCCCGATCACATTTACATTAAATACGAACGGTACCCTTTATTTATTATCGTGACCATATTTTCTTTTTTCATATCCCATATAATAATTAAATAACCAAATAATTTATATTAAATTTCAAAATCATCAAGATCTATATAATCAAACAAATATATAGATAAAAAGGATTGAAAAACCAAACTAGTCGAAATACAAAACTGTTGTATAGTCTAATTAATAAAAATGAGTTCCTCAATCCCAAACAAATCCAAATATTTTAATTAGTAAAAAATTAGTTCATTAATCCCAAACAATTCCTAATTAAAATATTCTAATTAAAGCATGCATTAATAATAAATAAAATATAATAGTCCTACAAACCAAATCTAATATATAAACGTGATTAAACATGTAATAGTGCAATAGAAATCGACATGTTTAAAATTTAAAAATTAGAACATATAACACGTAATTATCATAATGTAAGCTTAATATTCAACACAAAATCATAAGATAATCATGCTCGAAATACAAAACTTAAGATTAAAAAAAATACGGTACCGATTGGTCGAACAAAAAATACATAATAAAAAAATGGTCACGGTAAAGAAAAAAATGGAACCGATCAAGTTTTGAAAATGACGACCGGTACCATTTATTCAGCAATCGTGACCAATTTATTTATTTTTATATTCAATCTAATAATTACAGAAACCAATAACCTAGATTAAATTTCTAAATTATCAAGATCTATATAATCAAACAAATATTACAACATAGCACGTAATTTTCATAATTTAAGCATAATATTCAACACAAAATCATAAAATAATCACGCTCTAAATACAAAACTTAACATTAAAAAAATACGGTACCGATTGGTCGAAAAAAGAAACATGTAACCAAAAAAAAAATTGGTCACGGTAGGTAAAAAATGGTATCGATCAAGAATTAGAGATACATGATCGGTACCATTTATTCAAAAATCGTGACCAAATTTTCTTTTGCGATTTAATCTAATAATTACATAAATCAATAACCTAAATTTCTAAAGTATTTCTACATCATCAAAAATTATAAATAAATATCAAAAAATTGGTACCAATAGAAATTGTTTTAGATTACTAACCTCTTCTAGTGGTTGGTTGGTGTTTCTTGTTGATGAACTTGAGGACGCCATATTTATCCCCCTTCTCCGGCGTCACGTGATTTCACCATCGTCCGGTACCAATCGGTACCCTTTAAATTGCAAATTGAGGTTGAGATATGAGAGAAAATGAAGAAGGCCGGTGTGCTATCGGTACCAAAAAATCACCTTGGTGGTTTAAAAGGTGAATTTGGTGGTGAAAAATTGGAGTTATTACGTGGTGGGTGGTAGATGGGAGGTGGGGGACGGTTTAATGGATCAAAGACTCACAAAAACTCACCATAAATTTAAAGTGAGCAGACTGCAGACTGACATCTTTTTGTTGGAATGAATCTCATTATTTTTTGTGAAGATTCCATTGACTTTGGTGTAGAAAATACACTTTTTGTGGGCCAGAGGACCTATAGCACACCCCTTATAACAAAAGGATATATTGCAAATCCACTATCCACAAAGGGAATATAAACATACAATAACTCATTTAAAAAATATTCAACTAATTGTAGCAACCCGAAATTTATTTTGCTATTTTCTTCTTAAATAGTTTATATTATATTTTTATTGCAATTACTTATTTAAGTCTTATAAGTCGCGCCTAGAGTTATTGCATGAGCATAAGCATGATTATATATTTATTTAATTTGTATGGCCCAAAATATTTATGATTTGAGTCCAAAGAAAATTAATGCATTTTTTTTTAGAGTCAAGACTTCCATTTTCTTTTAAGTGCTATTTTCATTCTATTATTATTTTATTCTTGGAGAATAAGAAGTAATTTAACTTGTTTGCTTATATTATTAGGATTTGCTTTGCTGCACGGGAGTAAGGATAATCTCGTAGGGAACTTATCATTTAGAAAATTATATATATATATATATATATATATATATATATATATATATTGGTATTAATCTTATTTACAGAGATAAAGTTCAAATGCTATGAAAAATACGTATTTTAGTTTGACCTTATAGAATAAATCGAAGGTGATAATTGTAAAGGATTTTTCATTCAAGTTTTCATGTACTAATAGGATTCTTAGAAATTATTAAAATAAGTATATCTATTCAAATCTTCCTTAACCTCTGCGATTTAAGCTTTCTTGGAGAGTAATTATTCGGAGATTTGTGTATATCCTTTCTACGTGATTTCTCTAGTATAAAAGAAGGTATATTTCATTTTTTTTCCTCCTCACGCACACAAAACTTTTTCGACAAATAATTTCGGATTTAAAGCTTATAGAGGTATTTCTCTTTCCATCTCGTTTTTATCCTCTTCGTAAAAATCCGGCATCGCGCAGCTCCCACCGCGGGCGGACGGCTGCTGTCTCTGCCAAAAGAAAAAAAATCGAGTCCTGCTCATTCTTTTTATCGTAACTCTGATGCCATGTGTTTTGTATGTTCTTGATCTTCTCTTCTGCCGAAAGGAAAGAAATTTAGGAGGTTATGTATTATTCAATAATTATGGTTTCAATATGATTTTCGTTTCATTGTCTTTCTGCTTAGAATTTCCATATGTATGTTAATGTGTGTATAGAACTAATGTGTCCATCAGTGTGTATTAATGGTTGTGAGATTGTTTTTTTATTATTATTAAAAGTTGTCAGATTTTGGTTATAGTTGATAAATTAAGCTTTTATATATATATAAATATACGTGCGTGTGTGTGTATTACATAAAGCACTCATAAGTTTGATGCACACATGTTTTTATTAACTTGTTTTTAAACTTATACTATTAATATATAGAGTGAATTAATACGATTGTGTAATAGTCAATTAATTAATATCAATTCTTTGGATTTCATGCATTTTAATATTCCATAATCATTTATAGGATCAGCGCGCAGGACTTAATTAGTTAATTTGCAAGTTTTTCCAAGTCAGGAGTCAAGAAGGTTAAGGTGGGGTTAAAGTTGCATTTAATATTTATCCTTATTATATAATTTGCACTGTTTATATACGTGTGATATGCAGGTAGAGCCTTCGGGCTAATTCAGTAAAAGAAGTTAGCCTTCGGGCTATTTGAGACTAAGCAGTTATAGCCTCAGGACTACGAGACAGTAAAGTTAAAGCCTTCGGGCTAGCAGTTAAGCCTTCGGGCTACGAGACAATAAAGTTAAAGCCTTCGGGCTAGCAGTTAAGCCTTCGGGCTACCAGTTAAGCCTTCGGGTTACCAGACAGTTAAACATTGCTTTCGGGCAATGTGATTAAAGTTTACAGTTTTTCCATATATTTTATTGTTGTAACTTATATAATTTGGATAAATGCACCCCCCCTGAGTTTATAGTACTCACCCCAAAACTATATCTTTTTCAGGAGAGGACTCGGGCAATGATCGGCGTGGCGCGTGATGATGGTCGATTATTAAGAAATATTAAGAATAAATCCTAGGGTTTATATTTTCAGTTGGACATTTTATATTATTTTATTTTCCGCTGTATCTTTGAGTTAAATATTTTATTAAGTTTTCAATAATAATATTCCTTTTTATTTAAATAAATTGGGGCGTTACACTAATTTATTTGATATTTGAGATTTCCAGTTCCAGGTGAATTCACTACAAGAAAAAAGGTTATAGACAACGGGGAAAACGCGTTGTCTTTAACGAATATCCCCGTTGTCTACAGCCTTGTTGTCTATTACAGGCCGCTTATAGACGACGGGGAAAACCCGTTGTCTATTACACTATAGACGACGGGGAATCACCGTTGTCTATCGTGTTATAGACAACGCATTTTCCCCGTTGTCTATAGTGTAATAGACAACGGGTTTTCCCCGTTGTCTATAACCAAAAACCGTGTTGTCTATAGCTTAATAGACTACTGTTTTCGTTCAGATAGACAACGCGTCTTCCCCGTTGTCTATAGCGTGATAGACAACACACTTTCCCCGTTGTCTATAACCTAATAGACAACGCACTTTCCCCGTTGTCTATTACGTCATACACAATATTAATTTTATTATTTTGTCTATTCTTTGTATAAACCTGGACAATATTTCATATGTTGATCATTTCTCAAAGAAATCCATAATACAATAAATTAACACTTAAATCATAAACTATTATAAAATAAAACTTAACATCATACAATCAAACATCTCATTTTCATCCCATGTTGTATCCACTCCACATAACAAATGTTCTACAACTAGCTAATTAAATTTATCTAAAAAAAACATAAATATGAATGTTACTTTGGGGAAGAAGAGACACGATGGTATAGAGTTTGGGGGGATTTTTCAAACAATAAAGACCACGGCTACACCAAGTACGTCGTCCATAACACAAAAAAATAACATTTTTAGACGATGGGCATAATAGTAGCTGTCCATATGTCTAATAGACAAGGGTGGGATTAATTACGTCGTCTATAGCAGCAAAAATATAGCGCTTATAGACGACGGGGCAAAAACCGTCGTCTATATATCCTAAAGACAACGTGTTTGGAAGTGTGTCGTCTATAGCTCTCATAGACGACGCTTTTTGCTGCCCGTCGTCTACAGCCGCGTGTATAACACGACGGCTACCATTCTACCCGTCGTCTATTTCATAAAAGACAACTTCTTTAATAAACCCGTTGTCTATCTGTTGTTGTCTATATGCGATTTTCTTGTAGTGATTTGTAGTACATTCATTAGTTACATAGCTATTCAAATGCATAATTCTGATCTTAAATTTAATTATAATTTTTATATAATAGTATATAATATAACTATAACGAGTATCGTGGAAATTGTAATTTATTCATGAGAAACTACAAATGTCCATTATTTTGTGTTAGAAAATGTATCGGTTTTTGTGCAGGGGTTTTTCTCTAAAAATTAACTACATTAATTTATGAGAGGAATTTCATTCTAATCAGTATAGAGATAGTGTGTACCTCATACGACCACTTTTGATAGCGGGTGTAAGCAGTACCCACTGACCCACCAATAAGATTATTATATCCATTTTTGTGTATAAAATATTATATAAAATAAGGGAAAATATTGATATATACTAGTCAACCTTATAATCATACAATATGCGTAAATTCTTTTACCCTTCTACTGAATTTATTCATTACATACTCTGATTTATCAATTCAATTTTTCAACTTGGAGATAAATCATGCAACACTATCAGGCCCATCACACTTCCGTATAAATAAATTCTACGTATACCAACTTTATACTTTTTTGACCGGAATGCTGCCGGGTATTTTCGCCGGAAGTTTTAGGGACCTCGTCCAACCACACGATCGCAACCGATGGTTTCCAGACGCAGACTCCTTCAGCAGCACACAACACAGCCCTCGTTCGTTTCCTACCCGGGGCGTAGGGTTTTCGGTCGGTACACAAAGAAAATAATATACTGGAAGGGATGAACAAAAGCCCAAACTTTTATTTAGGAATTATATAATATTTATTACAACATAAGTATATCTCCTTTTGGGAGGAGACAGTCTTGTTTAGCTACCTATGGTAGCGTTATTGAAATACATAAACTAAACTATACTAGAATAGGCACTATAACAATTTTATTTTTGGAGAGAGCAGAGAAGATGGTGTAGAGGATTCCTGATGGATTTTTGATGATCAATGCTCTCTTCAATCCTTGTTTATATAGAGGTCTGTGTGAAAGGTGTAGTACCCCGCTTTTTCATAACCAATCCTAGTAATTAATTAAGAGCTCGTCTAAAAGAATTAAGTTGTGAGAACTTAGAAAGAAAATAAGTTTCGGCAATTTATTTTTAATTTCGGATTTTTTTTCCATAAATTTTTTTTTAGAGAAAGCTTATATTGGAGTTGGAGAAACTCTAATAATTTTTATAGTTCAAGAGCTTTTTAATTAAAGCCGTTATTATTAACTGATTAACGTTTGATTGATTAATGGATTTAATAATCAATTTAAATTAATAATTATATGCATAATGTTTAATTCATTAATGTAGTATTTCGTCTTTCTTGAGTATTAAGATTTATTAAATTAGTAAGAAAGATAAGATTTCAGTAAAAGAAAAATTTTCGTTCAGAACATTTATCCGGCAGATATATTCTACCGGAAAAATGAGTTTTAATTAAGAATGATCGTCTCGGTTAATCCGAAACGAAGAAGTTTTTACATTTATCAATAAATGATAAATGTTTAGTCATAAATTGACTGAAAGAAGAATTTAATTTGATTACGTGAAATTTTACGTAATTTATCGCTTAAAAATTTAGTTTCGGTCGATTTGAAAATATTTCGAATCTCCGATTCTTTCTGTGAAATTTTTATCTAGGGTTCGTCAAACCCTAAATTAAATTCCTATGTTGAGAAATTTGAAGTTTAATTAATGAGTAATTAGTAATTAATTAATTGAATTAATTAAGGATTTAATTAATTATCCTAATTACTATTCATCATAAATATCTAAGATATTTATGATGAATAGTAATCTAAACTTATCTATATATATGAGATTATCATCTTCATCTTCACCCCGCTCATTCATCTCTCTCGGTACATACACACACATGCACACACTCCATTGATGATCAATCTTTGAGCTCAAGAAGCAAGATCAATTCATCCTTAAATCTATAATCAAGGTTGGATCTATGTTCTTCCAAGTTCTTAGTTTTCTTTCCATGGTGGAAATCTTTTCTACATATATATATGTATATATTTTCGAAAATTAGGAAAAAGTGTGGAAGTAATTGGATGATGTTCATATCTTAGTATGATGTTTATAAAATGTTTATATCATGATTAGATGATCAATTATGAATTTAAATGATGCATGAGAAACCCTAGCTCATATATATATATATATACGATCGATCATTTTTGGAAGAAATTAAGAAATGGTTGAATGATCTTGATATGATAGTATGATGCTTATATGATGTCTAGATGATCATTGGTATGATTAAATTAAGCATGAAGAACCCTAAACCTAATTTTCTATTATTTTTTTCGAAATGTAGCTTAAATTTAGGAGTTTTTGATCCTTTGATCCTATGATGGAATTGATGATGGATTAATGTTTATGAAGTTGAAATAAGCCTAGAATGAATTTTTAAGTAATTATGTTATAATTGAGGTTTATAATTTAAATTAACATGATTGGAAGTGATTAGAATGAAATTTGGATTTTAAATTCTTAATTTATCAAAAGGACCGAAATATATATGTACAATAAAGCCATGTATTTGATTTTTTAATGAAGAAAATAATGATAGAAATGGAATCTACGTTAAAAATTAAGTGACGTAGAATTTTTCGGAATTTTAATACAAAGTTTTGAAATTTAGAGTTTCTAGAGTTTAAATTGCTGGATTAAGTCAGATGGATCCGGCATTTCATTAAGTCACTGGATTTACCGAGCCGAACTCGGTCATTGGAATTACTCATTGGATCCGATCGATTTACGGATTACCTTTGGCCACTTGAACTCGGTCAGTAACTTGGAATTGAATTGAACTCGGTCATTGGAATTACTGATTTGAACCCTCAATTACTGGACTCGGTCATTGAATTACCAAAGTGAACTCGATCAGTTGGAATTACCAATGAATTTAGATTACTGTTACCCGATCTGGCCAAATGTTGGACCACTGACCATTGGAATTACCTGATTGGACCCGATCAATTGGATTCAATAACTCGGTATTGAATTTACCTAAATTGGAACCTAATTTGGAATTACCATTGAACCCAATAATTGGATTTATAGTGAACCGATCATAATTGGAATTATTTTAATTGGACCGCCAATTGAATTACCAAATTGAACTCGATCAATTTGGATTACCAATTGGACTACTACCGGTCAGCTGACTGAATATTTAACTCGAAATTGTCACGGCCGACTTGTTTTCCGAAGCATTCGGTTTTCCGGCTAGCGGTTTTAAGCCGGCTCGGTTTTCCGGATAACTCGGTTTTCCAAATTTAGCTTGTTTTTTCCAGACAAATTGATTTATCCAAATTGATCTTTGCTCGGCTTGTTTTCGGTTGTTTCTTTCAGAACTCAAAAGTTAAAATATTAGCTATTTTTCCTAATGATAAGCTTAAGTGGTTAATGATGAAATATGTGATTTTATGTTTCTAAGTGTTTCCTGAAGTTGTAATCGATTAGCTATCGATTAAAGAGTTAAGTAAAGTAGAAAAAGTATTAGAAAAGTTAAGTTTTACATTGCCGAGAGAAAACTTAGAAAGCCGAGTCGAAGTAGAGAATTCGTATTATGGCGACGTTGCAGCATCGCTCATTTCTTTGTTTAATTCTTCTCGCTCTTATGTTAAAACCAAATTCTTAAATGAAGGCTCGAGCGGGACAGTAAATTGAGGGAAAAGCCGAGAAGCAAAAGTGTAGTTAAAGTAGCTTCAATTCAGGTGGGCTTTTCTAACTAAAGAAATGACAAATGATATACATATATATGATTATATATATATGTGATGTTTTTAAGTTGATTAACTTGCCTAATGTTTGTATGATACCATCTGCGTAGCAAGATGAATTCAAATTCTACGCAAGCGTAGGATTTGTGTACACTTAGATGTAATCATGTGCCTTCATAAAGATGGGCCGATTACAAGTGTTTGAGAAGGAGGCCTCCTTCTCAACACTATCACTATGTGATTATAGATCTGGTACATACCTCATAAAAGTATATGTCTCGGCTGGACAAATATGATTTGCGAGAAAAGAAAATGTTGAGCATGCACGGGTTTGTTTTTGAGAAAAATTACTTGTGCTTATGCTCTATGGCAAGTTTAATCACTAACTCCAAGAAGTAAATTTTTAAGTATTTTTGGCATGTACCGAGTACTTTGTACTCGCCCTTGTATATATATTTTTTTAAATGTGCAGTGTTAGCTTGGAATGAGGATGATGTGTCTTTGGATGGATGATGTTGTTGTTAAATACTTAAAGGTTGTTTTGAAGTGTTTAGACCTAGAATATATGTCTTCATACATATATTCTCTCGTATTCAATGCAAGTTTATGAAGTTTGATATTGTATAATGATGTTGGATTTTAGAGTCGATGTTAAAGTCGAACTCTTTTCCTTTTTGTCAAGTTCTTTTGAAACTCAAATATCCACTTGATTATATATATATATATATATATATGTTGTTTGTTGTTTGAGAAAGCTTTGTCGAACTTGAAACAGCTTTTCTTTATCGTGCTTTTGTGATCCTAAAATCAGCTTGTCGTCTTCTTGTTTCTTGTTGATAATATGTTTGAACAGGTCTATTGAATTCCGAAATTTGATTAAGTTATATTCGTTGATTTTGAAACATGTATGTCATATTTATTCTAAGTTGAGAAATCATTGAGCATAAGTGTCCTTGTTCTTATTAACTGATAGCCGGGTCGCTATCTTATCCTTTGGTTAATCATAAATTGTGTACGTCGTGGGACCCACCGCTTTGTCATCTAAATTCTAGGCCGGGTCACGGACAGTAGTGGTATCGGAAAGCAGTGTCTGTTCGCTCTAATACATTAGTTCTTAAAAGTCTAGTCTAGTTTGAATTCCTAGACTAATCGAGAGCAAGGTCTGTTGCTCGAAGTTTATATTTCTTAAAGTCTAGTCTGGTTTGAATTCTAGACTAGTCGAGTTTTAACAACAACGAAATTCCAGCATCTCATCTCATCCGGCAAACCAGGTACGCATTTAAAAGTTTTCTATGTTTAAAAAGTTTAAAATTTGAAGTTCCATGTGGTCGACGGATCGTTATGTGGACTTGATCAACCCACATAACTAGAAACTCAGTAATATGGTTCTTCCGCTTTTATAATGAAAATAAATAATGAGATGAAGTTAGAAAGTTTGAGATATGAGATTGTGTAGTGGAATTGAGACCTTAATGAGGTTGTAAGTTGGCGAATAATTGTGCAAGTAAGTTGGTAGTTTAAATGTACCATGAGTTTGGTACCATCATTTGGAAGCGAAATTAGCTTCTCGAAGTGACGAGGCCATGAGAGAGTTTCAGCATATGCGTATGAGTACATAGAGACGTTAGCTTCAGCATGTTTCCATCGTGGTTGCATGGATATTAATAAGACTATTATTTCAGGAGTTCTCGAAATAGTAAGATTTATTTCCTCTTTTTCCCGACGAGTGAATGGAGCAAGACTTCAAGATTCGATGTCGCAAGACAACCCAATTCCTTTTCTTATTCCTTAAGGGAATTTCGAGTCATTATTTCTCCTCGTTCTAATGAATATAGTTTTGATGAAAACTTATTTATTTCTCAGCCGTTGTCGAATGGCTATGTTTCATCTCCACCTTTATTAAATATTTTTGTTTCGTTTGAGCCTTTTGCTTCGGTGAACGCCTTGGTTCCAGCCTCATATTGATATAGTTCCATTAAATCCTTTTCTTTGGATACTCTTCAAGTTTTGAACTCTTCAAAGCACGATTAATTCTTTGAACTCGACTTGTTTCTTTCGTTTCTACGAGAGGAGTACGTACGGACCGCATCATCATTTCAATAACAAGGAGATCGTTGACCCCAGGAGGTCAAAGAAACCGAAGGATATTTTTATCTTCGTTGTATGCCGTTTAGCCATCAAGGATTTCGGCCTAGTTTTAGGCCTTTTTCGGGTATGGTCGACGTGAGTGTTGTCCGTTTGACGTTACATGAAGTGGAGAAAGCCGAGGAGAGTACCGAGTTTGAAAGTAAGGAAGAAAAGAAGAAGAAGATCCATTAGAGAATAAGCGAGAGAGAGGTTCGAGAGCTGGCGTTAATTTAATAGATTAATAATCGAACAAATTTTACGCTTGTTTAGTAGGTTTTCGTATAAAGATGCATAAAATGTTAAGTTTTCAAAGATTCGGTAGCGATGAAGAATTCCGCTCCGAGAAAGTAGTTTTGTGCGATGCCCTAAAATCACGGTTAATATGGGGAGTTTTTGTATAGAGAAAAATCCCTCGTTTTTTGAAACGAGTTCTCGAAGAGGTAAATTTTTTCCGTTATAAGAAGAAGTATGGCCAAAGCAGTCATTTTAGAAAATTTCCGAGTTTTGTATTTATGTCGGATATTATATCTTAAAAATGAATTAATGAAACAAGAATTTTTTTGAAGTAAAATAAAGTTTATTTTAGTAAATAAAGCGTTAAAACAAGAATTGAAAGATAGAAAGTTCGTTGAGAGCATAAAGAATCGAAGGATAAATTTTCAGTCATAAAAGTCGTGAAACGGCCGCACTTCGTAGATTTCTCGAAATTAATACGGGCGAGAAGTCAGCCATCTCCTAGACTCAGCACTCGGCGAAGGAAGCGAGGACACGGGAACTCGGCGTCCGGCGAGTCCCGCCGGTCCCGTGACACAGGCGGCGGCTGTTCTGCCACCTTTTACTCCGGAGACCATAACTTCCTGTTCGTTTAACAGAATTCAGATCCGTAAATTGGGTTAGAAACTAGATATCCGTGGTTTTCTAATGGTACCCTGCACGCCCCCTGGTTCTAAATATTCTGTTCTGAAATTCAGTTTCAATCTGCTACAATTGTGCAGATTTTTCTATAAACTATTTCTTTCAAGTTTAATCAATTTATTCTGATTTCTTGGAACTTTCTAAATCAAATTCTTACTCATCGATGTAAGCTTGAGATCCTTTATGTGAGGAGCTTTCGTAAAGCGAGATGATGAATTAATTTCAAGCAAGGCGATTATTTATTGTTGGGAAGTAAAGTGATCGGGAGACACCGTTGGAAAACGACAAGAAGATGAAAGCAATCGGAGAAAAAGAAGAAAAATGAGTATGAAAAAGAGAATTAAAATAATGAAGGGTGAAAACATAGCTTAAAGTATGAAAGATCGAAAGAAGCAGTACAGTAACTCGACTCAGCGTCAGTTGGGCAGGAGCGACCACTGACCATGAAAGGTCAGCCATGGTTGAGCCCAGCAAACGCTGGACTTGGGCGAGTCGCGGCCTGTGTTTTCTTCGTCCATTCCATTCTTCATTCGTTTCATTCGTCATTGTTTCATTTGTCGTCCGTTATTCATTTCATTCATCGTTAGTTTAGTTCTTGGTTGTTTTGTTGTGTTCTTGTTTTATTTTCCGTTAGTTATATTCTAATTATGATTTAGAAAAAAGTTTGAGATAAAGTTAATATCTCAAAAGAATTTATAATGAAGTTTATATGTCAAGATGATGTTATTCAGAATGCATGAGCTAATTATATTTAGCAATTTTGAGCATGAAAAATAATTGCTACTTGAATTATTTTTATGCTTAATTATTGAAGTGATTATATGAAGAAAATGAATCGTGTGATTCATTATTTATGATAATGAGAGTAAATCGGTTGATTCATTAATTATGATGAGCATGTTATGTATGATGTGAGTAAGAATTTTTCTAAAGTTTTTTTTAAAACCTAGAAAAATTTTATCTCTTTAATTTAAAGAAAGTAAGAATTTTACTAATTAACCAACTTAGAAAGTAAAATTCGTTTTAAAGAAAGTAGAATTCTTCAGCAAACCCTTAGTTGTTTAATCAGAATGCCACCAAGAAATATACCAAGAGGTAGAGGAAGAGAAAGGGTGGATGGCGAGCAAGAAAGAGAACTTACCCCACCTCCTCAGCCTGAAAGGAGGGTCGAAGAACTTTTTCTTCGACAAAATCCTCCGACCTTCGACGGAAAAGGAAATCCGTCAGTAGCAGAAGAGTGGATCCGCGCGTTAGAACGAATCTTTAGGTTTCTTCGATGTGATGATCATGAGCGTCTCACATGTATGACATATCAGCTGAAAGGATCTGCCGACTATTGGTGGGAAACCCGTCAGAGAATTTATACTCCCGAACAGTTTGAAAATCTCACTTGGGAGCAATTCAAAGAAGCCCTCTTTGAGAAGTACGTTCCGAGAAGTTATCGCAAGCCAAAAGAAAACGAGTTTGCAAGTCTCAAGCAAGGGGATAAGACGGTGTCGAGTACGATCGTGAATTTTGTGAGTTAGCTCGTTTCGCCCACGATAAAGTTGATTCAGATGAGAAGATGTCCGAACTTTTCGTGCCGGACTTAGGCAAGATATAAAAGTGGTCTTAGCAAGTCGAGTGCTATGACCTACGGCGAAGCGTTAAATCGAGCCTTAGATATGGAGTTGGCAATGCAGCGGGAAAAACCGATTCAGACTCCAAAGACCTTCCCCAAATCAATTCCCAATGGCCGATAAATCGCAAGCTTCGCACCAAACTCATATTCAAAAGGAAAATAAGTGGAATGCTGAAAATCAACCTAGCAAGAAGTCATGGTATGGGCAAGAGTCACCAAAGAATCGACCCAAGAAAATATAGACCTCCTATTGTTGGTCAAGGTAGCTCGTCTCGGAGACGGCAAGGAATTTCTCCATGCTCTAAGTGCGGAAAAATGCACTGTGGAATTTGCAGAAAGCGGAAGTAACAAATGCGCTATGCATGTGGGCAACCCGGTCATTACTCTTATCGGTGCCCAAAATAAGCAAGAAATGGCGGTGGAGGAAGACCAAATCGGTCTCGGCCTCGACATCTAAAGGCCATGGAAGGAGTCCTCAGCCAAATCGGCCAGCCCGCAAAGAAGAGCGAGCAAAGGCAACATCAGAGAGATTTTGATCTCAATCAGGAAACATGCATCAAGGATCAGGGCAATCTAACAGTTATGGGTTGGATGAGTGATGTACCTGTAATAATTCTTTTAGATACTGGTGCATCACATTCCTTTATATTGAGTTCATGCGTAGATACTCTTAGCCTTAAGTTAGAACTAGCTAGCCAGAACTTAAGAGTATCGACCCGATAGGTAAAGCTACCTCATCCACACATGTTTGCCCTAATCTAGAATTTGAAATTGATTCCCTTAAGATGTCAGCAAACCTTCTTGCCATACCTCAGAAGAGTTTATGTTAAAGCCAATACCTCAGGGTAATGTGTATAGACTACAGAGAGTTGAATTAGTTGATGTTGAGGAATTGATATCCTTTGCCATGGATAAATCGATCGCGTTAGTAAGGGTTAAATAGAGACACCACGGGCCAGAGGAAACAACGTGGGAACTTGCAGATAAGATGAAGGAAAGTATTTCCGAGCTTTTCCCTCGAGATAAGTAAATTTCGGGACGAAATTTATTTTTAGGGGGAGAGAATGTAGTACCCCGCTTTTTCATAACCAATCCTAGTAATTAATTAAGAGCTCGTCTAAAAGAATTAAGTTGTGAGAACTTAGAAAGAAAATAAGTTTCGGCAATTTATTTTTAATTTCGGATTTTTTTTCCATAAATTTTTTTTAGAGAAAGCTTATATTGGAGTTGGAGAAACTCTAATAATTTTTATAGTTCAAGAGCTTTTTAATTAAAGCCGTTATTATTAACTGATTAACGTTTGATTGATTAATGGATTTAATAATCAATTTAAATTAATAATTATATGCATAATGTTTAATTCATTAATGTAGTATTTCGTCTTTCTTGAGTATTAAGATTTATTAAATTAGTAAGAAAGATAAGATTTCAGTAAAAGAAAAATTTTCGTTTCAAGACATTTATCCTGATATATTCTACCGGAAAAATGAGTTTTAATTAAGAATGATCGTCTCGGTTAATCCGAAACGAAGAAGTTTTTACATTTATCAATAAATGATAAATGTTTAGTCATAAATTGACTGAAAGAAGAATTTAATTTGATTACGTGAAATTTTACGTAATTTATCGCTTAAAAATTTAGTTTCGGTCGATTTGAAAATATTTCGAATCTCCGATTCTTTCGTGAAATTTTTTATCTAGGGTTCGTCAAACCCTAAATTAAATTCCTATGTTGAGAAATTTGAAGTTTAATTAATGAGTAATTAGTAATTAATTAATTGAATTAATTAAGGATTTAATTAATTATCCTAATTACTATTCATCATAAATATCTAAGATATTTATGATGAATAGTAATCTAAACTTATCTATATATATGAGATTATCATTTTCATCTTCACCCCGCTCATTCATCTCTCTCGGTACATACACACACATGCACACACTCCATTGATGATCAATCTTTGAGCTCAAGAAGCAAGATCAATTCATCCTTAAATCTATAATCAAGGTTGGATCTATGTTCTTCCAAGTTCTTAGTTTTCTTTCCATGGTGGAAATCTTTTCTATATATATATATGTATATATTTTCGAAAATTAGGAAAAAGTGTGGAAGTAATTGGATGATGTTCATATCTTAGTATGATGTTTATAAAATGTTTATATCATGATTAGATGATCAATTATGAATTTAAATGATGCATGAGAAACCCTAGCTCATATATATATATATACGATCGATCATTTTTGGAAGAAATTAAGAAATGGTTGAATGATCTTGATATGATAGTATGATGCTTATATGATGTCTAGATGATCATTGGTATGATTAAATTAAGCATGAAGAACCCTAAACCTAATTTTCTATTATTTTTTCGAAATGTAGCTTAAATTTAGGAGTTTTTGATCCTTTGATCCTATGATGGAATTGATGATGGATTAATGTTTATGAAGTTGAAATAAGCCTAGAATGAATTTTTAAGTAATTATGTTATAATTGAGGTTTATAATTTAAATTAACATGATTGGAAGTGATTAGAATGAAATTTGGATTTTAAATTCTTAATTTATCAAAAGGACCGAAATATATATGTACAATAAAGCCATGTATTTGATTTTTTAATGAAGAAAATAATGATAGAAATGGAATCTACGTTAAAAATTAAGTGACGTAGAATTTTTCGGAATTTTAATACAAAGTTTTGAAATTTAGAGTTTCTAGAGTTTAAATTGCTGGATTAAGTCAGATGGATCCAGCCAGCTTGATTAAGTCAGCTGGATTTACCTAAATTGAACTCGATCATTGGAATTACTGTTTGGATCCGATCAGTGGATTTACGCAATTGAACTCGGTCACTGAATTACTCATTTGAACCGATCGTGGATTTACCTTTTGGACTCGATCAACTGAATTATGCAATTGGACTCGATCATTGAATTACCTACCAGACGATGGAATTACCGAATTTGGACCTAGTCATTGAATTGGATCATCTACTGGAATTACCTAAATTGACCTGATCAATTGGATTCTTATTCACTAGATGATCATTGGATTTACCACTGACGTTAGCCATTGGATTTACCTGTTGAACTCGAGTCATTGGAATTACCTAAATTGAACCTAAAGTCATTGGATTTACCTAAATTAACTCGATTCGTGAATTACTCATTGGACCAGTCGAGTGGAATGACCATTAACTACGTCGATGGATTTACCTAATTGGACGATCGTGAATTACCTGAATTGAATCCGATTGGATTAACTCGGTAATCCGACCATTCGGTTTGCCTACGGTTTTGGGCAGTTTTTAAGCCAGCTCAGTTTTCCAGATAACTCAGTTTTTCCAGCTAGCTTGTTTTTCCAGACAGCTTGATTTATCCAGCTGATCTTTGCTCAACTTGTTTTCAGTTGTTTCTTTCGTAAACTCAAAAGTTAAAATATTAGCTATTTTTCCTAATGATAAGCTTAAGTGGTTAATGATGAAATATGTGATTTTATGTTTCTAAGTGTTTCCTGAAGTTGTAATCGATTAGCTATCGATTAAAGAGTTAAGTAAAGTAGAAAAAGTATTAGAAAAGTTAAGTTTTACATTGCCGAGAGAAAACTTAGAAAGCCGAGTCGAAGTAGAGAATTCGTATTATGGCGACGGCATCGCTCATTTCTTTGTTTAATTCTTCTCGCTCTTATGTTAAAACCAAATTCTTAAATGAAGGCTCGAGCGGGACCAGTAAATTGAGGAAAAGCCGAGAAGCAAAAGTGTAGTTAAAGTAGGCTTGATTGTGGGCTTTTCTAACTAAAGAAATGACAAATGATATACATATATATGATTATATATATATGTGATGTTTTTAAGTTGATTAACTTGCCTAATGTTTGTATGATACCATCTATTTAGCAAGATGAATTCCCTACGCATAAGGTGGGATTTGTGTACACTTAGATGTAATCATGTGCCTTCATAAAGATGGGCCGATTACAAGTGTTTGAGAAGGAGGCCTCCTTCTCAACACTATCACTATGTGATTATAGATGCGGTACATACTCATAAAGTATATGTCCGTCGTACAAATATGATTCTGAGAAAGAAAATGTTGAGCATGCACAGGTTTGTTTTTGAGAAAAATTACTTGTGCTTATGCTCTATGGCAAGTTTAATCACTAACTCCAAGAAGTAAATTTTTAAGTATTTTTGGCATGTGCCCACTGAGTACTTTGTACTCAGCCCCTTGTATATATATTTTTTTTTAAATGTGCGGTGTTAGTGAATGAGGATGATGTGTGCTGGATGGATGATGTTGTTGTTAAATACTTAAAGGTTGTTTTGAAGTGTTTAGACCTAGAATATACGTCTTCATACATATATTCTCTCGTATTCCGCTGCAAGTTTATGAAGTTTGATATTGTATAATGATGTTGGATTTTAGAGTCGATGTTAAAGTCGAACTCTTTTCCTTTTTGTCAAGTTCTTTTGAAACTCAGCCACTTGATTATATATATATATATATGTTGTTTGTTGTTTGAGAAAGCTTTGTCGAACTTGAAACAGTTTTCTTTATCGTGCTTTCTTGATCCTAAAATCGACTTTGTCGTCTTCTTGTTTCTTGTTGATAATATGTTTGAACAGGTCTATTGAATTCCGAGCTGATTAAGTTATATTCGTTGATTTTGAAACATGTATGTCATATTTATTCTAAGTTGAGAAATCATTGAGCATAAGTGTCCTTTGTTCTTATTAACTGATAGCCGGGTCGCTATCTTATCCTTTGGTTAATCATAAATTGTGTACGTCGTGGGACCCACCGGCTTTGTCATCTAAATTCTAGGCCGGGCTGCGACAAAAGGCCTCCCCCTGCATTATTGCTTCGGATGCTCTTATCCTTGGCCAGCTTGATTCCACGTGATTGAGGTCCTCAATTATCTTCCATTATTGAATGAAGACAACCAACTTTTGGTGTGAGGTCCCTTTCTTGTGACTAATGGACCACTTTTCTATTGATAGTGGTTCTCCTGTTGCTTTACCCATCTGTTATTTATTGGGTAATCACTTTTCCCTCCACCCACTACTGTCGTTTTCTTTTTAGTGGGTGCTCCAGCTTAGAGTCACATGACTCCACCAACCTGTGTCGGGAATCTACTTTTTTCCCGGGGCCCTGGGCGTCCTTGCTTTTGGCAGCGCCTTCTGCTCGAGATGCTCGTTGGACCGAGCCTTCTCTTTTCTCTTTCTGGGTAAGAACCCCTTCCCGAACTCTGGTTCCTTTTGGTTCTGACAATCCGAATAAATGCGCTCAGAAATGAGCCATGTTGCAGTATTTGCGATAAGTTTCTTTGCTCGTCGCAATCTTGTTTTCCCATAGCAAGGTTCTCTTTCTTTCGAAAGCTTCCTCTGCGAATCTTGTCGATTTTCCTGTCATAGTGTTTAACAGGAATGATCCGTTCACTGAATTCTGAAAGAATTTGAACGGGAACTTGACTTTGTCCATCTCAGTGAGACAGACCCATAATCCCCATGCTCTTCTGGTAGAGATGAGGTCTTCTGGTAATGTAGAGACTAGAGTAGTCTCTTTCTCTGCAGGCGCTTTGATCTTTTTGAGGGCGCGTGCATCTAGTCTTCGAAGCCTAATATAGTGGAAGGCTTCATGGTTTCCTTTCCCCGCTGGTTCTGGGGCTGCACTAATAAAATACAGCTCCAAAATATCACCTCGGCTAAGCTGTGGATTGTTAGCCCAGGTATCATACACCGCTTCTTGAATCCACTTAGGTAGATTCTTGATTTCGGCGAATGATGGAGATGTGGTATAAACTGAAGCAAGTGCTCCGAATTCATACCATCTTTTGACTTCGTGTGGATCTGAATTTGGCATCATCCACACCCGAGGATATTTCCCCGAAACATCAACCCTTATTTTTTATGGGTTGATTCCAGTCCTTGTATTGAGCTTCTCCCAGCTAGCTTGATATATCTGTCAATAAGAAGAAGAAGAAACCTCAATCTTATCAGTATTAATCTTAGAAGTGTCAGTCATTGGCCTAAGATTAATCTCTCCCTCTTTTTCCCCAGAGGTGCTGGGTTGACATGATGGTTCAGAGTGTGACTCCTGAATATCATCTTTTTCTTGGGGCAATGGTTCCGAAGATACCACCACCTTAGAACTTGGGCAAGAGGTATTTGAATCCTCTACTACAGGTTTAGAGCCCTGTACTTGAAACTCTTCTTTTACCAAAGGATCTTTGGCCACCCGAAGGATTGGTGTTTGGCATGCAGCCCAGAGTTGCCCCTGAGACCATATGCAAGCTCGTATTCTCTCGGTGACTTTCGTCTTATAGAGAGTCTGCAATCTTCCTGCTTGTTCAGCATTCAGAACGCACTCGTCCCACTCTCCCGTTAACATCTCCAGATTCTCTCTGAGATGCCTATGGGCCAGTAGAATGGAGTTCACATCAGTTTGCTCCATCTCTTGTTAGGAAATCTGCAAGAACATTTTCGTGAGATTTCAAAACGACAATATCATAAATATAATATTGGTATTCAGCTTGCCATCTAATTAATCTAGCCTTTTCAGGCTTAGATTCAATCTTGTTTCTTAAGAAGGCCTTAACCTGTGTGTTATCGACTTTCAAAGTAAATTTCTTTGCTAATAAAAATAAAGGCCATTTTTTAAACGTCTTTCGGACTGCAAAGAATTCTTTTTCGTTGATGTGCCATCGTACTGCCTCATCTTCTGAGAATAAACCACTACAGTATCTGCAGGGTTCTTCTCCATTAGGAGTGATCTTGCTTAAGACTGCTGCCCACCAATAATTACTAGCGTCTGTGTACATGACCAAGTCGTCTTCGTTCTGTGGTATCGAGAGTTTTGGGAGATTTCTGCAAACCTCTTTTAACTCTTTCATACCCTGTCGATGTTCTTCTGTCCAGAGGAACGGAACATCCTTTTTCAGTAAAGTACTGAAAACTATTCTATGTTTCACGAGATCGTTAATGAATGGTCCCGCAAAATTAACAACTCCCAAGAAACTCTGAAGTTGTTTCTTTTCCTTTAGATTTTCAGGAAAATTCTGGACCTTCTGAACAATATGGTCCTGCAGAATAATTCCTGCTTCATCAATCTCGATACCCAGAAATTCCATTTTCCGAGTTGCAACGACTGCCTTCTTTTCAGACAGTACTAACCTTCTTTATAACAAACATCTGCAAAGATCTCAAGATGTTTGATATGTTCTTCCATATTTTTTTATGCTATTAAAATATCATCAATATAGACGAACATAAAAGAAAAATAATATTTAAACAGATTATCCATCTTTCTTTGAAATATTTGAGGCGCATTAGCTAACCCCATTGGCATTACTTTCCAAACATAATGCCCTTGTGGAGTAGAGAATGCTGTAAACTTCTTACTACTCTCCTCCATGCGAATCTGGTAGAAACCTGACTTGCAATCAAACTTAGAGAATACCTTAGCATTTCTAATGCAATTAATAAGGTGTTCCCTACTAGGGATAAAATATTCATCAAACTCCAGAATATCATTAATTCCTTTGTAATTAATAACTAATCTGGGTTTACCTCGTTTGATTTCACCATGATTCCTTACCAGAAATTTGGGACTGCTGTAAGGCGAGTTCCCTGGTTCGATCAATTTTAAATCAAGGTGTTCCTTGATTATCTCCTTCATATCCTGTTGATCTTTGAGGTTCATCAGGATTGGTCTGTATCTAACAAACTCATACTCCTTTTCTGGCTTCACCTTCAAGGTAGCTTTGAGCTTGTTTCTGTCCCACCATGCCAAAGGATTCTCATTGTAATTCCTTTTAATCTTTCTTTTGACATCTTCTAGGGACACCTGCATCTCTTCTTTAATATCTTGATGAGATATTAAAGATGCTTTGAGGACTGGACCTTTTCATCATTGAGATCCTCATCCCTAATACTGCTTAGCAATGCTTCGTTGAATCTCCTTTAATCCTTCATTTTTGGGTGTCGAAGTTTTCCTTCATCACCATGCTTGCTGCGAAAACTCAATGGTATCTGGCGATTAAAAGCCCCTTTGAGCCTCTGGACAATGATTTTGTGATCGCAAATGGTTGTAAACACCAATTGCCTATTTTCATTATCCTGCATGTATCTTTTGAACATCTGTAGGAAATTGTTTCCCAACAGAATATCTGCACCTGTATCATGGAAATAACTTGGTGGAGTTTTAACCTTATACCAAGGTGTACCTCTGGCTCCGCCAATTAGAATTTCCGTCTCTTTTACTCCTTTAGCTAAGGGCTAACTTTTCTTTGAGAAATCTCTTCCTGCAATTCGGGGTAGATCATCTTCTACCTCTGCTGGAAAGACTCCTCGTTTTGCAGTACAAATTCCTGCACCTGAATCGATATAAGCAGCAAAATATTCTGCTTTATATTTTTCATATAACATCCCTATAGAGATGTATATGGAGAATGGACTTGTCATTCGATTAATAGTTTTCTCCCATTAATCGTGATTTCCATTCCGTCTTCTTTATTTGCCCAAGGTTTGTGATCATCAAGAAAATCCAAACCCAATAGCAAAACTGCTTCTCTTCCAGCTCTTCCTTTGATCTCCATCACTTGTCCCCCAATTTTCAGGGTTCCTTTGTAATGATTGATCTTCGGCTGCTGTAGATAGTAAAGAACATTACAAGGAAAGTTGGTATCCGACCTTGTAGTGTCAAATTTTACTATCACTTCTCTCCATCCCTCGAAACATTTCAGATTCACTGGAACTTTGTTATTCTGAGATGTTTGAGGATGTGCTTCTCTAATGAGACTCCGAATCCTCCCATATGGCAAAGACATGATTCTGTCTCCTTGGAAAGATAATCTCCCTGAAGTTATCCTGAGACTTTGGTCGTGTCTCATGGCTTCTCTATCTCGGATTTGAATATCAACATTCCTTAACCGAGCAATTTCCACTCTATCGGGACAAACTGTTGTTGTCACCTTGTTGAAGATATCTGGTATCTCAATGAACTTCTTTCCTAAAAATAACTCAGTGTGATGTGAGTTGGAAAGAGCATATGATACCTGATAAGTAATGGAGTAAGGTCTATTTCCTTCCTCCAGTAAATCCTTGCGTTTAAAGTCCTGATAAAGCGTCAGGGCTTTGCTGAAATGGGTATCATTAAGATTGTAAGCAAACTTTGGATAAATGATTCCCACTACTTGTCCTGCACAAAGATCTCCCGCAATTGTTCCCAATACGGAATCTTTCAGATTTCTAACTCTTTTATCGCATATAGCAATATCGATCGGCGTGTGAACTCCGGTAAAGAGAGCCGATTTTAACATTAACTGGATTGCTCCAATATGGTTCCAGTTCATCTTTTCAGCGACTTCGGGCTTCATCTTTGATAGATCTTACCTGATGTCACTAGCTGGAATCAACTGCATCTCCACTTGATTCCCTGTAAGCTCAACAGGAAGCGACATTTCTCGTCTAGAAATTCCATAGACGATTTGTTGTTTCCTGCTCCTTAGATTAAAGTTCCTCAGAACTTGATCTATGTTGTTTGCTGAAAAGCCTTGATACTTTTGTATATTCAGACTCTTCTTCATGATTTTGTCAATCAGACTTTGAGAGAGAGTTGTGTGACTGGAGAATCCCGTCCTGTCCTCTTTCTCCTGATGAACAATCTCTGGATCAGTCTGACTCCGATCTAGTTCCATCAGACCATTCTGAATCTTCTTCGCTGAAGACTTCTTCTTGTTCATATATACTCTCATCCGAGTGTATATCTTCGAACTGATATACTTGTATAAGTTCTTGGTAGTAGATGGCATCTTCAATATCCGAAGTGGACTCGAATTTATTGATACCTCTTCTCTCGTTGTCAGGGCAATTTGTGGAAATATGCCCCTTTGCACCGCACGTCCAGCAGTTTCAATTCTTGAAACTTTCATTAACTCTAGTGTGAGTTCTTCTGAAAGTTTTCTTGGCAGGTGTCCTTCCTTGGGATTTATTATCTCCTTGGAAATGATACCTATTCCTTGATGGTCCACTTCTTTGGCCTGATTTGTAAGATCTGGCCTTCTGTCTTGACCATCTGGTTCTTGGTTTCCAAGAATTTCTTTTTGGATCTCCACCTTTATGATAGGGCTGAAACCTATTTTTCTTGCTTTTCTTCAGCCTCGGTGGTTCTCCTCCAATGATCGTTGGCAGATCATTGTCATCACAGTTTAGAGGAGCATATTTGTTGATTCTCCTCAATTTCTTCATGTTCCTCAGAGCAGTTGCTTGTTGACACCACTCTGAAAGCTTTCGATGTACATATGACATCCTTCTTGCAACGTTTTCAGGATCTCCTGGTTCATAATCCCGAATCATACCTTGCTCCAGTCTGAAAATCCTGGACTACATTAATGGCTCCGGGTGCATTTTGAAAATCTTGTTGATTTCCAATAATGGCTCCTGGTGGAAGTTGATTCACCGGCTGTGGATTTTGGACCACATTCTGGTTCATTTTTAAATCAACCATCGTCATGTTAGCAAAAGATTCTGCTAACTCCTGGAGGTCGTCAAGCTTGATTCTTTCAAGATTATTCATCTTTTTCTTTCACGAATCATTCTTTTCAAGGCCTCCATATTGGGATCCTTTTTGGTTTCTCCCACTGGAAATGGATAAGTGGGTTCATTACCAAAAGGATTTCTCCTTTGACTGGAACGAGGTTGTTGCTCCAGTTTTTCGATCCGTGATTGGATCTCCTTAAGGATATTATAAATTTCATCATGTCTCATAGCGATCTTGTAAAGATCGTGTGGTACACCATACAGGCTATCTCCATAATGTTGTACTGTTTTCTGTATTTCTCTCAAATCCTCCGATATCTTGGATGAATCTGGAGTAATCTCTTGATATAAAAGAGTAGATGATACTCCTTTATCTTTCTTTGTATCCATCAGGGTTGTGCAGCATAGAGCCGATTCCAATTAATTCCCAGATGAATCCAATGATCTCTTCTCATGGCATGTTCTATCTCTCATTCAAGGCAGATACAACTATGGAGAAGATCTTCCTTTCTTTTGATTCCTTGGAGGCAGGAATCAATTAATTCTTTCTCCTGGTTATGTTGAATCAAGATATTCAATATATTCCTCCAGTGTGTTAGAACACTCTGGTATCTTGTCCTTCTTTTTTCCAAAATTTGGAGACGTTCCTGGAAATGTCCACACCTTGGACATCCTTCTAGATCCATCAGATATGATTGTTCTGATGGTTTCTCCTCATGGTGTTTATCACCTCGAACTGGAGAGAGCTCAGATTTGCATCGCCTCTCCTCCTTTCCTCAATTTCTTGAATAAAAGGCTCAATGTATTCAAGCTTTCTTTCTCGCACGACTATAGAGTCGAACAATTCTCTCCAGATTGTTCGTAACATCTGGTTTCTTTCTCGTTTTATCTCCAAGTCTTGGAGATAATTCCTGTAACACTCGCATCTCGAACAATTGTCCGGATCCATGTTTTTCTTGATGTCTCCTCCGTTAGGATAATACTTAAAGCAATAAATAAAATATAATTCCCAGATAAACCTAAGGCTCTGATACCAATTTAAAAGCGTAGGATCGATTAGCAAAATATGTAATAAAGAAATACGTAGCTATCATTTTGAATAGCCAAAATAGGAGGGTAAATACATGATTTTATATGATTTTGATTAACTAGTGAATTTTTCCCCATTTTCCACACAAATAAGACACTTTTTTAGAAAATGTCCCAATAGATATAATTAAAAAGTCAAAAAGTCTTAGTGGTTATGTGTTATACATGCCCTCAAAACTGGTTATGGGGAGTATACACTATCACCATACTGGATATACATAAATAATACTCTTAATTTATTACTTTCATTAGACTAATTTGTGCATAAATTGTGACCTTGACATCAAATAAATTTACAAGATTGCCACCAAAATTGATTTGAGATATTGAAATATTTACTTTATATATAAAGTTTGTATATTGTGCATCGCGGGTGGAATACTAGTCAAAACTTTATTTTTTTTTACTTAGAAAAAGGAGAAACGGTAGGGTTTGAACCCTAGATTTCATCGCTTATAGACTGAAGTCGCACCGCTTGAATGTCCATTTGGAGACACTAGTCAAAACTTAGAAGACACATCCTTCTACGTCCGTCTCTGCCAGACATTATTCAATTGCTACTGTTCTCTCTTCCCCTACTTGAGAGAAAAAATAGTCATCTTATTAAAAAAGTTATTAACTTGAACACAAGGGATAAATTATTGTCCTTATCAAGACTTACCGTCTCATAATTGATAAATTATTGTCCTTATCAGACTTACCGTCTCATAAAACAATTACTATATTTTTTCTTGAATTTTAGGTAAATTTAAAAAATAATTAGCATAATCGCAAGATGCATCGCATTATGGGGTCGAGATGTTCGGCCTAAATCCCACATATAATATGTTGGGTATATATCTATATATTATATTAAAACGGAGTTTTTGATCTTATCCAATGAACAATATTTATTTTTTTATTTATAATAACTAGTAAGTAGTCCGTCGAGACTCGACGGAAAATGACTTTATGTTATAATTTACGTGTATACATTTTAAAAATAATTTTATATCTTATTTAAAATTTGTAATATTGTTTGCGTTAATTATTAATCAAATTTAGAAAATTATTTTTATTTCAAGTATCTAAATTTATTATTAGGAATGAGAATGTATCGGGTATACTCATTCATTACGTATTTTCTAAATCTAAATATGTTTAGAATTTTTCTACATGTTCGTCCTAATCTTGGTTAAAATAGTGACTTTACTGTACATACGCGTCTCAAATCCGTTGAGTAATACTCGATAAAAATATGAACACTCTAAGTAAAATTGATTAAAGTTAGTAAAAATCCTTCTTTCTATGTTATTTGAACCGTCTCGTTGGTTTATGTTAAACTACTCGATAAAAATCTAAACAAAGTTAATATTAATTAAAATTTGTAAAAATTCTTCTTTTTAAGTATATTTGAACCGTCTCGCTGGTTCATGCTAAATCGATATCTCTAATCTTTACCAAAATGTGGAAAAAAAATATTTACATCTTCAAATTAATACTCCGTCCACAATAAATTTGCCACATTGTGGATGACACGTGTTTTAATAATTTGTTGGTTGATTGTATTGTGAGTGGAATAAGGGTCCCACTTTTATATAGTTTTAAATTGTGTTGTGAGTGGAAAAGTAAGTGAGGTGTGTGGGGTCTATTACCATAAATGGATGTTGCAAATTTTTTGTGGACGGACCAAAAAGGAAATTGTGGCAAATTTATCGTGGACGGAGTGAGTATGTATTACATTAATATTTTGCCACAATTTCCTTTTTGGTCCGTCCACAAAAAATTTGACATATCCATTTATGGTAATAGACCCCACACACCTCACTTACTTTTCCACTCACAACACAATTTAAAACTATATAAAAGTGGGACCCTTATTCCACTCATAATACAATCAACCAACAAATTATTAAAACTCGTGTCATTCACAATGTGGCAAATTTATTGTGGACGAAGGGAATATTAATTAAAATTAGTAAAAATCCTTCTTTCTATGTTATTTGAACCGTCTCGTTGGTTTATGCTAAATTACTCGATAAAAATCTAAACAATTTAATATTAATTAAAATTAGTAAAAATCCTTCTTTTTAAGTATATTTGAACCATCTTGTTATTTCATGTTAAATCGATATCTCTAATCTTTGCCAAAATGCGGAAAAAATTATGTTTACATCTTCAAATTTTTCTTTTCTTCAGCTACATATCCCACATTTGATTCAATATATATATTTTCTATAAAGCACTAATCGAAGTTTTTAGAAAAACATGAATGAAAAATGAAAAGGATTCTATATAGACATATTGATTAAATATATTTATTTAGTCTTCATAATGATTTTCATATTCAAATTTTCTATAGATTATTATATATGAATTAAGAATGTATAAAATAAAGATTTATAATAATGTATTCCCAAATTGTTATTATTTTAATATGTATAATAGAAGAAATTAATTAAATAGAGGGAAAGATAAATATAAGATGTGATTAATAGATAAACAAGTGATATTTTAAGAATATGAAATTAATAAAATTTCAACCGCCATGTCATCCAATGATTTGTGCTACGTTTTTCTTGGTTTATCTCTCCATCTCATTCATTGCCTAACCATCTTCATCATCAATTAACCAAAAAATAAAATAAAAGGCTCTTTTGCTATTTATAAATATTAATTGGAAACACTGCCTTTTTCTCTCTAGAAAACAAATAAAAAATATATCTTAAAAAAAGTATATGTATAAATATATCATGTATAAATATATCATGCTTGGAGAACGATGATGATGGATCGTTAATTACTTAACACTATTTATCTGACGTTATATAGGATAAACTTAACCTTAGACAAAATGGTTGGTTTATATTTATTATTCTTAGTATCTTAGCCATTAAGTGTCGATTAAAGTGGGATTCGAATTTTTTTAAGGATGAATCAAGAAAACTTTTGTTGAAATTTAATATCTAGCTTTACCATAAAATTCTGTTAGCCTGTCGAGCTTCGACGGGAAATAACCTTATGTTTTAATTTATATGTATATATTTTAAAAATAAATTTATATCTCATTTAAAAATTGTGATATTGCTTGCGTTATTTATTAATCAAACTTATAAAATTATTTTTTTTCACGTATTTAAATTTATAATTAGGAATGATAATCGATTGGTTACTTATTCATTAAGTATTTTCTAAATCTAAATTTGTTTAAAATTTTTCTACATATTATCTTCCTAATCTCGGTACTAATTGTAAATATAAATATAAATCACGCAAATCTTAACAATATAATACTTCAAAAAAAAGGTCATAGCAATATATTATTACTTCACAATATGTCGAAAATCTCACCATACACCACATTAGTTGTTGTGTTGTGCGTGTGACCATTCTTGTCACTTATTAAAAATTTTAAACCTTTTTGCTAATGACTCTTGAGATTGCAACGTACAATTGACCATGACTGAACACTGGTTTTGGTAGGTATAGTCCTACGTTCGATAGAGACTGTCCCTGATAGGGATGGTAATTTTACCCACGGGTTCGGGTCCCCACGGGTACCCGCCCCTAATGGGCCGGGTTCGGGTGAAATTTTTCGGGGTCGGGGACGGGTTTGAACTATAAAACACGAGTCAGGTTCGGGTCGGGTACGGGGGTATAGATCCCCGCCCCGAACCCGACCCGATTAATTATTTATTGAATAATAAATTATTAAAAATAAAATTTTAATAAATTTTTAATAAGTATTAAAAATAAATTATTAATAAATTACTAATAAATTATTTTTTTTGTTATAATAAATTATTAAAAATAAAATAAATTATCTAACGGGTACCCGATGGGTATCCTTTTCCCGACGGGTAATCCCCACCCCGCACCCGCTTCGATTTAAACGGGGATGGGGACGGGGACGGGTATGGAATTCTAAAGCGGGTATGGAGATGGGGAAGCAATACCCGGCCCCACCCCGACCCGTTTACATCCTTAGTCCCTGACTCTTGATTATGGTCATAGCAAAGCATACAGTTAAGGAAAAATTGTCTCCTCTGGAACCGAATGGGAAATTTAGTGTGATCTGAAGGGCTCCTTATCATTCTTGCAATTGGAAACTTCTTGCCTGCATTTTTTCCGGAAATCAATTTGGCTTCAATTACTCGCTCCCCAAGTTCAGTTACTATCATCCTCGTGCCATTGCAGAGCTCATTCGCCGGGTCTATATTTCTCAGAAGCATAATGATGCATCCTTCTTTTAATTTTATCTCGTGACTCGGCAATCCGGAACACTTGATTGTATTGAGATATTCAACTGAGAAAACTTCATTGTCGATATCAACTTCTCCATCCTCTTTGCAAATATTGTCCGAACTAAGATTTTTTTTTTCTTTGTCGGACATAAGAGACATGACATAATTATTAATCTCATCAACCATCTCATTTGTGAGTGCCAGGATAGCTCTATCCTTTATAATATCTGGATAAGACGCAGTATGCAATACATCTGGATAAGTATTTTCCACTATGGCCGCTATAGGATCAACTGCATCTCGTATCAGAATATCTTCTGATAATGTCACATCAGCTTCTCCATCACCAGTGCTTTTGCCGGCAATCCCGTCACCTACATTAAGTATCCATTCTGATTACCCTAAAAAAAATGTAAAGGTTTGGAGATCCTCAGATTACCCTAAAAAATCCTCAGGTTTAATATATACAGATATAGATGAAGTCATGATATTATTTAGATGACTTTTAATTTCTACTCCTATATTAACTCTAACGTAGAGATATTCTTTTCCTATATCAACTCTAACTTGGAGATTTTAATTTTTTAAACGTAATTTTATTTTGTTAATGATGTGGATTTAAAAAATATAAAAATTAATAAATTAATCCTTGCATACTTAATGGTGCTACAGTCATTACTGAAGTTCGGAGTAGATATATTTTAGCTAATTAATATCTTTCTTTATTGTAAACTAGTAAGTAGCCCGTCGAGATTCGACGGGAAATAACTTTATATTTTAATTTATGTGTATATATTTTAAAATTAATTTGATATCTTATTTATAAGTTGAGATGTTGTTCTAAGTTAATTATAAATCAAACTTACGAAATTAATTTTATTTCACGTAGATCGGGTATTCATTCATTAAGTATTTTCCAAATTTAAATTTGTTTAAAATTTTTCTACATGTTCTCGTCCTACTCTCAGTTAAAATAGTAACGTTATTGTACATACTTATCTCAAATCCTTTGGGTAATACTCGATAAAAATCTTAACACTGCAAAGTTAATATTAACTAAAATGAGTAAAAATCATTCTTTTTATTCATATTTGAATCGTCTCGTTGGTTTACACTAAATTTTCTATTTGCTATAATTGCCTAATACAAAAATATTTATGTTAGAAGTACTGTCCTATTATAACTCTTGCTCCTGCAAAAATATAGGCTTTTTAAAGGGTAATACTCGATAAAAATCTGAATACTACAAAGTTAATATTAACTCAAATTAGTAAAAATTCTTCTTTTTATGTCTATTTGAACTGTCTTGTTGGTTTACACTAAATTGTCTATTTGTAATAATTACTTATTATAAAAATATTTATGTTAGAAGTACAGTATAGTCCTATTATAACTCTTGCTCCTACAAAAATATAGGCCTTTTATAAATTTGTTATTACTTCGTGATTTAAGTAGCAGTAATATTGTCGACGATCAAAATTGACATAGTTAAATTGGTCACATAAATAGTTCTATATTGCACAACTGAATATTTAGGGTAGCTTGATCCAATTATATTAGGATAAATATAGGGTACAAATTATGTGAATTTATGCAAAATAGCTAATTATGAAAATATTTAAATAGATGTAAAAATTATTTAATTGGACAATTTAGCCAAATTAAATAACAAACTTTTATATCTAAAAATGTAATGTGGGATTCAATATATTAGATAAATATCATGTAGAGGTTTGGTTTGGACATATATTAGGTATTAATATATCCAAATAGATAAAAATTATTATTAGATTAAAATATATGAAAATAAATTAATTATTGCACAAAATACCAGAATAAAGGAAAATCGGAATGGAAAACCGGGAAATTATTTTATGTTATAATTTATATTAAGAAATTTAAAAGTAACTAAACTATACATATTATTAAAAAGTAAATTTATATTTATAATTCCCGTCTAAAATGTATATGCTCGTACGTGTTTCAAACCCGATTTAAAAATTATTTCGCTATTGTTCTCGTCTTAAACTCGTATACTAATACCCCAAAATAATCCAAATCTATTAAAATTTATAAACATAAGTTGTTACAATCACTGACTGAGTATCCATCTCAATAAAAACTCGAATATTATAAAATAAATATTAATAATAAATATTATAAATAACAAAAGATAAAAATGCGAAAAAAATTCACAAGACATGTCGATTATTGTTCAGACGATCCATTTAGAATTTATATACTCTTACATGTCTCAAACCTGATTAAAAAGTAATTTTACTACTCGTTCTCATTCCAAACCCGTATAGTAATACCCACTAATTATTCAAACCCGTTTAAATTTATGAAATATCTAAATAATCAAAAGTTGTTACAAAATATAATCGGTTATTCGTCTCATTAAAACCGGAACTATACATAATAAACAATAATAATAAATAGTATATTTAATGTTAATTTATTCAAAACAATTAAGAAGATAATAAACTGAGAGAAGGTAAATTTAGTTATAGTATTTATATTAAAACATATTTTCAATATAGTATTAATTAGGTCAATTCACTCGATTTTCGGGCTAGCCTTGTAGGATTCGGGTACTTTTTTGATCAATCAGGTTAGATTTTTTCGGGGTAGAAATTTTCGGCCACAGTCCTTTTTTTTTCTCGGTCTATTTAGGTTGGTCCGTCGGTTTTCGGATTAAATTGACATCCCTGTACCCAAACATTTCCAACCTGAATTAGAATTTCTTTACTCATACCCATCTCAAATCAAATTAATAAAGAGACTTTACTATCCTTACCCATCCCAAATCCGTTGGGTAATATATGATAATTATCATCCCACTCAGTCAGTCAGGTTAAATTTTTTCTAGCTATAATTTTTCAGTCGTAGCCCTTCTTATTTCTCGGTCTATTCGGGTCAGCCCGTCGATTTCGAACTAAATTGATATTATTCTATATATATTTTCGTTCCATATTCCATAAGTTCATTAGTATATGCGTGCATTTTTAATTATTTATCAAATTATATAGGCTCTCCGGTCTTTGAGAACTACTAAAAATTCGATGTGAAATTCAAAATTTAAGAAAATATACGAATTAGATAAACTATATAAATATATACACATAATTGATGCGTGAGGATTGAGATTAAGAATTTCATATTATATTATTATACCTAAATAGTGTATTAACTTTAGGTTGATGAGTATAAATCGATAGAAATCAATTTTAATTTGATGAGTAATATAATATCTTAAGCACCGATTCAATTGCTTAATTATTATTATTATTGTTATTATTATTATTATGTGTGAGAATTGAGATAGAATTGATATATACAAATAGATGTTGATATGTGGATATATATAATAAAATAAAAATTATAATTAGAATATATGAATATGAATTAATAATGCACAAATTACCAGAATTAAGGAAAATCTGAACGGAGCACCGTGGATGGGGAGCTTTATTTTCGTTCCTTGTTGGCTTGTTTCATTATAAGTGACTCGTTTCCAAATAAGAAAATAATCATTCCTTCAAAAGTTGGGGGTCCTACTACTTTAACCAATTTTTATTCTTCATCTTAATACTCGTGCCCAAAAATTTTGAATCACTTGTTAGATGATGGAGGAAGTAGTATTTTATATAGAATTATTTGTAATATCATTAATTTATTTTGAGATGTTATAATGTCTGTGATTCAAGTTTCACTAAGATGTGAGTTATCTTTCCATATTTCATATGTTGAATCTCAAAAAAATTGTGATTTATATAAATCATGCTAATTAAATCGATATCTCTAATCTTTGCCAATTTTATAATATTAAATATATATAGATTATTATATATGAATTAAGAATGTATAAAATAAGGATGTATAAGAATGTATTCCGAAATTGTTATTATTTTAATATGTGTAATAGAAGAAATTAATTCAATAGAGGAAAAGATAAATGTGAGATGTGATTAATAGATAAACATGTGATATTTCAAGAATATGAAATTAATAAAAGTAAAAATTAGAATATATGAATTAAAATTAGACAAATTACCAGAATAAAGGAAAATCTGAACGGAGCACCGTGAAGAGGACAGCTTTATTTTCGTATTAGTAATAGATGAGAGTAAAATTAGTCTATGAGATATATTTATGTGGAACATATCCTCTTAATTTTCTATATCGATTTCTTTCCATTTTCCACTATTATTTTGAATTTTCCATTTAATTGTTTGTATTTGGCTTTGTAGAGTAACCCAATTAACAGATTATTTGTGTTATATATTTGTATTCTAATTAGTTGTTAACTTTATAATTTGAGATGACTCTTTTCCCAACACGTACGTTAATTGGTAGAAATAAATTATATAAATCTTTCATTCTATATTACTTTAATTAAATAAATATGGGCTTTTTCAGAATAAATTTTCCAGACCATAACTAAACTGCCATTGAAGAACATACCCCGTATCAAAATACTTACTTTACTACTTTCAATGGAAAACATATACTTAGCTCAATGAGTTATTCTTGACTAATGAAATTCTTTATTAAAAATCAAATCAATAACAAAGAACACCATATAAGTCTGAAGATGAAATAAAAAAATTCTGTCAAAAACTAATGTGACGGAAACATTTGAGATCTTTTCGAACCCACAAACGCAAGATTCTCACAACCCAATAGAGTTTTGATTTGATACCAAAACCCAGCTGACCCCAACCGAGTAGATGATTGCACAAGCCTAAACGTTTTTCAGCTCACCTGTTTGAGCTTATAGAGTTTCTAAGTTTACAGGTAGAGTCGCTGAAGACAGCAGAAGACACAGCTAAGTTGACACAGCTGAGGTATTCGGCGAGCGGACTCGACGAAAGGCACCAAGCAGAAGTCAAAGACCCGGCGGTATCAAGAGACCTGAAATTAAAGGATGATCCCAAACTCACAATATCAAAGACCCAGCTCAGTGTAAAGGACCCAGCTTAGTGTAAATGACACAGCTCAGGTCTAAGACAGCTCAGGTTAATGACACAGCTCAGGTTGAAGACACAGCTCAGGTTAATGATACAGCACAGGTCTAAGACACAGCTCAGAGTCAAGACACAGCAGAGTCCAAGACGCTGAAGACACAGCAGAAACGCTTAGCAGCTCGAAGATAAAGACCTTCTCCAAGACAAGATCCCGATGTCAAAAGATCTTGTCTGACGCAGTCAAATCAGAGAATGAATAGCTTCTGCAGATGAAGACCTACTTCGTAGGAAAAAAGCCAGAAGTCAATGAGAGTAGGTAAGATTCAAACGGCTAGTTTGAATCTCCACCTATATATATCTCCTCACCATTGAAGAGAAGAAGAAGGCTGAGTAGAAATTTGGCGAAACGAGCCGAAGAAATAAAAGAGCAAACAGAAAAATGAACAACGATCTTCAAAGCCAAATCTTTCAAGAACACCCAGCCAGTCAGCTGTGTTCTTAGTTGTTCACATATTCAGTCATAGGCAGAATAGAATAGAATAGAAATATCTTAATCCTAGTTTGAACGAGTTCATCTTACTCCTTGTTCTTCATTGTAAGAACTCGTTCATAGTTGGAAAACCCATACCCAAACCCAAACCCGGAAAGGTTAGGTCAAGGTACGCCTGCTCGAAGCGTGTAATTCGAGTTGTCAGGTTTTCTCAGTACCCGCAAACTGAGAGGTGTAGGCTTGACAGTGCCCGTAAACTGTTGGAACACAACTCTAGAGTTGTGAAGTTGCTTGGTACTTGGAAACCAAGTGGTAGTGAATTACCAGTGAATCTGGTCGTGGACGTAGGAGGTGTTACTCCGAACCATGTTAAAATTGTTTTGTTCTTTACTGCTTTGTTTATGCATTCTGCTAACCTCTCACGCATACATTTCAAGCTGCATAAACTGACTAACTGAACAGTGAAACAGAGCTTTGTAATATAATTTGAAGTAACAGACGGACTTTCCAAACCCACCACATTCCGCACACAGCCAGCTGTGTCGATCAAGCTGTCTTCCAGCTGGATCGGACACAGCCAGCTCACTCAAAAGAGTTTTTAACTGGAAAAGTTTTTAAACCTTGGTGTATTCACCCCCCCTCTACAGCAAGGTATCCATTTTGGGACCAACAATTGGTATCAGAGCAGTGGTTCAAAAGATCATTGTATCTGTGTCAAGTCAGCTTCTTTGCTGATAGTGGTCACCTGAACAGATCCTTCAAAGTTTCAAAATCTTTTTAAAATCATTATATTGCATACTGTCATGGAATCTTCCTTGTGCAAAAATCTCCCTACATTCTCTGTCGATGATTTTCAGATCTGGAAGTTCCGACTCAAAGGCTTTCTGAGCGCGCGTCACGACATGATGTGGGATGTTATCACTGACGGATCCATCATCATCATAAAATCAGAAAGTCAAGCAGCAGAATGAATGATCAGGAGCTGAAGATGGGTAAAGCTGAATCAGATCAAAGAATGGCTCCAGCCAATGCAAACACAGCTGTAACCAAGCCAAGGATGTACCAAAGAGGTCGTAAATAATCAAGCCAGCTCTCCAAGCTCAGTCCTGTCAAAGAAGAAAACTGCTCGGCAACTCCAAGCCCAAGAAAAGCAGCAACTCCCAGCTGATCACAGAGCTCAAAGGTAGCAGATAAATCCAGCTGACTGGAATCAAAATCAAAGACAGAATGTCATCCAGCACAGACATCAAGGTCAACTAAAAAGACAGCTGAGAAGGATCTCAGCTGGTTATAAAGCTGAAAATCAACCGAGCTTCACATCAAGATTCCAGCAGACGGGATATCAAGCTAGATATCAAGCTGACGACTCCCGCTATGAAAGAGACCTCATCAAAATGGAGTCAACAAGGTCCAAAGAAGAAAGGACCCTTTCAAGGACCAACCAGAAGTATCACTCACAAAAGATAAGGACAAATCTGGATTATCAATGGAACCCTCAACAACAAAAACGGACCCAATCACAACTGGGTACCGAAGGAGTGATAATAGGTCAAGAATGGACATGCGTTTTTGAGGAGTCATCAAGCATGCTGTGAAAGAAAGACAGCTGGTGATCAAAAGCTCATGACTCTCCTCAAAGCTCTTCAAAGAATATGTCAAGCGTACTGGTCCTAGCCAATTGTTGTGATAACGATTTTCCTGGTAAGTTCTATGCGTAGGTCTGCAATGCAAAGAACAGAAAATCGAAGATTCTACTCCGCAAAGCAGCAGTGAATTCAGCTGATCATGGAACAGCTGACTGTCTTCTCAAGATCAGAGATCGAATTGACAGATGAACGTAATTGTTGAGAAAATCACTGGCTCAAGTAGGAAGCAGCTGAGAAAAGACAACCACCTACTATCAAATTCAAGGAAAACTCCACCAAGCTGGAAATCTACACAGCTGAGGGCAAATTCAATCCAGCAGAATATTCAAGTGGAGAATCAAGAGAGAAATCCAGCTGAACTATCAAAGATCATCCTTTGGATACCAAACAAAGCTAGATCAAGCGTAAATCGCAGAATTCAGAAGAGAAGTCTAGATGAAGGGAACTTTGTCCAGCAGATTCACCAACAATCGGTATCAGCTCAAACCGGATGAAGAAAGTTCATCCAGCTGAGGGGGAACAAACTCAGCTGGATCTCAAAGCTCAGTTCAGAAGGTTTACCCAGATGAAGGCGAATCAAGCTCAACTGGATGTCAGTCGCAGAACTCAAGGAAACTCAGCTGAAGGAAAATCAAGTTAATATCCAGATACTCAGGTGAAGGGAAAACTCAGTCAAGCAAAGAAAAAGACCGCCGTGGTATCAGCTGACTTCTATGTCCAAGCTGACCGGTTTGCGTCTCATGCATTTATTTCTCTGAGGAATATACTATTTAAGTCTAATTATTTTGAATTCCTATTTTAAGCGGACATATGTTCCTTAGTTAAATTGCTTGATAAGTTTCCTTTCCCATCGCATTAATTATAAAGTGCAGAGTACTGTAGCATGGTAGTATCGAGGCAGAACGTCAAACGTTTGAACTGCCTCACACGCGGTTGTAATACACTCGCCGTAAGCACGTCAGCAAACGTGATGAGTGAATCTCTCCCAGTCGTTGATCAGAATATCAACTGCTTCAATCTCAACCGTTGATCCATTATGGCAGTTGATATACATTGAAAAGATACGCAGAATTATCTCATCTTTATCTCTGCGAATTTCAAATCTTCAAAACATCTATCTATTTTCTGCAAAGTCTTCGCACAATCAAATTCAACAGATTGCAGGAATGGCACTCAAGAAATCAACCGCAGGGATGAACCAGTACGAAGCTCTTATGACAAAGTTGTCATTTGAAAGTTGTCTGTCCACCTCCAACCTTCATATCTCAGAACTCAATGACATGGTGGATCTCGTCACAGACTCCGGACTCTTGCTGTGGGCAACCTCCATGCCCGAACTTATGCTGAAGAGAGATGCTGCTCTCTTCTACCTCAACATCATTGATGAAGACGGCTTCTACTCATCGTCATTCGATATGATCGTCAAGGGCGCTGACGGAAAGTATGATTCAGCAACCGTCAACATCAAGCTAAATAGAATGCTACGAAGTGTTCAATCTGCCCAGTGAAGGAGATTTCATACAAGACGACTACAGCCGCGAGGAAGCGGATGAATTCCTCAGTCAAGAGATGCTTATCTCCCCAGAGCCGTACAGAGCGAGCATGTCAAAGCTCCTACTCAAGCCAAAGTACAGGCTGCTGCTGGATATTACACAAAAGTGTATTCTTGGGATAGCTGGATCTCAAGAAGAGATCAGTATTCCAAAGCTCAAACCAATGATTGCCATGATCAAATGCGCAAATGTCATCTGGTTTGATTTCTTACTCAACCGACTGGTCAAGGAGTCAGAGAAGATCAAGTTCGACTCCACCAGGACGACGTATTCAACCTCAGAGCCCCTGTATCTATGCTCTAAGATTTCATTCTTGATAGAGAAAGCTGTGATAGGGCACACAGTAAAATGGGCTGATTCAGAACCGTTTCCAGAAACGAAGATTCTCGTCAAGAGAATTAGTCAAATCAATGATCTTCTGAAGAAACAGCCTGCTGTGAGCAAAGGCAAGAAGCAGCTGGAAGAAACAGAATGAGAAGTTCCAGCTGAGAAGAAACAGAGAAAAAGGAAGGCAGCTGACCCCAAACCAGCTGGAGGCCCAGCTGAAAAGAAAAAGAAAACAGTTGTCATTCCACCAACTGAGGCAAGCTCTTCTGAAGCAAATCCAAGTCATGCAATGGTGATTCTCTCCCCACAGCCAGTGTCGGCCTTCAATCAATTCGGATCAAACATCCTGGCTGATATGGGAATGAATGATGGATCGGCATCCAGCTCAGAGGACGAGCTGGATAATCCAAGGAGTCAGACACCTCTTCCCAGCTCACCCCAACCCTCACCGCCTCACAGCTCTCCGCCTAAACAACCTTCTCCTCCACCCAACTCTCCAACCAAAGAGCTATCCCCTGTAAGAGAGCAGACAGATATTCAACTGGCTGAAGCTCTTTCACAGCCAGCTGACACCCAAGCTGAACCCTCTTCCACAAATCCCAGCTCACTTCCAAAACAGACATCACCCAAAGTTTAATCTCCCACGCAGTTGGCTGATGCTTCTTGCCTACTGTGAAACCAATTGAACATGTTCCTCAAATCTCCACAGAATCAGAGGAGAGTGATTCCACTGCCTCTCTATCATTCAACTCCTTTGGCTCAGTCTCCATGGAAGCTATGTACGAGGAGTTACGCATTGCAGGGATCACGAGTGTTCTAACTCAGTATCCAATCTTGGCGCACCTACCCATCGCCCTCATCAAAGTTGGAGATCTCAAGTTCTATCTGGCCACCAAGATGGCAACTTGGTACCAGAATGAGCAGCTGATAGAGACCTTCTCCTACGAGAAGTTGAAGACAGATGAAGCGCGCCTCCAGCACACTTTTGGCTTTGGAAGCCTGTAAGATGCATACTTGCATCAAGATGATCTCATTAGAGATATCATCGAAGTGTCTCAGCAGTACCCCAAGCCGCACCCAGCAGACGTCTGGGAATCAGCCAACAAGCTTCTAACAGCAGCGGGATGAGAAACGCCTTCTGGAGCTGACAACTCCAAAGAAGTCTCAACTGAGATTACCAAGGAAGCTGTACCAGATAACACAGCTGAGGTAATGATCATTGAAGAACCAGCTGATGCAACAGCTGAACCAGAGACAGCAGCCCCACCAAGTTCAATTGCCGATGACACTCGCGCGCTGGTCGAGTTCGAGACAGATAAACCCAGTCATGTTGAATCTGGAACACAAACAGACTCAGTTGTCGAGCTATCAACTGCCATGAAAGACGTAATCTCTAAAGAGGTTAAGGAAATACTCTTTCAGGACAGACTGAAGTCTCAAGTCGATGTTATCTTGCGATTCACAGCTCTAGACTATCAAGTTCGAGAACAACAACGAGCAATTGATGATGCTCATAAATTTACCCAAAATGTACAAGAAAGTACAAGTCTAGACCTCAAGCAGTCTCTTGTTTCTCAAGATCTCGAACTCAGAAATCATTTAGATAAGAGAGTTCCTGAGATTGTAACAAGACTTCAAGTTCCACTGGTCGACGACATAGCAAATCTTTCAAGCCAGCTGGAAAGCATCAAGAAGTCCACTCTCTCCAACAGCTCTAACATCCGCCAACTTTTCAACCTTTATAAAGATCTGGATGCTCAGTTCAGAGCTGGAAGCAGCAGCAATGCTCAGCTGAACATCGCCACAGCTAACAACTCAGCCAAGATTTCGTCAAGCTCAACACAACAGTCGCTCATCTCTCTGCCTCCCTTGTTGATAATGCCAAAAAGGGAGAAGAAAAGAATTAAGCTGGAAAAACAATGGAGAGGAAAGCTGCAACTCAGAGGGAACCTGTCCAGCCAAATCAGTCGGAAATCGACGACTTTGCTAAAGAGCTTGATGAGGATGAGCCAACTGCAGCAGCCAAAGCAGTCAAAGAGACATGGAGAGAGAAGATGGTCGCTCTTGCCAAAGCTTGTGGACATAAGACAGAAGAATACAAGGACTATCACTGGCTGTGTAACTTCCACAACGAGCAAAGAAGAGAAATGCAAGAGCTGGACAAGATCATCAAGAAGAAAGTTGAATCACTCAAGCCTGCTGAGAAAAAGCAGAAGAAGAAAAGGCTAAGCTATAGGCAAGCTAGGAAGAAACGAGCAGCTTCAAGCATTCCAAGATCCGACAAGAGGAACCCAGATGAAATCAACGAAAACTGGGAACAATGCAAAACAGAATTCATCAAAGAATTCTATTACCTGAATCAGTACAAAGGAATGGATCACGAAACTGCGTTCAAGAAATACTTGCTCGAACTTCATGAAGAAGATCCAATGATGGCAAGATCATTAGCCCTAGCTGCCAAGAGAAACGACATCCAACTCAAAGCTCCAAAAGTCAAGCAATTGAAGCCTCCCACTATAGCTGGAACGAACCTTCCCGACAAGGCCCAGATTATCAAAGAAGTTCATCACTGGGCTGGCGACAGAGGAATCTCCAAGTCCAAAAATCAAGATGAATTGAAGGACTTGGAAGAATTCATCTTCAACAGATATGGTCTCAAGACTGACCATCAGATGGACGAACAGAGGAACTAGCACCAGCAGAAATGAAGACCCAGCCAACTGGGTTTAAATAGTTTTTGTCTAATTTCATTTTGTTAATATTGTAATTCTTTTAATCTTCTTTGAGGAATAATAAAACTGAAATATTTTTGCTCTCAAGCTCACCCTAATGACAATAACTCTTTGTCCAGGCACTGAACTCTGAATTTGATTATCTGCTATGAATGTTTATTTCTTTTTTGAAACCCCGTTTTCTGTTAAGGGGGAAGTAAATTGTTTTTCTCAGTTAGGTTTTGGCATCATCAAAAAAGGGGGAAATTGTTGAGGAAATTAATAGAGTTTTGATTTGATACCAAAACCCAGCTGACCCCAACCGAGTAGATGATTGCACAAGCCTAAACGTTTTTCAGCTCACCTGTTTGAGTTTATAGAGTTTCTAAGTTTATAGGTAGAGTCGCCGAAGACAGCAGAAGACATAGCAGAAGACACAGCTAAGTTGACACAGCTGAGGTATTCAGCAGAGCAGACCAAGCAGAGTCAAAGAACCAGCAGTATCAAGACCCAGCTCAGTGACGGAAACCCAGCTCAGTGTAAAGGACCCAGCTTAGTGTCAATGACACAGCTCAGGTCTAAGACAGTTCAGGTTAATGACACAGCTCAGGTTGAAGACACAACTCAAGTTAATGATACAGCACAGGTCTAAGACACAGCTCAGAGTCAAGACGCAGCAGAGTCCAAGACGCTGAAGACACAGCAGAAACGCTTAGCAGCTCGAAGATGAAGACCTTCTCCAAGACAAGATCCCGATGTCAGAAGATCTTGTCTGACGCAGTCAAATCAGAGAAGGAATAGCTTCTGCAGATACAGACCTACTTCGTAGGCAAAAGGCCAGAAGTCAATGAGAGTAGGTAAGATTCAAACGGCTAGTTTGAATCTCCACCTATATATATCTCCTCACCATTGAAGAGAATAAGCTGGTGAGGCTGGCGAGACGACTGAAAAAATAAAAGAGCAAACAGAAAAATGAACAACGATCTTCAAAGCCAAATCTTTCAAGAATACCCAGCCAGTCAGCTGTGTTCTTAGTTGTTCACATATTCAGTCATAGGCAGAATAGAATAGAATAGAAATATCTTAAGCCTAGTTTAAACGAGTTCATCTTACTCCTTGTTCTTCATTGTAAGAACTCGTTCATAGTTGAAAAACCCATACCCAAGCCCAAACCCAGAAAGGTTAGGTCAAGGTACGCCTGCTCGAAGCGTGTAATTCGAGTGGTTAGGTTTTCTCAGTACCCGCAAACTGAGAGGTGTAGGCTTGACAGTACCCGTAAACTGTTGGAACACAACTCAGGTTAGAGTTGTGAAGTTTCTTGGTACTTGAAAACCAAGTGGTAGTGAATTACCAGTGAATCTGGTCGTGGACGTAGGAGGTGTTACTCCGAACCACGTTAAAATTGCTTTGTTCTTTACTGCTTTGTTTATGCATTCTGTTAACCTCTCACGCATACATTTCAAGCTGCATAAACTGACTAACTGAAAAGTGAAACAGAGCTTTGCAATATAATTTGAAGTAACAGACGGACTTTCCAAACCCACCACATTCCGCACACAGCCAGCTGTGTCGATCAAGCTGTCTTCCAGCTGGATCGGACACAGCCAGCTTACTCAAAAGAGTTTGTAACTGGAAAAGTTTTTAAACCTTGATGTATTCACCCCTCCTCTACACCAAGGTATCCGTCTTGGGACCAACAACGTTTCTTATGTGCCTAGAAACATAATAAGAAAACATATGCATCGAAAATTTTGAATAAAAATAACGCAGGCACTGACTCCTCGCATGAAAAGATTGCACCTTTTCGTGCAACATTTACAGCAGAAAACTATAGTCTGAATGATGCGGTAAAGCTGGAATATGAGAAATCAAACACTAAGTAAAGTAGTACACCGAGTGCCAATTATAAAAAACAAAATTTAATAAATACTTTCAATTATTAAGAAAGATTAATCCCAATCAATCAATGTCAAAGATGTAATCCTATCTTAATTGATTACAAAATCCCCACAATTCATCCTTATAAAAATCCCTCCACTCCTCTCCGCCTTCCACCACCACCACCCCTCATATACATACAACTTCTGGATCTATACACATCACCTCTGCAAAAAAAACCTGCAAAAAAGAAGCGTAGGCCACTGTATCCCTTTCCCAAATTGTTTGAGATCATAATATCAATAACGGAGCAACGAAAAAATACAGCACCTTCTGACGGTGTACGCTGTTGAGATAGAAACTGTAATCCTGCGCGAAAAAAAAAAGAAAGATTAACAATAATGATGTGAAGGATTAGAGTTAGTTTAATGTTAAATATATAGTGAAATATTCCTACTCCTATGGCAATTTAGACTTATAAAACCAATTGGCAATCTTTATCAAGAAAAGATAAACATGACATTAGAATTAGAATTAGAATTAGAATAGATAAATATGTATATGTATTAATATTGCAATATTAGAATAGATAAATATGTATTAATATTACAATATCAATTAACTATATATAAAAATTAGAATATATAGAATTAAAATTAGACAAATTACTAGAATAATGGAAAAGTTGAACGGAGCACCGTGGAAGGGGAGCTTTATTTTCGTATTAGTAATAGACTAGCAAGTAGCCCGTCGAAATTCGACGGGAAATAATTTTATGTTTTAATATATATGTATACATTTTAAAAATAATTTTATATCTTATTTAGAAGTTGTGATATTGTTCGCGTTAATTATTAATCAAACTTAACAAATTAATTTTATTTCATATATCTAAATTTATGATTAGGAATACCAATGAATCGAGTATACTCATTTATTATGTATTTTCTAAATCTAAATTTATTTAGAATTTTTCTACATGTCCATCCTAATCTCGGTTAAAATAGTGACTTTACTGTACATACTCGTCTCAAATCCGTTGAGTAATACTGGATAAAAATATGAACACTCCAAGTAATATTATTTAAAATTATTAAAATCCTTCTTTCTATGTTATTTGAACCGTCTCGTTGGTTTATTCTAAATTACTCGATAAAAATATAAACAAAGTTTATATCAATTAAAATTAGTAAAAATCCTTCCCTTTTAAGTATATTTGCACATTCTCGTTGGTTCATGTTAAATCGATATCTCTAATCTTTGTCAAAATGCAGAAAAAATATATGTTTACATCTTCAAAGTAATATTAATTAAAATTAGTAAAAATTCTTCTTTTTATGTTATTTGAACCGTCTCGTTGGTTTATGCTAAATTATTCAATAAAAATCTAAACAAAGTTAATATTAATTAAAATTAGTAGAAATTCTTCTTTTTAAGTATATTTGAACCGTCTCGTTGGTTCATGCTAATTAAATCGATATGTATAATCTTTGCCAATTTTATAATATTAAATATCTTTCTTTCTATGTTATTTGAACCGTCTAATTGGTTTATTCTAAATTACTCGATAAAAATATAAACAAAGTATTAATTAAAATTAGTAAAAATCCTTCCTTTTTAAGTATATTTGAACCGTCCGTTGGTTCATGTTAAATCGTTATCTCTAATCTTTGCCAAAATGCGGAAAAAAAAATTATGTTTACATCTTCAAAGTAATATTAATTAAAATTAGTAAAAATCCTTCTTTCTATGTTATTTGAACCGTCTCGTTGGTTTATGCTAAATTATTCAATAAAAATCTAAACAAAGTTAATATTAATTAAAATTAGTAGAAATTCTTCTTTTTAAGTATATTTGAACCGTCTCGTTGGTTCATGCTAATTAAATCGATATCTCTAATCTTTGCCAATTTTATAATATTAAATATATATATATATATAGAGATTATTATATATGAATTAAAAATGTATAAAATAAGGATTTGTAAGAATATATTCCGAAATTGTTATTATTTTAATATGTGTAATAGAAGAAATTAATTAAATAGGGGGAAAGATAAATATGAGATGTGATTAATAGATAAACATGTGATATTTCAAGAATATGAAATTAATTAAAATTAGAATATATATGAATTAAAATAGACAAATTACCATAATAAAAGAAAATCTGAACGGAGCACCGTGGAGGGGGCATCTTTATTTTCGTTAATCCGTCGGAATTCGACGTGAAATAACTTTATGTTCTAATTTATATGTATACATTTTTAAAATAATTTTATATCTTATTTAGAAGTCGTGATATTGTTCGCGTTAATTATTAATCAAACTTAGAAAATTAATTTTATTTCACGTATCTAAATTTATAATTAGGACTGACAATGGATCGGATACTCATTCATTAAGTATTTTCTAAATCTAAATTTGTTTAGAATTTTTCTACATGTTCTCGTCATAATCTAGGTTTAAATAGTTACTTTACTGTACATAACCGTCTCAAATCAATTGGGTAATACTCGATAAAAATATGAACACTACAAGTAATATTAATTAAAATTAGTAAGAATCTTTCTTTCTATGTTATTTGAATATCGTTGGTTTATACTAATTACTCGGTAAAAATATGAACAAAGTTAATATTAACAATAAATCTATTCGGCAACACTGTGGCCAGCCACACGCGTAAGAAAAAAGGAAAGTTAACTGTAAAAATGAAAATAATCACATTTCCCCTTAGGGTTTATGATTCCCCAATTAGGGTATATTACCTTTTTCAAAACCTATATTACTTTTTTTAGCTTGTATGGTTGGCCACAGTGTGTCAAAATAGCGCTACCCTAATTAAAATTAGTAAAAATAGTTATTTTTTAAGTCTATCTGAACCGTCTCGTTGGTTCATGCTAAATCGATATCCCTAATATTTGACAAAACGCCGAAAAAGATATGTTTATTTTGTTCTTTAATTTTTTTTAGTTATCTATCCCACATTTGATTCAATGTATATATTTTCTAGCAAGCACTTATCGAAGTTTTTAGAAAAATATGAATGAAAAATGAAGAGAATTCCATGTAGACATGTTAGTCTTTATAGGGATTTTCATTTATAAATTTTCTATTGGCCTCTTAAAATACTAATTTGTCTTTTTAAAATTTGTTTGTTGCTTTAAATTTAATTATTAGCGTTATTTATAGACTAACTTAAAAAAATCACTTTATTTCTAATATCTAGACATAACTACTAAAAATCCGACGTGGGATTGCAGATTTAGAAAAATATGAATATTTGCCCAACTTTAGAATGCATAAAGAATCAAGTTTTAGTTTATTTTTTTTAATTAAGGATTGATTGTAAAATTTATGGTTGCTCTAAGCTTACGGCAGTTTTTTTATTATTTGGGGATTTTCATGTTCTCATGAAATAAAAAAATATTATAATAGAAATGATGTCAATTGTGATAATAAAAAGATGAATATGTATATTTAAGGTAATAAGGAAAAAAATAATAAAGTGAACAGAAGATTTATATGTGTTGAAACAATTCCGTAGTACTCGAAATTGATTATTCATGAGTAAATTAATTGCGTGAGAAAAGAATGTGATTGAATATGACTATAGATTATTATATATAAATTAAGAATGTATAAAATAATAATTTATAAGAATGCATTCCGAAATTATTATTATTTTAATATGTATAATAGAAGAAATTAATTAAATAGAGGGAAAGATAAATATGAGATGCGATTGATAGATAAACATGTAATATTTCAAGAATATGAAATTAATAAAATTTTAATTAATAAAAATTAGAATATATATGAATGAATGGAGCACCGTGGATGAGGCAACTTTGTTATTATTTTAATATGTATAATAGAAGAATTTAATTAAATAGATGGAAAGATAAATATGAGATGTGATTAATGGATATAAACATGTGATATTTCAAGAATATGAAATTAATAAAAATAAAAATTAGAATATATATGAATTAAAATTAGACAAATTACCAGAATAAAGGAAAATCTGAACGGAGCACCGTGGATGGAGCAACTTTATTTTCGTATTAATAATAGATTATTAAAAATAATTATTTAGTAGATAGATATGCCAAATCGCCGCCTCCGCTAACCGCTTCTCCAAAAAATTTGTATATATACATGAACAAATCAAGGTCATTCAACCACAACAAATTTGTTTCACATTTTTTTTCTTGAGCAGACGCTCATAATCTCCGTATTAGCATACACAATTACATATTCAAATTACGAAAATAAATATGCCGCCTCAATATATCTCCATGTATATTCATTTTTATATCTTTAATTTTATTAACATGTATATTCTACTTTTAATTTCTTACTTGATGAACATGGAATATATAAATCCGACTTGGGATGAAGGTTTTATAAAAGCGGACATACAGAGAAAGGATGGAGGAAGAATGACATCTCAAAAGTGAATTTTGATCAACCTCTTCATTGTCGTTCGGCGGCATCGTCTTCATCAGTGATGATATGCGTCATTTGCCTTTAGAAGAGGCTGGCGGCATTTTGGGTTTAAACTCTTGACGCCACTTTGTTTCGAATTCCTTTTTTGTTAGGTTTTAGATTTAATTTTAGTGTTCAGAGAAAAGATAACATGAATTTTTATTTATTTACCCACTTTGATAAAAACAATCCTATCAAAATTATAAAATAAGATCGGGCTTTCAGATATCTCATTTAAATTTAAATCTAAAGAAGTAACTAAAACTGGATTAATTCGGATAGAATAAATCAATCCATCATAATAATACAAAGTGAACACTGAAATAGGTTAAATTATATAGGGCAATTTAAATTAGAGGTAATATAGTGAAATGACATTATCCCTCTAAAAAATATAAGAGTTGGCACAAAGTTGAAAAAACACAAAAAATGGCATTTTTAAGAATGTTTGGACAATTATACCCTTGGTAGGTGTGGAAAGTTAAATTTCACTTTTTAGCTCATTTCACCAAAAATCATTCCATTTCAAATTTTACTTTTCTGCAAGATATTCTTTCTCCTCTCCTCTCTCTCTCTCGATTTCTATCTCTCTCTATAAAAAATCATAGCTCCCGTCGGAAAACTCCACCGCAGTCGCCGCCGCCGCCCTGCACAAACCACCCACTGCTCGCAAGCTTTTCGTCGGAATCCATGGCACGTTTAGATCCACGAACAGATCTGAAAATCGATGAGTAGTATTTTTTTTAATTTTTGTTAATTTATGATTTTTCCGTTCGTGTTTTTGATGATTTATATGTTTTTCATATAGTTTCTGGTGATTTTATGGTGTATTTGGATTGATTTCTGGTTGATTTGGGTGTTTTGTAGTGATTTATGGTTCGTTTGTATTTTTGCAGGAGATTCATGTTCGCTGTCAAAAACCAGTTAGTACGAAATGAGTGAATTCGTACCAGTAGTAATTCGTACCAGTAGAGCGCAACCAATTTTTGGCTTGTTGGAACGAAAATGATTAATTCGTACCGGCGTACCATGCACACTGGTACGATTTATTTTGATTTCGTGCTTCGGTTATTTTCATGCTTGATTTATAGATGCTTGATTTATACACTGGTACAGTACTGCTCGCAAGCTTCTCGTCGGAATTCATGGCACGTTTAGATCCACGAACAGATCTGAAAAATCGATGAGTAGTATTTTTTTTTGAATTTTTGTTAATTTATGATTTTTCCGTTCGTGATTTTGATAATTTATATGTTTTTCATATAGTTTCTGGTGATTTTATGGTGTATTTGGGTTAATTTCTGGTCGATTTGAGTGTTTTTGTGGTGATTTATGGTTCGTTTGTATTTTTGCAGGAGATTCATGTTCGCTGTAAAAAATCAGTTGGTACGAAATGAGTGAATTCGTAACAGTAGTAATTCGTACCAGTAGATTGCAACCCATTTTTAGCTTGTTGGAACGAAAATGATTAATTCGTACCCAGTGTACCATGCACACTGGTACGATTTGTTTTGATTTCGTGCTTTGGTTATTTTCATGCTTGATTTATAGATGCTTTGCGTGTTTGTGTACTTCATTTTTTGATAAATTTGGTTGTTTTCATGCTCTATTTCTAGCGAATTTGATTATATATTGTTGATTTGGTTGTATTTCTGGGTAATTTTCGTGCTTGATTGTTAGTATGTTCGGATGTATTCGTACCACCGTGTCATGCATTGGTATGTTGGAACAAACATGGTTTATTCGTACCGGAGTACCACGTTATGGAGTGATGTAGCCGGTACGAAGATACCATATTCATACCGGAGTGCCATGTAAACTTCGGTATGAATATCCTGTTTTCATACTAGCGTACCACGCCCTAACGTAGTTCTCCGGTACGAATATGATATTCCGTACCAGTTTTTCACGCCCTAACATGGTACTCCGGTACGAATATATCGTCTTTGTACCGGCGTATTACGCCTTAACGTGGCGCTCCGATACGAATTGGCATGTTGGTAGCACGATGTCGTGATATGTTGGTATAAATTAGTGTGTTCATCTCTCTATTTTTTATTTTATTTTCTGTGTCGCAACCACGTTAAAGCGTGGTACGAAGATACTGTATTCGTACCAGAGTATCAGGTTAGATCGTGGTAAGCTGGTGCGAAAATACCATATTCGTACCAGAGTACCATATTAGGGCTTGGTACGCTAGTACAAAAATACAATATTCGTACCAGAGTACCACGACTTGGTACTTCGAGACGAAAATGGTTAGATTATCATAGCATACCATGCAGACATATCGCGTTATCTGGCACTCTAGTACGAATATAGTGAGTTCTTACTAGCGTATCATCACACCGCGGCGCCTAACGTTGGTATGTTAGTACAAATATTGTGTTTTCGTACCCATCGTACCAGATATATTGGTACGAATGATTTATATTAGTACCATATCCTAACTATTTTTTGTCTTTTTTTTCCAAGGTACAATGGATCTACAAGATGTATGAAAGAACTCAAGAAATCGGTCATGATGTCCAACAAGAACTCGAGAAATCAATATTTTAGCACGGATAAAAGAACACTTACAGTAGGGATTGAGTTGGATTAAATATTAGTGAATATTGTATAATTTTCTACAATTTCTGGTTCGTAGACAATTTGTTACTACTTACTATTATTAGTACGTATGCTTTTAATTTAGATATGCAATGTGTCAAATTTTTACCAATAGTTTGTTTAGCTGGTACAAATGATCAATATATCATATTCGCCAAGTTCGGGTGTAAATATTCAAAATCAATTAAAAGTAAAATAGCCCACAAAATCATACGCTATCTTCATTCTTATGTACTCTTTTCTCTCACCCTCGTATATGGTGTTATTTTATTCTCCTCCATGGACAACAACTAGACAAGATTGCCTCGGCTGCATTAAATAAGTACGAGACAGTCGGATTTGACAATATTAGTAATCCGGCTACGAATAAGTCATACATACAAACGATATGAATATACATATTCGTACCCGCATATAGCGCCATGTTGCACGGGTATGCGGTATGAAGATTGCTAATCTAGATACGAAATTACCTAATTCGTACCTACAAGCGGTACAAATATACATATTCGTACCCATGTATAGCTCTGTCATGCACAAGTACGCGGTACGAATATACATATTCGTACCTACAAGAGGTACGAAATTGTAGTATGGTCAATTGGTGCAATTGACTGAGATAAGCAGTATGAATATGCATATTCGTCCCGTATATAGCACCAGGTTACACTGGTACTCGGTACGAAAATATATATTCATACCCGCGTATGACATAGTTGGTTGATTGGTACGCGGTACGAAAATATATATTCGTACCAACTACGCGGTATGAAAATACATATTCGTACCAATAAGAGGTAAGAAATTACATATTCATATCGGAGTATGCCGCATTTGGTACGGAGTACGAAAAAATGTATGATCGTACCAACTGTAATTCGTACCAACTGTAATAAACTACAAAAATAAGGCAATTAGCTCCATCGCAATCAATACAAAGAAATATTAACAAACGTTGTCGGAAAAAAAATTACATCAACATCACCGGAAAAACTACATCAACATTGTCGGATTTATCAAACACTGATACGAATATATAGATATTCATACAACCTTATAGCACTTCATAACATGCCCGGTACGAAATGTTAGTTATTTTGTACCAAGTTACAACTTCATAACATGCCCCCGGCACGAAATGTTAGTTATTTCGTACCAATTTACAACTTCATAACATGCCCGGTACGAAATGTTAGTTATTTCGTACCAAGTTACAACTTCATAACATGCCCCGATACGAAATGTTAGTTATTTCTTACCAAGTTACAACTTCATAACATGCCCCCGGCACGAAATGTTAGTTATTTTGTACCAATTTACAACTTCATAACATGTCCGGTACGAAATATTAGTTATTTTGTACCAAGTTACAACTTCATAACATGCCCCCCGGCTCGAAATGTTAGTTATTTCGTACCAAGTTAAGAAAGTTATAACTTCATAACATTCCTCGGTACGAAATGTTAGTTATTTCGTACCAATTTACAACTTCATAACATGCCCGATACGAAATGTTAGTTATTTCGTACCAAGTTACAACTTCATAACATGTCCGATACGAAATGTTAGTTATTTCGTACCAAGTTACAACTTCATAACATGCCCCGGGACGAAATGTTAGTTATTTCGTACCAATTACAACTTCATAACATGCCCCCGACACGAAATATTAGTTATTTCGTACCAAGTTACAACTTCATAACATGCCTTCAGCTCGAAATGTTAGTTATTTCGTACCAAGTTACAACTTCATAACATATCCCGGTACGAAATGTTAGTTATTTCGTACCAAGTTAACAAAGTTACAACTTCATAACATGCCCCGGTACGAAATGTTAGTTATTTCGTACCAAGTTACAACTTCATAACATGCCCCGGTACGAAATGTTAGTTATTTCGTACCAATTACAACTTCATAACATGCCTCCGGTATGAAATATTAGTTATTTTGTACCAATTTACAACTCCATAACATGCCCCCCGGCTCGAAATGTTAGTTAATTCGTACCAAGTTACAACTTCATAACATGCCCCAGTACGAAATGTTGGTTATTTTGTACCAAGTTATAACTTTATAACATGCTCCGGTACGAAATGTTAGTTATTTCGTACCAATTTACAACTTTATAACATGCCCAGTACAAAATGTTAGTTATTTTGTACCAAGTTACAACTTCATAACATGCCCCCTGCATGAAATGTTAGTTATTTCGTACCAATTTACAACTTCATAACATGACTCGGTATGAAATGTTAGTTGTTTCGTACCAATTTACAACTTCATAACATGCTCCGATACTAAATGTTAGTTATTTCGTACCAATTTACAACTTCATAACATCCCCCGGTACGAAATGTTAGTTATTTCGTACCAAGTTACAACTTCATAACATGCCCCGGTACGAAATGTTATTTATTTCGTACCAGCTACGCGAAAAAAATGAAGAAAAAAATGAGTCAGCTAAGTGAGGGAGGAGAGAGAAAAGAGAAGAAAGAGAGAAGAAATGAGAGAGGAGAGAGAAAAAAGTGGTAGAAAAAAATTTATTGCATGTGGGTGGGAGGAGAGATGAGAGAGAAAAATGTGAGTTTGGTGGAAAGTAAGCGTAAAAGGGTCCAAAATTTTTCAAAAGTGCAATTTTTTGTATTTTTTCAACTTTGTGTTAGCTATTGTATTTTTTAGGGGGATAATGTCATTTCATGAGTTGTCTCTTTAAATGTCGCAGCCCGGCCTAGAAATTAGATGACAAAGCCGGTGGGTCCCACGACTTACACAATTTATGATTAACAAAAGGATTAAAATAGCGACCCTGCTATCATTTAAGAGCAAACAAGGCAACCCATGCTCGACAAATCATCAAACTTAGGATAATTATGACATGCGTAACTCGAGATTAATGAAACGAACATTTGATCTCTTTTTAAAATATGCATATCATCAAATACAATCTCAAATCAGCTCGAAAATCAATAATCTCATCAACCAGATTAATGGCAACAACCATGAAGGAAATGAGCTGATTTTCAGGATCAAGAAAGCACGATAAAATCAGTTGTAATAAGACTGAACTTCCAATATAACGAACAACTATTATATAGATAATTAGATTGGCTAGACTTCAAAATAAGATAACAAACATAGTTCAAGACTTCAGACTTCAACACTTCATCAACTTATACTAATCTCAATATCATAATCTTGCAGCGGAAAAACGAGAGAATATATGTGTGAAGACATATATTCTAGGTTCTAAGCTCATCAAAATGACTCTTAACATTAATAAAATAATAACAACAACAACAAGTCCGCCGGCGCACGATCATCTTCATCCCAGCTAACCTGCACATTTTAGAAATAATAGGCGGGGCTGAGTACTTCGTACTCAGTGGGCACATGCCAAAATATTTTGAAACTTACTTCTTAGAGTTAGAGATTAAACTTGCCATAAAGCATAAGCACAAGTAATTTTGTCTCTAAAAAATAAACCCTGTGCATGCTCAACTTCTTGTTTTTTACGTAAATCATGTTTGTACGGCAGGACATATACTTTAGGATGTATGTACCGGATCTACAATCACATAATGATAGTGTTGAGAAGGAGGCCTCCTTCTCAAACACTTATAATCGTCCATTCCTTTCGGAAGGCTCCCGATTACAAAATAGTGTACACAAATCCTACCTTGCGTAGGGCAAGATTCGTCTTGCTATAGTAGATGGTAACATACAAGAACTTAAACATTTGGCAAGTCAATCATTTTTAAAACATCTCATATATAATCATATAACTTCATTCGTCATTTCATTTGGTTAGAAAGCCCACTTTTGATAATTGAAGCTTTGGACTTAACCTTTATCGATTCCCGAATCCTCGGATTCACACTTCCACTCGATCCTTCATTCGAACTAGAATTCACGAATTCGAACGAGAATTAACTACTATCGAATAAACGAATTTGATATTCTTAACTTCTAATTTACTTCGAAATTCTACGTCGAAACTCGACGAAACTTGAGAATTTCTAACTTAACTTCTTAAACGCTCGTAACTAACTTAATTAACAGTTAAAATCATACTAATAACTTCATTAACCACTTAAGCTTGCCATCTATCATACTATCGTATCATTATCACATAAACATTTCCTTAACAAATAAACATCTCATTTAGTCATATAAACATCGATTAACACTTAAGCTTTTCATTTAATTATTTAAGCATAATATAAATGCTTAAACTTTTTGGATAATATTTAAACTTAATATTATATTATTATCAAAATATGTCTTTGACATATTAACTCATTAATGACGTATCATTAACACTTAATTCATCATTAGTGTGTCATTAATACTTAAAATCATCATTAGCTCTTAATCATTCACTATTCGAAAAGAACTTCTAAAGACATAAGCAAACATATACTTTACTTCTAACCCTTCCATCTTTTCATTAATATTTATTGACTTATAACTTATACTATTGTCAACATTAATCATATCATAAAAAAATATTTCATTTCTTCATATAAGCATCTCATTAACCATTAAGCTCTTTCTTTATTTATTTTATCACATCAAAAATGCTTAAGTTCTTTGATAACATTTAAGCTTAACATTATAACTTTTTAGTTTACGGAAGAAACAACCGAAAACAAGTTGATCAAAGATTAAATTTGGATAAATCAAGCTATCCGGGAAAATCAAGCTAGTTTGGAAAAAGCGAGTTATTTGGAAACCGAGAATTTGGCTGGCCGGAAAAACCGAGTTAATTTGGAAAAATAAACAATTGGCCAAAAGAAAAGCATTGGAAAAACAGTTAATTTGGAGAAAAGCCTTAAAATTTGGACTCAATTTGAGTTAATCACTGACGGAGTTCAATTGAGTCCAAATCAATCCAATTGGCAATCCAAATCAGTGTGGATAGTGAGTTAATCCATTGTGAGTCCAATTTGGGTAATCAATTGGCCAGATCATTGGAGTAATCAATTGGTAAGGTCAATTTGAGTAAATCCAAATGGCCAGTCCAGTGGGTAAATCAGTAGCCCAGGTCCAGTATTGTCCAAATTGACTGGTCAATGAGAATCAAATTATTGACGGATTGAGTAAATCCATTATTTGGAGTCAATTTAGGTAATCAGGAATTAAACTCTAGAAACTTTCAATTTCAAAACTTTGTATTAAAATTCTGAAAAATTCTACGTCACTTAATTTTTAACGTAGATTCCATTTCTATCATTATTTTCTTCATTAAAATCAAATACATGGCTTTATTGTACATATATATATTTCGGTTCTTTTGATAAATTAAGAATTTAAAAATCCAAATTTCATTCTAATCACTTCCAATCATGTTAATTTAAATTGAAATTTCTCAAATCTTAATAAATCAAACCATCAAACATGTTTATAATCATCATAGGGCTCATAGAAATCATCAATTTGATCATAGGATCAAAGGATCAAAAACCCCTAATTTCAATTAATATTTTCGGCTATTTTGAAAATAATAGAAGGACTTTGATTCTTTGATTACTTCCAACATCAAACATGCTTAGAATAATTATCTAAGCTCAAATAATCAATTAATTTGATCATCCATCATCAAAATTTAAAAACCCCTAATTCTTCCTTCATTTTTCGAAAATTCAATTAATTAGGGTTAGGGTTTTAATTAAGCTTGAATCAATGATCTATCATGCATCCCAAGCATGAATTAAACATCAAAAATCAAGATCATAATCATCTACTAATTAAATCCTAATTTTCGAAAAATCTGGAATTTAAAAATAAGATGATCAAAGCTTATGTTTAAGCTATAAACTTGAATTAAACTTATATCTTACCTTGATTAATAACTTGGAAATGATTTACTCTTGATTTGAAGCTTGAAAATTACACAAAAATGGAGTTTAGAGAGTGTGTGTGTGTGCTAGAATTTTCAGCCGAGAATGGGAGGGAGAGAGTGAGAGAATGATGATGATCATCTCGTATATATACTAACACACTAATTAATAGATAAGGCTAAGTTCAATGTATTCTAATTAGATAATGCATGCTAATCTTGACTATATCTTAAAATCATTATTACATGTTGGATAAGGTGAGGTGTCCCTCATTTAATTATTTATTCACCAAAGTCAACAAATCATATGTCATGGCTTAGGTAATAATTAATATTAATTAATTAATTAAATACTCAATTTAATCAATTAATTACAAAATTTGCTAATCAAAACTTAAATCTCTAATTTCTCACTTTAGAAAAATCAATTAGGGCCTCTCAAACCCTAATACAAGTTTTCATAATAAAATACGGAAAAACGAGTCATTTCCGAATAAATAAAAATTATCAACTTAGATAATTAATTACTAATAAATTTAATTAAGAAAAGTAAATTCATAGTTTTCTCAACTAAAAATCAAATATGTAAGTACATATTGATAAACATAAATTCTTCCTCGATTCAGGTTAACCGAGACGAGACAAAAATAATTTAATTCCTTTTTACGGCAAAAATTAGGGTTGCCGAAGAAAAATTAATAAAAAGGAAATTTTCTTCTTCTTAATTTCCTTAATTTAATTAAAGAAAAACTAAGGCAATTTATGCAAGAAAAACGGGGTATTACATTAAATTATATAGGGCAAAATGCATTTAAATTCCCGACTTTTTTTAAATTCTGTTTTATTTCCTAACCTTTTAATTTTTCGCCTAAAATCTCAACTTTTCAATTTTTTTAATTTTTCTCCCAACAAAGTATTCCAGTGCAATTAAAGCAAAAAATTCTCAAGAGTTTCCACAATAAATTATCAGTGATTTATCAGTTATTTCTAAAAAGTTACGGACGATGAAGGATGAAGTAAAAGAGGGGAAAAGATGAGAAAATTATGGGCTGAAATCGATCTGTGCCATAATCCTATAAATATAAGTGTTTGTTAGATATGAAAAACGACGACGATTTGAAATTCTTGAAACTACATCATTTGTTTAGTCGGGGCGATTTGCCATGTAAGCATTTCCAACGTCCAACTCAGCTTCAATTTGGGGAAAAATTGAACGCAGGAGAAAAATCAAACAAATTGAAAGGTAGAGATTTTAGGCGAAAAATTAAAAGGTTAGAAAATAAATAGAATTTCAAAAAAAGTCGGAAATTTAAATGCATTTTGCCCAGGATTTTGCTTGGTTGGTTTCAAATCATAATATATAATTAACTCAATATATATATATATACACATATTTTATGTTGGAGTCTAAAAAAACCATGGCAACATGTATATATATACAAATTCATTTGGTGAATAAATTGATGTTATCTATTATATTCATGTCCAAATAATCATAAATAATTTTCAGTAGATCAATATACAAATGTAGTACATATAATTTCATGATTTGTAATTTTCTATACATTTATCATGATTATAATAATACAATATATCATTCTTCAAAACATTATAAAATATGTTTATACGTAATTACTACGTCAACGTCAATTAAACATTGAGTAGCAAATGTACGTGATTGCTCTTCAGAAAGCTTTTGAAGGTATTTATTATTATTATTATTATTATTATTATTATTATTATTATTATTTTGCTAGAAGAAAGGGGAATAAAAAAAATCGGACTTTCGCATTTTATAGTTTTTTTTTAGAGAATTACAAGGTATATATAAATAATCAAATCAAGTATTACACCACCATATAGACGGGACCTCTACACCACCACGCATGGTGGAACAACTACATCACCAAACAAGGTGGGAAATATAATACATTGCACGCAGGCGGAATTGAACCCAAGACTTCTCACTAAGGAGAGTCTTGTGTGGTGCCTCAGCTAGCCACGCGTTTTATAGTTTTGAATATGTAAGACATTTTCATCCATTAGTATCTAACATTTATGTTAATTTGGTTCAAATTATATTTTTATTATTTTAATTCTCACATATTGACTTAATATTTATTACCTACGTTTTTTATGTACATGTGAAACATAAGTTTTTATGCTACGTAAACTACAAAAAATGTGAAATTTATTTTATCATGCTTATAATGTTATAAATTGTTCGGTAAAAGGATAAATTTTTTTGATGGAAATAAAAGTCGTTCAAACAAAAACTATAACTAAACCAATAAAAGAATCTTAAGTTCCAATCTAATACATGGAATACATTTTACTAATTTAATTTTTCATTTTTTTTAAATTTACTTAATACAACCATTAATTTTTATGTTAGATTAGTGTTGTTATATAATTTTTAAATTTCATAATCTTTATCATTTACATGGAATATATAATAGTTGTAATATTTAATTTTAATTATCTATTACTAATTTAATTAATCAATCCGTGCATCGCACGGGACAATAATACTAGTTAAGTATAAAAGCTCATTTAAGAATAGAACAATAATATCTTAAATTATTGGGCCTCTACGTATTATGTTTATCTCCTAACTATTATCTTGGTATTTGATAATCTAGAAATTTGGTTTTAAGAAACTTGGTATCGAGCTATTGCCTATTGGGTAGACTAGAGGTGCCGAATTTATTGTTTGATTTTATTATTATGGATATTCAATATTGTGCAAGAAAGACCGAAAACAAGAACACATCTATTGTGGTTAGTAGCTAACAATACGTTAGCTACGTCCATCTAAACAAAGTAATACAGAGTTAAATAAACTAATTTAGGGAGTTTATATAGAGTTATATATCAAGACCCCAAACAACTCAACGTCAAGGTTCAATTAATGTATTATTAATGGAAAATAAGCATCGACTAACTCTATTGTAGTAGCTATGATGAAATAGAAGATGTAAACATGACCGAAGTTACAATATTGAATTATTGACATGACTAAAGACTCAAAGTTCAATATGGTGTCAAATTATAGGAAGAAATTTTTGTTTTTTATATCTTTATGAAGTTCTCATTATTCCAAAATTGTTTATTATCTATTGTGTTTCAAACTTGGCACTTCATAACATCTTAATACATTCGAACGACACATGTATAGTAGCAATACCGTACATATAATGTCAACACAATCTATATATTCATAAAATATAACACATGCATGAAGATTAGAACACAATACATACCTATCTATTGAATGTCAATACATATATAATTCTTATCCCTAGTACTTTATTTTGCCAAGTGTAAGGTTAATACATCTCCCCTAACGAATTATCCCTTTCTATCCTAAACTTTTAGAAAAAATAAATACTACTTTTGAAGTCATGAGTCATAGTTTCAGTGTCACGAGGAATCAATATAAAGCTCTTAGGTTGGATGTGGGGAAGCAAAATTCTATTGCCACCTTCTCATTATCTATCCCTTTCTTTCTACTCTCTAGCATTTGTTTTGCTATAAATGGTTCAATGTTTAGAAAGCAACCATTTTCCCAAAGTGCACATATGCTCATTTGTATTTAAACACTACGCGATCTCGAGTGATAACACTCAAAAATTAAAAAAGGCAAGAAATTAGTGGCGAAAATAAGTGAAACATTATTCGTATATATTTTTGTATATATCACACATATTATATAACTTTTGTGGTATTGCGAATATATAAATTTGGCACGTGCTAATAATTATGCACCATAGGTACAAATTTAATCAAATTTATGTGTTCAAGTACGCTTCAGCATATGCTTTATCAATATATATTTTTGTTGGACGTAGAGACATTATGTACTAGAGATTATTCAATTTTGTGTATACTTCTGTTCTTAAATCCAACCAAATTGCCTCTATTAATTTGTTCTAAAAGCCTTATGAAAATGTGATAAGATGCATCAAAACCAAAAACAATTTTTAAAATGTATTTGCTCTCAGCACCAAATTAAGTTTTTAGGCATGAGATTGCAACTAATTTACAGTGCAACAAAAAGAGAGAGAGAGAGAAAAAAAAAAGGTTAAATTACGATACCCAAATATGTTAATACATGAGTAGACCAACTACAGTTGACCCTTTTACATAAGAGAGTATTGCACCACACCCGTCTATGAAAATAATCCGATCGAATTGTGGCTGAGACTGGCCATGCTTTATGAGTCCGAGAAAGCACAAACCAACAGTTTGACATGTCTCGATCCGCTCAGATCTCGATCCGTAATCTTCACATGTCTCGAGGATTCATATCGATCCAACAGTTTGACACCTCTAAATATATCTATGTCTCAGATCCAAACATAACATAATACTAATAAAATTATAACAAATATACTATAAACTATAAATTCGAATACTTATACAAATATTGGTTCATTAAATTGTCCGACGCAATTTTTTGTACTCCCTCCGTCCCATCCATTTTGTCTACCCTTGGGTGGCATGGAGATTAAGGAGAAGTTGTTTAGGGCTCGTTTGGTACAAAGTATGGGATAAGGCCTGATATGTTTGATTGAGATGTCTTATAAATATAAAGAATTAATATTCCGTTTGGTATGATGTATTAAATTCTCTGCAACACATAGTAATTATTGTAATTTATTGCTATAATTAGTTGCAGTATTATTTATACCACCTCATAGGTAGTATACATAACAACAAAAATAAGTATTATTCATACGGGCCCGAATTTTATAAAGGGTCGTATACTTCATACCAAACAAGATATTAGGGTGTCATAGACATATTATATACCCTAATCACTCCTACCAAACGAGCCCTTAGTGTATAAAGTTGTTGGGATCACTTTATTTAAATGTATATTAAATTCAAATAAATTCAATGTGGGCCCCATTTAATGTGGGGAAATGAGGGTGGGTAGGATTTTGGGGTTTTTTAAATTCAATGTGGGCCCCATTTATTTTTAAATAAGGCCTAATTAATTGTACTTATTTGGGATAGACAAAATGGATGAGACGTCCATTTATAAAAAGGTAGACAAAATGAATGGGATGGAAGGAGTATTTCGATAATTATCTATATCATGTAAGATAAAATAAAATGGGAAAGAACTAAGGTCACTAGCAAGAGTCTTAGCAATGCATAAAAGTAGGGAGGGACCAACAAAAAAATGGAGTACAGTGGGGCCCAGCCCAAGTACTTCTCCCGTGTGGGCCTATTTTCCCTACAAGTCGATTGGGCTCTTTTGGTCCAATGGTCTAGATAGAGATGCTGGTTCAGTGGGGCCCAAACCGACTATACCGCCACGTGTCAGTTTGTGTTCCAGTCGGTGCGCTGAGTACTTCCGTTGGCGGTGGCGGCTAGGGGAGTATTATTTTCCCTAAAATATATGTATATAAATAACAAATAAATTATATTGGAATTATAAGAGTTCGAAAGTATAGTAACTACAATCAAATCAATCCATCCATCCATATATATATTATTATTAAAATGATTACGCATTTGAATGCTCCCTTAATTTTAGGTCTTACGTCGCGCACTCTCCATTCATTATTCTTATTTTTCTTAAATCATCTTTCAATGTAATTTTAATCCATATATTCTATAAATTAACTATGAAATTTTCTATCCCACATCGATTTTCAATAAGACTCTACTCTTGGAGAACCATTATAAATATTCAAGATCAATATGTATTTTTTTCATCCTGCAAATATTTTGCATAAACAATTTAATTTGACCAATTAATTAGTTGGTCAAATAAATAATTTTATTTTATGTTGGACAATGTAATTTGACCAATTATTAAGTAGTCAATATTAATTCATATACTATACATTATTATTATTATTACTACTACTACTACTATTATTATTATTATTATTATTATTATTATTATTATTATTATTATTATAGTAATTATGTATCATCTCAACTTCATGCCATATATGTATATATCAAATCAAATTCTATACAAATTATATTTATTCTATTATCTCTACCTCTATATCGATATATTCTATATATACTAATATAATAATGGTAATCATATTCTAAATCATATCATACGTCTCATAACATATATATATATATATATATATATAATCTATCTATCTATCTATACATATATTATTAAAACGATTGCGGATTCAAGATCTCTCTTTAATTCAAGGTCCTACGTGGCGCTATCTCCTTTCAGTATTCTTATTTATCCTTAATCCTTATTTTAAGCATTTATATTAATTTATTCTATGTATATTTAATATAGATTTTCTCATCCGACATTGATTCTTAATAAAACTTCATTCTTGGAGAACCTATATAAATACTTACAATCCATGTGTATTTTTCCATTCCGCAATTATTTTGCACAACCAATATAATTTGGCAAATTAATTTATGGGCCAAATAAATAGTTTTATTTTTATTGACAATTTTAATTTGATCAATTATGCCGTTGTCAATATTAATTTGTTTAATTTAAAAAAATTTAAATTGACGTAAATAAAAGAAAATTTTCAAAAAATATGTATTCTCGTTTATAATTCTTGGATTTGTATATATATACATGTAGGGATAATTCTCGAAATTTAACTTTGTGACGAGATGATCAGACATGCACAACAATTAATGATGTATATAATGAAATATTTGACAGATTGTGAAGTAAAAAAAAATAGTTTGATTTCTATTGATTTCTTGCAGCTAAAGAAAATGAAATAAAATTAAAGAAACACTCTTTTTGATCAATTATCGAAATATTATCACTCCGAAATAATATTACATTACTTTTAATGTTCATGCTTATATATTGAAAAATAATAATAAAAATAAAAATATTTGTTAAGGAAGTACAATAAAATCGAAGAAACAACCTTATTAATATATTTTATTTTAATAATATAGTTCACCGTCGATTTTCGACGGGATACACACTAGTTTTCATTTCAAAGGAAAACTCAGCCAAAAAAAAAATCGTTATATTTTACTTATTTTTTTACGTCATTTTTTTCATCGGTAATTTTCTTTCATGCTACCACATGTTTCCTACTTACTATACATATTTAGAAGCATTCTTATAATTTCATGTAAAAAGCTAAGCTTTTTCTCTTGACTTCATTTTACGTCTTCTAAGTGAATTCATCAAACCTGAAATAATTTAGAAATCCTCAACTCAAGAAGATTCTAACATAATATTTTTGTTTCTTATTTTTTTGTGAGTTTTTAATCATGCATTTTTCCAACTAAAAAAAACCTAGGTAGAAAAAAATAAATTAATTATCAACTCAAACTTACAAGAAAACAAAATAGATTTCCGCTAATCCCAACAACATATCGAAGATTTCTCACTTTTTGACCCAAGGGAACATGTGATATGTAACAAAGTCGATTCCTGTCTAAAGTTTCATCAAAAAATTTCTTTTCGTGATACAATTATTTGAGTTGATTAATTAATTGATGCAAGACATTACTTTCCTTGCAAGAATTGCTTGCTTCTCCATGACTTAAAGATGCTTTTTAGAGGACGTTGATGTTATTGGCATAGTCATACATTTTATCTTATGGTCTATAGTATGCCTAAATAAGTAAAGATAAAGAATATGATGCCCGTTAATCATTTTTAGCATGGGAAAATCACTTTTAACCAATAAAAAAAATATAAGGTGCGACACTTTTATATATTTATTTTCTATTTAATTTTTAGAGTTAATTGTATGGAATGTCATTTCAAGTTAGTGAATAATAATAGTTGTCCATCCACTTTATTTGTAGAAATTCTGGCCAACTTTGAGGTAAAGAGACCAAAATACCCTTAATTTCACCTCTCTCTCTTGTTTAACATCCAGATCCAGATCTGGATCTGGATCTGTGTATTCTCTCTCTCTCTCTGTCTTGAGTTCCACGATTCTCTCTCTCTCTCTGTCTTGAGTTCCACGATTCTCTCTCTCAACTACAGAATTTCTCGTCCAGATCTATGTATTATCTCTCTCTCTCCGGCATGGGCAGCTTTCTGCGGTCGTCTTCTCCGGCAGATCTGTGTATTCTCGACTCTCTTCTTTCTCTATCTTCTATCAGTCACAGCTCGACAGATCTGAAGAAATTCAGCATGGCCAATCTCTCCGGCGTCGATGCAACTTTCCTCTATTTTGATGCTTTCTTCTCCGGTCATCATATCATCTCCATCTGAAATTTTGTTCTTTGATGGTGTATTGTAGGTTGTTGTTTTATGGTTGTAATTTAGCTTTGATCGTAATAATGTATCTTGTATTTTGGAAATTTGCTTGTTTGATGGTTGTATTGTAGATTGATGATTTTTAATCTAAGATATCAACTTTGAATTAGTGTATTAATTTTAATTGAGTTTTCTAGATCTAGTCTGTCATGTTCTTGTCGCATTTTCCAGATCTTGCCGTCATCTTCGTGCATATGTGTTCTTCCTGTATTTTTCACGTCACTGCGCGTCGCGACTTGGCACACCTGGTACGAATGCAACGTATTCATACCAGATGTGCCAAGGCATACCGCGCCTAGACTTGGAACACCTGGTACGAATACACACCATTCGTACCAGGTGTGCCAAGTCTAAGCGCGATATGCCTTGGCACACCTGAATGCAACATATTCGTACCAGGTGTGCCAAGGCATACCGCGCCTAGACTTGGCACACCTAGTACGGATACACACCATTCGTACCAGGTGTGCCAAGTCTAAATGCGGTATGCCTTGGCACACCTGGTACGAATACGTTGCATTCGTACCAGATGTGCCAAGGCATACTGGGATGTTGTTGACCAAAGACGAACACCATCCATGACATTAGATCTGGAATGTGATGCCAGAGAAAGTTGTGAATATGGCCGGATCTGGTGCGGTGGCAGATCTGGAATATGGCCGGCATAATGTGAAAGTTCAAGGCGGCGCGGCGGACTGGATTGGAAGTACGAAGGCGGTGCGGTGGAAGTGAATGGAAGTACGACAACGCGGCGGCGGAATGAAAGTACGACGGAAAAAAGAAAGTACGACGGCGGTGACGGAAGAAATGGAGAAAAATAGAATTTCTAGAGAGAGAATATTTTGCAGAACAGAGAATCTAAAATTTGAAAAATGAAAAATGAAATGTGTAGCTGGATGGTTAATAGTGGATTCAAGGGCAAATTGGTCCAAATTTCCAAAAGTTAGCCAGAATTTCTACAAATAAAGTTGGTGGCCAACTATTAATTTCCACTATCTATATTGATTATCCCAAATTTTGCCTCTAATTTTTATTATGTTTCAATATTATATTATTTTGAATGTGTGTTCTATGTATACGTTAACATCATATATGCTTGATTATTAACAGTATGCAACAATAAGAAGAATAAGCAATGTCCCAGTGGGGATGGCCTAGTGGTGGAGTGGTTGCCTGTTGACCAATAGGTCAGAGGTTCGAGTATTCTCGGCCACAAAAAAAATCCTAGGTGGGGTGTGTGAGTATTAATATTTGTAATGATATTCAAAAAAAAAAGAAAAGAATAAGCAATGCCTATATATATAGGTTGAGTCTAGGAATGACAATGGGTCGGGTACCCACCCATTAGGCATTTCCCAAACCCAAATCCATTAAAATTTCCTCAACTCATACCCATCCCAAACCCGATTAAAAAATTATTTAAAAACCCGTACCCGACCCAAACCCGTTGAGTAATACCCATTAAAAACTCGCTAAAAACCCGAATGTATTAGAATATAAACATCAATATTAAATAGTAGAAATAACAAAATATTATAAACATAATTTTAGCATAAGTATAAATAGAAAATTTCATTAAATTAAATTATATGTGGGTTAAAAGAATAATATAAAATCCTAATATTTATACTAATATAAATTATATATAAAATAAATATTTAATTACTAAAATTATTAATTCTTTGTCTGCGGGTTAAAAAGAATAATATAAAACCCTAACATTATTAATATTTATACTAATATCTATAATTATATTATAAATTATATATATAATACTTTGTCATCTTACATATATATAAATGGGTTTGGGTAGCGGGTACCCGTAGGTAATTTCCCAAACCCGATCCAAACCCGTCACGGGTTTGAATGTTTCTACCCAAACCCGTCCCAAAACCATTTAATAATTCCCAAACCCGTCCCATTAGGGTTTGGTAGAGCCGGGTACCCGTAAAAACCCGACCCATTGCCATTCCTAGTTGTGTCTGTCATAATTAGTTTTTTTAGTGTGATTTACCTCTTATGTGTATTTTGCAAGTTATTGCACATGAGCAATGGTTGAATCAATACATACTGAATAATGAATGCGGATTCACACGATATAAAAACACAAGAACAATAAAATAGGAATACAATAGTAGATATACTATTCGAATTGTCAAAATTTTATTTTATTTTAGGAAACAATTTGTCAATTTTATTGGTGAATAAAATTCATTTGCTGCGTGGAGCGGAAGTGGGATTTAGTATAATTAATATTAGCTGTTATCCAACTTATCCATCCTTTTCACAAGTAATTATCATACATTATCAATCAAATAAATCAGCAATGCACCTAATAATTAATATCCTATTATGTTATAAGAAAAATAATGTCCTATAATAAGGAAAGTATCTAAAAATCTTGATGCTAGCTTAAGACCTCCGAATTATTAAACTACTGTTGTGAGCAAAACGGGACACAACAACTACCCAATTAGCTATATTATTGCGTTTGTAACTAGATCTTGTTTCTAAATTGAAAATTGAAAATTAAAAATTAGTATATTGGTCAATTAAATATATATATCATTTATGATGTTTTACATGAATTTCTATATATCAGTATCACAAATAGATAATTTTTAGTATTATTCAAAAGTGTTGGTTAATTATTTATGACTCTAAAGAAAAAGTACTTTTCAGAAAACAATAATTCAAGCTTAATTGAAGAGTTGTTCTTCTATGAATTAATGCTTTGCCCTTTCATTTTCGGAAGATGAGTTAAGTCCCCAACTCAATTAATTCTATGTCACGATCGATATATATTTGAATAATATATTATATTCAGTGTAATATATCAAAACATAGAATTTACAAAACGATTACTATCATTCCTCCAGCTTTAGTACGAGGCTCTATGTCATTAGGTTTTGCTCAAATGAAATTTTGGGATAATATCCTAGTAAGTAGAATAAGTGTACTCTCAGTCGAAGATTACGAGCTCAACTTCATAATAGTACTTTTTAGGTCAAATTTACAAAGTTTGTTAGTTCGGTTATTTCATCCGTGTAACGTTTAGATTACTCTACAAAATTTCGCAGATCGAATTAATTTCATCACTACAATAAATGTGTCTAGTATAGTGACATAATTATAATGACACCATAAGAATGTGTCATAAACTTTATTATATCTTTGTGTTTAACAAAATTTAGTGACATTTACACATGCATCTACATGATTTTGCTACATATAAAAATGTAAATGTTGTTTTATTTAGAAATATTATAAATTAATTACATCCTCAAATAACACTAAATGTTGTGACGTGCTTTTTATTTTTGTGACACATATAATAGTTACCATCATAAGATGTCATAATTTTAATTTAGTGATATAATTTTTGAAGAATTATGAGACTTACAGATATTGGAACATTTTGTTGTAGTGCATCTCTACACAAATGTTAGTTGTTGAAACCTCCTTGTCAATATAGTTAGTGATAATTGTCGTAAAATGCATGAGTTTTGGATCGTTTTAGTTTTACATATGAAAATAAAAACGTGACACAAGTACATAAAGTTTACTCTTTTTACAATTTTCGCATGATTTCTATTTTTTAGATAAATTGATGCCGATGTGGAGCTAACGCCACATCAAACAAATACAATAACCACGTTGGCATTAAAAAAAATTATGCGAAAATTGCAAAAGCATTAAATTAATGTTACTTGTCTCACGTCAAAAAGGTATATCTTATTGCTCGCGGAATCAAAATTTGTGGTTTAAAATCAAGAAAAAGGAAAAGATTGATAATTTCATTATGTATTGTGTTGGCTTTGAAATTTGAATGTTCATTTAGGGATGTTTATAATGATGACCATTAATTTTTAAATATTCTCTCTGGATGCAGATTAACATTCCAAAAAAATGAATAAACTAGCTAGCCAATCATCAAAGGCCCAAAAAATAATTTATATATAAATAAATACGTATAAAAGTACACGCGACATACATAAGCCTAATATATACGATATATTATATTAATATGCCATCAGTAATAAGCTATATATTCATTTTCAAAATTTATAATTACAACAATCAATTAAAATGTGTAACACAAAAGCTAATTAAGGAAGATTTGTTTTAAAAACTTATGTTGTGCGGGGTCAAATAACATCAATCATAGAAAATCCTCTAATTATGCTCACAATTAACGAAAAATACATTTAAAAATAGGGATTATCGTTGAATTATACAAAATATTTTATTTTTACTTTTGGTTGATGATTCAAAGGTTCAAAATTCAAATTTTAGGGTTTGTGATGCATGGTTTAGGGTTCATATTTCATGATTCCCTAAGGTCAACTTGGGTTTATACAACTCTATTATATACTGTACTATCTATCTCTTTTATTACGTCTCTCTTACATATATATGCGGAATTCGCATATATCTAATATCTTAATGTATATAGGTTCCATTTCTATATATACAACAATCTAAGATACATGCTCGACTTATTTAGTATTAATGCAATTCAAATTATAAATATATTAGAACATAAATTCATCCACTTAATATATTTCGAATATAAGTCATACAGTATAACCCTTTTTAATTTCCTCCCCATCTAGTTAGGAATCTTTTTCTTTTATTTATTTTTCTTTTTTGAATAGATAGATAGTGGAATCAGAGTGTTATTTAAGCTGCCAAAAGAAGAGATCAAATAACGAAACGTGGGATTTAAGAGTTCAAATGCTCAACCAATATAAAATAAATTTTAATTAACGAGGCACATTTTCATGCAACCAATCTCATGGGATGCAACTGGATCTGGGTTCACCCGACTCCGTCAAACCGGGTCAACCGTTTACTTTTCAGATTTTTTTTTTAATTTGATTTTTTTTCCTTCTTCGCCTTCGGCTACGATTTTAATTTATAGATAGTGATTGTGGCAACATTAATGTCTATTAGCTCGCTCCGAAGCCTTCGGCTCCTCTCGCATGACTCTTTAAAAAAATGAATAAAAAAACAGAAGAAAAAAGATTTAAAAAAAATAAAAAAAAACTGGAAAAAAGAATTAAAAACCTGAAAAAAAAAGAATAAAAAAATCCAAAAAATAAAAAATCAAAAAAGTCAGGCGCATTTATTACACGCGCCGAATTAAAAAAAAATTGTCAGGCGCGTGTGTCGCACGCACTTTATTTAAGGACGATTGTAGGCGTGTGTCATGCACGCGCCCACGCGCGTGGGCTCGGTTGCACGGTATACGACCGGCCGTATACATTGTGTTAATTAATATCGTAAAATAATTTATTGAAATTCAAAGTTGTGGATAAGTTGACTGGAAATGAAATGATTCATTTCACTTAATCTGATGCATTGAATCTAATTAAATTATTCATGTATACATGCACACCATGATTTCCATTTTACGTTGTAAACGAAAAGGGCAGTAACAATGCAAGTTGTCATGTAGTAGTATATACAAATAATCTATACATATATACAATAATATCAGTTATCATCCTCTCATTATCCATAGTTATTAGTAATTGTCTTCCAATTCTGAAAATGGAGTCTGCCTTACTAATAAAAAGATCAGAAGAGTCTTATGTACGTTAGACGGTCTCATGTACGGTGTGACAGATCAAAAATCTAGATTCAAACTTAATGACATTACAAATATATATGTGATTAGATCCAGATTTTTAATCCGTCTCACCGTGAGACCTATCTCTCACAAGTTTTAGTAAAACATTAGTATGTGTCACAAAATTATGCCTCATAATAGATTTTTTGAAGAATGCAATGTTTCCATTAATTCTTATTCATAATGAGATAATATTACAAACTATGCATTTCAATTTGGGTTTTTTTTTCTTAATAAAAAAATGGACTCATGTCCTTGCTAATAAAAAAAAATCAAAAGAGTTTTATGTGAGATGGTCTCTCGTACGGGAAGATGAACAAATATCTGGATTCAAATTCATATCCACTGACATTATAAATATACAATTAGATTCGAATCTCATTGTGAGATCTTATCACACAAGTTTCATTGAAAAATTAGTATGTGTCTTATAAATAAAATGTTTCCATTAATACTTTTTCATAATGGGTAATTTTTATAACCATTTCAATTTTGGGCTTTTTCTCTTAATTAAAAAAAAAAAGCTGACTAGTTTAGGATGGGAGTGGGATGGCACTAATCATTCAATTTCAAGGGGCAAACTGCAAAAAGGGCACAAAATTGCAGGGATCAAAAAGCAATAAAGCGGCACGTTGTTAAACTCCCTGAATGCTACGTGTCGAGATCCCATTGGCTATAAGTATAGATCAAGGTTAATTTATCCCGCGCGTGAGGCATTTTGCTCGGTTACACACATTTCTTTCACCTTAAAAGCATCTCTTCTTCATATAAAGCTAACACAATTACATATTTATATTATTATCCCAATTTCTCTTTTTTATTAAAAGATGAAAAAAAATATTTAATTACTATCTGAGTTAAAGGTAAAAAGTGGATCTCTATGACAGTTTTACTCATAATGGTTAGAAATATTTGGATACTCCATTATAGAAGAAAGTGGAGTTGACACTTGACTTTTGAGGTATTATTTTTTAACAAGTTCACAATTTGAAGGTTTCTCATGATTTTCTACATAATTATTGTTGGTACTTTTGTGGATAAGTAGATATTGAATTCAAAATGGGTTATATTCTTTTAATAAATTTACTAATACATAAATACAAGTAAATTTCTCTTTTTGCCATTCTACAACATCAAAAGATGATAGTAGAAACTCGAATTTGAAGCTAATCTCGTACTTGATGGAATATGCAAAAGTAAACATTGAGCCGTGCTGCATAATATGACTAAAACCCACATTAAATACATATATAAGTTGCTAATTACAAAATTACCCCATAAAGACCTAGAAGGTGTGACGATAATAATTATTTATCCAGTATATTAAATTTCTAAAATAATTTCTCATGCAAAAGTTATTTTTCCCCCTTAAAAAAACATTTTTGTGGATTATTCTTTTAAGGGATTCATGGGAAACAACAAAGGGTGGCATTCTCATGTCCTTTTGACCATAAAAGAAAGTGAAATTACAGAAAGCTTTTTCAGAACATAATAATCAAATGCGGTTAATTAAGTACTATTTAACTGCAATATGCACTCAAAATTATATCAAAATAATTTGTTACTTATTTTAGAGTTTAATTGGGACAAGTAGGGAAGCAAATGGAATAATTTATGACTATTGATTTTCAACAACAATGTAAGGTAGCAAGAAGCCTTGAACGGCGCCGCAATTTATTATCATTTGAATTTAATGTAATTCGATCTAAAATATAGTTCGAGGTTTAATTTTGATTTTACGGCAACATTCGGTTCAAGTGAATGCTTTTTTTTTTCAAACGTATAGATTAATTAACCCGAACCATATACATATAATGTCTAGATATAAATATAATACAATATATAAATCTTTTTTTGAAAGAAAATATATAATTCCTAAACTTGAGTAGCTATATTACATACCCAATGCATAAAGGTACAAATTTATTTGGATATTTCCATTTGAGTGAGACAAGACCCCATCCCGACGTATAGTATGAAAAAATACTATAAATAATGTACACTAGTTGGTTTATTTATTTAAGTAAAATGGTGACATAATACAAATAAAAATATAATTTTATTAATGAAGTTATATGATACAAACTACAATGTTTTTTTAAGGCCTAACCATATTTTTTTTGAAACCAAATAATAACATAAATAAAATTTACTCAATCTGTCCCGCCCGAAGTGACACGTTACTCTTTGGTACGGTTATTAAGGAGAATAGTTATTAAAGAGTAAAGAAATAGAATATGGTGGAGTCCGTACCTTTTTGTGAGATAAATAAGTTTCTTTTTTTGGACTGTGCTACTTTGAGTGGGACAATCCAATAAAGAATACGTGTCACTTTGAGTGGGATGTCGGACGAAATACATATCACTAGGTAATAACAATCACTATCTTCGGTGCACACTAGGTAAATTTATCTCTTCTGTAATATAGCCTGCAGATCAAATAGAATAGGTCAATCAAACTTGAAAAAACTAATGTGAGACATGACTTATAAATATATTGATAAGATCCGAACCTAATGTCATTTTACCTTAGAAATACCACCTCACTGATAGACCATTTACTAGGGAACGCGTTTTATTTTTTACTTTTATTATAAATAGATGTAACATGCGGTGCTTCATAAATGAAATTAATGGAAATTGGAAGAATTAATGGAGCATCTCTAATTTATTATTTATTTATTTATTTGAAAAGTGACCATCTCTATTCTTAAAAGGACTAAAAAGGAAGGTCCAATAATTTGGAAAATAATAAATAATGAAGTAATCTTATCGGAGCGTCTGGAAAAAAGTGGGTGAGACTGAAGAGGATGAAACAATAAATGCATGTAATTATGGTAAAATCCAAGACCTCAATTAATAGATAAAATCATGTGCTTAACACGTAATTAACCGTGGCTACTTGAACAACTTTGTCCTGAGTTGGGAAAATGAAAGTAGTGGAACTTAAACTCTAAACTTCTCTAATTACAGATGGGATCTTTATCGCTTAAATATTTTTAAAAAGATCAAGGCTAATTAACAACTAACAAGGCTATTTACAATTAAATTTTTACTTAATTTTCACATTCAAGGCTCCAACTATATTATTGAATTCTTGTACTATTATAATCTAACATTTATTAGTTCCAATAAATGAAAACAAATGTTTCACTAGAATTTTATGTGTCTTATCAAAAACTAGTAACATTGTACTTTGCATCGAATAGCATATGTTTCCGGTTCGCAGTAGAATAATTGGAATGCCAGTTTATAAAATTTAAGAAATATTAAAGCATAAATAAATAATTTAATTAAGACAATGTCAATAATATTTTAAAGAAAGATGGAGGAGTAAATTTTTGGGCTGGCGTGGGGTTGATTTAAGCTAGTTATGTTAGCTGGATCCAAACAAGGGTTTTGACCCACTGCCAAACCCCCCCCCCCCCCCCAAATTATATATTATTATTTATATAATTCGGAGAATATTATATTCTGAAGAACATTTAATCCCAATAAACTAGCTAGAGGGAAGAAAAAGAATTTCAATATGAGCACACAAACACAAACCTCAATGTCTTCACTATCATCAGTATATTAATACGCACACACAAGAATATAAATCTGGAAATTCTCTTCAACTTTTGAATTCTAGCTAAAACTATTGAATTAAAGTTTCAAGATTGCAATCTCCCGAATCTTCCCTGCTTGATTATGCTTGGGTTTTGCAGGGCCTGCTACTGATAAATTGCGAATTTCTTTGTGTTATTTTTTGTTTTATAAGTATTTTTCCAGCTGGGATTGCTGTCTGCATGCATATATTGAGTTGTCTCGGTGAAATTTGAGGGAAAAAATGGATCTTGGAGTGAAATCTCTGCAATTTACAAGTTCTAATGCTTCTTGGAAGTCCGGCGATGCAGTTCCCGGCCAATTTCCGGCGGGTTTGAAAGTTCTTGTTGTTGATGATGACCCCACTTGTTTGAGGATCTTGGAGAAGATGCTTAAAAATTGTTTGTATGAAGGTAATATGTCGAATCGTAGTGTAGTTTATTGTGTTATTAATAGGTTAAGTTATTGTGTGTTCGTGTGTGTGTGTTTTGGTGGGATTTCATATATATGCATAAATAACAGATCTTGTAGGGATATTTTTTACATCGTTGGATTATGATTGCATGATTAGTATGATTAAGGGCTTGTATAATCATGTGGATGGACTTATGATTTCAGTTTAATGGAGAGATTAGACCGAGCGAACATTTTGATTTCTTAGGTTGAGTTCGTGTGTGTTTGTGTGTGTCTGTTTTGGTGGGATTTCCATTTATGCAGAAATAACAGATCTTGTAACAGAACTTGGGATGTTATTTACATTGTTGGATTATGATTGGATGATAAGTATGATTGAGGGCTTGTATAATCATGTTGACGGACTTATGATTTCAGTTTTTAGAGAGATTAGACTGATGAAATTGGAGTAAATAGTTTGACTTTGGATCTTGATGCATAGTGTTTGTGGGGTGATTACTCTGATATATATTGGGGAAATTTTCAGTTACGACATGCAATCGAGCAGAGATTGCTCTGAATTTTCTCAGAGATAACAAAAATGGCTGTGACATTGTTATAAGCGATGTGCATATGCCTGATATGGATGGTTTTAAGCTTCTCGAGCACGTTGGACTTGAGATGGATCTACCGGTTATCAGTGAGTGTTATTTCTCTGTCACCTTGTTGTGGTTGTGTTTAGTCTTATAATTAGTGATAATAAGTTGACACGCGTGGTTTTACTCGTTCTTAGTGATGTCGGCGGATGATAGCAAAAATGTAGTGATGAAGGGTGTTACACATGGTGCTTGTGACTATCTTATCAAGCCTGTTCGGATTGAGGCTTTGAAAAATATATGGCAACATGTGGTTCGTAAAAAGAAGCATGAGTGGAGGGAAAAGGATTTGGAACATTCGGAGAGTGTGGAGGAGGGGGAACGACAGCAGAAACCTCATGAAGATGTTGATTGTTCCTCTTCAGTTAATGAAGGAAATTGGAAAAACTCGAAGAAAAGGAAGGATGAGGAAGATGAGGCAGAAGATAGGGATGATACGTCTGCGTTGAAGAAACCAAGGGTTGTTTGGTCAGTCGAGCTTCATCAACAATTTGTAATTGCTGTTAATCAGCTCGGAATCGACAGTATGAATCTCCTTCCCTTCTTTGTCGGCATTCTGCCATTTCTTTGTATGGTTCCCTAGTTTCCATTTACTGCAAAATAAATTTGAAATATAAATAAACTTCTGATATTCAAAATTTCAATGTTCTAATAATCAGAAGAAGATTGCCAATAGATTTACCTTCAAAGCATATGAATTCTTGTTATTTCCTCCTATTTATTTCGCAGATTGCATTGGTTCGTTTAAAAGAGCATATTAAACTTAGTATAGGCTTTAATATCCTTAAGATCCATTTAAGTGCTGTCTAAAACAAGATAACTCGAGACTATGCCTGAAAATCGTAACTAGATGATTTTGTTAGAACTAGAGACAAATAATCTGTTAATTTGAGTCTTCTGATACTAACATGTGCGTGTTTAGTTTTGTCTGCTCATTGTGTTTATAATGGAATGATGCTTTTGAAGTTTAATAAAATGACTAAATTTAGCACATCCTAGACTTTGCAATCACATACCTGTAATTATTGATATCGAACTTCAAACTCTTTGCGATATTGCAGAGGCTGTTCCGAAGAAAATCTTGGAATTAATGAATGTTCCTGGCCTTACAAGAGAGAATGTTGCAAGCCATCTTCAGGTTAGACAACTGTAATTCTAGATTTTATTTGTTCTTCATATGGTAAATCGAGAACTTAACTCGATTCCGTTATGATGATTTATATGCGTCTCTATGATCCACTTCCTTAACTATAAACGACCAATTTTTTCAGAAGTACCGCCTCTATCTAAGAAGGCTGAGTGGCGTATCACCACACCATAATGGTCTTGGCAACTCGTTTATGGGATCCACAGACGCGTCATTTGCCCAAATGTCTGCTCTTAATAGTGTCGATCTTCAAGCACTTGCCGCTTCTGGTCAAATCCCACCCCAAAGTCTTGCTTCAATCCAGGCAGCTGCACTTGGTCGAGCCACCTCAAAGTCTGCCGTTCCTTTGCCTCTTGTTGATCAACGAAACGTTTTCAACTTTGAAAATCCGAAGATAAGGTTCATGGAAGGTCAGCAGCAACAGAACGATAACAGTAAGCAAGTGAACTTACTTCATGGGATTCCGACGAATATGGACTCGAAACAGCTAGCCACTTTGCACCAATCTGGACTAGGTAACATGAATATGCATGTCCACTCCCAGAGCAACCCATTGCTGATGCAGCAGATGGTTCGACCGCAGTCGAGGCCTCTGATTTTAAACGAAATCAATGGAAGCCATGGCTCGAATGTGAATCCATCTAATTCTGCAGACTTCTCGAGTCAGAGCACAGAGTTTTTAGGAAATACTTTCCCACTTGTGAGTAATTCTGGAATGTCGAGTGCTGAAATGAAAGGATCGAGAGGTTTTCTTCCTAACTACGACATCCTCAACAACCTGAATCAGAATAGGAACCATGAGTGGCGTTTGCAGAATGTTGGGTCGACCTTTAGGCCACCCCAACATTCAAATATACAACGAGGCTTGGATATTTCACCATCAGTCTTGATGCAGCAGCAGTTTACTTCTATCCAAAAGAGTGGTCAGAGCAGGATCTCGGCCAATGTCGGTCAGCAGCTTAACTTCCCTCATTCGGACAAATCATTAAGGAGTAAGACTGAAAGACTACCTGGAATGGGCTTCCAAAATGGCCTCATGCACGAACGTTTTGGCCAAGAAGACCTCATGAGCGCACTTCTCAAACAGGTCTTCTTTTCTACCTCTGATATTGTTCGACTGACATCACTATCATCGACCTAATCCACTCTCTAACACCAATTTTATTCATTACAGGAGCAAGAAGGCATGATCCCCGTTGAACCCGAGTTTGGATTTGATGGCTACCAGTTGGATAACCTCCCTGTGTAACAAGCCGGTGTTCTATAGCTTAGTGTGAGTTTGTAAATAGTTGCATCACACAGCTAAAATTAGTCTCCTGTTCCTTTTTCTTGAAAAATATCCTTCCACTGCTAGGATTAGGGTCTTGGTGCTTTATTTGCTTTGTTACTCTATTGTGAATAGTTGCCATGCTGCTTTCCTTCGAAACCAGAGACGAGGAAATCAAGATCCGACCGAGTAGATCATCGGGTGGTTGAAGGTGCAGGTGAAAATGTGCTCGAGTTCTACTGCACGATACGCGAAGCGTACCGCTGCAAAATTTTGATTGCTTTAGCTCTTAGGGTGGTTGTAGCTGTGAAGATTGGTGATGGTCTACTTTAGGCATGGGATGATTTTGCTGCCTATCTGAAAATTTGGGGTGTTTTAATTTAAAATAAGTTGCTATGATATCAAAATGTAGTATACAGATAATTCATTCATTTGATTTTTCAAAAATGCAAATCTAGTTATTCTTTTATCTTTGCTGATTAAAGGATTTTGGGGGTGTAATGTCCTATTATGTTCTATTTATTCATTTATTTAAAGTCAAAGGGAACGGAGCAAATAGAGCTTTGGTTTTTATTAATTTGTAAATTTAACGATTTTAATAACAATTTCTAAGGTATTAGAATAAACACAATATCAAAAATTACATAGAATCATGCTAATGTGGATAAATCGAGAGTGGTGTTCACGAAAGGTGTGTAGCACCACTTTCACGAAAGGTGTGTAGCACCACTTTCACGAAAGGTGTGTAGTACATCACTTCTCATGTTTGTGATATTTGTCTAAATATTAAGTATCAAAATGTTGCACTTCAAATATCGAGTTGTCTTTTAGAAAGAATACATTTAAAAGTTGGAACAATATTATATTTTCCTTCTACATTATTAATTGCGTGAATATGTTTGCAAGACAATTTTACTCAATCACAATGTCTTAAATTTAAAAATCAAAACCAATCAAACCAAAATATGATTTATATACAATGAGAGTCGAAATTGAAACCTTTGAAGGACATTTTCTTAGCAGTCCAATATTAGTATCCCTGCCTAGAAATAACTACTATCTGAACTTTTAAGGAACAACTTTGCTCAACCATGAATGTATATCAGACAGTATGTGAAAACTAATAAATTTATATGTTACAATGCCAATGTTGTTGTTCTAAACACAGCAAGATTTAGGTACAAAAACCTTCTCACATCCAAAATTTCTCAAGAGAGAAACAATGAGCTGATCAAAATCAACCAAAAGAATGAACGAATAAGCAGTCGCGCCTCCTCATCGCTGCAATGAGACGAACACGGCGAGCGCCACCACCAACGACAACAAGGCCGACGACATAAACCTAGCGCCATTGCTCGTCGGAATCACCTTAGGCAGCGAGCACTCCTCCCCGTTGAAGTAAACCTTCGTTGGAAATCCATCCCCTGCAGGAATGTTGATTCCGGGAGTGAGCTTCTTTGTGAAGGAGATGACCGACTGCTGCTTCCCGGGCACCCTCGGATCCTTCTGTGGATTGGCCCCATCGCTCTCTGCGACGAGATAGTTCAGTCCTTGAAGCCCCTGCATGAAAATGGTGTTGTTCGCGCCATCTCCATCCACATCCATTGCAGTTCCATTGAAGGAGTAGACTGCTTCAAATCCGGCCGCGCCTTTCTCCAGCTCAACTGCAGTGAACCAGTCCACGAAGGGGAACTCGTCCCAGTTGAAAATGGTGATTCTTGCAGACCATCCACCTCTGTAGTCCGTGAACAAATGCCAGTTGAGGCTAACACCGCAGCTGTCGCCACACGGGAGAGGGTTTGGCACCGGAAAATGGTGAAGATCGGCCCACGCCCTAGCCAAAGCAGTCCGGTTGTCGAATGGAACAAGTAGAGCCTGCGAGGGGAGGAAAAGGGCCGGGGCTGTAGTGCTGCAGGAGCGATCCTTGTTGGCACTGCAGCCACAAGCACAAGTCTGGCACGGGATGATGGACTCGTTGTAGTAGGCTGAGAACGAGACACAGCAACGAGGGCTTGCATCCTTTGACTGGGTTATGTTGCAGACAACTTGCCAGCTCGCGACGGCAGCTGTTCCGGGAAGTAGGGCTGCAGGGTCCGGGAACTCACTGGGACCCACACGTATAGGGGGCCCACATTTGTAATCCGGGTTGAGCCGGCCCTTGATCCCCCAGTTCTGAGGAGGGCTTAGGCGCGAACGGTTGAGATTTGGCGGCATCTTGAACACATTGATCTGGAATGCTGATTTTGACTTGCTGGGATCCATTGCAGGAGGCAAGATTGTCCCGTTCCGACAGCAGAATGGGATCATGCCTAGGTTCGTGTCGTTGGTCTTGGCTAGAGGGAGGTCGATCAAAGTGGGCCTGCGCTCACAGTTCAACGCGGTGGAGAAGTCAAGAGACTGGTAATACTGCCCTTGCTTGCCAAACACACATTCTGAGGTATCTACTTCAGAGGGATAAGCTCCTTTCATAGCCATGATGAACTCGTCCTCCATCCAATCCCAGCTCAACTGCCAGTTATCGAGTCTGCCAAGAGCATTGTGATTCTCAATCGTCACCTGTGCCCAGTAGTTCGACTCATATGTTCTTGTCACGTCGTACATTATGGTTAGATCACCAGTTCTGCGTGGTAGAAACTCCTCGTCCAAGGTCACATTCGATTTGAAGTTGGGGTCTCTACTGCAGCATACTTCCATTGTACTATTTCCTGCAAATGAAAACAACTTCAGCTGTTGCATTTCAAACATCATCCTAAAATTTCTGAGTAACTTCGATTCTCAACAAATCTAACGATGCAAGAAGCTAAAGAATCGTGTTTCAAACTCAAAATCAACACAATTTCATTGCAGGATTGCATCTGATACGATGAATACTGTATGACTCTACACACAGAAATTTAATGTCAGCATAATCAAAGCTATAAACAGCCATTGACAAAATTTTGAACCACTTCATTCTTTCTCTCCTTTGATTCTCAACAACAAAACAGTAATGTAAAATAAATCACATCAACTATTTTCTGCTGCAGTGATTCTCCACTTCAGCATATAAAGTTTTCAATTCGTATCAATGTAGAAGACAGGAAAAAAGATTGGAAAATACATTAAATTTCAAATTTCTCTGTTTTTCTTTTTTTATTGAATCCACTCCCTATTCTTGTTTTCTCCTGTAATCTTCATTCACTAAATCAGCTAAAATCCACATATTATATTAGTGACAAGAAATTCAAATCTCAGTCATTCTCACTATCACAACCTCCAATTTTCAAAATCCATCCACCCAATAAAATCAAGAAAACTGCCAAAATAGATGAAGCAATCAAATTCCACAGTACTAGTAATAAAATTCAAATCTTTGATCATATTCAGTTCCCGAATTCAATACCATCTTGACTGACTTTGAACAGACTTAGAAATCAAATCCACCGAGAGAGAGAGAGAGAGAGAGAGAGAGAGACCTTGCAAAGAGGGTTTAGGGCAAATCCAGCCATCATTCATCAGCGAAATATTGACCGGCATCGGCGCATCAGGCGGCGCCACCCCAAACTGGGTTCCGACCAACTGGACTTGAACGCTCATCTGGGTCAAGTCACCGGCCGTCTCAATACCCGTTTTGAGATCCGGATTCGGATAACCCGAAAAGACTGACCCGTTCCCCACACTTCCCGGGAACGAATTCCCATCAGCGAGCACAGCATTCGACGCGGAAACCAAATACTCATCATGCTGAAACCCGACCCAAACCTGCCATGATTTCAACTCCTCCAAATCGTTGTTGAGTATCGTCAATATGGATTCGAACCGGTAGCCCTGTCGGGTCGGATCCGACTTCAGGATTGGGGGAACTATTTTGCCGGTGGTGTAGGAGTAGGAGAGGAATACTCCATTGCAGGCGTCGGATACGGGCGGAGGGGCCGGGCTCGGGTTGCGGGTTTGGGCTCGGGCTGGGCCCAGAATGAGGAGGAATAGGGAGAGGAAAAAAATGGTGGTGGTGGCCGCCATGTCTGCTGGGGTGGTGAGGGTGTTTCAGTTCAAACACATGTGAATGAATGCAGAGAGAGAAAATAGAGGGAAAGAATGATGAGAGAGAGAGAAGAGCGCGTATATATATATGTATGTATAGTTTGTGTGTGTGCGTGTGTGTGAGAACAGGCAGAGAGAGAGAGAGGAAAGGGGACGACGCGGAGAGGAAGAGATGTTTCTGTGAAGGCGAAAGACAGCTTAGATTAAGCTGTAATAAGTAGAGTTCTATAAGCAACAAAAAAGTATGTATAAATATATTTAATTACGTATATTTTTCCATTTTTATTTTATGTCTTGTTTAGTCCACGTTACATAAATGAGGATAGCATCATATTTCATGCTTAAAATGGACCAATAATAAATTAAATAGAGACCTTAATGTTTCAAATTAAGGATGTCATTAAGCCTCAAATTGACCTTGTTTTGGATCTTCTTATCAATATCATGAGACTAAATCTATCGAATATTTTCTCGATCATATCTCAAGACTGTTGAATTAAAATTTTCAAGTTTAGTTAATTTTTTATATGATTTGAACAAGTTTTATGCTATTACATAGAAACAAAGTTTACCATACCACTCCTTTAAATAGGATGTTTGAGTTTTCCTCGTCAAACTGATAAAAATGCAACCATAATGCATATAACTTCTGTTAGTTTAAATTTATTTGAATGTGTTTAGACAAAGCCTATGAGATTTTGCAAACTAATTAAGAGATATCTGAATTATGGAAATAAAAAGGCTTTAGACGCATTACACATATTATGTATCTTAGGTGGGTAGCGGCGTGGCGTCTTTGATTTGGTCATTATAATTAGGGGTTGATAAAATTATTTTATAATGTGTAATGATCGTGAATGATAATCACATAGTAATTTAGTGATATTCTTTTTCTTCGCAACGATCAGACAAATTATAATTCCTCGTTCGACTTGAAAAATAAATATGTATGACGAAATATGAAAGCTATCTCCTTTTTTTTCTTTTTTTTCTTTTTCTTTTTTTTTTTTGCAGTTAACAATAGAACATGCATATTATATTAGTACCATATAATTTTCATAAATCCATTTTTAAACACAACTAAAATTCTACTTTTCAAAAAAGTTGATAAAGGATAAAATGAGCTTCAATTCTTTTAATGGTGTGGGGACATAGCAATTTGGGATCCGTTAGTTTATGAGCGTTAGGATATACGAAGTTTGAATTTTGAATGTTGAAAGTCTAGTGGCAAATGTGGAAATATCACAAATATTGTACCTCACAAAACTAATCAATGTATTTCAAAATATTTTAAAAAGTAAGTGAAATAATAACTTGAATGTATGAAAATATATATTCTTGAAGAAATAAAATCAGAACGACTTCGATTTCGATATATCAAGACAGTTAAGTGTTATTTTATTTTGTAGTTTATAGTGTAGAATTAACATTTTATATTATATCTTGATCAAAGTTTAGGGTTAGGCAAATATATCTATTGAAAACAAATAATAAAATTCTGAATATCCCAAAATTAGGTGGATTTCCTTTGACCAAACAAAAATAAATAAAACAATAAAATGATTAGTGGGAAGACAAAAACATAGGCGTCTTTGTCTTGTGCACGTTGTTTCCGTCCGTTGATTATGCAATCTTTTTGCATATTCTCATGTGCCACCTTCTTCAACTTTTAACAATTAGTATTATTTGCAAAAATACTTTTTTGGGCTCTCAACTATTACATTATGTTACGTAGAATAATTGAATATGATATTTGTATTCATGTCTTAAATTATCGAAATTTGAATTTTTTTTTTCAATGAGCCATCAAAAATATCTTTTAGAAATTTTCTAATATACGTAATTCATACATTAATATTTTGTTCGATTGTCCAATATTTTTTTACTGAATTATTCACTTCATACGACATCAATGCATGAACCACATATGCTAATCAATTGTTACAAACATCCACAAGATGTTGAAAAATTATAGTTTGAGGATTGGGTAACAAAAAACAAAAGTATGATGACTTAATACAATGTAATTAAAATGGCAAATACTATATATTTTCACAATATTTTACTAATTTCACGATAACCTCATAGTGTTTAAAATTGACAAATTTATACATAACATTTCATCATTAATGGCATGAAATCCGAATCTAGGTTTAGCATATTCTACGTTTTGATGATTGAGTTGCAAATTGCATATGTATGATCAACATTGTATTGAGCTCAATGAACCGATATGCATGCCATTCTTGTAGTCAATCGAAGTGAGATAGGAATATATTTTTGAATTTAAAGTAGTGACATGCATTATATTATATGTTGCCCAAACTAAAATGGCAAAGTTCTCAATAAAAGTTTGATGATCTTGTAAATTAAAACTTAATTATTCAATTAAATAAAATTTCATTTTTTCCTAATTTTTATTATTTTCCTTATAATAGCAAATAATATAAGTCCCCCAACACCACGTAAGTTCAATCGAAAATATTTCTTCTTAGTTCTCGAACACGATTGTCACCGTTATATCACCATTGAAGCAAGCCCAAATTTTAAACAAAATAATGGCCCATCACCAAACGTAGTGGGCAAGGTCCAAACCCAAAGCTAAGGATTTGAATATATGATCATTTAAAGAATAAATTAGCCCAACATTAAAAGCATGTCAGCCCAATCTACAACCCTACAACTCTAAATACTTTATTACAATCGTCGTATCATGCCATTAATAACAAATTTACAATATCATCAATATTTACGATGTTCATGAATAAGAGTATTCACATACATTGAGACAACAATATTTGCGACAGATTCGTAACTATGGTATTTAGATTGATACACTTTGCGCTAGAGCATGCTCTTTGCTATTGTTAATCGACCGTGTTATATATAAAGTTGATAAATGTGAGAGTTTATTGTTGAAGTCGACTGCCTCCAACCCTACCATGGTTTTACGATTGAAGTATCTAGATTTTTCCTATTTTGGTGCAATTGTTGTTGATATTTTGTCTTTAACTTGATTTTTTGTATATCATGTTGCTTTCAAGTTTCAAATGGATTAAAAGGTTGGTGAAATGTTAGCTCGTAGTCTAGCCCATCATGAATTTAATTCATTCATATCTTCTTTTATGTTGGATTTAGTTCTTCTTTTATTATGTCTCGACTGATGTTTTCATTTATATTATTTTCTTTCCAAAAATATGAAATAAAAGGCTATAATTATGTAAATGGTTAATATATGACCTAGATAACATACACGAGCATCTGATCTGAATATATAAATCATATATGTCAGAACAGTTTATCTGTGGAGTAAGTATATATAGTTTGTGGTTAAATGTCATGACTTTAAATTCCTCAATATTTTATAGATTGAATCTTGATTGCACTTTAATAGTAACGGAGCATTTTCCGTCGTCAGAAAGAAGAAGAAAAAGAAATAAAAAAATTAATAATATAATAAAGTGCAAATGAAAAGTGTAATGAATTTGAGGCTTGTCATGGTTAGTGCCCACCACCAACCAAACAAGGGTCATGTCTACTTCATGTTGTCTTGATTAAAATTGTTATCTTAGTTACTTTTGGTCATTACTGAAGAACGAAAAGGTGCAACTTTGGGGTTCTATGATTAAAATTGAGTGTGTCATGTCCTCTCTCTTTGTAGGAAAATATTAAAAATGTTTTTAAATAATTCATACTAAGAGTATTTATTACACAATTTGCTTATGATGTTACATTATGATCTTATATATCATACAGACAAAAATCACGATTTATGTATAAGATAAAAGTAATGAAATAAATTTAAATGTGGATATATGAATTTTAAAACTATACATTATATATATAGATCAAATATAATTGTACGTAGTTTACGAGCTATTCAAGAACAGGGTGACATGCACTGTGGATAACAATTATATATATTTTTTTTCATAATTTTCTCTTGAAAGGAATTGAACTAGTTTGAAAAACGCCATTACTGACCAAATTCTCCGATAATTATGTCAAAAAGGGGCAAATGCTATTATAGCACTTCAAACGTATAATTGAAAGTGAATGGACAAGAAATCCTCATGTACCGACATCGTTTCAAAAGGCCCCTTTAAAATTATTATTGATCAAAGTGGGTAATCTGAAATTTTATGAGAAAAATGGAATTATGAAATGAAAACTGCAAAAGTTCCAAAGGGGCCTTTGCCTAATTATTTTAGGATAATTATAATTAGTTGGCAAAATTTTCAATTTTGTGGAAGAAATTAGGAGTGGACCCCACTATCTAATGTATTGTTGAGAATAAATATATATTTATAGAAAATATCAGGGTACATAATCACGATCAGTTAATCGTTAACAGCCTGGAAAAGCTTGATTTGGTCGGTGATTGAAATTTGTCAAATGTTCTTTTGGTAATTAATATTGTGTAACTGTAATCTATTAAATACTTCCTATTTTGAAAAATTCAAAATACACACCAACACCAAAATAAATTTGTTATGCACAAGATAACTATTATGTCCCTCTGTTTAACTATTGACAGTCCAGAATTGCTATGGACAGAAAATGGCTATGTATTTCTTTATTGCATATTTCCTTAAGCGTATTCTGCTATTTATGACTCACGTTTTCAAAATGGTATCAGAGCCTACGTTTATTTGGAAATTATATTTAATTTATTACTTTAAGTATTATTACTTAACGGAGGAGACATCAAGAAAATATGGATCCAGACAACTGTCCGAGATGTGAATGTTACAGGAACTATCTCCATGATTTGGAGATACAAAAAATAAGAACCCTGAGTGCTATTGCACACTGGGAAAGGGAGTTTCACTCCGCAGCAAGGAGAGATGATTGCGAAGCAATTATCTCTTGCCACCAAGAGATGAGGAGAAGAGAGAGCCTCATTGAGGATCTGAGGTATCTCATACTAAAAGTGGAGGATACAATGACAAAAAACCATCAGAACCACACTGATTGATGGATCTTGAAGAATGTCCAGAGTGTGGACATCACTCGAAACTTCTCCAAATCTTGGAGAAAAGAAGAACGAGATACCAAAGTGTCCTAACACACTGGAGAAGGCAGTTGGACCTCCTGGTCCAACAAAACAAGGAGGAAGAATCAATTGATTCATGTTCCCAAGTAAAAAAAGAAAAGAAAACCTCCTCCATAGTTGCAGCGGCGGAACTAGTGAGGAACAAGGGGGTGCAACTGCACCCCAAAAAAAAATAAAAAAAATTAGTAGTATTACATATAATTATTTACATTAAAATAATTTATGATTCTTATTTCCCTATTGCATATTAAAACTATGGAAACCCACTAAATTACATGGATAAAATAATAATTAAATCAGCCCACAAGGAAGATCTAAGCGATTTGTTCGAGAAATTTATAGAAGTAATTGATTTATTACTTCAAGAACTTGACAACCGATTCGATGAAGTCAATATGGAGTTGCTCAAATGCATGGCTTGCTTAAGTCCTAAACATGGTTTCTCTTCTTTTGACAAGCAAAAGGTACTTAAACTTGTCACTTTTTATCTCTCTGAATTTTCAAGTATTGATTTGTTTACTCTTGAATGTCAACTTGATATATTCATGGAAGATATAAAAAGAGATGATGAATGTCAAAACCTGCAAGATATTAGTTCTCTTTCGATGAAGCTTGTTGAAACAAGGAGACATGTGACTTATCCTCTAGTGTTTTTGCTCATCAAGTTGGTGTTAATTCTCCCAGTTGCTACTGCAAGTGTAGAAAGAGTATTTTCCAGAATGACTTATATCAAGAATAAGTTGCGAAATAGTATGTGAGATCAATTTTTAAATGATTGTTTGGTCACTTTCATAAAGATATGTTTCTACAAGTTTTCGATGATGATGTTGTCAATCGCTTTCAAGAAATGAGGACTCGTAGGAAAATAGATTAGATAACTATGTATTTTTATTTTTTTTGTATTTTGAAGTGTATTGACTTTAGAATTAAACAATATTTCGGAATGTACTGCTTTTAATATGAAGTATCTTTTTATGTTTATGATTATGTGATTATTTGTCGTACGACTCGCACCCCCATAGTCAAAATCCTGGCTCTGCCACTGCATAGTTGTATCTGCCTCGAATGGGAGATAGAACATGTCATGAGAAGAGATCATTGGAACCATCTCTGATGTAACCAAAGAAAGATAAAGGAGTATCCTCTACTCTTTTATATCAAGAGATTAACATAGATTCCTCCAAATTTTTGATGGATCTGAGAGAATTACAGAAGACGGTACAATATTATGGCGGAAGCCTATATAGAGTACCCAAAGATCTTTATAAGATCTCCGAGAAACAGGATGAAATGTACAACATCCTGAAGGATATTTAAGCTCGAGTCGAAAAGCTGGAACAACAACCTCGTTCCGGTCAAAGAAGAAATCCTTTTGCCAATGAACCCACTTATCCATTACCAGTGGGAGAAGTCAAGAAGGATTCAAAGATTGAGGCAATGGCAAGGATGATTCGAGGTGAAAAACGATGAGTAACCTTGATAGAATCAATTTGGAAGACCTCCAGGAGTTAGCAAAATCTTTTGCTAACCTAAAGGTAATCGATTTGAAGATGAATCAGAACGAACAACAAGTTATAATGGCTCACAATCCACAATCGGTAAATCAATTACCACCAGGAGCCATTATTGGAAATCCCCAGGATTTTCAGGCCGGAGCTAGATTTGATCATCATACCCCAAATGATACATACATGACAGAAAGAAGGACTAGGGCAAGGCGGCCACAACCAAGGATACATCATACCCCTGTTGGTAAAGCCATCTTGAATCCAATCCATCCATACGGGGTTATGCTCGATCTCGATGAAGTTAATTTCAAAGATCAAGAATCGGTAGTTGACGAGTAGACAGCAGCAACTCTCGATCTAAATAAGGAAGGATTTATAAAACCTAGAAATGAGTATTGCAGGAGTGGTTAAGATAGCATGGATGGCTTGTCTCTTGAGATAAAAAACACATGCTTCGAAGGAGAATCCTTCACCGAACATGTCAGAAGAATGACTGTTTTTATTAAAAGTCATTTTCTTGGGGAATGATATTTTGAAGGTTTTGATGAAGAAAAAAGAAAGAAATATACTTGATGGCATTGTATAATCTAAGACTTGCAGTCTTGGACCAACAATCGCTTAACAAGTTTCTACAGCCTTTTTCACTTTATCAACATCAATCAAAAGCTGATGAAAGAGTCGCATTGGAAATTTTCTTTCTAAATTTTCCAAGCCCATGGAAGGAGATGCTAATTTGGGATTACAAACCAGGAGATCCTGAAAATGTCGCAAGAAGGATGTCATATGTACATCGAAAGCTCTCAGAGTGGTGTCAACAAGCTACAGCTCTGAGGAACATGAAGAAATTGAGGAGAATTAATAAATACGCTCCTCTAAATTGTGATGACAACGATCTACCAATGATCATTGGAGGAGAACCACCAAGACTGAAAAGAAGCAAGAAAAATAGGTTTCAGCCATATCACAAAGGTGAAAATCCAAAAAAAAAATCTTCGAGACCAAGAACCAGATGGTCAAGACAGAAGGCCAGATCTTACAAATCTGGCCAGAGAAGTGGACCATCAAGGAACAAGTATTCATTCCAAGGATCTAACAAATCCCAAGGAATGACACCGACAAGGAAAACTTTCAAACGAACTCATACCAGGGTTAATGAAAGTTTTAAGGATTGCAACTGCTGGACGTGTGGTGCAAAGGGGCATATTTCTACAAATTGCCCTGACAACGAGAGAAGAGGCATTAACAAATTCGAATCCACTCCGGATATTGAAGATGTCGTCTACTATCAAGAACTGGTACAAGTATATCAGTTCGAAGATATACTCTCGGATGAGAGTATATATGAACAAGAATAAGTCTTCAACGAAGAAAAATCAGAATGGTCTGATGGATCAAGATTTGAGTCTGACTAATCCCGAGATTTTCCATCAGGAGAGCGAAGATAGATCTGGATATTCCAGTCACACAATGATCTCGCAAAGCCTGATTGATAAAATCATGAAGAGAAGCCTGAAAATACAAAAGTATCAAGGCTTTTCAGCAGGAAATATAGATCAAGTTCTAAGAAACTTTAATCTAAGAAGCAGGAAATAATTTATCGTCTATGGAATCACCAGACGAGAAATGTTTCTTCCTATCGAGCTTACTAGGAATCAAGTGGAAATGCAGTTAATTCCAGCCAGCGACGTCAAAGAAGATCTCGAGAAGATGAAGCCTGAAGTCGCAGAAAAGATGAACTGGATTCATATTGGAGCAATCCAGTTGGTGCTCAAATCAAATCTATACACAGGGATTGATACGCCAATTGATATTACAATATGCGATAAAAGAGTCAGAAATCTAAGAGATTCCATAATGGGAACAACTGCGGGAAATCTTTGTGCATGACAAGTGGTGGGGATTATGTATTCAAAGATTGCTTACAATCTTAATGACACCCACTTCAGCAAAGCCCTGACGCTTTACCATGACTTCAAAAGAAAGGATCTTTTGGAGGAAGGGAATAAGCCTTACTCCATTACATATCAGGTATCGTATGCGCTTTCCAACTCACACCATACTGAGTTATTTCTTGGAACGCAATTCATTGAGATACCAGACATCTTCAAAAAGGTGACAAAGGCAGTTTGTCCCGATAGAGTGAAAATGTCTCATTTGAGAAACATAGATATTCAAATTCGAGATAGAGAAGTCATGAGACATGACCAGATCAGTCTCAGGATAACTGCAGGAAGATTATCTTTCCAATGGGACAAAATTATGTCTTTACCATATGGAAGGAGTCTCATCCAAGAAGCTCAACCTCAGACATCTCAGAGTAACAAAGTTGCAGTGAATCTGAAATGTCCTGAAGGATGGAGAGAAGTGATAGTAAAATTTGACACTACAAGATGGGAAACCAACTTCCCTTGTAATGTTCTTTACTATCTGCAGCAGCTAGGGTTGTAAATGAATCGAATAATTTTGCTCGGTTCGATATTCGATTCAAATTTTTGATATTCAAATTCGAAATTTTGTGATTCAAATACAAATACAAATACTTTTTTTGATTTGATTAGTTATCAAATATGAATTCAAATCATGATATTCGATTCGATATTCGAAAATATTCGATTCGATATATATTAATATATTTATATATAATATATATTTGATAATATTCATAAATATAATATAATATAATATAATAGTACATATATATTCATATACATGATGTTGTTTTTGTTAATGTTGTTTTGATGAAGTTTATTATGATTTGTGGATTGTGACTTTGTGAGTTGGAAGTTGAACACATATATCATTTTAGCATCAATTATTAAGTGTTTGAGTTGAGTTTTGAAGTGTTATTAGGTAAAATATTGATTTTAAATATTATTTTACAAATTTTATTCAAAATTCGACTCGAATATATTCGAATCGAATCAAATATTGCAAAAAACAGGAAATTTCGAATCGAATATTTGATTCGAATCGAATATTCGATTCGAATCGAATTAAATAAATTTAGAAAAAATTAAATTGAATATTCAAATCGAATCGAATATTAATGAATCAAATACGAATCAAAAAAATATTCGAAACCGAATCGAATACTATGAAATTTTTTGAATCGAATCGAATACGTTGATATTCGCTCCGATTCGATTCATTTGCAACCCTAGCAGCAGCCAGATATCAACCATTACATAGGTACCCTGGAGATTGGTGGACGAGTAATGGAGATCAAAGGGAGAGCCAGAAGAGAAGCAGTATTGTTGCTAGGTTTGGATTTTCTCGAAAATCATAAACCATGGGCAAGTAAAGAAGATGGAATGGAAATCACGATTAATGGTAAAAAGCTATTGATCGAATGACAAGTCCATTCTCTATATACATCTCTATTGGGATGTTATATAAAGAATATAAGGCAGAGTATTTTGCTGCCTATATTGATTCAGGTGCTGGTATTTGCACTGCAAAACGAGAAATCTTCCCAGCAGAAGTAGAAGAGGAAGATCTACCCCGTATTGCGGGAAGGGATTTTTCAAAACAGATTTTACTCCTTATAACTAAGAGAGTAAAAGAGACGGAAATTCTAATTGGTGGAGCAAGATGTATACCTTGGTACAAGGTTAAAACTTCAGCAATTTATTTCCATGATACAGGAGCAGACATACTGTTAGGAAACAATTTCCTACAGATGTTCAAAAGATACATGCAGGATAATGAAAGGAGGCAACTGGTGTTCACAACCATTTGCGATCACAAGATAATTGTCTAGAGGCTAAATGGGGCTTTCAATCGCCAGATACCAATCAGGTTTCGCAGCAAGCCTGGTGATAAAGGACAACTTCGACACCCAAAAATGAAGGATCAAAGACGATTCAGCGAAACAGTGCAAAGCTGTATCCATGAAAAAAATCTCGAAGAAGAAGAGATCCAGATCCTTAAAGCATCCTTAATATCTCATCAAGATATTAGGGAAGAAACACAGGTATCCCTAGAAGATGTCAAAAGAAAGATTAGAAGGAGTTTCAATGAGAATCCTTTGACATGGTGGGACAGAAACAAGCTCAGAGCAACCTTAAAGGTGAAGCCAGATAAGGAATACGAGTTTGTTAGATACATGCCAATCTTGATGAATCTTAAAGATCAACAGGATATGAAGGAGATAATCAAGGAACACCTTGATTTGAAGTTGATTGAACCTGGAAACTCGCCTTACAGCAGCCCCGGATTTCTGCTAAGAAATCATGGTGAGATTAAACGAGGTAAACCCAGGTAAGTTATTAATTACAAAGGAATTAATGATATTCTGGAGTTTGATGGATATTTTATCCCTAGTAGGGAACACCTTATTAACTACATTAGAAATGCTAAGGTATTCTCTAAGTTTGATTGCAAGTCAGGTTTTTATCAGATTCGCATGGAGGAAAGTAGTAAGAAGTTTACAACCTTCTCTACTCCACATGGGCATTATGTTTGGATCGTAATGTCAATGGGGTTAGCTAATGCGCCTCAGATATTTCAAAGAAAGATGGATAATCTGTTCAAAGATTATTTTTCTTTTATGTTCGTCTATATTGATGATATTTTAATTGCATCAAAAAATATGGAAGAACATATCAAACATCTTGAGATCTTTGTAGAAGTTTGCTTCAAAGAAGGTTTAGTACTGTCTGAAAAGAAAGCAGTCGTTGGAACTCGGAAAATGAAATTTCTGGGTACCGAGATCGATGAAGCAAGAATTATTCTACAGGATCATATTGTTCAGAAGGTCCAGAATTTTCCTGAAGAATTGAAGGAAAAGAAACAACTGCAGAGCTTTCTGGGAGTTGTTAATTTTGCAGGATCATTCATTAAGAATCTCGCAAAACATAGAAAGGTCTTCAGTTCATTACTGAAAAAGGATGTTCCGTTCATCTGGACAGAAGAACATCGACGAGGAATGAAAGAATTAAAAGAGGTTTGCAAAAATCTCCCAAAACTCTCGATACTTCAGGACGAAGACGATTTGGTCCTGTATACAGATGCAAGTGATTATTGGTGGGCAGCAGTCTTAACCAAGATCACTCCTAATGGAGAAGAATAATGCAAATATTGTAGTGGTTTATTCTCAAAAGAGGAAGCTGTGCGATGGCACATTAACGAGAAATAATTCTTTGCAGTTCTAAAGGCATTTAGGAAATAGCCTTTATTTTTATTAGCAAAGAAATTTACTTTGAAAGTTGATAACACACAGGTTAAGACTTTCATAAAAAACAAGACGGAATCTAAGCCTGAAAAGACTAGATTAATTAGATGGCAAGCTGAATGTCAATATTATTGTTTTGATATCATCATTGTGAAATCTCATGAAAATGTTCTTGCAGATTTCTTAACAAGAGATAGAGCAAACTGACGTGAACTCCATTCTACTGGCCCAAAGACATCTTAGAGAAAATCTGGAGATATTAATGAGAGAGTGGAACGAGTGCGTTCTGAATGCTGAACAAGCAGGAAGATTGCAAACTCTCGACAAGAAAAAAGTCACCGAGAGAATACGAGCTTGTATACGGTCACAGGGTCAACTCTGGACTGCATTCTAAACACCAATCATTCGGGTGACCAAAGATCCTTTGGTGAAAGAAGAGTTTCGAGTACAGGGCTCTAAACCTGTAGCAGAGGATACCAATACCTCTTGCCCGAGTTCTAAGGTGGTGGTCTCTTCGGAACCATTGCCCCAAGGCAAAAAAAATGATATTGAGGGGTCACACTCTGAAACATCATGCCAACCTGGCACCTCTAGGATAAAAGAGGGAGAGATTAATCTTAGGTCGATGACTGGCACTTCTAAGGTTAATACTGATAAGATTGAAGTTTCTTCTCCTTGACGGATTTATCAAGCTAGCTGGGAGAAGCTCCATACAAGGACGGGGATCAACCCAGAAAAAATAAGGGTTGATGTTTCGGGAAAGTATCATCGGGTGTGGACGATGCCAAACTTAGATCCACACGAAGTCAAGAGATGGTATGAATTTAGGGTACTAGCCTCAGTTTATACAACGTCACCATCATTCACCTAAATCAAGAATCTACTCAAGTGAATTCAAGAAGCGGTCTATGATACCTGAGCTAATAATCCACAACTTAGCCAGGTGATATTTTGGAGCTGTATTTCATCAGTGCAGCCCCAGAACCAGCAGGAAAAGGTAACCATGAAGCCTTTCACTACATTAGGCTTCGAAGACCAGACGGACGAGCCCTCGAAAAGATCAAGGCGCCCACAGAAAATGAGACTACACTAGTTTCTACATTACCAGAAGAGCTCATCTCAACCAGAAGAGCATGGGGATTATGAGTCTATCTTACAGAGAAGGACAAAGTCAAGTTTCCGTTTAAGTTCTTTCAGAACTCAGCACGCGGATCATTCCTGTTAAATAGTATGACAGGAAAATCAACAAGATTTGCAGAGGATGCTTTCGAAAGAAAAAGGACTTTGCTTTGGGAAAATAAGATTGCGACGAGCAAAGAAACTCATCGCAAATACTGTAATATGGCTCACTTTGGAAACTGGTCCGAGCACATTTGTCCAGACTGCCAGAACCAGAAGGAGCCAGAGTTCGGAAAAGGCTTCTTGCCCAGAAGGAGAAAAGAGAAGGCTCGGTCCAAGGAGCATCTAGAGCACAAGGCGCTGCCAAAAGCAAGGACGCCCAGGGCCCCGGGAAAAAAGTAGATTCCCGACACAAGTTGGTGGAGTCATGTGACTTGGAGCTGGAGAACCACCCACTAAAAAGAAAACGACAGCAGTGGGTGGATGAACAGAATTTACCCACAAAAATCCAGATGGGTAAAAGCACAGGAGAACCATTATCGATCAAACATAATGCTGCATAATTCACGAGAAGACGTTTTCACCGAAAGTTTGTTGTCCTCATTCGATAATGGACAACAGCAATGGACCTGCTTCAAGTGGAAAACAGGCTGGCCACGGAAACAAGGCATCCAAGGCAATAATGCAGGAAGAGAGGTCATTCATCCGGACCTCTATATAAACCAAGAATTAGGAGAGCAGAAGATCATCGAAAATTATCCAACAATCTTCTATGCTCTCTTCAAAAATAAAATTATAGTTCTTAGTTTAAAGCAATTCTAGTTTTAGTTTTATGTATTTCAATTCCGCTACCATAGGTAGCTAAACAAGTTTGTCTCCTCCCTAAAGGAGATATACTTATGTTGTAATAAATTTTATATAATTCCTAAATAAAGTTTGGGCTTTTGTTCATCCCTTTCAGTATATTATTTTCTTTGTAGACCGACTGAAAACCATACGCCTCGGGTAGGAAACGAGCGAAGGCTGTGCTGAGTGTTGCTGAAGGAGTCTGCGTCTGGAAACTATCGGTTGCGATCGTGTGGTTGGACAAGGTCCCTAAAACTTCCGGCGGATATTTACCCGGCAACATTATGGTCAAAAAGGTATGAAATCGGTTTACGTAGAATTTATTTATACGGAAGTGTGATGGGCCTGATAGTATTTAATGATTTATCTCCAAATTAAAAATTGGATTGTAATAAGCAGAATAAATAAAGAAATTCAGCAGAAAGGGTATAATGGTCATCTTGTGTATAACAAATTGATCTCAAATGGAGTGTGTATAACTAATTTTTTGATTTGCAAAAAGAGTATGAAGAATTTCTACTCAATAATATTTTCTTAATTCAAGAAAAATAACAAACACGCAATGGAGATTGGAGAATGGAGAATGGCTAAAGTCAAGAAAGCTCCAAATATTTTCAACTTTTTTTTTTTGAGGGAGTATTTTCAACTTTTTAGACTGTACATTATTACCCAAATTGATCCGTTTTTAGTTTATAGATATTTGATGTGGGTGATTCACTTTGTTTCGTCACAATAAATCCCAACAAAAAAAAAGAAAAAATAGAGAAAATAAACATAAAGGTTAGAATCATAATACTAAACTAAAATGTCAAAATTATCATACAGCTCGGATTAAATTAAATTTAGATATTTGTTTATATTCTAATTTAACATGACTAGTGACCCTTTTATCTAAGTATTTGTATATCAAATTATGATTTCAAATATTATTGGGAATCGACTTTATTAAGGTAATACTACTACATTAATACAATATATTTCAAGTTCAATTATTTTAATTGCTGATTTTCCAGCTTGGCTATGTGAGATTGTAATTTATGATATTTCTTGAAGTTTTTGAATACAACTTCCAGTTTTAAAAAAAAGTAATACATTATTATTAGAGTTTTTTTTGTTTTTTTTCTTTCTTATCTTTCTACCCAAACAAAATATATCAAACGTTTAATCTAGAAATAATTTAAAATTATCATTAAAAAAATAAGTACATTAAACTTGATGTGCATTCTTTTTATTTAAGTTAACTAAAAATTGTTTTGGAAAATAGAGAAAATGAAAGATTAACTTCGACGAATTTTGCTAGGGCATTATTGAAATTATTCTTTCTTTTTTTAATGGTCCATTGTAGGGCTGAACAAAACCGTCCCGAAACCGACAAACCGACCGAACCGGTCGGTTCGGGGCGGTTCGGGTCGGTTTTTTTAAGTAAATTGGTTCGGGGCGGTTTGTAAAATAGGAACCGAAAATTTGTCGGTTCGGTTTCGGTTTTTATTATTCAAAACCGTAGAAGACCGAACCGAACCGAATATATATAATAAATCTATAATTATTTAAATATTTCTTTTCTTATTTCATTTCCCCATCAAACCACTCCTGCCGGCCCTAACCCAGTAACTCTTCTCTCTCTCTCTCATCCTTTCTCCCTTTCCACCGCCCACCGCCGCTCCCACCAGCCACTGCCTACCCCTACCGGTCTGATTCTCGCCTCTTCTCTCTCAGCCCCTGTCTTTGTTCTCCGGCTCGCCTTTCTCTCTCTCGCTTTCGTCTCTCGCTTGCTGTCGCCCGCCCCGCTCCCACCGGCCACCACCATCGCCCGCATCCTCTCTCTCACGCTTTGCCATCACAGATTCAAATACATAAGGTAAACATCCAAAATCGAATCTGGGATCAACAAAATTCAAAAAATGAATTTGGGTACAAGAAATGAGTTATTGATATGGACAAACAACTGCACAAGTGGGGGATTTAGATGAAGAATTGGAACAACATTCTTCCCAAACACATGGCTGCGGGAGTCAACCTCATATTCTTCAGTGATTAGGGTTTTCAATGGATTTTGGGGGTTATCTCCTATTTTGTCGGTTTAAACCGAAACCGAACCGAAACCGCCCATCGGTTTTGGGTCGGTTTTAATATTAAATTCGGGTTCGGATCGGTTTCATTTTCTAGGCATTATCAATTTTTGGTTTTCGGTTTTTTCGGGTCGGGTCGGGTCAGTTGGAACCGATTGCACACCCCTAGTCCATTGTAACGTTACCGTGTGAAACCACTTTTTATTGGTCCACGTGTGAACTGTTTCTATTAAAGTGGCCGTCAAGCTGACTATCATGAATTTGAATATACATTTAACAATAAAAAGTAGAGAATAATCAAGAAAAATGTGATGTATGTATATTAGTGTATATATGTATAACCCCCGATAAAAATATACAGACTATAGTTACTCATTATTGCAAGACATTTTCCAAAAAAACAAAATTTATTTTACTATTCCTAAAAAAACCAAGATTATAAGAGTAAATAATTATTTAGCAATAATTACCGGTTGAAGAATGAAATTAACAAAAAGCACCCTCCACTATGAGTAGCCATTGAAAGTAAAATGGTAAAGGCTGTCGGTGCTAACCTTTTGCTATCCAAAAAGTGTCGCACCAAATCAAATTTTGATTCTTATCAACTAAAATAAAATCACATCTTATATTTTACACACATATGTTCTAGTATTGTAGCGATAATCATATATTATATGTCGGTAAAATAAAATACCAAAATAATGAAAATTGAAAAAAAAAAAAAAACCCAATAATAGTGGCAAATTTTGGACACTGTTACCCCATTATATTCCACTTTATTTAGTTCCTTTTTTCTCCTTCCTTAATGCAGTCATAAAGCCACATTATAGTGTAGCTTCAAAGCCAAGAGACTCAAACTATTTACACTCTCACTCATCACAAAACTCACCTCTCTCTCTCTCTCTCTCCATTTCATGAAATTTCCCCTTCAAATTCCCACCAAAAATCCCATCAAAACCAACAAAATTTCCACCATTTTTCTTGAGTTATCAAGAAATGATGAAAATTCAAAATCACAAACTCAAATTTTTCTTGCTATTAATTGTATTTCTCGAATCAAGAAATGTGAAAGCAAAGAATGCAACATGGGAGGGATCCAAGTACCAGATTGAATGCACAATGTGCTCAGCTTGCGACAACCCATGCAACACCCCATCGCCGCCGCCGCCGCCGCCAACTCCGACCAACATCTGCCCTCCACCGCCATCCCCTCCCACTCCTAGCTCCGGCGGTCAATACTATTACTCCCCGCCACCACCAACGCCGCCTACATCATCATACTACTACCAACCACCGCCATCCGGCGGCGGCGGCAGCTACTACAAGCCCCCGCCGCAGCTCCCCACCGGCCCGACGCCTCCGCCGCCGAACCCCATTGTCCCTTACTTCCCATATTACTACTACAACCCTCCACCTTCTTCTCACTCATCAACACCACTACCGCCATTCAAGAAACTTCCCCTAGCTGTCTCTCTCATTACTCTGCTTCTCACTAGCATCTTTTACTAAACACGATTATATATATAATCTTTTTTGCTTTTCACCTTTTTTTTAGATCAAAAAAATTCAAGAATTTAAAATAAAATTTCAGGTTCACAGATCTTCAATCTCGCAAATGAGCTGCGGAGAGAAGGAAAATGGCTCTTCAAATTGTTCGTTAAAACCGAACAAAAATTTGGGTAAGAATTATCAATTCTTGATCTTTTCGAAGCTGACGGAATCGGGCAATTCATTTTGTGGGATTCCAGAAGTGCCCCTTCTACCGACGGTGATCATCAAGATACCGGGAGGATTATGAAGGGCTTTTCCGGAAGAGAGCATTGAATTAAGGAGAGAGGTTATCTGTAAATTCTTGACAATTTTCATTTAGGCCTAATTTTTTTTCCTTTTCTGTTCAGTTATTATCAGAAGTTTAATAGGTTTTTTGTAAGAAAATCAGTCAGTTTTACATAATCTATGAAGATTTTCTTAATCTCTGTCTTGCCCTTGTCACTGTTAATTAATTAAACAAATTTATGTCAACTATGCACATTTATGCAATTATACTGATTTGATGCTCACAAAAACCAATAATTGCAGAGCTTTTGTATTAATATACTTTAATTTGCAACAGTTGGAAGATTTCTTAATATTTTTTTATTTTCAATTAGGCGGAGATTAATAATGTTTTCAACTATATGTCAACCAAACATTCAATTCCAACATACCTGTCATAATAAAAGCGCCATATGTTAATGCTGTGTATAATTGTCGTCTCTATGCCTTTGTCTTTGTGACTGTTGGCTAGTTAGTTACGTGACAAATATTTCATCTCCTATTTTATTTTATCAATATATATTATAGTTATATAGAAGTAGTATATCTTGACGTGAATGGTTGATAATCTTTGAGATAATTCAAGTAATAATATTGGATTAATAATATTGTTAAACATGAGTAAAGTGATTTCTTGGATCATGCAAGTTTTTCAATAATTAGTTGAAAGTATTACCTTTCCAGCTTGTCATTATATGTTTGCAATTGTTGCAAGGCTGGCTCCAGTCATATATAGAAGCTTTAGTTTAATTATTTGCATTACTAATTTCAATAGCCTATAATCTATATTAGTGTGTCAAAAGCAAGCCTCGTTTGTGTGTGCAGACAAATATATATATATATATATATATATATATATATATATATTAATATTATTACAAGTTATTAACTAGAATTAATGTTGTGTCTAGGAGTCTAGGGGTATAAATAAGTTGAGCTAATTAGAGATCAGCTACTCGAGATTCGACTAGGTGAAATTAAGCTTAATTGAGCCACTTATATATCATTAATCTTTGTAGTAATCGAAGGTTGTTTTATAATTTCTAGAATATTTTAATTACTAGTAATTGTTTGTCATTAACACGTAATATTTAAGTGATCTTTCATATACACTACTAAATGATTAAACATACCAACTTTAGCGAATTACTTAATAGCAAATACATTTTGTCAATTATATTATAATTTAAAGTAAATATTCCACAGTAAGTCATGATCAAATAAATAAAATATATCTTTTGTTCCTAGATTTACTAAGTATTTTAAAACTCAATTAGTTGAGCTTCTTTAGATAATGAGTCAAATCTTGAATTTTTTTTTTATGTATTCAACTCGAGCCAGACTTAATATCAAGCAATTCAATTCTCCAATTTGCTGATACCCGACAGGGCTTGAGTAATCGACACCCATAGTGCTTTCTTTATCTCATTTCACTATTTCATTGGCTTGGTAAACTATATATATAGCTCGAACATATCTAGTTTATGATTGATAAGATATTGATGTAATTGATCTTTAGAATTATTGAAGACAAAAAGGTGTGAATAATTATTTGCTGACCTGTATGATCAATTATCATAGTTACACTACATGGAATAATGAAATTGAAGCACATTCCATGCCTTTCCAGCGTGTAAGTCGTGGAAATGCTCAAGAAGAATAATATTTTTTTTTTCAAAAATCCATAATATTTTTACGTACTATGCTAGCGAGAGCCGAGAAGTAGGGCTGTAAACAAGCCGAGTCGAGCCGAGTATTGATCTGCTCAAACTCGATTCGTTTAAATATTCGCTTGCTTGAGCTCGACTCGAGCTTGAGTCGAGTTTCTGCCATCGTGATCGAGCTCGACTCGATCCAAAATTAGCGAGCTCGAGTTTGGCTCGAGTTCGACTCATCAAATACTCGATAACGAGGTATTCGAGTTCAAGCTCGAACTAGACTCGTCAAGAACTCGATTATATTTAAATTCAGCTCGATACATGTTAATCGAACTCGAGCTTGAGCTCGCTTAAAGCTAATTTTTTAGTTTTGTATACAAAACCTGATTATTAGACTCACGAACAAGCTCGGTTAAAACTCTATTTGTAGTAGGGGTGGCAATCGGGTCGGATTGGGTCGGGTTCGGGTTGACCTGATTTCGACCTGATCTGTTAAGGCCCAATCCGAACCCGACCTGTTAAGGATATGCTCAATTCTAACCCGAACCCAACCCGAAATGACTAAACGCGAACACGATACGAACCCGACACAAACACGGAATTGACACGATAAAATTCGGGTTGACCCAACACGATAATGACTCGAACCTAAATTTAAATAATTTAATAAGAGAAAAAATATTTTAAAATAAGATTTAATAAGAGAAAAAATATTTTAAAATAAAATTTAATAAGAGAAAAATAAATAAATATTCAAAAATTGAATATCTTTTGATGATTTGGAAGGAAAAATAAGTATGTCATTAATTTAAAAGCTTGATTTGAATTAAATAAATATAATATTAAAAAAATATAATACCTTATCGGGTAACCCGAACCCGACCCGAACCCAACCCGAACCCGACCTGAAATTTTCAGGTCCTTATCGGGTTGATCCGATAAGGACTTGAACCCAATAAGGCTTGACCTAAACCCATTAATTACGTGTCGGTTCGTGTTGGTTATCGTGTTATGTCGAAAATTGTCAGCCCTAATTTGTAGGCTCGCGAACATACTCGATTGTAGGCTTGAGAACATGCTCGATTAAATACGAGTCGAGCATGTTCGCGAGCCTGTCGAGTCGAGCAATACTATGCTCGAACTCGGCTCGATAAACTTATCGAGCTCGATTTCATACTCGAACTTGACTCGATTAATTATCGAGTCAAGTGCCGAACGAGTTTTTTTTTAGTCGATCGTCGAGTAGCTCACGAACGGCTTGACTCATTTACAACCCTACCGAGAAGTTGAACGTTTTAGTTTGTATTGGGAAGATATTGTAACGTGATATCCGGAGAAATCATAATTGGAGACAAGCAGTCTCACTCTCTCTCACACACACACACATACACATAGGGTGTGGATCTGGTGAGAATTAATCCTTATATGAGAAATAAGAACTAATCCCAACCACATATTTGCAAGGGATGTGTGACTATGATTATATCTTAAAATCTGAAATGGATTACAAAATAAGAGTGAAATGCTATTTTGGGAAACAAAATTTCAACAGCCCATCTTCTTCACCTCTAACACACATGGAATTTTCACATTATTTAGGGTGCATTTGATGCCATTTATTCAAGGAAAACCATGCTTGATTTGAGCTTTATTGAAAAAAGTGTTGTTTTGTGAAGATTTCACACTTGTTTGGTAGTTTTGATAATCTTAGGAAAATAAAGAACAAATTAGAGTGAAAGGAGCTTGGAATGTCGTAGAGGAGTTCGATATGAGAATGTAAAAAAAACGGAGGTCAATTCGGAGTCCGAACGAGGGAGAACGGGCCGAAACAAAAATAGTGCGCAGCCGGGAGCGGGTTGGAGCGCGCCCGCACGCGGACAATCTGAAAATCAGAGTTGCGCGCGGTTTGTAGAGCGGCTTGGCGCGCGGCATAAACCGAAACGGGGTTGGTCGCGCGGAGAAGAACAAGTTCGACCCTTCCGAGCGTGGGTTACCGAGCGGCCGTTCTTGGCGTGTTTCCTACCGCCCAAAATACGTTTTTACCTCATTTTTCTCCTATTTTTCATATCTTTGACCTTCTTTTCACTTCTCCTACTTGCAAAATATATAAATACTCCTAAAAAACTCAAACCCTATAATCCAAGCCACAACCCCCAACTCTTAGCCTCCATTTTCTCTCACACGCACACCTCCACCATCTTCATCTTCCACCCATCAACCTAGAGAGAGAAAGTGTGCTTGGGGGAGAACTGGGAAGAATACAACAAGAATTTCAAGATTGGAGCTCAAAATCACCAAGAATTTGTCTAAGAATCTTTTATTTTCTTATTTTTCTTTCTTGTTTATCTTTGTTGGGAGATAATTGTTTTTCATTATGATTAGCTAAATTTTCCTATTCTCGGGATTGGACTAGATGAATTTGTGATGGATTGATCTTTATTTTAATTAATTGTTGATGGGTTCTAATAGTTCCTTGTATTTGTTGATTTGGTTGAATATTGAATGTTTAGCTACCATTTGAATATTTTTATTGTGTTGATTTGAGGCTCGAGAGAGGAGGAATCGATACCAGAACAAAACACGAGGCACAATATTGCAATAGTCCGAGAAGGTGAGTGGTGTTGTGAGGGCATTTGATCCAATGAGCCATTAGGAGTTATAGGCAAGCTTAGTGACCGGAGACGGCATAACTAGCTTGTAATCTACAACTCGAGTCGTCCGAGAAGGGCTAGAATGGAAAAGAGATCGCCCTAGATAATTAGGATTCTATCAATAATTGATTAGTAGAGTGATATATAATTGCTTATTTATCGAAATCTAGTCCATAGTATAGCTTCATTTCCATATTCTCCCCCCGTTTATTTAATTTCATTATTGCTAATTAGAGTTTATTTGCTTTAATTTAGTTTAATTACCTCTTGTGATTTGTTAGTCTAAATATATTAAAATAGTTTATTAGTAATACTCATAAGACTTTCGACCTAGTACTCGTGAAATACGACCTTACTTACCGAATATTACAATAGTCTCGTACACTTGCGGGTTTTATTTGCTTAAAAAGAAAAAGGGCGAACAACCTCCGCTCGTTCAATCTATGTTTCTCCCTCAATCTTCTATTTCTCCCTTCAGCACCACTATCATCGTGTCGTCGCAGCCATCGACCGGCATCGCTGCTGCCACACTATTGTCGTCGTCGCCGTCGTTGCACACTACTACAATCACATCTCTCTCTCTCTCATTCTCTCTCATGTTGAAGATCCTGATACTTGGGGTAGTTCAGCAGCAGAAATGTTGGATTTTAGGGAGGTGTTGATAATACATAGCTATAAAATTTCATGGCTAGATCAATTCACGGTAAGTTTGAGAAAATTCTATAATCGATCTTTCAATTCTTTTTCTTCTCTAATTCTCCTCCTTTCCTGGTGGTTTTCTCTTTTCTAGGTGGGATTTCTCAAAAACTAAAAGAACATAAAAAAAATTGAAAATACATGTAAAGTTGTTAAGATTTAGAATCTCACTCCCATTGATCTTTCCTGGTTTGTTGAGCTTCTGCTTGTTCAACTCGTCCATGTCTCCATTTCCATCGCCGCCTTGGCTCGTCTGTGTATAAAGAGCAACTACAATCACATTTGTAGAACATAAGCCATTATTCTACTTGGTGCTGCTACAAACGGTGGAAAAAAAATGCTTATGAAAAGATTAATTTCATTGTTTAGTATGATAGTTGTTGTGGGCGGAAAAAAAAGGGAGATAATTTAATTTAGTAACAACGCACAATGCATTGAATGCATTAATGAAATGCATTATATTCATTTTTTGATGCATTATTTCAAGCAAGGATTTTATTTTCTTTAGTACGACGATATCGATGTCGGATTGGAAAGACGATGAATAGTTCACAATATAATGCATAAATATAAACGATATAATGCACAAATACCATATATGTAATGCATTAACTATAGTAATGAGTCTTTTCCTATTATGTGCATTTACAGTTTCATATTTATGCATCACGTAAATTGTGTTAATGCATCATATATTTGTGCACAGAACATCAAATATTAAATATATGAATACGATATACTTAATATATTAATTATGTTATCATTTACGTATACGATATACGTAATGCAATAATTGTGCGAAAACACTTTAAAAATGTGATATTGATGCATCCATACTTCACATTGTTTCATGCATTACTTAAAAAAAATTAATGCATCAAAAATATGATATTGATGCATCCATACTTCACATTGTTTCATGCATTACTTAAAAAAAAATTAATGCATCAAAAATGTGATATTGATGCATCAGTTTACATTAGTGGTGAGCAAAAAACCCAAGGCTCAATATAAATAGCCAATTTGATATATTTAAATATAAAACATGACAACAAGATTTATTTTGACAGAGGTGAATTTACAAAAGGATGTTGTGGCTCCTAGACGATTTTGGCTGCAGAACCTGAATTATAATATTTTTGTTCATTTTCTGCTAATGTAATGTTTTCTATTGATGGTATATTATTAAATATATTTTCTAGTGCTCGTGTTAATGTTAAAAATACTATTTTTATTAGTTTTTCTTTAGTAATTTGATGTTCTATTTAAGGACAGTTATAGTTGTTATCAACTCAGTTTTAGTAGCTTCCATGAGCAGTTGAATGTAGTTTCTTTTAGAAATAAAACAAGTTGTATTAGTTTTCCGTGGAACTGTATTTGTTTATATTCTCTTTTGCAGGAAGAGTGGAAGAATAAAATTGAAGGTGTATATGGACAAGTTCATATAAAGATTAAAAAGGTTCATAGTTTGGTGTGCTTAAAATTAGTTTGTCTTGTATCTTTTGAATTTTGAGAAAAATTATGTTCCTTTCATTTAATTATATTGTACTATCATGTTGGATAACATTGCTCTTGAGGTAAAGAAAGGCAAGATACTTGCTAAGTGTTAAGATATTTTGCAATAGGTCCACCTTATTTTCCTAATGAAGTGCTGGTAAATCTCCAATGTGTGACTTTTTCATTAGTCTCGCCTTGTTTTCTTTTGACTTACGTGGATCAGCAATTTCATCTGAACAAGAGGATGAAGTTACCAATGGTGAGGGAACTGGTATTAATAGGTATGTCATTCTTATTAGTCTTCTTTGAATTAATGGAATCGACACTTGAATTTTTAAAGGAAGTGTAGCATTTTAAACTTCACTGATTTACTATTAAATCTACTAAACATCTCTCATCTCATCTCAATATAGTTACTGATAGTTTAAACCATATTAGATTGAATGAATGTTAATCTTGAGTTCTAAGAACTTGCATATTTTATCTTGTTAATATTGTCTGTCATGATATTCTAACTTAAGTTGGAAAATTATGTTTCCAGATTATTTTACATAGTTATTTCAACCTTATAACATGTTAAATTACGTACATCTTGAATAATGTCGTGTTTCTATTGTCTTTGCAGGAATAAATGAAGTAGTTGCCAATATGAAGTTAACGAATGGTTCTGATGTACATTGGATCGCTTGTGAACAAGGACTTCGATAGAAAATCAGAAATGTTAGATTAGTTGTGAAGTTAATTTTTTTGGGAAGAATTGTGTAGTTATTTTTTTTTCTGAAGGAATTTGTTTTAACGTTTTTTGTAGTTCATCAAACTAATATTTTTGAATAATATTAAATAAAATTTCTATATTATAGTCTTTTTATATTTTTAATGGTTTGTATGTATTATATTTAATTGATATGTTGACTAATGAAAGGTATAATATGAAGTTTATATTATATATCAAATTGGATAGTTATAAAAACGTAAAAAAATATTCTCTTACACATAAGTTATAGAAGTTACCCACACATACAAATTGCCACGTGTTCATAACATGTCATCTCCACCTCATCATTTTACTCTAGCAAAAATATAATTATCCACACATAAAAAATAATTTTAGGGACATATACATGTGTAGGTAAAACTCTTTATCTACATAATTATAGCGATACTTGTTGACATTTACATTATGTGTGGCTAACAATCAATAGCCACACATAATCATATCTTTAACCACACATGCATGTGTGCCTAAAAGTTCAATTTCTTGTAGCCAAAGCTTGAAGATTCAGCTCAGCGTCGAAAGCCAACTCCAAGACAAACATTCCAGTGTCAGAGGACAAAATCAACCTCGACCAATGAGGTTTCGACAACTCAGCAAATTCTAGAAAGTATACCTAGGATCTAATATACAAAAAAAGTCGATGAAGAAGTACAGAAGAAAGCGACGTGAATTCAGAAAGTATGTGAGATTCAAACGGCTAGTTCGAATCTCCACCTATAAATACAAGCCTTCATCCACAGAAATCAATAAGAAAACTCTCTGAAAATCAAAAGTCATACTCTCTACAACAGTCTGCAGAGTCTCTTAAGAACACTAAAAAATTCTCCAGAAACTCTCAAATTGTTCATAAGACTGTTGAGTTTTCTTCGTCTATAAACTAGGCATATATATCTTCCATATCCAAAGCCTAGAAGTGAACAAATAATCCACAATTATGTTCTTCATGGTAAAAGTTTTTTCACAAAGTTGGAAAACCCCATCTACTCAGAACCCTTCTTTCCAGGTTAGGAAAAGTCAAGTTGAAGTAGTATGTTGTCACTGTGCGTGAAAATAGTGTGTATGTTTTCTCAGAACGCGTAATCTGAGAGGTCTCGTGTGTTGCAGTACGAGCAAACTGCAACTAGCTCAAAGAAACCGAGCTGCAAGATGACTGGCTGCTCGTAAAGCAAGTGAATCCAAAGTTAAGGTATTTGCCAGTTTATCTGATCCATGGACGTAGGAGTTTTTTTTTTCCTCCGAACCATGTTATTTCTTGGTGTTCTTTACTGCTTTAATTTATATCAGTTTATCTGCAGAACTAACCACCTCATCCAGCACGACATATGTTTAAGTTTATTTTTATTTTGGCTGTTTGACCCAGCCAGCTGGATTTTAGCAAAGTGCATGCAACTTGATTAACTGAAAACTGAAACCTAAAGTTTCAAGCTGAATTTTTAACAAGATTTTTACATGTAAATGAACATATCCTTACAAATAAGTTTCATTTGAAATAACTTCTTCTTCTTCTTCTTCTTCTTCTTCTTCTTCTTCTTCTTCTTCTTGCGTAGTATTGAACTTCAGAATTTTCTATAATGGTCCCAAAATGAGTTCTCAGTGTAGGGGGGGTGAATACATCGAGATATAAAACTTTTGTAAGTTAAAACTTTTATTTATAAACTACATATGAATAATATGTACTCTTTCTGTCCCATTTTAATGGTCTCATAGGTCCAATCACGGATGTTAATAAAACCAAGTAGGAAAGAGAAACCAAGTAGGAGAGAGAAAACAGATAGTAGCTTTTTAGAAACATAAATTATACTCCTTTCGTCCCACAATAAATGTCTTTCTTTCCATATTGGGTTGTCCCACAATAAGTGTTATATACCTAATATGAAAATCACCTTCTCTCACAAAAAGATGTGGGCTCCACAACTTTCTATCTTTTCACTCTTCTTCTTAATATATGTGCTGAAAAGAAATAAGACATTTATTGTAGGACGGATTAGACCTGCCCACGGGTCTGGAACCGGTGGTTCCGGGTCCAAGTTTGCCGGTTACGATTTTGCCGGAGAGTGAATCGTAACCGGCCCGTGTATACTGTACACGGTTACGGGCCAGGCTTTTTAACCGGCAGTTTTAGGCCCGATTAATCCCGTCGGTTCCGGTTCCGGCCAGACGGTTTAAATTTTTTAAATGTTGAAAATTAAGAAAATGAAGCATAAATGAAAATGAACTAGTTTTTCATTAATACTTGAAAATTGAAACAAAAATTACCAAATAGAAATTACAAGTACTTGAAAATTAAAATAAACATTACTCCCTCCGTCCCCCAAAAGTATGGTCCAATTAATATTTTATACCTCATATATAATCAAATTTGGACCACACTTTTGGGGGACGGAGGGAGTACAAAATACATTTTTCAACTACTTGAAAAGTTGAAATTGAAATAAACACTACAAAATAGAGATTACATTACATTCTCAATTTCCCATAGCTTCGGTCGGATGCGCGTTTTTAATGTGACGAACAAGGAAAGCATAGCCTCCATTTTGAGTCCACTTGAAAACTTTGTTGCAATAATTGCAATGAACTTTATAGGTTGGTATAGAATAATTGGACAATGGAGCACTACGGGTGTAGTGCTTGTTGAAAATATCAACACTAAGACTAGGTCTAGGAGGCATTGTTTGTACTTTGTGGAATTGAAGTTGAAACTTGAGAGAGAAGAAGAGAAAAGAAGAAAAAATGAAGAAGATAAGGTGAAAAGGTGAGGGATGTTGATTGTTGAGAAGCTGCTGAGGTGTGAGTGAAAGTGGAGGAAAAGGGGGTATTTTATAGATAGAATTTAGGGTTTTGAAAAAAAAAATTATTCAACCGCCGGTTCATGGCTGAAAACCAGCGGTTAAATCAGTGTGTTTTTGTGTTTATAGCCACTTTTTTTTTCAACTTTTGTAATTTTCGTTTTTTTTTTGTAATTAAATGTTGTATATACATATCTTAAGACAATATAAGCAAAAAAATTTAAATTTTACTTAGTGGTCATTGAAAAAAAAATTAAATCATTTCTTATTAATATTGTTGAAATTACAACACTTGAAAGTTGAAATGAAAAAAGGAAAAAAAAAAGGACTTAAGCTCAATTTTAATATTAAAATTGAGTTGACTACGTATCCTCTTAGAGGAATCAAAGTACATGTAGTTTGATTACATTATATTACTTGTTCAACCTAAAAGTTACCCCTAAGGTTGCTCGCAATAGTACGAGGTCGATTGAAGGGTGATAAGGTTTCCCAAGTCGTATTCTCAAGGAAGACTTAGAAGGGATTAGTGTTTATGCTACTAACAATAAACGAAAGTGTCCTGCACATTCTAAACAATATATTTTTCATCAAGTATCGAACTAATTAATAAAAGACAAACTAAATTTAAAGATAAATTAAATAACCAAATAAAGATATAGAGAAACGTCTACGGATAGGATTCTTCTCCTAAAAGAGTTTTAATATCACAAGATTATTAAAAGGATTAATCAACTCTAGAAATTCCACCAATAAAAGATATCTACCCCCACTCTCGCACGATGGTCGAATCCTAAATTACTAGAATTACTCGAGAAGATTAATTATTGCACTACGCGTTTCCGATTAAGCGCAACCCCAATTAAACCAACTTTTAACAACCAATCAATCTCTCGATCTAATTCGTTGTCTCAAACAATTTAACAATGACCAATTGCAAAATCACAATCAAAACAATTCAATCGGGTAGAAATAGCAATCTCGATCAATTAAACACTTAGATTCGAAATCCCCCAATCCCTAAAATAGAAGTTTACCTACTCATATTTAAATATTTCACAAAAAAGAATAAATAATGCATAAGAACAATGATGGTCCCTGAGCTGGGTCTTTGGTGTAGAGGGGGGGTGAATACACCAAAGATAAATTTCTGAAAACTTTTTCAAGTTCAAAAACAGAGTTAGTGAGCTCAGTTATGAATCCAGCTGAGGAGAGTCAGCTGGGCAAATAACTCAGCTGTCGATGCGGAATATGGTGGTTTGAAAACTTAGCTCGGTTGGTTAGAAAAACTCAGCTTGAAAAGATTATCTTTACGTTTTCGGCTTAGTCAAGTTGTGCAACTTTCAGAAAGACACAGCTGTCTTTTGAGACCAGCTGTGTATGCAGTTTTAATAAAATATGCAATGAAATGATAAAGTTAGTATTAAAACTGAAGATAAAGAGAAAGAAAGAACACGAGATTTTTACGTGGTTCGAAGTAACACCTCCTACGTCCACGACCAGGTTCACTGGTAATTCACTACCACTTGGTTTCCAAGTACCAAGCAACTTCACAACTCTAACCCGAGCTGTGTTCCAACAGTTTGCGGGCACTGTCAAGCCTACACTTTCAGTTTCCGGGTACTGAAGAACCTAACCACTCGAATTACACGCTTCGTGCAAGCGTACCTTTACCTAACCTTTCTGGGTTTGGGTTTAGGTATGGGTTTTCCAACTATGAACGAGTTCTTACAATGAAGAACAAAGAGTTAGATGATCTCGTTCAGGATCTAGGCTTAAGATATACAATAAATTCTGCCTAGGGATCAGACGAAAAACTAAGCAGTTTCTGGACTAGAAACACTTTATGATAAAGTGTTCTTTAAACTATGTAGAACTGCTTGAGAGCTTTTGAATGCTTGAGATTTTCAGAGAATGAAAGCTTGTAGAGAGTTTTTCGTATTTGATCCTGAGGTTGAAGACGGGTTTATATAGGTAGAGATTCAATACTAGCCGTTGGAGGAGCCGTTTGAATTTTAGTTACTCTTCATAAATTCGATATCTGCCGTTGGGCGATTCTGCACCTGTCTTCATTTGTGTCACATCCTAGGTTCTGAAGTCTAGGATGTTGATTCGGCAATCCCTTCTTGGTCGAGGCATGTTGACTTCCTCTGACACCGGGATCTTCTGCCTCTGGAGCTGGCTTTTAGAATTTGAGCTGGATTGGGCATACTGACTTGAAGTGATGTCTTCAGAGTTAGTTCCCTTTGTTCTGTACAGCTGGACCAGCTGTCTTGAACTCAGCTCGATTTAACTTCAGCTTGATCTTCAGCTGGATCCTGCTCCGTTTTGAACTTAGCTCAGCTGAAAAACTCAGCTGATAGCTGACTTCTGCTGTAAACACAGCTGGGGTGTCTGCTGTCTTCTGCTTCCGCTGTCTTCTGCTTCCTGAACCTGTAAACCTAAAAAATCTAGAGCTCAAACAGGCGAGCTGGAAAACACTACTTAGGTTGATGCGATCATCAATTCGGTTGGAGAATCAGTTGGGTTTTGGTATTAAATCAAAACTTCATAATTTTCCCAACAATTTCCCATTTTTTGATGATGTCAAAACCTAACTGAGACAACTTATGAAACAGAGAAAAATGTGTTTTATTAATGTAAGAAATTACATCATAAAACAGGAAAAAGAAAGAAAGAAAGAGAGAAAAAAAATTCTTCAGTCTTCAATCCCAGTTGGCTGGGTCTTCTCTTCTGCATCCGCTGCTTCTTTCTTTTGACTCGTTTCTCCTTCAGCTGGTTCCTCTAGCTCAGCAGTTTTCCTTTTCTTTGTCTCATTCTTTTCCCCTTTTTGGCATGATCAATTAAGGTGGGAGAGATACACCATCGTCTTTATTGAGCTGTGCAATTTCCTGAATTACGTCAGCGATCTTCGCTGTACTATCAGCTGTTGCGATGTTTTGTGTGGCTTTGCTATGGTTGACAGCTCTGAGCAGCGAGGTCTGGAGTCTAGGTGGCTCAGCTGTTGCATTAGCTGGCTTTTCTTCAATAGCATTAGCCTCAGCTGTGATTGCAGACACATCGTCCTTGGCTTGTTTCAGCTGGGGCGATCCAGCTGAGTGCTTAAAGGTATGAGTTGGCACTGGAGATGACATTTTCTGAAAAGGGCACAACTTCATTCCTTGCAATTTTGCTTCTTCAGACTTCATTAGATTGAATGAGAAAGTCTGATTCAGCACTTGAGGGACTTAAGTATTCCCCTTCCACTTCTGGAGTGGTGGTTATGGGGTTCAACTCATGTTTTCATCGTTCAGCTGCAAGTGATCATCGGCTGGATGATGTTTTCCACTTGAGCTTGGTGCAGGGGCTTGAGCTCCAACTTCCATGATTAGATCTCAAAGCTGGTATCCCTGTTGAGCTGAAGGAATTTGAGGAGAAGGCAGTTGAAGTATTCCATCTGTCGTGGGGTTTAAGCTTAGATGATCAGCTAAAATACGTCGTTGCGGTGTTAATGATGACGATGTTCACACAGGCGCATGAACTTCTTCTCCACCGTAAGAAATCACCGCTTGTGGGCCTTCTGCTCCTCAGAGAGTAATTACGAATTCTCTCTTAATGTCAGCTGGCTTCTTGGCTGACTGACTGAGCACATTTGACCTAAGTCTTCTGTTTGAAGACGGTGCTTCAGCTTGTTTTGTTTCCTCAAGTTGTTTCCGATTCCCAGCTGAGAAGGAAGTAGATGCATGCTGCTTGTCTCCTGCATCTTTTTCTGTGCCTCCTGTGGCGGAGCAAGAGCTTTGACACGACTGCTCTTATAGACTCCGGCTTTATCAACATCTCGTCCAGTTCTGTTGACGTTGATTTTCGCATCCCAGTGAGTTGTATGTCCCGTTCTCTCTTTTATTTTAAGAGAAACAGTGGGGCGGATGAGGTCTTTTTCCTTTGACATTCTCAGGAAGATTTCTGCAGCTTCCTGTTGAATGTTCTTGAGCTTTGCAATCACCCATTGCGTTAGACCGGATCTGTCGATGCGATTCATCTTCTTCTGGAATTCTGTCTTCTTGTGGTTCCGGAGAGTTAAGCAACTCTCATCTTGAAGCTTTGACAGATTCTTCAAGTTTGATCGGCTTCTAGAGATATATTTCTTAGATTCTATGTTCTTCTTCTGCAACTTTTGTTAGTAGAACAAATAATACCAATTGAAGGAAGAAGAAAGAGTGCCGAAAGACTTTTTAGGGTTTATGCAAAATTTTGCTTTTCTCTTCTATCATATTTATATCACTTTTCTTGATGAATGAACGATCAAGATTTGACGTTTGATAAGAAGATCTACGACTGAGAGTCATTCTCGCGTCACGTCAGTTTCTTGATTAGAAAATGCGAGTTAATGTGCGTGAGAGGACGGTTGAGGCGTTTTGACTTTTGCCTCGAAACTCCCATGTTTCAGTTCTTTGCAGACTTTTAATTAAGTTTGATTAGACATGACAAGATATGATTTGACTGAAACAGATTGAGTAGGTGTAGATAATGATGTTGCAAACCTCTCAGCTGATCATTGTAGTCAGCTGATACCTCGGTTAAGTGGTTGTGCTGGATGATTGTTTTTCCAGCTGGTTCCCCCTCAGCTGAATAATCCTTCAACTTAGACGTCTGGCTGAGCTTGATTCTTTCTCAGCTGATACCAATGATGTCGGTTCTGAATTTCAGCTGTCTGCTTCCATTCAGCTGGGTTTGCTTCCATTCAGCTGGGTCTGCTTCCATTCAGCTGGGTGAAGCATCGTCTGGGTTGAGTAATCCAAGTAATCCGCACAGCATTTTACGCCTTTGTGAGTATATCAGCCCGCTGTATGTCTGTGTGAATTTTCTCAACAATCACATCTTTCTTTTCTACGTGATCTCTGATAAAGTCATGACGTACGTCCACATGTTTGCATCTAGTGTGATGTACTGAATTCTCTGATATAGCAATCGCACTTGAGCTATCACAGAAATTTGGAACTTGTCCAGTTTTTACTTCATAGTCATCCAGCTGATGTTTCAGCCAGAGAATTTGTGAGCAGCAGCTTCCAGCTGCCATGTATTCTGCTTCTGTTGTGGAAGTTGCGACGCACGTTTGCTTCTTTGAAAACCATGAAATCAACTTGCTTCCTAGGAACTGACAAGTTCCTGAAGTTGACTTTCTATCCAGCCGATCTCCAGCGAAGTCTGAGTCTGAATATTCAGTCAGCTGTAAATTGTCTTCAGCGGGATACCACAACCCAACATTCTGAGTTCCTTTGAGATATTTGAGAATGTTCTTGGCTGCTTGCATGTGTGCTTCCTTTGGATCAACTTGAAATCTGGCACACACTCCGACTGCGAAAGAGATATCTGGACGACTCGCTGTTAGATACAGCAGGGAACTGATTATCTTTCTGTATTTGCTGGAATCAACTGACTTTTCTTCAGTTCCAGGTTCAATCTTCCAGTTTGTGTTCATCGGAATCTTTACAGTTCTGCTGGATTGAACTCCATACTTGGTGATCAAGTCTTTCACGTACTTGGATTGATTTATAAAAATCCCTTCTGCTGATTGCTTGACTTGAAGTCCTAGGAAGAAGCTCATTTCTTCCATTATTGACATTTGGAACTGTTCTGACATCATCTCTCCAAATCTTTGGCATAAGAATGTTGATCTTGATCCGAAGATGATGTCGTCTACATAGATTTGAACAACCAGGATGTCTTCTCCTGACTTGATGGTGAAGAGTGTTCTGTCTACTGATCCCTTCTTGAATCCTTTGGATACAAGGAAGTTTGATAGAGTATCATACCAAGCTCGAGGTGCTTGCTTCAATCCATAAAGCGCCTTCTTTAGCTTGTAGACTTTATTTCCTTCTACTTCAAATCCTGGAGGTTGATCAACATAGACATCTTCTTTGATTTCTCCATTTAAGAATGCACACTTCACATCCATTTGATAGACCTTGAATTTGTGATGTGCTGTATAAGCGAGAAAGAGTCTGATCGCTTCCAATCGCGCTACTGGAGCAAATGATTCTTCGAAGTCAATTACTTCCTGTTGGGTGTAGCCCTTGGCAACCAGTCGAGCTTTGTTTCAAATGATGACTTCAAGGGTATCCAGTTTGTTCTTGAGGATCCATTTGAGTCCTATGACTTTGACTCCTTTAGGTCTTTTGACCAATTTCCAGACACAATTTCTGAGGAATTCATTCAGCTCTTCCTGCATGGCATTTGTCCAGGGCACGCTCTTTAAAGCTTCGAGAATTGATTATGGCTTCGGAACTTGAGCTACATAACATGCCATTAGAGTTGTGTCTTCATCATAGACCGTCAGTTCTAGCTCTACTGAGAGTTGAGCTTTGTCAGTTGCTTCTTGATGATCCGAAGAAGCTTGAGCTTCTGATTTTGACTTGGTCAGATGGTTCTCCAAAGATTGCTGATGATGGATGATCTTCAATCCATCTTCTTCTTTTACGAATTTCTTCTTCCAGCTGATTGATGCTAGAAGTGGCAAGATTTCGTCTGGCTTGGAGTTGCTCTGGAGTTAAGTCTTGAGAAAGACTCTCTCTTTAGATTGAGTGTTGAGGTGACTTCTGTAGAGAATCTGCTGGGGATTCAGCTGTGTCTGGATTTCCAGCTGATGGCATTCCCCCTTGATTTGGCGTTGGAGGTTCCTCTTGATTTCCAGCTGGTGGAGCTTCCTGATTGATTTGAAGTTCCTCTTCAGGCTCATCATCCCAAATTAATGGTTCGGCCAGATTCCTGATTCGATTTTCTTGAGCTCTTGTCTGAATTTGCCTTGAAGATTCTCCTTCATTTCTTCGTTTGATAGAGTCTCTATATTCGAATGATGATTCGTCAAAGGTAACATGTGGAGTTACTTCGACCGTTTGAGTTCTTCTGTTGAAGACTCTGTATGCTTTACTCACAGCAGAATAACCAAGGAATACTCCTCGGTCAGTCTTTGCGTCGAACGTCTTGAGCTGTGTTTTTCCGTTGTTTAGGATATGACATTTGGATCCGAAGACCTTGAAATATCCAATGTATGGTGTTCTGTTGTTCCATAGCTCATACGGCGTCTTTCCTTGCCTTGATGAAAGTAGGGAGCGATTCTGAGTGAAGCAGGCTATGTTTATTGCTTCGGCCCAGAACTTCTTTGGAATGGCAGAGCTGGCTAGCATTGAGGTAACTGCTTCTTTGAGTGTTCGGTTTCTTCTTTCTGCTACACCATTCTTCTGAGGTGTGCGTGCTGCTGAGGTTTGATGTTGAACTTCGTTCTTCTCGCAGTATTCATAAATAGTTTCATTCAGAAACTCCGTTCCTCGATCTGATCTGATTGACGTTATCTTGCACTCCTTCTGAGTTGACAATCTTTCCAACAGGATTGGCAGCTTTGTCCTGGTTTCGCTCTTATGGTACAGGAATGACACCCATGTGAATCTTGAGAAGTCATCCACTACGACCAGAGTATATTTTCTGCCATTGAAGCTTGCTGGAGTAACTGGACCAAAAAGATCCATGTGAAGGAGTTGAAATACTCGATCAGTTGACTGAACTGGCTTGAGAGAGAATGAAATTCTTGTTTGTTTTCCTTGTTGACACGCGCTGCACATATGACTTTTGTCATATACTTGATCTGGAATTCCATTAGCGAGCTGATTCCTAGCCATTTTGTTGATTGTCTTGAAGTTGAGATGATTCAGCCGTCTGTGCCACAGCCAGTTGACTTCATTGCTGCTCTTCGATACAAGACAAGTCTCCGGAGGGCTGCTGTTCCAGTCAGCGAAATACATGTTTCCTTTTCTTTTCCCTCTTATTAGTATCTGCTTGGTTTTCCTGTGCTTCACTGTGCATCTCTGTGCATCAAACTTGACAGAAAAACCGTTGTCGCAGAATTGGCTAATGGAAAGCAAGTTATGTTGCAGTCCTTGTACATAAGAAACATTTGGGATTATAATATTTTTAGTTTTAAATGTACCATAACCTTTGGTTATGCCTTTGGAGTTGTCACCGAATGTTACTTGTGGGCCTGGACGCTCGATATACTCCTGGAGTAGATGCTTTAAGTGCGTCATGTGCTTGGAGCATCCACTGTCCAAGTACCACAACGTTCTCATTGACTCCTCAATGATGCGTTGATCCCTTGCAACCTATACAAAAGATCAAAATTTAGGTACCCAGTTTTAATTGTGTCCTTATGGATTAGACAGAGATCGTTTAACGATCCAGATCTGCTTGATGACTCGAATTGGGTCATTTGATCTGATAATCCTTCCAGCTGAGTCGATATACACATTCATTGTGTTCTTCGGTTGTTGCTGGTGGAGTCTTGATCTTAGTATCTTTCCGGCTTGATGTCTTGGTTTCTTTCGGTATCCAGCTGAGACGTTCCTTTGTCTCTGCTGTCTCTTGTGATACCTCGGCTGGAATTGGTTCTCCAGCTGAATGAGTGATATCCAGCTGGATATCTCCTCTGATATTTCGGTTGATATCTTTCAACGTGTTGTATTCTTTATTCTTTGGTAACGCAATGTCCCATTTGTTGTCTTTGTTGAGGTTGAGCACGTTGCGGTCTGATTTGAGCTTGAGGTTGTCTTACAGCTGACCTTTTTTATGTCTGATGTGTCCTTGATGGGGCTTGAGGATATCTCACAGCTGGTCTTCTTGATGCCTGCTGTGTCTTCAACTGCTGTTGCTGAGTTGCAGGAATTGGATGTTCTTTTGATCGTACAAACATTACCTTTGTTCCACTCGTGGAGGCAATGTTTGTGGCATCCTTTGATTCGTTGTATCCCAGTCCTGCTTTGAGTGTTGCTGGACGTTGTGCACTTATGATTTCGTCCATTGTTGATGTGGCTTTGATGAGAGCTACCATCTTCTTAGATAGTACCTCTTCAGAACTTTTCAGCTCTAAAATCTCAGCTGACTTCTTTTCTGATTCAGCTGTGGCCTTTTCCAATTCTTCCATCAGCTGTTTCTTTTCATAGTAGAAGTCCTTCATCAGCTGATCTTGTTTCACTATTTTGTCTTTTAGTGAAACAACTTCCTTTTGGAGCTGTGTTGTATCAGCTGCTTCTGATACCTTTTTCTTTTCCAGTTCCACCTTCAGCTCGGCATTCTCACACATTACGACGTCAAGGATTTCTTGAAGCTCCTTGGAATCGTTCATAACCTTCTCTACTAGACTCCAATCAGGTAGCCCTGATTCTGAAACCTGTGTAGAGTGTTCGTGTGATGGTGAGAGGTTAGATAGATTTTGAGTTCTAGACATTACCTCGTCTTCATCGATTCCGTCTGTTGGTTCCATGAAGCATGTATTCCAATCAGGTTCATCGTGAGCCATCAATGCTTCTTCTTCTGAGTCTGAAAATGGCATGTGATCATCCATTTTGTTGCACTCTGACTCCTCGTCTGCGATGTAGGCTCTCCTTCTGTCAGCTGCCTTAGCTTTCAGTTGGTCTTTATCTTTCTTGGATAGCTTCGGACAGTCTAGCCGGTAGTGTCCTGGTTCCTTGCAGTTGAAACAGCCTTCTTCTGTTCGTTTGTCAGCTGACTTCTCATCAGCTGCTGCGTACTTGTCTCTGTAAGTTCTTGCGAACTTCTTGTACTTGCCCTTACTGGTGTTGAGTCTCTTGTAGTTTTCGACCAGCATGGCAATTTCTTCAAGTAGCTCTTCTTTGCTCATGTCCTTCTTGTCCTTCTTTGAAGACTCGGCTGACTGCATGTATGAGGATTTTTCAGAGTTGGCTCTGAACGCAATCTCCTTTGGGGCAGGTGTCAGCTCTCCATCATTCTGATTACTTGAAGATTCTTTCATGGTAATCTTCAAGTTGTATTCGTTGGCTTTGAGCAGGGAGAATAATCTTTCAGTCGAAAGATCACCCAAGTCACTTCGACTTTGATGTACCACCTTATATGTGTTCCATTCAGCTGTGAGCGCTGAAAGGACTTTTAGATTATTTTCTCGCTGGATGTATTTCCCAGTTCTGATGGTTTCTATTTCTACCACTATATTGGAGAATCTGAGTTCCATCCCTTCGATGGACTCGTTGACAAGATGCTTGAAGTTATCAAACTTCTGGCAGACGATTGTGAATTTATTTTCTTTAATCTCCTCAGACCCTTCGCATAGCTTGGCTAGGGTTTCCCACATCTCCTTTGTGGTTTCGCAGTTGATGATTTTGCTGAGGTAGGCGTTGGAGACTGTTGATGAGATGGTGTTCCTCGCGAAGCTGTCTAATCCAGCTTGCTTCCTTTCTTCTGATGTATGCTCACTCTTTGGCTTGGGAATAGGCTGATATGTTGGTTGTCCACCATCTTGAGCTGGAACAAGCACGTTTACTTGTTTGTAGATGATGATGGGTCCATCTGTGATGACGTCCCACATCATGTCATGATGCGCACAAAGAAAGCTTTTCAATCTGAACTTCCAGATTGCATAGTCGTCGACCGAGAAGGTGGGAAGATTCCTGTTAAGATAAGAATCCATAGAAGTATGCACAGTATGTAATAATATGAGTTTTTCAACAAAGAGGATCTGTTCAGTTGACCACTGACAGATTATCAAGACAAATCTCTTGATTCAGAACCAGCGGTCTTTTGAACCACTGCTCTGATACCAATTGATGGTCCCTGAGCTGGGTCTTTGGTGTAGGGGGGTGAATACACTAAGATAAATTTCTGAAAACTTTTTCAAGTTCAAAAACAGAGTTGGTGAGCTCAGTTATGAATCCAGCTGAGGAGAGTCCGTTGGGCAAATAACTCAGCTGTCGGTGCGGAATGTGGTGGTTTGAAAACATAGCTCGGTTGGTTAGAAAAACTCAGCTTGAAAAGATTATCTTTACGTTTTCGGCTTAGTCAAGTTGTGCAACTTTCAGAAAGACACAACTGTCTTTTGAGACCAGCTGTGTATGCAGTTTTAATAAAATATGCAATGAAATGATAAAGTTAGTATTAAAACTGAAGATAAAGAGAAAGAAAGAACACGAGATTTTTACGTGGTTCGGAGTAACACCTCCTACGTCCACGACCAGGTTCACTGGTAATTCACTACCACTTGGTTTCCAAGTACCAAGCAACTTCACAACTCTAACCCGAGCTGTGTTCCAACAGTTTTGGGCACTGTCAAGCCTACACTTTCAGTTTCTGGATACTGAAGAACCTAACCACTCGAATTACACGCTTCGAGCAAGCGTACCTTTACCTAACCTTTCTGGGTTTGGGTTTGGGTATGGGTTTTCCAACTATGAACGAGTTCTTACAATGAAGAACAAAGAGTTAGAAGAACTCGTTCAGGATCTAGGCTTAAGATAACAATAAATTCTGCCTAGGGATCAGACGAAAAACTAAGCAGTTCTGGACTAGAAACACTTTAAGATAAAGTGTTCTTTAAACTATGTAGAACTGCTTGAGAGCTTTTGAATGCTTGAGATTTTCAGAGAATGAAAGCTTGTAGAGAGTTTTTCGTATTTGATCCTGAGGTTGAAGACGGGTTTATATAGGTAAAGATTCAATACTAGCCGTTGGAGGAGCCGTTTGAATCTTACCTACTCTTCATAAATTCGATATCTGCCGTTGGGCGATTCTGCACCTGTCTTCATTTGTGTCACATCCTAGGTTCTGAAGTCTAGGATGCTGATTCGGCAATCCCTCATTGGTCGAGGCATGTTGACTTCCTCTGACACCGGGATCTTCTGCCTCTGGAGCTGGCTTTTAGAATTAGAGCTGGATTGGGCATACTGACTTGAAGTGATGTCTTTAGAGTTAGTTCCCTTTGTTCTGTACAGCTGGACCAGCTGTCTTGAACTCAGCTCGATTTGACTTCAGCTGGATCCTGCTCCATTTTGAACTTAACTCAGCTGAAAAATTCAGCTGATAGCTAACTTCTGCTGTAAACACAGCTGGGGTGTCTGTTGTCTTCTGCTTCTGCTGTCTTCTGCTTCCTGAACCTGTAAACCTAGAAAATCTAGAGCTCAAACAGACGAGCTGGAAAACACTACTTAAGTTGATTCGATCATCTATTCGGTTGGAGAATCAGTTGGGTTTTGGTATTAAATCAAAACTTCATAATTTTCCCGACAAACAATATCACAATTAAAACGGTAATAGAAATTCTTACGGATTAATGGAATTGAGAAGATTAATCTTGTACAAAGATCCAAAAGATAGTAGAAAACTAAAACTAAAACTCAAGTTGATGTCTCAAGTGTAAAAGAGAAGTGTATATGATGAATGAATCCCCAAAACCCTTATTTTTCCCTTAAAACGGCGCACACTAAACTCCCGAACCGATTCGGCGGCATACCCGCCAAAGCGGGTTTCCTTTGTAAAGCGGGTGCACCCACTTCGGCGGCTCACCCACCGCGGCGGGATACACGGTCCTGCCCATTTTCTCCATTTTGTGCCGCTTTTGCGGGTTGTCCGCTTCGGTGGTCTTCAAACCAATGTTACCCGCATCGGCGACTCTTTCTCTCCGGTGGTAGCCATCTTTTCTTTCCTCAAAATCGGTCTAAAGTACTTCATTTTATAACAAAAATACCTACACCACCAAAAACACAAAAAACATAAACCCGAACACAAAAATACGAATAACACGACACAAAGACACAAAACACAACTAAAATACGATAAAAACGACACGAAAATATACACATAAAACTACCAAACAAACCCCCCACACTTAACCTTTTGCTTGTCCTCAAGCAAACTCTAAAAGAAAATGAGTAAGAAACATTATCAAGCGTTGTGTACGTCAATGGTGTTAAACTCATATCCTCAACAAGTTAGAAACTTGAAATGTTTCTCGACTCAAGAAAATCAATCAAATACAAACTCATTGAGTTGCTCTCATAGATGGGGATTCACAACGGATAAATTGTAAAATTTGTGCTCGAAAACCTTAGCGAACTATTGCAAATAATCGGGCTCCAAGTATCAAACTTTATTCATTTACTTATTATTATTCTTTTTTTTTCTTTTCTTTTCATTTGCACAGGAATTGGTCATTTCTCTTCTTTAATAGCAAAGGCCATGATTCACAAGGTTTACCTTTCGGAGTTTATCCAAAATTTCCTTGCGTGGTTTCCCATTCTCATGGTTACACAACCCCAGAGGAGCAGAAACCTAATACTACCGAGTGGAATTCGACCTTATATCCCATTTTTTTCTCTTTTTTTTTAAACTTTTTTTTTAAGAAACCTGATAAGTATAAAGTTCACAAGCACAACACAATTCACAAAAATTTAACAACTCCACCCAATGCTCTATCCCCATCAAGATTGCCCCACAAACGAATTCACAATCCAACCAATTTCTTGAGACAATTCACATTTCCAAGCACTTCCTCGAAAATTCAACTCGTCAGACAACATGACCACAGAACAACTCAATAATGTTCAAACTCATTTCACAACTCAACAATCTACAAGTAAACAACTCACCACAATTTACAATAAATCATGCAAAAACATTGCTCTCCCCCCCACTTCCCACACTTTAATTGGAGCGATGTCCTCAGTGCAAACAAACAAGGGAAGAAGGATAGAGAAAACTTTCCTGAATTTATCATGAGCCGGCATCGGTGTAGAGAGCCGAGTAGTGCATGCATTGTCCCAAAATCCTAAGGGGGTGTTTACTTTGGGTGATAGGATAGATAGATAAAAATAGTATAGGTTAATCCACCGTTTACTTTGATGGATTGATTACTTTTGAACTTGTTTGATCATCTGATCCTTCATATAGTCAATCATATGTTTTATCAATCTATCATATCCTTCAAAGTAAACGCCCCCTAAGGGGATAAAACACAAACAAAGCAAAAAACACAACGAAACAGAGTAACACGAACGCACACATAAATACAAATTAAAAATATAGAAGTACCTACCAACAGTGAATAATCACTGTTGGTCCGACTGTGGTGGTGGAGGTGGATAATGTGAAGTCCAAGCAGTCCATTGAGCTTTTATACTAGAAAGCCGCTGCTCTTGTGCATCAAATCGGCGGTGGAACTCGTCAAACCTTTTATTCACCTCTTGACAAAATTCCCAAGTTGCATCTCCATGGGTAACAAAACGAGTGCTCATCTCCTCCCTGAATGATTGTAAATCATTCTGAATCAACTGAAATCCCTCCCGTATCATCAATGGTGGACCGGATTCCAAAACATGAGAATCATGCTCATCGGTATCCTCCGTGGTTGGAGATCGTGGAGGTGCTGCCGAAGGACCAGCTCCTTGGGCTCTTTCATGTGCAGCTAAGGCATTCAAATGATCTCGCACACAATTACGTTGGTCATAAGGTACAAGTATCACAATATATTTTTCATTAAGTATCGAGCTAATTAATAAAAGACAAACTAAATATAAAGATAAATTAAATAACCAAATAAAGATATAGAGAAACGTCTAGGGATATGATTCTTCTCCTCTAAGAGTTTTAATATCAAAAGATTATTAAAATGATTAATCAACACTAGAAATTCCACCAATTAAAGACATCGACCCCCACTCTCGCACGATGGTCGAATCCTAAATTATTAGAATTACTCGAGAAGATTAATTATTGCACTACGCATTTCCGATTAAGCGCAACCCCAATTAAACCAACATCTAACAACCAATCAATCTCTCGATCTAATTCGTTGTCTCAAACAATTTAACAATGACCAATTGCAAAATCACAATCAAAACAATGCAATCGGGTAGAAATAGCAATCTCGATCAATTAAACACTTAGATTCGAATTTCCCCAATCCCTAAAATAGAAGTTTACCTACTCATATTTAAATATTTCACAAACAATAATAAATAATGCATAAGAACAATATCACAATTAAAAACGTGAATAGAAATTCTTACGGATTAATGGAATTGAGAAGATTAATCTTGTACAAAGATCCAAAAGAAAGTAGAAAATTAAAACTAAAACTCAAGTTGATGACTCAAGTGTAAAAGAGAAGTGTATATGATGAATGAATCCCCAAAACCCTTATTTTTCCCTTAAAAACGGCGCACACTAAAATCCCATACAGCTTCGGTGGCATACCCGCCGAAACGGGTTTCCTTTATAAAGCGGGTGCACACACTTCGGTGGCTCTCCCGCCGCGGTGGGGTACACGGGCCTGCCCATTTTCTCTATTCTGTGCCGCTTTTGCGGGTTGTCCGCTTTGGTGGTCTTCAAACCAATGTTACTCGCATCGGCGATTCTTTCACTCCGGTGGTAGCCACCTTTTCTTTTCTCAAAATCCGTCTAAAGTGCTTCATTTTATAATAAAAATACCTACACCACCAAAAACACAAAAACCATAAACCCGAACACAAAAATACGAACAACACGACACAAAGACACAAAACACAACTAAAAATACGATAAAAACGATACGAAAATAGACATATAAAACTACCAAACATTACTCCCTAGTTCTCGTCCACCGATCGATCACTCTCGGTAAACTCTTCATTTGCGCTCTCGTCGCATCATTCCAATCGTTCTCTTGAGCTCTAAGGTCTGCCCTCGACCAATTATAAAGCAATATTGTGGCTTCAATATTTCTTGGTTTCATCGTTGATCTTCTTTGGTCCAACGTGAGTCCTCCAATGCTAAAAGCTTGTTCGATCGAGACGGTGGATGCGGGGACGGCAAACTACTCTTTCATCATGATAGAGAGTACGGGATACTCTGTTCTCTTTGACCACCACTTCATCACGTCGATTTGTGGAGCGCTATCTTTAACACTAAAAACAAAACGACATCCCAAATAGATATCTAATTCACTATTACCTTGGCCCCTAGGAAGTTCATAAGATCTATCTTGGTACATGCTACTTAATTGTTGAACTAAGGGATCCAAGGAGTTTAAATCAAGTGGTAAAAATAAAGAGGTAGAAGTAGAAGAAATAGGTGCATTCATATCAAGATCACTACCATGAGTCATCCTATATTCGCCAAAAAGAGATCTTAAAGTTCTTTCTAAATCATCTTTTATTTGAGAAACATTAGGAATATCAAAGAAAATTACTTCTCCATCAATTCGTACATTTAAAAAGTCCATTTGCTTAAAAGCATTATAATAAATATCTAACATTTGACAAACACCATCATATTTCTATTTAGGATCTAAGCACTTAGCTACTAAAAAAACATGCGGAATATTTCTAAAATATTTTAGCCATTTTTAAACCATAAAATAAATCACACCTTGCAAATTTGGTTCAGCAAAATAACTTTTAAAGCTAAGTACAATATACATGCAATTAGGGCTGTCAAAAAAGGCCCGGCCCGGCCCGTTTTCGGGCCGGGCCGGGCTGGGCTCCACAAATTCAGGCCCGAAATGAGTAAAGCCCGGTGGGCTCGGGCCCAGGTAAAATTACACTACAAATGGGTTTTCGGGCCGGGTTGGGCTCCACAATTTCAGGCTCGGTGAATTTTCGGGCCGGGCCGGGCAGGCCCGATTTTTCCAAGGAGCCCGGCCCGGCCTGAAATTTTGACAGCTCTACATGCAATGTTCCAACACACGAACGGAAGTACAATAATAAACACCTGATAATTGAACGGTAGCATTATTAAAAACCTTTAACAATTTATATAAATCCATGCATTGGTCCCAATAAGAAGGTAATAAAGTCAATTGAACCGCCGCAAATTCTTTTCTAAAAAATTCACATAAATAATCTTTATACTCTAAATAGAATTAAGCATTTCATAAGTGGAATTCCAACGATGTGATACATCTCTAACAAAACTCCTATGTTGAAAATGATTTACCTAGTAGACCAAAGCCAACAAGGGAAGCTGCTCTCGGTAAGCGGTGCTTACACCTCTCGCCTATCGAAGTTCTGTTCAAAAACCTCGTCCGAGAACTTGTATAGAGAAGGATTTCCTGCTGCACTGTTTACTTGACTAAAAAATAAAGGGGCTTGAAAGCTTACCTTTTTATTAGAGAAAGGCATGACAGCAAGCGTAGGTTTAGCTTACGTATGAAAGGGGCTTGACGATCCGTAATACTCTTATGACGACAATATTTTTGCCATTTTTTTACCTAAAGTTATACTTTTATGCAAAAGGGTAACGACTTTTCTAATTGGACTAACCGATGCATTAAAAATTTCAAGTGCATTTTGAACACATAAATTTAAAATATGACGCTAGATTACATGCTTCAATGAGTTTGGGAATACTAGCGGTGTTGGCGGATGCATTATCAAAACCAACCGAAAATACTTTATTAATTAATTGGATTCATTTAAAATAGTAATAATTATTAAAGCAATATTAGTGGCCGTGTGTGGATCATCGAACTCCCTAAATGCAATTAAACGTTTGTAGTATCCATTTATCAACCCTATGACATGTTATTCCCATATAATTATTTTTATGAAAACAATCTGTCCAACTATCGGCACAAATAGAAACTTTATGGTCTAACTTCATCAAATATTTCAGTAATTTCTCTTTTCTATCAAAAGCTTGTCTCCTAATTCTCCTAAGCATATTACTTCTACCAATTTTTTTAGCGGCGATGTAATATGCATCTTTTATAGATTCTTGATAGGTTTTTTTATCAGCAAATTTAAAAGGTTGTTTTTCCATAGCACAATATCTAGTCATAACATCTTCGGTATGTTGATGATCATATTTAAATAAAGAGAGATGAAAAGGCGTACCCGTCGCCGAGAAAGTGGTCCCACGAATTTGAGATTGTGTTGATGCAATCCCGTATTCTCCCGGATGACACGTCTCCATCTGTCGCCTTAGTGTGCCATAGCCTCCTTCATGTGTCCATTTGTGGACGTTCTTGCAATAGTTGCAATAGATGTTGTATTTAGGAGGATCGTCGGGCATGTCACTAGGTACCGGAGATCTAAGCATTTTTTTTGAAATGCTTAGTGAATATATCCGACACAAGAGGTCGACCCGTCGGTTTGGTGCTTGGCGCTTGGACTTCTTCTTCTTCATTGGATTGTTATTGAGATTACCGAAGCATCTCCTCCTCTTGACGATGAACTTCATCGGCAAACTCTCAATCCTCTTGTTCTTGAAGTGGTTCCGCATACGCCCTTGAAATTTCTTCAGTGGCCATTAATCGAACTTGCCTTCTATCAACGGGGGCGTATCTTCCTCTTTTTTTGGATCGAGAAGGAGCATCGTCTTGATTTTCGGCAATGCCCTTGCCCTTATCAACACGAGAGGAGGTCGACATTATGGATGGATTGGTGAAGTGTGGTGGACCGGTACTGGTGATGAGAAGTTGAGAACTTGAGCAAAAAATGAACACAAAAAATGAAGAACTTGAACAACAAATAGAAGATTGAATGCTTAAAATTAAATAGAGAGAGATGAGAATTGATGTGATTAAATGGGTTAGAATTGTGTGGTATTTATAGGATAAAAGGAAGGGAAGGGGGGAAGGCAGCAGTAAACGGCTCTTTTTTTAGCCGTTGGAGAGCTGTTGCTGCATCCCACCAGCAGATGCTGCTCAGCTTGTTGTGTTCTGTCTTCTTCCCGTTGGAACCGGTGATTCCGGTTCCGCCGGTTTTTCCCTTTTGAACCGTGCCACGTCAGCTTTTTTAGGCCCCGGCGTTTGGTCCGCTTGTGACTTGAATTGCTTGGTTAAGAATGTTCCCACACCAATTGGCTTTTCATTGAGCAAGCAAAATAAGATAACGAGCTCTTGCACCTAAAAGTTGCTCGTACTTTCTCGAGCAAGGAAAGTGTGTGCAAGGACGAGTTGAAGGTAGCAGAAGATCGGGTTTCGCACGGCGAGCACCTTTGAGCGACCACTTGTGAAAGTTTTAAATTCCTCATATTCGTTGATCACCATCGGCAGTCACATGTCATCATTTGCAAAGTTTGATACACTATCAACTGTAAATCGCCCACATACAAAAATTTGATCAAGCTCCACCATAGATAGCTCACGGGTCTCATTTCCCAATCGGAAAGTAATACAAGCGGGCCCACCCCTCGTGCTGTAAACCTCCAAAGTAGATAAAAACTCCAATGTAATGCCCTTGTAAGTTGGCCAATTTCCATAGAGCACTCCACTAAGAGATCCTCCCTCCACTAGGCATCTCAAATCATCTTGAATTCCCAATTTTTGTGTAGTGTCAGAACAAATGTAAGCACACGACCTTAATGAAATTTGAACCAAATTTAGCCCATTTAGCCCATTTAGCCCGAGCTTCATCCGAAGGAAGTGTTACGTTGTAGAAACAAGGCTCAAATTGGATTGGCGGAGGTAGCTCATTTTCCTGCCTAGATGAGGAAGCCTTTTCCTTTCCTTTCTTGCCCTTTAGCACCATGCTTCCAAGTACCTAAAGAAAAACCTACAAAAATTCAAACAAACAATAAATACCAAAACAAAGAAAAACAAATAAAATTAAACCCGCCTAATTTGATTTTATCAATTCTCCAATTAACATGATAGGCTCAAAGAATCCCCCATTTTAACTTGAGAATTTAAGCATAATGAGAGTAGGGATAAATCCCCCAAACTTAAAAAACAATGCACATGCTAATTCTCTAGTTTTCAACACCCATTTTCAACCAAAACCCTAGAAAGCAACAACAAATATTGCAAAAATGAAGAGCATGCCCCCTAGCTTTCTTCAACATTCCCCACTAGTTAACTATATAAAATCCCCCAAATTCAACAATAAAAACCAAAATTTCCATCAACCCATCCAAAAGACATGGCAATGTAGCATCCTCAAACATCCTAGATATGATTCTAAGCAATTTAGGTCATCAATTTGGAAAAATTAAGCAAGAAATTCGAAACCCCCAATTTTCAAAATTTGCCCAAAACCCCCAAAAATTGAGAAAATAATCGGTCAAAAACTTCTAAATCATGCAAGGAACTCGAAAATACTAAAAGGAAATGAAGAACTTCATACCTTAGATGAGGAATTGAGGTTGCAGGTGAAGAAGAAGAAGAAGAAGAAGAAGAAGAAGAAGAAGAAGAAGAAGAAGAAGAAGAAGAAGTGAAAGTGGGTGAAATGGGTGTAATTTTCGAAGAGAGAGAAAGTAAAACAAACTTACCTGGCGGGTCTACCCAGATCGAGACGGGCTGGGTACTGGGGCGCGAGCGGAGCAGCAGGATGCGCGGCCGCGCGCAAGGCCACATAAACCAGGCCGCATTGTGCTCTCTCCCTGCTCACTTATGTGCGCCCTGATGTGCGGCCGCATAAACGGGCGCACATCTCGCCCCTCGAATTTTTTTTAACAGAAAAATAAAAACAAAATGGAAAAATAAAAAAACGAAAATTAAAGCAAAACGAAATAAAATGCAAGTGTTGGGGTGCCTCCCAACGAGCGCTTTATTTAACGCCTTTAGCTAGACGATACCTCAATTTAATGGGTCGTTGAGGAGGGTGACCGTGAGATTACGGTTCGGATCACAATTGATGTACGGCTTGAGACGGTGACCATTGACAATGAACGTGGCTCCATCCGCCTTGAGAAGCTCATATGTCCCATTTCCATTTTTCTTATACACGACATAGGGACCCATCCATCTTGATTGAAGCTTTCCCGGAAATAAACGAATGCGAGAATTAAAGAGAAGTACCTCCTCTCCCGGAGCAAAATCCTTGGTTCGGATTGAACGATCATGAAACTTCTTTGCTCTTTCCTTGTAGATACGAGAACTCTCAAACGCCTCATTTTTCCATTCATCAAGCTCAAGCAACTTCTCTTGCCTTGTGTATCCGGGCTCTTTGAATTCGAGATTAATTCTTCTTGTTTCCTAATGAGCTTTGTGCTCAAGCTCAACCGGAAGGTGACAAGATTTTCCAAACACAAGTTGGTAGGGAGACATACCAATTGGGGTTTTGTAGGCGGTGCGGTATGCCCATAGAGCACCATCCAAGTATTTCGCCCAATCCTTCCTATGAGCCACCGTTTTCTCAAGGATTTGTTTTATGTCCCGGTTACCTAACTCGGCTTGCCCATTGGCTTGTGGATGGTAGGGCGAAGTAACCTTGTGCTTTACTCCATATTTAGATAGGAGGCTTCCCAACCATTTGTTGTTGAAGTGAGATCCTCCATCACTAATCAAATCCCTTGGTACTCCAAATCGAGTTAAGATATTCTTGTCCAAGAATTTAAGCACCACCTTGGAGTCACAAGTTGTTGTTGGAATTGCCTCCACCCACCTTGATACATATTCAACCGCAAGAAGAATATAAGTAAAACCAAAAGAGTTGGGAAATGGACCCATAAAATCAATCCCCCAAACATCAAATAGTTCCACTTCAACCATGATATTTTGTGGCATCTCGTCTTTCTTTGAAATATTCCCCATGCGTTGGCATCGATCATAACTCTTCATAAATACATAGCAATATTTGAAGATAGAAGACCAATAAAATCCACTATGAAAAATCTTGACTGCAGTTTTATGGGCACCAAAATGGCCTCCATTAGGAGAGCTATGGCACTTTTCAATAATCCTTGCCCCGTCGGCTTGCATGACACACTTTCGGATGATTCCATCGGCACATCTTCTATACAAGCAAGGATCCGCCCAATAGTAGAACTTGACATCATGAAGAAATTTCTTCTTTTGATAGTGGCTCAAATCTTCGGGCAATACACCAATGACCAAGTAATTCACATAGTCGGCATACCAAGGAGTGTGGCCCTCCAATTTAAGAACTTGCTCATCAGGGAAGCTCTCATTAATGCTAATCCGGGCATTCTCTCCTTCCACCGGATTCTCAAGACGAGACAAGTGATCGGCCACTACATTCTCACACCCTTTCCTATCTCGAATTTCCATGTCAAACTCTTGAAGTAATAAAATCCACCGGATTAAACGAGGCTTTGAATCCTTCTTAGTAAATAGATATCGAATGGCGGCACAATCGGTGTAAATAATAGAATGAGTCCCAACTAAATAAGACCGGAACTTATCAAAAGCATACACCACGGCAAGCAACTCTTTCTCGGTGGTTGTATAATTCATTTGAGCCGAATCCAAAGTTTTGCTTGCATAGTAGATAACTTGAAAGAGCTTATCTCTCTTTTGTCCCAACACCACTCCAATGGCCCAATCACTAGCATCACACATCAACACAAAAGGCTCATTCCAATCCGGAGTAATCAAAATGGGGGTAGAAACTAGTGTCTTTTTCAACTTCTCAAGTGACTCATGACACTCATTTGTGAACTCAAACTTAGCATCATTCACCAACAATGAACAAAGGGGTTTAGAGATTTTTGAGAAGTCTTTGATGAACCTTCTATAAAATCCCGCATGCCCTAGGAAACTTCGAATGGACTTCACATTTATTGGTGGAGGAAGTTTTTCAATTGCCATAATTTTTGCTCTATCCACCTCCAAGCCCTCACTTTAAACTTTGTGACCTAGGACAATCCCCTCTTGTACCATAAAATGGGCATTTTTCCCAATTGAGACATAGGGAAGTTTCTTCACATCTTTGCAAAACTTGAGAAAGATTATCCAAGTAAGAGTCAAAAGAAGTACCAAAAACTGAAAAATCATCCATGAAAACCTCCATAATGTTCTCGATAGGCCCATGGAAGATTGCCATTATGCCGTTGAAATGTGGCGGGTGCATTACAAAGACCAAACGACATCCTCCTACAAGCAAAAATGTCGTAAGGACAAGTGAAAGCCGTCTTATATTGATCCTCCGGAGCTATCATGATTTGATTGTAACCCGAGTAACCATCTAAAAAGCAATAATACTTGTACCTGGCCAACCTATCAAGCATTTGATCTATAATGGCAAAGGAAAATGATCCTTGCGAGTGGACGCATTTAAGGCTCTATAATCAATGCATACTCTCCATCCGGTTACAAGTCTTGTTGCTATAAGCTCATTCCTCTCGTCTTTGACCACGGTAATGCCTCCCTTCTTGGAAACCACTTGGGTTGGACTCATTCATTCACTATCCGAGATGGCATAGATCATGTAGGCATCCAATTGCTTCAACACATCTTTTCTCACCACTTCTTGCATAATCGGATTCAACCTTCTTTGGGCTTGCACCTTCGGCTTGTAACCATCCTCCAATAAAATCCGGTGCATACAAATGGAAGGGCTAATTCCCTTGATGTCGGAGATTGACCACCCAATAGTTGATTTATACTTTCTCAAGACTCTCAATAATTTATCCAACTCCGTATCATTGAGCAAAGAGAAAACAATAACCGGGTAAGTGTCATTCTCACCCAAGAAAGCATACTTGAGGTGGTCGGGGAGAGGCTTCAATTCCAATTTAGGAGCGGAGCTAGCCAATGTCGATGTATCCGTCGCCTTATCCACTTTAATGCTTCCTCCTTCCACCGGCTTGTGAAGATCCAAGTATGACACGACTTCTAGTGGAGGTCCCTGCATAGAATCCAAGCTAGCAATGTGTTCCAAAATATCATCACAAGAATCATCAAGGTTAGAAAATGAATAAATAGAATTAAGGATACAATGCTCCAATGAATCTCCACAAGGCAAGGGCAAGTTCTCCTCATGAGCTTCAAGATAGTCAATAAAATTGCATTCTTCTACTTCAGCGTCGGACGGTTTCTTCATTACTTCATAAATAGAGAGAGTCATTTTCTGGTCATTGATTCTAAATGTCAACTCTCCATCTTGAACATCAATTAAAGCACGTCTAGTTGCCAAGAATGGACGACCAAGAATTAGGGAAATATTCTTGTCTTCTGGCATATCCAAAACCACAAAGTCGGCCGGAAATATGATTTTTTTCACCTTCACAAGCATGTCCTCCACTACCCCCTTTGGGTATGCCACATATCTATCGACCATTTGTAAAGCTATGAAGGTTGGCCTTATGTATGCTATCTCCAAACGGTTGAAAATAGAAAGGGGCATCAAGTTAATACTTGCCCCAAGGTCACACAAAATCTTCCCAAACGTTTGACCTCCAATCACACAAGCAATAGAAAAACTACCCGGATCTTTTTGCTTCAATGAGAGCTTCTTTTGTAGCACGGCACTACATTCTTCGGACAAATTAATAGTCTCAAACCTTCCAGGCTTCTTTTTTCTTGAGACTGCATCCTTCAAGAATTTTGCATATCCGGGCATGTCTCTCAAAGCGTCAAGCAAAGGGATATTTATTTGTACCTTTTGGAAAATTTCCATGAATTTAGCAAGCTTTTCATCGAACTTTGCTTTTGCTAATCGTTGAGGAAAGGGGGCAATAGGAGTCACCACTTTGTTTGGTTGAGCAAGATCCTTGGAGGCTTCTTTGGAATTTGTGGTTCTTTAGTTGCCTCTTGAGAATCCTCCATTTGTGTAGGGGTGTCTTTCACCTCGAACTCTTTATCTAATTGCTCTCTTTCCACATTCCTTTCCAGATAATTTTGATAAGAAGTCCCGCTCCTCAATTGGATTGCATTGTATTGATTCTTTAGGTTGATTTCCGTATTGCTTGGAAATTGACCCGGCTTGTGTTAAGCGGCGGCTTGATTAGCCATTTGGCTCATTTGTCCTTCAAACATCTTCATTTGCTTGGTTAAAGTCGAGACCGTGTTCTCTAATGTCGCTACCTTTTGACCCGTTTGACCTATGAATGTGTTTTGTTGGATCATCATTTGTTGCATCATTTCCTCCAATGATTGCTTCTTCGGCTCATTGATTACTCCATTGGTAACGGAGAATCCAGGTGGTGGTTGAGTAGCATTGTTTGGATTGGCATAGGAGAAGTTGGAGTGGTTCCGATTTGTTAGGGTTGTAGGCTTGATTCCCCGATGGATAGCTTGAATGCTTGTAGTTGTTATAACTACGTTGATTGACATAATTAGCATCCTCACCTTGAAATGGCTCTTCAATCTCTTGTTGTTGCACCACCTTAACTTCCATCTTCCCCTTTTTCTCTTTCTCATACTCCTTCTTGAGCATGGTAACTTCGGCTAGGAGATCTTCATACTTTTCATCGAAAACGGTTGCAACTCTCCTTGACGGGCCTCTTTTCATAGGCCATTGGAATCTATTGGCGGCCATTTTCTCAATAATCCTCAATGCTTCTTCGGCACTCCGGTTCACTAAACATCCTCCGGCCGTTGCATCAACAATACTCCTAGTGTGAGGAGTAAGCCCACTATAGAAATGGGTGATTTGTTGAGCTTGGCTAAACCCGTGTTGTGGACACTTCCGGAGCATTTCCCTATAGCATTTCCATGCTTCATACATCGACTCTTCTCCCATTTGAGTGAAGTGAGAAATGTCGGCAATTAGCTTTTGAGCTTTTGATGGAGGGAAGTATTTTCCCAAGAACTTTTGGCATAATTGCTCCCAAATAGTGATCTCCGAACGGTCTATGGTCTTGTACCAAGCCTTGGCTTTGTCTCTCAACAAAAATCCGAACAACCTCAATCGAATGACATCATTTGAAACTCCATATTGCTTAATTGTTTCACAAACATCCAAGAATGCCCCAAGATGTGCATTTGCATCCTCGGTAACTCCTCCCCCAAATTGGTCGGCTTGTACCATGTGGATGAGGTCGGGTTTCAACTCAAAGTCATTTGCATTGCATCGAGCTCCCCAACCACCATCTTGGAATTGGTTAACTCTAGGTTGAAACATATGGTTCAAGGGAGGTGAAGGTGCAGAATTGGCCTCTCTAGCTTGTTCATCCATTTGGCGTTGCATATCTCGGATTTGCCTTTCCAAATTAGCAATGGGTTTTGGAACTTCGTTCGCCATCCTTTGCCTTCTTCTTTCTCTAGTAGCTTTCTTATGTGTTCTTTCATCCAAGGGCTCCGGTTGTATTCCCTTGGATCTTGTGTTCATGCACTACCTATCAAGAGATTGTAGAGATTAGAAGCTCGCAACTACGATGAAATAAAAGAAAAAAAATTAAGAAATAAAGTAATAATGCTTGAACTACTAATTAGGCATCAAGATTATTAACATTGCATAATCTATATAATCCCCGGCAACGGCGCCAAAAAGTTGATCACTATTTTACTTAGAAATATAACCGCAACTAAACGGTGCAATTGTAGCAATATAGCAAGTCGAATATCGTATCCACGAAGACTATAAGCCGAAAATATAATAGAAATGAAATTTAGAAACCATGTTAATATTCAAGCTTTCGGGGATCATGATTTGGGATTTTGATATACTTAATTGAAAACGAATGATTAAAGACGAGAAAAACACATGAGAAATAAATTTGAGGAAAAATATCAAAGGAAAAAGGGTCGATCCTAGGGAAATGCTTTGACTCAACTTCAATGATGGATTTTATCTATCAATCTAATTAACCAATTTTAATCCAATTCAAGGGGAACAATCACTCAAATAATCACAAACTCTCTCTTGACAAGCTTGCAAAAGTTGATTGACACAACGATCCTCTCCGCTAGGACTCGAGATATGAATATCAACTCGCAAATGCACACAAAGATTAATGGTTCCTATGCATGTATTTATCACCGCTAGATCTCAAAATCCATACATATTGCAAGTTCTTGAGATCCATGTTCATAAAAACCTATTAGGAATTTCTACAAACACTTGGTGTGCAAAAATAGTGGCCAACAAATAAAAGCACCAAGAACCCAAACAAGAATTGGAAGGCAAAATAGAATTAATAGAATAAAACCACCATCATAAATGAGTCACACAAATCCCTAGAATCAACTAAAATAATCTAGTCACTCATAATCAAGTAACTAGTATAAAATAAATAAAAAATAAAAGACATAATAAATGATACTATTTAATTAAAACCCGTGAGAGATGATTCTTGATATCGTCTCGAATCTTCAACCTCGAATCCTAAATTCCTCCAAAAGTAAACCCTAAGCTAAAGCTAAAGAAATGAAATTTTAGATAATAGAAAATTTGCAATTGTAAAAAGTGCTTCTCTTAAGAGTTGGGCACTCCCTTTATATAAGGTGCAAAAGTGAAGACAAAAAGGCTTAAGTAAAAGGGCAAAATCATCATTTCAAGACAAATGCGAGCAAAAGGCGCGGTCGGCGGTCAACGAGGCGCGGCCGCGGATGGGGGCGCGCATCTAGGGTCGGGAAAAATTTGTGTCTTCAAAGCGCAAGATGTGCGGCCGTCGGTGCAGGATGCGCGGCCGCATCTATGGGCGCACATCGAGATGTGCAGCCTGGTCGCAAGATGTGCAGCCGCGCCTACGGACGCATAAGTAGGGCCGAGTTTCTTCCTTCTTTGCTCGCCCTTGCTTGCCATATGCGCGGGTAGCTCGGTGAAGGCGCGGGCGCACGTCGGGGCGCACATCCTGACACGCGTCGGGGCGTGCTCTCCTATGTGTCGATCCTCCATTAACTGTGCCGTTACGTGCCCAAACTCCTCCTTACACGATCTTCACCCCTTGGTTATCCATTTCTTCAATTCTCGGTAGGTTTTCCTATAAAAACACAATAAACGACGATCGAGTATCACATTCTTCAAAGAATTGATATTTAACAATAAAGCTCAATTACAAACACGATTTGCATTACAAATCAACACAAAATGCATTCTAAAATAGTGTAAAAACCATGTTTGTCAAGGAGGGGCATCGTCTTGATTTTCGGCAACGCCCTTGCCCTTATCGACACGAGAGGAGGTCGACATTATGGATGGATTGGTGAAGTGTGGTGGACCGGTGGTGATGAAAAGTTGAGAACTTGAGCAAAAAATGAACACAAAAAATGAAGAACTTGAGCAAAAATGAACACAAAAAATGAAGAACTTGAGCAACAAATAGAAGATTGAATGCTTAAAATTAAATAGAGAGAGATGAGAATTGGTGTGATTAAATGGGTTAAAATTGTGTGGTATTTATAGGATAAAAGGGGAGGGAATGGGGGAACGCAGCAGCAAACGGCTCTTTTTTTAGCCGTTGGAGAGCTATTGCTGCCTCTCACCAACCAGCAGATGCTGCTCACTTTGTTGTGTTCTGTCTTCTTCCCGTTGGAACCGGCGGTTCCGGTTCCAACGGTTAACCGCCGCTTTTGCCCGTTTGAACCGTGCCACGTCAGCTTTTTTTTTATATATACAGCCGGTTAACCGGCGGTTACGGTTCCCCTACAAGCAGGCTCGGAACCGGCCCCTTCTCTCCCTTCCGATACCGATTTCTAACGGTCAATACCAGGCCGGGCTGGAAACCGTTGACTGGCGGGCCGGTTCCGATTCCGGTTCGGCTCGCTGGGCCCTTCAGTTTTAGTAGGTCTAGGACGGATGGAGTTTTTTATAAGTTAAATTGAAAGTGTTTATTATGTATTAATGATATTAAAATTTCTATAGCACTGTTGAAATGGATAAACAAATAAAATAATCGGAATTAATGAAATAAAACAGAGATTACTAGAAAATTTTGACACGGTAGGCTCGAGCTATAAAACTCGAATTGAAAATCACAATTTTACATCCTATTATAAAAAACGGTGGTATGTAATAATTAAAGGTGGCCTTAGGTGGGAGGCAATGAGTTGTGCGTGGGGTCCAATGCAAAATGATAAGTGGCCACGTTCAAAAGTTAGAAGATTCAATCACACTTTATGATATTACCAATTTATATTTTTCAATACATTCGTCACTTATTCTGCCAAAAGTTTTATTTAAAATGTCTGTTTATTATTAAAAATAAAAATCATGAGAAAATTCAAAACTTGTCTGCTATTATTATGCTAAAAAAAAAAATGTTTGCTATAGGCCCATTATATCCAACGCCATAATTTACTAGTTTTGGCCCAAAAGTTGATGAACACAAATTTTTAGCCCAATATATATATAATCCGAGCTTAAGATCATCAATATATTGTAAATGACGTTTAGTCTATATTAGTATTTTTTATATTTTTTTATTCTAATAATTCAGAAATTATTATCGTGATCATCAAATCTACGTAAGAATTAAAATCTAGTTTGTTATTTTTTTTCTTAAATTATAAAATGATAAATAAAAAGAACAAATCGAGCTTTACCTTTTGGCAAATTGGTGAGCAGTACACTATTAGTACAGGATCAAATAAATACTTTTTTTAAATTTAAATTAGTAACATATATTCCTCATAATTTATCTACCAAATTGATATCATTATTTTACTTATTAATTATGAAATGAAATTAATCAATCTCGGGAGAAAGATAAAGTGCATGAAAATCCATACTTGCATGGCAGTAATTTAGTTAATCTACTTCTTGAGTTTATTAAAATTTGAAATTTTTGGGTATAATTTTGAATATAGACAGGAAATAATATTGCAGTATAAATATGTGATAAATGAAAAGCAATCTGAACCATTGATCTTTGTATGATATACGGTTGTCATTAACCGATGCATTATAGTTGTACATGAAATGCATTATCATAACAATGCATTATAATAATCCAAAAATGCATTATCATGATGATGCATTGCATGTAGTAATACATAAAATGCATTATTTAATGCAGAAATGAATCTTGGTCATCTATTAAGTTAAGATCAATGATCCAGATTGCTTCTCATTTCCTACACTATAAATTTTTTTTTTGTGAACCTAACCCTAGGTAGGAATTATTTTCTTTTTTTTGAAAGAATTACAAGGTATATATATATGGCAAAAACTCCTGTACATCATGATGTATCATACATCCGGTTCAACCCGACCTGCGACCCGACACGACCGGTCAAATGTTGACCGTTGACCGGTCAATGTTGACCGGGGCGGGCGGGTCGGGGGTCGATCGGGTCGGGTTAGATGTATGGTACATCATGTTGCACATGAGTGCAACTCTATATATATAATCTAATCAAGCACTACACCACCATATAGGCGGGACCTCTACATCACATAAATGTGGGACCACTACTATTTTCATGCAAATAATATTAATTTATTTTTCTTTTCTGAATCTTTTAATTATCCTCTCTCCTCGCGCTTTATCGTCTGTCGTCCCCATTCTAGCTTCAATTCTGTCTATTTCTACTGCAATTTTTATTCCAAAAAAATCACTTTTAAATTTCTTTTTGTAGCAAACTGAGTGTGGATTGCCTCCCACTTGTAATTTGAATAGAAAATAAAATAAATGATTTTGAGGGAATCTTAAATATTAAAACTAAAATTAGTATGTACTCTTTTAATAATAAAATTGCTTATATGGTTGGTAGTAGGTAGGCTATATTAATAAACGAGATACCAAATAAATTTGAATTTTGTTGGGGAGGAACAGCATTAATGCATTTTGCATTTTTTGAATAGAACTGATGGAGTCTTGCTTAAACATCTCCATTTTGTTTGGAAAGAGAGTTTTTTGTTTGTCGTGAAAACCTTTTTTTTTTTTTTTCGTTCCACAACGAGTGAATGAGTTTGCTTACAGAGTAATTATAGAGTTTGTGTCTTAATATTATTCCACGATGATTGAGTTCGATTACTTCATTGTACTTGTGCTTCTTTGAATTGCATATCACTAAAAACAATTTATATTTATTTTCCGAAAAAAAAAACAATTTATATTTAAATGAATAGATATGTAAGTTCCGACCACACTTATCTTTTAAATATGAGGCACTTAATCATAAGATAGTATGAGCCCGTTTGAAAACAGAAGCACTTGCCAATATTTGAATATAAATTTGAGTTGCACACATGTGCATACGTATGTACATACAACTAGAGTTAGAGGCTTTTTTAGGACAGTAACTAAGGTCGAGTTCATATTCAGGACAAAAAAATTTCGGGCAAACTTTTTGGGACAATAAATTTTAAGTTGTGCGTCCGTAGGACTTTTTTTGCCCGAACAGGCTAAAACGCACGTGCACATCACATGACTGCATGCGTGGACCTTCTTTGCAGATGTGTCACGCCACATCACTCTTACATATCACCCTTACTCTCTCTCTCTCCTTCCCTGCATCCCTCTCTTCTCCTTCTCTCCCACCACTGCCGCCACAACCATCACCACCACCACCACCAAGATTTTCCAAATACAATAGGGTGTTACCCATAAATCTCAAGCATAAAATCTCATATATTCAGAAAAAATATCAAAGATTTCGAAATCGATCGCATTTCACGCCTCCTCTCTTCCTCAAACACACATTCCCAAATCAAGTCGCCGGCGGAAACGAGCTACGACACGGCGTTGATTGCGCGAATCTTTCCTATTTCCTGGGCAAATCTTTCCTATTTTGTCCACTACCACCGCCGCCCTCCCCCCTCGTCTCTTACTCCCACAAAACCTACCGCCGCCGCCCACCACCCACCACAACCACCATGGGCAAATCTTTCCTATCCTGAATAATTTTCGAATTTCAGTTTTTTTTTTATCTCCACCTTCGGCTCCGATTTTAATTTATAGATAATGATTGTGGCAACATTAATGTTTTTTAGCTACATTTCAAGCGTTAATTTCACTCATTCCATTTCTTGAAAAAAAATAAAAAAAAATAAATAAATAAGTCAACGGTCAACGTTGACCGGATCGGATCAAATCTGACCCAGATGTACCGTAGAGATGTTGCACACGAGTTTTTGTCTATAAACTTTTATCAATAATAATTTCTTTCTAAAAATTATTGTTATCTGGATATTTAAGAATACACACGTATGAGAAATAAATAAATAAATAATCATATTTATATCGGGTATCTTTGGTGACAAGGAAAAATTAACAGCTGCAGTCCGTTGGTAAACTCCCATTATCATCGTATAGTACACTTCATCTAATGTGGATAAAGTAATGTGCTAAAGAAATTATTTAATAGTGAAGAAAAGAGGAAAATAAATCAATGCAATTGAAAACCTAATGCAATAAATTACTACTCCTTATGTCCCAATATTCATGGCCTATTTCTTTTGAGCACGTGTATTAAGGAAAAGAAAATTAGGGATCAAAAGGTGTGTGATCCGCATACTTAGTGTAGTTTTTATTCATTATTTTAGGGGTGAACAAATTTACCGACGGTTTCGGTTTTACCGGCGGCTAACCATTTACCACCGGTTTCGGTTACCCATTTACCGTCGTCTGCGGTTTCGGTATGGTATTTGGTTAATAGGTTTTAAGAATTTTCGGTAAATGGTTAACCGATTTTCTATATATAAATTATTAATAATATATATTATATAATATTAATTATTACTTTAAATTTTACTAAAAAATAGAAAAGAAAGACTTAAAAGAATCGGTGTGCCGTCAATCTGCCTTCTCCACCCAAACCCAACCTAATTCTCCACCCCCAAATCACCACTCCGTCGATCTGCCGTCTTCGCCTCAGACCACCTCGCCCGCCGTGCCTCCGTCTGCCTCTGCCTTGCCGTCAATCGTCTCCGTCTCAGTCTCCACCATGGCCAGCTCCAGCTCGAACGCCTCTGCTGCAGAGGCTCCATTGCAGCTTCAGCTCAACGCTGTGCCGGTCGCCGCCGCCGTCGACTCGTGCTACAGCTGCTGCTGATGAACCCTTTCATTGTTCTCCCTCTCCCGATTAGATACAGGTAATTAGCTTGTCATTTGTTTCTTTTTTTCCCTGACAGAACCCTCTCATCGTTAGAGTGTTGTTTGATATTTGTGTTTGAATTTGAATATTTGTTGTTGTCTTGTTGACTTGTTGTTTTCTATTTGCTTTAGACTTATTTGTTTGAGACTTGAGAATTGAGATGATTAATGAATGTTGTTATTTTTCCAAATTTATTGTCGATTTTTGAGAGTTTGAAACTTGTATTAATCGTATGATCAAATATCAATTTTTATTTGTTGTCGACATGTAAATAGGGGCAGGCAGAATCAAAAAATAGAAATTGATTTTTTGTTTTTTTTTAATTTTCGGTTCTTTGAGGTTTTTCGGTAAACCGCAACCGTACCGAGTTGGTTTCGGTAAATGGGTTTCGTGGTTTTCAGTTGCGGTTAGGGATGAGCATTCGGTCCGACCTAGACCGGGTCGGCCTAACCCGCCGACCCGAAATTTTTAAAAATTTGGACCGACCTGGACCGAATATAAAATTAAAACCGACCCAACCCGGACCGAAACCGAACCTCGGGTTCGGGTCGGGTTCAGTCCAACCCGGGACATTTTGGACAAAATAACTTTTTCCTATTTTTGCATCATTTCCAGCTTATATTCAACATGTAAAATCAGCAAAAACTCATAATAAAATATCATTTAATCTCTAATTTTCTCGGTCCACAATAAAAACATAAATTCAAATCAATCTATGACATAATGGTTCACATTATCCAACTACAGACTGAAATTTACACTCAATAACCAAATTTAATGCAAATCTGAAATTTACACTCAATTAACACAAATAAGAAAAAGAAAAGAGAGAGTTAAATGGATCTGAAATTAGTCTAATTGATAGGAACATGAATAGTAACAAATTGATGTATTTAAACCTTCTGAAATTTACACTCAATTAACAATTTAACACGAACAAGAAAAAGAATGTTCAGATTGCAGAGATCGAAAGCAAGGCGCTGAGAGTTCTGCCTTTTCACCTTAGCCTTAACTTAGTCCTATGTCGGGTACCTAATTATTAACCAAGACTCTCAGTAATCAAACAATCGGATATTATAACTGACTTTACACGCATACACTTGAGGAAGAACGAAAGTACAATCAAGCTTCTAGCTCAAGACGAGTAAAGCCGAGAAGACAGTAAAGCTACTACGTACCTTTTCTATTTAGAAGCTTTTTCTGGAGCCGTGGAGGACCTGGAGGTGAAGGTGTGGACTGAATTGAAGTGGAGGAGCCTGGAGGCGAAGGCGGAGCCGGAGCCGTAGAGGAGGAGGCGTGGACTGGAGCTAGCGGCGGAGCCGTAGAGGTGGAGGCGTGGACTGGAGCGAGCGGCGGAGCTGTAGAGGTGGAGGCGTGGACTGGAGCGAGCGGTGGAGCCGTGGAGGTGGAGGCGTGGACTGGAGCGAGCGGCGAAACCTGGAGGCGGAGGCGGATGCGGGCGAACTGGGTCAGCCGTCAAAGTGTCGAGTCTGTCGACTGGCCGTGGACTACTGGTCGATGGGCGGTGCCGGCATGCAAACGGTGACGACTGGCCGGCTGGTAGCTGTGGCTGTGACGGACGGGACGAGCCTGATGGCGGCGCGGCGCTAGAGGCTAGAGCGGAGAGTGGAGGAGAGAAGAGTGAGTGTATGAATGAGAGGCTTGAGAGCGGCTGCTGCCTGCTAGCCTGCTACTAGGTTTAGTTTAGGAAAGATTCAAATTAAAAATAAAATAAAAATAAAATAATTGATTATATATATATATATATATATATATATATATATATATATATATATACGGGTCGGTCCGGGTTTGGGCGGGTTGAGAAAATTAAACCCGGACCCGACCCGAAAAAAATTCGGTCCTTAAAATTGGACCCGACCCGAACCTGAAATTACACTTAAACCCGGACCGACCCGCCCGAACCCGTCGGTCCGGGTCGGTTTAGCGGGTTCGGGGCGGGTTTGCTCACCCCTAGTTGCGGTTAACCGAAAATTCGGTTTCGGTTAACCGCGGTTAACCAAATTCTCACCCCTACATTATTTAATCATTTAGTCAATAAAGTGTTTTTTTTTAGTCAATAAAGTGCTTAAATTAGGATTTAAGTAAGTTTTAAATTAGTCCAAAAAGGAAACATGTCATGTTACATGTAACAGCCCAAAAAAGAAATACAGACCATAAATATTGGGACGGAGAAAGTACTACATAAATATAAAGGAATTGAAAGTGGATTCAAGAAATCTCATCGTTTACCCCAAGTCCAACCTAATTAAAGAAAAATAAGACTCGTTTAGTCATTAAAAGACTCCAAATTGTGATTTGTAGAGATCATGAAAGAAGGATAGTGTTTAATTATTTTACTTCAAAAAGCTTATAATATTGGAATGTCATGTCACCCAAGATTACAAAGAAAGTGAAACAAACAGTAACTTTAACTATTTTCTGTAAATGAGATCTTTTTTCTCTAATGTATTTACTTTGTTTTTTATTTCTTTTTCTTTTTGTGAATATATATGAATTATGGAGATGCCATAAAAGTTAAAACATGATTCATGCATAATTTATACTAGGGCTCGTTTGTCGTAGGTGAAAGCCGTATAATATATCTATGACATCATAATATCTTGTTTACATCAAACACGATCATTTGTAAAGCAAATATTTAATATGCTTTATACTCATTTTTGTTATGTATACCACTTATTAAATTTTCCATATGATAATTTATTATTAAAATAAAGTAATATAATTTCACCCTCCTATCATAATTAATATTTATTACAGATAATTTAATACATCTATAATATTGATACTTTATACACAAGCAAACAAGCTATAGTATAATAAAATACTAGATCAAATTAAAATATCTTAAAATATAGGAGGGAAAATTGAGATCAAATGTGTGAGGACCAAAATGTTTTCCAACTTCACTTCCAAGAGAAATTTTGGACCAAATATCTTCCCTCCCAATCTTGTCAGTATATAAAGAAGAGATACATAATAGAAATTTGACATTTCATAACATTTCAAATTTTTTATTTAATGGTCCTATACTAGACAACAACACTTATTCTATTTTGAACTTAATTTTAACTTTGAGCAATGAAAACACATCTTTTACTTAACCAATCATAGATAGAAGTTTGAATTCAATTCTTGATCAATTTAATCTTCATATATATAGTATAAAGATGGAACATAACCAACAAAACTGACAAAAATCTCCAAACGCCAAAGAAACTAATAATTTATAAGCAAAATTAAATTAGAACAGATCTCATATTATGCTCTCAAAGGGTACATTCCGAAAAGCCCATTTGAGCCCTCTCTCTCTCCTCTCTTATCTTGAAAATTAAGGTGCAAAAAAAGGTAGAGTTGTACAACAACTACACCACTAGGTACAACTCTACTAAGCATAAACCGATCCACACGACAAAGCCATCAAAAGAAATGCAGCTTGTTCTTCCTCTCCCATTTTCCTCCTCCTATTAGTATTTGACCTTGGTCTCTGCAAAGCTACATCTCTACCAAATGCCCACAATTTCTTCTTGAACGAATCCCCAATTTTCCCGCCGGTACTATCACCACTGCTGCTGGTACTACTGTTACTGCTGTGGCTCTGATGGCTAATTACATTTTTACCGCTCGATTTCTTCGTTTTCTTTTCTTCCTTCGCCACTCCCATTAACGCCCTCCTCTTCTTTCTACTACGAATTCCACATGCATTGCAGAGTGACTGCAGGCAAAAAAACAAAAATCTTGAATCAGGATTCAAAAAAACACGCACAGCACACAGTGAGGGCACATGGCAAGGACTTCCCTACCTAACACCAAATGTCATTGTACTAAAAATTAAATCTCTCGTCACACCCTTTAGCCTAAGATTTTATATCAAGATCATTTTTTATGGGTCCTAAACAATGTTTGTCAACATACATGTGTGTCACGTGACCTGCCCTTACCCTAACCCCCACGATCACGTGGGGGTTCGATGGTAAATTAAATACAACTTGTATAGCTCATCAAGTATGACATCTACAGGTCGAGACTATACATAATGTAATCAAGATCCACTAAGTATAAAATAACATAGAGGTAACTTGAGGGGTTTAGTGTGTGTTGTGTGTGAAAAAAAAAATACCTTGGGTCCAGCTGGACCACCTCGCCATAGGGGGGTTTTGGAGGTACCGCAATCAACACAAGTCTTAACATTTGAGCCGTCAGATGAAACCCTATCAGGAGTAGGTGTTTGGCTACTCATTTCTTCACACTCTGACCCCTGCAAAAAACATACAAAAATTAGAAATCAGCGATCGAAAATATCAAACAAACCAAACACGATCATCACATTCTGATCGAGCTCAACTCGATCACGCACTAATCAAAAAATTTATTGTGATTAACAACTGCGATCACTTACTTTATCACTCAGATCCATCATTAGCTTCCACTTATTCAAAGATCTGAAACGAATTAATGGATCAAACGTCCGGAAAGCAAAGCTTTTCGCTCAAGAAACACCTGATCAAACCAGAACCGCCGAGATCGCACCACAGGAACGCAATGATTCGAGAAAACTAGAGAGAGAAAGGAAGAAAGTAGCGATTTTAACTCGAAACTCTCTAAACCGATATCAAAATACGATCCTAAACTACGATCATACGGCTTAAAGTTACACAATCTCTCTGAACTGAACTGAACTGAACTGAACTGAACTAAGCAAAACCAGAGAACTACAGCTTTCTCTCTCTATCTCTAACTCTAGGCAGATACATATATATAGAGAGAGAGAGAGATAGATATAGAAGGGAACGGGGAAGTAGGGTTTATCGAGAGGTAGGGAGTGGGGAGGAATTCGGCTAAAGATTGAGATAACCGACAAGCAGAAATTTAGAGAGAGAAAATGTGGTTGGGGGGGCGATTGTGAAAAATAAATTGTTGGGGGCTTATATATAAGTTTATGAAAACCCTAAGGCGCGCGGGAGGGCGAAATTACGGAAAAGGGCTTGGATTCCAAACATTTTTCTATCCCCGCCAAATTATTGCGGAAAAAGGCGCCATTGAGAATTTTCTTGTTTTCGGGGGTAGGGCGTTTTTGGGAATTCGTTGGAAATCTTTTGGTGTTTGCCGCCATAGGAAAAATTTTGTAGGGTTTTTTTAGATACGCACAAACACACTTTAGTGTGTGACAAAATTTGAACAATGTTTGGAAAAGATAATGGTGGCGTGCCTTGTCTCTCACTACTCATATATGATAGGTCTATTTTCACTATAAAATTAGCCTGAGAATTATGTTAGATGGATTTATTGACTGAGATTAGGATCTAAATATAATTAAATATCAATAAAATTATTAGATATATATTTGAACTATTGGCTCGTGTTACAAATTTTGTATTCTTCTATGGTATCAGATTACATGAATATAAGTACTAGTTTTCCTCAAAAAAAAAAAATAATCTATTACTAATACGAAAATAAAGCTCTCCCTCTACGGTGCTCCGTTCAAATTTCCTTTATTCTATTAATTTGTCTAATTTTAATTCTATATATTCTAATTTTTATATATAGTTAATTAATATTGCAATATTAATACATATTTATCTATTCTAATATTGCAATATTAATACATATACATATTTATCTATTCTAATTCTAATTCTAATGTCATGTTTATCTTTTCTTGATAAAGATTGCCAATTGGTTTTATAAGTCTGAATTGCCATAGGAGTAGGAATATTTCACTATATATATAACATTAAACTAACTCTAATCCTTCACATCATTATTGTTAATCTTTCTTTTTCTCCGCGCAGGATTACAGTTTCTATCTCAACAGCGTACACCATCATAAGGTGCTGTATTTTTTCGTCGCTCCGTTATTGATATTATGATCGCAAACAATTTGGGAAAGGGATACAGTGGCCTACGCTTCTTTTTTGCAGGTTTTTATGCAGAGGTGATGTGTATTGATTCAGAAGTTGTATGTATATGTGGGGTGGTGGTGGTGGAAGGCGGAGAGGAGTTGAGGGATTTTTATAAGGATGAATTGTGGGGATTTTGTAATCAATTAAGATAGGATTACATCTTTGTCATTGATTGATTGGGATTAATCTTTCTTAATCATTGAAAGTATTTATTAAATTTTGCTTTTTGTAATTGGCACTCGGTGTACTACTTTACTTAGTGTTTGATTTCTCATATTCCAGTTTTACCACATCATTCGGACTATAGTTTTCTGCTGTAAATGTTGTACGAAAAAGTGCAATCTTTTGATGCGAGGAGTCAGTGCATGCGTTATTTTTATTCAAAATTTTCGATGCATATGTTTTCTTATTATGTTTCTAGGCACATAAGAAACGTTTTTGTTATTTGCACTTAAATTATGTTGCATATATTTTAACATCTGTATCCGATTAAATTTAGGAGTTGTTTTAGCTCATCCAACTTAATTTATTTCTTCTTAAGTTCAGAACAAAGGAAATGACGACAAATACTGATACGATCCGTTTGAATGCGATCAATAGCATGTTAGAATAAAATTCACATAATATAGGACATACTTCAATCATAATTCAAGTCCTATATTCAACTCTACGACAATAGTCCGAGAAAACTTGAATAAAGCGGAAGCACTAACCTGAAGCCATAGTCGAAGATTGCCCGGAGGTCGATCTTCCAAGAATGCAGGTTTCTCTATTAGTATATTCTTGATGGGGACAAAAAATACAGAGAAATTGGTGTACTACTTCTTGGGGACCATACCCCTATTTATAATTGATTGTGTCTCTTTGAAAGGGTGTTTCCGAAGAGACACAATGGTTAGGAAATAGCCTCCCTTTACTATCCAATCAATTATTACTTTTTTATTATTTGACCCCTCATCAAATAATAAATATAACATTTACCACATATATTATAATAGCATATACATTAATTATATATTTGCCCACATATTATTGGATTTAATCCAACATAGCAAAACAAAGAATAAATCTGTGGTTGTGAGAATCTTGCGTTTGTGGGTTCAAAAAGATCTCAAATGTTTCCGTCACTTTAGTTTTTGACAGAATTTTATTATTTCATCTTCAGACTTATATGGTGTTCTTTGTTATTGATTTGATTTTTAATAAAGAATTTCATTAGTCAAGAATAACTCATTGAGCTAAGTATATGTTTTCCATTGAAAGTAGTAAAGTAAGTATTTTGATACGGGGTATGTTCTTCAATGGCAGTTTAGTTATGGTCTGGAAAATTTATTCTAAAAAAGCCCATATTTATTTAATTAAAGTAATATAGAATGAAAGATTTATATAATTTATTTCAACCAATTAACGTACGTGTTGGGAAAAGAGTCATCTCAAATTATAAAGTTAACAACTAATTAGAATACAAATATATAACACAAATAATCTGTTAAGTGGGTTACTCTACAAAGCCAAATACAAACAATTAAATGGAAAATTCAAAATAATAGTGGAAAATGGAAAAAAAATCGATATAGAAAATTAAGAGGATATGTTCCACATAATTATATCTCATAGACTAATTTTAGGGTAATTCTAAACGTAGCCCCCATTTTACTCTCTATAGCCCCCTATTTTAAAAAATTATAAAAATAATAATAAATGTACTATCTTACCCTTATAATCTCAATTTAAATTCATAATAAATCACTCTATCTAATAAGTATAATTGAATAATAAGACCTAAAAAATGTCCATAGCCCCCAACTCAGATCAGAGAAAAACATATTGATCGATGACAATGATGATACCAAATTTAAATTGAAATTATTCAAGAAATCAAGAATTTTAATTATATTCAAATTTGTTAATTTCCACCGGAGAAAAAGAAGACGAGATTAGGAGAAAATGGGGTGATGAGTTCTGCTCAATCGAAGATGGACGGACATCTCCCACCAGCAGTTGGAGGCGAACGGCAGGATGAGGGTGCTTCTCTTCAACCAGGATGGAGAAGAAGAATGAGCAGAGATAGAAGCAGGTTTGGGAAGAGGGGAAGTCGACGTTCACAGATTTCGTCTCTAGTACGACGACGACTTCAGTTTCGGCGATCAAAGAGTCGATTGGACGAGGTGAATCCGGTGGGGTTGAGGCGAGCAAATTTCAATGACGACGATAAGGCATTGATGCTTAGGGGATACACTGTAGATGGACATAGTTTAAGAAATTTGGAAAACTGAAGGTGTAGGAATAGAATTTCTTATGAAGATTATTAATTGGGTGATGGATTGAATAATTATAATAAATAGATTATATGAATTTTTGAAGCAACAACTTGCTGAATGTTTGAAGTTAATTGCTTCTTCTTTGTCATTTTTTTCCTTCAAATTTTCACTAATCACAGAATTACAGAGTTGGGGTTATAGTTTTGCAGAATTAACGAACTAGAGGCTATAGTTTAAGTTTAGCGATGGTTTATTATTATTAATTGTATCAGGTAATTATAATTTTTAAGGCTATAGGGATACAATAGTAAAATTTTTATATAATTTTAATTATTATTTTTAAATAGGGGCTATAGAGAGTAAAATGGGGGCTATATTTAAAATTACCCCTAATTTTACTCTCATTTACAATAAAAAAGATATTAATTAGCTAAAATATATCTACTCCGAACTTCAGTAATGACTGTAGCACCATTAAGTATGCAAGGATTAATTTATTAATTTTTATATTTTTTAAATCCACATCATTAACAAAATAAAATTACGTTTAAAAAATTAAAATCTCTAAGTTAGAGTTGATATAGGAAAAGAATATCTCTAAGTTAGAGTTAATATAGGAGTAGAAATTAAAAGTCATCTAAATAATATCATGACTTCATCTATATCGGTATATATTAAACCCGAGGATCTTTCTTTTTAGGGTAATATGAGGATCTCCAAACCTTTACATTTTTTTAGGGTAATCAGAATGGATACTTAATGTAGGTGACGGGATTGCCGGCAAAAGCACTGGTGATGGAGAAGCTGATGTGACATTATCAGAAGATATTCTGATACGAGATGCAGTTGATCCTATAGCGGCCATAGTGGAAAACACTTATCCAAATGTATTGCATACTGCGTCTGATCCAGATATTATAAAGGATAGAGCTATCCTGGCACTCACAAATGAGATGGTTGATGAGATTAATAATTATGTCATGTCTCTTATGTCCGGCAAAGAAAAAAAAATATCTTAGTTCGGACAATATTTGCAAAGAGGATGGAGAAGTTGATATCGACAATGAAGTTTTCTCAGTTGAATATCTCAATACAATCAAGTGTTCCGGATTGCCGAGTCACGAGATAAAATTAAAATAATGATGCATCATTATGCTTCTAAGAAATATAGACCCGGCGAATGAGCTATGCAATGGCACGAGGATGATAGTAACTGAACTTGGGGATAGAGTAATTGAAGCCAAATTGATTTCCGGAAAAAATGCAGGCAAGAAGTTTTCAATTGCAAGAATGATAATGAGCCCTTCAGATCACACTAAATTTCCCATTCGGTTCCAGAGGAGACAATTTTTCCTTAACTGTATGCTTTGCTATGACCATAAACAAGAGTCAGGGACTAAGGATGTAAACGGGTCGGGGTGGGGCAGGGTATTGCTTCCCCATCTCCATACTCGCTTCAGAATTCCATACCCGTCCCCGTCCCCGTCCCCATCTCCATTTAAATCGGGGCGGGTGCGGGGCGGGGATCACCCGTTGGGAAAAGGATACACATCAGGTACCCGTTAGATAATTTATTTTATTTTTAATAATTTATTATAACAAAAAAATAATTTATTAGTAATTTATTAATAATTTATTTTTAATACTTATTAAAATTTTATTTTTAATAATTTATTATTCAATAAATAATTAATCGGGTCGGGTTCGGGGCGGGGATCTATACCCCGTACCCGACCCTAACCCGACTCGTGTTTTATAGTTCAAACCCGTCCCCGACCCTGAAAAATTTCACCCGAACCCGGCCCATTAGGGGCAGGGACCCGACCCCGTGGGTAAAATTGTCATCCCTATCAGGGACAGTCTCTATCGAACGTAGGACTATACCTACCAAAACCAGTGTTCAGTCATGGTCAATTGTACGTTGCAATCTCAAGAGTCATTAGCAAAAAGGTTTAAAAGTTTTAATAAGTGACAAGAATGGTCACGCACAACACAACAACTAATGTGGTGTATGGTGAGATTTTCGACATATTGTGAAGTAATAATATATTGTTATGACCTTTTTTTGAAGTATTATATTGTTAAGATTTGCGTGATTTATATTTATATTTACAATTAGTACCGAGATTAGGAAGATAATATGTAGAAAAATTTTAAACAAATTTAGATTTAGAAAATACTTAATGAATAAGTAACCAATTCATTATCATTCCTAATTATAAATTTAAATACGTGAAAAAAAATAATTTTATAAGTTTGATTAATAAATAACGCGAGCAATATCACAACTTTTAAATGAGATATAAATTTATTTTTAAAATATTTCAATATAAATTAAAACATAAAGTTATTTTCCGTCGAAGCTCGACGGGCTAACAGAATTTTATGGTAAAGCTAGATATTAAATTTCAACAAAAGTTTTCGTGATTCATCCTTAAAAAAATTCGAATCCCACTTTAATCGACACTTAATGGTTAAGAAACTAAGAATAATAAATATAAACCAACCATTTTGTCTAAGGTTAAGTTTATCATATATAACGTCAGATAAATAGTGTTAAGTAATTAACGATCCATCATCATCGTTCTCCAAGCATGATATATTTATACATATACGTACTTTTGATTTTTTTTTTTAAGATATATTTTTGATTTGTTTTCTAGAGAGAAAAAGGCGCACTGTACGTTTCCAATTAATATTTATAAATAGCAAAAGGGCCTTTTATTTTATTTTTTGGTTAATTGATGATGAAGATGGTTAGGCAATGAGATGGAGAGATAAACCAAGAAAAACGTAGCACAAATCGTTGGATGACATACAATATTGGCGGTTGAAATTTTATGTTGGGAAAATTAATAGAGTTTTGATTTGATACCAAAACCCAGTTGATCCCAACTGAGTAGATGATTGCACAAACCTAAGCGTTTTACAACTCACCTGTTTGAGCTTATAGAGTTTCTTAGTTTACAGGTAGAGTCGCAGAAGCCAGCAGAAGACACAGCTAAGCTGGACCCAGCCTAGGTATTCAGCAGAACAGACTCAGCAAAGCAAGGACCAAGCAGAGTCAAAAGACCCAGCAGTATCAAGATTCAGCTCAGTGACGGAAATCCAGCTCAGTGTCAAAAACCCAGCTCAGTGTAAAAGACCCAGCTTAGTGTCAATGACACAGCTCAGGTCTAAGACAGCTCAGGTTAATGACACAGCTCAGGTTGAAGACACATCTCAGGTTAATGATACAGCTCAGGTCTCAGACACAGCTCAGAGTCAAGACACAGCAGAGTCCAAGTCGCTGAAGACACAGCAGAAACGCTTAGCAACCCGAAGACAAAGATCTTCTCCAAGACAAGATCCCGATGTCAGAAGATCTTATCTGAAGCAGTCAAATCAGAGAAGGAATAGCTTCTGCAGATGCAGACCTACTTCGTAGGTTAAAGGCCAGAAGTCAATGAGAGTAGGTAAGATTCAAACGGCTCTCTTCCAACGGCTAGTTTGAATCTCCACCTATATATATCCCTCATCCACCATTGAAGAAAGTGGGGACTGACGAGACGACTGAAGAAATAAAAAGAGCAAACAGAAAAATGAACAACAATCTTCAAAGCCAAATCTTTCAAGAACACCCAGCCAGTCAGCTGTGTTCTTAGTTGTTCACATATTCAGTCTTAGGCAGAATAGATCTGAAAAGAAACATCTTAAGGTTTGAACGAGTTCATCATACTCTTTGTTCTTCATTGTAAGAACTCGTTCATAGTTGGAACACCCATACCCAAACCCAAACCCAAACCCAGAAAGGTTAGGTAAAGGTACGCTTGCTCGAAGCGTGTAATTTGAGTGGTTAGGTTCTTCTGTACCCGGAAACTGAAGATGTAGGCTTGACAGTGCCCGCAAACTATTGGAACACAGCTCGGGTTAGAGTTGTGAAGTTGCTTGGTACTTGGAAACCAAGTGGTAGTGAATTACCAGTGAATCTGGTCGTGGACGTAGGAGTTGTTACTGCGAACCACGTTAAAATTGCTTTGTTCTTTATCGCTTTGTTTTATGCATTTAGCTAACCTCTCAAGCATACATTTCAAGCTGCATAAACTGACCAACTGAAAAGTGAAACAGAGCTTTGCAATATGATTTGAAGCAACAGACGGACTTTCCAAACCCACCAACTTCCGCACACACAGTCACTCAGCCAGCTGTGTCAATCAAGCTGCCATCCAGCTGGATCGGACACAACAGGCTCTCTAAAAAGAGTTTTAACTTGGAAAAGTTTTAAACCTTGGTGTATTCACCCCCCCTCTACACCAAGGTATCCGTCTTGGGACCAACAATTGGTATCAGAGCAGTGGTTCAAAAAATCACTGTATCAGTGTCAAGTCAGCATTTCCTTGCTGATAGTGGTCACCTGAACAGATCCTTCAAAGTTTCAAAATCTTTTTAAAATCATTATATTGCATACTGTTATGGAATCTTCTTTGTGCAGGAATTTTCCGACATTCTCTGTCGATGACTATCAGATCTGGAAGATCCAACTCAAAAGCTTTCTGAGCGAGAGTCACGACATGATGTGGGATGTTATCACTAACGGACCCATCATCATAAACTCAGAAAGTCAAGCAGAAGACTGAATGATCAGGAGCTTGAAGATGGCCAAAGCTGAATCAGATCAAAGAATGACTCCAGCCAATGCAAACCCAGCTGGATTCAAGCCAAAGATGTACCAAAGAGGTCGTACATTATCAAGCCATCACTCCAAGCTCAGTCCATTCAAAGAAGAAAAAATCAAGCCAAAGAACTCCCCTGATCACGAGCTAAAAGGCGACGAGATAAATCCATTGATCGGAATCAAAATCAAAGACGAATGTCATCCAAATTTCGAACATCAAGGTCAACTAAAAAGACAGCTGAGAAGGATCTCAGCTGGTTATAAAGCTGAAAATCAACCGAGCTTCACATCAAGATTCCAGCATACGAGATATCAAGCTGACGGACTCCAGCTATGAATTAACCTCATCAAAGAAAATGGAGTCAACAAGGTCCAAAGAAGAAGTTGACACATTCAAGGACCAACCAGAAGTATCACTCACAAAAGATAAGGACAAATCCGGGTTATCAATGGAACCCTCATCAACAAAGCCGGACCCACTCACAACTGGGTGCCGAAGGAGTGATAATAGGTCAAGGGACAGACGCAATTGAGGATGTCATCAAGATTGCTGTGAAAGAAAGACAGCTGATGATTAAAGCTCATGACTCACCTCAAAGCTCTTAAAAGAATATATCAAACGTACTGGTCCCTGCCAATTGTTGTGATAACAATTTTTCTGGTGAGTTCGATGCAAAGGAATGCAATACAAAGAACAGGAAATCGAAGATTATACCCCGCAAAGCAGCGGTGAACTCAGTTGATCATGGAACAGCTGACATCATCAAAGAAATGAGCAAGTGATGAGATTCCGATCAACTCAAGTAGGAAGCAGCTGTGAAAAGACAGCCACCTACTATCAAGTTCAGGTGGAACTCCACCAAGCTGGAAATCGACACAGCTGTGATATCAGCTGAGGACAAATTCAATCCAGCAGAATATTCAAGTGGAGAATCAAGAGAGAAATCCAGCTGAACTATCAAAAGTCATCCTCTAGATATCAAACAAAGATGGATCAAACGTGGATTACAAATTCAAGAAGATGAATCTAGCTGAGGGGGAACTCAGTGCAACAGATTCACCATCAATTTGGTATCAGCTCAAAACCGGATGACGAAAGTTCATCCAGCTGAAGGGGAACAAACTCAGCTGGATCCCAAGGCAGAAGGATTACCAAGCTGAAGAGGAATCAAGCTCATCTAGACAGACAGAACTCTAACCAGCTGAAGAAGAATCAAGCTAATCTCCAGATACTCAGCTGAGAAGATATTTCAATCAAGCAAAAGAGAAGACCACCGTGATATCAGCTGGATACTCTGTCCAAGCTGACCGGTCTGCGTCTCATGAATTTATTTCTCTAAGGAATATACTATTTAAGTCCAATTATTTTGAATTCCTAATTTAAGCGGACATACGTTCCTTAGCTAAATTGCTTGATAAGTTTCCTTTTCCATCGCATTAATTAAAGTCAGAGTTTTGTAGCACGGCAGTTTCGAGGCAGAACGTCAAATGTTTGAACTGCCTCACGCGCGGTTTAAATACACTCGCCGTAAACACGTCAGCAGAACATGATGAGTGAAACTCTCCCAGCCGTTGATCAGAATATCAACTATCTCAATCTCAACCGTTGATCCATTATGGGAGTTGATATACATGGAAAAGATACGCAGAATTCTTCCATCTTTATCTCTGTGAATTTCAAATCTTCAAATCATCTATCTATTTTTTGCAAGTTCTTCACTCGATCAAAATCAACATACTGCAGAAATGGCACCCAAGAAATTAACCGCATGGATGAACCAGTTCGAAGTTCTTATGACAAAGTTGTCATTTGAAAGTTGTCTTTCCACCGCCAACCTTCAAGTCTCAGAACTCAAAGAGATGGTGGATCTCGTCGTAGACTCCGGTCTCTTGCTGTGGGCAACCTCCATGCCCAAGCTTATGCTGAAGAGAGATGTTGCTCTCTTCTATCTCAACATCATTGACGAAGAAGGCTTCTACTCATCTTCATTCGATGTGATTGTCAAGGGCGATGACGGAAAATTTGACTCAGCAACCGTCAACATCAAACTCAACAAGATGCTGCGAAAGATGTTCAATCTACCCAGCGAAGGAGGATTCATCCCAGACGATTACATCCGTGAGGAAGTTGATGAATTCCTCAGTCAAGAGATGCTTATCTCTCCAGAGCCGTATAGAGCGAGCATGTCAAAGCTCCTACTCAAGCCAAAGTACAGGTTGCTGCTAGATATCACGCAGAAGTACATTCTGGAGATAGCTGGATCTCAAGGAGAGATCAGTATTCCAAAGCTCAAGCCGATGATTGCCATGATCAAAGGCACAAACGTCAACTAGTTTGATTTCTTACTCAACCGACTGGTCAAGGAGTCAGAGAAGATCAAGTTCGACTCCACCAGGACGACGTATTCAACCTCAGAGCCCCTATATTTATGCTCTAAGATTTCGTTCTTAATAGAACAAGCTGTGAAATGATACATAGTAAAGTGGGCTGATTCAGAACCGTTTCCAGAAACTAAGATTCTCTTCCAGAGAATTAGTCAAATCAATGATCTACTGAGGAAACAGCCTGCTGTGAGCAAAGGCAAGAAGCAGCTGGAAGAAACAGAGGCAGATGATCCAGCTGAGATGAAACAGAGAAAAAGGAAGACAACTTACCCCAAACCAGCTGGAGGTCCAGCTGAAAAGAAAAAGAAAACATTTGTCATTCCACCAACTGAGGCGAGTTCTTCCTCAGAAGAAACTCCAAGTCAAGCAATGGTGATTCTCTACCCACAGTCAGTATCAGCCTTCAATCAGTTCGGATCAAACATCCTGGCTGATATGGGATTGAATGATGAATCATCCAGTTCAGAGGACGAGCTGGATAATCCAAAGAGTCAGACAACTCTTCCCAGCTCACCCCAGCCCTCACAGCCTCACAGCTCTCCGCCCAAACAGCCTTCTCCTCCACCCACTTCTCCAACCAAAGAACCATCTCCTGTAAACGTACAGGAAGATATTCAGCTGGCTGAAGCTTCTTCACAGCCTGCTGACAACCAAGCTGAACCCTCTTCCACCAATCAAAGCTCACCCCCAAAACAGCCATCACCCAAAGCTCAAATCTCCACAGAATCGGAGGAGAGTGACTCTACTGCTTCTCCATCACTCAACTCCTCTGGCTCAGCCTTCATGGAAGTTATGTACGAGGAACTACGCATTGCAGGGATCAAGAGTGTTCTAACTCAGTATCCTATCTTGGCGCACCTGTCAATCGCCCTCGTCAAAGTTGGAGATCTCAAATTCTATCTAGCCACCAAGATGGCAACTTGGTACCAGAATGAGCAGCTGATCGAGACCTTCTCCTACGAGAAATTGAAGACAGATGAAGCATGCCTCCAGCACACTTTTGGCTTTGGAAGTCTGGAGGATACTTACTTGCATCAAGATGATCTCATCAGAGGTATTATCGAAATATCTCAGCAGTACCCCAAGCCGCACCCAGCAGACGTCTGAGAGTCAGCCAACAAGCTTCTAACAGCAGCGGGATGGGAAACACCTTCTGGAGATGTCATATCCAAAGAAGTCTCAGCTGAGATTACCAAGGAAGCTGTACCAGATAATACAGTTGAGGTAATAATCATTGAAGAACCTACTGATGCAACAGTTGAACCAGAGACAGCAGCCCCACCAAATCCAATTGCCGATGACACTCGCTCGCAGGTCGAGTTCGAGGTAAACAAACCCTGTCATGTTGATTCTGCAACTCAAACGGACTCAGCTGTCGAGCTCTCGACCACCATGAAAGAAGCAATATCTAAAGAAGTTGAAGAAATTCTTTTTCAAGACAGACTGAAGTCTCAAGTGGATGTCATCATGCGATTCACAGCTCTAGACTGTCAAGTTAGAGAGCAACAACGGACAATTGATGAAGTCCATAAATTTTCTCAAGATTTACAAGAAAGTACAAGTCTAGATCTCAAGCAATCTCTTATCTCTCAAAGCATTGATCAGTCGCACCTTATAGAGAAGAGAGTTTCTGAGATTGTAACAAGACATCAAGCTCCACTGGTCGACGACATAGCAAATCTGTCAAGCCAGCTGAAAGCCCTCAAAAAGTCCACTCTCTCCAACAGCTCTGACATCCGCCAACTCTTCAACTTGTACAAAGATCTGGATGCTCAGTTCAAAGCTAGAAGCAGCAACAATGCTCAACTGAACTTTGCCACAGCTGACAACTCAGCCAAGATCGCTGAGGTTGAAGATGCTCTCGCCAAGCTCAACACAACAGTCGCTCACCTCTCTACCTCCCTTGTTGATAATGCCAAAAAGGGGGAAGAAAACAATGAAGCTGGAAAAACAATGGAGATGAAAGCTGCAGCTCAGGGGGAACCTGTCCAGCCAAATCAGTCGGAAATCGACGACTTTGCCAAAGAGCTGGATGAGGATGAGCCATCTGCATCAGTCAAAGAGACATGGAGAGAGAAGATGGTTGCTCTTGCCAAAGCTTGTGGACATAAGCCAGAAGAATACAAGGACTATCACTGGCTGTGTAACTTCCACAACGAGCAAAGAAGAGAAATGCAAGAGCTGGACAAAATCATCAAGAAGAAAGCCGAATCGCTCCAGCCTGCTGAGAAAAAGCAGAGGAAGAAAAGGCTAAGCTACAGGCAAGCTAGGAAGAAACAAGCAGCTTCAAGCATTCCAAGATCCGACAAGAGGAACCCAGATGAAATCAATGAAAACTGGGAACAATGCAAAACAGAGTTCATCAAAGAATTCTACTACCTGAATCAATACAAAGGTATGGATCATGAAACTGCATTCAAAGAATACTTGCTCGAACTTCATGAAGAAGATCCAATGATGGCAAGATCATTAGCCCTAGCTGCCAAGAGAAACTACATCCAGCTCAAAGCTCAAAATGTCAAGCAATTGAAGCCTCTCACTATAGCTGGAACGAATCTTCCTGACAAGGCCCAGATTATCAAAGAAGTTCATCACTGGGCTGGAAAAAGAGGAATCTCCAAGTCTAAAAATCAAGATGAATGGAGAAACTTGGAAGAATTCATCTTCAACAGATATGGTCTCAAGACTGACCATCAAATGGACGAACAGAGGAAGCAAAGCTGAAGACCCATCCATCTGGGAATTTTGTCTTTTGAATTTTTTTTTTTTAAATGTAAAGTTGTAAATTTTCCTTTATTAATGAAAAGTTCACTTTTTCTCTCAAGTTCACCCTGATGACAATAACTCTTTGTCCAGGCACTGAACTCTGAATTTGTTTACTTGCTGTGAATGTTTAATCTTTTGAAACCCCATTTCTTGTTAAGGGGGAAGTAAATTGTTTTTCTCAGTTAGGTTTTGGCATCATCAAAAAGGGGGAAATTGTTGGGAAAATTAATAGAGTTTTGATTTGATACCAAAACCCAGCTGACCCCAACCGAGTAGATGATTGCACAAACCTAAGCGTTTTACAGCTCACCTGTGTGAGCTTATAGAGTTTCTAAGTTTACAGGTAGAGTCGCAGAAGCCAGCAGAAGACACAGCTAAGCTGGACCCAGCCTAGGTATTCAGCAGAACAGACTCAGCAAAGCAAGGACCAAGCAGAGTCAAAAGACCCAGCAATATCAAGATCCAGCTCAGTGACGGAAACCCAGCTCAGTGTCAAAAACCCAGCTCAGTCTAAAAGACCCAGCTTAGTATCAATGACACAGCTCAGGTCTAAGACAACTCGGGTTAATGACACAGCTCAGGTTGAAGATACATCTCAGGTTAATGATACAGCTCAGGTCTCAGACACAGCTCAGAGTCAAGACACAGCAGAGTCCAAGTCGCTGAAGACACAGCAGAAACGCTTAGCAGCCCGAAGACAAAGATCTTCTCCAAGACAAGATCCCGATGTCAGAAGATCTTATCTGAAGCAGTCAAATCAGAGAAGGAATAGCTTCTGCAGATGCAGACCTACTTCGTAGGTTAAAGGCCAGAAGTCAATGAGAGTAGGTAAGATTCAAACGGCTCTCTTCCAAAGCCTAGTTTGAATCTCCACCATACACCACATTAGTTGTTGTGTTGTGCGTGTGACCATTCTTGTCACTTATTCTTCTCCACCATTGAAGAAAGGGGGGACTGACGAGACGACTGAAGAAATAAAAAGAGCAAACAGAAAAATGAACAACAATCTTCAAAGCCAAATCTTTCAAGAACACCCAGCCAGTCAGTTGTGTTCTTAATTGTTCACATATTCAGTCTTAGGCAGAATAGATCTGAAAAGAAACATCTTAAGCCTAGTTTGAACGAGTTCATCATACTCTTTGTTCTTCATTGTAAGAACTCGTTCATAGTTGGAACACCCATACCCAAACCCAAACCCAAACCCAGAAAGGTTAGGTAAAGGTACGCTTGCTCGAAGCGTGTAATTCGAGTGGTTAGGTTCTTCAGTACCCGGAAACTGAAGGTGTAGGCTTGACAGTGCCCGCAAACTGTTGGAATACAGCTCGGGTTAGAGTTGTGAAGTTGCTTGGTACTTGGAAACCAAGTGGTAGTGAATTACCAGTGAACCTGGTCGTGGACGTAGGAGGTGTTACTCCGAACCACGTTAAAATTGTTTTGTTCTTTATCGCTTTGTTTTATGCATTTAGCTAACTTCTCAAGCATACATTTCAAGCTGCATAAACTGACTAACTGAAAAGTGAAACAGAGCTTTGCAATATGATTTGAAGCAACAGACGGACTTTTCAAATCCACCAACTTCCGCACACACACTCAGTCAGCCAGCTGTGTCAATCAAGCTGCCATCCAGCTGGATCGGATATAGCAGGCTCTCTAAAAAGAGTTTTAACTTGGAAAAGTTTTAAACCTTGGTGTATTCACCCCCTACACCAAGGTATCCGTCTTGGGACCAACATTTTATTAATTTCATATTCTTGAAATATCACATGTTTATCTATTAATCACATCTCATATATATTAAAATAATAACAATTTCGGAATGCATTCTTATAAATCTTTATTTTATACATTCTTAATTCATATATAATAATCTATAGAAAATTTGAATATGAAAATCATTGTGAAGACTAAATAAATATATTTAATCAATTTGTCTATATTGAATCCTTTTCATTTTTCATTCATGTTTGTTAAAAAACTTCGATTAGTGCTTTCTAGAAAATATATACATTGAATCAAATGTGGGATATGTAGCTAAAGAAAAGAAAAATTTGAAGATGTAAACATAATTTTTTCCGCATTTTGGCAAAGATTAGAGATATCGATTTAACATGAACTAACGAGATGGTTCAAATATACTTAAAAAGAAGGATTTTTACTAATTTTAATTAATATTAAATTGTTTATCAAATAACATAGAAAGAAGGATTTTTACTAACTTTAATCAATTTTACTTAGAGTGTTCATATTTTTATCGAGTATTACTCAACGGATTTGAGACGCGTATGTACAGTAAAGTCACTATTTAACCGAGATTAGGACGGACATGTAGAAAAATTCTAAACAAATTTAGATTTAGAAAATACATAATGAATGAGTATACCCGATACATTCTCATTCCTAATAATAAATTTAGATACTTGAAATAAAAATAATTTTCTAAGTTTGATTAATAATTAACGCGAACAATATTACAACTTTTAAATAAGATATAAAATTATTTTTAAAATATATACACGTAAATTAAAATATAAAGTTAAATCCCGTCGAGTCTCGACCGGCTACTTACTAGTAATAATAATAAATACTAGTAATAAACGTTGAAGGTTCTAGCTCCATTAAAAATACCAAATAAGCCTCAATGCTAATAAGATATAGGTCTAGCCGTTACGCATAATTTTTTATATGATTTACAAGCTATTATATAAAAACATAATTAAGTTTGGATTCTTCTTAAAGTCATATAAAGGAAAAAAAATTGACCTAGCTTAGAAAGCTCTTAACTCCATTAGGGCTGTAAATGAGTCAAGCCGTTCGTGAGCTACTCGAAGATCGACTTGAAAAAAGCTCGTTCGGCACTCGACTCGATAACTAATCGAGTCGAGTTCGAGCATGAAATCGAGCTCGATAAGTTTATCGAGCCGAGTTCGAGCATCGTATTGCTCGACTCGACAGGCTCGCGAACATGCTCGGCTCGTATTTAATCGAGCATGTTCGCGAGCCTACAATCGAGTTTTAGTCGAGCCTATAAATCGAGTTTTAGTCGAGCTTGTTCGCGAGTCTAATAATCGAGTTTTGTACATAAAATTAAAAAATTAGCTTTAAGCGAACTCGAGCTCAAGCTCGATTAACATGTATCGAGCTGAATTTAAATATAATCGAGTTCTTGACGAGTCTGGCTCGAGCTCGAGCTCGAATACCTCGTTATCGAGTATTTGACGAGTCGAACTCGAGCCGAACTCGAGCTCACTAATTTTGAATCGAGTCGAGCTCGATCACGATGGCAGAAACTCGACTCGAGCTCGAGTCGAGCTCGAGCAAGCGAATATTTAATCGAGTCGAGTTTGAGCAGACCAATACTCGGCTCGACTCGACTCGTTTACAGCCCTAAACTCCATAATGTATAATAAAAAAATCTTTCTCAAGATAATAATAATACTATGAGTGATCTCTTGTTTTCCAAGTCGAGCAAAATCTATAGATAGCCTAATTCGAGGTTCAAAATATATTTAAAATTAACAAACAAATTGAGAATAAACTAAAATAATATTTTGTTGTCGTGGGATTGTCTAATCGGTGATCGATCAAGTGGATGAACGTATGGTAAAAATTATAAATTTGAATCATGATGTCTTCTAAGTCGATCCTAATGCATATTCGTTAACTAATGTCAAGGATCCTAGTTTATTCGATGCATGTCTATGAATAAGTCTATTTGTATATTCTTCCTTGTCACCCAAGAAAAAGATAGTATTATTGTATAATTAATGCTAAGGGGCTGTACTGTATGGAGTAATTCAAAGTACAAAGAATAAAACTTGAAGTATTTTTTAGACCCATGATTCCATAAAAATGAAAATTGTTATGAAAATACAGTTCAATTAATCAGGTTAAATTATGAAGGCAAAAACTATTGTATATCATGATGTACCATACATCCGGTTCAACCCGACCCGCCTGACCCACCCGGTCAATGGTCAACGTTGACCGCATTGACTTTTATTTTTTTTAATTTTTTTTAATTTTTTCAAGAGTCGAGCGAGGGGAGCCGAAGGCCTCGGAGCGAGCTAAAAACATTAATGTTGCCACAATCATTATCTATAAATTAAAAATCGGAACCGAAGACGGAGAGGAAAAAAAATGAAAAAGTCAACGGTCAGACGTTAACCGTTGACCGGTCAACGCTGACCGAATCGGGCGGGTCGGGTCGGGTCACGGGTCGGGTTTAACCTGATGTATGGGTACATCATGATGTACCCAAGTGCAACTCAATTATGAAAATTGTTGTTCGATATATTATGACAATTAACTATTAATGAAAATATAGTTCAATAATCAAATTGTATTAAAAATTATTAGTTTGGTGTATATTTTTTTTTTAAACTACCCACAACTCTAGCCAGTAGGCGTTCTGATCTCGATGATTTTCACTACTTGCATCTAAAGTAATTTCCATGATGGTCCCTGAGCTGGGTATTTGGTGTAGAGGGGGGGTGAATACACCAAATAGATTTTTCGAAACTTTTTCAAGTTAAATCACAGAGTTGGTGAGCTCAGTTATCGATCCAGCTGGGGAGGGTCAGCTGGGTAAATAACTCAGCTGGCGGTGCGGAAAGTGGTGGTTTGAAAACTTAGCTCAGTTACTTAGAAAAACTCAGTTTGAAAAGATTAACTTTACGTTTTCAGCTTAGTTAAGTTGTGCAATTTTCAGAGAGACACATCTGTCTTTGAAGAGCAGCTGTGTGTGCAGTTTTCAACAGATATGCAACGATATGAAAGAGTTAGTACAAAACTGAATGTAAAGAGAGAGAGTAAGTAGCACGCGAGTTTTTACGTGGTTCGGAGTAACACCTCCTACGTCCACGACCAGGTTCACTGGTAATCCACTACCACTTGGTTTCCAAGTACCAAGCAACTTCACAACTCTAACCCGAGCTGTGTTCCAACAGTTTGCGGGCACTGTCAAGCCTACACCTTCAGTTTCCGGGTACTGAAGAACCTAACCACTCGAATTACACGCTTCGAGCAAGCGTACCTTTACCTAACCTTTCTGGGTTTGGGTTTGGGTATGGGGTTCCAACTGTGAACGAAATCTTACAATTAAGAACTTTAGAGTATGATGAACTCGTTCGAAATCTAGGCTTAAGATATACAAAGAGTTTGGCCTAGGGAACAGACGAAAAACTAAGCAGTTTCTTAACTAGAAACACTTTAAGATAAAGTGATCTTTGATCTATGTAGAACTGCTTGAGAGCTTTTGAAAGAATGATGATTTCAGATAATGAAAGCTTGTAGAGAGTTTTTCGTGTCTGATCCTGAGGTTGAAGACGGGTTTATATAGGTAGAGATTCAAGACTAGCCGTTGGAGGAGCCGTTTGAATCTTACCTACTCTTCTTAAATACAAGATCTGCCGTTGGGCGACCCGCACTGTCTTCATTTGTGTCACATCCTAGGTCCCGAAGTCTAGGATGCGATCCGGCAATCCCTCATTGGTCGAGGTAGGTTGACTTCCTCTCGATTCCGGATCTTCGCCTTTAGAGCCGGCTTTTGAATTCGTAGCCGGATCGTCTTGAAGTGAAGTCTTCGGAGATAGTTCCCTTTGTTCTGCACTGACCAGCCGTGTTTTGAACTCAACTCGAATTCTCTTCGGCTTGATCAGCTCGCTAGATCACTCAGTGAAGGTTGACGCTCGTTGTCTTTTGCTAGGCCGACTCCGTAAACACAATCGGGTCGATCGTCGTCTTCGCTAGCCGACTCACTCGTGAACACAGCTGGGTCGACTCATGTCTTCCGCTTCCTTAACCTGTAAGCCTAGAAAATCTAAAGCTCAAACAGGCGAGCTGGAAAACACTATTTAGGTTGACGCGATCATCTATTCGGTTGGAGAATCAGTTGGGTTTTGGTATCAAATCGAAACCTTATAATTTTCCCAACAATTTCCCCCTTTTTGATGATGCCAAAACCTAACTGAGACAACTTATGACGCAGAAAAACTTGTGTTTTATTAATGTAAGAATATACATTATAACACAGGAAAAAGAAAGAAGAAAAAAATCTTCAAATCTTCAGTCTTCAATCCCAGTTGGCTGGGTCTTCTCTTCTGCATCCGTTGCTTCTTTCTTTTGACTCGTCTCTTCAGCTGATTCTGATCCAGCTGGTTCCTCTAGCTCAACAGTTTGCCTCTTCTTTGACTTGTCTCTCTTCTTCCTTACTTCCCTCTTTTTGGCATGATCAAAACAGGGTGGGAGAGATACACCATCGGCTGTTGCGATGTTTTAGTTTGGCGAAACTGTGGTTTTCAGCTCTGAGCAGCGAGGTTTGGAGTCTAAGTGGCTCAGCTGTTGTGTTAGCTGGCTCTTCTTCAGTTGCATTAGCCTCAGCTGTGATTGCAGACACAGCGTCCTTGGCCTGATTCAGCTAGGGCAGTCCAGCTGAGTGTTTGGAGGGATGAGTTGGCACGGGAGATAGCATCTTCTGAGTCGGGCACAACTTCATTCCTTGCAACTTTTGCTTCTTCAGACTTCTTAGATTGAATGAGAAAGTCTGATTCAGCACTTGAGGGGCTTGTGTTCAGCTCATATCATCATCATCCAGCTGCAGGTGATCATTTGCTGGGTGATGTTTCTCATTTAAGCTTGGTGCAGGGACTTGAGCATCTTTCATCGGAAGATCTCGAAGCTGGTGTCCCTGTGGAGCTGAAGGAAACTGAGGAGAAGGCGGTTGAAGTATCCCATCTGTCTTGGGGTTTAAGCTTGGTTGATCAGCTGGAATACTCCGTTGCGGTGTTGGTGACGATGATGTTCACGCAGGGACGTGAACTTCTCCTCCACCGTAAGAAATGACCGCTTGTGGGCCTTCTGCTCCTCGGAGAGTGATTACGAATTCTCTCATAATGTCAGCTGGCTTCTCTGCTGACTGACTGAGCACCTTTGACTTGAGTCTTCTGTTTGAAGACAGTGCTTCAGTATATTTTGTCTCCTCAAGTTGTCTCCGATTCCCAGCTGGGACGGAGATAGATGCATTCTGCTTTGTCTCCTGCATCTTTTTCTGTGCCTCCTGTGGTGGAGCAAGAGCTTTGTCATGACTGCTCTTGAATACTCCGTCTTTATCAACATCTGGTCCAGGTCTGTTGACGTTGATTTTTGCATCCCAGGGAGTTGTATGTCCCGTTCTCTCTTTTATGATGAGAGAAACAGTGGGGCTGAGGAGGTCTTTTTCCTTTGACATTTCCAGAAAGTTTTCTGCACCTTCCTGGTGAATGACGTTCTTGAGCTTTGCAGTCTCTCACTGCACTGGCCTGGATCTGTCGAGGGGCTTCACCTTCTTTTGGACTTCTTTCTTCTTTGAAGTTCCTGAGAGTTAAGCAACTCTTATCTTGAAGCTTGGACAGATTCTTCAAGTTTGATCGGCTCCGGAGAATATCTTTCTGGATTCCACGTTCTTCTTCTGCATCTTTTGTTAGTAGAAACAAATAATACCAATTGATGGAAATAAGAAAGAATGCCGAAAAACTTTTTAGGGTTGATGCGTATATCTTCTAGCATATTTAAAGAGTTTTCTTGATGAATGGACGATCAAGATTTGTCTATTGATAAGAAGATCTACGGCTGGGAGTGATTCTCGCGACATATTAATTTCTTGATTAGAATATGAGAGTTAATGCGCGAGAGAGAACGGTTGAGGTGTTTTGACTTTTGCCTCGAAACTCCCATTATTCAATTCTTTGCAGACTTTTAATTAAGATTGATTAGATATGACAAGATGTGAGTTGACAGAAAAACAGATTGAGTAGGTGTAATTAATGTTGTTGCAAACCTCTCAGCTGATCATTGTAGTCAGCTGATACCTCTGTTGAGTGGGTGTGCTGGGTCATTGTGGTTCCAGCTGATTCCCCCTCAGCTGAATAATCCTTCACTTTCAGCATCTGGTTTAGCTGAATTCTTTCTCAGCTGATATCAGTGACGTTGATTCTGAATTTCAGATGTCTGCTTGCATTCAGCTGGGTCTGCTTCCATTCAGCTGCGTCTGCTTGTATTCAGCTGGGTCTGCTTCCATTCAGCTGGGTCTGCTTCTATTCAGCTGGGTCTGCTTCCATTCAGCTGCGTCTGCTTCCATTCAGCTGGGTCTGCTTCTATTCAGCTGGGTGAAGCATCGTCTGGGTTGAGAAGTCCAAGTAATCCGCACAGCATTTTGAATCTTGCTTCTATCAGCGGTTTTGTGAGAATATCAGCCCGCTGTATGTCTGTGTGAATTTTCTCAACAATCACATCCTTCTTTTCTACGTGATCTCTGATGAAATGATGTCGTACGTCTACATGCTTGCATCTTGTGTGAAGTACTGGATTCTCTGATATGGCAATCGCACTTGAGCTATCACAGAAAATTAGAACCTGTCCAGTTTTTACTTCATAGTCATCCAGCTGATGTTTCAGCCAGAGAATTTGCGAGCAGCAGCTTCCAGCGGCCATATATTCTGCTTCTGTCGTGGAAGTTGCGACGCACGTTTGTTTCTTTGAAAACCATGAAATCAACTTACTTCCTAAGAACTGACAAGTTCCTGAAGTTGATTTTTTGTCCAATCGATCTCCAGCGAAGTCTGAATCTGAGTATCCACCAGTAGATTGTCTTCGGTACCACAGCCCAACATTCTGAGTTCCTTTGAGATATTTGAGAATGTTCTTGGCTGCTTGCATGTGTGCTTCCTTTGGATCAACTTGAAATCTGGCACACACTCCGACTGCGAAAGAGATGTCTGGACGACTTGCTGTTAGATACAGCAGGGATCCTATTATCCCTCTGTATTTGATGGAATCAACTGACTTCCCTTCAGTTCCTGGTTCAATCTTCCAGTTGGTGTTCATTGGAATCTTTACAGTTCTGCTGGATTGAACTCCATACTTGGCGATCAAGTCTTTCACGTATTTGGATTGATTTATGAAAATCCCTTCTGATGATTGCTTGACTTGAAGTCCTAGGAAGAAACTCATTTCTCCCATCATGGACATTTGGAACTTCTCTGACATCATCTCTCCAAATCTTTGGCATAAGAAGCTTGATCTTGATCCAAAGATGATGTCGTCTACGTAGATTTGAACAACCAGGATGTCTTCTCCTGACTTGATGGTAAAGAGAGTTCTGTCTACTGAGCCCTTCTTGAATCCTTTGGATACGAGAAAATTTGACAGAGTGTCATACCAAGCTCGAGGTGCTTGCTTCAATCCATAAAGAACCTTCTTTAGCTTGTAGACTTTATTTCCTTCTACTTCGAATCCTGGAGGTTGTTCAACGTAGACGTCTTCTTTGATTTCTCCATTTAAGAATGCACACTTCACATCCATTTGATAGACCTTGAATTTGTGATGTCGCATAGGCGAGAAAGAGTCTGATTGCTTCCAATCGTGCTACTGGAGCAAATGATTCTTCGAAGTCAATTCCTTCCTGCTGAGTGTAGCCCTTGGCAACCAGTCGAGCTTTGTTTCTGATGATGACTCCCAGGGTATCCAATTTGTTCTTGAATATCCATTTGAGTCCTATGACTTTGACTTCTTGAGGTCTGTCGACTAATTCCCAGACACAATTTCTGAGGAATTCGTTCAGCTCTTCTTGCATGGCGTTGGTCCAAGGCACACTCTTCAAAGCTTCGAGAATTGATTGAGGCTCTGGCACTTGAGCTACGTAACACGCCATTAGAGCTGTGTCTTCATCATAGACCGTCAGTTCAAGCTCTACTGAGAGTTGAGCTGTGTCAGCTGCTTCTTGATGATCCGATAAAGCTTGAGCAGCTGAGCTTCTGGTTTTGACTTGGTCAGATGGTTCTCCGATAATTGCTGATGATGGATGATCTTCAATCCATCTTCTCCTCTTGCGAATTTCTTCTTCCAATTGATTGATGCTTGACGTGGCTAAATTACGTCTGACTTGGAGTTGCTCATGAGTTAAATCTTGAGAAATAGGTTCTCTTTGATTTCTATTTTGAGGAGACTTCTGTAGAGGCTCAGCTGGAGATTAAGCTGGGGACTCAGCTGTGTTTGGATTCCCAGCTGATGATGTTCCCCCTTGATTTGGCGTTGAAGCTTCTTCTCGATTTCCAGCTGGTGGAGCTTCTTGGTTGATTTGAAGTTCCTCCTCTGGCTCATTGTCCCAAATTATTGGTTCAGCCAGATTCCTGATTCTATTCTCTTGAGCTCTTGTCTGAATCAATCTTGAATATTCTCCTTCGCTTCTTTTTCAAGTTAAATCACAGAGTTGGTGAGCTCAGTTATCGATCCAGCTGGGGAGGGTCAGCTGGGAAAATAACTCAGCTGGCGGTGCGGAAAGTGGTGGTTTGAAAACTTAGCTCAGTTACTTAGAAAAACTCAGTTTGAAAAGATTAACTTTACGTTTTCAGCTTAGTTAAGTTGTGCAATTTTCAGAGAGACACAGCTGTCTTTGGAGAGCAGCTGTGTGTGCAGTTTTCAACAGATATGCAATGATATGAAAGAGTTAGTACAAAACTGAATGTAAAGAGAGAGAGTAAGTAGCACGCGAGTTTTTACGTGGTTCGGAGTAACACCTCCTACGTCCACGACCAGGTTCACTGGTAATCTACTACCACTTGGTTTCCAAGTACCAAGCAACTTCACAACTCTAACCCGAGCTGTGTTCCAACAGTTTGCGGGCACTGTCAAGCCTACACCTTCAGTTTCCGGTGCGAAGAACCTAACCACTCGAATTACACGCTTCGAGCAAGCGTACCTTTACCTAACCTTTCTGGGTTTGGGTTTGGGTATGGGGTTCCAACTGTGAACGAGTTCTTACAATTAAGAACTTTAGAGTATGATGAACTCGTTCGAAATCTAAGCTTAAGATATACAAAGAGTTTGGCCTAGGGAACAGACGAAAAACTAAGCAGTTTCTTAACTATAAATACTTTAAGATAAAGTGTTCTTTGATCTATGTAGAACTGCTTGAGAGCTTTTGAAAGAATGATGATTTCAGATAATGAAAGCTTGTAGAGAGTTTTTCGTGTCTGATCCTGAGGTTGAAGACGGGTTTATATAGGTAGAGATTCAAGACTAGCCGTTGGAGGAGCCGTTTGAATCTTACCTACTCTTCTTAAATACAAGATCTGCCGTTGGGCGAATCTGCACTTGTCTTCATTTGTGTCACATCCTAGGTCCTGAAGTCTAGGATGCTGATCTGGCAATCCCTCATTGGTCGAGGTAGGTTGACTTCCTCTGATTCCGGGATCTTCTGCCTTTAGAGCTGGCTTTTGAATTCGTAGCCGGAATCGTCTTGAAGTGAAGTCTTCGTAGATAGTTCCATTTGTTCTGTGCATACTGGACCGTGTTTTGAACTCGCTCGAATTCTCTTCGACTTGATCGAGCTCTGTGGATCACTCAGTGAAGGTTGACGCCGTCGTCTTTTGCTAGGCCGACTCCATTGTAACACACGGTAGGTCGGACCGTCGTCTTCGCTAGTGACTCCATTGTGAACACGGTAGGTCGACTCCCGTCTTCCGCTTCCTTAACCTGTAAGCCTAGAAAATCTAAAGCTCAAACAGGCGAGCTGGAAAATACTATTTAGGTTGACGCGATCATCTATTCGGTTGGAGAATCAGTTGGGTTTTGGTATCAAATCGAAACCTTATAATTTTCCCAACATTCCCTATAAACATGTTGATGAATGAGTGATGATTTTATCTTACGACATAATTAATAGCAACAATTTTGGAAAAAAATATTACAAATCAATGATGTTTATCCAACCGCTATTAAACTTTAATGCGCACATGTTAATAATGTATTTTGGGGTTGACCATAATTTGTCAATGGAGTGTCAAATTTGTTTTTAATTAACTGGTAAAATAATAATCAAGGAAGAAAATGTGGAAAATTAAGCTACTTTTTCGCAGTACACATCCTAATTTGGCTAACCAAAATCTAAATATTTTTTAATATGATTCATGGCTCTGTACTCTGTCTCTGGGGTAGATGTAAAAGTAAAAGTGAAGGCAAAAACAGTCGCTTACTTCGTGATCCATATAAAAAATTCAAATGTTTGGGGTCACAACTCAAAAACTTGCTTGATACCGTCTCAAAACCAAACAGGTAAATATCTAAATCAATACACATATCAGATGATATATTTATAATTGCATACAAATATATTACTCCTTCCCTCCATGAAATATATATCACAATTTTTTTTGAAATACATATCACTTTCTATTTTGGGACAGTACCTCACACTCCTTCATTATTTTAAACCTCATAACAATTCATTATATATGGTTAGAACCCTTTCTCCACTCAAAATGTATCTACTTAACATTTATTAAAACCCGCAATGACACCAATGTGATATGTATTTCATGGTCGGAGGGAGTATTATATTTGAATTTACATTCGAATTTTGAACTATTTCATTGTGAGACGGTCTGACACAAGAACTCTCACTAATACAAATTTAATGCTCCTAGTGTGACAATCTCATAATTAAAAGATTATCGATACAATGAAAAGTTATGATTGTGACTTCGCGTATTCATATCCAACCCGGTAAAGTTTTTTTCATAATAAAACATCAAAAGTTCAATTAAGAGGTTATGAATTATGTAGTTTATAAACTATTTGAAAATGATTGGAGTAAAGCCATAGACGACCTCAATCTCCATAGTGATCATTTGATGATTAAGTCAAACAACTAAAGTTCAAATTTGGCAATTTCCCTTGGATGTTGATTGTATATATGCTTCAAGTTTCAGCAAACAATAACAAGAAAAATACAAAATAAATTCATGCTTCAGAAGATTGGCAAATCTCTTGGTTTTGCTATTTAATTTGTATTTACTCTTATCTTGGATAATAAATGCCAAATTAAACTAAATATTCTACATGATCTAAGTATACGATAAAATTCATATCAAGTTAATGAGTGGCGTTCAAGTATCCAAGTTGGTGGCTATTAAACTACGAACAAACGATAACATTATTCGATCTCGAAATTATCTGATCGTTCTAATAATGGGATGTGATTAGTGGAAACGTTTGTAAGAGGATTAGGATTAAGGATAATGAGAATTCAATTTGATATCGAATTTTTTATATTAATTTGATAAATTTTATCATTTAGTTAATATAGGGGAGGTGTGTGTGCCTAAATACATTTGTGAGAATTGGGATTTGTTTTCCTTTTCTTTTTAAACATGCCCAGCTATATATATATATATAGAGTTAATCATGTTGACTAGTCAATATAGTTAGTGAAAATTAATAGTTGGCCACCAACTTTTTTTGTAGAAATTCTGGCCAACTTTGAGGATTTTGGACAAAATTACCCCTAATAATCTTGACAAATATGCTATTCACGGATTTCTCTTTCAGAATTCATTTTCAGATTCAAAATTTTTCTCTTTCATCTCCATCATTCTTCTCCCTACCGTCGAGCCGTCTACAACTTCCGGCGCCGTCTGCATCTTCTGTCGTCGTCTTCCTTACAAAGTGGCGCCGTCTACAACTTTCGGATCTACTTCGTCTCACCCTTTCAGATCTATAGCTTCTGTTATTTTGGAATTCAGATCTACAGATCTACAGCTTCTGTCATCTGAAAATTTGTTCTTTGATGGTGTATTGTAGGTTGGTTTTATGGTTGTAATGTAGCTTCGATCGTAATAATGTATATTGTATTTTGGAATTTGGCTTGTTTGATGGTTGTATTGTAGGTTGATGGTTTTTAATCTAAGATGTCAGTTTTGAATTTAGTGTATTAATTTTAATTGAGTTTTCTAGATTTAGTCTATCATGTTCTTGTTGTATTTTCCAGATCTTGATGTCCTCTTCGTGCATATGTGTTCTTTCTGCATTTTTCACGTCACTGTGCGTCGCGACTTGGCACACCTGGTACGAATGCAACATATTCGTACCAGGTGTGTCAAGGCATACCGCGCTTAGACTTGGAACACCTGGTACGAATGGTGTATTCGTACCAGGTGTTCCAAGTCTAGGCGATGTATGTCTTGACACACCTGGTACGAATGCAACGTATTCGTACCAGGTGTGCCAGGGCATACCGCGCTTAGACTTGGCACACCAGGTATGAATGTTGCATTCGTACCAGGTGTGCCAAGGCATACCGGGATGCGGTTGACCAAAGACGAACACCATCCATGACATTAGATCTGGAATGTGACGTCATGGATTCCGGATAGAAAGCTGTGAATATGGCCGGATTTGGTGATGCGGCAGATCTGGAATATGGCCGGCATAATGTGAAAGTTCAAGGCGGCGCGGCGGATTGGACTGGAAGTACGAAGACGGTGCGGCGGAAGGGAATGGAAGTACGACGACGCGGCGGCGGAATGAAAGTACGACGGCGGCGACGACAAAATGAAAGTACGACGGCGGCGACGGAGAAATGAAGAAAAATAGGATTTCTAGAGAGAGAATATTTTGCAGAAATAGAGAATATGAAATTTGAAAAATGAAAAATGAAATGAGTAGATGGATGGTTAATAGTGGTTCCAAGGCAAATTGGTCCAAATTTCCAAAAGTTGGCCAGAATTTCTACAAATAAAGTTGATGGCCAACTATTAATTTTCACTATCTATATTGGTTCTATATATATATATATAGGAAAAGGTTCATATAAAAATGGATGTTAACCTAAGAAATAGGAATAGATCTCCACCATAGATCTACAAGGGATGGAGGGTCAGATTTGACCCAGGTCAAACCGGGTCGGATCTGGGTCAACGGATTGGACCCGATCAACCTGTTGACTTTTCAATTTTTTTCGAATTTTTTTAAGAGTCAGATGATATGCACCACATTGTGCAATGAGATGCACCAAACTGTGCAATGAGATGCACCACTAAGTACGGCTGTAAATGAGTCAAGCCGTTCGTGAGCTACTCGGCGACCGACTCGAAAAAAACTCGTTCGGCACTCGACTTGATAACTAATCGAGTCGAGTTCGAGCATGAAATCTAGCTCGATAAGTTTATCGAGCCGAGTTCGAGCATCGTATTGTTCGACTCGACAGGCTCGCGAACATGCTCGGCTCGTATTTAATTGAGTATGTTCGCGAGCCAACAATCGAGTATGTTTGCGAGCCTACAAATCGAGTTTTAGTCGAGCTTGTTGGCGAGTCTAATAATTGAGTTTTGTACATAAAATTAAAAAATTAGCTTTGAGGGAGCTCGAGCTCAAGCTCGATTAACATGTATCGAGCTGAATTTAAATATAATCGAGTTCTTGACGAGTCTGGCTCGAGCTCGAGCTCGAATACCTCGTTATCGAGTATTCGACGAGTCGAACTCGAGCCGAACTCGAGCTCGCTAATTTTGGATCGAGTCGAGCTCGATCACGATGGCAGAAACTCTACTCGAGCTCGAGCAAGCGAATATTTAATCGAGTTGAGTTTGAGCATACCAATACTCGGCTCGACTCGGCTCGTTTACAGCCCTACCACTAAGTGTATTGGGATGCACCATTTTTAAATTTTTTAATATTCTTTTTCACTATTTTTATTTTTTATTTTTGATTTTTTTCAAGAGTCGAGCGAGGGGAGCCGAAGGCCTCGGAGCGAGCTAAAAAACATATAATGTTGTCACAATCATTATCTATAAATTAAAATCGGAGCCGAAGGCGGAGACAAAAAAAAAAAATCACAAGTACTTGCTTATTGATATGGTATGAATACAATGATTTGAAAAGTAGTTTGATTTCATCATACCAAATCACCCCAAGATTTTCCCTCGTTTTGATATAGTTATACACACACACATAGTGTATGAGATAAATCTTCATGTATTATGAGATGCACTACAATGCATTTTGAGATGCAACACTATGTGTAATGAGATGCACCACCATATATAATGAGATGCATCACAATGTGTAGATGCAACACACTGTGTAATGAGATGCACCACACAGTGTATTGAGATGCACCACACTTTATTAAAAAAACGGAAAAAAAATTTCGAAAAAAAAAATTCGAAACATAAAAAAAAATTGAAAAGTCACCCAGGTCCGACTCGTTGATCCAGGTCCGATCCGATTTGACCCGGATCCGACCCGCTTCAAATCTAGCCATCCATCTATTGTGGATCAAAGGTTGAGATTTATTTTTATTTCTTATTTTAAGGGCTCTTTTCACTAGAACTACTCCATATATATATATATATATATATATATATATATATATATATATATATATATAGGATGGGTTAGTATAAAAACCGGTCGTCCCGTACAAACTACAAACCATGTTTTTTTCAATATATAATCATGCTTTTTAATATGTACAATGATGCTTAATGATGCTTTTCTCGATTCATGCTTTATGTATTAAAAATAATGCTTATATAAAATCATGTTTTTTACAAACTATTTTCATGCTTTGATTATTAACAACCGTATATCATACCATGATCAGCGGTTGATATTAGTTTGTAGTTTTTAGATGGGGACTAGTTTTTATATAAACCAAATCATATATATATATATATAGGGATCTGGTAAGAACACATCTTATATGAGAACGTAAGAACAATACATTTTTATTACATTTGAGATGCATAAAATGCAGAAACTAAATGCATAAATATTTTAATGCATAAACTACAATAACTTAATGCATTAGCATTTAAATGCATAAATTAGAGTAATTAAATGCACGGTTAAATCTGGACCGTAGATCAACAAGGATCAAGGGTCCAGATTTGTTCTTATTTCTCACCTAAGAAAGTGTTCTTATTTGATCCGCGCTCTATATATATATATATATATATATATATATATATATAGGGATGAGTTATTATAGAAACTATTTCTCCCGTTAGAACTTGAGAACATGCTTAAATCTATATATATATTCATGCTTAAATCTATATATAGTCATGCTTAATGAGATTCATGATTTTTTGTATAAACAATTGTACTTATATAAAATCATGCTTAAATTTATATATATTCATGCTTCGAATAATGACAATCATAGATCATACAAAGATTAACGGTGCAGATTGATTCCTAGTTCCCATACTAGGAATAGTTTCTACATGAACCAATCCCTATATATATAGAGATCAAATAAAAATAAAGTAATATGTGTTAACTAAAAATAAATCTTAGACGTTCATTACATTAAACTAACGGCCTAGATTAATGGGATGTATGGAAGTTGCATTTCCGCCTAAATCAATGTATTAAGGGCATATGAGTATTTTACCACATAAATATAACCAATTTATTCCTTAATAGGTGGAATTTATACTTCCACCGCAAAAACCTCTCTCTCTCTCTCTCACTCTCTCTCACACACACACACTATATCTCTAAATCCGCATATTTTGTATTACGTGCAATTTTTTTGATATATATTTTATTGTTTTATTATATTTTCTTATTGTTTTTTTCTTGCATAATTCATTGTGTTTTTTATTAGGTTTTCATATTTTATTTATGCATAATTTATTGATTTTTATTATATTTTCATATTGTTGTTTTTAGTATAATTAACTGTTTTTTTCGGTGTAATTCATTGTTTTTATTTATTTTTAATTTTTTTTGTATGACTCATTGCTTTTTATTATAGTTTCATATTGTTTTTTTTGGTATAATTCATTGTTTTTTATGGTATAATATATTGTTTTTATGGTATAGTTCATTGCTTTCGTATTGTTTTTTAAACAATGTAAATTGAAAATTTAATTTATTGTTATAATAAAGTATAAGTTATTATTGTATATTAATAATTTAAGCCAATCACAAAAATATTTAAGTAAAAGAAAAAAAAATCACCTGCTTTAGATGAAATAATTAAATTATAGTGTGATAGGTTATAAAAGTAATTCTAAAAAAAGTAATAAAATAATTATTATTTATATTGTATAATAAACGCATTCACCTTATTAGTTCAAAAGAATAGATGTACATTATCTCGGATTTCTCAAGGAAAAATAAAAATCAAATCTCGCAAGGATATGTGTGTGGCTTGTTACCATAAAGCCATCCTTAATATTAAACACATAATTTGCGTATTATTCTTAAATTAATCACCACCCTCTAAATCTTTCATATATGGCCTATATTTATTTCTAGTTAACACAAGTGGAATTATTTCTATTATAACCATCCCTTATATATATAGGGAGGAGATCTATTTATATATCTTACAATTTTATTGTGCAAGATAATTAAATAATTCAAATTATTAATTTTTTTTCATATCGTAACTTGTGAGAATTCACAGTTGCTATATTCGGTGCGCACTCACATTAAGGTGAGTGATCGAACCCACTCTCTACTGGTCATTGAATGTATTGGTTGGGTGGTTTTTAGATCAATCGCAGTTACTTATTTTAGATTGTAATGCGACATTTTTTAAAAATTTGCGGTGAATTTTTGCCGTAAAAAAAAAAAAATTATGGTTAATATAGATAAAATTAAATGGAGCAAGTAATTTTGGTAGATATTATGGTGACAGAAAATTAATGAAATGGATAGGTGATGAAACCATTTTGTATCTTTTGTGAAAACATAGACAAAAAGGTATAGAGGACCACTACCTTTAAATATCCAACTCACTCATGCATACCCCATGCAAAGCTGTATTATCAATTTGAAAAAAAATCAATATATATTGTTGGAATATTTATGCAACATTATATTATTTTACTATGAACATACATTAATTAATTAAGGCTTTTATACCACATTTGGGATGTCTTAGTGGTGGAGTGGATACGCTTTTCATCCTATCAGCCGACCAATATATTATAGGACGACTACGTTATACTGATTTTTTATAATATAATTTACTTCTAGTGTGTGGATAATTGTATAAAGGGGAAATTTATTTTGAGCATGCCTATAGATAATGGCAAAAGAGACAAAACCAAAACAACGATTTTACATATAGTTTGAAATTATAGACGTTTTATCATCCAAAATGAATACAATACTTTTCAAAATAAAATGTTGAATAATCTAAAAAACTAAACAAGGATAATAATAATAATAATAATAATAATAATAATAATAATAATAATAATAATAATAATAATAATAATAATAATAATTGATGTTGTGGTGGGTAAACTTGTAAACTTGGCTTGATTTGATAAAGTGGGTTGGTATCCCACCTATTTTTATTTGTAATATATTATTTAATGAAATATGGACGTAACAAAATTAAAATTAATGATGGAAAATATACTTGTTATAGACCAAATTATAGGCGCATTTTCAAATCTATATATCCAATAAAAAAAATTATTTTATGATAAAATAAAGGGTAATTTTCACTTAAATAGCCAAACTATTCAACTTTTTACAATTATATTCAAATTATTAAAAATATCAATTAAACAGTCAAACTATTGAAATTTTCACAATTGTATTCCAAACTATTAAAAATATCAATTAAATGGTCAAACTATTGAAGTTTTCACAATAATATTCTAGATCAAACTTTCGGCGACGAAAATCCAAGATGTCATGCCGGAAACATATTTAGAATTTTAAAATTCTAAATCCTTCAAAATTCAACCAAAATAAGTTTCTAATGTGATACCTTGGATTTCTGTCGTGAAAGTTTGATCTAGAACATTATTGTGAAAATTTTAATAGTTTGGCCATTTAATTAATATTTTTAATAGTTTGGAATACAATTGTGAAAATTTTAATAGTTTGGTCATTTAATTGATATTTTTAATAGTTTAGAATACAATTGTGAAAAGTTGAATAGTTTGGAATATATATAGATTTGAAAATGCGACTATAATTTGAAGATGCGCCTACATAGTCCGGTCCGGAGAAAATTATTATTTTGTAAAGTTTATTAATTTATTGAATTAAAATTTAAAGAACATTTATACAGTCAGGACCGGAGAAAATTATTATCTTCAAGAGATTATTAATTTATGAAGTACTTAATTTAAGGAAGTTGTACTATATATGCTTTAGAGCTGTCAAAATTCGGACCGGGCCAAAAATTCTCCGGACCTGAAAAAGTTGAACCCAGCCCGGCCCGGAAAACCATTTTGTAGTATAATTTTTTCGGGCCGGACCGGGTTGACCCGATTTCATCGGGCTTTTACCCATTTCGGGCCGGCCCGGCCCGGCCCTAAAAAATGGTCAGGCCTGTAAAATGTAGTGTCCAGCCCGGCCCGAAATCGGGCCAGGCCGGGCCTTTTTTTGACCCCCCTAATATGCTTATATGCAAGTATATCATTTTTTAAATGACAAAAATCCTTACTTCTTTTAAAATAGAGCTTTCTTTTTATTTGGAAAAAGGGAAACGGTGGAATTTGAACCTTAAACTTCACTGCTTAAAGAGTTAAGTCTGCATCGCTTTAATGTTCTTTGGGACTTAAAACGAGCTTATAAACACTTAATAAATAGCTAATATCTAATCGGAAGCCACAAAATTAAGGTGAGATGGTCCCACAATAAAACGAATCAAGGATTCTGAAATCAAACTCATATCCAATTGCATATTTATAATATTATTTTATAGTCACAAAATCCGGCTGAAATGAGTCCTTTTCTACTTGAGGCTAGGGTCCATATTGAACTTCAAAACACCTAAGGGCCCAAGTCAAGAAAAAATTTATACTCAACCTTTTATTGGGCCTTCTGTCATTCATTATATTTTAATACTCAACCCGTACTTATTATTATTTTGAACCCATAATTATCTTCAATTCAAACATTTATTTCTGTTTTGATGATTCAAACATTTAAATATTGTTTTCCCTGTTTTGATGATTCAAACATTTATTTCTGCTAGTATGGGATGATGTAAAGTAATTACTGAATCATTAATTAGGAACAATTATAAACACAACAAATAATGATGTTTTTAATATGGTAGGGTGAATATATATGTATATCATATATATCTATAGAGGGAAAAAGAGTGAGATAAGATGAAAATGAACTTTAAAGTGATAAATATGAATAAATATGGATCATTGATTCTTATATGATATACAGTTGTAAACACAAATTATTGTATTTAATTCAATAAATACAAGTTTGCATATAAATATAAGAATCTCGAATCAAAATGTATATATGCGGATATAATAATCTATATTTGATCCTCTAATTCTTTTCTTCAAGTTGATCATCGAATGATCTTTAAGCAACATATATGATTTGTTGGACGCGGAGGACTTTCGTCGTGTTTCCAAAATCAACGTTGAGTCTGACTTGAACTTGAGCTTTATAGTATTGACATGGATGACTTTCGACTTGTTTTCAGATCTAAGTTGCTTTGAGACAATTCTGATGAAGAATGCTTTGAATCCCGCTAGAACGCTTTGAATGTTGAGAGAGAAATCTTAGAGAATTTCTCTTCAACTTTTATGCTCTTAGATATGATTTTAGTGTGATTTTGAAATGGTATAGAAGCCCCATTTATAGTTATAGGGAAAGAGACTTGAGTGGGCTTTGGACTCCATCATTGTTTTGAGGGCTTAGGTGGCGCGATTTCATTATTCTTAAAAATTGATATCTATCAATATCAAGATTTAACTTGTTGCCAAAGAAATTGACATATATCCATCATATAAGATATCTTTATTGATTAAATAATTTATTTAATATGAACTTCATAAGATTCCATTTATCAAATAAATATATAAAATCAATAAAATTTACTTAAAATTTTGATATCTACAACGCTCTAAATCAATAAATGTATCAAGGTAATGCACCAAATGTATTAATTTTACGAGGCATTAATGATGCCTACACTGCATTATCTGTCGTGAGAATCTATTGATCCTACCAAAATCACTCTAGATTTTGTATGATCTATGACTGTCATTATTTGAAGCATGAATGTATATAGATTTAAGCATGATTTTATATAAGCATCATTGATTATACAAAAAGCATGACTACATATTGATTTAAGCATCAATATATATATATATATATATATATATATATATATAGGAAGAGGGTCATAATTCATATACTAACCCATCCCTATATATATATATAGGAAGAGGGTCATATAGGAACTCATTTTTATATGAGTCCGTAGGAACCATGCATTTTTATCACACAAGTTAATGCACAAATTGCATTATTTTAATGCATAAACATATGTTTTGATTTAAGAGTCGAGTGAGGGGAGCCGAAGGCCTCGGAGCGAGCTAAAGGACATTAATGTTGCCACAATCATTATCTATAAATAAAAATCGGAGACGAAAAAAAATTGCTTTGCTATATTTGTGCATTAAAGTACTGTATTTTGTGCATTTTCCAAGTCATAAAAATGCATGGTTCTACGGACTCATATAAGAATGAGTTACTACCAGATCCACACCCTATATATATATTTCCTAAGAAAATAAAAATGATTTGGAAAAAATTTCAACAGGTTAATGACAACCTTGAAAGTCTTAATGCAGTTTTGCAATTTGCAAACTATTACTCTGTTCCATGGATTTTAAGATGGGACTATGGTTTGCAAAGAGCAAAAAAGAGAAAAGAATGAAATTCAATTCACTCCAACAATTTTAGTTAGGAGAATTCTTATCAAATGGTGGCCCAAAGAAGATTTTTTTTGGCGAAGGAAAAACTTATGATAGACGAGGAGTTTTGGCTATCAAACCATCTCAACAGATTTACAGAAGTCTCAATGCACAGACTCCTTCCTCAGAATCCTTACTTAAAGAACTTTTCCAGAAAATGGATAAAGACTCCATTAATAATATGTGGAAAGAAGTTTTTGGAAAAGACAATCCAGAAATTACTAAAGCAAGTTCTTCATCTTGTTTAGTAGAGAAAAATATCTCAGATACTGAAATGAAAGAAATTGAAAATTTTGAAGAAGCCCAAGATCCCTACGAAGATCTAGACTGCATGAGTTTTCTTCTTGAAGGAGAACTACAAAAATAATTACTGCAAAATACGCACTCAGTGATATCATCATAGGTTTTGTAGGTTTTCCTTTTTAGCTTGTAGGTTTCCTATTCATGAATAGTTTGTTACTATTTATGAAATAGTGTGTTTACTTTTTGTTTTGTCGTTTCTTTTTCTTTTGGCTATTTAATAGCCCGTCCTCAGATGTTTTGAGGACAAGCCTTTCTCTGCTTTCCTCTCTCTTATAATATTCTCTTTTCCTCACTACTTTCCTCTCTTCGCATTGTAATAATTCCAGTGTAACGCTCCCAAGAATTAATGTAAGTTCTTGTTTTATGAATCTTCCTTGCAATTCATATGAATTTTGGAATGCACCGCATGATTATGATTATGTTCATTATAAAAATTATAAATTAACTGTTAGAGATAAAATATCTTCTACTAGAAATTTTATTTCTTATTTAATTGAATGTATTGAAGACTCTGAAATTCCAGAGGTTTCAAAAAGGATATATTTTTATCCTACTCTTAAATCCGCTAAACGAAGCTTAAGACTCTTTGAACAACAAGGGTCTTTATTATCTGCTTAAATTAAGCACTCTGATTAAATATCCTTAATTTTAAGGAGATACCACGCTACAAAATTCTTAATGAAGAATTTCTCTTCACGCTTACTGGCTCTGATACTACTTAGCGTGGTATCTCCTTAAAATTAAGACCTTTTAGATCTTTTTCAATTGGAAAACAATTAATATATCCCAAAATAATATATGGGTATCTAATTTCTTCTTTTGAACCTTTTTGAAAGAAGATGGCGTTTTGATAGTATTGAATTTCATATGCCATTTAATCTTCTTCAAATTCTTTGTTAGGATTAAATTTTGGAAAATATTTTAGATCAAGAAAATCATCATCTGATTTTTGTTGATCATTTGATTTCTGTTGAGAAGGCTTTTTAGCCATATTTGATGAAATTGATTTTTTAGTCAAATTAACCATTGGTCTTTTGCCCATGGACCGTTGTTTTACCATGGTGTTCCAAGCTTCTGCCCTGCAAGAATTCTCTGGTTAGAAAATCTGGTAATGAATTAGATTTTCCAGCAATATGCTCAATATCAAAATCAAAACATGCAAGAATGGATTGCCATCTAGCAAAAATTTGTTTTGATGCAATATTCTTAATATCTTTTAAAAGAATATCTTTAGCTGATTTACAATCAACTCTAATTAAATTTTTTTAATTTAAAATATCACTTTCAAATTTAGTAACACATTGGACAATGGCAAGTAATTCTTTTTTAATAGTAGAATAATTCTTTTGAGAGTCATTCCAATTTCCAGAAGTAAATCTGACTAGTTCTTCTTTAGAACTGTTGGAATTCTTTTGTTTAAGGATTCCACCATATCCGATTTCAGATGCATCAGTTTCAATTATTTTAAATGCTTCAGGATTAGCAATAGACAAACATGGGAGTTCTTTAACTCTTTCTTTTATTCTTAAAACAGCTTCTGTATGCTTATTAGTCCAAGGTAAAGGGTTTTTCTTTAACCTTTGGAATAATAACTTACAATCTTGTGTAAGATCTTGGTAAAAATCACATATATAATTTAGGCAACCAAGGAAGCGTTGTAATTGATTAAGATCAATTATTTTATCAGGAAATTTATCTGCAAATAAAATTACCCGTTCAATTGGAATAATAATTTTATTCTCAATATAATGACCAAAGAATTTAATTTTAGTCTGAAAAAGTTTAACCTTTTTAATATTTATAGCAAAACCAGCTCTTTTAGTAGTTTGTATAAATATATTGAGATGCTTAAAATGTTGTTCTATATTTTCTGAAAATATTAGAACGTCATCAATATAAACTAAAATAAAATCCATATGAGGATTATAAATTTGATTCATATATTTTGAAATTCCATTGGAGCATTTTTTAAACCAAATGACATAACATTCCATTCAAAATGCCCAAAAGGAACTGTTAAAGCAGTTTTATATTTATCTTCTTCTTTTAGAAGAATTTGATAAAACCCATATTTAAGATCGAATGAAGAAAATATATTTCCTTTAAACATTCGATTAATTAAATCTCTTTTATTTGGTAATGGATGTTTTATCCATTTAAGAGCTTTATTAAGCGGTTTATAATTAATAACTAGTCTTGGAGCTCCTCTTTCAATTTCAGCAGCATTTTCAATATAAAATGCTGGACAACTCCATAGACTTTTACTAGTTCTTATTAAACCCTTTTTAAGAAGACTATCAATTTCTTCTTTACAATATTTTAATAATCTTTCATTCATAGCAATAGGTCTAGCTTTAATGGAAATATTATTTTCATCAAAACCATCTATATAGGGAAGACTAATTTCATGTCCTTTTCTATTCCAAAAAGCATTTGGAACTTCTGCACAAATTTCATCATTAATTTGTTGAAAAATATTTTTTATTTTATTCTGAATTTTTTCAGAATTAATTTTTTCTTTAATATTTCTAAAATTTATCTCTTCCTTAAGAGAATAAATAAATTTATTTTTATTATTAATAACTTTTTGAATTAAATTAATAGATTTAGTAATAGGAACCGATGAAAAAGGAAAATGTAAATTTTTTCCTCTAACCTTTGCATAAAGTCCTTTCTCATTAATTTTATTAATGGGAAAAAACATTTGGAAAAAAGGTGTTTCTAAAATAACTGGAGTAGAAATATTTTTTATTAAAATAAAAGATGTGTTAAGACAAACTCCTGAGTTACAAATAGCAACATCTGATAGTTTATAATTTACGATGAGTGGTTGCCTATTTGCCGCAGTAATAAATTGAGTAGTTTTTGAATAATATTTTGAAGGGGTAATTCCTTCACTAATACAATTAACATCTGCTCCTGTATCAAGGAGTGCATTAATAGTAATAGTAAATTCTTTGTTAATAATCAAAGTAACTTCAGAATATCATTTCTGAGATCGGATTTGATCAATTTTATTGACCCAAATTAAATCCTTAAAAATAATTTGATTAATTTTAGAATCTTCTTCTCTATTGGAGATGACATCATCTTCTTCATCTGATGATGATGAATCATTCTTCCAATTGTTGGTTTTAAGAAGATCAAACCTTTCATTAAGGTTTTTGACTTCAGATTTTATCTGATTAATTTCTGCTTTTAATTCAGAAATTGTGGGTTCTCTTTCACTAGAATTAGCCTTATCTAATATTTTTTTATAATAGTACAATTCTCTTTCTTGACTAACTTGTTTAGTTAGTTTAGTTTGTCTTTGTTCTTGATTAGAACTAGATGACAAAGTAAGATAATGTTCTATAACTTTTCTTTTTTCTATAGGATCTATGATTTGATCTATTAGATCAAGAATAAAGTTTTCTTCTTTTGAAATAACATTAATTTCAAGACCCATAAATTTTATAAGACAAATATTACAATCACAATATTCACCACAATCCTGTGGTGTTGATTGTTCTTCTTCTGATTCATTATCAGAAGATTCAACAGAAGAATAATCTTTAATAATATTAACAAAAATATCATCTTGTTCTTCTTCATTAAGAAGAATACTACATAAAGATTCTTTTAAATCTCTATCAATATTAAGATTATTAATTTTCTTTTTAACATAACATTTATTTGCTTTGTGACCAAGTTTTCCACATTTCCAGCAAACAGGCTTAACATCATAATCTTTTTTAGCCTTTTTTAATAGACTGTTTAGAAGGATCTTTTGGATAAAATTTTTGTTTATTTCTAAACTTATGTTTTTTCTTTTTTCTATTAGGAAAATTTTCAGATTGTAATCCAATTTGATCACAGAAATTTCCAATTATATTTCTATTTTCATTCTTTTGCAATTCAAGCTGTCTTTTTAGCTTGATATCATTGCAAAGAACAATTCCTTCTGCAGTAATTTATGCAGATATGTCTCCATAAGTGAGTTTTTCCCACTCAATTTTTCCATTAGAAAATTTAATTTTGAGTTTATTAGAAACTCTTTCTGCAAAGAGTGGAGGAAGTCCTGAAATAAATTTTTCTTTCCAGAAATTCATACCACAATCATTGCGAGTTAGAACTTTAGATATAAAAACATCTTTATACCATCTAAAATCAGATAGTGTTGAACATCTAAGGTTCATAAGCTGTTTTTGAGATCTATCTAGTTGAAGTTCATTAGCTCCAACAAAATTAGATAAAATAGTATAAATTAATGTATTAACAACATCAGATTCTTCTCTATTAGAGATAGGATCATTAATACTGGCACTAAGAATTTTATTCTTAGCTTCTTTTGAGATATAAAAATCCTACCAACCTTGTAGCTGACCAGTAAAACCAGTAATAATAGCTTGAGCAATTTGCCTATCATTATTACCTTTAATTTTAGCAGCAGAGGAATAAATAAGCATTTGCTTGACAATAGTTTTAATCTGATATTCAGATTTTCCATCAATATTCCATTATGTAATAGATTCGCCATTGAACTGATCAAAATCCTTACCTTCTTCAATTTGAAGATCAATTGGTGTAGCTTTTGTATAGTAAGGTTTAACATTAGAAACTTTAACAATTTTATTAACTTGCATTTCTTCATCAGAAGTTTCTATTGAAGAATTTTCTTCTTTAGTAATAACTGAGATGATTTTAGAACTACTCTCACCTTTTTCAGTTACACTAATTTTTTGAAGTCTATTGATTAAACCATCTAGAAAATCATTATCTTTTTTAGAACTTAATAAGAAATTTTCTTTTTTAAGATTCGTTGGAGGTTTAATCATGAGGGAATTATTATTACATTTTTTAATAGGTTTAGGACAAAGTAGTTCTTCAATCCTATTAGTTTGATTACCTAATGAATGTAAAGCAAGATTAGTAAAATTATTTTGCTGTATTAAATTATCAAAATCTCCTTTTCCAGATTCGGTTTTAATAGGAGTAGCATAGATTTCTTTTTCTCCTGTTTTCAAAACAAGAGTTGAAAAGGGTGGATGAATTTCTTCTATCTCTTCACATGTTTCATGAATGTAAATTTTATATTTTTTCTCTAAAACAGATAAAAAGATTTTACTAGTAAAATCAGGAAATTCCTTTTTTCTTTGAGGGAAATATAAATTTTCTAACCAAAGGAAAAAATCTAGGTTAGAGTTATTTATTATATTCCATTCATCATATCTCTTCGTATAAAGAGATTTTTGACCTGATGATAATGAACAAAGAAACCATTTTCTTTTTTCAACATTTTTAGTCTTATTAAGACTTTTTCAATTCTTTTTGAAAAAGAAATATTATTTTTAATCATAAAACCATTACTACTATATCCCATATCAGAAAGAGTTGGGGATCCAGGATTTCTCCTAGAATTCCTACTCTCTGGCATTTCAACCTTATATTCAGGTCGAGATATTTGTTCTGGAGTTTTATTAATCCCATAAATACTTATCTTTTCAAAATCAGATAAAGGAATAGAAGATGTAGAAGCTCTAGAAGAGTTTTCATCTAATTTTAGACGAAATTTTCTAGATTCAAACTTGATTTCAACATCACCATCAACATACTGAATGATGCTTCCAAGTTTTCTATTTTCTTCTTTTACAGGTGGGGTTACATTTTCAAGCCTCCAGGTTTCTGGAAGAGTAACCTGATTCCACTATATAGTTTTTGGTACAACTATATTTCCTTTAGCAGTATCCGTAAGAAAGAGAGTTGTTTCTCCTTTTTTAGATCTCATTAGATCAGCATTGATATTATAATTAGAAATAATAGTGTTCATAACTTTATAGCAGATTCTATAAACAAGAACAATGTTTTCAGAAAGGGATTTCATTTTAAATCCTTCTGTTTTTATATTTAGAGTAAGAGTATCCATAATATGTGGATCTGAAAGAGAAACTGTATAATTTGGAAAACAACTAAAAAATATTGGGCCATCACAAAGTGATGATTCAACAATTCCTAATAAAGAATCTTCTAGTTGTAGGTGCCTTTGGTCTCTTACCATAATTAAAGCACTAACATTTAATCCATCTCTTGTTAACGGTTTTAATCCAATTTGGACCATTCCGAGATGAAGGAATTTAAACTTTTGTAATTTATGATCTTCAATTAGATCTTTTGTAAGCAAATTGAAAGAATCAAATCCTCCATTTAAGGGGATTGATTTTTCTATTATTTTTACAACATAATTGCTTCGAAATTCAAAGCTTCATTTTTTATAAATTTGAGTTTGAGAAATATCTGGTAATTTCCAGTCATGTAAGTGTCTCTCAAAATTTTTAGAAAGGATAATTTCTTTATTCTTGTAGTTCTCTGAACTACTTGAAGATGATTTCTTCATTGAGAATGTTCGTAATAATTTATTCATTAAAGTTATTGATTGATACTGTCAAGGATTTAATCTTACCTTACCCTTTAGGCTTTACAGGTTTTACAGATACCCGACTTAGAGCAAAACTCGTGTAGAGCAATCACAAACTTTAATTTATAAATTTTACAAAATTCTTAATGAAGAATTTCTCTTCACGCTTACTGGCTCTATATATATATAGGGAGTGGTTCTAGTGAAAAAAGCTCTTAAAGTAAGAATAGGAATAAATCCCAACCCTTGATCCACAATAGATGGATGACTAGATCTTAAGCGGGTCGGATCCGGGTCAAACCGGGTCGGACCCGGGTCAACCCGTTGACTTTTTTTTTTAGTTTTGAATTTTTTTTCGATTTTTTTTTTCATTTTTTTAATAAAGTGTGGTGCATCTAAATACACTGTGTGATGCATCTCATTTCATGTTGTGTTGCATCTCATTACACAGTGTATTGCATCTACACATTGTGATGCATCTCATTATACATGGTGGTGCATCTCATTACACATAGTGTTGCATCTCAAAATACATTGTGGTGCATCTCATAATACATGGAGATTTATCTCATACACTATGTGTGTGTGTATTGGGGTGATTTGGTATGATGAAATCAAACTACTTTTCAAATCATTGTATTCATACCATATCAATAAACAAGTGTTTGAGAATTTTTGTTTTTTTTTTGTCTCTGCCTTCGGCTCCTATTTAATTTATAGATAATGATTGTGGCAACATTATATGTTTTTTAGCTCGCTCCGAGGCCTTCAGCTCCCCTCACTCGACTCTTGAAAAAAAATAAAAAATAAAAAATAAAAAATAAAAATAGTGAAAAAAAATATTAAAAAAATTAAAAAATGGTGCATCCCAATACACTTAGTGGTGCATCTCATTGTAAAGTTTGGTGCATCTCATTGCACAATGTGGTGCATGTCATCTGACTCTTAAAAAAATTCGAAAAAAAATATTTGAAAAGTCAACGGGTTGACCGGGTCCGACCCGTTGATTCGGATCCGACCCGGTTTGACCTGGGTCGAATCTGACCCTCCATCCCCTGTAGATCTATGGTGGAGATCTATTCCTATTTCTTAGGTTAAGATCCATTCTTATATGATTATTTTCCTATACATATATATAGGAATGATATGCCGTTCACCTTCCGTGAGCACTTTTCGTGGGCACCGGTCACCGTTCGTCCATATTAGCATCATTCTTTTTAATTTTTTTTAATGATTTATATTCTAATACCTTAAAAATTAATATTTGAATCATTAAATATACAAAATACATAAAAATCAAAGCTTAATTTGTTCATTTTCCCTCTAACTTCAAAGAAATGAATAATAAGACAAATCGAGCTTCTATTTTATGTATTTTGTATATTTAATGATTTGAATATTAATTTTTAGGGTATTAGAATATAAATCAATAAAAAAATTAAAAAGAATGATGCTAATATGGACGAACGGTGATCTAAAGCGCGTACAAGGAAGAAGATATCATTCCTCATATATATATATATATATATATATATATATAAATGATCAAGTAGAAACGTTTCTTCCCGTAGAAACTTGAAACCAATAATCCCAATCATAATTGTCAGCAAAAGATGCATTTATGCATTTATAAAACGAATCATCGTTATGTATACAAAAAATAATATGACATCTATCTTGTTGATTTATTTTTGAAAGCATCATTTTAGATTTCCCAATAATTCGTTTTATCATAATGAACCATTTCATCAAATATAACTTTACAGAGAGAATAATCTAAAACGCTAAAAAACCAAAAGTTCAAATTGCAGACAACTAAACAAGCCACCCCCACCAACAATTCCGTAATTCAATCAAATCTCTTTTCAGGTGGCCCATATACATAGGGGTGATCATTCGGATATTCGGTTTGGTTATTACATAAAAAATAATCAAACTAAAATTTCGGTTTTTTCAAATCTATATCCGAACCGAATCCGAAATTATTTCGGTGACCGAACCGAATTATCCGAAATAACCAAATTGGTATTTCGGTTAATTCGGTTTTTCCACTTTTTTTTTTAAACAATTTTCCTACATTTTTTATATTCATCCAAACCACCAACAACAAATAAAGTTTTAAATCTTCACAAACCACCAAACCACCAACAATAAAATGAAAATAATCCAACAAATAGTTAAATTAAAAATCCAAATACCAACAAAAACTAATACAAAGTTCAATAATCAATAACTTCCAACAAATACTAGAGCACGAGCATGTTAATAGCTTTCAATTTAGAGTAGTATTCAATATTTTAATTTTAAAAAATTAAATATAAATTTAAAAAAATATAAATAGTATATATATAATTCGGATTTCGGATATTTCGGTTTTTTAAACAATATAACCGAACCGAAATCCGAAATTCGAAATCCGAAATATTAAAATTTTGAAATCCGAATTGACCGAAATATCCGAAATAACCGAACCGAAATTAATTTTCGGTTTCGGTTCGGTTCGGTTTTCGGTTTTCGGAACAATTTGCTCACCCCTGCATATACAGTAGAACCTCTTTAAATTAATACTCGATAAATTAATAATCTTTCTAATATAATAATTTTCTCCGGTTTTGAGTTGGGGCTTTAGTGTAAATTAAAAATTTCGATAAATTAATAAGATAATAATTTTTCGGAAGACCCTTATATAATTATATGATCCCAACAAAATCAAAATTAATAATTTCTTAAAATTACAAGGATAACTAGGATAACTTAGTAAAATATGAATTAATTGTTGTTTTCTTCCTATTGAAATTTATATCAAAATGAATTTCATCTCTAACTTTTCTCACGGCACTCAAAAGCTCTGGTATGACATTCCCAAACTGCAACAAAAAATTATGAAAGGTTTTCGACGCTATTATTGCTTCATTTCGCGTAACCGATTCCAATGGCACTGTATCATCCTGAACTTCATCTTCAATTGGATTTTCAATTATGTTATCGACAATTTCTTCTAAGCTTTGGATCTCTGAACATGCTTCATTTTCATTTGTCACCCGGATAATCCAATAGGTGATTGACATCCATTTTATTATGATAACCAAGATTATTGTTCAATATGTAAAATTGTACATATGTTCGTCGAATTAATTTAAATTGTACAATTGTAATACATTGTATCTAGTTTCCTTTTCTTTTCTTTTCTTTTTTCGAGGTAAGTTTTCTAAACACTGTACATATGTTCGTTGAATTCATATGTAATTAACTTAAATTTACTTAATATGAAGTATCTCTTTTAATTAATAAATTATTAATTTATCGATTAATTAATATCTCTCTAAGATAATAAAATTTCACGGTCCCAACAGTATTAATTTATAGAGGTTCTATTGTATGCATATATATGAAAAAAAAAATTCACTACCTTATCTATACATCAAAAACTTTAAATTTTTTTTGAAGCATTCAATATTAGCAATTAACATCAAACCATAATCCCCAAAGCCACATCATCAATTTAAAAAGGAAATACAAATAATCAAGAAACCACTAGTAAACAAAATACATTCCCATGTTCCCATGTACAAAAGAGGAAAAATGATTCCCACGACATAAAAAATAAATAAACAGACGAATACAGCTACTTCCAAAGGACAAACAAAATACAAAATTCAGAGAATTATAAATCACTCGAACACACTAACATTTCTTCGATCTCATCAAAAACAAAGAAACTACGTACGTACATACATACCACGATGGTGGCTCAAATTAGACGACCTCGATCACATCTTAAGCTTATTCTTTTGATGCCCAAACTTTGAGAAGAAATTAGCAAGAATTGCAAATAACGAAGCAATGCAGCACATTATCCACGACAAAAACATGATGATCGAATCCTTATATTTGGTCTTGGGCAGATGTGATCTGTCTGATTGCAGCAAAGCCCTATAAACAGCCTCTGTGATTGCAAATGCAGTTACCGGATCACATTCTTCAACAAGAATCCCTTGCTCGGTCAAGCATGCCACGTCGTAGGCGCCACTCGTCTCCGGTATACCTAGATATTCGCAGATTTTGAGCCTCCCCTCGATCCTATCTTCGGGGCTTAGGGCATCGCCGTGTGTTAGAATCAAGATCGGATTCTCATCTATCGTAACCAAATGCAATAAGATCACAATAGGGATTTCTAAGTGCAACATTTTAATGAAAAAATGTAACAAGTCTAGATAGGGAGAGTTGAATTAACATTGGATTCTCATATGTAGTAAATAAACATAATAATATCGTGCTACAAGAAAAGGGAATTGATGAGGCATTTCTAAGTGCAAGATTTGAATAGGAATTAGGAGGTGTGTTGAATATCAATTAAAAATTAAAATGATATATAATCTATGTCAATTTTAAAATGAAAGATTGTCCTAGTCAAGTTGAAATAATCAAAAAGGAAAATGCATGTTTGTGGGTTGTTTGCAGATGATCAAGATTTGACTAATCTTATCTAGGCAAATATCAACACGACTTTATAGACAAAGTAACATATTTTAATCATACACATAAAAAAAAGAAAATGATTCATGAAAAGGGTTCACAAAGATTAAAAAAACCATGAAAAAAAATTGAGATTAAAAATTGTTTTCACAAATCAGAATATATGATCATAAATTCTTGTTCTGATTTCATCTCATCTTGCATAATTAAAACAATGATCATAACATTTTTCAAATTAATTCATTATAAACAATGAAAAAACTTACTCAAATTTTTTATGCAGTCCAAACGAAAAAGTGCACTCAATGCCTCGATCGACTTCAAATCATTAGATTTGAAGGCCTCATGAATTTGCAATAAATCAGCCACAACCATTACACAATTGACCTTTCTCTTCACATATCTCGAACTATTCATAACCGTTGATCCCCCCTTAAATATATGATCATCTCCTGATCTATAACAAGGTTGGTTATGCTTAACGCCGTCAGTCATCCACGTTAAGACCTCGTCCAATCCTTCCTCCATGCGAATCTGGTCAAAACCTCTCGTGTCATAGACACACAATCCACTTCTTGGAGATCTCAAAACATTGTGTTCTTCGAGATACATAGTTGTGTAGCTTGATGATTCACCTAGTTTCATTAATTAGAAAGTAAGACATTATTATGAATCAAAATTGTGTATTGTGTGAAAATATAACATGCCCATATCGTTAAGTAATACACAAAGATACAAAATATGAAAAAAAAAAAACTTATGTAAGACTATAAGACAAGTCAATACATAAATTTAAATTCATATTAATTAATTTATTAGTGTTTAACAGGGTTTTGGACCCACAAGACAATCTTACACAAATAATAGGCTGAACCCCAAACCAAGTTTTTTTCTTTTTTTCCCTATACTTGTGTATATGGTCAATTTGGCATGATGGTAGAAATTCGAATAATAATATTACCCTCAATGATTTTTTTTTTTACAACCAATATAAATCACTAAAATATTACATACGACCATATAATTCATCAAGTGTAGCATTCGCATTCACAAGACTCTCTCATGCGAAAAATATAAATGAATAAAATATTACAAGTATAGCATCGAAAGTAGGTACCTGAAGTTTGAGCAAAAGGGATGAGGCCAGATCTTCCAAGAACACTATACATCAAATTAATCAAAGAGCTTTTGCCAGAAGAAACTAAGCCAGTCAAGAGAATAGTGATGAGAGGTGGAATATCAATGTCTTCTTTCTTGATTCCACCGACAGGAAGCCATAAATCTCCAGCTCTATAACTCAACAATTTATGTCTGAAATCATCAAAACCTTCGACAGAAACGAAGGCCAATCTGTCCATCTCTCTTAGGACTTTGATCCTTGGTGTTAAGTTTGAGATGTCTGAAATCTCAACCTTAAAATTGCCATTTTCGTCGTATTCTTCGAGGGTCTTCCACCAGTAGAATGATGATTTTGGCATTCCATTTTGGTCTTCATCGCTCGAAAATACTTGGTTTTTCATCTTTTGCCCGTCCATTATCTGGAATGGGATATGTGGGGCTTTTATTGGTTGAAATATTTTTTTGAAAAATATATTTTTCCACAAGTGATTTTGTTGCTATCCCCTCACACGATCTCATTTATTTGGAGAGTGGAAAGGATGTTAGATTATTAAATTATATAATGTAGTTTGACTTAGTGACAACAAATGGTGACAGGCTGTTTAAAAACTACTCTATCCATTTCCCAATAAATATTCTCAACCACCAAAATTTGTATTTCAAGATAGTGTGCGAATTTATTCTTTTTATTTCTGACTATTTAAGGAATAAATAGAATAGTTAAAAAAATTATCTAGAGTGCAAGTGTTTTTTTTTTTTAAGAATTACAATCAAGATTATCAAATAACCTCTACACCACCATACAGTATAGAGGTGAGACTACTACATCACACAAAGGTGGAACAATTACTCCACATAAAGTGGAAAAAATAAACAATACCACACGGGAGAGACTAAAATCCAAGATTTTTAGCTAAGTAGAGCACTTCCATCGGAAGCATAAATTTGATTGTTTGACATTATTTTCACATTGTTTTTTGAAATATGATATTTAATTAAAAACAAGATTTCTTTCAATTTGGAACACTTATTAGAGCACTTCCATCGGTGGGCTGGGGCGATGGCGCCCAAGGGCGGGCGGGCGTGGTGGGCGGGTGGGATAAAAGGGGACACGTGGCAGCATGTGGTTGGGCAACGGTTTATTTAATCGTTGCTCAACGGTAAAATTTTTTTAATTTAAAATTATAATTTTTACCTATAAATACTACACCTTATTTCATTCATTTTCACCCCATTCTCTACATTTCTATCTCAATTTTTTTTAAATTCTCTCTTCAACTTCTTATATTTTCGTGCAACAAATGAATCCGGAATCCCAATCAAAATTGGTCTTGGTTCGGTTCTAGTGATGCAAGTTTCGATCCCAATAATCCAAATTTCTATGGCAATTGTTAAACTATGAGAGAAACCATAACTGCAACTAAAAAAATAAAGAGAAGCTCAAATTTTATTGATGATTATTGCTCCTTTTTATAGAGTTGTTTACATAGGCTTCCGCTACAAGCTTTAACTTACTAACTGCTATGCTAACAGAAAGGTGCCACATCAACATAACTAACTTTGATTATTCAATACAACCCCTGCTGAAACTAAACTAGCCTTTTTCTAGAGGAAAACGATGTACAAGATGTTGAAACCTGACAATAGAAACAGGTTTTGTAAAAATATCAGCAAGCTGTTCGTCAGTAGGTACGTAGCGAACTGTAGCTCCTTTTTGAGTACTTTATCACGAACAAAGTGAGTGTCTATTTCAATATGCTTAGTGCGAGCACGCATCACTGGATTCGAAGCAATGACAACAACACTTTTATTATCACACCATATGATAGGAAGATGAGGGAGATTGAAACCAAGTTCATGAAGAAGAGATTTTATCCATATAACTTCAACAGATGAGTCTGCCAAGGCTCTATACTCAGATTATGTGGAGCTGCGGGAGACTACATTCTGTTTCTTGGAGCTCCAAGAAAGAAGATTGGAGCCAAGAAAAACGCAGTAACCACCGGTAGATTTTCGATCATCAATAGAGCCTGACCAGTCAGCATCAGAGAAAACTTTGAGGTGAAGGTAAGGAGATGAATGAAAAGCCAGACTGTGGTTTATAGTCCCTTTGAGATAGCGAAGCAACCGTTTGCAAGCTTTCCAATGAAATTCAGTGGGAGTTTGGAGATATTGACTCAGTTTGTTAACCATGTAAGCGATATCAGGGCGAGTGAGTGTAAGGTATTGGAGAGCTCCTACTGTACTTCTGTATAAGATAGGGTCAGAGAAGGGTGGACTGTCAGATTTAGAGAGTTTGGAACTAGTGTCATATGGAAAGGGTTGGGGTTTGCAGTCTGCGAGATTTGTTTTGGCTAAGAGATCACAGATATATTTTGACTGGTTGAGAAGGTAGGTGTTTGATGAAGTTTTGAAAACATGGATACCAAGAAAAAAATTGACAGTTTCTAGGGTTTTGAGAACAAATGCTTTGGAGAGACTTTGAATAATCTGAGATATGAGAGTAGAATCTTCACCAGTTATGAGAATATCATCTACATAAACTAAGAGTAAGATTAACTTTCCATTCTTCCTCATGTGAAAGAAAGAGTGATCAGATGCTGAAAAAACGAAACCACAGCTTAGAAGATAGGATTTAAGCTTGTCATACCATGCTCTGGGTGCCTGCTTGAGACCATAGAGAGATTTTTTAAGTTTGCAGACATGGTGTGGATATGTAGGATCCACAAATCCTTCGGGTTGCTGCATATACACAGGGCTATCAAGAGTGCCATTAAGAAAAGCATTGTTGATATCAAGATGCTGGATATCCCATTTAAAAGTAGCAGCAAGAGAGAAAAGTAATCGCACTGAGACTGGCTTCACAACAGGACTGAAGTTTTTTCATGAAGTCAATACCTGCTCTTTGTTAAAAATCTTTGGCTACCAGCCTTGCTTTAAGCCTATCAATGGAACGATCAGCGTTTTGCTTGATCCTAAATACCCATTTACACTGGATCAAGTTCATATCAGGAGAATATGGTACAAGTTCCCATGTGGATTTTTCATCAATAGCATGTATTTCCTTCTCCATTGCTTTATACCAGCCAGATTTGGTAAGTGCATCAGAAGTAGATATAGGTAGAATGACAGTAATAACAGTAGTACCAGATTTATCAGTGTGTGCTGTAAAGACTTTGGGTTTATAAATCCCACATTTTGCTCTTGTGCGCATATGATGATGGTTGATAAGAGGAGGATGGTTTGATGCAGGAGAATGGTGGGAGGTGTGAGAAGTTGGGGAATGTGGAGAATGATGTTGAGAATTATGGGAAGATGCATGGTGAGAGTTTGGTGGAGAAGCAGAGTTAGAGTGAGTGGATGAGTGTGAGGAAGAAGGAGAAGATGGTGGAGATTGAGGTGGAATAACTGCAGGTATAGATGGTAGAGACATAGGAGAAGAGGTAGAGAGTTGAGATTGAGATACAGATGGAGATGAAAAAAGCTGAGAGTAAGGAAAATCAGTTTCATTGAATAGAACGGTTCTAGCAACGTAGAAATGGGACTATAACGAATCTGCCTGATGGATGTAAGCATTTATAGCCTTTGTGAGTGGGACTATAACCAAGAAAAAGACATTTTGAGGACCGAAATTGCAGCTTGGAGGTGTTGTATGGTCGTAGAAATGGAAAACAACTGCAACCAAAGGTCCTAAGAAAGGTACAATCAGGAGGGATGTTAAAGAGTTTCTGAAATGGTGAGATGTTGTTTAAGGAATGAGAAGGTAATCTATTGATGAGATGTACAGCTGTGGTGAAAGCATCCTACCAAAATTTCCGAGGAAGGGAAGCAGAGGCAAGAAGAGTGAGACCTAACTCTGTGATATGTTTGTGTTTTCTCTCTGCTCTGCCATTTTGTTGGTGAGTGTGAGGGCAAGGGTGTCTGAAAATGATGCCTAGTTTTTCCAACAAAGGTTTTAGTGTTGGCTTTTATCTTGGTTTGAAATTGTCTTTCAACAAAGGAATTAAAATTGAGAAAGATGTTGTATACTTCAGACTTGAGAGTGACAGGAAATATCCAAGTAAACCTAGTATAGTCATCTATAAAATGAATATAGTATTTGAAACCATCAGAAGATACAGTTGAGCTTGGTCCCCAAAGATTTGTATGAATTAATTGAAAAGGAGCAGTGGTTTTAACAGTGGTAGAGGGAAAAGTCATACAATGAATCTTACCTACAACACATGCCTCACAGAAAGAAGATTTTGACAAAGATACATTGAGATTCATTGTTTTCAAGGCTGTGCTAAGAACATTACTACATGGATGTCCTAGTCTATTATGCCAAAGTTTTACAGCATCATTTTGAGTGGCAAACAGACATCTAGGAGCAGACTTGGATTTATTTATGGAAGCAGAAAAACCTGGAGTTGGAGACCGATGAAGAGAAGATAGATTCAAGTGGTAGAGACCTTCCTTAAGAGTGCCCTCCAGTAGGATTTTGTTGGTTAATTTGTCCTTGACAAAACAAGAAGAAGAGTGAAATTCTAGGTAAACACTATTATCTGCAGTAAACTTGGATATACTGAGTAAACTATTAGTGATATGGGGAACAAAGAGAACATTGCTAAGGAGAAGAGATTGAGAGGAGTTGAGCAGTACCTATGTGAGTTATTGGTAGCTGTGATCCATTACCTACTGTGAGAGTGTCTGGACTATGGTATGGTAATTGGATTTGAGGTTTGCAAAATCTCAGGTGACATAAGCTGAAGCACCAGAGTCCAAGTACCATTCAGAACCTGTAGAAGTGTGAGATGTAGGAGAAATGGTGTAGGCTGTGGGCTGTGGGCTGTGGTGGTGTGGAAATTTGTGAAGTATGGTTGGATGTGTGGTAGGGAGGTGTGGAATAGACAGCTATGTGATTTTCTGTGTGACTGAAATGTGCTTGAGGTGATGATGTTTGGGTATTATTAGTGGGAGGAAATCCAGTGAAGCTAACATCAAAGCGACGAAAACATTTTAAAGCAACATGATTAGATTTGCCACATAATTGACAGATAGGTTTATTGCTATTATTGCCATTATACCTGCCGCCGCCTCTACCACGATTACCTGATCCACGGCCACCAAACCGATCACCACGGCCTCGATTTCCAAAATTTTGATGATAAACAACATTTGCTTGAGGATTCTGAGTTGCGGAGTACCAGCTAAGAAGGCAGTTGCAGGTGTGGATGAGGCTTGATTCTTAATACGAATCCCATGAGTTTGTAAGGCGAATTGCACTTCATCGATCATGAGTTCTTCGCAGCATGATTGAAGAAAGACGCTAATACTCTCAAACTCAGGTCCTAATCCAGCGATAATGTATTTCACCAAATCTGATTCTGATATTGACTGACCAATGCTGAAGACACTACAAAAAAACTCGCATTTACCCACTGAAATTACCGACGGATAACTTCCGACGGAAAAAAGGCGGGTTGGCGCAGAAAAATTTTCCGACGGATATTTCCGTCGGTAGGGTTAACGATGGACATATCCGTCGGAAAGGTTCTATTTATCGAATTAAAATTATTATTAATTTTACCGACGGATTATTCCGTCGATAATTACCAACGGAATCACGTCCGTCGGTAATTACCGACGGAATAATCCGTCGGTATATTTTAATCAGGCAAAAAATTTTAAATAAAAATCATATTAAATTAACGACGGAATATCCGTCGGTAATTACCGACAGAATCACATCCGTCGGTATATTTTAATCAGGCAAAAAAATTAAATAAAAATCCTATTAAATTAACGACGGAATATCCGTCGGTAATTACCGACGGATTTTGATCTGTCGGTAATTCTCTGATATACTCAGCAGCGGGATCCCTTTCCATCATTCGCTGAAGCCCTAATTTTCCCTTCCCCCAATCTCGCCGTCGTCACCGCCGTCCCGTTCCGCCGCCGCTGCTGTTCCTCTCTCTCTCTCTCTCCTTCCTCTCTTTCCCTCTACATCTTCGTCGTCCGCCCTCCTTCCGGCCTCGTCACCCAATCGGACCGTCGTCCGGCCAATCGAACCTCTGTCGTCGTTCTCCTTCCCTCGTCGTCGGTTGTCGGGTATAGTCCAAGTATATATGTGTGTGTCTCTCTCTCTCTCTCAGCTCCTTTACTGCCGCCGGTGCACTTGCTCAGCCCCGTGCCACCGCCGGCCGTTCTCGTCACCGGTAAGTTTCTCTTTTTCTCTCTCTCTGTGTCTCTCTCTATGTGTGTGTCTCTCTCTCTCTCTGACTCTTTGTTCTCTGCCGGAGCGGCAGCCATGTCGGAGCGCCACCGCATCGCTGCCTGGATTTCTTCCCGACTTGCCGGTCAATCCTGCCCTTGGTTAGTTTCTCTGTCCCTCTTTTCTCTTTGTCGGATTATCTCGAACACATTGGCTACCGCTAACCGGATTGTCGAACCAGGAGAGTTTGAATTAATGCTCATGTTTGGGGATTTTAAGGTTTTTTTGGTTTGTTGTTGTTCTGTTATGTTCTATTCTATTCTGTCTTGTTTTGGTTTATGATCTGATCTGGTCATGTTTTAACCTTTTCCTTTGCTGGTTTGAATTAATGCTCATGTTTGGGGATTTTAAGGTTTTTTTGGTTTCACTTAAATACACATGTTCTGATTTTTATTTCAGGAAGTGTAGAAAAAGATGGAGGAAGTAGTGCAGAGGCCACCTCAAGGACCAAAAAATTTGATTGAAGAGGCGGCAAAGAAGTAGAAGGCTGAAGAGATGAAAAAAATAAGCGTTTGATTGTTGAGAAGCAAATCATTTGCTTCATTATAAATGTTCGGAGAATTATTGTCATTATGTAAAATTTTCGAAAACAAATTTATGATACATTATATAATGAATTATCAAATTTATATATTTGGGTTTGATTATATCTTTTGAGATTGGTTTATAGATTTTGATTGTTACATCTTTAATCATGAAAATAAAATTAAAAAAATAAAAATTAAAAAAAATTAAAAAAATATTTAAAAATCCGTCGGTAATCCGTTGGTAAATTTCGGCAACGAATTATTTGACGAAAACAATGGCGACAGAACATCCGTCGGTATTCCGTCGGTAAATATCCCCGACGGATGAAATCCGTCGGTAAATATTTAGCGTCGAGCAAATTTCTGACGGTGCATTTCCGTCAGTAAATCCGTCGGTAACTGTTTTACCGACGGATTTTATGAGTTTACCGACGGAAAGTTCCGTCGGTAAAACATGATTTTTTTGTAGAGAGAGTTGATCCGAAATTCCTCGAAACTTTAGGATATAATCATCGATTGAAGAATCTTCTTTCTTCAATGTTTGAAGCTGAAATCGGAGTTGAGCAGATCTCGCTTTGGATTGAGAATGGAACATTGTTTCAAACGTGTTCCAAAGCTGCACAGAAGTAGTGCATCGACCTACATAGCCAATCATAGATGACGATAGAGATGCAAGGATCCAGCTGAAGACGAACTGATCGCGACGCAACCATGGGAGATATGCAGGATTTTGACGTCGATCGGACGAACTTGACTCAAGGAATTGAGATGGAGCAGAGTTTTGAAGAAGCACATCATCAAAACCATAAGCGCGCGCTGTTGCTTGAACTTGAGTTTTCCAGAAGCTATAATTTGTACGATCTAGTTTCACACTTATAGGATGAATAGCAGGTAGATTTGGAGCTGTAGCGGAGGAATCCATGGCTGGAAGATGTAGATCTATGGAAATAACCAGAAAATCTGATGATTTGCGCGGAAGAGAGAAAGGATCTAGGCGTGAGAATCACGCAGAAAAAATTGGCTCGATACCATGTTAAACTATGAGAGAAACCATAACTGCAACTAAAAAATAAAGAGAAGCTCAAATTTTATTGATGATTATTGCTCCTTTTTATAGAGCTGTTTACATAGGCTTTCTTCCGCTACAAGCTTTAACTTACTAACTGCTATGCTAACCGAATGCTAACAGAAAGGTGCGACATCAGCATAACTAACTTTGATGATTCAATAGCAACTTTCGACCTCCATCCTTTCAAAACGTCTCCACCACCACCCCCAACAGTCCTCAATTTCTGGCGGGTTACGATTCCGTGCCGCAATATTCACCCGATTCCACCTACGAGGTGGGAGAACTACGATTCCGTGCCTCAGATCTAACTTTATCTCAAGTTGACTTTGACTCTGCTGTGCTGGTGACTCTGAGCTGTCTTTAAACTCTGCTGGATCTTTGACGCTGAGCTGAGCCTTGAACTCTGCTGGGTCTTAACGTAGAGCTGAGTTGTCACACGAGCTAGGTCTTTCCTACAGCTGTGTCTGGAAGAACTTGATCGTCTTGAATCTGGATAACGTTACTTATCACTCGACTTGGCTTACCCTGCTGTGATGTGTACTCAGCTGGGTCTTCTGCTGTCTTCAGCGACCACCTGTAAACTTAGAAACTCTATAAGCTCAAACAGGTGAGCTGGAAAAACACTTGGGCTTGTGCAAACATCTACTCGGTTGGGGTCAGCTGGGTTTTGGTATCACTTCAAAACTCTATTAATTTTCCCAACAATTTCCCTCTTTTTGATGATGCCAAAATCCCAAGTTGGAAAAACAAATTGCTTCCCCCTTAACAGGAAACGGGGTTTCATAAGAATAAACATTCACAGCAGGTTAACATATTCAGAGCCTGGACAAAGAGAGATTGTCTTCAGGTTGATTTTGATAAAACGAACTTTTTCATTAATACGAAGAAATTTTTACAGCTTTCTAATTACAAAAGAAAGTTCAAAAGAAAATTCCCAGTTGGCTGGGTCTTCAGCTTTGCTGCTTCCTTTGTTCATCAATCTGATGGTCAGTCTTGAGACCATATCTGTTGAAGATGAACTCTTCCAGCTCCTTCCATTCTGCTTGATTCTTTGATTTTGAAATTCTTCTTTCACCAGCCCAGTGATTAATTTCTTTGATAATTTGGGCTTTGTCAGGAAGGTTCGTTCCAGCTAGAGATGGAGGCTTTAACTGTTTGACTTTTGGAGCCTTCAGCTGGATGTTGTTACTCTTGGCATATAGGGCAATTGATCTTGCCATCATTGGATCTGTCTCATGAAGTTCGAGGAAGTAATCCTGGAAAGCAGTTTCTGGATCTATGCCTTTGAATTGATTCAAGTAGTAGAATTCTTTGATGAATTCTGATTTGCAACTTTCCCAGTTTTCATTGAAATCGTCTGGGTTCTTCTTGTCGGCTGAGGCTGGTTGGATTTGTTTCTTCTTAGCTTGCCTGTAGCTCTGCCTTTTCTTCTTCTGCTTTTTCTCAGCAGGCTTGAGCGATTCAGCTTTCTTTTTGATAATTTTATCCAGCTCTTGCATTTCTTTTCTTTGCTCGTTGTGGAAGTTACACAGCCAGTGATAGTCTTTGTATTCTTCAGGCTTGTGTCCACAGGCTTTGGCAAGAGCAACCATCTTCTCTCTCCATGTCTCTTTGACTGCTTTGGCTGGTGCAGATGGCTCTGTCTCTTCTTCATCCAGCTCTTTGGCAAAATCGTCGATTTCCCTCTGAATTTGCTGCACAGGTTCCCCCTTAGCTGCAGCTTCCCTCTCACTTGTTTTTCCAGCTTCACTCTTATCTTCCCCCTTTTTGGCATTATCAACAAGGGAGGCAGAGAGGTTGGCAACTGTTGCGCTGAGCTTGGAAAGAATACCTTCAACATCAGCGATCTTGGCTGAGTTGTCAGCTGTGACGAGGTTCGGTCGGGCATTCTTCTTCTTCGGCTACGGCGAGCATCCAGATCTTTATATAGGTTGAAGAGTTGGCGGATGTCAGCGCTGTTGGAGAGAGTGGTCTTTTTGAGAGCTTCCACCTGGCTTGAAAGATTTGCAATGTCGTCAACCAGTGGAGCTTGAAGGTTTGAGATGATCTCAGGGACTCTCTTCTCTAGATGAATTGACTGATCAATTTGTTGAGAAACGAGAGATTGCCTGAGATCTTGACTGGTGCTTTCTTGAAGATTTTGAACAAAATTATGGACTTCATCGATTGTCCGTTGTTGTTCTCGAACTTGACAGTCGAGAGCTGAGAATCGCATGATGACGTCGACTTGATACTTCAGTCTGTCCTGAAAGAGAATTTCTTCAACCTCTTTGGATATTGCTTCTTTCATTGCGGTTGAGAGCTTGACAGCTGAGTCAGTTTGAGTTCCAGATTCAACATGACTGGGTTTGTCTGCCTCGAACTCGACCAGTGAGCGAGTGTCATCGGCAATTGGACTCTGTGGGGCAGCTTCGGTTGGCTCAACTGTTGCATTAGTTGGCCCTTCTTCAATCATCATTGCCTCAGCTGTGTCGGCAGGGACAACTTCTTTGGCAAGTTCAGCTGCGACTTCTTTGGATTTGACAGCTCCAGAAGATGTCTCCCATCCAGCTGCTGTAAGGAGCTTGTTGGCAGATTCCCATATTTCAGCTGGGTACGGCTTGGGGTACAGCTGAGATACTTCAATTATACCTCTGATGAGATCATTCTGGTGTAAGTATGCATCCTCCAGACTTCCAAAGCCAAAGGTGTGCTGGAGGCGTGCTTCATCTGTCTTCAATTTCTCATAAGAGAGAGTCTCTATCAGCTGCTCATTCTGGTACCAAGTTGCCATCTTGGTAGCCAGATAAAACTTGAGTTCTCCAACTTTGACGAGGGCGATGGGCAGGTGCGCCAGAATCGGATACTGAGTTAGAACACTCTTGATCCCTGCAATGCGCAAGTCCTCGTACATGGCTTCCATAAAGGCTGAGCCAGTGGAGTTGAGTGATGGAGAGGCAGTAGAATCACTCTCTTCTGATTCTATGGTGTTTTGAGGAATAGGTTCAAATGGGTTCACAGTAGGCTGTGAAAAAGTATCAGCCAACTGCGAGGGCGATTGAATTTCGGGTGAAAGTTGTTTTGGGGATGAGCTGGGATTAGTGGAAGAGGGTTCAACTTGGGTGTCAGCTGGCTGTGAAGGAGCTTCAGCCAGTTGAATATCTTCCTGCTCTTTTACAGGAGATGGCTCTTTGGTTGGAGAGCTGGGTGGAGGGGAAGATTGTTTCGGCGGAGAGCTGTGAGGTGGTGAAGGCTGGGGTGAGCTCCTTGGATTATCCAGCTCGTCCTCTGAGCTGGATGACAATCCATCATTCAATCCCATCTCGGCCAGGATGTTTGATCCGTATTGATCGAAGGCCGACACTGGCTGTGGAGAGAGAATCACCATTGCTTGACTTGGAATGACAGCTGTTTTCTTTTTCTTCTCAGCTGGACCTCCAAACTTGGTTTAAGTCATTGCCTTCCTCTTTCTTTGTTTCTTCTCAGCTGGAACTTCTGTCTCTGTTCCTTCCAGCTGCTTCTTGCCTTTGCTCACAGCAGGCTGTTTCTTCAGAAGATAATTGACTTGACTTATTCTCTGGAAAAGAATCTTCGTTTCTGGAAACGGTTCTGAATCAGCCCACTTTACTGTGTGCCCTTTCACAGCTTGCTCTATCAAGAAATAAATTTTGGAGCAGAGATACAATGGCTCTGTGGATGAGAACGTCGTCCTGGTGGAGTTGAATTTGATCTTCTCAGACTCCTTGACCAGACGGTTGAGTAAGAAGTCAAACCAGTTGACGTTTGCGCCTTTGATCATGGCAATCATCGGCTTGAGCTTTGGAATGCTGATCTCTCCTTGAGATCCAGCTATCCCTAAGATGCATTTTTACGTGATATCCAGCAGCAGCCTGTACTTTGGCTTGAGCAGGAGCTTTGACATGCTTGCTCTGTAAGGCTCTGGGGAGATAAGCATCTCTCTGCTGAGAAATTCATCCACTTCTTCACGACTGTAATCATCTGGGATGAATCCTCCTTCTCTGGGTAGGTTGAACACCTTTCGTAGCATCTTGTTGAGTTTGATATTGACGGTTGCTGAATCAAACTTTCCATCTTCGCCCTTGACGATCATGTCAAATGAAGATGAGTAGAAGCCGTCTTCATCAATGATGTTGAGGTAGAAAAGTGCTGCATCTCTCTTTAGCAACGGCTTGGGCATGGAGATTGCCCACAGCAAGAGACCGGAGTCTGCAACTAGATCCACCGTCTCTTTTAACTCTGAAACATGGAGGTTGGAGGTGGACAGAATACTCTCAAATGATAGCTTTGTCATTAGAGCTTCAAACTGGTTCATCCCTGCGGTTGATTTCTTGGGTGCCATTTCTGCAATCTGTTGAATTTGATCGTGCGAAGACTTTGCAGAAAATAGATAGAGATTTTGAATCTTGAAATTTACAGAGATAGAGATGAAGGAAGAAAGGATCCGCGTATCTTTTCCATATATATCAACTGCCATATAGGATCAACGGTTGAAATTGAATCAGTTGATATTCTGATCAACGGCTGGGAGAGATTCACTCATCACGTTTTGCTGACGTGCTTTCGGCGAGTGTGTTACAAACGCGCGTGAGGCAGTTCAAACGTTTGATGTTCTGCCTCGATTCTGCCGTGCTACAGTACTATGCAGACTTTATAATTAATGCGACGGGAAAGGAAACTTATCAAACAATTCAACTAAGGAATATATGTCCGCTTCACATAAGAATTCAAATTTATTGAATATTATATTCCTCAGAGCAATAAATGCATGAGACGTAAACCGGTCAGCTTGGACACAGTATCCAGCTGATATCACAGCGGTCTTCCCCTTTGTTTGATTGACAGTTCTCCTCAGCTGAGTATTTGGAGATTGGCTTAAATTTCCTTCAGCTGAGTTCCCTTTAGCTCTTCGACTAGATCTGCCCACGGGCCCTGAACCGGCGGTTCCGGGCCCGAGCCCGCCGGTTACGGTTTCACCGGAGAGTGAACCGTAGCCGGCCCGTGTACACTGTACATGGTTACGGGCCGGGCTTTTTAACCGGCGGTTCCGGGCCAGTGTAAAACCCGCCGGTTCCGGTTAAAAACTGGCCCGGTTTTTAATTTTTTTTCTTATATATATATATATATATATATATATAACATTGAAAATTAAGAAAATGAAACATAAATGAAAATGAACTAGTTTTTCATTAATACTTGAAAATTAAAATAAACATGACTAAATAGAAATTACAAGTACGTGAAAATTAAATTAAAGATTGTTTTTGTATTTTTGGAGCACTTTTTTCAACTTTTGTAATTTTTTTTTTGTAATTAATTGTTGTATATATATATCTTAAGACAATATAAGCAAAAAAAATTAAATTTTACTTAGTAGTCATTGAATAAAAATATTAAATCATTTCTCATTAATATTGTTGAAATTACAACACTTGAAAGTTGAAATGAAAAAAAAGGGAAAAAAAAGACTTGAGCTCAATTTTAATATTAAAATTGAGTTGCCTACGTATCCTCATAGAGGAATCAAAGTCCACGTAGTTCGATTACATTACATTACTCCCTACTCCCTAGTAGTTCTCGTCCACCGATCGATCACTCTCGGTGAACTCTTCGTTTGGGCTCTCGTCGCGATCATCCCAATCGAGCTCTTGAGCTCTAAGGTCGGCCCTCGACCAATCATCAAGCAACATTGTGGCTTCAATGTTTCTTGGTTACATCGTTGATCTTCTTTGGTCCAACATGAGTCCGCCAATGCTAAAAGCTTGTTCGACCGAGACGGTGGATGCGGAGACGGCAAACAACTCTTTCGTCATGATAGAGAGTACGGGATACTCCGTTCTCTTTGACCACCACTTCATCACGTCGATTTGTGGAGCACTATCTTCAACACCAAAAACAAAACGACAACCCAAATACATATCTAATTCACTATTACATTGGCCCCTAGGGAGTTCATAAGATCTATCTTGGTACATGCTACTTAATTGTTGAACTAAGGGATCTAAGGAGTTTAAATCAAGTGGTATAAATGAAGAGGTAGAAGTAGAAGAAATAGGTGCATTCATGTCAAGATCAATACCATGAGTCATCCTATATTCGGCAAAAAGAGATCTTAAAGTTCTTTCTAAATCATCTTTTATTTGAGTAACATTAGGAATATCAAAGAAAATTATTTCTCCATCAATTCGTACATTTAAAAAGTCCATTTGCTTAAAAGCATTATAATAAATATCTAACATTTGACAAACACCATCATATTTCCATTTAGGATCTAAGCACTTAGCTACTAGAAAAACATCCGGAATATTTCTAAAATATTTTAGCCATTTTTGAACCATAAAATAAATCACACCTTGCAAATTGGGTTTACTAAAACAATTTTTAAAGCTAAGTGCAATATACATGCAATGTTCCAACACACGAACGGAAGTACAATAATAAACACCCGATAATTGAACGGTGGCATTATTAAAAACCTTTAACAATTGATATAAATCCATGCATTGGTCCCAATAAGAAAGTAATAAAGTCAATTGAACCGTCGCAAATTCTTTTCTAAAAAATTCGCATAAATAATCTTTATACTCTAAAGTAGAATTAAGCATTTCATAAGTGGAATTCCAACGATGTGATACATCTCTAACAAAACTCCTATGTTGAATATTCTTATGACGACAATATTTTTGCCATTTTTTACCTAAAGTTATATTTGTATGCAAAAGGGCAACGGCTTTTCTAATTGGCATAACCGATTCATTAAAAATTTCAAGTCCATCTTGAACACATAAATTCAAAATATGACAAATGCATCTACTATGAAAATATTTTCCTTGGAAAGATGGATTACATGCTTCAATGAGTTCGGGAATACTAGCGGTGTTGGCGGATGCATTATCAAAACCAACCGAAAATACTTTATTAATCAATTGGTATTCATTTAAAACGGTTATAATTATTAAAGCAATATTAGTGGCCGTGTGTGGATCATCGAACTCCCTAAATGCAATTAAACGTTTTTGTAGTATCCATTTATCATCAACCCAATGACATGTTATTCCCATGTAATTATTTTGATGAAAACAATCCGTCCAAATATCGGCACAAATAGAAACTTTATGGTCTAAGTTTATCAAATATTTCATTAATTCCATTTTTTTATCAAAAGCTTGTCTTCTAATTCGTCTAAGCATATTACTTCTACTAATTTTTTTAGCGGCGGGACAATATGCATCTTTTATACTTTCTTGATAGGTTATTTTATCGGCAAATGTAAAAGGTTGTTTTTCCATAGCACAATATCTAGCCATAACATCTTCGGCATGTGGATGATCATATTTAAATAAAGGGTGAGAAGACGTACCCGTCGCCGAGAAAGCGGTGCCACGAATTTGAGTTTGTGTTGATGCAATCCCGTATTCTCCCGGATGACACGTCTCCATGTGTCGCCTTAGTGTGCCATAGCCTCCTCCATGCGTCCATTTGTAGACGTTATTGCAATAGTTGCAATAGGCGTTGTATTTTGGAGGATCTCCGGGCTTGTCGCTAGGTGTCGGGGCTCTAGGCATTTTTTTAAAATGCTTAGTAAAGATATCCGACACAAGAGGTCGACCCGTCGGTTTGTTTGGCGGCGCTTCGACTTCTTCTTCTTCTTCGTTGGATTGTTCTTGAGATTGCCGAAGCATCTCCTCCTCTTGACGATGAACTTGCTCGGCAAACTCTCGATCCTCTTGTTGTTGAAGTTGTTCCGCATACGCCCTTGATATTTCTTCGGCGGCCATTGCTCGAGCTTGCCGAGCCGATCTTCCTCCTCTTTTGGATCGAGGAGGAGCATTGTCTTGATTTTCGGCAACGCCTTTGCCCTTATCGACACGAGAGGAGGTCGACATTTTGGAATATTGTTATGGATGGATTGGTGAAGTGTGTGGTGAGAGAAGTTGAGAACTTGAGCACAAAATTAACACAAAAATGAAGAATTTGAGCAACAAATAATAGATTGAATGCTTGAAATTAAATAGAGAGATATGAGAATTGGTGTGATTATTTGAGAGATTATAGTGTGGTATTTATAGGGTAAAATGGGGGGGAAGGGAGGGGGAGAGGGCAGCAGCAACGGCTATTTTTCTAGCCGTTGAGCTGCTGCCATTGATGCAGCTGCTGTGCTGCTGTGCTTGCTGTCTTCTTCCCGTTGGAACCGGCGGTTCCGGTTCCGCCGATTAACCGGCGGTTCCAACGGTTAACCACCAGTTTTGACCGTTCGAACCGGCGCCACGTCACATTTTTTTTTTTTTAATAATTCCGGTTAACCGCCGATTTTAACTGGCGGTCACGGTTTGAACAAAGGCAGGCCCGGAACCGGCCCTTGAGCTCACGGTTCCGGTTACGGTTCCGGCCCGTTGACTGCCGGGCCGGTTAAAAAACCGTTGACCGGCGGGCCGGTTCCGGTTAGGCCCGCCGGGCCCTCCAGTTTGGGCAGGTCTATCTTCGACTGATGTCTAGCTGAGCTTGATTCCCTTTTTGGCTGGGAAATCCTTTTGAACTGAGCTTTGGGATCCAGCTGAGTTTGTTCCCCCTCAGCTGGATGAGCTTTTCTTTGTCCGGTTTGAGCAGTCCAAATAATCCACACATCATTTTGATTGCTCCGCTGGATCAGGTTTCCCTTTAGCTGGTGATACCAGCTGAGTTTTATCTCGGTGAGTGCATCCTGTTGGGTATTCTACTTTATTTTTCAGAATCTTTCCAGCTATGTAGAATTCCCCCTTGATATGATAGTAGGTGGCTTTTTCTTCAGCTGCATCCTACTTCCTTGAGCGGATTTTCTCATTATTGGCTCATTCATTTGATAAGGTCAGCTGTCCCAAATCCAGCTGATTCATCTGCTGCTTCTGAATTCTTCTCTTGAGACCAATGTACTCAGCTGTACGTCTGGCTGAATCTTCATTTATGTATCCAGCTGTCTTTATTTCACAGCTGGTCCCAGTCAGCTAGCTGGGTTTCTTCATTTTCTTCATCGGTTGATTCAATAAGATGTTTCAGACATTTTAATCAGAGCAATCATCCTCATCTGAGTCGGAGAAGGAGATTTGATCATCATCCGTTTCGCTTGATTCTAACCTTTTATCCTTTCTTCGGAAGGATGACTCAGCTGGGTTTTTCTTTGGATAGAGTTGCTTGTCGTGATGATCCTTCACGATATTCTTGTACCTTTCCTTGCTTTGTTCCAGCTGATTAATGCTCCGTACAAGCATGGTAACTTCTTCGTTCAATTCTTCTTTGCTCATATTTCTGTGCTCCTTGTTGGTCCTTTCAAGTTGAGCTGATTGAGCTTCTTTTCTTGGCTTGATCCTCAGCTCTGCTTGATTCATTCTGCTGGATGAATCTCTGCTTGTGATCCCCAGATAAAATTCGTTGGCCTTCAAGATGGAGAACAATTTTTCCGTCTCCATGCTGCCAAGATCAGTTCTGCTTTGGTGAACCACTTTGTGTGTACACCATTCTGAGGAGAGAGCTGCAAGAACTTTCAAGTTCTTATCTCGAACTGTATATTTTCCAGTTCGGATCGTCTCGATCTCGATGACGAGGTTGGAGAATCTAAGCTCCATTTGCTCGATGGACTCGTAGGGGAGTTGCTTGAAGTTATCGAACTTCTGGCATGCAACTGAGAATTTGTTCTCTTGAATTTCCTCTGAGCCTTCACTCAGCTTGGCTAGAGTGTCCCACATCCCCTTAGCTGTCTCGCAGTTGATGATCTTGCTGAGATAAGCGTTCGTCACTGTTGAGGAGATGACGTTGCGAGCGTAGCTGTCCAAACCAGCTTGTCTTCTTTCTTCTGGAGAGTACTCCCTTTTGGGCTTCACAACTTGACGGAGTACTGGTTCAGCTCCAGGTAAGGTTTCTGCTTGTCTTTCTGATTTCATGATGATGATGGGTCCGTCAGTGATAACCTCCCACATCATATCGTGATGCGCGCTCAGAAAGCTTTTGAGTCGAAACTTCCAGATCTGATAATCATCGACAGAGAATGTCGGAAGATTACTGCACAGGGAAGATTCCATGACAGTATGCAATATAATGATTTTTTTTAAAAAATTTGAAACTTTGAAGGATCTGTTCAGGTGACCACTATCAGCAAAGAGGCTGACTTGACACAGAAAAAGTGATCTTTTGAACCACTGCTCTGATACCAATTGATGGTCCCAAGACGGATACCTTGGTGTAGAGGGGGAGTGAATACACCAAGATTTAAAAAATTTTCCAATTAAAACTCTTTTGAGTGAGCTGGCTGTGTTCGATCCAGCTGGAAGGCAGCTTGATCGACACAGCTGGTTGTGTGCGGAATGTGGTGGGATTTTGGAAAGTCCGTCTGTTGCTTCAAATATATTGCAAAGCTTTGTTTCTCTTTTCAGTTAGTCAGTTTATGCAGCTTGAAGTAATGCTTATGATGGGTTAGCTGGATGCATGAATAAACAAGAAAGAACAAAGCAACTTAACGTGGTTCGGAGAAACTACTCCTACGTCCACGACCAGAAACCTCTGGTAATCCACTAAGGATACCACTGACTTTTCGCGCAGTCAGCAAGTGTTGCAGCTTAGTTCCTCAAGCTGGATACAAGTTTACGCGTACTGTATCGAAACGTAACCAGACTGTTTACGGGCACAGCTGAAGCCTACATTCAGTTTACGGGTACTGAAGAACCTAACCTGTAGTTTACGGGTACTACAGAACCATAACCTTAACCTAACCTTTATCTGGGTTTGAGTTTGGGGTTTCCAACTATGAACGAGTTTTTACAATGAAGAACTTTGAGTATGATGAACTCGTTCAAACTAGGCTTAAGATGGGAAGGATTATATGCCTAGATACTAGTAGGAGAGAGCTTCAGCAGCCTGAGAATGAATAATAACTCATAAGGATGACGGCTGCTGGATCTTGAAGCTTTTCTGAGAGATCTCTTGATCTTTGGTTAGACTTCTTTCAATGAAGTATGTTGATCTCTCTTGAGTATATTCTCTCGTCACTTCTCATCGTCTGATGATGAAGAAGACTTCTATTTATAGGGAGAGCTTAGAACTAGCCGTTGGAAAGAGCCGTTCTGAATCTCTACCTAACTTCTGACAGGATTGACTTGTCTTCTTCCTTGATTTCCTCGTAAAGCAATCCTAGGTCTGACTTCTAGGTGCTGAGGTGTCGAGTTCCTGATGGTCCAGATCAGATCTGACTTTATCTCAAGTTGACTTTGACTCTGCTGTGCTGGTGACTCTGAGCTGTCTTTAAACTCTGCTGGATCTTTGACGCTGAGCTGAGTCTTGAACTCTGCTGGGTCTTAACGTAGAGCTGAGTTGTCACACGAGCTGGGTCTTTCCTACAGCTGTGTCTGGAAGAACTTGATCGTCTTGAATCTGGATAACGTTACTTATCACTCGACTTGGCTTACCCTGCTGTGTACTCAGCTGGGTCTTCTGCTGTCTTCAGCGACCACCTGTAAACTTAGAAACTCTATAAGCTCAAACAGGTGAGCTGGAAAAACACTTGGGCTTGTGCAAACATCTACTCGGTTGGGGTCAGCTGGGTTTTGGTATCACTTCAAAACTCTATTAATTTTCCCAACAATTTTTGTAATTTTTACCAACAAAAAATGAGAGATTTTAAAATGTTCCTAGGGTCATTCATCCGTATGTAACAGGATGTTACACAATGACATAATAGATAATCGGGCTTCAAAATTTTTTAGTGAATCTCTCAAAAAAATAAATAAATAAATAAATAACTGGAAGTTACGAATATGAATCACATGAATATGTCGTCCGCATATATATAACTATCATAGTACAATTTATCTTTCGTTGTGTAACTGAGGTTATTGCGAAATGAAAAATATAAGTACATTTTATTTCTTTTAGTATAGTGCGTCACATGTGATCGTTGGCAGGGGAGACAAATAATTAATATTGTAGGTCAACTATGTATAAAGTGTCCTCTAGATTGTCTAGGATAGGATCAAATAAAATCTGACTTCATCTATAATAATAATAATAATAATAATAATAATAATACGAAAAGCCAAAACTAAAACAATTTTCAAGTGAGCAATCATTTCAAAGAATAATTTATTAAAAATTGGAATCAGAAGAGCCTTTCAGATAGCCAAATTATGGGTGGCTTCTTTTTTTTTTTTTAATTATGGGTATAAAAACGAATTTATAACCAAATTTTTTGAAGAATAACCAAATTAAACAAGCACCCATCAGTTTCATCTTCGTAGGCGATGGACTTGCGCGATAAAACAACATTCTATTGGAATTTACCCAGTCCGTATCGAACCATCATGTATTTTTTGGGGTTATGTTCTTTTCCTCAACATTATTTTGGGCTATAATTATTACATAATATAATTTATCCAAAGCTATAGGAATAAAATAGTATACATAATATTTTTTTTATTTATTTTTCAATAGGAAGCTATAAAATACGGAGTAAAATGCAAGACCAGAGAGCTATATACCGAATCACCCTTTTGCTATTCTCATCCCCCCACTTTTGCGCAGTTTGGATAAGGAAAAAGCAAGTTGTTTGGACTATTACGTTTGTAGATTTCCATAAATACAAAAGTACTTAGAAAGTCCAATTAAAAATAATTTCATTTTTTAAAAATTGTGAAAAATATATAATCATATTAACAAATCCATCAACCAGATAAACTAGTAAGAAAATTTACATGAAAATTTATGCATAATTGCTTACTTGGGTCCCGCCAACATAAAATTAACTACAAGCACTTGCGGGGAGACTTATTATTTAGCTTATCACAACATTATTGCTAGTATAAAATTAAAAAAAAAATGAAACAAAATCTGACATAAAAACACTCTTGACGATCTCCACAGATTATGATCACGACAGTTCGTAAACTATTTCAACTCCAAATAGTTCCTTATTTTAGTAACTATAAAATAAAAACAATTAAAATCCGAATAATTCCTTTACATCAATTGTAAGCAAATGATTCTTTTTTTTTTAATGAGAATAACTCGTAAAAGCTATGTAAAGCACACACTAGGTGAACCCCACTAATATTGTACAATAGCCTACTCGTGACTAACTTTCAAATAAGGGAAAAGGATGAGTCCCGATAATTTAGAAAAGGGTAAATTAGAGCAAAAGATGATTCATTCAAATTAATTGTTACCAATATTAGGACAAACAAAACTAGATCCCAAACGCCTAACCAAGTTATAGCTAGGTACTGTTTCTATATAAAAACCAGTCATCAACTTGGCCAATTAACAAAGCCATTTGGTGATTCAGTCGGGCTAATAAAATAAATTTAGACAATATAAAACAATAGGCATGTTTAAACTTAAGGGCACGTTTGGTAGGCATGTTAGTTAATGATAAGATAGTTTAAGACAAGATATGTATCGTAGATAAAGTAAGATGTGATCATATCTTTGTGTTTGGTAGATAAGATATGTAATATTAGATATGAAAGATTGGTTGCCCCTAATTATAATTAATTATTTAAAATATAAAATTAATAACCTCTCTGTCTCCTCTTCCCCTCTGCAAATTAATGTCTTCTCTCTCTTGTCTCCCCTCTCCAACCCCGCCACCATCCTCTATACTCTCTCAAAATCTCTCTCTCTCTCTCTCACTCCCTCTCCCTGCCACCGACACCACCACCCAAAATTTCTTCCGCTTCTAAAATCTCACACCAAATCTCACCGACCCCGCCACCATTCTATCACGTCGTCGGCATTGCGGCGCCGCTCGCCACCAACAGCCCACTGTTCGCCACCATCCATTTGCCCCACTTCCACATTGGTATCCCTCTGTACAGCTTCTCCGCTGCGTGTTGTCGTCGCTTCCGCTTCTGATTCTCGGAGCTCGACGAGTACTTCATCGACGATGTCGTGCAACAGATGCCTTCCATCAATTTAATTAGGGATTGGGAAATTGGGAGGAATTGAAGGGGGGTTTTGATTTTGTGTGGAAGGATTATTGGGGAGAAAGCAGCACGACAGCGATGAAGGAGAGGAGGAGGAGGACAGAGAGAAAAGAGGGAGGAGAGAGAAAAGAGGAGGAGAATTTAATCTTTTTAACAATTATCTTGGATACTGTTTAAACCTCTTTCACTATCCACCCAACTCGACGTGTTAGCTTTTACAGAAGGCTACAATGCTTTTGTACCGGGCCAACAATTAATGTCGGGCCAGCCATACTATTCATCATGGCTACCAAATACCTGATAAGGCCAAATAGGTATCATATTATTTACATGAGATATATACTTTAATTGAGGCAGCCGAGTCGTAATCCGTGTTGCATAAAATTAAATCTTAATTATGGATTACTAAACCCTATTCGTACCCTAGGTTCCGATCAGATTTAAGGCGACCGCACGGTGCAGTTTCCAAGACAAGAGTTTTCCTCATTTTAACTTGGGGGAGAAAATGAGATGCAGAATAATTATAACTTTAGGTTTAGGGACCAAAGTATTGATAGACATTGAAACAACAGAGCATCCGATGCAATATATATTTTGGATTTATTCATTCTGAACTTATATTCAAATTCAATAAGGTCCACAACATTTTCATTCGACTCCATCACGTGAAAAAATGGTACAAGAAATGCAATATAACATTAACAGATGATAAAATACTATATTTTGTCAGAACATTTGACATTTTTTCAATAATATCACATTTTTCAATTTTTGGCAAATTGACACACAATATTTCAACATTTTTCCAATAATATCACAAGCCTAAATACTAGCATGAAAAAAAATAACACGTGACAAGCAAGATCTGACATGACACCACATCCATTATGCAACACAAATTTTCCGATACCAAAATTCGAGTCTTGTTGCGAGACATTGTGTACCAATCTGCCAGTAATTAAAACATGTGATATTATTGAAACATATATATAAAAAACAAATGTGATATTATTAAAAAAGATTGAACGCTAAGGCAAAATTCGGTATTTTCCCTAAATTAATCCCCAATTTTCCATGGGTCCTCAAATAACCACCCATCTTGTAACAAAGCCCAATTAAAACAAATGAAAATTTGCATATCTAATTAAGTAATTATAAAGAACAAGAACATTTATAAATAGAACACACAATAATAATAATAATATGATTCATGAACACAGGTCTCAAAATATAACTCAAAACACTTCAGTTTCAAGCGACATAATAGGTAAATTTGACCATATAAACAAATCATACGAAACTTACATGATCAAAAGAATAATATACCGTCGTGACGCCTCGAGACGACTAGTATAACGACAACTAAAGCATACGTGCATAGATAGGACTCTGCATCGCCAATCTCATATGGAAAAAACCATTTCATGTAGGATTCCCCAAGACAACTCAACCATACAGGGAAACGACAGAATACGACCCGACCCGACCCGACCCGACCCGACGTGGCCGTCTCTGACTGTGCTGAAACCCTCGTACTCTTCTTATTGACCAGCACAGGACAGAGTGACGCATACTAGGAGGCACCTCCATAACCATGACCGACTCTGGACCTGACTCACCAAACTCATTGAGGTGCTGCCAACGGACCAGACATGACCTGGACCCAAGCTGCAACCCCGACCCTGACCGACCCATCGGTATCACCACCAAACAGAGGAACTGCTGTACACCAGACTGAAAAAGCATATATATAAATATATATATATATATATATACACACACCCATATATATATATATATGTGTATTACACAGAATGAGCTGTTAGCATGATGATTCTTGGATCCTTAAATGCAGACTCTAATATAGAAGTAAAAACTGCTCGTCCATGGAGGAGACTCAACTCTTGCATAATCGTTGATTTTCGACATGCTTAATATATAAAGAGATAAATTGAGAAGATCAGAAAACTAACCTTCAGTTAAAACTGAATCCACTAGGTGGAACTTGAAAGCCATTTCCACCAAAGCTGAATCCACTAGGCTGGCTTTCATCAGCAGCAGCAGGTAATGTCTCGTCCTCCTCTAGCCAATAGGTCTCTAGTATTTTCACAGCCTTCTCGTAGATTTCGTTGTTGTCGTGACTCTGCAAGTTCTCAATCTTTTCTAGCCCCTCTGCTTCATCAATTAATTGGGCAAAATAATTGACATCTCCATAACTACCCTTTTCTGCTTCCCCAACTTTCAGTATGTTTTCCAGCCCCTCCAAACATACAGTCACAATTCTTGGATCGGGGCAAACCAGGAGATCGCACAGAGGTTTTATACAATTCTGATTCACCAAGTACCTATATATCAAGAAAGTGCAGTTTTAGAAAAAAGAAAATGGAGATCAACGGATAAAAACGAAAGTGTGAAAATGATGAAAATACATGATTTGCTCATTGGTTCCTCCAGACGTGGCATTTGATAAAGCCCATGCAGCCTCTTTCTTTATATCAAATTCGGCGGTCAGAAGTAAATTGACTAAGGGACCTATCAAGCCAGCATCTACTACAGCCTGCCATTTAAAACTTTAACATATTATTACCAGATACAAATGGCAAAAAATACTATCTGATCTCATAGGGGCAAGTAAAGATTTTCACAGCATAAAATGGCTAATCAACAATCCAACATATCACAGTAAACTCAATCGCACACTCACTGCTCAATAGAAGTACATCATCACATAAACAATTGTAGCAAGTGAAAGAGCACGTCATTTCAAGTAACAGAAGGCAGAAAATCACTAAGATCGCAGAAGATTTAGACTAGAAGATATCATACAACTGAGACTCAATTCATCAAATTGCAAAACACCCCTCCTACCTGTATTTGTTCTCTGTTTCCAGCAGTGATGTTCGAAATCGTCCAGCAGGCTTCTTTCTTGATGCTCTTTTTGTGATGGTGAGTCAACAAGCTTAATAGGCAAGGAAGTGCCGCATGCTCGATAATAAACTGAAAGAAAGAAACCGGAATTAAAAGAGCAGATAAAAATATTATTTTCCGAAGCCCAACTTTTTTCATAGATACTAATTACCAATCATACAGGCATCAGACAGACAAGCTAAAAAGTAGTAAAAGGAGAATAATTCTTGAACAGGAATAGCTGCACCTAAGCAGAGAAGGAAATTTCATACCTGAGTTTGGTGATCATCACCAGTCACAATATTTCCAACCGTACGAAGTGCAGGGATAAGCACTGAAGGAGAGGGATGGCTGCAAAAAGAAAGAAATAAGTTCATACGATATCTAGAAGAAGTACAGAGACCAATCAAACAATTTTATAAATTCCACTCACAGGAGGAGCTCAACAAGGCGTTGACAGACACCTGCCTCAATCACAGCTTGGATTTTGTCATTTGTACCATCAGAGAGGTACGAAAGAGCCCAACATGCATCAGTAAGTACCTCTTCATCGTCTGAATGAACAAGACGCTCAAGGGCTGGAAGTGCTGGTCTTACCTGATATATTGCAGCAATGAAGAGGAATAACATCTTCCAAATCAGCCAAAGAAAAATAAAAAAACTAATTATAGAATGTGCTCCAGTTGAACAAAAAATAAAAGCCAAACCTGCTCAAAGGGAGGTTGTGGCTTGCCTCTGCAGAAGTTTGACAGAGTCCAGGTGGCATTTCTCAGCATTGACAGCTTTGTGGAATCATTCAACTGAGCCAACAACGGGATCAGGGCCCCATTACTGAGGACAAGGTCACGGCATTTAGGAGAATCACCGGCAACATTTCCCAATGCCCACACAGCCTACAGGTACCAAAAGAAAAAACTCACTTTTTTCTTAACAAAATTACCAAAAAATTAAGTACAACACAAAATATATGTACAAAATAGACAATATTAAATCAAAACTATGAATGGGGCAGGCTGGATGAGTCCAGCTGTAAAACTAGCCAAGACCATATGCTACAAACCCACCCGTGGTGGGTTGGTCCAGGTTCTGCCATTTAAGCCAATTTTCATCCCTAATTAAAGTCAAGTGTAAAAAGGATCTACCTGCTCACGGACATCATCACTGGGTGAAGCTAGAAGCTTTACAAAAATTGGCACAGCATCATGATCAATAACCACCCTGGTATTTTCTGATGTACCAGAGGCAATATTAGTCAGTGCCCAAGCAGCCTCAAACTGTAGGAGATCATAAGACGGATACAAACATTAAAAAAAGGCAGAGATATCCAGACATATAGTGATGCTTTCAAGCTAAATCTTGTCAAATACATACCTGAAGCTGGGGAAAGTCCTCTCTCATAAGGAACTGAACAAATCGAGGAACAACACCCGATTGGATAACCTCTTCGATAGGAGGGCTTCTCTCTGTAAATATAATTCACAAATAAGCAGACATCATGAAAGTTGATTCCACCATCAGTGGCATCACTGAAACGAACACATAGAGAAACTAAATATATGAATGAGATAGAAACCTTACCGATCGAAAGTAACTTGCGGAACTGTGTAGTTGCTTCAAGCTGCAAGTTGTTATCATCTGACCAGATGCCAGAAACCATAGCAGGAAGACTCTCCAACTGCATACAAATGGAAAGATATATTTCTCCAAAAATTAAAATAAAAGACAGCAATAGACACAACCACTCTACAGATACTAACCAGTAAGGAGGTTACATAGCCAACCAAAATAAAAAATTCAAAAAGGAACCATTCTCACAGTATATACAAGAAGGGAATTGACAAGAATAATGTTTTTACATCAAGCCAGATATTTTTTTTTATTTTTGAAAGAAAACCGTCCCCGTATTTGGTCTAAAGGAAACTTCAAGTACAGCCAAAGGTTCAAAACCATATACACCAATTCTTATATCCTACATATGCACTACAGTCTTATCCATATAGAAGGATAGATGCTGGAAAACACAGAGGAGGAGTCATTTATTAGTAAACGTGGTACCACACATACGGCTTCACACAGAAAACAAATTATATATGAAATTACAGGAAACGCTGTTATGGGAGTTAAAACTCTATCACACGTAAGATACTAGTCTCCTCCAAAAATCAGTTTACATGCTCCAAAACAATTAGCATCACACTCACACAGACCACTCCATAATATCAAATATCAATCAAATTTACCAAACTAATCAACCAATTCCGATTTAGTTAAGCTAAAACCACAGCATCAAGCGATTATTCCGACCAGTAAAAGAATATCAAGCGCATATTACACACGGACTCAACTAAAAATATTAAAAATTTAGGCATCACCCAAAACCCTACTCCCAAAAACTTCCAATTTCAACCACCGGCAAACGAACTCCATCTAATTACTAAAAAATATTAACCTTTTTCTCGAGCGCGGAGGAGTGAAGCGACGCTGAGAACTGCTGCTGCTGGAGTCCTTCTCTTCGCTTCTTCAGCAAACTCTCCTCGCGCTTGCTCTTCCGGATCTCCACCATATTGTCCTCCCTCCTTCTCCGCCCCTCATCGGCGTCCACCGCCACCTTGTAGCGGCTCCGCCGCACGTCCGCCCTAGCGCCCGGCCTCAACGACATCGTATCTACAGATAACCCGACGAACACCTGATCAGTAACGAACACGAGATTAAGCAATAAACACATACATATACCAAATATACACGCGGAGACTACGCGCTTACCTGCGTGAATACCAGAGAGAGAGAGAGGAGAAAGAGAAGGGTTTGAATGGAGAGAATATCAATTCTATACAATTTACAGCCGCATGAGGGAAAATTGTGGGTACCGGCAACCGGTCCAGCAGGTACCACGAACTATTTTTAATTCAACTTTTGACCCTGAATTGCTTGATTATTGCATAATAATACCACCCCCTCCATTTGGTTTGTGTTCTAATCCATCACAAATTCACAATATTAATTTTAATATTAATTTTTTTTAGCACTAGTAAGTAGCTCGTCAAGACTCAATGAAAAATAACTTTATATTTTAATTTACGTGTATACATTTTAAAAATAATTTTATATCTTATTTAAAAGTTGTGATATTGTTCGCGTTAATTATTAATCAAACTTAGAAAATTAATTTTATTTCACGTATCTAAATTTATTATTATGAATAATAATGGATCGGGTATACTCATTCATTATGTATTTTCTAAATCTAAATTTATTTAGAATTTTTCTACATGTTCGTCCTAATCTCGGTTAAAATAGTGACTTTACTGTACATACGCGTCTCAAATCCGTTGAGTAATACTCGATAAAAATATGAACACTCCAAGTAAAATTAATTAAAATTAGTAAAAATTCTTCTTTCTATGTTATTTGAACCGTCTCATTACTTTATGTTAAATTACTTGATAAACATCTAAACAAAGTTAATATTAATTAAAATTTGTGAAAATTCTTCTTTTTAAGTATATTTGAACCGTCTCGTTGGTTCATGTTAAATCGATATCTCTAATCTTTGTCAAAATGCGGAAAAAAAATGTTTAAATCTTCAAAGTAATATTAATTAAAATTAGTAAAAATCATTCTTTCTATGTTATTTGAATCGTCTCGTTGGTTTATGCTAATATAACTAGATAAAAATTTAAACAATTTAATATTAATTAAAATTAGTAAAATCCTTTTTTTTAAGTATATTTGAACCGTCTCGTTAGTTCATGTTAAATCGATATCTCTAGTCTTTGCCAAAATGCGGAAAAAAATATGTTTACATCTTCAAGTTTTTCTTTTCTTTAGCTACATATCCCACATTTGATTCAATGTATATAATTTCTAGAAAACACTAATCGAAGTTTTTAGAAAAAAAATGAATGAAAAATGAAAAGGATTCTATATAAACATATTGATTAAATTATATTATATGCAAATTAAGAATGTATAAAATAAGAATTTATAAGAATGCATTAGAGAGACTATAGGCTTTTTCGGATGTTCCAAATATATAGGTTTGTTTCTATAAAAAGTAAAGTTTCTTAATTCATTTACTAATATATCCCTATTTAATTCTTTGATTGACTCATAAAATATGCATAATCAAAGAATAAATAGGGACATATTTGAAAGTTTACTATATAATTTACATTTTCAATAATTTTTCTTAATCATTGTGAAAAGTCCAATAAGCCTATATAAATGGGACGGGGGGAGTATAATAGAAGAAATTAATTAAATAGAGGGAAAGATAAATATGAGATGTGATTAATACATAAACATGTGATATTTCAAGAATATGAAATTAATAAAATTTTAATTAATAAAAATAAAAATTAGAATATATATGAACTAAAATTAGACAAATTACCAGAATAAAGAAAAATCTGAACAGAGCACTGTGGATGGGGTAGCTTTATTTTCATAGCCTCGACGGAAAATAACTTTATGTTTTAATTTATATGTATATATTTTAAAAATAATTTTATAACTTATTTAAAAGTTATGATATTGTTCGCGTTAATTATTAATCAAACTTAGAAAATTAATTATTTCACGTATCTAAATTTATAATTAGGAATGATAATGGATCGAGTATACTCATTCATTATGTATTCTTTTTCAAAATCTAAATTTGTTTAGAATTTTTCTATTTGTTCGTTCTAATCTCGGTTAAAATAGTGACTTTACCGTACATATATACTTATCTCAAATCCGTTGAGTAATACTCGATAAAAATATGAACACTCCAAGTAAAATTAATTAAAATTAGTAAAAATCATTCTTTTTATGTTATTTGAACCGTCTCATTGGTTTATGATAAATTATTCGATACAAATCTAAACAAAGTTAATATTAATTAAAATTAGTAAAAATCCTTCTTTTTAAGTATATTTGAACCGTATCGTTAGTTCATGTTAAATCGATATCTCTAATCTTTGCCAAAATGCAGAAAAAAATATATTTACATCTTCAAGTTTTTTTTGTTCTTTTCTTTAGCTACATATCCCACATTTGATTCAATGTATATATTTTCTAGAAAGCACTAATCGAAGTTTTTAGAAAAACATGAATTAAAAATGAAAAAGATTCCATATAGACATGTTGATTAAATATATTTATTTAGTCTTCATAGGGATTTTCATTTACAAATTTTCTATAGATTATTATATATGAATTAAGAATGTATAAAATAATGATTTATAAGAATGCATTCCGAAATTATTATTATTTTAATATGCATAATAGAAGAAATTAATTAAATAGAGGGATAGATAAATATGAGATGTGATTAATAGATAAACATGTGATATTTCAAGAATATGAAATTAATAAAATTAAAAATTAGAATATATATGAATTAAAATTAGACAAATTACCAGAATAAAGGAAAATCGAAACGGAGCACCGTGGATGGGGGCAACTTTATTTTCGTATTAGTAATAGATTAAAACTAATATAGTACTCGGCGATGTAGGAGGAGTATTTTATTTTATTTTTTATAAAAACAATTTAAATCGAGTATTAGAAAAAAGTAAAATTACGATGAAAAAATAACATGAACTTGAAAATTCAAAGAATATTTTGAAACATCCTAATATACAATATTTAAAATAGAATTATGGTTAGTAATAATTAAAAAAAAAAAAGAGTAGGTGTGTGTGCATTTATATATATTAGTACATTTACAACTCATTTTTCATAGTTTGTTTTATTAAACTTTGACTTTTGCATGAATACAAAGTTTTTCTCATTTTTATTAAATTGAGTCGTGGATTTACAACGGACATATTTACATATCAAGATAAAACTCATTTTAAATCTGCATGCAATATGTGCAGAAATCAGTCGGCACGTGTTCTTGTAAATAGTTCAATTTTAAAATTAATGATAATATAGTTGTCAAAAAAAATTATGATAATGTATCTAATTTTGCTAAAAACCAAAAAAAATGTGAGAATATTATGTGATTACCTTGGTAAGTATATGTTGATGTTCATGTATTTCACCTTGTCTTAGGTGGTGAAGCACGACGGAGTGGTAGAGATTGAAGAACTTGAGAGAGAGAGAGTTAAAGATTATTGGAGTGTAATTCCATATCTATTTGTAATTGCGAGCATCGGATATGTGAATGAAATTTGAATTACAATTTAAATTAAAATTGTTGTTGGATTGACCAAAATAAGGAGTTGCTTTGAAGACTCAAAATGAATTAAAAATTCAAAAAAACAACAGCTCGCATCCATAAAAATCAGATATATCAGATGCCACTTCCAAAACAATTTTTAATGAGAGGGACATTGTTTGGTAACTCAACAGACACAAAGTTAGGATAGATATGAGGAAATAGAATAGACTGATTACGTTGGAGATAGATTTTGCGTGAAAACTAAGATTTACATCTCTGTTTTAGTATATTTTTATATAGGGAATGGTTATAATAGAAATGATTTCCCATGTGTTAACTAGAAATTATTATACACCATTGATTATATAAATTTGTACGGTTTAGATTGCATGATTTAATAATTCTGAAATCTAGGGGCAGGGGGCAACAAAGTAATACTCCCTCCGGCTTCCTATTTATATAGGTTTGTTTTCATTTTTCGGATGTCCCAAATATATAGACTTGTTTCTATAAAAAGTAATATTTTTTAGCTCATTTACTAATATATCCTTATGTAATTCTTTGATTAACTCATAAAAAATATATAGTCAAATAATAAATATGGGCATATTAAGAAATTTACTATATAATTTACCTTTCCAATAATTTTTCTTAATCCTTGTGAAAATTTCAATCCGCCTATATAAATGGGAGGGAGGGAGTATACATTAATTTACCGACCTTCCAAAAAAATCGGGTTAGTTACATCAAAAATTTGGAGGAGAGATAAACCGTTCCAAATAAAATCAAATATTTAAAAAATCCAATCATATTGCTTTTATGAATCTGGAGAAGAATAAATATGAGGGCGCACCATTGATATTGCATTATTGCATATGATAGGGAACTAGTTAATATTTTTACTATTGCTTTTTAATTAAAGTGTTACTGCATACTCCATGGGTTAAAAAACAACAGCAACATTTTATTATTGTTTTTTAATTATAGTGTTATTGCATACTATATATGTGCGTCAATCCATGCATGGGTTAACCATTAATAAAAAATAACAATAAATAGTAACAAATAATAATTTATAAAAATAAAACAATAAATAATATATTAATATGCATTAACACTTTAAATAAAAAACAATAAGAAATATTATCAAACAATACTTTATAACAAAAAACAACAATAATAAAAGATTTACAGAAAAGCAGTCGTTCATATATCCTACTAAAGAAAATCATTTAGGAAGATTTATAATGCATATTATAATAAATCTCAATAATTTAGGAAGCAGTCGTTCACATATCTTTAATTAAAAGTACTCATATACCCTTACTCGTTTGGTAGGGGTGATTAGGGTGTATAATATGTCTATGACACCCTAATATCTTGTTTGGTATGAAGTATACGGCCCTTTATAAAATTCGGGCCCGTATGAATAATACTTATTTTTGTTGTTATGTATACTACCTATGAGGTGGTATAAATAATACTGCAAGTCTGCAACTAATTATAGCAATAAATTACAATAATTACTATGTGTTGCAGAGAATTTAATACATCATACCAAACGGAATATTAATTCTTTATATTTATAAGACATCTCAGTCAAACATATCAGGCCTTATCCCATACTTTGTACCAAGCGAGCCCTTATTATATTTGTTTAGAAAAAAAAAATTTAATCATCCCATTAATCTAGGCCATCAATTTAAATAAATGAACGTTGCAGATTTATTTTTAGTTAACACGTATGAAAACATTTCTATTTGATCTCTTCCCTATATATATAGGGATGAGTTCCCATGTAAAACCTCTTTAGTGTAAAAAATAGGAAATATCCTATACCCTTGATAAATAAAAAATACACGCTCCAGATGATTCCTATAAAATCTCACGCGCATCCCACATATATTATTACGAGGACTTATTCCAATTATAAGGGCAAATTAGTAAGAAAATTAATCTTACCATTCCACGCAAACAGCAAAATGGGCGATATTCATGGATTAGTTATACCACTCAACTTCAAAACCAAAAACTCTTTTACAAATATATATTTATATAGTAGAAAATTGAATTTAAATATGTTTTTACAATTCACTACAACATGAATCGTGGAATTTTGGGAGAAACAAACCAAATTAAAATAATCTTCCCAATTATCTACAATTTGTAAATCGGAAACCAATACAAGTAATGCATTATATTTCATGATTATTTCTATAATGCATTATATTTTAAGATTATTTTTTTAGAGGATTTCAAGATTATTTTCTATCATGCATTCTATCATTATATGTACCAAAAAAACATATATTTGTGCAATATATATCAAGATAATGCATTATGAACTTTTACATAGTGCATTTTAGAATATGGTGATGATGCACCGAAGTAAACACAAATAAGTTTTATTTTTCTAAGAAAAAACACAGATAAGTTAAAATATATAGATGGTAAGTTACATAAATTAAAATTTTGCAAATCTTCACTTTTAATCTGAATAATGTGTAAATAATTTTCATATATTCATTTTACAAAAAAATTAAGAAAATTACATTATACTGAATAATGCACAAGAAGTTCTTATGTAATACATATGTAGTACTTATACTGATTCATTATATTAAGAACGATACAAAAGAAAATATAACAAAGATCTGGAGATTTCGTACATGATGATTAAACAAAATAAATCCCATAAAAAAAAAGAAAAATTCATTTGAGAATATCAATGAACTACAAAACAAAAGTGATCGGAAAAAAGTGAAAATCCCACATAATTAGGATGTAACCGCCAACATTAACTTATAAAAATACATAAATACCCCTCTGCTACTTAAATAAATTAAATATTTGATTTTTTAATATAGAAAAAGATCAACCATTGATTTATAAATCTGAACGTTCCAGATCGCTTCTCATTTCTTACGGGAAAAAGGTTTTACATATGATCTCTTCCCTATATATATATATATATAGGGGTTGGTTCACATACCAAATATTTTTCCCGTAAAAAATAATAATAATGCATTTTATATACCAAAATAATGTATTTTATGTCTTATTACAATGCACTGTCATAATAATGCATTTATGATTTATTACAATGCATTGTTACGATAATGCATTTCATGTTTAATTATAATGCACCGGTCAATGACAACCATAGATCTACAAAGATTAATGGTCCAGATCATTTCTTATTTCTTACGGGAAAATGGTTTTACATATGATCTATTCCCTATATATATATATATATAAAGTAGCACTCTTCTTTTTAGAAGCTTTATTATATTGGCCGTGTTAAAAACGGGAAATTCTATTATATATGTACACACACTACACCCACCTCTCACACGGGATTATTTTAATAATATATTATTAAAATAATCCCGTGTGAGAGGTGGGTGTAGTGTGTGCATGTATAATAGAATTTCCCATTAAAAACATATGACATGTATATAGTATTATAGTTCTTAACACATTTTGAAAAAAAATAAAATAAATAATTCTAACTAACAGCTGCTTCTTCCCCAACTCTTCTCTCCCAAAGTTGGGACGGCGACGCTACACTATCGTTAATTTGTACACCATTTCACGCGGATTACATAGATTAAGGGTGTGTTTGCGGATTACATAGATTAAGGGTGTGTTTGCGGATTACATTGATTAAGGGTGTGTTTGCTTTTTATCTGTCTAAATGGAATGATAAAATAAAATTACACTTATGTATATTTTTTTTTTTGGAGAAATTACTTACTTAATGTTGTCTTGATTTTTTTTTAAAATTTGAAATTTAATGTTGTCTTGATTAAAATACTATTAAATGTAATTATTTCAATAATACTAATAATAATCAGTATCCACACGTCTGTCGGTGCTACTCTAGATATCAACTAAAGAAAATAAAGACAGAAATTTAAATATATAGCAAAATATATACATATGGTCTTGCATTATTTCTTCATTATATTCAATTTATGTCTGATTTCACTACCCCAATCCCATGTAGTGACCGATTGTGAAGAAGTAATACCCATCACTTCTGCAGTATTATTGTCAAAGAAAATTATTAATGTGTATAGCCCCATAAATATACACTCAACAAATCTTATACAATGTATTAATCTTCCCACAATACGTATGCATGTGAACTTTGTGGACTTGATAGAACTATTTACAATATTCCGTGGCGTATTTTATTATTTTCCAATATGTCCTAACTCCTAAATGCAGTTCAGAGTTGTAGAGAAGTCTTGTTCATGCTTCGTGTCGACACGATGCAGAATCCATCTGGCCATGAAATTAAGTCGGATATATCTAGTGAAGTTCATATTATTTTCTACTATCAGACGATTTTCCGTGGTTCATAAGTAGAGAATGCAACAGAAGATACAAAGAATTATCGACAAGTCCACGAGGAATTGCACCTCTCTTTTAGCTGTTCCGCCATGAGCAACATCAGCATGTGTTGCTGCCTTTTTCTCACATGATTCTTGCAAGAATTAAATTGGATACATGATTTTATGTCCTAAATCAGGACTGAAAAACTTCTAATCTTTGTAAAAATTGCACTCGAAGATTAATCTTTGACAGCTGAAAGAAAGGAACTAATCATGAAAGATTAAATGTGTGAAAAAACATGCTTAATTTAACCGATCGAAATATCAATCTCAATCTCTGAACAAGTTCCTGTTTGAAGTTCTTGCATGCATCACTTTCATAGCTGTAAGAAAAATAAAACATATACCCAAAATGGGAATTTCCACGAAACCACTTTCGTAAATTTTTGTCTGACAAATCTCACATGGAATTGTTGTGAGCAAATCTAGCCATCCATGATGAAAGTGATGAAATATGTTACGAACTTTTTTAATTTCCTGTCCATTTGCTTTATGCAGTACTTTAATTAATTCTGTGTCGAAAAATAAGTATCGTATAATCATATTGGTTAATTGCAGCAATATTATCTTTAGACGGACACAGGAATATATCGACCATGGAAAACCACGATGATTAGCGTTGTGTGCTCATCTAGCCATCTATGTTGAATTAGGTGATTATACGTCGAAAATAGTTATCGTATAATCACCTTGGATATTTGCAAATAAGCATTTCGTCGAGTGTAGCATCTTTATTATTTGACAAAAAATCACATATGATCAAGAATGGCAAGCTCAATCAAGAATAGTAGTGTAGCAATATTTTTATAAGTATTTAGTCGAGTGTAGCATCTTTAGTATCAATAACAACAAAAAAATCACGATAGTCGAAGATAATTTTAGCATATGATCAATCAAGATTAGCATAGTGCAACAACTTTTGAGACTTAACGCGGTACGGAAGTCTCCCTAACACGAGTCGCGAACAATAATGCTACGGGGTCATGTTACTAGGGCCCACACGTACCCAAACACGAACACAACAACATGAGAAAGTGACATGGAGAAACACTGCAATCCACACTAGGATCACAGAAACAAGTCATGGTGAGAGAAGTGGACAAGACAAAAGGGCCCTTCACTCGTGCAATTCCTTTCGTAATTTAGCATCAATTATTTTTGGACGTCACTTTCTGATATGCTATAGTTGTTAAGGCAGCACCTTAAAAGTTATCATGGTCTTATCTTGCTACACATCACAGGTACACTTTTGGAGTCATCTCTTAGGTATCTAGCTTCGGTTTAGTAGGCACGACGTGACAAGTCACTAGAGCTTGCACGTCGGAAAATGCTTAGCTAATCGCGATCTCAATTAAGAAAAATAAAAAATGCTTTGATTGTTCGCATTTTATGGTCAACGTGGTAGGATTTTATATTCGATCAAATGCTTAGGTATTTAGCTTCGGTTTTATAGGCACGATGCGACATATGTCTCTGTATGTAGCATGTCGAGAATGCTTAGCTAATCGTGATCTCAATTAAGAAATTAAAAGTGAAAATGTCTTGATATATGGTGTGCATTCTATGGTCAGAGTGGTAGGATTCTACATATGATCTAAATTGATCGCTTGTGATCAATCTCTTAGGTATCTAGCTTCGATCTTCCAGGCACAACATGTCATGATAGCTGGCACGTTTTGGAGAATGCTTAGCTAACCGCGATCTCAATCAAGAAAAGGTAAAAAAAATGTCTATATATGATCGGTGCGGACAAATTAATTCTACATTGAACATGATCTCTTAGGTATTAGCTTTGGTTTTTAGGTGTTGCGCAACAATTCACTATAGCTAGCACATCGTCGAAGAATGCTTAGCTAATTGTGATCTCAATCAAGAAAGCTAGCATCATATCGGTAAATGCTTAGCTAATCACAATCTCGACCGAGAAAAAGCAAAACGCTTAGATGATGTGCATTGTATGATCAGTGTAGTAGGATTCTACATCAGATGAGCTTGTTCGCTTGTGATCACTCATTGACCGACCCGGCAAGCAAATCAATTGCCAATAAGGTGAGATTGGCTAGATCATGCTTAGGTGGACCATCACTTTGATTCTGCAATCTTAAGATGTAACACTCTTCAACTCCCACTCTAGTTAAATGTGTGACAAAAGCAAACATACTACAGAAGATATTCCTCCACCAATCCCCCCACAAAAAAAAAAGAAAAAAAATCCTTAGCTACAGAAATTATCTTGTGCTATAAAGTAGGGTCCAATATTCCAAACACCTCGAGCATGTAGCTCGAGAAATGGAGGAAGTCTTTGATGCAGCCTCAAAATGACCTAACTGTAAATAATTAATGAATCACTTTAATTGGAAAATATATAGGTTGTGAGTCATATATGGATGGAATCAGGGACGAATCCAGAATTTTTTTCTTGGACGAATCCAGAATTTTTTTCTTGGGGGCACAAAATACAGTAAAACATATATAAATTAATACGGTCGGGATTGAAGAAATTATTTATTAATTTATCGAGTTAAATAAATAAATAAATGGAAACACCTCTTGTTTTTTCGTCTCTACCATCTTTTGTGCAAAAATTCCGACAACTTTTAGTCTTACAAACACATCAGTAGAACATTTTATTTTATTAATTTATACCTTGGACAAAGAATGATCTTTTGGAAGACATTTTATTTATTTATTTAATTAACACATATACAAGATATAAATATATACTAGTAAAAAAAATTTAAAAATTGTGGGGGCAAGTGCCCCACTTTGGGGAACGTAGGTCCGTCTCTGGATGGAATGTTAATCTAACAACAACCAAAACAAATTACAAGAAAATTTAATTTATATGTGGAGAAAGTTATGGACCTTATGGTCATTTGACTGAAGACAGATTGCCTATGGAAATTGTTCATGTTCGGGTTCTTAATTATTTGCGACAAAGACTTAGGTGTGACCGGTTTTTTCATTTTTTTTGTTCTTTTTTTTCAGTTTTTTTTTAATTCTTTTTTTAAAGAGTCGAGCGAGGGGAAACAAAGACCTCGGAGCGAGCTAAAAAACATTCATGTTGCCACAATCATTATCTATAAATTAAAATCGGAGCCGAAGGCGGAGAAGAAAATAAAATTAAAAAATTGAATTAAAAAAAGGGAAAGTCAATCGTGCCGGGTTGACCCGGTTTGACCGGGTCGGGTCAACTCGGATCCGGTCTCATGTAAGACCGGTTGTATGAGAGTCCGCCTCATTATTTGCATCTTTTTTTGTTTGAGATAGGACTCTTTTCTTTTTTTTTCTCCCGAGATTCATTGCTTCTTGTCATATTCCTAGTATGTTAATTAGTTTTTTTTTTTTTTTTTTTTTTCACTTAGAGAAAAGGGAGCGGTAGAGAGCATGTTAATGAGTTGATTATTTAATTGATCAAAAGTCTATTTATTATTTAGAGAGTCGAGTCCAAGGCTCATATTTATACCCATATATGCAACGTGCAAGTCTAGCAGCTAATTTTGGATTACAAAAATATATATTTCGAAGTATTCTTACATTTGGAGTGAGTGATTCTGGTCTCCTATATCAAGCTACTTGCTTAATTAGTCATTCTGTGACTAGTATGGTTGAGTGAGTCTGCACCGCAGCCCGATCACCTATCCTCTAGCTATTTCCTCCTCATTGCGGCCGTCGGGCTCCCCTCGAACAAGCTAAAAGACAACAGTTTTAGTAAAAAAAAAATCGTCGTATGAAATGATAGGGGGCGGAGCACTAGGTCTAGGAGGGTGATGATGAGGGATGGATGGCGGAGGGTTCGTCAACCTTAAGGTCACTTCGGCCGAACTATTCCTCGGATTAGGCCTTTCGCCACAAGTGTGTGTCTCCCTCTCTTTGTTTCGTCGTATGCAAGCAAGAAATGTCTTCTTGTCTGCACACCTGATGTGCCATCATCCATCATCATCCTAGGCTCAAAGGATAAAACAACATGCCCTACTCTAAATTGTGAATCTAGGCTTAGTGGGACGACTTGTTTTGCACACATGTACTTTTAGAGAGAGAGAGATATGAACTATATTGGATAACTAAAAAGGAGAAGAATGCAGCACAAAAATGTAAGAATTATTTGTACTTGCGAACGACGTGGAAATTGTACCACAAATAACAAAAGATGCTATATAATGCAATATTGAGCTGTAGTGCCTAGCTTATCTTGCATTCACGATAAGTCCATATTAAGTCGAGCACAAAAAAATTAAACAAAAAAGTTTGTCGGTGATTTAAATAGCAATTAGTCTAAATTAAAATAAAGAAATAGTATATGAGATCAATAATTATTGGCTAGGTATTACCCGGTGTAATTTTAATGATTTTTTTAAGTTACGATTTACTCTAATGTCACAATCGTCTGAAATATATATCATCTCCTCCCCTTTTCAATTTACTCTGTGATTAGACTTTTCTGTGCTTGACCTAGCATGGACTTACCCCTTCTGCACTTTGCATAAGCCCACACTACACACGACAAAACGACGTGGTCTGACCCCATTCACATGCCTTAGGAAAAAAAGAAAAAAAGAGTCTCAAAATAACACCATCATCATCATCACTTGAAATCATGTGCTATTTAGTTCAAGGTTTGCAGCATTTCCCTTTTGCTATGTGATCAAGACAAGAACTCAAGCTCATGTGTCCTAGAATTCAAGAACTCAGATTCTTTTTTTGTGTGTAAGATTATCTTGTATGAAAGTAGGCATAATAGGGATACTAATTAATCAACTGCAGAAACTCAGCCATTTTTAGTAGTTCATTCTTGAATCATCTTTTTCGACTTCTGCATTCACACTTGATCAAAATCCAATCAATGGCTGATGAAATCATCCATGAGTATCGTCGCAAAGCATGGGGGGGGGGGGGGGGCGGGTAGGATGAAGTAGAGATAACATAGCCAAAAATAACTTGGATTTTGTAGAAGATATGGTCATCATCATCTGTAGACATGATAGGGCCAACCGCATGTTTAGTGTTTTGCACTCTTAGATTTTAAATCATTGAAGTTTGAGCAAAGAAAATCGAAAAACCAAACCGACCGATAAACCAAAACCGCTTAATCGAACTGGCGGTTTCAATTTATTTTTCTAATTTTAAAAAACTGAAGATATCAGTTAGGTTTTTATTTTTATGTATAAAAACCAGCGGATAACTGAACCGAATAGAAATTCAATGAAAATAATAATTTTACTAATTCTATGTTATAAAATTATTATACTTACTAATTACATGTTATAGAATTATAATTAACACTTACTAATTTATTTTTACTATTTTGACTTGAAAGTACGAGAGAGAGTTCTATTTATGATTGATACTTCTTTAGATTGTATGTTTCGAATCTCCATTTTAAGACATGATTTTTTTTAAATGCTAATTATAAAAAAAATCGAAACTTTCTTTCTTTATGGTTAACCGTTGAATAACAGTTAATCTGAACCGAATTTTTATGTTAATCGTTATAGCGGCTTTTGACTTTTATATTCTATTTTTAGTGGTTAATCAAACCGATTAAAAATCGTCTAATCAGTTTTTTTTTGTATGGCAAATAATCGGTTAACCGACGTGTACTCATCCCTAATTGATATATCATGCAGATCACATAAATTTTTACAAAAATTGATCAATGTTTTAATCTGTCGAGCTAGTTAAAGTTATCTTTCTACTTCCACTTTGCATCAATCAGATTGCACCCGTGCGTTGCACTGTAGAATATATTTTAAAAATATGTAGCATATAAATTATAAAAAATAATGAGTAAAATGTATTAACTACTCTCATCCGTTCAAGATATTTAGGATACAATTTTATTTTTTGAGCGTCCACACATTCATTATTTTATACATCACAACACTACCTATCTAACATTTATTAAAATTCTTGCCGCACTCTACGTGACCTATATTTCATGGACGGAGGGAGTATAAAATTTCAGGCAACAAAAGAGAATAATAATGCATTAATTTTTCAATATAGAAATTAATAAATGACATTTTTAAGTATAACAATAACAAATACAACATATTTCCTCCGTCCACGAAAGAGTCCACGAAATGTATATCATGTCCATTTTTGGATATAATTCCACTCACTTTCTTATATTTTATACCTCACAACAATTCAAAAGTGGCGGGTTCCTTTTCTCCACTTAACAAATAATCTACCAAACATTATAAAACTTGTGCCACTAAAGCTATGATATAAATTTCGTGGACAGAGGGAGTATTACATTTCAAACATTATGAAAATTTTCTTTTTATACAATAGTTTTTGAAGAGTGTTCCTCACTACCACACACCAATATCTTCAAACCTTTTTAATTTGCAACTCTTGAAATATCCACATAAAGTTGTCGAAAAATTATTTGTCACAAATAAAATGCATTAATCGTCTAATATGTTAATTATGAAATAACACAATAAAATTCATACATTACATCAATATTTTTTAAAAAGAAACATTCAATCCAAATAACATTAATAAATATGACATGTTAAATTTTGTATTATGATATACTTCTTTGTACATAAATTGAAATACACTATTAAATAATTACATATAAACATCTAAATAATATTTATAAATTATAAATAATCCAAATATAAAACACAAAACATTTAATTACATTAATAATTTAAAAAGTATTTTTAAAAAAATAGCATAACACTTACCTTCTAAGCATCTATAAACAACCTTTTTTTATATATTTAAAAATATAATTTCGATTAAAACCCATTTCAAAATACTATTAGAATTAAAGATGAACAATCATTATAAAAATTGCAACCAATTTTGGCATTTTTAATAATTCTTCATTTTTGATCACTTCCAAACATCATATATTTTTAATATTTAATATTTTTTCACTATTACATTTTTTAAAAAATTTATGAATCTAAATAATGAAAATAATAAAATTATTTTGGCAACCATTCATTGTGCTAATTTTTTTTTCAAAATTACATATCTTAATCAAAACAGTGTTGTGTTAAATTAAAATATTTATTATATAAATAATAAATATAAAAAGTAGAAAATTTTCAATTACATAATCCCAATTCCTAAGCTAAAATCCATAATCATTCAATTTTATTAAATAATTTGATTTTTTTAAACCTCAAACATGATAACTAAGAAATGAGATGCATAGAATTAACCAACATATATTATTCATCATTTATGCAATAACTTAATATCCTCTAAATTGATTTTGAATGGAAAATGACAAATTTGTCAATATAGTTACAACTCTCTTATTTAGTACTCCCTCCGTCCCACCATAAGTGGCTACATTCTTTTCGGCACGGAAATTAAGGAGAAGGGTGTATAAAGAGTAAAAAGATAGAAAGTGGTGGGGCCCATAACTTTTTGTGAGAGGGGTATATTTCCTTATAAGGAAAGTGGTCACTTATCCCGGGACAATCCAAAAAGGAAATATGGCCACTTATCACGGGACGGAGGGAATATTAGTATAGACTAGTATCACACCCGTGCGATGCACGGGGTAAATTGAATGTTATTATTTATGTAAAATTATATAATTAGTATGAGCAATAAAGTATAAGAAACAAAAGTATCAATCAATATAAATTAAATTTTCATTCAAAATCTATAGATTTATAAATTTTGAAAAACTTCGTTATAAGCAACGTTTGTTGTACTTACATTATTATTAATTTTTTATTACATATGAAGATCTTCAAATCACTTCATCTTCATACTCTCGAGACCACAAAATATAGTTGTCCACCATATTCTCAAGACAACTATGTATAGTTATCCATGAGAGTATTAATTTCTTAAGAAAGAGCCTCCGTATGAGATTGAGATTTTTTCTCGACTTTTGTTCATTTTCATGACATACAAAATAACTAAAGGGTATTGTCTTCGTTTGACATGGATCTGATGTAGTACACCCCTCACACATAATAATATTTTATTAATATCACACTCCACTCTCGTGATAATATTATATTAATATAATTTATATTAATAAAATATTGCTATGTGAGAGGTGAGTGTACTACATGCACACCCTTAATAGAATTTATCTTGATGGAGTTAGTGACATTCTCAAAACCAACATCTTATGTTTGGAGTTATTTTTGTTAATATCTTGGTCTCTAGAACGTGATTTTGAACCAAACGCATGTCATTGCCCACAATTTGAGATAATGATCAATCTTCCTTACCAACATAATTGGTGTGCTTTCCTTTCAGATTCAGCTCGTGCTTTGGTATTCCTGAATACTTCAAACCATTCAGAAATTCATGCGTGTGGACATTGTTTTAGTACATCAACATCACTCGATCATCTTTAATTTCATAATTTGAAGTTGAAAATAGAAAATAATACTAAAATTCTTCATAGATTACACATTATACGCCTCTATGTAATATCTAACATACCATCATTGAAATGCAAATAGTAATTAATTGAATTCTCATATTTTTATTTTATTTTTTCTAAAAATAAGGCAGTTAAAGTTGTTTGTCTTATCACTATCATCCATCTCTACAATATAACTTCTCATAGCAGGAATATATACAACCACACTATCGATGCACATACCAAATCATAAGGGATATGGAATGTAGTTACGTATATTTTGTTCGGATCATATGTCCCAATATTTATACGTCTCATCCATACGTGTCTGTTATTAGATGCATCAATGTAATATTAATATTTATTATAAAGATAAAAATAATTACTCCTTCCGTCTCATCCATAACGTCCCGTTTCTTTTGGGCACGAAGGTTAAGGAGAATGTGTTTAGTCCATAAAACTCATCTACTCCACTTTATTAAGGTGTACTTTATTGTTAATTAATAACCCAGTACACTTATTCCTTTTTCTTTTTATATGGTGGACCCAAACTAATAGATTATCAAGGTCCTAATTATTTCCTTATTTAGAAACGGGACATTATCAATGGGACGGACTAAAATGGAAAATGAGACGTTATGAATGGGACGGATGAAGTATAATATAGTGACTCGTAATTAATATTCATTAATAAAAATTGATGTTTAACTACAAAATAAATTAATATATCATGATTGTAGAATAATCAATCCCAACAATAATTTAGTAATGAAAAAAATTTAAATTAAATGCAAAAAATAAACATATACTCTAATTAGATGTAGTCAATCGTACAAAATTAAATTAATATTCCCTCCGTCCCAATAGCAAGGTCTCACTTCTTTAATTGATGAGAGTATTAATTAATAGAAGTGAGACCTTGCTATTGGGACGGAGGGAGTACTTAAGAAATTAAATTGAAGGAAATATGAGAAAAAAATAAAGAAACTTAAAGTATGACATGGTTGGGACACCAAAAAAATAAAATAGAGGATCCCAGGTGATGTAAATTATAGTTGATAGTTACCGATGCGGGTTGGTTGAAATAACGTTTTTTAGAAATATTACTGATAATAAATTTATTTTCAATTTAACATTTACTTGTTCGTTCAAATTTTGAGAGATCACTTAGACCTACTATATTAATTAAATAATGGAGAGGTCACCATACAAAAGATTGTCATTGTGAATGCTTTACCTAAAAGTTTGAAATCACATCTTATTATTAAATTTGATAAATCTCTATTAATGTGTATAACAGTGGGAAGGTAATTATTGGATTGTTTTAGTTACAACTCTTTCGACATGTATTAGTTAATTATACATAATAAATATGTAAATTCAATAAAGCCAATTTATTTTCATGTATTTTCATAATTAATGGAAATTATTGCCAACACAGGTTTCATGATGATAATTGAATTTTGGTCAATATTAATGTACTGACAGCTAATCAATTCATTGAAATTGATTATTTTTAAGAAAGTTAATTTTCAGAAACGTAAAGATACAGATGTGATGAAAAGTTTGATTTTTCTAACTCCAGATCATTAGTCATTATTATAGATATAGATGTGTTTTAATAGTAGGGAGTAATTACTGGGCTAAATAATTTATTCACTTAGTAACTCCATTGCATATAATTCCATACACTTTTTCGGATATAAATATTAGACTAAATAATGTTTATTTTTAAGAAAATAAAGTTATTTAGATAATTCACTTAATTACATCTCTTTTCACATGTCTTAAATTGATTATAAAAAAATTGGGTAAGAAGATTTTGCGCCTTAATTATACCTCTCCACATATGTCTAATATAATAAATTGCATTTATTTATAAATAAAACAAAACCATAAATATTGCACTAATTAAAATATTTTAAATCATTCAATTTTGTGAGGTACAAACATTCTACATTTCTGCACAACCGGAAAAGATGGGCACAAACACTGTCATCTGAATTTCACATGCATTGTATATAGAATAATCTGATGCCGTCTGTCGATGCCAAAAAAATGTGTGATAGTATGATAGATCAATATTACATTGTGAACTGCTAAAGATAAGTTGTTCATAATATTTAATAAAAATATAAGAAGCTATAAACACCAAATTCATCTGAACCTAATTTTTACACAATCATATATACAAAATAATTTTGTTGGAAGCTCAAACAATTATCAAAATAAATATCTACCCAAGAGCGAAATGATAGTATTATGATTTTTGTCGAATAAGTGAAAAGTCTCCATTTACATTAACAAATTAATATTCTACACATTAAATTACAAAATACTAAAATATCTAAAATAAAATAGGAAGAACGGTAACTATATTTATTTATAATGTGTACATCTATAACACATGAAACAATATAAATACAATTACAATCATCTAATGGACAATTCGCCAACTTTAACAATGACGGAGAATCGAACACATGGGTAAAATATACCGTAAAAATGTACTTAAACACCTTTGAATACTCAATCGACCTACATTTATTTGGACTGTCATATACATTCATACATCAATGTTGATCGAGATCGAGTGTCAAACACACACTCTTGTTAACCACCACTTGAATTCAAGGTGAAGGGATAAAGTGATATGAAAAAAATAATTCACATCCAAACACTATATATAGGCACAAAATACTATTAAATGGAAATATATTAAATTTGATTTTTAGCTTTCAATTATATTAAATAGTTGTCGGAATTTATGCTTTTGTAACGTCTGTATTAATCATCTAATTGAATAATAGTAATGAATAATTGTGATATGTCATTTTTATTTATAATTTCCAGAATTGAAAAGTATAAAATTAAAAAAAAAATTGAAAATAAAAGTTTCTAAAAATAGCAGCCCGAGCTTGCTATTATAGTTTATAAAGATTTTTTTAGTGATTATATTTATAGTAATTAATACTATACAATTAGATCAAAAAAAATTAATACTACAGTATATCCTCTAAACTCAATTAAGTAAAAGGTACCGCAATTAAAAAAAATAAAAATCCAAACACTATATATAGGCAATACTATTAAATGGAAATATATTAAATTCGATTCAATTATATTAAATAGTTGTCAGAATTTATGCTTTTGTAACGTCTGTATTAATCATATAATTGAAAAATATTAATGAATAATTGTGATATATCATTTTTATTTATAATTTCCAGAATTGAAAAGTGAAAAATTAAAAAAAAAATTGAAAATAAAAATTTCTAAAAATAGCAGCCCGGGCTTGCTATTATAGTTTATAAAGATTTGAGATCCTTCATAAAATTAAATCGTGCACGTGAAAAAAAGTTGAGACACGCACCCATAGTAGCGGCCGGCCACGTGCCACCAAATAAAAGAAATTAAAGATGATCTCTAGGTGTGGAGTAAATAGCAGAGGGGTCTTACCCTCAGAAATGGAGCTAGAATTAATATTAATATAATTATAATTAAAATTCAAAATTTTGCCTAGTTAAAAATCTACCTCTAATACCTTCTTTTACAGGCATATTTAGGCCTTGATTCTTGATCTGACTAACTTTTTACAATATGTGCTTGCTAGCTTTTTCATGTAGGGCTAATGCCTAATAGTGTCTGTCTCATTCTCTCTCTCTCTCTCTCTCTCTCCATATATACACCTCTCCTCCAAGATTATGCATCAAACTTTCTACCTCATAGATTTTTTTTTTGATGGAAGAGCATTCATCATCTGCAGCAGATGCATGTGATCCTGATCATCAATATTATGCACCACCATCATCTGTGATGAAGATCTTCGGTTTTCCCGTCCGAAATTACGAGCATGTCCCTGTACTACACCATCAGTTAGACTTGGATAACAAGAGGTTCGAGTGTCAACACTGTCACAGAAAATTTGCCAACTCTCAAGCATTGGGTGGCCACCAGAATGCACACAAGAAGGAGCGGCAGCGGGCCAAGCGGGCCCACTTCGTCGCTGACCACCGCCGTCTGGGGGCGGCGGTGCACCTGATCGGGCCCCACGGGGCTCGGTCGGGCACGTCTAGTACTGGTGGTGTCTATGGCGGCCATGGTGCAAGGTTCCTCCACCACCCACCACAAGAACTTCAGCCTGTTGTACCTCACGTTTTGTCGGGGGTACCTCTGAGGTACCCCGGTGGCGTCCAGGTGCCGCTGCCACGTCAGGCAGGGTATGCTGGCCGTGCCGAGGTGGGGCCCCCGAGAGCAGTGCCATTGACAGATGTCACTGAGGGATTGGATGTTGATCTACATCTATGATGACTTGTATTAGATGTAATGAGTTTTAGTTGTTTCCATTAATGAGTTAAATATCAGTTTTTTTTTTTTCAAGATTCAAAATTCATAATAAAATCATGATCTTATTTAATTTCTACATATTGATTAATATCATATCATACTAAAATTTCCCTTCATCAAAATCATCACTCTAAATTGTTGGATTAATTATTAGGACCGGTCCTTATACATATGGAGAGCATAAATATATTTCTTCCCAAATAAATCGAAGATTAAATGATTAATTGAATAAAACTAAATAAAAAGAGACAGGAAAAAATATGCCGTATTATTTATTTTATTATTCTTTAATTTTTTTGAGGATCAAAGGTTATTGGAATTTGACTATTTGACCACAATTAGCAAAAGAAAGGCCGTATTATTTGGATATATGTTTAATTCTAAGATTAAAGTATATTATTAATTTCGACTGTTCATTTTGTATATAGGAGTAGTTGAGGTGTACTCCCTCCGTTTTTTTATAAGTGTCCTATTGAGAAAAAATTCTTGTTCCTTTTTAAGTGTCCTATTGCTGAATTTGAGGTTAAAATAATAACAAAACTCCTATTTTACCCTCACAATAGTTATTGGAAAATGTAATTATTAGACTTTGAAAATAATAAATATGGGTATAAAAGTAATATCTCATGCTTCCTTGATTTTTGTAATTTTTATTAATAGGACACTTAAAACAAAACAGAGGGAGTATATACTTAGGGCTCGTTTGGTAGATATGTTAGGATATGATAAGATAATTTAAGTCAAGATCTGTATCGTAAATAAGGTATGATTGGTATCGTATCTTTGTGTTTGGTAGATAAGATATAAAATGTTGATATCATAAATTAGTTGTTTGGTAGCCCAGTTTAATATCAAGATTAAGTTTGAAGTTACAATTCTACCCTTATCACTAAATTATAATTAAAAAAAGAAAAATTAAATTAAATTTTCTCTCTCTCTCTTCCCTCAGTCTTGGTCACACGAAAATAAATTCACATATTCATTTTTTTGAACAATTTTATCACTACAAAAAAAGTAAAAATGATGACGGAAATATTCCGTCGTTATGTATTAAATTTCAAATTATTTATTATAATTTACTTATTAACGACGGAAATATTCCGTCGTTAGAGTATTACGAATATTTTTAATTTTAATTTATTTATTAACGACGGAAATATTCCATCGTTATGTATTAAATTGCGAATTATTATTAACGACGGAAATAGTCCGTCGTTAGAGTATTACAAATATTTTTTAAGTTTAATTTATTTCGTAACGACGGAATTATTCCGTCGTTACAATAGCACGAATATTTTAATTTTAATTTATTAATTAACGACGGCAATATTCCGTCGTTAATATTACGACGGAATAGTGACGATAGACTTCCGTCGTTATTTTATTAATAATAATTTTAAATTTAGTTTATTTATTAACGACGGAATTATTCCGTCGTTAAGTTAATTAAGATATTTTTTATTTCATAAAATTTGAATTTATCGGTTAACGACGGAATTTTCTGTCGTTAGTTTTAATATTTAATTTTATAATTTTTATTTTGTGTTACGACGGAATTGTGACGGAATAATTTCGTCGTTAAGTTTGATTATATTTTAGATCTCCTTCCCGCTTCACTTTATAATCCCTAACCATAGAAATCCCCAAATCGATCCCGTCCTTGGCCTCTCACCCGACCGTCGTCGCTCCGGCCAGACGTCCGCCGCCGTCGTTTCGACCCGTTGTAGCTCCGGCCCCCCGTCCACTGCCTCTTTCCGGTGTCTTTTTCACAGTCGCCATTCCGGCTACCGCCTCGCTATCGTCGCTGCCATCTCCTCGCCATTTCGCCATTGTTAGTTGCTCCTCCTGCCTGCTATCGCCGCTCAGTCCGCCGTCGCAGCTTCCGGCCCCCGTCTCCGCTCCGGCCACGGTTAGTCACTCTCTCTCTCTATCTATCTCTTTCATTATAAATCTCTCACAGACTCCATCTCTCATTCTCTCTCTGACACTGGCTCTAGACACTGCTGCTCCGGCCGCCGTCGTCCCTCCTCGGCTTCGCTCTGCTGCTGTCGTGCTGTCTCTCCGACCATCTCTCTCTCACCAGCTGTTCTTCTCGATCTCCCATCAGCCGCCTTCGTCTTTTCAGAGCCCTAGCTCAATCTCACGGAATTTGTGTCTGACTTTCTTCTCGGCTAGTCCATTTCTCTCTCTGAATGAATGATTCATTAGGAAAACTGACTTGTGAAGTTGTATTGAATTTAATTTTGTTTATAGTTTTGATTGTGAATTCAACTTCTGCTAATCTGCTATGATCTTGTTACATGGACTGAATTATTTACATAATTAACTAATTTTTCAGTTGTGTTTAGGTGGTTCCTTTTACATAATTTTGAGGGGTCTAGTTGCAGTGATATGTGTTTTCTTTATAACAAGTTTTGATGTATTTATGTTTTATTCCCATTTTAATAGGAATAAATGCATCATATAAAAAAGTTTGTGGATTTTGAATTCTCTAAAAAAGTTTACCTGTGTCTTAAAGTGAGTTCGTGCCTTCTTGAATTTTTCTGTATTATTCCATGTTCTTTTTTTCATAACTTTTGGCAGTTCAAGTTGTTGTCAATGAGACACTGAGAGTTCAGGAAATTAAAAGTCCATAAAATACTTAGTTGACACAGAGAAGATCTACATGGATAAAGCAGCTGGTATAATCAAATACAAAGCTAAGGTCCTTGGACCACAACATTACCTTCAGCAACTTAATACTAGCAAAAAAAAACAAAATAACAACACATACATATCAACCACTATGATTATAACTTCTTTTCTTAAACCCCATTTTTCAGATACTCCATAAACTTGTTGATATAACTATGGTTCAGTTCTGTATTTGCAAAAATTCCATGGGCAGCTTCTTTAGTGCTTCCCCTTCCTTAGCGACCATGGCCTTTTGCAGTGCATTTGCAATGAAAGAGCCATCTTCAGCTCTTTCAACCTCTATTGCCAAACCCTTCTCAACTAGAAGCCTCGTCTCCAACGGTTGAGTGATGATGAATGGCAACAGCACAAGGCAGTTGCCATATGTCAGATTTTCCACAATAGAAGCCCACTCGAGCTCTGCTTGTTAGTTTTCAGATGAGCCTTTTTCTTTTGCCGAGACCGGAGCGGAACCCGACGACATGCAATACTATAAAGTAAAATTAGAGGAAAGAAGTCATAGCAATATTTTTACTGTCCTAATTTTTTTTTCTTTCAGGTGGTTGCTCTTCAGGACTTCAAATGGTATGATTTCGTCCTCAAAATGCACAAGCTATACTAGTTTGTAGCGCCTCGTATTTTACTCACAGACACAGTACTCGTATTCTTATTCTACAGGAAGTTCCGGATAGAGGGAAGGAATGTGAGTCCTGACAGTGCCAAGACTATTAGAATACTAGTTAGTACATTTGTGTGCTAGTGAAACTTAAGAAGTTGAATGACTTTATGTATTAAGTTACTAAATGTATACTACAATTCTTGTGAATATATATAATTTCTCTTTACTGTTTAATGTTTTGATATTTTGTTTTTCTTTAGTTTAGCCTAAATAAAATTTAAAAATGAGCAGTAATAAAATAATAAAAATAATAAAAAAAAATTAATTAAATTCCGTCGCTAGTCCGTCGCGAACGATTTAGGACTAGCGACAGATTCTCTTTCCGTCACTAATTCCGCCGCGGACACGACGACGAACTTGACGACGTAACTTTTGTGACGACAATTCCGTCGCAAATTCCGTCGTTAACTTCGCGACAAAACCTAAATTCCGTCGTTACGTGTTTTAACGACGAGCTGTTTCGCGTCGCCCGAAATCCATTGCTATTCCGTCGCTAGAAGCGTTTAACGACGGAAAATGACGATTTAGCGACGGATTTTTCCGTCGTTAAATTGAAATTTTTTTGTAGTGATGTTGATGCACAATTTCAAGATTTTCGATTTTATCAGCATGAGAAATTGAGGATGTATTGAAGAATTCTACAGAAACCAAAAATGTTCATCGCATCAAAAAGTTTATTCCCAACTCTCCATCTAAAGTTCTGAAATAATAAAAATAGTCTCAAAATGTGAAATTTAATGAACCCAAAATTGAACCCATAAAGCACAAAATCAAACCACCTCCCAAAACCACCTCCACCGATCATGCCACCTCTACCACCATCGACGAACATATCGTCTCTGCCGCTGCTTTGCGCTGCCGTCTCTCTCAATTTTTCCCTTTTGCAGTGAAACCCTAGACATCGTGCCGCCTCACACTGTCAGTAGCAGCAACATCGACATCGGATCTGGATGGCCAACATCAACACTTTGGCTGGAAAGTAGATGGAAGAAGGAGAGATGGAGGGACCGTCGGTAGGGATGAACAAGAGAGAGAAGAGAGTTTAGGAAGACCGGCGTCGAATGCTCCAGTATTGGTGTCGTTCACTGATGAGAGAGAAAAAATCATTTTCAAATCCGCCCAAATTCTCTCCAATCAATCGCGGTTGGAATCGCTGCCGCGATCTGCAATTGAAGGCCGATTTGATTTTTGAGGACGGGAGAAAGAAAGAGATGGATGAGACAGAGCGAGAGGAAGATGAGAGGATGAGAGAGAGGAAACGATGAAGAAGGGAAGTGAGGAGGGTAATATTGTCCTTTCTATCTTAATTTAGTTGTACTGTTTAAGTAAGGCTAGGAATTCGGGGGTGAGGGGGAGATGTACTTTCCAAAGTGGCACAGTAAAATAGAACCGGGCCTTATTCAATAAAGGGCTCAACAGATTACTTATCTACTCTACCAAACAATCAGCTAAGACAAGATGTATATGCTATAAAGCCTTATCTAAGCTACCAAACGTAGCCTTAATTAAATAATTGACACACACGTGCACACACATATTAGATCAGGACAAACTGAAAACTCCTACACTGCTGACTGCACTTATATATAAACATGGAAGAATTAATCAATAAAGAATAAAATAAAATAACGTTTTCTTTTTGCTAGAGTGTGTGTCTATGTGTGTGTAATTATATTTAAGACTATTTTACATCTCCTACAAAATATTACTAATAATTTTTTATATTCATCAAAAATTACACCAGTAATGTTACAAATTAAATTAAATTAAATTAAAGACATGTAGCTATATACACTTTTTTTTTAGAATAAACATATAGCTATATATATACACTTAAAAACATATTTATGATCACATTCATAATAATTTTGAAATTATTTAAACTCAAAATTTTCTAATATATATCATTTTATTAACATATGACATTTATATATAAGTCACCCACCAAATATATATACATATATATATATTTAAAAAACTGAATTCATTATTAATATATATTATAGATGTATACTCTAATTTAACGAACATGTTAAGTACCCACGTCAAAATCCAATTATCCAACATGCATGAAATTCATATCGATAAACAATACACTAACACCACTAGTGATGATAAAAATTTCATATATTAATACACTGACATCACTAGGGACGGGATTTATCCAGTACGCATTGAAGATAACGACCGCGAGTTCACACGATATAAAAAAAAAAAATTAAAGGAGATAAATTTCGACTAAATATATATAGAAATGTAGGAGGCTGAAACCAACAAAATTAATATCGATACTTCATTACTTCGCATTGAAATGAGAAATTTAAGGTTGTCCTCTCTCTCTCTCTCTCTCTCTCAACTCTTTAGATATTTTTGTTCTCCCCATTCTTCAATACTACTAAAACAACTCTACCTATCAAAGAATTCAACATTTTAACCCTATCAAGGGCGCCAAACATGTCAACTTTCAAATTCCACAATTTATAGTTACAAAAACACCTTTTTCGCTGAATTTTCCCTAATATTCTTCTTTCTTTTCCATTCTCCTTTGCTCGACCCATCTCTCTCATCATCATTAATACAAACATAACATTGATATATATAAACAGATGATGAGACAGATGGAAGATTATCGATCAACCATTGATTGACAACATTTTTCAGATCAACCATTCGAACTCACCAACATTATCAGTTATCACTTGTGGCATTTCCACTACGTTCAAAGCTAATAATCGGAATCGTAACATATCACGTCCGACTAAACCGAGATCGACTATGTACGTGTTGTCGACGGGAGAAATTGGTAGAATTTCACAAAAGAAAAGAAAAGAGAGAATTATGTTTTTTTTTTTTTTGAATATCATTACAAATATTAATACTCACACACCCTACCTAGGATTTTTTGTGGCCGAGAGTACTCGAACCTCTGACCTATTGGTCAACAGGCAACCACTCCACCACTAGGCCATCCCCACTGGGACAGAGAATCTTATAATGCATATGCCGTCCAAGGCAAAATGAAGGCCTCGATTCGTAGCACCTTTCGATGGGTGAAGAACAAATATTCAACATTTGTGCATGGTTATTATTAAATTTCATGAATGTTTGTACTTTTTGGACGTGTCAGTATGCCCTTAGACAGTTTCTAGCTTCTTTTTCATTATTAATGTTATTTTTTCGAATCAAAATTTTGTTTAGATATCTAGTTTGTAGAAGTTGATGTTTAATTAGGATTTCACATTGTGAGAAATATTAATCTTTTTGAAGCCTTTTTGTGATTTATTTTCGTCCATATTATTATTATTATTATTATCATTATTATTATTATTATTATTATTATTATTATTATTATTATTATTATTATTATTATTATTATTATTATTATTATTATTATACACCTATGCATACATGTTTCTTAATTTTTGAATTTATGGGGATTTCTTGTTTCATACCTAAGTCTTCCCGTTTAATATTTATAGTACAAATTAAAGAATTTAATTTTAGGGTAGAAAATAAAGAATTTCATTGATGCCAGAACTCAAATTCTTTTCTGTTGCAGTAGTGTTTTACCATAAATATAAATTAAAGATTGATATATAGTACTCCCTCCGTCCCCCAAAAGTGTGGTCCAATTAATATTTTATACCTCACATATAATCAAATTTGGACCACACTTTTGGGGGACGGAGGGAGTACTATATAATACTCCCTCAGTCCCATTAAGCTTGTACTACAACAAACACTACAAAAAAATGACGGAATAACGACGGAAATTAACGACGGAATTGAATCCGTCACAACTAACGACGGAATAACGACGGAATTTTGACGGAAACACTTGGCCAAAAATAACGACGGAACCAACGACGGAACTACGACGGGATTTTGGCGGGATTCTTCGCGGTGAAATTAACGACGGTTTTAGCGACGGAATTTCCGTCGTTAAACCTAACGACGCCACTATTCCGTCGTTAGTATTTTATTTTTCAATTGTTTTTATTTTAAATATACTAACGACGGAATAATTCCGTCGTAAGTTTTATTTAATAAAAATTAAATTTAAATATTTCTTTTAACGACGGAAAATTTCGTCGTTAATATTAAAATATAATTTTATTATTTTAATTTTAATTTTACGACGGAATTGTTTCCGTCGTTAGAATTATTAATGATTTAAAATTTTATTTTCGTGAGCTAACGACGGAATAGTGACGGATGGTTTCCGTCGTTAGAGTTAATTTTTTTTCCAGATATCTGTTCTTTCTCGTTCACTTTAGCCCTAACCCCCAAATCCCCAAATCGTTCCGTCGATCTCGTCCATCGTCGTCGCGCTTCTTCTGCTTTCGTCGTCTCTCCGGCCAGACGTTGGCCGGCGTCTTCGCTTGGAGCCGTTGTAGCTCCGGGCTACTGTCCACAGCTCTCTCTCACTCACTACTTCTCCATCCCGTCGCTCCTCCCGCCCGCCATCGTGCCATAGCCACCGCCCAAAGCCTCAGCCGCCGCTCTCCAGCCACAAATTTCCAGTCTGAAGCTTCAAGGTCAGACTCTCTCTCTCTCTCTCTCTCTCTCTCTCTCATTGTGCTCCCGCTCTCTCTTTCACTCTCTCATCGTCTTTCTCTCCCTCATTAGCTCCGGTTGTCGCTGCCGTCGTAGCTCCACTCTTTCTTGTAGTCTCCGTCCGCCGTCGCCGTTGGTCAGGCTGTCTCTCTCTCTCTGTCTCTCTCTCACAGTTTCTCGTTTCTCACTGTCCAATTAGCCCGGCTGTTGTCGTTCAGCCCTGCCGTAGTTGTTCTGCCGTTGGTAATTCCCAATAGTTGCTTATGTGAAGCCATCTAAAAAACCAGGTCAGTTTCTGTTATGGCTAATTTAATTAGATGTTAGATAGCTTTCTTGGCCAATTTTGAGTTGGGTTGAACCCTTTTGTTGTGTAATTTTTGTTTGATTGGGAAATCTCCCAAATTGTTGGCTTGCTTGGTTTGTATTGAATCAATAATTTTGAGCTATGAAAATCATAGTAAAAGTGATAATTTTTGTTGCTTTATGAATCGGTTGGAAATAGTTTACTAAGTTTCCCAAGTAATTTTGATAGCTTTGTACTGACATGTCAAGAGAATTGAAAGCAATATTCTCTTATTTTTTAGTTAATTGAAAGAAAAATGCTTTTGTTTTTTCCTTTTCTTCAGGTATTTCGATTTTCTCTTGTGGGCTTTGATCTGCTTGATAGAGGCCTTCAACTTGTAACCAAATGGTATTTGATTTAATCTTCACACTAGATAAAGTATTACTGGTTCTTTCATAAGTGTTATTGATCTAATCTTGTATGAGAACAAGTGCATGAGTTGATAGATTCTTAATGAATATTTGTATTAATTCTTTGACCTTAGCTGTTAACTGATTGAGTTCACTCTATGTGAATTAGTTATATATGCATATGATGCAGCATGTTGTTCAGATGATGTGTTTTTGTTGTTATAGCCCTATGTTATTATCCCTGCTTTTTGCGGCCTCTTGTTTTTGGAATATCCTTATTTATTCTTTTCTTCATCTTCTTCTTTATTAGTGTACTTATTACATGATCAGCTTTAAAAATTGACATTCTGATGTTGTCTTGTTCATCACATTCTCTCAGGTAATGCACGTACACTATAAAATTGGGGGTTTGTGGCGCATAAAAGTTTTCTTTAAGGCTCATTACAAGAAAATTGCTGCCCAAAAGCTGTTGCCTTACTTGAGCATCAAAATGTTGTCCAAGAGCTTAAGTTGAAAGAGTTACTCAGAATGCTGCTTATGATGAACAAGAGTAGTCTTTAATGATAGTATGTTAGTTTGATTGTGGACTTTCAGTTATATGTGTTAAGTTTAACACATTTATACGATTTTTCTTGTGGATATATAGTTTATGTTTTGCACTTTATATCTTTGAAGTTTAATGATTTGATTTTATTTTGCTTTACTTTTGCATCATCAGAAAAAAAAAAAAAAAAAAAACTCGATTTAGTGACGGAAAATTCCGTCGCTAATGGTCCAAGTATAGCGACGGAAATATTTCCGTCGCCATTAGTGACGGAATATTCCGTCGCTATTACGTCGGCGTTCCACGTTGACGAAATTCGTGACGAGAGGTTGGCGACGGCCGTTCCGTCGTTAATTCCGTCGTTATTCTAGCGACGGAACAGAATTTCCGTCGTTAAATGTCTTAGCGACGAGCCAAATAACGTCGGCATAATTCCGTCGTTAAGTTGGTTTAGCGACGGAATTTTACTGTTTAGCGACGGATTTTTCCGTCGTTATATCCGCATTTTTTTGTAGTGAAAAATTAGATATTGGGACACTTTTTTAGAGATATTTTTATTAAGTGCCTCCAAAATTTATTATTGGGGCACTTAGTTAAATATGTTAAATTTAATACGTCTAATCGGGCACTTACTATAGAATTGGCTAATTTAACTTTCAAAAAATATGGCTAATTTAGAATTGGCCGAATAAACCCTTGTAGGCTTCTACAGTAAAAAAATTTAAGAAAGAAGATAAAACACCGCTATCCCTTGCATCTCTTCACGGCAAAACTTACGACGGCCTGCCTTTCCCCCGTCTTCCACAACCCTTAATCTGCAAATTGCCACTACCCTACACGCACGTTCATCGCTCGTCGCAACTTATTCTCGCAAAACCCAATCCGCCATTGTAATTGGTAATTCTTGGCTCCAATCGTTTATTTCAATTTTTAGTGTTTTCTATATGTAATTAATAGCGCAAATGATTCCTTCCGCCACCTCCTTTGAAGCTGCTGCCGTTCCGCACTTAGCCCCAAATCCCTATCCGACGTCGAATTCCCCTCCGCTCTCACCACTTCGCAGTCATTGGTCCGCCGTGGCCGCTCCAACCTTCGACGTCGCAGACGCCATCGCCAATGCTGATATCTTCCGACGCCGCGGCGAAGCTGCTGCCGTTCCTCTCGTCAACTTTGTTCGTTATTCCAGCCTTTGCCTTCCCGACGCCGCGCCGAAGCTGCAACGCCGATTTCTGTCAATTTCATTCTGATAAGAAACGGAATCTTTAATGATGGCTCCTGTTGGAGCAGAGTTTTCAAATTCATTTTGAAAGTGATGTATAAACGGAAAAGTAAATCTCTGAGTCAATCCTTGATTAGAAATTGTGAAGACTATGTGTGTTTATTTCATTAGTAACATGATTTTGAAGCAGTAATCATCACTATGATTGTGACTGAGTAATATTCTGTTTCAATTATGTTATGACTGATGAGCATCAAGGAAAAGTAATCAATTAGTAACATATATGAGTTTATTTTATTTGTTTTCAAGTGTTAGAGCCTGGAGCAGAGTTTATTTGTTTGATTGTCTGATATGAATGAGCAGTTCTTGTCTTTTGTTCCTTTTAGTTGCTTAATAGTGGTTTAGAATTAGTAGGATTGTAAGATACATTTGTGTAGTTTTTTTTTTTACCTTCAGAAGTGAAAAATTTGTTGAACTGTTAGAATACAAGTTGTGTTTCAAGACTATTATCTTCTTTAATGCTCTCGGCCATGGTATAGTAAATACTTTGTTGATTGGAAATTGGTTTGATATTAGCATAAATATGTTGTTCTTTTGATGATAAGATGGATTTGCTATTTTTTTTAATGAAATTGCATAATTTAATATGGGATGTTTATGAAAGCTGTTGTTCTGAATTTGTTGTTCTTTATTCAGATCTGTTCAATTTCCTTAGGAGGATGTTGCATCAACTGATGCAGATTTGGCATTGCAAATCCTAGAGTCGGCGATCTAGAAGCCCGAATAAAAGCTCTTAAAGGTCTGATTGAACTCATAAGTAGTGACATTGAATGTGGTACGTATGGTTGTTCTGTCAAATCCTATGTATGTATAGTGGTGTATTTTACAAACAGCGAGTGATATAGTCTTGTTGTTAAACAAGTGATGATAGTCTTGTTAGCTATTTTATTTATTTGTTTGATCTTGTATATTGAGAAATGCGTTTGTTTGAGTATTATTTTTGTAGGCTTGTTCTCAAGCAGAATTGCGTGTGAATTCTCTGAAGCAAATTTATCCAGTTATCCTAAGTTCATTGTGAGTTTTCTATATCCTTTCCGGGCTCTTATATTCTTTATAAAATTGCTTCTAGTACTTTATAGTAATCATGTATTTATTTTTGAAGTACTCGTCTTTCTTTGGTTTTGTTTTTCATAGTTTTAGTGTGTTATCCTTATCTTTTAAAGATTTGTGCTTTCTATTGTTATTGATTTGTTTCCATATGGTTCTTATTTGGTTAGTTGATGTTGTTCTAGGATATGTTTCTGAGTAGTCTTACTTTTATGGATGGATTGTTGCTCATTAGTCCTTTTGTGCTTCTCCTATATTCAGTTACAAGTTCATAACCTCCAAGTGATATCTATATATCTTTTACCTATTTTTGAGAAAATGAGACACTAGACAGAATAATCACATATGATTTACTTGATTTTTTTGTTTTTATAATTCAAATTAAAGATGGCATGATAACACTTGACATGCTGATAGCATATGATTTACATATTTGAAAGATTGTGCAAAGATAAAAATGAAAACTATTGACATTCTCGTTTCCAAGCATCTATAACAAATTCCCATAATTATATGTTGAGAATAAGTTTGTCAGTTGGCACTTCACCTTATTATCTTTAGATGTTCAAAATCTTGTTAATCACCATTTATATAGTTGTTCAAACCCAGGAAAAAGTGAGATTCTCTATTGGTAACTTGATTTTAGAATATTTTCTATATTAGGTTTGTTTACATAAATTAAGTTTCTCAAACAGGTTAATGATTTATCATGTTTACATTTATGCAGATCATGACGCCAATCACAAGACATCATGGCAATCGTGGAAGGCGTCAAAGGCTTGTGATAAACGATGACATCCTCGATTCCTTTAATGACTCTACTGAAAGCCAAATAGGTTGATAGGACATTAGATTTATGTGGAGTTGCTTTTGGATTGTTTGGTTACTGAAATGTGTATGACATTACTGATTTTAAGTAAATTTACGTTTCACTATAAATTGAAAAGGCATTTTAGTATACATGAATGATACTATTTATTGATATACCAATAATATATGAATATATGGTTGTATTTGTGTATATTATAGCTTATTAATATACAGAGTTCTAAAACTACAAATTATGTGTTTCAATTTATTTTAGGGCACAAATAAGTATCCAGGATAATAATTTGGGGACAAAAAATGAATTTTGAGGCTACGCATTTTGTATCATGATATTTTAATTGAAGACACAAATAAGTGTCCCGATATTTCATTTGAAGGCACAAATATATATCCCTACATATTTGTCAATACTTTTTAAACCTTTTAAATGACATTTGTATGCGCCTCGAGAAATCAATCTCGGGGCATATAAAAATGTCAACAAAGGTATTAGTATAGAGGCACTTAAAAAATATCACAAACTCTATTGGGACACGATACTTGGAGGCACATGTAATAAGTGCCCCCAAAATCAAAAGTGCCCCAATAGTGTACATATTGAGGCACTTTTTGGTGTCTGAAAACCCTTTTTTGTTGTAGTGAGCTTTTGGGCACGTAGATTAAGAATAAGGGTAAAATGATAAAATTTAGGTAGGTCTCACTACTTTTGAAGAGTTTAATGTGTGTTTCTCTCTATAGAAGAACGGTTTTCACGTAGTTTAATTATTCAGTACAATATAGAATTCGTGTAGTTTAATCATTAGGGTGCTTTAAGAAATTTATAGTTATTGGGATTTGAATTTGTGTATCTCTCAATAGAAGAACAAATGTTTTTTTTAGAGAATTATAAGGTATATATATATATAATCAAATCAAACATTATACCACCATATAGGCGGGACCTCGCGGGACCTCTATACCACAAAAATATGGGATCACTACACCACCACGCAGGGTGGGACAATTAAGCCACCAAACAAGGTGGGAAACTACACCACCAAACAAGGTGAGAAATATACTATCTATATGTACCACACACAGGCGGGATTGAACACAAGACCTCTCGTTAAGGAGAGTCTTGTGGTGCTTCAGTTATCCACTTGAGCTAGGCCTCATTGGCTATAGAAGAACAAAGTTTATCAGGGATAGCTTCAGCAATTTGTTTTCAAATGCAAATATATTTTCAGATTCTCTTTTTTCCGAATAATTATTTGATGAAAAATGAAACATAATTTGTTGTTATATTTATATTCGAAAATCGTAGATAACAATCTTTCATGGAAAATCATTGCAAGCCTTAATGGGGAGGAGAATTGTATAAAAGATTACGAGTGTGCTCTCTTTGGTTGTAAATTTATCATTGGAAAAGGAGGGAAAAGAAAATTCTCTCTCATTAAATCCCATTTTCTATAGAGAAGAATTTTTAACCTTTCTTATTCTTCTTTTCACTCCAAGAAAGATAATATTATTACATCAAATACCTCATGATAATATTTTCTCTCTTTGGAGTGAAAAGAAAGAATAAAAAAGGTTGATATTCTTTTCTATAGAAAATGATGAATAAGAAATGAGAGATTTAAAGAGAGAAAATTTTATTTTTCCTCATCTTTCCATGATAAATTTACAATGAAAGAGAACACACTCAAAGGATAAGAGAGTAGGGTTAATTTTGTTAGATTAAACATTACTAGTAAGTAGCCCATCGAAATTCGACGGAAAATAACTTTATGTTTTAATTTATTTTTATACATTTTAAAAATAATTTTATATTTTATTTAGAAGTTGTGTTATTGTTCGCGTTAATTATTAATCAAACTTAACATATTAATTTTATTTTACGTATCTAAATTTATAATTAGGAATGACAATGAATCGAGTATACTCATTTATTATGTATTTTCTAAATCTAATTTTGTTTAGAATTTTTCTACATGTTCGTCCTAATCTCGGTTAAAATAGTGACTTTACTGTACATACTCGTCTCAAATCCGTTGAGTAATACTCGATAAAAATATGAACACTCCAAGTAATATTAATTAAAATGAGTAAAAATCCTTCGTTCTATGTTATTTGAACCATCTCGTTGGTTTATTCTAAATTACTCGATAAAAATATAAACAAAGTTAATGTTAATTAAAATTATTAAAAATCCTTCCTTTTTAAGTATATTTGAACCGTCTCGTTGATTTATGTTAAATTGATATCTTTAATCTTTGCCAAAATGCGGAAAAAAAATATGTTTACATCTTCAAAGTGATATAATTAATTAAAATTAGTAAAAAAAACATTCTTTCTATGTTATTTGAACCGTCTCGTTGGTTTATGCTAAATTATTCAATAAAAATCTAAACAGAGTTAATATTAATTAAAATTAGTAGAAATTCTTCTTTTTAAGTATATTTGAACCGTCTCGTTGGTTCATGCTAATTAAATCGATATCTCTAATCTTTGCCAATTTTATAATATTAAATATATATATATAGATTATTATATATGAATTAAGAATGTATAAAATAAAGGTTTATAAGAATGTATTCCGAAATTGTTATTATTTTAATATGTGTAATAGAAGAAATTAATTAAATAGAGGGAAAGATAAATATGAGATGCGATTAATAGATAAACATGTGATATTTCAAGAATATGAAATTAATAAAAAATAGAATATATATGAATTAAAATTAGACAAATTACCAGAATAAAGGAAAATCTGAACGGAGCACCGTGGAAGGGGCAACTTTATTTTCGTATTATTAGTAATAATATATTTGTTGGGCCATTCCAAAATAAAAAGAATGTCATGGGCTCCTCCATATAATTAAGTTTTCTTTTTTTATGGACCCCATCCACCTTAGGCCCTAAGAAACCAGATTGCATTAACTTAAGTTAAACCACAACAACTTATGGCCTATTATAATTTTTTTTTTAAACCAAGACCACAAGAAATTTATTCATAATCATTTGGTGCCAAATTTCTCACCCAAGCCCTCCAACCATGCATTTCGTTTTTACAATCTTTAGCAAATGCTGCTAAATTGTATGTTGGCAACACATTTTTTTTTTTTTCATCTATCTAAGTTCTAAACATATAAAAATGCCAACCATAAAATCCTATGAAAACTAGTTCCATCATCTCTTGTAAATTAGTTGGTTATCGGATTAATAATTCGACAAATCTTATTATAATCTTAATTAATGGTTTACGTTTAGGAAATGATCCAACTCGGCTCCCATTCTACTAGTTAGAACATCCACAATGGGAGACATACCTCCCAATATATTTTATTAATATTTTTTGTGCTTTTTGTGGAATCTCAATGATTGAGAAATCGATCTTTAAATCGTCTCTAATGGGACCGGTCTCTCAATCCGGTCTCCCACCCCGGTCTCTCATTATTTAATTGTATTATGTTATTTTTATGTTTTAATTAATTAATATATAAAAATAATCTTAATTATTAAATTTTATATAAAAAATTACTAGTCCAAATTAAAAGCCTATATATATATATGTATATATGTATATGGAGAGGATCAAATAGGAAGTCACATTTATATGAGAACTAGGAACCAATCCAAGTCATCCATCTTCTAAGATCTATGGATATGATTTAATCTAATAACTAATTGGTCAAACCCGCTTTAGTTGGTCAATGCCACTTTTTTTTTACTTAAATAAGGTTACTATGGTAATTTTTGCTGTTTTATCCTGTGTAAAATCGAGATGCACAAAATAGTATAAAGTGATGCATCAATATCACATTTCTGATGCATTAATCTAGAACAAATAACATTTTTTACACCCCATGTTTATAAAAAACAAACAAGATTTATAAAGTGTGTACTACAATTAATATATTACGTATATCATATTCGTAATCATATGTGATATCATAGTTCGTATTCGTATTTATTACTTGATGTTTTGGGTACAATTTTATGATGCATTAATACGATTTACGTAATGCATCTATATGAAATTGTAAATGCACATAATAGGGAAAGATCCATTACCACAATTAATGCATTACATACATGATATATTGATATTTGTGCATTACTTTGTTTATATTTTACATTACATTGTGTATTTTTCCTACATGCAATATCACTCATTGTTATCGTTGTTTTGCACTATATTGTTTAAATTTATGCATTACATTGTGCATTTTTTTTTCATGCAGTATCATTCATTATAGCACGATTTTGCATCTCTAAATAATATTGTTATAGTGTGTCAGACGCGATATCACAATTAGATGCGATATCACAATTAATGCATTATATATATAGTATTTGTGCATTACAATATTTAAATTTATGCGTTACATTTTCGATTTCTTGATACAATAATACATCAACTTATAATGCATAAACAATATTATCGCAATGCATTATTATTAATAATACAATGCATAACTCTAAACACCGAACTAATTATCATTTTGAATCACTAAAATATTGGATAAAGAACATTATTCAACATTCATCTCTCTCTCACTTAGCACCAAAGCGCCTCCCCCACCCCAAAAAAAATCCATAAAATTCCAATCTTTAGCTATTTTCTCAACTTTCCTACTCTAATAGATGGCTCGCACCACATCTCAACCCCTCTCTCTCTCTCTTCCACTTTTTTTTTTCTTGTTGCATCTTTATTTGACTGTAATGAGTAATTGTTCCCCTTGTTCCCCAACCAACATGGTTTCTCACGAACAAAACAATAAATTCTTAGATGCTCTCTTCTGTTCGGAAGACCATTTCGATATCACATAGATCTCTTCCCTTCAACAAGAAGAAGAACTAAAAGAAGAAGAATCAAACAGTTGCTCCTCATACCAATCCTTAACTGCCCAATTTTTTTCAATTTGTTCGAATAAGACGAAGAAATCAGAACACTATAGCACAAAGAGGAGGAAATAAATTTCGCAGAAGATCTTCGACATAAATGACATGTTGCTTCATAATAGACAGCTGAAAATGAGAGAGAGAGAAAGAGAGAAACAGAGAGAGAGAAGAAATGTCCATGTCCAGCATCGACGCCGGCAGTGTCGACAACGGCGATGATGGTTGATGGTGGTGGTGAAGAGAGAAAGAGAAGAGGGAGGGAGAGAGAGATAGAGCAATCGAACGAGAGGGAGGGGAGAGGTAGATGGGTGCTGAATTATTTTCCCCAATTTAGCTTTCCACACTTGTTTTTGGATCCATGTCATTTTTTTAGATTCAATTTTAGCCACATATTCTTTATAAATGAGTAGTTATGATTAGTTCATATTTATATGGGTTCTCACCAGATCCAAACCCTATATATGCGCCTCCCTCCTCCCTCCTCTCTCTTCTCTCTCATCTTGCCGGATCTCCCATTCTTCCTCCCACCAGATCTCCACTTTTTCCTCTTCCCCCACCAGATCTCCCTTTCCCCTTCGCCGTGTCCGTCAATTAGCCATTTCAGCAACAAAAAAAAAGAAAGGAAAAAACAGGTGGCAACGCGTGGCAGAAGAGAGAGAGGCACCGAGGTCGCGACCTGGGTCGCGATCGCCAGTGAAGGAGAGACCGGGGTCGGGGGGCCGCTGTGGGTGCTCTTATAATTACTTCAATTAAGTACGAAATTCCCTATTACGTTTTGGTGTCGAGCCAGCTGTTTTTTATACTTACTTTCATCAAAACGTCGAAATCAATTTGCAGACGAAATTTAGTGTTTCCTAAGGAAGTTTAATTATAAACAAATCTTAAGTTGTTAAGATTTGGTTTTCATCAAAAGGAGATATGTTTTTTTGTTTAGTTTAAATGTTCAATCAAAAGATATATAGAAGGAAATATAAAACTGATTGATGTGATTTTTTCCACTTATATAATGACTTTAAACATGCTTTCACCGTGTTAATAAGGTTTCATCATGGTAGAAATTTTTAGGTACTGGGCTACAGATTATACTGGCCATAAAAAATAAAAATTTTATCATGGTGAAATATTTAGACTTACTTTCTACCAAGTATATATATTTTTATATTATATTACGGCAAATGTCATAAGATGCTTCCGTACGTGCAAGACATAAGACCATATTTGCAACTATTATATACGTAGATATTTTGTCAAAATCAAAATTCAAAATCAATGATTGCATTTATGGAGTATTATATATATACACATAAATAATGAAAAATTCAATTGTATAATATATATACACATAAATAATGAAAAATTATGGAGTATTAAACTCATAAATTATGGAGTCTATTAAACTCATACATTATGGAGTATTATATATATACACATAAATAATGAAAAATTCAATTGTATAAGTGAGTTTCGGATAAATTTCAACATCGTTACAATTAACTTGACTTTGCATTTTGGGATAAGAAAGGAGAAGATAAAAATAAAAGAAAGACAAAATTAGAAGAATGACATTAATAATAAATACCAAAACACATACCTCGATTAGTGTGACCTAATAGTAGAGCGGAGCGTTTGTAATTAAAATGTCTCAATCCGCATTTTACTAATATTTTATAAATTTAGTCTGCCGCACATCATTTTCCATGTAAGAGAAAGATTTACTTAGTCTATCACTAAAAAAAACATCTTACCTAATATAATATGCGCGTGTATGAAGATTACTATATGAGTGGATTATAAATGAAAGGAATTAAACAGATGAAGAAAAATTAATCGAAGATTTGTAGCATTTTAGCGACATATTAATATGGTGAGCAGTAACTAGGGGTGTCAAATTTGGCCCGGCCCGGCCCAAAACCGGGCTGGGCTGCCAATTTTCAGGCCCGCAGCATTTTCGGGCCGGGCCGGGCCGGGCCACACAATGTTAGGCCCGAAATGGGTAAAAGCCCGCTGGGCCCGGGCCAGCCCCGCCCGGCCCGAACAAATTGCACTATAAATATATTTTCGGGCCGGGCTGGGCCGCACATTTTCAGGCCCGAAAAATTTCCGGACCGGCCCGACTCTCTCTTGCAATTTTTTTTGGCCCGGCCCGGCCCGATTATCCCAAAAAGCCCGACGAGCTCGGGCCGGGCCGGCCCGGCCCGGGAATTTGACAGCCCTAACAGTAACATAACAAAAATAAAAATCGAAAAAGAAATAAAGTTCACTCAATAATTTTGTCAAGACCATTTTGGCTCTATGTAATAAAGTACTACTCATTTGTTGTTGAAAAAACAAATAAAGGCTCATTTGTCGAATTGATGTAATTAGAATAGAAACAAATTTTAGGATCTCCAAGTCTTTTTTGTTTAAAGAAGGATCTCCATGTCTTGAAATCAACAAATTTCTCCATATTTTAATGGAGTATTATTTTAATTCTACTGTAGATAATAGCTTGGACCATTTTAACATAATCACACACCAACATCTACAGATTATAGAAATAGATGTTGAATATTGATTGTATTAAGTGGAATACAATTATTGCAATATAAAGCTCATAAATATTTCATCTCATGTTTATTGCATCAACACATGATTTTAGCCATACTATTTAACGAAATTTATAATAATGATTTTTCTAGCACTCGTAGCCCACAAATTCTCGATTAGAAAACGATGGCGTCACTTAAGAATCTATTCATTCAAACGTAGAATCGTCACTCCACTAATCAAGTCAATTGTAAAAATAACTTACTTATTACATTTTTCACTTTATATGTGAACGAGATTTATTTAGCTACAATTCCTTGAGGAGTCTCACTCCACTATACTAGATCATCTCCAAAGGACAGTAGCAAAGTAAGTGAATCCCATTCATACATGAAAGAGAGAAATTTATTTTGCTACTAATAGTAACGGCTGCCAATTTTTTTTCTTCTCACAAAAAGTACATAATTTATATATACATTTTCCCCGGTTATATTTAAGGACCCCAATATCTGACATACATATCTATGCATATTTGCAAATAATAAACTATAAACGTTTTAATCAGGTTGCTCAAAAGTCGAAATCAATTATTCTTAAAGATACACTTGAAATGGTTGAACATGCATATATTTTCTTACAAAAGAATCTTACAAGTTCACTTTTATACTACGTTTAATAAGACAAATATTTACTTTATAAATTTCCCACTTCTATTATTCTCTTCACCTTTTTTCATTTTTAAAGAATCCCAAAATCTAAAAATTACAAAAACATTAATTGCTTAAATTGAAAAAAATCTATAAGGAAAGACTCAAGTTCTAAGAAAATTTAAACTGATCCTGAAATAGTCTAAATTTGAATGAATAATAATCATACAAACTATAATATCATGCACAATTGATTTTTTTAATAAAAACAATTTATAATTCTTTTAATCTTTTGAAGCAATTAATAAATAAAAATTCATTTATCGTACACCGCAAAACACCCAAGCGAACCCTCGACCCCAGAGTGGGCCCCATTCAATTCTATTTGGAATTTGAAATCTCTCCCCCTCACCAAAGAGACGTTACAATCTTTTTTAGCCTTTTCTGTATATTCATAATTTCATTGCTTTTCCACAAAAAACATTTTTCGAGAATTTAAAAAACGAAACTTTCCACACAAATCCAACGTATAAATAATATATTTGTCTTTACTTTTCTTTAAAATCACTCCAAATATCCAATTTTTCTCCCTGTCCCATTTATTGCTGCTTCATCGAGTTGTACCATTCAAAAAACACACCTCCACTTCACTGCTATCTGACAATATTTCTATCTGAATCTCTCAACGTTTCAAACCTTCTTCTTCCTGCTGTAAGGTGTGCATTTTCTTGATAAAGAAAGGATTTTGGCTCATAAAAATTGCATCTTTGCAAAGGGAGTAACTCAAACGATCTTCATTTCAACTGGGCTGCGTGAGTTTTCTTATTTCTTAACGTTGTTTTGCTGCTCTTACGTTAATCTGCAGACATTTTAAATTTTGTGAGTTTGATTCTGTGTTTGAGTGTGTGTGAGTTTATTGTTCCAGTTAGTGTTGCTATTATGTTATAAGGTGAATGGGCCAGTTCTGGTGATCAGTTACGTGATTTTTGTTATTTTCTTTTCACAAAGTGGAGTGTAAATTAAGTATGTATGATGATGAGAGCGAACAAAGAAATTGGAGAAATGGAAACGGAGAATTCTTGAGCAACTGCGTGACAAAGGAAATTCTACTGATTTTTTAAAATTTTTATGCAGTCAGCATAACTTTTATTGCGTGGTAGAATGTGGGAATTCAGATGTTATTATGGCTTTCCCTTTTCTATTTCTTTTTTCAAGAATCATAATTGGATATTGGATTGTAGACTTGCAGATTAGTTAGATTTTAGAACTGAAATCATTGGTTTTAAAATATATATTTTGGTTGAAGAAGTTGGTATGAACATTTTATAGATTTTAGAACTGAAATCATTTTCTTTTTTGTGCTAAAGCATTTTCTGCTGAATTCTGATTTACATTAATATGTTATTCAGGTATAAATCAGTCTAAGAAGAGGGTGTTTCTCTTGAGAGCATGGATATATTGGCTGTCTATTTTTGCAATTGCAGAGGTAATTTTTAGTAGGTAGATGGGAATTTAAATTGATGACGAAAAATGGTTTTCATGCCGGTAGTATCATTTCTTTGTTGCAGTGTGAAATAATGAGAAAATTTAGTGCCACTAGAAAGATTTGCTTCCATTGCTAATAGTTAGAGTTGCAATAGAGACCTTGAAACTTTGTACTCTAGTTGCACCCTTTTAAATGTCTTGAGTTTTCATCTTCGTAGAATACGAACTTTTGATATCAAATGAACTGATCTAATGTTGCAGATACAGGATATGATGTGTCATCTCGTCATTTAAGTTGTAGAAGTTGAGTGTGTTGTGAAATTGGATTGCAAATATGGGAATCGAGAAGCAAGGCTCCAAGAGTGGAAATTATGTTGGTGGCTTCCTCCAGCTGTTTGATTGGAATGCAAAATCTCGAAAGAAGTTGTTCTCGAGCAAGTCGGATTTGCCCGGTATGAAAATTTGGATGATACTATTCGTGTATGCTGAATTCTTGTGTATGTTATATTGTTATCTTTTAAACAAGTTTTATTTGTCCTCTTTATCATTATGTAGAGAAATTCAAGCAGAAAAAGAGATTTGATGGCAACTTACCAACAACACACGTTCAAATGGTAAGGCTATTGATTTCAAGACATTGAGATTCTTAGTTTCTAATAGTTTGTAATTATGTCATTTCTCTTTGTATGTGTATAGATGGACGAGGATGAAGTTGCAGCTCGACCAAGTATGAAAGCAAGTAGCGTTTATAGCTGTGCTTCATCTGTAACCGATGAGGACTTCTACGGAAGCAAGGGCCCCGGGGTTGTAGCAAGACTTATGGGGCTTGATCCCTTGCCAAAACCCAGTGCCCCTTATCCCTACTCCACTCCATTTTCCGACTTTCACTCTCTTCCAGATTCTTTTTACCAATCTAAAACTCTTGATTATCGTCAAGACCCTCAAATCATGGAGCCTAAGTCGAGCAGTTTGCAGCAGAAGGTGATACAAAGGCCGATTGAGAAGTTTCAAAGTGAAGTTCTGCCACCAAGATCAGCTAAAACCATCCCTATTACCCATCACAAACTTTTATCTCCTATAAAAAGCAAGACTTTCATCCCACCTAAGGATGCTGTTCACATTATGGAAGCAGCTGCTCGAATTCTTGAGCCGGGCCCTCAGGTCAGCAGGAAACCAGGGCTTCCTTTGGCTGGTTCGTCTTCAGTGCCTCTAAAAGTAAGGGATTTGAAAGAGAAGGTCCAAGCAGCACAAATAACTTGTTCAAAGCCGTCTGAAGGTTCTCAGAGGGCAGGTGAATCGAGAGGTGTCAAGCACGTTAGAGGAAACTCTATGAATAAGAGCTCGAACAGTGGCTCAGTTGATACAGTTAGCAGTTTTCAAGATTCTTCTGAAGTTTCTTCTGGTGTGAAGAGTAAAGGGAAGTCCATTTCACTTGCACTGCAGGCTAAGGCCAATGTACAGAAACGAGAGGCTCTAAGCTCGACTAGCAGCAAGACGCCTGTCAGCCAGGGAGAAACAAATGTGTTCGGTCCAAACATGTTGTTCACAAGCCAGTCGAGGGCAGAGAAGAGTACGCTTAAGAAACCATCCACACACAAAAATTCTAGTGTGCTTCGCCAGAATAATCAGAAGCAGAATTGCATTATTGATAGAGGGAAGTCGCCTTTGAAGTCCAACGTACAAGGTGGAAAAGTAGTTAAAGGAGATCCGTCTTCTGCAAGGCGACATAATTCTAGTAAACCTTTTGGCACCTCCAAAGTAAGTTCTAGGAAGTCGGGTTTAGAAGTTAAAGATGATAAAAGCAACTCCTCGTCTTGTACCTCAGAAAGAGTTACGCGTAAGAAGAGATCCATTGAAGGGAACTACCAATCTGATAACAATGAGGCTGCTCACAGCCTGAGGAGGGATAAAAATGGGAAAGTTATCCCGTCTAGTGATATCATGGATACGAGAAGTAGATGGGATCAAGATAGTGGAAAGGAAGGTACGGATGTGATTTCTTTTACATTCACTGCTCCAATGAGATATACTGAGTTTCAAGAAAACAGTAAGGTCTTCCCAATTGATTCCCCTAGTAAAAGGATGATGCTGAATTCAGATGGTATGGCTGCTTCAAAGTTCTCTTTCTTGGGACATAACATCAAAGGAGGCGATTCTTTAAGCACGTTTCTTGAGCTTCAACTTAAAGAATTGGCTCATAAGGTAGACTTCTCCCAACATAAATCAGGACCAGTATCTCTAAAGAGCTCAAGCATGCAAGGAGAACATAAAACGAGAAATGGGGATTACTCGTTTGATCCTTTAGGCCAGTCGGGAACTAGTTTATACTCCCTTCGAGACTCTAAGGGATTCATAGCTGGTCAAAACTTTGAGGTATATCAATTTCCATCTTATTCTCTTAACTAAATGGTAGAGATTTGCCTTTCATGATGGCAAAAGCATAATCAAGCTAAATCTTTGCACACACGAATATTTGTTTGGATTCCTCGTTTACTTTCTACAAGCTAATCAAATGAGCTTGTTTTAGGGAATGCTGCAAGAGAAGGGCATGAGTGGACAGAAGAACATACCAGAAGACGGAACGTTTCTTAATCACCGGCTTCCAAGTCCAATTTCTGTTCTAGAGCATTCTTCCTTCACAGTGAGCTGCAATTCATCAGATAGTGCAGATAGCAACCATGTTACAGAAGGTACAATACATGCTTCATGTTGGAGATATCGCGGATTTCATAATCAGATTATCTAAAGATAAATGAAGTAACTATTTACTAATCACAGGTGGTAACAAGTGTTCTTCACTTCAGTCTCTTGAGCATTCCATGAACACGTGCCTTCCATCTGAAGGAGATTTCGACCTATCAGACTCATCTTCTTCGACTTCTGCAGTAACCTCGTCCAAATATGGGAAGCCAGGCAGCTGGGAAGTCGAGTATGTGAAGGAAATGCTATGCAACGCTGAGGTTATGTTTGAGGATTATGCACTGGGAAGGTCTAGTGAGATCATCAACACTCATGTTTTCGATCAACTGGAAAGGCGTAACAAGTACTTCAACAACGGCAGTGAGCTCGTCTCGAGCACGAATAGAAGGCTGATGTTCGACTGTGTGAAGGAATGCATGGAGATGAGATGCAGAGGATATGGTGCAGGAGGATATGAATTGTGGGCCAAGGGTGTGAGGGTGGTGAAGAGGAAGGACAAAGTAGCTGAAGATGTGTATAGAGAGATTTCGAGTTGGAGCGCCATGGGAGACTTCATGGTCGATGAGCTCGTGGAGAGCGACATGAGCGGAAGCTCATACGGCAGGTGGCTCGACTATGACGTTGAAGGATTCCAACTTGGGATACAGATTCAATCACGCATTCTTAATTCTTTGATAGATGAAGTAGTTGCTGATATCTTGCTTCTTTAATTTTTTTCAGACGCAGATCATATAGTTTCCTTCGATTTTTTATAGTCTCTTAAAATGTCTTCCTATACAATTTTTTCCAATTGAGAGAGAGAGAGAGGAGAAAAATAAAATATATCATCGGAAAAATAGCGATTAAATGCAAAAGTAAATATGGATTTTAACATCGTTTGTAATTTTGATCTAACTTTTTTTTATTCTAGTAGTTCCTCCTCATGAACATTTTAATTTTTATAAATTGTATAAAATCTTCCAATGCTATTTAAACATGCCAAATTTTGGCATATGGGATTATTGAGTTTAATAGTGTAGCATAATAATAATAATATATGGAAGAATCACATGGCTGCTAGAATTGACAATACGTGCAATATAATTTTATTTAGGCCAAAATGCATATAAATTCCTGACCTTTTCTCAAATTCTGGTTTAATTTCAAATCTCTTAATTTTTGCAAAATAAATCTCCACATTTCAATTTTGCTTAATGTTCTCCTGATGACGAATTTGGGTGAAATTCAAAACGATGTGGCGTTCAAAACGACGTCGTTTTGATTTTAAGAATTAAAAAATAAAACAAATTAAATTACACATCAACAATTAATGCCACATCATCATCTTCTTCCCCTTTGTCTCTCTCTCTCTCCCTGCCGACTCTCAAGCTCTCTCTCTTTTCCATCTCTCCTGCCGGCCCTCCATCAACAATTAATGCCACCGCTGCTCTAGATCCAACCGTCGTAGTGACCTCCGCCCAGCATCACCACCGGCCTTCTCTCACACAGTCGTGCGCTGGACCGCGTCGGAGTAGATGGAGGAAAGGGGTTGTGGCTGTCGTTTTTTGCACAGTAGCAGCAGCTTCGCCTTCTTTCATTTCCGGCGACGGCAATGTCGCGAACAACAGCAGCAGTTCGGAGCAGAGGCGCGGAGGCGCTAGATCTGCAGATTCCGGCGGCGGCGAACAACTTCCATGGCTGTTGCTGAAGAGGAGATCCGCGGGGTGGCGCGAGCAGCGCGTTTCCGGCCACGACAACCAATGACGAAGGAGGGCAGTGGCTCTTCGTTGTCGCGTTCCCGGCGACGCACGGTGCAACACCGGATCTGCTGCGGTGGCGCGCGAATGGAGGCGCCAGAGCGCTGGTTCGATGCGCCGCAGCAGCAGCAGTTCGGGGTGGCTGATTGGTCGCATTTTCCGGCGACTTGAGTGGGTATGGGCTGCAGCAGCTTTAGCGCAATCGACGGCGAGGGCGACGGGAACCAAGGTCGGAGAGAGCAGCACGTTTTCAGGCGCACGGCGGGGCTGCCCAGTCGCATTTTCGGCGACCCTTGGTGATGGGATTCCGGCAGCAGCCGTTTTCGGGAGATTAGAGAGAGAGAAAGGTGTTAAAGATGATGAGGTGGCAATAATTATAGATGTGTCATTTAATTAATTTTTTTTTAAATTGAAAATCAAAACGACGTCGTTTTATTCAAAACAACGTCATTTTGAACGTCACGTCACTTTGAATTTCACCCAAATTCGTCGTCGTGAGAACATTAAGCAAAATTGAAAGGTGGAGATTTATTTTGCAAAAATTAAAAAGTTTGGAATTAAACCTAAATTTGAGAAAATGTCAGGAATTTATATGCATTTTGGCCTTTTATTTATTACTAATTTCGATGTTGATTTGGGCCCATGATCTTATTTGGCGCCTACTACATTTATTTTCTATTAATCTTAAATTTTCATTTTGTGTATTATTAAATTCATATATTCTTATTTAATTAAATTTAATTTTCTCAAATTTATCACATATTTAAAAGGGAAAAGGTGCAAATACCCCCCTCATGTTGGTAGTGCCGGACAAATACCCCCCTGAACTTTGTTTAGGTGCAAATTCACCATTCCCTAAAATTTTCGGGTGCAATATACCCCCTCGCCGTGACGGAAACTACACTTTCGTTGGTAAAAAAAATATTTTTGATTCATTTTTATTCTTGTGGACCCTTATAATTCCCAACGGTTATATACTACATAATTGGTGCTGAAAGCTCAAATTAGGAAAAAAATTATTTCGAACCCTAGCTCACAACTATCAAAATTCAGGTGAGGTTCTTCAATAATTTGCATGAAAAAGGATGACGGACCACGTGAAGAATATGAGATCATCAATGTCAACAACAAATAGTTGGCTTGGATTGCAAATTATTAGAGAACTTCGCCTGAGTTTTGATAGTTGTGAGCTAGGGTACTTCGAAACAAATTTTATCCTAATTTGAGTTTTTAGCACCAATTAATTCTTGGAAATTGTAAGGGTCACCAAGAATAAAAATGAATCAAAAATATTTTTTTTGCCAACGAAAGTGTAGTTTCCGTCACGGCGAGGGGGTAATTGCACCCGAAAACTTTAGGGAATGATAAATTTGCACCTAAACAAAGTTCATGGGGGTATTTGCTCAGCGCTGCCAGCATGAAGAGGGTATTTGCACCTTTTCCCTATTTAAAACCACATGTTATATTATCTACTTCTCTTGATTGTTTGTCTGTAATTTAACCTTTCTTAAATATTTCCATATATTTAATTTCTTCTTTACCGTTCAATGTTTGCCTACAATGATTTCCAAGTTATGAAATTTGTGTATATAGATTCGAATTGCACGAGCGTTTTTTTGTTTATTAACAAGAAAAGCCAAACTCTACAAAACTCGTATTTCCAGTTTTCCTACTCGAGAGCATCCCACAGGCGACATGGGTGTGAATAAAATAATTGTTATTTAATAACTACTAGTAAGTAACCCGTCGAAATTAGATAAGAACTAACTTTATGTTTTAATTTATATATATGTATATATTTTAAAAATAATTTTATATCTTATTTAAAAGTTGTGATATTGTTCGCGTTAATTATTAATCAAACTTAGAAAATTAATTATTTCACATATCTAAATTTATAATTACGAATGATAATGAATCTGGTATACTCATTCATTATGTATTTTTTCTAAATCTAAATTTGTTTAGAATTTTTCTACATGTTCGTTCTAATTTCAGTTAAAATAGTGACTTTACTGTACATACTCGTCTCAAATTAATCTGTTGAGTAATATTCAATAAAAATATGAACATTCCAAGTAAAATTAATTAAAATTAGTAAAAATCATTCTTTCTATGTTATTTGAACCGTCTCGTTGGTTTATACTAAATTACTTGATAAAAATCTAAACAAAGTTAATATTAATTAAAATTAATGTCAAATCGATATCTCTAATCTTTGCCAAAATGTGAAAAAAAATATGTTTACATCTTCAAGTTTTTTTGTTCTTTTCTTTAGCTACATATCCCACATTTGATTCAATGTACTACATGTTGATCAAATATATTTTCTAGAAAGCACTAATCGAAATTTTTAGAAAAATATGAATGAAAAAATGAAAAGGATTTCATGTAAACATGTTGATCAAATATATTTATTTAGTCTTCATAGAGAGATTTTCTTATTTAAAAGTTGTGATATAGTTCGTGTTAATTATTAATCAAACTTAGAAAATTAATTTTATTTCATGTATCTAAATTTATAATTAGGAATGATAATTGATTGAGTATACTCATTCATTATGTTTTTTTAAATCTAAATTTGTTTATAATTTTTCTACATGTTCGTCCTAATCTCGGTTAAAATAGTGACTTTACTGTACATACTCGTCTCAAATCCGTTGAGTAATACTCGATAAAAATATGAACACTCCATGTAAAATTAATTAAAATTAGTAAAAATCCTTCTTTCTATGTTATTTGAACCGTCTCGTTGGTTTATGCTAAATTACTCGATAAAAATCTAAACAAAGTTAATATTAATTAAAATTTGTAAAAGTTCTTCTTTTTAAGTATATTTGATTCGCCTCGTTGTTTCATGCTAAATCGATATCTCTAATCTTTGCCAAAATGCGGAATAAAAATGTTTACATCTTCAAAGTAATATTAATTAAAATTAGTAAAAATCATTCTTTCTATGTTATTTGAACCGTCTCGTTGGTTTATGCTAAATTACTCGATAAAAATCTAAACAAAGTTAATATTAATTAAAATTAGTAAAAATTCTTCTTTTTAAGTATATTTGAACCGTCTCGTTAGTTCATGTTACATCGATATGTCTAATCTTTGCCAAAATGCGAAAAAAAATATGTTTAGATCTTCAAATTTTTTTGTTCTTTTCTTTAGCTAACTATCCCACATTTGATTCAATGTATATATTTTCTAGAAAGCACTAATCGAAGTTTTTAGAAAAGTATGAATGAAAAATAAAAAGGATTCCATATAGACATGTTGATTAAATATATTTAATTAGTCTTCATAAGGATTTTCATTTACAAATTTTCTATAGGTTATTATATATGAATTAAGAATGTATAAAATAATGATTTATAAGAATGTATTCCGAAATGATTGTTATTTTAATATACATAATAGAATAATTAAATAGATGAAAAGATAAATATGAGATTAATAGATAAACATGTGATATTTCAAGAATATGAAATTAATAAAATTTTAGTTAATAAAAATAAAAATTAGAATATATATGAATTAAAATTAGACAAATTATCAGAATAAAGGAAAATCTGAACGGAGCACAGTGTTAGTAATAGATGATTTTCTAGATTTCTAATATACCATAATCTTTTTACAATCTTAAATAAGATTAATTCAAAGATGAATTGGTGATGGACATGAAGGAATATCGGCCAAATTTGGAGCATTCCGATAAAGTATAGAGAATTATGAAGCTATCAATGGACGAAACATGAGGTAGAGGCTTAAGGCTATTTTTTTTTCTTAAAAATTCCACCAATTTCATCTTGACAAAAATGAGTATTTAGATTGGGAAGAAGAAATGTATTTTTAGATTTCTTATTTCGTAACGCATTTATATGTAGACTTAATTTGATTAATTTTTGTTATGCTTTATATTTCAATTATATGACACTTAGGAAAAAAAATCGTGACGCATTATTCATTGAAGCTTTCGAGTAATTTAGACTTAATTTAAATATTCTTGTTATGTTTATATGTAACTTTTTTAAGACATAAACACACACACATATATAATATATATATATATATATATATATGATTTTCGTAATTGGTGTTAAAATTGATTTTGCAGGTGCTAAGTTTGTTCTGATATCGCAAGAGGATGATATTAAAAGAAAGTGGAAGATTTCATACTTTAATTGGTATAGGATCATATGCATCTACGGGAAATTGGACCACTTCGAAGCTGCAATTGAGAATATAACAGACCCTCTAAGGTAAACACATAAAATTTCGTTACAATTGTTCAAAATTTTATACTGAAAAACTATATGTTAACTAACATAGTCTTGAGTATTCTAAAGATATCCTTGTACGACCATCATAATTGGAAAATAACGTGACGAGGTGATTGTTTATGAGTTACCGGTTATATAAGATACGTACATGCTTACTATGAATTGTCGGAATATTCTTATTATTAAGTAGATTATTGTCTAAATTTGCAAGTATGAATCATCCTTAATTGTAGGAAATAATAATAAATGTGTTTTCTAAGTTTTGACTAAATGGATCATGATTGATTCAATAATTATTTATATTAAATAAAGTTAGAAGTGCAACACACAAACTAGCTACTAGTATTATTTAGTAAATGTTTCATATTTATTTTTCTCTTCTTGTTTTGTGCCGAATGCTCATTCATGACACCAACAAAATAGGCTCACAAGATTTTGTAGTCGATAAGATCGAATCAGACATGATGACAAAAAATGACAAATTGTTGATCATGCCTAATTAGGTATATTTTGATTAAAAAACTAAAATATATGAGACAAGTTATATTAAAGTAACATTCGCAGTAGTCACAATTAAAGATGGTGATTTAGATAGGAATTGTGCTCAAGTAGAAGATTGTGTGCAAGTCCAGTTGTTGAATGACCGCGATCAACACATCTTGAAAGGATGTGTTTTAAGCTCGATCGGTAAGTTTTTTTAGTTTTATTTCTTATTTCTTTATTTCGGATATGTGGAAGATCCAATTCGTTCTCCAAATAGCTCTTGGTTGGTGAGAACATTCTTTCTAAAAGGTGTGTGAGGAGGAATTCTACCTTCTAAAAGAGGAAAATGAGAAAGAAATACTTACATTTTGGCAATGCTAACCGCAGAGCAAGACCATAGTATAAGAAAAGAACAGTAGGTAAACCGACTTCTTTATCATGCTTTTTTTTGTATTCTTTATATATTTCTTTCATAACATTTTGCCAATAACTCATAATAAGAGCTTCATTTGCTACAACTGTCTTGATAAAACAAAATCAGATTACAATAGTAATGAATGAAATATAGAATTAAAAAATAAATAAAATAAAGGCACACCTCCTGAAATCCAAGAGTGAGTATTTCGTTATGATACTTCATGTCACGTGGAACCAAATAGCATAATTTGCCAAATCGCATTTGGACTACTCCATGGCAGATCTGTTTAGAACTTAATTTAGATAAGTTTGAAATTGGTAAGAAAAATTGTTTCTATAAAGTATTTAATAGTATTTGATGGGGTCAATTTTAGACTTATTATATGGTTGACTCCCGCTCTATCAATGGTGAACATATTAATTGGTACTCACGGTGGGTAGGAGAGCATAAGTAGAGTTGTCAATTGGGCCGGGCCGGCCCAAGCCCGGTATGGGCCAGCCCAGGACCGGCCCAATTGAGCAAGTGGTTTAGTTGGGCCGGGTTTATACTTAGATCTGGACCTTATTTGGGCCTTTTTTCTAACCCAAGACCGGCCCAAGCCCAAGCCCTCTTGAAGCCCGGCCCAGGACCAGGCCCATTTCAAGCCCGGATCAAGTCCAGGATCGGCCCAAGCCCGCCTAATGCTGTTTTAGTTAATTGTATATTAATACAAAAATAATAAATAAATATATATATATATAGTTAGGTAATACAATTATACAAGACTATATTATTTAATGCCCAATAAATATATTTTTTTACTTTTCTCTTAATTGTGCTATAATTATCTAATCTTTTTAGTTTTCCAAGTTCCAATCTTCAATTATACGTACAAATTCAAATCACTTTTAGTTTTTCAAATTCAAATTAAAATTACAATACAAGAAAAAATGAAATTAAAGTTACAATACAAGTATAACCCACTTGGCCCATTCGAAGCCCGACCCATCTGAGGCCTGTCAAAACCGGCCCATTTGAAGCCCGAACAGGACCGGTTCAGGCCCAGTATAAAACATGGGCTTCAGACGGGCCGGATCGTATATTTTATAAAAAGCCCGGCCCAGGCCCGACCCATTTCAAACTAGGGCCTGGCCGTGCTGGACCTACCGGCCCAGCCCAGTTGACACCTCTAAGCATAACCGTACTATGTTAGTTTTCTCTAAGGTTTGAAATAAATTAGTATTATATTGCAAAATTGAGAGTTTGTATTATTACAACAGTAATTTAAAGTTTCTGTTTAAATTACTGTTGTAATTTGCAACTTTAATCAAAGGTTGTGTGCAATGTTTTAAAAATCGGACCGGAGATCGAACCGGCGAGGCCTCAGGATCATGGTTCAACCGTGATTGAACCGTTTAATCGAACCGTTCCATAAATAAATCAAAATTATAATTAAATGAATGATAAATATTAAAATATTCATAATTTTATAAGAAATACACGTTAATATCCATTGCAAATATATCTATTTTTATCATATGTATATATTCTCAATAAATATATTTAATATTTATACAATAAAATATATTTGATATAAAAAGTTGTTGAGAATTGAAGAAAGAGCATTAAAATTGAAATTGATATACTTTTATAATATTCAGAATTGACTATAATAATTATAAAGGTTGAATATAGAACAAGTGTGTGGGATAGTGGAGATGACAGAGTTCTTGGGCTTGTATACAAGAGGTCTTGTGTTCAAGTTGAAAACATGAATTTGAGTATTAATTGAGAACCGGCCGGTTTTTAAAAACCGCCACCGGTTCTTTTGACCCTATCGGTTCCCACTAGTTTTGACCGGTTTCCTACCACACCTGGTTTTATAGAGTTGACCGGACCGGCACCATGGCCGGTCCCGATCCAACCGGTCAAACCGGCCGGTGCGGTCCGGTTTTTAAAACATTGATTGTGTGATCTTTGTTCCGTTTTTTTTATGATTGAATTTTATGAATCATGTAGTATAATGTATTAATAATTTTATAAATAATGAGATGCACTCTTGTGCGAATAGTCACTAGATAGTGACCAGATCCCGAGGCGGGTTGACGTGATCAACCGGGGTCAATTATTAATAATTAACAAGAAGAAAAGTAATATTTAAAAATTACTAAACTCTAATTGAAGATTAAAAAATATTATTGGAAGAAATAAATTTTAAAAAAAACAAAGAAAAAAAAATGAAAAATACGAAAAAAAAAACAAATATTAGGACACTTCAAAATGTTCTAATAAATCGATAGATTTAAATAATATATAAGTACGGATACACACGCCTTATTAAAATAAATTTCTCGGGCACGTGGACACGCCCAAAGTGTCCTTATAAATCGACGGATTTAAATAATATATAAGTATGTGTCCTAATAAATCGACAAATTTAAATAATATATAAGTGCGATGCATGTAATACATGCGCCTTATTAAAAAAAATTGTCGAGCACGTAGGCGTGCCCGCCTTAAAAAGTGATTTTAGCATTGTATTGCACACGCGCGGCACGGTCGCTTATAAGTGTTGTGATTTATTAATGAGGAACACACAAAAAGAATCTATTGAAGGATCAAGATTTTCATAATCTATTGCACAAATTATTGACAATAATATCCATTATATAAAAAATTATACATAAAATATTCCCATCTCATGAAAAATCCAAGATACACAAACTATCACGAATTACAGCAGCAGTCTCCTCAGAGCAATCATCAACACAAATGCATATACGCCGTCGTATACCTTCCTCTTGCCACCATCATTAGCTTGAATATGCTCAAGCACATCAAAATTACCTAATAACAACACACACACACACACACACAAAAATCAAAAAAAACAAAATGCTTCACATAATCTTGAAAGAAACATGTTACTCATATTACAAAATTACACACCTCTTTTAGGTCCATGGCATCCAGACTCGACAGTATCGCGCACGTCATCCAGCGTCGCCCTATTGAGAAACACGAACCCTTTCACGATTCCATCCATACAGTCGAGTACGTGCCTCGTCTCTTCTAGGCACGGCCCTTTGCAGTACTCGTCTGTGTAATCAGGCAGCACGTGCAGCTCCCCATTCTCAGTGAGTCTGTGAGCTTCTTCGCAGCTGCTGTAAATCTGCAAACACTGGCCCGTTTCAAGAATTTGTCAATCTGGAGCTAGAGATTCTTACTATAACCACTTACGTAGTTCGCCTTGAGGCATCCGAGAGCTTTGTTGAAGATACGAGCAGGATTGATGCCTATGATTCCGGCTTGAGGAAAGAACCGATCAGTCTCTCCTTCGCCTTCTGCTTTAGGCAGATACTGGTCCGCGACTACACCTGCAGCGCCTAGATGGGGATAATCGAATGCCGTTCCTGTCAGAAATATCATGAAAATTAAAAAATCAAACTCAATATATACAGAATAGTTCTTGATCAATAACAGCAGCTCGAATATGCTTATACCAAATCTGCAACTGCAAACAAAGACGAAAAGCAGAACTGTAACTACAAGGCAACGATGAGTGGATGCTGAGAACGCCATTTGAAAAACGCGCTTGAAAACACAGATGGGGAAGATTCAGTAGAAATATATATATATATATATATATATAGCTAAGAATCAGACAAAATATTCATTTTCTAGTTGCCACAACTACCAGAAACACGTGTCCGTTCTAAAAACAAGACGTAACTATCAGTCAGGGTGGTTTATATAGTCAAGTAATTGATTATCATAATCAGAAAAAAGATATTAAATCAAGAAAAGAGTAAAGTATAGGTAATCTGCTGCAATTATGATATACCTTGAGAGGAGAATGGTTGGACAGTTCACACCAACTTTGTTGAAGGGAAAGAAATCAAACCTGCACACAAAAACTTGTAGTACAAGCAATGATCTAATTCGAGTGATGTGCATATACTCCGACTTCCATACACTCAATGTTCTATACCCAATTCAGCAAAGGCAAAACCTGAAATCAATGCAAAAATTAGCTCAGCTCATCACTTAGAAGTTAGATCCAATCATAATAAAGGTAGATGATAGATTCCAGTCGCCGTCATCAAGCCAATTTGATTATACAAACAGTATATAGATACAACATGCATAGAAAGACCATATATTGGCAAAACCTTTCAACATTCAAGACATGCCCCGGTTCACAATGCTCCGAATTCAACCAAAATGATAAGTCTACTAAACAAGCTACAGCAATCTGGAAAATCTCTACTTTATATTCTCATCTTGATTTTAAATATCAAGGTTCGACAGATCCGGAGGTGAAAATTTAGGTGGTTTTACAAGAATATAAGAAAATAATGTGCGTATCAAGACACTAGAAGTCCAAAACATGGTAGGCACTCAACATAGCGTCTTTAATTTTATAAAATTAACTATATACCTTATGACTAATCTAGAAACAAAGGTGACAAGGAAACTACATACAAGTATTTCCTTCAAGATTGTTGAGTAACGAACAATAAAAAGGCACATACATTTGATGTGTCGTGCAGGAGCTAGGCCTACATACAAGTATTTCCTTCAATCAGCAAAGCAATATTGTACAGAATGCAGTGAATGTCAAAATACTGACATCTACTCATACACGAGTAGTTATGTGCACAACTCTTAGACTCAAAATTGAGAAGTGCTTAGGGCAGGTATATTCACTTCTATATAAGGAAAGAAACTATATATCAGCAAGGACAAGTAAATTCTCCACCAATAACAACCATTATTAACTAGATTAAAATAATAACTATTCACCTAGGTAAGATCTATCTCATTCATTAGCCTGTTTGAAACTCTTTACACTTTATTGAACAATACTGAAATGATTCAGGTTTCTGACAATGCTTGGTTGTCAATATCTTCTAGTTAACAGATTTATCGACTTCATGTAGATTGTTTCTACCTCGTGTGCGTTAATAATCAAATCTAGATTCTGTTTCTAACTGAATATACACTTTGTTTGCCCTAAGTATTGGGGAGCATGTATGATAAAAAATTGGTGCAATTTCCTACTGTTTTTCGAGGTAAGAAATAAGTAGAATGTAATATAGCATTTATTAGTGATAGAACCAGTTAACCATCTCAAGAAAAAATCTGAACAAAGGAGAAACCAGCAACAAGCAAATCTCATAGATGTGAAAAAACAAAAATAAAATAAAATATAAAACCAACCAAAGAGCCATATTGAACTGGCATCAAGTACTGTCGAGCCCTTTCTTTCAACTTCAACAATGTATCTTGGACTGTCCAATAACGAATTATATACAAGCATCAGCTGACAATTAACTATGCAACAGGTCTTTAGTGATGATAGCAACACTCAAAACCAAAAGATCGACATATCAACGAAAATTTGTTCTTCTTTGTGATAAACAATCAACCAACCAAAGCGACAGATTTGATAGGCATAGATTTCATAGTCAGTCCCTTATCTTTATATTTTAACCATACATCTATGGCTTCTTGAGACCTCCCTGACTTGACCAAGGCGTCAATAAATGAGTTGCATGTATAAGCATCAGGCCTACATCCATTCATCTCCATTGAAGTTAACAGACCCTTTGCCTCATCAAATCTCTCACATTCACACAATGCATTGATAAAAGCAACGTATGTAAAATTATCAGGACGCAACCCCAGAGTTAACATGCTTTGCAGAAGCCTTTGGGCCTTATCAATCTTATGATCTTTACAATACTTCTTTATAAGAGCATTAAAAGTATATATATCAGGTTGTATTCCATCAATTTTCATCTTTCTCAGTAATTTCATTGCTTTAGAAACATTCCCAGAGATACACAACGAACGGATTAGACTATTATATGTGACTGCATTAGGAGTGATTCCCCACTTCAACATCTCTTCAAAACAATCAAAAGCATCAACAGTCTCATTAACCTGGCAGAGGCCATCAAGTATTGAACTGAAGGTGAACACATCTGGTTTAAAACCGTGATCGAAGAGTATCAGTAGCATTTCTCGTGCCTTTAGTAAATCCCTCGACTTGTAATACCCTGCAATAAGGGTGTTAAAGGTAACAACATTAGGGAGAACACCTCTTTTCGTCATCATCCCTAAAGTTTCTATTGCTCTATTCATCTTTTCAGCTCTGCAAAAGCAGTCAATCACCATGTTATACGAGAACACACTGTTGACGAGTCCTTCCTGGAGTATCCATCTGAAATATCGATTGCCCTTATCTTCTTTCATTGACTTGTACAATGTTTCAACAAGTGTTAAACAAGTGCTTAAATCCACCTTCACCCTTCTCTTGATGAAATACTCAAATATCTGGCACGTTTCCTCAAGATCTAATCCTTTAATTAAACAAGCCATTGCTATGTTAGATATCGAACTGTCAGGAACATAACCTTGCCCATCAGCTGTCCTAAAAAACTCAGCTGCCTGCTTTGCTAAAGCATTATCACAAAGGTGATATATTATGCTATCATAAACCACCTTAGGCAGATTGGGCTCGCTATTCAGCCATCTTGATAACAACTCAAAAGCTTCAAGCGGGGAGATGGAGCAAAAAACACCATTGATAAGTGATCGATATGTTGCTTCATTTGGCCTTACTTTTCTAGCCTTCATTGTCTCGAGAATCTTAAATGCCTCATCTATACTTTTAGCCTTGATATATCCATACATCAAGATAGTATACGTGAACACATTGGGCGAATATCCCAAAACCTCCATCTGTTTCACCAATCGAAGGGCCTCATCCACCACACCTGCCTTACAAACTCCATGAATGAGGATGTTATATGTAAATATATCCGGGATACACTTATCCACCTCCATTTGCTGAAACTTGAGGTATGCCAAATCGAGCGAATTGGATTTCACTAGCCCATCTATCACGGCATTATACAACCTCGTATTGGGACTAATCCCCAGATAAGATACCTGCTCAAAAACCTCAGAGCAGTACTTTGCCAACCCCAATCTTCCCCAACTACCGATTAAAACGCAGAGCAAATCCTCATTAACTCTACATCCCCAGTTTCTAATGTCCTGTATCAACTCAGCAGAGAACAAAACCGGACCTTTCCTATAAAGGGCGTTGCCTAAAGCACTACGAATAATTTGATCCTTCGCAAGAGAAGCACTAACATTAGAAATCCAGACGTAAAATCGCAACGCACAAATAACATTTTCCTGATTCTGCAAAATACTAACCACAATCCGTGCATTCAAATTACCCTTGTTAGCATCAAACTCATGATTTAGCAGCAAAAACCAGTCTTTTCTTGACAAAATTTCAGCCAAGTAGACATGATCAATAAGCATCGACTTAAATGTTTGATCACGATCAGAAATGTGAGATTTGGGAGCTGAAATTGAAGCAGAACTCGGATCTTTGAATTCAAGCTTACCCGTTGCAGAAACTACGCGATTTTGGCTAACATTTCGGCGAGGTTTCAGTTTTGAGGGCGGCGGATTTCGAGGACTTTTTGGGATGTGAATTTTTTCTGCAAGATTTTGGATTTGTGGTGCAACCCTAGAAGCCAAAGATGAAAGCTTTCTCATAGGGGAATTAGGCAATGGAAGGATTTTGCTGTTCGACTGCACAAGTGTTTTTCTTATTAAAGCTGAACCGGATTGTTAAACCGAACCGGTAAATTGAAATTACTGAATTACCATTCTTTTCTTATAAATTTTATACTACTAGAATAGCTTTTATGCGTTTTTTTAATTAATTTATTATTTTATTTCTTTTTGCCTTTTTTTGTGTGCGAAAATTTTAATTTTTGTGCATTTATCATATTTTTCTTTCAAATGGATATTGCAATAGAATTTTAATATTGAAACATACTCACTCTGTCCCCCAAAAATATGGTGCATATTTAATTTGTTGTCAGGTATAAAATATAGTTGAATCATACTAACCTGAAACGGAGAGAGTATTATTTAATCGTGTATTAAATTTGTTTTTTTTTTTGTTGTGCCATCTCGTATTTGTGATTTATGTTTAATATTAAAAATGTTTTTTCGTTACGGTAATTTACTACTTTAAATTATATTTTAACCTACAAGGTTTTTCTCTCTAATTTCTTCCCCCCAAAGTATAGTCGTGTCACTTGTCCTTCCCCAACATATTTTATGTCCTTTTTCTTGCATAATTTTTTTTTTTTGGTTTCTTTGCATTAAAGTCATTAAAAGTAGGTTGAAAAATTGAACACATACAAAGTAAATGTTTGAAAATATATTAATAATGAATCTACTAATTAATTACGATGAAAAAAGCATTTTGCCTAATTGTTTGAAGGCATCGCATTCACTATATAATTAGGTGTAATAACATGTTGTTGAAAAATATATGAAATTTAATCATCTACAATTCCTATTGTTATAGATATACGTGACCACATGTCACATATTGTCTCGTGATTATGTTAGCAAAACAGTTTAACTATTTCTGGCAACTTTTCTTTCTCTTACAAATTGGCTATTAACTTACTTCAACAATTAAGCAAAATAAAAGGAATATTAAATTATTCGGTGAATTCTCAATTTAAAATATTAATAGAAAATAATAGCCAGCCGATATTATGAAATTTGCCCTCGAAGTTTAATAAATAACAAAAGAGCCCGATAACTGGTGTGCGTGTGTTAGCCTAGTAGTAGAGTGGTTAATGTCCGGATCAAAGGTCACGGGTTCAAGAAAAAAAAAGAGCTCGATAACTGGTGCAAATTGCAACTGAATAATACTCCATATTTTTAAAACAAATAGTGTATATAGTATAGAAATTAAATACAAAATGACTGGCAATTAAGATGTACAAGCTGGCCTTCGAGGAGGCAATTGCTGATGAGGAGTTCTCTGCAAAAATAATCATAATAAAAAAATAAGAGTATAAATATTTTTATTATGTTTCTAAATCACTAGAAAATATAATTTTATTATTTAAAAATTTAATTCAAATGAAGAATACAAATACCTGTAATTTTGGTCGCAATGTCTCGATAGCAATAGTTGATTTTTGATCAACTCCTGCACCTTGCTGATAATTTACATTGAGTAATTACGATAAGAATTGAGTATTTGTGATATAAAATTGAGAAATCCAGCATATTTTGCAATTTTTTTCTATATTAATCGAGTGGGGTATTATTATGTTTAAAATAATAATAAACAGTGCATGAAATGTGATTTAATTTAATGGAGAAATTTTGATTTGACGAGCAATCAAGGAGAGTAATATTAATTAATACAATCAGTTAATCATCGTATATGTGTGTACATATCATATTTATTTTATTACGAGTAGTATATAAGCTATAAGCATATCTTTGTTATATTCATGTATGTGAAATATGAGATATCCTTTTTCCAAAATAAAATGTCCCAAACTAATAATCATAGTTCTCGTGGAGAAATGCAACAATTCATGTCCATATATGCAAAAAAGAAATATAATATAATAAAACATTATAGTTAGAGAGAGAGAGAGATCTTGTGACTCTTTTATTAATTGTTAACTATTCTTTAATTTTGTTTTCGAAATATGATTTATCATTAATTTCCTAAATTATTTCATATTACTTCAATTAATTACCTTGCATAGAGCCCAATCTGCCGAGTCAAAAAAGGCCCGCTCATGGTCCTGAATATAGGGAGAAAAAATAATTTTTTATTTTAAAGCACTTTAAAAAATACTACTCACATTTTTAGAGGTACAAACAAAATCCCTTTTTAACAAAAAAAAACCCAGAAATATACTTCAAAGAATAATGCTTCAAAAAAAACTGAGTAGATTTTCTTTAAAAAAAATTAACTGTGATAATAACTACAAAATTAATAGCAGTTCCTTTGAAAGGGCATAAAATTGATATTATTATTATAAAATTAAAAAAGAAATTACCTTCGAGATCAAAGGCTTCTTTTTGGGAACAAGTCCGCCATACTTTTTATCAACCGTTGCAGTCTGTATAAGAAATAAAATTCTATATAATAAAATATTTCACGTGATCAAACTACCAATTTTTCAACTAACACATAAAATTCATGGACGCAACCTAACAGCCTAAATAATGATAAAATTAAAAGCCTACCATTCTAAATTGGAATAATAAATTAAAATTTAGGGTTAGGTAACTTAGGTGTCATTTGAGCTTCAACGTCTTGCCTAACTTAATTTGACTTCCATTTTAGAAAGGAAAATTAAGCTAAGAATAATCTACTTTTTATTTCAAGTATAATACCAAAATTGACTAGTTTCCTAGTCTTTTTAAATTTTAGAATAAATCCAACAGACCAACACCATTTGTATCTGATTAGGAATATCAAGTGCAGAATCAAATCAAGTGTGTGTATATGCGTATATACTATATTTTGTATACGCATTTAGCCACTAAGAAAATCTCCAAATAAAAATTAATATCATACATTACACACACATACATAAAATCGATAAGCCGCACACATTTGTGAGCACTTACAGTGAACATTGTTGCCTTAATATAATCCATGTTTAGCATTTTTTTTATAATATATAATTTTATTTTTTCCTTATATATTCTCCGATTCCTTCCCCTTCACATTTTTTCACTACATTTGATCGAAATCTTTAGAAACAGAAATTTGTGAAGGGGAATGAGAAAGGTATAAGAAAAGAATTAATATTACATATAATAAAGAAAAATATTAAATGTGGACTATACGTCAACAATATTGTTCGCAATAGGTATTCGCAAATGGTGGAGTACATTATTTCTTTATATATATGACAAATATATAGAACATAAAAAATGAAAAGTAGTTTACTTTTGTTTACAAAGGGGGTGTTTACATTAATTTGTTGACAGGCTAACCACCATCAAATTTATCAAATGCAACTAGTCTATACCGACAATTTAATTTATAATCCATTTTATTTAAATTAAAATCCTAAAGAGTGAGTGGCTAAAATATGCTATCTTGTAACGATCAAATAACTCAAAAATTGAACTATCGATTGATGGACCACTACGTTGCTAGAGGTAGACCATATTGCACGTGAACACCTCCAAAAAACAAAAATTATCTACCTTTATTCCATTTTATTTTTCACTATTAGAAAGAATCTGTATGTATATATAAAGTTCTAATATTGTATGAATATTCTAAACCGTTAATTTATATATTAGATGAAATTGTTCGTGATGCATGTAAATATACTATGGATGCATATTATATTAATCCTATTCTAAAAAACTTAATCAATTATAGTAACTAAATAATACATCAGCTGGAAAAAAAAATTTACTATGAAAATACCCATTGGCACAATTCTTTGTAATTTTGTTTTTACCTTTTGTATTTTGTGTTACAACATTGATTACAGTGGAAAACGATATTTAGTTGAGATGTGATATGGTCATTTCATATCGTAAGGTGTCGTATTATATTGATGAAATGAAACATGATCTTAAAAAAATAAATAGAAAATTGAGACATTCAAAAAGATTTAATTACCTCATGATGTTGGGAAGAAGCATTATACTCTTCACTTCTCTCCATGAGACTGCCTGTTAACATTAATCAGTATCTCATATATATAATCAACAAAGAAAAATAAGTGTGTGTGTGTGTGTGTGAGAGAGAGAGAGAGAGAGAGAGGCAGTAAAAGAACAATACAGAAACAGAGGAGCTCTGAGAAATGGCTTTGGGAACGGATGGGACTATATATAAATAAATATAAGGCCGAATTCTTATTTTACTTTCTCTATTTGAAAAAAAAAGGAAAAAAGAATCTCAATTACAACAGGAAAAATCCAACCATACAGTCAAGAAACAAAAAAAAAATAATAATAATAATTATTTGTAATATAAGAAATAAAAATTTGCCGAAAGAAAAAGAGAATCGACATTACCTTGATGTGGAGGAAAGTAGAGAAGCAAGCAAAGTGGAGAAGGAGAAAGAGAAAGAGATAGACCATGGAAACAAAAACAAAAAATACAGTATATATTTAATATAAACATATATGTGTGTGTGTGTGTGTAAGGGAGAGAGGGCAAATTTGTTAACAGAATTGCGTTTAAGGGTAAGACAATAAACATGAATGGTATTTTAATTTATTACACACACTAATGCGCAGAAATGTGTGTGCGTATAATTTGTGGCATATTCACACGTATAAATATTCTATATATATATATATATATTAACTATTTTAACATCCGCCGAATTACAAATAAATCGATAAAGATAGATAAAAAATAAAAGGTTGATGCTAAATTAGACATGTATAATTAATCTGAGTATAGCAAAAGATACACATCAAAATCCATGATTAATTGCATAGTATATTTTAGAAATATATATTTTCTAGATTTATACTCCCTCTGTCCCGCTTATATTATCTTGTTACTGTTCGGTACGGAGATTAAGAGTAAGGGTAAAAAGATAGAAAGTAGATAGATCTCATAACTTTTAAAGGGTTTTGAAGGTTCTTATTTAGAACAAGACAATTTGAGTGGGATGACCCAATAAAAAAAGCAAGACAATATGAGTGGGACGAAGAGACTACCTACTAACATGTGTGTGTATGTGTGAGAAATTTATTATAACAAGGTTGGGGGCTGGCTAGTATTGGTTAGGGTAAAAGTTAGATTATAGTTAAGGGTGTTAGGACATCAACATTGGAGCCTTAGCCTAACACGAATCCTACACTTTTTGTACAATCTAATAGTCTTTGAATTGACACGTCATTAAAATATAAACTTTTATATTACTTCCTCTGTTTCCGAATAAGTGTCGTATTTTAACAAAATGCGTATACCAAGATAGTAGTCAAAAGGACTACATATACCCTTAATAATTGCATGGAAACTAAAAAAGTAATCCTTTTGTCTTTAGTCAAAGGATAAAATGGAAATTTAACATAACTTTTGCATAGAAATTTACGATACGACACTTATTCGGGGACAATTTTTTTTTTCAAAATACGAGACGGAGGGAATATTTTGTTCGGATCCACTCACATGTTGCGCACGTATTTCTTGACCTAAAAAATGCGATAAAACTCACTTATAATTTTTCAGATTCCACCACACCTAAAAGCTCTATTGGCAAGAAATTTTCATTTTTTAAGACAAAACTCTTTTGCTCAGTGGAGACACTAAACTCGAAACTTTCCTATGTTGCACAAAGGAAGTGCAACTGATTGGATGTCTCCTAGCTAATGAATTTTTTTTATTACAAACTTCAGATTATATATAGATGCAAATAATTTTATTTCCTATAGTTATAGTGCTAGATCGATCGCAAGAAATCAATGTGAAGCGATATATAGTATATCTTGACATTTAATAATTTTTTTCTGTTTCTAAAAATTGGACACCTTATCTTATTTATCACATAACAAAATAAAATTGTTATCATATATGTCAATATTTGAATTCAGAATATGAAAAAAAAAATTATAATAATATCATGATTTGTTATCGTTCTAAATAAAATCTCATAAGATTGTGTCTTATTTCACACTAAAATAAATCCTTTTAAAGAATCATTTGGTAACAAGTCGACTAAATACTCTATGCCAACACATGTTGTTGTAAATACGTGAGCTATTATTTCCACGTTGAACATATCAACTATAAATACATATATGTTTTTAGGGAATCAGCTATAAATACATAAGAATAAATATTTCAACATTGAAATAATAGCTTACGTTTGCAAATATGCTAATTTTATAATTTTTCCATTCAAACTATAATCAGTCAAATATGACCGTTTGCCCTCTGCTAGGGAATGGATAATGACTCTATATTATGACAATATAATTAATGTTTCTAAATATGGCATAATATCAATTTATGCCTAGCCTTGGACCACTGCAAAATACCGTTACAGTTTTTATTAATTCGACTGCGAATTGATGTCATATTGATCACTTTTATTTATTTATTTATTATTGTAGCAGTAAATAAGGTACAAATAACATATACATGAACCATGATTTGTCACATGGATGAGGGTTTATCAAGTGGACATGGAAATGTAACGGCTGCGGGTTGCCACGATATATATATAAAAAAAAATGATTTACTGGCTGCCACTAGTAGTCTAGAATAGCCAAACAAAATATATATTAATTTCGTTGAAAATAAATAAGTACCCAATACATATTTTTTACAGTTGCGGAGTATTGTATTGAAATGTAATGGTTGACATTTGAAATGACTTAATTTATTAATACTTGGTTTCCTCCACATCATTATGGAGCAGTATGGTATGTTTTAGATCTTCACCAAAGTGCAAATTATGTTCACCCATTGGAATCCTTCGAATCCCAAATCGATCGACGACGCTGAAATGACTACACGGATCAAGATTAATCCTTACACTTCCTTTGGCTCCGGCCACCACATGAACTTTCTCGAAAGCCACCAGACGTTTCTCTTCCCCAGATCCTCCCGTAGACGGAGCGGACGCGAAAAGCATCATAGTGTGGGTCCCATCCATTTCTCCGACATTCTCAATATCAACATGTACCCCTAAGCTTAGAGCATCACAATTTGTGTTTGAAACCCTAATGCCATTGCTAAGTAAAGTGTTGTTCTTCAAAGAAGGGACTGAGATCTTTGTTGGGCCATGGGCCAATGTTTGTCTGAACTTAGTGTAACTTAGCCCGAACCCGAATGAAAAAACAGTTGGACCCTTGTAAAATCGATAGGTTCGACCCGGATAACCCCTCGACGGGTCAGCACGCATTGACATATCTGTCATGGGCACCTTCGCCAAATAATCTTGTGGGTACCATGTCATAGGTAACTTTCCTCCTAAAAATATAAAATTTGAAAAATTGGATATCATATATTTCAACATAAACATATTGAATTAATAAAATATATGGGCTATATACCTGGATTGGTCGTCCCAAATATAACATCAGCAATCGCAGCACCCCCGGCTTGGCCCGGATACCCGGCCCATATAATAGCTGCGATTTTCGGATCGTTTTTAGCAAATGTGACATCAATTGGGCCACCAGTCATTAAGACCAACACAACTGGGCCTTTGGAGGCCTTGGCCACCCTTGATACAAGCTCTTGTTGGTGACCCGGCAAGAGAAGCCCGCCCCGATCGAGGAATTCACGCTCGATCGATTGGCTAAGGCCCATCACCAACACCGTCGCATCCGCCTGACGAGAGGCTGCCTCAGCCGGTCCGAACCGACTATTATCGGGGCAACTCACTGTAGCACATCCATTTTCATGAATTGTCCTAACATAATTTGATATACCTTGTAATGCTGTAGTGTAGCGGCATGGAATCCCTAAAATAAATTTAAAATAATATTATGATCACATAATACACAAATGCATCCACATTAAACTTATTAATAACATTAAAATTAGCAAATATGCAAAATGGGCTATACCGGCATAGTTGCCTATCATGGTCTCTGTGACATCGGAGTTGGGCCCAATCACAGCAACGGTCCGATACTGACGGGCTGACAACGGCAGGGCCCGATTACGATTTTGTAGCAAAACTATTCCTTGTCGGGCTGCTTCAAGAGCCAATTGTTGATGGGCTGGGGTGCACACATCTCTCGGGCCCAAATTGCCATATGGTTGTCTCGGGCCGTCGAACATGCCCAAACGCATCTGGACTGTGAGTAAATTGCCCAGGGCCCGATTTACATCGATCTCATTTAATTTATTGGCCCGTATGGCTGGCTCTGTATGAAGCGCAAGGAAAGGCCCGCAATCCAAGTCCAAGCCTGCATGCACAAAAAGATAGGCCCAAATTCAGTATTATTATAGTATGATTACGCTACTGTGATTTTCCAAAAATCCCCCTAATTGTTATACGTATTAACCTGCTTTAATTGAAGCAGCTGCTGCATCTTCAGGGGTGGATGTGTAATGTTGACTGTTGTATAGAACATCCACTGAGTCACAGTCTGAAACAATGTACCTATATTTCAAGAACATATAATTAAACTAAAAATTTAGGAAGAATAGATAAATAAATTCACGTTTATCGAGGAAATTCTATTTTATTATGGAACTCACATAATTTGATCGACACACTACGCCTATTTAAAAATTACTACAGGCTAATTTTAAAATTAAAATTTTAATTTCGACTAGAATTATTAAATTTTTGGCTTCGTCATTGAACTGACCCGTTGAGGCGCCATTGGCCGCGGATAGTGTCGCGAAGGAGAGAAGGATCAGCGCAAGTTGGCTTGCCGTTGACCTGATTGTACGAGCACATAACACTCGCCACTTTTCCATCAGACACACATGCCTTGAACGGCACATTGTATGTTTCCTCCAAGTCTTGCTTGCTCACCTGCATGTGAAATTACGTTAATACCCCTCTCAATTTTTTATTTTTTATTTTTTTTTAGTTTTCAATTGTATTTCAACGAAATGATCACCGGCCTACTGGATGATGTGGTGATTCTAAATATAATGTCACGAAATTAGAGTTCAATTTCTTTTTATGGTACATATATAATTAGTATTGTTATAAAAGTTAAAAAAGAAATAGTGGGATTATGGAAAGCAGTTTTTAATTTGTCTATCAAATTATTGGGACCCAATATATGGTGATAGGATAAGAGGAGATAGACTAAACGATGATTTAATATGGAGGATAAACCGTGTAAGCAATGATCATGAATTAATATATTGAAAAGAAATGATTGATATTTCTTTATATGATGGAGCAATAACGAAACAAGTACGTAAAAACTCGTACTTATGCAATAAAAAAAGAGACTTATGGACCCCAATCAAAATAATATTATTGAGTAGCATTTTTTATATTTTTCCCATTCAATAATTAAAAACACTTCAAAATACAAATAAACTCTTCAAAAGAAAATTTGAAATTTTGTATGGTCTGAAATAAATACCTTGGCATTAAAATGGAAGCGGTCTACCCCATTCCAATTATCAATATCATAGGCCGTGTAGTGTTTGCAACATGCCGCCACCTTAAGCCGGTTTCCGGCTGTGCCGCCCTGCAGCCCCTTCACGTAGCTGGCGGCGTACTTAGCCGCCAACGCCGGGTCTTCACCCGGCGTCTCTTGGCCTCTCCCCCATCGCGGGTCCCTAAATATGTTCACGTTTGGGCTCCAATAGGTGAGGCCCGCCCTACCTCCGTTGTACATTGCTCGTGCTTCATCTGAGACCACCTAAATTCATATTTAATTTTAGAGTCATGATAATTTTTTAAAATATTTGTAACTGTTATTCGTGGATGACTTAGATAATATCTTAAAGGTACTTTTTAAATAGAAATTATATCAAAAAAGAAGGGATGGAATTTGTTCAAAATGTTATGTTAATAGCCACAAACTAATAATGAATATAATTGGCTTAAAAAAAACAATCAATATAAATGGCAGGCCAAGTACGTCCAATTTAGTCATAATCCACAAAGAATCCCCTGAAACTCCACTACCCATATGTACTATAGAATACAAAAGTATTAGAAATATATATACTCAATGTAAGGAGATACGAGATAAAATACTATTTTCTCCTCCGTCCCATTATTAATATCTTGCTTTTCTTTTTTATTTGTTTAATTATTAATGTCTTGTTCCAAAAAACAAAATAATTAACTCCTTAAAAGTAGTGGGACCTATCCATTATTTATCTTTTTACTCTTCTCCTTAATAATCATGTCCAAAAGAAACAAGACAACAATAATGGGACGAAGGGAGTATTTGCTAACCACTCAACCCAAATCAGATTCCCTATTGCATAATCGTGTTACATTTCTTACTTCATGTGCGTATAATTGCCATGTATTGAGAGAAGTAAGAAATCTACCAAATTTAATAAAAGTGGTACCATTCTGATGAATGTCTATAAATAAAACTTGATAAATTCTTCATTATTCATGACATATAACAATTAGCAACCATAAATAGATACAATAGAAGATGTTGTACGATTATACAATATAAGATCCGACTTGCCATCCACCCACCCACCCTCTATTAGTAGGAGTTGCTTTTTGAATTATATATATCAAATTTATAGCATGCATATGGTGATTAGGCATGGGCTGTGCAAGTTGCAAATTATTTGTAATCATATAAGTTATTGGAAATGTCCTCACCCACCATATGCCCCCCAATATCAGTATGGTTCCTTTTCTTACATATACATATGTATACTCTGCCTCATTTGTTTTTGAACACTTGTTTTATCTTCTCTTTCTACTTTAATATTTCATTTGTCACATGCAACTTGATTCTGCCAAAAGGCTCCTGTCTCCATTTTGAAAAAGAAATATGCCACCCCTTGTCACATTCTTGCATTCATCATTACCCCAAGAAAAAATTAAATTAAAAAAAAATCTAAATAATTTTTCTAGATTAAATTAATTGGCTAGCTAGTGATTTGATAAGTAGCAATTGTACATAAATTAGACACGTATATGAAATAATATAATCCTTGTATGTTTTATCAAAAGAAAATTAGTGTCCCTACGTAGAGCTAATTAATGATCGCAAAAGAATAAAACATAGGACAAGACAAATCATTAAACTTTTTACCTTATTCTATTTTCATGCTTCACATGCTATTTTGGTCTGATAAAATAAAATACGAGATTTAGATAGAGTACGTTAGTATCTAACCTGGCCAATGGCTTCCCACAACGAGGCGTTGTAAGAAGCGGCCGTGGTGATGACTTGAGGGAAACTGGTGGCGCCGGGGAAGTCACCTCCGAACTTGACGCCGGGGCCTGTGTTGGAGACGCCGTGGAGCGCCTCCGACCACCACTCATAGCCGGAGATCCCGAGCCTCTCTATCGGTGCAGCATTGTTCACTAACGACCTAATTTTCTCTTGCAAAGTGAGTCTTCCGATCAAATCTTTAACCCTATCTCTTATATGCAACGACGCTCTGCAAAACGGCAAGTTCTTGGTGGCGCCATTGTTAGGGTCGCAAGCGAACGGAGGGCGAGACTCCGATAAACGGAAGAGGAGGAGGAGAGAGAGGAGGAGAGATAAAGAGAATGGCAAGTTTTGGTTTAGAGGGTTTTTGGCCATTTGTGTGTGTAGTGTGTGTTTGTGGGGTGAGGATTATGAGAGTTGAATCTATATATAGAGAGATTATATTCTATATGTTCATGATTGTATCTCCACGTCCTTCATGTAGATGTAGTGTGTGTTGTGCGTGAAAAAATAGTGAGAGGGAGGAGATGGAGAAATTAAGATAATGTTGATGTGATGAGTGAGAAAGTAGAACACGCATTTGTTTGATTTATACATGTATGCAAGCAATTACATACATATTTATAATTGAGTGTTTCATTAATGTTAGTTTTCATTTGTTGTAGGTGGGGGGATTTATTCTTGTTTAAAAGAGGTTATGCAATAATTGTGAAAATTTAAGGACCAAGACAAATTATATATGAAATTGAACGATAAAATGATTACATCTATTTTACGTAAAAATTACTAATATTGGGTACATGTCAATTTAATTAAGAATCTAAGAAAAAGATTTATAAAGATTGTATTTAGATGATTGTGAAATTATTGTGTTTTGAACTAAGTTATTTCTTTAATATCTTTTTAAGAAGAAGAATGATCAAATTTTGCTTATATATACACAATTTTGTCTCATCGGGACATCCAAGTGATAATAAATCTTGTTTGTGAACAGAAAGATCTTGGTTCAATCTCTACCGCTCTCCTTTCTCATGTCAAATACAATCCATTTTGCAAGTAATTATTATACAGAAACGATATTGATTTTGGCCTTCCTCGTATAAACTATGTATGTATATAATTTATATCATTAGCAATTGTCTCCATCTATAAATCTGGTCAATTGCCTATGGTAGCTTTTGCAGGTTAAAACAGACCAATAATGCATTATTATTGGTTTGCACAAATTAATTAATGTACACATTTTAGATCCCTATAAAAGTATTTCAAATTTGGAAGCTTTTAATGAGTTGGGCCAATTCAACCCGCCAGAAAGTTGGTATTTATAAGTATAATATTGATGGTATGATCATATACATATTTATAACTTATATTTAAAATATATATATATATATATGACATCATTTTATAACAAATATGAAAGAGGTTGTGGTTCACTTTCATATGTCCATGATTAGTATAGAATCCGGTCAAATTGTCTATTAAGTTGAACTATCAACAATTTTGGACTTTCAGCCTTTGATTTTCAGAGTAGTATAGTTGATGGAATTGACGATCTCGTGACTAAGCACGTATAGATAAAAGTAGCTTATGGAATATCTAAAATTTGTGTAGCTAGCTAGTTCCAAGTTTGTTGATATTAATTTTTTTTGTTGGTCTAATTCAAAATGTCTATTGTAATGATGATATATATACTTTTGCATGTTAAATATCACGTATTATAAAATAAGACATATATAATTACCTAAAAAAAATGAAAAGAAATTAAATACAATTTAATTCGAGAAGAGAATCTTACTGCAGCAAAGCTGGTACTTAGAATTTAAGAGGATTGTTTGTATTATAGTTGCTGCACAAGTTTTATAAACAATACACATATAATTAATTAAATTATGAAAATTATGCAAGAATCAAAATTTAAATAAAATCCTGTGACAGGATAGTGATATACGTATGCGGCTCGTGACATAGTGACAGCCAGCAGAAATTAAAACTAGGTGAAAACGTGAATTTTGTCTTATTGTTACTATTTACTAGGTACGATATTCCAAGACAATATTTTTCAAATAACCAAAAAGGAAAAACATTAAGAAGTCACAAGTCACCACCCTTCCTCCCAAGTCCCAAATCGGACTAAACAATGACATTCACTATTCCACTCACACACACACACATAAACATTGGATATGAGAATATGTCGTTCGTCATATGTGAGCATCATTTATGTTTAAATTCCTATTAATAATATTTTTTATTAATTTTTATTCTAACATAAATTATAAATTTATTTAAAAAAACAAAGCTCGAATTGTGCTTTTTAATTCTTTGAAGTTAAAGGGGAAAAATCGAGATTTGACATTTATGTTATTTTCAAATTAAATATTACTCATGATAATAATTTCTAAAATATTAGAATAAAATAGTATAAAAATAAAATAAAAAATAATGTTAATCTGGACTAAACGTAAGTTGTGTGCTTATGAAGCTGCTCACGGAAGTTGAGTGGCATAGCGCTTCTCGTCAAATACAATTTATATTTGGTGGTATATTTATAATTTAATTGGTGTTTTGTTGTATTTTCAATCATGACATGGATAAGATTCTATGGATCTTGACCCATGAAACTGTTTCAAACAAGACTCTCAATGTGAGGAAGGTTTAGATTTTATTGAAAATTTATTATATATTGTCATGTATGGATAATGTACATATATATATGTATAGTATTTTATACGATGACAACATGTGGCGTTTAATCAATCTATTACTAATACGAAAATATAGTTGTTCCATCCACGATGCTCCATTCAGATTTTCCTTTATTCTGATAATTTGTTTAATTTTAATTCATGTATTCTAATCTAATAGTAACTTTTATTTTATTATTATTATTATTATTATTATTATTATATATATTTACATATCAACATCTATTTGTATATATCCATTCTCACGCCACATCGCCTCATCTATTATATTCTATATTTATGTTTGTTCCAATTATACTTTTTTTCTTCTTATTTTATCACTTACTTATATACTCCATAAATTTATTATTTGTAATATCTAGCGGCAAACATCACTAATTCACACTACGTATATTAAATCTTAATTCTTAATAATTTATTACGCCTATATATCATATTTACATCTAATATATATCAACAATTCAATTCTTTAAATATATCAAAATTTCAACGCTTATATCAAATTGACATCTTATATATATCAAAAGTTCATATATTATAAATTCTAATAAATCAACATTAAATGTAATTACTATGTCCCACATTGCTTTTAATTAGTGTCCAGATTAAATTTAAAACAATAAAAATAAATTTTGAAAAAATAAATTAGCTTTAAGAGGCCAATAAAACATTTGTAATTAAAAATTCCTACGAAAATTAAATAAATATATTTAATCAGCATGTCTACATGGAATTCTCAACGAGACGGTTCAAATAGATATAAAAAGAAGGATTTTTACTAATTTTAGTTAATATTAACTTTGTAGTGTTCAGATTTTTATCGAATAGTATTAGCCAATAGGTTTGAGACGGGTATGTACAGTAAAGTCACTATTTTAATCGAGATTAGGACGAGAACATGTAGAAAATTTCTAAATACATTTAAATTTGGAAAATACTTAATGAATGAGTACGATCCAATTCCTAATTATACGCGAACAACATCACAACTTCTAAATAAGATATAAAATTATTTTCACAACTTCTAAATAGATTATAAAATTATTTTAAAATGTATACACGTAAATCAAAACATAAGTTATTTTCCGTCAAATCTCGACGGGCTACCTACTTGTTTGTTATTATATTAAAATAAGAGTGAATTTACATCTTCAACACCCAACAAAATGTACACGAGAAAAAATATACGTTTTTTTTCGCGAAAAAATATTAGTATTACTCCGTCATCTGAAAGAATAATCCGTATTTGCATACGCTTTCAGTAACTTTTGCACTTATTATGTTATTGACATGTACGTTTTGAATATTATTCCATCTAATTATCAATGGCCATATATATAACTAAAGTAAATATGCATTATTTATGTTTTATGATAGTATTCTCCTTTATTCTAGTCTTAATCTAGAACATAAAAAAAAAAAAGTCTATTTTTATGACTTATTTTCAGCTAAAAATATAGATAATGTTGAATTTTGATGGGAATGGGCGCTGAATGCTGACTAGATGTGAAGTGCATATACATGAACATGACAATGACGCTTGATCGTGATATGTTTATCATTTTCTTTGATTTATTTTATTATTTTATGCCTTTGGTGTGGCCAATATTTTTTTTTTCTTGTAATATCCTAAAACTGGATAATTGTGAATTTGTAATGTAGAGAGACCCTACTCCTTTAATGCAAAGGTTATTAAGATGAAAACCATAACTATAACCTTAAATTAATACATATCTATATGTATAAAAATCATATTAATATTCGAGAAACGTAATCAACTTTATTTTCTGATTTGATGTTTCCGTTGAGTTTATCTTCATAGTACTTTGTTTTCAATTTAGGTAGAACTAGTAAGTAGCCCATCGAAATTCGACGGGAGATAACTTTATGTTTTAATTTACATGTAGACATTTTAAAAATATTTCTATATCTTATTTAAAAGTTATGATATTGTTCACATTAATTATTAATCAAATTTAGAAAATTAATTTTATTTCACGTATCTAAATTTAATTATGAATGATAATGGATTGAGTATACTCATTCATTATGTATTTTCTAAATCTAAATTTGTTTATAATTTTTTTACATGTTCGTCCTAATCTCGGTTAATATAGTGACTTTACTGTATATACTCGTCTCAAATTCGTTGAGTAATACTCGATAAAAATATGAACACTACAAGTAAAATTAATTAAAATTAGTAAATATCATTTTTTTCTATATTATTTGAACTGTCTTGTTGGTTTATGTTAAATTACTCGATAAAAGTCTAAACAAAGTTAATATTAATTAAAATTTGTAAAAATCCTTCTTTTTAAGTATATTTGAGTCGTCTTGTTGATTCATACTAAATCGATATCTCTAATCTTTGTCAAAATGCGGAAAAAATATTTACATCTAAAAAGTAATATTAGTTTAGAAATTTCATACATGCTCTCGATTAAAATAGTGATTTTAATGTATACATATCCGTCTCAAACCCGTTGGCTAATACTCGATAAAAATCTGAACACTACAAAGTTAATATTAACTAAAATTATTAAAAATCCTTCATTTTATGTCTATTTGAATCGTCTCGTTGGTTTGTGTTAAATTAATATCTCTAATCTTAACCAAAAGGCCGAGAAAGATATATTTATATATAAATTATGATTAAGAACTTTTATATGAGGCGTGAGAATTTGGGTGATATGATTAAAAGTTTTATTATATATTATTATATGAATGATATATATGAATTAGAATCGGATTAATATATATATATATATATATATATATATATATATATATAGAATATATGTGAATTAATTATAATTAAGAACTTTTGTATGAGTCGTAAGAATTGAGGTGATATGATTAAGAGTTTTATAATATATTTTAATATGAATGTATATAATATATATGAATTAGAATTCGATATCTATTACACATAGATATTGATATGTGAATGTATATAATAAAATAAAAATTATTAGATTAGAATATATGAATTAAAATTAGACAAATTACCAGAATAAAGGAAAATCTGAACGGAACATCGTGGATGTGGCACATTTATTTTCGTATTAGTAATAGACAAGCTATATTTCCTAGGAATATTATGCTTAATAAATTAGCTTAATTAATTAATTAATCATCTAATTAATTAATTAAATATCAAGCATATAAATCTTACTTTAATTGATTAATTAATTCTCTAATTAATTAATTAATCAAACATCAAATAAAATAATCATCATGACTTTAATTAAAAAGCTCTCGAACTTATAAAAATTATTAGGGTTTCTCAAACCCTACTATAAACTTTCTCTAAAAATTTTCCGGAAATAAAATACGGAAATAAATATAAAATTGCCGGAGCAATTTATGATTTCCGAAGAAATCAAATCTTTTAAATAAACACTTATTTCTCAAATAATGCACATATAATAGCACATAATCATAAACACTTTCAATATTTCATTTCGGATTAACCGAAACGAAAATAAAACTTAAATCATCAAAATTCGGCAAATTAGGGCTGCCGAATTAATTTAAATGCTGGAACTTAATTTACTTCTAATTTTTCGTATTTTAAAATTATTCTAAATAATTATCTTAGTAATTAATTACTAAGATTAGTTATGAAAAAGAGGGGTATTACATTTATGCTAAATTACTCGATAAAAATCTAAACAAAATTAATATTAATTAAAATTTGTAAAAATTCTTTTTTTAAGTATATTTGAACCTTCTCGTTGGTTAATGTTAAATCGATATCTCTAATTTTTGCCAAAATACGGGAAAAAAATATTTACATCTTCAAAGTAATATTAATTAAAATTAGTAAATTCGACGGGAAATAACTTTTATGTTTTAATTTATATGTATATATTTTAAAATAAGATTATATCTTATTTAAAAGTTGTGATATTGTTCGCATTAATTATTAATCAAACTTATAAAATTAATTATTTCACGTATCTAAATTTATAATTAGGAATGATAATAAATTGAGTATACTCATTCATTATGTATTTTTTTTAAATCTAAATTTGTTTAGAATTTTTCTACATGTTCGTTTTAATCTCGGTTAAAATAGTGACTTTAATGTACATACTCGTCTCAAATCCGTTGAGTAATACTCGAAAAATATGAACACTCCAAGTAAAATTAAATAAAATTAGTAAAAATCCTTCTTTCTATGTTATTTGAACTGTCTCGTTGGTTTCTGCTAAATTACTCGATAAAATATAAACAAAGTTAATATTAATTAAAATTCGTAAAAGTTCTTCTTTTTAAGTGTATTTGATCCGTCTCGTTGGTTCATGCTAAATCGATATCTCTAATCTTTGCCAAAATGCGAAAAAAAAATGTTTACATCTTCAAAGTAATATTAATTAAAATTAGTAAAAATCATTCTTTCTATGTTAATTGAACCGTCTCGTTGGTTTATGCTAAATTACTCGATAAAAATCTAAACAAAGTTAAATATTAATTAAAATTAGTAAAAAACCTTTTTTAAGTATATTTGAACCGTCTCGTTAGTTCATATTAAATCGACATCTCTAATCTTTGCCAAAATGCGGAAAAAAATATATTTACATCTTCAAGTTTTTTTGTTCTTTTCTTTAGCTACATATCCCACATTTGATTCAAAGTATATATAATCTAGAAAGCACTAATCGAATTTTTTAAAAAACATGAATGAAAAATGAAAATGATTCCATATAGACATGTTGATTAAATATATATATTTATTGAGTCTTCATAGGGATTTTCATTTACAAATTTTCTATAGATTATTATATATGAATTAGGAATGTATAAAATAATGATTTATAAGAATGCATTCCGAAATTGTTATTATTTTAATATGCATAATAGAATAAATTAATTAAATAGAGGGAAAGATAAATATGAGATGCGATTAATAGATAAACATGTGATATTTCAAGAATATAAAATTAATAAACTTTTAATTAATAAAAATAAAAAATAGAATATATATAAATTAAAAATCAAATGAAAATTTTGCAAAATGTTTGATGTTGTAGCCCAACAAATAAAAAACATTACATCTTTGATTTTAGCAAAAAAAAAATCTTAAGGAAAATGCAAAATAAATCAATTTCAACGAAGTTGAAGGAGGCTACGAACTGGTCTTGATTTTCTGTGTTTTTTTTTTTAAATTCGAAAACAATGATGATAATTAGTCAAAGTATGAAAACCTATGCATATTACCACTTATATTAATATGTTTGAAATATAGAGAGATAATAAATTAAGAAATACAGGTGCGAGAAGTTGAGATAATATATTATTATTATTAATATAGATTAGAATATATATATATAAATTAAGAATTAAGAATGCAAAAAAATAAGGAGTTAAAGAAATATGAATAGATGATAAATATTAAAGTTAAGATAAATATGAATAAAGGATGAATATTAATAAATATATAATATAATTAAAATATGAATTAATAATACACAAAATACCAGAATAAAGGAAAATATGAACGAAGCACCGTGGAGGGAGCAACTTTATTTTCGTATTAGTAATAGATGGTCTTACAAATTATAAATTAAATGTTTTTAAAAAATATAAAGTTCGAACTTTATACATAAATTTATAATCATATTCTCTATTCATAAATTAATTTTTTTTTTAAGATATAAAGGTCCTTATTAGCCTTTCTCTCTTTTTTTTCCCCCTAAAACCACCCACAACTAATATTAACTACTACTGGTAGTAATATTTATGACTAAGTTCCACATAGTTCGACCTAGATGACTTTGATGGAATTCAAATCTATAATCTTTTGAATGAGGTCTGTTGGAAAAATTTTAAGTTTTGATTTGATACCAAAATCCAACTGTTCTCCAACCTAGTAGATGAATGTGCAAACTTAAGTTATGTTTCCCAGCTCGCCTGTTTGAGCTTTAGATTTTCTAAATTTACAGGTAAGGAAGCTGAAGATAGCAGAAGACTCAGCTGAGTAATCAGCTGGACCCAAAGTCAGCTGAAAGGTTTTCCAGCTGAACAGAGTTCAAAGACTGAGCTAAGTCAGACTGACTCTCAAGTAAAGAAGATTGGATCCAGTCAATGAGATCCAACGGAACAGAGTAAATCGAGCTGACTCAAGTCTAAGAAATTCAGCTGTAAGATTCAGCTGAGCAGACAAAAGGGAACTAACTCTGAAGACATCACTTCAAGTCAGTTTACCCAATCCAGCTCTAAATTCAAAAACCAGCTCCAAAGGTAGAGATCCCGATGTCAGAGGAAGTCAATATACCTCGACCAATGAGGGATCGACATCTCAGCATCCTAGAAAGGCGAACCTAGGATCTGACACAATGATGAAGACAGGTGAAGATACGCTCAATGGCAGATCGACAGATCAGAGAGTAGGTGAGATTCAAACGGCTCTTCCAATGGCTAGTTTTGAATCTCTACCTATAAATATCAATCTTCAACATCAGAATCAGACACGAAAAACTCTCTACAAGCTTTCAACTTCTCTGAATCTCTCAAGCATTAAAAAGCTCTCAAGTAGTTCTCAAATTCTTAAAAGAACACTTAACCTCAAGTGTTTCCTTTCCAGAAACTGCTTAAGTTTTTCGTCTGATCCCTAGGCAGAAATCACAGTAAATCCAAAGCCTAGTTCTGAATGAGTTCATCTCTCAAAAGTTCTTCATTGTAAGAACTCGATCAAAGTTGGAAACCCAAACCCAAACTCTTCTTTACCCAGTAAAGGTTAGGTTAAGGTTACGCTTGCTTGAAGTGCGGAATTCAAGTGTGTAAGGTTGTTTTCAGTACCTGTAAACTGAAAAGGTTCAGGCTTCTACGGTGCCCGGAAACTGTTAGAACACAGCTCAGGTTAGAGTTGTGAAGTTGCTTGGTACTTGAAAACCAAATGGTAGTGAATTACCAGTTAAATCTGGTTGTGGACGTAGGAGTAGTTTCTCCGAACCACGTTAAAATTTCGAGTTCTTTATTGCTTTCTTTATTCTCTGTATTTTATATATTTAAGGACTAACTGCATTAGCACAGCACAAATTTTCAAGCTCAAAAGTTCTCTGGCTATGTGACCCAGCCAGCTGCATTATTTTCAAAACTGCTTAAACTGAAAACTTAAACTAAGTTTTTCTGAACTCTTGTAAAGGGAACGAGCTAAGTTTTTCAAACCACCACATTCCGCACCGCCAGCTGAGTTATCAGTCCAGCTGACTATCTTCCTTAGAAGTCAGCAGGATTCATAACTGAGCTCCCACTCAACTCCGTTTTAATCTGCAAAAGATTTCAAAAATCCCTCTTCGGTGTATTCACCCCCCCTCTACACTGAAGACCTTGTTCCGGGACCATCAATTGGTATCAGAGCAGTGGTTCAAAAGACCGCTGTTTCTGAATCAAGAAATTTGTCTTGAAACTCTCTGTCAGTGGTCAACTGAACAGATTTGTTTTCAGAAAAAACTCATCCTAGTGCATTTTGTACATTTCTCCATGGATTCTTATCTTAACAGGAATTTTCCCACCTTCTCGGTTGATGATTATGCAATCTGGAAATTCAGATTGAAAAGCTTCCTTTGTGCGCATCATGACATGATGTGGGACGTCATCACAGACGGACCCATGCTTATTTATAAGCAAGGAAATGAACTAGTACCAGCTCAAGATGGAGGACAGCCAGCGTACCAGCCAATCCTCAAGCCAAAGAAGGAATATTCTTCAGAAGAGCGAAAGCAAGCTGGATTAGACAGCTTTGCGAGGAACACAATCTCGTCAACAGTCTCTAACACATACATCAGCAAGATTATCAACTGCAACACAGCAAAGGAAATGTGGGAAATCCTCGCCAAGCTGTGTGAAGGATCAGATGAGATAAAAGAAAACAAATTCACGATAGCTTGCCAGAAGTTCGATAATTTCAAGTAGCTAGCCAACGAGTCCATCGAAGGGATGGAGCTCATATTCTCAAGCATCATCATTGAACTAGAAACCATCAGAACTAGGAAATACTCCCAGCGGGAAATGAACTTGAAAGTTCTGTCAGCACTTACAGCTGACTGGAACACATACAAAGTAGTTCATCAAAGTCGAAGTGACTTGGGTGAACTATCCACAGAAATACTCTTCTCCCTGCTCAAAGCCAACGAGTACAACTTGAAGATTACCATGGAAGAATCTTCAATCAAACAAAATGATGGAGAGCTGACGCCAGCGCCAAGAGAAATCGCTTTCAGAGCCAACTTTGAAAAATCAACGTACATGCAGTCAGCTGAGTCCTCAAAGAAGAAAAAGGACAAGAAAGACATGAGCAAGGAAGAGCTGCTCGAAGAAATTGCCTTGTTAGTCAAAAACTACAACACACTCAACATCAGCTAAGGTAAATATAAGAAGTTCGCACGAACTTATAGAGACAAATATGTTGCAGCTGATGACCAGTCAGCTGACACATCAAAGCGGGTAGATGAAGGCTGCTTCAATTGCAAGGAGCCGAGACATTACATAAAAGACTGTTCCAAGCTACTCAAGAGAGAAAATGACCTTCTGAAAGCTAAGACAGCTGACAAAAGAAGAGCTTACATTGCCGACGAAGAGTCTGAGTGCAACAAAATGGATGACAACATGCCATCCTCAGACTCAGAGAAAGATGCACTCATGACCAATGATGAACAAGAATGGGATACTTGTTTCATGGGTCAGACTTACGGACTCGACGAAGATGAGATAAACTCCACAACTCAAGTATTATCTAACCCCTCACAATCACACGAACACTATACACATGTATCATTATCAAAAGGTCTACCTGACTGGAGCCTAGTAGAGAAAGTAATGAATGACATCAATGAGCTATAAGATATCCTTGAAGTTACAATGTGTGAGAATGCCGAGCTGAAAGAAGTACTGAAAAAGAAAGAAGCATCAGAAGCAGCTGATGCCACACAGCTGAAGGAATAAGCTACTTCACTGAATGACAAAGTAGTAAAACAAGATCAGATGTTGAAGGACTTATACTACGAAAAGAAACAGCTGATGGAAGAATTGAAAAACGTCACAGCTGAATCAGAAAAGAAATCAGCTGAGATCATTGAGCTGAAAAGTTCCGAAGAGGTGCTAACGAAGAAGATGGTAACTCTCATCAAAGCTACAACAACAATGGACGAAATCATCAGTGCACAACGTCCAACAACGCTCAAAACAGGACTGGGTTACATTGGATCAAAGGATGTTACAAACATTGCTTCCACAAGTGGAACAAAATTAATGTTTGTAAAGGCAAAAGAGAACCCAATTCCAGCTACTCAAAAGTCTAACACATCAAGAACACAGTAGGCTCCAAGAAAGCAAGTTGTAAGGCAACCTCTAGCCCAGATCAGATAGCAGCGTAGTACACCACCTCAAAGAAGACAGACTGCTCAACACTACAGATACCAGTCACATCAACATACGTCAAGATATCAGACAAGATATCAAAGAAATTATCCAGCTGGACATCACTATTAAGAGTACCAGCTGGACCGACAGTTCCAGCAGAGAAATTATACAAGACAGCAGAAACAAAGGAATGTCTCAGCTGGACACACAGCTGGAAATCGAAGAAGAAATTGGTATAAGCAGAGAAATCAAACTGGAAGTCAACAGAGACCAAGACCCAGCCAGCAACAAGCAAAGAACACAAGGAATGTGTTCATCGACGCAGCTGGAAGAGTCATCAGATTAAATGACCCAATAAGAGTCATTAAACAGATCCGAATCGTAAAGGGATCTCTGACTAACCCCCAAGGACCCAATTAAAACTGGGGACCTAAATTTTGTTTTCTGTGACAGGTCACAAGGGAAAGACGCATTATTAAGGAGTCGATGAGAATACTGTGGTACATGAACATCGGATGCTCCAAGCACATGACTCACCTAAAGCATCTACTCCGGGAATACATTGAGCGTCCAGGCCCTCAAGTAACATTTGGTGACAACTCCAAAGGTCTAACCAAAGGTTATGGTACATTTGAAACTAAAAATGTTAAAATTACTAATGTTTCATATGTACATGGTCTGCAACATAACCTGCTCTCTATTAGCCAATTTTGCGACAACGGTTTTTCTGTCAAGTTTAATGCACAGGGATGCACACTAAAGAACAGGGAAACCAAGCAGATACTTCTGAGAGGGAAACGAGAAGGAAATATGTATTTTGCTGACTGGAACAGTAGCCCTCCAGAAACATGTCTTGTATCTAAAAGCAGCAATGAAGTCAGCTGGTTGTGGCACAGACGGCTGAATCATCTCAACTTCAAGACAATCAATAAATTGGCTAGAAACCATCTCGCGAATGGAATTCCAGATCAAGTATATGACAAAAGTCATATCTGCAGCGCGTGTCAACAAGGAAAACAAACCATGATTTCATTTTCTCTCAAGCCATCGCTCTCAACTGATCGAGTTCTTCAACTTCTTCACATGGATCTTTTTGGTCCAGTGACACCAGCAAGTTTCAACGGCAGAAAATACACTCTGGTCGTAGTGGAAGATTTCTCAAGATTCACATGGGTCTCATTCCTGTACTAGAAGAGCGAAACCAGATCCAAGCTGTCAGCCCTGCTAGAAAGGCTCACAACTCAGAAGGAGTGCTAAATCATGTCGATAAGATCAGATCGAGGAATGGAGTTTCTAAATGAAACAATTTATGAATATTGCGAGAAGAATGGAGTTCAGCATCATACCTCAGATGCTCGCACACCTCAGCAGAATGGTGTAGCTGACAGGAGGAACAGAACACTCAAAGAAGCGGCTATCTCAATGCTAGCCAACGTAGCCATTCCAAAGAAGTTCTGGGTTGAAGCAATCAACACAGCATGCTTCACTCAGAATAGATCGCTACTCACATCCAGATAAGGAAAGACTCTGTACGAGCTATGGAACAACAGGAAACCCTTCATCGGGTACTTCAAGGTTTTCAGTTCAAAATGTCATATTCTAAACAACAGAAAAACCCAGCTGAAGATGTTCGACGTCAAAACTGACCGAGGAGTATTCCTTGGTTACTCAGCTGTGAGTATAGCTTACAGAGTCTTCAACAGACGAACGCAAACAATCGAAGTGACTCCTCATGTCACGTTTGATGAAACATCTTTCGAATTCAGAGAGTCGATCAAACAAAGAAACACAGCTGGAACATCAAGCACCGGTCCAGCTCAAACAAGATCTCAAGAAGTTCGAATCAGGAATCTTGCTAAACCATTGATTTGGGATGATGAACCAGGAGAACCTCAAATCAATTCAGCAGAGGCAAATCAACCAGCTGAAAATCCAGAGGGAACCCTAGTATCATACCAAGGAGAAATGCCACCAGCTGGAAATCCAGACCCAGCTGACTCCCCAGCTCCCTCTCCAGCTGAGTTCACTCAATTCTCGCCTCAAGAATAGTCTAGTTCAAATCCAAGTCAAAACGAGTCTCAAGACATGACTCCAGAACATCTTCAAGCTAGACGTGACTTAGCAACATCTAGCATCAATGAGCTAGAAAAAGAAATTAGAAGAAGACGAAGATGATCTTCGAAGAACACAAAGATGGATCAAAGATCATCCAGCTTCAGCAATCATTGGAGAACCTTCAGACAGAGTCAGAACAAGAAGCTCAGTTGCTCAGAATCCCTCGTCAAATCCTCAAGAAGTAGCTGATGAAGCTCAAGTCTCAGTAGAGCTAGAACTGACCGTACACAACGAAGACACAGCTCTAATGGCGTGTTATGTAACTCAAGTTCCAGAGCCTCAGACAATTCTAGAAGCATTAAAGAGCGTACCCTGGACAAATGCAATGCAAGAATAATTGAATGAATTTCTCAGGAATTGGTTCTGGGAACTGGTCGATAGACCAGAAGGAGTCAAAGTGATAGGACTCAAATGGATATTCAAGAACAAGCTGGATACTCTTGAGTAATTATCAGAAATAAAGCTCGCTTAGTCGCCAAGGGTTATACACAGCAAGAATGAATAGACTTTGAAGAGTCATTTGCTCCAGTAGTAAGACTGGAAGCCATCAGATTATTCCTTGCATACGCTGCACATCACAAATTCAAAGTATATCAAATGGATGTGAAGTGTGCATTTCTGAATGGGGAAATTAAAGAAGATGTCTACGTGGAACAACCTCCAGGATTTGAAGTACAAGGAAACAAAGTTTACAAGCTAAAGAAGGCGCTTTATGGTCTGAAGCAAGCACCTCGAGCTTGGTATGACACTCTGTCAGGATTCCTTGTATCCAAAGGATTCAAGAAAGATTCAGTCGATAGAACTCTCTTCACCATCAAGCTAGGTGAAGATATCTTAGTTGTCCAAATATATGTGGATGACATCATCTTCGGCTCAAGATCAACTTTCTTATGTGAAAGATTTGGAGAGATGATGTCAAAACAATTCCAAATGTCTATGATGGGAGAAATGAGTTTCTTCCTAGGACTTCAAGTCAAGCAATCAGCAGAAGAAATTTTTATAAATCAATACAAGTACGTGAAAGACTTGATCGCCAAATATGGAGTTCAATCTAGCAGAACGGTGAAGATCCCAATGAATACCAACTGGAAGATTGAACCAGGAACCGAAGGAAAACCAGTGGATTCCAGCAAATACAGCGGGATAATTGGTTCCCTGTTGTACCTCACAGCCAGCCATCCAGATATAGCATTTGCAGTCGGAGACTCGGAGTATGTGCCAGATTTTAAGTTGATCCTAAGGAGGCACATATGCAAGCAGCCAAGAATATTCTCAAATATCTAATGGGTACTCAGAACGTTGGGCTGTGGTATCCAGCTCCAGCTGAAGATAATTTGCAGCTGACTGGATACTCAGACTCAGACTTCGCTGGAGACTGATTGGATAGGAAGTCAACTTCAGGAACATGTCAGTTCCTAGGAAGCAAGTTGATATCATGGTTTTCAAAGAAGCATGCGTGTGTCGCTATATCTACAACTGAAGCAGAGTATATGGCAGCTGAAAGTTGCTGCTCTCAAATTCTCTGGCTGAAGCATCAGCTGGATGATTATGAAGTGAAAACTGGTCAAGTTCCAATCTTCTGTGATAGCTCAAGTGCTATTGCACTATCTGAGAATCCAGTTCTTCATACAAGATGTAAACATGTAGATGTTCGACATCATTTCATCAGAGATCACGTGGAAAAGAAAGATGTCATTGTTGAGAAAATTCACACAGATATCCAGTGAGCTGACATTTTAACAAAGCCACTGGTGGAAGCAAGGTTCAAAATTTTGTGTGGATTGCTTGGATTGCTTAATCCAGATGAAGAACCCTCATCCAGCTGAGGAGGAACAAGACTCAGCTGGATAATGAAAGCTAATGGGATATCAAGCTAGAAGAATCCAGACCCAGCTGGATCCGTTAACTCAGTTCAAGAAGGGAAACCAGCTGAGGGGGAATCAAGCTCAGCTGGATAATCAAACTGAAAAAAAAAACATGTTCAACATAAAGAAACACAGCCGTGGTATCAGCTGACTACTATGATCAGCTGACAGGTTTGCGGATTCTTTCATTTATTTCCCTGAGGGATATGCTATTTAAGGATAACTTTATTTGAATTTAATTCAAATACCCAGACATTCCTTAGATGGATTAGTCAGTAAGCTATCCATCCAATCGAATCCCATCGCATTTAATGAAAAGCATGCAGGGTACTGTAGCTCAGGAGTATTGAGGAAGAAGTCAGAACGTTACGACTACCTCACGCGCGCTTGAACTACACTCTCTATACGCACGTCATTTGACGTGTTGCGCAAATCTCTCCCAGCCGCAGATCTTCAATTCAAATGCCAAGATCTCAACCGTCCATCAAATTGGGCAATTGATACATATATATCAAACATATGCAAATCTTCGCTATATTTTCTTTCGCTCATACTTATCTCTGAAATTTATATCTCAGATTCTTGTTTATCTCTCTACAAATATTCTCCCCTTGTATCTTCGTCTTTCTAACCCCTTGCTACCGGAAAAAATCATGGCACCGAAGAAGATAACACCAGGAGCAAGCCAGACTGAGAATTTAATGTCAAAGCTTCATTTTGAGAGTTGTTTAACTCTCAAGAACTACAAGAACTCAGAGTTTCAGAAGGTGCTGGATCTTATCGAGAAAGTAGGAATGTTGCAGTGGGTGACTGTAAGATCGAAGAATATCTTCCACCTGGAAGTGGCAGAATTCTTCCTGGAGATGACGAACATGGATGAACGTCTCCGCTCCAACATCACTCTACAAATCAAGGAGAAGACAGGGCATACAACTCCTTGGGATGTCGACATCAATATCAATCGGATGTTGAACAAGCTGTTCAACCTAAAGACTCTTGGGGACCGCTCCCCAGAAAACTACACCAGAGAAGAAATCCAGGCCGAACTGGACAAGATGTTGTTCAAACCGGAACCATACAGGGCAAGCATGTCCAAGCTCCTGCTCAAGCCCAAGTACAGACTGCTTCTAGATGTCACCCAGAAGTGCATCCTCGGTATCGATGGATCTCAAGGAGAGATCAGCATACCTAAGCTGAAGCCGATGATAGCCATTCTCAGGAATGACCTTGTGGATTGGTTCTCTTTCTTCATGGGAAAGTTGGAGAAGGAATCTAAGAAGATTTATTTTGATGATGATAGCTTCAACCTGTACAGCTGCAGAGAGACAATCTATCTATGCACCAAAGTAGCATACATAATAGAAAATTACTCTATCGGAAGGCAAATCAAGTGGCACGATACAGAAGAGTTTCCTGTGTCCAGGATACTTTTTGAAAAGTCAAGTCAGCTCACTGACTTGTTGAAGAAAGCAGCCCCTGAAGGGAAGAAGAAGTTACAAGAGGCAAAGCAGCAGACTGCATTTCCCTCTCACGCAGGGAAAAGGAAGCAGCCGGAGGAGACACGGCCAGCTGGATCTCCTCATGCCAAAAAGAAGCTGAAATTCAAGGCAACCAGCAAGCCAGCTGAGGAGACAGCAGAGAAGCCAGCTGATGAGCCAACTGGATCTGAGTCCACTACCACAGCCTCCCTAGTCCAAAAGAAGAAAACTGAGTGGAGATCAGCCGCTGAGGAGCCAGCTCAGGTATCCTTCCCCAGTTCAGACAATGGAAGAGAGCTCGAGATTGCATCACGAGAAGCTGAAGAACCACAAGTAGTGGTCCCTCACCCTGACCCAGAGGATGCTATTCCCCTGATCCCACATCAGCTGGAACCCCTCAACAACACTCTCTTCTCTTTCCTCCTCAACAACACTCTCTTCTCCTTCCTCTTCATCCTCATGTACCACACCCAGATTCCCACCAACTTATTCAGTACCTGAAACCACCCAACTCCCTCACACCCAAAGCTCAGCACCCAGATCACCCAAAGAGCCCCGTCCAGCTGACGCTCCTTTACAGCTGGATGATGAAAATCAAGCTGAACCTTCTAGCCCTACTTCTTCTGAGGAAGTTGAAATCCTCAGTCCCAGAGCCGTTGCACGTGCTGCCACTATCATGAGGTTCGATGACCTCAGGCTTCAAGGTGTAAAGAGCGCACTGTAACAATACCTCACTCTTGCTTCACTCCCCACCGCATTAGTCGCCGTTAGCGACTTTAAATTTTATCTTGGTACGCAAATGAGGAACTTGTGGAGTTCTACTCCTTCAATAAGCTCAAAGCCGAAGAAGCAGCTCTACATGAGATCTTTAGATTTGGAAGTCTTCATGATGCTTTCGTGCATCAAGACGAGTTTATCCAAATCCTCATCCAGAAGGCCGAGCAGAATGAAGTGCCCCCTTTTGAGGAGGTAATCTCAAGAGCTAACTCTTATCTTCACACTCTCAGCTGGATTGTTCCAGTTGAGACTGCCAAGGAAGTTGTCTCTGCCAACACAGCTGAGGCAATGCAGATTGAAGAAGAGCTAACTACTGCAACAGTTGAGCCTACAGAAGCTACCCCACAAAGTCCAATTACTGATGACACTCGCTCACTGGTCGAGATCGAGGTAGACAAACCCAGCCAAGTCGAATCCGGGACCCAGACGGATCCTGATGTCGTGCTTTCAAATGCAATGAAGGATGAATCGCCAAACAAGTTGAGGAAATCCTATTCCAGGATCAACTCAAATCACTTGTTGACACCCTTCTGCGTATCACAGCTGTAGAATGGCAAGTCCATTGTCATGGACAGTCCATTGATGAAGTTCACAAATTTGCCAAGAATCTACAGGAAAGCACCAGTCAAGATCTCAAGCAATCTCTCGTTTCTCAACGCATTGATTAGTCAAATCATCTAGAGAAAAGAGTCTCTGAGATCATTTCAAGACTCCAAGCTCCACTGGAAAAGAGCGTCACTGACTTATCCAGCCAGCTGAAAGCTCTCCAACAGCAAACGCTCTCCAACAGAACCGACATTCACCAGCTGTTCAATCTCTACAAAGAGCTGGACACTCAGTTCAAAGCTGGAAGCAACAGCACAGCACAGCTCAACCTCGTCACAGCAGACAACACAGCCAAGATTGCTGATGTTGACAAAGCCCTGGCCCAGCTGAATGAGACAGTAGTCAACCTCTCCTCCACCTTTATTGATAATGCAAAAAATGGGGAAGGTAATGACAAGAGAAAAATATCAAGGAAGAGCAAAGGCAAAGCTGTAGCTGAAAAAGAAATCCATGTGCTGCAGTCTAAGATTGATGAAGTTGTTGCTGAGCTGGAAGAAGAAGAACCAGCTGAACGGAGAGGAAAATGGAGCAAAATGATCATCCCTCTTGCCAAAGCTAGCGGAGCCACGCCAGAAGAAATCAATGATACTCAATGGCTCTGCAACTTTGTGAATCAACAAAAGCAAGAGATGAAAAGCTTTCAAGAGCAGCAAAAGAAGAAAGAAAGCTTGCTCAATGCTGAAGAAAAGAAGCAGAAGAAGAAAAGAGCAAACTTCAGAGCAGTGAAAAAAAAGTCTCAGATGCCAATAAACTGGAAAAGAGTAGATGAATGGATCCTAGAAGAGTTAAACGACGACTGGGAACTTACAAAATTTGAGTTTATTGAAGACTATTATTATCTGGGAGCTTATCCAAATACGCCACCAGATGTTGCTTTCAAGATGCATCTCAATGAGCTTTTTCTTCAAGACATGATGACTGCTAAAGCATTCTTTAATGCTGCAAGGACTGCGAAGATCCAGTTCTCTACTCCCCAGTTGTATCATCTCCAGCCTCCGCTGATACCTGGAACTAATCACACTGACAAATCGCAAATTATCGCAGAAGTAAATAGATGGGCGATCAGGAGAAAAATTTCCAAGGTAAACAATGAAGAAGAGTACAGGAAGCTGGAACGGATGATCTTCAACCGGTACAGTTTGAGAAAGGATGAGCAGCTGGAAGAAGATAGACAGAAGAATCAGCAGCAGCAGAAATGAAGACCCAGCCAACTGGGAAGTCTTTGTCTTATTTTCAGTTTATTAATCTTGTACTTACAATAATTATTTTATGAAGATTAATAAAACTGAAATGTTTTTGCTCTCAAGCTCACCCTGATGACAATAACTCTTTGTCCAGGCTCTGAACTCTGAATTTGAATTTCTGCTGAATTTAATTTCATTTTTTTTAACCCCACTTTCTCATTAAGGGTGAAGTATATTGTTTTTCTCAGTTAGGTTTTGGCATCATCAAAAAGGGGGAAATTGTTGGGAAAATTCTAAGTTTTGATTTGATACCAAAACCCAACTGTTCTCCAACCTAGTAGATGAATGTGCAAACCTAAGTTATGTTTTCCAGCTCGCCTGTTTGAGCTTTAGATTTTCTAAATTTACAGGTGAGGAATCTGAAGATAGCAGAAGACCCAGCTGAGTAAACAGCTGGACCCAAAGTCAGCTGAAAGGATTCCAGCTGAACAGAGTTCAAAGACTGAGCTGAGTCATACTGACTCTCAAGTAAAGAAGATTGGATCCAGCCAAGGAGATCCAACAGAGCAGAATAAATCGAGCTGACTCAAGTCTAAGAGATTCAGCTGTAAGATTCAGCTGAGCAGACAAAAGGGAACTAACTCTAAAGACATCACTTAAAGTCAGTTTACCCAATCCAGCTCTAAATTCAAAAACCAGCTCCAAAGGCAGAGATCCCGGTGTCAGAGGAAGTCAATATACCTCGACCAATGAGGGATCGACATCTTAGCATCCTAGAAAGGTGAACCTAGGATCTGACACAATGATGAAGACATGTGAAGATACGCTCAACGGCAGATCGACAGATCAGAGAGTAGGTGAGATTCAAACGGCTTTTTCAACGGCTAGTTTTGAATCTCTACCTATAAATACCAGTCTTCAACATCAGAATCAGACACGAGAAACTCTCTACAAGCTTTCAACTTCTCTGAATCTCTCAAGCATTAAAAAGCTCTCAAGCAGTTCTCAAATTCTTAAAAGAACATTTAACCTCAAGTGTTTCATTTCCAGAAACTGCTTAAGTTTTTCGTCTGATCCCTAGGCAGAAATCACAGTAAATCCAAAGCCTAGTTCTGAACGAGTTAATCTCTCAAAAGTTCTTCATTGTAAGAACTCGTTCAAAGTTGGAAACCCAAATCCAAACCCTTTGTTACCCAGTAAAGGTGAGATTAAGGTTACGCCTGCTTGAAGCGCGGAATTCAAGTGTGTAAGGTTGTTTTCAGTACCTGTAAATTGAAAATGTTCAGGCTTCTACAGTGCCCGGAAACTGTTAGAACACAACTCAAGTTAGAGTTGTGAAGTTGCTTGGTACTTGGAAACCAAGTGGTAGTGAATTACCAGTTAAATCTGGTCGTGGACGTAGGAGTAGTTTCTCCGAACCACGTTAAAATTCCGAGTTCTTTATTGATTTCTTTATTCTCTGCATTTTATATATTTAAGAACTAACTGCATTAGCACAGCACAAGTTTTCAAGCTCAAAAGTTCTCTCGTCGTTGACTCAAACAAATTGTGCATTATTTTCAAAACTGCTTAAACTGAAAACTTAAACTAAGTTTTTCTGAACTCTTGTAAAGGAAACGAGCTAAGTTTTTCAAACCACCATATTCCGCACCGCCAGCTGAGTTATCAGTCCAGCTGACCATCTTCCTTAGAAGTCAGCAAGATTCATAACTGAGCTCACACTCAACTCCGTTTTAATCTGCAAAAAAATTCAAAAATCCCTCTTCGATGTATTCACCCCCCTCTCTACACCGAAGACCTCGATCCGGGACCATCAAGGTCATATAATATTTGATGGGATTCAAAACTATTATCCCTTCTTTCGTTCTATGTTCGATTGAGTTCACAAATTTTTCTATTATTTTTCTTTCCATGAAGAACCAGCCCATCTTCAAAAGACCTTGATTTTGTCCTACATTCTTGAATATTATGCATATATACAAATACGGTACAGTTTTTTCAAAATATTTTTTTATAAAAACCTAAAAATTTTGAGGTATATATGATATTGAACAAGGGGGGTATGAACCAATTGTCTCAAACTATCTTCTTGTCAGAAAATACTTATATAATATCATGCATAGTTGGAACATGTGGATATGAAACGATTGGTTAGAAACATTCCTATCCTATTAAAATATCATTTTTTTATACATAATATCTTCTTATCGATTCTCTATCAGATCTCATGTTTCATTAATTCTGTATCGTATCTCATGTTTTAGTGTTTTACCTTATACTTTAGTTTACTAATTAAGCATATTTCACTAAATTACATCAAGTGTTCGTACATGCGAGATTACTATTACACCCTCCCTCCCATTCAAAATAGATATCATTTTATGCTTTTTTACCTTGAGCAAAATAAATAATGTTTTAACTTTTTCTCCTCATAATTCTTAAATTGCCTCTAATTAACCTTAAAATTCACATTTTCACTCTTCAATAATTTCAATTCATCATTCATTATGGGTGATTTTGACTTCAAACAATTCTTTAATTTGTGTGCACAAAGCTAAAACAACATACATATATATAAATTGAATAGGAAGGAGTACTAATAATAGACCGAAATACAAAACGAACGATCGAAAAACTGGATAGCATCGCCAACCCATGCTTCTTGCAACTTGTTATCCGTTTGCATTAACTGTTTGTAGGGGACACAACGTTTTCTTTGCAGACACATATCTCCATCACTAGATGCGTGAACGATATGAACTGCCGGAGTTCATCTCTAAGAAACAGTTCTTGCAATAACGATCAACATTAGCCAAAACCAAATCATATAATACTGTTGTCCGAAGATTAAAAAAAAACCTCACGTATGAAGATAGATACAATAAACGTTACATGTATAGGTCCCATACCATAAATTGGGATGTTTAAAATGGAAAGTCTGGATAATCTATTTTATCATTATGCATATCACTTAATATTGCATCTGAGAATGATTGTCGCATCTGAGAATGATTGTCAGATTGTCGAGAAAATTTAAGAACCTACCAAATTTCAGTTATGGAAGTTCATAAATATTGTAAAATTTTGTGTGCAGAAAATATTTAAGAATTTCTACCAGCAAAATTTTATTGATTTCAAATTTTCTAGACATGTGAAGATCATCGATCCTTAGATATAATAAAAGAAATTGTATAATAATGCAATAGATGATAATCCCGCCAATACCGTGATCGCGGACGGGGGGCCTCAACATTACATCCTACTCTTCCTCACCGGCCCCATTTCCTTCGCCTTGCTCCTCAACAAATGCTTCTGTATCTTCCCAGTGGCCGTCTTCGGCAACGGGCCGAAGACGACGGACTTCGGAACCCAGTACGCCGGCATGTTCGCCCGACTGAACTTCATTATGTCGTCCGCCAGGTTGGATGTAACAACATCTGGCTTAGGCGTCACAAACGCGCAAGGCGACTCCCCCCATTGCTCGTCTGGCCTGGCCACAACTGAGACCTCAAATATTGCGGGGTGCTGGTAGAGAACGTTCTCTACTTCGACACTGCTGATGTTTTCGCCTCCAGATATGATGATGTCCTTTGATCTGTCCTTGATCTCGATGTAGCCATCGGGGTGCTTCACGGCTAGGTCACCGGAGTGAAACCATCCGTTGGCGAAAGCCTCTGCATTTGCTTTAGGGTTCTTCAGATATCCCTTCATCACCGCATTTCCCCTGAAAACAATCTCTCCGATTGTCTTCCCATCAGCAGGCACAGGTGTCATGTTTTGGGTGTGGACGACGTCCAAGCCCTCTAGGGCAACGTAACGGACCCCTTGCCTCGCGTTAAGACGAGCTTGATCTTCCGGTGGTAATGAATCCCACTCGGGCTTCCATGCACATATAGTTGAGGGGCCATAAGTTTCCGAGAGTCCGTAAGTGTGAGTAACTCGGAAGCCTCGCTGTGACATTGCAAAGAGAACGGAAGGGGGCGGAGCAGCACCGGCTGTCATTACATGGACCGTACGAGGGAGGGGGAGGATCGTCTCGCTTTTTGGGGCGTTTACGATAGTGTTTAGAACCACAGGTGCAGCACAGAAATGAGTCACACCAAGATTAGCTATAGCTGAGTATACACCTTTTGCTGAGACCTAATGAAACGGAAGTGAATATACATTTCCAGAAATTGGCTATGCATATGAAATAGCATAAATTTCATCCAATTATACACTTGAAGCGTACGTAAAATGGAAATAAAAAATAAATAAATAAATGCAAAGATTTACCTGTCTAAGGCATATGCTCGTCCCACAAAGTGCCGCGAGAGTCCAAGTGAAACACCAACCGTTGCAATGGAACATCGGTAGAGTCCACAGATAAACAGCTCCTTCTTGCATTCCCCATACAACGGCATTACTTAGGGCCATGAGGTACGCCCCTCGGTGGTGCAGCACGACCCCCTTAGGACTCGCCGTTGTGCCTGAGGTATAACCCAAGGTAATGCTGTGCCACTCGTCTTGTGGTGGTTTCCACTCAAAGTCCGCGTCACCAGTTTCCAGAAACTTCTCGTAGTCAACGGCTCCTCTTCCCAGCGCATACTGCAGTGACTTTGGATCGCAGTGTTCATCCTCGATCACGATCAGAATTGGAGGCCTGAATTTTTCTTTCTGCATCTCTGCTATAAGTTTCAATGATTCCTCTGCTAAAGTAAAGAACTCTTGGTCCACCATAATAACAGCAGATTGTGAATGTCCCAAAAGAAAAGCTATCGTCTGTGCATTTAGACGAACATTGACAGCGTTAAGTACAGCACCGGACATTGGAACCCCGAAATGAGCTTCGTACATGGCTGGAATGTTTGGTGCAATAACTGCAACCTGTCAATACAGTAACCAGAGATACCTATTATCTGTAGGCTAAAATGTGGCAAATTCTTTCAAAATCCGAACCAATGACATATTAGAGTTTATAGTACTAAGAGGTGAAGTTAAAGAGTTTAATCACGTTACAGAAGTGACCGAGGTAAAAGTCCAATCCTATAATTGAATTTTTCATTTGCAGTAAAATAAAATTCTCGGATAGATTAGAAACTCAAGTTCATTTTGTCCTCAATCAACACTCAAGTAGTACTAAAACGAGGTGTCACGCCTTTATCATATAATGCATAAGTCTTGTGAATACCACGAACGACTATATACACAAGCCCAACTTCTATAAGTAATTTTTTTGACAGAGCAGAGACTACTATCTGATGCTGTGACATGCTTCACATTCAAGAATCAAGGCTCCAGCAAGATGTTGAAGCTCAGTTTTTGTTATTTTTTTATATCACATAACGAGCATTTGAATTAACCATTCACTATTTATTTCTCACAAAGATTGCATTTCTTTAATAGGACCAGCACTGTCATGTCCATTTCAAGTCAGCTAGAGTAGTTAAGGGTTGGCATCAAGTCCCGGTCAAGCACACAAAGCGGATTTAAGAAATCCGAGTTTGCTGCACTAAGAACAGTTGACTAACAAGCATGTTGCTATTATTTTTTCCTCCAACTAAAGCATGCGCTTGTATAAACCACTTGATCATTTGTCTTTCAGCATATGCCACTTCAGTTTTACCTCAAATTCTAATAAAAAAACACAGAAACATTAGTACGAATTTATTGTTGTCGCTACAAAAATCTACAATAAAATTGTTCTGATATTGTCATAGCTGGGAATGGACTAAACTCCTGAAAATGCTTATGGTTTCTTAAAATCAAAGAAACAGAATAGTATTGATTTTCTTCAATTACAGTACATACTTGATAATACAGACCTTGAAGGATTAGTTGAAGAGTGCTCAAGTTTCGAAAATTTACTAATAACCATACAACAAAAAAAGAGGGAACTAAACAAGAGAATAACTCTATTTCTATAATACTGGATACAAATTACTGAATCAAACTCTGTTGATATAGCTTGATCCATATACAAAAACTACGATTCTCAACCAATACCCGACACAATTTATGCAGCACAGACCCTTTTATTTACATGAATAACCACCTTATTCAACTTGTACGAGAACAATGTACTTAAGCATAAACTGTCATGCCAGTCTTCTGATTCCTACAACCAAACACACACTTGAGTCCGACACGTATAAGTAATTCTACATCACCACAAGTTTTTCTAGGCCTAATATTCCACCTCAGGACCACAGTTATCAAAAAACATATGTTCATAAGCACTTCTACCTAATGTTGTGCTAGGTTTATCCTCAATCAATGTTTGTCAAGCAAGAAGCTGGAGTTTGCTGTGTATTTTATACCACACTATTACTTATCTCATCCCCAACCCACCCCACCTCCATTAGATCTCTCAAAGTTTGAATTTTTATTTAGCCAGCACCTACCATATCCATATCTAGCTAGCTTGCTAGAGCAGTTAGGATAGCATTTTATCTCAATCAATGTAAAAATTAACTTAAAAATATCTTATTATTAATCATTGTGTGGTATTTGATTTTCTTCCATCCACATATAGGCCACTCAATGATTTATCCTCACTCCTCTTCATTGTTGACCTCATATTCCATCCAAAATAAAAAAACAAGAAAAATTGCAATAATTTATGGGCGTGGCTGCTAGAATCTAGAATAACATAAATTTATCTTTTTAATAGCTGGCCCTTATCTTAAATGGAACGAAATCTTGAATACCAATAAATTAAAAATGGGTTCTTGATTTTCTTTAATATTATACGGAAAATGGTTGATAGTTGATCGGCACAAATGGGCTAATAAATTTTGGATTTTCCCAAATAAACTTGCAGCAATAATTCGATTCTCAACCAGATTTTAGCCTTTTCTGCCCTATAATTAGAAAAAAGAAAATGATTTTACTAGATTCTTAAAAATGGTTTGACTCTCTTACTAAACCATACAAACAAACTAAATCATTTTAAACTTCAACCAGATCAAAACAGAAATGCAGAAACCAATTTTTTTTTTTTTTAAAAAGAAAACATTCAATGACCAAAAATTAATCATTAATTCAAGAGAACGAATGCGATGACATCACTCACGGTGCTACCAAAGGTAACGCCCCGGTTTGAGAGGGCGGAAGCGAGCTGGCGGCATCGACGGTAAGTCTGGTGCCACGTGTAGCTGAGTGAGCCGTGGATGATGGAGTTCCGGGTCGGGTGGACCATGGCGGCCCGCTCCAGAAAACCGAGTGGCGTCAGTGCCGTGTAGTTAGCTGGGTTCTTGGGCAGATCATCGATGTCTCTCTCTACAGCGCCCATCTCGACCTACCTCTCTGCGTCTTCTCGATGGTGTGATACTCTGTGTGTGTGTGCGTGTCAATCTTTCATGGCTCACTTATTTATATATTCGACATATGTTTGACGAGAAAATAGAATTAGAGATGACAAAAACAAATTCATTGCAAAAGTCTCATCCTTTGTTTTTACTTTTTAGCACAAAAATTAGTGGTTTTTATTTTTAATTACTATTTGACTGGATCCAAATACGTCTACAGTTACACGAATACTTTTAAAATTGGTTTGAGGGTAATAAGAGTGTATAAATATACCTTCAACACACTAATATATCTTGTTTGTTTCAAAATTTCGATATGAGTTATACTCAGATGTGATACTAATATCAAATTTATTATTAATAGTTCAAACTATTATAATTTCACAATCTTACCATAATTAATATATAACAAAAATAATTTTTAGGGATGCTACTATCGTGTTACAACCAAAAAAATAAAAATGAAGATGATAAGTATTAAAATATTTATAACTCGAACGAACAAATGTTTATGTCCCTAGAACTTATAGAAATTACAAAGATGGTTTTTTGAGGATAAAATTACATAGACGGTTTATACCAATGTTTTAAAAACCGGACCGGACCGGCCGGTTCGACCGGTTGGACCGGAAACCGGTCATGGTGCCGGTCCGGTCAACCCCTAAAAATAGGATGTTAGTCTAAGGTCTCAACCAACTCTCCCAACCAACACACTTGTTTAATATTCAACATTTATTATTATTATTATTATTAATTTAGAATACTGTAAAAGTATGTCTAAATTTTAATTACAGTTTTTTTTCGATTATCAATTATTTTAGATACCAAATATATTTTTAATGTATAAATTTTGAATATATTTATTAAGAATATCTACACATGAAAACTATAAATATATTTATGATGGATTTTAATATGTATTTTTTATAAAATCATGAATATTTTAACATTTTATTATTTATTTAATTATTATTTTTATTTATTTATTGAACGGTTCGATTAAAATGGTTTAAACACGGTTGAACCATGACCCATAAGCCTCACCGGTTCGATCTTCGGTCCGATTTTTAAAACATTGGTTTATACACATTTTTATGTTTATTCATCTAGCGGAGAAAGAGGCTCCGCTTTGAATCCCAAACAATTTGTCTAAGTTGGGAAAGTAAAAATTTATTACTAAATTAATTATTTTATTAGTTAGCTAAAATGCAAGCAAAGTCGTACCGAATATCTTCTTCTTTTTTTTAACTATTATGGATGTGTTAAATACTCCCTCCGTCCCATTTATATAGGCTTATTTTCCTTTTTCGGATGTCCCAAATATATAGGCTTGTTTCCATAAAAAGTAATGTTTTTAGCTCATTTACTAATATATCCCTATTTAATTCTTTGATTAACTCATAAAAAATACATAGTCAAATAATAAATAGGGGCAAATTAAAAAATTTACTATATAATTTACTTTTCCAATAAATTTTTTTAATCCATGTGAAAATTTCAATCCGCCTATATAAATGGGACGGAGGGAGTACTATACAAGATCAAGTTAGCAGTTTGTTTCACGATTTTTTAGTCCGACGTCACATTGATTGGGATCGCAGACATTTATGGATAAAAATTAACGGATTGTTTGCTATTATTATTTGAAATCGAGAACTCACATGGCCACATCTGATAAAATAAATATTTATTGTTGATATAAAAATAAGAATGAGAAAAGTTCAACGTTACAACAAAGTATGGTTCAACCGAAAAAAATTGAACGCACTTTTAACTTTGACATATTTCAAATGATTTTGTTATATTGTCAAATTTAAAATGAGGTCAATTATTTTGAAATATGTCAAAGTTAAAATGAGGTCAATCATCTGATATCGGAAAGTCTAATTATCTGTTGGAAATTTTCACGTGAACTGTAATTGACTTTTTTTCTCTTAAACATTACAAATAAAAACTTAACAATAAGAAAAACAATTCGTTAATAAAATTGAAGTAATAAATAGTTGGTGTGCTGACAAAATATGTTTCATTCAATCGTTATTTGACTGACTACTTTCATTTGAGATCACACAAATATTTATTTTATAGGTAGAACAAACAAATAAATATCCTTTAATTCCAAATTATTTATAAATTTTAGATTATCCATAATTATTTCTATCTGACAATTATCCTTATTTCGTGTATTTCCCTATCTAAATTTAAATTATCGTAAATAAAAGAACACGTTTACTCATTTTGAGATAAACTATAACAAAAGAATCTTATTTTTTTGATAATTTATATAATAAAATAACATGTTATTTGAATAATTTAATGATGATCCTAATTAGTCCCCAATTTATTTAAATGTCGATTTAATTTTTTCCTAAAATTTAACTTTGCTTTTGTATTTTCTAATTATGCTCCAATCGTATTCTTGTTTTTTCTTTAAAAATAACACAACATAATACAAATAAATTAATATCACAATTTAAAAAAAGATAGTCAAATTCATCCAAATTCACATCATGGTCCGCATGATAATACTGACATATGACTGATTTTTCGGACAATCCATCTAGTTCTAGATTTGGCAACATAATAAATTATTTAGATACTAATATGTCGAAGTTAAAAATGTGTTCTAAATTTATCAGTTGATTCGAACTTTGGGTGTAAAATTATCAAAATTAAAAATATGTTATAAATCTATCAATTGATCCAAACTTTGAACATAAATATGTACTTTTACAAATAAGAAATTTACCATTATTGTCTCACATAACATAAGTAATAAGTTCATTGTTTGTGGTTAACATTGTGAGTTCTCACCGGTGAAGTGAAGGTCTAAGTTAAATTCCATGAATTATTATTTACTCGTAAGGGCTGAAATATTACGCTCTTATTCGTGTAAAACTATTTATAATTTAAATTTTCAAGTTTGGTTGCTTATTTAAACGGATATACATATACTAACAGAAAGCTTAGGTTCTCTTTTATTTATTTATTTATTATTATTATTTTTTGCAACATAAAAAAATAAAAATTTAGGAACAAACAAATAATATAAAGTTTTGGCCCAACGACCAATGAGCCCATCATGTTAATAAATTGAGCCTGATAAATTGGGCCTGTATGGGGCCCGCTTATTTATTACTAGTATCCAGGATGTGTAGTTTTTTCATTTTTTATTTTTATTTTTATTTTTATTTTTTTTTTTTATTTTTATTTTTATTTTTGGAGAAGTATGTCTGTATGACTGTATGTGTCATGTAGTATCTGTTTGTATTTTATTTTGTACCAGAAAAAAAAAAGTTTTTTAACGGAGATATGATAGATTACTTTTAAACCTCGTAATTCTGATTTTTGTTTTCATTGAAAAAACAAATTTGATATTCTTTTGACGGAAATGTGATGGATTATTTAAGCCTCTTTTTAAAAAAATAAATAAATTTAAGCCTCGTTTTTTAAGCAAGGTGTTTTTAGATGTTAAAAATCTAAATCTTGTGCTTAATTTTTTTTTAATAATACTGGAATTTTTTTTAACCATTCAGTCATAAATGTATTAATTCTGCTGCTAAGTCGCCATATAAACATAAATATAATTGAGTTCTGGTTATTAATTTTCACTTCAAATCCATCATTTCATAGTTAAGTTTATTTAGGAAAACTTCCAATCTATTCTAATACTAAATAAGAGAGTTGTAACTATATTAACAAGTTTGCCATTTTCCCTCCAAAACCAATTTAGTGGATAATAGGTCTTGAACTTTAAGTTATTTCATGAATGATGAATAATATATGTTGGTTAATTCTATCCATCTCCTTTATTGGTTATCATGTTTGAGCTTTAAAAAAATCAAATTATTTAATAAAATTGAATGATTATGAATTTTGGCTTATTTGGGATTATGTAATTGAATTTTCTATTTTTTATATTTATTATTTATATACTAAATATTCTAATTTAACACAACGCTATTTTGACTAAAATATTTAATTTTGAAAAAAAATTAGCACAATGAATGGTTGCCAAAATAATTTTATTATTTTCATTATTTAGATTCGTAAATATTTAAAAAATATAATAGTGACAAAAATATTAAAAATTAAAAAAATATATTTCGAGATGTTTGGAAGTTATCAAAAATGAAGAATTATTAAAATACCAAAATTGGTTGAAATTTTTATAATGATTGTTCATCTTTAATTCTAATAGCGTTTTGAAATGGGTTTTAATCAAAATTGTATTTTCAAATATATAAAAAAATGGTTTTTTAGAGATGCTTAGAAGGTAAGTGTTATGCTATTTTAAAAAAAAAAAATTCTTAAATTATTAATGTAATTAAATGTTTTGTGTTTTATATTTTGATTATTTATAATTTATAAATATTATTTAGATGTTTATATGTAATTATTTAATAGTGTATTTAAATTTATGTACAAAGAAGTATATCATAATACAAAATTTAACATGTCATATTTATTAATGTATGAATTTTATATTTTATTGTGTTATTCCATAATTAACATATATATTAATGCATATTATTTGTGGCAGACAGTTTTTCGACAACTTTATATGGATATTTTAAGAGTTGCAAATTGAAAAGGTTTGAAAATATTGGTGTGTGGTAATGAGAAACACTCTTAAAAAACTATTGTATAAAAAGAAAATTTTCATAATGTTTGAAATGTAATACTTCCTCCATCCACGAAATATATAACACAACTTTAGTGATACGAGTTTTTATAATGTTTGTAGATTATTTGTTAAGTGGAAAAAAGGGACCCATTACTTTTGAATTGTTGTGACGTATAAAATATAAGAAAGTGAGTGAAATTATGTCCAAAAATGGACATGATATACATTTCGTGGACGGAGGAAATATGTTGTATTTGTTATTGTTATACTTAAAAATGTCATTTATTAATTTCTATACTGAAAAATTAATGTATTATTATTCTCTTTTGTTGTCTGAAATTTTATACTCCATCCGTCCACGAAATATAGATCATGCAGGGTGCAACGAAGGTTTTAATAAATGTTAGTTAGGTAGTGTTTGAGTGAAGAAAGAGATTCATTATATTGAATTGTTGTGATGTATAAAATAATGAATGTGTGAGATATTATCCCAAAAAGAAAAGTGGCATAAATATGGTGGATACTCAAAAAATGAAATTGTGTCCTAAATATCTTGGACGGATGAGAGTAATTAATACATTGTACTCATTATTAATTATGTGATTTGATAATTTATATATTATATATTTTTAAAATGCATTATACCGTGCACAACGTACGGTGCAATACTAGTACTTACTAAAATCGAGTTTAAATTTAGTACCTGCCTAATAAATTAACTAAATAGTATGTGAATCAAACCCATAGAAAATTCATAGATAATGACCCTTGAGAAAAGGAAGGAAATCAAGATTCATATTTTGACGCGTCAAATGAGAAAATTAAGGTACAAAACGCTGGTGACATAAAGTTTCTACTTTGGCCTTTCTTTTAACAAAAAATGCAAAATATTCACACTTTGACTTTCCACATTTTTTTTGGGCGTATTAGTTGTTCGATATCTTAATCAAATGAGTTTTTCAATATTAAAATATGTAAAAAATGAGAATTAAACTAATCTATCAGTGGTGGCAGTCGACATATAAAATAATCGAATGTTATTTGGTTTAGCTGTGGCCGTGTGGGGTGAATATCGATCTGAATTTCAAAATTCAAAATTATTTTAGGATAAATCCATATGGCCATAATATGGTCGGCCATAATACCCTCAGAATTTTAAAAAATCGGTCTAATAATCTTAATTTTAATTTAAACCGGTTAGGAGAATTTTTATTACTAGCATGCCCTTGATTAATTTTAGAATTGATTCTCCTACTTCATTTTCCATATATTCTATTTTTTATATTTAGTAACAAGATCATTAAATTAACTTTTTTTTTTATAAATTATACCCAATTAAAAAGATTAAGTACAAAATATTCATGATTAAATGAAGCTACTTTTATTTTGAAGGTGCCCATCGAATGTATGACACAATTCCCAAAAGAAGGCTTCTGTTTGGAAGTTGCACACTAGGTGTTCTACAAGGAATAACAATAATCCGGTAGCCGGTATATATCTTAGAGCTTAATTCTAACTATTTATGCATTCTGCTATCATTTTCAATCATATGACCCCATTAATCCAACTAATGAAGGATTATAAATGGATCCTTTTTTTGGATTTTCATTGGAGATTAGGAATAGATGGACGACTCTCTATAGGATCCATTTTACTAACGGCGTGCATTCATCACTACTATAACTACTTTAGCGGCTTGGCCAGTTACTCAAGATTCTAGATTATTTCATTTCCAACAATATGTTCGATTGATTTCAATTTGAATAAACTAAAATCTAACGCATTAAACAATCTATGGAAAAGAAAAGAGGTAACATTGGAATCTCGATCAATAGGAAAAAAAAAGGTTAAGTGCTTCAAACAATTTCCGTTAATGTCACGGCTGAAGGTCGGGTGGTCAATATCTTGGTTGGCAAGGTTGGACGGCTGAAGGATGAAGAGGGGGGGGTGGGAACGGATGGAACAAAATCATATAAAATTTTAAGATTTATGTTGATATGTTTAGCTAATTAATGAAAATTTTAATTTCTAAAAGGATGAAGAAGATGGAAAAGAAAAATGAAAAAAGGATGGAATAAATCGTGCAAAATTTTAAGATTTCTGTTAATATGTTCAGTTAATTAATGAAAATTTTAATCTCTAATTGGTTTATATAAAGATTTGATTTGGAATGCAATTTTGGAAATGATCTTTGATTAATTTTTTTCATAAATAACAAGAAGGATACATATGTAAATTAATAATTTAATTTAAAAATATTAATTAAAATTAATATACAATTACATGTATATCCCTATATGGCCGGCCATATTATGGCCATTTAGCAAAGCCCATTATTTTATTGATCGAGGTCGCGGTTTCTTGCGGCTCAATGATTTAACCAAATCTTAATGAGGTGGATATAATTTCTGCGAAGTTTGATAAATATCGAGAAAATGTGGGTATAGTATAGCTCCCCCGAACTTTATATTACCACCTAAATTATTCATTAAAACAAACAATTTTTTATCTTGTTACGTTATTTACGATTTAACTAGTTCAATAAGTCCAGTTTTTTATAGTAAAACTAAATTGTTATGGTCAACCAATTGTCGAAACTTAAAAATACGATTCTTCTACAAAACATTTAGAAATTATTATTATTATTATTATTATTATTATTATTATTATTTTGATACCGTGGAAACCCGTAGTCACTATCTTTGGTGTGCACTGCTAAATTCCGCCCCTGTGCAATAGCCTGCAAACCACATAGAGTAGGTAAACCACACTTTTCTAGTACAAGTGTAACGGGTTCGACCTATAGAGGTATTAGTGGATAGGGATGACAACGGAGCGGGTTCGGGGCGGAGATTGCTTTCCCATCCCCATACCCGCCACAAAAATTCACCCCCATACCCGCCTCCATACCCGTTTAAATCAGGACAAGGATTATCCGGGGGAAGGGTACCCGTCGGGCACCCGTCAAATAATATTTTTTTATATTTTTTTACAAAAAATAAAGAATTAAAGATCTAATAATACAAAAAAGTTCGTTAAAACAAGCATATTAATTCATGTTAATCCCATAAATACAATTTATAAATTTATTTAATTGTATTAAATGTAATTTTTAATTTTTTTCATTATGTATAATCTTATGCAGGGTGGGTTCGGGATGGGAAACCATAACCCAAACCCGATCCGAACCGATCTGGGTACAAGTTTTCTTACCCGACAAGATATGCTTCACTAGGGGCGGGTCTCTGAAACTACTAGACAAGTTTTAATAAAGGCAATTCATTCTATCACTATATCATTTCCAAAAGGAAAAGAAAATATTATTATGATGAGACAGTTGCACGATCACATTGAAAATATGACTAGTTTATATTTTTCCGAATACATAAACATTTGACGTTACATGAAACTAATTGAACTTATTACTTAACAAGTGTAAAATTAAAGTTATATGCTAATATTATATCATGAGTTAATACCAGTAGACAAATTGGACCCACAAAGCGAGCGAGTAACGACCAATAGTATGAATATTTTGACTTCAATATTTGAGTTCAGGTGCAACGAACCACCCAAATATATTTATATTTAAAAATTTTAATAGTCATGTCATCTTAATTAACTATAGACATCAGACGTTATATATATAATAATATAATACTAATAAAAGGGACTTGGACATAACTTTTGACGTGTCGCAATTTGGCTTTTGGGGTTCACATTTATTATTAAAGTGATAAAGAATTTTACCTAACCCGTTACTTGGATATAATATTGGCTTTTTATATGAATTTTGATTTGCTTTATCATAAATTATATGTGTAATAATCATTCTATCAACTATGTATAATAGTTTATAGGTGAGTTCTAGTTTAATTGGCTAGCTGAACCATAACAAATTTTTATTTAGCAAGAGATCTTGAGTTATAGTCTCATTTTTGTGTGGTGTAGTTTAATTTCTTACTTTAGGTGGAATAATTGTCCCATCTTTGTGTGAAGTTGTGGTCTCACCTTTATATATTAGTATAGTAATTTATTTGATAATATGTATTGATTACAATTCTAAAAAAAAGTGATGTATAATACTTTTGTTCTTCCTTTTACGTCTGACACAAACTCACATTACCTTACGTAATATAAAATATTGGATCGAAATATAAACTTGACAAAGTGATACTTGATAGTTATTATGTTTTTTTTAATATATTAGAGCATCTCCAACCCAACACAAAAAACCTATATATCTCTAAATTTGGAGCAATTTCTTCTCCAATCCAATACAAAAATCTTGCTCTATTATACATATTTGAATAGTGTTTCTCCAAACTTGGAGCAACACTATTCATTGCTCTACTCCTTTTATAATTGATTTTCTTGTTATAATTATTATTCCTTGTTATATTTATTATTTTTTGTGTTCTTTAATTATTTTGTTCCAAAATATTATATTATAGTTATATTTATAAATATATTATACCAACATTAAAATTACATAAAATTGTTTAAAAAACACAATTACATAAAATACAAGATAAACTAAAAAGAAATTAAAAAAAAACATAATTATATACTAAAGTATAAAAATAAAGTCGATACATTTAAATTTCTAATAAAGACCATCTTCGGAACGTCCCACCCCATCTGAAAATAAAATCGGAAACATATCAAAAGTACTAGTGTTAGCTTCTTTGGCTTGTTTCTGCTTTCGAATTATTTTGTTGCTCTGATCGGAAGTAATCGCATATTTCAGGATCATCAACCGTGACTAAAAGTAGAATATTCTAGAAAATTATATTTTGTGTAAAAATTTAGAGCAGACTGCTGGAGATGACTTGCTGATTTTGCTGTATTTTTGTGCTGAAATTGTTGTATTTTGGTGCGAACTGCTGGAGATGGCCTTAGTAAGTAGTCCGTCAGAATTTTACGGCAAATAATTTTATGTTTTAATTTATATGTATATATTTTAAAAATAATTTTATATCTTATTTAAAAATTGTGAATTGTTCGTGTTAATTATTAATCAAATTTAGAAAATTAATTTTATTTCACGTATCTAAATTTATAATTAGGAATGACAATGAATCGGGTACTTACTCATTAAGTATTTTCTAAATCTAAATTTATTTAGAATTTTCTACATGTTCTTGTCCTAATATTGGTTAAAATAGTGACTTTACTATACATACTCATCTCAAATCTGTTGGGTAACACTGCAAGTTATATTAATTAAAATTAGTAAAAATCCTTCTTTCCATGTTATTTGAACTGCCTCGTTGGTTTATGCTAAATTACTCTATAAAACTGAACAAAGTTAATATTAGTTAAAAATAGTAAAAATTCTTTTTTTTAAGTCTATTTGAACCGTCTCATTGGTTCGTGCTAAATTGATATCCCTAATCTTTGCCAAAACGTAGAAAAAGATATGTTTACATTTTCAAATTTTTTTGTTCTTTTTTTTAGCTATCTATCCCACGTTTGATTCAATGTATATATTTTCTAGCAAGCACTAATCGAAGTTTTTAGAAAAACATGAATGAAAAATGAAATTATTAGCTATCTATTCCACATTTGATTAAATATGTTTATTTAGTCTTCGTAGCGATTTTCATTTACAAATTTTCTATTGGCCTCTTAAAATTCTAATTTGCTTTTTCAAAATTAGTTTGTTGCTTTAAATTTAATTATTAGCACTACTTATATACTAACTTAAAAAATAATTTTATTGCTAATATCTAAACATAATTGAAATTGACAATTCTTCTAAAACGTAATTTAGTATCATAATATGACACGTAAAAGTTTATTAGAATTCAGTAACAACATGGATTGATCAATACTACAATATTTAATAGTTTATTAGAAGTTAATGACATTATACATGGAAAGATAAATACAAATATATTACAAATATTAATTAAATACATATATAGTGAATATAATAATAATCATAACGATAGATTCGAATTAGAATATATAAATATGAATTAATATTGCACAAAATTATCAATATAAAGGAAAATTCGAATGGAGCACCGTTTATTTTCCTATTAGTAATAGATATCAAGGTATTATCATGTTTTTTTTTTTTACATGGAGAAGGACGAACGGTAGAACTTGAACACGAGACCACTTTGTTCATAGACAAGATCTATTACCGCTTAAATGTCCATGAAGACACCAATATGTATCATGTTAGAAAGTGATTTTAGCAAAAGCGTTAATCTTCCAATAAAGCAAGACTAGCCTTTTTCAAGCCATTGTTCAATTATAAGAAAAAAAATAAAAATAAAAGAATAATTCTAAATCCGAACTCGAACGTAAGACTTTTTAGCTTCAAACATTAATTATATTACTGCTAATTTTGGATTTTTTTTCATCGATATAAATTAATTTAAAAATATTAAATCCAAAAAATATTGTCAAACTTTTTTTTTAAAGATAAATATTATCAAAGTTAAATGCCATGCTACCAAACGATATATAGTCGTTATATTTTACAAATTACTAATTAATTAGCATTATCTCAGAGATGAGAAAACAATAAATGCAATATATAAATGCTTGAAAAAAAGGAAAAAGAAAAAGAAAAAGAAAAAAGAACCCCACAATTTAATTCTTGAAAGATTTATTGTACGTCAACAATTATAAATCTCCATCGATTTGTCACACTCAAAAGCAGTCCATTACTTTCAGTCCTCTTTTTTCCTGCTCTCATTTCTTCAATTTTCCCTGCTCCCACGCACGAATTTTACTGCAAAATGGAGAAAAGATCGCCTTTTTGCTGAATCTTAATAGCTTTGTGAACTTAAATAATCTATTAATAGGGAATTTCTCAGTTTTTTTGGTGCGTGGACTGTGGAGTGATCTGCTGACTACAGATGGAGGGTAACAGTGCACCGAGTCGACTCGTTGGCTCGGAGATTCATGGCTTCCGCACCATGGAAGGTGCATTTATAGCTCATCTATGCATGCTCACGACGTGTTTGTGTAAATTTCATTTGTTGATAATTTTTGGTAGTTTTTTGGGGTCATTGACGTCTGTTGGTCAACATTTGAATTTAGGGTTTATAAAGTGGTTTCACTGTTCTCCAATCTTGCGATTTTGGGGTTTTTCTTATTAGGTATTTTTGGTCTGATTTTGGCAAATGGGAAGTAGGGGTGGGGGAGGTTTCGGACCTTGACCTACTCTCTAAATGGAAAAAGACAGTGAATTGTTGATGATTGTGTAGTTTTTCTAGATTAGGAATGGAGTTAAAAGGAATTTAAGTACTGAAAAATGATTATTTTTTAATATTGTGATGAGTTTGGAGAGTGTTAAAGGAAGTATCTATTTACTCTTTCGATTGTTTGGCTGCTCTTTTTTTATTTTTATTTTTTTTATTGAAGGGGTAATTTGATATTTGTACTAATTATGCTTATCTTGCAAGTTTATGTGAATGGCTCTTGTTATTATTGTTTTTCTTACATAATTGGATTGAAGGTGAGTTAGTACATGCTTATGTTCAATACTTTGGCTAACTGTAACATTTGGACGTTGTTAAATGGACAGATTTGGATTTTCAGAATATCTTGGAGGAAGCCACGTCAAGATGGCTCCGAACTAACGAGATTTATGCCATTCTCAGTAACCACAAGTATTTTCCTGTTCACGTCAAACCCATGAATCTGCCAAAAAGTAATACATTTGTATGTTTATGTGTTTATTTAACATTTGTAATTAGCTGCAAATGAAATTGATATACTTGAATCATTCCCCCACACATCAATTACGGATGTGCACGTGTGAAATGAAGTGGGTTATGGAAGAGATTGCTATTGAGCTGACTAACTTGATGAAGCTGTGGTGAAATAGGTGGCACGATTGTGTTGTTTGATCGTAAGATGCTCCGGAATTTTCGGAAAGATGGCCATAACTGGAAAAAGAAGAAGGATGGAAAAACTGTTAAAGAAGCTCATGAACACTTAAAAGTATGGTTTTCTCGCGCTTTAGTATCAGAGACAGTTTAAATGTGTCTTACCGAGGGAAATATAGAAAATGCCCTCTAATATGTTCTAGTGCCTTTATTCTTGATTAAATCGATTTAGAAACAATTTTATTTGTTGAATGCATCAATATAAGTTAAATACTGTTGTACTTACTACCGGTACTAGTAATTTCTAGGGAGGTACGCATTAATTCAACCAAAAAATAAAAATAAAATTAGTATCAGTTGCAATTACTATCATATTCTTTTCATTTGAATGCTCGAACTTATCAAGTTACCATCATATTCTTTTCATTTGGATGCAAGGCTGTAAATTTAGGGCCAATATGATGTTATAACCTCATATGGTGGATGGTTTCTTGAACATTAGGAAGTGGCATAAAAAGGATGCTTGTAATTGGTAAATGAGGATATTACAAATTTCACATTGATGCTCTTACAGTCTTTACAGTATATGTCATATGCACAAATAGATATTATAAATCAAATTATTTCTTATTTTTATTTGAAAAATTTGTAATACAGATGTCATGTTTTTATATCCTTTTGATTATCCCACATTCTAATTTCCCTTGTGTTGAGACTTGAGAGTGACGTAGTTACATACACTGTAAAGATTTATTGCTTCTTTATTCTGTGGAATTACTTGATACTTTAGAATTTCTGATATATTGGGTTTTCTACAAACATGCCAACGTTATATTGGTTGTCATGAAGGTTGGCAACGAGGAAAGAATCCATGTCTACTACGCTCATGGAGAAGACAATACTACTTTTGTTCGCAGATGTTACTGGCTACTTGATAAGTATGTAATTATTGAACTCTGCAGGATTCTAGTGTGGGCAATTTTCTTTGATATGTAAATTAGCAATATGCTTAAAGAAAAATCTTGTAACCCCTGCATCTTTTGCAGGTCTCTGGAACATATTGTCCTTGTTCATTATCGTGAAACTCAAGAGGTTTGTCGTCCCTTAGTTAAATAATCATTGTTAGTTACCTTGTTCTAGCATTTTAGAAAATAACCTTTGCTAAGTGTTTAACAGTGCTAGCATGTCAATGGATTTGATGGTATAATGGTACTTCCAAAGGCATCCCAATTCTATTTATATGCACTATTCTTTTGGTCAATTTTTATTAGCTCTCTCTATTTTCCACCTTCATAGTAGGAGTTGGATAACAAACCAATCATTGTCTGTAGTTCCGTCATTTTCATATTGTTTGTTTTGAGACCAATATGCATTAGTGGCCTAACTTTAACAAAATCAGATCTACATGCGTATATCTAATATTCCGAACGAACATATATGCTTTTGCAACTTAGTATCTGTTGTCTTTTAATGTAATTGCAGGCTTCCCCAGCCACACCTGTTAAGTCTAACTCTAATTCAGTTCTTTCCAATCCATATGCTTCTTGGCCTTTGCCTGAAGGATCTGATTCTGCATTAGATCCATTGTATTATGATGGAAGCATGCCAACCTTAGGTACTTTCCTGTATTGTATAAAGCTTGTAATAAGTTTAAGTTGTTCAATATAAAGTTCTAAATTCATATTATATATATATAATATATATAGATATATTATATATATATACATAATATAACTTGAATTTCAAGGATTTGAGGTAAATTTTTCACTAGCATGTCTAATGTTCAATTCCTCTCTTTTTGATTTTCCAGATCGTAATGACAGTATGGTGATAAAAAGTCACGAACAGAGACTTCATGAGATAAATACGCTCGATTGGGATGAGCTTTTGGTGCCAATTGATCCTAACAAGCACAATTCACCACAAGAAGGTATGATCCCTTTATGCTTATATTCTTGATAAATTGCTTATTTAATCTTTTGTGCATTCAATCTTTTTTTATTTACTTTTTTCTAGCAGGAAATACTGCAGGCTTTGAGTTGCCAAATCAATATCACATGACCAACTATAATATTAGTGTAAGTGGATCTATTTGTTGAATAGCCTCCACTTTCTTCGGATAATGGTATTGTTTAATATGACGTATTGTACTCCTAGCGGATTCTATTTCTAGCTGTGTGTCATTGTTGTAGATTCCAGACCTATGATCTGTTTCTATTTGACAATGGATGTAATTTTTGTAGTTTACAATTCCGTTCCTCTTGGTTGAAGTAGATCATTCATTAAGCGTTCAAAGGGCTATTTTGATGAATTATAAATAAAGTACAACTAGTAGAAGGATTCACATATATACATCTTTGGGTCTAGGTTGGTCTAGATGACTAGCTGAACACGTGAGCATTGTTTGCAGGGGCAAGCATGATACTTTCGAAAAATACTTTCATATGCAGGATTAGTCCATCAAACAATTTCATCTTTTTTCAGTTGGTATCTCTTTTCTTGCTGAATTTGTCTTCTGTGTTTAGTTCCGTGGAGATGTTTCAAGTTCATTAAATGCCTTTTTGTTATCCCGCTTTAATTGTTACTGCATATCTGAGTACTAACAGAGTTAGGATTGAATGACAAAAGTGTTGCCTCTCTCTCTCTCACACACACACACACGTGCAAGTGTGCTTCTCCTCAATGGTGTTTGATAATTTGAAGAATGGACCACTTTTTTCTCTGCTTTTGCTGATTAATAATTACTAATATGCATTTTGATTGCAGAATGATTCACAATCAACTAATAAGGTGTCCCCAGAAAGCTCTGACAACAGTTTCTCTGAACAAGTCTCTTACTCGGTTAATTATAACATTCCCAACAATTTATCCTACCAGACAGTGGGCCACGAAACAACTTTCAGTTCAGAGACTAGAAATTCTGGACTGGCGACATTAGGTGGAGCTGGTATGCATTCTATGGGCGCAGACGGTTCACAATCACAGGATAGTTTCGGAAATATAACAACACGTATGCTTGCGGAATCTCCGGAATCAGTTGATAACCATTCCTTGGAATCCTCAATTGTAAATCCACATCAATCTGTCTCATATACCATGAAGGATAATCATTGCCAAACTCCATCGGGGCAGATATTCAACATAACTGATATCTCACCTGCATGGGCTCTCTCAACTGAGGAGACAAAGGTCCTTTCCACTGTTACTGTTTTTCTTATTGATTCGTCTCTTCTGTTGATATCTTCTGATAATGCAATATTAAAATGCTTGGTCGTGCATATTAGTCTTTGAGAAAACGAAGCAAGATTTCATGGAAGATTGATATGTCGAGGCAAATGGTATAATAATTGTCTCTAGATTCGTATGTCCGAAAATGAATGTTGAGGAAAATGTTCAAATTAAAAAGATATATATTAGAGTAGATACGCAGCACGAAGATCTACTGTGCTGGAATTAGATTGTTTTGCAGATTGGAAGCAACTTCTTCTATTGCAGTAAAAGATAAATTAGATAGTTTTCTTGTTTCGAAGTTACCTGTTACTACTTCTGCCCAGTATTTCTGCAGGAAATAGTTTGTTGACTCAGCGATTATTATGCAGGTCTTGGTAGTTGGATTTTTCAGTAACGGACATCAACACTATGCAGATTCCAAGTTGTATCTTTCATGTGGAGATTCTCTTCTTCCCGTGGAAGTTGTACAAGCAGGAGTATTTCGATGTTTAATTTCATCTCAAGCTCCTGGATTGGTGAATCTCTTCTTGACTTTTGATGGGCGTAAACCTATCAGCCAACTTCTAAGTTTTGAATTCCGTGCTCCAATTCAATCCATTGATTTGGTTTCAACTGAAAATACAGCCGATTGGGATGAATTTCAGCTTCAGATGAGACTTGCTCATCTTTTGTTTTCATCACCCAAGGACTTGAGTATTTACTCTACTAAACCATCCCAGAGTGCTTTAAAGGAAGCCAAAGTATTTGCTAAGAAAACGTCCGTCATTTCTAACGGATGGGGGTATTTGAGCAGAATGATCGAAGAAACAAACATGCCCTTTCCTCAGGCAAAAGATCAACTGTTTGAATTGACTTTACAGAATAGAGTTCAGGAATGGTTGCTCGAAAAAGTGGCAACAGGGTGTAAAATTACTGAACGTGATGAAAAAGGTCAGGGCGTTATTCATTTGTGTGCAATCCTTGGATATACATGGGCAGTTTACCCATTTTCATGGTCTAGCTTATCGCTGGATTATCGAGACAAATATGGATGGACAGCTCTACATTGGGCTGCATATTGTGGAAGGTATGGTTTTGGATTCTCAGTGTGTCATCAATGGTGCATTACTGCTTTGAATTGATGTTCTTAAATATTTCAAATATTTCTTGTCTAATCGAGTTAATTTTCAGGGAGAAAATGGTCGCGGCCCTTTTATCTGTCGGGGCGAAGCCAAATTTAGTCACTGATCCGACCTCACAAAACCCCGGTGGATGCACTGCTGCTGATCTTGCTTCTGCGAGTGGTCATGAGGGTTTGGCAGCGTTCCTCGCCGAGAAGGCTTTGGTTGCTCAATTTAAGGATATGACATTGGCTGGAAATGTTAGTGGCTCGCTGCAAACGACCACAAATGAGACGGTGAACACTGGAAATTTCACTGAAGAGGAGATGTATCTGAAGGATACTCTCGCAGCCTACCGGACAGCGGCTGATGCAGCTGCACGTATTCAGGCTGCATTCAGGGAACACTCTCTCAAAGTACAGACACAAGTGGTTGAGTCGTCTAACCCAGAGATGGAAGCACGGAACATTGTTGCAGCAATGAGGATCCAGCATGCTTTCCGCAACTATGAAACACGCAAAAAGATCGCGGCTGCTGCTAGAATCCAGTACAGATTTCGTACTTGGAAGATACGTAAAGATTTCCTTAACATGCGTCGTCAAGCTATCAGAATCCAGGTAAATCGAGCTACTTATGCTCTAGTTTCCGAGTCACTGAGCTATATATCTAAGCCAAATACTCTACTGCATCATTGTGCAACATCTCTTATTTTATCTAGGAATCATCGCTAAATCTATTGTTAAACATCACAAAAATAGTAAGATTTTGCATGTATAGAATATAATGAATAATTCTCATAAGCAATATTTGGTAGATTTTTAAATTTTCCTCAACACGTGGCAATCATTTGTACATGCAAGATATTGCACAATGATGCAATATAGCATCTGCTCTTCCAAACTCACTCTGTGTCTGATATTGTCATGGTGATTAGTTTTCTATGGTAAGATTCTCATTTTAGTTCTATTAATGCAGGCTAACTTCCGCGGTTTTCAAGTCAGGAGGCAATACCGTAAAATCTGTTGGTCCGTTGGTGTCCTCGAGAAAGCAATACTGCGATGGCGTCTGAAGAGAAAAGGCTTTCGTGGGCTCCAAGTCCAACCCGATGAAACTCCGCAAGATCCGAATCAAGAACCTGACCCGGAAGAGGACTTCTTCAAGGCAAGCAGGAAACAAGCCGAGGAGCGCGTCGAGAGATCGGTTGTGAGAGTGCAGGCGATGTTCCGATCGAGACTAGCACAGGAAGAGTACAGAAGGATGAAATTAGAATGCAGTAGAGCAACGGTGGATATAATTTCTCTTGTATTCTTCTTGTTTTTATTCAATTTTTAAGCCATTTAGTCATTATTACTGTTGTTCTTATGCAGCTGGAATTTGAAGACCTACTCCATCCTGATACTGAAATGGGATGAGATATTTTCCTCCGCGGAGATGGTGAAAAAACTCGTCTCGACTCGACTGGGAGCTGTGTTTTTTGACATGGTTGGGTACATTTGTAAATTGTGAAAGTTGAGTGGTTGTATCTCTCCCCATATACAAGTTATTATATGGAGTTGTGGGGCAGGTTACTTGTCTTACTAGGTTGAGATGTTGATTGTCCTGATTTATCATGGATGGGATGTTGTTTGTATGGTAAAATGGATAAATGAGTAATTTAGTGTTTCCTTACTATTTTGACGCAAGAGACCGGTGGGGCCAAAGTCGATTTCGCAGTAGAAGCTGGCATGGGAGTGATCTGAGAAGTGAAAAAATGACATGCTTATAGTAGTAGTATTTCTCTCTCTCTAGTTTCAACTGAGATTAATCGTTCCACCCCATTTGATGTATGGAGTCTTTGGAAGCCATGAACAAACGCCTCCCTCTTTCCAGGCCTTTGGGGTTTGTTATTGATCTGGGAGATTTTCATTTCTTCTATCACGTCTTTGACTTTGATGTAAATAGGTGTGGTTCTTATGCCAATCGCTCATGTCTGTCATTTCATTTTGCTACTCAAACCTTCTCCCAAGCGCATTTCTTATATACATGAAGAAGAAGAAGAAGAAGAAGAAGAAGAAGAAGAAGAAGAAGAAGAAGAAATAATTCGCATTGGCGGCGGCCTTTATAATCCATCCATTGCAGTTTAGTAGTGATGTTCACTTGTTGTTAGTCATCACATCATCTTAGCACCCAAGATCAGTTGAACAAAATAGTAAAATCATAACTACACCAAAAGCATAATGTCTGAAAACGAAGTAACAAATTACAAGTATTCATCACCAAAATCACAAAATTTCTGCTACAAAACTCTTCCATCTGTACAATCTACTCTCTTCAGGCACTCTCACTTGATGAATTGAGACATCCATCTCCGTATCCCATTTTACGCACAATGCTACACATAAAAACCTCAATGGGTCGAACATTGCTATCAGTAGACTTACCTTTACCGAAGCAGCATAGGGCTGATCAATCTTGTTCCCGAGGATGAGGAATGGAACGTTTGCCAATGCCTCGTCTGATAAAAGTGTTAGATTCACCAAAACGTTCCCTATCATTAGCATCAACCTAAACCACAATTAGATGACATCAAATGAATATAGTTGCTCTAACTTGGCTGCAGACTCCGTGATAACTAAAACACCATCTTTAATTGGGTCGAGGGTGAAACCGAACCTACTTGTCTAGGGGGGCACGACAAATGGACTCAACTAACTTCATTTGATCCCTTTAAATACGAGCTACATATGTCATTGAAAAATCGACATACATGTCCAACTAAATTAGCGCATATTGTGTCCCAAAACACGAAAAACACACGGACTCAACTAACTTCATCCCAACACCTTAAGTAGGAGTTATAGTTGAAAAAGATGAGCATATAATCTGTTGTGCAAAACAAACTTTAGAAAACATAATGTCAAATTTAGAGTACGAAATAGACTCGTCTGACTTCATCCCAACACCTTAAATATGAGCTACACATGACAAATATCTCTCAACTGAATCATGCAAAACAAATATAAAAATCTTAAATAGTAATTAGTAAAATACAAGCTACAAATGACATACGCAGAAGGTTTAACTAAGAAAAAGATGAGTGTATAAGACAACAAACATTAGGAATCAACATAACTATCCAAATTAGTGCCATTAACAGAACTTGAGATACAGGAACTGCAGTTTGCATTTTCTTTTAATTATATATTATATATATCGAATTACCTTGGCATAGTAATCCTTCCAGACTCTTCGAGCAATCCGATGACCGCCCAAATCAAAAGCTCTGAATCTTATCTTTCCAATACTCAGTTCCTCTGAGTTGGTTGATGCTGCTGAAGTCTCTGCATCCAAAATTCAACTCATCATCATCAATCACCATCGCCATCGATTTTAACATAATCCACAGACTAAAACCAAAATATCAAAATGAGTTTCAACTTTTTCCACTTCCTATCGAACAAAACAAGATCCATGCTGCTTACCAATCCACTTACTGAGAGAGCAAGAAATTGCAAACAAGATTCATAATTACAAAACAAACAACAATTCTCCGACTAACAGTGATATCTTGATGGGATGAAGAAATCTCCAAATTGGCTGGCATCACAATATTTTCAAATACAATGAAATCTTAATTAACAACTAAAGTCTAAAATTATGGAATTATGACCTCATCTTTCAACATAAACAGCAAGGTGGTTTTCCCAGCATTATCAAGGCCCAAAAACAAAATCTTGGCTTCCTTTTGATGCAATCTAAATGAAGCTAACAATCCATAGAACCAATCCAAAAGAAACATCTCTCTCCTTTCCTTTTTTTCCCTCCCGCACTTCCCCTAAATCACCACGGTAAAACTAAAAAAACGAAAACCCACTTGAAAATTCAACGGAATTGAGCAGGAAAACCGCAGAATATTGTAAGTTGCAACCGCAGAAAAAGGCTGAAATGCTAAGATACAAATTTTTTGTTTCGGGTTATATTTATAGAGAAGAAACAGGCACCGGCTCAGCCGTTTAAAATTCGCTACTCTCGATGACGTGGAGGCTGCAATTAGTTGCGGACCGTCACCGTGGAAATTTTATGCTAATCCTATTCTTTTTTGAGTTGGAATGAATGATATGCTAATGAGTTGCACTCATGTGCAACATGATGTACCATACATCAACCCGACCCGACCCGTCAACCCGACCCGACCCTCGACCCGCCCGTTCCGGTCAATGTTGACCGGTCAACGGTCAACTTTTGATCATTGACTTTTACGTTTTTTTTTCTCTCCGCCTTCGGCTCCGATTTTTAATTTATAGATAATGATTGTGGCAACATTAATGTTTTTTAGCTCACTCCGAGGCCTTCGGCTCCCCTCGCTCGACTCTTGAAAAAAAATTTAAAAAAATAAAAAGTCAACCTGGTCAACGTTGACCATTGACCGGTCAATGTTGACCGGGCGGGTCAGGCGGGTCGGATCGCGGGTCGGGTTGAACCGGATGTATGGTACATCATGATGTACAAGAGTTTTTGCCTATGCTAATTTATATTCGTCGGAATTCGACCACTATATATACATTTTAAAAATAATTTTATATGTTATTTACAAGTTGTGATATTATTCGCGTTAATTATTAATCAAACTTAGAAAATTAATTTCATTTCACGTATCTAAATTTATAATTAGGAATGACAATTGATCGGATACTCATTCATTAAGTATTTTTTAAATCTAGATTTATTTAAAATTTTTCTACATGTTCTCGTCGTAATCTTGGTTAAAACAATGACTTTACTGTACATATATGCCTCAAATCCGTTGGGTAAAACTCGATAAAAATATAAATAATACAAGCAATATTAATTAAAATTAGTAAAAATCATTCTTTCTATGTTATTTGAACCGTCTCGTTGGTTTATGCTAAATTACTCGATAAAAGTTCATATTAATTAAAATTAGTAAAAATCCTTCTTTTTAAGTCTATTTGAACCGTCTCGTTGATTCATACATGTTGATTAAATATATTTATTTTGTCTTCATAGAGATTTCATTTACAAATTTTCTATTGGCCTCTTAAAATGCTAATTGCTTTTTCAAAATTTGTCTGTTGCTTTAAATTTAATTATTAGCACTATTTATAGACTAACTTAAAAATTAATTTTATTTCTAATTTCTAAACATAATTGAGAATGACAATTCTTCTAATACATAATTTAGTGTCATAATATGACTCATAAAAGTCTATTAGAATTCAACAACAACATGGATAGATCAATACTACAATATTTAATAGTTTATTAGAAGTTAAGGACATTACATACGGAAAGATAAATACAAATAGATTACAAATATTAAATAAATACATATATAATGAATATAATAATAATAATCATAATGTTAGATTCGAATTAGAATATATGAATATGAATTAATATTGCACAAATTACTAGAATAAAGAAAAATTGAAATGGAACACCGAGGAGAGAGCACCGTTTATTTTCGTATTAGTAATAGATTAAATTAAATATAATACTCCTTCCGTTCATGATAAATGTGTTCTTATTATTATATTCGTCCGTCTACAAACACTGTGGTGTTTCCTTTTTTTTTAGATGATGACCAAATTTTTATATTTTAAAACTCACAACAAATAAAAAAGGTGGGTCTCTTTTTCTACTCAACAAATATCTACCAAATTTTTTCTTCAAATTTAATACTCCATCCGTCCCATTATTCATGTCTTGTATTCTTTTTTGGGCTGTCCCATTATTTTTGTCTTGTTTCCATAAAAGGAAATATGCTTCTCTCACAAAAAGTTATGGGCTCCACCACTTTCTATCTTTTTACCCTTTAAACATCCTTCTCCTTAATACCCGTGCCCAAAAGAAATGAAACAAGAATAATGGGACGGAGGTAGTATTGTACTACTATATTTGTTATTTGAAGAAAGAGAACACAATATTCTCCCATCTTTTTTTATTTTTATATTGTTAAAACTTAATTTTGACGAATTCTAACTTTAGACGAGGATTAATTGATTGAGTTTATGGTTATTAGGACAACTTCAATTTTACTCCGAAATATTAAAATCATTGGAATTCGTAAGGAAAAAGTACCATCACTATTGGTGACAAGAAAGTTTTAATAATCGACTTTACAAGATAAATTCAATTTTAAAAATATTGATAAGATTTAAATTGAAAAATATCTATAATAACTTTATCCAAATTATGAACTAAGTCACTTTAATCCTTATCAATAGTTGTATCTTTTATTCAAATATATAAGTATATAACCCGATATATTAATACCTCTTCAAGTGTACTTGATTAGTGAGCTAGAATTCTGGCTTTCGATAAAATGAAATTAATGCCCATTAAACTATGGCATGGCCCATTTTCCAGCCCAACTGCAAACGGGGATATTTTCGTCATTTCATCAGCACCCATAGCTAGGGTTTCGAAAACCTTCATAAAACAACGCCAAAACCCAGTAAGTCGATTTCCTGCAACCCCGTCGCCACCTCTTCCGCCAAGGTGAAGCTGCCGCTTTCGAAGTTTGTATTTTCCCCCAATTCGGATTTTCGATCTTTCAATTGAAATTTTGGTTTTGTTTGCTGGTTTCTGTTTCTAGTGTTTATCAACTGAGAGAAGAAGAGAAATGGCGAAATCGAAGAATCACACCGCCCACAACCAGTCGCACAAGGCCCACAGGAACGGAATCAAGAAGCCCAAGCGCCATCCCCACACCTCCACCAAAGGGGTATGCATATCTCTCTCTTTCACTCTCTCTCTCTCTCTCTAAATTGGAATTTCTCTCATTTGTTTTAAATTTTTTGGCAGATGGATCCCAAGTTCTTGAGGAACCAGAGGTATGCGAGGAAGCACAACAAGAATGTCGGTGAGGCCGCCAGCGAATAGATTGACGAAATTACGTAATTACCCCAATCCCATATGAGGATATTGGAGCATATTTTTCATTTTGTACGATCAAAAACGAAAATTTTGGGATCATGGGTCAGGGTTTTTGAATATCTATTTTAGGGTTTTGATTTGACGTTGTATTGGATGATATAGTATCATTTGACCTCTGTTTTTGAGCTTAAGTTATCAAATATTTAATTTTGCGAGCTGATTACACTAGCATGCGTCTGCTGTACAATTTCTGTGAGCTTAATTTTGTGCTTTGGTGCTACATTTTGAGTTTCTTGGTTAATTTGTTGTTTGTAGCTTAAAATGTACATTTTGTGCTGTTCTTAATGTGTATTGTAGGAAGTAGATGATGATGGAATACTTCATTGGGAGCTATTCTAGTTATATTTATGCCAATTAATCTTTTATTCTGATATGTTTAGTCTTGTCTAGTATGGTAACTGTTGATTTTGAGCCTATATCATCGATTACTTCATTTTGGGAGCTTTTCTAGTATGTTTATGCTGTTCATAATTTCATATTCTTCTGTGGGCTTAATTTCTTGCTTTGATGTTACCTTTTGGGTTACTTGGATGTTTGCAGTTCCTAATGAGCATCTTAACTTGTACTCCCTCCGTCCCCCAAAAGTGTGGTCCAAATTTGATTATATGTGAGGTATAAGATATTAATTGGACCACACTTTTGGTTGATAAGAGTATGGTATGATGGTGATTAGTAAGTAAAATTATTATTTAACTAATCATGTTTAGTATTTCGACTGGTGTTTTTGAGCTGATATTATTAAATATGTATTCTTTGGAGCTTTCTTGCAGTAGTATGTTTATATGTTTTGGTGCTATGCAGTTTTTTTGATAATGTTTTGTTTTGTATTTTAAAATGAACAATTTGTATTGTGCTTAATATGGGTATCATAAGAAGATGATGATGAAATACTTCCTTATGGAGGCTTTTCTAGTTATATTTATGCTAATTAATCTTTTATTCTGATAGTCATGTCTAGTATCTTGACTGTCTATTACTACTAGCCATAGATCGTCAAATACATCATTTTGGGAGCTTTTTAAGTATGTCCATGCTGTTCATTTGTGAGCTTAATTTCTTGCTTTGATGTTACATTTTACGAGCCTCTTGGTTACTCGGATGTTTGAAGTTCTTAATGAGCATCTTAACTCTTGCTTGATGTGAGTGGTAAGATGATGATGATGATGATGATGATGACTATGATGATTGGTAAGCAGAATTGTTCTGTTGTGTTATTTAACTGGTCAATAGTCATGTTTAGTATTTCGGTTGCTGATTTTTTAATTGTGATTCTCTTGTGGGTTGGTGCTATTATACAGAATGATTTATCTAGTGCGCTGTATTTAGCAGCTGCGTCCCCACTTTGTCAAAAAGAAAAAAACACTCCCTCTGTCCCATTGAACTTTCCTCACTTCTCTCTTTTGGTTGTCTTATTGAACTTGTCTCATTCCCAAAAAGAAAATAATTTAGCTCTCCAAAAGTTGTGGGATCTATCCACTATTTATTTTTTTGTGAGATATATGTTATAATCTATGATGTTGCTATCAGAACATAGCAGAGTTAAGAAGCTATTGGATCTGCCTTATCATAATCTTTGCCTACCTTTTACTGCTTATTTCACAGTAATTGAATGAATAGTTATGCTAAAATGGATATCAAAATTGCAAAATCTGAACACCAAATAAACAAACTTAGCTAGGTATCACCAAATCTGCCTTATTAAAACTTGTATCATGTCTAAAGATGAATTCTCACTTTTTTTTTATTATTAAAATAATGCTCTAGACTCATGATATAAGATTCAGGTTGAAATGACATGAAATATGTTAATTTCTACACATATTATTAGATTTAATTCTCTAGCATGTAACTTACTACTATGTATGGTATTTTCTATGTATGTCTAATACTGTTACACAGGTCTAGCTACTATAGTAAATCAACAACACACTTAGATTGCGCTATTTTATTAGTTCTTTGTTTTGTCACATGTAAATAAAATGGATTAGGAGAAGCAATCTGTGTAGAAAACCAGTGATTAGGTTAAGGGATGGTAAGGTTCCAAATTCATATTCATATTTGATTGGGAAAACATCAATTTATTCCAATATTTACATTTTTTCACATTTGCACCCAACATATGAAAAATTACAAATACCTTACAATTTATTTTTAGTTCAACTTTCAATTTTCAGCAGCCGAGTGCTGACGCCAAAAATCTAAGTGGATAGTGACATGAAAAATAAGGTAGGGTTTGTCTTAATGATTTCCGGCGCGTGGAATAAGCCGTTAGCAATTGAATCGTATGGTATTTGAAAATAAATTGTGTGCAATATGTATGATTGTAATTTTTCATTCGTTAATGTACACTTGTGAAAAAATGTAGAGGTATAAAATAGTATATTAATTCCTCTTTAATTTAAGTAGGTAGTAATATTATTTTAAGAATGGTTTTAATAAAATTAAATCTATTAGATAATAATATTTACACATGAATCAAATTATCAATATATATATATATAGTATATACTGAATAGTATATATTATATTAAAATATAATGATATAATAAAAGTTAGTGAATACACTAATACAATATACTGTATCAATGTTTTGTGGCTTTTATTTCTTTATTATTTCGTGAATATATGTATATAGATTATTAGTGTATTACATCGTGTAGTACGTTAGAATATTAAACAAGATTAACAAAAACTCTCTTTCGGAAAAAATTTCTTGCAAATCAAGATTTCGGAGGCACACGCGGTCGCAAAATATCTCCAACGGTCATGAATTGGGTGAATAATATGGTAATAAGTAGAATGGTAAGATTCTCTACTCATATCTTCTCTCTCTCTTAAACTTTCTAAATATATTAGTACATAATATATTACGATCTCTGCATCTGCATATTTTTTTCTCACTTTCTCTCTGTGAACGAACATGGCACGAAAAAGGTTGCCCATGGAACTGAGAAGCAACAAGAGAGCACGGCTGGCTTCTTTTGAGAAGAGAAAAAAGGGTTTGAAGAAGGCGGCTTACGAACTGTCGACTCTCTGTGGAGTCGAAATCGGCCTGGTCGTCGTCTGCAACGACGAGTTCGACGTTTGGCCACCAAACTGGGACACGGTTGCAAGGATGACCAAAGTTCACAAGTTGGGATCGGATCAGGATGGGAAGTGCAGGGCATATGGTGTCCATGATTACCTAAAGGAGAAGAGAGAGGAAGTGGAAGAGGATATCAAGAAGATGAGAGAGAAGGCTAGAGAGAGGAAGTATGCTAAGGGGAACGATGGTTTTGAGAGTTTCTCACATGATCAGTTGAGAGAGTTGGGTAGCTTTTTGAGGGCTAAAATTGGTGCTGTGAGGGAAACGATCAAGAGTCGGGTTTTCTCACCGGAAATCGAGCAACAACAGATTCTGGCAGATAACAATAGCTACGCTAATTTGGTAGAATCAAGAAATCCATACTTGAACACAAAGTTCATCATGAATCCCTACATGCCAGAAATTATTCAACACGATCAGAATTTGGCATATTATGAAGCACAAAACAATATAGGAAATCAGAATGAGAAGATGAAGATGATGATGAAGAGTGATGGTGCATCATGCAGTCAGGGCATATATAATTTTGATGGAGTCCAAGATAATTATGCATATTTCTTATATGAGAATTGTTTTCAGAACTGTGGTTTCCAAACAGAGATGATGGAGAACGTCGGCATGAACGAGGTAGAGCCATTGATGTATTATCATATGCCTAATGAGGAAATGATGCTGCAGAATTGGCAAGGCTTAATGTCAATGAGTGATTTCTCAGAAGTGCAGGCTGATCAGGAAGGATACTATGTTTAAAAGCAACTGAATTATAGAAGGCACGCTCGAGACTCGTGAGTGGGCTGTAGGGGCTTTTGGTATAGAGTGACCTCATTGTTCTGTGTTTAGAAGTCTAGCTGCTGAATATAGTTAGCCTAAGGTACAAATTTATTGTTTTGTCTTTTAATATATAGTTTTATTCAACTTTTGGTCTGAGTAGTGACTGTTATTGCCTTATTCGATAATGGGATCAATGAGGAATCTTTTTTATCAAATAAATGATGATATTATACCAGATTAAAAAACGGCCATATGCATAATGAATATTCTAATGATAAATGAGTTGAAGACATACCTAGAATAGGTGAAAAATCAAATTGAAGAGTTCTTGCAAACCAAACTCATTTCTTCAATAACGCACAACATCAACACCTTCGTCTTTCTGGAACTTTGGTAATCATTGGATGATTTAAAAGCTCCCTGCTCAGTTTAATCGTTCAAAAATCTCTCACAAGAATGAAGGTCATATACAGCGACTTGTTCAAAAATCTCTTACAAGAATGGTGGTCCTATACAGCGACGATTGGTCATACAGCAACTGATTCACTAACTGGCTTAGTACTATGGGAGTTTATCTGTACCATTGGAATTGAGTAAACCAAGAATTTAGCGCATGTTGTATGCAATATTCTGTTAATTGGCATGTGTTCAGTTATAATAAGTGAATCTCAATATGTCAAAAGCTTACCTTTGTTAATTTATATAGCTCGTCAAGAACTTCGGACAATGTGGGGTGTGCATGAACAGCAAACTTTATGTCCTGTGAGGTATCAGAATACAAACATAAGAGATATTCCAATAGTTCCATGTAGGGCCACTGGAAGTAGAGAGGAATTGAAAAGAGAAGGTCGAGATTGCTAATATGAGTATTACCATACCTGAACTCGGGTTCCTAATGCAATAGCATTAGATGCTTCATGTATGAGGTCTGCAGCGTGCATCCCGAAAATGTGAACCCCAAGAATTTCACCGTTATCAGGTCTGTATATTAACTGCAAAGACAGGCTTAAATCCGATAAATTTTCTGGATGATAAGAAGTATTTTCCCTTCCATACTGCAGCAAAAAAATAAAACTTAGAAAATTTTGATCTCTTGAACATTATAATGCATGTTCATGATAGATGAGGATTAAGGGCCCAAGTGGACGATGTCGTATAAATACAACTGAATGCACCAAATGATAGTTGTAGACTTGTAGGTCATGTTAGTAATGTGGAAGATGGTTTCCTTGCTTTAAATTATGCTATTTTGTGCTTTTGTTGCTTTGCTTTGTCTTTTCTTAAATAAAACCATGTCATACTGAAAGAAAACGAAGAGAGGACAGGGAATCTTGTCCGTTTTTTACTTGATTTTCAGGAAGCAGATATTCTTACATCCATCAATCAATTGCGTGCTAATTGCCACAACTTATATAGCATTAGATGTTTATGTAGCAAAAAGAAGACCAAGGAGACAGACCTTTGCCAATCCTTCCCCTTCGTTTTCAGCCAAGGCCTTGGTGTTGGCCTTGAAACTCGTTTTGGCAATACTTATTTCAAACCCCTCGTTTTCAGCCTTTTCCCTTGCTTGAGGCTGGGAAGTAAAACAACCAAGATTAAGGAACATATTAGGATACAAGAAATCAATAATGAGATATTCCGAGGCACAGACATGAAAAATCAAAGGGGCAAACATCACAGTTTAAGGAAGTGACTGCACATACTACCACGGAGAAGAAGAGGACCATGTAGCCGTAGTGTGTGAGGAATTTAGCGATGCTAAGAAGGTTTTAAGAAATGAAATAATTGTAATTATAGTTTGCTGTTGCTAGAAGGTGGCTCGTGTAAGAAGTTAAAGTGAGAGATAATCCAGCTCAAGTCCTATGTGGCTACATTTACCTCGGTCAATCCAACCATACTAATTTCAGGATGAGTGAAACAGGCTGCTGGAATGCTTAAATGGTTAAGCACGTGATCATTTCCAGTAAGTTGTTCAACAACTGCAAGAAGATAATATATATTATAAGAAACAGGTTGAATCAAAACAAAAGACCACATACTTATTTAATGAAGTATAATCACCAACCAGAAATTCCTTGAGCGCTTGCTGTATGGGCGAGCATCAATTTACCATTGGCATCACCAATGCAATACAAGTGTGGGATCTAATGACAGAAGTATTGTGTCAAGCACAACCAAAGTTGCCGGAAACAGTTTTCAGTAAGAAATACATGACCAACGAACCAGGTTTCCATCCGCATCAATAACTCTCATGCGCTCATCAACAGGAACAAAACCTCGTTGTGTCTCCACATTAATCTGCAGTCATGTCAGCACAGAGCGGTTTTCATATATTAAAACTGATTTAAGTGAAAATTCTTACAATGTACAGAAAGGCTGGAATTGTTTCAGACAACTAACATGTTGTGTCATGACGAAGCCCGCCCATGCAATTAATTTTTATTTTTATTTTCAAATTCCTAAAATATATCACAATTACAGTGTATGAGAAACAACAGGTAAGACACGAGAACGTTTACTTGCTTGATAATGAATGGCCTCAAATTGAGTTAAAGCTGCTAAAAAAAGTCAAATGTATAATTCAATTAGTTTTACTCAAAATACTTACGTTCTCCAGTCCAAGGCCTCTTGTAAATGGAGCCCTTCCAGTTGCAATTAATGCTGCATCGACCTACAACAAAACAATATTACTACCTCAAAAATGGTTCATATTTCACGTTACTAAATGAGAAGGGTCAAATTTGGTGGGTGTGCAAGAAAGTTTCCAGAGACCTTAGAATGATATTCAGAAATGTACCAATTGTAAGTACCAGTTGTCTAATACCCTTCGGTAACCAGGACCATGGTTAAATCTAGCAGTGAAATGGTTGTAATCACTTTTAGCCAAGGCCAATCAATTAAAGTTATAACTATTTTCTCTGTCTATCAGCTAAGTTTATCCCTGCCTAATATCCTCATATTAAGTAGATCACCAGGATAGCATAATATTTCAAAATTAAATGCTCTAGCTGCAGTCAAACACGTTACATGGCTATGTCAAAAATTTATGTTGTAGATTAGAGGAAAACGGAAACTATGTAGAACACCCTATACCTGATTTCTGAAATCATGAGCACTTCTCTCTTTTGCAATTTAATTTTTTTTTTTTGTTAGTTACTAGATAAACTTGAGCGCTGGAGAACTTGCAATACTTTCTTTTCCAATATTGTTGGGTGGAGGGGGGGGGGGGGCATGTCACAGGAACAACAGAAGATGGTCATTAGGAACAACATTTGTTACCTCCAACGTATCTTTTGGTTCTTTTGTCTTGGCATCAATAAGCTCAATAGTCACTGGCTTCCCATCTTTCGCAGGAGTTATCTTTCAAAATATTGGGAAAAACAGTCAGCATGCTTTATAGGAAGGTATGTGCAAAATAAGTAATAATTTTATACCTTGGTAGCAAATACTCCAGTGTGATAATCAATTTTTCGTGGATTTATCAAAACTCTTTGAGCTAACTTGCCTATCTCAGGATCAAATCCGGGCATAAGTTGATCCATAGCTTCAATAAATGTAACCTATACAATAATAGTCCATAGTAGGCTATCATGTCTCAGCAAGGCAAAATGGGTAATTGCTGAGAGATTATCATGACATCAAGCACATTTTGAGGACAAAGTAAAATATGCATACTGGAAAAGATAAATTTGAAGTTACTCAGGCAAAAAAACTCTTTGTCCGAGAATTTTGAATGAACGTGGAAATAGTTCCCAGTAGCAGACTTCATAATTACTATTTTGATCAGAACATGATCTCAAAAGATGAAATGTTAAAAAAAGTCATATTTAGGCTCTTAGTCAAAGGGTATTAGGTAGAAGGTTTTGAGTTTATCCAATCACATTTTTGACAGAAAAAATCTAAGAGAAGTCGGCTGGGAAACAAAAATTAGAAATCCTCAAAAGATAAGGTAAAGGTGTTGAAAAATAATAGGAACAGGGTTGATTCTCTGTTTCTCTCATTGTTACAAATTCATACCAAAAGGGAAAAAGTTGAGTTTATGAAACTAAAAGTTAAAGTTCGTCTCTCAGGTTTTAAAGATCAGAATCGAAAACGAAAAAGAGGTCTTTGCCATTACCTCACTACCAAGAGCCGTATATACATCACTAAACTCAAGCCCAATATAACCACTTCCAACTATGGCGATCCAATCTGGAACGAATTCCAATTTTAGGGCATGATCACTGGTTATTACAGTTTTCCCTGCAGATTTGAGATAAGAGGATACATCAAGTTACTTTAATGGGAACGATAGAAAGATCTCCTATAAGACAAATAATGCTTCACAAAACCAGAGAACATAGAATAAAACAAGGAAACGGATGAATCCCATTTCAAGTCATTTTTCATCTTATCTCTTATTTGACTCATCTATTTCTCTTCTCTCATCCCCCCCCCCCCCAACTATGGCACCATTTAGATCCACAAGAAAAAGGGATCACATAATATAGGTTTTTCACAAAGGATCAACATATCATGAGATAATTGTGTGCAGGTCATGGCATTTTAGTTGATGAAAAATTAGACAGTGAGCAGGTAAGAAAGATGGATACAAGTCTCAGAAAATGCATTCCTTTGACATCAATTGATATTTATGATGCAATAGATCTTTAGGGAGTTTTAATATTAATATAGTAATTAAAGTCAAGAGAGTATCTACCATCAACTTCAATTCCTCTAGGAACAAAGGGAACCGACCCCGTGGCAATAATTATGTCCTTTGCAGTAACCACATAGTCAGATGAACCAAGCTTTCCATATTTGACCTTCTGAGGGCCCTGAAATAATTTAAGATATTTCTAGGATGAAATATACAGACTTGATACTCGATATGGAAGATTCATACTGAATAAGTAGTTCATCTCAGTTACATGCTCCTTCATTAAATAGATCAAGATAAGAGTTTGCTGTCAGTATTTATATATATATATGTTTAAAGATAATATTGAAGGCATACCACTATGGTGCCGAATCCTGTTAAAATGTCCACCCCAAGTGCCTTCAATGAATTAGTCAGATTACCACGGATTCTTGAAGCAAGATTATTAGCATGGTCAGCGACTGCCTGTCTGTCATACCTGGCAGCTGCAACCTATATTGGTGGTAGAAAGGAAATAAAGACCAAGTTACACTGCAGTCTCAAGGAACAACAAAGGTGTAATAAATCATTCGAAGTATTGGTATAGTCAAAGGAATGTACTAGCAGTGATTACAATGAAAAAACAAGAGCCGACAAAGTTATGAGCTAAGAGTGATTTCAGCATGAAGTATGAACAATTATCTAATTCTACAATCTGAATTACAACCATTAACTTCTTATCTAATCCTTGTTTTAGGGATGAGATGGACGGTCTGAACTCTTGTCATTGAAAAAAGGGAATTCAAACAGAAGTATGGCGTGCATTTCAACTACATACAGAAGGCAGTAACTTCCATAATAATAATCTAGACCACAGTCAGCTGGAACATTATTCCCCACAAAGAAATTCAGATGCTTGCAGCGGAATATCATTGCTCCACACTAACCTCTGGAAAAAATTATCGAGTTTTTGATTTTCATTATCTAAAAAGTAGATGAAATACATACCTGCAAACCTAAAGCTTTCAGGTGATGCTCGTCTTGAAGTTCACGCATCCTACCACTTACTGCGAGTAGGGCTTTAGAAGGAACGCACCCTCTATTTACACAAGTTCCACCCATGACATCACCCTCAATAATAGCTGTTTTGAGACCCTGAAAGTAAGCATGGAAGTCTTGAGGTTTGATGCATAACATCTATATAATCTACTGAATTATTTGTCAGATCAAAGAGGCAATAGTATTGTTGGGGAGAGCAAAAGCTCGAAAGATTGGAAACAATATTTTATAATGCTACCAAACTGAAGATCTAATTTTCAATTAATACATTGCCTCTTTTCCTACCATACAATATTTATTGAAATTTTACCCAATTTTTTTTCAGGCATTCAAATTTAATATCACGTAGACTGCATCTAAAACTGAATCATCAGGAAATAATTGACATTTAAATCATTTTACATCAAGATGTCAAAGTAAAGTTCAGAGATTAAAAATGATATACTTAATTCCAATTAAAGCAGTTAGATTAAATTCATCACCAAATAATTGTATTACTAGGTTACTTTAAAATATCAATTGAAAAATTAACATGAATTAAAGCTCACAGCTGCGAGCAGTGCAATCAATTTGTATAGATTCACTGACATTCATCTATAATGGCTTGGCCTTGGATCAAAATCCCAACAATGTTACTAACCATCATCTAACTTAGCAACTGCAAAGAACTGTAGCCCAGTAAATACTACTGAATTCCTCATATTAGAATTCACCATGGATATATATCGATTCTTTCAAAATCAAACATTTCACATGATCCTTGAATTGAATTGAACTTTTAGCTCGACACTTCCATCAGACAACTTAGAGGCTTATCCATCAACTATGAAACCGAATGCAAATTGATGCATCAAAAGCCTAACTTATAACATGTGTTTTTCAACAATGCAGCTCAATTTTTAGCTCAAAAACCTCAAGATAAACTCAATGAAAATCATAATAAATTAAAACGCAAACTTAGCGTCTTCAAAATCCAACTTTCGCATATTAGTAGTCAATAATGAGGCTCAAAATCCCAAAATTTACGTAGCACAATCGAGTTTTAGCTCGAATCTGTCACACCACCATCATCAACCGCTTATCAAAGCACTAACTAAAACTCAAATCAAAGCTCCTACTTTCTCCACGGCATGCAACGCAGCTCCATGGCCGCCAACACCAGCTCCAATAATGACGAGATCATAATCCAACGACGCCGGAGCGCGGCTCCCATTGTCGGCGGCTGACATCGAAGCCGAGAATACTGACCTCCGCCACGAATGAGTCTTCGCCGGGACAGCTCCGACGCCGCGATTCCGGAACTGCGACGTCGAGTGAAATCCAAACGCTTCTCTCCGAAGGCCGCACTGTCGGAAATTCGAATGTGGCCGGAGAGTGGAAGGCGGCGGATTAGAGGTGGATAGAGGCGAAATTGAAGCATGCATCTCGGAGTTCTGTAGTTGTGATGAGAGAGAGAGAGAGAGTGATTAGTATATCTCGTGTGTGTGAGAGAGATGAATCTCCTTGTCCGACAGTTGAGAGAGGAGTGATGGATGGTGGGATAAACACATAAATGATAAACCCTGTTGATGCTGACGTGGTGAGCGGTCAGAAATTTTAGCTAAAACAAAATCATTGTGCTCGCCCAGAAATTGAAAAACTAAACTTGCGTTAGCTTATTTTAGGGATCAATATATTTGATGACGTATTATTATAATTTCACTGGTATTATATATTATTACGATCTTTGATTCGTTATGCGGTCTAAACAAATTTTATCGGAATTACAATTAATTATTTTTCATGAATTTGAGGGAGTATTACGTCAGATTTGATTAAAATATGTTTGACAATACTTGTTCTTGTGTACAAACACAAGTTAGGATCCCCTAACAAACTACGGTTATGGTTGGTAGCCTAATTAAGGCCAGAATTGAATACATATCTCCCTTATAGTAGTGTTTGGTAGCCAACATTGTTAATCTTGGAAACCCTGTATTAATGAAGGCCCCTCTTTAATTTTACTGTTCCGCTTCACGTTGTGAATCTCGTCCCTAGCCTCAGGCCCTCAGTTACCTATTAAAGTGCAGCCGATTAATGTGACAAAAGACAAAATTACCCTCCCCTCCTTCACCTTCTCCTCTCGCTTTTCTCTCTCTCCCCCGTCTGCAAACCAAAAACCCAACAAAGTTTTACTCCAAACTCAACTGCAAATTAACTTAAATCAAAAATTAATTTTCATAAATTGATTAAAAATTAAATGGAGGAGTTTTCATAAGTCGATTAAAATAAAGGCAAAAATTAAAAAAAAAAAAAACCTTTGATACCTGACTTATAAACACAAGTGAAGGAAAAAATTACAACATAATCACTTTTGCAGGTTATCTTTCAATTGCTCGGCTTCATCGCCGGCATTCTCGTATTGGTCAACTTTTCTCATCTTCCTCGATTATTTCTTCAATTTTTGTTCTTATGTGCTTCCACCAAGTGGCTTGGACAGATTATTGGATCGAAAGGGATAGAAGATAGACAGATTCAAATGTATTGTTCAATATTTTCATCGATTGAATAGTAGAAATATGGTTAACCAAATTGGAGGAGGTGGAGGATTTTTATGATGTTAATTGACGAAAAAGAGAGGAGCGGTGGCGGTGGTGTGTGGTGGTGGAGGTCGGCCGTGGCGGTGGTAATTGGTGGATGGTGTTACGGCTATGGCGGCGGTGGTGGATGGATGGGCTGCGGAGCGACAGGAGAGAGAGAGATGATGAGAGAGAGAATGACAGAAAATGAGCGGAAAGATGAATTCAAGGAAATTTTATTTTATTTTCATTTTTTATATTTTAATTATATAGAGTAATTGTAATAGGGTTAGAATTGTAAATTCTCTAATTAATCTTGATTTTAAACTATCAAACAACAAATTTATATATCTATATTTGATATCTTATCTACCAAATACAAAAATACGATAACAATCAACTCTTATCTACGATGCATATCTTGACGTAAACTATCTTGTCATATCCTAACATACCTATCAAACGAGCCCTACAAATATATGTTTGTATCATATCTTGACTATTCAGACCATTTGTTACAAATTTCTGTAATATTCTTTTTTAAATACACACGAAAATAATATTTTTTGAACTTGAAATATGTGGTTTCAAAAAAAAAAAACCTAAAAAATATGTGTAAATACGAATTCAATAAAAAAAATCAACTATATGTCAACAATATATATGAGTACAATAACAAAATTATATAAAAATTCATCGAGCGTATAATTTATTAGCCCATGCTGTCCCAAAACTGCCCAAGACGTATTTTCTATTGCTCATCTTGAACCCACAACCGAAATGAGTAGTTTGATTCGATACAACCAGATACAAAAGTCTATCGACTCAAATATTTATGATTCAATGCTTGTTTGGTTCAAGTAGATGAATGGAAAATGAATGGAATCAAGTAGAGGAAATGAATATATAGTAATAATAACTGTTACTTTTATTGGATGTTTGGTTCAACAATGTAAATGAATCACTTTAAGGAATTTCCTTTCTTCTTGTTTGATACACAAGTTTGATAACAAGGAATCAAGCTTTCTAGTTTAGCTTAATAATATATATAACATCATACATATGCATAGCCCAATTCAAGAAACTATAACTCAGCAAAAAAAAAAAAAAGAATGGTTAAATAAACAAACATACAATCATAACATCAATTTCAATTCCTGATTCTCGCATACAATAAATTAATGGTCATCAGAATCCTAACATATATGGAGTTATATATAGTTTAATTTTTCAATACTAGCTCTACTTTTTCTTGAGAAGATCGATTCATTGGAGCTTGATAAAATATGTGAAGCTTGTGTTCTTCCGCCATGAGAATCGTAGCCACTTCCAAAGCTTCGGAAGGAGAAATGCCATCTAATTTCATTACTTCTTCTAGCACTCTGTTCACCTTATCATCCAACTTTTGCTCACTTTCTTCTCCTTTCGACCAAGCTCAATGCATTAATGTTCTCAAATATCTTCCCAAAATTGGTTGAAACACTTTGAATAGAACTAACTAATCCATCGACAACACTTACTTTATTTTGTCCTTTCCTTTTTTGGTACGGCCAACGAATATGCGGAAGCAAGAAATCAAACACACGTCAACTGAAAGGTTGATTCAATCCTAATACAAACTGAACTAATATATATTAAAATACTTAGTGCTCGTTTGGTTCGAGTAGTGGAATGGAAAGGGAATGGAATCAAGTAGAGTGGATGAATGGTAACAAAAAGTGTTACTTTTATTGGGCGTTTGGTTCAACAATGGAAAGGAATCACCTTGTGAAATGATTCCGGAGAGAAAAAAATTTTGTTACCGCTCTAGTTTGGAGGGTAACATTTTGGGAGATTGGGTTACCCTCAAGTAAGGGTAATGGTTAACCCAATACGCAAACCAAACAAGAAGTAATGAATTCAATTAATTGAATCTCTTTATATACCCAAAAAATATCGAACCAAACATGTACTTAAAGTACTGATCTAACTCGAAATTTGAACAATAATAAGAATAAAATACAAAACGAAGTCAAAACTAGCGACTAAACCCTAGAAAAAGACTCGACTAGGAACTATAGCAAATCAACTCCGATTAAGCTCAAATTTTAACACAAATTATAAATCGAAGTCAGGAACAACATATCCAAAATTCAGCCAATTCGCACGAGGGGTTTAGGATTTGGTACGGGGAAGGACTTTCGGGACGATTTAGGTTAAGGCTTGGAAACGATGGCTTATTTGGATGAAATCTGGACTGGGCGAGGGTTTGGGATGGATAAAGGAGTGGAATGGGCGGTATATGATGAACGGGAAGGAGGTCGAAGATGTTAGGAAATAAACACACAATCACGAAATCAAAAGACACAAGAATTATTTACCCAGTTCGATACGATGTGTATCTACGTCTGGGGGCGATGCCAAGCCAGGGATTTTACTATATTTTCGGATACAAATTACAATGAGAGAACAGCTATATATATAGCAAACAATTGAGCCATAATCCTAGTAAAACTAGGAAACCGCGTAGAGCCCAAAATACACTTGTACGGCAGCCCAAATCTCTTCCTTTCAGGCTCCATACTCCAACAGAAGTTGGATCGCCGGAATCGTGGTATGATTCACTTCCTTTCAGGCTCCATACTCCAACAGAAGATGGCTGGAAACAAAGAGAACGAAGAGAGATTGAAGAACTTACCCGAAACGAACCACGAATCTACTTGAATCCGAAACGCGCCTATGGAGCAATCTTCTTGGCTTGTCTAACCCGGATATGACTAGATATCACGAACGAGACAGTTGATTTCAAGTTCTAAATATGCCAACTCAAGAACTCTTCCAAGAACACCAAGAGAAAAACGTGAACTGATAAACATGGATTTTCTCATCTATATGAGCTTAATTGAAGTCACTTTGTGATAGGAAATCATGTTTGTGCTTAAGTATTATTATTTTATGAAATATGATGCTCGTTCATTATTTGTCTAATTTTTCAGAAAAAATGGAGTAAAGATTATGCAAAATGAGCATGATAGGATGAAAGTAGAGTTCGATAGGATGAAAGTAGAGTTCGTAGGCGAAAACGAATCCAAAATCGAAGTTGAAACGAGGGAGAACGGGCAAAAAAAAAACGTTGCGTGCATGAATAGTGGCATGCGGTCGGGCATGCGGCCGCATGACCAACCGCATGTACCACCACCCGAAACAGGGCAGCCCCGCCATGCGGTCCCGCATGCGGTCCGGCATGCGGCCGCATGGCCCGGCAGAATTCTTTCAATATCTTTCCTTTTTCGTTTCTATCTCTTTTCTAGGCTTAATTCCTAACCCTAGTCGAATTGTACCTATAAATACTCCTTGTATTACATTATTTTTTGGTTGTTGATTAAGGGAGATACATTAGATTTTTATTTTTGATACACTTTTGTGCTTGGGAAAAGATTTGAAGATTGAAGACGAGAAGAGAAGATTGGAGACATCAAGATCTAAAGATTCATCTTAGGGTTTTTATGTTTTACAATTCTTGTTGGATATTGTTTATCATGAATATGAGTAGTTAAATTCCTTTATCCTAGGGTTAGAGAGTAGGTGAATTATTTGGATTTGATTTTAGTTTAATTAATCAATTGAGACCTTCTTTTGCTTTCTATATTCTTGTGCTTTTTCATGCTATCTTGATTGTCCATCTTGTGTGCATATTTGATGTGTTAATTCAATATTCGACAGATGAGAATTGATGCTTGATCTAGAATATAGGACACACTCTTCAATATAGTCGAAAAATCTTGAGATTTGTGTGAGGGCAATAGATCTAAGAAGTTTTTGGGAGTTGCATGTTTAGATATTGATTGGATACAACAATTCTTGCATGTAATCTACGGTCTATGCACTACGACAGTAGGTCTAGGCTAAGTTTGTGATCGTCCTAGTAAAAGTCGAGTCATAGTAAAAGTCGAGTATTCACTGAAATCGAAACCTTAAGATATTTTTTCTCTATCTTTAATCCTAAATATTTTTCCTTGTCTTTGTTTATTTTATTTTTATTTAATTAATTGTGTCATTAGTTTAATTAAATCTAAAAGTTCAAAAGTCTAAATAGTGGGATAACAATTGAAAGTGGTACTTGCTAGAATTAATACAATTTCTGTGTGGAATACGACCTTGCTTCCCTGTACACAATTGCACCCGTGCACTTGCGGTGTGAAATAAAATAGCGAACATGAACCGAAGCACGACGTGAGACAAAATTATCAACTCGATTTTTGATTCAAAATTGTCTACCGTGAATAGTGTTTCCAACGACTTAAATAATAGGGCTAATCCCTTGATAAATTCGAACTAGGCCTAACATTGGTCTTGGACCAATCTCTCACCTAACATGTTGTGACAATTGGGCTACTAATTAAACTAGATTAACCCGCGTGCTTTGCGCTGCACAATGACGAATAATTAATGTATTGTTTTGAAGTGTCTCAAATGTATATATATAGAAAATTTATATATTATTATTTATATTTGATAATTAGAAAATTTTAGACCAACACGAATTCAATTTGATATTTTGTTTTATATATACTTGGATATTTCCTTCAACTTATATGTAATTCAAAATAGATAAATGGTCCTTTCGGGAAAAAAAAAGTTAAATGGTTTTAGTTCATGTTAAAATACGTACACATTGCAAGTATCTAATTATTTAATTGAGTTTCTATACAATGGTACTCAAGAATTATTATTTTAAAATATCTAAAATAAAAAACTATTAATGAGAAATTTAGAATGACATATTTAACGTGGATATGAAAGTTTATTTTTTTTTATGTAAATATACATATATTTGAACTCATCAAATCCTATAATTGAATAAATAACATGGACGCATATTTGTAAATAATCGGTGAAAATTAAATATATATTATGTTACTTTTAGTTTGAAATATGAAAATATGTACAATTACCAATAAAAAAAGCTTAATTATTATAATTTGGTAGCAGTGCTAGTAGCCACAGTCGGTGTGTTAAAATTTATAGAGGCACATGAATTTATTAATAGACTGAACATGCATGCATTTTAGGTGGGATAAATGGTAGTTTGGGCGGGAAAATGCATGCAGATTATTTTGCTTTAATATAGTAATAGATTAACTAAATACTAACAATTGAGCTTACTACTTAACTTAAAATAATTAAATTAACTAATACAAAGTTTGAGCCCAATTAAAATAAAACATAAAACAACTAAAATAAATAGAAGCCCAATTCAACTTCTGGACTTGTTCAAAACTGGACGCATCATAATCATCAATCCTGGGCACTGGTCAAGTTCACGAACTTGAACTGCTTAATCCCAACATCTTCATCTTCCAGTTTCTTCCGGACAATGCACTGGAAATAGCCTTGCAACTTCTTGGCTCTCAATCTTGTAACTGGACCTCTCAGCTGCAACTCCGGGTTTGATTCATCAGTGTTGGACCTCGACTCATTATTTTCCCTTAAAATCTTTGAACTTTGTTTTCTTCGAAGGAGTTGGATCATTAAACTCTTTTTTTATTGGTCGCTTCTTGGAATGAGTTACAAAATTTGCATCATCTTCTTCATCACTCTCTATCATCAATGGTTCATTAGCAACCTCAACATCCATGTTGTTTAGCTCCGATAAAAGATTCACTAGCGTCTCCAGTTGCTTTATCTTTAGCGTAAATTTTACACTACAAGAATTTCGCACATAGACAACAGGTATTCGGTGTGGTCTATATCGAAAATGTCTGTTGTTGTCGCCTTTGTTGTCTATTCAAGGGCGGTGATAGACAACATGTATTATCTGTTGTCTATATCAACATAGACAACGGGCTGGCGTTGATAGACAACAGGTATTACATGTTGTCTATTTCAACATAGACAACAGACCCAGCCCGTTGTCTATTTTATGTTGTCTATAAGAGCATAGACAACAGGTTAGGCCCGTTGTCTATATCGACTGAAAAAAATAAAAATTAATAGCCTACTTTATATATAAAGTATGCTATTAATTTTTTTTATCTACGACATGATTACATAAAGGTTGATGTGGCATTACTAGTGAGGGATGAAAATCAAAATAATAATACTCTCACATCTACTCAAGAAAATAATTTATAAATTAACTCGAGAAAATCAGAATGTACATCAATCACTTGCATAAGTTTGTTTGGATTTGACTTTCCTAATCTCTCAATGTATATAGGCCTCCTCTTTTGTCAACTCCATTTTACCCTTGGGGATAATTCTTCAATATCAAATTTCCTGCTTTCAATAACCTACAATACATTTTCCAAAGTATTATGAAAAAACTATAGAGTTGCCAAACTATGAAAGAAGAAATGTTTACATAAATAATAAAGATTAGAATTTGCACCGAAAATATGAACAACATAAACTTTTAAACATGAACAGGATAAATACTTTTGTGCATTTAACGACATGTCATCAAACAATCACCTCAAATAAGCCAACATCATAGGAACACACACACGACACACACATTCATATAAAATATATAATCTAAGTTAATGCATTTCTTTCTTGCCAGCATCTTCACAACAATTAACCAAGTACATATACATACATATCAAGTTCATGCTTTTTTATCTAGCTTGTTGGCAGCCTTCTAACATACATAAAATAGAAACTGGAAGGTTCATAAATTTTGATGGAAAAGGAGATTTTCAAGGATCATACCTTCAATAGAATTTATAAAGACAATATTCATAATATCATGCACATAAACAAGAACAGAGCCATCAGTGTTAACACAAGACTAGGCAGAAAGGCTACAGAAAAATCAACAAAAAAAAAAATTATACTGAACAACAATCCTTTAGGCCAAACCTTGAATGCGAAAAAGAGTATGCATTATGCAACCTTAAGCTCACTAGAAGACATAATTTTGATACTTTCCACTAGCAAATTAGTTTATTTAGTTATTTAAGATCACTAAATTTTGCACAAAAACTAATTTATATAGTTATCCACTTTGTACTATTCCAACTCTATAATTTATGACTGAAAATCTAGAATAAAACTTTCCTAAAAGTCCTATATAAAATAAATTATCAGTCTCCTGCACTTATGCTAGATGAACTACCATTCACTCTCTCCGTCTCCAAATGTCAGAGAGTATAGAATTAAAGCTGAAAGAAAACAGTAATTTAGAACATGATCATCTATCTCCCCAATTAAATTAATTGTCACTCAGATATCCAAATTTAGTGGCTTCATTCACACACTATAAATATGAAATGATAAGTACAAATCAAATTACAATATGATAGGCACATGAGGTGAGAAAAATTGGCTGAATACCGGATCAAAAATTGGAAAAATATAATTTGCAAATTGAATTTAAGCTATTGCTCCGTTCCCTGAAATTTTTCATAACAAAGGAGGAATATGAACAAAAGCAATTAAACTAGAGGCATTTTCAGATAATCAAATATTGAAAGAAAAGACAAGCTAATTTTATTTTGCACCAGAAGCAATCTGCTTATTGAGGTAAAATCAACCTTTAATTTAGAGAAATGCTAGATAAGATAAAATCCAAGTACACTAATTGAATTGGCAATGCACAACTCCCCCAATAACGTAAAACATTATCAAAACTACCAAGACATGCAACTTCATACCATTGCACAACTAAAAAAGTGGACCTGTCCTAGAAAGGCACCACGATATCATGTAGAGTCGAAATGTTATGTTGATGATTCCCTGCATTCAAGGTTTTTGCATTGAGTTGCTTAGTATATGTATGGCACGAGCAATTCATCCGGAAAACTTAAATTTAAGCATCCTCAATGGCTCAAACTCAAAGAGATGTAACAAAAATGAGGAAGAGAACAAAAATGCTTAAAGGTTTGTTTTTCAATGATATGAATCGGTTTGGTGATTTTTATAACTCCATAGAAGTATAGAACAAAGTTATTTTTATCTACATTTTGAAAAAATAAAATAAGTATGAACTTGTGATGTTAATAGTTACTAACCGCATATAGTACAACAACCAAACCCATCTCTGCTTGAAGTTTCCAAGCTGTCAAGTCTTTTTCTGCAATAACTGCAACCACCGTAGATTGTGTAGTTACGAAGAGGCAGTAAATAGCGACTATGATCATCTCCGCAGGGTATATCTTGAGAATTGAATTCTGCAGTTGTTAATGAAGAGATTATTTGATTTTCATTTTTCTTATATTTGTGATGCACAACTTACTGTACTTTGTTTAACATTTCAAAGAGTCAGACCTGAACTATAGACCATGCTGCAGTTGAGAAAGCAGCAGTTGCCAGCAAAATTCCCTTGTAAGCACATGCATGAAATTAACAAAAATGCCACAACTAAGCCCACGCCAAATTCACCAACATAAAAGATTTACTACAGATTCAACATGAAGAACATACTTAATAATTTTAAACTGAATTGAAAATTGAATAAAACAAGAAGCAGGGCAGCAAAAAAAGATAAGATAAAATTACCTCAAAAACTCTTCTCGACAGATTTGTGGCTATATAATTGCAAATCAAAGCAGAACAGCAGAAAAAGAAATGATTTCTATATGAAATAAGGAAGAAGACTAGAATATTAGATTGAATGAATTTTGGGGGTAAGAAAAATATGAATGAGAAGAAAGTTAAATTAATCGAATTCATAAACATAAACACCTGCAATTGGATTCAATGGCAACAAGGACTTCAATTAATCAAACCCTTCACAACTGACCCCAAAGACTTCGAATTTTTGGAAACAGCGCAAAAGCTGGAGCGGAAGGCAGCAGCGTCAGGAAGGCAGCCCGACGGTACTGTTGGCGCCACGTCAGGAAGGCAATAGTAAGGGTGAATGTTGGAGTAGCACACGGAGAAGGGAGAGGAGGGATGAGGAACCACAGATTTGGGGAAGGCGTCAACGTTGACGAAGTATAGACCGGCGATGACGGCCATTTACACGGCTGAGTGGAGAATTTGGTATGGGTTGATGAGATGAGAATTGGGGAAGTTTAGGGATTTCACGTTTGGTAGAGAGAGAGAACTTGTTATATTTTTAAATTTTTTAATAATATTAGACAAGAGTTTAAAAAACCTATTGTATATATATTTAATAGACAACAGGTTTTAAAAACACTTGCCTATATGCGTCCTCATAGACAATAATTTAGACATACATGTTAGTCAACTATGATGATAGACAATAAGGATTAAAACCTGTCGTCTATAAATAAAAAAGTATGGTGATAGATAATAGCTTTCGGAACCTGTTTTCTATGTTTACTAAAATCTGTTGTCTACTTTAAGTTGTCTATAACTGAAATTCTTATAGTGTCAGCAAGGGTGAAATGAATCCCAAGCGGAAACGATTTTGTTTCTGTTGTAATTTGAAAGGGTAATAATATGGGGGATTGGGTTACCCTTGAGTAAAAGTAATAGTTATCCCACTATCTGAACCAAATAACGAGTAACGGATTCAATTAATTGAATCCCTTTCCGAGCTCCAAAAATGTCCAACCAAACATGGGCTCAGTGTGATCAAAATCAGATCAGCCAAATCAAGTTTATTTTGACACCTAATTATCTCATACTATTATCCTTGTAATAGAGGTGTTCACCCGACCCGATACCGCCGTGGTCAACGGTTTTCGGCCCGAAATCGCGGTCAACGGGTCAGTTCCGACCCGGAACATTGTTTGGGACGGGCCGGTTCCGGTTCCAAGGGCTAGGAACCGTGAACCAGCGGTTCCACGCTTTAAGGGCATCTCCAACCCATCTCTATATCTTCACATATCTCCAAATCTGGAGCAATTCCTTCTCCAGCCCAGCACCAAAATCCTGCTCTATTATACAGATTTGAATAGTGTTGCTCCAAACTTTGAGCAACACTATTCACTGCTCTATTCTTTTTTCAATTAATTTTATTGTTATAATTATTATTCCTTGTTATATTTATTATTTTTTGTGTTCTTTAATTATTTTGTTCCCAAATATTATATTATAGTTATATTTCTAAACATATTATACCAACATTAAAATTACATAAAATTATTTAAAAAATACATTTAAATAAAATACAAGATAAACAAAAAAAATTAAAAAAAATACAATTACATAATAAAAGCATAAACACAAAGTCGATACATTTAATTTCTAATAAAGGCCATCTCCGGAACGTCCCACCCCATCTGAAAATAAATTTTGAAACATATCAGAAATACTAGTGTTGGCTTCTTTGGCTTGTTACCGCTTTCGAATAATATCTTGTTGCTTTAATCGGAAGTAATCACATGTTTCAGGATCATCAACCGTGACTAAAAGTAGAATATTCTGTTTTTGAGTAAAAATATAGAGCAGACTGCTGGAGATGACTTACTGATTTTGCTGTATTTTTGTGCTGAAATTGCTGTATTTTGGTGCGAACTGCTGGAGATGGCCTAAAAAAAATATATATGTTTTGTGTTATCCATGTTAATTATATCCTAAAACAAGCAATAATGACAATTAGAATGCTAAATGGAACGAAAAAATGTCAAAAAAAATAAAAATAAAATAAGGTTCGAGGTTGAAACGGTAGTTCCGATTCGGAACCGCCGAACCGTGTGAACCGCCGGTTCAACCGCCTAGGTAGACCTTTCCATTTTTCACGAACCGGCGGTTCGGAACCGGCTCGAACCGCCGGTCAACGGTTCCGAACCGTAACCGGAACCGGCGGTAGAAGGGCTGGTTACAGTTCAAGCAAATTGGTAACCGGAACCGGCGGACCTATAAAACCGGCGAACCGGCGGTTTATGTGATTAACCGGCGGTTTTCGGCTTAAAATATTATTTTTATTTTATTTAATTACCTCATATGTATATCTATAATTATATATCCATTTGAGAATTTATTTATTCCACACCATTTCTCTACACTTTATCTTCTTGTCTTTACTAAAATTTCCATTCTTTTCAAGCATTCATTGGAACTTATGCTAATTGCTAATGTAATTATAAATTATGTAATGTTAATTTTAAGTACTAGTAGAGTGGTACGTGCGATGTACGTAATATTGATAGATTTTAATTAATAATATATTTATATATGTGTCAAACATAAAATTAATAATCATATGATAATAGATATTAATAATAAAATATTATATAAGGATATAATAGGCCAATCAAATTTTGTAAATAATGCTCTTTTATAATAGGTATAGATTAATAAAAAAATCAGTTAATTTTCTTCATTTGTTTTAATGCTCGTTTTGTACTTCATTTACGTAATGTTTTTTTTGTAATAAAAATAATACATTTATATTAGTATATTTAAAAAAAAACTCAAAAAAATCGGTGGGCCGAACTGTGAACCGGCGGTTTTAATCGGAACCGGAACCGCCGATTTTTTGGCCCGGCCCGGAACCGGGAATAGTGTAGACGGGCCGATTACGGTTTACCCTCGGGAAAAACCGTAACCGGCGGTTCAAGGCCGAAACCGGCGGGCCTTGAACCGTGGGCACGTCTACGCCTAGGATTTGGCACCCATTTGAAATTTAAAATGGATGGCTATGATTTCATCTTGTGATCCAATGGCTATGATTCAAAGTTTTCCCCCCATTTTCTCCAACTTTCAACTATAAATACCCCCTACCCACAACCATTTATTCACACCAATTCTTACTCTCTTCTCTTCACTTACTCTCTAAGTTATTCATTCTTTTCAGTTTTCATTGTTCTATTTTCTAGCTCTTACTCAAGAGTCTCTTAGTAGTTATAGCAAAAATGTCTTTCTCCAACCCTCGTAAGGGTAAGGAAAAGGCAATCGAAAATGTTCGTGGTACTCGTGGTAGTGGTAACCCTCTTCGTCGTCCTCGTGGTGTTGTTATTCGAGAACGAGAAGCGTTCCAGGATGACTACTACGAAGATGATGATACTTCTTCCACTCCCACTCCCACAAGCCAGAATCCTCAATACCGAAGGGTCCCCACTCACCGCCAACGTGAAGAAATGAAGAACCAGCAGATGGCCGAAGATGCTGCTGCCTTTGCTGCCCACCAGATTGAAGCGGATAGGCTACTTGCTGAAAGTCTATATGTTGCCGACCTCGAAGTGGAGATGAATCCGCGCCACCAAATGCATCCTCCCCGCACTATGCAGTCGTCCCCCTTTCACGAAGAGGCAATCAACTTGGATGAGGATGACGAAATGGACAAGCAAGAGGATGGCGGAATATTGCATCTGTTAAAACTTCTCTAGATACGACATTGAGGGGTCTTTTTCAAGAATATGAATCTAAGTATTCGGATAGAGGATCATCATCTAGGCTTAGTCAAAGACCAAGAAGCTCTTTTAATCTAGGAATAGATTCTAGTTCTGTAGCTGCACAAAGACTTCAAAGTTTCTTTCAAAATCAGGGCACATGTAGTAATATAAGCAGTGAACTTGATATCTATCTTAGCGAACCAAAAAGTACATATTTAGCAGGTGAAGGGCCAAATGATGTTGATGTTTTGCAATGGTGGTCGAGGAGGCAAAACCAATACTCAATTTTAGCAATGATGGCAAGGGAGATTTTAGCCGCTCCGGCATCAACAGTCTCGGTGGAACAAGCTTTCAGTGTTAGAGGCTACGTGCTCGATGAAAGAAGATCGGTGATGACTCCAAGAAACCTAGAAGCTCAAGTTTTACTCAAAGATTATACATTGGCCGAAATGCGTGAACAAGAAAATAATTGGGATGAAATATTTGCCGAGTATCCCATAAGCACAACCGAGGCTGAAAGCACAGACACCGACTCTATAGCCACTACTGAAACCGATGAATTTGAAGATGATTGGGACTTTGACGCCGACATCAACGGATAGTCCTAAATAATTTTAGACGGGTACTCTTTTTCCTTGCTTGGTATTTTTCCCATTGGGTTTTCGCCAATAAGGTTTTAACGAGGCTCGGCCCTTGAGTTTTCAAACTTTGTGAATTCCAAGGGTTTTAGGATTTCGAGTTTTAAATAATAATACATTTTCATTTGTAATTGATTACACATTGTTATAAATGAAGATATATTTTATTCTATTTCGATCTTATACATTACATTGATGATTAATGATCGCCCATTTATTGCTAGATTTCTGAGATCAATTCGGAGAGAGAGAGAAGAAAGAGATTTAGGAAAAACAGTGATGAGAGCCGAGAGGGAGCGTTTTTCTATCCAACGGTCCGCTTTCAAATTTATTTTGAATTTACAACGGTCGAATCTTGCGAGAGCGGGTCGGTGATTTATATGTTTAAATTTTAATTCAATATTTAAAAAAAAAATTATACGGTTCGGGCCCTAAACCGGCGGTTCCGATCCGGAACCGGAACCGTAGTATGTGGCGGGCCGATTCCGGTTTCAATTTCTTCGAACAGGAACCGGAGGTTTCGAGCCCGGTTCCGAACCGAAACCGGCCCGTGAACACCTCTACCTCGTAATGGACAAAGTTAAATTCCTAATAATTTATCATTTCTTATTGATATTATATACTCCCTTCGTACACGATAATTGTTCCATACTTTCCTTTTAGTTTGTCCACAAAAATTGTTCCCTTTCTATTTTTGTATATTATCTTATCACAAAACATTCATTTCTTCCACTCACAACACTACGAATATTTATTTTTCTCCACTCACAACCTACTACACCTAACTTTTATTAATCCTCGTGCCCACCTTTTTTAGGGAATAATTATTGTGGATGGAGGCAGTACTATATAACACAATTATCTAAAAATAAATGAATAATAAGGATATAATAACCAAATAAAAATTTATATTATAAGATTCATTTTATAAACGTTTAGATTGCTATCATACATTTAACTTGCCATATTTTTTGAAGAGATATGGAATACAAATAAAAAATAATTTGCCAAACTTTTTTTTTTTTTTGAAAAAAACATAGTCGAGTTAGGAAATAATTTCGGAAAAACGAGCAGTCTATTTCATTAAAAATTTTCATATTTTTCAATGAGTATTTGTTAGTCCTTCAAAAAATAAATAAATTAGTATTTCTTAGTTGTTACTCCCATTAATTATGTTAAAATATTTTTTTATTAAATTTTAAAATTAAGAAAAAACTTAAATAGCAGTTAAGTACTCCTACTAAAAAAAGAATGTTATCCATAATTTAATTAATTATCAACCGAACTGGAGTATAATTATTATATAGTACTATTAATATTAATATACATACATTTGATTACATAGAAAATGTAAAGAGTAGTTAATAGTTTCATTAATTTATGATCTAATTTTGAAAACAAAATGAATAGCTCGATTTTTTATTGACCCAAATTAATACACAAAGAAACATATTAGTATTTTCCTAAAAAGTCTGAATAATAAACAAAAATTTAAAAGAAATTAGGGAGTAATTAACTCAATTAGCTAAAAAAAAAAAATCACATTTAACATTCTGGGCAAAACAAATTTATATAGTAAGTAAAAGCAATTGGACTTTGACCATAAAAGAAAGCGTGTAAGAGCATTCACAGTAGTTCACTCAAAACTAATTTTAATTTTAAATTTAGGCTAAAATAATAAAAAGTGTGCTAAAAAATTCATTCAATAGATCTCTCAAATTGGATAAACCTCGCAAAAATATTTACACCTCCCTATATTTCTCCTCAAATTTACACTTCCCTAAGAGCATTCACGGCAGAATTGTTAAAAGTTTACTTCCAAATTTGTTTTAAAGTTTCTCTAATACTATTTATAACTCCTAGTTTACAAATGCATATATTAGTTCTAATATTTTCTAGTAATTATTCTAAAAAAATTGTGGGTCCCACTCAATTTGTGAGAAAGTTTAGGGAGATGTAAATTTGAGGAGAAATATAGAGAGGTGTAAATATTTTTGTGGGTCTATCCAATTTGAGATTTGAATGAACTTTTTAGCACACTTTTTATTATTTTAGCCTAAATTTAAAATTAAAATTAGTTTTGAGTGAACTACTATGAATGCTCTAAACCTTCTCTTATCTCATAAATTGAGTGAGGTCCACATTTTTTTTAGAATAATTAATAAAAAACAAGAGAATTGATACATGCATTTATAAAATAGGAGTTAGAAATAGTAGTAGTAAAACTAGGGGTGCTTAAACGGGTACGAAAATTCGGTTAATAACCGAAACCGGTGATAACCGGTCGGGTTCGGTTACCCGATAACCGGTGTCATCGGTTTCGGTTACGGTTTCGGTTAGTAAGTTTTTGGTTACTCGGTTATCGGTTATTAACCGATAACCGACCGGTTAACCGAGTAACCGGTTATAACTTATAAATTATTAAATTATATATTAATTAATTGTATTATTAAATTATATATTAATTAATTTCGGTTATTTCTCGGTTAATTCTCGGTTAAAGTAACCGGTCGGTTACCCGATTAACCTACTAACCGGTTGATTTTTTTTTATAAAAATCGGTTAACCGGTTAAATAACCGGTCGGTTATTGATTAACCGAATCGGGTCGGTTACGGTTATCGATTTCGGGCTTATTCGGTGTCGATTAACTGAATTTTTGGTTCGATTAACCGACGGTTAATCGAATAAGTAGCCCTAAGGAAAACTTTAAAACAAATTTGGAAGTAAATCTTTAAAAATTCTGTTGGGAATGCTCTAAATGGTGTTAAAAAAAAGAAGCCAGCATGGAAAATGGCTTGGTGGTACCACCGTTATTTTAACTTCAAAACGAGGATGAAATTGTCATTCGGCTCAATGATCTTCTATGCGTTCAAAGGTCGGGCAAAATTAAAAAGACTTCGTAGGAAAAGAAAGAAAGAAAAAAGAAAACCAGCGACAGATAGGACAGAGAGAAGAGAGAAGAGAGAGAGAGGGGAAGGGAGAGGGGAGAGAGAGAGAGAGGTGGAAGCTCACTCTGATACCAATGGCGGTTAGGGTTTTTCTACTGATTCGAATACAGTAGCCCGACCCGTACAAACCCCTGATTTCGACGGTTTTGTCGGAATAGCTCATCTCCTGGCTTCTTTGTTCTTCAAAACCCTAATTTTGCGTTCGGAGGTTTGGTGATTTGAGTTCAGCAAATTCTGCCTGTGCTGTTCGTGCGGTGAATTCGTAACGAGGTTAAGTTCATTGGTTTTTTCGATGGGGTCGCAGGACAAATCACCGAGCTCGAACAATACCACGCAGGTGAGTAAGGGAAAACACCATCAACGAAGAAAGAAGTTTTACTATTTTAGGCTTAGGCTTGAATTGGAGCGGTTCAATTTTATTTGAGCTTTGGACTGTAGCTTTTCTCGGAGCTCCAGGATATTTTTGCGTATTTTACTTGTTAATTCTAGTAATTTGATCGTTTACTTGTGTTTAATTTGGTTTGAATTGGGGGGTTTTGGAATCATCGTGAGCGCCTAAAGGTTTCCGCTTTATGAACAACGGTTCATACTTAATCTGAAAGTTAATTTCTGATCTTTTTTTATGCTTGTGAAGACTGTGTTACTACTATATTGTTGTTTAATAGATTTATGTGCTTAAGTTACTTCCTCTTTGTAAAGTATATGTTTTCAGCACTCAACAGAAGATTATAGTGATTTGATGTTTCCTGCTTTAGGTAAGTGCTTGATAGGACCAGAGATTAATTTTCATTTTGAAGGTTAACTGCTAAGTAGTAGACAAGCTTAGTAGGTTTGTTTGCTCATGTCAAGTAATGCTTGCTATGTGTAAATGACAATGTAGATGACTTTGAAGGTTAACTACTAGTAGAAAACAAGCAAGCTCATTGTCTTCAGTGAGCAGTGGAAAGCAGGCGAAGACATCTTGTTCTGTTAATTTCATTTCATTAGATGCTGTGACCACCCCTAAGTCAGGTGCAATTAAGATTCGTAACTATTTGGGGGTACTGGATGTCTTGTACTTAGATTCACATTGTCGGTCTATTGTAGAAGTGTTCCTTGAAAAGTTGCAAGCAAGATTCTGAAATACCATTAGTGAGTGCATGAAAATATTTTGAAACGAGGGCTATATGTTTGTAATCATAAAATTAAGTAAACAATGTCTTTTTAGTTTCTTTGAAGTTTGCAATATGCATATATAAAGATTTCTAGTAGAATCATTCTACTCCTTCCTAGGATATTTTAATTTGAGCTGTTGCATTATTATGCAAATGCAGCCTTCTAGTGGATGCACATATGGATTGTTATTCAAGGATGCATTTGTGCTACACTTTGTACTCATCTCATTCTAGATATTAACAATAGTTTGCTGGGTCTACGGTGAAATGGAGAGCTCAAGGTTTACATAGAGTGTAGCAGCTTTACTCTTCGGCATGAGTCTATCAATACATTGTTTTACCCCTTTACAATGGATGCTTCCTATGCTTATATAATAATCTTCTGCATTCCTGCATGTTATAATATATTTTTAATGCTAGTGAGTTGTTACTTCTTATCTGCGACAAGACAATGAAGTGTATGGATAAATCAGATCATAGAGCTCTTAGAATATTATTATTGGGCCTACTAGTAATTGTGTAAAATATATTAGTAATATTTGAACGAGTTTGTAAAGTTAATCTCATTCTTAAAATAAGTTAGGATCTCCTTGATCTTTTCAGGAGTAAGTTGTGATGGTGAAATCCTAGCATCATAGGTTGAGAACATTTTAGCTCTTTAGGAATCAACGGAACAATTTAATATCACAATTCCTCACAATTGTTTTAAAATATTTCGGAAGTTCTGGAAATCTCTGTCCCAGCAGAACTTTGAAAGTTCTAGTGATATTGTCCATTAAACATTTTTTTTTCTACAGATATTATCAAAATTTGGAGAATTTTAATAGCTTCTGTTTGTTTGCGAGACTGTAGATAATTTGTTTCCTACTTGTTCTGCCTTTTCTTGTTTGTTGGTAAAATTTGGTTTCCTATCAGAAGAATGTTAGAATTTTCATGGGTGCTGATCATTTAATTTCCCTTCAACATGTCAATATTAAATAAATGAGTAACATAGTTAAAATCAAATCTTGAGTAAATAAATGAGTAACATAGTTAAAATCAAATCTTGAGTAAATAAATGAGTAACATAGTTAAAATCAAATCTTGATTATAGAGATCCTGAGTTTTGAACAGGCAAGTAATTTCAGTTGGGAAATTGCGTAATTTATGTAGTGGTTACACCAAATTATTGGGTAGAAAAAAGTATTGAATCATGAATATGAGGGGAAGTGTAAATGGCGAAATCCAATTTCAAATTCTTACCATCATGACAAAGCAACTGAAACAAACATATACAGATTCGACCAGAGCCATTAGCACAACTGAAATCAAGAGCCTCACATAAAAAATGATTCAATAGATGTTTCTTTTGGATTGCTATTGTTGAGTGCATTTTGTAAACACTTAAAGGACCCATGAATAGCTTGAGCAAGTCCATTCTGCTGTGTAGAAATTATTTTTTTCCTTCACAATTTTTCACAAGTTTCCCTGTTTTCAGCGCGTGAAAGTATACCGCTTGAATGAAGACGGGAAATGGGACGATCAAGGCACTGGGCATGTTACTGTTGATTACTTGGAGGTTCAACTTATCAACTTTTTCTTCAGTATGCTTTTATTGGCATGATGGTGGTGCATTATATTTTGTAAAACGTTATTCCTTGTGGTGCAGAGGTCAGAAGACCTGGGTTTGTTTGTTATTGATGAGGAGGACAATGAAACACTACTGTTGCATCGCATAAGCTCAGATGATATCTATCGCAAGCAAGAAGGTATCGTTTTGTAACTTGTCCTTTTTTTATTCATGAATTTCATCGATTTTTTGACTTGTTCCATTCTATGTCTTATACTCCATTTTTACACTTCAGACACAATTATCTCGTGGAGGGATCCTGAGTTTTCAACTGAATTGGCCCTTAGCTTCCAAGAGACAACCGGTTGCTCTTACATATGGCTAGTATCCACTATATCTTGCTTTCACACAACTTTCTTTCATATAACTATTAGAAGTGTGCTGCTCAGCTTACACATTTTCATTTTAATTGTTATCCATGCAGGGATCATATATGTAGTCTGCAAAGGAACATGCACTTCAGCTCACTAGCCAGTAAGTTCCTACAGTTGATGTAATTATTCTCCACGTCTTTGTGACGATCATCAGTTCTGCAATCTTGCCCATGCTATAGTTGCCTCTTGGTAATTTAAATATCTTCTGGAGAAGCACATTAAAATGTAAAGAGATTATGATTTAAGTGGTTTGTTTTTGTTGAAGGAAAAAGGGGCACTTGTTTGTTAACTTTGTTTCACATGTTCCTTTCTGCTTGAATCTCTCCTATGCTTGTTTCCGCATTCTCTGATGCAATTAACAGTACAATTGACAATTTTCATGTGATTATTATTTTGTTTTTTATTCAAATTATGATATATGTGCCCTTTTGTATCTTTTATGCTCGCTATTTGTCTTTATTCGATGGTTTAGTTAGTGATGTAATTATTCAGCAACAGGTGAAATTGTCAATAGTATTGAAGTGGTATCAGTTGTGGTAGATATATAATAATTCATATAAATAGGAATTTTCATTTACCATATGATTATTATGGTAAATGGTGGAATGATTGTATTACTAGTACAATGTTATTGATATATCAAATTGCCTAAACAGCACTCAATTTCTATAAATGCTTATTCCTTGGCTTATATTGTTCCAAAAGAGTCCTAAATTCTTGTTAGGAAAAATGCTTTAAATTGATTTGAATTTATTTTTGTGCTTCTTTGGGAGATCATCTCAGAAAAACCAAAACCACGTTATGGCATAATGAGTTTTGACTTCAACTATTGAATAGTTTGTTGAAGTTGCGGGAGAAATGCATTGCACTTATACACATGCTTGATTTTCTTCCCACTATCAACGTGGGATACCCTGAAATTGGCCCATTTTTAGAAAGTTGCTTTCATGAAAAATGTGAACTGGAACGCATTGTGTGTCCATGGCATGATAACAAAAAAGAAAAATCCCGGGTTTAGGTATTTTCTTGGATACTTTTCTGCTGGGATTAAATAAATTGTCTATGTGAAGAAAAACCTGTGATTTAAATTGTTTCCTTTTCCCCTTTTTTCCCATTATAGAGTTCATTATAGATGGTAGCTATGATCATGATATGATTTTTTCATTCTCTGGAGATAGACTTGTGCATATAGACTTTCTTACTGGAGTACTACTATTACTTGTGTCTAGAAACCTGAGTGACTGCCTTCAAATTCTCCGTGTATATCGTGTTTGACCCCCTCTATTCCTATCTGGTCTCAAAACTTATGCTTAGTTATCAGCTCATGAGGTTAAGATTATTTTCCATTTCATGGTCTTACCCACGGATACGCCAGAATGGTAAAATTATTTTGTACATCTGAGACCTTGCATAAGAAACTCTTATGGAGAAGTTTGTTTCCAGCTTAATCTGGTGCGTAATTGTATCAGCTGATGTTCTGAATTTTTTAAATCTTTCAGATGAGACTTTCAACAACATCAATAACGAGTTGAGGGAACTCCCTCCAGTTGAGTTGTCCTCTCTTCCTTTGATACTTAAGGTACCAGTTCAATTTCACCAACTTCCACCCATGTTAAGTAGCAGTTGCTAATATTTATGCCCTTTTAGTTGTTGTTCCTTTTAATGATATTCCTGCTGTTTCTTCGCTCTTTCATATCTATCTTGTTACTTATCATTCTTTACACATGCCAAGACTATTCACACATTTGATCTGGTTATTTGCAGATCGTTGAAAGTGGCATTGCAGATCAGTTGCGTGTGACTGAACTTATATTGAATGATGTAAGTTCTCTGATCCCAATGTGCTGTGCTTATAACGACCTAACCTGTATTTCTGCTTCTTATATTTGATCATGCTCCTGCCTATGCAGTACATGCTTATGCATCGTTTATGTTGAACATGCAGTAGTTGCAAACTTGCAATCATACAAAACTTTTTTGGTTCATTGGTAACTGGGGGCCTCTTATCACTTTTATTATTTTACATATTTTTCATTTTGTGTTCTTTTAAATAACAGTGAGGAAACATTGTTTTATCCTTTTGTTGCAGTTGCCTCCATAATATGGAAATTTCTTAGTTTAGTAAACCTGTAAAGAAATGATAAGTTGTTCCTATGCCATTATGAGTTTCATTCTGCTGTTCCCTCCTTACCTTCAAGCTGGTTTTCAGTTTTTTTGGTTGTTTGCTTTCCTTTGTAGTATTTTCTTACGCTTGCTTTTCTCCTTGCTCAATGCTTATATTCTCTCGAGATATTATCAGTTGGTGCTGACTTAAGTGAAGCTTATTCGTGATGCAGCAAGAATTTTTTCGAAAGTTGATGGAACTGTTTAGGATATGTGAAGATTTGGAGAACATTGATGGTCTTCACTTAATTTTCAAAATTGTCAGGGGAATCAGTGAGTAGACTTACCATTCTACTTGGCATGGTATTGTATTTGAGCTTTAGAGTTTTAAATGTATTTGATGCACATTTACTTGCAGTTTTACTAAACAGTGCTCAGATCTTTGAGAAAATATTCGGGGATGAGTTGATCATGGATATAATGGGATGCCTAGAATGTAAGTGTTTCTCCACGCCATAAGTATACACGGAATTTCTTTGATCTATCATGCATTAGAATTTAGAAATATACTTTTCTGTAAATATTAAATGATGTTTGTAATGTTCTTTGCTCGTGGAATGTATTATGGGCAATCTAATAATTTTTTCCTGGAGCTCTATTCTGCTGCATGATATTCTCATTTGTTTCTAAGTCCAACATCCATGTTATTGCATTTCTCATTCTTTTTGAAGTAGGTAAGCCTAAATTGAGCTCCATTTGCTCAAAGAGGTTTGTTTCAATATTGATGGCTCATTTTCCAGAGCTTTCTTAAATATCATTCTTTATCAGAAGTTCCCCATGTGTAAGGGTTTTATTTTTCCAGTTCCCATATGCAGAAACAAGGTCATTTCCAATAGATCTTTTTCCATAGCTTGAACTTCTTCTCGAAAAAGTATAATTGTGTGCTGATCTGATCATCACAAAAGCAATCATATATTACCACTTCAGTTATACACTTATACTTTTCTCTTGATAAGACCATCGTAGAGTTTCGCTGAATACTCCCACATGTGATCATGTGCTTCAGAATTTTGTACTCGACTGAGTTAGGAAGTTTTATTCATTTGTAAAATATCATTCAGCTTCTTTCATGTCATCATTTATGTAGGCTTGGTTTTATTTAATTTAAAATTATATATTAGAACAAAAACTTCTGATGCTTCCTCATTATGAAATGGGATTTTTGATTGCCAATTGTACCAACCAATATTACTTGCAATATAGTTGTTGACTTGATAGTACCTCTCTGAATATCTGGGTTGGTGCTTTGTTTGGTTTTGCAGATGATCCGCAGGGACCTCACACCCATCACCGCAACTTTTTAAAAGAGCATGTAGTGTTTAAGGAGGTAAAACTTCATTATACTTTTAACAATATCCATTACGTCCGTGCACACTTTAGATGGGATCCAGAAGGATTCTCCTGTCAAAGACACTTCCATGAGGGGCTTGTGGACTGACTGCTGGGTGATCCTATTAATGTTTTACATTGCTAATTCTTCTTATGTCTGGTGTTTCAGGTTGTACCTATTAAAGATTCTGTAGTTCTTTCCAAGATACACCAAACATACCGAGTTGGTTATCTGAAGGTATCACCTTTTGATTTGTACAATTGTACTGCATATTCTAATACCGTCCGGCCGATTTGGGGAAAAGAAATTTGATGATTGCATTGCTCATTCCAGGATGTCATTTTGCCCAGAGCATTGGATGAAGCCATAGTTGGAAATTTGAATTCTATTATTCATTCAAATAATGCAATTGTAAGATTTATATCAGTTGATTTAGTACTTCTTATCCTGTTTATCTTTATAAACTAATTTTAGTCTTGTTGTTGAAGATCGTTTCCTTGCTGAAAGATGATAGCACCTTTATCAAGGAATTGTTTGCTAGGCTGAAGGCTCCTACCAATTCAGTAGAATCAAAGAGAACTTCGGTACATATTGGATTCACCTAACTTTTTTGCACTTAAACCCATTGCTTTTATTTGTTAAATGTCTGGAAGCATTATAATTTGTGGGCTCTGTGAGGACTATAACAGCTCTGTATGCTCATTTCTGTCCATCACTGAACTGTTGCTTGCGGACTTTCAGATAATTTAGTAATATATATATATATATATATATATATATATATTTAGTAATTTGAAAATATCTTGCTTTTTATCTTATTTTTCCATTGCTTTTTATTCCCCGGAATTTTAAATCCTTTCCTAGTATATAGCAGTTACTTTCAAATACTTCCTGCATTGTTGTTGATACGAAAGAAACACTATCATGACAGGTCAGTTTTTGAAAAAGGGTGGAATTTACTTGATCATCTCTGTACAATATTAAAAAAATATACATGCCCAGTCGTTCTGTGCTTTTGCAAATTTCTCATCATTCATGAGTTGAACTGATGCTTCTACTTTGTTTTCATCATAAAGTGGGAATTATTGTTGGTAATCAGCTGAAATATGGATAATAGGAGATATGATGGTAATCATGCCAAAATACGTAGATATCTTGGTAGAAGTGAGCAATAAATGCATTACCGATGTCTATTGAAACTTCATGAGTAATAGTAAATAAATTGAAAAGTGTCAGCATAATTTTCGTGGAGTTCGCTGAGAAAGCTACTACTGCGATCTTTAAATGCCTATGAAACCTAACAAGCTGGTATGGTTTCGGTTTAGGAATTCCTGGTGCAGGTGTGCACAAAATATTGTTACTTGATGTTCATATATGAATGGTGGACATGCTCGGAAAATTTTAAGGATGGTGTGTTCAGTATGAACTCACAAATTTTGGCATGCATGGAAGTTTGGTAGAATCAGCTGACATGCAATATACCCTGGGGTGGTGGTCTCTGTAGTTTAGTTTCTCTAAATTTTATTTCATCTGAATTTCTGTGAAAATCTACCCAAACATTTAGAAAAAGGTATTGTGTGTCGTATTGAAAGTCTGTAATATCATGTTGCTTCCAGCTTCCTTTTGGCTGGTAGATCAATCTCCATCTTCTTCAATTCTTGAGAGTATTTAATATTCTTTGGATTCTGCATGGCTGAAAGAGTATTTTATATTCTGTGTTATCAAAATAAAAACCAGAAATCAACACCTTTCTGTGTTAATATAGGTAGACTTCTTGCGCGAGTTCTGTACCTTAAGTAAGAGCTTGCAGATGGTACATCAGCATAGGCTATTTAGGTATGTTGAGCTACCTGTTCTTTGTTTCTTTTTTAAACTAAAATTTTCATGCCTTAAAGGTTGGATAATTTGTGCCATATTGTCCACCTTTCTAGCTCATACATTGAGATTTAACTTGCACTACATGCTGAGAACTTTTGCTGATCACAGATCATTGTGTTATGTTGTTTATGCTGTAGGGATCTCGTCACTGAAGGCATTTTTGACGTCATAGCAGATGTCTTGCAGAGTGAAGACTATAAGCTTGTATTGACTGGGTAATGATATAAATCACTCTTTATTAAGAAGGACTTGTAATACAGTTGTTGTATTAACTGCATTGTATTCAGTTTATTTAGGATCAAACCATGATTGTTTGCCATAATGGATGCAGGACAGACATCCTCGTTCTTTTTCAGAGTCTGGATGGGAATATTTTGCGTTCTTATGTTAGTCGGCAGGAAGGTGCTCTTCTTGGACTTATGGTGAGAATTTGACTGGTCTATTTCTATGATTTTATATTGGCTTTTTTAGCTGCAGATACTGGTCAGATTAGTTGTGTCTAAATTAACCACATCATAGGAATTTCATTGAGACAATTCCGCTGGGTTTGGGGAAAAACTTGGTCATTTTTTTAAGCTGGATTTTTATCCCAGCAAGAAGATGCTCTGGTACAGGTTATGGGCAGATGATCCTGGGAGTTTCAGCATCCTGTTGGCTCTTCCCCCACCCCCCCCCCCCCCCCAAAAAAAAAAAGGAATGTGATTAACTAAGGAAATCTTTGGTGTCTTTTGGTCATTTCTTTTGTGGAAAGGAGGTGGGCTGTATAGTGATAGATTGAGTATGAAACTTGGAATATGATAGTGATAGCGGAATAGAATTGCCTTGAGGGGAAGTCCTGATAGGCACAAAAACTTAGAACTCCAGTACTTTGTATATAGAGCACAGTACTTCTTTTAATGCCATGCGCTATACATGGCTTTGACATTGTTTATTGTCTTGTGGGTTGTTACCATGCATAATTGCAAATTAAGATCAAGAAATCCAATTTGGTCTTGTTTATCTGCAATGGAACTTGTCTTTCATCTATTATTATTAATCAATTATCTATGCTTACTCTTCAATCTTTGCTATCCTATCAGCAACAGACTGGGTAGTTTTGGTCTGAGATTATTCTTTTAAAAGCATATCTTAGTCTCCCAAATTAAGTTTACTTGCTTCTTGATTTGCAGGTGAAACATATGCTTACAGATTATGGGGATAATATGCATTGCCAATTTTTTGAAATTCTTCGCAGTCTTTTGGATTCTGCACCAGGAGCACAGGTACATTATTTCTATATCTGTTTGCCTCATACTTCTTTGATATCCATTTTCCTCTGCGACTGTTCTCACAATTTAGGTGTCTTATTCTATTCTATTGTCGTACAGTGACAAAGTAAGTTTGCTATAGGTGGTTTAGGCATGTGTTTGACCGATTCAATTTATTGCAGAGAGAAAATATTGTGGAGATTTTCTATGAAAAGCACCTGAACCAATTAATTGATGCATTAGCATCGTGCTGGCCAAATAGTGGTGGTCAAACTGGCTGCAAGTCTGAGAGCTCATATGGAGGATCTAGGAGTCAGAGATCCGTGAAGCCTGAAATATTACTAAATATTTGTGATCTGCTATGCTTCTGTGTTCTGCAGCACCCTTACAGGATAAAGTAATATTTTTGCTCTTTGTTACTTTGTCTATGTAATCGAGAACTCAGACTTTGACCCATTTTGCATTTTCACTGCAGATGCAATTTTCTTCTTAACGATGTCATTGATAAGGTATTGAAACTGACAAAAAGAAGAGAGAAGTACCTTGTTGTTGCGGCTATTAGATTTGTGAGGGCGCTCATTTCTCGCAGTGTAAGTTAATTATATAAATACAGATCCTAGGCATATAGCTAGTTATGTTTTCTCTATGGACGAACTTAATTATCACATTATTGGCTAAGGGCATTCCAATTTACTTGCTGCCTATGCTCTTAGATTGGTAGAAGAACTACGATCCTTAATTAAAGGATGTTCTGTGTTGAAGATATAGTGATGTTTGACTGACAAACCATGGTATCATTATAAATAACTATCTGGTCTCTTACCTTGATTGTGCTACGGTTCTGGGGAGATATTATTACTGTTTGTCTTGAACTTGCCCATCATAGGTCAGAGCCCCCCCCACCCCCGTCTCTCTCTCTCTCTCTCTCTTTTTTCCTTTCCTTTTCTGATATTGTAATATATTCTTTTTTATTTTGCAGGATGAGCACTTAATGAATCATATAGTAAAGAACAACCTTTTCAAACCAATTGTAGATGCATTCGTTGCTAACGGGGATCGTTATAATCTTCTGAATTCTGCAATTCTTGAACTCTTCGAGTATATCCGGAAGGTTTTTATTCATTTCAAATTTTATTGGCTTATTTGTGTTGTATTGTTTGACTGGTATATGCATGGTATTTGCATCTTTTGCCTTCACCCTATTCTTGTTATCTCATGCATGTTTTTTGCAGGAGAATATGAAAGTATTGCTACGATACCTGGTGGATACTTTTTGGGATCAACTGGCAAAATTTGAAAGTCTCTCTTCTATTCATGCGTTAAAAGTCAAATATGAACAGGTATCGTCCTTCCTTTTGTGGTATATGTGCCACATTTTGGTGGTTCTGCTAATGAAACACCTTGCCATTTGCAGTCGCTTGAAAGTGTTGGTACAACAAGCACTGGTACATTGTTAGACCAAAGGAAACGACTTGATGAACGAGCTCTGGAAAAAGAAGAGGAGGATTATTTTAATGAGGACAGGTGGGTATCTCTCCTGTCGTATAGTATTAGATGCTGTATATTGGAACTAATTAATGCAGAGTGTTCCTTATTGTAAAATTTACGCACATTATTCTGGTCATCCAATGGCTGATATGATACTAACTAATTGATTTGTGATTCTTCTAGTGATGAGGAAGATTCAGCTTCTGCACATTCAACAAGCACTAACCGTGGAAAACCTCAAGGTCCTCAACCTCCCCTGTTAGTCAATGGCTCTTCACCCAAAAATCCGTCACCTAGGTATTTGATTGCCGGACTGAGTTGTAAATATTTGCCTTTGAAGAAATATATTAATTATGTCTAAAATTGAAGGTCTGGTGGACTGGTTGATTATGATGATGATGAAGATGACGAGGATTATAGGCCGCCTCCAAAAAAGATGACAGATTCGACTGATGAAGACGAAGGACTGACAGAGTTCACATTGAAACGCAAACTAGCTCCAAAAGAGGAGACTGAGGCAAAAAGGTTACAACTCTCTCCAAAAGGCTTAAAACCGAGAGCTGCCTTTTGCTCCTCTACTTTAAAGGAGGGGGGACTAACTACTAAGAAACTAGCGACCGGAAACACTCCTCCGAGTGTAAACCAAAATTCCATTGTACCAAATCCCGAGCTGGGGCTCATAGGCTCATCTGAAAATGCAGAAGTGGCAAGACTCACTGGCAAAGAAGAAGTGTGTTCTAAAAGCTGTAATGACGGTATGGATGATTCTGCTGATAATAGAAATCTTGGAGACGAGTGCCCTTTGTTATCACCAAAGTCCTCGCCAGAAATGACCGTGAAAGGATCTTGAATCATTCGAATGAGAAATTTTTGCAGTTTGACATGCTTGAAACTTCCACATGGTGGAGTCGGTCCACACATCGCCAAATTCTCCCAAGGACTCAACCAAACAGCACGAGAACGAGGGAGACATCAAACGGGAAACCCCTCGATACTGGGAGAGCATACTGTACAGTACTGTCGCAAGGATGCAGAGGACTTGCCTGTAAGCTTTTCCTTATAATTTAAGTTTTTGGGCAATTTCAGCTGAGTAATTGTCGTCGATGTAAGACTAGCACCAATTACGGCCTTTTGGTAATACTACATCTTGCTCGATTCTTTCTGCTTCAACTGTGATGTTCGTACATCGATAGTCTGCATTATATGTGATAGAGATAGGGAAAGCAATCCTGTCTTTGCATGGTCTATGTAAACTAGGGAAAATATTTAGGGACCTTGTCGAGGCCGAATTTTGTGTTTAAATGTGATTGTATCTAACTAGTAAGCAAATGTACATTATTTTATATTCAGAGGAAAACTATGTTCTGATCAGCCGTTGGATGCGTCTCTGATGATAGCAGTTGAGAGTTTTTCCTAGTTGATGTCGATGAAATCGATTGTTGATCGATAAAGATTTTCTTGGTGAAGGAACTATTTGTTTATGATGTACATTGAAGAGTTAGAACATCATTCGATTAAAATTAGGTCATAAATTTTGAGGGATTATATCTACCTGTTCCTTTTATAATGTTTGCTGTTAAAAAATAAACTTTGCTTCGGTTTGGAATTCTTGATATAGTTTAATTTCCGATTCTTCCCCTGGAAGGAAGATAAGATGCGTCCATCTTTTCACTGCAATTTTCTTTCAGCAAGTCTTAATTATAATGCATATTTGTGTATAGTTTTTTTTCCCTTGCGTCTACCCTTATTAAATTGATCCAAATCAATCAACTTCTACTTAAAAGAATAATATTTTCCACAATGATATGGTGTAGTTTAATAAAAATAAAAATAAAAATAAAAATAAAAATAAAATAATACTCGTACAAAGATTAAAATGAATGGTATTACAGACCGACAAAATGGGTATTTTGAGAAATTTTCTGAAAGACCATTTTGTCATATTGAAGAAGAAAAGTAGCAGAAGATAATGCAAATTATTAATGTCATTACCATCATATCTAAACCGAAAAATCCATTTAGCATCCCGTTCAATAGAATTGACCCAGATCCATCTTTCAATTCCACAAAAAAACTTAGTAGTATTTTATTTAATTACTCAAAATCTCATATTCAATCAAAACGTGGGTCAGATTCAAGGAGATCGCCACGAACCTCGCATCCAACTACCACATGTCGTCTTCCCAGTTGTCAGTCTTCTCCTAACAAATACTCTAAGCCCACTTCCATTTCATTGAGTTTTCTTTTCCTAGGAAAATATTTGAATTTAAACAATAAAGAGAGAGAGAGAGAGAAGCAGAAATGTTTGGGAGGAATAATTTGGAGAGTGGATCATTTCTTGATGAACTGAAGAAATTTGAGAAGGATGTATTCTTTGATCTGGGCCACCCTCTCCTCAACCGCATTGCTGACTGCTTTGTCCGAGCAGCTGGGGTAAATATCTATCATCTATTTGTATGTATAAATTATAATACACATACATACGCCAAATAAAACCCACTATCACGTGCGTTGCACGTCCTATCTTTCGTCTATTTTCACTATACACGTGCACAATATCAGCCATATCTACTTGCACGTGTGCATGCATATGTGCTTTGTTTCGTCCATTTGCTGCATGCTATCATGCATGCATCTGCGTGGTTATATTCAACTAGATGGTATATACCGAGTAATTAAAATCCATTATGTATAGCAAAATTAATTGTATGATTTTTTTTTAATTTTTTTTTTTTTTAGCGATGCACGTGTAATTACGTTTGTCTGGTTGAATTACTGCAGATTGGGGCAGTTCAAGCTTTATCAAAGGAAGCATATTTCACTGCTGTAGAAGGTTGAAAATTTTCCTCTTTTTTTTTTTTTTTCCATCCTTTGATATAAGATTTCCCAATACTCTGTTTTTTTTTTAGCTTTTGATGTATGATATGGCTCATCAGGTTGCAATGAAAACGACGTCGCATCTCGCAAGAAGGCACAAACTTTACCGGGCCTTAGAGGTAACAGAAATTAATTCAACTTTGGAAATTTAATAATATATAGTTTGTATTAGAAATGCAATGGGATTTACATTAGAGGATGATGATTGATTTTTTTGGGTCTATTTATATAGTGGCCTCATTGCTTTCTTGCTATTTTTTTCCCCATGAGATTGCTTTGGCTCAAGTTTTTTACACTAATTTAATTTCATGATACATTTTCTTATACTTCTTGTCTACATGCAGGGGAAACTAGCCAAAAATCAGTTGAGGCATTGGTGAGTCTAAATATCTCGCAATGTGAATTCTTCTAAATTTGAATTTCTGTAATCAATTGTTTTATTAAATTCTTTTTGTAGAATTTAGCAATCATATTAGCAGCAAAATGGAAAATTCCAATTTATTTACTGATAAACAATTTTTAGATCATAATTAATGCTTTGATCTGCAATATATATGGTGTAGGTGAAGAGGACTGGGAAGGAATGTCTGCAATGGGGTAAGAATAAGATAGCATGAATTTCATCTCTCCTTCTCTGCTTAAGAAAAATATATGGTAGTATTTCATTAAAACATACTCCATATAATTTTGAAAATTTTTGGAGCAGAAATGGATTGATTGAATATTTCAATTTGAACGTATCAAAATCCTTTCATTTGGATTTCCTTCTGTTCAATTCCTATTTGATTATAATGTAACATTAGTTTATATATGGGCTATGGATAACTCATAACCATAGGAAGAATGAGGTAATGCAGGTATGGTAGCGGGAGTTTACTCAGGGCTCACCTACGGCTTCAAAGAGGCTAGGGCTGTCCACGACTGGGTACGTATATATATATATATCTATATAGTTTTTTTGGTAAAAATTCATATCATAAAAAAAAAAAAAAAGGAGTTCAGAATGAAGATCAATACGATAGCACGACATATATATAACTTGTTTTGAAATTCTCATTGATTCTGATCTCATCGATCGATCGAATGCAGAAGAACAGCGCATTGGCCGGGGCCCTCACCGGAGGCGCGCTGGCGATGACGCTAGACAATAACTCTCATGAAAAGATCGTGCAGTGTGTTGTAACAGGAGCTGCCATATCCACTGCTGCAAATCTTCTTGCAGGGGTATTATAGTCTTTTCAACTCACATAATTCTTCCCGTTCTTCTTCCCTATATAGGACTATATTTTATTTATTATAATTATTTTGTACTCCTTATTCTAAGTGATTGTTTAAGATTTAATACAGTTCAAGCTTGTTTAAATTGCACCAATTATTGATCGAGAATTATTCCTATGTCGTATAATTTTTATTAAGATGAAGCTCTAACCAACTTTAATCACGCAGACAAATATGTTAATATGAATTGGGGTTGACTGCCGTTCATTGAGTAAAGCTAATTATAGACTTAGTATTAACTACTGCATTGAACACGTGATCTCTTGATTTGGATATGTGTTCCTTTTATTGACTTTAATGTAACGTTGAAAATTGTTTGCAATTCATCTCTAAGACTGAAAATGCCTTTTCATATATAAAATTTGGGCTTCTCGAATCAGATTACTCAGATTAGAAATTTTGACATCTCCACGTTACTCGTATATCTTGACGGTTCAGATCATCTATCACAATATTAATTATATGTTATTATACTTAGAAATATTTTATAGCCTATGAAATAATCAATCATAATAATATATTACAGTATTAGCTAAAAGATTGAAATTAAATGCTAAAGAATAAGTACATCCTAATTGGATGTAATCAACCCAAATTAACAATTATAAAAGTAAACTAAACTAGAGGAAATTAAAATTAAAGGAAAAAATTGAGAATTTTTTTTTAATAAAACATGAGTGAGACACCAAAAAATGGAATAATCGGGATTGTGAGTGGCCAAGCGGAATCTTGGAGTTGTCTGAGTCAGCAGTGGGGCACATCAAGTTTCACTAGCGGTTGGTTTTTGTATCGAAAAATTGTGCACCATTCATTCTTTATTTAAGTATCACCAACACATGCAACTTAATTAAGTGTAGATTGATGATATATAATAAGTTTTGATGGATTTGGGAGGAGAATTAATGAAATGTTCTTACTCTAAAATGTAGCAAGCATATAATATATGGTAATATTGGTATCCATCCATTCAACTTAAGTGCTATGCTCTTCATCTTTTTTTTTTGTCCCTTAAAATGCAGTCAACAATTACAGAATTGTCAACCCCTTTAATAAATTATGAAAGCAGCTCTAAACTCCCTCCCCACCCAACCAACCACCCAGCCACCTCTCTCTCTCTCTCTCCCATTAAGATAATGGAAGTGGGTAAGGATATCTTTTTCTAGAAAGATGAATGCAGGGTCCAAAAGCCAACCTCATGCCTCAAACTCATCTTTTGCAGGTCAACTTTTATTGCTATAATTCCGAGCTTTTTTTGCATGCCCAAATTATTCCAAATTTTCTTCCTTTTCGCTTTATTTAAACTTGTAAAGTTGCACTTGGATGATTAATCAAATAATTTGAAAGATGAATGGATGCTTAAGATTGCTAGGATAAGATCATTATGAAACGAATAAATTACATTAATTACACTTCTTGAATACCATTCCTTCAAATTTTACATGACAGTAAATTCTTAATCAAATCCCAAAATGAGTATCTTCTTTTCGGGAAGATTTTACACAAGTTGGTAAGCTCACAACCTTTTTTTGGTAATACTAGCAGAGAGATTACGTGCGTTGCACGCATAACATCTTGTTTAAGATAATTAATTTATTATAAATAATAATATATTTGAAAAAAATAAAGTTGTTATTGTTGGTCCATAGACGGATACCTTGGTGTAGAGAGGGGGTGAATACACCAAGGTTTAAAAACTTTTCCAATTAAAACTCTTTTGAGTGAGCTGGCTGTGTTCGATCCAGCTAGAAGGCAGCTTGATCGACACAGCTGGCTGTGTGCGGAATGTGGTGGGTTTTGAAAAGTCCGTCTGTTACTTCAAATATATTGCAAAACTTTGTTTCTCTTTTCAGTTAGTCAGTTTATGCAGCTTGAAAGAATGCTTATGATGAGTTAGCTGGATACATAAACAAAACAGTAAATAACAAAGCTATTTAACGTGGTTCGGAGAAACTACTCCTACGTCCACGACCAGAAAATCATTTGGTAACCCACTAAGGATACCACTGACTTTACGCGCAGTCAGCAAGAGTTGCAGCTCAGTTCCTCGAGCTGGACACAAGTTTACGCGTACTGTATCAAAACGTAACCAACTGTTTATGGGCACAGCTGAAGCCTAACCTGTAGTTTACGGGTACTACAGAACCAACACTCGACTTACGCGCTTCAAGCAAGCGTACCTTTACCTAACCTTTTCTGGGTAGAAGGGTTTGAGTTTGAGTTTTCCAACTATGAACGAGTTCTTACAATGAAGAAAAAGGAGTATGATGAACTCGTTCAAACTAGGCTTAAGATAGGAAGAATTTTATGCCTAGATACTAATGGGAAACAGCTTCAGCCTGAGAATGAATAAGAACTCAGAAGGATATAAGCTGCTGGATCTTGAAGCTTTTCTGAGAGATCTTGATCTTTTGGTTAGACTTCTTTCTCTGTTGATCTCTCTTGTATATTCTCTCTCACGTCTCCATTATGATGATGAAGAAGACTCATATTTATAGGGAGATATTAGAACTAGCCGTTCTGAATCTCTACCTAACTTCTGACAAGTTGGTCTTGTATTCTTCCTTGATTTTCTCGTAAAGCAATCCTATGTCTGACTTCTAGGTGCTGAGGTGTCGAATTCCTGAAGGTCCAGGTCAGCTCTGACTTTATCTCAAGTTGACTTCGACTTCTTTGTCTTTGGTGACTACGAGAGCCTTGAACTCTGCTGGGTCTCTGACGCTGAGCTGGGTCTTGGACTCTGCTGGGTCTTTGACGCTGAGTTGAGTTACCATACAAGCTGGGTCTTTCTCACAGCTATGTCTGGATAAACTTGATCGTCTTGAATCTGAATAACGTTGCTGATCACTCGACTTTGCTTGCCCTGCTGTGTACTCAGCTTGGTCAGCTGAGTCTTTCTTTTGTGTTGTGATTTTATACAGCTCTGCAGGGTCTCTCTATTGAGTTAGCTCTAATTACTCAGCTGATTCTAACTCAGCTGATCTTCTGCTGTCTTCAGCATCTTTACCTGTAAACTTAGAAACTCTATAAGCTCAAACAGGTGAGCTGGAAAAACACTTAGGCTTGCGCAATCATCTACTCAGTTGGGGTCAGCTGGGTTTTGGTATCAAATCAAAACTCTATTAATTTTCCCAACAGTTATATTATTAATTTTGACTATTAACTTCCAAATTATTAGCAAGTAGGTGTAAAGAGTACATATTAGAATAAGTAAATCTATCTATAATTTAAACATATATTCTATAATATGTATAATTTTAATTACACCAAAAATCACATCTTTTACACCAAATTGTAAATTAATTTTTATCGTCTTTTATGAAGTGTTTTAAAAGCTATGAAATTTATTTATCAATCACTAATTTTTATACTCCCTTCATAAACTAAAAATACTTCATAATTGATTTCGATAACAAAAAATAATAATTATTAGATTTTAGATAAAAAAAAAGTTGCATTTAAGATAATATATATTTATCAAAGAAAAATATGTCAGTGATCATTTGTGAGCATCATTACGTTTAGCCCACATCAACGTTTTCTTTTTAATTTTTCATATTATTTTTATTTTAGTACTTGAGAAATTATAATGAAGATTGTCAATAGATCAAAGTCCATTTTTTGAAGCATAATGACACCAATCATACTTGATTCCATTCAAATTTATCATCTAATGTAATGTTATGCTTTAAAGCTATAGAATTAATTTATCAATCACTAATTTTTCGACTCTTTTTCATAATAACCATAAAACATAAAAACAATTCATAATAAAATTAAATAATAAATCTAAGTTAAAAAAACAAATTACACAAAAATACAAAATTTCAGCACAATAAATAATCTCGAATTATCAAACTTTATGTTATCTTTTCTCTTTCATTTTTGAGTAATAGAACATGTAAGACTATATTATTAATTAATTAATTAAGTTGAGTTCTAGTAGGAGTACTAGGACTATATTATTAATTTTTTATGTTTGTAATAAATTAATTATAGATTTACACTATTGCCATTAAAATAAATATAATAACAAGGCTATATTAGGCAAACCCAATTTTGTAAGAATCCGTTCTTTTATAATAGGTATAGACCTATATTATTAATTTATTATGTTTGTAATAAATTAATTATAGATTTACACAATTGCCATTAAAATAAATATAATAATAAGGATATATTAGGCAAATCCAATTTTGTAAGAATCCGCCCTTTTATAATAGGCATAGAATAATCTTAATTTGGGTCCATTTTTTTTTTTTTTGAGAGAATTACAAAGTTATATATATAATATCAAATAAAGCATTACACAACCATAATATAGATGAGACCTCTACGTACCCTATACAAAGGTGGGATTATTACACCACACGTAGGCGAGACCACTACACCACCAAATAAGACATCTCACTAAGAAGAGACTTGTGATACTTCAGCTAGCCATTTGAGTTATGCCTCGAATCTGGGTCCAATTTATTGACTTATAACATGCATGATTCCAAGTTTTAAACTAGTATAATTTTGTCTTCTTTTTTTTTTTAAATATTTCAATCACTACAGCACGTCACCACTACCGTCAAGCTATTATTTTATGTGGTTTATTTCACGCTGCACAACGTATAATCAATGCACTATTTTAAATTTTAATCATATTCGGTTTAGTATGTACAAAGTATAAATTGAGTTTCAAATCGATTATAGTGCACCGAGAGTAAAATTTAGAGATTGATTAATTATAACATTATGTCAAATGTAATGAAAATACACTCCTACTAATTATTATACTGCGTGACACGCATGTATATATGCCTACATGAAATTGTTCGTATACAAACAAGTTTTAGTGTAGAAACTAGGAACTAATTTAGAACATTAATTTTTAGATCTAGACTAATGATTTTCTCATAATCTATGATTGTCATAAAAAAAAAGCATTATTTTATTTACATCCAATTCAAAAGAACTCTGAACTCTATTGCATCCATCTGTATAGAGTATACTATTTGCATCTTTCCTTTGTGAGCTCATGTGGAATTTAACAAACTTTTGACCTGTTTATATCACAAATAAGACAAAGCCAAATTGTTTACTACTTTTCAATTTATTTTCTAATTAATTTACTCTCTTAACCTACTGCGCCCATGTTTGACATCGAAATCGAAACAACGATTTTTGCACTAAACCGACACAATTTCAATAAAGAAGTTGTACTATATACAAATGTGAATTGGCACTTATTGCAAAGGTCAACCATATTGCCATAAGCACATGATTGCAATTTTCACAAATCCATTATTTCTCTTCTTTCAATTTCTTAGAATTAAATAGTCAAAGCAAATCATAAAGCATCAATAAAGACAGATTTTCCAAGCCTACTCAATACAGTTGAAATCAATTGTGAAGATTCAAAGAAAATAAAAGCATTAATTAATTAATTAATTAAAGTAAGACAAGAACAAGTCAAATTTGCTCTTTTAGCATCCTATAAATGTGGCCAAACATCACACTTCTACCTCACCACACTCACTTCCATGGCTTCTTCACCACCACTTCTCCTCCTCCTCCTCATCTCCGCCGCCCTCCGCCTCTCTACCGCCGCGACACCCTACCCCAAAGAAGCCCTCCCCACCAAATCCGGCTACTTAACCGTCAACTCCACCACCGGCTCAGCCATTTTCTACACATACTACGAAGCTCAAACACCTCCCAAAAAAACACCAATTTCCCAAACTCCAATCTTGATCTGGCTCCAAGGCGGGCCGGGCTGCTCCTCGATGCTCGCAAACTTACGTGAGCTCGGCCCGTGGCTCGTAAACCAAGACGTAAAGCTCGAGCCCAATCCAAGCCCTTGGAACAAGATCTTCGGCCTACTTTTTCTAGACAACCCCATTGGCTCGGGGTTCAGCATAGCTGCTACACCCGATGAAATACCGCATAACCAAAACGACGTCGTTAAACACCTTTTCACCGCAATCAAGAAATTCATATCCCTCGACAAGTCTTTCAAAACTAGGCCCATCTACCTCACCGGAGAGAGCTACGCCGGCAAATATCTCCCCGCTTTAGGCTCCTACATTCTAAAGAAAAACGCAATATTGCCTCACGGAGAGAGAGTGAATTTCGCCGGCGTAGCCATCGGAAACGGCCTGACCGATCCCGAGATCCAAGTCCAAGACCATGCCATCACGGCCTTCCATTTGGGACTGATCAATGAAAAGCAAAGGTCCCTTTTGGAGAAACTGCAGCTCAAAACTGTTGAATTAATCAAGAACCGAAAATGGAAGGAAGCATCGGATGCACGAGCAAATGTGTTGGCCACACTCACGAACATGAGCGGCCTCGCCACGCTCTACGACGTGAGGAGGCTGACCCCGTACCCGAACAAGGTGGTGGCCGGATTCCTGAACAACGTAGAGGTGAAGAGGGTGCTGGGTGTGAAGGATAACATTACTTTCTCACTCTGCAGCAGCGCCGTCGCAGACGCAATGCACGAGGATATAATGAAGAGTGTGAGGCCAATGATGGAGTTTTTGGTGAAGAGGACTAGAGTCCTGCTCTATCAGGGGCAGGCTGACTTGAGAGACGGCGTCGTTTCGACGTCGTCGTGGGTGAAGGAGATGAAGTGGGAGGGGATCAAAGGGTTCTTGGAGGCCGAGAGTGAGGTGTGGAGGGTGGATGGGTTGCTAGCAGGGTATGTTCAAAAGTGGGAGAGATTTAGCAATGTTGTGGTGTTGAATGCAGGGCATCTTGTTCCGACTGATCAGCCTTTGAATTCTCAAATTATGATCCAAGATTGGGTTTTGGAGAAGGGGTTGTTTGGTGCTACACAAGATGGCGATGAGCTTTGATTTTAGAGGAAAAAAAAAAAAGATATGGTCAACTTATTTGACCCATTTTTAGGTTTTGGGATTGTTGAATAGATTGCATGTGTAAAGGCTTTTTTTTAGTTTGTTATGAATAATAAAGTTGGATAAATGATCGCATATTTTGGTTTTGGTTTTAGTTGTCCTAATTGGTGGAGTCACCAGTAGAGGTGTTCACCCGACCCGAAACCGCCGGTTCCGGCCCGGAACCGGAACCGTGGTCAATGGTTTTCGGCCCGGAATCGCGGTCAACGGGCCGGTTCCGACCCGGAACCGTGTTTGGGACGGGCCGGTTCCGGTTCCAAGGGCTAGGAACCGTGAACCGGCAGTTCCACTTTTTTTTTCTTAAAAAATATGTTTTGTGTTATCCATGTTAATTATATCCTAAAACAAGCAATAATGACAATTAGAATGCTAAATGGAACGAAAAAATGTCAAAAATAAAAATAAAAATAAGGTTCGAGGTTGAACCGGCGGTTCTGGTTCGGAACCGTCGAATCGTGTGAACCTCCGGTTCAACCGCCTAGGATTTTGCACCCATTTGAAATTCAAAATGGATGGCTAGGATTTCATCTTGTGATCCAATGGCTATGATTCAAAGTTTTCCCCCCATTTCCTCCCACTTTCAACTATAAATACCTCCTTACCCACAACCATTTCTTCACACCAATTACTCTCTTCTCTTCTCTTACTCTCTTCTCTTACTCTCTAAGTTATTCATTCTTTTCAGTTTTCATTGTTCTATTTTCTAGCTCTTACTCTCTTAGTCTCTTAGTAGTTATAGCAAAAATGTCTTCCTCCAACCCTAGTAAGGGTAAGGAAAAGGCAGTCGAAAATATTCGTGGTAGTGGTAACCCTCCTCGTCATCCTCGTGGTGTTGTCATTCGAGAACGAGAAGCGTTCCAGGATGACTACTACGAAGATGATGATACTTCTTCCACTCCCACTCCCACAAGCCAGAATCCTCAATACCGGAGGGTCCCCACTCGCCGCCAACGTGAAGAAATGGAGAACCAGCAGATGGCCGAATATGTTGCTGCCTTTGCTGCTCACCAGATTGAAGCGGATAGGCTACTTGCTGAAAGCCTATATGTTGCCGACCTCGAAGTGGAGATGAATCTGCCCCACCAAATGCATCCTCCCCGCACTATGCAGTCGTCCCCCTTTCACGAAGAGGCAATCAACTTGGATGAGGATGACGAAATGGACGAGCAAGAGGACGGCGGAATGGCTGCCGACAAGGGCCGTCGTACCAGAAAGTCGAAGCTGCAGGCCAAAAAAAAAGAAGGAAGGATCCGAAGTGTTCTCACTATGGTTCAAAAAGGTAACACTACCTTGTGTCGAATGAGAAACTCCAATTGTAATGCGTGCTGCAATTTCTGCGACCAGCAGTACGAGCATAAGAAAGGAAATGGGTATGGCACTTAAAACCGCCATATACTCAAACACAAGCCGAATGATCAAGAAAAAGGTACACAACAAGAAACTCAAACTCAACTAAACTTCACGCAAGGTAATGAACTCACTTTATTTAAGTATAATGATATAGTAGCTAGAGAAGTGATGACTAAGTTTGTTGTTACTGAATCTCTTGCTTTCCAATTTGCCGATAGCATGCGTTTTGAAAATTTCATGAAAAAAAGCATATAATCCGCAAGCTAAGAAAATCTCACGAAGTACCATGACTAGGACAATTGCTAAATTATCTATTAGATATAAAAAAGCATTAAGAGACATGTTTGCTAAGCTGCCATATAGAGTCTCTGTTTGTTCTGATATTTGGTCATGTGCTTGGCAACAAAATTCATATCTTGGAATGACTGTGCATTGGATTGATCCGAATTGGTGTATGAACAAACGCTTACTTTGTTTTAGGAAGTTTAATTGTGCTCATAATGCTGCAAACATTGCTCTTTGCATTATAAAAGTGTTGAATCAATTTAGATTAACCTCTAAGATTTTTTCAATCGGTTTTGATAATGCATCTGCTAATACTGCAAGTGTGCCTGCTCTAATTGCTGCATGTAATCCAACTCTAAGAGGAAAATATTTTCATACTAGATGCATATGTCACATACTAAATTTATGTGTGCAAGATGGATTAAAGCAATTAGAAGGTTCAATTACGCCTATTAGAAAATGTGTTGCCATGTTAAGGGATAAAGCTAAGCTACACAGAAATTGGCTAAAATTTTGTAAGCAAAAAAACTGGAAAAAGTAAGAGTTTAACATTGATGTATGCACTAGATGGAGCTCTACTTATGAAATGTTGGCAGCAACTTCTGAATATAAGGATTTATTATGTGATTTCTTTTCAACTGAGGTTAGCAACATGTTCTTATTACCTTCTTATTGGGATGAATGCTCAGGTCTGATTGCACTCTTAAAAGTTTTTGAAACTGCAACTAAAGATTTATTTGGAGTTTATTATCCTACTTCATGTCGTGTACTATATCATTGTGTTGTTATCGTTCTTCAATTCTTAATATGCAGTACTAACCCAAGGTTGCAGGATTCTATAACTATGATAGTCATTATATGGTTGAAATATTTTACTTATATTCCCGATGTCTTTTTGATTGCAAAATGTTTAGATCCCTCTATGAAATTGGAAGGGGTTTGTGGTCTATTAGACTTGTATTACAATTATCTTCGTGAAATGACATTTGGAGGTGGGGGGTGAGCGTGGTGAAGACTCTTTTGAATTGCCTAATATTGCATCTGTTAAAACTTCTCTAGATACGACATTGAGGGGTCTTTTTCAAGAATATGAATCTAAGTATTCGGATAGAGGGTCATCATCTAGGCCTAGTCAAAGACCAAGAAGCTCTTTTAATCTAGGAATAGATTCTAGTTCTGTAGCTGCATAAAGACTTCAAAGTTTCTTTCAAAATCAGGGCACGAGTAGTAATATAAGCAGTGAACTTGATATCTATCTTAGCGAACCCAAAAGTACAGATTTAGCAGGTGAATGGCCAAATGATGTTGATGTTTTGCAATGGTGGTCGAGGAGGCAAAACTAATACCCGATTTTAGCAATGATGGCGAGGGAGATCTTAGCCGTTCCGGCATCAACAGTCTCGGTGGAACAAGCTTTCAGTGTTGGAGGCTACGTGCTCGATGAAAGAAGATCTGTGATGACGCCAAGAAACCTAGAAGCTCAAGTTTTACTCAAAGATTATACATTGGCCGAAATGCGTGAACACGAAAATAATTGGGATGAAATATTTGCGGAGTATCCCATAAGCACAACCGAGGCCGAAAGCACAGACACCAACTCTATAGCCACTACTGAAACCGATGAATTTGAAGATGATTGAGACTTTGACGCCGACATCAACGGGTAGTCCTAAATAATTTTAGACGAGTACTCTTTTTCCTTACTTGATATTTTTCCCATTGGGTTTTCGCCAAGAAGGTTTTAACGAGGCTCGGCCCTTGAGTTTTCAAACTTTGTAAATTCCAAGGGTTTTAGGATTTCGAGTTTTAAATAATAATATATTTCCATTTGTAATTGATTACACATTGTTATAAATGAAGACATATATTATTCTATTTCGATCTTATACATTACATTGATGATTTATGTGTTTCATTTCAATAATAAAAAAAAAAAACGGTTCGGGCCCTAAACCGGCAGTTCCGGCCCCAAAACCGGAACCGTCCAATACGGGCCGATTCCAACCCGGAACCGTGGTATGTGGCGGGCCGGTTCCAGTTCCAATTTCTCCGAACCGGAACCGGCGGTTTCAGGCCCGGTTCCGAACCGGAACCGGCCCGTGAACACCTCTAGTCACCAGCTCATATGGTGCTGGTTGACTCAATTCAAACAAATCCTTAACTAGCTGATCTTTTGTTGTGATAGGATTTTGGGATGTAATAGTACAATGCACGTATAATATTTCATTTATCATATTTTTACCTTTTTATTACGTACAAAATAATAGTATACATTTTGTTTTTAAAGATTAATAAAATTTCTAATAGTATAACTATTAATTATTCACGAACAAAATATTTTCAAGTACATGTACAAAGACAATAGACCAAAAACGAAACCATTCTAGTCTACCATTTCGCGACCTTTAAAATTTCTTGTAATGTTTGTTAAAAAAAAAAAACGAAACCATTCTAGATATTATTAATTGCGAATCAAACATACCTTATAACGATTAAGCAACCTAATTTATTTGATTTAATGTATTTTTCTTTGTTGGACATTATTTAAAGAATTGATATGAATTGAATTTGAGTTTATCAATTAAGTGCTCGTTTGGTTTGAGTAGAGGAATGGAAAGGGAATGGAATCAGGTAGAGTGGGGGAATGGTAACAATAAGTGTTATTTTTATTGGGTGTTTGGTTCAACAATGGAAAGAAATCACCTTGTGAAATGATTGTGGAGAGGAAATGATTTTATTACTGCGCTCTAGTTTGGAGGGTAACATTTTGGGGGATTGGATTACCCTTAAGTAAGAGTAATTGTTAACCCACTACCCAAACCAAACAAGGAATAATGGATTCCATGCCTAAAAAACGTTGAACCAAACATGAGCTAAATTCCAAAAGCATTAACAAAAAATCACTGAAAATTGAGAGTCGGTCGGAGAAGGCATGCATCCCCAATTCCTCTGATTGAAGAAGCAACAGGAGCCGATGTAGTTCATCAGACGGCAAACGGAATTCAAGGTTGGTTCGACTCTCTTTTCTTTTCCTTTTTTTATTATTATTATTTTTTTTCAATTTTCTCTTCCATTAGAATCTAGGGTTAATTGCATATTATTTGTATTATAGGCTAAATAACTCAATATGTTTCGAGCATAGCTGAACTCCTTTATTTTGCATTTTGGGTTTTAATTGAAGCCCAAGCCAGAGCCCAGGCCCACAAATATATGTAACGGTAAAACTATCTCTGTTTTTTTAACAAACGCATTCCGCCTTTTTCGCTTTCTCGCCAGACTTCTAGGTCGGGGGATTTATAAGGTGATGTGGATTTTCTCCATCATTCTCTCTCTCTAACTTTCCCAAACCCAGATCTGGGTCCGCCACCTTCCGCCCCGACACCGGTGCATCTCCCTCTACTTACTCAAGCCGGCGATGAATCTCTCTTGTCTTCTTCAAAGTGGAACTATTTACTGATTTTTTGTTGTTGCAAATGACGAAGAAATTCATGTACCAATCAATTTGGTTGTTGATTGTGAATTAGGAGTGTGGATGATTGTTAAGAACTATTTACTGAATTTTGCGGATTGGGGCGGCTGGCAGCTGCAATGGCGGCGAGGCATGGCCTTAACGAAGAACACTGGATGCAAGGGGTTAGGGGCTGTTGGTGGGGATGATGATTATTTGGATTTATAGGTTTTCTTTTATTTTATTTTTTTGGCATAGAAACTGCCACCTCAAAAAAAGAAGTTAAATCCACGTAAGCTTCCGGCGTGCCACATCGCATTTTTTCGCCGGAAAATTGAAACTATAATATAATTGTGAAAAATGATATAGTTTGACCATTTAATTAAAATTTTGAATAGTTTAAAATACAATTGTGAAAGTGTGAATAGTTTAACTATTTTTTTGAAAATTATCCTAAATAAAAATACAGTTGTCCAATTTTTTTAAGACAAGGGGATAGATCTAAATAAATTTAACTCCAAAAATATTTAAATATCCAACACTTTGGCTCATAATTTTATCATTGCACACATCCTAGAACTCAACGCGACGTCACTGAATTCCTACTAGTGGCCAAAATCCGAGAACCCCTCACCAAACAGGGTACAACCTTTATTCAGAAATTTATAATGCTGTACTCCTTCCGTTCAAAGTTAATGTGGTTCAACTAATATTTTATACTATCTCATAACAAATCAAATGTGAATCACACTTTTAGAAGACAGAGAGAGTATATTTTTTAAAATAATTTCTTACACATAATGAGATACATGAGGTAAACTAGCTCTCAACTAGATTGTGATTTCGTTGATTCACTAATACCAACTCTATATAGAAAAAACAAAAAAAAAAATATTATCGTAAAAGATTACGTCATATTATCACTGTTTATAACAAAATTGGAGCTTCTTTTGTCTCATAGGTGACAGCCGATAGGAATTCCTTTCTATATATGATATTTGAATTGGGTGCAAAAAAGAGGGGAAAAGGTAAAGGGGATGTGCAAGTTTGTAGTGTGAGAGGTTGAGATTTAACATGGAGTTGTGCGTATTTATTTATAGTGATGAAATTAATTTCTATCAATAATTTAGTTGGGGTTATAGAGGGTAAAATAGTATTTGTATTATTATTTTAATTAATGAGAGGCTATAAAGAGAGAAAAAATGGCTATGTTTAAAATCACCCTTCTTTTGCACTTGAGATTTTAATTGAAGCCCAAGCAAGGGCCCAGCCCAGGCCCACAAATACACACTTAATTGGCTAAGATTAAATCAAAACGAATAGGAAAAGATTATATAGCAACAATTATTGAATCAGACATACAACAACAACGATCGACCTAGACAAATATCTTGGTAGTGATGGTGGTGCACGCGGCCGCAGCCGAGCATTGAGTTGGCGGCTAATTTCGGTTGACAACTAGCAGCTCAGGTGCAGCGTGGACTGTGAAAACTTCAGTATAGGCCACGAGATGAACAAGGTAAAAGAGGAAAAAATGTAAAGGACTCATTTTTCTGACATGTCATGTCTGTTTTTCTCGATCATTTTGACTTATTATCAATTGTTTTTTGTTTTTAGTTTTATATTCAAACAATTAACTTTTCGTAGTTGAGTCATTATTAAAAAAAGAATATCAAATATCATTAAAATAAAAATTAAAGATAACATTAATTTTTTTAACATATATACTTTCTTGTAGTGCTTGTTGTAGACTGAAAGAAATACCGAACTCCTTTCGAAATGTATGAAATTATTATGTCATGGAGATCTTGCAATAAATGTTTTGACTGGCAATTTAAGGATAAATTCAAACACACACAAGACTAAGACAATATTGTACAATTTAAGTCTTGATTAATTTTGCACTAGGTTGACTGGACTTTTGGGCTCGATCGTAGGCTTTGGAGTTGAGGTGGCGCGATTTTATTGATTTTTAAATATTGATATATATCAATATCAAGATTTGACTTGTTGCCAAATAAATAGATATAATATTGTCTTAGTCTTCTGTGTGTTTGAATTTTTCCTTAAATTACCACTCGACATTTATTCAAGACGTTCTAGCGGGACTCAAGGCGTTCTTCGTCAAAATTATCTCTAAACAATATTTTATCCGGAAACAAGGCGGAAGTCTTCCACATCAATGTTATAAAGCTTAAAGATCAAGTTTAAAGAGATCAAGGAGGCATATTTCTCCATCAATCAAAGACTATTTGAAGATCATTCGAAGATCAATTTGAAGAGAAGAATCTGAGTATCAAATGGAGATTGAATCCGCATATATATATATATATATATATATATATATATATATATATCAATTCAAAATTTTTATATATTTTATGCAAACTTGTGTTTATTGGATTAAATACGATATTTTGTGTTTTACGGTTGTAAACTATTATCTGTGATTAGAAATAAAAAATTTAATAAAATTTAGAACGTATGGGAAAAGAAAATTCATTTTTGTGACAAGAAAACATTTGCATTAGTTAATATGATGCGCAATTAAATTCTTAATAAATTAGTAATTAAACGAATTATTTGTTGTAAATATTTTATAGATATACATCATATGAGTATTGATTAAGTAATTAATCCTAAAACCTAGCTCTCTATCATTATAAATAGAGGCCTTTGATCCCCATATTGTATACACTTTGAATACATCTGAATATACAAAATTCTTATTCTCTTCTATATTCTCTATTCTTTCTCTAGTTTATAACACGTTATCTGCACAAGTCTCTAGCCCAGAGTCTCTAACCAATTGATGAATTAGATTGGAGGTATGCCCTAGGAAAGAATCGTGTCTTTCTGACGAGGTACATATATATTTTCATAAATTCAAATACATTTTAATTAGAATTTCTTCATGCAGGTCATATTCTGTTTATTATTTTTGAATTATTATGATATAATAATCGTTGTTTCCGAAGAAATACAAAATTTATGAATAATCTTAAAGATTATCTATTGATGCTATTGAAGAGTACAAGTAATATTTCTGAAGAATATTACATGCTTTTAAAGAGCAATTAAATACTTGGATAATATATGATTATCCCTGATTTTTGTGCTTATATATTGCACAAATGACAAATGGTTCATGAAGAGCTTGTATCATTTTGATACTAAATTAACAATAGAAAATCTCAGTGTTGGGAAAATTATAAGAGTTTTGATTTGATACCAAAATCCAACTGACCTCAACCGAGTAGATGATTGCGCAAGCCTGAGTAGTTTTCCAGCTCGCTTGTTTGAGCATATAGATTTTCTAAGTTTACAGGTGAAGCCGTTGAAGACAGCAGGAGATCCAGCTGAAGGATCAGCTGAGTAAAAGATCAGCTGAGTTAGGATCAAGCTGAGTGTGAAGCACAACTGATACAACAAAGCTATCACAGCAAAGAAGATACAGAAGAGAAGCCCAGCAGAACTGTACAGAGATTACAGCTGACAAGAGAAGAAAGACTCAGCTGACCAAGTTGAGTACACAACAGGACAAATCAAGTCGAGTGGTCTAATGTAATGTTATCTAGATTTGAGACTATCAAGTTGATCAAGACACAGCTGTATGAAAGAACCAGATCGTATGATGACTCAGCTCAGCGTCAAGACTCAAGACCCAACAGAGTTCAAAACTCAGCTCAGCGTCAAAGACCCAGCAGAGTTCAAGACACAGCTCAGAGTCAACAACACAGCAGAGTCAAAGACAACTTGAGAAAAAGTCAGAGCTGACCTGAACCAACAGGAACTCGACACCTAAGCACCTAGAAGTCAGATCTAGGCCTGCTATACGTGGAAAACCCGGATGAAGACAAGACCTATTTGTCAGAAGTTAGGTAGAGATTCAGAACGGCTCTTTCCAATGCCTAGTTCTAATCTCTCCCTATAAATATGAGTCTTCTCCATCAACAGAAGTAAGAGAGAACAAGAGACGAGAGAATAACATACTACACAGAACGAAGACTACTCAAGTCAAGATCAAGCTATCTCTCTGAAAAGCTTTAAGATCCAGCAGTCTGCATTCTCCAGAGTTCTTATTCATTCTCAGGCTGCTGATACTCTCTCCCACTAGAATCTAGGCATATAATCCTTCCTATCATAAGACTAGTTTGAACGAGTTCATCATACTCATATGTTCTTTATTGTAAGAACTCGTTCATAGTTGGAAAACCCCAAAACCCAAACCATTCACCCCAGAAAAGGTTAGGTTAATGTTTGCTTGTTCGAAGCGGTTAATTCGAGTGTCAGGTTCTGTAGTACCCGTAAAGTACAGATTAGGCTTCAGCTGTGCCCGTAAACAGACTGGTCAAGTTTTGATACAGTACGCGTAAACTTGTATTCAGCTCGAGGAACTGAGCTGCAACGCTTGCTGAATGCGAGTAAAGTCAGTGGTATCCTTAGTGGATTACCAGAAGGTTTCTGGTCGTGGACATAGGAGTAGTTTCTCCGAACCACGTTAAACTGATTTGTTCTTTATTGCTTTATTTATGCATACAGCTGATTGTCATAAGCATAATTTTCAAGTTGCATAAATTGACTAACTGAAAAGAGAAACAAAGCTTTGCAATATATTTGAAGTTACAGACGGACTTTCCAAAACCCACCATATTCCGCACACACATAGTCAGCTGTGTTTATCCAGCTGTCTCCCAGCTTGGTCGAACACAGCCAGCTCACTCTAAAGAGTTTTAATTGAAAAAGTTTTTAACCTTGGTGTATTCACCCCCCCTCTATACCAAGGTATCTGTCTTGGGACCATCACTCAGTAAGTCAAACAGAAACTTACTAAGTTTAGTGATATCCGCTACAATGGATACTGCATTGAGACAAGATTAGTTCATATATTGTTGGTTGAGAACCTAATGTTTCTCATCTACGAACTTTTGATTTCAAGTTTCAATTACACACCCACAACATACAAAAGATGGGTTCCCAACAAAAGGTTGGAATGTATGTTGGATTAAATATTCACGTGATGAACTTGAAGTTCAACAAGTTATTACTGCCAAATGAGTGATCAAATCTCATATACATATTGTATATGCCCCAAAAAGAATTGAAGTTCCTCGTGAATTAAATAAATTCGATGATACTATTTAAGGCCATAAGCGTGAGAGATATATTGGTGCTAAATATAAAGATCCGCGGAATACAAAATTGAATAGAGAAATTATATCACTCCATCAATCTCCTAAAGAGGATCGTCCTGAAGACAAAAATTCCAGTGCATATGCACGTGCACCAAAGATCAAAATACTGGGATTACAGAACAACCAGTAAAGAAAATATCATTGAGAAATGATAAAAATCTGGTTGATTGAAAATGCCATGATTCTGTGAATTAAAGAGAAACGAGCAATAGAAAAATATTATCATTGTCGACAATATTTTTCCCTAGATAAAATTGCTTATATCAATTTGATGATACACTGGATCCAGAATCAAAGAACTCCAAGATTTAGGCAGAGATCCTAAATTGATTTTGATTAGATATATTTTCCTAATATGGCCACTTTCCGTTATTTAATATCTATCGCAGTAATGGATATCATGGATCCACATATTGGTTTGATCATTGTACATGAATATATATGAAAGTTCCTAATGGACTCAAAATTTCTAGGAAAGAGAAATATAAATTCATAACAAGTGTGAATTAATCATTCTGAAGTAAGGATATGCGAATAATGATATATGTACTTGTGTATTTATCAATAAGTCTTTGAATAACTTTTATTTATATTGATGAAAGAGCCAACTCATACATAAAGGTAGAGTTTGGAATGGAGGACTTAGCTAAATTTAAGTATTGACTCGATATGAAGATCGAACATCTCATCTCCTAAAGGAGCATATTATTATTACACCAGTCAACCTACTTGAAAAGGTTGTAGAGATATTGATTTTTATTATAAATCACATCTAGTTAGACCTTAATGATTGTCTCTTCACTTGACTTGAAGTGAATATAGAAGATAAAGATTATATTATGGGGCCAGAAGTTCCATACTTTGAGTGCTAAGAGCATTATTCTATCAAATATGATATTTAAAGTAAACTTGTTAGCAAGATTTAATGCTCTCATAAGGAGACATTGAAATGATATTGAGCATATCATTCGTTATCTTGAAGGTTAAAATGACCTTAGTCAATTTTATGAAAGAGATTGAAATTCACATTGGTGGCTACTAGGATATTGGTTGTTTATCTCATCCCATGATTTAATATCTCAAATTGGTGTAATGATATGAGATATATCCCCCACTATTCTCTATGAGAATAATTCAACTTGTGTTGCACAAATGAGTTCTAGAAGAACTATGGCCACAAAAGTTTGTTTAGTGATAAACTTGTAGATTAATTTATTCACTAAATCTCCTCCTAATCTATATACGAAATTGCATTTAGTAGTGAAATATGTTGACTTTGAAGAATATTATCTTCAGGGGGAGTGAGAAACTTCTACAGATTTATGAAGATTGGGCCATGAAGATTATTTTGAGTAATCCTAAGGTGGTGTTTGGTTTGGTGGATGAGATATATAAGATTGATAGCATATGATATGATTATAAGATTGATTAATAATCCACCCAAGCTTGAGGTGATAAATTATGACCCATTTGAATGATTGAAGTACGTGCCGCTTATTTATCACATGCCTATCATTCAAACCAAATATATGATTATGTAGGATTATCTTATCAATCACCCTTTATCAAGCAAACCAAACACCCCCTAAAGGCCAAATGATTGTACTCGTATTTTTTTCCCTTACTAAATTTTTCTCCCGATGGATTTTCTTAGTCAAGGTTTTTAGCGAGACAACTAATGCAACACATGAGTAAGTGTATGTCATGTAATATTTTTCCTCTATCGAGTTTTTTTTTCCACAGAGTTTTTCTGAAGAGGTTTTTAACGAGGCATGCACATCACAATAATAAATCAAATGTGAAGTGTTATACTTGTATCATTGTTTCAACGGAGACTCGCTTGAGTGACAATTTGGCGGGCTTATTCACGAAGGCATCGTCGACGTCAATATTAAAAAAAAGTTGGTACACAAGATCGGCATGCAACGACTCAAAGATTACAATGATCAAGTTCAAGCGGAGCAGTTGTACTCTTTTTCCTTCGATCATGTTTTGTCCCACTGGATTTTCCTGGCAAGGTTTTAATGAGGCAACATTTGTTTTAGGGTTGATCACTTAAGGGAGAGTGTTGTAAATATTTTATAGATATACATCATATGAGTGTTGACAAAATAATTAACCCTAAAACCTAGCTCTCTACCATTATAAATAAAGGCATTTAGTCATCATATTGTACAAACTTTGAATACATCTGAATATACAAAATTCTTATTCTCTTCTATATTCTCTCTTCTCTCTCTAGTTCATAACATTATTCTAGTTCTTCATTGAGAATCAAAGTATGAAGTGATAAATTTTTTCAAATATTCGTTTTAACGAATTTGGCTTCAACACACCTCAAACTAGAGATGAAGCTCAGCCCACAAATTTTATCCAAAAATTAGGCGTACGTAATTTAATACGTTTTATTTATTCGTACAATTTGGAGATTATTCGATCATCCTCAGTCTTTCCACACTAGATACAGTTTAGGAATTCAGATTTTTCTTTATTTTAATTTGGTGATGACCAATCGTTTTATTAATTCATCTTTTCAACATCCGTTTCGTGTAAACTTAGACCATGACTTATCATCGTGACTTAGATAGATATTAGTCGATCGATTGTTAACCCATATGTATAGAGGAAGATGATATAATAAAAATCATTCTCCAATCAAAAATAGAAACAAATTAATTAATTTAGCTCTGCATTAATTTTCTTAAAAATTAATTAACCAGGTCGGCGGTCAAGTTAGCCCATCTAAAATACATACGGTCAAGTCATAGGATGATAAATTTAATGATGGAGGGATAATATTTATATATGTCTGCCATCTAGACATCTAGATTAGTCAACAGGAAAAAAAAAAAAAAGTTGAAAAAACAGAGAAGACTTTATTTATGAAAAAGATATTATATCGCGCGTTGATCAAGTTATTATATTATATACTACTTCAAAAAAAGTTGAAAAACAGAGAAGATATAATATCGCGCGTTGATGAAGAAATATAAATTTGTTTTACTCATATATGATTCGATAGAAAAATACAGCTGATATAGTTTATGAAAAATCTCAGTATCTCGCAAACAAAAACAAAATCACACATTTTTCTAGGGAGAAAAAACTTTTATAAATCAATTAGAATCAGGAATTACAATGTTCCGCCACCTAATTTTTCCTTCAGTCCATTGATCCAATTGATATTTTTTATGTTATTTAATTATTAAATGTTAATATAACAAATGTTATATCTAAACCGGCAATATATAATTAAATATAACATGAAAATATGGATTAAATAAATAAAGAGTTTGAAAAGGTCATGTTACTAAAACAAATGACAATTCAAGTCAACAAAAAAAGAAAACAAATGATTATTGGCTTAATTTATAGAGAATAATTTATTTCTTCGAGCTCACCAGTAGGCTTGAAGCATATTCTCATCGTTAATTTATTTGATCTCGTAAGATATATTACACCTCTATTAATATGCAATAACCCTTGAAAATAATTTTAATATAAACATTCAACGGATAAATTTGACCAAAATATTCTTGAATAATTTCTTCGTGTTCAAATGATGATTTTTATCGAAGTGAAAAACAATGTCAACATCTCGATCAGAAGAAGGTTAGTGATTAATTCATTATTCGCATGTTAATTGATGTAAATTTTAGGATTTGTTATGATCGAATTTTTGGAGATTTTTAATGCATTAGGTGATTTTAGGGTATTTCGTGTTCTTAGTTGTCATGTGGCTTGAAGCATATTCTCATCGTTAATTTATTTGATCTTGTAAAATATATTACACCTCTATTAATATGCAATAACCCTTGAAAATAATTTTAATATAAACATTCAAAGGATAAATTTGACCAAAATATTCTTGAATAATTTCTTCGTGTTCAAATGATGATTTTTAATCACAGTCTCTGTCTAGAAAGAAGGGAATAAATAAAAAGGATAAAAAGTCGTAGGAAAAAATCATTAAATATTTCATCAAAAATCACAATTCTAACCCTGTCTTCACTTATAAATAGGGCGTTTATTTCTCAAATAAAACACAACTCAATTAGCTCTTCTTCTTCTTCTCTATTTTTACAAATTACTACTTCAATTTCTTGAAAAGAAAAGAAGTACTATATCAGTTATGGGTGTGATTGTTGAGGAGCAAGAATTCACTTGTTCAATCCCACCAACTAGATTGTTCAAAGCATATATTCTTGATTCACACAACCTTTTGCCCAAGATTTTGCCTACTGTTTTCAAGAGCATTAAAATCACAGAGGGCAATGGAGGAGCAGGATCTATTATGGTGATTACTTTCCAGGAAGGTAATGCAATTTTGTTATGTAAAAATTTGTATAAGTTATTCATTATGAAGTTATTCTGAGTAGTATGTTGCTATAGGGGGCAACACCATGACCGTGAAGCACAAAATTGAAGAAGTCGATGAGGCAAATCACGTGTACAAGTTTAAAGTGATCGAAGGTGATGTTATGGGTGACGATTTTGAGTCTGTCTTGACCGTGATCAAAATTGAAGCCGGTCCGAATGGCGGTTCGACTTATAAAACCATCACCGAATACCACACCAAAGGTGATAACCACAATGCCATACAAGAGAAGATCAAGAAAGGAAAAGAGGGCGTTAAGGCATTCCTCCAAACTGTTGAGGCTCATCTCCACTCAAACCCTAATGAATACAAATAAATGAAAAAAAAATTAAGAATAGAAATTGCCTTTTGGTATTTTCAAGAAATAAAAATAAATAATGTGTGTGCCGTTCACTCGTTTCTTGGTGTGCTTTTTTTTTCTTAATTGTAATTTAAAAATAATTAATTTCCGGATGTATTGTCCTTTTCACATATGTATTTTGAATTAAAAAAATGTTCAATTAAGGTTTGGGGTGTTAATGTTGTATTTTGGTATTAAATTGGTCAATGCACATGTTGTGATTCAATTTGTGAGTACACTTTTTTCTCTCTAGTTTTCTTTTATTGGACTTCTGTGTTCTATTTTTATTATAAGATCATTTCCTGAAAAGTCAATTCTCTTAGTCATAGTACTCATATCTTTAATCAACCCCACAAAACATATTATACTTTTAATGTGCTTTTATTTTACGTTTTAACAAATATATATATATATATATATATTTATACGAATTTTATAACGAACAACTGTTAAAGATTTCTTAAAACTTTCCTTCAAAAAAATGATTTCATAAAACTTATCATGAATAGTCATATTTTCCTTTTTCAAAGATTTTTTTTCTTTTTTTGAAAGGAGAAATAGGGGAATTCTATTATACATTATTAAAATAATCTCATGTAAGAAGTGGATGTAGTGTGTGTACATGTATAATAGAATTTCTCGGAGAAATATATAACTAAACCAAATCCAAACAAACAATATTCCTAGACTAAGAAGGAAAATCTGACTTCCCAAAAAATCATTATATATTGGTTTTCGATTGCAAACTTAGCAAAGACAGAGTGGTTTGCATCAGGTTGAGCATGTGAGACATCGACAAGGAAATTGCGCCTCGCATTGGTTTTCAAAGATTAATCACACAATTCATGCCAAGAAATGTTAATCTTCATCTACGTTAGGTAATAGGAGTGATTAAAATAATACTAACGTTTACTTTTATTTCATATTTTCTATTTTGCTAAACGGCTGATTTTATACTTTTCGTGTAAATCTAGCCCTTGACTTCCGGATGGGATCCTATGTCTTCAACTTTGGGTCCCATCTCTTCTTTCTCAGTATAATTTAAATATTTTAAAACTATTTATTTGAAAATAAAATTTTAGTAATATATAATGGACCTTAATTAACATTTATTATAAAAAATGGAATTTAAAAATTACATACCCTAATTTTGGTTTATTAAATTTGAATTTGGAATAAAGACAAAGTACCAGTCTAAATCTAGATTAGTCTTGATTCTAGAAGCTTGATGAATATATATATGTGGAAATCCTCAAAGAAAATTGAAGCAAGGCAAAATTATTCCAGTCCAGTTTGATCCGCAGTTTATTATTTATCCAATTATTTTGAATTAAAGGGGCAAATACTTTATTTGACATTAAATTATCAATCTAAGTACCCTCATTTTACGAAAAAATTGCTAAAGATAATATATATATAAATACTATATATATATATATATAAATACTATATATATAACTTTTGTAATAATGATGCAAGAAAATTCACATGTTTGTCCCTCTCTCTCAAACACGGTGTTGGGAAAATTCTAAGTGTTTTGATTTGATATCAAAATCCAATTGACCCCAACCTAATAAATGATTGCTTAAAACCAAGTTGTTTCCAGCTCAAAGAAACCTAGTAAACGTTTGTTGTAGTACGCGTAAACTACAACCAGCTCAAAGAAATCGAGTTGTAAGCAGACTGGCTGCTCATAAAGCCAGTGAATCCAAGGTTAAAAGATTGGCCAATTTATCTTGTCTGTGGACGTATAGTTTCTCTCCGAACCACGTTACTTCTTGGTGTTCTTTACTGCTTTCTCTTATATCTCTTTATCTGCAGAACTAACCAAATCATCCAGCATGTCATTTGTTTAAAGTGAATATGTTTTGGCTGCGTAACCCAGCCAGCTGGCTTTTACCAAAGTGCATGCAGCTTGATTAACTGAAAAACTAAATTCTAAAGTTTCAAGCTGAATTTTTCTAAGTAACAAACGAGTAAGTTTTCAAGCCATCACATTCCGCACAGTCAGCTGAGTTATCAGTCCAGCTGACCATCTTACAAAGAAGTCAGTAGGATTCATAACTGTCAATTTTTTTTTCTTGCAAAAGTTTTTATATCTCGGTGCAATCATTCTCCTATACCAAGAACCGAACCGGCGGTTCTCGGTTCCACCCCAAGGGAACCGGAACCGAACTGCCGACCACTTCAGTTTCGATTCCAAACCAAAATATCAAGTTTCGGTTCGGTTCGGTTTTGACGGTTCCAAACCGGAACCGCATGTTTGCGGTTCAATTTTTTTTCATTTTTTTGCTACTTTTTCATGTTTAATTGTAATTTTGTACATTCTAACGTAACATTTAGGTAAAATAAATATGAATTGTAACATAAATATAGATAAAAACGTAAAAAAAAAAGGAGGAACCGGCGGTTCGGAACCGAAACCGAAATCGAATCCGAATCCGAATCATAACCAAACCGCCGTCGATGCGGTTCTCAATTCCGAACCGGAACCAGCGGTTCGGTTCCGATTCCGGAACCGCCAGTTTCGGTTCGGTTTCAGTTCGGTTCTGGCGGTTCCGATTTTTTTGGCCACCTCTAGTGCCTTCTACTTCGAAGATCCGGTAAGTAGCCATTTGTACATTTTCTTCTCCAACTCTCTGGATTATGTTCGTTTTCTTTACATTATTTGGGGTCATGTTCGTTTTCTTTACATTATTTGGGGTTATAGTTATTTTTTATTTTTTATTTTTTTTAAAAACAATACACATTGTACAAATTAACTAGTATAAATTACTAACATAACTCATACTTTAATGAAACTTGAACCAAAACCTCTCGTTAAGGAGAAACTTTGGTGCCTCTATGCTAGGCCTCATTGGAGGGTTTATAGTTATTATGTAAATTATAATTTGTAATTTAAGAACTATAGGGATAAAATAGTACAAATACAATTATTTTATTTTATATTTTGAATAGGAGCTATAAAGAGTAAAATGTGGGGCTATAAGCTCTGGATGGGAAAACATACCAAAAAATCGATATACCGCCCCTACCGTACCGAAAAAATATCGAAAATACTGAATTTACGGTATACCGCAGTTTTCGGTACGATAACGGTATGAATTTTAGTGATACCGCGATATACCATAGAATACCGATACCGCGATAGATAGCGATATATTCGATATATACCGATAGTCTAGTATATACCGGCGCTCGGTATGCTACGGTATATATCGTACCAGTATAAGGTGAAATTAATAATAATTATTATAATGCACAAATAATAAAAACAAGACCCCATAACCCATAGCCCCATTCAATTGTTGCCTAGCCCTAAATTTCACTCGCCCCGCCCGCGGCCCACTCCATTCTCCACATCTATTAGAGCACCCACAATGGGAGACCTACTTTTGGGTAGGTCTCCCAATATTTTAGCATACTTTATGCACTTTTTGTGGGACCTCAATGATTGAGAGACCGGTCTCTAAATCGGTCACAATGGGACAGGTCTCTCACCCCGGTCTCTGACCTAGGTCTCTCATTATTTTAATTATATTTTAATATTATTTCTATGTTTTAAATTTATTTTGAATAATAAAAATAATTATAATTATAATACCATATTGTATTGAAATATTGGAAAATTAAACCTGAAAATTAAACATGATTTTTTTTTAATTTTAAGTTTTATTTTTTTTAATAATAAAAATAATTATAATTAAAATACCATATTGTATTGAAATATTGGAAAATTAAACCTAAAAATTAAACATGAAATATTTTTTTTAATTTTAAGTTTTATATTTTTTTAATAATAAAAATAATTATAATTAAAATACCATATTGTATTGAAATATTAAAAAATTAAACCTGAAAATTAAACATGAAAAATTAAACATGAAATATATATATATTTTTTTATTAAACATGAAATAAAAAAATAATAAAATATTAGCAACCCAGGTCGGTTGCTCGGTCGCTAACCCGACCTGGGTTGCGACCTATGCGGTCACTACAATGGGGAGGGACCGGGGGTAGGTCTCTTGTGGCGGTCGCTGGCCAATCGACCGGGCCGAGCGACCGCCATTGTGCATGCTCTTATGGGTGCTCCGTCTCCACCCACAATTCACCGTTGAATAATCAAGTTTTCGTCTGATTTCTGAAGTCGAGTCGCTGCTTAGCCTCCTCCTCGTCTGCAAAGTCCAACCTTGCCATCTCACTTACGGTAAGTTTCGCCTTTGTTTTAATTCCTTGCCTACACTAGAATAAATTTGATGTTCGTTGCTCATTTTGAATAATTGTCTGCAAATTTTATGTTTTATGTCTGCTGTAGAAGGAAACTTTTACCTCACTTTTGTTGTTGTGTTCTTGTTCTATCTAATCATTCTTTTACTCTCTTGATTAATTTGCTCAATGGTTTGATTAACCGACTGCTCCTTTTCTTTTATTTTTCCAGAATGGAGTCTGACTTACTTCCAAGTTCATTTCAAACTCTTCTGCACAAATTTTTGAAATAAAAAATAGGTATACGCCATACTGGAAGTACGATTATTTCGGTATACCGTAAAAATACGATATACCGGATTTTGGTATGGTATACGAAAGAGACGGTACAATAACGGTATGTAAATGTTCTATATCGAAACTGCGGTATACCGATGTCCGGTATACCGAACCTTATGGTATGGTAACGGTATGCGATTTGGTCATACCACACTTTTTGGTACGGCAGTATACCATCTCATTGAATTTGTCATATTACTCGGCGCGGCTATTAAGAAGAAGGATAAAAAAGATAGAAAGTGAGTAGGTCCATCACTTTTAAAGAATTAATTATTTCATTTTTTGAAATGAAATAAAATAAATGAGACAGTTCAATAAAAAAAGAAGACAACTTAAACGGCAAGAGTAATATCTTACATTAGTAGTTTCTGAATATCGAAAACAAACTTGCAATGGTCAAAATACATGTTGGTTTCTAAAACCCTAGCCCATGGGGTAGAGCCCAATAGGAAAGTTAACCACAATAAATTTTCCATGTATTAAATGTTAATAATAATAATAATAATAAAAAGCTTAAATTGAGGATTTAAGATAAATAAGAATACTAAAAGATTATTTTGCACAATCAATTTTATTTGACCAATTAATTAGTTGGCCAAATAAATAGTTTTGTTTTTATTAAAAAATAATTTTGAGCAATTATTAAGATGTCTATATTAATTTGTTTAATTTGATAAATTATTAAGAAATATATGAATAAAAAATACTTAAAATGAGAATTTAAGATAAATAAGAGTAATGAATGGAAAACGCGCCACGTAGGATCCTAAATTAAAGGGAGAGCTCGAATGCGTAATCATTTTAATAATATATACAGATGCAGTAACCCTTGAAAATATTTTTAATGTAAATACCCACCGGATAAACTTGACTAAAATATTATTAAATAATTATCTTCGTGATTCAAATGATGATTTCGCATCGTAGTTTTCTAGAAAGAAGAGAATAAATGAAATGAAGGATGAAAAGTCATAGGAAAAATTGATTAAAAATTTCATCAAAAAATTACAATTCTAACCCTGTCTTCACTTATAAATAGGGCGTTTATTTCTCAAATAAAACACAACTCAATTAATTTGCTCCTCTTCTTCTTCTTCTCTATTTTTACAAATTATAATTTCAATTTCTTGAAAAACAAATTATATCAATTATGGGTGTGATTGTTGAGGAGCAAGAATTCACTTGTTCAATCCCACCAACTAGATTGTTCAAAGCATATATTCTTGATTCACACAACCTTTTGCCCAAGATTTTGCCTACTGTTTTCAAGAGCATTAAAATCACAGAGGGCAATGGAGGAGCAGGATCTATTATGGTGATTACTTTCCAGGAAGGTAATGCAATTTTGTTATGTAAAAATTTGTATAAGTTATTCATTATGAAGTTATTCTGAGTAGTATGTTGCTATAGGGGGCAACACCATGACCGTGAAGCACAAAATTGAAGAAGTCGATGAGGCAAATCACGTGTACAAGTTTAAAGTGATCGAAGGTGATGTTATGGGTGACGATTTTGAGTCTGTCTTGACCGTGATCAAAATTGAAGCCGGTCCGAATGGCGGTTCGACTTATAAAACCATCACCGAATACCACACCAAAGGTGATAACCACAATGCCATACAAGAGAAGATCAAGAAAGGAAAAGAGGGCGTTAAGGCATTCCTCCAAACTGTTGAGGCTCATCTCCACTCAAACCCTAATGAATACAAATAAATGAAAAACAAATTAAGAGTAGAAATTGCCTTTTGGTAATTTCAAGAAATAAAAATAAATAATGTGTGTGTAGTTCACTGGTGTGTGTGCGTGTGTGTGTGTTTTATTGTAATTTTAAAAATAAATAAATTTCCGGATGTACTGTCCTTTTCACTTCTGTATTTTGGCTGAATGACAAAATGTTTAATTAAAGTTTGGAGTGTTATCGTAGTATTTTCGTATTAAATTGGTTAATACACCATATATCATGATTCAATTTGTGAATACGATTCTCTCTCTCTCTCTTATTCTTTTATTGGACTATGTTGTTTTTATTTATTTATTTATATAAATTAGCAATTAAATTTAAAAACGCGTCACAATGGATTCGAACTCAAGATCTTTGGTTTCGGACATTGACCACTCTATCGTTAGGCCAACACACATGCACATACATTGAACGTTGTTTTATTTTATAATACCCCATTTGAATCAAGTCCTGAAACAATTAATTCTATATAACTCATATCTTTAATCAACCCCACAAAATATACATTTTAATGTGCTTTTATTTTAAGTTTTAACGAAAAAATAAAAGATTATATTTTCAAGGAAATTGTATACCGAACAACTTATAATCAAGATGAATAGTCATATGTTCCTTTCAAACAATTAATCTTCTTCTGCGTTAGGACTGACTAAAAAAATAATGCTTATTATTCTATTTTTCTGACTGCTGATTTATGCTTTTCGTGTAAATCTAGTCTTTGACTTGAATACAGCAACTTATATTCGTCACATGTATATAAAATTGGTCAAGATAAGATATTGCACTTCATTTTCTTTTGTTGTATATTAAATTCTTTTATTTCTTTCTTTCTTTATTCTTCTTCTTCTTCTTATATTTTTTATTTTGTTTTTGATTAATTAATTGGAAGTAAACATTATTAATTTCATTGAAGCTTTAAAGAAATTCTTTTAATTTCTGATTATCGAAAACAAATTTGTAATGTTCCTAAACAAAAAACAAAAACAAATATGTAATAGTCGTAATGCTTATTTCTTTCTAACACCCTAAGGCCCATGGGGGTAGGGCCTATTAAGAAAGTTAACCACAATAAACCAATGTTATTGGATTATTCTAAGGATACTGTTAAACATAGCCAACTTTTCTCTCTTCATAACCCCATATTTAATAAATAATAAATATATTTATGAATGTACTAATTTACCCCTATAATTCAAATATTATTTTCTTGATAAATATAATTCTCTTCTCCATTGCTATAGCCACCAATTACGCAATCATCTGAGATGAACAGACAGAAATAGTCATGTCTTTTCCTCATTCCTCTCCTTATCTCTCTCCATTCTATGCACAGTTCAAAAATTCAATTTCTACTCTTTTTCGTTTCTCGCCCAAATCTATCCAATCAGCGGTTCCATTTGTCATCGCCCCAGTGATGATGAACGGTTCCAGGCAAAAGAATGAATTGGGTCTCTGACAATTGAAAGTGGGAGAAATAGTTTCCAAAAATTGAGAGAGATTGGAGTCTCTTGTATTAGGATAGAATCAATTACTGATTTCCACACTTCACACGTCTAAATAGCCCAAAGGAATCAATCTGCTGCCAAATCGCCTGAATGGGTTGCTGCAATGGACAATGAACTTCGTGCTTTCGTTACTAATTCCTCTTACGATGTAGTTCCTCGCCCACCGGATGAACACGTTGTGGGTTCTAAATGGGTGTTTCGCATAAAATTCAAATTTGATGATGATATTGAACGAACAAGGCGCGCTTAGTAGCTCTGGGTTTTACTCAGCTACCTGGTTTTGACTATGATTATACCTTCAGTCCCATAGTGAAAGCTTCTACTGTACGAATTGTTCTCTCTTTTGCTGTCATGAATAATTGGTCTCTTCATCAGTTGGATGTCAATAATGCTTTTCTTCATGGTCGTCTCGAGAAACCAGTTTATATGGAACAACCTCCGAGTTACATTGATCCTCGTTTCCCCAATCATGTTTGGCGCCTCAAGAAGGCGATCTATGGTCTTAAACAAGCGCCATTTGCTTGGTTTAAGCGTTTTAGTGACTTCTTGCTTAGCTTGGGTTTCTCATGCAATAAAGCTGACACATCTCTCTTCATTTTCCGCTAAGGTAGTCAAGTACTTTATATATATCTATATGTTGATGATATTATAATCACCGGAAACGACAACTCTTTGATCACTAGACTCATTTCTCGAATTCGTCAAGAATTCGCCATCAAGGATCTTGGCAAGCTAAATTATTTTTTTGGGCTTGAAGTCACATACACCGACTCTGGTCTCTTCTTAAGTCAATCAAAGTACGGCTGTGATATTCTTTTGTGTTCTAATTTGCTTGATGCAAAAAGCCAGACTCCACACCTTTACCTCCAAATAAAGATTTTCAAGTTGCTTGTGAACCATTCTCGGATCCCACTCTTTACCGATCTTTGGTGGGAGCTTTACAATATTTGACTGTCACTCGGCCCGATCTTTCATACGCTGTAAACACGGTTAGCCAATTTTAGGCTAATCCCACTTCTGACCATTTTTCGGCTGTCAAAAGAATTCTTCATTATATGTAAAAGGCACAATTGATTATGGCCTTCAATTTTCTCGAGGTACTTAAACTCTCTTCTGGGCTATTCTGATGTTGATTGGGACCGTTGTTTGGACAGCTGGCGTTCTACTCATGATTAATCCATATTCCTAGTTCCGAAATCTTGTTTCTTGGAGTGCTAAAAAGCAACCCACAGTTTCCCGTTCTAGTTGTGAGTCTGAGTATCGCGCCCTTGCTAATGCCGCTTCCGAGGTTATCTGGGTCACTCACCTTCTTCGGGAACTTCATGCTACTCCATCTGCATCACCTATCTTGTTGTGCGATAACAAAAGTGCTCTTTTCCTCAGCCAGAATCCGGTAGCTCACAAGCGAGCAAAACACATTGATATTGATTATCATTTTATTCGGGAGTTAGTTTGTGTTGGTCGCTTGTCTACTCAGTCTGTTCCTTCTAATCTTCAACTTGCCGACATTTTCACGAAGAGCCTTCCATGTCCGTTGTTTAAGTTCTTCCGTTCCAAGCTCTGCGTCGCACCTCACCCGCATCGCTTGGAGGGGGGTATTAGGATATATAGAATAAATTACTGATTCTACATGATTATGAATATCATTTGTATTTTGGTGTAGAATTGTATTTCCTTATTTATAGTTTCCTCTTGTATATGTACTATATATATATGTTCAATAATACACCAATATCCTCAATTGAGGCAAACTAAGTATCCTTACATCTTGTGTTGATTGTTTAGATAGAGAATTCTTTTTTGTTTTGGTTTCTTGAAGACAGGGAAAGGAGATTAGTGTTGCATCGGCCGTGGAGTAAAATTTCTCGGCTGGGGGTTATGGAATCTCTTATTTCTCTTTTATCAGATTTAAAAGAGGTGCTATAAGAATATAATAGTACATTCATAAATATATTTATTATTTATTAAATATGGAAGACTATAAAAAGAGAAAATGGGACTATATTTAAAATTATCCTTATTTTAAACTACTAGAAGTCTAGAATCCTTTGTTCCAATATTTCTATAATCCACAATTGTTCAACTATTAAATTTATTATTTTAATAACATTGTTATAGAAATCAAATTATATTGTAATATAATGAATTAAAATTAATATTTATTACAAAAAAGTTGAAGCTTAAGAAAGTTATATTATTAATTATGAAATTATAAACTCTAACAATAATTTATCAGCTAATTTTTAAATTAAATGCTAAAATTAATTATAAACCTTTTTTTAGTTGAAATTACTTATAAACCTTAATTGAGTGTAATAAATCGTAACTGACAATTATAAAAATAAATTAAAATACAAAGAGTTGAAATTAAAGGGAAAAGAAACTAAAAGAATTAAAATTGGAACATGGACGGGATAACAAAAGTAAGATAGAGGATTAAGTAGGTTTCGAAGATACCTAATTCTACTCGATGTTTTAACTGTGAGAGTGTGTGAAAGAGAGAAATCGTCTTTGTAACCGAGAGAGAGAGAGAGAGATCGCATTTTATAACCATCATTCAACATTTAATCTTACGATTATCATTTCCTAAGTTTTATAATCTTTTCCTGAAAAGTACCAAACGAAATCAGTTTTTGTCAATAAGTATTATTTGAACTTTTATAAAACAATACTTAAAATTATGATTATTTTCCCTAATTACGCATGCATCACTTTCCATTATAATCAGGGTTAATTTCAAAATAACACCACTTTTTATCATATTTGCAATTTTGATACGACTTTTGAATTGTTCAATCAAAATATCATCAATTACTAATAGCAAAATGGATTGTGAACACCACAGTCATCCCTAATCGTATGTGGCATTTTTAGATTTTTTTTCTTTCATATTTATCTAAAATATCAGTTTATATGTATCATTCAAACAAATTTTTGGCGTTTTTTACACTAATTCTAAATTTTGCCAAAGACGAATTCAGTGGATCAATTAGTTTGATAAAATAACATGGGACAACTCTTTTTAAATACCACACAATAAAAGAGAGAAGTTATTCACACTCATTTATAAGAGTAGGAGTTTTTCATACCAAAATGTGTTAAAATACTAAACTACCCTTACTAAACAAATAAAGGTTAAAGCAAATAAAAAAACAACTAAAAAACAAAAACTAAAACCCCTAATTCGGTCCCCCCCTCCCGACACCCCAACCCCACTCTTTCTCTCTCTTCAAACTTATCTCTCTCTCTCAACACGATACCACCACCGTGTGAACCAATCCTCGACCGCCTTGGCAGGCGGAAATCAATCGGAAGCCGACCATGATGAGGAGGAGACGGCGTCGGCCTCGTCGTCGGGCTGTGTGGAAAAAGAAGTAATCTCTAACGACCTGCCGGTTAGTGCCCTAAATTCCATTCAAAAATGTTTTTTTTTTTGAAAAATTATGCTTTCAAATTATGTGTTTATGCTCGTTAAATTGAAGTTGAGAGCAATGTATATGATTGTATGAGTATGGGTAGCATTATTTGTAAGATTTGTTGGTGAATTTTGGAGTCAAATGTTGGTAAAAGGGCTGCACTCGGTGGGTGTTCATATTCACACGATGGTGGTGTGAAGATGAACCACCGTGTGAAGCCACCGTGTGAAGCCATTTTGGCCTCGGTGGCTGCACTCGGTGGCTGCCGTGTGGTGGCATCACACGGTGGCTACACGACCGTGTGTTGCCACCGTGTGCTGTCCAGACCCTGTCAAATTTGATCATATTTTGTGTTTTTGTTTGGTTTGAGCACTCGATCATTGTTCTTATGGTTCGTATGTTTATATTGTAGCCCGGTCTTGAATGGATGAGGCCGACATTGCGCGGTGTTACTCAACTATTGAATCTCCACGTACGTGAGGCCGTATTCAAAGAGATAACTTCGGTGTTTCGGCATCTTACCAAGAATCCGAGACGGTATAAGCAGGTCTATGATGAATTTACCGCCGGATACGTTGGCCGTTTGATTAAAGTCAGGAGAAGAGGAAGTTCAAACGGTGATGGAAAGGTGATGGTGTCATACCCCCGGACGAGGCGTGGTTTCAAATTTGTGGGCAGACCCTCCGTTTCACTGCATGGGATTATGCGTGCATCACTGGGCTTAATTTTGGAAATTCTGAGTTTGATCCACATGGCAAACATCTCCTCCGGCCTACTAGTCTTTTCCACAGAATATTCAAAGGCCGCAGAATTTTGGTTAGTGAAATGCGTCGGAGGTTCATTGAGCATGAGTTAGGAAACGACATTGAAGACTATTGTAAGGTGGCGAATCTGCTGGTTTACTACCTCTTTCTCCTATGCCGGGACGACATGGAGGTCGAGACTTGGGCATGGGCATTAATTGAGGATTTCGACCGTTGGAACTCATTTTCTTGGGGTGCTTACACTTACGGAGGGCTGTGTCACTACATAAACAGCGCTGCCAAGAAGCCGAATCAGGAACGGAAGACAAGTTACCACTTTTACGGTCCCGTTTGGGTTTTACAGTTGTGGTCTTACGAGTGTATTCCTGACTTGGGTGCTTACTGTGGAAGCCGAGATGATGCCGTTACAGTGCCGCGTTGTTTAATGTGGACAACAAGGACCTTCAAAGTAGACTTTAGCACCTTCTTCGAGAGACGAGTACGTACATTTATTTTTATGATTTTATCTAATAAAGTTATTTACATGTTTAACATTTAATAATTACTTTTCTATGACTTTTTTTGCAGCGAGTGGTATATGCTATGATGCCGCATATGATTGAAGATACTCTTGAGCCTTACTGGTACAGTCTTGATAATATAGAGCATGTGCACTATGAACCACCGAAGAAAATAGCAAAAAGAAGGCGAAGAGACTGAGCCGGAGCCGAAAAAGAAGGGGAAGTTTAAGAAGATTGTGGCTGCCGTTGGAAATATCATTTCACCCTCCTCATCGGTACAAAAAGTTCCGAAACGACGCCGGCAGAATTCCCCACCAGCAGTAGACATATCTAAGACTGCAGAGCCGATCTACCAGGAGACACGGTCAGAGAGGGAGTGTTGTGTGTACGGACATCCTTGCCCCGACCATGTCCAGGACGGCAGTGATGACTACTTCGATCGCCGACTAAAGGCGGTCTTGTTTGACGAGTCCGAGACTGGCTTCTTTGCCAGATTATCTCGGAAGCTCTTTGGTCAGGTCGTGGACTACTTCGGTCCCAGACACAGGCGGTCTAGGAGTCCTCCACAGCAGTCTGATGGGAGCTACAGGAGGGCGTACGACCCGCCTCGTCAGTCTGCCTCAGTTAGTAGCGGTCACCGGAGGATGTCCGTCGACCCGCCTCGTCACTCAGCAGCTGCAACTCTACAGACTCACCGCCCCGGCGGCGAAGATCAGACACGGCTACTAGGACAATCATTTGACCTCGTTCCTGAGACGTTTGATCAAATTCCCCATCAGAGTGAGCCCATTCCCTACCAGTACGACCACCCTCAGTTTTGGGGCTATAGCAGCACTCCGCTGCATCAGTACAACCCTCCGGTATGGCAGTCTCCCATGTTTCAGCCAATGTGTTGGGACAGACAGCCTCCAGCCGAGCAGACCCCCCAGCAGCATTGGGCGGCAGAGGGTAGTAGTGCTCAGTTTCAGCATGAGCAGACCCCCCAGCAGCATTGGGCAGCAGAGGGTAGTAGTGCTCAGTTTCAGCACGAGCACACCCCCCAGCAGCATTGGGCAGCAGAGGGTAGTAGTGCTCAGTTTCAGCACGAGGCAGAGGGTAGTAGTGCTCAGTTTCAGCACGATCACACGGTGGGGCAGCAGCAGAGACGGTCTTCCTCACCCGTTGATATTAATTGGTCGTCCTCCAACTCCTCTTCTCACAATATTTTTGATGAGGAACTGGCCGAGCACGAAGAACAAGTGTTGGGTCGTCGGAAGATAAAGCCGGCTGCTGCTCTTTTGCCGCCTTATGTGGTTATGACTCCGGCAAACGTGAAGTTGTTGAGAAATTTGTACAAAAAGCATAGGAGGGCAGGGAATGATGCTGTCGTGGAGATTAAAGATCTGAAACTGGTAATCCCACAAGAACAGTTCGTTCGTGTCGAGGATCCGGAGAAGATGTTTTGGGCAGAGGTAACATTTCTTTTTTAGTTTAGTAAAATATTTTAATTTCATTTATATTTTTTAAACCGAAACTAATACATTAAAAAACATTGCAGGATATAGACTTGTACCTGCTGTACATGCGAAACAAGGTGAAACATGGAAGAATGACAGCAGATGGAGTTTGTCAGGCAACCACAATCTTGGCATCGACATTTTTCTATGTAAGTTTTAAATTATAACAAGTATTCCTATTTTTTTTTTGCACAATTCATTTAACAGTTGATGTTCTTAATAGAAAATGATGCATAATGCGTACGTGGAGTTGGAGGATTCAGACGAGCAGAGAGATCAGGCTAAAGAAAAAGGAAACAAGAAGAAAAAAGACAATCCTGTGAAACAATATCATCATTGGCGTGTACCAAACGCACTAGTGGAGATGGTTAATGGGACGGAAGACGTGTCTGCTACTTCTTGGTTTAATGCTAAACACGTAAGTTATTTAATTTGTAATTTTTTATATTCAAATATTATTTTAATAGATAAATATATTGAGTTCTTTATTCATTTTCCTGTTCAGGTTATCACGGTTTGCAATGTCGGGGGCAATCATTGGGTCACAATACGTATTCGTCTGCATGACTGGACTATTGAGTTGTACGACTCAACCATGCAGTGGCATAGAGATACTGTTGTTCGGGAAGGTCAACTTGAGTGTGTGACACACCTCTTACCTCGACTCTTGGAGGTAGCTCGTTATTGGGACCAAAATCCAAACAGGAAAAAAACCAAGGCACCGTTGAGGATAGTGAAGATGCCTGAGTCAGAGCAGTTCATCCAGACTGACGGAATAAACTGTGGCCCATACTCGTGTATGTATGTCGACCGTCTCATCAATGCAACTGCAAAAACCCAACATCGTGATGTATCAATCGGTGACGATTATGTGGCTTCCTATCGAAAATATATAGCAACTAGGATCTATTGGTTAGCAGTAGAGGGTCGTTTTTGGCTTTGAGCCCGATTGTAAACTTTTCCATGACTTGTTTGTACGTTAATATTTTTCATCTACTAGGATTTGATCTTGGAGTGACAATTTCTTATGAAGATATGAGTATGTTTTGTGCATAAATGAGGTGAAACAGGGAAAACATGTGATAGTACATGGAAAATTGTGGCCTCAGATCTGCACACGGTCGTGCTGCCACCGTGTGAACCACCGTGTGGTGCGACCGTGTGAACAATTAGGTCTCTTGACTGTTCACACGGTCGCACCACACGATAGTTCACACGGTGGTTCACACGGTGGCCACCACCGTGTGGTCCACCGTGTGGTGCGACCGTGTGAACAATCAAGCGGCCTAATTGTTCACACGGTCGAACCACACAGTGGACCACACGGTTGTTCACACGGTGGCTACCACCGTGCTCACGGTGGTGGCCTGCACCGTGTGCACAAGAACATTTCATTTAGGCCTCTTATCTTTTCACGTGTTATCGATTTAGATGTTTAGCGATTCTCTAATAGCTTATTTAAACATTTATAAACACTAAACACCTCAATCGAACGCGTACATATAACATTTGTGTAATTCACTAATGTAAGAGGTACTTTCTCAATAACAAGATGTCAAAGTATATTACAAATATCTTCCTAATCCAAGGATTATACACAATACATAATGGATTTCGTTCATGCAATCCTATAATGATACAAATAGACATATTTGTTCATAATAATCGTTCATACGCACTCAATAACACGTAAATTAGTGATTTGTCATGCATTTAATACAAAATTGATTGTGTTCTTGTGCACACGGTGCAGGACACCACCGTGTGAACCACCGTGTGGTTCGCCCGTGTGAACAATTAGGCCGCTTGATTGTTCACACGGTCGCACCACACGGTGGTGGCCACCGTGTGAACTATCGTGTGGTGCGACCGTGTGAACAATCAGGAGACCTAATTGTTCACACGGTCGCACCACACGGTGGTTCACACGGTGGCCGCACGACCGTGTGCAGATCTGAGGCCATAATTTTCCATGTACTATCACATGTTTTCCCTGTTTCACCTCATTTATGCACAAAAACATACTCATACAACTATGTTTACATTGTCCTCAAACAACTAACTAGCCACAACAATGAATATGTTTAGGTTTCGCGGTAGGGACATTTTCTCGCGTCATGATCATCAAGACGACAAATGCTACATTTCTTCTTCCGCCGGTGTCTTTGCCTCATTTGTTGACCTCCGTCCGTCTCTTCTGCATCTTCGGGGGGATTATTCAAATCAACACCAGCGATGGGAATGGATGTTGTACATTTTTTTCTGTTGTGCCCTCTTCCTTTACACCTACCGCAACCGAGTGACGGTGTTTACATTTTCAACTGCGGACCGTGCACGACTCGTCCTTGGACGGCCGGCCTGACGAACCTCCTCTATAGGGAGACAAACAACAGAGGAGATCTCCGGGGGCACAATCCACTCATCCGGATGTGGTATTGGACTAATGTGCTCTGCATAAGTTTCTCTGTAGCCGGCCTGCTTGAAATAACGACCGACAAAATCGTACACAGACAGTCCGTTACCTGCGCGCCTATTAGAGTAAGCAAATAAGCAAGTGTAATAAATGAACATCCAACATAAATTGTATAAGCAATGATCTGTAATAGCTAATAATTAAACGTATACCTAATAGCGGCAACAACATGACGACATGGAATCAAATCCAAATCGAACTCCCGACACGTACATGTACAGTTCCTAAGGTCAACCTGATAACGCATATTTTTTTCTTCAACTTTATAAATATGTGCGGTGGTGTTATCTCGAGCTTGAAGGCGGAGACCGTCTTGAACAGCTAAATTCAACTTCAAGAAAGTGTTCTCTGTCAACTCATGATCTCTCGATAAAGCTTCTGCCCGCTTCTCATCGAACCAATTCTCAAGAATTAAGCGATATAGCTCAATCATCGAGCATACGGGTAGACGCTTAGCCCACAACATACGAGAGTTCAAGCATTCGGCATAATTGGAGGTCAAGAAGTCATAGCGTCGTACCGGACACTTCGACCTAGCCCACCTCTCCCGTTCCCGACTTCGGCCGAGCCGTTCGTGCAGGCTCGTTGGGGCTTTCAACATGCAGTTTCGAGAACATCTCATCGAACTCTTCATGTCGATGGCAATATGCTGCGGTTTGAAAGATTGCGGCCACGTGCTTGCCGTATGGAACAAGATTTTTCTGAAGATGGTGAAAGCACAACCCATGGAAAGCATTCGGATAAACAACTCGAACAGCATTCTGAATGCTCTTATGTTGGTCACTCACGATCAGTAAATCATCTGGAGGATTGTAGCATCTGCGCAGGTTATAGAGAAAATATGTCCACCCCTCATCATTCTCTTTGGGACCGAGGCCAATTGCAAGAGGGAAGACATGGTTGTTGCCGTCCAACATGACGGCAACAAATAAAATTCCCCTGTTCTTTCCCTTGAGGTGGGTCCCATCTACAACAATCACCGGTCGAAGATACTTATCAAATGCTCGAATACTCTGACCGAGTGCAACAAACATGTGGCACAGCGAACCCTTGCTATTCATCTCCAAATCATAAACGGTCCCCGAATTGTACTGCTTCAACAAATATAGTATGACGGGAGCCTCTGATACGACGAGTCAAAGTCGCCGTACGTCCTCTGAATGGCTATGTTTCTCACCCGGAGAGCAAAACTGTATAGAATGTCAACCTCAAACATTCTACGCATCTCTGCAATCATCTCCTTTGGCCTCAGTGTGACCCCCTAGCCGGTCAATTTTTTGGCAAAATAGAACGCAGCAACCTCAGAAGTTACCGACCGTGCAACAACACGATTCAAGTCCTCGTGACATGTGTGATTCATGGTCAACTTAGTAATCCTCCAAATGGATGCACCCTCAACAGCATACACTCTGAAGTTGCAATTCTGTCTACCACTCTTGCAGAGAAACGTCATCCGTTTACCTGCGGAACGCTTACCTGTATACTGCAAAAAGTTCTCCAAGTGATACATTCCAATAGTGATCTTCAACTCTTCCTTCGATCGAAATAAGGCCCCCAATGCGAGTTCCCCACGTACAGGTGGAGGATGCTCGACCCAACCCAGAGTCCCCGCGCTCTCACGATCAGGAAATGGAATGATCTAATTATGCATTGCACGCATATGAGCAGGCTCGTATCCGGAATGATGGTCCGATGAGAAGTTCCGATTGCCCAAAACCCTATCCATTTGTGCCGGCTGTCGGACCCAAGCAAGAAAATCTGTAAAAAGTGAATCAAGCAATGCCTTACGACGATCTTCCTCTTCGTCTTCAGATGAAGATGCATCTTCATCTTGCTCATCTTCGTTAAATTCTTCATCTTCATCGTCTTCCTCATTCCCCTCATATTGCTCATGTTTGGACGACATGCGATTCTGCTCTACTCGGGAGCTACTACCACTGACATTAACCTCGGTGCAAGATGAGACATCGTTCTCAACAAAAACCTCCGGATCATCTTTCTGTTCAAGTAACAATCGAACCAACTCGATATCACTCCGCAATAAAACTTTTACCCTATTACCGTTGGACATGCTGGTCAAGTACCATAACTTGTAATCGGTCCGTTTCCGACCGCCCAAACCCTCTCCAATCAGATCTACGAGGTTAGCACGGTTTTGTTTGATCGCATCGATGTAGACAAAAAATGATTCCCCGTCTACATACGTCGATCGCTCCCAACGACCACTGTGATGTATCAATACACGCATCCACGACATCTGAGATTCACAAAAAAGCCAAGAAATCATCAGAAAAATGATCGAATAAGCTTCTACGACATGTTCTGATTTGGACACGGTGGCATCACACGGTGGGAACGACCGTGTGCTGCGATCGTGTGGAAACATCCACACGATCGCAGCACACGGTCATTCCCACCGTGTGATGCCACCGTGTGAATATTTCGTGGCCACGAAACATTCACACGGTGGTCTGCCATGCCGGAAAAAACCCTAGTTCTATACCCCACGATCATCAACTATAATTTTTAACTTATTTTGCTTCTAAACATGTGCCTAAGCATGAAAATATACTTTCTTGTGACTTAAATTCAACTATTTTGCCTATTTCATGCAATTGTTTATCATCGTGTGCAATAAAACTACCACCGTGTGCATGACCGTGTGGTGTAGAACTCGCTAAAAAAAAAATAAATTTGCGGGCTAAATATAGCTTCATACCTTCTTTATGAACCCAGAAACACTTATCGGCGGTCCTATTTGCACTTCAACTCCTCTTTTTCGAATAATCTTGTGATTTTTACAAGGATTTTGAGAGACCCATTTGTACAAAAATCGCACGTTTTTCTCCAATCTTTTTACTCTTCCTTCTTTGTCCCAAATGTCCCAAATGTAATGTATTTAGTTGTTGTTGTGATATTAATGAGAGTAAACAACCTCTCTTACAAAACATTGAATGAATGTTATTTTAGGGGTTGCGATCGAATGTATTTTAGTTTTTAGTTTTTTATTATTTATTTTTTTATTTGTTGATGAAGATGATGACTAAAAAAAGAAAAAAAAAAGACAAAATGGATAAGTTAGGGGTATTTTAGTCTTTTACTGATTTTGGTATGAAAAACTCTTACTCTTATGAATGAGTGTGAATAACTTCTATGTTTTATGCTTTGGTATTAAAACATGCATTCTCCCAAATAACATATGTGCCAATCAATTAAATTTTGACCAACAATAAATAAACCTTTCCATTTACTATACTTAATTATATATGTGTTTATCTGGAATGCATTTAAATATGGAATTATCAATCAACAAAAAAACGTATGTTTCAATCAATCTATATTTATATGAAAAAAGTCATGAAGTTTGGAAATATATAATTAATATAGATAATTTAGATTGTGTTGCCCATTATATATTATTTGTTATTATAAATAGGGGTGTAGTATACTTTCTACTTCACTTTTTATCACACCAAGTATTCTGAGTAGAAAGCTTTATTATTTTCTTTAAGAGGTAAAATAAGTCTTGCTATTATTTATTGGGAAAAGTAGTATATACAACCCTAATGTGTCAACTTCGATCTCATTTACACCCTTAAGGGAAGGGTTGGGGCTGCCAGAACCCCAACGTTTAAAAAGTAGGGGCAAATAATCCCTCCAATCTAACGGCTCTCTAACGCCGTTAGACGGGAGGGGTCATTTGCCCCTACTTTTTTAAACGTTGGGGTTTTGGCAGCCCCAACCCCTCCATTAAGGCTGTAAATGAGATCGAGGTTGACACGTTAGGATTGTATATGCTACTTTTCCCAAAAATCAATTATGTCCAAGACATTATGTTAAAAAATCATTTTCCTTTATTTAATAATCTAATTTGATGGAATCCAATTAATTATTTAATAACCAATCTATAGAATATCTCATTATGATGGAAATTGATGTACATATAAGATCCAAAATCAATAGAATATCTATTATTATTGTATTTTAATTTTATGGCAAGAATTATATATTTATTTAATAATCCTATCGATCCATCCTTAATTATATCAAATTAAATAAAAAAATATTTTGGTTGAATAATACGAAATTTTTTTTATCCCACATCGCTTTTCAATAAGAACTCTACTCTTAGACAACATATATAAATACTCAAGAATATTGTGTACTTTTTCAACTTGCAATTGTTTGCACCACCAATTTAATTTGGTAAATTAATTACTTGGTTAAATTAAATTAATAGTTTCATTTTATATAAAATTTGAATTGATAATTTATTAAGTTGTCAATATTAATTTGTTTAATTTGACAAATTGTAAAGTTGGTGTAAATAGAAGAAAATTTATACATTTTGGCATGTATAATAAAAAATATATTTATCTATATATTATTAATAAAAATGTATCTCTATCTATTTAGTATAAAAAAGGGAAAAGTAGCATATACAACCCTAACGTGTCAATCTCGATCTCATTTACATCCTTAAGGGAAGGGTTGGGGCTGCCAGAAGCCCAACGTTTTTAAAGTAGGGGCAAATGACCCCTCCCATCTAACGGCATTAGAGAGCCGTTAGATTGGAGGGGTTATTTGCCCCTACTTTTTAAACGTTGGGGTTCTGGCAGTACCAATCCTTCCCTTAAGGGTGTAAGTGAGATCGAGGTTGACACTTTAAGGTTGTATATGCTACTTTTTCCTTATTTATTTTATTTTTTGAAGGTCGGATCGGAAGAAATTTCCATTATAGCTAGCTCCATCATCGTCTTCCGCTGAAGAAAAGGACTATTTCAATCAGCTTGGTTGTTGCAATTCTTTTTTTTTTTGTGCTTTCTTACGAAATCCCTATATAGAATGAAGTTTAAAGATGCATTAATTTGGTCTCAATTATAAATTGTAATGTTAGAATCTTTGTTTTTGCAGTCAAATTATGGTGGTGGAGAAAGATTGAAAAGTCGAAGGATGTTTGATTAGAGGATTATGGGCTAATCTTGATATGAAAATGAGGGAAAATCTTATTTTTAATCGTGATTATAATTTATAAGCAGTTTTTGAGCTTTTTTTTAATTGTGTTTTTTGTGATTTTATTTGTGATGTAATGTAAATTTTTGATTTATGGATCTATCTAATTATTGTAGTATTTTCTTATGATTATCCGACTCTGATTTATATTAAGTTTAATTGATTTTACATTAAATAATTTTATACTCTTATGATATCTTATAAATTGATATAAATGTTTTTTGTAGTTTTCTTTAGGTCGATATTTGATATATATATATATATATATATATAATCTAGATTGATGAAATTAATCGACATGCTCGTTTATCTATACGAACAATTTCATACAATATTTTAGAATTCAAGTTTGATTTTTGTGTTGATTTCCATTTGGATACACTTTTTTGACATTTTTTAAGTTCATATCCTTGTGTTATTAAATTTATTGTTTTAATATTATGTATTATAAAAAATAATTATGAATTATACAATGAATCCTAATTAATATTTATTGTTAAAAATGAAATATAAGAAATTAGTATACCCTATCATGGAAAAATCAACATTAATAATCATATATTAACTATAAAAGAAAAAATCATTATTAAAATTGATTATAAACCAACTGAGATTAAATTCTAGGTCCAACGATACCATACAGTTTTACTTAATTCTTGAGATTATGTATACACAATTACTATTATGTAATAATTGAATTATTTATAGTCTACGTATTTTCACAATCAATATACTCCCTCTATCTACAAAAAAAAGTTTTATTGTATGCTGGACACGGATTTTAATAAAACTATTAAGTGGAATAAAGATATAATTTGTATGGATAATGTAAAGTGGAACAAATGTACAATTTATAGGGATAAGTGAAATAAATGTACAATCCATAAATAACAAACATAGTGATGGTCCCTGAGCTAGGTATTTGGTGTAGAGGGGGGGTGAATACACCAAATAGATTTCTGAAAACTTTTTCTAGTTTAAATAACAGAGTTGGTGAGCTCAGTTATTAATCCAGCTGAGGAGGGTTAGCTGGACAAATAACTCTGCTAGCGGTGCGGAATGTGGTGGTTTGAAAACTTAGCTCGGTTGGTTAGAAAAACTCAGCTTGAAAAGATTATCTTTATGTTTTCAGTTTAGTCAAGTTGTGCAACTTTCAGAAAGACCCAGCTGTCTTTGGAGAGCAGCTATGTATGCAGTTTTAGATCAAATATGCAATGAGATGATAAAGTTAGTACTAAAACTGAATTTAAAGAGAAAGAAAAGAGCACGAGATTTTTACGTGGTTCGGAGTAACACCTCCTACGTCCACGACCAGGTTAACTGGTAATTCACTACCACTTGGTTTCCAAGTACCAAGCAACTTCACAACTCTAACCCGAGCTGTGTTCCAACAGTTTGCGGGCACTGTCAAGCCTAACCTTTCAGTTTACGGGTACTGAAAAACCTTACAACCACTTGAATTTCCGGCTTCAAGCAAGTGTTACCTTGACCTAACCTTTCTGGGTAAAGAGGGGTTTGGTTTGGAGTTCCAACTGTGAACGAGTTCTTACAATTAAGAACTTTAGAGTATGATGAACTCGTTCGAAATCTAGGCTTAAGATATACAAAGATTTTGGCCTAGGGATCAGACGAAAAACTAAGCAGTTTCTGAACTAGAAACACTTTAAGATAAAAGTGTTCTTTGAACTATGTAGAACTGCTAGAGAGCTTTTGAAAGATTGAGGATTTCAGAGAATGAAAGCTTGTAGAGAGTTTTTCGTATTTGATCCTGAGGTTCAAGACGGGTTTATATAGGTAGAGATTCAAGACTAGCCGTTGGAGGAGCCGTTTGAATCTTACCTACTCTCCTTAAATTCGATATCTGCCATTGGGCGAATCTGCACCAGTCTTTATTTATGTCACATCCTAGGTCCTGAAGTCTAGGATGCTGATTCGGCAATCCCTCATTGGTCGAGGCATGTTGACTTCCTCTGACGCCGTGATCTTCTGCCTTTGGAGCTGGCTTCTGGATTCAGAGCTGGATTGGGCAAACTGACTTGAAGTGATGTCTTCAGAGTTAGTTCATTTTGTTCTATACAAATTTGGACCGTCGTGTTTTGAACTCAGCTCGAATTCTCTTCAGCTTGATCATGCTCTGCTGAAAGACTCAGCTGAAGATTGACTCTCGTAGACACGAAATTTGGATCGTCTCTTGTCTTAACTTCTGTTGTAGGCACAGCTGGATCGTCTGCTGTCTTCTGCTTCCTGAACCTGTAAACCTAGAAAATCTAGAGCTCAAACAGGTGAGCTGGACAACACTACTTAGGATGAAGCGATCATCTATTCGGTTGAAGAATCAGTTGGGTTTTGGTAATAAATCAAAACTTTATAATTTTCCCAACACATAGGTAAATACAGGAGAGAATGGAGGGTGTCATAGTCCAAAAATGGATAAGTATGACTCTTTTTCATGGAGGGAGGGAGTATAAATTTATATGCACATGCTGATGCTTTATAAATATTTAACATATGTTCTTCTATATATGGCATTATTCGTATCTTGTGCCTCCATGCGGTGCACTTTTTTAAACAAAACTTGGCACAATTTATCTTTTTTTTCAATCAAAACTGTGCATTGTAAAATAGTAAATATAATTATTAAATTAAAGTAATTATAGTACAATCATACATAGTATTGCAACCACAAATATATTGAAAATCAATAGATAAAAAGTAAAATTTTGAAAATGAAAAATATTAATAAATCCTAATTACAAAAAAACACCAATCATAATAAAAATGATTACGTAGAAAAGTAATGCAACCACAAATATATTGATAAGCTAATTACTAACTTTTTTGAGGCAAAATACATAAATGTGCAATCTATTTTCGGATAGGGAACTCCACTGTGACGGGTATGAGAGAAGATAAGGGCTTCTGCAAAAAGTTATAATGACATACAAGTTAGAACGATTGATGTGAGTCGAGGAGTGAAAAATGCGCTCAATAATGAGGATGAGCATGCTGTGTTTCTTCAATAACATGAGGAAATCGTGGTGTCGTAGGAGGCTAAGTTGGGTTTAGAGAAACATTTTGAAATATACCATGACTATTAAAGATACGAGAGATAAAAATACTAAGTGATGAATTTGGAAATGTTTATTTTAGTGTATGAGCAGTTTGATTTTATAGATTGTATTGTATGAGTAAGGATAGGTTTTGTTATTGTGATTTCCACTTGCCATTTATTTTTGGAAATGACAGTTAAAATATAAGACAACCATGTGTATAATATTATACATGAATTAAAACACAAATATATTCGAATTATAAGATGTTCTGGTTTTTAATACTTGGACTTAGAAATACTTCCTCCATCCACGATAAGTGTAGAATAATTTTCTTTTGCGTACGTCCACGATAAGTGTAGTACTTTCTATTTTAGGAAATGACCCTACTCACTACCCTTATTTTAAACCTCACAACAATTCATTATGACGGGTCTGTTTCTCCACTCAAAACAAATCTACCAACCATTTCTTAAAATCCGTGTCGAACTCAAAATATTACATTTATCGTGGACGGAGGGAGTAGTACTTATGAAACATATTTTTATATTAACAATTTACTTTGTTGTCCATTCCAAATAATTTAAGTCATTGTTGCTAAATCTGATTTAGGAGGCACATATTTTTCTTTTTAGATTTTGCAATTTATCTTATCGCACATAATATGTCAAGTTAATAGAAGATACAATTTTTTTAGAGTTATCAAACAACACCATCTATTTGGGTTGGATTGGGTTGAGAAATATATTTAGCTATCAATACAGTAATCATAAATAATTTTTTAATTATTACTGATAGTGTATTATGAATCGGTGGCCCCCTAGAATAAAAAGTCTATCTCTGTCATTGATTCACATTTAATATTAATCTTTATTTATAACGTGAAAGTATGTCCTCAAAGTTAGGCTTTACCAAAATTTGATAATCGACATGATAATAGTCTACTAAAAGACGTGAAAAAGGTGTCACATAAAGTCTCCTAAATAATAAACATGAGACTAATTAATAATTGAATAAAAACTACTTTTATATAAATCTCCAATAAATATTGATTAATTATTTTTCAATGTAAGATTAATTACTATGAAAGAGATTAGTCATTCTATATTTATAGATAAACACTTCTAAAAAATTATAAATATTAAAAAAAAATATGTGGCGGGATTGAGATCATGGATGATTATTTATGGGTTTCCGTTATTCAAATCTGTTTATATGTTTATAAGATAAACAAATTTATAATGTAATTATGATTATTATGTGCCTGCTTTTTTTTTCATTCCACTTAGACAGAAAAATCTTGATTTTATTATATATTTATTTTTATTTTTTTATTCTCATCCAATTTAGAGATTTTGATAGTTAATGTTCGATGGTGGAAGACATCATGGTAGATTTGGTTATTATATTTGTTTTGATAATATTTTCTATTAATTTACATTTTAATTATATTCTTTTGTTAATTAAAACTACTATTTATAATTAATTTTTAAATTGTAGTGTTCATATTTTATGGATTTGGGACAGGTACGAGTACGAGTAGTAAAGTTTCTTTTTTAAACATGTTTGGGTAGGGATGACAATGGATCAGATTTTTTAAACGGGTTTGGGGTGGGTTTGGATAGTGAAGCCAATTAATCAGATTTAAGACGATCGAGTATGGATAAAGAAAATCTAAACGAGTTCAGGTTTGAGAAATGTTTGATGGGTGGGTGCCGTACCCATTGACATTCCTAGATTTGGGACATGTACATATATAGAAATTGTGATTCGAGTTTGGGACAAGTACAAATTTGGTGATTTTAGATTAAAAAATGGGTACAATTATTCGAGTAATGTTCTTAATTTATTTTAAATTATAAATTGTTGCAATACTGTGATATCGATATAAAATATAAAATTATTTTTAAAATTTATACTTATAAATTATGATGTAAAGTGATTCCCCGTTGATGCTCGACAGACTACACACTAATATTTGTTTATATCATTATTTTTTTGAAAAGTTAAATATTTTCTTTTTAGATATAAAATATTATTAATAAAACACTTAAAAAGGAAAAATGAGACCTGTTCAATGGGACTCAAAGTAAGAATTGACGACTACGATAAATAGAGTCGGTACTCGTCTAGATGAGTAAATTCCTCTAGAAACATTGAAACTTTACAGACAAAATTATGATGGCAGCTGCCTTTTTTGAACCCATTTATCTGTAAATCTTATTATCTTTTATTATTTTATTTCACTTCATGCATTGTAAATTGGTACTATTCAAAATATTGGATTCACATTATGTATATTTTGAAAATTTTACAACTTCTCATACAAAAATAACTAAATGGATTAATTTATGGTAATACTGAAAGAAAAATTATAAGTTCAATATCATATATTGGTCAAGAAAAGCAGACTCTAATAATAGCAATTCTAAATTATTTCTAATAATAGAAGGATGTAAATATAAACATATTTGGCAATTTTGATCGACAAAATAATGTCGGTATTTCTCTTGGCCCAAGAAATAAAGTTATTATCTTAGACCAAATTATCTTGAATGGTGAAATTTTTCTATTATTGCTTAAGATATATAGTAAATATTAGGAAACTTCTAATAAACTAAAATTAACATAACAAATTGAGATAATGTGGGAAAATAATTATTAATTTTAAAAGATAAAGATAAATTTTAATTATTAATCTTTAAAAGATAAATACAAAAATGCCCTACATACACGATATATACATGACATACATGAATACATGAATGCATACATAATATACATAATTACATACATGAAAATTTGAATTCATGCATGTATGTGTATGTGTTATCTGTGTGTGTGTATGTACGCGCGCGTGTGTTTTGTGTATGTGTGTGTAGTGTGTGCAGTGTGTGTGTGCGCACGCGTGTGTGCAGTGTGTGCGTGTTAGAGATAGAGAGTTGTTTTGTGTGTTGTGTATATTAGTCATGTATACTTAGTCATATATATGATGATAGAGTAAGAGTAATATAGTAATTTTGTAAAAATTTTGGTTAATATTTATCTTTTAAAAATTAATAGTTAGAATTTATCTTTGCTTTATTGGAATGATTATTTTAACTTTTGGCCCTAACAAATTTCATAGTCCTTTTTGTAAAGTTACATTTGTAAAATTAATAATACATCCGTCCCAATAGCAAGGTCCCTCTTTTCTTTTTTGTCTGTTCCAATAGCAAGGTCTCATTTTAAAAATGGAAATAATTAACTCTTCAAAAAGCTTGGGACCTACCACTTTTTGTCTTTTATTTTTGTTTCCTAATAACCTTGCCCAAAAGAAATGAGACTTTGCTATTGGGACAGAGGGAGATCTTGCCTCTAACTTTTGTATAAACAAATTAATCTGATTTATATTATTTTATTTTACTTTATTTCTCTTCTTTTAACGTCAAACCCATGTATTCTATACACAAATAAATTCTGAAAATGAAATATAGTAAAAAAATGAATATTTTATTCCAAAATGTGTACATTCGACACAGTGGATAAATCTTGTCAAAAGAGTTGGGCGGAGAACTTTGATTTGTCTACAAGAGAAAGACTGTCAAAGAGAATATATAATATCTATAAAAATAATTGAGTGGGATATGGCAATTTTAACCTTGTCCTCATCTATAAATATGTAGAGGGCCTTTTGATCAAACACAAACCATCTCACTCTTGTTCCCTACTTCATCTTGTAATCCCAGCTTTATTATTGTCTTCATATTAGTTGAAAACAAATTTAGAAATTTTAATTAATCATGGCTGGTGTGATTGTTGATGTGCTAGAAGTGAGTTGCTCAATCTCACCCACAAGATTGTTCAAAGCATTCATTCTTGATTCGGACAACCTCATGCCCAAGGTGTTGCCGGGCTTCTTCAAGAGCTTCGAAACCCTCCACGGCGACGGCGCTGCCGGAACCGTCAAGTTGATCACTTGGGTCGAAGGTACGTACTATATCAACTTACTATGTATGATGCATTTGTTCATACGAGCAATAATTTTTAATATTCTTAAAACCAAAACTTTGAATTTATAAAAATTTCGTTTTATAAGAATACATAGGATGCATAATTTTTTTTTTTCGAGTGTGTGGTTATTTTGTTCCAAGAGGGTAATTTAGGTACATATGCTAGGTACTAGGAAAAAAGTTGTTCTTTTGTTCCAAGAGGGTAATTTAGGTATATTGGTAGGAAAAAGTTTGAACTTCTAGAAGCTTCTTTTAGTCACACAGTTGAAATATTAACGTAAGGTTTTTTTTTAGGGTAATTTAGGTCATTTGTTCAAAATTATAAATGACACGATAAACGTTTTGAAAAATAATATATATGGGATACGTATTGGACTATACTGTTTCTGCATGTTATTAATTAATTATTCATATTTAGGTGACCAAATGAAGAGTGCAAAGCATAGGAGTGATGAAGTGGACGAGGCAAATCGCGTGTTCAAGTACAGTCTGATCGAAGGTGGTGCCCTCGGAGACGATTTGGAGCTGGTCTCGTACGACATGAAGATCGAGGATGGCCCCAACGGAGGGTGTGTGTACAAGGTGACTAGCAAATACCACACCAAAGGAGACAACCATCACGGCATTCAAGAGAAGATCAAGCAAGGTCATCAAGGGGCTAAGGCTTTCTTCCATGCCGTTCAGGCTTACCTCCAAGCAAACCCTAACGAATACAACTAAATATAATAATTTAATTTGCTTTTTTATTATTTTCACCAGTTTAAAATAAAAATGTCTCTTGTTTTGGCGAGTTTTGAGTTTTCAAGTTTACAATAAATTGATGAGAAGGAATATATAGAATGTACTGTCTATTGGAATTTTGCATTATTATAAATGAAATGTCAGATTTTATGTTCTATTTTATGATTGAATGCCATTATCACACATTGTGCATTAATTACTATATAGCCCATCCTGACCAAATTTTGAATAATACAATTTGGGCCGCCTATCTAAATTTATTTTCTAGAGTACTGTCTTAAGATGTCGAGTCTAAAAAATTAAATGGCCCATCTTCTAGTTATATACTTACAATAATTGAAGTTATCAATGGAGAATATAGAAACTTAACTTAATGTCTAAATTATAAAGAAAATAAAAAGTAAATTATATATCTTCTGGAGTCTCACTTCAATCCGTAGCTTGGGATACGATGAGTTGCCTCATAATTTTTAGTTTTCACACATAAGATTCTTATCTTGCTAAAAACATAAAAAGTACTCCCTCCGTCTCACTGATATTGTCTTGTTATTGTTCGGCAAGAAGATTAAAAATAAGGGTAAAAAGATAAAAAATGAGTAGGTCACATCACTTTTGAAGGATTAATTATTTTCTTATTTGGAACAAGACAATTTGAATGAGACATCACAATAGAAGATTAAAAATAAGGGTAAAAAGATAAAAAATGAGTAGGTCACATCACTTTTGAAGGATTAATTATTTTCTTATTTGGAACAAGACAATTTGAATGAGACATCACAATAACGAAAGGAAGACAATATCAGCGGGACGAGGGAGTATTAGAGTTTAGTAGTTGAAGTAGGACCGGATTGATTTCAGGTCTCTACCAAATAAAATTAGATTTTTTTAGAGAAATATCAAATTATATACTATATTTCGGAATTATTTTATTGTAATTATTATAATTAAGAAAACATCTTAGGGGATGGCTGGTATGCTGGAATGAAATGAGAATGGAATGGTCATTGCTATCTCCATTCCTAATCCCACGATTGGTGTAATTTTTTCATTAGGAATGTCCATTCCTTAAGGAATGACTAATCCCATGAGTATGGTTTAGCCATTCCTTCACTCCCCCCTGGTATTAGCTAATCCTCATCTTCAGTAATGAACTTTATTATTATAATTATAATTATTATAATAATAATAATTATTATTATTAATTTTTAATATTACAATTAGTATAATAATAATAAGTATTATTCTAATTATTAATACTTTCAATATTATTATAATAATTATTATAAAAATAATTATAATAATAATAGTAATATTAAAAAATAAGAAATAATAATGATAATCATAATAATAATTACTTTTTATATTATTCTAATAATTTATATTAAAATAATAATATTAAAATAATAATAAATAATCATTATTATTATTATTAGTATTCATAATAATAATATTTTTATTATTACTATTGTTATTAAGCTTAATAATTATTAATATTATTAATATTATAATTATTAGTAATAATAATATTATTATTAAGCTAATTAGAATAATTAAATTAATTATAATAATTATGAAAATAATAATAAATAATTATTCTTATTATTATTAAGTGAATTATAATAAGCATAATAAAACAATAAGACTAAAATAATATATATTATTATTAATAGTTTCAATATTATTATAATAATTAGTATAAAAATAATTATAATAATAACAGTAATATTAAAAAATAAGAAATAATAATAATAATCATAATAATAATTACTATTAATATTATTATAATAATTTATATTAAAATAATAATATTAAAATAATAATAAATAATCATTATTATTAGTATTCATAATAATAATATTTTTATTATTAATATTGTTATTAAGCTTAATAATTATTAATAGTATTAATATTATAATTATTAGTATTAATAATATTATTATTAAGCTAATTATAATAATTAAATTAAAAATAATAATTATTAAAATATTAATAAATAATTATTTTTATTATTATTAAGCTAATTATAATAACCATAATAAAAACAATAAGACTAAAATAAAATATAATATTAGTATTAGTATTAGTATTAATATTATTAAAATTATTAGTATTAGTATTATTATTAATATTATTAAAGTTATTAATAATAAACTAATTATAATAAGTACTCCCTCCAACCACCAAAATTCGCATTAAGAATTGCGACACGGGTTTTATTATCAATCGTAAGAATAAAATCAGTTAAGGAATGATCATTTCATTCCTGATGTATACCAGCCATAAGAATTAGGGCTGGCAATTTTTGACACGACACGATAACCCGACACGAACCGACACGAAATTAATGGGTTTGGGTCAAGCCTTATCGGGTTCGGGTTCTTATCGGGTCAACCCGATAAGGACTCGAAAATTTCGTGTCGGGTTCGGGTTGGGTTCGGGTTACCTGTTAATATATATATATATATATATATATATATATAATATCATTAGGGTTACTCCTTTCACACTTCAGCCGTCTCTCTCCCTTTCACTTTCAGCGCCTCTTACTCTTTGAACTCTTTCCCCTTCATCACATTCATTCACAACAGTGCATCTTTCATTCATTCCTCTTCCTCAGTTCCTCCATTACTGATTTACTGTATGCACAGAAAATCATATTCAGATTTCCCCCAAATTTAAAAACCTCATATAAAACTCATCTTCGCGGCGGCAATACTTCGTTATCATTCGGATTCTTTGGCCCTAGCTCCGCCTCCTCCATCGCAGTTCCTTCATTTGGCTTTGGCTCGAGAGTGGCGTCGTCTAGCTCCTCCCTGACGCGCGGCTCATCATCTTCCGCTTCAACGCTGTGGGTGTATTGATTCGAAGCCGATCGAGGTTCGCACTTCTTTAGTTCTTCAAGAATTTTTATTTTCGATTGTAGACTAGTTAAGAATTAACAAAAATACAGACGCAAATATACAATCATTTTTATCAAAATAGAAGTGTTCTAAAAACACTGCTGCTTCCAATTTCTAAAAATCACGCTGACATCCCATTTTTCTTTCATAATCATCAATCAACAAATTTGAATATTCAACTGTAGAATTTCCTTGCTCACAATCACAATATACATGTGCATATGATGTTGGTTTGTTTCATCTAAAAATGGCTGTATTAAGGATTGTTGATAATACTACCTTTTTTTTATTTGTTTCATTTTCTGTATATTCCCTGAAATAAAACTCATGACAAAAAGAGAAGGTTCAAATTTTGAAAATACTACTCATTTGTTGTTGAAAATGTTTTTATTTTATATCTTGAGGAGCTGGATATCAACATGAAATATTTACATCAAGGTTTAAGCCAATGGCCAGTCTATAGATGCAATAAAAACATATTTTCGTTTAAAAGTATGAAACTGAAATTACATAATATTAACAAATATTACTGATTGTCTGTTAAAGAAAGACAACAAAAGATTACAATTTTAATTTATATATATATATATATATATATATTCATTGGTGTTTGGATTTGGATTGCATTGACTTCCATTTGCACACCACAGTTTATATTTTTAACATATCCTTTTGCTATTTAATTAGGTAATCGATAACCATGTCCAATTTTGGTGATAGCAGCAGAGGAGATAATACAATGGAAGATGATACAATGGAGTCGGAGATACCTGATCAAGACAAAGACAATGAGGAGGGAAATACTGGTTCAAAGGCGCTTACGAAGACAACAGGTAAAAGGAAACAAAGGTCAGAAGTTTGGCAACACTATGAAACTACTGAACTTGGTGGGGGGTTTAGGGATGCTAAATGCAGATATTGTGGGCATCAATATGTTAGAATTTCGAGTAAATCTGGGACTGGAAATCTAAAACGTCATACAATTGCTTGTCCAAGAAAGAACACATATGATGTTGGTGAATTGGTGTCCAGTGGTAATAAATCCAAATTTGATCCTGAATATTTTCGAGAATTATTGTGTCAAGCTATAATTATTCATGATTTGCCTTTTCGATTTGTTGAATATGAAGGTATTAGAGCTGTCTTTGAGTATCTAAAGTGGGATATTAAAATAATTACTAGAAATACAATGAAGGCTGATGTCTTAAAAATGTATGAAAGAGAGAAGGCCAAGATTAAAACTGTGTTGAATAGAGCACCTGGTAGATTGAGTTTGACTTCTGATTGTTGGAGTTCTATTACCACTGATGGTTATATATCTCTAACATGTCACTTTATTGATGAGGAATGGGTGTTACAAAAAAGAGTGTTGAACTTCTCATTGATGCCATCTCCACATACTGGTGCGGCATTGGCCAATAAGTTGTTTTCTTTGCTTTGTGAGTGGGGAATTGAGAATAAAATATTTTCTTTGACTTTGGACAATGCTAGTGCTAATGATGTGTCTGCTGAATTGTTGCTAACACAACTGAATTTGAATAATGCACTTGTCTATAATGGTGAATTCTTTCATATTCGTTGTTGTGCGCATATAATAAACTTGGTGGTTCAAGATGGTTTGCGTGATATTGAGAGTGCTGTTGTGAAGGTTCGTGAAAGTGTCAAATTTGTGCGTGGTTCACAAATAAGGAAACAAAAATTCCTAGAGTGTGTAGGCAAGTTATCTCTCAGCAGTAAGAGAGGATTGAGGCAGGATGTGCCAACTAGGTGGAATTCTACATTTTTGATGCTTGATAGTGCTTTATACTATAAGAAAGCTTTCATGAACTTTCAGCTAAGTGATTCCAACTACAAACATTGTCCATCTTCGGCTGAATGGGATAAAATTGAAAAGATTCGGGGTTTCTTAAGTTTGTTTTATGATGTATCAAACTTGTTTTCTGGAAGTAAGTATCCAACGACAAACTTGTATTTTGGCCCGGTTGTCATGTGCTATACTTCATTGAGACATAGTAGGGATAGTGCGGATGAGTATATTAGGAAAATGGCACATCAAATGCTACCGAAGTTTGAGAAGTATTGGTCCGATTTTAGTTTGGTCTTGACTATAGCTGTAGTTTTTGATCCTCGCTATAAGCTTCAGTTTGTGGATTTTTCTTATAAGAAGTTATATGGCCCTAATTCTCCTCAATTTCTTGACGTCAAAGATAAGTTGTTTGCTCTATTTGGAGAGTATTGTAAGAATTTCACTGATAACATTGGTAGTAGTGGGAATTCAACAATGGCTGATCATAGTTATAACTTCACAAATGAAGCATCTAAGGCAGCTTTTGAGGTATGTTACTAGACTATATTGATAAATTATGATGTGTTACTAATTTCATTTTCTTTTATTACTTGTTCATTTCTTTATATCTATTCTTTTCTTGTAGGAATTCAGTGCTTTAGATAATGAATTTGGAATGAGTCAAGCACAAAAATCACAATTGGAATTGTATTTGGAAGAAACAAGGATGGATATCAAATCTAATCTTGACATTCTTGGTTATTGGAAAGGAATGCAGTTTAAATATCCAAAAGTTGCTTCCATGGCTCGCGATCTTTTGGCCATTCCCATAACGACAGTTGCTTCTGAATCTGTTTTTAGTGTTGGTGGAAGAGTTCTTGATCAATATCGTAGTTCACTTAAACCAAACACAGTGGAGGCAATTATTTGCACTAGAGATTGGTTGTTCGGAGAAAAAGGTATAAATTTTTAAATATTAGATTTATTTAGTTTATATTAAGTTTTTAAATTGTTGCCATAATTATTTTTCATCTTATTAATTATTTTCCTTCAAAGTCTTCACAAGTGAATTACCACTAGCGGAGTTAGCCGAAGACTTCTTAGCTAGCAGCAATGAAGGAAATCAAGTTGGAGCAAGCTCTAGTCTTACTCATACATGAAAAAGCTTGAAACTTGAAAGGTAGATTATACATTTATAAAAGTTGTGCTTTCTTGATTGTTATAGTTAATTTGCTTTCTAAATTAATATATTTTTATTATCTTAACAGGTTGTGCATTGGTGAAATTGTGACAATTTGAGACCTTGAAGCTAGAAGTTTAATTTTAATTTTGAGTGTATTGTTGGATATTTGGATTGTTGAACATTTTGCAAATATATTGATATATGTAGTTCTTGGATTTGAAATTGAAGTAGTGATTTAAAATGGCAGATTCTATATTATTATTGTTGTGATTTTTTTTATGTATTAAATTTGTATAACTTATCAATTCGGGTTGTAAACGGGTTGTGTTAACCCGAACGAATTCGGGTTTATATCGGGTTCGTGTCGGGTTCGAGTTTAGGCCTTTCGTGTCGGGTTCGGGTTCGGGTTTGGCAAATCCTTAACAGGTCAGGTTCGGGTTTGACCTTAACAGGTCGGGTCGTTATCAGGTCGACCCGATAACGACCCAACCCGACCCGATTGCCAGCCCTAATAAGAATATTATTCCTTGATTCATTCCTTTCCTACATTCATTCCGTTACAAGGGTCATTCCATTCCCACTAAATTCCATTCATGTCTACCAGCCACCCCCTTAATGAGTAAGGTTAAATTTGGAGGCCTACTAAGTTTTCGCAGAGCTGAAGGAATCAAAGAATTTTATGGATTAGGCTACTAGTAATATCTTTTTTGTATTATGTTATGAATATTCACTTGTTGGGAAAATTCTGGAGTTTTGATTCGATTCCAAAACCCAACTGTTCTCCAACCTAGTAGATGAATGTACAAACCTAAGTTAAGCTTTCCAGCTCGCTTGTTTGAGCCTTAGATTTTCTAAGTTTACAGGTAAGGAAGCTGAAGACGAAAGAAGACCCAGCTGAGTAATCAGCTGGACCCAAAGTCAGCTGAAAGGTTTCTTAGCTGAACAGAGTTCAAAGACTGAGTTGAGTCAGACTGACTCTCAGGAAAAGAAGAGTGGATCCAGCCAAGGAGATCCAACGGAGCAGAATAAATTGAGCTGACTCAAGTCTAAGAGAGTCAGCTAAGCAGACAAAAAGGGAACTAACTCTGAAGTCGTCACTTCAAGTCAGTTTACCCAATCCAGCTCTAAATTCAAAAACCAGCTCGAAAGACAGAAATCCCGGTGTCAGAGAAAGTCAATATACCTCGACCAATGAGAGATCGACATCTCAGCATCCTAGAAAGACGAACCTAGGATCTGACACAGTGATGAAGACAGGTGAAGATACGCTCAACGGCAGATCGACAGATCAGAGAGTAGGTAAGATTCAAACGGCTCCTCCAACGGCTAGATTTGAATCTCTACCTATAAATACCAGTCTTCAACCTCAGAATCAGACACGAAAAACTCTCTACAAGCTTTCAACCTCTCTGAATCTCTCAAGTTTCAAAAAGCTCTATAGCAGTTATCTAACTCTTTGAAGAACACTTAAATTCTTAAGTGTTTACTTTCAGAAACTGCTTTAGTTTTTCGTCTGATCAATAGGCAGAAATCATAGTAAAACCAAAGCCTAGATCTGAACGAGTTCATCTTTCAAAGTTCTTCATTGTAAGAACTCGTTCAAAGTTGGAAACCAAAACCCTCATTTACCCAGAAAAGGTTAGGTCAAGGTTACGCCCTCTCGAAGCGCGAAATTCGAGTGTAAGGTTTTTCAGTACCCGAAAACTGAAAAGATATAGGCTTCTACAGTGGCCGTAAACTGTTAGAACGCAGCTCGAGGTAGAGCTGCGAAGTTGCTTGGTACTCGTAAACCAAGTGGTCATCCTTAGTGGATTTTTACCAGCTAAAACCTGGTCGTGGACGTAGGAGTTCTCTCTTCGAACCACGTTAAAATGCTGTGTTCTTTATTGCTTTATTCAGTCTTTGCATTTTATATATTTAAAGAACTAACCACATTTGCACAGCACAAGTTTTCAAAGCTTAAGTTCTCTGGCTGTGTGACCTTCTTTAGAAGTCAGCTAAACTCATAACTGAGCTCTCACTCAACTCTGTTTTAATTTGTCAATCGTTTTCAAAAATCCCTCTTCGGTGTATTCACCTCCCTCTACACCGAAGACCTCGTTCCGGGACCATCAATTGGTATCAGAGCAGTGGTTCAAACGACCTCTATTTTCTGAATCAAGAGATTTGTCTTGAAACTCTGTGTCAGTGGTCAACTGAACAGATCCGTTTTTCAGAAAAACTCATACTAGTGCATCCTGTACATCTCTTCATGGATTCTTATCTTAACAGGAATCTTCCCACCTTCTTAGTTGATGATTATGCAATCTGGAAATTCAGATTGAAAAGCTTCCTGTGTGCGCATCATGACATGATGTGGGACGTCATTACAGACGGACCCATCCTCATTTATAAGCAAGGAAATGAACTCGTACCGGCTCATGATGGAGGACAACCAGCATACCAGCCAATTCTCAAACCAAAGAAGGAATACTCTTCAGAAGAGCGAAAGCAAGCTGGATTGGACAGCTTCGCAAGGAACACCATCTCATCAACAGTCTCAAACGCCTACCTGAGTAAGATTATCAAGTGCGAGACAACCAAAGAGATGTGGGAAACACTTGCCAAGCTATGTGAAGGGTCAGAAGAGATCAAAGAAAACAAATTCACAATAGCTTGCCAAAAATTCGACAACTTTAAGCAGCTAGCCAACGAGTCCATCGAAGCGATGGAGCTAAGGTTCTCAAACATAGTCGTCGAGATAGAGACAATCAGAACTGGGAAATATACCCAGCGGGAAAAGAATTTAAAGGTTCTTTCAGCTCTTTCAGCTGAATGGAACACTTACAAAGTAGTTCACCAAAGTCGAAGTGACTTGGGTGATCTATCTACAGAAAGGTTGTTCTCACTCTTAAAAGCCAACGAATACAACTTGAAGATCACCCAAGAAGAGTCTTCAAGTAGACAGAATGAAGGAGAACTCACCCCAGCTCCAAAAGAAATAGCGTTCAGAGCCAACTCTGAAAAGTCAGCTCATGTCAAGTCAGCTGAGTCCTCCAAGAAGAAGAAGGACAAAAAGGATATGAGCAAAGAGGAGCTACTCGAAGAAATTGCCATGTTGGTGAAAAATTACAACAGACTCAATACCAGCAAAGGCAAATACAAAAAATTCGCCAAGACGTACAGAGACAAGTACGCCGGTGATGAAAAGCCACCGACTCCTCAAAACGGACAGAGGAAGGTCATTTCAATTGCAAAGAGCCGGACACTACAAGCAAGGATCGTCCCAAACCGTCAAAGAAGGAAAAGATCTTCCGAAAGCTAAGGTACTGACAGAAGAAGAGCATATACAGCTGATGAAGAGTCCGAGTGTAACAAAATAGATGATGACATGCCTTTCTCAGACTCAGAGGAAGATGCACTCATGGCCCGTGATGATCAAGACTGGGATACTTGCTTCATGGGACAGACAGACGGACTCGACGATGATGAGGTAACTTCTAAAACTCAGGACGTATCTAACCCATCACCATCACACGAACACTCTACGCAGGTCTCTGAATCAGAAGGACAACCTGATTGGAATCTGGTGGAGAAAGTCATGAAGGACTTCAAGGATTTACAAGAAATTCTTGATGTCATAATGTGTGAAAATGCTGAGCTGAAGGTAGAACTGAAAAAGAAAGAAGCATCAGAAGCAGCTGATGCCACACAGCTCAAAGAGGAAATAGTGTCGCTCAACGAAAAGATAGTCAAGCAGGATCAGCTGATGAAGGAATTCTACTATGAGAAAAAGCAGCTGATGGACAACTTGGAAAAATCCACAGCTGAGTCAGACAGAAAGTCAACTGAGATCTTGGAACTAAAAAGGTCAGAAGACACACTAACCACAAAGCTGGTGGCACTTATCAAAGCTACATCAACGATGGATGAAATAATTAGTGTACAACGACCAGCAGCATTAAAGACGGGATTGGGTTATGATGGGTCTAAGGATTTAAAAAATGTTGCAACTACAAGTGGAACCAAGGTAACTTTTGTGAAAGCAAAAGAGAATCCAACTCCAGCTGCACAACAGATTGAGAAACAGAAAACACAGCAAGGTCCTAGAAGACAAGCTGTAAGGCAACCCCAGGCACAAGTTAAACAACATTGGATTCAACCACAACGAAGGAGTGACGCTGGACAACATTGACACCAACATCATCAGCAGCAAGTGGCAAGATATCAACCAAGATATCAGAAAAGATATCCAGCTGGATATCAGTCATATGATTACCAGCTGGATTATCAAGTCCAGCCGAGATACCAAGTTAGACAGCAGAGACAGAGACAAAGAAATGTCTCACCAGACACTCACTGAAACCAAAGAAGAACTGAACAATCAAGAAATCAAGCTGGGAGACGACAGGATCAAGACCCAACCTACCGTAGTCAAACAAAGAACACAAAGAACGTGTTCATAGACACAGCTGGGAGAATTATCAGAACAAATGATCCAATCAGAGTCATCAAATAAATCTGGATCGTAAAGGGATCTCTAACTAACCCATAAGGACCCAATCACAACTGGGGACCTAAATTTTGATTTCTGTGACAGGCTGCAAGAGAAAGACGCATCATAGAGGAATCAATGAGAACACTGTGGTACATGAACAACGGATGCTCAAAGCACATGACTCATCTGAAGCATCTACTCCAAGAATACGAAGAGCATCCAGGCCCTCAAGTAACGTTTGGTGACAACTCCAAAGGTTTAACCAAAGGTTACGGTACATTTGAAACCAACAATGTTAAAATATCTAACGTTTCATATGTACAAGGATTAAAACATAACTTGCTTTCCATTAGTTAATTCTGCGATAATGGTTTTTCTGTCAAGTTTGATGCACAGGGATGTACAGTGAAAAATAGGGAAACCAAGCAGGTATTACTGAGAGGGAAAAGAGAAGAAAACATATACTTTGCTGACTGGAATAGCAGCCCTCCAGACACATGTCTTGTGTCAAAAAGCAGCAATGAAGTCAGCTGGATGTGGCACAGACGGCTGAATCATCTCAACTTCAAGACAATTAACAAGCTGGCTAGAAATCAGCTCGCTAATGGAATTCCAGATCAAGTTTATAACAAGAGTCATATTTGCAGTGCTTGTCAACAAGGAAAACAAACAAAGATTTCATTTTCTCTCAAGCCGACGCCCTCAACTGATCGAGTTCTTTAACTCATTCACATGGATCTTTTTGGTCCAGTAACACCAGCGAGTTTCAACGGCAGAAATACACTCTGGTCGTAGTGGATGACTTCTCCAGGTTCACATGGGTTTCATTCCTGTACCAGAAAAGCGAAACAAGATCCAAGCTGTCAGCCCTGCTGGAAAGGTTGACGACTCAAAAGGAATGCAAAATTATCTCGATTAGATCAGACCGAGGAACTGAGTTTCTGAATGAAACTATATATGAATATTGTGAAAAGAACGGAGTACAACATCAAACCTCAGCTGCACGAACACCTCAGCAAAATGGTGTAGCTAAGAGGAGGAACAGAACACTCAAAGAAGCAGCTACCTCAATGTTAGCAAACTCAGCCATTCCAAAGAAATTCTGGGCTGAAGCAATCAACACAACATGCTTCACTCAGAATAGATCGCTACTCACATCCAGACAAGGAAAGACTCCGTACGAGCTATGGAATATCAGGAAACCCTTCATCGGGTACTTCAAGGTTTTCGGTTCAAAATGCCATATCCTAAATAATGGGAAAACCCAGCTGAAGACGTTCGACGCCAAAACTGACCGAGGAGTATTCCTTGGTTACTCAGCTGTAAGTAAAGCTTACAGAGTCTTCAACAGGAGAACACAAACAGTTGAAGTGACCCCTCATGTCACCTTTGATGAAACATCTTTCGAATTCAGAGAGTCTATCAAACAAAGAAACACAGCTGGAACATCAAACACCGATCCAGCTCAAACAAGATCTCAAGAAATTCGAATCCGGAATCTAGCCAAACCATTGATTTGGGATGATGAACCAGGAGAACCTTAAATCAATTCAACAGAGACAAATAAACCAGCTGAAAATCCAGAGGGATCCCCAGTATCAGACCAAGGGGGAATGCCGCCAGCTGGAAATCAAGACCCAGCTGACTCCCCAGCTCCCTCTCCAGCTGAATTCACTCAGTCTACGCCTCAAGTTCAATCTAATTCTAATCCAAATCAGAACGAGTACTCCAGAACATCTCCAAGCAAGACGTGATTTAGCAACAACAAGCATCAATGAGCTAGAAGAGGAAATTAGAAGAAGACGAAGATGGATCGAAGATCATCCATCTTCAGCAATCATTGGAGAACCATCAGACAGAGTTAGAACAAGAAATTCAATTGCTCAAAACCCGTCATCAAATCCACAAGAAGCAGCTAATGAAGGTCAAGTCTCAGTAGAGCTAGTATTGACCGTCTACGACGAAGACACAGCTCTCATGGCGTGTTATGTAGCTCAAGTTCCAGAGCCTTAATCAATACTCGAAGCCTTAAAGAGCGTGCCCTGGACAAATGCAATGCAAGAAGAGCTGAATGAATTTCTCAGAAACTGCGTCTGGAAAACTGGTCGATAGACCAGAAGGAGTCAAAATAATAGGACTTAAATGGATATTCAAAAATAAGTTGGATACTCTTGGAGTAATAATCAGAAATAAGGCTAGATTAGTCGCCAAGGGTTATACACAACAAGAAGGAATAGACTTTGAAGAGTCATTTGCTCCAGTAGCAAGATTGGAAGCCATCAGATTATTCCTTGCATACGCTGCACATCACAAATTCAAAGTATACCAAATGGACGTGAAGTGTGCATTTCTGAATGGGGAAATCAAAGAAGATGTCTACGTAGAACAACCTCCAGGATTTGAAGTAGAAGGAAACAAAGTTTACAAGCTAAAGAAGGCGCTTTATGGTCTGAAGCAAGCACCTCGAGCTTGGTATGACACTCTATCAGGATTTCTTGTATCCAAAGGATTCAAGAAAGGTTCAGTCGACAGAACCCTCTTCACCATCAAACTAGGTGAAGATATATTAGTTGTCCAAATTTATGTGGATGACATCATCTTCGGCTCAAGATCAACTGTCTTATGTGAAAAATTTGGAGAGATGATGTCAAAACAATTCCAAATGTCGATGATGGGAGAAATGAGTTTCTTCCTAGGACTTCAAGTCAAGCAATCAGCAGAAGGAATATTCATAAATCAATCCAAGTACGTGAAAGACTTGATCGCCAAATATGGAATTCAATCCAGCAAAACGGTAAAGATCCCTATGAATACCAACTGGAAGATTGAACCTGGAACCGAAGGAAAACCAGTGGATCCCAGCAAATACAGAGGGATAATTGGTTCCCTGCTGTATCTCACAGCTAGCCGCCCAGATATAGCATTTGCGGTGAGTATGTGCCGGCATTTCAAGTTGATCCTAAGGAGGCACATATGCAAGCAATAAGAATATTCTCAAATATCTAAAGGGTACTCGTAGCGTTGGCCGTGGTATCCAACAAGATAATTTGCACTCGATCGGATACTCGGACTCGTACTTTGCCGGAGATCGATTAGACGTAAAATCAACTTCAGAACATGTCGGCCTCCTATGAAGCAAGTTGATATCATGGTTTTCAAAGAAACAGACGTGTGTCGCTACATCTACAATCGAAGCGGAGTATATGGCATTTAAGCCGTCGCTCTCAAATTCTCCGTCAAGCATCAGCTGGATGACTATGAAGTGAAAACTGGTCAAGTTCCAATCTTCTGTGATAGCTCAAGTGCTATTGCAATATCTGAAAATCCAGTCCTTCACACAAGGTGTAAGCATGTTGACGTTCGACATCATTTCATCAGAGATCACGTGGAAAAGAAAGACGTCATTGTTGAGAAAATTCACACAGATATCCAACGAGCTGACATTTTAACAAAGCCTCTGATGGAAGCAAGATTCAAAATGTTGTGTGGATTGCTTGGATTGCTTAATCCAGATGAAGGAACTTCATCCAGCTGAGGGGGAATAAGACTCAGCCGGATACCTTTGGGTTATCAAGTTGGAAAAATCCAGACCTAGTCGGTTCGTGAACTCATTTCAAGAAGGGAAACCAGCTGAGGGGGAAGCTAGCTCAGCTGGATAATAAAACTGAAGGAGAAACTCAACATAAAGTAACACAGCCGAGGTATCAGCTGACTACAAAGATCAGCTGACAGGTTTGCAGTCTTTCATTTATTTCCCTGAGGAATATGCTATTTAAGGATAAAATTATTTGAATTTAATTCAAATACCCAGACATTCCTTAGATGGATTAGTCAATAAGCCATCCATCCAATCGAATCTCATCGCATTTAATGAAAAGCATGCAGGGAACTGTAGCTCGGGAAAGTCGAGGCAGAAGTCAGAACGTTTTGACTACCTCACGCGCGCGTGACCTACACTCTATTTATGCACGTCACTTAACGTATAACGCAAATTTCTCCCAGCCGCAGATCTTAAAGTCGGATGCCAAGATCTCAACCGTTCACCAAAATAGACGGTTGATATATATATATATATATATATATATATATATATATCAAAGATATGCAAATCGTCGCCATAGTTTCTTTCTTATCTCTGAAATTTTATATAACAAGTTCTTGCTTATCTTTCTGCAAAACACCTTTCCCTTGTATCTTCTAACTCTTTAATACAGAAAAAGATCATGGCACCAAAGAAGATAACACCAGGAGCGAACCAGTCTGAGAATCTCATGTCAATGCTTCACTTTGAGAGTTGCTTAACTCTCAAGAATTACAAGAACTCAGAGTTCCAGGAGGTGCTGGATCTCATCGAGAAAGCCGGTCTACTGCAATGGGTGACTGCAAGACCGAAGAACATCTTCCGCCGGGAAGTGGTAGAATTCTTCATGGAGATGACAAACAGAGATGAACGTCTCCGCTCCAACATCACTCTACATCTCAAGGAAAAGACAGGGCATACAACTCCTTGGGATGTCGACATCAACATCAACAGGATGTTGAGCAAGCTGTTCGGCCTAAAGACTCTTGGGGACCGCTCCCCAGACAACTACACCAGAGAAGAAATCCAGGCTGAACTGGACCAGATGCTGTTCAAATCGGAACCTTACAGGGCGAGCATGTCCAAGCTTCTGCTCAAGTCCAAGTTCAGACTACTTCTGGATGTCACCCAGAAGTGCATCCTCGGTATCGCTGGATCTCAAGGAGAGATCAGCATACCCAAGCTGAAGCCAATGATAGCCATCCTCAGGAATGATCCTGTGGATTGGTTCTCCTTCTTCATGGAAAAGTTGGAGAAAGAGTCAAAAAGATTCATTTTGAAGATGACAGCTTCACCCGGTACAGCTGTAGGGAGACAATCTATCTATGCACCAAGGTGGCGTGCATAATAGAACACTACTCCACTGAACGGCAAATCAAGTGGCACGACACAGAAGAGTTTCCTGTGTCCAAAACTCTTTTTGAAAAGCAGAGTCAGCTCTCTGACTTGTTGAAGAAAGCAGCCCCTGAAGGGAAGAAGAAGATGCAGGAGACAAAGCAGCAGACTGCCTCTCCCTCTCAAGCAGGGAAAAGGAAGCAGCCGGAGGAATCTCAGCCAGCTGTATCTCCTCCTGCCAAAAAGAAGCTCAAATTCAAGGCAGCCAGCAAGCCAGCTGAGGAGACAGCAGAAAAGCCAGCTGGATCTGAATCCACTCCCACAGCCTCTCCTGTTCCCCACCCTGACCCGGAGGATGCTATTCCCCTTCGCCAAATTCTTCAAGCATCCTCATAACCCGCTTCAGCTGATCTCACATCAGCTGGAACTCCTCAACAACACTCTCTTCTCCTTCCTCCTCAACAACACTCTCTTCTCCTTCCTCTTCATCCTCAGGTACCACACCCAGCGTCCTCTCCTACTTCTTCAGTACCTGAAACCATCCAATTCTCAGCACCCAGCTCACCTAAAGAGCCCCATCCAGCTGACGATCATTTGCAGTTGGATGATGAAAACCAAGCTGAACCATCTAGCCCCAATTCCTCTGAGGAAATCGAAATCCTCAGTCCCAAAGCCATTGCACGTGCTGCCACTATCATGAGGTTCGAGGACCTCAGGCTTTAAGAAATAAAGAGCGCACTGCAACAATTTCCTTCTCTTGCTTCTCTACCCGCCGCATTAGTCGCCGTCAGCGACTTCAAATTTTATCTAGCTACCAAGATGTCTACTTGGTACGCAAATGAAGAACTTGTGAAGTTCTACACTTTTGATAAGCTCAAAGCCGAAGAAGCAGCTCTGCAAGAGATATTTGGATTTGGAAGTCTTCAGGATGCTTTTGAGCATCAAGACGAGCTGATCCAAATCCTCATCCAAAAGGTTGAACAGGATGATGTACCACCTTCTGAGGAGGTCATCTCAAGAGCCACCTCTTACCTACACAATCTCAGCTGGATTGTTCCACTTGAGACTGCCAAGTAAGCTGTCCCTGCCAACACAGCTGAGGCAATAATGATTGACGAAGGGCCAACTAATGCAACAGTTGAGCCTACCGAAGCTACCCCACAATGTCCAGATGCCGATGACACTCGCTCACTGGTCGAGATCGAGGCAGTAAAACCCAGCCAAATCGAATCCGGGACCCAGACGGATCCTAATGTGCTTTCTGATGCAATGAAGGACGAGATCGCCAAACAAGTTGAGGAAATCCTATTCCAGGATAGACTCAAATTAGATGTTGACAACCTTCTACGTATCACAGCTGTAGAATGGCAAGTTCATTGTAATGTACAGTCCATTGATGAAGTTCACAGATTTGCCCAGAATCTACAGGAAAGCACCAGTCAAGATCTCAAGCAATCTCTCATTTCTCAACGAATCGATCAGACAAATCATCTAGAGAAGAGAGTCCCTGAGATCATCTCAAACCTCCAAGCTCCACTAGAAAGCAGCGTCAACAACTTATCCAGCCAGCTGGAAGCTCTCCAACAGCAGACTTTCTCCAACAGAACTGACATTCACCAGCTGTTCAATCTCTACAAGGAGCTGGACAATCAGTTCAAAGCTGGAAGCAACAGCACAACACAGCTCAATCTCGTCACAGCAGACAACTCAGCCAAGATTGCTGATATTGACAAAGCCCTGGCCCAGCTGAATGAGACAGTTGTCAACCTCTCCTCCGCTCTTGTTGATAATGGCAAAAATGGGGAAGGTAATGACAAGAGAAAAACATCAATGACGGGCAAAGGGAAAGCTGTAGCTGAAGTCGAAATCCAAGTGATGCAGTCTGAGATTGATGAAGTTGTTGCTGAGCTGGATGCAGAAGAACCAGCTGGACGGAAAGGAAAATGGAGCAAAATGATCATTCCTCTTGCCAAAGCTAGTGGAGCCACGCCAGAACAGTTCAATGATACTCAATGGCTCTGCAACTTTGTGAATCAACAAAAGCAAGGGATGAAAAGCTTTCAAGAACAGCAAAAGAAGAAAGAAAGTTTGCTCGATGCCGAAGAAAAGAAGCAGAAGAAGAAAAGAGCAAACATAAGAGCAGCAAAGAAAAAGTCTCAGATGCCGATGAACTGGAGAAGAATAGATGAATGGATCTCAGAAGAGTTAAATGACGACTAGGAACATACAAAATTTGAGTTCATTGAAGATTACTACTATCTGGGAGCTTACCCTAATACGCCCCCAGATGTTGCTTTCAAGATGCATCTCAATGAGCTTTTTCATCAAGATAGGATGACTGCGAAAGCATTCTTCAATGCTGCAAGTACCGCAAAGATCCAATTCACTGCTCCCCAGCTGTATCATCTCCAGCCTCCGCTGATACCTGGAACTCATCTTCCTGACAAATCGAAAATTATCGCAGAAGTGAATAGATGGGCAATCAGGAGAAAAATTTCCAAGGTAAACAACGAAGAGGAATACAGGAAGCTGGAACAGATGATATTCAACCGGTACAGGTTAAGAACAGATGAGCAGCTGGAAGAAGATAGACTGAAGAATCAGCAGCAGCAGCAGAAATGAAGACCCAGCCAACTGGGATTTAATTTTTTTTTCTCTCTATTTTTCAGTTTGTTAATCCTGTAATTCATGTAATCATCTTTGTGGATTAATAAAACTGAAATGTCTCAAGCTCACCCTGATGACAATAACTCTTTGTCCAGGCACTGAACTATGTATTTAATCTTTTGCTGAAATTTTCTTATTTTTTTTAAACCCACTTTCTCATTTAGGGGGAAGTAGGTTGTTTTTCTCAGTTAGGTTTTGGCATCATCAAAAAGGGGGAAATTGTTGGGAAAATTCTAGAGTTTTGATTCGATTCCAAAACCCAACTGTTCTCCAACCTAGTAGATGAATGTACTAACCTAAGTTAAGCTTTCCAGCTCGCTTGTTTGAGCCTTAGATTTTCTAAGTTTACAGGTAAGGAAGCTGAAGACGAAAGAAGACCCAACTGAGTAATCAGCTGGACCCAAAGTCAGCTGAAAGGTTTCTTAGCTGAACAGAGTTCAAAGACTGAGCTGAGTCAGACTGACTCTCAGGAAAAGAAGAGTGGATCCAGCCAAGGAGATCCAATGGAGCAGAATAAATTGAGCTGACTCAAGTCTAAGAGAGTCAGCTGAGCAGACAAAAAGGGAACTAACTCTGAAGTCGTCACTTCAAGTCAGTTTATCCAATCCAGCTCTAAATTCAAAGACCAGCTCGAAAGACAGAAATCACGGTGTCAGAGGAAGTCAATATACCTCGACCAATGAGGGATCGACATCTCAGCATCCTAGAAAGGCGAACCTAGGATCTGACACAGTGATGAAGACAGGTGAAGATACGCTCAACGGCAGATCGACAGATCAGAGAGTAGGTAAGATTCAAACGGCTCCTCCAACGGCTAGATTTGAATCTCTACCTATAAATACCAGTCTTCAATCTCAGAATCAGACACGAAAAACTCTCTACAAGCTTTCAACCTCTCTGAATCTCTCAAGTTTCAAAAAGCTCTCTAGCAGTTATCTAACTCTTTGAAGAACACTTAAATTCTTAAGTGTTTACTTTCAGAAACTGCTTTAGTTTTTCGTCTGATCAATAGGCAGAAATCATAGTAAAACCAAAGCCTAGATCTGAACGAGTTCATCTTCCAAAGTTCTTCATTGTAAGAACTCGTTCAAAGTTGGAAACCAAAACCCTCATTTACCCAGAAAAGGTTAGGTCAAGGTTACGCCCTCTCGAAGCGCGAAATTCAAGTGTAAGGTTTTTCAGTACCCGAAAACTGAAAAGATATAGGCTTCTACAGTGCCCGTAAACTGTTAGAACACAGCTCGAGGTAGAGCTGCAAAGTTGCTTGGTACTCGTAAACCAAGTGGTCATCCTTAGTGGATTTACCAGCTAAAACCTAGTCGTGGACGTAGGAGTTCTCTCTCCGAACCACGTTAAAATTCCGTGTTCTTTATTGCTTTATTCAGTCTTTGCATTTTATATATTTAAAGAACTAACCGCATTTGCACAGCACAAGTTTTCAAAGCTTAAGTTCTCTGGCTGTGTGACCCAGCCAGCTGCATTTGTCTCAAACCTGCTTAACTGAAAATAGAAACTAAGTTTTTCTGAGATTTTGTAAAGGGAACGAGCTAAGTTTTTCTTTCCACCACTTTCCGCACAACCAGCTGAGTTATCAGTCCAGCTGATCACCTTCTTTAGAAGTCAGCTGAACTCATAACTGAGCTCTCACTCAACTCTGTTTTAATTTGTCAATCGTTTTCAAAAATCCCTCTTCGGTGTATTCACCCCCCTCTACACCGAAGACCTCGTTCCGGGACCATCATCACTACAACAAAAATCATCTTTAAGGACATCCAGAAATGTCACAAATAAAGACTTATTGCAACATCTCAGTTTTCTCCACGTTTATTTATTGTGTCGCCTGTTCAAGTGTTGCTAAAGAATTAATTAGCTATTGGGTCACGTTTTAATGTCATAACAGATTAATAATAAATCAGTTGTTATAACTGTAATGTGACATTAACTATTGTTGGGAAAAGTTAACTGATGCAACTTTTTTTATTGTCCACACATGTTTGTTTTTATGACACTAGATTGTAATTTCTTATGACACTAAAAAACGTCATGTTACATTTATTGTTGACATTGTAAAATGTTGTCATATACTCTACGCAAATTATTCAAATGCACATTTCCAGCTATTTTTTTATTCTATATTAATTGTTACATTACCAAATATTTTTATTATTCAATTAATTTATAAATTGGTACATTTCCAAATATTTTTATTATTTGTTTTAATAATAAATTAATTGCCATGTATATTGAAAAATTAAATAATTTAAATACATAACACATGAATAAATAAATTCTACTATTTTTCATATATAAAATGATATTAGAATTAAAAGTCAAAGTATCTAATAATGAAATTGATAACCAAGAAAAAGTAGAATCATAGTCTAACGTGTGTACACCTAAATTAAAATCTAGTAATTACAGTGTATATCTAAAAACTAACTTTCCTTGAAATCTCTAACTTTTGGTGGAAACGTCCTCAACGAAAGAACTTTGAGATTTCATCATCATCCAATAGGCGTCACCTAGATGCAAAAATATACACCTTATTTCAAATTTAAAAGGTATCCTGTAATTGACAAGGTTAATGAAAGAATTCAAATTACTTACAAAATTGCATGGCCACGCAACCACTTCACCAAATGTATCTCCAAGTGTTTGACAATAACCATAAGGTCGAACCAATGGCTCTTCAAATTTAAGTACTACTTTCACGTGAACTTGACACCAATTCTCTCCCAATACTTGCGTCCCAACTTCTGTATTTGGATCAATACCTTGAAGATATCCTTTGGCCACGATTGTTCCTTGATCACATATACTTTTAAGAGCGACGTGAGCCCCAACCTGCAAATAAGTTTTTTACCTTTATTTTTTGGCAAAATATTAATTATAAAATTAAATATTTTTGAGCTAGCAATCTTCAGCAAACATAACAACAAAATATCTTGAAATGCAACCGATTGTAACAATGTATGTAATATTCAATAATAAATCATTAATATGGTAGTTGAAATATAGAAAATACTTTTTAAATATAAATAACTTCTGGACATATGAATTTACCCAATTGACTTAGAGAGAAGATTAATCCTTCATCAAAATTACTTGGAGAAAACTGTAGTAACTAAGTACTGATAAAAAAAACGTTCTCGTCTAACAAAAACCAAATCCGATTCACCTTGGACTATCAACATTCTGTAATAACCTAAATAATTATTTCTTGCTAACTTAAATAAACTAACAAAAAATAAGCAGCAATGTCGTCTAAAAACTCTTATTTGTGCTCAATCAGGACATCTCAATCAATATTAATTAATAACTACATACGATCTCTACCGTCAGAATCCTAGTTCCATATATTTCACCTTATAAATGATAACTCAAAAGTAAAGAAACCAGAAGCGAGTAACAATCTATCAAAGTGATAACTAGACATAACAATTCATAATTTAAGATTATATAACTGAATTTTAAAAAGAAAAATTTGTCCACTCCATTTGAACACATAGAACATTTATCATATATAGAATAGAGATCAATGAAAATAGGAGTGTACCTGAAGATGTTGGTTTGATGAAGTCGGTCTGAGGAGATTATTTGACACTAATGATACAATTTGAGAGCTTTGTTGTGTCAAAAGTTTTGACTGTAACTCCGCAATCTCATTTTTCATTTTCAACATTTCTGATCGTTGTTCCAACATTATTCGTTTGCACATATTTCTATTAGGAACTTCTCCCCATACATCTGATGGGGAAATTCCTTCCCCGAACATTCTAACACGACCACGTTTGTCTTGACCACTAACTTGGGCATACAAATCATTTGGTTCAACTGGATATTCCGAATCTTCTGGAAGCTTGTTTCTCAGTTCTTCAATTTCTTTCTACGAGTTTTAAGTACAAGTACAACTTCAAAAATATGTCGACAAAGATCAAACAAAGAATAAAGAGAGTTTATCTTTAAAATATATACCCTTCCTAACTTTGCATCTCTACCAACACAATTCACATTTAAAAATATAAGGGATAAACATGAGCAACAATGACAAAATAAATAAGATTTAAGATAATATATGCCAGAGTACCTACTTGAACAAGTTTCAAACATGCTTATTAATCACAATGAAACTTACCAAATATTTAGACACAATAGATGGAGTATTTTCATTGTTTGTATAGCAAGCGTCGAGCATTTCAGCGCGAGATGGAAAACGACCCTTTTCTTTTGCCTAAAAATACATAATATTATTAGTTAATCAAGTGAAATTGAATAATCTAACAATTTTAAAAGAGTAAAAAAAAAAAACCACCAGTTTGTCGTAGATTTTCGCAAATGGTGTTTTTCCAGTAAGATGATGCATGGTTCTCTTTGATATAGCAACTTTGTTTTTTTGACTTCTCACCTAAATGCAGAAAAAGAAGAGTTAAATTATAGAGGCAAAATTTGGGATAACCAATATAGATAGTGGAAATTAATAGTTGGCCACCAACTTTATTTGTAGAAATTCTGGCCAACTTTTGGAAATTTGGACCAATTTGCCCATAGAACCACTATTAACCATCCATCTACTCATTTCATTTTTCATTTTTCAAATTTCATATTCTCTATTTCTGCAAAATATTCTCTCTCTAGAAATCCTATTTTTCTTCATTTCTCCGTCGCCGCCGTCGTACTTTCATTTTGTCGTCGCCGCCGTCGTACTTTCATTCCGCCGCCGCGTCGTCGTACTTCCATTCCCTTCCGCCGCACCTCCTTCGTACTTCCAGTCCAGTCCCCGCGCTGCCTTGAACTTTCACATTATGCCGGCCATATTCCAGATCTGCCGCCGCACCAGATCCGGCCATATTGACAGCTTTCTATCCGGAATCCATGACGTTACATTCCAGATCTAATGTCATGGATGATGTTCGTCTTTGGTCAACCGCATCCCGGTATGCCTTGGCACACCTGGTACGAATGGTGTATTCGTACCAGGTATGCCAAGTCTAAGCGTGGTATGCCCTGGCACACCTGGTACGAATACGTTGCATTCGTACCAGGTGTGCCAAGGCATACCTCGCCTAGACTTGGAACACCTGGTACGAATACACATTCGTACCAGGTGTTCCAAGTCCAGGCGCGGTATGCCTTGGCACACCTGGTACGAATATGTTGCATTCGTACTAGGTGTGCCAAGTCGTGACGCGCAGTGATGTGAAAAATGCAGAAAGAACACATATGCACGAAGAGGACATCAAGATCTGGAAAATACGACAAGAACATGACAGACTAGATCTAGAAAACTCAATTAAAATTAATACACTAAATTCAAAACTGATATCTTAGATTAAAAACCATCAACCTACAATACAACCATCAAACAAGCCAAATTCCAAAATACAATATACATTACAACCATAAAACCAACAACCTACAATACACCATCAAAGAACAAATTTTCAGATGACAGAAGTTGTAGATCTATAGATCTGAATTCCAAAATGACAGAAGCTGTAGATCTATAGATCTGAATTCCAAAATGACAGAAGCTGTAGATCTGAAAGGGTGAGACGAAGCAGATCTGAAAGTTGTAGACGACGCCACTTTGTAAGGAAGACGACGACGGAAGATGCAGACGGCGCCGAAAGTTGCAGACGGCTTGACGGAAGGGAGAAGAATGATGGAGATGAAAGAGAAAATTTTTGAATCTAAAAATGAATTCTGAAAGAGAGAGTACGGGGGAGGGGAGAGAGAAAGTGAGAGAGCTGTAAAGTGATATGGAGGGCATTTAAGTCACTTCATCCCAAAGTTGGCCAGAATTTATTAGAATAAAGTTGGTGGCCAACTATTAATTTCCACTAACTTAATTTGCTAGTCAACATGATTACCTCTAAATTATAATTTTGACACAAAATTATATTCAAGTAAATGAATAATACACCTTTACTTCCTCCTTGTTCCAATAAGCAAGTATATTAATCCATTGTTCTTGCACTACTCTTCCATCTTTCTCGTCTTCTAAGCCTCTCACATCTCTATCAAGTACGAAGTACCTTTTTTTTAGAATACTTTTCCAATTCCTCCATTTCTTATTGATAGATGTGAGAATCGAACCTCCATCTCCAAGAGAGATATCATATCGTGACTACAAATAAAAACTTGAAATTATTGAGCAAACAATAATTTTTGGAAATATATCAGAAGTACTAAACTTTAATTACCTTGACAACATGTAACATCTTTTTTTTGTATTCGTTTGGCATTTTATGCCAATCTTCAACATCAAGTGGGCAGTACATACCATTCCTCGCTATAGTGCCCAAGAACTCACAGAATTTGCTCTGATTAGGCCCTATAGGTCTTCCATAACTATCAAAATCAAGTTGAATGAGAGGTAGAGTTGATGGTCTACCCCATATTTCCAACATGTATGTTGGACCTCTACGTTTCTTGTCTGCATTTCATAGAAGATACTGCAATTATTGTAGATGAACAATATAAGTTCAAATAATATCTAAAGCACAAGAACATTACCATTTTCTTGACTCTGATCATGTCCATCTTGTGCTTCGATTGCTGTGCTAAGAAGTTGATCAGATATTTTGTTGAATTGGCTCTTCAACCAGTGAAGTATGAGTTTGGGAACCTACCAAATGATTATCTTCTAAACCTATAAATTAATTACTAAGAAGTTAAATAATGGATGACTGAGAATTTAAGAATAAATGAAATAATATAAGAATGAGATGAGGAACAATTAAAAATTTAATCGGAGACTACTAAAAGAATATAAGAATGATAATATTTCATTAATTAAAATATTATGATACTTTAATTTCATGGAAGAACTCTAGTAATAATATACTTTTAGGATTTTTTAAGTATACGTATTATACAAATTTCAAATCATATCTATTTCATCAATGAGTGCTAAGTTAGTTTGGCCTTGTCTACGTGGATTAGGCAATACTTGGCGAGGATTTGGTCTTTCTTGTATCGCTCCATTTGATACTCGCCTACCCACTTGAGTTCTGATTGTCGTACCTATAAGATATTTCATACATAAATATTGAATAAAAGAAAATATACACCACAAAGTATATTATTTTGACGTATAATCTTACTAAATTGCCGCATTGGCTCATCGGAAAAGCTAATGTTACTCTGTTTACGCTTTCGAGTTTTAGTAGCCATACCTGTAGCTACATCGAGTAATGATATCATTCTTTATGTAATCTGATGGCAGAAGTAAGTAGTGGTTTAGTAGTGTACAAATAAAAATATGGCATAATCACAAGTCAAATACCAGTAAAACATCTTTTCCTGTATCTCTATGGTTCCCTTCTTTGGCTATTGTGTTAAACAATTTTCATATCAAAAGGACAAAGAGCATAGTGTCTTTATGAGATTTATATAGCAGAGTCCTGAGTCCTGTCTAATAGTTTGGAACTGCATTCTTTGTGCTACGACTTAATTTGCAAAGTATATACAAAATGTTCCCTGATCTAGGCACATCTACACACATATATATATATATCATAAAATTGACGGATAAATTTCGATAAAACAAAAATAATTCAAAATTTATAAATCTAATTATGTAATAATGAATATTTAATATTTTGAAAACAAACATAAAATTTTACCACAATTAAGTATGGGTAAGAAAAAAAACATAACTTCACATAAATTACACTCTTCTATTCACCAGACATCAAGAAATTAAAGGCAAAAGTAGACCAGGCTAGCTTTGAAGTTCAACAATGGTGCATAAAAACGGATGTTAGAGAAGCTAAGTAGCATCAGATTGAAGAAAGAATCAAACATAGAAATCTCCTATTGCACGACCAACTTTGTAACGTTCAAACTTGGAAGAGGAGGAAATACGACTAATGTGTAAAGAGCCACCAAAATTGATGGATAAATTTCTCAAAATTCAACAAATTTATCATGGAATTGAAAAGCAAAGCCTACCATATATGCTCCTTCAGATGAAATTGATAGATAAACCTCTGTAAAAGATGAACAATTAAACCTTAGAATTGACTTGGGGAAAATAATAATTCAGTAAATTCTAAAGAGAATTGAGAGTGCATATAACTCTACCTTTCGTGTTCCCTTCAGATTAAAGAATAGATTGTTGTGTGAACTTCAGAATTTGAATGGAAGAAGACAAACAAAGGGTTGGAATAAATTCAGGGGGTCTCAATACAATAACCGTTCGCGAAAAAATATTAAAAACTTTAGCGCGCTGTTTAGTGTTTACCGGGAGAATGCAGTGCAGATGCAATGTTTGTGATAAATTTATTTGCTTTTTTCATTGTAAAAATCACTCTCCCACTCAAAAACAAATTCTATAATATTATATTGATGATAATTTAAAAAATTTATTTTAAAAATATGTAATATAATATAAATAAAAAATAATTTAAACTTTAATATTAAAATAATGGTATTAACTTTTAACATTTATATTGCTCGATTAATCAATGAATAATGGAACAACTGGTTAAATTAATTAGTATTGATGTTAATAATTATTATTGATGTAATTCTTAGTAGTTCAAAACCAATATATAATAAACATTAAATTAGTATGAAAAAATTAAATATTTTTATTATTTTATAAGTTATTTTAATTTGTAACTATTATTATTTAATATTATTCAATATTCTTTAACTTAAACATCAATGAGTAGGGTTGTATACGAACCGAGTCTATCCAAACACCGACATGCTCAAATTCGGCTCGCTTAAAAATTCATAGGCTCGAGCTCGAGTTCGCCTCGACATGTAAAAATAAAGCTCGTTTACGGCTTGATAAACCATAAACAAGGTCAAGCTTGAAATTAGCCCGTTTAGATATTCAAGTTCAAGCTCGATAAAAAGCTTGTTTAGTTATTGAATAATTTTATATAGACTATTTAATATATATGAATTGAAAATCCTATGATATTATCTCATACTAATATCATTTGATTAGTAATCGAATAATTAGATACAATCTATGGCAAAATGCATTTAAATTCCCGACCTTTTTTGAAATTCTCACTTTTTAATTTTTCGCCTAAAATCTCCACCTTTTAATTTGTCTAATTTTTCTCCCTAAAATAATTTGGGGAAAAAATCGAAGATGACATGTCCAATTTACATTGACGTGGCATTCAAAACCACGCCGTCTTGACTAAAACGATGTCGTTTTGATTTAGAGAATTAAAAAATGAAACAAATTAAATTACATATCAATAATTAATGTCACATCATCATCTTCTTCCCTTTTCTATCTCTATCGCTCATTGAAGGAGACGCGGAATTCTCGCTGGTTGAGCTTCTCGTAGGTATTGGACGAGGGGCTCATCGGTATACCAGAGCGCGGAGATTATTGCGATGCTGCCGCCGCCGTAAATCAAATCAAATATTTTGATTCGATTCGCGATTCGTATTCGAATTTTAATATTCGTATTCGAAATTTTACGATTCGAATTGAATTCAAATATTTTTTTGATTCAATTAATTTTCAAATACTTATTAGTAATTACAATATTCGATTCGATATTCGTAAAGATTCGATTATATTTTTACATAATAATATAATTTTAATATATATTTATATAATATACTTTCTTAAGTTGATTTATGGATTTATACTTAAATCTCTAAATATATGTTAAATGTATTGAGGTTAATTTGACCCATCTCCAAGCTCATTCGAAAATAAAGTCAACATTTTAATTAATGGATATGTATTGCATTAACTCTAATATCGAGTAGTACATATGTAAGTCATAGTCTCTTTCTTTTTTTTCTCTATCTCTCACTACTTTACATTGTATCTCTCTTCCATCGTTCTTACTATCGTTCTTCATCATATTTCTTACCAAATTTCCGACGAGTCATTCTTCATCTCCTTTCTCTATTCATTCGAGAATTCGATTCAAATTCGTGAAACTATTGAAGTATTCGAATTCAAATCAAATTTAATATTCGACCACTATTCGAATTCGTTTTGGATTCGTGAATAGTAATTACAAATTCGATTCGATTAGAATGATATTCGATTTGATTTGATTCGTTTACACCCCTACGCCACACTATCGAAGTCTATGGAGACGGCGGCGGTTCTCATTACGGAGTTAGTGGTGAAGTCGTGGATGGAGTCCTTCTACATTGTGTGAGTTCTGAAGGCGTCATTGTTATTACTGCTACTAGTATCCGGATGCGGTAAATTCTAACATTTGATTTCAATCACAGCGTCGTCGGGAGGAGATGGAATGGAACTAATGTAATAATTTAAAGTTTAGAGTTGATTTGGATGGTTTGGGGAACTTAAATTAAAATAAGAGTGACAACTAATATAAGAGATGCGATAAATTTGAATTGGTTGAGTTAGAACACACCAACATACTTCTCCAATAAAAAGAGTAAATCGCAACAGCTCAAGTAAACTAGCAATCCAAACCACATCCAACAACCATGAAGCACAAACACTGAATAAATTCCTAAACCTCCAATGTCACCCCAGAATACAGACTTTGCAGTAGCAAAACATCAACAATCCAACATAAATATAAGAAACAGACATTGTTACACTAAAATAACATCAAAACTTCTGCATAAAGACAAGTAGGCAGATCACGAGCCAAAAACCCAAACTCCAGCTGCTAAGTATCAACCAAGCCGTTAACTACAAGAACGAGTAACACAAAGATCCCAAAAACTGCGCACACAAGCTTTTAGAAAATGGTGAAGACCATATAAAATGGTATTCTCCTCTTCTCTTCTCCAAAATTGATAGACCTTCTTCCAGCTTTGTGCCCTCTTGTTGTTGTAAACTTTTTTCTGTAAGAAATTAGTTCCACATCTTAATACCTCCTCTTTGTTGCCACCTCTACCTTTTTTCTCTTACTTTTGTCGAAGTGTCTCTCTTTTTTCCATGGTAATTGTTGCAGCAACAAAATCTTAGCAAACCAAAATTTCCGCACCCAAAACAACCAACACATCTCTGCAAACTAAAATACACAACATCCTAAACAACCAACAAATCTCATTGATCTCTTTTATGCAATTATACCAACTAGACACGACTAACAAAGTAAAACAAATCAAAATATTATCATTAGTCAGGTAGTAGACTGCAAATGATATAAATCAAAATCAAAATTACTAGAAGAAAAATACCTTTAATATCTTTAATCAGAATTATCAATCTCCACTCCTTCGACATCTTCTCGAACCCAATTCATCTCTTCAATATCATTATCAACTATGGGATTCCATAAATTACTCTGTAAATAGGTTTCAACATCTACCAGTGGCTCCATATTATAAACACCTCTAGCAGTTGTAGATATAACAACATGCCAATTAGTATCAACTGGATCTGCTACATAGAACACTTGTGTAGCTTGAGACGACAGTATGAAAGGCTCTTCATGACGTCTAACATCAGTGAAGTTAGCAAGTGTAAACCCATCAGAATCTTGTTTTAATCGTCTTCCCTTGGAAACCCAATCACATCCAAATAAGACAATGCTACGATCAATATACCGTAGTTCAATGATATTAGTTAAAATACCATAGTAATCTAGCTCACTTAACACAAGATTTTCATCTCGTATGCTAGAAAAACTTGATGTTGCTGCTTTTACAGATACTCCACTATTTTGTGTTTTTCTTTTAAGCTCAATTTCTTTGGTATGAAATCTAAAACCATTTACGACATATCTGTCGTATATACGCCCTATGATATCTGGGCCACCAGCAAGCAATTTCAAATCCTGGCAAATTGAATCTTCTTCGGGTGATTGCAAATGGTTGACCTACGAAAAAACAAATATATAATTTAAGAAAAATAACAATCATAATTTGATATTTAACATTATAAGATAACATTTACATGATTAGAAAACCAATTAGTAAATTGTTCACTATGAAGGCGTTCAATTTGGTGTCGTGCTGTGCGAGGATTGTTTTCTTCGATTATTGCACGGTGTTGCCTGTAAGTATATTTTCAATTAGGTATACTGATAATGCAATAAAATAATATGAACAATGTAAGAAATAAGTTTTACTAAAGTGAAACACTTACTCAATATATGGTTTGACTGTCTCACAATTAAACAAAATATACTGATGAGCCTTTTTAAGTGTGCTATCATCAAACCTTTTAGTTATTCCTTTCCCAACAGCATGACCTCTTAATGCAAATACATCCAATCCGGGTACATCAATATTAGTACATACTGTAAATCTGTTGAATTTGGACTCCACATAATCTGCTAGGTACAATGAGCAGAATGTCAAGCATTCTTCTGCTACGTACCCCTGGGCAATCGAATCTTCCGGTCTACTCCTATTACGAACATACGACTTCAATGTGCCTAAATATCTTTATTTCACATTGAGCATAATAAATATTTTGTACAATAAGTAAATGATCAATATAAATATTAGAAAAATTAAGGGAGTACCTTTCAATTGGATACATCCAACGATAGTGAACAGGGCCGCCAAGTTTCACTTCAGTAGCTAAATGAATGGTTAAATGAATCATCACATCAAAAAATGATGGTGGGAAAATCTTTTCCAAATCACAAAGAGTTATGGCTATTTCCTTTTCCAATCGAACCACATCGGGAGGATAAATTACCTTAGAACATAATTCCCTGAAGTATCGACTCAACCGAATCAAAGGAAGACGCACTGATTTTGGAAGAACTTTTCTTAAGCTTATAGGTAATAACTGTTGCATCATAATGTGATAGTCATGACTCTTAAGGCCAACAAGTTTCGGTGGTTTTAACTGAACACATCGTGATATATTCGAGGCATAACCATCACGCACTTTTACCCTTTTCAAGACATTGCAAAACATGTTGTTTTCTTGCTTACTCATTGTAAAAGAGGTTGGAGGTAAATATACTTTGCCAGACTCCTTTGAAATGGGATGAAGCTCAGATCTAATCCCCATTTCTTTTAAGTCAAGTCTTGATTTAAGATTGTCTTTTGATTTTCTATCTGTTTGTAGCAAAGTGGAACAAATACTCTCACAAACATTCTTTTCACTATGCATAAAAGTCAAGATTGTGGCGTAGTACATTGTCTTTCCAATAGGGTAATTAAAAAAAAATACTTTTTTTTTCAGTTAAATGGTAATTCAGAATTACCATTGACATTCTTTCCAAATGTAAAACTTATGTCTTTCAAGTCTTCTAAGATCTTATCCCCTGAAAGTTTACGTGGAGGCCCTTCATATTCTTCTGAACCATAAAAAAAACGAGCATTCTTTCGGAATGCATGCTCTATATCCAAAAATCTACGATGACCCATATAACAAAATTTTCCACCATGTTTTAACCAACGTGAATGCGTAAATTTGTGGCATACTGGACATGCAAGTCCACCTTTAGTGCTCCATCCAGATAAATTTGCATATCCTGGAAAATCACTAATTGTCCATAATAAACTTGCATGTAACTGAAATTTTTGTTTACTGGAAGCATCATAAGTTTCGATTCCTGCTTCCCATAGGTCTTTCAAATTAGAAATAAGAGGTTGCAAAAAAATATCAATATTATTTCCTGGAGCTGATGGGCCAGGAATCAATAAAGATAATAAAAATGATGATTGTTTGGTACACATCCATGGAGGAAGATTATACGGTATCAAGACAACAGACCATGTACTATGTGTGACACTCATATTACCGAATGGGTTAAATCCATCTGAAGATAATCCCAACCTTACATTGCGTGGATCTCTAGAAAACTCTGGATATATATTATCAAATGTTTGCCAAGCAGGGAAGTCAGCTGGATGTCTCATATACCCATCATTTGTACGATTTTTAGCATGCCATTGCATGTGGCATGCTGTTTTTGATGACATGAACAAGCATTGCAACCTAGGTTTAATTGGAAAATACCACAAAACTTTATGTGCAATCTTTCTTTTCTCACCAGTTGGGTAATTTTCTGAAGTGCGCCACCTTAGTTCATTACATGTCACACATGATTTTTGTTCCTTATTCATTCCCCAATATAGTGTGCAGTCATTAGGGCAAGCATCTATCTTCTCATAACCAAGCCCTAAGTCTTTCATTAATCTTTCAGATTCATAATATGACGTAGGTAAGTCGGTCATTGCATCTGGAAATGCTTCTCGTAATAAATCTAACAACATCCCAAAATGTTTGTTACTCCATTTACCAAGACATTTAATGTGCAACAAACGAATAATGAATGATAGTTTTGTGAAATTCTCACATCCATCTTACAATTTTTTCTGGGAATCATCTATTAACTTATAAAATTTTTCAGCATCACCAGTGACAAATTCTGTTTCCTTAGGATATCCTATTGGACTGTGTAGATCACTTCTTTCTTCTAGATTCCCAAAAGCATCATTCACTAACCTATACATGACGTCAGTATTGTGTGAAGTTCTAAAATCCATCGGAGAAGAAGAAGAACTGGTTGAATTATTCGATGACAACTCTCCATGAGCTATCCAATCATTGTACCCTTTAATAAATCCCTTAACTATCAAATGTTCACGCACCTCATTTCTTCTTGCACATCTAGCAAGTTTACATTCAACACATGGACATAAAATCATTCCATTTCTTGACTGATTATAAAATGCAAAGTCTAGAAACTTTTCGACTCCAAGCATGTATGGTTCACTATGTCTTGGTTTACTCATCCAACTCTTATCCATAGTTTAATAAGAGTAAAATTAATTTGGTACGGTTGGCACTTCATGTGAAAAGAAAAGATAAAAAAAAAGTCAATATAGAAAATATAAATCTCAAACTAAGACTAAATATTAATTATATAACTCATGTCTAAAGCAATGCAATAATAAAACTTCACATTGTTACTACTTTTAAAAAAAACTAATATTCATCCTAGATTAAGTGACTCACGCCAACTAAAAAAGTTGTTATCTATGTGTAATTGTAAGAAGATAGTCATGTGTACGCACTATACATAGATGTAAATAGATTATTGGGAGGGAAAGCATTTACATTATACGATGTTTTTGATACACTATACCTACATATATAATTAGTTATTTTATTTCTATAAGAAAAAAGATACAAGATTGATGGAACCTATAGAACAAAACTAATTTATTCTTAATACAAATTAATGATTCAGAAGCCACGTAATTAATAAATAGTTAACATAGTTAAGCTAACCAGCACTATTCTAGCAAGAATCTAAACTTATCTTCCATAGTAGACCTATGTATCAGATTGTCTTTCACTAAAGATACAACTACAATTGCCAAACACTTTGCTAATTGATACTCAAACATAAAGTTCTTCAAAAAACAACAACAATCCAACCAAGAAAATATAAAATATGTACTAAAAATCACAATTTATTGAACATGCATATATAAATAATTAAAAAAAATTATTCGAACTCATGTAAAACCACATTAAATTGGTAAAGTCTTAGACATTTCAGTAGGGGTTTTTAATATTCACATAAAATTATATGTAAACTGAAATTTTAAAATTAAATGAGCAAAGATCTGAGTCAAGAGTTACCGTAAGCTTCTGAAATTTGGAACACCTGATTCAAGCCACAGTAGCTTAGACAAGGATCGACAGCCTTTATACCAATGCAATAACCAACCTTCAAAATGAGACACATATAAGCTTCCTAGATTAACATTTTATTATTAAAAAAAACGAATGGTGAAAAATAATTTCTATGAACAAATACTCTGATATGGAAATATTGAAACATCTCGTGATGAAATAAAAGCAAGAAGATAGTGCAGCAATTTACTTAGATAATAGTTCCATAAACTTTCAAACAAGTAATATTAGCTATTAATTTGTCAACAGCTAACGACATTATTGCAAGTAGAATTGACATTTCAATATTGTCATACTTCAAAGATATTTGCTAACTAAATTTTGACTTAATCATCTCCGTTTAGGCTTCACATATGCATATATCACAAAATTATGAATCTGACCTATAGATCAAAGTTAACTAAATTTCTCATTCATATTTATCAATTCTACAAAAACAATATTTGCATTTTCTTACAAATAAAAATTTATAATTGCTAAATCGAGGGAACAATTGAATACTCATTATAAAGGTATGCAAATAATTCCTTCAGCTATTTTAGAATTCTAAAGTTTGCAATCAAAGTAGTAAGTTGATACGATAAACAAAAATGAAGGATTAGATCACCGTCGTTAATCGACTAGCTTGCTTCATAATGAGAATTAACAGATGGCAAAACTCAGAAGAAGAATAAATGAAAACAAGAACACAAAAACTATACATATTATATAATGTGTGATAAAATAAAACGGTGCTCTAGCGAATAAATTTGTTTACACTTTTGTCTCTAGTAATTTGCACAAAGCAATAAAGATGAGCTTAAAAATGAATCTTATCTTGAATATACAGTTCAACAACTACAATATTGAAAAGAAGAAAATAAATGGACTACAAAATGCACGTAAACCACGAAATTCTGAACATACAGAAAGAAAAGAATAAAAACTTGATCAGTGTCGTAACATGAGCTTAGCTTCGTAAAGCCTTTATAAGTTAATTATAGGCTGAATGAGACCGTTGTTTATATTTTCTGTTGCACTTCTAAGAAGCTCATGGCTGACTTAATCTTTCATTACCAAGTAGGTAAAACTTGTGAATTGTTCGTTAATAAATGTTAGTTTCAACAAATAGATATTGTCGTTTCAGAAACCTACGGGATGCTCAATAGTTATCATGTAGCTTTCCTTTCTAAAAATCTGTAGTTCAGGTACTTAGTTATACGTGAAGATGAAAATGTGTTGAATGAACTGAAAAAGAAAACGGTTGGTGTTGATATATAAAACCTGAAAAGGAAAACGGAAAATATGTGACTATGACAATGCACAGAGGCTGGAGAGCAGAATATTGGTGTTACTTGTATTTGGTATCCCTCAATTTTTGAGATGCAAATATTATTTATTTCTCATTTTGGTATAAAGATGAAATTGCAATCTCAACACAAGCTTGTTAGTTAGATAAGCAACATCCCTGCTTCCATGCCCCAAAAACTTGGACAAAAGCATACCGACCATTTAATGTCTTTCGGTGAAGCCTTGAGAGTTTGAAAAGAATCATACTATTTAAGCAACAATCTTAAGCATATCTAATAGCCGGCCTGTATATCTGATATTCATAGACACATGATACAGCTACAACTACCTAACACGAGGACTTTGCTAATTGACACACAATGATCCACAAAGTTCTTAAAAAAACAACAATACCACCAAAAGATTGTAAAATACATACTAAAACCACAATTTATTGAACATGCACATACAAATAATTAAATATTGCGCGAACTTATGCAAAACCACATTAAATTCGTAAAGTGTCAGAGCTATTTTCAGCAGGATTTTCAATATTTACAAAAAATTACTGTAAGCTTGTGAAATTTGGAACACCAAATTCGAACATCGGTCACTTAGACAATGATCGGCAGCCTCTTGAATTTTCCGACCTATAATACTATTTGAGGAAATTTACTGCGACAATCCTCAATTCCTTCAGTTATTTAGGTTGGGATTCAGTAGAAAATCGAATAGCAGAGGAAAGGAAGGAGACGAAAGGGATTGTAGTATCCCGTTTTTCTTGAGTAATTAAAATAATTAATCTAATGAGAAAGATAAGAATTTTAGCAAAATAAAAAAATTTTCTTTCCGAAAATTTTACCCGGCAGATATATTCTACCGGGAAAATGAGTTTTAATTAATTTTTATCGTCTCGGTTAATCCAAAATGAAGAAGTTATTACATTTATCAATAGATGATAAATGTTTAGTCATTAATTGACTAAAAGAAGAATTTAATTTAATTACGAAAATTTTTACGTAAATTATCTTTTAAAATTTTAGTTTCGGTCGATTTGAAAATGTTTCGAATCTCCGATAATTTCTATGAGATTTTTATCTAGGGATCGTCAAACCCTAAATTAAATTCCTATGTTGAGAAATTAGAAGTTTAATTAAGGAGTTGTTAGTAGTTAATTAATTGAATTAATTAAGTAATTAATTAATTAACTAACTATTACTATTCACCTAAATATCTAAGATTTTTATTTTAGAAGTCTCATATCTCTATCTATATATATGTATGAAACCACCATTTCCTTCACCCCTCTCATCTCTCAAAAACTCGACACACACACACAACACACACTTGAAGTTTTTTTTCATTGTTCTTCATCTTCAAGTCCAAGAATCAAGATCCAAGCTTAGCAAATCCTTCTCAAGTAATTAAGTAAGCACAAATCTCTTCTCTTGGAAGCTTGTAGTTCAAGGTTTATGGTTGAAATCATCCTCTCTATTTATATATATATATTTCGAAAATTTGGAAGAAATATGAAGAAGTATTTGGATGATCTTGATCTCTTAATATGATGTTTGTATCATGTTTCTATGATGATTTGTGTGATTAAATGAAGCATGAAAAACCCTAGGTTTAATATAGTAATTTTCGAAATTTTGGAGAAATGATCAAGTTTTGATCTATGAATTATATGCTTGCTATGATTTTATAATTGAGCTTAGTTAATTATTCTAAGTATGTTTCATGTTGGAAGTAAGCATGAATTCCCAACCCATCTCATTTTATTAATTAATGTGGAAAATTAGGGTTTTAATTAGGGTTTTGAAGATTTGATGAAGAAAGATGTATTTGATGATTAAATTGATGTTGTATGATGTTAATGGTAATTGTTAAATCAAGAGTTAGTGAATTAAAAGCATAATTAACCCTAGAAACCCTAGAAAGTGAAATTAGGGTTCTTAAATTAGGGTTTATTGTTTAATGAGTAATTAAATGAAATTAATTGGAGAATTAAGTTTAGGATGTTTAATTAAGTATATTAGAAATGAAAAAGAAGAGAAAAGAATTCTAGAAATCCTAAAATATAATTAACCGAAAATTTAATAAATAAAATAAATAATTATTTGACTTTTAATTAATAAACTAATTGCATTTATGAACTTCTTAATAAAAATTAAGTATTGTGTGATTTTCTGGAATTTTAATTCAAAGTATTAAAACTTTTCTATTTTAGTTGATTTTTCCGTTTCGGAAGTTTATTTGTTAATTGGATCGAATGTATAAAATAAATGTGTAATTATGTTTGTTATGATGAAATAAGTATATAGATTTAATTTTAGAATTTTCTGAATCCGTTAAACGGATTAAAATCGACTTAGTCAATTTCTGTGAATAGTAAATGATGTCTGTTGATAATTAAGTGATAAGTGTGAATTGTTTGAATGTTTGATGATTAACGATGAGTTAAGATAGGGTAAGAGCGTTTCAGAGACTAAGTTAGGAATTCTCGAGTTTCGTCGTAGAATTCGAAGCGAATTAGAAAGTAAGATTATCGAAGTCGTTATTCGATAAAAGTTTCTCGTTCTAAAGTCGCTATTCCATTTCGATTTAAAGGAGCAAGCGGAAGTGGAAGCGGAAACGTGAAGCATACGTTTAACGAGCGATAAAGTTAAAGTAAAGCTTAAGTTTATCAGGTGGGCTTTCTTACCTATACAATGTGAAAAATATGAATTTATATGATATTTCAAAGTTTTGATACTTGCCAAATGTTTTTAAAATGTTAAGTATGTTACCATCTACTTCAGAAAGACGAATTCGGTTCCACGCAAGGTGGAATCTGTGTATACATATGTAATCGTGCGCATTTCTTTGATAGGCCGGTTATACGTAATCGTGAGCCATTCCTTGATATGCCGGTTACAAGTGATTGAGAAAGAGGCCTCTTTCTCATCACTATTATTTATTGTAGATATGGTTCATACTATTAATATGTCTGCAGACAAATATTTTTCAAGAAAAGAAAATGTTTTTAACATTGCACAAGTTGTTTTCAGAAAATCCTTGTGCTATGTTTTCTGGCAAGTTTTCAAAATATAGCTGTGTATTCAGCAAATATCAAATGTTTTCGGCATGTGTTCACTGAGTACGTAGTACTCAGCCCTGCATGTTATTTCTAAAACGTGCAGGTTAGCAGGGATGAAGATGACGAGAGCTGGGCTGGTTGTCATTGTTGTTGTTAATGTTTTGATAAGAGTTGGCCTAGAATATATATCTTTATATATATATTCTCTCGTTTTCCGCTGCAACATTAAGAGGTTTTGTTTTGAGAAAGATTGTGAAGTATTGAAGTTTTCAAAATTATGAAGTCTTGATCGAACTATGTTCGATAGTTATTTTGTTATCATACCTCTTATATAAATATATTAGTTGTTCGTTGTTTTGAAAAGTTTTGTCGATCTTAGAATCGTTTTTCTTTATCTTGCTTTCTTGATTCTGAAATCGTTTTTCCTAGTCTTCTCATTTATTGTCGATAATTTGGTTGATCAGGTCTATTGATTTCTGAGTTGATTGAGTTCAAATTGTTGATATGCATGTTGTTATCAAAATCAATTGATCGTCTTATTAAACTCGAGTCATGCATATCCCATTTGTCTAAGTTTGATGAATTGTCAAGTATGAGTTGTGCTTTGTTATTATTCAAGGATAGCCGGGTCGCTATCTTAATCCTTTTGTTAATCATAAATTGTGTAAGTCGTGGGACCTACCGGCCTTAACATCTGACATCGGGGTCGGGCTGCGACAGGGATGCCGATGCTTAATTAGTTTGGGTGTTGATTCGGCTAGCTAGGCAAGGAAGGAGATGAAAATCATGATAGAGATTTTTTAGTTTTAGCTGCTGGTGCATCATGAAGAAGATTACGGCTAGGCATACATTGAGTTTAGGGATAGTGTAAAAGTCAACTATAATTTTTTACTTCAATTATCTCATTTATATTATATTTATATTTAATATATAAACAATTATGTTGGAATATATATATTTAATATATTATATTTTGGAATTCTATTAATAAATGGAGCATTCTTTAAAGATGACATTTTTATTATTTAGTCGCACAGTATAATATATATTTCTAGAAAATTACAACAATTCATTATATATATTAGTTTGTCAGCATTTAATAATATTTTATAACTCATCCTTTAGCAACAATTAATCATGTCGTAATTATGTTAGTATTATGACATATAAAATTGAATTTCATAATAGCTTCCGATTAAAATTTAGTAACAGTTAATAATGTTGTGGTAAGATCAATTTAACAACATGATGTCTCTGGTGTTGTAATAGCATGTAATAAATTTCCAACAATCAATATTAAAAAGGTTGATGCCTCAAAGGCTTTATTACGACATCTGCTATTTTGTGTCACAAAAAATATGTAGTAATAGCCCGTTTTTGTTGTAGTGATTATGGTTAATTAATCGTGTAAACAACAAAATTCAACACAAATTGACAAACATATACGGAGTAATATTCAAACCAATTACATTCCATTTGCAAAAGGACAAAAATGCCCGAACCAACAAATTACCTCAAAATTCAAAATATAAACACACACCGTTTACGTATTCAAACAACTACAACTTCAAATATAAATTTATTCCATCCAAATTTAATTTTCCATTTTTGGTATTCCATCAACTAATTATTTATTCAAACCATACATATGCTAATTGTGCAACCATTTTTAGTATTTATTTTTTTTCTTTTTTGAAAACTACCGCGCCTTCACCTTCACTAGTTGTACGTAGTTCGATCATTTGTTAATAATATTTCTTATCCTTTTAATGAAAACTTGGCATTAAAATATTATAATATTCCCCTAATATTAATATTATTATTATTATTATTATTATTATTATGAGTATACATGATTTAATTATCTATGCGCTCTGATAAACAAACATAAATAATTATTTATTCAAACCATACATATGCTAATTGTGCAACCACTTACATTTGAAGCAAAAGGATGCCAATGCACCATACCAACAAAAACAAAATAAAATAAAGAAACCAAAATATTACAACAGCAAAAGCACCACCTTAGATCATTATGTATTCTTGGATAATTTAAAAAACATTAATGCCTTTTTTAAAATTTATTTGTATTCATGAGGGTGTGCATGGAGGTGAGCCTCAACAGCATGAAAAACAGCCTTAGCCTTCTCTTTGCCTTCCTTGATTTTCTCCACCGTGACGCTGTGGTGCTCCGTTTTGGTGTGGTACGAGCTGGCGGTTTTCACGACGGAGCCGCCATCTGGGCCGGCCTCGATCTTCACCACGTACGAGATCGACTCGATCTCGTCTCCCAACGCATCACCTTCGATCATGGTGTATTTGTATATGAAGTTGGGCTCGTCGATTTCATCCACCCGGTTCTTTGCATACTTAAATTGACTACCTATAAGTGTACAAGTCATCAAAGGGTACTCTTTTTTCTATTTATTAATTTTATTGGAGTTTTTCGATGTTTCCCGTCTACATTTTGTGATATATTCATAATATTTTATTTTTTTATTATTAAATAAGAAAAATTGGCTGCATTATATTTCAAAATCAATGGGAAGGATGTAAAAGACAAAATTGCCCTCACGAGTCTAAATAAGAACATATTACAAAGTTTTTATTACATAAAAAATGTGAGTTTTTATTTTGGTCTAGGATAGTAATTACCTTCTCCAAAATTAATCAACTTGACGGTACCGGGTCCACCGTCGCCCTCAAGGGTTTCGAAGCTCTTGAAGACGCCGGGGATGACCTTGGAGATAAGGTTGTCGGAGTCGAGGAGGAATCCCTTGAACAGCCTTGATGGTGAGATGGTGGAGACGACTTCGTATTCGTAGTTCACGACACCCATGATGAGATCTTTGATTTTTCAAGCGAAATGTTGGATAGAATACAAAGAAAGAAGAGAATTATAGCAAATTAAAGGAAGCAGCTGGTTTAGATGTGTTTTAAGGTTTGAAACAAATGTCCTATTTATAGGTTATAATAGGGTTAAGATTGTCATGTAGGAAAATATTTCATTTTTATTCATTATGCCCACTAGTCTTATTTTTCTACATTACAAAGATTATACCAACTTTACACATATCATAGTGGAAAATATTAATTACATCTTAATTTATCATTACATTGATTATTTTTGTCCATATTTGCGCAAAGTCTTCTTCTCAATACTAAACACAAATGTTCTTCCAACTTGGCACATATTATATATAGTGGATCATTATTGTTTACGGATGAGAAATTCGGAAACTTCTCCATGCATGTGAAAATGCAGTATTTTATTTTCAACATTAATTTTGATATTTCAAACCTTGCAATGAAACTAGCATGCTTTTGCCCTTCTAGAAGTTGCGCCTCTTGTTTTAGGTTAACGAAATTCACTATTTATAAAATACACTAATAAAATTATGGAGAAGTCTTGTTTAGGAGACGAAATTCATATCAGGATTCGAACACAACCAAACACTTGCAAATTTACAAACATAGATATTGCTGATTACAAGGTTGGATTATTAGAAATGGATCTTGACCCGTCCGTCAGACGATCTGATATAAATTTTTGTGTTCATATTCATATATATTCATTAAACGTAGTAAGTGAAAAGTTCATCTATATTCCGTGGGTATTGGATAAGAGAATTTAAAAGAACTAGTCAATTCATGATATGTCAAAGAATTTGAGAAAAAGTTGAGGATCGGTAAGAATTATTATTAATTTCTTTAACGAACTTAGTTTTCAACACCTTCACCTTATCCATAATCAAAAGCAAACAACCTATAATCTTTTTTATATATTTTTTTACTGAAATGGAGCTGCTGTGAATAGCTAACGGATATTGATAAAAATCAGCCTCTACTTTCTGCCAACCAATTGTTTGCTTAATAGTCCGAAAGAACAATTTTTTCTTTAAATCTGATGCGAAATTTATTTTCCTAATATAATTTTTTGGATAAAAAGTCATGTTGAGCTCTGGTAATAGATTTCATAATATATTCAAAGTCGGGATATTCTAGCTTTATTTTAAAAGTGGGAATAGATTTTGATAATAACGCCATAGTTGGATATAATCTGATATTAACCTAAAAATAATAACGCAAACCTTTATCTATATGTATATTAGCTAGTATTTGTGGGATCCACACTTAATAACTTTAACAAATGCCAATGAAATAAAAGCCGCCTCCATGATTTATTCCCCTGCTGCATGTGAACAATTAAACAAAAATTACAACTTTGATTCTCATAATAATTCTTTCGGGTTAATTATATACATTACATGTCCCTACATTAATTAAATTATTTGTATAACAATTAATTGAATATAACCGTGGAATGTGTCTATGTACATTTGGACATGTGAATCTAAATATTGAAGGCAGGCTAAAGGAATGAGACCAACAACAAAAAAATGATCAACTAATATAAATATGGGGTTATTGTCTGTAAATACACAACTTTTTTTCAAATTTTGGAATTGCACATGACTTTTTTTTGTGCCTCAGTATACATAACCTTTTATTTTTTTTCGGTCATCGTTTTTTCCCGAATTGAATCACACGTGGACGCCGGAAATGCCACACAAAACGACGTCGTCCTATTTAAAGGAAACAACGTCGTTTAGATCAAAATCAAACTTATTTTTCCTCTTTTGCCTCTGCTCACAGTTCAGTTCTCTCGCTCTCTCTCTTCCTTTCATGCTCGCTTGGTGATGTAAAGCCCTAATGTTCTAATCGCAGAGGCAAAAGAGGGGAAATAAGTTTGATTTTGGTCTAAACGACGTCGTTTCCTTTAAAATAGGACGACATCGATCGTTTCGTGTGACCGTCCCTGTTGTCCAGAGTGGCATTTCTGGCCTCCACGTATGATCCACGCGTGATTCAATTTGGGGAAAACAATGACCTCTGTAAAATTAGAAAAAAATAAAATGTTATGTATACTGAAGTAGAAAATAAAAAGTCATGTGCAATTTCAGAATTTGAAAAAATGTTGTGTATTTACAGGCAATAACCCCTATAAATATATACTATAAGATTTTAAGCACATAAATTTTGGTGCTAATCCATAAAAATACATACTTTCACTTTACACAAATGAAAAATACACACCTCCTCCAAAACAAATGAATTTTACACACTTTTCGTTTGAAGAGCCGAAATGACCTTTGATTGTGATTTATTTTAATCAAAAAGTGACTAATGATTACTAATGACTTACACATTGTAAGAAAAGTGTACTTGTGTCTTGCATGAAAGTTTGATAAAGTAGTTAATCATTGGTTATTAATATTCTTTTATATATATTATTAATAGTAATAAATATCTGCTGCATATTTAAATGAAGGCGAAAAATATAGAAATCATACCAAAAAAGACAATAATCCCATGAAGAGCCAAAAAATGAAGATCCCACTCGACAAAATGAATATCCCGCTCGAAAAATGTAACATCCCGCCCGAACGGGATATTCAATTCCCTGAGCGGGATCGTCATTTTGTCGAGCGGGATATCCATATACTCGAGCGGGATCTTCAGTTTTGTCGAGTGAGATCTTCAATTCTCGAGAGGGATATTCAATTTTTTGTCTGTGCACCGCGTGAATTACTTGCACAATGCAGGCACGCCACACCTATTCTTTTTGGACTGTAGTATAGCTGTAAATTAAATTGTACATTTTATGTACAATTTTCACGTGAATCCATACCAATTTTACTTTTCACTTCTATTTCTTTCTTACATTGAAGCGAAGATCAAAACACATCTACGAAGAATTAGAAAATTCACTACAAATATCTACGAAAAAAATTAGAGAATTGACTTACAAATTCACTCATCTTCGGAGGTTGTTGATTGAGGTGATTTTTTGCAGCATTATAGTTCATTTAATTTCTAATGTTCATCTTTTATTAATCTATTTAGTAATTATACAAAATAAATCGGGATTCGTTACTAGAGCAATCTATAATGAGCGAAAATTACATTTTAAGATATAAATTATGCAACGCATTAAATGGAACTATTTCCCTCTCGCATAACTCATTTCCCGCTCGGTACATCATAATCCCGCTCGAGCGGGAAATAGGTATACCGAGAGGGATTTTGGTATTTTGTATTCTAATTTTGTTTATTAATCATTTTTCGTTTTTAATTTTATATAGATGGATGAATGGAAGTACTTCACTATCAAATACGGCGGACAATGGCACGATTGTACATACGTGGGCGGATTTGAACAGATTATTCAACTTATGGAGGCCTCTCAATCTCTCATAAATTTGAGATACAACATCGATATTATGTTGAATGGAAATTCGATTAGTACACAGTACGAGTTGTATTATTTATCGCGGTCTCGTACAGGACGCACCATGAAAGCCCTCTTGCGCACCGATCACCAATTTGATCAGTTGTGCATGATGGAATCTTTCCCAACTGTATACGTGATTCACAACAACATGGACGTATATATTCCTTCTTTTGAAGAACCGCGCTCTTCATCCTTTGGATACGACTTCGGCGGAACATATTCGGATGAAATGGATCATATCCAAAGACAAATGGTTTCCTCAAATTGGTTTGATAATCCATATTCCGTTGGAGGTAATTACGGATCGACATCCACACCTGAATATTCCTCTATCCCCCAAATGCCTGTTCCATAGACCTCTTTCCCAAGGAGAGCAACTTCTCGCAATGATGAACAAGAAAGCAACGATGATGAAGATACAAATGAAGGAGATGATGAAAGTTATATTCTAGAATCTGAACCCGAATCCGATAGTGAAGAGTCAGAGGATAACATGACAGAATCCACGATTGCGGAGCATGCAGCATGGATTCGTAGGGATGAAAGAGTGAATTCCGAGGATCTCGCCAGTTGGTTGGTTTCGGTGATTCCGCACGATGCTACGATTTCACTCGTTGCACGAGAAAATGACCCGACAGATGATGCTGAGTTAAAGGTTGGTTCTATTTTTGAAAGCAAAGATGATCTAAATATTACAGCCGGCTTGTGGCACATGGAGATTGGAGCTGAATACAAAGTTGTATCATCTGATACGAAGCATCTCAGATGGATTTGCAGGCATTTGCAAAATTGCCCTTTCGAGTTGCGAGCATCATCCCGCAGAAACTCTGATGCTTGGATAGTCCGCCAATTTAATGGCGATCATGCATGCACCCGTCATCTTGGACGTGTGGCGCCCAAAAAAGTCCACATGAATGTTATTGCAGCCTACGTTGCCAGAAAAATACGGAGGGAGTGTGAAATCATGAAGCCGAAAGCCATTGTGGAGGAGGTGCTCCGCGAGTTCGGTATCACAATCCAATATGATTTGGCCCTGAGAGCACGGCACACTGCGATACAGATGATATACGGAGGGTATGTTGAGTCCTTCCAGATGTTGCCTGGCTATCTTCACATGCTTAAGGAATCAAATTCTGGCACGGTTACTGATCTGGCAGTTGGAAATTATGGGAAGTTCCAGCATCTATTTGTGGCTCTCAGCGCTTGTAGACCTGCTTATCCACTCAACATGAGACCTGTGATCGCAATTGATGGCACTCATCTCAAGGGCAGAAATAGAGGTATCTTGTTTGTCGCTGTGACGAAGGATGCCAATGAGCAGGTATTCCCATTGTCGATAGGTGTTGGACCAATCGAAAATGATATCTCTTGGAAGTGGTTCCTCGAGCGTTTTAGAGTTGCATATGGGGAACTGACGGATACAGTCATTGTCTTTGATGCTCATGTCTCGATAGGTAACGCTATTAGTGAAGTGTTTCCTGATGCAGTTCACGGTCTGTGCTACTATCACTTACTCAACAAGTTGAAGCGGTTCGGAAAAGTGGTTACTACCTTGTATGAACAAGCTGCATATGCATATCGCCATTCAGTTTATGAAAATGCAATGAACAAAATCCGTCGAGAGAGCGAAGCTGCATACCAGAAATTAATGAGTGTTGGACCGGAGAAATGGGCTCGGAGCTGTTGTCCAGTTCCACGTTACAGCCAACTGACATCAAATGCAGCAGAGTCGTGGAATGGCAGATTGTTGTGGGCTCGACGGCTTCCCATATGCTCAATGATTGATGCAATCAGACATGTCATCGAGAAATGGTTTGATGAGAGACGTGAAGAGGCGAATGGCGATGACGACATATTAACTGCTGAAGCATCTAAAAAACTGACGCAACAGATGAATAAAGCATTGAGGTACAATGCAGCTCGTGCACCGGGCTTGACCTTCAACGTACATGATGGTAAGAGATATTTCAAAGTAGATCTCCATATGAAGACATGCACCTGCTGTGAATTTCAACTGGATGGAATGCCTTGTTCTCATGCTATTGCTGCAATACTGTAAGTTTATCACATTGATTTTGATAATTTTATCACTTAAAATCTCTAATTGTGTGATTGGTTGAAATTGCAGCAAAAATAGAGAGACGATATATGATTACGTGCAATTGTACTACAAAAGAGAAGCTTGGATAGACGCATATAAATATCCTATACTTCGTGTTCCGCACAAAGAAGATTGGACTCTTCCAATTGAAGTAGACAATACATTGGTCTTGCCTCCAGCTATCACTTCTCTTCCCGGACATCCGAGAGTTAACCGGCGACGCGCTGTTGCGGAGAGTCAAGCTCGTAAGAGATGTAGTGTATGTCATGAATATGGCCATACTCGCCGAAATCATGTATCACATAATTGAATGCGTCAGATATAATTTAATGAATAAATAAAGAAGTTATTGCATGAAAATAACATCACAAAATGTAAAGATCCCTCTCGTGTATATACAGATCCCGCTCGCAAAGTGAAGATCCCTCTCGAGAGGGATCTTCACTTTACTGTCGGCTTTTAATACATAAAGTGTGTATATAAAGATCCCGCTAGTGCATATTAATCTCCCGCTCGAGAATGTGAAAATCCCGCTCGAAAATGTGAAGATCCCTCTCGAGAGGGATCTTTACATTTTCGAGCGGGATCTTTCTATTTGCCGTCGGTTTTAGTCAGTTTTGAATTTCTCTTAATATTTATAATAGTGGGATGAAAATTTTTAAGCTAGATTAATATATTCACGATAAAACTGGAAATAAATAGCATGAAAATAATAAATAGTCTGCGTACATATCAATTCGGATAAGTGCCATTACAAAATTTAATTTCTGGAAGATGAAGCTGCTGCCCTACATATTTCTTGATATTGTTCTCGTTCCTGCTCCGTTGGTGGATGACACATGCCATAGATTGCGGTCGCTACCCTCTTCCTATACTGTTTGGTGTGTGTATTACCCCAAGGTATAGAGGGCGAACCACTAATTAATCGCTCAATAGTCATCAATGCATATAGCCCACAACTGTAATTGTCCATTTGCTTGAATTGATCCACTGCAGGAGGGACAACGAGCTTCAATGGATCTTCCTCGGCTGCTCTTCCAATCCGGTTATGCCTCCAATAAAATGAACAATCAAGCACCCGAGCCCACAACTTCAGAAGTGGTGCTAATTGAGTAACTCTTCCCTCTTGCACTTTCCTATCCTTGCTGTAATAGAGGGGGTCGTACAACTCAGCAGTCCATGCTAACATATCAATGCGGACTACTACGTAATGGCCTCCTATGAGACATACCATAATGATCTGCATTAAATGTACAAATGATAGTTAATTTAAAAATAAATCATTGCAGAAAATCCAAAACATATGCTCTTAGGTGATGTGCATCAAAAAACGACGACTGCTCGTCACCTGCATTGAGTCCATGCGCTCCAAAACATATGCTCTTAGGAGCCTCCCAGTCTGCATACAGAGCCCAAGTTCCCCTCAACGGCGTCTCGATCTCTATGCTTAAAATCTTTTTTTCCCATTCACCTTGGAGTTGGAGCTGTTTGAAATTCACATCATAGTTATAGACAGAAAATAGAAAACAAATTGGAAATAAGAAATGAATATTAGTTAGAAAATACATGTAATAAAACTTACGAAGACATCACAATCCAAGAGTACAGTGTTTCTAGCCGTGACATTCTCCAGCACGTTGTCACGGTGAGCAATCCGTTTCCTCAACCATAGCAGGTACAGGTCTTAAACCTACAAACACAAATACAATTCATATATCATTCAACAAATATAACCAAAATAAATAAATAGACTAAACAAGTGAAGTAAATATAATTATTATATTTACTTACCCCAACGATTATGTCAGTGTGTGGATTTTCTAACACCCTCCACCACTGATGCGGAAGATAATCCCCACTCGCAGTCACAACCATAAATTGGTCAGGAGGGCCACTTAGAAACAACTCGTACGCCTGAACCAACTGGATATCAAGCTCTGCTGGTGCCCTACTGGCAATCATGGGTGTACGGACTGCGGCTGCATGTTTCTTCTTCCTATTTCCTCTTCGAGGTACCCGGAACGGCTCATCATCTTCATCCACCGAAGCACCCACCTGAGAAATAGGCACTGCATCGATGGGCGTTCTCATCACAGCTTCTTGTCCAGCATATGATGCCTGGACGTTCTCAAATGCTTTTCCAATTGCCTAAATTTATACGGAAAATTAAATTAGTACAAGTGCTAAATTAAATGATAAATAATTGAAAAATACGTGCTTATTAAATAAAATGCTTACCTGCCCAAGCCCCTGCCACAAGGCTTCATCACGACCACTGGGGATTTCCATCGAATGACGATATGGATCGTGCAGAAAACTACCATACTGCTCAATCGGGGCAAACGAAGATCCAAGCTCAGGCAATGAATGACGGGCAGGAACCTCCGGCTGTACAAAGTGTGTCTCATGAACAGACGGCTGATGTGGACCAACTGGTTCATGAACAGACGGCTCTCGTGGAGGAACTTGTTCATGAACAGACGGCTGGCGTCGAGCAGTGTCGTGTGCAGGTTCATGAACAGACGGCCGGCGTGATGCAGGAGTAGGCATTCCACGAAAAGTGGGCTCGTATACGGGGCTGCGACGCCGTGAAGATCCACATCGTATATTCTCAAACAAATCTTCAAACCACTTTTGAAATCGAGGCAACCATCTCTTATCCATTTTCTCAAGCAAACGATCTTCAGATTTCTCCAACTCCTGTCTCATCCACCGACGGTCACTGTATCGACGGTGGTGATCTCCTCCGCTGCTCGAAGATGATGATCCCTTCTGACGAGTACGCTTCCCCTTATCTTGAGGAGGAGGTTGACGTTCCTCCTCAGAATGATCTTCATGCTCAACAAAATCAGGCGCCTCTCTCTGTGCTCCTCTCCTTCGAGGGACATGCTCCACTGCCTCATCAACCTCCTCAGCAGTCTCCTAAAACTGTCTTGCTTGATGCTCATGACGGGGGAACTGTTCCCATGCCGTAACGGATTGTGCGGCACCACAAAGTCCACTGCAAGGGCATTTGGGTACAAAGTGGACTGCATGTACAAACTCTGCGCCTCGTCGCCATATGGTTCCAACAGAGTGACACGAGCGACCTACAATAAATACAAAATAAATATTAAATACAGAATAAATGTCCATATAAATTTAATTAATTAAATAATTAAATACCTGTAGAGAAAATATAGGCTCAAGCTCCATTCCAGTTCTGCTCTTAAATTTCCATCTAAGGCATCTGGGTCGTGCATTCGGCGAAGCAAGACTCCCTACAGCGGTAGCTAAATCTGGAAGTACTTCTAGGGACCAAACGTGGAAAGCCCACACTGAACCGTAGAAGTGGTACTTCAGCGAGCTCTGTATGTTTTGAATGTAGTGCTTCAGATTCAGATAAGTGTAGGATCCCCAAGGAAATCTGTGAAACGCCTCTAAATCGTCCACCAATTTCCACACCCACGCAGCAACAGACCTCTTCGGATCTTAAGCAAGTAATAACAGATATAATACTAACACATGAGCCACCCGGAGATACAGTTCACCAGTTTCATCTCTAACCAGTTCCCGCGTGTTGGTGAACCGATCCAGTAGGGCTGCGACACTAATCGGCATCCCATTACAAAAACGCCGATACACCTCCACCCTTCAGACGTCATGGTTGTCCGAAGGTCTAAAGTCGGACGAGCCGAAGACCAAGCCAGTAATAAGGGCATACTCTGGATAGGAAAAACGGATGTTTGCCCCATTTATATGAAACCACATGTCGTACTCCTGAGCACCCGGATAATTAATCTCATGTGACAACACGTGATGCACGGCCATACTGCACTTCTGCCTCGGCTTCCAATAAATAAAGTGCCCAAAGCACCCTACTATAAACCTATCCAGTAGCTCCTGCCCACCAACGAACAACAATGTCTTTCGAACATCTTCTAAAACCTTGGTCTTGTAGTACGTGCTAATCGTCGACTGACGATTAATCGTATCAGCCCTCTTGAACGTAATCTGAATCAACAGAAAATCAATCAAATTTACGAACATCAGTAATTCTTTATTTAAAATTTAGAAAATGAAATTCACGAAATACACGTGAAATTAACTGCACAATTTAAAATTCGCCAAATTCAAACTAAAATTCACGAAAATAATACTAAAAAATGACTGAATTAATAGCATGAATATAAGACAATTTCCGGCTCGAGAACAATACCCCGCTCGAGCGGGAAATAGGTTCTGTCGAGCGGGAAATAGTACATTACGAGCGGGAAATAGTTCTATCTACATGAATCATGATATTACATACTGAATTCTAAAAATCACGCAACACAAAATAATTATACCTACTTTAACGAAATATTACTAAAAATCACGAAACAATTATGCACGTAGTTCAAATTCACCTAATTAATACGGAAATTCCACGAAAATAATACTAAGAATGAGTATCATGCATTTAAGCATATTTCTCTCTCGACAAACCTATATCCCGCTCGACTACGTAATATCCCGCTGGAGCGGAAAATAGGTAAAATCAAGCGGCAAATAGTTAACTAAATAATTCAAAATTAACTTAATCAGTAACAAAACCTATATCCCGCTCGACCACACTATATCCCGCTCGGGCGGAAATTGTGTGTTCTCGAGCGGGAAATTGTTGTATCCGAGAGGGAAATAAAATTAATATAGATCCCGCTAACCTGTTGTCCCGACATGATTTTGTATCCACCAAACTTTGAAGATCCCTCTCGGTGCTCTTCGAGATCCCTTTCGGTGCAATTTGGGACCACCGCCGTCGGGTTTTTTGGGGTGAAGGAGGGACCAGCACGAGTTAGGGGTCGGGAAATTGGGAATTGGGTGGGGAGAGAGAGATGGTGGCTGTCGGGATTTGAAGGGGTGGGTAGGGTTTGTCGTTTTTTTTTTTTTGAGATGGTGGGGGACATGGGGGTTATTTAATGTAGAAAGTGGGTCAAAAAGTGGTTTTTTATTCAAAATCTTCATGACCGAATCTTGGTTGTTTTTTTCTTCTCCTCCTTCTGCCGCGCACAGTGTTTTTTTTTTCTTTCCCAAGGCATGAGCCTTGTTTTTTGTGGAATGAAGTGATGTTTTGTGGGCCATTGTAGGGTTACTTTTGTAGGGTTGTGTATTTTTCATTTGTTTCTAATGAGGTGTATATTTTTCATTTTTGATTTTGCAAAGTGTGTATAAAGAATTTTGTCCCTAAATTTTGACAGCAAACCAATTCTTGGCCAGAATTTCAAAATAAAATAAAAAAAGTTTCTTAGCCAGGAATCTAGTTGAGCATGAATTAACATTTGAGCGAGAGAGAGTCCGGATATAAATAATAAAGGAAAAATTACTCTTCAAATTTTCACAATAACATTTCGATTTTAAACAAATTAATAATTAAATATTTAAAATATGAAATTTTTCATTATTGTGTCCTAAATTTTAATGGAAATAATTAAAAATGAGTTTGCACCAAGTTTCGATATCGATGATGATGTTTATGTTTTGAAGCTATTGATTTTTTTCGACATCAAAAGAATGTCGTTTTCATGTTAGCTAATTTTTATATCTTTTTGATAAAATCAAACCAAGCTTCTGGCGTTACTGAAAATTAAGGTTAATGAAATAATTGTGAGAAATTCGATAGGTTGGATATTAATTTTGATATTTTATTTAGATGATGATATAATTATGAAAATGCCAAAATTTAGATATTAAAGTGTAATTCTCCCACAATAATAAAAGAGAACTAAAATTATGGAACTTTTTTAGGATTTTGAGACCATTTTTTTTTTTAACTAATAACCTTTAACATCCAAATCATCCAGTCACGATCACATGCAAATCTAACTAATTAAAAGTCAATAATTTTAATTATCTCTAACAACTATCTTAGTTGTTTCAAACTACTTAATCTAACAACTATATTTTTGTTACTCACTTGAACGCGTCAATTACTTAATGTCTGCTTAATGTATAGATTAATTACTTGATTTGTGCTTATTGTATTAATCAATTACCTGACTTTAAGGTAAAGTTAAATTAAAATATAAGACTAGGTGTTGCAAAAAATCAACGAAATGCTTGCTTGATTTTCAAAAACTCGTTCTTTCTATTCATTAGTACAATATGTCTTGTTACCTGAATTTCGGGGAAGCTATGAGCATTTTTATTTTTAAAACTATGCAACTTGTTATAAACTTAAAAAAACATATCAAGTTTTATTTGTTTATTTTTCTATTTAAACTTGTTAATTTACGGTAGCTTGGAAAGAAATAAGAAAATAAATAACCCTTCAAAACCCTTCAAAAGTGGTAGGACCTACCCACTTTCTATCTTTTAACCCTTATTCTTAATCTCCGTGAAGAACAGTGGGTAGACAAATTGAATGCGACGAATCGAGGGAATATACAATATCTAAATCAAGTACTACGTAATAGTAGTAATCATCATCGTCGAATGGTACGCGTTCAATTTCTATCGAGTATATATGTATTTGGAGTTATATTCCCATGTTAACGTTTAAGTTTATTATGATCGTTCAATAAGCTTCATATAAGACATAGTAAAAATGTAAAAATAAGAGCATAATTAGTCTTTCTTATCCCAAATGTGAATGTAAATATTTTTTTACATTTTTGGTCTTATTATAGTTGCAAAGTTCAAAGAAACGGGACTTGCAACGACATTTTTGGGTCTTATTCTATTAGAAATATTTTTATCTGAAATGTGAATGTAAATATTGTTGTAGTATTCAATAATAATTGATGGTCCCGAAACGAGTTATTGGTGTAGGGGGGTGAATACACTGAAAAGAAAACTTTTGCAAATTAAAACTTTGAGTGTGAGCTCAGTTATAAATTCTGCTGACTTCTTTCGAAGATGGTCAGCTGGACTGATAACTCAGTTTGCTGTGTGGAAGGTGGTGGTTTGAAAACTTAACTCATTTACTTAGAAAAACTCAGTTTGAAAATTTATCTTTCAGTTTACAGCTTAGTCAAGTTATAAAGTTTGTAAAATACAGCTGGTTGGGTCACTCAGCCAGAGATATAACTTGAAAATACATTGTGCTTGATGATTGGTTAGTTCTTCAGAAAATATGCAAAAATTAATAAAGCAATAAAGAACACCAAATATTTTACGTGGCTCGGAGAGAACTCCTACGTCCACGATCAGATTGAACTGGTGAATCCCTTAACTTTGAATTCGTTGGTTTTACAAGCAACCAATAGCTTACAGCTCTGTTCCTTAGAGCTGGTTGTAGTTTACGCGTACTACAACAAACGTTAACACTCAGATTTCGCGTTCTGAGAGGACGTACACACTAACTGCGCACTCAGTGAAGGCGTACTTCTACAAACTTATATTTTCCTAACTTGGAAAGAGGGTTTTAAGAAGGTGAGGTTTCCAAATTGTGAACAAATGTTTACAATGAAGAACTAAATTCTGGATTGTTTGTTCACGCTAGGCTTAGGATTTGAAAAGGTTTATGCTTAGATGTAAGAAGAAAACTCTGCAAACTAGAGAGGAACACTTGTGGAAATTCTGGAAATTTTCGTATTCTTGAGAGAATAGAGCAGAGTGTTGTAGCAAATAGCTTTAGCATTTTAGAGAGGTTTCTGGGAGTTTTCTTGTTCGCTTCTTGTGTTCTTCTTATCTGGATCTGTTAAAGAAGACTGATATTTATAGGTGGAGATTCAAAAACTAGCCGTTTGAATCTCGCCTACTTCCTGACATAGCGTCTTGCAGCCTGGCGATCTTTACCTGTCTTCTCCTGCATGTCAGATCCTAGGTTTACTTTCTAGGATGTTGATTTATCGATCTCTCATTGGCTGAGGTTTATTAATTTCTCTTGACACAAGGATCTTGTCTTGGAGTTGTCTTCAACTCTGAGCTGGGTCTTCAAGCTTTGTCTGGTTCTTGATCAGCTGGAGGCTTCGTTGGATCAGCTCTGCTTGATCAACTCAGCTGGACCCGCTCTATTGGATCCTTATTGCTTGAGTCAGCTCTGCTTTCTTAGCTTCGTTGGATCCACTGACTGGATCCACTCTACTTGACACTCTCAGCTTGAGTCAGCTTTGCTTGATCTATTGGAAAAAGGAAAAAGGGATGTGGAATGCTGAAAATCAACCTAGCAAGAAGTCATGGTATGAGTAGAGTCATCGACAATCGACTTAAGAAAAATATAGATCTCCTATTGTTGGTCAAGGTAGTTCGTCTCAGAGACAGCAAGGAATTTCTCCATGCTCTAAGTGTGGAAAAATGTACCAAGGAATTTGCAGAGCAAGAAGTAACAGCTGCTATGCATGTGAGCAACCCGGTCATTACTCTTATCAGTGCCCAAATAAGCAAGAAATGACTGGTGGAGGAAGACCTAATCAGTCTCAGCCTCAGCATCTAAAGGCCATGGAAGGAGTCCCTCAGCCAAATCGGCGAGATCACCACAAAGAAGAGGAGCGAAGACGGCATCAGAGAGATTTTAATCTCAATCAGGAAACATGCGTCAAGGATCAGGGCAATCTGACAGGTATGGGTTGGATGAGTGATGTACCTGTAATAATTCTTTTAGATACTGGTGCATCACATTTCTTTATATTGAGTTCATGCGTAGATACTCTTAGCCTTGAATTAGAACGAACTAGCCAGAACTTTAGAGTATCGACCCCGATAGGTAAAGCTACCTCAGCCACGTATGTTTGCCCTAATCTAGAATTTGAGATTGGTTCTCTTAAGATGTCAGCAAACCTTCTTGCCATGCCTCGGAAGAGTTTATGTTAAAGCCAATACCTCAGGATAATGTGTATAGACTACCGAGAGTTAAATGAGTTGATGTTGAGGAATAGATATCCTTTGCCAAGGATAAATGATATGTTTGATTAGCTCAGAGGAGCCAGTGTCTTCTCAAAGATTGATTCAAAATCTGGCTATCATCGTTTGAAGAATCATCAAGAAGGAGTGGCCCTAAAACCAAACCTCAGTTCTGAAGAAAAAAAACTGGATGCGATATTTGATAAAAAGATTCAGCTGTTTAGGAATAAATCGATCGCGTTAGTAAAGGTTAAGTAGAGACATCACGGGCCATAGGAAACAACGTGGGAACTTGAAGATAAGATGAAGGAAAGTATTTCCGAGCTTTTCCCTCGAGATAAGCAAATTTCGGGACGAAATTTATTTTTAGGGGGAGAGAATGTAGAACCCCGCTTTTTCATAACCGATCTTAGTAATTAATTAAGAGCTCGTCTAAAAGAATTAAGTTGTGAGAACCTAGAAAGAAAATAAGTTCCGGCAATTAAAATTTTTCGGCAGCCCTAATTTACCGAATTTTAATAATTTAAGATTTATTCTCGTTTCGGTTAATCCGAGATGAGATAATGAAGATGTTTATGATTATGTGCTTATATGTTTGAAGTTATTTGAGAAATATATGCTATTTTGAAAGATTTGATTTCAGCAAAAGAAAATTTTATCCGGCAGATATATTCTACCGGAAAAATGAGTTTTAATTAAGAATGATCGTCTCGGTTAATCCGAAACGAAAAAGTTTTTACATTTATCAATAAATGATAAATGTTTAGTCATAAATTGAATGAAAGAAGAATTTAATTTAATTACGTAAAATTTTACGTAATTTAACGCTTAAAAATTTAGTTTCGGTCGATTTGAAAATGTTGCACATCTCCGATTCTTTCTGTGAAATTTTTATGTAAGGTTCGTAAAACCTTAAACTAATTTTCTGTGTTGAGAAATTAGAGGATTATTAGAAGATTAATTAGTTATTGATTAATTGAATTATTAATTAATTAACTAATAAACCTAAACTTAGCAATTAAGTTACATTAAAATAATCTAACCTATCCTACCTATACCTATAATGAGATGATATATCTCTCTCTCATCTCTCACTCAATTCACGCAGCAACAGCAACACACACTTTCACTCTCTTCTCTCTCTCGATCAAACACACACACTCACACACACTTAAGAATTCTTCCTTTGATCTTCAAGTGAAGCTTCTAGATTCAAGTTCTTCATACTATCTATCCTCTCCAATCATCTAAGTAAGATAATATCTCTATCTTTCCAAGTCTTGATTCGTTTCCATGATGAAATCATATTCTTCTTCCATATATATATATGTCGAAAATTTTGGGAGAAATTGATGAAGTGGTTAGATGATGTTCATGTGATAGTATGATGATTATATGATGATTTATGAGATTGAAGCATGAGAAATAAAACCCTAGCTATAAGTTTCATAATTTTCGAAAGTTATGAAAAAAAAAATTGTCAAATTTTGATGCATGAATTATATCATTATTTTGATGTTAGTTATGAGTTTAGTTAATTAATCTATGTATATTTCATGTTGAGAGTATGCATGAAAACTCAACCCTTCATTTTGTTATGAAAAAGTCGAAAGTTTAAGGGTGGAAATTAGGGTTTGAAATGTGATGAGATATGATGTATTTAATGATTGGATTGATGTTATATAATGTTAATGAAGTAGGTTTAATAAAGAGATAATCAATTGTAAGCATAATTAATCCTAAAGACCCTATGAAATGAAATTAGGGTTCTTAAAATTAGGGTTCATGATTGATGCTTAATTGATTGAGATTTAATAAAAAAATATATACTTAAGATGTTTAAATAAGTAAGTTAGAAATTAAAAAGAAGAGAAAATAATTCTAGAAATCTTAAAAATAAAATTACCAAAAATTAAATAAATAAAATAAATTATTAATTGATTTTTAATTAATAAACTAATTGCAATTATGAACTTCTTAATAAAAATTAGGTGTTATATGATTTTCTGAAAATTTAATTCAGAATAATAAAGTTTTTCTATTTTTGGATGATTTTTTCCGATTCGGGAGTTTATATGTTTAATCGAGTCAATGTGTGTTATAAATGTGTAAAGATGTGTGTTGCATTGAAAAATATGTATAGATTTAAATTAAGAATTTTCTGAGTCCGTTAGACGGATTAAAATCTATTTAGTCGATTATGATGAATAGTATTTGATCAATATTGATGAACAAGTTGAATTGTTGATGTTTGATTGATGTTTGATGCTTAAAGTTAAGTTAAGATAGATTAAGGACGTTTAAGAAATTAAGTTAGAAATTCTCGAGTTTCGCTGAGTTTTGACGTAGGATTCCGAAGCAAATTAAGTTAAGAATATCGAAGTTGTTTATTCGATAGAAATTATTCTCGTTTTGAAGTTCGTATTTCCATTTCGATTAAAGGAGCAAGTGAAAGTGGAAGTTGAAGCGTAAAGCACAAATTTAGCGAGCGTTAAAGTTAAGACAAAAGCTTAAGTGTATCAGGTGGGCTTTTCTAACCAAAGAAATGACAAATGATATAAATATATATGATTATATATATGTGATGTTTTACGTTGATTAACTTGTCAAATGTTTTAAGTTTATGTATGATGCCATCTACTATAGTAAGACGAATTCGGTCCTACGGAATGTAGGATTTGTGTACATTATTTTGTAATCGAGAGCCTTCCGAAAGGATTGGACGATTACAAGTGTATGAGAAGGAGGCCTCCTTCTCAACACTATCACAATGTGATTATAGATCTGGTACATACCTCATAAAGTATATGTCTGGCCAGACAAACATGATTTACAGAAAAGAAAATGTTGAGTATGCACAGGTTTGTTTTTGAGAAAAATTACTTGTGCTTATGCTCACAAGTTTAATCCCTAGCTCTAAGAAGTAAAATTTTAAGTATTTTTGGCATGTGCCCACTGAGTACTTCGTACTCAGCCCCGCGTATTATTCTAAAATGTGCAGGTTAGTTGAGATGGAGATGACATGTGCTGGATGGACTGTGTTGTTGATAAAGTGTTTAGGAGTTGTTTTGATGAAATCAGACCTAGATTATATGTCTCCATACATATATTCTCTCGTATTCCGCTGAATGATAAGATGTTCATTTCTGAAGTTTGATATTGTATAATGTTATTAATGATGTTGGATTCTAGAGTCGAATTATGCTAAAGTCGAACTCTTTTTGTCAAGTACTTTTGAAACTCAATCACTTGAATCATAGGTTCATAAGTTGTTCGTCGTTTTAAGAAAGTTTTTGTCGAACTTGAAATATTTTTCTTTATCATGCTTTCTTGATCCTGAGATCAACTCGTCAGCTTCTTGTTTCTTGTTGATAATATGGTTGAACAGGTCTATTGAATTCCGAGCTGATTAAGTTGTATTCGTTGATTTTGAAACATGTATGTCATATTTATTCTAAGTTGAGAAATCATTGAGCATAAGTGTCCTTTGTTCTTATTAACTGATAGCCGGGTCGCTATCTTATCCTTTGGTTAATCATAAATTGTGTACGTCGTGGGACCCACCGGCTTTGTCATCTAAATTCTAAGCCGGGCTGCGACATCGGTATATACCGAGATTCGGTATGTATCAAATTTACAGTATATATTGAATTACCGTACCATATATCTAATATATTAAATTAATTATAATTATTATAATTTTTAAATTTGACATTAAATTAATATTTTGGTTCGGTAGGATATATATTATTCGGTATACCGTGAAAGTCCGATATACCGAATAGTGGTACGGTATACCGAAGAAACGGTACGATAACGGTATAATACATGATCGATACCGAATTTTCGGTATACCGACTTTCTGTATACCGAACAGAACTGTACAATAACGGTATAAAATTTTTCGTGCCGAAATTTTCGGTATGGTATATGGTATGGCGAAAAAATTTCGGTATACCGTACCGAACCACCCCTAATCTTCATAGCTGATGACTGCTCAGTTGATCTTCACTCAGCTGATCTTCATTGCAGCTGATCATTCAGCTAGATCTTCTGCTGTCTTCAACGGCTTCACCTGTAAACTTATAAAATCTACGAGCTCAAACAGACGAGCTGAAAAAATAACTTAGGCTTGAACAATCATCTATTAGGTTGAGGTTAGTTGAGTTTTGGTATTAAATCAAAACAATTAGAATTTTCCCAATAATAATAATCCGAACAGCTCTACTCAAGTATAATTGATTGTAGTACATATATAAAAAATTTAAAGGAGTTAGTTTAAAAAAGACTCAGTTATAGCCAAACGCATAGTTTGGCTGAAATTAATCAAATGACAAATTTAAAACTCATTACTGAACTTCCGTGTGAGTAGTTTGAGAGAAACTTCCGTGTGAGTAGTATAACATCGACATTTTACTTTTCGAAAGGCATCTTTTAAAAAAGAGAATTTAGAATATTTTAATTTCCAATAGTCATGAATAACATAAATTAAAAAGACATTCATTTCTTAATTTTTTAAAACTTCTTTTTTAAGGGTTTTTATGTAATTTTTTTTATTTATGAAAATTACGTTTGGTAAAGTCAAGATTGACGTGCTGCTGCACCATAACGCAAACTTTAGAAGACTGCCGGAATATTTATTAGTGAACTATGTACCTTAAATTTAAAGCAAGAAAAAGAAAAAAATTAGTAGTTGTCATTTTATATTTTATTGGAAAATAAGTAATTATCAATATTCCCACCGACTCGCAATCAGATGCGTGGGCCCGTTTATTTTAGTATGTGATTTGGCATCTTCGAGAATCTTATCTATTACTAATACGAAAATAAAGTTGTCCCCTCCACGATGCTCCGTTCAGATTTTCCTTTATTCTGGTAATTTGTCTAATTTTAATTCATATATATTCTAATTTTTATTACTTAAAGTTTTATTAATTTCATATTCTTGAAATATCACATGTTTATCTATTAATCACATCTCATATTTATCTTTCCCTCTATTTAATTAATTTCTTCTATTACACATTAAAATAATGACAATTTCGGAATGCATTCTTATAAATCCTTATTTTATACATTCTTAATTCATATATAACAATATATATATATATATTTAATATTATAAAAAATTTTACGTTCCTATTATTTGGTAGTATATTCATTGAAGTTTCCTTTATTATCTTATATACAATTATAAAATTATATCGTCAATTAGATTATGTATAGAATTGTAAGTGCTCGAAAAGTATTAGTCAATCAATTTAATTAATTTATATATATATATATATTCTAATTCGAATTTATCATTATGATTATTAATATATTTATTAGTATGTATTTAATTAATATTTGTAATACATTTGTATTTATCTTTCCGTGTGTAATGTCATTAACTTCTAATAAACTATTAAATATTGTAGTATTGATCTATCCATGTTGTTATTGAATTCTAATAGACTTTTTGTGTCATGTTATGACACTATATTATGTATTAGAAGAATTATAATTCTGAATTATGTTTAGATATTAGAAATAAAATTATTTTTTAAGTTAGTCTCTAAGCAGCACTAATAATTAAATTTAAAGTAACAGACAAATTTTAAAAAATCAAATTAGCATTTTAAGAGGCCAATAGAAAATTTGTAAATGAAAATCCCTATGAAGACTAATTAAATATATTTTATCAACATGTCTACATGGAATCCTCTTCAATTTTTATTCATGTTTTTCTAAAACTTCGATTAGTGTTTGTTAGAAAATATATACATAATCAAATGTGGGAAAGATAGCAAAAAAATGAACAAAAAAATTTGAAGATGTAAACATATTTTTTTCGGTATTTTGGCAAAGATTAGATATATCAATTTAGCATGAACCAACGAGACGGTTCAAATATATTTAAAAACGAATGATTTTTACTAATTTTAATTAATATTAACTTTGTTTAGATTTTTATCGAGTAATTTTGTATAAAACAACGAGACGGTTCAAATAACACTAGAAAGAATGATTTTTACTATTTTTAATTAATATTAACTTTGTTCAGATTTTTATCGGGTAATTTTGCATAAAACAACGAGACGGTTCAGATAACACTAGAAAGAATGGTTTTTTACTATTTTTAATTAATATTACTTGTAGTGTTCATATTTTTATCGAGTATTAAACATGACAACACCCTCAGCGCACCAGGTTTGTGTATCTCAGAGGTCAAGAGAGGAAGTATAATAGAGACGTCATTAACAGATAACACCCACGGTTCGCTATTTCTATTTATCTTAAATTCTTTATATTGTGCAATATTAATTTATATATTTTATTTTTTTGGCCTTTTGGCTAAGATTAGGGATATCAATTTAGAATAAACCAACTAGACGGTTCAAATAGACATAAAAAGAAGGAATTTTATTAATTTTAGTTAATATTAACTTTGTAGTATTCAGATATTTATCGAGTATTAGCCAATGGGTTTGAGACTGGTGTACAATAAAGTTACTGTTTTAATTGAGATTAGGACGACAATATGTAAAAAATTTATAAACAAATTTAAATTTGAAAAATACTTTATGAATGAATATGTGTTCTAATTCCTAATTATATGCGAACATCACAACTTCTAAATAAAATATAATTTTTTTTAAAATGTATACACGTAAATCAAAACATAAGTTATTTCCCGTCGAATTTCGACGGGCTACTTACTAGTCTATTACTAATACGAAAATAAAGTTTCCCCATCCACAGTGCTCCGTTCAGATTTTCCTTTATTCTGGTAATTTGTCTAATTTTAATTCATATATATTCTAATTTTTATTTTTATTAATTTCATATTCTTGAAATATCACATGTTTATCTATTAATTAATCACATCTCAAATTTATCTTTCCCTCTATTTAATTAAATTCTTCTATTATCCATATTAAAATAATAACAATTTCGGAATGCATTCTTATAAACCCTTATTTTATACATTCTTAATTCATATATAATAATCTATAGAAAATTTGTAAATGAAAATCCCTATGAAGACTAAATAAATATATTTAATCAACATGTCTATATGGAATCCTTTTTTTTCATTCATGTTTTTCTAAAAATTCGATTAGTGCTTTCTATAAAATATATACATTGAATCAAATGTGGGATAGATAGCTAAAGAAAAGAACAAAGAAACTTGAAGATGTAAACATATTTTTTTGCGCATTTTGACAAAGATTAGAGATATCGATTTAACATGAACTAACGAGACGGTTCGAATATACTTAAAATGAAGGATTTTTACTAATTTTAATTAATATTAACTTTGTTTATATTTTTATCGAGTAATTTAGCATAAACCAACGAGACGGTTCAAATAACTTAAAAAGAAGGATTTTTACTAATTTTAATTAATATTAACTTTGTTTATATTTTTATCCAGTAATTTAGCATAAACCAGCGAGACGGTTCAATTAACATAGAAAGATGATTTTTACTAATTTTAATTAATAATATTTTGAAGATGTAAATATTTTTTTCCATATTTTGGCAAGGATTAGAGATATCGATTTAGCATAAACCAACGAGACGATTCAAATATACTTAAAAATAATAATTTTTATAAATTTTAATTAATATTAACTTTGTTTAGATTTTTATCGAGTAATTTAGCATAAACCAACAAGACGGTTCAAATAATATAGAAAGAATGTTTTTTACTAATTTTAATTAATTTTACTTAGGGTGTTAATGATTGAGTATACCTGATCCATTATCATTCCTAATTATAAATTTAGATACGTGAAATAAATTAATTTTCTAAGTTTGATAAATAATTAACGCGAACAATATCACAACTTTTAAATAAGATATAAAATTATTTTTAAAATATATATACATATAAATTAAAACATAAAATTATTTCCCGTCGAATTCCGACGGGCTACTTACTAGTCTATTACTAATACGAAAATAAAGGTGCCCCTCCGCGATGTTCTGTTCAGATTTTTCCTTTATTCTGGTAATTTGTCTAATTTTAATTCATATATATTCTAATTTTTATTTTTATTAATTAAAATTTTATTAATTTCATATTCTTGAAATATCACATGTTTATCTATTAATCACATCTCATATTTATCTTTCCCTCTATTTAATTAATTTCTTCTATTATGCATATTAAAAATAATAATAATTTCGGAATGCATTCTTATAAATCCTTATTTTATACATTCTTAATTCATATATAATAATCCATAGAAAATTTGTAAATGAAAATCCCTATGATGACTAAATAAATATATTTAATCAATATGTCTATATAGAATCCTTTTCATTTTTCATTCATGTTTCTCTAAAAACTTCGATTAGTGTTTTCTAAAAAATATATACATTGAATCAAATGTGGGATAGGTAGCTAAAGAAAAGAAAAACTTGAAGATGTAAACATATTTTTTTCCTCGTTCAGATTTTCCTTTATTCTGGTAATTTGTCTAATTTTAATTCATATATATTCTAATTTTTATTTTTATTAATTTCATATTCTTGAAATATCACATGTTTATCTATTAATCACTTCTCATATTTATCTTTCCCTCTATTTAATTAATTTCTTCTATTATGCATATTAAAAATAATACTAACAATTTCGGAATGCATTCTTATAAATCCTTATTTTATACATTCTTAATTCATACTCCATAGAAAATTTGTAAATGAAAATTCATATGAAGACTAAATTAATATATTTAATCAATATGTCTATATAGAATTCATTTCATTTTTCATTCATGTTTCTGTAAAAACTTCGATTAGTGCTTTCTAAAAAATATATACATTGAATCAAATGTGGGATAGGTAGCTAAAGAAAAAAAAAACTTGAAGATGTAAACATATTTTTTCCGCATTTTGGTAAAGATTAGAGATATCGATTTAACATGAACTAACGAGACGGTTCAAATATACTTAAAAAAAAGGATTTTTACTAATTTTAATTAATATTAAATTTATTTAAATTTTTATCGAGTAATTTAGCATAAACCAACGAGACGGTTCAAATAACATAGAAAGAAAGATTTTTACTAATTTTAATTAATATTACTTTGAAGATGTAAACATTTTTTTTTCGCATTTTGGCAAAGATTAGAGATATTGATTTAGCATGAACCAATGAGACAGTTCAAATATACTTAAAATAGAAGAATTTTTACAAATTTTAATTAATATTAACTTTGTTTAGATTTTTATCGGGTAATTTAGCATAAACCAACGAGACGGTTCAAATAACATAGAAAAAAGGATTTTTACTAATTTTAATTAATTTTATTTGGAGTGTTCATATTTTTATTGAGTATTGAGACGAGTATGTACAGCAAATTCACCATTTTAACCGAGATTAGGACGAACATGTAGAAAAATTCTAAACAAATTTAAATTTAGAAAATACATAATGAATGAGTATACCCGATCCATTGTCATTTCTATTAATAAATTTTTAGATACGTGAAATAATTAATTTTCTAAGTTTGATTAATAATTAACGCGAACAATATCACAACTTTAAAATAAGATATAAAATTATTTTTAAAATGTATACACGTAAATTAAAACATAAAGTTATTTCTCGTCGAGTCTCGACGGGCTACTTACTAGTCTAATACAATATGAAAAAATTAACATGAGGCTATTGTGTTTTATCCTATATCTGAAGAGTTGTATACTGAAAGCAAACTTTTTGCTTGTATATATTGTTTTTAATATCCACTATAATTCTTCTATCTGAATTTATATTATTGCATAATTATATTAATGTCCATTTATCTCAATATTATAGATTATATGGTGTGTTGTAGATCACAGAAGATCATATAATCGGTTTCTTATGAGATATAAATTGATTTCACAATCGAGACAACTTTGGACAAGTTGTTGGTATATACTGTAGTATAATTGATTAAATAGTTTATCTTAACTATTTATTTATGCTAATACGTTTATCGTATTGAAAGGATCACAGTGAGATGTATTATTTATTCTGACTTATAACTAATCAAGATCTCGGTGATTTAAATAGTCTTAATCTTAATTACATTAATCGGTGTAAATGAGTATTTGTTTATTATTTTGATTTATCATGGGTGAGCATACTAATATGTTTATCATACTAAACCATGCAGGTGAAATTTATTTCGGTATGATAATAAGTTTAAGTGGTAGCACTCGAGATAATTATTTATTGTTAAATAAATAATTAATTGATTAAAAGTTGTCAGAGGCATTTAATAAATTAATGAATATTTGATATCTTAAACACGGGGATTAATTATGTCTAATACTAGTCCCGACTCACAAAAATAAATAAGGTGAAAATTCAGTATTAATTTTTTAGTGGAGTAAATTAATACTAGTGGGCAGATTTATATTTTGGACTGAATAAAAGAAATCAGACACTGGGAGGCCTACACCTTATTTAAGCTAGTAGATTCCTGAACTGGCCCACTAGCCCCTAGCCTCTAAAAGTGGCGTCTTCTATCTCTTCTAGCCCATCTAGGTTTGTCTTGATTTAATTAGATGGGCTCTGATAATTAGGTATTATATACCAGTTATATATATATATCAGAGTTTACATCAGAATTAATACATTCTACGTAAAATTAAAAAGCAGAAAACCTAGAATGAGAGAGAGGCAGTGATGCCTAGAGCAAGAGGAAGAGATCGAAGCTCGTTGCCATCCAACGTCGATCCTTGGCTCGGGAACATTTCAGAAGATCAATTCAGGAGTCTCTAATCTCACAGTTCGCAGGTATAACTTACAAACATCCTATGCACTACAAGAAAATCGGGCTATTGCGACATGTAGAATGTGTCGCTAACGATTGTTTTAATGTCGCAAAAGGTAATTTACGACATTTTCTGCGTCATAGTGGATTGTGTCGCAAAAGGGGTATGTAGCAAATTTACAATTCTTTTTTTCATTTGTGTCGCAACATATATGACACTTTTTGCAACATTAAATTAATCGTCATTTAAAATAAACGACACATTATGCGTCATTAAGTGTAATAAGGTCCGTCACAATTTACGACACTTTACGCGTCATTAGTTGAAATGATGCATCCTATTTTGCGAAATATTTCTACGTCAATTTAGATTTTGTCACAAAAGAAATATGTAGCAATTTTACGACATTTCTCCATTTACGATACAATATATATGACACTTTGTGCGACATTAAAATAATTGTCACATAAAGTTAATAACACATTATGCGTCGTTCGTTATAGTGACGCACATTACTTTACGACACATTGTGCATCATTAATTAAAATGAGATGCCGTAATTTACGACATTCTGAATGTCAATTTAGATTGTGTCGAGAAAAATAAATGTAGCAATTCTACGACATTTCTTAATTCTAACAGGACGCTTTATGCGACACTACGCGATATTAATTGTAATGTGTGGTCTTACGTTACGACACTAGTTTGTGACATTAATAACCATCAATCTGACATATTTTTTGCGACACACATAACGTCAATTTTTAAGTATCGTATATTTTTTTGCATAATATATAACATTTCGCATCATCCAATAAGTTTCAGAAAATATAAAAGCAAACGTCTTGTAAATTTTAATAGTAAACTACCAAAATCAAAATTCATCACTCTAGCTGTTTCGCCTGTTTTTTATCGTATTTTCCCTCGTTTAATTAGTGCATTTTAGTGGACTTCCAGCATGGTTTGCTTGTTTTTGAAATATAGAATGCATTAATATGTCGGTTCGAGTGTCGTGTTTTAAATGCAGGTTTTTACTAGGTTTGGAGAGAATTGTAACGGGAATTGCAGGAATCAAGGTTCGGCGATCACCCGGCACCAAGTAGTATGTTGATCGATCGCCCAGCTGGGTATTTGTTCACGCGAGAAGAAGTTCCGCAAGAGTGCCTCAACGATCGTCGAGTCTCGACGTTCGCCCGTATACATGTGCCCTTGTGTGTTAGGCGCTCGTTGAGTCTAGACGCTCGCTCGTGTTGTGGATTTTCCTGGGAGCACGGACGCTCGTCCGTGCTCGACGCTCGTCTAGGTCTGGCGGCGGCTTCAGTCTTATAAATAGGGCTTAGTTATTTTCCTTAAACAGAGATTTTTCTATTTCTTTTCAGAGCCGCCGTTATTAGTTTTTTTCTTTTACGTTCTTCTTCCAGTATTGCTCTAGTTAGATTTATTATCTTCGACTCGTATGGATTTTGTGACAGATCTTCACTACGTGTCAGGTTTAATTCAGTTCTTTTTCTTGTTCTTTCATTAGCGAATTATTCTTCTGTCTTTCAATTATTTCTTTGGATTTATTCTTGTTCATAGATTTAGGGTTTTAAATTCTTGCCTAGATTAAATTGCTCTTTTAATTCTTTAGAGTAGAAAAAACTGAAATCAATCAATCTTTATTGCTTTCTTTAATTTCTGTTATTTTCGTAATACGACAATCACCCTGTTAAGCCTTCCTTGAGAGACGATTTTCGGGTTAACTTATCTAATCTATAATAACCACGTTTAATTGCGTGCAACTTAGATTAATATAGGTTGAACAAATTTGGCGCCGTTGCCGGGGAAGGCTTTAGGCGATTTTCGTGTTACACTTTTAATTTCAATTTTGTTTGGTTATTTTTCTCCCTCCGGTGCATTTAATCTGTGCGCTAGTGTTGTGTATGCAAGGTCACAGAAGTCAGAAACAACCCCCCACACTATATTGACAGGATACACAGGAGGAACGCAGTTTTGGAACAAGCAAGGGAGGTAACCGAACCACTTCCTGACAAAGTTGAAGAAGAAGCTTTGTTTGGGAATTTATTCTGTGATTCTGAGGAAGAGTGTCAGTTGAACCTTCACAGAAACATGACTACCGAGGAAAACCAGCTCATGGGAGGATACTCCCGACCTGTTATTGAGGCCACGATGTCGGTGATTGTCCTTCCTACGGGGGTAAGGAATTATGATTTCAAGCATAACTACTCTAGTATGCTTCCAACCTTTCACGGCATGCCGAATGAAGATGCCCTACAGTTTGTTCGTGAATTCTGTTCGATAGTGCAGACCTTTCCTCTTTCAGACCTTACAGAGGATCAACTGAGGCTCAAGTGCCTTCCATACACCTTGAAGGATCGAGCTCGGGGATGGCTTCTATCGCTTCCGTCCAATTCTATAGATTCCTGGAAGGATGCCTGTGAAAAATTTATGCTGAAATTCTACCCAAACCACAAGACACAGGAGATTCGTACTCAGATCATGAATTTCACGCAAGGAACCGATGAGCCTTTCCATGAGGCTTGGGAGAGATATCAAGAGCTCCTGCGATAGTGTCTACATCATCAGTTGTCCTCTATTATGATCAGCCAATTCTTTCATGATGGATTACTTACGACCACCCAGTTCATGGTGGACAGTACTGCAGGGGGCAATATTGCCACGAAGACCCCCACGGAACTCAACAAGATCTTCCAGACTTTGGCAGACAGTTCTCAACAGAAGTCGATCCGTGGAAGAAGAGTTGAAGCTAGTGCAGTGGCACCGAATTATGAACTACAGAAACAACTCGCAGGGATGATGAGGGAATTGCAAGAATTGAAGATGAATAAGCCTGTGGCGTCTCCACCTCGATCAGAACCTGCTGGACGTGAAATTATGCCTGAACCTTGTGGTGTTTGTGGAGAATTGGGACATAATCCTGAGGAGTGCCATAGAATGGGGAAGTTGACTTATGAATGAGGTGCAGAAGTGTATGCAGCACAGGGATTTCCCCCTCGACAGCAGTTTGATCAGGGGCAAGGGTCTAATCAGAATCAACGACAGCAGAACTGGGGATGGCAGAATCAGCCTACCACAGGTTGGCGAAATCAGAACCAAGGCCAGGGATACGGAGGAAACTTTCAGAATCGCCGTCCTCCACAGCAGTTTAACCAGTATCCTCCTCAGCAATCCAATCAGTTTTCTAATCAGCAACAGTGGTACCCACCGCAGCAGCAGCAGTGGTATCCGCAGCAGCAGCAAAACTTTAATTCTCAGTGGCAGAATCCAGCTCAGCAAGGTCAGTTCCAGCAGGGACCACCACAATTTCAGCGTACATCGCCACCACCTGCTCAGAAGAACCAGTTTGAAGATAATCTCAATGCATTCATGCAAGAGAGCAGACAGGCAAGAGAAGCTCAAGATGCAACCATCAAGCGTCTTAAGATAGCTGTGGGACAGGTCTCTGGTACTGTGAACCAGATGCAGCAGCAGCAGCAGACTGGAAAGATTCCGAGCCAAGGTCAACAACCACATCAAGCGTCAGCCGTCACTGTGTTGAGAAGTGGAAAGACGGTGGACAATAAGGTGGGCGACACACCACCGGAGGTCGTGCAGCCCAGAGTTGGGGAAGAGCAAGGAGAAATCCGACTACATAAGGCTGAAAAACCTTATCGCCCACCAGTGCCTTTCCCAAGCAGATTGAGGAATGAGAAGCAGGACCAGCAGTTTTCAGATTTTTATAAGATGTTATCCAAGGTGAATGTGAATTTGCCTTTGCTCGATGTGATCCGAAATGTGCCGGCTTATGTGAAGTTCTTTAAGGAGTTAGCATCCAAGAAGAGGAGGTTTGATGAACCAGAACAAGTCCTAGTATCAGAAAGTGCCAACTCCATTATGCAGCAATCTCTACCCCAAAAGTAACGAGACCCTGGGAGTTTCGTGATTAAAATAGCTATGGGGAATGGAAAGGAAGCTTCTGGAATGCTGGATTTAGGAGCAGGGATCAATCTTATGCCCTACTCAATTTTCAAGCAGTTGGAATTGGGAGAGTTGAAGCCGACAAGAATGTGCTTGCAGTTGGCAGACAGATCGGTTCGTCACCCTCGAGGAGTTATTGAAGATGTCTTGGTGCGAGTAGGAAAGCTTATTGTGCCGGTGGATTTTGTCGTTCTAGAAATTGGAGACGTCAAGGAAGATGGACGAAAGCACACTCTACTATTGGGGAGGCCTTTCATGGCGACAACTAATACTCTCATTGACGTGAAGAACGGCATAATTAAGATGTCAGTCTTGGGAGAGATAGTTTCTTACGATGTCAGAGCCAATAAGGGGATTCCGTCGGCCAATAGCATTGATAATTGCTCTTACATTGATGCTATCGACACACTTGTCGAGGCTTGTTTTATGGAAGAACAGCAGGTTGAGGAGGTTTTTGAAGGCTCCGCCGACTTGGAGGAAAGACTTAGAGAGGAAGCATCTATGGAAGCCTTGCTGCCAACCAACTTGCCTGTTGATGAGCCAGTTATAGTAGAGGCTCCCAAAAAAGAGAAGGAGATCGAGCTTGAACTTAAGGACCTTCCGGCTAACTTGAAATATGTGTTCCTTGAAAAAGGAAGAAGGAAGCCTGTTATAATCTCTGCAGAGTTCAGGGCGGACGAAGAAGAAGAATTGGTCGAGGTGCTCACAAAGTTCAAGGCCGCTTTTGGATGGTGTTTGTCCGACATTAAGGGGATCAGCCCCGCAACATGTATGCATCGGATAAACTTGGTGGATGGAGCTACTCCGAAGAGGGATGGCCAAAGGCGATTGAACCCCGTATTGATGGAAGTTGTTAGGAAGGAGATCTACAAGCAGTTGGCAGAGGGGATCATCTTTCCCATTGCTGACAGTGAATGGCTCAGTCCAGTGCACGTGGTTTCGAAGAAAGGGGGAATCACAGTGGTCTTGAACGATAATGAGGAGTTGGTGCCGATGAGACCTGTGACAGGGTGGCGGATGTGCATAGATTTCAGGAAACTCAATGCAGCCACCAAGAAGGACCACTTCCCGTTACCATTTATTGATCAGATGCTCGATAGATTGGTGGGTCATGAGTTCTATTGTTTTCTGGATGGATTATCGGGCTACTACCAGATCGCAATCGCACCCGAAGATCAAGCTAAGACGGCCTTTACGTGCCCCTTTGGCACATATGCCTGCAAGAGAATGCCGTTTGGACTCTGCAACGCACCAGGTACCTTTCAAAGATGTATGATGTCCATATTTTCTGAGATGCTTAATGATTTCGTTGAGATTTTCATGGACGATTTTTCTGTGTTTGGTGCATCTTTTCATGATTGTCTTGAAAAAATTGAACGGGTCTTAGCGAGATGTGTTGAGAGTGGTTTGACTCTTAGTTGGGAAAAGAGTCATTTTATGGTAAGGAGGGGGAACGTGTTAGGGTACATCGTCTCTAAGAGGGGTGTAGAGGTAGACAAAGCGAAGGTGGATGTGATCGAAAGATTGCCTCCACCTCGTGATGTCAAAGGTATTAGGAGTTTTCTTGGTCATGCCGGTTTTTATCGGCGTTTCATTAAGGACTTTTCAAAAATCAGTCAACCTCTATGTCGTTTGCTTTCTCAAGATGTGACTTTTACTTTTGATGATGCCTGTCTTAATGCGTTTAACTTGCTTAAAGAGAAGTTGAGTACTGCCCCTGTAGTGATTGGTCCTATTTGGTCAGAACCCTTTGAGATTATGTGTGATGCTTCTAATTCTGTAGTGGGTGCTGTTTTGGGTCAACGTATGGATAAAATGCTTCGTGTCATTTATTATGCGAGTCTGACTCTTACTTCTGCTCAAGTGAACTACACCACTACAGAAAAAGAGATGTTTGCTGTTGTGTTTGCATTAGACAAGTTTCGTGCATACATCATAGGGTCTAAGGTCATCATTCATAGTGATCATGCTGCTCTGCGTTATTTGCTGACCAAGTCTCAGGCTAAGCCAAGACTTATTCGTTGGGTGCTCTTACTTCAAGAATTCGACTTAGAGATTCGGGATAGGAAAGGTAGTGAGAATGCTGTAGCTGATCACTTATCTCGTCTTGATAATCTCCCTTCGCCTATGATTTGTAATAATTTGCTCGAGTCATTCCCTCTTGAGCAAGCTTTGAGTGCAGGAATTGTGCCTTGGTATGCGGATATTGTTAATTTTCTTGCCTGTGATGAATTGAGGCCTGACCTTACTTCCCAAGAAAGGAAGCGTTTTCTATCTGTGTGTAGGCAGTACTTTTGGGAAGACCCTTACCTCTTCAAGATTGGTAAGGACGATGTAATCCGAAGATGTGTGCCAGATGATGAGCAAACTAAGGTGCTCCAATTGTGCCATGAGACACATTGTGGAGGGCACTTTGGAGGACAGAAAACGGCACACAAGGTGCTTCAATCAGGTTTATTCTGGCCTTCATTATTTAAGGATGCACATGCTTTCTATCTTACTTGTGATCGTTGCCAAAGGGTAGGGTCCATCGGTCGAAGGAATGAGATGCCCCTTAACAATATTCTCGTGGTTGAAATCTTTGATGTATGGGGCATCGATTTCATGGGACCGTTTCCCAAATCCTTTGGCTACGAGTATATTCTATTAGCCGTTGATTATGTGTCCAAGTGGGTTGAAGCAATTCCCACTAGGACTTGTGACTCTCACGTTATGTTGAGATTTGTGCAGGAAAATATCCTTTGCAGGTTTGGATTCCCAAGAGCAATAATCAGCGATGGGGGAAAGCATTTTTGCAACAAGCTTTTCGAGAAACTTATGAAAAAGAATGGGATAACTCATAAGGTAGCCACTCCTTATCATCCCCAAACGTCGGGTCAAGCAGAGACTAGCAACCGGCAGATCAAGGGAATTTTAGAGAAGACTGTCCAGCCGTCTCGTAAAGATTGGTCTTCCAAGCTCAATGACGCACTTTGGGCGTACCGGACGGCGTACAAGAGTATTTTGGGGATGAGTCCGTACCGGCTTGTGTATGGAAAGAATTGTCACTTGCCTGTAGAAATTGAGCACAAAGCGTATTGGGCAATTAGAGCAGCCAATTTCGACCTGGATGTTGCAGGAAAGCAAAGGATGTTGCAAATGTCCGAGTTGGATGAGCTCCGAAATGAGGCGTACGAAAACGCCAAAATCTACAAGGACAGAGTGAAGAGGTTGCATGACAAGCGGATTTTGTGCAAGGAGTTGAAGCCCGGGATGAAAGTCCTTTTGTTCAATTCAAGGTTGAAATTGTTTCCGGGCAAGTTGAAGTCTCGTTGGACCGGGCCTTATCTCATCGAAGAAGTTCTACCCTTTGGAGCGGTCCGTTTGCTCAATGAGCAGACTCAAGAGTCTTTTCCAGCCAACGGTCATCGAGTAAAACCATACCACGAAGGAGAAGATAGTGTGAAGGAGGTGGAGTCAATTTGGCTCATGGATTCGGAATGAAGCTTCATTTTTGTATGTCGAGCTAACGACGTTAAACAAGCACTTTGTGGGAGGCAACCCACTGCAAAAAAAAAAAAAAAAAGAGACAGCAACACTGGTGTGACGATCGTTCCTGCCGAGCGAGCGCCAGCACAACTCCAGCCGTGTTCTTTTCAACTTCAGAAAGGGAGGTGCGACGATCGCCCGGTGTGGGCGAGCGTTCGACATGGCAACCTCGTTTCTCCTTTCCATTCCAGCAGGAGGAGTTCGATGCTCGTCTAAGGTCAACGGGCGCCCAGCCTATTCCTGTGGATTCTCCTCCACTCCAGCGTGTGAGGTGCGACGCTCGCCCAGGGTCGACGAGCGCTGAACTCACCTACCTTACTCGTGCGGCGACCGCTCCTTGCGGACGAGCGTCCAGTGCGGGACTTATTAAACCTCTGCCCTAATTGTAAAAGCCGCCGCTCTCTCATAACTCTCATCCCTCCTCTCGTTTACGCACAGCCTGCCACCTCTCCTCGTACCTCCGTTCAGTCCGACCGTGCCCTTAATTCCGGCGAGCGCCTACATCTATTCGGCGAGCATCACGGGCTCGTCTTCTTCCTCGGCGAACGTCCCGCGCTTTTTCCGGCGAGCGTTGCCTCGCCCTCGCCCATTTCAGCGAACGCCATTCCCTGTTCAGCGAGCAGCAATTTCTCAAGCGAGCGTTCCCTCGTTTCTCTGCCAGGCACGCCGACCGCCTTCCTGAAGATCGTTCTCTTCCGGCGAGCGCCGACCAATCATTCAGCGATTAGTCCATGGCTCGTACTAAGAATGCACCCGGTGCTTCTTCTCCCCACGCCCAGGCTGCCGAGGCAATGGATACTGACGAAGATGTTCCACGGGACCTCCGTGCGCAATATGAAGCTGTCTTCCCTATTTATACCATTCCCGAAGGTAAACTTTATCTTCGCCTTGAGCGTCGGCCTGTTACTTTGCCGCGCTTTATTGATTGGGACATTATGACATCTTTGGGAATTACCGATCAATTGAATAAGTATCTTAAGGTGTTAGGGATGCATACGTATGCTCATAAAGAATGGAATTCCTTTAATCCATTATGTTTGGAATTTATTGCCACTATGGAATTTGAGGATCATCTTGCTGGTATTTCTTTCCGTCTGTTGGGTAACAAGTGTCGGGCTGGGCTTACTGCTATGCACAAGGTTTTTGGTTTTCGAAAGTCTTATGGTGAGATGTCTGTTCCTGATTCATTTGATCATTCTGCTGCTTGGACTGAGCTATCTGGTTGTGATAATTGGGACAAAGGTGGTGTGCCGAGCGGGTTAATTCGTGACCCGGTTTTGTGTGTTTTACACAAATTTATTGTTTACAATGTTAAGGGACGTTCTGAAGCCAACAAGGTGTATTCGGTTGATCTTTATTTACTTGATTGTGCTGTGAAGAAGCGGAAAGTTTGTCCGGCTCCGTTTATCTTTGCCACTTTGCAGAGTATTGTCCGCGCCTCTACTTATCGAGCTACTTTGCCTCACTTGGCCACGGCTCTGGGTGCTCATTTTCAAGCCCTTCCTGCTGCTTTTCCCCCGTCATCTCAGACGCTTTTGACATTCAAGTCCTTGGGTTTTACTGAATTGAAGCATGGGCATATTATTCGTGATTTGGTGACTTTCCTTCCTTACGAGGCACGTCCCACCGTGAAACGCCATCGTGGTGCCGAGATTGCTGGCATCCGTGTTCCTCGCACTGTTACTCCCGGTTCTTCTGATGCTGGATCCGATAGAGATAATGAGGCGGACACCATCGTTGGGAGTGCGGGTACCTCTTCCCTTCGGATTGAAGCTGCTGCTCTGCCTGCCACTGTTGTTCATTCGGACTCTCTTCCCTCCGGTCATGCGCCTTATGATTTCCAAGCATTTCAGCAGGATTTTTCCTCGTTCCGTGGCGAGATGAGTTTGCAATTTGGGGACTTGCAACAGCAGATGATTTTACAGAATGCCCAATTGTACCGTCAAGATCAACGATGGGTGCAGAACGAACAACGGTGGATGCAGAACGACCAGAGGTGGGCGCGAAATGATCAGAGTTGGGCTGTTAATGACCAGCGATGGGATTTGCAAGCTCAGTATTGGGCGACTCAGACTACTCATTGGGCGGAGCAATCTCAGAATTGGGCTACTAATGCTCAATATTGGGCTCAGCAACAGCAGCAAATGGCTTCGCAGGCTCGTCAATTGGATTCCTTCGAACACCACATGGCTCGTTGGAATGCTCCTCCGGGTGACTCGTTCACTCCACCACCGGATCAGCAGTGATTCTCACTGTTGTTGTGTACGTTGTTATTTCCCTTTTTCTTTTTCTTTTTGTCTTTTGTCATTCCCTCCCTTATTCTTTTGTTTATTGGTTGACAATGGGGACATTGTCATGTCTTTTTCGTGGGGGGGGGGTGTGTTTCTTGATATTATGATCTTGTGAGTCCTCGGATATTTCTTATTTGGAATTAAGATGTTGAAGTTGAGGTTGAAGTTTATGACTCATGTCTTGATAAATTTTATTGATCAAGGTGTTTTATTATGAATTGATTGGTACGGTTGTTGCATGACAATTGTGGGGCGAGTCACACTTGAATTATTGATGTTTAAGTTTGAGTATAAGTGAAGGTTAGGAGGTGGTGCTTTAGAGGTGTATCCCAATATAAAAAATAAAAACATAAAAAAAAAAGTTGTTTAATAAGTTGAGTTACTTTGGGAGGTCTCTGCTCTTCTGGAAATCATGAGCATGGGAAACCACATGAGGATACTTTAGATGACTTCTAAATGTCTTCACCTCATGAATTATGGCCATATAACCCAATTTGACTTGGCATTTGTTTAATTCGGTTGTTTAATTTTCTTGTGTTGCGAAGGGCTCTACCCCTCTTTTTCGTTTGAGAAATGGGTATGGGAAACCACGCTAGGAGGCCGGATTTTCCGTGAACTCAACTAGTGAAGATCGCCCGAAATTTGTATTGTCTTTAGTATAGTTTAATAAATGGTGCAAGTTGGGATACTCCTTGTTGTCACTTTCTCTTTTCTTTGATCTTGTGCTTGGATGTTAGGCAGATTGGGGTCTTGTGTGGAGGGCAACTCATTTGTTGTGTTATTTCTGTTTTCGATTGAGGAGTGATAGATTACCTTGTGATTGAGAGTTTATTGAAATATGAGTTATTTAGTTCAAGTTTTCACTTTCTTCATTTTAATTTTTAATAAGATTTGCTTGAGGACAAGCAAGGTTTTGTGTGTGGAGGGGTTGTTTCGCCTGTTTTTGATCGTATTTTCCCTCGTTTAATTAGTGCATTTTAGTGGACTTCCAGCATGGTTTGCTTGTTTTTGAAATATAGAATGCATTAATATGTCGGTTCGAGTGTCGTGTTTTAAATGCAGGTTTTTACTAGGTTTGGAGAGAATTGTAACGGGAATCAAGGTTCGGCGATCACCCGGCACCAAGTAGTATGTTGATCGATCGCCCAGCTGGGTATTTGTTCACGCGAGAAGAAGTTCCGCAAGAGTGCCTCAACGATCGTCGAGTCTCGACGTTCGCCCGTATACATGTGCCCTTGTGTGTTAGGCGCTCGTTGAGTCTAGGCGCTCGCCCGTGTTGTGGATTTTCCTGGGAGCACGGACGCTCGTCCGTGCTCGACGCTCGTCTAGGTCTGGCGGCGGCTTCAGTCTTATAAATAGGGCTTAGTTATTTTCCTTAAACAGAGATTTTTCTATTTCTTTTTAGAGCCGCCATTATTAGTTTTTTTCTTTTACGTTCTTCTTCCAGTATTGCTCTAGTTAGATTTATTATCTTCGACTCGTACGGATTTTGTGACAGATCTTCACTACGTGTCAGGTTTAATTCAGTTCTTTTTCTTGTTCTTTCATTAGCGAATTATTCTTCTGTCTTTCAATTATTTCTTTGGATTTATTCTTGTTCATAGATTTAGGGTTTTAAATTCTTGCCTAGATTAAATTGCTCTTTTAATTCTTTAGAGTAGAAAAAACTCAAATCAATCAATCTTTATTGCTTTCTTTAATTTCTGTTATTTTCGTAATACGACAATCACCCTGTTAAGCCTTCCTTGAGAGACGATTTTCAGGTTAACTTATCTAATCTATAATAACCACGTTTAATTGCGTGCAACTTAGATTAATATAGGTTGAACAAATTTGGTGCCGTTGCCGGGGAAGGCTTTAGACGATTTTCGGGTTAACTTATCTAATCTATAATAACTACGTTTAATTGCGTGCAACTTAGATTAATATAGGTTGAACAAATTTGGCGCCGTTGCCGGGGAAGGCTTTAGGCGATTTTCGTGTTACACTTTTAATTTCAATTTTGTTTGGTTATTTTTCTCCCTCCGGTGCATTTAATCTGTGCGCTAGTGTTGTGTATGCCAGGTCGCAGAAGTCAGAAACACTAGCATACTAAATGTCTATATTTATTCGAGAAGAGATTTAATGAAAATTCCACAAGTGACAATATGACAATCATTGGCTTCCTCCTTCTTTTACTGCTTTTCTCTTGCTCATTTTTTTAGTTTTCTCTTGTTCCTATAAAATTCAAAGAAAATAGATTATTCTACACACACATAAAATTAAAAAAATTTGGTAAAATATCGATTGAAGATAATACCTTGAGATATTGGCCATATTCAGGATCTAATTGCTCGAGGCGTTTGTCGTTCTCTTTTAGAAAACTCATTTCTTTTGTGAACTAATAAATCGATCCAACAACATTATATTATTACATTATATTATTACAGTGCTAGAATGAAATATACTTTGAAATATTAATGAAAAACTAATTTACCTCAAGAGGTTCAGTGGCTGGAACGGAGTCTAAGTTTTCCATTGCTTGAGAAAATGGTCAATTATTTAATGCTTGTATGCGTCGAGAACTTAAAGACTCATATACCTTGTAGATTATAATATATATATACGAGTTAAAAATACAAAAATAACAAAAATGAAGTATAATGTAATACTTACATTCATATTTTGATCCTCCAATGTGAGAAGTCGACCTTGAAGCATCTCCATTTTAGAAAAATATTCATCTTTAAACTTCTCCATCTGCTCTTCAAATCCCTTTTGTATACTTGCAACTTTGTCATTAGATTTCTCTTCGACAAGTCGGTCAAACTCTTCTCGAGAGGTGAAAACCACATTCTTATCTTTTTTTTGAGCAGCGGTGGCACTACGAAGACATCCTGGTGCTTCAGTTCCAATAACCGTCTCAAAAATCGCATCATTTGCATCTCTGTCATCTATCAATTCCTCGGGCAATTTATTCTTCAACTCTTTCAAACGAGCCTGATTAAAAGATATTTAATTAAAAAAAAGTAAAGTAATTCTTTGAAATCTTCTATAAGATATTGAAACTAAGGAACATGGCATTTGCACAGCACAAATTCGACTCTCAATAATCAAAAGATCAATCATTTTATAATTTCATTCACATTTATTTAGATTACAATTTTTTCTTCAGTAATTTTGTCAATAGGTTTTCCATTCTTGCTCTCTCTTGAATAGATAAACAAATCAACCTTTGATGGTTTCTTGCCAAATTCTCGACGATACTATAAAAAAGAAATGAAATTTAAAACAACATTGGCTCTAATTTCTTGATCAATATGCTAATTTCAGAAATTGTTGTATACGAATAATACCTCTTCTTTAGCACTTGCAACATCCTTTCTTCCCATTGTAGATGGTAATTTGACATGCTTTCGACTATTTCTATTGGCCATACTGACTTTCTGTTATTCAATAAAACAATATATATATACTTGTATTACAGATTAATGTAGAATTAAAACAAAAGCATTTACATTAAATAATACTAACTGCATTACTAACCCTTGGCATTATTAGAACCTCCAGTAGTTTACCAACACATGCCATTGATCAGCTTCACCCTTTCTGGACATTTCGCTAGTAAGGAACTCTTGTCATGCCGATATGGTGTATAATATTTGGCTTTCAATCTGTTCTTCCAGTCCTTCCAAAGTTTTCCAAGTTTCTTCAAACAATTCTTCTTATAATTGTCCGTCAAGTTTGTATTATCCTACAAGAGCAAAACATGATTGATGGTAGTGTACTAATTGGAATTATTGAAAATAATGAAATCTAGAGATAAATACCTTCACTTACTTCCATACGAGATCATTTTGTATAGATGGAAGTGCCCTCCAGTCTGTAAATGAAAGGGGCAACTTGTTTCCATCTTTTTCCAGGATTCCCAAATGAGATGAAAATATACGAGCATTGGCTCCAATCACTTGATTTTCTGCATCTAGTTCCAGTAACATTACCTTGCATGTACCCCATGCAAATCCAATCTTTGCATGTCCTCTTCTCACGATTTCTGTTAGTCATATTTTACAAGATATAATAAGGATTAATAAATTATTAAAACATGATTACAATGACATATAAGTAAAAAATAATTAAACAAATTTACCTTGATCATTTATATCGTCAGCACTATGTTCTGTCTCATCATCAGATGAAGATTTGGTAGTGTCCGAGTCGTTTGATGCAGATTGGGTAGTGTCCAAGTCGTCTGAATTATCATCAGATAATGGTTCATCTAGGTCAGCATTGGTATTATTTTAATTTTCTATTTCATGAACTATGGTGTCGAGCATTGATCCAATAGAACATCGAGATTTCTTCTTGGCCGGTGCCATGAATAGCTGCAAATCAAAATAATTATTTGATAAATAAGTCAATTTTTCAGGAAATCCATTCATTCAGCCCATAAAACTGCCCTAAAAGCAATGAGCCAGAAGAAAACTATCAAGAAATAACTATTTGATAAATACATCAATTTTTCAACAAATGACTCACTAGAGAACAATCAGGAACGCTGCTACAAATTAATAATTTTACTTTTATTGTATATGCATGTGCAGAAAGATAGAATAACAAATAAATAGTAAGCAAGATCCTTAGCTGACCCAATTGCTAATGTTGGTGCAAAAAATTCATTATGTTTGTTTTTGTTTTCTAGGAAGGCAGTCTCATGGATAAGTATGGCTTAAGTCCTGGGACATTGAAGTCGTTCAGTTTTCTAAATTGCATAAAAGAAAGACAAAACACTGCAAGTCCTATAATCAATTTCATTATTATATAAGACACACATATCAAAAGAAGAAACTAAATATCCAAATTGACTTTTGAAAGTCCATTTCCAAATAACAAATTAAAAACATTTAGTATGAAATAGTAAATACTCTATCCATCACTTGCAGCAATAAACACGAGGATAAATAAATTTAATTTAAATGATTAACAATGCAATACATGAATATGCTCATACAGAAGAACCAAACCTACATAATGGGCTGGTTTAGATTGATCCTAACCGGATTTTTTTATTTAATATTTATATATAGTCAACTCGTAGATAAAATATCAAATCACGGATTTGCACAAAATCCATTATTTTCATTCAACTGCTACAAGATCAACAATTCCATAAGCTTGGGCTTCTGTTGCTGACATAAAAACATCTCTGTCCATGTCTTCAGATACAACCCAGAGAATAAAATAATACTCACTTGCATTAATCAAACAAATTCATAACTATAATTAATCAAAATTCGTGACCTAGAGAATAATGAATAACATATTTCAATAAAACAACAATAAACCTCTTCAAGTTCATACGAAAATAGAAATTCAAAATCTTAGCCACAAAAAGATTTGCCATACCTCTGATTTCAGCAAGGGGCACTTCGATTAGATCAATAGGGTTTTGTTTGTAAAGGATGAAATTGGTTTCCGTTCTTATATGCGATGGTTTTCTACAGCAAATTAACATATTTACTGTGATCTTTTCCGCAAAGATAGGGAAGCAAATCGTGGGAATAAAATTCTAGGGCAGGAGGATCTTATTTGAGCGCCAAACCATGAAGAAACGCCGCCCTCTCTGATCCTGTTCTCGAAAGGGTTGAAGGCAGATTCTTGTTTTATTTTTTTTTGGATGAATGTGTCGTTGATATTTATAATATCAGTTTTTTTAGATTAAATACTTGTAATTATTATTAAATTATTTTGAAAATCATAGTATCTAAGTTAACAAACAAAATAATTATACATGTACGTACAAGTCCTTATAACATAAAGGTTTTAAATACAAGTGTTATAATTTATGGTTTTATTTAATTTGATTTTCAGGCTAATAATTTTATTCAATAAATATCTATTAATATATCACAAATATTGAATAATTAATAAAAAAAAATTCAAATTATTAGGGCTATAATCGAACCGAGCCAAACCGAATATTAAAACTTGACTCGATTAAATATTCATTTACTCGAGCTCGACTCGAGGTTTTTAAATCGTGATCGAGCTCGGTTCGATCCAAAATTAGCGAGCTCAAGTTTCGGCTCAAGTTGGACACGTTAAATACTCGATAACAAGGTATTGAAGCTTGAGTTCGAACCCAAAACGTCAAAGACTCGATTCTATTTAAATTTAGCTAGTCAACATGTTATTCGAGCTGCAACTCGATTCGTTTAAATCTTGGTATTTTATGAAAGTTCGATTTGTAGACTCCCAAACTAGCTCGATTCAACCTCGACTTGCAGGCTTGCGAACATGCTTGACCTCATCATCAAACTCGATTAAATACGAGTTGTGAGACTTGAATCGAGCAACATGATGATCGAGCTCGACTCGATAAACATATCGGTCTCTATTTATAGTTAAATCCAAAAAAATAGAAATAATTAAAAATATTAATTTAAATAAAATAAAATAGTACGATATTTTTGTAGTATGATAATTAATTAGAGTTTTATTTTTTTGTTTTAGTGTTAATGACATTTTATCCATGTTTTTTTAATAAGAATTCAACATGTTCTCTTCTTGATTCTTGTACCAACTTTCGTCATTAATTTATTCGAGCTTTAATTTGTTTAGTAAGGATTTTTTTTCATATCAAATAACATAAAATAAAATATAAATTAATTATGCTCTAGACGATATTGAAATCATGCTGATTTTTTAAATTATCTTAGAGCCAAGTATGAGTGTAACAAAAAAAAATCTATTATAAGTATGACGTATTATTATGGTGCCGCAAATAAATTGACACAATTTGGAAACATAAATATAAATATCATATTTGTGATTTGCGATACAATATTTAGACCATACATAATTAACGCAACATAAATTTTTTTTGTTGTATAATTATCACATTTTATTTAGGTGTCTCAAATAAATTATCGCAATTAAAAGACTTAAGGTGTCGCATTTGTGTCGCAAAACTGTGATACATTATTTAAGTGACGTAAATATACGACACTAAATGCAGCATTATTCTATATATGTTGTATAATTATGACATTTTATTGAGGTGTCACAAATAAATTGTCGCAATTAAAAGACATAGAAAAGAAGTGTCGCCTTTGTGTCACATAAATGTGACATATTATTTAAGTGATGTAATTATACGACATTGAATGCAACACTATTCTATATATGTTGTATAATTATGACATTTTATTGAGGTGTCACAAATAAATTATCGCAATTAAAAGATATAGAAAAGAAGTGTCGCATTTGTGTCACATAAATGTGACGCATTATTTAAGTGACGTAAATATACGACACTGAATGCAACACTATTCTATATATGTTGTATAATTATGACATTTTATTGAGGTGTCACAAATAAATTGTCGCAATTAAAAGACATAGAAAAGAAGTGTCGCCTTTGTGTCACATAAATGTGACATATTATTTAAGTGACGTAAATATACGACATTAAATGCAACACTATTCTATATATGTTGTATAATTATGACATTTTATTGAGGTGTCACAAATAAATTGTCGCAATTAAAAGACATAGAAAAGAAGTGTCGCCTTTGTGTCACATAACCGTGACGCATTATTTAAGTGACGTAAATATAAGATACTAAATGCAACACTATTCTATATATGTTGTATTAATTATGACATTTAATTGATATGTCGCAAAAAATTGTTACAATTCAAAGACATTAAACAAAGTGATGCATTTGTGTCACAAAAATGTGACACAATATTAATATGACGCATAAGTGATGCAAATATACGACACAACGAGCACATGTATGGTAATTTTACGACATTACATGTAGTGTCGTGTGCGTGTATGTCGCAATAGCCCAGTTTTCTTATAGTGAAGATTGTTATTAAATTCATATATAGGAGCATGCATAGGTTGGATTTACAAGTGTTTGTTAACCAAATTAAAATATATTCGTGGACAAATATGAACTGGTCTATCAATTGGCGGTTCCTACAATATCGTCATAATAATGTCATAATTTACATGATGTTTTATTCAACTTTAGAAGCATTTTGTTAATATATGTGCACATATGCACACACTATTTCTACCTGCCACTTCACTAAAGTTACCGAGTTTTTATCAGAAGTTGCTTGATTTTATAATGGATTATAGTTAGGGCGTTCAATATCACATTCATACCATAAAAATATAGTTTTTAGAATTATCCAGTTTTAATTAAAAAAAATAATACTTCGCCTGAATTCACCAATATAAACTACGCTAGTTCATATTATTTAACACATGAAATTGTATACCTAATACGATATGCAGAACGTCTAGAAGAAACGAAATTTCATGGAAACTTTGACAAATTAAATTATTTAATGTAACCAACACGAAATATAAAATACAATTATATATATTTCACATGCATAGGAAAATTCACAATTAATATTCATTTCCTACGCAACAAATTAATATATCCACTATGATGTTTGTAAAGTTAGTATAATCTTTGTATCATGTAGAAAATTAATAAGACTACTTAACATGATATGGACAAAAGTAGTAGCATAATTAATTAAAATGAAATATTTTCCTACATGACAATCTTAACCCTATTATAACCTATAAATAGGACATTTGTTTCAAACCTTGAAACACATCTAAACCAGCTGCTTCCTTTAATTTGCTATAAATCTCTTCTTTCTTTGTATTCTATCCAACATTTCGCTTGAAAAATCAAAGATCTCATCATGGGTGTCGTGAACTACGAATACGAAGTCGTCTCCACCATCTCACCATCAAGGCTGTTCAAGGGATTCCTCCTCGACTCCGACAACCTTATCTCCAAGGTCATCCCCGGCGTCTTCAAGAGCTTCGAAACCCTTGAGGGCGACGGTGGACCCGGTACCGTCAAGTTGATTAATTTTGGAGAAGGTAATTACTATCCTAGACCAAAATAAAAACTCACATTTTTTATGTAATAAAAACTTTGTAATATGTTCTTATTTAGACTCGTGAGGGCAATTTTGTCTTTTACATCCTTCCCATTGATTTTGAAATATAATGCAGCCAATTTTTCTTATTTAATAATAAAAAAATAAAATATTATGAATATATCACAAAATGTAGACGGGAAACATCGAAAAACTCCAATAAAATTAATAAATAGAAAAAAGAGTACCCTTTGATGACTTGTACACTTATAGGTAGTCAATTTAAGTATGCAAAGAACCGGGTGGATGAAATCGACGAGCCCAACTTCATATACAAATACACCATGATCGAAGGTGATGCGTTGGGAGACGAGATCGAGTCGATCTCGTACGTGGTGAAGATCGAGGCCGGCCCAGATGGCGGCTCCGTCGTGAAAACCGCCAGCTCGTACCACACCAAAACGGAGCACCACAGCGTCACGGTGGAGAAAATCAAGGAAGGCAAAGAGAAGGCTAAGGCTGTTTTTCATGCTGTTGAGGCTCACCTCCATGCACACCCTCATGAATACAAATAAATTTTAAAAAAGGCATTAATGTTTTTTAAATTATCCAAGAATACATAATGATCTTAGGTGGTGCTTTTGCTGTTGTAATATTTTGGTTTCTTTATTTTATTTTGTTTTTGTTGGTATGGTGCATTGGCATCCTTTTGCTTCAAATGTAAGTGGTTGCACAATTAGCACATGTATGGTTTGAATAAATAATTATTTATGTTTGTTTATCAGAGCGCATAGATAATTAAATCATGTATACTCATAATAATAATAATAATAATATTAATATTAGGGGAATATTATAATATTTTAATGCCAAGTTTTCATTAAAAGGATAAGAAATATTATTAACAAATGATCGAACTACGTACAACTAGTGAAGGTGAAGGCGCGGTAGTTTTCAAAAAAGAAAAAAAATAAATACTAAATATAAATTAATAAAATGAAATTGTGGCCAATTAAAGCCAAAAACAGACCCTAGTTTGTATTTTAATAAGTACGTCACGCGTGTAACTGAATTGCTAATCAATTCTTATATACGAGTACAAAATATTTATTTATATAAGAATCAATCTTTCTAAAAGTAGCTAATTAAACGTTAACTTTATTTCATCATAATTTGGACATTCTAATGCAACCATTTTTTTTTAATAGTCTAATACAACCAAATTATTCGGCTGCTATTTAATTTTTTTATTTATGTTCATCTACTTTGCTCGACTTTAAAATTCAAGATAATGATACATACCTCAAAAAATTTAAATGGCTGCAAAATTTGTTGAAATAAAAACTATGAAAAAGATTTATATATATGTACTGCCGAAAGTTCCTATGTCACCACATAAACTCATTCCATTTTCAATTCAAATAAATAATTCATTAGTAAAAAAGTGATCAAAATCTCAGAATGTCGACTGTCACCTTCACGGATGAATTCACCAGCCCCATCGCCGCTCCACGGCTGTTCAAGGCGTTGATCGTCGACGGCGACAACCTGATTCCCCAAATTGCCCCTCAAGCCATAAAGAATGTTGAGATTCTTGAAGGGAATGGAGGCCCTGGAACCATTAAGAAAATCAACTTTGCAGAAGGTCTATTTCTTGCTTAACAAAATTTAATTAATTGTTGGCACAATTAATTGCATTCTTAATTTGAATAAAGAATGTAGAATTAATTAAGTTTCCCTTTGTGAAAATGCAGGTATATATAGTGATTCGTGAATCAAGTTACATGTATACATCTAGCTAGTTTCACAAAATTGTGTTCAACATAATTGCGTTATTAACTTGAAAAAAGAATTCTAAATTTCCAAGTTTCCCTAATATTTGGAATGCATGCAGGTATAGTGAATCCAAGTACACGTACTCTATTTCTTGCTTAACAAAATTTTGTCCAATATGATATATTAATTACATTCTTAAATTGATCAAAAAATTCTATAATTAATTACGTGTCCTTTTGTGGAATGCAGGAATTCAAGGACACGTCTATTACTTGCTTAACAAAACTTTTTTCACCATCACCATCACATTCTTAAAGTAATCAAAAAATTGGACAAATATCAGTTTATGTTCCACTATTCGAGCATTTTTCAATAATGTCCCAATATTCAATAAAGTAAAAATTAGTACCCATGCAATCTTTTCACAATATATCCCAAAGTGATATTTTCAGAACCTGAAATATCACGAAGGCCGCAACGCACCTTTATTTTGGACCCACATAAAAAATATCAGATTACATATTTAATCTTATTTTGGGTATCAATTAATAATTTATTATATTGTTTTATATTATTGAAAAACATTAAAAATTCTATAACTATCCATAATGAAATGCAGGCAGTGAATTCAAGTTCATGAAGCATCGGATCGATGTTCTAGACGAGGCAAAAATGACTTATTCATACACATTGATCGAAGGCGATCCATTGATGGACAAGCTCGAGAAGATTTCTTATGAAACCAAGTTTGAATCAAGTGAAGATGGTGGTACCAAGGGCAAAAACGGAAGTACATATTATACGAAACCCGGTGTCGAGATCAAAGAGGAAGAGATCAAGGCAGGGAAGGAGAAGGCAGCTGGTTTGCTCAAGGCTGTGGAAGCTTATCTCTTGGCTAAACCAGAGATTTATGCATGAATTTGTTATATATGAGAATTTTAATAAGGGGAAAAGTAATTTGGTTATGTATTTTGTTGGTTTAAGTTTATTTTGCCCAAAACTATGCATGTTGGGTGTGAAATAACATGTTTAACGGTGATGGTGGAAATCATGTTTTCGTTATGTGATTAATGCAAGAACAACTATTTTATGATATATTCGAAAAGGTATTGTGTTTTCTTTGGAAAATATGGTGTTAAATGTTTTATAATTGGTGGGATATGTATTTCAAAACTAATTAATGCATGGTATATTAATTGTTTTTTTTAACTAAATTAATGGTATATTAATTATGTAGATAATTGGTCATCATGAACTAGAGATGAATATATATATATATATATATATATATATATATATATATACATTGAATTATAAAATTTCTTTTGAAATTAAAATAAGTCAGGATATTATATCGGTATACCAAAATTTGACAGAATGCACACTTTTATAAAGTAGTAAGAATAATAAATATAATGAATTAATTTTATGTATGAGTTAAGGTGCATTGACTAATTGGTTGCCGACACTTACTTAAACAGGGGGCTAATTATAACTCTATTTCAAAAAATATTGTCAATACTTAATTAATTGGGCCGGGACCTTTTCTAAATTGTGAGAGACCAAGTCATTTCTTTTGTGTTACATTCATTATCTATATTTTACTTCCCACTATTTGTATAATCCTCCTATAATAAATACTGTTTACTTTAACGATATTGTTTGTATAAATTAGAATGTTATATTAATACTGCTGAAGTATTTATAACCGTATGCCAAGAACATCTTCACGTGAGTAGAAGAAGAATTTGTTAGTTGATTTGAACAAGTGAACACCTAGCTTAATTATTTGTTAAATCACTCACTAATAATAATATTCTCCCAATGATCATTTAAGAAAGAAAATAAAATAAAAGAAGAGAGAGATAGAGAGAGAGAGAATCAACTAAAAAGGTCTCTTCACATGGGAAAGCCTCTTGCGCGTTGAATGGGTCAAAAAAGAGGTTCCCATTAAGAAAGACTTGTTATATTCTTGATCAACTTTTATTGCAATTTATTCAACCCATCTACTCCAAAAAGTCTTTTTTGTTCTCCCTCCTCTCTCAAATCCTCTCTATTTTGAAGCTCTTTTCCTCAATTCATAATCCCATCTAAAATTTTGTGTCAAAACAAAAAAAGAAAAGCAGAAAAAAAATGGGAGTGATCAAGGTGTCACAAACCTTTAGAACAAAAGTTACCCCCAATAGGATGTTCAAGGCCTTAATCATGGATTCTCACAACCTGGCTCCTCAGCTAATGTTTTCATCAATCAAGAACGTGGAATTCCTGGAAGGCAGCGGTGGCCCCGGAACCATCAAACAGATCAACTTCACAGATGGTACGTTTCTCAAATCTCAATATACTAGTAATTTTTATACTATTTGACCGATGATCATCTTTTGTGCAGCGAGCCCGTTGAACTACATGAAGCATCGGATCGACGAGCTCGACGAAGAGAAGTACATGTGCAAGTACACATTCATTGAAGTAGATGGATTGATGGACAAGCTAGATCGCATCACACATGAGGTGAAATTTGAGGCATATGGATTTGGTGGATGCCGTTGCAAGATTACAAGTGAGTATTATACAAAGGAGAATATGGAGATTAAGGAACAAGATATTGAACAAGGGAAAGATAGAGCTGTTGGGATGTATGAAGTTGTGGAAGCCTATCTCTTGGCACACCCTCATGCCTATAATGATTAATTCAAATTTTCTACAATTTTTTTGGAGTTTGATTTCATAATCATATGTTGTTGGTTGATCAAGGGCTTTAATATGTATTTAGTTATTTAATTAAAGTGTTCTTTTGTGTTTCAATATATTACTAGTAAGTAGCCCGTCGAAATTCGACGGGAAATAACTTTATGTTTTAATTTATATGTATATATTTTAATAATAATTTTATATCTTATTTAAAAGTTGTGATATTATTAGCGTTAATTATTAATCAAACTTAAAAAATTAATTATTTCACGTATCTAAATTTATAATTAGGAATGATAATGGATCGGGTATACTCATTCATTATGTATTTTTTTTAAATCTAAATTTGTTTAGATTTTTTCTACATATTCGTCTTAAACTCGGTTAAAATAGTGACTTTACTGTACATACTCGTCTCAAATCCGTTGAGTAATACTCGATAAAAATATAAACACTCCAAATAAAATTAATTAAAATTAGTAAAAATCATTCTTTCTATGTTGTTTGAACCGTCTCGTTGGTTTATGCTAAATTACTCGATAAAAATCTAAACAAAGTTAATATTAATTAAAATTAGTAAAAATCCTTCCCTTTTAAGTATATTTGAATCGTCTCGTTGGTTCATGCTAAATCGGTATATTTAATCTTTGCCAAAATGCGGAAAAAAAATATGTTTACATCTTCAAAGTAATATTAATTAAACTTAGTAAAAATCCTTCTTTATATGTTATTTGAAGCGTCTCGTTGGTTTATGCTAAATTACTCAATAAAAATCTAAACAAAGTTAATATTAATTAAAATTAGTAAAAATCCTTCTTTTTAAGTATATTTGAACCGTCTCGTTAGTTTATATTAAATCAATATCTCAAATCATTGCCAAAATACAGAAAAAAATATGTTTACATCTTCAAGTTTTTTTGTTATGTTCTTTAGCTACCTATCTCACATTTGATTCAATGTATATACAATCTAGAAAGCACTAATCGAAGTTTTTAGAAAAATATTTTGAACCGTCTCGTTAGTTCATGTTAAATCGATATCTCTAATCTTTGCCAAAATGTGGAAAAAAATATGTTTACATTTCAAGTTTTTTTGTTCTTTTCTTTAGCTACCTATCCCACATTTGATTCAATGTATATATTTTCTAGAAAACACTAATCGAAGTTTTTAGAAAAACATGAATGAAAAAATGAAAAGGATTCCATGTAGATATGTTGATTAAATATATTTATTTAGTCTTCACAGAGAGATTTTCATTTATAAATTTTCTATAGATTATTATATATGAATTAAGAATGTATAAAATAAGGATTTATAAGAATGCATTCCGAAATTGTTATTATTTTAATATGTATAATAGAAGAAATTAATTAAATGGAGTGATAGATAAATATGAGATGTGATTAATAGATAAACATGTGATATTTCAAGAATATGAAATTAATAAAATTTTAATTACTAAAAATAAAAATTAGAATATATATGAATTAAAATTAGACAAATTACCAGAATAAAGAGAAATCTGAACGGAGCACCGTGGAGGGGGCATCTTTATTTTCGTATTAGTAATAGATATATATGAGCGCAAGATGCGAACATTATCTGTATCTCTTTTTTTCTTTTCTTTTCTTATTTTGGTGGTTGAATTATATAGGGTGGACTATGCCAACCGCACGGTGTGATCCACCTCTTAGTTTTTTAGTTTTTATATATTTTAATTAATTATCTAATTTAATTTTATTAGGATTTAAGGATTTTTTTCGTACGAGTAATAATGTATATACATAATATCAAATAAATCACTACAACACCATATAAATGGAACTTCTACACCACCAAATAATATGCTACACCGATCACATAAAGGTGAGACCACTACACCATCAAAATATGAGGGAGTATATAAAAGAGTTTATCATGTGAAATAGTCATCCTATATAATGGAAAATAATATTTGGTCAAAACTTAATTTGTTTTAAATTTTGTCATATTCTAATGTGGTAAGACCATTATACCCTTATTTTTTGTTAGGTGAATCTCTGTTTTTACCTTTCTTTTTTTTTTCCTCACTTTCTCTCTCTGCTCTCCCTCGAGTTATTTCTCATTTTCTGGAATTGGGATCCCTCGTTCCTCGATTTTGTTTGGCGCCGATTCCGTCGGAAAAGAAGTCGCCGCCATCATCATAATCAGTTGGCTCAAACAATTCCACGAGCCGCCAACTAACCCAGCCGCCCCGTCATCCAGCTCGTACAAGCCACCTCATCCTGCGGCGGCAGCGTCATTACCGCAGTCGGAGAAGCTGATAATCTCGACGAGCGACTGGAGGCGGTGGCTGAGCTCCGCCGCCTGAGCCTTGAGGATCGCATTCTCGGACTCGACGTTGACGTAGTGCTGCATGGTGGCGCGGAGGCTGGTGAGGATCTGCTGGTTTTGGCGGCGGAGCTCCGCCATCTGCGCCATCATCTCCTCCAGGTGCTTCTGCTTCCTGAGGCAGCTCCGCTGCGCCGACTCGCGATTGTAGATCATTCTCTTTCTCTTTCTTAAATCCATCGTTTGCTGCAGATCTTCCTCCGACGCCGAGTTCGGCGGCACCGACAAATTCGATGATATTCCACTTAAAGAATCTATGGCAATAAATATCGGTAAATATTATATAAATTTATATACTAAATTTGTTTGGCATCGACAATCGTCTTTATATCGATCCGGTGATGAATGGCTGGGAGCTAATAGTTTGTTTGTCGATTTCGTTTCCAGCCGGCAATCGTCTTATATCAGTCCGGCGATCGATGGCGGCCTGAAGTGGATCTGTTAACTGATCCGTTTTGTGTGTGGTTTTCGGTCATTCGATTTAATTTTCCGGTGCAATTATTATCTTTGTTCAATTTACATGTATAGGTAATATTTTTAATTTTGATGAATTGCCTTGGATGTTTGTATGAACTTCTTCGCTGTATTAATGGCAGTTTCCCCAAGTGGATTTCGTTTTTTAACAGTATTACTGACATTGGTACGGATGATACGATTCGTACTATTCATACCATGTTTTGTAGTCATACGATTCGTACGCAAACTCTTCTTCGTACAATATTTGGGCATACTTTAAAGCATATTTCTCTATTACTCTCTCTATTTTTTTTCATGGTGGTCAGTGGAATGACCACGATGAAGTGTCATAATTTGGTACGACTGGTACGAATGAATTCATTCGTCCCATTCGTACCAACTAGTTGTGCTCTGTAACTTGGTACGACTGGTACGAATGAAACCATTCGTCCCATTCGTACCAACGAGTTGTGCTCCGTAACTTGGTACGACTGGTATGACGAAGGCGTCGTTTCACACTTCGCGCAAATAAATATCTCCTCTTGCCCAACAAGGCGTAGCTATGGCAAGTGGGGTCGAACCCTAGGGAACCGGCGTAGTCTGTCCTTCAGATGGTACTCAATATGGGTGGTGGTCGAGATTTATCTCAATTTCCTGTAACTAAACAAAGACAATATCAAATAACAAAATATGCTTGGATTGGATTCGAATCGATGATCCTTATTACTCTTACTCGTTCATCGATGCAATAATATTCAATTACAAGACTCTATCACTTGGTTTTAAGCTAAGATTAATTTAAGCCCGATGGTCACGACTCAAATACTCTAAACCTAGATCTATTCAATTTTACAGATCTTGACCAGAAGGCAAGATCTCTTCTCTTGATTAACAACGTCACGAAGACACTTCAGCAACGATGTTACCCAAAAGGCATTAAGAACAAAAGATCCCAAGATAGCCAAGAGGTATCAGATACCGACTACTCTCCAACACTCATTACCTTCTTGGGTACGAGAGACTCTCTCGAGTTTAACCCCAAATCCTGTTAATGACTTAATCTCAATATCTAAATGGTGATCAAGCATATGTCAATATCATTTAAGTCTAGAATTAATCCTAAGTATTTCGGGAATAAAATCATGCAATGAACTCAAACAATTAGATCTCATGAGTTTAGAACGAGTAATTCAGATCACATCATCTTCTCCAATCCAAACAAATAAATTTAGCTAGTAATAATAGTAAACGAAAACATAAAATAAATAAAAGAAAACATACTTGAATAAATCTGGAAACGACTACTGCTCAAAACGTACGTCAGCAAATAAAGTCTTGGCGTCTTGCCAAAATCTACGAACTAAATGCAGAAAATATAAAACAAAATTTAAAAGTAAAATCGCTCGTATGACTTGTTTCTTCCTCGCACTCTCTCAAAGTAAATTGCAGACTAAAACCCTAAAATTCATGTGTAGTACAAGATATGGTCGGCCCTATATATAGGCGATGAATTTAGGGTTAAGTTAGAATCCTTGTAGGGCAAGGACTCCTCCCAACCATGGCATCTCCTTCCTTTTAAAGACCACCGCAGATCCTCTTTCCTTCTCGGTAGATATCGTCATTGATCAGGCTCGTCTAGGATAAGGAAAGAAATCTTCTGCTGCTTCTCGACCCACATCTTGCCTTCGTTGTCTGCATCCTGTCCTGCTTCCATGCTTCCCAAGATCCTGACTCCTCCGGGTACTCTCTCTGTTGGCTTAAGGAATATGGGGAGGTGTTTCTTGACCTGTAGACGTGCTGTTATCGTTGTCGCCCAGCTACAAGCTTCCAGCCCTTTGCCCATTTGCATCGTATCGCCATCTCAGCATCTCAGCATCGTATCGTATTTATATTTAACTTTTTTATGTTATATATACCGAATAACAATATAAAAATTATCCATGCAAAAATTTATTTATAATATTTAAATACCAAAAAATTAATACCTACACATAAGTTATACTCCCTCCGTCCACAATAAATTTGCCACATTGTGGATGACACGGGTTTTAATAATTTGTTGGTTGATTGTATTGTGAGTGGAATAAGGGTTCCACTTTTATATAGTTTTAAATTGTGTTGTGAGTGGAAAAGTAAGTGAGGTGTGTGGGGTCTATTACCATAAATGGATATGGCAAATTTTTTGTGGACGGACCAAAAAGGAAATTGTGGCAAATTTATCGTGGACGGAGGGAGTAGTATTTAACTACACATATAACACTACAAAAAACTGGCCGATTAGCAACAGAAAAATCCGTCTCTAATTTAGTGATTTCCGTCGCTATTTACGATTAGCGACGGACCAAAATCGTCTTCAAAAACAGCGTCGCTAAAAAAATTAGCGACGGAATATTGGTCCGTCTCTAAATTAGCGACGGATTAACGACGGAATAATCCGTCGCCAGAGTCACCTCGCCTGTAACGTCGCCGCCGATTAGAGACGGAATTTTCGTCGCTAATTAGAGACGGAATAAATTCCATCGCTAATGTGCCGGTCTCCATTGATGAAAATTCCGTCGCTATTCTGTCGCTAATTAGAGACGGAAGTTTTCCGTCGTTATGCCAGGAATCCGATGACAGTTTTTCCGTCGCAATTTTTTTTTTGTATTAACCTGTTTTATTGGACCAACTAAAACTGCAATAAACAATCATTACAAATGACGAAAAGTGGCTCAATACCAATATACACCAAATCAAATGGTCTGATTATCATAAAATTCGTTCAACAAACATCAAAGTATCTAATATCAAACAAGTTATAACATAAATATTCAATCCCAAATAAACTAAACATCAAAATATATAAAATAACAATAAAGTGTCTAAAATAACCAAACAACTAAGTCTAGAAAATAAACCAAAGTAGCTACCAACATAATCAAAGATGAGTAGAACGAGAAGGTGATGGATTTCCAGAAGTACCATCCTGTGAAAGAACCCGCTCAAGCATCTGCTGGTGAGTCTCAACTAGGCTAGTAAGTGAATCTAACTTCTCTTGTATACTTGCATACAGACTATCACAAGCCTCTTGAGAATGGAACTGACACGTACCAGTAGATGAGGCCGAGGAGTTGTTCCTGACTACCCTTGCAATTTATAAGCGCTTGTCCCCAACCATCTGCATTTCTAAAGAAGAACATGTTTTTATAATATCGACATGTACTGAAAAAACACTAAGTTGCTGATCATTGGCATTGCAGTAAATAAGTACACTTGGCTGTATTTGCTGAAAAATAAATCTTAAGTGATTATTAAGCATTTGAAAACCATGGTTGAAACTTAAGTTGATCTCAAAATCCAAAGCTTTTAGTCAGATAGCAAGGGAGAGTTGAGAAATTCGTCTAGTTTTGAAAACCACAATGGGATCAGCCACAATATATCTTGTTCTTATACTCGTCGGAGATAAAGCATAGGCAATTAGGCATGTAGTTGAAATGGAAAGCTTTAAAATGGCTCAATCAAAACAGTTTGACAGTCGAGAGCAGATAAAATAATTCACTGTTTTTCAGAAAGAGAAATGGTTTGCTGACTCATTTACTCCTCTGCTCATTCTCATCTATGTTGGTCAGAGGCAATAATCAAATAGAGATGAAGGACTTAGGTATATAAATGAGAAAGACAAGTAATGGAAATAATTAATACATCGATCTGAGCCAAGGGAAAAACATATATATATAACGAACATGCGATAAGATGTTCTTCTTTAGAAATGCAGATGGTTGCAGATGGTCATTCATTCATCAATAAATTTGATACATGTAATCATTTAAATTTCGATTTCCTCAAAACATATACAAAAAATACAGATTCAATATTCCATTTTATCTTCCCAAAGGAAACACATACTAGAGAGAGAGTAAGAGAGAGAAGAGAAAGCAACTAACAGGCAAACTATTCAATCTGCTGCATTGAAAATGAGTATTAAAATCAAACTCACTAAACATTAGAAATGTTCCATAGAATAGAAATTACGAACCAGAACTCTTTTACTACGGCAAGTAAAATTTCAGAACAAAATATGAACACAGAAAGAAAAAATTGATTCACAACGACATCTGAAACATAACAACGCTCCAGAAGAAATAGAGAGAGGAAAAAAAAGAATAAAATTGTCGATTACGGTGTGTGCGAAAGAGAGGGGGGCGAGAGAGAATGAGATGGAGTGAGAATACCTGAAGATGAGAGATGAAGCAGGTGGCGACTGAGCGGCGGCGGCAACTCGGCGACAGCGGCGGCAGTCCCTAGGCAAGTGGGTAGGGCTCGTCAGAACAAAGCATAGAGAGAGAGGGAGGGATAGAGATAGAGATAACCTGAACAGAGACAAGGATTGGGTGACGAATGGGCGACGGCGGCGACGGTGACCGAGCAGCTATCCCGTCTGAGAAGAGGAAGCAATGTAGGATGAGAGAGAGAATTGAGAACGAATTGAGAGAGAGATGAGAACAGAGATAGAAAATTAGGCTAAGTAATAAGGATGGTACCTAAACGGAAGACGGTGACCGGCGCACGGCGGCGAGCAGCAGGTGGTGATTTGGGATTTAGGGTTCGGTCGATGGGGAAGAATGAAAGAAAACGGTAGGTCTGTTAGTATATTATAACAATAGCGACGGAATAGAGACGGGAAATTCTGTCTCTAAACCAAAAATTAAAAAAAAAAACCCGCTTACGTTAGAGACGGAAAAATTCCGTCGTTAAATTTAATTTAAATATTTAAAAAATATATATATTAAATTAGAGACGGAATTATATCCGTCGTTAATATTTCCGTCTCTATTCCGTCGCTATTCCGTCGTTAAATATGGTGCGAATTCATCCCGCAAAACACCATCGTTATTCCGTCGTTATTTTCTCCGCTCCCAATCCGTCTCTAATTCGTCGCTAATCCGTCAATAATTAGAGAAGGAATGCTTTCCGTCTCAAATTCCGTCGGTGATCGACAGGTTTTTTGTAGTGTAAATTGCTACGTGTCAAAATATTGATGCCATGTCATCATCCATGTCATTTCCACCTTGTCGTTACACTATAGCAGAATCATATTTATCCACACATTCGAAATACATTTAGGGACATATATATGTGTAGGTAATAATTGATGATTTATTCACACAAATATATATGTGTAGGTAAAACTCTTTCTCTACAAAATTATAGCGACACATGTTGACATTTACGTTATGTGTGGGTAAACATATGATGGTCCCTGAGTTATGTATTTGGTGTAGAGGGGGGGTGAATACACCAAATAGATTTCTAAAACTTTTTCAAGTTAAATCACAGAGTTGGTGAGCTCAGTTATTGATCCAGCTGGGGAGGGTCAGCTGGGTAAATAACTCAGCTGGCGGTGCGGAATGTGGTGGTTTGAAAACTTAGCTCGGTTACTTAGAAAAACTCAGTTTAAAAAGATTAACTTTATGTTTTCAGCTTAGTCAAGTTGTGCAACTTTCAGAGAGACACAACTGTCTTTGGAGAGCAGCTGCGTATGCAGTTTTGATCAAATATGCAATGTTATGAACGAGTTAGTACAAAACTGAATATAAAGAGAAAGAAAAGTGCACGCGAGTTTTTACGTGGTTCGGAGTAACACCTCCTACGTCCACGACCAGATTCACTGGTAATCCACTACCACTTGGTTTCCAAGTACCAAGCAACTTCACAACTCTAACCCGAGCTGTGTTCCAACAGTTTGCGGGCACTGTTAAGCCTAACCTTTCAGTTTACGGGTACTGAAAAAAACCTTACACACTTGAATTTCCCGCTTCAAGCAAGCGTAACCTTGACCTAACCTTTCTGGGTAAAGAGGGTTTGGTTTGGGGTTCCAACTGTGAACGAGTTCTTACAATGAAGAACTTTAGAGTATGATGAACTCGTTCGAAATCTAGGCTTAAGATATACAAAGATTTTGGCCTAGGGATCAGACGAAAAACTAAGCAGTTTCTGAACTAGAAACACTTTAAGATAAAGTGTTCTTTGAACTATGTAGAACCGCTTGGGAGCTTTTGAAAGATTGATGATTTCAGAGAATGAAAGCTTGTAGAGAGTTTTTCGTATTTGATCCTGAGGTTGAAGACGGGTTTATATAGGTAGAGATTCAAGACTAGTCGTTGGAGGAGCCGTTTGAATCTTACCTACTCTTCTTAAATTCGAGATCTGCCGTTAGGCGAATCTGCACCTGTCTTCATTTGTGTTACATCCTAGGTCCTGAAGTCTAGGATGATGATTCAGCAATCCCTCATTGGTCGAGGCATGTTGACTTCCTCTGACGCCGGGATCTTCTGCCTTTGGAGCTGGCTTCTGAATTCAGAGCTGGACTGACTTGAAGGAGATGTCTTTAGAGTTAGTTCCCTTTGTTCTGTACAGCTGGACCGGCTGTGTTTTGAACTCAGCTCGAATTCTCTTCAGCTTGATCATGCTCTGCTGGAGGACTCAGCTGAAGGTTGGCTCCTGTTATCATCTTCTAGCTGACTCCTGCTGTAGACACAGCTGGAACTTCTGCTGTCTTCCGCTAGCTAACTCCTGCTGTAGACACAGCTGGGTCGACTGCTGTCTTCCGCTTCCTTAACCTATAAACCTAGAAAATCTAAAGCTCAAACAGGCGAGCTGGAAAACACTATTTAGGTTGACGCGATCATCTATTCGGTTGGAGAATCAGTTGGGTTTTGGTATCAAATCGAAATCTTATAATTTTCCCAACAATTTCCCCCTTTTTAATGATGCCAAAACCTAACTGATACAACTTATGACGCAGAAAAACTTGTGTTTTATTAATGTAAGAAAATACATTATAACACAGGAAAAAAGAAAGAGAAAAAAAATATTCAATTCTTCAGTCTTCAATCCCAGTTGGCTGGGTCTTCTCTTCTGCATCCGTTGCTTCTTTCTTTTGACTCGTCTCTTCTTCAGCTGATTCTGATTCAGCTGGTTCCTCTAGCTCAACAGTTTGCCTCTTCTTTGACTTGTCTCTTCTCCCTTACTTCCCCCTTTTTGGCATGATCAAACAGGGTGGGAGAGATATACCATCGGTTGTTGTGATGTTTTAGTTTGGCAAAACTGTGGTTTTCAGCTCTGAGCAGCGAGGTTTGGAGTCTAGGTGGCTCAGCTGTTGTATTAGCTGGCTCTTCTTCAGTAGCATTAGCCTCAGCTGTGATTGCAGACACAGCGTCCTTTGCGGTCCAGCTGAGTGCTTGGAGGGATGAGTTGGCACTGGAGATAGCATCTTCTGAGTCGGGCACAACTTCATTCCTTGCAATTTTGCTTCTTCAGACTTCTTAGATTGAATGAGAAAGTCTGATTCAGCACTTGAGGGACTTCAGCTCATATCATCATCATCCAGCTGCAAGTGATCATTGGCTGGGTGATGTTTCTCATTTGAGCTTGGTGCAGGGGCTTGAGCATCTTTTATCGAAAGATCTCGAAGCTGGTGTCCCTGTTGAGCTGAAGGAAACAGAGGAGAAGGCGGTTGAAGTATTCCATCTGTCTTGGGGTTTAGGCTTGGTTAATCAGCTGGAATACGTCGTTATGGCGTCGATGATGACGATGTTCACGCAGGCGCATGAACTTCTTCTCCACCGTAAGAAACCACCGCTTGTGGGCCTTCTGCTCCTCGGAGAGTAATTACGAATTCTCTCATAATGTCAGCTGGCTTCTCGGCTGACTGACTGAGCACCTTTGACTTGAGTCTTCTGTTTGAAGACGGTGCTTCAGCATGTTTTGTCTCCTCAAGTTGTTTCCGATTCCCAGCTGGGACGGAAATAGATGCATGCTGCTTTGTCTCCTGCATCTTTTTCTGTGCCTCCTGTGGGGGAGCAAGAGCTTTGACACGACTGCTCTTGAAGACTCCGGCTTTATCAACATCTGGTCCAGTTCTGTTGACGTTGATTTTTGCATCTCAGGGAGTTGTATGTCCCGTTCTCTCTTTAATGAGGAGGTCTTTTTCCTTTGACATTCCCAGAAAGATTTCTGCACCTTCCTGATGAACGACGTTCTTGAGCTTTACAGTCTCCCACTGTGTTGGACCGGATCTGTCGATGGGCTTCATCTTCTCCTGGAACTCCGTCTTCTTGAGGTTCCTGAGAGTTAAGCAACTCTTGTCTTGAAGCTTTGACAGATTCTTCAAGTTTGATTGGCTTCGAGAGATATCTTTCTGGATTCCATGTTCTTCTTCTGCAACTTTTGTTAGTAGAAACAAATAATACCAATTGATGGAAATAATAAAGAATGCCAGAAAAACTTTTTAGGGTTGATGCAATGCTTTACGTATATCTTCTAGCATATTTAGATAGCTTTCTTGATGAATGGACGATCAAGATTTGTCGATTGATAAGAAGATCTACGACTGGGAGTCATTCTCGCGTCATGTCAATTTCTTGATTTAGAAGATACGAGTTAATGTGCGTGAGAGGATGGTTGAGGCGTTTTGACTTTTGCCTCGAAACTCTTATGATTCAATTCTTTGCAGACTTTTAATTAAATTTGATTAGATATGACAAGATATGAGTTGACTGAAAACAGATTGAGTAGGTGTAGTTGATGATGTTGCAAACCTCTCAGCTGATCATTGTAGTCAGCTGATACCTCGGTTAAGTGGGGGTGCTGGGTGATCGTTTTTCCAGCTGGTTCCCCCTCAGCTGAATAATCCTTCAATTTCAGAATCTGGTTTAGCTAGATTCTTTTTCGGCTGATACCAGTGACGTTGATTCTGAATTCCAGCTGTTTGCTTCCATTCAGCTGGGTCTGCTTCCATTCAGCTGGGTGAAGCATCGTCTGGGTTGAGTAGTCCAAGTAATCCGCACAGCATTTTGAATCTTACTTCTATCAGCGGCTTTGTGAGTATATCAGCCCGCTGTATGTCTGTGTGAATTTTCTCAACAATCACATCCCTCTTTTCCACGTGATCTCTGATGAAATGATGGCGTACTTCTACATGCTTGCATCTTGTGTGAAGTATTGGATTCTCTGAAATAGCAATCGCACTTGAGCTATCACAGAAAATTGGAACCTGTCCAGTTTTCACTTCATAGTCATCCAGCTTGTTGGGAAAATTAATAGAGTTTTGAAGTGATACCAAAACCCAGCTGACCCCAACCGAGTAGATGTTTGCACAAGCCCAAGTGTTTTCCAGCTCACCTGTTTGAGCTTATAGATTTTCTATGTTTACAGGTGGTCGCTGAAGACAGCAGAAGACCCAGCTGAGTACACAGCAGAGTTAGCCAAGTCGAAGTGTTAAGCAACGTTATCCAGATCCAAGACGATAAAGTTCTTCCAGACACAGCTGTAAGAAAGACCCAGCTCGTGTGACAACTCAGCTCAGCGTCAAGACCCAGCAGAGTTCAAGACTCAGCTCAGCGTCAATGATCCAGCAGAGTTCAAGACAGCTCAGAGTCACCAACACAGCAGAGTCGAAGTGAACTTTAGATAAAGTCAGATCTGATCTGGACCTTCAGGAACTCGATACCTCAGCACCTAGAAGTCAAACCTAGGATTGCTTTACGAGGAAATCAAGGAAGAAGACAAGTCAATCCTGTCAGAAGTTAGGTAAAGATTCAGAACGGCTCTTTCCAACGGCTAGTTCTAATCTCTCCCTATATATAGAAGTCTTCTTCATCATCAGAAAAAGAGGAGAGACGAGATAATAGATTCAAGAGAGATCAACATACTTCATTGAAGGAAGTCTAACCAAAGATCAAGAGATCTCTCAGAAAAGCTTCAAAGATACAGCAGCCTTCATTCTTATAAGATGTTATTTATTCTCAGGCTGCTGAAGCTCTCTCCCACTAGTATCTAGGCATATAATCCTTCCCATCTTAAGCCTAGTTTGAACGAGTTCATCATACTCATTGTTCTTAATTGTAAGAACTCGTTCATAGTTGGAAAACTTCAAACCCAAACCCAGAAAAGGTTAGGTAAAGGTACGCCTGCTCGAAGCGCGTAATTCGAGTGATTGGTTCTGTAGTACCCGCAAACTACAGGTTAGGCTTCAGCTGTGCCCGTAAACAGTCTGGTTACGTTTCGATACAGTACGCGTAAACTTGTATCCAGCTTGAGGAACTAAGCTGCAACGCTTGCTGACTGCGCGAAAAGTCAGTGGTATCCTTAGTGGATTACCAGAGGTTTCTGGTCGTGGACGTAGGAGTAGTTTCTCCGAACCACGTTAAATAGCTATGTTCTTTCATGTTTATTTATGCATCCAGCTAACCCTTCATAAGCATTATTTCAAGCTGCATAAACTGACTAACTGAAAAGAGAAACACAGCTTTGCAATATATTTGAAACAACAGACGGACTTTCCAAAATCCCACCACATTCCGCACACAGCCAGCTGTGTCGATCAAGCTGCCTTCCAAATTGGATCGAACACGGCAAACTCACTCAAAAGAGTTTTAATTGGAAAAGTTTTTAAACCTTGGTGTATTCACCCCCCCTCTACACCAAGGTATCCGTCTTGGGACCATCAATTGGTATCAGAGCAGTGGTTCAAAAGATCACTGTATCTGTCAAGTCAGCATTTCTTTGCTGATAGTGGTCACCTGAACAGATCCTTCAAAGTTTCAAAATCTTTTTAAAAGTCATTATATTGCATACTGTCATGGAATCTTCCCTGTGCAGGAATCTTCCGATATTCTCTGTCGATGATTATCAGATCTGGAAGTTCCGACTCAAAAGCTTTCTGAGTGCGCATCACGACATGATGTGGGATGTTATCACTGACGGACCCATCATCATCATGAAGTCAGAAAGACAAGCAGAAACCACACCTGGAGCTGAACCAGTACTCCGTCAAGTTGTGAAGCCCAAAATGGAGTACTCTCCAGAAGAAAGAAGACAAGCTGGTTTGGACAGCTACGCTCGCAACGTCATCTCCTCAACGGTGACGAATGCTTATCTCAGCAAGATCATCAACTGCGAGACAGCTAAGGGGATGTGGGACACTCTAGCCAAGCTGTGTGAAGGCTCAGAGGAAATTCAAGAGAACAAATTCTCAGTTGCATGCCAGAAGTTCGACAATTTCAAGCAACTCCCCTATGAGTCCATCGATCAAATGGAGCTCAGATTCTCCAACCTCGTCATCGAGATCGAGACGATCCGAACTGGAAAATATACAGTTCGAGACAAGAACTTGAAAGTTCTTTCAGCTCTCTCCTCAGAATGGTGTACACACAAAGTGGTTCACCAAAGCAGAACTGATCTTGGCAGCATGGAGACGGAAAAATTGTTTTCCATCTTGAATGCCAACGAATTTGATCTGGGGATCACAAGCATAGATTCATCCAGCCGAATGAATGAAGCAGAGCTGAAGATCAAGCCGAGAAAAGAAGCTCAATCAGCTCAGCTTGGAAGGACCAATAAAGAGCTCAGATTTATGAGCAAAGAAGATTTGAACGAAGAAGTTGCCATGCTTGTACGAAGCATTAATCAGCTGGAACAAAGCAAGAAAAAGTACAAGAACATCGTGAAGGTTCATCACGACAAGCAACTCTACCCAAAGAGCAACCCAGCTGAGTCATCCTCCCGGAGAGAAGATAAAAGGATCGAATCGAGCGAAACGGATGATGATCAAATCTCCTTCTCCGACTCAGATGAGGATGATTGCTCTGATTAAGATGTCTGAAACATCTTAGAGAAGAAACCCAGCTAGCTGACTGGGACCAGCTGTGAAATAATGACAGCTGGATACAAATCTGAAGAATCAGCCAGTCATACAGCTGAGTACATTGGTCTCTAAGAGAAGTTTAGAGAAGCAGCAGATGAATCAGCTGGATTTGGGACAGCTGACCTTAACAAATGAATGAGCCAATGATGAAAAAAAAAATCCGCTCAAAGGAAGTAGGATGCAGCTGAAGAAAAAGCCACCTACTGACAAATCAAGGGGGAATTCTACATAGCTGGAAAGATTTAGTAAAATCAAGTAGAATACCCAGCAGGATGCTCTCTCCAAAATAAACACAGCTGGAGTCATCAGCTGAAGGAAAACCTGATCCAGCAGGAAAATCAAGATGATCCTCTAACCCAGCTGTCGACATGAAAGCATCCAAGAGACTTCTCAACATCTGAAGGAATCCATTATTGGGAAAATTCACACAAGCACAACATGCTGAAATCTAAATCAAGATGATGAGTGGATCACTTGGACCGCTCAAACCGGATGAAGAAAAATCATCCAGCTGAGGGGGAACAAACTCAGCTGGATCCCAAAGTTCAGTTCAGAAGGATTTCCCAGCCAAAAAGGGAATCAAGCTCAGCTGGACATCAGTCGAAGAGATAAAGGGAACTCAGCTGAAGGAAATTCAAGCTAATCTCAAAATACTCAGCTGAGGAGAACTGTCAATCGAACAAAGGAGAAGACAGCTGTGATATCAGCTGGATACTGTGTCCAAGCTGACCGGTCTGCATCTCATGCAATAAATGCTCTGAGGAATATGCTATATAAAGTCCAATTATTTTGAATTCATATGTTAAGTGGACAGACATTTCTTAGTTAAATTGTTTGATAAGTTTCCTTTCCCATCGCATTAATTATAAAGTCTGCATAGTACTGTAGCACGGCAGGATCGAGGCAGAACGTCAAACGTTTGAAATACCTCACGCGCGGTTGTAATACACTCGCCGAAAGCACGTCAGCAAAACGTGATGAGTGAATCTCTCCCAGCCGTTGATCAGAATATCAACTGTTTCAATCTTAACCGTTGATCCGTTATGGCAGTTGATATATATGGAAAAGATACGCAGATCCTTTCTTCCTTCATCTTTATCTCTGCAAATTTCAAAGATTCAAAATCTTCATCTATTATCTGCAAGTTCTTCGCAAAATCAAATTCTCCAAGTTGCAGAAATGGCGCCCAAGAAATCAATCGCAGGGATGAACCAGTTTGAAGCCCTAATGACAAAGCTGTCATTTGAGAGTATTCTGTCCACCTCCAATCTCCATGTTTCTGAGTTAAAAGAGATGGTGGATATAGTTGCAGACTCTGGTCTCCTGCTGTGGGCAACCTCCATGCCCAAGCTCATGCTGAAGAGAGATGTCGCCCTGTTCTACCTCAACATTATCGACGAAGATGGCTTCTACTCATCTTCATTTGACATGAGTGTCAAAGGCGAAGACGGAAAGTTTGATACAGCAACCGTCACCATCAAACTCAATAAGATGCTACGAAAGGTGTTCAACCTTCCCAGAGAAGGAGGATTCATCCCAGATGATTACAGTCGGGAAGAAGTGGATGAATTCCTCAGCAGAGAGATGCTTATCTCCCCAGAGCCGTACAGAGCAAGCATGTCAAAGCTCCTGCTCAAGCCAAAGTACAGGCTGCTGCTGGATATTACTCAAAAATGCATCTTAGGGATAGCTGGATCTCAAGGAGAGATCAGCATTCCAAAACTCAAGCCGATGATTGCCATGATCAAAGGCGCAAACGTCAACTGGTTTGATTTCCTACTCAACCGACTGGTCAAGGAGTCAGAGAAGATAAAGTTCAACTCCACCAGGACGACGTTTTCAGCTTCAGAGCCACTGTATCTCTGCTCCAAAATCTCTTTCTTGATAGAGCAAGCAGTGAAAGGGCACACAGTAAAGTGGGCTGATTCAGAACCGTTTCCAGAAACGAAGATTCTTTTCCAAAGAATGAATCAAATCAATGATCTTCTGAAGAAGCAGCCTGCTGTGAGTAAGGGCAAGAAGCAGCTAGAAGGAACTGAGGCAGAAGTTCCAGCTGAGAAGAAACAAAGAAAGAGGAAGACAGCTGACCCTAAACCAGCTGAGAAGAAAAAGAAAACAGCTGTCATTCCCAGTCAAGCAATGGTGATTCTCTCCCCACAGCCAGTGTCGGCCTTCGATCAATACGGATCAAACATCCTGGCCGAGATGGGATTGAATGACGGATTGTCATCCAGCTCAGAGGACGAGCTGGATAATCCAAGAAGCTCACCCCAGCCCTCACCTCCTCTCAGCTCTCCGCCGAAACAGCCTTCCCCTCCACCCAGCTCTCCAACCAAAGAGCCATCTCCTGCAAGAGAGCAGGAAGATATTCAACTGGCTGAAGCTCCTTCACAGCCAGCTGACACCCAAGCTGAACCCTCTTCCACTTATCCCAGCTCACCCCCAAAACAGCCATCTCCCAGAGCTCAATCTCCCACACAGTTGGCTGATACTTCTTCACAGCCAATTGTGAACCCTTTTGAACCTGCTCCTCAAATCTCCACAGAATCAGAGGAGAGTGATTCTACTACCTCTCCTTCTCTCAACTCTACTGGCTCAGCCTTTATGGGAGCCATGTACGAGGACTTGCGCATTACAGGGATCAAGAGTGCTCTAACTCAGTATCCAATTCTGGCGCACCTGCCCATTGCCCTTGTCAAAGTTGGAGACCTCAAGTTCTATCTGGCTACCAAGATGGCAACTTGGTACCAGAATGAGCAGCTGATAGAGACTTTCTCCTTTGAGAAACTGAAGACTGATGAAGCACGCCTCCAGCACACTTTTGGCTTTGGAAGTCTGGAGGATGCATATTTGCATCAAGATGATCTCATCAGAGGAATAATTGAAGTGTCTCAGCAGTATCCCAAGCCGCACCCAGCTGAAGTCTGGGAATCAGCCGACAAGCTTCTTATAGCAGCGGAGTGGGAGACACATTCTGGAGCTGACAATTCTGAAGAAGTCTCAGCTGAGATTACCAAGGAAGCTGTACCTGTTGAAACAGCTGAGGTAATGATCATTGAAGAACCAGCTGTTGCATCAACTGAACCAGAGAAAGCTGCCCCACAGAGTCCATTTGCCGATGACACTCGCTCACTGGTCGAGATCGAGGCAGTAAAACCCAGCCAAGTCGAATCCGGAACCCAGACGGATCATGTTGAGCTCTCTGATGCAATGAAGGACGAAATTGCAAAACAAGTCGAGGAAATCCTTTTTCAGGATAGACTCAAATCAAATGTTGATACCCTTCTGTGCATCACAGCTATAGAGTCGCAAGTCCAGAGCAATGGACTGTCCATTGACGACGTTCACAGATTCGCTCTCAATCTGCAGGAAAGCACCAGCAGAGATCTCAAACAATCTCTTGTTTCTCAACAAATTGATCAGTCAATTCTTCTAGAGAAGAGAGTCCCTGAGATCATCTCAAACCTTCAAGCTCCACTGGTTGACGACATTGCAAATATTTCAAGCCAGCTGGAAGCTCTCAAAAAGACAACTCTCTCCAACAGCTCTGACATCCGCCAACTCTTCAACTTATATAAAGATCTGGATGCTCGGTTCGGAAGCAAGACGACGCTCTTGCCCAGTGAATCTCGTCACAGCTGACAACTCAGTCAAGTTCGCTGATGTTGAAGGTATTCTCTCCAAGCTCAGCGCAACAGTTGCCAACCTCTCTACCTCCCTTGTTGATAATGCCAAAAAGGGGAAGATCGAATGAAGCCGGAAAAACAAGTGAGAGGAAGCTGCGGCTAAGGGAACTGTGCGGCAAATACGAGAGGAAATCGACGATTTTGCAAAAGATTTGGATGAAGAAGAGACAGAGCCAATTGCTCGGCCAAAGTCATCAAAGAGACATGGAGAGAGAAAATGGTCGCTCTTGCCAAAGCATGTGGACACAAGCCTGAAGAATACAAAGACTATCACTGGATGTGTAACTTCCACAACGAGCAAAGAAAAGAAATGCAAGAGCTGGATAAGATTGTTAAAAAGAAAGCTGAAGCTCTCAAGCCTGCTGAGAAAAAGCAGAAGAATAAAAGGCAGAGCTACAGACAAGCAAAGAAGAAACAAATCCAAGCAGCCTCAGCTGATAAGAAGAACCCAGACGATATCAATGAAAACTGGGAAAGATGCAAATCAGAATTCATCAAAGAATTCTACTACTTGAATCAGTTCAAAGGCATGGATCCAGAAGCTGCTTTCCATGACTATTTCCTCGAGCTTCATGAGACAGATCCAATGATGGCAAGATCAATCGCCCTCTATGCCAAGAGCAATAACATCCAGCTGAAAGCTCCCAAAGTCAAACAGCTAAAGCCTCCATTTCTAGCTGGAACAAACCTTCCTGACAAGGCCCAAATCATCAAAGAAATTAATCACTCGGCTGGTGAAAGAGGAATTTCAAAGTCGAAGAATCAAGCTGAATGGAAGGAGCTGGAAGAGTTCATCTTCAATAGATATGGTCTAAAGACTGACCATCAAATTGATGAACTAAGGAAGCAGTCAAGCTGAAGATCCAGCCAACTGGGAATTTTTATTTTGAACTTTTGTATTTAGATAATTGTACAAATTCTTCCTATTAATGAAAAGTTCATTTTATCAAAATCAACCTGAAGACAATCTCTCTTTGTCCAGGCTCTGAATATGTTTACCTGCTGTGAATGTTTAATTCGTTGAATCCCCGTTTCCTGTTAAGGGGGAAGCAATTTTTGTTTTTCCAACTTGGGGTTTTGGCATCATCAAAAAGGGGGAAATTGTTGGGAAAATTAATAGAGTTTTGAAGTGATACCAAAACCCAGCTGACCCCAACCGAGTAGATGTTTGCACAAGCCCAAGTGTTTTCCAGCTCACCTGTTTGAGCTTATAGATTTTCTATGTTTACAGGTGGTCGCTGAAGACAGCAGAAGACCCAGCTGAGTACACAGCAGGGTTAGCCAAGTCGAAGTGTTAAGCAACGTTATCCAGATCCAAGACGATAAAGTTCTTCCAGACACAGCTGTAAGAAAGACCCAGCTCGTGTGACAACTCAGCTCAGCGTCAAGACCCAGCAGAGTTCAAGACTCAGCTCAGCGTCAATGATCCAGCAGAGTTCAAGACAGCTCAGAGTCACCAACACAGCAGAGTCGAAGTGAACTTTAGATAAAGTCAGATCTGATCTGGACCTTCAGGAACTCGACACCTCAGCACCTAGAAGTCAAACCTAGGATTGCTTTACGAGGAAATCAAGGAAGAAGACAAGTCAATCCTGTCAGAAGTTAGGTAAAGATTCAGAACGGCTCTTTCCAACGGCTAGTTCTAATCTCTCCCTATATATAGAAGTCTTCTTCATCATCAGAAAAAGAGGAGAGACGAGATAATAGATTCAAGAGAGATCAACATACTTCATTGAAGGAAGTCTAACCAAAGATCAAGAGATCTCTCAGAAAAGCTTCAAAGATACAGCAGCCTTCATTCTTATAAGATGTTATTTATTCTCAGGCTGCTGAAGCTCTCTCCCACTAGTATCTAGGCATATAATCCTTCCCATCTTAAGCCTAGTTTGAACGAGTTCATCATACTCATTGTTCTTAATTGTAAGAACTCGTTCATAGTTGGAAAACCCCAAACCCAAACCCAGAAAAGGTTAGGTAAAGGTACGCCTGCTCGAAGCGCGTAATTCGAGTGATTGGTTCTGTAGTACCCGCAAACTACAGGTTAGGCTTCAGCTGCGCCCGTAAACAGTCTGGTTACGTTTCGATACAGTACGCGTAAACTTGTATCCAGGTTGAGGAACTAAGCTGCAACGCTTGCTGACTGCGCGAAAAGTCAGTGGTATCCTTAGTGGATTACCAGAGGTTTCTGGTCGTGGACGTAGGAGTAGTTTCTCCGAACCACGTTAAATAGCTGTGTTCTTTCATGTTTATTTATGCATCCAGCTAACCCTTCATAAGCATTATTTCAAGCTGCATAAACTGACTAACTGAAAAGAGAAACACAGCTTTGCAATATATTTGAAACAACAGACGGACTTTCCAAAATCCCACCACATTCCGCACACAGCCAGCTGTGTCGATCAAGCTGCCTTCCAGCTGGATCGAACACAGCCAGCTCACTCAAAAGAGTTTTAATTGGAAAAGTTTTTAAACCTTGGTGTATTCACCCCCTCCCCCCTCTACACCAAGGTATCCGTCTTGGGACCATCACAGCTGATGTTTCAGCCAGAGAATTTGTGAGCAGCAGCTTCCAGCGGCCATATATTCTGCTTCTGTTGTGGAAGTTGCGACGCACGTTTGCTTCTTTGAAAACCATGAAATCAACTTACTTCCTAAGAACTGACAAGTTCCTGAAGTTGATTTTTTGTCCAACCAATCTCCAACGAAGTCTGAGTCTGAATATCCAGTCAGCTGTAGATTGTCTTCAGCTGGGTACGACAGCCCAATATTCCGAGTTCCTTTGAGATATTTGAGAATGTTCTTGGCTGCTTGCATGTGTGCTTCCTTTGGATCAACTTGAAATCTGGCACACACTCCGACTGCGAAAGAGATGTCTGGACGACTTGCTGTTAGATATAGCATGGATCCTATTATCCCTCTGTATTTGCTGGAATCAACTGACTTCCCTTCAGTTCCTGGTTCAATCTTCCAGTTGGTGTTCATTGGAATCTTTACAGTTCTGCTGGATTGAACTCCATACTTGGCGATCAAGTCTTTCACGTATTTGGATTGATTTATGAAAATCCCTTCTGATGATTGCTTGACTTGAAGTCCTAGGAAGAAACTCATTTCTCCCATCATGGACATTTGGAACTTCTCTGACATCATCTCTCCAAATCTTTGGCATAAGAAGTTTGATCTTGATCCAAAGATGATATCGTCTACATAGATTTGAACAACCAGGATGTCTTCTCCTGACTTGATGGTGAATAGAGTTCTGTCTACTGAGCCCTTCTTGAATCCTTTGGATACAAGGAAATTTGACAGAGTGTCATACCAAGCTCGAGGTGCTTGCTTCAATCCATAAAGTGTCTTCTTTATCTTGTAGACTTTATTTCCTTCTACTTCAAATCCTGGAGGTTGTTCAACGTAGACATCTTCTTTGATTTCTCCATTTAAGAATGCACACTTCACATCCATTTGATAGACCTTGAATTTGTGATGTGCTGCATAGGCGAGAAAGAGTCTGATTGCTTTCAATCGCGCTACTGGAGCAAATGATTCTTCGAAGTCAATTCCTTCCTACTGAGTGTAGCCCTTGGCAACCAGACGAGCTTTGTTTCTGATGACGACTCCCAGGGTATCCAATTTGTTCTTAAATATCCATTTTAGTCCTATGACTTTGACTTCTTGAGGTCTGTCGACCAATTCCCAGATACAATTTCTGAGAAATTCGTTCAGTTCTTCTTGCATGGTGTTAGTCCAAGACACGCTCTTCAAAGCTTCGAGAATTGATTGAGGCTCTGGCACTTAAGCTACGTAACACGCCATTAGAGCTGTATCTTCATCATAGACCGTCAGTTCTAGCTCTACTGAAAGTTAAGCTGTGTCAGCTGCTTCTTGATGATCCGAAGAAGCTTGAGCAGCTGAGCTTCTGGTTTTGACTTGGTCAGATGGTTCTCCAATGATTGCTGATGATGGATGATCTTCAATCCATCTTCTCCTTTTACTAATTTCTTCTTCCAATTGATTGATGCTTGAAGTGGCTAAATTTCGTCTGTCTTGGAGTTGCTCAGGAGTTAAGTCTTGAGAGATTGGTTCTCTTTGATTTAGATTTTGAGGAGACTTCTGTAGAGGCTCAGCTGGAGATGGAGCTTGGGATTCAGCTGGATTTCCAGCTGATGACGTTCCCCCTTGATTTGGCGTTGAAGGTTCTTCTCGATTTCCAGCTGGTGGAGCTTCCCGGTTGATTTGAAGTCCCTCCTCTGGCTCATTGTCCCAAATTAATGGTTCGGCCAGATTCCTGATTCGAATTTCTTGAGCTCTTGTCTGAATCAGTCTTGAAGATTCTTCTTCGTTTCTTCTTTTGATAGAATCTCTATATTCGAAGGAGGATTCGTCAAAGGTAACATGTGGAGTTACTTCGACTGTTTGAGTTCTTCTGTTGAAGACTCTGTATACTTTACTCACAGCAGAATAACCAAGGAATACTCCTCGGTCTGTCTTCTCGTCGAACGTCTTGAGCTGTGTCTTCCCATTGTTGAGGATATGACATTTGGATCCGAATACCTTGAAATATCCAATGTATGGTATTCTGTTGTTCCATAGCTCATATGGTGTCTTTCCTTGCCTTGATGTGAGTAGGGAGCGATTCTGAGTGAAGCATGCTGTGTTGATTGCTTCGGCCCAGAACTTCTTAGGATTATCAGAGCTGGCTAGCATTGAGGTAGCTGCTTCTTTGAGTGTTCTATATCTTCTCTCTGCTACACCATTCTGCTGAGGTGTGCGTGCTGCAGATGTTTGATGATGAACTCCGTTCTTCTCGCAGTAATCATAAATAGTTTCATTCAGAAACTCAGTTCCTCGATCTGATCTTATTGACAATATCTTGCACTCCTTCTGTGTCGATAATCTTTCCAGCAGGATGGGCAGCTTAGTTCTGGTTTCGCTTTTCTGGTACAAGAATGATACCCATGTGAATCTTGAGAAATCATCCACTACGACCAGAGTATATTTTCTGCCATTGAAGCTTGCTGGAGTAACTGGACCAAAAAGATCCATGTGAAGGAGTTGAAGTACTCGATCAGTTGACTGAACTGGCTTGAGAGAGAATGAAATTCTTGTCTGCTTTCCTTGTTGACACGCGCTGCACATATGACTTTTGTCATATATTTGATCTGGAATTCCATTAGCGAGCTGGTTCCTAGCCAGTTTGTTGATTGTCTTGAAGTTGAGATGATTCAGCCGTCTGTGCCACAGCCAGCTGACTTCATTGCTATTTTTCGATACAAGACAAGTCTCCGGAGGGCTGTTGTTCCAGTCAGAAAAATACATATTTCCTTCTCTTTTCCCTCTTAGGAGTATCTGCTTGGTTTCCTTGTTCTTCACTGTGCATCCCTGTGCATCAAACTTGACAGAAAAACCGTTGTCGCAGAATTAGCTAATGGAAAGCAAGTTGTGTTGCAATCCTTGTACATAAGAAACATTTGGGATTATGACATTCTTAGTTTTAAATGTACCATAACCTTTGGTTAAGCCTTTGGAGTTGTCATCAAATGTTACTTGTGGGCCTGGACGCTCGATATACTCCTGGAGTAGATGCTTTAGGTGTGTCATGTGCTTGGAGCATCCACTGTCCAAGTACCATAGCGTTCTTATCGACTCCTCAGTGATGCGTCTGTTCCTTACAACTTATACAAAAGATCAAAATTTAGGTACCCAGTTTTAATTGGGTCCTTGTAGGTTAGACAGAGATCCTTTGACGACCCAGATCTGCTTGATGACTCGAATTGGGTCATTTGATCTGATAATTCTCCCAGCTGAGTCGATGTACACATTCTTTGTGTTCTTCGGTTGTTGCTGGCGGGGTCTTGATCTCAGTGTCTTCTTGTCTTGATGTCTTGATTTCATTCGGTTTCCAGCTGTGTACTTAGCTGAGACGTTCCTTTGTCTCTACTGTCTTATGTGATGCTGTGGCTGGAAATGATTATCCAGCTGGTACTCATGTGAGTGATATCCAGCTGGGTATCTCTGATATCTTGGTTGATATCGTTCAACGTGCTGTTGTTGTTGCTGATATCTGTAAAATCCAGCATGTTGTCTTTGTTGAAGTTGAGCACGTTGCTGTCTGAGTTGGGCTTGAGGTTGTCGCACAGCTGGCCTTCTTGATGCCTGCTGTGTCCTTGACAGAGCTTGAGGATGTTTCACAGCTTGTCTTCCTGACGCCTGTTGTGTCCTCAACTGTTGATGCTGAGTTGCTGGGATTGGATGTTCTTTTGCTCATACAAACATTACCTTAGTTCCACTTGTGGAGGCAATATTTGAGGCATCCTTTGATTCATTGTATCCCAGTCCCGCTTTGAGTGATGCTGGACGTTGAGCACTAATGATCTCGTCCATTGTTGACGTGGCTTTGATTAGAGGTACTATCTTCTTAGATAGTACCTCTTCGGTGCTTTTCAGCTCAATGATCTCAGCTGACTTCTTTTCCGATTCAGCTGTGACCTTTTCCACATCTTCCATCAGCTGTTTCTTCTCATAGTAGAATTCCTTCACCAGCTGATCTTGTTTCACTATTTTGTCTTTTAGTGAAACAACTTCCTGTTGGAGCTGTGTTGTATCAGCTGCGTCTGATACCTTTATCTTTTCCAGTTCCGCTTTCAGCTCGGCATTCTCACACATAATGACGTCAAGGATATCTTGAAGCTCCTTGGAATCGTTCATTACTTTCTCTACTAGACTCCAATCAGGTAGCCCGATTCTGAAACCTGTGTAGAGTGTTCGTGTGATGGTGAGAGGTTAGATAGATTTTGAGTTCGAGACATTACCTCATCTTCATCGATGCCGTCTGTTTGTCCCATGAAGCATGTATCCCAATCAGGTTCATCATGGGCCATCAGGGCTTCTTCTTCCGAGTCTGAAAATGGCATATTGTCATCCATTTTGTTGCACTCTGATTCCTCATCGGCGATGTAAGCTCTCCTTCTGTCAGCTGCCTTAGCTTTCAGTTGGTCTTTGTCTTTCTTGGACAGCTTTGGACAATCTAGCCGGTAGTGTCCTGGTTCCTTGCAGTTGAAGCAACCTTCTTACATTCGTTTGTCGGTGACTTCTCATCGTCTTTGCGTACTTGTCTCTGTAAGTTCTTGCGAACTTCTTGTATTTGCCCTTGCTGGTGTTGAGTCTGTTGTAGCTTTTGACCAGCATGGCTATTTCTTCAAGTAGCTCTTCCTTGCTCATGTCCTTCTTATCCTTCTTCGATGACTCAGCTGACTGCATGTATGCGGATTTTTCAGAGTTGGCTCTGAACGCAATCTCCTTTGTTGCAGGTGTCAGCTCTCCATCATTCTGATTGCTTGAAGATTCTTTCATTATAATCTTCAAGTTGTATTCGTTGGCTTTGAACAGGGAGTATAATCTTTCAGTTGAAAGATTACCTAAGTCACTTCGACTTTGGTGTACCACCTTATAGGTGTTCCATTCAGCTGTGAGCGCTGAAATAACTTTTAGATTCTTTTCTCGCTGGGTGTATTTCCCAGTTCTGATGGTTTCTATTTCCACCACAATATTGGAGAATCTGAGTTTCATCCCTTCGATGGACTCGTTGACCAGCTGCTTGAAGTTATCAAACTTCTGGCATGCAATCGTGAATTTATTCTCCTTTATCTACTCCGACCCTTCGCATAGCTTTGCTAGGGTTTCCCACATCTCCTTTGCGGTTTCGCAGTTGATGATTTTGCTGAGGTAGGCATTGGAGACCGTTGAAGATATGGTGTTCCTTGCGAAGCTGTCTAGTCCAGCCAGTTTCCTTTCTTCAGAGGTGTGCTCACTCTTGGGCTTGGGAATGAGCTGATATCTTGGTTGTTTGCCATCTTGAGTTGGAACAGGCTCGTTCCCTGATTTGTAGATGATGATGGGTCCATCTGTGATGATGTCCCACATCATATCGTGATGCGCACAGAGAAAGCTCTTCAGCCTGAACTTCCATATTGCATAATCGTCTACCGAGAAGGTGGGAAGATTCCTGTTAAGATAAGAATCCATGGAAATATGCAGTATGTAATATAATGAGTTTTTCACAAAGAGGATCTGTTCAGATGACCACTGACAGATTGTCAAGAGAGATCTCTTGATACAGAAACGGTGGTCTATTGAACCACAACTCTGATACCAATTGATGGTCCCTGAGCTAGGTATTTGGTATAGAGGGGGGGTGAATACACCAAATATATTTCTAAAACTTTTTCAAGTTAAATCACAGAGTTGGTGAGCTCAGTTATTGATTCAGCTGGGGAGGGTCAGCTGGGTAAATAACTCAGCTGGCGGTGCGGAATGTGGTGGTTTGAAAACTTAGCTCAGTTACTTAGAAAAACTCAGTTTAAAAAGATTAACTTTATGTTTTCAGCTTAGTCAAGTTGTGCAACTTTCAGAGAGACACAGCTGTCTTTGGAGAGCAGCTGCGTATGCAGTTTTGATCAAATATGCAATGTTATGAACGAGTTAGTACAAAACTGAATATAAAGAGAAAAGAAAAGTGCACGCGAGTTTTTACGTGGTTCGGAGCAACACCTCCTACGTCCACGACCAGGTTCACTGGTAATCCACTACCACTTGGTTTCCAAGTACCAAGCAACTTCACAACTCTAACCCGAGCTGTGTTCCAACAGTTTGCGGGCACTGTCAAGCCTAACCTTTCAGTTTACGGGTACTGAAAAAAACCTTACACACTTGAATTTCCCGCTTCAAGCAAGCGTAACCTTGACCTAACCTTTCTGGGTAAAGAGGGGTTTGGTTTGGGGTTACAAATGTGAACGAGTTCTTACAATTAAGAACTTTAGAGTATGATGAACTCGTTCGAAATCTAGGCTTAAGATATACAAAGGTTTTGGTCTAGGGATCAGACGAAAAACTAAGCAGTTTCTGAACTAGAAACACTTTAAGATAAAGTGTTCTTTGAACTATGTAGAACCGCTTGGGAGCTTTTGAAAGATTGATGATTTCAGAGAATGAAAGCTTGTAGAGAGTTTTTCGTATTTGATACTGAGGTTGAAGACGGGTTTATATAGGTAGAGATTCAAGACTAGCCGTTGGAGGAGCCGTTTGAATCTTACCTACTCTTCTTAAATTCGAGATCTGTCGTTGGGCGAATCTGCACCTGTCTTCATTTGTATCACATCCTAGGTCCTGAAGTCTAGGATGCTGATTCGGCAATCCCTCATTGGTCGAGGCATGTTGACTTCCTCTGACGCCGGGATCTTCTGCCTTTGGAGCTGGCTTCTGAATTCAGAGCTGGACTGACTTGAAGTGATGTCTTCAGAGTTAGTTCCCTTTGTTCTGTATAGCTGGACCGGCTGTGTTTTGAACTCAGCTCGAATTCTTTTCAACTTGACCATGCTCTGCTGGAGGACTCAGCTGAAGGTTGACTCCTGTTATCATCTGCTAGCTGACTCCTGCTGTAGACACAGCTGGAACTTCTGCTGTCTTCCGCTAGCTGACTCCTACTGTAGACACAGCTGGGTCGACTGCTGTTTTCCGCTTCCTTAACCTGTAAACCTAGAAAATCTAAAGCTGAAACAGGCGAGCTGGAAAACTCTATTTAGGTTGACGCGATCATCTATTCGGTTGGAGAACCAGTTGGGTTTTGGTATCAAATCGAAACCTTATAATTTTCCCAACAACATCTATACTCACACATAAGCATATTTTTAGCCACACATGCATGTGTGGGTAAACCCCTTATTTTTTGTAGTTAACATCCAACCTGTTCTTCCCTGCACACCTTCTCTCGACTTTGTGTCCTCCCAGACACACTTTGACTCGATAAAGACACAAAAAGAAAAGACAAAACACAAGAAATATGAACACAAAATTGGGTTCATCATGGTACGAATGAAAACCATTTTTCCAATTCGTACCAAGAATAAGGGCAAATCTGTCCAGAAATCCGAAAGTTTGACAAAATTTATGATAAATTAAGTTTTGGACAACTATTAATTTTCACTATCCATAATGGCTATTTGACATATTCACTCTATATAAAATATAACATCACAATTTTTGACCTCGACGTTCCAGAAATTTACCTAAATTGTCATTTTACACTAGTTATTGAAACATTATGTGATATTATCATTTCTTTGATTTAAAATGCAATAAATTTTCCTTAAAAAGATGCAACCAAATACATACCTAAGATATTTTTCATATAATATATCTGAATCCACTCAGAAGGGATTAAAGAGCAAATTTTAGAAATTAAATTGCTCTCTTGATGAAAATCTGGTCAAGAAAAACTTCATAATAATCCCGATTTTCAAGTGTTTCCTACTTTCCTTTTTTTGAATTTAGTCTCAAAAGCGAGAAATTCAGTTTAAATATCTAAATTATTATTATTCAACTTTCAAAATAATTTAAAAGACAAATTCCAAATCATTAGTCAACATAAGTGGCTCTAGAGAATTCCACGTGTAAGGCAGCCCATGTGGAAAAAATATGAAATAAAAAATATAAAAATTCTTGTTTCTGAAAATTCTAAGGTATGAATCATGATAACAAAGAATTTTCAATCCGTCCGACTTTGAATATAGGTCCTTGTATAACCCACGTTCAAATCTGAAGTGCATTGATACCAAACCTTAACAATTTCACAAGGCTATAAATATACATTTTCTTTCCATATCTCAAAAAACAATATTATTCAATTTTTTTCATTTTAAATATATCAAACGGTCTCATATAATGGGAGTTACAAAAGTTACACAAGAATTTGCTTGCCCCGTCGCCCCGGGTCGTGCCTTTAGGGCTTTGATCTTAGAATCAAACACCCTAATGCCAAAACTCCTCCCTCAATTCATCGAGAGTGTTGATATATTGCAAGGAGATGGAGGAGTCGGAAGCATCGAGCAAGTAAACTTCACCAAGAGTAAGCATTCTTTAACGCTCTTAATTATTTTTTTTTTATCTTAGTAGTAGAATCATATTAAAATGAAACACTAATTATGGACCACGGCTTAACAAAATTAGTTCTTTTTTGGCGCAGCTAGTCATTTTAAGTACATGAAGAATCGTATAGACGAACTAGACAAGGAAAACTTTGTGTGCAAATACACGATGATTGAGGGCGATGCTTTAGCCGATAAGATCGAATCAATCTCGTATGAGATTAAGTTTGAGAAGTCCGATGATGGCGACTGCCTTTGCAAGATGACAAGTGAGTACCGTACGTTCGGAGGGTACGAGGTGAATGAGGAAGAGGTGAAGGCCGGCAAAGAGAGTGCCATGGCCATATACAAAGTTGTGGAAGCCTATCTATTGGAGAACCCTAATGTCTATGCCTAGTTAAACTGTCTAATCTTCAATATTTTGATTGATTATTGTGTGTTTTCACCATTTTTTTTTATATGTTGTTTGCATAAAGAGAATGTAAGGATGGGAATATTGTTGTGCAGCCGCAATTTTCCATGATTATTTGAATTGTGATCGATAATGTGATTCTTGTTAATTTATACGTTTAAGTTTGAATACCTAAGAAGGAGTTTTGCAATTGCAACTACACAAATATTTGGGATACACTTGTCTCAAACGGCCTTAAATCAAAATTCATAAGTCGGATCAAGATTGATTTGGATCCAAAGTCAAAATTCAAGCACAAATTTTTAATTTTAAGTAATTACAAAGATATCGGCGCCTTATTTGAAAGAAAAAATAAAAAAATTATGGTACCTTGTTATATTTAAATAATTACTAAAAATACCATCATCTTTTTTGTTTGATTTGAGTATGGAGGATCCATCTCATGAATTTTGATCCGTTGTACTAGGAATGACAATGAGTCAGGTACCCATCCATTAAACATTTCTCAAACTTGAACCCATTAAAATTTCTTCAACCCATACCCGTCTCAAACCCAATTAAAAAATTATTTTAAAACCCAAACCCGACCGAACCCGTTGGTAATACCCGCTAAAAATCCGAATATACAAGAACATGAACATCAATATTAAATAGTAGAAATAATATAAATATTATAAACATAATTTTAACATAAGTATAAATTGAAAATTTCATTAAATTAAATTATATATAGGATAAAAGAATAATATAAAATCCTAAAATTATTAATTCTTTGTATGCGGGTGGGTTAAAAAGAATAATATAAAACTCTTAAATTATTAATATTTATACTAATATCTATAATTATATTATAAATTATATATATAGGGGTTGGTTCACATGTAAAATATTCTTCCCGTAAAAAATAATAATAATGTATTTTTTATTTACTACAATGCATTGTTACGATAATGCATTTCATGTTCAACTATAATGTACCGGTCAATATGACAACCGTAGATCTACAAAGATCAATGGTCCAGATCGCGGGAAAAGACTTTTACATATGATCTCTTCCCTACATATATTTATATATAGGGGTTGGTTCACGTACAAAATATTTTTCCGGTAAAAAATAATAATAATGCATTTTATGTACTAAAATAATGTATTTGATGTCTTATTACAATGCACTGTTATAATAATGCATTTTTAATTTATTACAATGCATTGTTACGATAATGCATTTCATGTTTAATTATAATGCACCGGTCAATGACAATCGTAGATCTACAAAGATCAATGGTCCAGATCGCTTCTTATTTCTTACGGAAAAATGGTTTTACATATGATCTCTTCCCTATATATATATGTATATATATATATGAGATGGATCATATAAGAATAGATCTTAAAGTAATAAATAAGAATAGATCTAAATCATCCTTCCTACAAGATCTAATGGATATGACTTAATCTTATGGTCAAACTCGTTTTTTCTTAGTCAAACCTGCCTTTTTTAGTCAAGCCTTTTTTTGACTTAATTAGGGTTAATATGGTTCAAAAATTTGATGCATCAGACAGTGTAACGGGATGCACCAGACAGTGCACTAAGATGCATCAAAATATTTATGTTGATAGTTTTTACTTTTTTCTAACTTTCGTGCTCACAGCGGCAAGTGACAGTGATGATGATGGTGAGTTAGTGGTGGCGGTAGTGAGTGGTGATAACAAGAAGAAAAACGAAAAAAAATTGATTTTAGTGTTTTGAAATAAACAAAAAAATGAGATGCATCACGTGTCCAAAATTGATGCATTATATGCACAAAATTGATGCACCGGATAGCATTAGTTGATGCATCAAATCTTTGTGCTTAATTTTGTATTATTATGATAAGGATTATTTGTATAGAAATCACTATCTAAACCAGTAGGTAATTTTTCAAAACCGACCCAAACCCATTACAAGTTTGAATTTTCCAACACTCTATCCAAACCCGTTCCAAAATCATTTAATAATTTTCAAACTCATCCCATTAGGGTTTGGTAGAATCGGGTATCCGTAAAAACCCGACCCATTGCCATCCATACGTTATACTATCTTAGACATAAATTTTTGTGTGAATATTTTAATGCTTTATAGAAAATGGGATGTCAAGATTTCGGAAATGATTTTGTTAATTCAGGACGAATTGACTAGTTGGAGAAATAATAGTCTTATGGTTGAATTTTATTGAACTATAATTCCACCAACATTTTATAAATTAAAATACATATCCTTATCCATGTAGTAGCGCGCTAATACTAAAAGTATATTTTGATATTCTAAAAAGAGTTTATCATATGAAATAGTCACTATAGATAGTAGAAAATAAAAGTTGTCAAAAACTTAATTTGTTATAAATTTTAGCAGATTTTAAAGTGACGAGACAACAATACCCTTAACTAAAGAAATAAACTCTACCCTCACTTTTCTCTCTCATATACTCATCTCCATTGTGATTTTTCAGATTTATGTACTCTCTCTCTCTCTCTCTCTCTCTCTCTCTCTCTCTCTCTATTTTCCAGTGCCACCATCAATCTTCTTCGATGCTTTCTGCCACCGCCACCGCCGCCGCCATCGTTATTTTCTCAATCGTTCAGATGTATTTTTCCAGATCTATTTTCAGATCTATTCCGCCCTCAATCTGCTCTGTTACTTCAGATCTAAAGAATCCAACAATGATGCTTCACAAAGAGAGTTGTTTAGATGTGTTTTTCGTTCAAATTTTTATCTAAATCTATTTTCTAGTTGTCTCCGATCATCTTCTCCGGCGTGACTTTTTTTTCATCTCTACAGCAATTGTGGTACGGATGGTACGAATGAATCCATTCGTCTCGTTCGCACCAACTAGTTGTGGTCCACAACTTTGTACGACTGGTACAAATGAACTCATTCGTCCCATTCGTGCCAACTAATGGCGCACATTAACTTGGTACGAGTGGTACGAATGAAATCATTCGTCCCCTTCGTACCACTTTGTGGCGCACCATAATTTGAGACGAATGAGCTCATTCGTATTATTCGTACCAACTAGTGGTGCACCATAACTTGGTACGAGTGGTACGAATGAATCCATTTTCGTACCAATCTCACCTAGATCTCGGTTATCTGGTTGTGAATCGTCGACTTTTGAATCGGGCTGAATCGAGGATTTTGTGACTGGAATTCGGTGTTTGTCCCCGGTTTATGAGGCAGCACCGTCGCCGAAATTTATGAATATGATTTTAAATTTTTTTTTGTGAATCGACGAAGCCGTGATTGGATGGAACGGCGGCTGCGGCGGCGATTGGACAGCGCCGGCGGCGATTGGACAGCGGCGGCGCGCGCGGTGGATAGTAGAAGTGTTTCCAGTGAGAGAGGACAGACGGGGAGAGGGGAGAGCGGAGAGAGAAATAGAGTGAAATGAGGGTTAAGGGCAAATTTGTCCAAAATCTCAAAATCTGACAAAATTTATTATAAATTAAGTTTTGGACAACTATTAATTTTGATTAATCCATAATGGCTATTTGACATTTTTACTCTTCTAAAAACTATTCTTCTTCTTAAAAAAGAAATAAAATAAAAAATCTATTGTTTTGATGGATTTAATTTAATACTACTTCATTTACGCAAATAATTTAGGCCTGGGTTGAGAACATAGATTTCTGATTGGGCCTTTAAGGAATACTAAAGCATGGGCCTTTCATAATTTATACAATACTCCATTTATCAAACATCTTTTTTCTTCCTGAATAAACTAAAAATCAATTTTACATTATTATCTTTGTAAGATCAACTACTGTCATAAAAATAAGAATTGTTGTATACATAAGGGAAAAATGCCTATAAATACATGAACTTTGGTCTTCCTTTCATTCTGCACATGACTTTAGTATTTTCCCCCTAAAATCACAATCTTTTGATTTTGTTCAACTTTTCCGCAATTTTAAATTCCGCCCAAATTAAAGCTGACTTGGAGCTTATGTGGCAGTACATGTGCCGACCTCTCTACCGTTTGACAAATTAAATGACACAGTTATTAAAAATGCAGTACGACGTACGAATTTTCACCATAATTTCGCATAAGAGGGAACAAAATTGAAGAATCCCTAATGAAACGACGTCGTACTGTATTTTTAAAAACTATATATGTCATTTAATTTGTTGGAGGGCAGAGAGGTCGGCACATGCCCGACTGCCACATAAACATCAAGTCAGTTTTAATTTGGGCGGAATTTAAAATTATGAAAAATTGAACAAAATCAAAAGATTGTGATTTTTTGGGAAAAATTCAAAAGTCCTATACAAAATAAAAGGAACACCAAAGTTCATGTATTTACATGCATTTTTCCCTAAAATAATCATTTTTATACATACATACCGGCCCAAATTCAAAAAATATAGAAAGGATTCTCAATTACATGACGGATAATATTTATGGAAGAAAAAGGTTTACCCAATTTGGATATGAAGAAGATTAGATTTTCAAATTAGATGCTTAAACTACTTTTCTTGTTGTCAAAGGTGACAACACGTGTAAATGTCTACATTTCTTTCCTTGTATTACAAGTACATAAGAATGGTTTCAAGGCAAGAATTTCATTGATTTGAATAATTTATTACAAGAAAATTTTTCATGTAATGTTCCATTTCTATTTTTGTTGAGAAAGTCAGTTAATATTATATCGTATCATTGTGTGTTGTATTTTAAACATTATAATATATACTATTTAATTTACGCCTAAAATAAAATGCAAGACAATATTCTCAATGACAATTCATTTTATCAAGAAATGTTCGAACATGTTTTTTGTTTTAGCATTAGCAAGATTTGCCAAATCAATATTTTCTTTCTAAATCATTAGAGAATCTTCAATCTCCACCATTCTTTGTGTCATAAAGGCTAAAATGAACATGATTTCTTATTTTAAATCCAATAATAGATCAAAAATAAACAAACAACACATTTGTTAACATCGTGTAACTCAATATATCTCTTAATTTCTTGTAAGAAATTAGTTAGTATGGTGTGTGCATCTCTCACAAAAGCTACTTTGAAATCGTAATTGACCAATAGACGTTCTTTATTACAAGATTTTTTTTTTTAATATCATTACAAATATTATTACTCACACACCCCACCTAGAGTTTTTTGTGGCCGAAAGTACTCGAACCTCTGACCTATTGGTCAACAGGCAACCACTCCACCACTAGGCCATCCCCACTGGGACACACAAGATTTTATTTTATGCACAAGTATTCGTCACATGCACAACGCAAATCTATTACTAATACGAAAATAAAGCTGCCCCATCCACGGTGCTCCGTTCAGATTTTCCTTTATTCTGGTAATTTGTCTAATTTTAATTCATATATATATTCTAATTTTTATTTTTATTAATTTCATATTCTTGAAATATCACATGTTTATCTATTAATCACATCTTATATTTATCTTTTCTTCTATTATCCAGATTAAAAGAATAACAATTTCGGAATGCATTCTTATATTCTATAGAAAATTTGTAAATAAATAAATATTTAATCAACATGTCTATATGGAATTCTTTTTATTTTTCATTCATGTTTTTCTAAAAATTCGATTAGTGCTTTCTATAAAATATATACATTGAATCAAATGTGGGATTTAGGTAGCTAAAGAAAAAAACAAAAAAACTTGAAGATGTAAACATATTATTTTCCGCATTTTGACAAAGATTAGAGATATCGATTTAACATGAACTAACGAGACGGTTCAAATATACTTAAAAAGAAGGATTTTTACTTATTTTAATTAATATTAACTTTATTTATATTTTTATCGAGTAATTTAGCATAAACCAACGAGACGGTTCAAATAACATACAAAGAAGGATTTTTACTAATTTTAATTAATATTATTTTGAAGATGTAAACATTTTTTTTTCTTTCTAGAAAATATATACATTGAATCAAATGTGGGATAGATAGCTAAAGAAAAGAAAAACTTCAAGATGTAAACGTATTTTTTTCCGCATTTTGGCAAAGATTAGAGATATCGATCTAACATGAACTAACGAGAAGGTTCAAATATACTTAAAAAAAGAATTTTTACTAATTTTAATTAATATTAAATTGTTTAAATTTTTATCGAGTAATTTAGCATAAAACAACGAGACGGTTCAAATAACATAGAAAGAAGGATTTTTAATAATTTTAATTAATATTACTTTGAAGATGTAAACATTTTTTTCCGCATTTTGGCAAAGATTAGAAATATCAATTTAGCATGAACCAACGAGACGGTTCAAATATACTTAAAAAGAAGAATTTTTACAAATTTTATTAATATTAACTTTGTTTAGATTTTTATCAAGTAATTTAACATAAACCAACGAGACGGTTCAAATAACATAGAAAGAAGAATTTTTACTAATTTTAATTAATTTTACTTGGAGCTTTCATATTTTTATCGAGTATTACTCAACGGATTTGAGACGCGTATGTACAGTAAAGTCACTATTTTAACCGAGATTAGGATGAACATGTATAAAAATTCTAAATAAATTTAGATTTAGAAAATACATAATTAATGAGTATACCCGATCCATTGTCATTCCTACTAATAATTTAGATACGTGAAATAAAATTAATTTTCTAAGTTTGATTAATAATTAACGCGAATAATATCACAACTTTTAAATAATATATAAAATTATTTTTATAATATATACACGTAAATTAAAACATAAAGTTATTTCCCGTCGAGTCTCAACGGGCTACTTACTAGTCTATTACTAATACGAAAATAAAGCTGCCCCCTCCACGGTGCTCCGTTCATATTTTCCTTTATTCTGGTAATTTGTCTAATTTTAATTCATATATATTCTATTTTTTATTTTTATTAATTTCATATTCTTGAAATATCACATGTTTATCTATTAATCACATCTCATATTTATCTTTCCCTCTATTTAATTAATTTCTTCTATTATCCATATTAAAATAATAATAATTTCGGAATGCATTCTTATAAACCCTTATTTTATACATTCTTAATTCATATATAATAATCTATAGAAAATTTGTATATGAAAATCCCTATGAAGACTAAATAAATATATTTAATCAACGTATCTATATGGAATCCTTTTTATTTTTCATTCATGTTTTTCTAAAAATTCGATTAGTGCTTTCTATAAAATATATATATTGAATCAAATGTGGGATAGGTATGTAAAGAAAAGAACAAAAAAACTAGAAGATGTAAACATATTTTTTTCCGTATTTTGAGAAAGATTAGAGTTATCGATTTAACATGAACTAACGAGACGGTTCAAATATACTTAAAAAGAAGGATTTTTACTAATTTTAATTAATATTAACTTTATTTATATTTTTATCGAGTAATTTAGCATAAACCAACGAGACTGTTCAAATAACATAGAAAGAATGATTTTTACTAATTTTACTATTACCCATTTTAAAATAATAACAATTTCGGAATGCATTCTTATAAACCCTTATTTTATACATTCTTAATTCATATATAACAATCTATAGAAAATTTATAAATGAAAATCCCTATGAAGACTAAATATATTTAATTAACATGTCTATATGGAATCCTTTTTTATTTTTCATTCATGTTTTTCTAAAAATTCGACTATAAAATATATACATTGAATCAAATATGGGATAGGTAGCTAAAGAAAAAAACAAAAAAACTTGAAGGTGTAAACATTTTTTTCCGCATATTGGCAAAGATTAGAGATATCGATTTAACATGAACTAACGAGACGATTTAAAAATACTTAAAAAGAAGGATTTTTACAAATTTTAACTAAAATTAACTTTGTTTATATATTTATCGAGTAATTTAGCATAAACCAACGAAACGGTTCAAATAACATAGAAAGAATGATTTTTACTAATTTTAATTAATATTATTTTGAAGATGTAACTATTTTTTTCCGCATTTTGGCAAATAAAGCTGCCCCATCCACGATGATCCGTTCAGATTTTCCTTTATTATGGTAATTTGTCTAATTTTAATTCATATATATATATTCTAATTTTTATTTTTATTAATTTCATATTCTTGAAATATCACATGTTTATCTATTAATCACATCTCATATTTATCTTTCCCTCTATTTAATTAAATTCTTCTATTTTCTATATTAAAATAATAACAATTTCGGAATGCACTCTTATAAACCCTTATTTTATACATTCTTAATTCATATATAATAATCTATAGAAAATTTGTAAATGAAAATCCCTATGAAGACTAAATAAATATATTTAATCAACATGTCTATATGGAATCCTTTTTATTTTTCATTCATACGATTAGTGCTTTCTATAAAATATATACATTGAATCAAATATGGGATAAATAGCTAAAGAAAAGAAAAACTTGAAGATGTAAATGTATTTTTTTCAGCATTTTGGCAAAGATTAGAGATATCGATTTAACATGAACTAACGAGACGATTCAAATATACTTAAAAAGAATGATTTTTACTAATTTTAATTAATATTAAATTGTTTAAATTTTTATCGAGTAATTTAGCATAAACCAACGAGACGATTCAAATAACATAGAAAGAAGGATTTTTAATAATTTTAATTAATATTACTTTGGAGATGTAAACATTTTTTTTCCGCATTTTGGCAAAGATTAGAGATATCGATTTAGCATGAACCAACGAGACTATTCAAATATACTTAAAAAGAATATTTTTTACAAATTTTAATTAATATTAACTTTGTTTAGATTTTTATCGAGTAATTTAGCATAAACCAATGAGACGGTTCAAATAACATAGAAAGAATGATTTTTACTAATTTTAATTAATTTTACTTGGAGTGTTCATATTTTTATCGAGTATTACTCAATGGATTTGAGACACGTATGTACAGTAAAGTCACTATTTTAACCTAGATTAGGACGAACATGTAGAAAAATTCTAAACAAATTTAGATTTAGAAAATACATAATGAATGATTATACCCGATCCATTGCCATTCCTAATAATAAATTTAGATACGTGAAATAAAATTAATTTTTTAAGTTTGATTAATAATTAATACGAATAATATCACAACTTTTAAATAAGATATAAAATTATTTTTAAAATGTATACAAGTAAATTAAAACATAAAGTTATTTTCCGTCGAGTCTCGACGGGCTACTTACTAGTTCATTAATATAACAAAATATAAGATAAGATATGATTTATCACGAATATATTTCAGGTACATCAATTATTATTTAGGGTTATTTATAGTTTGTGACCCAATCTTTCAATACTTTTTCATTTATGGCTTGTACTTTAAAATTTTGCAATTTTTTCTAAAAAAGGTCCGCCTCTATTTTTCAGCATCGGAATGATGAATCATCTCACCGAATATATGAATTGGCGTCACCTCATACGAAACTACGTTGTTTTGTAATAAAAAGAGAAAAAAAAATCACATTTATAGTTCGCGCCATCCTCCGCCGTCTGACAAAGCACCAGCCTTCATTGAAGACAGAAAAGTAGACGAAAGAAGCAAAACAATTGAAGCTGGAAAAAAAAAAGGCAACCTCCGGCAATTCCCCTCAATTTGGGAAGTCTTCGATAGAGTGATTTTTTTTTTCTTTAATACAAAACAATTTAGTTTCGTGTGAGGTGGCGCCAACTCATATATCCAGTGAGATGATTCATCATTCCGGTGCCAAAATAGAGGCGGGACTTTTTAGAAAAAATTGTAAAGTACATATTTTTTTTTTTTGAAAATTTTAAAGTACAAGCCATAAATGAAAAAGTGTTGAAAGGTCGGACCACAAACTTATTATTATTATTATTATTATTATTATTATTATTATTATTATTATTATTATTATTATTATATTCTTAAGTCCATTGATCAACAAATGTTGGAGATGTTTTATTAAATTCATTAAAAATGGCAAAAAAGTAGTATTATGCACTAAAAGGCTACATCACCGTCCTAGAATTTTTATCGAAACATTTTTAATCCAAATTGCCATCCTCAGATTTTAATTTTTTTTCTAGGGCCGATTTTTGATATCCTAAAGTATACAAAATGAGCATCTGGAAAATTAAAGCAAATTCCTTTCTGCCCACCATTTTAAGGGCCTAAATAAATTAACTATTTCAAGAATAAACCCACCATTTTACAAAATCTTTATAGCTACGCGATTGGCTACCAATTAATATAGAATAAAGTAACATTTAGCCAAATTTAAGACCCGTGTTCTTGAAAATAATTAAATCATTACGTCAACTCATAGGACCCTACTTAAATCCTTATTTTATGTACACACACACAATATTTATAAATAAAAATAATAAAATATGCTCTCGTCATCGTTGTATGATTGCTTTTCTAACACTGTCGCATAATCAGTTAGTAAGCATGTTAACACTTTGGACAAATTATTTCAATCGAAATTATTTATTTCTTTTCAATAAACACGAGAGATGTAACACGATAAATGAAGTAATAAATTTCGTATAGGGGTATTAGTTACCGTCTACATAATCAAACAGCTAAAACACACACAACACACAATGGAAAGAAGAGATTCTTTGCATGTCCCACAATTCATAAACTTTAAAATATTCCATTTTCATGTAAGAAAATGCATGCCATATATTGATTCTCATTCTCTCAACACTCTGTCCATTCCCATACAAACACCTTTCTCTGCTTCCTTTTCTCCATTAATGGCTTCTGAAATAGAGGTATCTCTCTCTCTCTCTCTCTCTCTCTCATTTACACACACAGACATAGTGTAATCGTGAAAAATACTATCTTTTCTTAGTGAAAGACAAGTTGATTTAATTTCGCTATCGAAAAAAATGCAGAAACCTCGAGTCACAGAGATAAAAGTGAGAATGGATTGCAATGGCTGTGTTCAGAAAATCAAAAAAGCCCTGCACGGCATCACCGGTAAGCAATTTTTTCCGGACAAAGTTAAAACAAAAATCATATATTTCGATTCTTGATGCCTCGAACAGAGTCCTGGCTAACGCGATGCTAATATCTCAAAGGCATATATGATATCTACGTCGATTTCTCAGAGCAAAAGGTAACCATTACTGGCTGTGCTGAGCCAGAACAATTAGTGAAAGCTATCAGAAAAACAAGAAAGAGTGCAGTCATTTGTGTACATACAGAGCAATCTGATCAATCAGAGCCACCACCCAAAGGCGAGACGACACCTGATCAAGAAGGCGCACCACCACCACCAGAAACGCCACCGGAGCCCACAAATCCACGAGCAGAACCACTAGACGAACCACCACAGCCGGAAAATTCACCACCTGCAACAAGCCAGACTCATCAGCCTCCCAAACCAAACGATATTGAAGGAGTTCATATGGTTTACCATCATCCACCTGACCATGGATACCAACATCCATATGGGCCTAACCATCAAGGCCACAACGGACCATGGAACGCATACCATGTGGGCACGGGATTCAGAGGCGAACTCCATCAGCCACCTCAACCTGTTTATGTTAACACATACAGACCTTCTACACATGTAGCTCAATACGCATATCCCCGATCACCTCCCAGATACTCGTATAACAGTAGACCCGGCAACCACTATAGTGGTGGATTCAGATACGAACCACCACAACCACCACAACCACAACCACCACAACCACAACCACAACCACAGCCACAGCCACAGCCACAGCCTGTTTATGCAACTCACGGCCACAACACATACAAGCCATCACCTCCCAGATACTCCTATGACAGTAGACCCGACCCCTATAGTGGTCTGGGATTCCGAGACGAGCCACCACAACCTCAACCTCAACCACAACCACAACCACAGCCTGTTTATGCAACTCACAGCTACAACACATATAAACCATCTCCATATGTAACCAGATATGCATATCCCCAGTCACCACCAAAACACTCGCCTTACAGGCCTGACAACAATAGGGGCCCGGGATTAAGAGGCGAGGGCGAGCCATCTCAGCCATCTCAACCACCAGAACCCTTTTATGCAACAAACAGCCACAACATATACAAGCCATCAGGCCCATCACCATATGTTAGTGAATATGCATATCCAGAGTCACCACCTAGATACTCGTCTTACAGCATACCCGACAACTATAGCCGGGATTACTACAGTGGGAACCATGAAAATGGAAATGTAACATCAATGTTCAGCGAGGAAAACCCGAATGCATGCAGAATAGTGTAAACAGGGGTTTAATGTTGCCTCCAAGAGCAATCAGTGTCAAAACATAGCTCACAGAAACAGATAAACATCAGAATTTTCTAAGAGATAAACTGCTATATTTTCGAGCAATTATGTTCCTAGCTTGTACGAGTAGACAACATTTATCCTTTATTCCCTTTTCAGAAATTAATGACAATTTAAAGCAACTTACCTTCCTTCCATGTCAAAGCTAGTTTCATCTTTATATTCTCAAACATTTCAAGTAATAAACAAGCAAAAGAGTCCTCATTCCAATACATAATTAACTGCATTCTCATATGTAAGGAGAAAAAGGTAGCCTTCACAAAATGGAAACTGGTATATCTAATTAGCAACTATGACCGAAATTCAAGTCTACCAGCATTACAAATCTACGTTTATATTTAAAGAATTTCTCAATAAAAAAAAATGCTGTTATAGTAGAAATGTTGTCAATATTGAGATAACAAAACTGTTTTCCTATGAATGGAAAAACTCCATATTACAATGGTGACAAAATTTGGAGTGAAGTGCTTACTTTCTATTACAAACACATCTAATCATCACTTTTCTGCCGGACTGAGAATCATCATCAACTCCAACTTCGTCAACATCTTCATCTTCACTTTCGTCCTCTTGCTCATCACGTTCTAAGACAAGACTCTTGTTGTTCGCCGCTTTGTTAATCTGTTGACAATGCAAAGCTCATTGAACATACAGTAAACATCCAAGGGAAATTTGTTGAAACTGAATTCAAAAGATTTACCTGAGCTGACACAAGTTGCAAAGGACCAGATAATTGGAGCAAAGAGTTCATTGCTGGTGCTTTGACTTTGGCATGCTGAAGACGAAATATGCACAAAGTGAGTAAGTCATAAGCCAGAAAAGGCCAACAATCAGTAGCACAAAAGGAATGCACAATATTCAGCAATCCTATTATGTTTGTGTGTGTGTGCGAGAGAGAGAGAGAGGGAGATTGAGAGAAAGAGAGCAGAAGAAAAAGAAAAAATTCCTGGATATTTTGAGAGTAATATTTATCACAATCTACCTTGTATAAGGAATCAAGAAATTTTGGTTCCTTTGATTTGATGTAACCACTGTGATAGACCAATATACAACATATCCAAGGGAGAACATGCTTGCTGCTGTGTGATCTGGCAAAAGAGTAACAGTATTAACGTGAAGACGAACATGAAACTTGTACGCCATGATAAACATATTTTCTTCTACAAATTTTGGGTAACAGTTCACAAGTGCAGGAACTATATATATAAATATCTAGACGCCAAATGAAATATTCTTCTTTATCTTAGCAAAAAAGAGCTACCAAGCATGTCATGCGTCACATTCAAGTTCCCAGATTTTCATATATCATACCTCGATTGCCAAGCGTCCACCAATCCCTTTAACAGGTCAAATGCATCACTAGATTCCAGGGACAAAACAGCAGCCTTCACCTATACAATCAAGGACAAATTTATTTTACTATATCCCAATATTGGGAACAGAAACAACCTTAAAACTTCATCAGAAAGAAAACCTTTTTAGGTGGTGTACTCGAATCAAGATCGATGCCCTTCAAGTATTTAGAAAACAATTTCGAGCTTAATTTATCATCCGTACTGCCAAATATCCCTAAAGATCTCAGTTGATCCTCCATGCACAGGGTCACAGAGTCTAATTCATCTTTTTCTGCATTATACATTAACATAAGTCAGATCGCCATTGTGTATCCATTCCTCTCAAATTATTTACGAAGAGACAAGCATCATGCAATGCCAATGCCACAGACTATATTGCGAGATCACGACAGTTGAAACAACCAAAAAAGGAAGAAGGTTATACTTTAGACAGTTCATAATCACTATGTAATACTTGCGAGAAATGAGTATTGGGGGATCCAATCGAAAAACATATTAGTTAGTCGTATGAGATAAGAATGTACTTTTCCATTTTAATTTGAGGCACATTCATGCAGACTCGGACACAATGCCAAATTGCCAAAAGAGATTTGATTGCTTTCATTCGCTTGATTCTATTATAATTGGCAAGGAAATTTTTGTGCTAGGGGTAGAAAACAAGCATATTTTTGCAAACTAATGACACATACTAATAAGATACAGGGATCAATTCCTGAAGCATACCTTTGACTCCCACGGGCTTAATATCGCTCTTTCCATCAACCAGATCAATCATCTTAGGCACAGGACCTAATGCACCATCTATGTTTGAGCGATCCAGAGCAGTAACTGTTCAATATATACACATAAAAAGTTAATACCACAGAGATACAAATATATTATGGATAAGATAGCAACAAGAGTTATAAAACCAAATTTGATAAAGACAAGCAAGCAGATGCAACATTAGAATCAAACTGAAGGTGATGGTGTACATAAGTTTAACCACAAATACGATAACCAAGTATGTATATTATTTAAGACAACAAACTGTGATATCCGTTAACAAAGAAACTGTAACTGCGTAAGGAACAAATCAAGAGGAAGCCAGATAAGATATGGTTCACCCAGAAATAATACCTAAAAGATGGTCCAGAAGAAAATGATTTCTATCTCAACATGCTACTTATTTATTAAAACATCTCATCGAAACCATGTGGTAATCAACATCTATCACTGAAATAAGGATATATAATTATGTACGTGTAGAGAAACAGAGAGCTCAGACTTGCCTTCACTACGGATGTGCGATGTTTTTCTAGATCTTGGGGATTTGTTATTGGTAACAGGATACCATCTTGTGAAACATTTAACTTTATGTCCGTCCCAGACTGAACCAGTACTTTTTCGAACGTTGGTTTTATAAGCAAACCATAACCAAGGAATACGTGACCAGATGCAGGCATAGAAACATTTTGTAGCTTTCCAGCAAATACATTAGGAATTGCCCCCTTGTGCTTTTGTAGAACTTCGTCATCAGAAGGTACAGATATCTTCGTTGGTTTAGAATCGTGCAACTCATCAATAGTCTTACCATGCCAAAAATAACAAATACCAATTTCTGATATAGCCAAAACACATAGACCGGCATCATCTGCATCATACTTGCAGGGTGATCCATTGCAAGAAAAACAGAGCCAGAATTCTTTTTGCTACCATCAATTACCCAAACTGCAATATATCGTTCTCCTAAAGCTGACGAGAGCATGTATTTACCATCTTCGGAGAAAATCATACATCTCACAGCCCCTATTAGAAATGGAAAATTATGAATAATTAATAAAACACAAGGACGGAGAAGTGAAAGAAATAGACAGTAATTCATAGGGACACAATAATTTAACTGAAGTTAATTTTTAGTAGGGGAAAAAAAAAAACTATTAGCTCACAGGATGGCCAGAAAATTTCTGCATATTTTTGTGGCTTCAAGAATTGAAAATCTTTAACTGAGACACCGCAGTTGCTATCATTCTCCCATCTGATTGAATGCAATAACCAACCAGGAATTACTAACAATGGAGAATAACAATTCTTACAATCTACAAACATTGCAAAACACTTTTATAAAGGAAAAATGTAAACCATTTACTCATAAATCATGAACACGAAAACTGTACAGTGCTATACAAAAACTATGTTTGACATCCCATTTTCGGTATATAAAAAGATCTCTACACCTAAGTTACCTAAATCCCGTCCACACATCACAGTTTTATCTCATTTATTAAGCATAAAAACCATCAAGACAACATTAAAACTTTTCGGTACTAAACAATGAATATGGGAAGTACCTGGGGAGATAGCTAAAGAAGATATCGCCCTAGAAGCAGCATTAAACTTATTTAACAAGTTCCCTGACATTGAATCGATCTCACAAACCATTCCATCTGCACCCGTAGTGTAAATGTGTGATCCATGTGCAGGAAATGAAACAGCAGTGACACCCCTACACATTTTAATACAAAGAGCAAATAAGTGATTAGCCTACTCGTCAAGAGTCTGTACCTTCCCTTGCACTCAGAGACAGTATATTTATACATATAATTCACAGATGTTGTAAATGGCAGCACAACAACAAGGTTCACTCAATGATGTAATTTCAATTATTGCAACCGTCACTTCATTTGCCTACTTCAACCATTATAGAAATATAAACGAATCCCAAGTCGTGTTTTACAAAGCTAAAGTAAACACACTTAAATTTTGAGAGTGGAATCTTCTTAATGAAATTAAAAAGTTGAAAGACCAACAAGGTAGTATTGATATTTGGACACTTAATCACAAAGGGCAAACCATCCTATTCAAAGACGAAATTAATAATGTCTTATCATACTTCCTAGAAGCAAATTCTTGATTTAGTTTCACATGAAAACGAACGAAATAGATGAAAGATTAAAGAACTCGCATATTGACTCACCCTGGATGACAATTGTTAACCCTCCATTTCAACTGGCCAGCAGACACATCCAATGCCAGGACATCCCCTCCGCCAGTCCCCAACAGCAACAGGGAACTTCCAAGCTTTCTTTTCTTCTGAACACGATAGTTCAACAATGTTGAATATTATATAGAAGCTAGTATGGTTTGATAAAAAGAACAATACAACAAAACTGATCCTAATAAGTAAAATGCTCAAAGACCAGACCTTTTTCTCCAGAGAAAACCACTTCATACATGTATAATCCATAGAAAGGTGCCCTCCCTCCTGGTTCCCAAAGATACTCGTCGTCTCCGTTGAAGCAAGATCAGCAAATTCAGTCTGGATCCCATATCTGTAAATTTGCCAAACTAAATCATTAAGCAAATCCAAACCTAATAATTTCCCATCTTTAAGACTATACTACAACTTCAAAACCTCTAACTCCTCAACTATAAGAACTATATATTAGCATTACATCAAATAATTTTGATACAATGATGAATGGAAACTAATTAACTCATAGCCCACAAAAGTTTCAAAAAAAAAAAAACAGAATTCTGCAAAACAAGAAAAAGAAGAATACGTTTTTTTTAGCACTGAGCTAAAAGCATGTTTAGCTAAATATCATAATCTAAAACTCAAAAGGAGCACTACAAACACTAACAATTATCATTCTGCACCATTTTTCGCAATAAAAAATAGTTTAAATCATGAAAACAAGGCGCACCTTAATTCGACCATCGCCAAGAGTGATAGCAAACAAGTCCAAATTCGGACTAAACGAAGTTAAAACATCTCTGATATTTGATGACCCCATTTTCTTGTCTTGAAGTCTCAAAATCGGTGAAAGATTACCAGAAGAACATAACAAACAAAGTTTCTTTCCCCTTTCTTTGTGGGTTTTCTTTAAGGAATATATGAGTTAGAACAGTAGAGCGGAGTTAATTGAAGCGCCGCCGCAGACGGTGGTGGAGATGGCGGCGGAAGCTGCAGAAGTTTTGGGCTTAAAGAGTGCGGGTGAGTTGAATGACTTGAAAGCAATGTTTTAAATACCGGACCGGAGATAGTTTCCAGGTCATGGTTCAACCGGTTCAACCGGTTCAATCGTATTTGAACCGTTTTAATCGAACCGTTTAATAAATAAATAAAAATAATAATTAAATAAATAATTAAATGTTAAAATATTCATGATTTTATAATAAATACATATTAAAATTCATCATAAATATATTTATATTTTTCATATGTAGATATTCTTAATAAATATATTCAAAATTTATACATTAAAAATATATTTGGTATCTAAAATAATTGATAATAAAAAAAAACTATAATTAAAATTTAAGCATACTATAATAAAAATATTCTTTGACTCGACCGGTTTTGACCGGTTCTTTCCGATTTTGACCCACAAGCGATTTTTAAGTGTTGCCGAATCGGCACCATGACCGGTTCCCGGTCCAACAAGTCGAACCGGTCGGTCTGGTCCGATTTTTAAAACATTGCTTAAAAGAAGTTTAAATGCTCTTAATGGGCTGGAAAGCCCAATAATGGATCTTGAAAAATAGATACATCATTCGCCGTAATTAATTTTAGGGAAATTTTAGACATATCTCTCACTAAAATCTCTTAATTAAAATAATAATAATTAAATAATGAACGTACTATTATATCCTTATAGCCTCTAACTTAAAATTATAATAAAAATAATAATAATTTACACCCATAACCCCCAATCTAAAATTCTAATAACTAAAGAAATGAATGCTCGTGTCCCGAAACACAAGAGGGAAAATGAGAGCGACGGCGGTGGCGGCAAATGAGAGATATGAAGGAGGAGAAGGAGAATGGTTTATAGAAGAGGTAGAAATAGATTTGGTTTCAAATGAAAAACTATAATTAGTTCAGTATGGCCCAATAATTCAGATTCTTCATTCAAGAGTAATGAACCATATAGAATTGTATTTGGATTGCATAGCCCATATAAAACAGGTGAGCTATGAAGGGAATGGCAACACTGGTGTGGCTCGGCAAGCACTGTCGGACAGAGATAGGACTACTATCATTGTCAAATGGCTTGGGCCGTTGGAAAATGGAGGGAGAGAGATTAGTGTTGCGGGTTTCGCCATCGTAGGATGTAGAGTATGAATTGAGAGAGAGCTCATATATACCATCTTTCATTTGCCAGAAAAGTGTTTGCCAATTTCACATTGATGAAGAGGGGCGTTGCAGTTTGTCGGTTTCACCATGGCCGTTGGAGCGAGAATTAAGTTTGGTGCTATGAAACTAATTTGTTTTTATTTTAATTAGAATTTTAAGTTGGGGGTTATGGGGTGAGTTTTTTTTGTATTAGAATTTTAAATTTAGGTTATAAGGGTATAATAGTACATATATTATTTTACTTATTATTATTTTAATTAAAAGGCTATAGTGAGAGATTTGGGGTTTATGTTTAAAAGTATCCTTAACTTTATTTTCATATAGTGATTCATATTTAAACTGTTTAATATTCTTCTTTTTCCATCTCAAAATTACGATCCACTTTCTCAATCCTCACTATTATATGTATTATATATTTTCTTCAATATACTTCTACTTAAATTGTTTCAAAAAGATATATGCTTCTACTTAAATTATTTGAACAATTAATTTTATTTTAATTTCATTATTTCAAGTATGTTATATACAATTTCTTGATGTGTTATAAACGGAATAAAACTTTTAATTTAGAAACAAATGGAGTAAAATAAAATAGACAAAAAGGAATTAAAGTATAGATTCTTTTGTCGACCTAAAAATCGAATATTATATTTACATCCTGAATTACTAACATAGTTCTCAGGGTGGTTCCAACGGTTGGGTTCCAAAAAATGAAACCCAACTCCCACCATTGGAATAGATCCCAAAAATTGGAACCCAAGAGAATGGGTGCGAACTTGGGCAGTCAGGTTCCAAAAAAATGGTGGGCCAGGGGGCGCGGGAGAGGGCGTGCATTAAACGGGGCAAAGGCTGTGTGTGCGTGTTTCCATAGCGCGAGTGCCGAGTGGGGGGAGGGGGTTTGACGGCAAAGTTGTCAGAAGGAGGACAAAAGTAGTTGTTTACTTTTTAATTTTTTTATATTTTCTTTTTATTTTATGGTTAGTTTAGTTTTTCGGCATTTCGATGTCTAAAATTCCAATAAATATATTCAACATATATCTTATATTAAAGATCACAACGAGAGCTTTCATTCGACATAAAAATCATAGAAAACGAAGTTCAAACGAATTAGTTATAATATTTTAAAAAAAAATTCATAATTTATATATTATATAAAGTTAAAAAATAAAAAAGTTTCTTTCTCAGCAAATTCCAATAAAATATAAAAAAAATTATTTCTCAGCAAAGTCCAATAAAATATATTCAACATATATCTTATATTAATATATTATATTTATTATTATTTATAATTACATAAATGTATTTTATTTTATTATTTTGTTATATTTAGAATTTAAATTTAAATATAATTGAAGATATACAATTAACATAAAAATAGTTGCGCAAATAAAATTAATTTGAAAAACCTATATATAGAGATATAAAATAGTATGTATTGCAGTGAGTCCATTTTTTTTTATTGGAAGCTGGGTTCAGTGTCGGAGTAGATTTATGAAAAAAAGTTGCTAGATTCCAAAAGCTGATGTGGAGCTGATGTGTCAGGTTGGAAGCTGGAAATTTTAGCTAACCATTGTAAGTACCCTCATTTCTCAAATCTCTCTAATCCACTAATAACGACTATAAAACTTAAATACCCCTCCGTCCCGCTGACATTGTCTTCATTTTTTTTTGGATTGTCTCACTCAAATTGTCTTGTTCCAAATAAGTAAAGAATTAACCCTTCAAAAGTGATGAGGCCTATCTACTTTCTATCTTCTTACCATTATTCTTAATCTCTGTACCGAATAGTAATATGACAATATCAATGGGACGGAAAGAGTATAGTAATCTGAAGGTAGCTTGTTCGATCCACGCTCACCGCACTTTTCATAAATTATTGTGTGCATGTGTTAGTATAGTGGTAGAGTGGTTAATGCCCGGACCAAAGGTCACAGGTTCAAGTCCACCGTCACGCGGCCTTTAAAATTTCTTGTAATGTTTGTTCAAAAAAAATAAAAAAAATAAAAAGACATTGGGCCCACAAGCGTTGATGTATATTATATCTACCCGTCTCCCCACCCGCACCGTCAACACCCGATAACTCCTCCACGGCTCCACCACATCCCGCTTAACGTACGCACTTTGTCTCCCTTTACCCAACGCAAAGGCGCACTCACCCTAAAATTACCTTTCTGCCCATAATTTGTCACCCATTAAATTAAATTATGTATTAAAAGTAATTTATTTATATTCATATATGGTGATTTGTGTATGGTTTAGCGTACATGAAAAATATATACTACATTATTATGTTTTTAACTGCATTAGTTTATTAAATTGCGAACTAAATAATGAGGATTGTCTATTTTCTAGTTATTAGTAAACTTGTATCTCGATAAACTATTTTGTATTAACATATCCTGAATTAAAAACTCACATATCTTTATTACTCTTTTTTTACATGAGTTTTAAAGTTATTAAATATAGACTGATACATTATGTAGAAAAATAAGGTGGATAACACTTATATTATTGAATATGTATGTATGCTTATGCAATTTTTTGTGTAGGATATTAAGCGAGGAAAAGGAAAGAAAGACATTGTGATTTGGATTTTTGTACGTAGCAAATCCAAAGTATAATTTAGAGGAGTGTTAGTAAATTCTTGAATTCATTCAAATCAAATTATATTCGAAAATATAAGAATCATATCCTATTAAAATATTTTTGAAGATGTAGAATCAAGATCTATATACAAATGTTTTTTATTTTCTTAAGAATTTCGTTCCACGCCCTAATTGAATGCAATTGTTAAATACTTACACTTCATTACGAAAGTTATAGTAATCAAAAGATCTTACGTTGGAATACGAACATTTATTTATTTACGGGTCGAATCTGTTGTACATGGTTCTTGAAAAGGGTAATTACGTCATTACGCAATTGCGTTAAAGCTTCAGTAAGCTGACTGTTTAACTCCCTTTTGCAATCCCCCTCATTCTGCACAAACGAGAATTGGAAATAAATAAATAATAATCAATCAACAGATTATGCCAATGAAATTTGAGGAAAATTCCGAATCTCTGTTATACCTTCCCTTCATCACATGTTTGTATAAAAGCGCACAGTGATTAGGGGAAAATTCTCTGATTGTTCATTTGGTCGGAGCAGAGCTCCGATGGCAGCTACGACAATGGCGACGGCGGCGGGGGCGGTGGTGCTGCTGTACTACGTGGTGGTCCGTCGGATTGCTTCGGCTGCGGAAGGAGAGGATTCTGTCGGCGGCGATTGCTCGAAATCGAAGAGTAGATCGGCGAAGAAACGGTTGTCGCGGCGGCCAGCTCAGGCGCCGGCTACTTGGTTGGAGACGATTTATACGCTGTCGGAGACTTTGAGGTTTACGTACGCCGAGACGTTGGGGAAATGGCCGATCGCTGACTTGGCTTTCGGGATTAATTATCTTATTCGGAGGCAGGTGAGAGCCTCTCTCTCTCTCTCTCTCTCTTGCGAACGCGCGCTCGTGTGAATGGTGTATCCTTTTAAGTTCAATTTTGATAAAATTTTATGAAATTGAAGGAATTCAGCTGAATTACAGTATTAAGTTGCGGTTTTGCGGAACTTAGATTGTGTAAACTGCCATGTTCTACTTCTACATAATGTGCCAAATGCTGTGTGTATATAGATATTACAAAATACTGTACATAATCAATTTAGCTTTGCCAATTCTTGGAATGATGTTGTTTTCGAAGTAATAACTTAGAAAGGACATTTGATTCGTTGTGCATTAAACTTAATGTAGCAAATTCAGTTCTTTTTGGCGATTATAACCTTCTTGAGATATATAGTTTTCATCTTATGGTGTGCAAATGTAAATTAGTCGAACGTTACTTGTTGGAAATTTAAGGATCTTTCATTATTAAAAAAATTCCTTTGGTAGTTATTGATTCTAGTATTTGATCCGGCAGGGAAATTTGCAAGTTGCAAGTGTTTATGCTGGCGAAAATTCTGTGCAGCTGAAGGGCGCTGAAATCATTGATCAGTTATATTACTACTTAAGATTGCTTACTCTTTGTATGCTTTTCTCGAAGAAGCCATTTCCGGTATTTTTGGAATCTGCTGGATTCTCTGAAGCAAATGTCCTTCTTCAGAAGCCCAAAGCAGGGGTATGTGATTGTTGCTTTGTAGTGTGTATTTGCTGTTGTGTGGTGTCTTATATTGGACAAGTTTGAACCTTTGTAGTGATTTTTTGTTGCAGATTCTGAAACCCGCCTTCACAATTTTATGCGATGAAAACTCAAAGTGCTTCCTTCTCTTAATTCGTGGCACTCACAGCATTAAAGATACATTGACTGCGGCAACAGGTGCAGTGGTCCCTTTTCACCATTCCGTTTTGGATGGCGGTGGTGTGAGCAATCTAGTTTTGGGATATGCACATTGTGGAATGGTTGCTGCAGCTCGATGGATTGCAAAGCTAAGTACTCCTACGTTGCTCAAGGTTGTTGAGCAAAATCCTGATTATGATGTGAAGGTAGGAGCTGTTCTTTCTTTTGTCTTTCTCGTACAATAGTCTTCGTTCAATTGTGCATTTTCTTAGTCGTCGATAAAATCTCTATTTGATTTCAGATTGTTGGTCATTCACTTGGTGGCGGTACAGCCGCATTGTTAACTTACATTCTTCGGGAACAACAAGAATTTTCAGCAGCTACTTGTTTTACTTTTGCTCCAGGCATGTTCTTTTCTTGTTTAATTGTTTTATTTGCTCGAAGTTCCTTATTAATAGATTGATTCTGCTATACAATTTTCAATTTACATAATATCAAACTTTCAGCTGCCTGCATGACATGGGAGTTGGCAGAGTCAGGGAAACATTTCATAACCACGATAGTTAATGGCTCTGATCTGGTGCCCACATTTTCAGCCGCTTCTGTTGATGATCTTCGTTCAGAGGTGCCGCTAATTTTTATCTTTTCCCAATGACATACGAACATATTATTGGCCCTCTGCTTTAAGAACTTCCCGTTGTTTCTCTTTCAGGTGACTGCATCATCTTGGTTAAACGATCTCCGTGATCAAGTTGAGCGCAACAGGGTTTTGAATGTCATCTATCGGTCTGCCACTGCTCTTGGGTCTCGACTCCCTTCAATATCAAATGCCAGAGCAAGGGTTGTTGGTGCTGGTGCTCTTCTACGACCAGTCTCAAGCGGCACTCGGGTCTGCTACAAAATCTTGAATCCTTGCCTCATTCATAAGATTACTAGATTTTAAAATTTTCTTTTATTAAGAAATCTGCCATATGTATATTGGTACTATAGGTTGTGATGAAGCGTGCACAAGTTGTAGCCGAAGCAGTTGTTAAGACGCGTTCTTCTATATCATTATGGGCATGTATGGGACCCAGACGACGTGCTGTCTCGTCTCATTCAGATGCCAAAGCGGATGATCTGCCCGAGGCTCCTCTTATAGTCGAGACAACATCTGAATCTGTTATTTCTGAGGTAGTAATAAGCAGCACTTCTGACACGAACAAGGCAGAATACTGTTCTTCAAGCGACAATGGAACTGGGCACGACGAGACTGATGAAGAGGAGGATCTGGCGCACGAGGACAAAGCTGTTCACGTGTCTGCCATTGATGAGATCACAGAAGGTGAACTGTGGTACGAACTGGAGAAAGAGCTCCAGAGGCAGGAGAGTGAGGTCCATGCCGAGATACAGGAAGAGGAAGAGGCTGTTGCGAAGGAAATAACCGAAGAGGAGGAGGTATTTGCCAGTACTGCAGTTGAAAATCATGCAGCCATTTCGCCTTCTGATGTTTCCGATAACCTCCATTTCTATCCTCCGGGGCAAATCATGCACATCATCACTACGCCCTCCTTAGAGTCTGGCCATCAAGAGCACGACGGGGTTGCAGAAGAGAGAGTCGGGTTGTACGCGACGCAGAGAGAATTGTACAGCAAGCTCAGATTGTCGAGGACTATGATAAATGATCATTATATGCCTATGTACAAGAAAATGATGGAACTATTGATTAAACAGCTAGAGGAGGAGTTGGATTCTGTTTATGTTGATTCGTAAATAGGTGAAAATGGAGTAAAGAATATACTGATTATATACTGATTGTGCCTGAAAATTGGGTGTAGAAAATGTGATATATTCCACTTTTCCAGTATATAATCCCAATGGAGGGCAAAATTTGATTGTATTTTTTTTTAGTACTATTTTTATCTTTTGAGATTACGTTGATATTCCAAAATAATATGAGTATTACTATATGAAAATAGAAAAAATAAATACATCCAAGAACGACTTCATGATGTAAAGATGCTTAAGCTGTTGAGGCACAAAACTGAAGTCACAAGATAGTCCCCCACCCAGTTGTTACGTTCGAATCCCACTAATACGTTCCGTTTGAATTTCATCAATGATTTCTTGTTTGTATGAACTATTATCTCATGGCAATCATAAGGACAATTCCTTAATTTGATAACTACTCACTTATCTATCATGCTTTGGTTGTATCGGTTGGACTTTGTGGGACCAAATTACGAGACAAATCACCATCAATGTATACATTTCAATGTATTTGATTATCTTTCTCAATCTTCCATCAATTTAACACATTAGTACTAGTATTTGAAGCACTCCCTTATTTCCACTAGGGCCAATTTCTATGGTTATCATTTGTTATCTATGTCTTATAATATATGTTCATGTTGTTCATATTATACATGCCCTAATGTCATTATACTCGCATTTTATGTGTATTTCGGAATAAATTAACATATACTAAAACAATTAATTTGTGCATATATTTGTACTCAAGGCTATAAACTAAATTTTGTATTTACTCGAGGCTTATATTTGTTTAAAAGTTGTTCGAGCTTTCCTGAAGAAGAAGAAAAAAAAAAGAACAGTATAGGTATTTCGCCTGCACAAATAACTCCTCATTAACTACATTTTAGATCAATGTGTATCTTTGAACTTCAAAACATATATGTATATACAGAGATATCTGCAACCGCTACACGAGTATCTAACACGCGCGCTTCTTGCTTGCCTCCACGACGCCGTCTGCTCGATCACGATGAAAGAAGAGACAGACAACTGAAATGTCATCCATTACAGCAGATCTTCCTCTGTGCTTCCATGCAGAAACTGCATATTCCACCAGCCTTTTTGCAGATTCAGACCTTTCTGCTGAAGCAACAATTTCCACTGCTTCTTGATTGGAAATCACATCCCATACCTACAAAACATAATACAAAAACAATTCATTCATTTAATTATTAGCAACAAGAAATTAAATCTTGAACTTATAACATAGTTCAAGAGCATGATCTTTTTTTATATAGAATTCAAATGTCATAGATTTAGCTTCTGTCCTATGTTAAGTTAAAATTTCGACATCAACTTTAGCCAATATTGATGTTCTTACACTTGCAGCAGAGTTCAAGAACATCGATCTTTGTTAAACTAGACGAGTAATACCATAGATTTAGATCATGGCATGGCATCAAAAGTAACATCCATTTATCAGAAACACAAAATCAGTTCTTGAACTCAAAGGCATTGTTCAAGAACACCGATCTTTTAAGATGTTATGATGTTAACTAAATTTCATGTTTCCCACGAGCAATATCATAGATTTGAAGCATGTAATGATGTTAATAGTATTAATACATACCCCATCTGTTGCCAAAATTGCAAACTGATCCCTGCTGCTTATGCTTCTTTGTGTTATTTGTGGCTCAGAGATTAGGCCAAAGTCTTTGATGTAGTAATCACCAAATGCTCTTGACACAGCCAAGCCCGGGCCCGTCTCCCCTTTTGGCAGCCAGACTCTATGCACCCCTGGCTCATCCGGGCAAGAGTGAATCATCCCTCTCGACTTCTCTATCCGTTTACGCTCATCTGTGGCCATCAACACACACATCAAACTGTTGAGATTGATTCAAAGATAAAAATGAGGACTTGCATTTTTTGAGGTAAGAGGTGGAAATGAGAGCTAACATGGTAAATTTGGTTTGAGGTCAGTTGTTAGCTGAGTTGCAACCAAATTTCCTTCGTCCGAAGTAGTTGCTAGCACAGCCCGTGAGTCGCCAACATTTGCAACTATCATGAGATCACCCTAGAGAAAGGTCAATAGCAATAGCTTTAGATCAAATGTTGAAGAAACTTACTAAATTTGTCATTGATTTTCAAGAATTATCTCAATGTGACAGACATCAATATTGTATAATAACTAGAAATCCATACATTTTTAATCATGAAAAGTAAGTTTTTTAAGAATAATCAAAATGTGACAAATATCAATATCTACTAATAACCAAACATAAAACCAAGATCACCCCTTTTTATTTTCATGATAATATGAGAAACTGAGCATTGAGTTTCAAGAACAATCTAAACATGACAAAGATTGAATTTTCATGATAATTATTTATGCTAAACACATCACAGATATGAAAAAGGCCTAATCACAACAAACAACATATTCATATCTCTCTATTGATGGCTGAATTTAAATGAGAAAATCTCGTTTACCTGTCTAACAAGCGTCAAAGAAGTGCAACCACTGTAAAAAGAGTCGATTGCAGAATACTGTTCGAGTTCTTGATCAACTGCAACACAAGCCTTATAGAAAGATTGCTCCCATATATCAAACTGGATTTGCTTCTTCTCTGATTCCAAGCTGCAATCCAAATCGCGTGCGTTTACTTCAACGGCCTCTTGCCAACTGCAGAGCAGCAACGATGGCAGCATCTCTCTAACAAGTTTGGACACAAAATGCCCCCACGGTCCATGTCCATCGAAAACTCCACAGAAATCCATGTCTTCTTGGCATCCAAACTCCTAAAAACACACAATACTAGTCATAAAATTAATCAAATTTATTCAACAAAATAGGGGAAATTTCTAGCACTATTTCTACCTCCCACAGAATGAAGCAATCTTGATTAAGTCCCTTCTTGCCTCGTTTCGAGTGGCCTGCAGAGAAAGTTTCACTCTTTGTTCCATTAACAGAACCAGAAGAAGTCAGCAGTAGTTCATTCCTCTTTGCTTCCTTTGCTAGAACAACAGCAGCCTCCCCTCCAGTACCAAGCCTGCTCTTCTTTCCAGTTCTATTTGATATGTTTTTTGATAGAGTATTGAATAAATTTGAGAGCTGAACCATCCTTTTAACAGCAAGATCAAGCTTCAATCTGCAAAATTCATTATATAGATTTGGGTAATTTTGATCAGTTTTCATGAACATTGAAAGGAAATTCTCTCTCTCTCTCTCTTTCTCTCATAAAAAATTGTATCTTTAAGCAAAAGGAAGCTGCAGGGATTAAAAGCAGTCATGTCAGGCTCAATTCTTGGAATGGAGAAGGTGATTAACATCATAATAATAAAAAATTCTTGAATCCCACAAAAATCTTGAAACCATTTGTCATAACAAACATTTTGAAGCAAAATCTGATTTTTTTTCTGACAGATAACAAAAAAAAAAAGTGTAACCATGAACTGAAAGCAGAAAGATCATGCATATTTTTTCGGTTGACAAATGAGATAAAAGAAAATTTTCAGAATATAAATTAATACCTTTGAATTCTTCTGCTAAGCTGAAATATGAATGAAGAGTTGATTCACAAGGCTTAAACTCATTAATTCTTGTGTGCACATATACATATATATATGTTTTTTTTAATGCTATAGTACGTATATATAAGTTAATGCATGCGTACGTAGGTCTCTAAATCAAATAAATCCTACAAATCTAAGCTCGGTCGACTGATTAATTTATCCGAATATAATAAATTTAATGGGTATAATCTAATTATATATATAATATATATGATATTCCAACTTCACCATTTCATTTGCCAAATCATATTACTTTATTTAATTTCTTTCTTGAAAAGGAGGCATAAAAATTGAATCTTTCACGTCTCTATTTTAACATGCGACATAAACAGCTCATAATATATGAGCCGACATGTTTCTGTGACGCCAGAAATCTTCAATGACTAATCGACAATGTGATCACAGTACATTTTACTTGATTATTAATCTTTTTTAAATAATTAAGTCGAAAATGAGTAATTAATTTATCATAATATGCATTAATTCTGTTTGAATTCATTTTGGCCGTATCTATGAGAAAATTATTCAAGACTCAAAAAGAAATGCATTTATTTGTGTATATAGGGCGAGCTAGATCGACACACAGATCTATTAAATTCGGAGTGTTGATAATTGACTAATAAATAAATAATTATGATTATGATTATTATAATGTAAACTGCAGGCCAGGAATGAAGGATGGAATAGATCAAGATATCAAGTTAATTATGACCAAGCATTTCTACATACATATCATTAGAGACTAATTAAAAAATTATTTATCAAATGATAGCACTGTACGAATATTCTACTGCGGCGGTGATAAACTAAATTCAATTTGGTGGTTGCCAATGAAAAGTCGGTAATAAAATATGCATTTTGCAGTTGTTAATATTATCACAAATAAATTAATAATTTAGTATATAAAGCAAACAAACAACCAACAGATGGTTACGACTTTTTTTTTGTATAGAATTAATTAGTAGTTAATGATTAAACACGCTAAAAAATGCACATTATCATTATCTAGGGTTAAAATATCCAACCAAAAGTGTCATCATACTACCTAATCTATGCACAAAGAAAAGATTTAAAGTCGTCTTATCTTTAATCGTGGACCATAGTATTTTAGAAAAGTGTTTATTTTTTTGTGCTAGATTTTCTTAGTGAGTAATGGTGGATTAATTAGTTTTAACAATGTCAGTGGGTCTATGAGAGATCTATGGTTGAATTGAATACTTTGCAAATTCCATAAAAGTGCTCAATTTTGTCACGATTTAAGTAATTGATTGTAATGTTGTTCTATTTGTGAAGCAGTAGGTCATAATTAGATGAATTATCAAATGGATCATTCACAATAAAAAAGTTCCGGTGGAATCTTATAATGCACAAAATATGTTTTCGTGTCCTAATAAATGTGATATTTGAAATAAATCTTTATACTGAATAAGCCTCATATTTCAGAATTCTATGAAAAAAAATGATGTTAAATTTTTCATTTTGCAATTGTTCTCATTGCAAATTCTTTAGTTATAGTTGATCAGTTAACCATGCAAGAATTAGAAATAAAAAGAGCATATTTGTAGCATACGAATTTTGACGGCATAAGACACTTATTTGAGGATAGATGGTGTAATAAGTTTGATGTTTTTTTTTAAGGTTTTATTGGTGGAAACAGTTTAATGTACATGTTGATGAGAAAGAAAAAACTAACTAAATAAACTATTAGGAGATCACATTTGCAAGTTTTCGAACACTTCTTGACATGGGCTGTCGGATGAGAATGACAAGTTGAAGAATAGTCGTCACAAATACATGTACATACTGATGATGTCATCCATCCATCCATCCATCCATATATTATTAAAACGAATGCGGATTCGAGGTTTTCCCTTGATTCGGGGTCTACATGGGCTCTCTCCATTCGGTATTCCTATTTATCTTAAATCGTCATTTTAAATATTTTTTATTCATATATTATATTATTTAGTATTTCATATTCTTAAAACTTCCATAAATATAGATGACATTAAAATCTTTCTTAAATATAGAATATTTTAAAACGTTAATGGATTTTTCCTAGAATAGCTAACCATTAATATAAATTTATTATATAAATTATAATGTGTCTATATATATATATTATATTTATAATTTTCAAAAAAAATTAATTTGTGTCTTCTAAAACTTTATCTCACATCGTTTTTCAATAAGACTTCATTATTTGAGAACTTATATGAATACTTCAAATCAATATGTATTTTTTCATCCCACAAATTTTTTGATCAACCAATTTAATTTGGCCAATTAATTAGTTAGCCAAATAAATAGTTTTATTTTTATTGACTTAATTTGGTCAATTATTAAATTTGTCAATATTAATTTGTCAAATTAATTGGCCAAATAAATAAGTCCATTTATATAAAATGTATAGTAAAATCTATCTATATATTATTAAAACGATTACGCATTCGAGCATTCCCCTTAATTCGAGGTTCTACGTGGTGCACATGTAATTACAATGAAATTATAAATAAAATCTTGCTAAGAGTACGATGTACATATTTTTTTTAAAGAGGGATGTAGTAATTATTTAAGAATAAATGCATATATTGTTACTTTATCTAATTTAGGTTAAAAAAATTAATCTATCTATATATTAGTGTAGTATAGTATTTATTTATTTAAATAAGGGGCCTAACTTTTTTAATACCAAAGAATAAAAGTAACAAGTTATATATCCTCATCTATAATAGTAAATGTTTATACCAAAATGTGTCAAAAGACATTTATATCCTTATGGTCCACCACTTTATTTAAAATAAGACAAAATAGGTCAAAAATACCACTTTTTGAAAAAGATCAACCCAAAAATCTCGGTCCCTATACAATATCTCTCTCTTCTCTCTTCTCTGTCGTGTCTCTACTCCTCCCTTTAACACGATAGTAAAAAACAATGATGGCTATCATGGATCCAAGCGGCACCGACTCCGATCACGATAGAGAGGCGACAGCATCGACGTCGTCGGCGGGCTCCGAGGATGAAGAACCCTTCGTTAACAAACCGTCAGTTAGTGCCCTAAGTCTCCATACAAATTTAATTTTTTTTTAAAGAATTTATGCTTCTAAAATATGTGTTTATACATGTTTTAATTAGAGTGGGGATGAATGTACATTCTTGTATGCATTAGGATAGTGTTATTTAGAAATTTGAATGTTTAAATTTGGTGTTAGAGTGGTGCACACAGTCGCGCCCACGACTGGTGTTCTTCTGCCCACGATGGAGGTGAAGAAGATACACCATCGTGAGCACGATGGTATAATCCATCGTGTGCTGTCATCTGTTGCGCTCTAGAGGCTGCACACGATGGGCTGCACACAATCGGCTTTATCGTGTACTTTCCATAGTGTGCTGTCTGCTATCGTGCCCAAGAGATTGCACACGATGGGCTCTATCGTGTGCTTCACATCGTGTGCAGTCAGAGGGCTTTCAATTTTTTTTTTGTTCTTGTTCGTTTATGCACTCGATCATTGTTTTTATGCGTTATATGTTTATATTACAGCTTGGTTGCGTATGGAAGAGACCTACATTGTGCTTTATTACACGTCAAGTAAATCTTTACGTACAAGAGGCGATATTTAAAGAGATAACTTCAACACTACGGCGTATTGGCCGCAATCCTGTAGCCGGTGAGCGAGCAATCGACACTTTGACCAGTGGGGTCGTTGGTTGTTTGATTAGAGTGAGGAGAAATGGAAGTACAAATACTGCCCTACTTCACTTGATGGCCCGACAGTTAGAGGGTGATGACATACCCACAGACGAGTCGTGGTTCCAGGTTTGTGGGAGGACCTTACGTTTTACGGCACATGATTTTGCCATGATCACTGAACTACACTTTGGCAACTCTGATTTTCATCCAGAGGACAACCATCTCATTCGGCCTGACAGTCTTTTCCACAGAATATTCAATGCCGAGAATGTTAAGGTTAGTGTACTGCGCAAGAAGTTCAAAGATCGAGAGTTTGGTAGAAACATTGAAGATTATTTGAAGGTGGCCAATATTTTGTTGATTTACTATTACTTTCTCCTATGCCGTGATGACATGATGGTCGAGAGATGGGCATGGGCATTAGTTGAGAATTTTGAGAAGTGGGATATGTTTCCTTGGGGTTCTTACAGTTATGGGGCATTGTGTTACTACATAGACAATGTCGCCACGAAGAAGGAACATGAATATAAGGACCACCACTTTTACGGTCCGATTTGGGCTTTACAGATTTGGTCGTACGAGATGAACCCAGAAACACGAACCGGCGGTCCTATTTGAACGTCAACTCCTCTGTTTCGAAATATAATGTGATTTTTAGAAGGATTTTGGGAGACCCTTTTGTCAAAAATGGAGTTACTCTTCTACTGTGATTATTTAGTGATTCTGCTTTCTTTTAGATGGTATATGATGGAGTTAAATTTAGTTGTTAAAGGACAGTTGTGTGTTTTCTGAAAATTGCACAACTTGATTAAGCTGAAAACGTAAAGATAATATTTTCAAGCTGAGTTTTTCTAAGCAAACGAGCTAAATTTTAAAACCACCACTTTCCGCACCGCTAGCTGAGTTATTAGCCCAGCTGACCTTCCTCAGGTGGATTCATAACTGAGCTCACACACTCTGTTTTAAACTTGTGAAAAAGTTTTTAAAAGTCTATCTTTGGTGTATTCACCCCCCCTCTACACCAAAGACCCAGCTCAGGGACCATCAATTGGTATCAGAGCAGTGGTTCAAAAGACCGCTATTTCTGAATCAAGAGATTTGTCTTGAAACTGTCAGTGGTCAACTGAACAGATCCTCTTTTGGAAAAACTCATATTATTTCATACTGTGCATATCTCCATGGATTCTTATCTTAACAAGAATCTTCCCACCTTCTCGGTTGATGACTATGCAATCTGAAAGTTCAGATTGAAAAGCTTTCTTTGTGCGCATCATGACATGATGTGGGATGTCATCACAGACGGACCCATTCTCATTTACAAGCAAGGAAACGAGCTTGTACCTGCTCAAGATGGTGGACAACCAACGTATCAGTTTATTCCCAAGCCAAAAAATGAATATACCTCAAAAGAGAGGAAGCAAGCTGGATTAGACAGCTTCGCAAGGAACACCATATCATCAACTGTCTCCAACGCCTTCCTCAGCAAGATCATCAACTGCAACACCGCAAAGGAGATGTAGGAAACCCTAGCCAAGCTATGCGAAGTGTCAGAGGAGATTAAAGAAAATAAATTCACAATTACCTGCCAGAAGTTTGATAACTTCAAGCAGCTTGTCAACGAGTCCATCGAAGGGATGGAGCTCAGATTCTCAAATATCGTGGTGGAGATGAACCATCAGAACTGGGAAATACACCCAGCGTGAAAAGAACCTAAAAGTCCTTTCAGCACTCACAGCTGAATGGAACATTTACAAGATGGTACACCAAAGTCGAAGTGACTTGGGTGATCTTTCAACTGAAAGATTATTCTCTCTGCTCAAAGCCAACGAATATAACTTGAAGATTACCATGAAAGAATCTTCAAGCAATCAAAATGATGGAGAGCTGACACCTGCGCCAAAGGAGATTGCTTTCAGAGCTAACTCTGAAAAATCCACCTACATACAGTCAGCTGAGTCCTCAAAGAAGGATAAGAAGGACATGAGCAAGGAAGAGCTACTTGAAGAGATTGCCATGCTGGTCAAAAACTACAACAGACTCAACACCAGTAAGGGCAAATACAAGAAGTTAGCAAGAACTTACAGAGACAAGTACGTAGCAGCTGATGAGAAGTCGGCTGATAAACGAACAGACGAAGGTTGCTTCAACTGCAAGGAACCGGGACACTACAGGATAGACTGTCCCAAGCTATTCAAGAAAGATAAAGACCAACTTAAAGCTAAGACAACTGACAGAAGGAGAGCTTACATCGCCGACGAGGAGTCGGAGTGCAACAAAATAGAGGATGACATGCCATTTTCAGATTCAGAAGAAGATGTACTGATGGCTCATGATGAACCTGAATGGGATACATGCTTCATGCGACAGACAGGCGAAATCGATGAGGATGAGGTAATGTCAAGAACTCAAAATCTATCTAACCCTCACCATCACACAAACACTCTACATAGGTTTCAGAATCAGGGCTACCTGATTGGAGTTTAGTAGAGAAAGTTATGAACGATTTCAAGGAGCTTCAAGAGATCTTTGACATCATGATGTGTGAAAATGCCGAGCTGAAGGTGGAACTGGAAAAGAAAAGGGTATCGGAAGCAGCTGATACAACACAACTCAAAGAGGAGGATGTTTCACTTAAGGACAAAATAGTGAAACAAAATCAGATAATGGAAGAATTCTACTATGAGAAGAAACAACTGTTGGAAGATCTGGAAAAGACCACAGCTAAATCAGAAAGAAAGACAGCTGAGATCTTAGTGTTGAGAAATCTGAAGAGGCGCTAACTATGAAGATGGTGACGCTAATCAAAGCTACCACAACAATGGATGAAATTATAAGTGTTCAGCGTCCAGCAGCACTCAAGACAGGATTGGGTTATACTGGAACTAAAGACGTTACAAACATCGCTTCCACAAGTGGAACAAAGGTAATGTTTGTAAAAGCAAAGGAAGATCCAATTCCAGCTGCTCAGCAATGACCATTGAGGACACAACAGGCATAAAAAAGGCCAGCTGTGAGACAACCTCAATCACAGATCAGACAACAACGTGCTTAAACTCAACAAAGACAGCAGGCTAGACAGTTCAGATACCAGCAACATCAACAGCACGTCGAGAGATATCAACCGAGATATCAAAGAAGATACCCATATTTTGATTTTTGTCATAGGTTGCAAGGGAACGACACATCATTCAGGAGTCGATGAGAACACTATGGTACTTGGACAGCGGATGTTCCAAGCACATGACCCACTTAAAGCATCTACTCCAGGAGTATATCGAGTATCCAGGCCCACAAGTAACATTTGGTGACAACTCCAAAGGTCTAACCAAAGGTTATGGCACATTTGAAACTAAAAATGTTATAATCTCTAATGTTTCATATGTACAAGGACTGCAACATAACTTGCTTTCCATTAGCCAATTCTACGACAACGGTTTTTCTGTCAAGTTTGATGCACATGGATGCACAGTGAAGCACAGGGAAACCAAACAGATACTACTAAGAGGGAAAAGAGAAGGAAATATGTACTTCGCTGACTGGAACAGCAGCCCTCCTGAGACGTGTCTTGTATCCAAAAGCAGCAATAAAGTCAGCTGGCTGTGGCACAGAAAGCTGAATCATCTCAACTTCAAGACGATCAACAAACTGGCTAGAAACCAACTTGCTAATGGAATTCCAGATCAAGTATATGACAAAAGTCATATGTGCAGCGCATGTCAACAAGTAAAACAAACGAGAATTTCATTCTCACTCAAGCCAGTACAATCAACTGATCGCGTTCTTCAACTTCTACACATGGTTCTCTTTGGTCCAGTTACTCCAACAAGCTTCAATGGCAGAAAATATACTCTGGTTGTAGTGGATGACTTCTCAAGATTCACATGGGTGTCATTCCTATACCAAAAAAGCGAAACAAGGACTAAGCTGTCAATCCTGCTGGAAAGACTCTCAACTCAGAAGGAGTGCAAGATAATGTCAATCAGATCAGATTGGGGAACAGAGTTTCTAAATGAAACTATATATGAATACTGTGAGAAGAACGGAGTTCAACATCAAACCTCAGCAGCGCGCACACCCCAGCAGAATGGTGTAGCAGAAAGGAGAAACAGAACACTCAAAGAAGCGGCTACATCGATGCTTGCCAGCTCTGCCATTTCAAAGAAGTTCTGGGCCGAGGCAATCAACACAGCTTGCTTCACTCAGAATCGCTCTCTACTCACATCAAGGCAAGGAAAGACGCCATATGAGCTATAGAATAACAGAATACCATACATTGGATATTTCAAGGTCTTCGGATCCAAATGTCATATCCTAAACAATGGAAAAACCCAGCTCAAGATGTTCGACGAGAAGACTGACTGAGGAGTATTCCTTGGTTACTCAGCTATGAGTAAAGCTTACAGAGTCTTCAACAGGAGAACTCAAACGGTCGAAGTAACTCCCCATGTTACCTTTGACGAATCATCATTCGAATACAGAGATTCTATCAAACGAAGAAATAAAGGAGAATCTTCAAGGCAAATTCAGACAAGAGCTCAAGAGAATCGAATCAGGAATCTGCCCGAACCATTAATATGGGATGATGAGCTAGAGGAGGAACCTCAAATCAATCAGGAAGTTCCACTAGCTGGAAATCAAGAGGAACCTCCAATGCCAAATCAAGGGGGAATGCCATCAGCTGGAAATCCAGACACAGCTGAATCCCCAGCTCTATCTCCAGCAGAGCTCCTACAGAAGTCATCTAAAAACTTAATCCAAGTAGAGTCTCATTCTCAAGACTTAACTCCAGAACAACTCCAAGCCAGACGAAATCTAGCCACTTCTAGCATCAATCAGCTAGAAGAAGAAATTCGGAGAAGGAGAAGATGGATCGAAGATCATCCATCATCAGCAATCATTGGAGAACCATCTGACCGAGTCAGAACCAGAAGCTCAACTGCTCAAGTTACATCGGATCATCAAGAAGCAGCTGACACAGCTCAACTCTCAGTAGAGCTAAGACTGACCATCTACGACGAAGACACAACTCTAATGGCGTATTATTGTTTCCTTCGAATTGACTCGCAAGAGAACGAGGTCAAAGTAGGGCGACAAGCTGACCCAAGTCGTATTCTCAAGAAAGGCTCAACAGGGCTAATGCCACTTGTATTATTCACACAGAAAATAAATAAACAATCCTAAACATTCTAAACCAGAGAATTTGAAATGACGAGAACTAAACTAATAAAATCAATAAAATAACAAATAAATAACAAGAAAAATAAGAAGAAAAAAAAGTGTTAGAGATTAGATTCTTCTCATCGATTTCTCACCAGACTTATTACAGATTAATTCTATTAATTTATCACGCATAATCAACTTCAACATAGGGTTAACATCAATAGCTTTCGCGTCAATCCGAAAAACCCTAAATACTAAATTATACGATCCAGATTAATTATTAGACATACGTTTCCGGTCAATGTAATATTGAGAGAACCATAATCGAGCAGTAGAATCATCCATCGATCTCATCTACTACTTAGAAATATCGAATAGTGATCAATTATTCAATATAATGAAAATCAATTCAATCAACGGGAAATTAATCATAGAACAAGCACGGATTGAAACAATTCAAATATCTAAATCCTAAACAAGAAATTAGCTAAGCATAGAATAAATCATCGAACAATAATCACAAGAATTCACCGATTAAATTACAAGAAATAAACAATGAAGTAATCCTTACAATCGAACGGTTGCAATCCGTGGATAACGATCCTCCTTGTTCTAGCTAAGCCAAAAAGAAAGAAACGAAAAAGAAAATGAAAAGAAAGAAGAAGTCTGCTGCAGATGTGCGTGAGAATGAGAGTCCCCTTCAAGAATGCCCTAGCTGCTAATATATAAAATCGCGCACGAAATGGCCGTTACAAGTTTCGGTCCAGCGCTCACTTGAAACCAGCCCCGGCTGGACCAAGAAATACGAAGACAACTCCAGCGCTCGTTTCAGTCCAGCGATGGCGGCACTCCAGCGCTCGCGGCATCCCAGCGCCGGCTGGAAAGCAGCGCCGGCTGGGACACCATCCGCGTACCATGCCTCCAGCGGCCGTTCAAGATCAGCGACGGCGGAGTTCCAGCGATGGCTGTCTTCCAGCGGCCGCTGGAATGATGCTGCTGTTCGTCGTTTGCTGCTGCCGCTGCTATTCGTCGTTTGCTGCTGCGCTGCTGTTCGTCGTTTGCTGCAGCGTTCCTCACGTGTTGCTACTGATGTGTTTTGTTCGTCTCCTCAGCGGGAGAATTAGTGAGTGCAGCTGCTGTGGTTCTTCTCCAGCTGCTCACATTAAGCGGTCAAGCTTCCAACGATGGCTGACTTTCATGTGATAGTTGTACGTTGTCCTTGTCAACGAGCTTCTTTCACAATTTGCATGATTTTTCGGTTGAAAACTCGAGAACCTGCACTTACGACATGAAAAACCAAAAAGAAACAAAATAAATCAAAATATGAGAAATATAAACGAGAAATACAATTGCACGCACGTAAACATGATAAAATAAACACATAAAAATGAAACAAAAAACGACTAAACAGTTATGTAGCTCAAGTTCCAGAGCCTCAAACCATTCTACAAGCCTTAAACATCGTACCCTGGACAAACGCCATACAGGAAGAGCTAAATGAATTTCTTAGAAATTGTGTCTGGGAATTGGTCGACAGACCTGAAGGAGTCAAAGTCATCGGACTCAAATGGATCTTCAAGAACAAGCTGGATACCCTTGGAGTCATCATCAGAAACAAAGCTCGACTCGTTGCCAAGGGTTACACACAACAAGAAGGAATTGACTTCGAAGAATCATTTGCTCGAGTAGCACGATTGGAAGCAATCAGATTATTTCTTGCTTATGCAGCACATCACAAATTCAAGGTCTATCAAATGGATGTGAAGTGTGCATTTTTAAATGGAGAAATTAAGGAAGATGTCTATGTTGAACAACCACCAGGATTTGAAGTAGAAGGAAACAAAGTCTACAAGTTAAAGAAGGCGCTTTACGGATTGAAACAAGCACCTCGAGCCTGGTATGATACTCTATCAAATTTCATTGTATCCAAAAGATTCAAGAAAGACTCAGTAGACAGAACACTCTTCACCATCAAGTTGGGAGAAGACATCATAGTTGTTCAAATATACGTAGACGACATCATCTTCGGATCAAGATCAACATTTTTATGCCAACGATGCGGAGAAATGATGTCAAAACAGTTCCAAATGTCTATGATGGGAGAAATGAGTTTCTTCCTAGGACTTCAAGTCAAGCAATCACCAGAAGGAATCTTCATAAACCAATCCAAGTACATAAAGGACTTGATCACGAAGTATGGAGTTCAATCCAGCAGTACGGTAAAGATCCCAATGAACACCAACTGGAAAATTGAACCCAAAACTGAAGGAAAATCAGTTGATTCAAGCAAGTACAGAGGGATAATAGGTTTCCTGCTGTATCTAACAGCCGGTCATCCAGACATCTCTTTCGCGGTCGGAGTGTGTGCCAGATTTCATGGACAGAAAATCAACTTCAGGAACATGTCAGTTCCTAGGAAGCAAGTTGATCTCGTGGTTTACAAAGAAGCAAACATGCATCACAACTTCCACAACAGAAGCAGAATATATGGCAGCTGGAAGCTGTTGCTCACAAATTCTCTGGCTGAAACATCAGCTGGATGACTACGAAGTGAAAACTGGACAAGTTCTAATTTTCTGTGATAGCTCAAGTGCTATCTCTATATCAGAAAATCCAGTACATCATACAAGATGCAAACATATGGACGTGCGACATCACTTCATCAGAGATCACGTGGAAAAAAAAGATGTGATTGTTGAGAAAATTCACACAGACATACAACGTGCTGATATACTCACAAAGCTGCTGGTAGAAGCAAGATTCAAGATGCTGTGTGGATTACTTGGATTACTCAACCTAGACGAAGAAGTCACACCCAGCTGAATGGAAGCAGACCCAGTCGGAATTCAGATTCAACCTCAAAGGAGAACCTAGCTGAGAAGAACCAAGCTCAACTGGACGCTAAGTTGAAGGGTCATTCAGCTAAGGGGGAAACCAACTCAAAATACAGCTGGAAAAATGCCCACTCAACACAGCTATTCATAAACGAGGTATCAGCTGACTACTATGATCAGCTGAGAGGTTTGCAACATCAATTCATAACTATTCATTCTGCTTTAGACAGACTTCAGTCAAATCATATAACGTCATATCCAATCAAATTTAATTAAAAGTCTGCAAAGATCTGAAGCATAGGAGTTTAAAGGCAGAAGTCAACATGCCTCAACCGTCCTTACGCGCGCATTAAATCGCATTTTCTGAACAAGAAACTGACATGACGTGAGAATCACTCCAGTCATAGATCTTCATATCAAACTACCAATCTTGATCGTCCATTCATCAAGAAAGTTGATATATATATGCTAGAAAAGATACGTAAATCTTCGCCTTAACCCTAAATTTTTTGATCCGGCACACCTTCTTCTTTCTTCCCTATATATATTATTTGTTCTACTAACAAAATTTGCAGAAGAAGAACATGGAATCTAGAAAGATATCTCCAGAAGCCGATCAACATGAAGAGTTCTGTCAAAGCTTCAATTTTGAGAGTTGCTTAACTCTCATGAACCACAAGAAGACAGAGTTCCAGGAGATAATGAAGCTCATCGACAGATCCGGTCTAACGCAGTGGGTGACTGCAAAGCCCAAGAATATCATTCACCAGGAAGTTGCAGAATTCTTCCTGGGAATGTCAAAGGAAAATGAACGCCTCCGTTCTAATGTTTTTCTCAAAACAAAAGAGAGAACGAGACACCTAACTCCCTAGGATACAGAGATCAACGTCAACAGGATCCTGACGAAGGAATTCAACATGAAGACATACGGAAATCTCTCCCAGAGAGATACACCAGAGAGGAAGTCCAGTCAGAACTGGACAAGATGCTGCTGAAGCCGGAGCCTTTTAGAACAAACATGTCAAAACTCTTGCTCCGCCACAAAAGGCAAAGAATAAGATGCATGAGACAAAGCAACACGCATCTATTCCCTTCCTAGCTGAGAAGAGAAAACAACGTGAGGAGACAAAACAAGCTGAAGCACCGTCTTCAAAGAGAATAATCAAGTTCAAGGTGCCCAGTCAGTTAGCCAAGAAGCCAGCTGACATTGAGAGAAAATTCGTAACTACTCTCCGAGGATCAGAAGGTCCACAAGCGGTGGTTTCTTATGGTAGAGAAGAAGTTCATGTGCCAGCATGGACATCATCATCGCCACCACCCCAACGACGTATTCCAGCTGATCAACTAAGCTTAGACCCCAATCAACCAAGCTTAAACCTCACAGCAGATGGAATACTTCAACTGCATTCTCTTCAATTTCCTTCAGCTCGACAGGGACACCAACTTCAAGATCAACTTATAAAAGTTAGAGCTCAAGCCTCTGCACCAAGCTCAAGTGGAAAGCACCATCCAGCCGATGATCACTTGCAGCTGGATGATGAAAACAGAGCTGAACCCCTTACCCCCACTTCAAAAGTGGAAGAGGAATACTTAAAGTCCCTCTAAGCACTCAGTTGGACCGCCCCAGCTGAATCAGCCAAGGAAGCTGTGTCTACAATCACAGCTGATGCTACTGCTATTGAAGAAGAGCCAGCCGATGTAATAGTTGAGCCACCAAGACTTCAGACTCCGCTAGATGAAAAATTATCAACTCTCACGCTAGCTGAAAGTCATCGATCAAAGAAATCTCTTCTACAGCACGAATATCCACAAGCTGTTCAACCTCTACAAAGATCAGAACACAGTTCAGAACTGACAGCCGCAGCACAGCCGAACTAAACATCATAACAGCTGACATCACAAAGAAGATCGCTGACGCAATTCAGGAAACTTCACAGCTCAATAAGACGATAGTTTGCCTCTCCCACCTTGTTGATTATGCCAAAAAGGGAGAAGATAATGAGACAAAGAAATGTCCTCATTAAGCAAGGAGGGAGATAATGAGACTAAGAAAAATGTCTTCATTAAGCAAAAGCAAAACTGCTGAGCTAGAGGAACCAGCTGAAGGAGAAACGGAGTCAAAATAAAGAAGTTCAATGCCGAGAATGTTAAGGTTAGTGTACTGCGCAAAAAGTTCAAAGATCGAGAGTTGGGTAGAAACATTGAAGATTATTTGAAGGTGGCCAATATTTTGTTGATTTACTATTACTTTCTCCTATGCCGTGACGATATGATTGTCGAGAGATGGGCATGGGCATTAGTTGAGAATTTTGAGAAGTGGGATATGTTTCCTTGGGGTTCGTACAGTTATGGGGCATTGTGTTACTACATAGACAATGTCGCCACGAAGAAGGAACATGAATATACGGACTACCACTTTTACGATCCGGTTTGGGCTTTACAGATTTGGTCGTACGAGATGAACCCAGAAACATGAACCGGCGGTCCTATTTGAATGTCAACTCATCTGTTTTGAAATATAATGTGATTTTTAGAAGGATTTTGGGAGACCCATTTGTCAAAAATGGCGTTACTCTTCTACTGTGATTATTTTGTGATTCTGCTTTCTTTTAGATGGTATATGATGGTGTTAAATTTAGTTGTTGAAGGATATTAATGAGACCAAACAACCTCTCTTACAAAAACTTAAATGCAGTGGTTTGAATTTTCATCAGAAATTGAATGCATATGTTGGGAAAATTATAAAGTTTTGATTTAATACCAAAACCCAACTGACTTCAACCTAGTAAATGTCGCATCAAGAAGCTGAAGACAACAGAAGATCAAGCTGAAGACAGCAGAAGATCCAGCTGTGTTAACAGTAGAAGCTCAAGACAGCAGAAGATCCAGCTGTGTTAACAGCATGAGTCAACTATCAGCTGAGTTTTCCAGCTGAGCTGAGTTCAAGACAAAGCAGGATCACGCTGAAGATTAATTGAGTTAAGTTCAAGGAAGAACATGATCAAGCTAAAGTTTAATCGAGCTAAGTTCGAGACACAGCTGATCCAATTGTACAGAACAAAGGAACGATAACTCTGAAAGCATCCGTTCAAGTCAGAGTATCAGATCCAGCTCCAAGACTCTTAAAACAGCTTGAAGACAAATCCCGGTGTCAGAAGAGAACAATCTATCTTGACCAATGAGGGATTGCCAAATCAACATCCTAGACTTCAGAACCTCGGATGTGACACGGATGAAGACAGGTGCAGAAACGTCCAACGACAGATTGTGAATTTAAGAAGAGCAGGTAAGATTCAAACGGCTAGTCTTGAATCTCTACCTATAAATACCCATCTTCAACCACAGGATCAGATACGAAAAACTCTCTACAAGCTTCAATTCTCTGAATTTATCAAGCCTTCAAAAGCTCATTAGCAGTTTTAAATAGTTCAAAGAACACTTTATCTTAAAGTGTTTCTAGTCCAAAAACTGCCCAGTTTTTCGTCTGATTCCTAGGCAAAAATCATTGTATATCCTAAGCTTAGATTTTGAACGAGTTCATCTAACTCTAAGTTCTTCATTGTAAGAACTCGTTCACAGTTGGAACCCCAAACCAAACCCCTATTTACCCAGAAATATTAGGTCAAGGTTACGCTTGCTTGAAGCGCGAAATTCAAGTGGTTGTAAGATTTTTTCAGTACCCGCAAACTGAAAGGTTAGGATTGACAGTGCTCGTAAACTGTTGGAACACAACTCATGTTCGAGTTGTGAAGTTGCTTGGTACTTGGAAATCAAGTGTTAGTGAATTACCAGTGAATTTGGTCGTGGATGTAGGAGGTATTACTCCGAACCACGTAAAATCTCGTGTTCTTTTCTTTCTCGATATTTTCAGTTATTATACTAACTCCATTGGCACATTGCATTTTATCAAATCTGCATACTCAGCTGCTCTTCAAAGACAACTGTGTGTTTCTGAAAATTGTACAACTTGATTAAGCTGAAAACGTAAAGATAATATTTTCAAGCTGAGTTTTTCTAAGCAAACGAGCTAAATTTTAAAACCACCACTTTCTGCACCGTCAGCTGAGTTATTAGCCCAGCTGACCTTCCTCAGCTGGATTCATAACTGAGCTTACGCACTCTGTTTTAAACTTGTGAAAAAGTTTTTAAAAGTCTATCTTTGGTGTATTCACCCCCCTCTACACTAAAGACCCAGCTCAGGGACCATCAGCATGAGATTTTGTTCTTATTTTCAAAGAATATTGATTTATTTTTCAGTTTATTTTGGAGAAGATGGCAGAAATTATAAAAATAAAAACTAAAATTAAATAAAGTCAATATCAACAACTTTTTAGAGGGTAGTTTAGTATTTTTAACACTTTTGGTATAAAAAACTTCTACTTTTATGGTTGTGGATATATAACATTTTAACTTTATGGTTTGGTATTAAAATATTGATTCTCAATTTAAATAAAGTGTTATATTTTAATAAATTTCTACATATCTCACATCGTTTTTCAAAAAGATTACACTCTTGAAAAATCAATATAAATAAAAATCAATTATTTTGCACATTTTATTAATTTGGCCAATCAATTAGTTGGCCAAATAAATAATTTTTATTTTAATAAAAAAATGACTTGGCAATTTATTAAGTTGCCAATATTAATTTGTTTCATTTGTGATGGTCCCGAGACGGATACCTTGGTGTAGAGGGGGGTGAATACACCAAGGTTTGAAAACTTTTCCAAGTTTAAAATTCTTTTGAGTGAGCTGGCTGTGTTCGATCCAGCTGGAAGGCAGCTTGATCGACACAACTGGCTGTGTGCGGAATGTAGTGGGTTTTGGAAAGTCCGTCTGTTACTTCAAATAAATTGCCAAGCTCTGTTTCACTTTTCTGTTAGTCAGTTTATGCAACTTGAAAATATGCTTATGAGGGGTCAGCTGAATGCATAAATAAAGTAGTAAAGAACAAAGCTATTTAACGTGGTTCGGAGAATGACTCCTACGTCCACGACCAGAAACCTCAGGTGATTCACTAAGGATACCACTGACTTTACGCGCAGTCACCAAGCGTTGCAGCTTAGTTCCTCATGCTGGATACAAGTTTACGTGTACTGTATCGAAACATAACCAGTCTGTTTACGGGCACAGCTGAAGCCTACATTCAGTTTACGGGTACTGAAAAACCTAACCTGTAGTTTACGGGTACTACAGAACCTGAACCTTAACCTAACCTTTTTCTCTATTTTAGGGTTTGGTTTTGGGGCTTCCAACTATGAACGAGTTCTTACAATGAAGAACTTTGAGTATAATGAACTCGTTCAAACTAGGCTTAAGGTAGGAAGGATTTTATGCCTAGATACTAATTGGAGGGAGCTTCAGCAACCTGAGAATGATTAAGTACTCAGGAGGATGTAGACTGCTGGATCTTAAAGCTTTTTCTGAGAGATATTGATCTTTGGTTAGACTTCTTTCTCTGTTGATCTCTCCTGTATTTTTTCTCTCTCGTCACCCTTTTTCTGATGATGAAGAAAACTCATATTTATAGGGAGAGATTAGAACTAGCTGTTGGAAAGAGCCGTTCTGAATCTCTACCTAACTTCTGACAAGTTGGTCAGTTGGTCTTATCTTCTTCCTCGTAAATCAATCCTAAGTCTGACTTCTAGGTGTCGAGTTCCTGACGGCTCAGGTCAGCTCTGACTTTATCTAAAGTTGACTTCAACTCTGCTGTGCTGGTGACTCTGAGCTGTCTTGAACTCTGCTGGGTCTTTGACGCTGAGCTGAGTCTTGGACTCTGCTGGGTCTTTTGACGCTGAGCTGAGTTGCCACATAAGCTGGGTCTTTCTTACAACTGTGTCTGAATGAACTTAATCGTCTTGAATCTGGATAACATTGCTGACCACTCGACTTGGCTTGCCCTGCTGTGTACTCAGATTGGTCAGCTGAGTCTTTCTTTTGTATGTTGTAATCTTATACAGCTCTGCTGGGCTTCTCTGTTGAGTCAGCTCTGATTACTAAGCTTATTCCCACTCAGCTGATCTTCTGCTGTCTTCAGCATCTTCACCTGTAAACTTAGAAACTCTATAAGCTCAAACAGGTGAGCTGGAAAAACACTTAGGCTTGCGCAATCATCTACTCAGTTGGGGTCAGTTGGATTTTGGTATCAAATCAAAACTCTAATAATTTTCCCAACAACTTTCCCCTTTTTGATAATGCCAATACCCCAAGTTGGAAAATTAATTAATTCCCCCCTTAACAGGAACGGGGTTTCAAAATAAATAAACATTCACAGCATATAATCATGTTCAGAGCCTGGACAAAGAGAGATTGTCTTCAGGTTGATTTTGATAAAACGAACTTTTCATTAATAAGAAGAAATTTTACTACTTTCTAATTACAAAAGTTCAAAAGAAATTCCCAGTTGACTGGGTCTTCAGCTTTGCTACTTCCTTTGTTCGTCAATTTGATGGTCAGTCTTGAGACCATATATGTTGAAGATTAATTCTTCCAAGTTCCTCCATTCATCTTGATTTTTCGACTTGGAGATTCCTCTCTCTCCAGCCCAGTAATGAACTTCTTTGATAATTTGGGCTTTGTTAGGAAGGTTCGTTCCAGCTAAGGTGGGATGCTTTAATTGCTTGACTTTTGGAGCCTTTAGCTGGATGTTATTTCTCTTGGCAGATAGAGCAATTGATCTTGCCATCATTGGATTCGTCTCACGGAGTTCGAGAAGATAATCCTAGAAAGCAGTTTCTGGATCCATGCCTTTGTATTGATTCAAGTAGTAGAATTCTTTAATGAATTCTGTTTGATGCAAAATTTGGGATAACCAATATAGATAGTGGAAATTAATAGTTGGCCACAAACTTTATTTGTAGAAATTCTGGCCAACTTTAGGTAATTTGGACCAATTTACCCTTAGAACCACTATTAACCATCCATCCATCCATTTCATTTTTCAGTTTTCAAATTTCAAATTATCTGTTTCTGCAAAATATTCTCTCTCTAAAAATCCTATTTTTCTCCATTTCTTCCGTTGCCGCCGTCGTACTTTCATTCCGCCGCCGCATCGTCGTACTTCCATCCCTTCCGCCGCACCGCCTTCGTACTTCCAGTCTAGTCCGCTGCGCCGTCTTGAACTTTCACATTCTGTCGGCCATATTCCAGATCTGTCGTCGCACCAGATTTTTCTAGATATGCCGCCGCACCAGATTCTTTCAGATCTCGGTGCCTTATTTCACAGCTTTCTCTCCGGAATCCATGGTGTCACATTCCAGATCTAATGTCCTGGATGGTGTTTGTCTTTGGTCAACCGCATCCTGGTATGCCTTGGCACACCTAGTACGAATGCAACGTATTCGTACTAGGTGTGACAAGGCATACCGCGCTTAGACTTAGCACACCTGGTACGAATGGTCTATATCCGTACCAGGTGTGCCAAGTCTAGGCGCGGTATATCTTGGCACACCTGGTACGAAAACGTATTCGTACCAGGTGTGCCAAGTCGCGATGCGCCTAGACTTGGCACACCTGGTACGAATGGTGTGTATTCGTACCAGGTGTTCCAAGTCTATGCGCGGTATGCCTTGGCATACCTGGTACGAATATGTTGTATTCGTACCAGGTGCCAAGTCGCGACATGCAGTGACGTGAAAAATGCAGGAAGAACACATATGCACTAAGAGGACAACAAGATCTGAAAAATACGACAAGAACATGACAGACTAGATCTAGAACATGACAGACTAGATCTAGAAAACTCAATTAAAACTAATACAGTAAAAATACCTCAAATAAATCACTATAGAGATGAAAGCTACGCCGGAGAAGATGACTGAAAAAAGACTATAAGAGAAATAATAAACTGTTCGAAAAAGTTTACAAATAAATCAAATCGAAAAGACGACCAAGGAAGAAGACGTGGCTGCGGCGGCAGACGGGAGGGAGTGACGGTAGAGGAAGGGAGTACAGAGAGAAAGAGACATGAGAGGAGAGAGAAAGTAGGAGTGGAGTGGGTGAAAGAGAGAGTACGGGAGAGAGAGAAAGTAAAAGTGAAAGTAGTTGTAAAGTGATATGGAGGGCATTTAAGTCACTTCAGCCTAAAGTTGGCCACAATTTATTAGAATAAAGTTGGTGGCCAACTATTAATTTCCACTAACTTAATTTGCTAGTCAACATGATTAACTCATTCTGTTTTGCATCGTTCCCAATTTTCATTGAAATCATCTGGGTTCTTCTTGTCGGCTCTTGGAATGCTTGAGTTAGCTTGGACTTGTTTCTTCTTAGCTTGCATGTAGCTCTTTCTTTTCTTCTTCTGCTTTTTCTCAGCAGGCTTGAGCGATTAAGCTTTCTTCTTAATAATCTTGTCCAGCTCCTCCATTTCTCTTCTTTGCTCATTGTGAAAGTTACACAGCCAGTGGTAGTCCTTGTATTCCTCTGGCTTATATCCACAAGCTTTGGCTAGATCGACCATTTTCTCTCTCCATGTCTCTTTGACTACTGCAGTTGGCTCTTCCTCATCCAGCTCTTTAGCAAAGTCGTCGATTTGTTTATATATATATATATATATATATATTTATGTGATGATTTAAATTAATTGACTTGCCAAATATTTTAAGTTTTGTATGATACCGTCTACCAAAGGAAGACGAATTCGGTCCTACGCAAGGTGGGATTTGTGTACACTTATTTGTAATCGTGCGCCTTCCGAAAGGTGGGCCGGTTACAAGTGTTTGAGAATGAGGCCTACTTCTCAGCACTAATTTATTATTGTAGATCTGGTACATACTCTGATAATTATATATATTGTCTGCGCAGACACTCATGTTTTAAATAAAAGAAAATATTTGAGCATGCACATGTTTGATTTTTAAAATGTATACTTGTGCTTTGCTTTGAAAGCCAAGTTCAATTTATAGCTGTAATCAGCAAGATTTCAAATTATTTTGGCATGCCTGCATGTTGTTTTCTAAAATGTGCAGGTTAGCTGGTATGAGGATGAGGGTGTGCTTGGCGGACTTTTGTTGGTTCCAGTGTATTTAAAAGAAGTCAGTCTAGAAATTATATAATTCCTTATGTTATTCCGCTGCAACACTATGAAGTGTGTTTAAATTCTGAAGTATGTTTGAAGTATGAAGTCTATTCCTATGTTCTGAAGTCTTTGACGTTGATAACGTATCTTTTGAATGATATGTTAGCCTGTCTTATTTGGTTCCCCCTGAGCTGCAGCTTTTCTCTCAATTGTTTTTTCAGCTTCATTCTTTTCTTCCCCTTTTTGGCACTATCAATAAGGGAGGCAGAGAGGTCAGCAACTGTTGCGTTGAGCTTGGTGAGAGCAACTTCAACATCAGCGATCTTGGCTGTGTTGTCAGCTGTGGTGATGTTCAGCTGAGCAGTGTTGCTACTTCCAGCTCTGAACTGAGCCTCCAGATCTTTGAAAAGGTTGAAAAGCTGGCGGATGTCAGAGCTGTTGGAGAGAGTAGACTATTTGATGGCTTTCAGCTGGCTTGAAAGATTTGCTATGTCGTCGACCAGTGGAGCTTGAAGATGATAAACGATTTCAGTGACCCTCTTTTCGAGATGATTTATGATCTCGATGGATGGTCCCTGAGCTGGGTCTTTGGTGTAGAGGGGGGGTGAATACACCAAAGATAAATTTCTGAAAACTTTTTCAAGTTTAAAACAGAGTTGGTGAGCTCAGTTATGAATCCAGCTGAGGAGAGTCAGCTGGACAAATAACTCAGCTGTCGGTGCGGAATGTGGTGGTTTGAAAACTTAGCTCGGTTGGTTAGAAAAATTCAGCTTGAAAAGATTATCTTTACGTTTTCGGCTTAGTCAAGTTGTGCAACTTTTAGAAAGACACAGCTGTCTTTGGAGAGCAGCTGTGTATGCAGTTTTAATAAAATATGCAATGAGATGATAAAGTTAGTATTAAAACTGAAGATAGCGAGAAAGAAAGAACACGAGATTTTTACGTGGTTCGGAGTAACACCTCCTACGTCTACGACCAGGTTTACTGGTAAATCACTACCACTTGGTTTCCAAGTACCAAGCAACTTCACAACTCTAACCTGAGCTGTGTTCCAACAGTTTGCGGGCACTGTCAAGCCTAACCTTTCAGTTTACGGGTACTGAAAAAACCTTACAACCACTTGAATTTCGCGCTTCAAGCAAGCGTAACCTTGACCTAACCTTTCTGGGTAAAGAGGGGTTTGGTTTGGGGTTCCAACTATGAACGAGTTCTTACAATTAAGAACTTTAGAATTAGATGAACTCGTTCAAGATCTAGGAGTAAGATATACAATAAATTCTGCCTAGGGATCAGACGAAAAACTAAGCAGTTTCTGGACTAGAAACACTTTAAGATAAAGTGTTCTTTGAACTATGTAGAACTGCTTGAGAGCTTTTGAATGCTTGAGATTTTCAGAGAATAAGCTTGTAGAGAGTTTTTCGTCACTTATCCTGAGGTTGAAGATGAGTTTATATAGGTAAAGATTCAAGACTAGCCGTTGGAGGAGCCGTTTGAATCTTACCTACTCTTCTTAAATTCGATATCTGCCGTTGGGCAATTCTGCACCTGTCTTCATTTGAGTCACATCCTAGGTTCTGAAGTCTAGGATGCTGATTCGGCAATCCCTCATTGGTCGAGACATGATGACTTCCTCTGACGCCGGGTTCTTCTGCCTTTGTAGCTGGCTTTTGAAATCAGAGCTGGATTGGGCACACTGACTTGAAGTGATGTCTTCAGAGTTAGTTCCCTTTGTTCTGTACAGCTGGACCAGCTATCTTGAACTCAGCTCGATTTATCTTCAGCTAGATCCTTCTTCGTTTTAAACTCAGCTCAGCTGGAAAACTCAGTTGATAGCTGACTTCTGCTGTAAACACAGATGGGTTGTCTGTTGTCTTCTGCTTCCGCTGTCTTCTGCTTCCTGAGCCTGTAAACCTAGAAAATCTAGAGCTCAAACAGGCGAGCTGGAAAACACTACTTAGGTTGATGCGATCATCTATTCGGTTGGAGAATCAGTTGGGTTTTGGTATTAAATCAAAACTTCATAATTTTCCCAACAATGTCCTCCTTTTTTATGATACCAAAACCTAACTAAGACAACTTATGAATCAGAGAAAATTGTGTTTTATTAATGTAAGAAATTACATCATAAAACAGGAAAAAGAAAGAAAGAGAGAGAAAAAAAATTCTTCAATTCTTCAGTCTTCAATCCCAGTTGGCTGGGTCTTTTCTTCTGCATCCGCTGCTTCTTTCTTTTAACTCGTTTCTTCTCCAGCTGGTTCAGCTGGTTCCTTTAGCTCAGCAGTTTGCCTCTTTGTCTCATTCTCTTCCCCCTTTTTGGCATGATCAATCAAGGTGGGAGAGATACACCATCATCTTATTGAGCTGTGCAATTTCCTGAATTGCGTTAGCGATCTTCCGCTGTATTATCAGCTGTTGCGATGTTTCGTTTGGCTGTGCTGTGGTTGTCAGCTCTGAGCAGCGAGGTCTGGAGTCTAGGTGGCTCAGCTGTTGCATTAGCTGGCTCTTCTTCAATAGCATTAGCCTCAGCTGTGATTGCAGACACAGCGTTCTTGGCTTGTTTCAGCTGGGACGATCCAGCTGAGTGCTTGGAGGTATGAGTTGGCACTAGAGAGGACCTCTTCTGAATAGGGCACAACTTCATTCCTTGCAATTTTGCTTCTTCAGACTTCATTAGATTGAATGAGAAAGTTTGATTCAGCACTTGAGTATTCCCCTTCCACTTCTGAAGTGGTGGGTATGGGGTTCAGCTCATGTTTTCATCATTCAACTGCAAGTCATCATCGGCTGGATGATGTTTTCCACTTGAGCTTGGTGCAGGGGCTTGAGCTCCAACTTCCATGAGTAGATCTTAAAGCTGGTGTCCCTGTTGAGCTGAAGGAAGTTGAGGAGAAGACGGTTGAAGTATTCAATCTGTCGTGAGGTTTAAGCTTAGTTGATCAGTTGGAATACATCGTTGCGGTGTTGATGATGACGATGTTCACGCAGGCGCATGAACTTCTTCTCCACTGTAAGAAACCACCGCTTGTGGGTCTTCTGCTCCTCGGAGAGTAATTACGAATTCTCTCTTAATGTCAGCTGGCTTCTCGGCTGACTGACTGAGCACCTTTGACTTGAGTCTTCTGTTTGAAGACGATGCTTCAGCTTGTTTTGTCTCTTCAAGTTGTTTCCGATTCCCAGCTGGGAAGGAAGTAGATGCATGCTGCTTTGTCTCCTGCATCTTTTTATGTGCCTCCTGTGACGGAGCAAGAGCTTTGACATGTCTGCTCTTAAAGACTCCGACTTTATCAACATCTCGTCCAGTTCTATTGACGTTGATTTTAGCATCCCAGGGAGTTGTATTTCCCGTTCTCTCTTTTATTTTAAGAGAAACAGTGGGGCGGAGGAGGTCCTTTTCCTTTGACATTCCCATGAAGATTTCTGCAATTTCCTGGTGAATGATGTTCTTGTGCTTTGCAGTCTCCCACTGCATTAGACCGGATCTGTCGATGGGCTTCACCTTCTCCTGTAACTCCGTCTTCTTGTGGTTCCTGAGAGTTAAGCAACTCTCATCTTGAAGCTTTGACAGATTCTTCATGTTTGATTGGCTTCTGGAGATATCTTTCTAGATTCCATATTTTTCTTCTGCAATTTTTGTTAGTAGAACAAATAATACCAATTGATGGAAGAAGAAAGAGTGCTGAAAGACTTTTTAGGGATTATGCAAACTTTTGCGTATCTCTTCTATCATATTTAAATCACTTTTCTTGATGAATGATCGATCAAGATTTGTAGTTTGATAAGAAGATCTACGACTGGGAGTCATTCTCGCGTCATGTCAGTTTCTTGATTAGAAAATGCGAGTTAAATGCGCGAGAGAGGACGGTTGAGGCATTTTGACTTTTGCCTCGAAACTCCCATGTTTCAGTTCTTTGCAGACTTTTAATTAAATTTGATTAGATATGACAGGATATGATTTGACTGAAAACAGATTGAGTAGGTGTAGTTAATGATGATGCAAACCTCTCAGCTGATCCTTATAGTCAGCTGATACCTCGGTCATGAATGGTTGTGATGAGTGTTCGTTTTTCCAGCTGGTTCCCCCTCAGCTGAATAATCCTTCAACTTAGGCGTCTGGCTGAGCTTGATTCTTTCTCAGCTGATACCAATGATGTTGATTCTGAATTCCAGCTGTCTGCTTCCATTTAGCTGGATCTGCTTCCATTCAGCTGGGTCTTCTTCCATTCAGCTGGGTCTGCTTCCATTCAGCTGGCTTCTTTCCATCGAAAAAAACGAGATTATCGCGAATATAACACATTCAAAAATTAGCCAAATTTTCCCGACGTAGAGGCAATCAAGAAAGCTGCATAAGTGAATATATAACCTACAGAAAAATGGGCTAATCCAACCAATCTTGCTTGCACAATAGAAAGGGCCACGGGTTTATCTCTCCATCGAATCAAATTGGCCAAAGGTGTGCGTTCATGAGCCCATGCTAAAGGCCAACATTAATCATTTGATATAGTATTCAATAGATGCGTTTATCCTTCATCCTTTCTAAAATTTCCATGGAAAGATTCCTCTACCGGCGCAGTCAACTCCATTTGTTAGAACAGCTTCCATTGAGTCTCTGCACCTATCCTTTTTTTTCGTTTTTTGAACCTTTGTTTTGAGAAAACAGGATTTGGCTCAGGATTGCCCATTTTTATTAATTCCGGGGTTTCTCTGAATTTGAAAGTTATCACTTAGTAAGTTTCCATACCAAGGCTCAATCCAATTAAGTCCGTATGCTTCCATTCAGCTGGGTCTTCTTCCATTCAGCTGGGTCTGCTTCCATTCAGCTGGGTCTGCTTACATTTAGCTGGGTGAAGCATCGTCTGGGTTGAGTAATCCAAGTAATCCGCATAGCATTTTGAATCTTGCTTCTATCAGCGGCTTTGTGAGTATATCAGCCCGCTGTATGTCTGTGTGAATTTTCTCAACAATCACATCCTTCTTTTCCACGTGATCTCTGATAAAGTGATGACGTACGTCCACATGTTTGCATCTTGTGTGATGTACTGGATTCTCTGATATAGCAATCGTACTTGAGCTATCACAGAAAATTGGAACTTGTCCAGTTTTCACTTCGTAGTCATCCAGCTGATGTTTCAGCCAGAGAATTTGTGAGCAGCAGCTTCCAGCTGCCATATATTCTGCTTCAGTTGTGGAGGTTGCGACGCACGTTTACTTCTTTGAAAACCATGAAATCAACTTGCTTCCTAGGAACTGACAAGTTCCTGAAGTTGATTTTCTGTCCAACCGATCTCCAGTGAAGTCTGAGTCTGAATATCCAATCAGCTGTAGATTGTCTTCAGCTGGATACCACAACCCAACATTCTGAGCTCCTTTGAGATATTTGAGAATGTTCTTGGTTGCTTGCATGTGTGCTTCCTTTGGGTCAACTTGAAATCTGGCACACACTCCGACTGCGAAAGAGATGTCTGGACGGCTTGCTGTTAGATACAGTAGGGAACCTATTATCCCTCTGTATTTGCTGGAATCAACTGACTTTCCTTCAGTTCCAGGTTCAATCTTCTTGTTGGTGTTCATCGGAATCTTTACAGTTCTGCTGGATTGAACTCCATACTTGGCGATCAAGTCTTTCACGTACTTGGATTGATTTATAAAAATCCCTTCTGCTGATTGCTTGACTTGAAGTCCTAGAAAGAAGCTCATTTCTCCTATCATAGACATTTGGAACTGTTCTGACATCATCTCTCCAAATCTTTGGCATAAGAATGTTGATCTTGATCAGAAGATGATGTCGTCTACATAGATTTGAACAACCAGGATGTCTTCTCCTGACTTGATGGTGAAGAGTGTTATGTCTACTGATCCCTTCTTGAATCCTTTGGATACAAGGAAGTTTGATAGAGTATCATACCAAGCTCGAGGTGCTTGCTTCAATCCATAAAGCGCCTTCTTTAGCTTGTAGACTTTATTTCCTTCTACTTCAAATCTTGGAGGTTGATCAACATAGACATCTTCTTTGATTTCTCCATTTAAGAATGCACACTTCACATCCATTTGATAGACCTTGAATTTGTGATGTGCTGCATAAGCGAGAAAGAGTCTGATTGCTTCCAATCGCGCTACTGGAGCAAATGATTCTTCGAAGTCAATTCCTTCCTGTTGTGTGTATCCGTTGGCAACTAGTCGAGCTTTGTTTCTGATGATGACTCCAAGGGTATCCAGTTTGTTCTTAAAGATCCATTTGAGTCCTATGACTTTGACTCCTTCAGGTCTTTCGACCAATTCCCAGACACAATTTCTGAGGAATTCATTCAGCTCTTCTTGCATAGCATTTGTCTAGGGCACGCTCTTTAAAGCTTCGAGAATTGATTGAGGCTCAAGAACTTGAGCTACATAACACGCCATTAGAGCTGTATCTTCATCATAGACCGTTAGTTCTAGCTCTGCTAAGAGTTGAGCCGAGTCAGCTGTTTCTTGATGATCCGATGAAGCTTGAGCAGCTGAGCTTCTGGTTTTGACTTGGTCAGATGGTTCTCCAATGATTGCTGATGATGGATGATCTTCAATCCATCTTCTTCTTTTACGAATTTCTTCTTCCAGCTGATTGATGCTAGAAGTGGCAAGATTTCGTCTGGCATGGAGTTGCTCTGGAGTTAAGTCTTGAGAAAGACTCTCTCTTTGGATAGAGTGTTGAGGTGACTTCTGTAGAGGCTCTGCTAGAGATGGAGCTGGGGATTCAGCTGTATCTGGATTTCCACCTGATGGCATTCCCCCTTGATTTGGCGTTTGGGAGTTCCTCTTGATTTCCAGCTGGTGGAGCTTCCCGATTGATTTGAAGTACCTTCTCTGGCTCATCATCCCAAATTAACGTTCGGCCAGATTCCTGATTCGATTTTCTTGAGCTCTTGTCTGAATCTGCCTTGAAGATTCTCCTTCATTTCTTCGTTTGGTAGAGTCTCTATATTCGAATGATGATTCGTCAAAGGTAACATGTGGAGTTACTTCGACCATTTGAGTTCTTCTGTTGAAGACTCTGTATGCTTTACTCACAGCAGAATAACCAAAGAATACTCTTCGGTCAGTCTTCGCGTCGAACGTCTTGAGCTGTGTTTTTCCATTGTTTAGGATATGATATTTGGATCCGAAGACCTTGAAATATCCAATGTATGGTGTTATGTTGTTCCATAGCTCATACGACATCTTTCCTTGCCTTGATGTGAGTAGGGAGCGATTCTGAGTGAAGCAAGCTGTGTTGATTGCTTCGGCCCACAACTTCTTTGGATTGGCAGAGCTGGCTAGCATTGAGGTAGCTGCTTCTTTGAGTGTTCGGTTTCTTCTCTCTACTACACCATTCTGCTGAGGTGTGCGTACTGCTGAGGTTTGATGTTGAACTCCGTTCTTCTTGCAGTATTCATAAATAGTTTCATTGAGAAACTCCGTTCCTCGATCTGATCTGATTGACATTATCTTGCACTCCTTCTGAGTTGACAATCTTTCCAGCAGGATTGATAGCTTTGTCCTTGTTTCGCTCTTCTGGTATAGGAATGACACCCATGTGAATCTTGAGAAGTCATCTACTACTACCAGAATATATTTTCTGCCATTGAAGCTTGCTGGAGTAACTGGACCAAAAAGATCCATGTGAAGGAGTTGAAGTACTCGATCAGTTGACTGAACTAGCTTGAGAGAAAATGAAATTCTTGTTTGTTTTCCTTGTTGACACGCGCTGCACATATGACTTTTGTCATATACTTGATCTGGAATTCCATTAGTGAGCTGGTTTCTAGCCAGTTTGTTGATTGTCTTGAAGTTGAGATGGTTCAGCCGTCTGTGCCACAGCCAGCTGACTTCATTGTTGCTTTTCGATACAAGACACGTCTCCGGAGGGCTGCTATTCCAGTCAGCAAAATACATGTTTCCTTCTCTTTTCCCTCTTAGTAGTATCTGCTTGGTTTCCATGTGCTTCACTGTGCATCCCTGTGCATTAAACTTGACAGAAAAACCGTTGTCGCAGAATTGGCTAATGGAAAGCAAGTTATGTTGCAGTCCTTGTACATAAGAAACATTTGGGATTATAACATTTTTAGTTTTAAATGTACCATAACCTTTGGTTAGGCCTTTGGAATTGTCACCAAATGTTACTTGTGGGCCTGGACGCTCGATATACTCCTGGAGTAGATACTTTAAGTGCGTCATGTGCTTGGAGCATCCACTGTCCAAGTACCACAGCATTCTCATCGACTCATCAATGATGTGTTGATCCCTTGCAACCTATACAAAAGATCAAAATTTAGGTACCCAGTTTTAATTGGGTCCTTGTGGGTTAGACAGAGATCCTTTAACGACCCAGATCTGCTTGATGACTCGAATTGGGTCATTTGATATGATAATCCTTCCAGTTGAGTCGATATACACATTCATTGTGTTCTTCGGTTGTTGCTGGTGGGGTCTTGATCTCAGTATCTTCCCTGTTTGATGTCTTGGTCTCTTTCGGTATCCAGCTGAGTACCCAGCTGAGACGTTCCTTTGTCTCTGCTGTCTCTTGTGATACCTCGGCTGGAATTGGTTCTCCAGCTGGTGATCATATGAGTGATATCCAGCTGGATATCTCCTCTGATATCTCGGTTGATATCTTTCGATGTGTTGTTGCTATTGCTGGTATCTGTAATGTCCAGCTTGTTGTCTTTGTTGAGGTTGAGCACGTTGCGGTTTGATTTGAGCTTGAGATTGTCTCACAGCTGACCTTTTTGATGCCTGCTGTGTCCTCGATGGAACTTGAGGATATTTCACAGCTGGTCTTCTTGATGCCTGCTGTGTCTTCAACGGTTGTTGCTGAGTTGCTGGAATTGGATATTCTTTTGCTCGTACAAACATTACCTTTGCTCCACTCGTGGAGACAATGTTTGTGGCATCCTTTGATTCATTGTATCCGAGTCCTGCTTTGAGTGCTGCTGGACGTTGTGCACTTATGATTTCATCCATTGTTGATGTGGCTTTGATGAGAGCTACTATCTTCTTAGACAATATCTCTTCGGTACTTTTCAGCTCGATAATCTCAGCTGACTTCTTTTCCGATTCAGCTGTGGCCTTTTCCAAATCTTCCATCAGCTGTTTCTTTTCAGAGTAGAAGTCCTTCATCAGCTGATCTTGTTTCACTATTTTGTCTTTTAGTGAAACGACTTCCTTTTGGAGCTGTGTTGTATCAGCTACTTCTGATACCCTTTTCCTTTCCAGTTCTACCTTTAGCTCGGCATTCTCACACATTACGACGTCAAGGATTTCTTGAAGCTCCTTGGAGTCGTTCATAACCTTCTCTACTAGACTCCAATCAGGTAGCCCTGATTCTGAAACCTGTGTAGAGTGTTCGTGTGATGGTGAGAGGTTAGATAGATTTTGAGTTCTAGACATTACCTCATCTTCATTGATGCCGTCTGTTTGTCCCATGAAGCATGTATCCCAATCAGGTTCATCATGAGCCATCAATGCTTCTTCTTCTGAGTCTGAAAATGGCATGTGATCATCCATTTTGTTGCACTCTGACTCCTCGTCTGCGATGTAGGCTCTCCTTCTGTCAGCTGCCTTAGCTTTCAGTTGGTCTTTATCTTTCTTGGATAGATTCGGACAGTCTAGCCGGTAGTGTCCTGGTTCCTTACAGTTGAAACAGCCTTCTTCTGTTCGTTTGTCAGCTGACTTCTCATCAGCTGCTGCGTACTTGTCTCTGTAAGTTCTTGCAAACTTCTTGTACTTGCCCTCGCTGGTGTTGAGTCTGTTGTAGTTTTTGACCAGCATGGCTATTTCTTCAAGTAGCTCTTTCTTGCTCATGTCCTTCTTGTCCTTCTTTGATGACTCGGCTGACTGCATGTATGAGGATTTTTCAGAGTTAGCTCTGAACGCAATCTCCTTTGGCGCAGGTGTCAGCTCTCCATCATTCTGATTTCTTGAAGATTCTTTCATGGTAATCTTTAAGTTGTATTCGTTGGCTTTGAGCAGGGAGAATAATCTTTCAGTTGAAAGATCACCCAAGTCACTTCGACTTTGGTGCACCACCTTATATGTGTTCCATTCAGCTGAGAGCGCTGAAAGGACTTTTAGATTCATTTCTCACTGGGTGTATTTCCCAGTTCTGATGGTTTCTATTTCTACCACTATATTGGAGAATCTGAGTTTCATCCCTTCGATGGACTCGTTGACAAGCTGCTTGAAGTTATCAAACTTCTGGCAGACGATTGTGAATTTATTTTCTTTAATCTCCTCAGACCCTTCGCATAGCTTGGCTAGGGTTTCCCACATCCCCTTTGCGGTTTCGCAGTTGATGATTTTGCTGAGGTAGGCGTTGGAGACTGTTGATGAGATGGTGTTCCTCGCAAAGCTGTCTAATCCAGCTTGCTTCATTTCTTCTGATGTATGCTCACTCTTTGGATTGGGAATGGGCTGATATGTTGGCTGTCCATCATCTTGAGCTGGAACAAGATCGTTTCCTTATTTGTAGATGATGATGGGTCCATCTGTGATGACGTCCCACATCATGTCATGATGCGCACAAAGAAAGCTTTTCAATCTGAACTTCCAGATTGCATAGTCGTCGACCGAGAAGGTGGGAAGATTCCTGTTAAGATAAGAATCCATAGGAATATGCACAGTTGGTAATAATATGAGTTTTTCAAAATAGGATCTGTTCAGTTGACCACTGACAGATTGTCAAGAGAAATCTCTTGATTCAGAAACAACAGTCTTTTGAACCACTGCTCTGATACCAATTGATGGTCCCTGAGCTGGGTCTTTGGTGTAGAGGGGGTGAATACATCAAAGATAAATTTCTGAAAACTTTTTCAAGTTTAAAACAGGGTTGGTGAGCTCAGTTATGAATCCAGCTGAGGAGAGTCAGCTGGACAAATAACTCAGCTGTCGGTGCGGAATGTGGTGGTTTGAAAACTTAGCTCGGTTGATTAGAAAAACTCAGCTTGAAAAGATTATCTTTATGTTTTCGGCTAAGTCAAGTTGTGCAACTTTCAGAAAAACACAGCTGTCTTTGGAGAGCAGCTGTGTATGCAGTTTTAATAAAATATGCAATGAGATGATAAAGTTAGTATTAAAACTGAAGATAACGAGAAAGAAAGAACACAAGATTTTTACGTGGTTCGGAGTAACACTTCCTACGTCCACGACCAAGTTTACTGGTAAATCACTACCACTTGGTTTCCAAGTACCAAGCAACTTCACAACTCTAACCTGAGCTGTGTTCCAACAATTTGCGGGCACTGTCAAGCCTAACCTTTCAGTTTACGGGTACTGAAAAAACCTTACAACCACTTGAATTTCGCGCTTCAAGCAAGCGTATCCTTGACATAACCTTTCTGGGTAAAGAAGGGTTTGGTTTGGGGTTCTAACTATGAACGAGTTCTTACAATTAAGAACTTTAGAGTTAGATGAACTCGTTCAAGATCTAGGAGTAAGATATACAATAAATTCTGCCTAGGGATCAGACGAAAAACTAAGCAGTTTATGGACTAGAAACACTTTAAGATAAAGTGTTCTTTGAACTATGTAGAACTGCTTGAGAGCTTTTGAATGCTTGAGATTTTCAGAGAATGAAAGCTTGTAGAGAGTTTTTCGTCACTTATCCTGAGGTTGAAGACGGGTTTATATAGGTAAAGATTCAAGACTAACCGTTGGAGGAGTCATTTGAATCTTACCTACTCTTCTTAAATTCGATATCTGTCGTTGGGCGATTCTGCACCTGTCTTCATTTGAGTCACATCCTAGGTTCTGAAGTCTAGAATGCTGATTCGGCAATCCCTCATTGGTCGAGGCATGATGACTTCCTCTGACGCTGGGATCTTCTGCCTTTAGAGCTGGCTTTTGAAATCAGAGCTGGATTGGGCACACGGACTTGAAGTGATGTCTTCAGAGTTAGTTCCCTTTGTTCTGTATAGCTGGACCAGCTGTCTTGAACTCAGCTTGATTTATCTTCAGCTGGATCCTGCTCCATTTTGAACTCAGCTCGAAAACTCGGTGATAGGCGACTTCTCTGTAAACACGCCGGGTTGTCTGTCGTCTTCGCTTCCGCCGTCTTCTCGCTTCGAACACCTGTAAACCTAGAAAATCTAGAGCTCAAACAGGCGAGCTGGAAAACACTACTTAGGTTGATGCGATCATCTATTCGGTTGGAGAATCAGTTGGGTTTTGGTATTAAATCAAAACTTCATAATTTTCCCAACATCTCGAGATCTTGAGAAATGAGAGACTGCTTGAGATTCTGGTCGGTGTCTTCATGAAGGGTGTAGATGGACTTCTGCATTTCATCGATAGTCATCCCTTGAGTATCTGCCTACATTTCAATGGATGTACACCGAAAGAGAATGTCAGCTTGATTTTTCATATTTTGCATAAGAAATACTCTTTCGACGTATTCCTGGATTTGCTTTTGAAGAGCAGGAGAGAATTCAGTGTCGGACTCCGTTTGGGTTTCGGATTCAACATGACTGGGTTTGTCTGCCTCAAACTCGACCAGTGCGCGAGTGTCATCGGTAATTGGACTTGTGGGGCTGTCGCCTCTTGTTCAGCTGCTGCATCAGCTGGTTCCTCAATGATTATTACCTCAGTTGTGTTATCTGGTGCAACTTCCTTGGTAATCTCAGCTGAGACTTCTTTGGAATTATCAGCTCCAGAATGTGTCTCGCATTCCGCTTGTGTAAGAAGCTTGTTGGCTGACTCCCAGACATCTGCTTGGTGTGGCTTGGGGTACTGCTGAGAGACTTCGATGATACCTCTAATGAGCTCATCCTGATGCAAGTATGCATCCTCCAGGCTTCCAAACCCAAAAGTGTGTTGGAGGCATGCTTCATCTGTCTTCAATTTCTCATATGAGAATGTTTCTATCAGCTGCTCATTCTGGTAACAAGTTGCCATTTTGATGGCAAGATAGAACTTGAGATCTCCAACTTTGGTGAGGGCGATAGGCAGGTGCGCCAGAATTGGATACTGAGTTAGAATACTCTTGATCCCTGCAATGCGCAAGTCCTCGTACATGGCTTCCATGAAGGCTGAGCCAGTGGAGTTGAGTGATGGAGATGCAGTAGAATCACTCTTCTCTGATTCTGTGAAGTTTTGAGGGACTGGTTCAATTGGGTTCACAGAAGGCTGTGAAGAAGCATCAGCTAACTGCGTGGGAGTTTGAGCTTTGGGTGAGGACTGTTTTTGGGGTGAGCTGGGATTAGTGGTAGTGGGTTCAGCTTGGGTATCAGCTGGTTGTGGAGGAGCTTCAGCCAGTTGAATATCTGCCTGCTCTCTTACTGGAGATGGCTCTTTGGATGGAGAGCTGGTTGGAGGAGAAGGCTGTTTGGGTGGAGAGCTATGAGGCAGTGAGGGCTGGGATGAGCTGCATTCAACAGGAATATCACCTGTTGGAGGTGGAAGAGATGTCTTACTTTTTGGAATATCCAGCTCGTCCTCTGAGCTGGATGACGATCCATCATTCAATCTCATCTAAGCCAGGATGTTTGATCCGAACTGATTGAAGGCCGACACTGGCTGCGGGGAGAGAATTACCATTGCTTGACTTGTCTGGAGTGCAAGCTTGCTTGGTGAGATTGTTGGAGTAGCTTCTGAAGATGAGCTCGCCTCAGTTGGTGGAACGACAGCTGTTTTCTTCTTCTTTTGAGCTGGTTCAATAGCTTGTTTGGGGTCAGCTGGCTTTCTTTTCCTCTGTTTCTTCTCATCTGGAACTTCTGGCTCTGTTCCTTCCAGCTACTTCTTGTCTTTGCTCACAGCAGGCTGTTTCCTCAGGAGATCATTGATTTGACTAATTCTCTGGAAGAGAATCTTTATTTCTGGTAACGGTTCTGAATCAGCCCACTTTACTGTGTGCCATTTCACAGCTTTCTCTATCAAGAAAGAAATCTTGGAGCATAGATACAGGGGCTCTGAGCTTGAATATGTCGTCCTGGTGGAGTCGTACTTGATCTTCTCTGACTCCTTGACCAGTCGGTTAAGTAGAAAATCAAACCAGTTGACCTTTGTGTCTTTGATCATGGCGATCATTGGTTTGAGCTTTGGAATACTGATCTCTCCTTGAGATCCAGCTATTTCAAGTATACACTTTTGTGTAATATCCAGCAGCAGCTTGTACTTCGGCTTGAGTAGGAGCTTTGACATGCTCGCTCTGAACGACTTTGGAAAAATTAGTATATCTTGACTGAGAAATTCATCCACTTCCTTACGACTGTAATCGTCTGGGATGTATTCTCCTTCACTGGGCAAATTGAACACTTTTCGCAGCATTCTGTTGAGCTTGATATTGACGGTTGCTGAATCAAATTTTCCGTCTGTGCCTTTGACGATCATATCAAATGAAGATGAATAGAACCCGTCTTCGTCAATGATGTTGAGGTAGACGAGGGCAGGATCTCTCTTCAGCATAAGTTTGGGCATAGAGGTTGCCCATAGCAAGAGACAGGAGTCTGCAACTGGATCCACCATCTCTTTGAGTTCTGAAACATGGAGGTTGGAAGTGGACAGAACATTCTCAAATGATAGCTTTGTCATTAGAGCTTCAAACTGGTTCATCCATGCGGTTGATTTCTTGGGAGCCATTTCTGCAATCTATTGATTTTGATCATGCGAAGAACTTGCAGAAAATAGATAGAGGAATGAAGGTTTGAAATTGGCAGAGATAAAGATGAAAGATGAAATAATCTGCGTATCTTTTCCATATATATCAACTGCCATAATAGATTAACGGTTGAGATTAGAGCAACTGATATTCAGATCAACGGCTAGGAGTAAAGCGCTCATCACGTCTGATGACGTGCGTACAGCGAGTTCATTACAATCGCGCGTGAGGCAGTTCAAACGCTTGAGCTTCTGCATCGATCCTGCCGTGCTACAGGACTCTGCATACTTTACATTTAATGTGATGGTAAAGGAAACTTATCACGTAATTTAACTAAGGAATATATGTTCGCTTAAATTAAGAATTCAAAAGAATTGGACTTAAATAGCATATTCCTCAGAGTAATAAATGCACGAGATGCAAACCGGTCAGCTTGGATATAGTATCCAGCTAATACCATGGCGGTCTTTTTCCTTTGCTTGACTGAGTGTTCTCCTCAGCTGAGCATCTGGTGGTTATCTTGTTTATCCTTCAGCTGAGTTCCCTTGAGCTCTGCGACTGATGTCCAGCTGAGTTTGTTCCCCCTCAGCTGGATTAATTTTCTTTATCCAGATTGAGCAGTTCAAGTAATCCACATCATCTTGATTTAGATTTCAGCATGTTGTGCTTCTGTGTGAATTTTCCCAACAATGGTGTCCTTCAAATGTTGAAAAATCTCTTGGGTGCTTTTCATGTCGTCAGCTGGGTTAGAGAATCAGCTTGATTGCTCCACTGGATCAGGTTTCCCTTCAGCTGGTGAATCCAGCTGAGTCTATCTTGGTGAGTGCATCCTGCTGGGTATTCTTCTTGATTTTGCTGACTCTTTCCAGCTATGTAGAGTTCCTCTTGATTTGATAGTATGTGGCTTTTTCTTCAGCTGCATCCTACTTTCTTTGAGCGGATTTTCTCAACATTGGCTCATTTCTTTGATGAGGTCTCCGTTTGTATAGAAGGTAGACAGCTGTCCCAAATCCAACTGATTCATTTGCTGCTTCTTGATTCTTTTCTTGAGACCAATGTACTCAGCAGTGTAACTGTCTGATTTTTAGTTTTGTATCCAGCTGTCTTTATTTCACAGCTGGTCCCAGCCAGCTAGCTGGCCAAATAAATAATTTTTATTTTAATAAAAAAATGACTTCGTAATTTATTAAGTTGCCAATATTAATTTGTTTAATTTGGTCCCGAGACAGATACCTTGGTGTAGAGGGGGGTGAATACACCAATGTTTGAAAACTTTTCCAAGTTTAAAATTCTTTTGAGTGAGCTGGCTGTGTTCGATCCAGCTGGAAGGCAGCTTGATCGACACAGTTGGCTGTGTGCGGAATGTGGTGGGTTTTGGAAAGTCTGTCTGTTACTTCAAATAAATTGCAAAGCTCTGTTTCTCTTTTCTGTTAGTCAGTTTATGCAACTTGAAAATATGCTTATGAGGGGTCAGTTGGATGCATAAATAAAGTAGTAAAGAACAAAGATATTTAACGTGGTTCGGAGAATGACTCTTACGTCCACGACCAGAAACCTCTGGTAATCCACTAAGGATACCACTGACTTTACGCGCAGTCAGCAAGCGTTGCAGCTTAGTTCCTCAAGCTAGATACAAGTTTGCGCGTACTGTATCGAAACGTAACCAGTCTGTTTACGGGCACAGCTGAAGCCTACATTCAGTTTACGGGTACTGAAGAACCTAACCTGTAGTTTACGGGTACTACAGAACCTGAACCTTAACCTAACATTTTTCTGTGTTTGAGGGTTTGGTTTTGGGGTTTCCAACTATAAACGAGTTCTTACAATGAAGAACTTTGAGTATAATAAACTCGTTCAAACTAGGCTTAAGATAGGAAGGATTTTATGCATAGATACTAATGAGAGAGAGCTTCAGCAGCCTGAGAATGATTAAGTACTCAGGAGGATGTATACTGCTGGATCTTGAAGCTTTTCAGAGAGATATTGATCTTTGGTTAGACTTCTTTCTCTGTTGATCTCTCCTGTATTTTTTCTCTCTCGGCACTCTTTTTCTGATGATGAAGAAGAATCATATTTATAGGGAGAGATTAGAACTAGCTGTTGGAAAGAGCCGTTCTGAATCTCTACCTAACTTTTGACAAGTTGGTCTTATTTTCTTCCTTGATTTCCTCGTAAAGCAATCCTAAGTCTGACTTCTAGGTGCTGAGGTGTCGAGTTCCTGACGGCTCAGGTCAGCTCTGACTTTATCTCAAGTTGACTTCGACTTTGCTGTGCTGGTGACTCTGAGCTGTCTTGAACTCTGTTGGGTCTTTGACGCTGAGCTGAGTCTTGGACTCTGCTGGGTCTTTTGACGCTGAGCTGAGTTGCCACATAAGCTGGGTCTTTCCTACAACTGTGTCTGAATGAACTTGATCGTCTTGAATCTGGATAACGTTGCTGACCACTCGACTTGGCTTGCCCTGCTATGTACTCAGCTTGGTTAGTTGAGTCTTTCTTTTGTATGCTGTAATCTTATACAGCTCTGCTGGGCTTCTCTGTTGAGTCAGCTCTGATTACTCAGTTGATTCTCACTCAGCTGATCTTCTGCTGTCTTCAACATCTTCACCTGTAAACTTAGAAACTCTATAAGCTCAAACAGGTGAGCTGGAAAAACACTTTGGGCTTGCGCAATCATCTACTCAGTTGGGGTCAGTTGGATTTTGGTATAAAATCAAAACTCTAATAATTTTCCCAACAATTTGACAAACTATAAAGTTGGTGTAAATATAAAAAAATATAGAAGAAAATTTTTGCCAAGATTTTTAAAACTATATGATTAAAAAAAATAATATTTGGCCAATTATTAAGTTGCAACTATATTATATATATATATATATATATATATTTATAAAGCATTACATATTCGAATTCTATTATTTGGTATTTAATATTTAACATTCTTTTTTCGGCGGCAAATTATATTATTAAAATAAAATATATTAATAAGATTTGTTGGAAAAATTATAAAGTTTCGATTTGATACCAAAACCCAACTGATTCTCCAACCGAATAGATGATCGCGTCAACCTAAATAGTGTTTTCCAGCTCGCCTGTTTGAGCTTTAGATTTTCTAAGTTTACAGGTTAAGGAAGCAGAAGACAGCAGTCGACCCAGCTGTGTCTACAGCAGGAGTCAGCTAGCGAAAGACAGCAGGCATCAACCTTCAGCTGAGTCCTCCAGCAGAGCATGATCAAGCTGAAGAGAATTCGAGCTGAGTTCAAAACACAGCCGGTCCAGCTGTACAGAACAAAGGGAACTAACTCTGAAGACTTCACTTCAAGTCAGTCCAGCTCTGAATTCAAAAGCCAGCTCCAAAGGCAGAAGATCCCGGCGTCAGAGGAAGTCAACATGCCTCGACCAATGAGGGATTGCCAAATTAGCATCCTAGACTTCAGGACCTAGGATGTGACACAAATGAAGACAGGTGCAGATTCGCCCAACGGCAGATCTTGAATTTAAGAAGAGTTGGTAAGATTCAAACGGCTCCTCTAACGGCTAGTTTTGAATCACTACCTATATAAACCCGTCTTCAATCTCAGGATCAAATACGAAAAACTCTCTACAAGCTTTATTCTCTGAAATCATCAATCTTTCAAAAGCTCTCAAGCAGTTCTACATAGTTCAAAGAACACTTTATCTTAAAGAGTTTCTAGTTCAGAAACTGCTTAGTTTTTCGTCTGTTCCCTAGGCCAAACTTTTTGTATATCTTAAGCCTAGATTTCGAACGAGTTCATCATACTCTAAAGTTCTTAATTGTAAGAACTCGTTCACAGTTGGAACCCCAAACCAAACCCCTCTTACCCAGAAAGGTTAGGTCAAGGTTACGCTTGCTTGAAGCGGGAAATTCAAGTGTGTAAGGTTTTTTCAGTACCCGTAAACTGAAAGGTTAGGCTTGACAGTGCCCGCAAACTATTGGAACACAGCTCGGGTTAGAGTTGTGAAGTTGCTTGGTACTTGGAAACCAAGTGGTAGTGGATTACCAGTGAACCTGGTCGTGGACATAGGAGGTGTTACTCCGAACCACGTAAAAACTCGCGTGCTCTTTACTTTCTCTTTATATTCAGTTTTGTACTAACTCTTTCATATCATTGCATATTTGTTCAAAACTGCATACGCAGCTGCTCTCCAAAGACAGCTGTGTCTCTCTGAAAGTTGCACAACTTGACTAAGCTGAAAACATAAAGTTAATCTTTTCAAACTGAGTTTTTCTAAGTAACCGAGCTAAGTTTTCAAACCACCACTTTCCGCACCGCCAGCTGAGTTATTTACCCAGCTGACCCTCCCCAAATTTGGATCGATAACTGAGCTCACCAACTCTGTGATTTAACTTGAAAAAGTTTCTAAAAATCTATTTGGTGTATTCACCCCCCCTCTACACCAAATACCTAGCTCAGGGACCATCAATTGGTATCAGAGCAGTGGTTCAACAGACCACCGTTTCTGTATCAAAAGATCTCTCTTGACAATCTGTCAGTGGTTATCTGAACAGATCCTCTTTGTGAAAAACTCATATTATTACATACTGCATATTTCTATGGATTCTTATCTTAACAGGAATCTTCACACCTTCTCGGTAGACGATTATGCAATATAGAAGTTCAGACTGAAGTGCTTTCTCTGTACGCATCACGATATGATGTGGGATGTCATCACAGACGGACCCATCATCATCTACAAATCAGAGAACGAGCTTGTCCCAACTCAAGATGGCGAACAACCAAGATATCAGCTCATTCCCAAGCCCAAGAATGAGCACACCTCAGAAGAAAGGAAGCAAGCTGGACTAGACAGCTTCGCGAGGAACACCATATCTTCAACGGTCTCCAATGCCTACCTCAGCAAAATCATCAACTGCGAAACCGCAAAGGAGATGTGGGAAACCCTAGCAAAGCTATGCGAAGGGTCAAATGAGATAAATGAGAATAAATTCATGATTGCATGCCAGAAGTTTGATAACTTCAAGCAGCTGGTCAACGAGTCCATCGAAGGGATGGAACTCAGATTTTCCAATATTGTGGTAGAAATAGAAACCATCAGAACTGGGAAATACACCCAGCGAGAAAAGAATCTAAAAGTTCTTTCAGCGCTCACAGCTGAATGGAACACCTATAAGGTGGTACACCAAAGTCGAAGTGACTTAGGTGATCTTTCAACTGAAAGATTATACTCCCTGCTCAAAGCCAACGAGTACAACTTGAAGATTACAATGAAAGAATCTTCAAACAATCAGAATAATGGAGAGCTGACACCTGCAACAAAGGAGATTGCGTTCAGAGCCAACTCTGACAAATCCGCATACATGCAGTCAGCTGAGTCATCGAAGAAGGATAAGAAGGACATGAGCAAGGAAGAGCTACTTGAAGAAATAGCCATGCTGGTCAAAAACTACAATAGACTCAACACCAGCAAGGGCAAATACAAGAAGTTCGCAAGAACTTACAGAGACAAGTACGCAGCAGCTGATGAGAAGTCAGCTGATAAACGAACAGAAGAAGGTTGCTTCAACTGCAAGGAACCAGGACACTACCGGCTAGATTGTCCAAAGCTGTCCAAGAAAGACAAAGACCAACTGAAAGCTAAGGCAGCTGACAGAAGGAGAGCTTATATCGCCGATGAAGAATCAGAGTGCAACAAAATGGATGACATACCATTTTCAGACTCGGAAGAAGAAGCCCTGATGGCCCATGATGAACCTGATTGGGATACATGCTTCATGGGACAAACAGACGGCATCGATGAAGATGAGGTAATGTCTCGAACTCAAAATCTATCTAACATCTCACCATCACACGAACACTCTATACAGGTCTCAGAATCTTGACTACCTGATTGGAGTCTAGTAGAGAAAGTAATGAACGATTCCAAGGAGCTTCAAGAGATCCTTGACGTCATTATGTGTGAGAATGCCGAGCTGAAGGCGGAACTGGAAAAGACAAAGGTATCAGACGCAGCTGATACAACACAGCTCCAACAGGAAGTTGTTTCACTAAAAGACAAAATAGTGAAACAAGATCAGCTGATGAAGGAATTCTACTATGAGAAGAAACAGCTGATGGAAGATGTGGAAAAGGTCACAGCTGAATCGGAAAAGAAGTCAGCTGAGATCATTGAGCTGAAAAGCACCGAAGAGGTACTATCTCAGAAGATAGTAGCTCTCATCAAAGCCACGTCAACAATGGATGAGATCATTAGTGCTCAGCGTCCAGCAGCACTCAAAGCGAGACTGGGATACAACGAATCAAAGGATGCCTCAAACATTGCCTCCACAAGTGGAACAAAGGTAATGTTTGTACGTGCAAACGAACCTCCAATCCCAGCAGCTCAGCATCAACAGTTGAGGACACAGCAGACGTCAGGAAGACCAGCTGTGAAACATCCTCAAGCTCCGTCGAAGACACAGCAGGCATCAAGAAGGTCAGCTGTGCGACAACCTCAAGCCCAACTTAGACAGCAACGTGCTCAACCTCAACGAAGACAACAGGCTGGATTTCACAGATACCAGCAACAGCAACAGCACGTGGAACGATATCAACCGAGATATCAGAGATACCCAGCTGGATACCACTCATATGAGTACCAGCTGGATAATCATTTCCAGCCAAAACAGCACATAAGACAGCAGAGACAAAGGAACGTCTCAGCTAGGCACACAGCTGGAAACCAAAAGAAATCAAGACATCAAAACGGGAAGACACTGAGATCAAGACCCCGCCAGCAACAACCGAAGAACACAAAGAATGTGTATATCGACTCAGCTGGGAGAATTATCAGATCAAATGACCCAATTCGAGTCATCAAGCAGATCTGGGTCATCAAAGGATCTCTGTCTAACCCACAAGGACCCAATTAAAACTGGGTACCTGAATTTTAATTTTTTGTTTAGGTTGCAAGGAATCGACGCATCTCTGAGGAGTCGATGAGAACGCTATGGTACTTGGACAGTGGATGTTCCAAGCACATGACGCACCTAAAGCATCTACTCCAGGAGTATATCGAGTGTACAGGTCCACAAGTAACATTTGGTGACAACTCCAAAGGCCTAACCAAAGGTTATGGTACATTTAAAACTAGAAATGTTATAATCCCAAATGTTTCTTATGTACAAGGATTGCAACATAACTTGCTTTCCATTAGCCAATTCTGCGACAACGGTTTTTCTGTCAAGTTTGATGCACAGGGATGCACAGTGAAGCACAGAGAAACCAAGCAAATACTCCTAAGAGGGAAAAGAGAAGGAAATATGTACTTTGCTGACTGGAATAGCAGCCCTCCGGAGACTTGTCTTGTATCGAAAAGCAGCAATGAAGTCGGTAATTTGTGGCACGAACGGGCAATTTGAATCATCTCAACTTCAAGACAATCAACAAACTGGCTAGGAACCAGCTCGCTAATGGAATTCCAGATCAAGTATATGACAAAAGTCATATGTGCAGCGCGTGTCAACAAGGAAAGCAGACAAGAATTTCATTCTCTCTCAAGCCAGTTCAGTCAACTGGTCGAGTACTTCAACTCCTTCACATGGATCTTTTTGATCCAGTTACTCTAGCAAGCTTCAATGGCAGAAAATATACTCTGGTCGTAGTGGATGATTTCTCAAGATTCACATGGGTATCATTCTTGTAATAGAAGAGCGAAACCAGGACTAAGCTGCCTATTCTGCTGGAAAGATTATCAACACAAAAGGAGTGCAAGATAATGTCAATAAGATCAGATCGTGGAACGGAGTTTCTGAATGAAACTATTTATGATTACTGCGAGAAGAACGGAGTTCAACACCAAACATCTGCAGTACGCACACCTCAACAGAATAGTGTAGCAGAAAGAAGAAACAGAACTCTCAAGGAAGCAGCTACCTCAATGCTAGCTAGCTCTGCCATTCCAAAGAAGTTCTGGGCTGAAGCAATCAACATAGCTTGCTTCACTCAGAATCGCTCTCTACTCACATCAAGGCAAGGAAAGACACCGTATGAGCTATGGAACAACAGAATACCATACATAGGGTATTTCAAGGTATTCGGATCCAAATGTCACATCCTCAACAATGGGAAGACACAGCTCAAGACGTTCGACGTGAAGACAGACCGAGGAGTATTCCTTGGTTACTCCGCTGTGAGTAAATGTTGGGAAAATTAATAGAGTTTTGATTGGATACCAAAACCCAGCTGACCCCAACCGAGTAGATGATCGCACAAGCCTAAGCGTTTTTCAGCTCACCTATTTGAGCTTATAGAGTTTCTTAGTTTACAGGTAGATTCGCTGAAGACAGTTGAAGACAGCAGAAGACACAGCTAAGCAGACAGCTTAAAGAACTCAGCAGAGCAGACTCAGCAGAGCAAGACCAAGCAGAGTCAAAGATCCTGCAGTATCAAGACCCAGCTCAGTGACGGAAACCCAGCTTAGTGTCAAAGACCCAGCTCAGTGTAAAAGACCCAGCTTTGTGTCAATGACACAGCTCAGGTCTAAAACACAGCTCAGGTTGAAGACACAGCTCAGGTTGATGATACAGCACAGGTCTAAGACAGCTCAGAATCAAGACACAGCAGAGTCCAAGACGCTGAAGATACAGCAGAAACGCTTAGCAGCTCGAAGACGAAGATCTTCTCAACATCAAGATCCCGATGTCAGAAGATCTTATCTGACGCAGTCAGATCAGAGAAGAACTAGCTTCTGCAGATGCAGACCTACTTCGTAGGTAAAGGCCAGAAGTCAACAAGAGTAGGTAAGATTCAAACGGCTCTCTTCCAACGGCTAGTTTGAATCTCCACCTATATATATACCTCCTCACCATTGAAGAGAAGAGGCTGGTGAGGCTGGCAAGACGACTGAAGAAATAGAAGAAAACAGAAAAATGAACAACGATCTACAAAGCCAAATCTTTCAAGAACACCCAGCCAGTCAGCTGTGTTCTTAGTTGTTCACATATTCAGTCATAGGCAGAATAGATCAGAATATATATCTTAAGCCTAGTTTGAACGAGTTCATCAAACTCCTTGTTCTTCATTGTAAGAACTCGTTCATAGTTGGAAAACCATACCCAAACCCAAACCCAGAAAGGTTAGGTAAAGGTACGCTTGCTCGAAGCGTGATATTCGAGTGGTTAGGTTCTTCAGTACCCGGAAACTAAAGGTGTAGGCTTGACAGTGCCCACAAACTGTTGGAACGCAGCTCGGGTTAGAGTTGTGAAGTTGCTTGGTACTTGGAAACCAAGTGGTAGTGAATTACCAGTGAATCTGGTCGTGGATGTAGGAGGGGTTACTCCGAACCACGTTAAATTGCTCTGTTATTTATCGCTTTGTTTATGCATGCTACTAACTCTCATAAGCATACATTTCAATCTGCATAAACTGACTAACTGAAAAGTGAAACAGAGCTTTGCAATATATTTGAAGCAACAGACGGACTTTCTAAATCCACCACATTCCGCACACACACACACAGCCAGCTGTGTCGATCAAGATGGATCGAACACAGCCAGCTCTCTGAAAAGAGTTTTAACTTGGAAAAGTTTTTAAACCTTGGTGTATTCACCCCTCCTCTACACCAAGGTATCCGTCTTGGGACCAACAATTGGTATCAGAGCAGTGGTTCAAAAGATCACTGTATCTGTCAAGTCAGCATTTCATTGCTGATAGTGGTCACCTGAACAGATCCTTCAAAGCTTCATTTTTTTTAAAAATCATTATATTGTATCCTATCGTGGAATCTTCCTTGTGCAGGAAACATCCGACATTCTATGTCGATGATTATCAGATCTGGAAGTTCCAACTCAACAGCTTTCTGAGTGCTCTTCACGACATAATGTGGGATGTTATCTTTAACGGACCCATCATCATAAACTCAGAAAGTCAAGCAGAAGACTGAATGGTCAGGAGCTTGAAGATGGCCTAAGCTGTATCAGATCAAAGAATGGCTCCAGCCAATGCTTACACAGCTGGAACCTGACCATCGAGGAGCAAAGAAGATGAAGAAATCCAGCTAGCTGACTGCGACCAGCTGTGAAATAAAGACAGCAGGATGCATAACGGAAGATGCAGCCAATCACACAGCTGAGCACATTGGTCTCAAGGAAAGAATAAAGAAGCAGCAGATGAATCAGCTGGATTTGGAACAGCTGACTACCTGCTATACAATCAGAGACCTCTTCAAAGAAATGAGCCGATGGTGAGAAGATCCGTTCATTAGAAGGAAGTAGGATGCAGCTGAAGAAAAAGCCACCTACTATCAAATCGAGGGGGAACTCTACATAGCTGAAAAGAATCAGCAAAATCAAGTAGAAGACCCAGCAGGATGCATCACCAAGATAGACTCAGCTGGAGTCACCAACTGAGGGGGAACAAACCCAGATAGATCCCAAAAGCTCAGATCAGAAGGATTATCCAGCTAAAAGGAAATAAAGCTCAGCTGGACAACAATCGAAGAGCTAAAGGGAACTCAGCTGAAGAAGCTTCAAGCTAATCACCAAGATACTCAGCTGAGGAGAACCTTCAATCTAGCAGAAGAGAATACAGCAGTGGTATCAGCTGAATACAATGATCAGCTGACGGGTTTGCAGATTTTGTTTATTATATTTCCTGTTGTAATACAATGTAAAGATAAAATTATTTGAATTTATTTCAAACATCCAAACATTCCTTAAATGGATTATTCTGCAAGCTATACATCCCATCGTATTTAATAAAAAGCATCCAGAATACTGTAGCTCAAGAGAACTGAGTCAGAAGTCAGAACGTTTCGACTTCCTCACGCGCGCGTTACATTCACTCAATATTCACACGTCATAGAACGTGTTGCGCAAATCTCTCTCAGCCGCAGATCTTCAAAACAATTGCCAAGATCTCAACCATTAATCAAAATGGGCAATTGATATATTCATCAAATTTTTGCAAATCTTCGCCATATTTACTATCGCTCATACTTATCTGAAATTTATATCTCAGATTCTTGATTATCTTTTTGCTAATACGCTCCCCGAGTATCTTCGTCTCTCTAACCTCTTTCTACAGAAGAAAATCATGGCACCAAAGAAGACTACACCAGGAGCAAGCCAGACTGAGAACCTGATGTCAGAACTTCATTTTGAGAGTTGTCTGACTCTCAAGAACTACCAGAACGAGGAGTTCCAGGAAGTTTTGGATCTCATCGAAAATGCCGGACTTTTGCAGTGGGCGACTGCAAAACCGAAGAACATCATCCGCCGGGAAGTGGCAGAGTTCTTCTTAGAGATATCTAACCGAGATGATCGACTCATTTCCAACGTCTCTCTACAAATCAAGGAGAAGACTGGACATACAACTCCGTAGGACGTTGACATCAACATCAACCAGATGGTGAACAAGTTGTTCTGCCTGAAGACTCTTGAGGACCGCTCCCCAGATAATTACACCAGAGAAGAAATCCAGATCGAACTGGATAAGATGCTGTTCAAACCAGAACCGTACAGGGCGAGCATGTCCAAGCTCCTGCTCAAGCCCAAGTACAGATTACTTCTGGATGTCACCCAGAAATGCATCCTCGGTATCGCTGGATCTCAAGGAGAGATCAGCATACCCAAACTAAAACCAATGATAGCCATCCTCAGAAATAACCCTGTGGATTGGTTCTCATACTTCATGGGAAAATTGGAAAAAGAATCTAAAAAGATTCATTTTGAATATGACAGCTTCACCCGGTACAACTGTAAAGAGACAATCTATCTATGCACCAAAGTAGCGTGCATAATAGAAAGTTACTATACTGGAAGGCAAATCAAGTGGCATAACGCAGAAGAATTTTCTGTGTCCAGAATACTCTTTGAGAAGCCAAGTCAGCTCACTGACTTGTTGAAGAAAGCAGCCCCTGAAGGGAAGAAGAGGGCGCTAGAGGCAAAGCATCAGACTGCCTCCCCCTCTCAAGCAAGAAAAAGGAAGCAATCAGAGGAGACACAGCCAGCTGGATCTCCACCTGCCAAGAATAAGCTGAAATTCAAGGCAGCCATCAAACCAGCTAAGGAGGCAGCAGAGAAACCAGTTGTTGAGACAGCTGGATCGGAATCCACTCCCACAGCCTCCCATGTCCAAAAGAAGAAAACTGAGTGGAGACCAGTTACTGAGGAGACAGCTCAGGGATCCTCCTCCAACTCAGACAATGGAAGGGAGTTTGTGAGAACATCACGAGAAGCTGAAGAATCACAAATGGTGGTCTCTGACCCAAATCCAGAGGATGCTATTCCCCTCCGCCAAATTCTTCAAGCATTCTCACACCCCACTCCAGCTGACTACAAATCAGCTGGAATTTCTCTTCAACAATCTCCTCTTCCATCCCATCCTCAGGTACACTTCTCAGATTCCCCTTTCAATTCTTCAGTACCTGAAACCTCCTTGCTTCCACACACCCAAGTTTCAGCACCCAGCTCTCCTCCCAAAGAACCATCACCTTTAAGAGAGCTGACAGACATTCGATTGGGCCGAAGCGTCTTCACGACGGTGACTCCCAAGCTGAACTATCTTCTCTTCCCAGCTTACCTAAAAAGCCCCGTCCAGCTGATGTTCCTTCGCAGCTGGATGATGAAAACCAAGCTGAACCTTCAAGTCCCACTACTTCTGAGGAAGTTGAAATCCTCAGTCCCAGAGCCGTTGCACGTGCTACCACCATCATGAGGTTCGATGACCTCAGGCTTCAAGAAGTAAAGAGCGCACTGCAACAATACCCGTCTCTTGTTTTACTCCCCGCCGCATTAGTCGCCGTAAGCGACTTCAAATTTTACCTCGCTACCAAGATGACTACTTGGTACGTAAATGAGGAACTTGTGGAGCTCTACTCCTTTAACAAGCTCAAAGCCGAAGAAGCTGCTCTACAGGAGATCTTCGGATTTGGAAGTCTTCAGAATGCCTTCTTGCATCAAGACGAGCTAATCCAAACTCTCATCCAGAAGACTAAGCAAGATGAAGTATCACAATCTTAGGAGGTAATCGCAAGAGCCAACTCCTACCTCCACACTCTCAGCTGGATTGTTCCAGTTGAGATTGCCAAGGAAGCTGTACATGCAGACACAGCTGAGGCAATGGTGACAGAAAACGAGCCAACTTCTGCAACAGTTGATCCCGCAGAAGCCATACCACCTAGTCCAATTGCCAATGACACTCGCTCACTGGTCGAGATCGAGACAGTCAAACCCAGCCAAGTCGAATCCAGGACCCAAACGGATTCCAATGCCGTGCTTTCTGATGCAATAAATGATGAGATAGCCAAACAAGTTGAGGAAATCCTATTCCAGGATAGACTCAAATCAGATATTGACACCCTTCTGCACATCACAGCTGTAGAATGGCAAGTCCATTGTCATGGACAGTCCATTGATGAAGTTTACTTTTTTGCCCAGAACCTACAAAGTAGCTCCAGTGAAGATCTCAAGCAATCTCTCGTATCTCATCAAATTGATCAGTCAAAACATCTAGAGAAGAGAGTCCCTGAGATCATCTCAAACCTCCAAGCTCCACTGGAAAGAAGCGTCAACGACTTATCCAGCCAGCTGCAAGCTCTACAACAACAAACCCTCTCCGACAGGACTGACGTTCAAAAGCTGTTCAATCTCTACAAAGAGCTGGACACTCAGTTCAAAGTTGGAAGTATCAACACAGCACAACTCAACCTTGTCACAGCAGACAACATAGCCAAGATTGCTGATGTTGACAAAGCCATGGCCCAGCTAAATGAGACAATTGTCAACCTATCCTTCACCCTTGTTGATAATGCCAAAAAGGGGAAAGATAAGGGGAAAGGAAATGACAAGAGAAAAACATCAAGGGCAGGCAAAGGGAAAGCTGTAGCTGAAGATGAAATCCAAGTGCTGCAGTCAGACATTGATGAAGTTGTTGCTGAGCTGGAAGAAGAAGAAACAGCTGGACGAAAAGGAAAATGGAGCAGAATGATCATCCCTCTTACCAAAGCTAGCGGAGCCACGCCAGAACAGTTCAACGATACTCAATGGCTCTGCAACTTTGTGACTCAACAAAAGCAAGAGATGAAAAGCCTTCAAGGACAGCAGAAGAAGAAAGAAAGTCTGCTCAATGCCGAAGAAAAGAAGCAGAAGAAGAAAAGAGCAAAAATCAGAGCATCAAAGAAAAAGACTTAGAAGCCAATGAACTGGAGGAGAGTAGATGAATGGATCCCAGAAGAGCTAAACGACGACTGGGAACATACAAAATTCGAGTTCATTGAAGAATACTATTATCTGGGAGCTTACCCAAATACGCTCCCAGATGTTGCTTTCATGATGCATCTCAATGAGCTTTTTCATCAAGACAGGATGACGGTAAAAGCATTCTTCAACGCTGCAAATACCGCGAAGATCCAGCTCACTGCTCCCCAGCTGTATCATATCCAGCCTCCACTAATACCTGGAACCGATTTCCCTGACAAATCGCAAGTAATCACAGAAGTAAACAAATGGGCAATCAGGAGAAAAATTTCCAAAGTAAGTAATGAAGAAGAATATAGGAAGCTGGAACGGATGATCTTCAACCGGTACAGGTTAAGAACGGATGAGCAGCTTGAAGAAGAAAGACTGAAGAATCAGCAGCAGAGGAAACAGAGGAAGAAAAACCTGTTTTCTTGTTAAGGGGGAAGTAAATTGTTTTTCTCAGTTAGGTTTTGGCATCATCAAAAAGGGGGAAATTGTTGGGAAAATTAATAGAGTTTTGATTGGATACCAAAACCCAGCTGACCCCAACCGAGTAGATGATCGCACAAGCCTAAACGTTTTTCAGCTCACCTGTTTGAGCTTATAGAGTTTCTTAGTTTACAGGTAGATTCGCTGAAGACGGCGAAGACACGGCTAAGCAGACTGCTTAAAGAACTCAGCAGAGCAGACTCAGCAGAGCAAGACCAAGCAGAGTCAAAGATCCTGCAGTATCAAGACCCAGCTCAGTGACGGAAACCCAGCTTAGTGTCAAAGACCCAGCTCAGTGTAAAAGACCCAGCTTTATGTCAATGACACAGCTCAGGTCTAAAACACAGCTCAGGTCAGTGACACAGCTCAGGTTGAAGACACAGCTCAGGTTGATGATACAGCACAGGTCTAAGACAGCTCAGAATCAAGACACAGCAGAGACCAAGACGCTGAAGATACAGCAGAAATGCTTAGCAGCTCGAAGACGAAGACCTTCTCAACATCAAGATCCCGATGTCAGAAGATCTTATCTGACGCAGTCAGATCAGAGAAGAACTAGCTTCTGCAGATGCAGACCTACTTCGTAGGTAAAGGCCAAAAGTCAACAAGAGTAGGTAAGATTCAAACGGCTCTCTTCCAACGGCTAGTTTGAATCTCCACCTATATATATACCTCCTCACCATTGAAGAGAAGAGGCTGGTGAGACTGGCAAGACGACTGAAGAAATAGAAGAAAACAGAAAAATAAACAACGATCTACAAAGCCAAATCTTTCAAGAACACCCAGCCAGTCAGCTGTGTTCTTAGTTGTTCACATATTCAGTCATAGGCAGAATAGATCAGAATATATATCTTAAGCCTAGTTTGAACGAGTTCATCAAACTCCTTGTTCTTCATTGTAAGAACTCGTTCATAGTTGGAAAACCATACCCAAACCCAAACCCAAACCCAAAAAGGTTAGGTAAAGGTACGCTTGCTCGAAGCGTGTAATTCGAGTGGTTAGGTTCTTCAGTACCCGGAAACTGAAGGTGTAGGCTTGACAGTGCCCGCAAACTGTTGGAACACAGCTCGGGTTAGAGTTGTGAAGTTGCTTGGTACTTGGAAACCAAGTGGTAGTGAATTACCAGTGAATTTGGTCGTGGATGTAGGAGGGGTTACTCCGAACCACGTTAAATTGCTCTGTTATTTATCGCTTTGTTTATGCATGCTACTAACTCTCATAAGCATACATTTTAATGACTAACTGAAAAGTGAAACAGAGCTTTGCAATATATTTGAAGCAACAGACGGACTTTCCAAATCCACCACATTCCGCACACACACACACAGCCAGCTGTGTCGATCAAGCTGGATCGAACACAGCCAGCTCTCTGAAAAGAGTTTTAACTTGGAAAAGTTTTTAAACCTTGGTGTATTCACCCTCCCCCTCTACACCAAGGTATCCGTCTTGGGACCAACAATTGGTATCAGAGCAGTGGTTCAAAATATCACTGTATCTGTCAAGTCAGCATTTCATTGCTGATAGTGGTCACCTGAACAGATCCTTCAAAGCTTCATTTTTTTTTAAAATCATTATATTGCATCCTATCGTGGAATCTTCCTTGTGCAGGAAACATCCGACATTCTATGTCGATGATTATCAGATCTGGAAGTTCCAACTCAACAGCTTTCTGAGTGCTCTTCACGACATAATGTGGGATGTTATCTTTAACGGACCCATCATCATAAACTCAGAAAGTCAAGCAGAAGACTGAATGGTCAGGAGCTTGAAGATGGCCTAAGCTGTATCAGATCAAAGAATGGCTCCAGCCAATGCTTACACAGCTGGAACCTGACCATCGAGGAGCAAAGAAGATGAAGAAATCCAGCTAGTCGATCGCGACCACCGTGAAATAAAGACAGCAGGATGCATAACGGAAGATGCAGCCAGTCACACAGCTGAGCACATTGGTCTCAAGGAAAGAATAAAGAAGCGACGGATGAATCACTTGGATTTGGAACAATTCGACTACCTGCTATACAATCAGAGACCTCTTCAAAGAAATGAGCCGATGGTGAGAAGATCCGTTCATTAGAAGGAAGTAGGATGCAGCTGAAGAAAAAGCCACCTACTATCAAATCGAGGGGGAACTCTACATAGCTGAAAAGAATCAGCAAAATCAAGTAGAAGACCCAGTAGGATGCATCACCAAGATAGACTCAGCTGGAGTCACCAACTGAAGGGGAACAAACCCAGATAGATCCCAAAAGCTCAGATCAGAAGGATTATCCAGCTAAAAGGAAATAAAGCTCAGCTGGACAACAATCGAAGAGCTAAAGGGAACTCAGCTGAAGAAGCTTCAAGCTAATCACCAAGATACTCAGCTGAGAAGAACCTTCAATCTAGCAGAAGAGAATACAGCAGTGGTATCAGCTGACTACAATGATCAGCTGACGGGTTTGCAGATTTTGTTTATTATATTTCCTATTGTAATACAATGTAAAGATAAAATTATTTGAATTTATTTCAAACATCCAAACATTCCTTAAATGGATTATTCTGCAAGCTATATATCCCATCGTATTTAATAAAAAGCATCCAGAATACTGTAGCTCAAGAGAACTGAGTCAGAAGTCAGAACGTTTCGACTTCCTCACGTGCGCGTGACATTCACTCAATATTCACACATCATAGAACGTGTTGCGCAAATCTCTCTCAGCCGCAGATCTTCAAAACAATTGCCAAGATCTCAACCATTAATCAAAATGGGCAATTGATATATTCATCAAATTTTTGCAAATCTTCGCCATATTTACTATCGCTCATACTTATCTGAAATGTATATCTCAGATTCTTGATTATCTTTTTGCTAATACGCTCCCCGAGTATCTTCGTCTCTCTAACCTCTTTCTACAGAAGAAAATCATGGCACCAAAGAAGACTACACCAGGAGCAAGCCAGACTGAGAACCTGATGTCAAAACTTCATTTTGAGAGTTGTCTGACTCTCAAGAACTACCAGAACGAGGAGTTCCAGGAAGTTTTGGATCTCATCGAAAATGCCGGACTTTTGCAGTGGGCGACTGCAAAACCGAAGAACATCATCCGCCGGGAAGTGGCAGAGTTCTTCTTAGAGATATCTAACCGAGATGATCGACTCCGTTCCAACGTCTCTCTACAAATCAAGGAGAAGACTGGACATACAACTCCGTGGGACGTTGACATCAACATCAACCGGATGGTGAACAAGTTGTTCTGCCTGAAGACTCTTGGGGACCGCTCCCCAGATAATTACACCAGAGAAGAAATCCAGATCGAACTGGATAAGATACTGTTCAAACCAGAACCGTACAGGACGAGCATGTCCAAGCTCCTGCTCAAGCCCAAGTACAGATTACTTCTGGATGTCACCCAGAAATGCATCCTCGGTATCGCTGGATCTCAAGGAGAGATCAGCATTCCCAAACTAAAACCAATGATAGCCATCCTCAGAAATGACCCTGTGGATTGGTTCTCCTACTTCATGGGAAAATTGGAAAAGGAATAAAAAAAGATTCATTTTGAAGATGACAGCTTCACCCGGTACAACTGTAAAGAGACAATCTATCTATGCACCAAAGTAGCGTGCATATAAGAAAGTTACTCTACTGGAAGGCAAATCAAGTGGCATAACGCAGAAGAATTTTCTGTGTCCAGAATACTCTTTGAGAAGCCAAGTCAGCTCACTGACTTGTTGAAGAAAGCAGCCCCTGAAGGGAAGAAGAGGGCGCTAGAGGCAAAGCATCAGACTGCCTCCCCCTCTCAAGCAAGAAAAAGGAAGCAATCAGAGGAGACACAGCCAGCTGGATCTCCACCTGCCAAGAATAAGCTGAAATTCAAGGCAGCCATCAAACCAGCTAAGGAGGCAGCAGAGAAACCAGTTGTTGAGACAGCTGGATCGGAATCCACTCCCACAGCCTCCCCTATCCAAAAGAAGAAAACTGAGTGGAGACCAGTTACTGAGGAGACAGCTCAGGGATCCTCCTCCAACTCAGACAATGGAAGGGAGTTTGTGAGAACATCACGAGAAGCTGAAGAATCACAAATGGTGGTCTCTGACCCAGATCCAGAGGATGCTATTCCCCTCCGCCAAATTCTTCAAGCATTCTCACACCCCACTCCAGCTGACTACAAATCAGCTGGAATTTCTCTTCAACAATCTCCTCTTCCATCCCATCCTCAGATACACTTCTCAGATTCCCCTTTCAATTCTTCAGTACCTGAAACCTCCTTGCTTCCACACACCCAAGTTTCAGCACCCAGCTCTCCTCCCAAAGAACCATCACCTTTAAGAGAGCTGACAGACATTCAGTTGGCTGAAGCGTCTTCATAGCCAGCTAACTCCCAAGCTGAACTATCTTCTCTTCCCAGCTCACCTAAAAAGCCCCGTCCAGCTGATGTTCCTTCGCAGCTGGATGATGAAAACCAAGCTGAACCTTCAAGTCCCACTACTTCTGAGGAAGTTGAATCCTCAGTCCCAGAGCTGTTGCACGTGCTGCCACCATCATGAGGTTCAATGACCTCGGGCTTCAAGAAGTAAAGAGCGCACTGCAACAATACCCGTCTCTTGTTTCACTCCCCGCCGCATTAGTCACCGTAAGCGACTTCAAATTTTACCTCGCTACCAAGATAACTACTTGGTACGTAAATGAGGAACTTGTGGAGCTCTACTCCTTTAACAAGCTCAAAGCCGAAGAAGCTGCTCTATAGGAGATCTTCGGATTTGGAAGTCTTCAGGATGCCTTCTTGCATCAAGACGAGCTAATCCAAACTCTCATCCAGAAGACTAAGCAAGATGAAGTATCACCATCTGAGGAGGTAATCGCAAGAGCCAACTCCTACCTCCACACTCTCAGCTGGATTGTTCCAGTTGAGACTGCCAAGGAAGCTGTACATGCAGACACAGCTGAGGCAATGGTGACTGAAAACGAGCCAACTTCTGCAACAGTTGAGCCCGCAGAAGCCGCACCACCTAGTCCAATTGCCAATGACACTCGCTCACTGGTCGAGATCGAGGCAGTCAAACCCAGCCAAGTCGAATCCGGGACCCAAACGGATTCCAATGCCGTGCTTTCTGTTGCAATAAATGAGGAGATAGCCAAACAAGTTGAGGAAATCCTATTCCAGGATAGACTCAAATCAGATATTGACACCCTTCTGCGCATCACAGCTATAGAATGGCAAGTCCATTGTCATGGACAGTCCATTGATGAAGTTTACTTTTTTGCCCAGAACCTACAAAGTAGCTCCAGTGAAGATCTCAAGCAATCTCTCGTATCTCATCAAATTGATCAGTCAAAACATCTAGAGAAGAGAGTCCCTGAGATCATCTCAAACCTCCAAGCTCCACTGGAAAGAAGCGTCAACGACTTATCCAGCCAGCTGCAAGCTCTACAACAACAAACCCTCTCCGACAGGACTGACGTTCAAAAGCTGTTCAATCTCTACAAAGAGCTCGACACTCAGTTCAAAGTTGGAAGTATCAACACAGCACAACTCAACCTTGTCACAGCAGACAACACAGCCATGATTGCTGATGTTGACAAAGCCATGGCCCAGCTAAATGAGACAATTGTCAACCTATCCTCCACCCTTGTTGATAATACCAAAAAAGGGGAAGATAAGGGGGAAGGAAATGACAAGAGAAAAACATCAAGGGCAGGCAAAGGAAAAGCTGTAGCTGAAGATGAAATCCAAGTGCTGCAGTCTGACATTGATAAAGTTGTTGCTGAGCTGGAAGAAGAAGAACCAGCTGGACGAAAAGGAAAATGGAGCAGAATGATCATCCCTTTTGCCAAAGCTAGCGGAGCCACGCCAGAAAAGTTCAACGATACTCAATGGCTCTGCAACTTTGTGACTCAACAAAAGCAAGAGATGAAAAGCCTTCAAGAACAGCAGAAGAAGAAAGAAAGTCTGCTCAATGCCGAAGAAAAGAAGCAGAAGAAGAAAAGAGCAAAAATCAGAGCATCAAAGAAAAAGACTCAGAAGCCAATGAACTGGAGGAGAGTAGATGAATGGATCCCAGAAGAGCTAAACGACGACTGGGAACATACAAAATTCGAGTTCATTGAAGAATACTATTATCTGGGAGCTTACCCAAATACGCCCCCAGATGTTGCTTTCATGATGCATCTCAATGAGCTTTTTCATCAAGACAGGATGACGGCAAAAGCATTCTTCAATGCTGCAAATACTGCGAAGATCCAGCTCACTGCTCCCCAGCTGTATCATATCCAGCCTCCACTAATACCTGGAACCGATTTCCCTGACAAATCGCAAGTAATCGCAGAAGTAAACAAATGGGCAATCAGGAGAAAAATTTCCAAAGTAAGTAATGAAGAAGAATATAGGAAGCTAGAACGGATGATCTTCAACCGGTACAGGTTAAGAACGGATGAGCAGCTTGAAGAAGAAAGACTGAAGAATCAGCAGCAGAGGAAGCAGAGGAAGAAAAACCCGTTTTCTTGTTAAGGGGGAAGTAAATTGTTTTTCTCAGTTAGGTTTTGGCATCATCAAAAAGGGGGAAATTGTTGGGAAAATTAATAGAGTTTTGATTGGATACCAAAACCCAGCTGACCCCAACCGAGTAGATGATCGCACAAGCCTAAGCGTTTTTCAGCTCACCTGTTTGAGCTTATAGAGTTTCTTAGTTTACAGGTAGATTCGCTGAAGACAGCAGAAGACACAGCTAAGCAGACAGCTTAAAGAACTCAGCAGAGCAGACTCAGCAGAGCAAGACCAAGCAGAGTCAAAGATCCTGCAGTATCAAGACCCAGCTCAGTGACGGAAACCCAGCTTAGTGTCAAAGACCCAGCTCAGTGTAAAAGACCCAGCTTTGTGTCAATGACACAGCTCAGGTCTAAAACACAGCTCAGGTCAGTGACACAGCTCAGGTTGAAGACACAGCTCGGGTTGATGATACAGCACAGGTGTAAGACAGCTCAGAATCAAGACACAGCAGAGTCCAAGATGCTGAAGATACAGCAGAAACGCTTAGCAGCTCGAAGACGAAGACCTTCTCAACATCAAGATCCCGATGTCAGAAGATCTTATCTGACGCAGTCAGATCAGAGAAGAACTAGCTTCTGCAGATGCAGACCTACTTCGTAGGTAAAGGCCAGAAGTCAACAAGAGTAGGTAAGATTCAAACGGCTCTCTTCCAACGGCTAGTTTGAATCTCCACCTATATATATACCTCCTCACCATTGAAGAGAAGAGGCTGGTGAGGCTGGCAAGACGACTGAAGAAATAGAAGAAAACAGAAAAATGAACAACGATCTACAAAGCCAAATCTTTCAAGAACACCCAGCCAGTCAGCTGTGTTCTTAGTTGTTCACATATTCAGTCATAGGCAGAATAGATCAGAATATATATCTTAAGCCTAGTTTGAACGAGTTCATCAAACTCCTTGTTCTTCATTGTAAGAACTCGTTCATAGTTGGAAAACCATACCCAAACCCAAACCCAGAAAGGTTAGGTAAAGGTATGCTTGCTCGAAGCGTGTAATTCGAGTGGTTAGGTTCTTCGCATGCCGGGCGAAGGTGTAGGCTTGACAGTGCCCGCAAACTGTTGGAACACAGCTCGGGTTAGAGTTGTGAAGTTGCTTGGTACTTGGAAACCAAGTGGTAGTGAATTACCAGTGAATCTGGTTGTGGATGTAGGAGGGGTTACTCCGAACCACGTTAATTTGCTCTGTTATTTATCGCTTTGTTTATGCATGCTACTAACTCTCATAAGCATACATTTTAATCTGCATAAACTGACTAACTGAAAAGTGAAACAGAGCTTTGCAATATATTTGAAGCAATAGACGGACTTTCCAAATCCACCACATTCCGCACACACACACACAGCCAGCTGTGTCGATCAAGCTGGATCGAACACAGCCAGCTCTCTGAAAAGAGTTTTAACTTGGAAAAGTTTTTAAACCTTGGTGTATTCACCCCCCCTCTACACCAAGGTATCTGTCTTGGGACCAACAGTAAACCATACAGAGTCTTCAATAGAATAACTCAAATAGTCGAAGTAACTCCACATGTTACCTTTGACGAATCCTCCTTCGAATATAGAGAGTCTATCAAACGAAGAAATGAAGGAGAATCTTCAAGACTGATTCAGACAAGAGCTCAAGAAAATAGAATCAGGAATCTGGCCGAACCATTAATTTGGGACGATGAGCCGGAGGAGGAACTTCAATTCAACCAAGAAGCTCCACCAGCTGGAAATCGAGAAGAACCCTCAACGTCAAATCAAGGGGGAACATCATCAGCTGTAAATCCAGACACAGCTGAATCCCCAGCTCCATCTCCAGCTGAGCCTCTACAGAAGTCTCCTCAAAATCTAAATCAAAGAGAACCAATCTCTCAAAACTTAACTCCTGAGCAACTCCAAGTCAGACGAAATTTAGCCACGTCAAGCATCAATCAATTGGAAGAAGAAATTCGTAAGAGGAGAAGATGGATTGAAGATCATCCATCATCAGCAATCATTGGAGAACCATCTGACCAAGTCAAAACCAGAAGCTCAGCTGCTCAAGCTTCATCGGATCATCAAGAAGCAGCTGACACAGCTCAACTCTCAGTAGAGCTAGAACTGACGGTCTATGATGAAGACACAGCTCTAATGGCGTGTTACGTAGCTCAAGTGCCAGAGCCTCAATCAATTCTCGAAGCTTTGAAGAGCGTGCCTTGGACTAACGCCATGCAAGAAGAGCTGAACGAATTCCTCAGAAATTGTGTCTGGGAATTGGTCGACAGACCTCAAGAAGTAAAAGTCATAGGACTCAAATGGATATTCAAGAACAAATTGGATACCCTGGGAGTCGTCATCAGAAACAAAGCTCGACTGGTTGCCAAGGGCTACACTCAGCAGGAAGGAATTGACTTCGAAGAATCATTTGCTCCAGTAGCACGATTGGAAGCAATCAGACTCTTTCTCGCCTATGCAGCACATCACAAATTCAAGGTCTATCAAATGGATGTAAAGTGTGCATTCTTAAATGGAGAAATCAAAGAAGATGTCTACGTTGAACAACCTCCAGGATTTGAAGTAGAAGGAAATAAAGTCTACAAGCTAAAGAAGGCTCTTTATGGATTGAAGCAAGCACCTCGAGCTTGGTATGACACTCTGTCATATTTTCTTGTATCCAAAGGATTCAAGAAGGGCTCAGTAGACAGAACTCTATTCACCATCAAGTCAGGAGAAGATATCCTGGTTGTTCAAATCTATGTAGACGACATCATCTTTGGATCAAGATCAAGCTTCTTATGCCAAAGATTTGGAGAGATGATGTCAGAGAAGTTCCAAATGTCCATGTGGGAGAAATGAGTTTCTTCCTAGGACTTCAAGTCAAGCAATCATCAGAAGGGATTTTCATAAATCAATCCAAATACGTGAAAGACTTGATCGCCAAGTATGGAGTTCAATCCAAAGAATCGTAAAGATTCCAATGAACACCAACTGGAAGATTGAACCAGGAACTGAAGGGAAGTCAGTTGATTCCAGCAAATACAGAGGGATAATAGGATCCCTGTTGTATCTAACAGCAAGTCGTCCAGACATCTCTTTCGCAGTCGGAGTGTGTGCCAGATTTCAAGTTGATCCAAAGGAAGCACTCATGCAAGCAGCCAAGAACATTCTCAAATATCTCAAAGGAATTCAGAATGTTGGGCTGTGGTACCCAGCTGAAGACAATCTACAAACGATCGGATACTCGGACTCGGACTTCGGAGATCGGTTGGACGGAAAATCAACTTCGTGAACTTGTCAGCTTCTTAGGAAGTAAGTTGATTTCATGGTTTTCAAAGAAGCAAACGTGCGTGCAACTTCCACGACGTAAGCGTAATATATGGCCGCCGGAAGCCGCCGCTCACAAATTCTTCCGTCGAAACATCAGCTGGATGACTATGAAGTGAAAACTGGAATGGTTCCAATTTTCTGTGATAGCTCAAGTGCGATTGCCATTTCAGAGAATCCAGTACTTCACACAAGATGCAAGCATGTAGACGTACGACATCATTTCATCAGAGATCACGTAGAAAAGAGGGATGTGATTGTTGAGAAAATTCACACAGACATACAGCGGGCTGATATTCTCACAAAACCGTTGATAGAAGCAAGATTCAAAATGCTGTGCGGATTACTTGGACTACTCAACCTAGACGATGCTTCACCCAGCTGAATGGAAGCAGACCCAGCTGAATGGAAGCAGACCCAGCTGAATGCAAGCAGACAACTGTAATTCAGAATCAACGTCACTGATATCAGCTGAGAAAGAATCCAGCTAAACCAGATGCTGAAAGTGAAGGATTATTCAGCTGAGGGGGAACCAGCTGGAACCACGATCACCCAGCACACCCACTCAACCGAGGTATCAGCTGACTACAATGATCAGCTGAGAGGTTTGCAACAACATTAACTACACCTACTCAATCTGTTTTAAGTCAACTCATATCTTGTCAAATCTAATCAAATTTAATTAAAAGTCTGCATGGAATTGAATCATCGGAGTTTCGAGGCAAAAGTCAAAATGCCTCAACCGTCCTGTCTCGCGCATTAACTCGCATCTTCTAATCAAGAAACTGACAAAATGCGAGAATCACTCCTAGTCGTAGATCTTCTTATCAATAGATAAATCTTGATCGTCCATTCATCAAGAAAGCTCTTTAAATATGATAGAAGATATACGTAAAGCATTGCATCAACCCTAAAAAGTTTTTCGGCATTCTTTCTTATTTCCATCAATTGGTATTATTTGTTTCTACTAACAAAAGTTGCAGAAGAAGAACATGGAATCCAGAAAGATATCTCCCGAAGCCGATCAAACTTGAAGAATCTGTCAAAGCTTCAAGATAAGAGTTGCTTAACTCTCAGGAACCTCAAAGAAGACGGAAGTCCAGAAGAAGGTGAAGCCCATCGACAGATCCAGGCCAACGCAATGAGAGACTGCAAAGCTCAAGAACGTCATTCACCAAGAAGGTGCAGAAAACTTCCTGGGAATGTCAAAGAAAAAAGACCTCCTCAGCCCCATTGTTTCTCTCAACATAAAAGAGAGAACGGGACATACAACTCCCTGGGATGCAAAAATCAACGTCAACAGACCTGGACCAGATGTTGATAAAGCCGGAGTCTTCAAGAGCAGTCATGTCAAAGATCTTGCTCCACCACAGGAGGCACAGAAAAAGATGCAGGAGACAAAGCAGCATGCATCTATCTCCGTCCCAGCTGGGAATCGGAGACAACTTGAGGAGACAAAACATGCTGAAGCACCATCTTCAAACAGAAGACTCAAGTCAAAGGTGCTCAGTCAGTCAGCCGAGAAGCCAGCTGACATTATGAGAGAATTCGTAATTACTCTTCGAGGAGCAGAAGGCCCACAAGCGGTCGTTTCTTACGGTGGAGGAGAAGTTCATGCGCCTGCGTGAACATCATCGTCATCAACACCGCAACGGAGTATTCCAGCTGATCAACCAAGCTTAAACCCCAAGACAGATGGAATACTTCAACCGTCTTCTCCTCAGTTTCCTTCAGCTCCACAGGGACACCAGCTTCAAGATCTTCCAATGAAAGATGCTCAAGTCCCTGCACCAAGCTCAAATGAGAAACATCACCCAGCCAATGATCACCTGCAGCTGGATGATGATGATATGAGCTGAACCCAAGTCCCTCAAGTGCTGAATCAGACTTTCTCATTCAATCTAAGAAGTCTGAAGAAGCAAAATTTGCAAGGAATGAAGTTGTGCCCGACTCAGAAGATGCTATCTCCCGTGCCAACTCATCCCTCCAAGCACTCAGCTGGATCGCCCCAGCTGAATCAGGCCAAGGACGCTGTGTCTGCAATCACAGCTGAGGCTAATGCTACTGAAGAAGAGCCAGCTAATACAACAGCTGAGCCACCTAGACTCCAAACCTCGCTGCTCAGAGCTGAAAACCACAGTTTCGCCAAACTAAAACATCGCAACAGCCGATGGTGTATCTCTCCCATCCTGTTTGATCATGCCAAAAAAGGGAGAAGTAAGGGAAAAGAGACAAGTCAAAGAAGAGGCAAACTGTTGAGCTAGAGGAACCAGCTGAATCAGAATCAGCTGGAGAAGAGACGAGTCAAAAGAAAGAAGCAACGGATGCAGAAGAGAAGACCCAGCCAACTGGGATTGAAGACTGAAGATTTGAAGATTTTTTTCTTTCTTTCTTTTTCCTGTTATAATGTACATTCTTACATTAATAAAACACAAGTTTTTCTGCGTCATAAGTTGTCTCAGTTAGGTTTTGGCATCATCAAAAAGGGGGAAATTGTTGGGAAAATTATAAGGTTTCGATTTGATACCAAAACCCAACTGATTCTCCAACCGAATAGATGATCGCGTCAACCTAAATAGTGTTTTCCAGCTCGCCTGTTTGAGCTTTAGATTTTCTAAGTTTACAAGTTAAGGAAGCGCAAGACAGCAGTCGACCCAGCTGTGTCTACAGCAGGAGTCAGCTAGCGGAAGACAGCAGTCGACCCAGCTGTGTCTACAGCAGGAGTCAGCTAGCGAAAGACAGCAGGCGTCAACCTTCAGTTGAGTCCTCCAGCAGAGCATGATCAAGCTGAAGAGAATTCGAGCTGAGTTCAAAACACAGCCGGTTCAGCTGTACAGAACAAAGGAAACTAACTATGAAGACTTCACTTCAAGTCAGTCCAGCTCTGAATTCAAAAGCCAGCTCCAAAGGCAGAAGATCCCGGCGTCCGAGAAAGTCAACATGCTTCGACCAATGAGGGATTGCCAAATCAGCATCCTAGACTTCAGGACCTAGGATGTGACACAAATGAAGACAGGTGCAGATTCGCCCAACGGCAGATCTTGAATTTAAGAAGAGTAGGTAAGATTCAAACGGCTCCTCCAATGGCTAGTCTTGAATCTCTACCTATATAAACCCGTCTTCAATCTCAGGATCAGATACGAAAAACTCTCTACAAGCTTTCATTCTCTGAAATCATCAATCTTTCAAAAGCTCTCAAACAGTTCTACATAGTTCAAAGAACACTTTATCTTAAAGTGTTTCTAGTTCAGAAACTGCTTAGTTTTTCGTCTGTTCCCTAGTCCAAACTCTTTGTATATCTTAAGCCTAGATTTCGAACGAGTTCATCATACTCTAAAGTTCTTAATTGTAAGAACTCGTTCACAGTTAGAACCCCAAACCAAACCCCTCTTACCCAGAAAGGTTAGGTCAAGGTTACGCTTGCTTGAAGCGGGAAATTCAAGTGTGTAAGGTTTTTTCGCACCGTAAACCGAAAGGTTAGGCTCGACAAAGGCCCGCAACCGTTGGAACACAGCTCGGGTTAGAGTTGTGAAGTTGCTTGGTACTTGGAAACCAAGTGGTAGTGGATTACCAGTGAACCTGGTCGTGGACGTAGGAGGTGTTACTCCGAACCACGTAAAAACTCGCGTGCTCTTTACTTTCTCTTTATATTCAGTTTTGTACTAACTCTTTCATATCATTGCATATTTGTTCAAAACTGCATACGCAGCTGCTCTCCAAAGACAGCTGTGTCTCTCTGAAAGTTGCACAACTTGACTAAGCTGAAAACATAAAGTTAATCTTTTCAAACTGAGTTTTTCTAAGTAACCGAGCTAAGTTTTCAAACCACCACTTTCCGCACCGCCAGCTGAGTTATTTACCCAGCTGACCCTCCCCAGCTGGATCGATAACTGAGCTCACCAACTCTGTGATTTAACTTGAAAAAGTTTCTAAAAATCTATTTGGTGTATTCACCCCCCCTCTACACCAAATACCTAGCTCAGGGACCATCAAGGTTATTTTTTTTATTTTATTGTACTTTCTTTAACAAATATTTTTATTTTTATTATTATTTTGCAATATATAAGCATGAACATTAAAAATAATTTAATATTATTTCAGAGTGATAATATTTCGATAATTGATCAAAAAGAGTGTTTCTTTGATTATATTTCACTTTCTTTAGTTGCAAGAAATCAAACTATTTTTTTTCATTATATACGATGATAATTATTGTATACGTCTGATAATCTCGTCACAAAGTCAAATTTTGAGAATCATCCCTACGTGTATATATATACAAATCCAAAAATTATAATTGAGAATACACATTTTTTAGATTTTTCTTTTATTTTGCGTCAATTTAAAAATTTGTTAAATTAAACAAATTAATATTGACAACTTAATAATTGATCAAATTAAAATTATCAATAAAAATAAAACTCTTTATTTGGCCAACAAATTAATTTGCCAAATTATATTGGTTGTGCAAAATAATTGCGGTACAGAAAAATACACATGGATTGTGAGTATTTATATAGGTTCTCCAAGAGTGAAGTTTTATTAAGAATCAATGTGGGATGAAAAATTTATATTAAATATACATAGAGGAAATGAATAAAAATACTCAAAATGAGGATTAAAGATAAATAAGAATACTGAAAGGAGAGAGCGCCACGTAAACCTCGAATTAAGGAGATTGCTCGAATTCGCAATCATTTTAATAATATATAGATAGATATAATTTTCTTTTCGCGTCTGAACATTTATTTGCTATTCGAGCCCTCTCCTTAATTTGAGGTTTACGTGGCGCACTTTCCTTTCAGTATTTTTATTTATCTTTAATCCTCATTTTGACCATTTTTATTCGTTTACTCTATGTATATTTAATATAAATTTTTCATCCCACATTGATTCTTAATAAAACTTCACTCTTAGAGAACCTATATAAATACTCACTATCCATGTGTCGTTTTCTATTATGCAACTATTTTGCACAACCAATATCATTTGGCAAATTAATTTGTTGGCCAAATAAATAGTTTTATTTTTATTGACAATTTTAATTTGATTAATTATTAAGTTTTCAATATTAATTTATTTAATTTAACAAATTTTAACAAATTTTTTAATTGACGCAATAAAAGAAAAATCTCAAAAATGCGTATTCTTAATTATAATTTTTGGATTTGTATATATATACACGCAGGGATAATTCTCGAAATTTAACTTTGTGACAAGATGATCAGATGTACACAACAATTAACATCGTATATAATGAAAAAAAAAATAGTTTGATTTCTTGCAACTAAAGAAAGTGAAATAAAATCAAAGAAACACTCTTTTTGATCAATTATCGAAATATTATCACTCTGAAATAATATTAAATTATTTTTAATGTTCATGCTTATATATTGCAAAATAATAATAAAAATAAAAATATTTGTTAAAGAAAGTACAATAAAATAAAAAAAACAACCTTATTAATATTTTATTTTAATAATATAATTCGCCGTCAATTTTCGACGGGATATCAATTGTTTTGCACATTTAATTAATTTGGCCAATCAATTAGTTGGCCAAATAAATAATTTTATTTTAATAAAAAATTGACTTGGCAATTTATTAAGTTGCCAATATTAATTTGTTTAATTTGACAAATTATAAAGTTGGTGTAAATATAAAAAAATATAGAAGAAAATATTTGCCAAGATTTTTAAAACTGTATTATTAAAAAAATATTATTTGGCCAATTATTAAGTTGCAACTATATTATATATATATATATATATATATATATATATTTATAAAGCATTATATATTCGAATTCTATTATTTGGTATTTAATATTTAATATTCTTGAATTCCACGTTAAATTTGTAGTGATCTTCACTTCTTGAGAACATATATAAAAAGACTATATTTTCCAACCAAAATAGTTTCTTATTAAATTTGACCTAATAAAAATTAATTTTGGTCAAATAAATAATTTTTCCATAAGTATTATAACAATTAATGTGGGACGAAATGATCAAAGCTAAGCATGATCAATAATACATTGCAATCTCATGAGTACAATAGCGAAAGATATCTCAAAATTTTAATTTGTGACGAGATGATCAAACGTACACAATAATTAACATGGTATACAATGATATCTTTGATAGATCTAATAATTTTATTTATCTTATTAAATAATGAACTCCGTCGATTTTCGACGGGATACATGCTAGTTTTATTTAATATCAAGATTTGGAATGATATCCTAGTTAAACTGAGGAACTCCGTACCAAACCATAGAAATGGAGAAAACAATACACGAGTCGTTTTTTTCGTACATAACCCTTCTCGTCGTGATGCATCAACAACATGGAGCTTAAGTTAAGACACATGTAGTTATAGTAACTAAAACCATAGGCTTACTTACTAAGAATCACACTCAAAAGGGTTACAATGATCAAGAATCCATTTTTATGACACAAACATTCCTAGATGGTAGTTACAATCATACTTTAAGATGTTTGAATATTTACTTGTTCGGTTTGAAACTGCCTCAGGAGCTGCATTGTCTGATGGTAAAGGTTAGTGTCGAGCCCATCAACGTTTCTTCCAACTCGAGCCTTTAAAATTGCCTGAAAAAGACGACTTAGCTTAGATAGATAAAAATAATATAGGCTAATATACTGCATACTTAGATGGATTGAACAGTTTTGAGCTTGTCTGATAGTCAAATCCTTCAAATACTCAATCATAGTATGTATTTTCAATCAAATTTATCACTCAAAATAAACGCCCTCAAAATCTATACGATCAAAGCAACAGATGTATAGCTGTCTTCATATCCACCAACATATTATATGCCCATCTCGAATGATGCTAGTTTCTACACGAGGAGGAGCTTTAAACGGGAAGGCATATACTCACAACACGCTCATAAGATAAGAAAGTTTTCGAATAAATGCAAATAAGGTTACCTTACCTCATTATTAGGTTCGATATGGAGCTCTCCAATGAACTGGTAGAGAGAATCTAAGCGCAGATTGAGTTTTAAGTACTGTGTGTCGACCTTTAAGCTAGAGTCTCCATCAACAATTACAGCCACTGCCGTCTCCAAATCATACTCTCGTATCCTACAAATGACAGAAAGATATGATCTTCTAGAATGTTGACATGATTGGGAAATATAGCAAGTAGCAGTTTAAATAGGCTTAAACAGATAAATTGCTTAATGAACTTAAGAAGATACACCAAGAAAGTCCTCAGCAAAATCCACAACCTCTTCGTTCATGATTGAATCATACAACAATTTGATTCTAACTTACACAAGATCAGAAGCTAGCTAGACTTATACAGTGAATTTCACATCTTGGCATGCCAGGGGGGGGGGGGGGGGGGGGGCGTGCAGTGAATGGTCTAATAATCGCTTAGCAACATCAAATTAATTATCCTTTTGCAGGCAAGTTAACATAACTTTATATAACTTGTTCGTCCTAAATACAAATACAACTATGAATCACACATTTTCCCTATAATCACTCGCTCAGTGTTTCTTGAAAGTTTATAGATCAAAATATGGCAAATAAATTAGCAAACAGTTCCAATCATAAATCAACTGTGTTATCAATTATATGACTAATTTACATGAGATTTGCTCCAATTCATGAATACAAAAAACAGTACCTAAATAAGCTCTTCAAAACTAGATTTTGCAACAAAGTCACATACATTGCGGGTGAAGTGTTCGATAAAATGCTCAGAAGAAACGAATTTCAGAAATCTCAAAATTCTGCAATCCCTCAAACAATATTGCATCTCTTACTTAGTAGACATTTAACAATCCACATAAACAATTACTATCAAAATAAAATAGAATCAGAAAAATCGAAAAGATAATCAAATCACACCCAATCAACAAACAATTAAATCGTTAACCTTCGACCAAAAGAGAAAAAAGAAACTAAATTTGATTGAATACTCACTTTCCAGTAACCCTAAAAGAGGCTCCTTGCTTGAAATTTGCTGAAGACGGATTCAATTCTTGTAAACTAACCAATGCACCAGCACTAATTGTAGATGTAGCCATGTTCAATCGCTTCTACAAAACTGAACACGAAGATAATCTCAAAAACAACAAAAAATAAAAATAAAATTAAAGCCCAAATAAAATTAAGAATTTAGTTTGAGAAAGTGAGGATTTGGATACCTTTAGGTGAAGCGGGAAACGCAAAAATGCAACGTGGTCTCCAAAAGAAATTGGACTTTTTTTTCCCTTTTAAAATATGAATTTATAGACGTTATTATATTGAAAAATATATACTGTTCAATCAATTATCATTAAACATTATTTTCACTTAGAATTTTATCAATTATCTGGTGTCTACCATAAATCTCATCTCAATACTGTATATACGATACGTTATTATATAAATGTTTCAAATAAAACATTTTCACAAAATGCACTTGTTTGAAAAGAAAAAAAAAATGGAGATTAGGGATGTAAAATGAACTGAACTACTCGAATTTTGGTTCGATAAAAGTTCATTCGAGCTTGTCTAGTCAAGCTCTCCATTAAATTTTACGGTGTTCAATACGTTAGCTCGTGAACAAGCTCGTTATGTGATTTAATTTGAAAATATAATATTATTAACTAAATACAACTACTCCTACTATTTATATCCGATAATCATGAACATTAATAAATATATAGTGAACAAAATATTTAAAAACATTAATATTTTATATGTAAATGTATATTTAGAAAGTTCGCTTATGCTCGTAAGTTTGAAGTATTTATTAAATAAAATTTTAGGCTCGACTCCATAATAAATGTGTCAAATTTAAGCATGCGAGTATTCAACGAACCCCAAACGAGGAGTTTTTCTTATGGAGTACTCCCTCCTTCCCCAAATAAGGGGGTGACTGATAGACATGAATGAAATTTTGTGGGAATGGAATGACACTTGTAATGAAATGAAGATTGGAAAGGAATCAATCAAGGAATGATATGCTTATGGCTAGTATACATAAGAAATGGAATGACAGGTTTATTACTATTATTTTTATTACACTTATTATAATTAGTTTATTAATAACAATTATAATAATATTAATATTAATAACAATAATATATATTATTATTAAAAATAGCACGGGCTTGCTATTATTATTATTATTATTATCATAATAATAATAATAATTTTATAATTATAATTAGTATAATAATAATATATATTATTGTTATTAGTATTAATATTATTATTATCATAATAATAATAATAATAATTTTATAATTATAATTAGTATATTTCGTACGAAAAAAATTAAAATAAGCTCATTTCAACCCTCAAATCTTCCTATAATCTATATAATATATATAAATCATACGTTTTCAATTAGTTCATTATAGATAATAGATTAAATAATCTTTATAATATATAAAAGCAAGTCCGGCTTGCCGTTTATAGTAACTTTCATTTTCAATTACAATTATTCCGTTTTTGAAAATAATTTATATAATTGTTATTATCTTAATTGTTTATTATTTACCAATCAACTATTTAATATTTGGACTTTACAAAGGCATAATTTGTGGGAAAAAAATTTAATTATAATAATAAATTCTCCATTTTTATACTATTTTCTACCTATAAATTCTAGAATTTTGCAAACGATTTTATTCACAATTCATATTCTTTGTACTCTTTCATTCCGACTTTTTCGATTAGAGGACGCATGAATGATAAGAAAGAGATTACTGCACAAAGAGCATTTGATGTAAAGTTTTTAAATAAACAACGCGCACATCAACTCTTTGCAGAAACGCCATCTTGGAGAAAGATCATATCTCCTAAGCATCAATGATCAGATTTGGGAGCGACAACTTCATCAAAATTTTTGTTAAGGATTACAGTAACATCCATAGAAATCTATCCCTATTGTATATAAGCATGTATTTGTCTCTTTAGAGAGTAATATGATCGATGTTACTACCAATGTAATTGGATCAACTCACACTTTAGTGTTTGTATGATTCTAAATTTATTAAAATCATAAATTTGTTATACAATATTGAAATTTATTGAATGTTGTTTCATAATTTTCTATTTACAAAAGTAATCATGTAATCGCTCTAAATATATATATTTAAGTCTTATTAGATTGTCTACCATTTCTTTCACTGAGTTGCACTACTTTATTTTTTATTTGTAATGTATATATATATATATATATATGTTAAAATATAATTTTTTTATGTCTGTGGAAATATGTGGCTGTTTATTTTTTTAATTTTATAATAGGTTTCTTTTTCTTATATTTAAGGTTATTGGTTAAAGTGTTTGCTATATTGTTCGTGTAAAAATTGACTATTTTTCTTTTGATAGCTATCTATTTAAATGTATTAATATATAACACTTTTAACACAAAATGATGTTCTTTTATTCCAAATGACAATTTCTGTATTGTCATACACACAAATGAGGGTAATAAATTTTCATTTTCGTGTCTAAAAAATAAAATTCAGCATGTTTTGTGTTATTAATTAGCAACTTTATAAAAACATATAATTACATTTTATATATACATGTTCGAGAGCTAAATAAATTTATATTAAAGTATGTTTCTAATATTTACATTTAATTGTGTGTGATATTTGCATTAATAAACATTTGATTGTCGTGCCCTCCAACGGATGGAAAATTAATCAATGATAATGAACCATAATGGGTGAAATTATTCTTACTTCACACGTTCATAATGGGGATTTGATATACATAATATGAATTTTAAGTTTTGAGTTGTATACATGTACAAGTATTATATAATATTGTTAGATGCTAACTCTAATTTTTTTGCAAATTTTAATTTGCTGATCTATTAAAAAAATTGGAACCAACTAACTATTCACAATTTTCCTACTGATTAAAAACATGTTGATGGTCCCAAGATGGATACCTTGGTGTAGAGGGGGGGGGTGAATACACCAAGGTTAAAAACTTTTCCAAATTAAAACTCTTTTGAGTGAGCTAGCTGTGTTCGATCCAGCTGGAAGGCAGCTTGATCGACACAGCTGGCTGAGTGCGGAATGTGGTGGGATTTTGGAAAGTCCGTCTGTTGCTTTAAATATATTGCAAAGCTTTGTTTCTCTTTTCAGTTAGTCAGTTTATGCAGCTTGAAATAATGCTTATGAGGGGTTAGCTGGATGCATAAATAAACAGGAAAGAACAAAGCAACTTAACGTGGTTCGGAGAAACTACTCCTACGTCCACGACCAGAAACCTCTGGTAATCCACTAAGGATACCACTGACTTTTCGCGCAGTCAGCAAGCGTTGCAGCTTAGTTCCTCAAGCTGGATACAAGTTTACGCGTACTGTATCGAAACGTAACCAGACTGTGTACGGGCACAGCTGAAGCCTACATTCAGTTTACGGCATGCGAAGAACCTAACCTGTAGTTTACGGGTACTACAGAACCATAACCTTAACCTAACCTTTTTCTGGGTTTGAGTTTGGGGTTTCCAACTATGAACGAGTTCTTACAGTGAAGAACTTTGAGTATGATAAACTCATTCAAACTAGGCTTAAGATGGGAAGGATTATATGCCTAGCTACTAGTGGGAGAGAGCTTCAGCAGCCTGAGAATAAATAAGAACTCATGAGGATGTAGACTGCTGGATCGTTAAGCTTTTCTGAGAGATCTTGGTCTTTTGTTAGACTTCTTTCTCTGTTGATCTTTCTTGTGTAAATTCTCTCTCTATCTCTTTCTGATGATGAAGAAGACTTCTATTTATAGGGAGAGATTAGAACTAGCCGATGGAAAGAGCCGTTCTGAATTTCTACCTAACTTCTGACAGGATTGACTTGTCTTCTTCCTTGATTTCCTCGTAAAGCAATCCTAGGTCTGACTTCTAGGTGCTGAGGTGTCGAGTTCCTGATGGTCCATATCAGACTTTATCTCAAGTTGACTTCGACTCTGCTGTGCTGGTGACTCTGAGCTGTCTTGAACTCTGCTGGATCATTGACGCTGAGCTGAGTCTTGAACTCTGCTGGGTCTTGACGTTGAGCTGAGTTGCCACACGAGCTGGGTCTTTCCTACAGCTGAGTCTGGAAGAACTTGATCGTCTTTGAATCTGGATAACGTTGCTGATCACTCGACTTGGCTTACCCTGCTGTGTACTCAGTTGGATCTTCTGCTGTCTTCAGCGATTCCACCTGAACTTAGAAACTCTATAAGCTCAAACAGGTGAGCTGGAAAACACTTGGGCTTGTGCAATCATCTACTCGGTTGGGGTCAGCTGGGTTTTAGTATCACTTCAAAACTCTATTAATTTTCCCAATAATTTCCCCCTTTTTGATGATGCCAAAACCCCAAGTTGGAAAAACAAAATTACTTCCCCCTTAACAGGAAACGGGGATTCAAAGGTTTAAACATTCACAGCAGGTAAACATATTCAGAGCCTGGACAAAGAGAGATTGTCTTCAGGTTGATTTTGATAAGACGAACTTTTTCATTAATACGAATAAATTTTACAGCTTTCTAATTACAAAAAGTTCAAAAGAAAATTCCCTGTTGGCTGGGTCTTCAGCTTTGCTGCTTCCTTTGTTCATCAATCTGATGGTCAGTCTTGAGACCATATCTGTTGAAGATGAACTCTTCCAGCTCCTTCCATTCTGCTTGATTCTTCGATTTTGAAATTCCTCTTTCACCAGCCCAGTGATTAATTTCTTTGATAATTTGGGCCTTGTCAGGAAGGTTCGTTCCAGCTAGAGATGGAGGCTTTAACTGTTTGACTTTTGGAGCCTTCAGCTGGATGTTGTTACTCTTGGCATATAGGGCAATTGATCTTGCCATCATTGGATCTGTCTCATGAAGTTCGAGGAAATAATCCTGGAAAGCAGTTTCTGGATCCATGCCTTTGAATTGATTCAAGTAGTAGAATTCTTTGATGAATTCTGATTTGCAACTTTCCCAGTTTTCATTGAAATCGTCTGGGTTCTTCTTGTCGGCTGAGGCTGGTTGGATTTGTTTCTTCTTAGCTTGCCTGTAGCTCTGCCTTTTCTTCTTCTGCTTTTTCTCAGCAGGCTTGAGCGATTCAGCTTTCTTTTTGATAATTTTATCCAGCTCTTGCATTTCTTTTCTTTGCTCGTTGTGGAAGTTACACAGCCAGTGATAGTCCTTGTATTCTTCAGGCTTGTGTCCACAGGCTTTGGCAAGAGCAACCATCTTCTCTCTCCATGTCTCTTTGACTACTTTGGCTGCTGTAGATGGCTCTGTCTCTTCTTCATTCAGCTCTTTAGCAAAATCGTCGATTTCCCTCTGAATTTGCTGCACAGGTTTCCCCTTAGCTGCAACTTCCCTCTCACTTGTTTTTCCAGCTTCACTCTTATCTTCCCCCTTTTTGGCATTATCAACAAGGGAGGCAGAGAGGTTGGCAACTGTTGCGCTGAGCTTGGAAAGAATACCTTCAACATCAGCGATCTTGGCTGAGTTGTCAGCTGTGACGAGGTTCAGCTGGGCATTGCTGCTGCTTCCAGCTCTGAACTGAGCATCCAGATCTTTATATAAGTTGAATAGTTGGCGGATGTCAGCGCTGTTGGAGAGAGTGGTCTTTTTTAGAGCTTCCAGCTGGCTTGTGAGATTTGCAATGTCGTTGACCAGTGGAGCTTGATGTCTTGAAATGATCTCCGGGACTCTCTTCTCTAGATGATTTGTCTGATCAATTCGTTGAGTAACGAGAGATTGCCTGAGATCTTGACTGGTGCTTTCTTGAAGATTTTGTGCAAAATTATGGACTTCATCGATTGTCCGCTGTTGTTCTCGAACTTGACAGTCGAGAGCTGAGAATCGCATGATGACGTCGACTTGAGACTTCAGTCTGTCCTGAAAGAGAGTTTCTTCAACCTCTTTGGATATTGCTTCTTTCATTGCGGTTGAGAGCTTGACAGCTGAGTCAGTTTGAGTTCCAGATTCAACATGACTGGGTTTGTTTGCCTCGAACTCGACCAGTGAGCGAGTGTCATCGGCAATTGGACTCTGTGGGGCAGCTTCGGTAGGCTCAACTGTTGCATTAGTTGGCTCTTCTTCAATTATTATTGTCTCAGCTGTGTCGGCAGGGACAGCTTCCTTGGCAAGTTCAGCTGCGACTTCTTTGGATTTGACAGCTCCAGAAGATGTCTCTCATCCTGCTGCTGTAAGGAGCTTGTTGGCAGATTCCCAGACGTCAGCTGGGTGCGGCTTGGGGTACAGCTGAGATACTTCATTTATACCTCTGATGAGATCATCTTGATGCAAGTATGCATCCTCCAGGCTTCCAAAGCCAAATGTGTGCTGAAGGCGTGCTTCATCCGTCTTCAGCTTCTCATAAGAGAAGGTCTCGATCAGCTGCTCATTCTGGTACCAGGTTGCCATCTTGGTGGCCAGATAGAACTTGAGATCTCCAACTTTGACGAGGGCGATGGGCAGGTGCGCCAGAATCGGATACTGAGTTAGAACACTCTTGATCCCTGCAATGCGCAAGTCCTCGTACATGGCTTCCATAAAGACTGAGCCAGTAGAGTTGAGAGACGGAGAGGCAGTAGAATCACTCTCCTCTGATTCTGAGGAGATTTGAGGAACAGGTTCAAATGGGTTCACAATTGGCTGTGAATAAGTATCAGCCAACTGCGTGGGAATTTGAGCTTTGGGTGATGGCTGTTTTGGGGGTGAGCTGGGATAAGAGGAAGAGGGTTCAGCTTGGGTGTCAGCTGGCTGTGAAGGAGCTTCAGCCAGTTGAGTATCTGCCTGCTCTCTTACAGGAGATGGCTCTTTGGTTGGAGAGCTGGGTGGAGGGGAAGACTGTTTCGGCGGAGAGCTGTGAGGTGGTGAGGGCTGGGGAGAGCTCCTTGGATTATCCAGCTCGTCCTCTGAGCTGGATGACAATCCATCATTCAATCCCATCTCGGCCAGGATGTTTGATCCGTATTGATCGAAGGCCGACACTGGCTGTGGGGAGAGAATCACCATTGCTTGACTTGGAATGACAGCTGTTTTCTTTTTCTTCTCAGCTGGACCTCCAGCTGGTTTGGGGTCAGCTGCCTTCCTCTTTCTTTATTTCTTCTCAGCTGGAACTTCTGCCTCTGTTCCTTCCAGCTGCTTCTTGCTTTTGCTCACAGCAGGCTGCTTCTTCAGAAGATCATTGACTTGACTTATTCTTTGGAAAAGAATCTTCGTTTCTGGAAACGGTTCTGAATCAGCCCACTGTACTGTGTGCCCTTTCACAGCTTGCTCTATCAAGAAAGAAATTTTGGAGCAGAGATACAGTGGCTCTGTGGATGAGAACATCGTCCTGGTGAAGTTGAATTTGATCTTCTCAGATTCCTTGACCAGCGGTTGAGTAAGAAGTCAAACCAGTAGACGTTTGCGCCTTTGATCATGGCAATCATCGGCTTGAGCTTTGGAATGCTGATCTCTCCTTGAGATCCAGCTATCCCTAAGATGCATTTTTGTGTAATATCCAGCAGCAGCCTGTACTTTGGCTTGAGCAGGAGCTTTGACATGCTTGCTCTGTATGGCTCTGGGGAGATAAGCATCTCTCTGCTGAGGAATTCATCCACTTCTTCACGGCTATAATCGTCTGGGATGAATTCTCCTTCTCTGGGTAGGTTGAACACCTTTCGTAGCATCTTGTTGAGTTTGATATTGACGGTTGCTGTATCAAACTTTCCGTCTTCGCCTTTGACGATCATGTCAAATGAAGATGAGTAGAAGCCGTCTTCATCAATGATGTTGAGGTAAAACAGGGCAGCATCTCTTTTAAGCAAAAGCTTGGGCATGGAGGTTGCCCACAGCAAGAGATCGGAGTCTGCAACTAGATCCACCATCTCTTTTAATTCTGAAACATGGAGGTTGGAGGTGGACAGAACACTCTCAAATGATAGCTTTGTCATTAGAGCTTCAAACTGGTTCATCCCTGCGGTTGATTTCTTAGACGCCATTTCTAAAACTTGTTGAATTTGATCGTGCGAAGAACTTGCAGAAAATAGATGGAGATTTTGAATCTTTGAAATTTGCAGAGATAGAGATGAAGGAAGAAAGCATCCGCGTATCTTTTCCATATATATCAACTGCCATATAGGATCAACGGTTGAGATTGAATCAGTTGATATTCTGATCAACGGTTGGGAGAGATTCACTCATCACGTTTTGCTGACGTGCTTTCGGCGAGTGAATTACAACCGCGCGTGAGGCATTTCAAACGTTTGACGTTCTGCCTCGATACTGCCGTGCTACAGTACTATGCAGACTTTATAATTAATGCGACGGGAAAGGAAACTTATCAAACAATTCAACAAAGGAATATATGTCCGCTTAACATAAGAATTCAAATTTATTGAACTAAAATATTATATTCATCAGAGCAATAAATGCATGAGACGTAAACCGGTCAGCTTGGACAAAGTATCCAGCTGATATCACAGCGGTCTTCTCCTTTGTTTGATTGACAGTTCTCCTCAGCTGAGTATTTGGAGATTAGCTTGAATTTCCTTCAGCTGAGTTTCCTTTAGTTCTGCGACTGGCGTCTAGCTGAGCTTGATTCCCTTTTAGCTGGGTAACCCTTCTGAACTGAGCTTTGGGATCCAGCTGAGTTTGTTCCCCCTCAGCTGGATGAACTTTTCTTTATCCGGTTTGAGCAGTCCAAGTAATCCACACGTCATCTTGACTTAGATTTCAGCATGTTGTAATTCTGTGCGAATTTTCCCAACAATGGTGTCCTTCAAATGTTGAGAAATCTTTTGGATGCTGTTCAAGTTGTCAGCTGGGTTAGAGAATCATCTTGATTTTCCTGTTGGATCAGGTTTTCCTTCAGCTGGTGATTCCAACCAAGCTTATTTTGGTGAGAGCATCCTGATGGGCATTCTACTTGAATTTGCTGAATCTTTCCAGCTATGTAGAATTCCCCCTTGATTTGATAGTAGGTGGCTTTATCTTCAGATGCATCCTACTTCCTTTGATCAAACGGATCATCAGCTCACTTCTTTGATGAGGTCTCAGTTTGTATAGCAAGTAGACAGCTGTTCCAAATCCAGCTGGTTCATGTACTGCTTCTCTATTATTCTCTTGAGACCAATGTACTCAGCTGTATGACTGGCTGAATCTTCATTTTTGTATCCAGCTGTCTTTATTTCACAGCTGGTCCCAGTCAGCTAGCTGGGTTTCTTTATTTTCTTCGTTGGTTGAATCAATAAGATGTTTCACATCTTAATCAGAGCAATCATCCTCATCTGAGTCGGAGAAGGAGATTTGATCATCATCCGTTTCGCTCGATTCTAACCTTTTATCTTCTCTCCGGGAGGATGACTCAGCTGGGTTTCTCTTTGGGTAAAGTTGCTTGTCGTGATGAACCTTCACGATATTCTTGTACCTTTCCTTGCTTTGTTCCAGCTGATTAATGCTCCGTACAAGCATGGCAACTTCTTCGTTCAAATCTTCTTTGCTCATAATTCTGAGCTCCTTGTTGGTCCTTCCAAGCTGAGCTGATTGAGCTTCTTTTCTTGGCTTGATCCTCAGCTCTGCTTCATTCATCCGGCTGGATGAATCTCTGCTTGAGATCCCCAGATCAAATTCGTTGGCCTTCAAGATGGAGAACAATTTTTCCGTCTCCATGCTGCCAAGATCAGTTCTGCTTTGGTGAACCACTTTGTGTGTACACCATTTTGAGGAGAGAGCTGCAAGAACTTTCAAGTTCTTATCTCGAACTGTGTATTTTCCAGTTCGTATCGTCTCGATCTCGATGACGAGGTTGGAGAATCTAAGCTCCATTTGCTCGATGGACTCGTAGGGAAGTTGCTTGAAGTTGTCGAACTTCTGGCATGCAACTGAGAATTTGTTCTCTTGAATTTCCTCTGAGCCTTCACACAGCTTGGCTAGAGTGTCCCACATCCCCTTAGTTGTCTCGCAGTTAATGATCTTGCTGAGATAAGCGTCCGTCACTGTTGAGGAGATGACGCTGCGAGCTTAGCTGTCCAAACCAGCTTGTCTTCTTTCTTCTGGAGAGTACTCCCTTTTGGGCTTCACAACTTGCCGGAGTACTGGTTCAGCTCCAGGTAAGGTTTCTGCTTGTCTTTCTGATTTCATGATGATGATGGGTCCGTCAGTGATAACATCCCACATCATGTCGTGATGTGCACTCAGAAAGCTTTTGAGTCGGAACTTCCAGATCTGATAATCATCGACAGAGAATGTCGGAAGATTCCTGCACAAGGAAGATTCCATGACAGTATGCAATATAATGATTTAAAAAAATTTTGAAACTTTGAAGGATCTGTTCAAGTGACCACTATCAGCAAAGAGGCTGACTTGACACAGAAAAAGTGATCTTTTGAACCACTGCTCTGATACCAATTGATGGTCCCAAGACGGATACCTTGGTGTAGAGGGGGGGTGAATACACCAAGGTTAAAAACTTTTCCAAATTAAAACTCTTTTGAGTGAGCTGGCTGTGTTCGATCCAGCTGGAAGGCAGCTTGATTGACACAGCTGGCTGAGTGCGGAATGTGGTGGGATTTTGGAAAGTCCGTCTGTTGCTTTAAATATATTGCAAAGCTTTGTTTCTCTTTTCAGTTAGTCAGTTTATGCAGCTTGAAATAATGCTTATGAGGGGTTAGCTGGATGCATAAATAAACAGGAAAGAACAAAGTAACTTAACGTGGTTCGGAGAAACTACTCCTACGTCCACGACCAGAAACCTCTGGTAATCCACTAAGGATACCACTGACTTTTCGCGCAGTCAGCAAGCGTTGCAACTTAGTTCCTCAAGCTGGATACAAGTTTACGCGTACTGTATCGAAACGTAACCAGACTGTTTACGGGCACAGCTGAAGCCTACATTCAGTTTACGGGTACTGAAGAACCTAACCTGTAGTTTACGGGTACTACAGAACCATAACCTTAACCTAACCTTTTTCTGGGTTTGAGTTTGGGGTTTCCAACTATGAACGAGTTCTTACAGTGAAGAACTTTGAGTATGATGAACTCGTTCAAACTAGGCTTAAGATGGGAAGGATTATATGCATAGATACTAGTGGGAGAGAGCTTCAGCAGCCTGAGAATAAATAAGAACTCATGAGGATGTAGACTGCTGGATCGTTAAGCTTTTCCGAGAGATCTTGGTCTTTTGTTAGACTTCTTTCTCTATTGATCTTTCTTGTGTAAATTATCTCTATATCTCTTTCTGATGATGAAGAAGACTTCTATTTATAGGGAGAGATTAGAACTAGCCGATGGAAAGAGCCGTTCTGAATCTCTACCTAACTTCTGACAGGATTGACTTGTCTTCTTCCTTGATTTCCTCGTAAAGCAATCCTAGGTCTGACTTCTAGGTGCTGAGGTGTCGAGTTCCTGATGGTCCAGATCAGACTTTATCTCAAGTTGACTTCGACTCTGCTGTGCTGGTGACTCTGAGCTGTCTTGAACTCTGCTGGATCATTGACGCTGAGCTGAGTCTTGAACTCTGCTGGGTCTTGACGTTGAGCTGAGTTGCCACACGAGCTGAGTCTTTCCTACAGCTGAGTCTGGAAGAACTTGATCGTCTTTGAATCTGGATAACGTTGCTGATCACTCGACTTGGCTTACCCTGCTGTGTACTCAGCTGGGTCTTCTGCTGTCTTCAGCGATTCCACCTGAACTTAGAAACTCTATAAGCTCAAACAGGTGAGCTGGAAAACACTTGGGCTTGTGCAATCATCTACTCGGTTGGGGTCAGCTGGGTTTTGGTATCACTTCAAAACTCTATTAATTTTCCCAACACATGTCTTTATATCCAGTACGGCTATCTCAAAAAAGAAAACAATATATATCAATTGATTTATGTGTATATATAAATATATATAGATTTAAAATATATATGTCTATTGAAAATAGACACATAGAGAATGAATTATAATACAATAACTATAATTACAATACAAATATGCAGTGTTACTAACTAACGCATTCAATTCGCAATAATACTAAAAATTAAAGTTATCATGATTCATGAGTAACGTTCTAAAAAAATATCTAGATGATAAATCATATTTTTAATTAATATTATGAAAATACTTTCAGCAATTAGAACTGGAGTTCTCTGCAGCCAAGAAGGAACTCCATTATCGGAAATAGGAAAACTTGGAAATGGAACATATAAGAAGTTTAGATTCACACTCTATAATAGCTGTTTCATTGGTTTGTATCGATTTTACATCGGGATTATTGTGTATTCAGTGTTTTAAAATCAGAATATACAAATTGAAGTTATGGTCCAACAAAATGTAAAACAGTAAGATTCTTCTTTTAAAATAAGTAATGCCTTTGAGAGCTTCAATTAGATATCTATAATGTTTACTTTAATTTCCAAAAGGTTATACACATATTCAATCAACCTATATACATAATAATATATTTTACCACTAGAGTTTATATTGAAAATGACGCAGGATTTGTTTTTCTCAGCATTTTTGCACCTTAGAGTTTGTTCATTTACAATCAATTTGTTATTCTCAAGTTTTATTTTTTTTTATTTTATATTTTGATAAAATAATTCTTTTAATTTTTGAAAGTAAGTTCTTTTATTAGAGTCTTTATTGTTTACATAAGACTTACTTACTTTGGCAGGAAAAATATTAATTTTTGCAACTCAAGACACAACAAATATTTTAAAAAAGAGAAACTAAAGTTCACAAAAAGATTGTTTTCACTTTAAAATTATATAAATAATTAATCAATAAACAAAAAAATTCTTAGAGTAAAAGTTTGATCTTTCAATAAATTATTCTCGATGAAAAACTACTACCTTACCAAAAAATGTGCTACTTAAGTAATTTGTTTCATAAAACAAAACACTAATGAACATATTCTAAAATAGACTTTATTTATATCTTCGATTTACGTTGATTGTCATATTGTATTGGTATTTCTCACTCTTATTAGCTTATAAACACAACCCAATAATTACTCATTATTATTAAAATAAATTAATACAAATAACCACATGTAGAGAGATGAATCAATTTTCAGCAATAAGATTAATAGTATCCGAAATTATTCAATTTTATATTACAAATGAAACCACACAATTCATTAACTACTCTATATTATTAGACCATATTATAAAGACCTATAATTATTTTTAGAGAATGCATTGAATTTTCCATAATAAAATTAATAAAGAATTTGATGGCTTTTGGGAGAAGATATATTAAAAGCTATGTATAAATGGTTATGGGATGAAACCATTATACAAAAATTTGGCAAACAGTAAGAGGGTTTGTTAGACGATGATAGAGAATACATCGACGACATTATAGAGGCAAGTCATTGGAGTACCACACATTCTTTGAGACATATGTTTGCAAATCTACTATTTGCTAATTCAATGAATATATCGGAGATTGTTTGAGAAAAATGTTGGAAGAATCTTTTAGGTGATATTCTATACATACAGCGGAATCATTTACAAAGTTCAAGTATTATTTTTATATGGTCAACTATACATCTCTGTATCGAGGGTACGGAGTCGAAATGGTTTGAAGATACTGATATGCGATAAAGAGAATAAGAGCAGTGCATGTACAACGAACATTGTTTACAAGGAAAATTTTCAAATTTTATACATATATGAACTTTGAACGAAATTTTAATTTATATTGTTTGATACTTTTCTTTATATATATATATATATATATATATATATATATTCCTTATTTATATTTTTATATTGTTTTACAAAAAAAAAATTCAAAATTCAACTTACTCCGTGCATCGCACAGGTGTAGTACTAGTAATAATAAAGTTCATTCCTTAAGATGAGGAATTATTAATACCAAGGGGGAGGGAAGAAATGGCTAAACCCATGCTCATGAGATTAGTCATTGCTAAGGGAATGACCATTCCTTGCAGTAAAATGATATCAGTCATGGGATTAGGAATGATTGTATGAATGATCATTCCATTCCAGCCTCATTCCTGCGTATATTACTCCTAATTATTGTAGTAAGTGTTTCGAGCCGCCAAAATGCATATATTAAGCTAGTGGACAAAATTATTCATTTTACTCCTAATTATTGCATAGAAAATCGAAAAAGTAAATTTTTAGCCTTATGTCAAAGGGTAAGTATGACAATTTGGTATAATTTTTGCATAGAAATACGTAATAGGACACTTGTTTGGACACAAAATTTTTGACAGTTTGAAACACTTATTTGGAGAGGGGATAAATAAAAAGTGGCCCAAACCTTGAGACCATTCCTTTCATTTTAGTCCAACTTGTTGGGTATTGGCCCATTTTACCGGGAAGAATTCGAATAAGAACAAAAAAATGCCTTCCACAATTTCAAGCTTCCTTTTTCGTCTTCTTCACGAAAAATCTCCCCTTGTTTTCCCCAAACCCTCTCCAATCCCCAACCCTAATTCTCAAATTCACCTTGAAATTCAATGGAGATCGCCGTAATTTCCGATGCGATGTCATCGATCGCCTACTCGACGCAGTCGCTTGGCTTTTCGAATCTCCTCCTCAATCGCCCGCACAACGTTCTTTCCCTTGCCGAAACGTCACCTGATCAAGCATCGCAATCACCGCCGCCGTTCCATATCTCGGCTGCATCTCCGCCGCCTACCCGAACTCTGACGAGGCGGCGGGTCCGGAGATCCCGCCGCGTCAAGCGGAAAATCGCAGCTGATGGTGACGGTGATTTCAGTAACGGTGATGTATATTTTGTTTTTGGTGATGGAGGGAATAACAATAATGGTGATGGATATTTCGGGAGAGGTGGTGGGGGCAAGGGATGGAATTTTGGTGGCCATGGAGGGTCTAATTGGGAAGAGTACTCGGATAATTCGGTACCCGATCCGGCTTTTGATGTTGTTTATGAGGTCTTATGTTTGATCGCAATGTCGAATTGCTTGCATTTCGCTTTCAAGAAGGTGGTGAAGTTTGTTGCTGACGGGTTAGGTGATAGAGAAAAGATACCAATGCGATTGACTCCGGTCTGCTAAATGATTGAGAAGGATCTGCATTGCATAAGTTTAGGTGGTATAGTTTGCCGTTAGCTCGGTAATTGGTGTAAATAATGGTGTGTATATATTAATATTATATTCATCTAATTGACTTTCGTTACGGGTTGTTGAATCATAATCTGCTATATATGCAAGTAAATATTATTGATTTGAATTGTTGCGGGGCACATCTGATTTCAAGATTGTTGACTGCCTTGTTTTTACTTTGTGTTCAATGAACACAATGTAGATGGTTGCTAGTTAAGTGTATTTTGTGTTGTTAGAATGCTTGAGTAGAGCTTATTTCTGATTTTAGTATACGGTAATGCAGTAAATGGAACCATTTTGGATGAGCTCGACTTAATTGTTTGAAAGTATCGTATTTAGAGAACTGAGTCTGCCAACTTGGAGGGAGGTGGTAGTTCGGAAAATTAGCATATATTGCATATATACCATTACAATGATCCGAGTATCGTTCTGAGTAAATAATAAGGATTCTTGTGATGGGAGGGAAGCCTGGATTCTGGGTACTTAGGTCATTTGTTCTTGGACTTCGCCGTGATAAGGCTTTTCCTCTAACTTTTGCTTTGATGTCGGCTGCTGATTTGTTTAGTATTCATGAATAGTTTATTCACATGGCAGGATAGAGGGTAGACTATTTGTTGCATCTAGGATCTAGCTACAACTGAATTTTGTAATTGGAACTGTAATTGTAGGGAATGAAATAAAGATTGAGTATTTAGATGTTGAAACTGATTTGGTTTATTTATAAATTGCAATAAGGAGTTGCTAGATAACTTTACCATGGAGCAAAGTCCTAACTCCTAAGTTGTTAGACTTTGTGACAATGATGTTAGCATTTGTAGTACTTTCCCATGAGTATCAGCTGGTTAGTTTGCATGGCTGGGCAGATAATATGGTATTTTATGATTTTATCTATTTGGTACATCTAGCTGTAATTGAAGTTTACAAGAGGATCTATTGTTTTCTTGGAGAATTAGATGTTGATTGTGACAGTATTATGCTCCTGGGAATTGTTCACCGATTAGATTGGAAGTCTTGATATTTTGTCATGGTGTAATTCATGTACATCACATCTGCCTAGATATTTCCTGTATTGAGTAATTAATATATCATTTGTGAGTGAGTTGACACTTCATGATAGAACATGCTTTAGACAAGAAAAACCTCATAAAATTTCTGAAGAAGATGGTTCAGAATGATTAATTTGACGCAAGTTTTAGCACCTCTTGATTGTAATCATAATTTAGTATTCATGGAAATGGGTTGCCCAAAGTCAGGATTTAGAGGCACGAGAAAAAAAAAGTTGCGTGTACTATGATGGGGTATAGGAGGAATTCCTAACATTGCCCTCATTTGCTACTAAGGATGATTAGATTAGTTGATTGAATGGAATATGATATAACTAGTTTTCTCTTACATTAGAAATAATTTTGATTGAGGACATTCCAACAGTTGGGAGTATCTTTTGATTAATGACTCACTAAATTTCTGGAAGAAATTTGGTATATTGGAACTTGCTTGCATATGGTTAGTCCTACATTTGGCCCCACTTAGATTTCATTAGATGCACCATCTCAAGGTTCATGCATCTTCCCTTGTATGTTTTTACATTATCTGATTTCAATATTAACTCCCTGTTGTAGCAAGGTTTCAACTAGGAATTATTAATCACTATTTTTCTCTCTCATTCAACACATACATCATGAGCATTTATTAAGCATTTTATTTACCTGGCCCTACTCTTCTATGAAATAGAGTTGCCCTTGATATAGGAATGATTGCTTCTGATGTTCAGATTTTAGTGATTGTCAGATTTAGTGGAGAATATACAGTACTGCTTTCTTGAAACTCTGAGGAGTTGGAATGGATGATGTAATTTGTCAATGTCTTTGCTATATATGTTTTCACCATTATTCAGTTTTAGCAGCTTGAGAGTTGAACTCTTGTATGAGGTTTGAGTTTTGGGGTAGGGTAGGAGGCTCTGTTTTTTAGTCGATAAATATCCCGTGTTATTCGTTTTATTGAATAAAAAGATGAAGTTGGCAGTGGCAGGTTGGTCGTATTTATTTATTCGACTTTCTGGTTAGAATTTTGTTTCCTTTGGTACATATTCGTGTTGAATGTGATCAATTGAAGGGGGAAGTATTCTTGAGGGAACTTCGAATTTTCTATGCATTTTGTGTCAGCCTTTTGATTCTGGTAGAACACTGCACAGTGATATCTTTTTCAAAGTTTGTGTTGATGTATTTTGCTCTCTTATTTATTGCCAAACTAGATTGCACTCGTGCGTTGCACAGTAGAATGCATAGAATGCATTTTAAAGATATGTAACATATAAATTATCAAATTCATATAAATAATGAGTAAATTTATTAATTACTCTCATTCGTCCAAGATATTTAGGATACAATTTCATTTTTTGAGTGTCCACATATTTATGTCACTTTCCTTTTTGGGATAATATCCCACAAATTCATTAACCCTCCGTCCCATTCATAACGTCTCATTTTTTTTGGGCACGGTTATTAAGGAGAAGGGTAAAAAGATAGAAAAGTAGTTGGTCTCACCACTTTTGAAGAGTTAATTATTTCCTTAATTGGAAACGGGACGTTATGAATGGGACAGACGAAAAAGGAAAATAGAACGTTATGAATCGGAGGGAGTACTTCACAACAATTCAATATAATGAATCTCTTTCTCCACTCAAACACTACCTGCCTAACATTTATTAAAATTCTTGCCGCACCCTACGTGACCTATATTTCGTTGACGGAGGGGGTATAAAATTTCAGACAATAAAAGAGAATAATAATACATTAATTTTTCAGTATAGTAATAAAGGACATTTTTAAGTATAACAATAACAAATACAATATATTTCCTCCGTCCACAAAATGTATATCATGTCCATTTTTGGACATAATTCACTCACTTTCTTATATTTTATACCTCACAACAATTCAAAAGTAATGGGTCATTTTTCTCCACTTAACAAATAATCTACGAACATTATAAAAATTCGTGGCACTAAAGTTGTGCTATATATTTCGTGGATGGAGGGAGTATTACATTTCAAACATTATGAAAAATTTCTTTTTATACAATAGTTTTTGAAGAGTGTTCCTCATTACTTCACCAATATCTTCAAACATTTTCAATTTGCAACTCTTGAAATATCCATATAAAGTTGTCGAAAAACTGTTTGCCACAAATAAAATGCATTAATCATCTAATATGTTAATTATGGAATAACACAATAAAATATAAAATTCATACATTACATCAATATTTAAAAAAAAAACATTCAATCCAAATAAAATTAATAAATATGACATGTTAAATTTTGTATTATGATATACTTCTTTGTACATAAATTTAAATACACTATTAAATAATTACATATAAACATCTAAATAATATTTATAAATTATAAATAATCCAAATATAAAACACACAATATTTAATTACATTAATAATTTAAGAATTTTTTTTTTAAAATAGCATAACACTTACCTTCTAAGCATCTCTAAACAACCATTTTTTTATATATTTGAAAATACAATTTCGATTAAAACCCATTTCAAAATATATATTTTTAATTTTTAATAATTCTTCATTTTTGATAACTTCCAAACATCTCGAAATATATATTTTTAATTTTTTAATATTTTTTTAAATATTTACGAATCTAAATAATAAAAATAATAAAATTATTTTGACAACCATTCATTGTGCTAATTTTTTTTATCAAAATTAAATATTTTAGTCAAAATAGTGCTGTGTTAAATTAGAATATTTAGTATATAAATAATAAATATAAAAAGTAGAAAATTAAATTACATAATCCTAAATAAGCCAATTCATAATCATTCAATTTTATTAAATAATTTGATTTTTTTAAAGCTCAAACATGATACCATGAAAGGAGATGTATAGAATTAACCAACATATATTATTCTTCATTCATGAAATAACTTAAAGTTCAAGACCTATTATTCACTGAATTGGTTTTGGAGGGAAAATGACAGAGTTACAACTCTCTTATTTAGTATTAGTATAGATAAGCACAATGATGTATTTTCCAAATTTTGATTCTGGTATAACCTCTGGTGCATGTATGGAGTGCATTCTTTGTTTTCTGATGTCACTTTCCTTACAAAGATGTGAATTTTATTTTGCCCCCACTGAAAAGTCTAAAAGTGACATTGGAAAAAAATTATTTTATTTTTTTAATTGGGAGTCATTTTCTTTGAAATTATGTAGTTTGCATAGATAGCATCATTGTCTCTTCAAATAAGCACAGCTGCTTTTTGAAGAAGCTAGCTCTCTGTATAATTGAACTATAAATTATCTAGTTCTTTGTATCAGTATATATTGGCACTCATAGTTAACTTGAGATTAGTTACTACTCCCTCCGTCTCAATAGCAAGATCTCATTTTTTTTGGGCACGATTATTAATAAACAAGAGTAAAAGGATAAAAGGTGGTAGGTCCCAAACCTATTGAATGGTTAATTATTTCCATCTTTGAAATAAGACCTTGCTATTGGAACAGACGAAAAAAGAAAGAGAGACATCGCTATTGGGACATAAGGATTATATGTTATGATATTTGGTATTTAGTTTCTTATGATAGTTGTCTTAAAACCTCGTGTCAAATTGTTTGATGGACCATAAAGTATTTACTATCAGACCAATTTGGCTCTTGGCCCAATAGTTTTTGTTGTGTGATATTGGTCTACTGGGAAAAAATAAATACAAATTTGGTGAAGTGCTTCAATTTTATTATAGTTATTTGTATGATTAATCAAAGTATGTACTCATCATGAATAATTGGAGCCTAATATTAAAAGTATGGTACATTGATTTCTCCTAGGGCTTGCATCATTTTGGTTTCGTAATCTTTTTGATAATTCCTATGATTAACATTATTAATTGCCTATACATTATATGATTGTGCACCTAGACACATTAGTGCAACATCTTTCGAATTATTAAGCACAAATTTTGTCTATATCAACCATCGTCACGTACTATATTATTAAAATTAAGGAGACTCCTAGATTCTATTGATATATTGTTAAATGGTACGATCTCTAGAATCACGATTATTGATTTAAATGCGGCCTGTATCTCTAGAACCATTTCTAATGATTTTGACGTCACAAATATTATAAAGCATGGCTGAATTGACATCGTCATCAAAATGTTATGAATTCGATTTGATTAAAAACAGATGATTTTAAATCAAATCATAACTGAATATGTTTGTACAATAGAGCAAGCATGTAGATATAAGAAATATAGAACATAGTTCCACGCAAATACAGGTAATGTGTCAAATCCCACATAATCATAGCACACACATCTTATCGCGCACTCTCATATTTTCACCACTTTATTACTTTAGATCTTTCTAGAAGAACATATTATTTTGTTGAACTGCAGCAAATTCATCCATGAACCACATATCAATAGAGCCAACCGGCTCATCCAACCCGAACCGAGCCGGCTCTGACTCAATATAGCCAACCAGCTCATCCAACCCAAACGGAGCCGGCTCAGAAGTCGGAGTCTGAGCCGACTCCAAGCCTAAGAAACTTTCCAAGCTCGATAGGCCATCCATGATCATCTGAGGGTGTGTAGGATAATATGACTCTGGACTCTCGAAGCCGTAGTCCGTCTCTGGGCTCAGATTGACTGGCGGCTCCGGGGCAACACATAGCCTCTTGGGTGGTGGCTGCTGCGTAGGTGTCGGTGGGTCGTGATGGTCGGGAAAGTTGAGCTTGGCCTTGTTGCCGCGGATGCGCCTGGCTGCTCCATCGTAGGCTCGGGCAGCTTCCTCCGCCGTGTTGAAGGTTCCGAGCCACACTCTTACGCCCTTCTTCGGATCACGGATTTCAGCTGCCCATTTCCCCCATGGCCTTAGCCTTATGCCTCTGTATTTACTCTTTCTAGGCTTCTCATTGCCTTTCTCACTCTTGTTACACTTCTCTATATAAACAAAATTTTATTTTAACACAAGCTGTCTTTTTTTTTTCTTTTTTATTTGGGCAAAGGCAGCGGTAGAGATTAAAAACAATACCACAATACCGCTCTGTTTCACAAACAAGATTTATTGTCGCGTGGAAATCTCCCAAGTAACAACAAGCTATATTAATGTCAATATAAATTGGGAAGATCTCAAAATATTAAGGATATAACTTATTAAGTATCTATTTTAAATTTTCGTCCGGATATTCAAGCAGTGAGCCTTCTCTTATAAAAAGATACTCTCTCCGTCCCTGATAAGTATAGTTCATTTTCCTTTTTCGTCCGTCCCTCGTAAGTGTGGTCCTTCCTAGCTTAAATGGATATGACCCTACTTAAAATTTAACCCTTTTACCCTTTAAAATTAACTAATACTTCAATAAAGTGGGTCTCATTCTCCACTCACTACACATCTACCTAACATCTTTCTTAAAACTCGTGTCCTCCCTCGACCACACTTATCAGAGGGACGGAGGGAGTATGTCGGATTCTCTCATCTCCTAAATAAATAAAATAACAAATTAAAAATTGTAAAAAAAAAAAATAATTTTACCCCTATAATTATACTAGTATCTAACAACACCTACTCTAGCAGCCTTTTAAAGTTTTACTTATTTTCTCTTACTAATCTCTTTTTGCTCATTGGATTCACCTATTGATAAAGACTTAATTTCTTTGTTCAATCATAATCTTTTTTATGTTGTGCACGTGACGAGAGCAACATAACATTAATTGTGCAACATAACATTAATTAACACATGTTAATATAATTTTATAAAATAAAATTATAACATTACAAAAGTTGCAAATTCAGAACTAGTTTTTGCTAAACAAAATGAGAGCTAGGGGGAATTAAAAATATTTCCCCTTAATGTATATAGAGGATGAACTATATCTATGTACGTCTGTTTTAATAATCGTTATTATATATATATATATATATATATATATATATATATATCACTCGGTTTAGCATCTAAATATTGAGAAATTAAAGAGAGTTCTAACCTTTTTTAATTGAAATGGGGTTGTTGGCGTGATTTTGGACATTATTGTTTGAAGAATTGAAGCCCCATAACTCAGAAATGGTATCAAGCTGAGCCCAGAATTCATGTGAACTTAATTTACCTCTTTTCTTGATGATTGGCTCATCTGAAATTATTGAACCTCCACACATCTTTTTATGTGTCACGAGTTCCTTCAGCAAGAAGAGAGAGATAGAAATGTGTATGCATATATGGAGAGAGAAAGGAGAGAGAGAGAGAGAGAGAGAGGAGTGATATATAATGAATGGAAGGGGGAATGAATTGTCTAGATTTATAGAGGGGTTGGCGGTAGAGATAGTAAAAGACCGGGTCGGACCGACTCAAGTTAATCAGATTTTTTGAAAAATTGGGTTGGATCGAAAAATAGAGATATAATCGGATCCGAAATAACATTTATAGTGCTAAAAAAAAAGAGAGAGACTTGGGTACAGCCAGCTGTACCCATATAGTCGGTTGACCTGATCCGCCCGACTCGACCCGGTTAGCGTTGACCGGTCAACGGTCAACGTCTGACCGTTAATTTTTTTTTCCTCTTCGCTTTCGGCTTTGATTTTAATTTATAAATAATGATTGTGACAATATTAATGTATTTTAGCTCACTCCGAGGCCTTCGGCTCCCCTCGCTCAATTCTTGAAAAAAATTTTAAAAAAATAAAAATAAAATAAAAAAATATAAAGTCAACGCGGTCAACGTTGACCATTGACCGGTCAATATTGACCGGGTGGGTCGCGGGTCGAATTTAACCGAATATATGGTACATCATGATGTACATGAGTTTTTGCCAAAAAAAATGAGGCCAACCCGGCTCAAACCCGTCGAGTTTTGGCAAGCCCGAATGTTTCCATTAGGCCAAAAATATTTAACCCCAGCCTGACCCGAAATAGGACCGATCCGTGGGCCGGGCCGGTCTAGTTTTTTTTTTTTTAATATCATTACAAATATTAATACTCACACATCCCACCTAAAATTTTTTTGTGGCCGAAAGTATTCGAACCTCTGACCTATTAGTCAACAGGCAACCACTCCACCACTAGGCCAGTCTAGTTTTGTCACTAGTTGGCGGCATACGGTTACAACTAATTATGAAGAAAAGACAAACAATATCAAATTGCAATTTTTTTTTAAGTAAGTTTGTGATCCGACGGTGAAGATTGGGCTGGCCAATTTTGATGGTTGGATCTTGGGGGAATGGTGGGCCCATCCGTAGTATTGGGCGTTGGATTTCTGATTTGAGAAGTGAGATCGTGTGGCTCGAGCATTATAATTGCAAGTTGGTACTAGGAGAGGCCGAAAGAAAAAGTTTTTTTTGGAATCTAGTCTCGATTAAATTTTTTAGTGTATATATTAGATTAGATGTGAGTTGCTAAATTATTTAATCTAATTATTTTACGATTATTAAAAAATTTACTACCTTATTATTAATTAAACTTTACTCTAGACTTTTTTCTATTTACTTTTTTAAAGTTTTACTATTATAAATTGGACAGGTAGAATTACATATCAAATAATCCATCAAATTAAACGACCTAAAGTTGGTGTTGTTTGGACTGGATTTACAAGATTCTCAATTTTTTCTTACAACATATTGAGATTTGAATTCATGATCTTTCAATTACTTTGCAAATCAGACTACCTCGTAAGACAAGTTCTGGAGTTGTTAAATATGCAGAACCAAATATGGCAAATAACTTCCCCTATTTACATAGATATTTTTTCAGATTTTATAAATCACAAAATACTACACTGACAAATATTTATCTTTATTGTGTAATATTTCTCTCAAGTCTCATCATGCATAATTTATTTATTAAATAAAAACAAACATCAATGGCGTAAGAGATTGATTTATTGGGCTGACGTTGTTTGATTTTTTATCTTGAACTTTGTAGTTCGATACCCCTCATTCGTGATTAATTTAAGTTTACGTATTAAAAAAATGGCGTAAGAGAGAGAAACACCGAGAGCTACAAAAGCCATTTCGATGATGCATTGTGGCATCAAACGTGAGCCAAAAGATGAAAAACAGCTTTGAGGAATCATAAAACGAGGCAAAAGTTAGAAAAAAAAAAAACTGCTTTTAGCTATTTTTCTAGCACACTATACTTGTTGAGAGTCCATACAAAATTTCCAGGTCAGCTTACTTATCCCTCTCTCAAAATGTGAGCCGTATAGCCGCTTCGGTGTCGTACATATGATATGATGCTATATTTGATGAAATATATTGTAAAAACGTACTGTTTAGAATTTATTATACACATTTAAATTTATTCTCATTTTATTGAATGACTTAATATGCTTTTCTTGATTTTTTCAAAAAAAAATAAAAATAAAAAGCTTTTCCTGGTCTATACTGTGTATAAAGTCCACTACTAGGATTGTATAAATTAATTATGTATTTTTTGCGTAGAGGAAAATGTCTTGTGTGTGTATACTTAAACAATTAGCCCATGTTTAGTTCGGTATTTTTTGGGCATGGAAAGGGATTCAATTAATTGAATCCATTACTTCTTGTTTGGTTTGGGTATTCGGTTAACCATTACCCTTACTTGAGGGTAACTCAATCCCCTAAAATGTTACTCTCCAAACCAGAGCGGTAACAAAATCCTTTCCTCTACGAAATCATTTCACAAGGTGATTCCTTTCAATTGTTGAACCAAATATCCAATAAAAGTAATACTTATTGTTACCATTCCTCCACTCTACCTGATTCTATTCTCTTTTCATTCTTCTACTAAAATCAAACGAGCACTTAGACTATAATTTGGTTTGTAGAATGTCTACGTACAATCTATAATAGTACTAATGAAAAGAGTTGTCAAGCATATGATCCGAATTTCATATGTTGGCATGATTGACTTGAACTAGCCCAACATTTTAGAGCTTAGGCCCGCGGGTGGCCCACCATAAGCCTGAGCTTGGGTAGGGCCCTATAGATTTTAGGGCCGACTCGACTTGCCTGACATCTCACATAGCCTGATGAGCTCGGCCCGGCCCGTCCATTTGACACCTCTAGGCTCTAGTACTAATGAGGCAGTATAAAATTCTTCTTAGTCGGACATTTGATCATCAATTCTCAGGAAAGAGGAGAGAGAGAGAATCGAAAGAGATGGGCAAAATGATAAAACATTACAAAGCTCTGTTTGAGAGGATATGGATGGTGCAATTAAATAGAATTCAAGTTCAAACTCTCTTTCCAAATGGGCTTTAAAAGTCATGAAATTGTACATTTTTTTAATCATGATCCACACCTACAAGTTTTGCTAGAAAAATAATAAAATATTTCTATTATTCAATCGCAATAATCTAGTTATGCAAATTGCAATCGCGCACAAAGTCTACTCACTAGTAATTTTTATATAAAATAATAAAATATAGCGATTATTCAATTGCAATAATTTAGTTATGCAAATTGCAAGCGCGCACAAAGTCTGCTAGTATATAAACATATTAAATAAACATTATTTCTTAGTGATAAGAATATTAGAACTTTTTGATTCATTCATCTCTGCTTGATAGAGATCATATTACACATTAAGTAACTAAATATGGTTTTCTTAAAAAAAAAGGAAATAAATGGTTAATATTTGAAATTGATCGTGATCAAGAAATTAAAACTACAAATAAATTATATTTTCTTCTTCTTAATTTACAGAAAAAATTCAAAACAAATTTTACTAATCTCCATATTTGGGATCAACTCTTTTATTGCAAATATGATGAGATAACTATATATGATGTTTCCATTCGAGTTATTATGTGATGACACAAATTTATTACTCCGTATTTTTTAAATTTTCCAACCAAATTAAATCACATCATTTTGGTCCAACATACAATTAGTTATTATCACATATTTTTATTTGAGCATAATTTCCACCTAGATCAAGTTCAGATATCGACAAGACTTTTCGGTACTGAAAGACGGAAAGAGTTATATGTCCTAGCTAGAAAGCCGATGAACATTTAACATGATTGATACTTTAGGTTAAAAAGTTATATGTATTTACCCTTAAAAACTACTTCTCCGAAAAAGTAAATAAAAATTTGACACTAACCACATTCTTTATGGTTAGATATATCCTAAAATGAACCCTAAGGTGAATATATAGGAAGTTGTTTTTGTACAACAATATATAAAGAGAAACCATCTTCCTTTTCAACAAGAACAACTCCATTATGGCAAGAACAAAGTGTAAGACACTTTGATCATAATCTAGAACATACCTACGACTTGACAGTTAAATTTCATAGACAAAATCTCCAAGGTAACATACATACATACATACATACATACATCTATAGTAACGCGATTACTTGCAACGCAAGTCATCTAGAGGTGATATTTCCTCCAATTCTCCATCACTATCACTCCTCCATATTTCTTGGCAGCCTGGTTGCTGTCAATAGTCTTTGGAGCAGGGAAACCCCTCCAAATCTGGTAAGAATTCTGCAGAGAATCGTGTGGCTGTCGTTGATCAATCCGCCTCGTCCGGCTGCACATCTCCTCAATCATGGCGAACTCTTGAGCAATCTTCTTAAGGTTGTCTTGATCACGAGCCATGTCTAATGATGAGAAACTTTTGTGTGTGGGCGTGTGTGTGTTTTGTGTTGATGAAAATGGTGAGCAAATGAAAGAGTTATTTATAGTGATAGGACTTAGGAGAGCTCTTAGAATCCCACTTTTTTAGGCCTCACAACCAGCAAAAGTTGAACTATTTCACCTAATGAGGAAAGCCTTAACTTTTGTAAGAATATTGATTAATGGCTGTAGATATATATAAGTATCAAAATAGTAAATCATGTTACAAATTATATTTGTGCTAGGTAGCTGCAATTTTTTTTTTTAACAAATCTAACCAGGAGTGGAGCCACATTAGCCTCCCCTACCCCTTCAGTTTTTTGGTAATATAAATTTATACTAACAAAATAGTAGTACAACTACATGCGACGTTCGGAGGTAAAAAATTTATAAATTTGTGTATAATATGTATGTATAGCATATACATATTAAAAACAGATAAATTTGATCAAATAGTTGAAGAATTTTAGATACATAAGTATAATTATCTCATATTAAATTACTAAACTATCATTAGAAATTAAAAATAAGTAGGTATATCAATATTTTTAAGAATTATATCAGTGTAGTGTTATATCTCATATTATTTTAAAAATCTTCACATATACTTAAGAATTTAAATTTTCCTATTCTTTTAATTTATTTGATGTCTTATATATATATATATTATGCAATTAAATTATTTATCTAACTTATATAAAAATTAGATTTTATATATTAAAAGTGGATCCATAACCTGCCTATAACATAAGCTTAATGATTGTTATTCCTTTCACCTTTCATTTACATTATTTAACTCAAATATACTCATTTGATTCCAACTGGGATAAAATTATATTTCGGCAACATATAAACAAATATTTAATTTGAGTTACATAAACGACAACTGATATCTTGATTTAAGTGAATAATCTTAGACTGCCCTATAATTCGAAAGATATTTATTTTTATAATCGATCTTTATCTATTAAAGTATTAACTAAAGAAGAATATATTAAGCTAACGAAGAATCAGATCTTCACAGAAGAAATTGCAAATTATTGTGACTCGTAGGTTGGCCGTTCGAACAAGAAATCTGCCTACGTGGAAAAGCAATTGAGATGGAAATAAATAAATTTTAGAAGATGCAAAGAACCTACCTAATTAACTAAATTTTTTTAGTACATTTTTAATAAGAACCCATTAAATATAAACTTTTGGTATTTTTAATAATAATTTTTTAACCACAAATCAAGATCACTTTTCTAGACTTTGCTGAATTTTCACTCTTTCTCCATTGTTTTCTTTCCTTTTTACACATCAAGATAATATTTTGTTATGATGGGTCTTAATCTTTTTTTTATGGCAAACAAAAAATAGAATTAATCGCGCAAGAGTAGAAAATTAGATATATGTGTGAATCAATTATCAAAACAGACGAATTATCATAAATCATTTCATTGTAATTCAATTAATAAAAATCACAAAAGTTTATTTCCGATCAGATATCGAATTCATGTCTTGTTTTTACATTAGTGATGAATTCAAATGGGCATGGCAAGATGGATCTAATATCATGAACTGTCTAATTATAAGGTACCTTTTTTGTTTTTTTTTTTTTTTTGAGGAAACTAATTACATATAAGATACCTAGAATAGAGAATTAACAAAATCATTCAGAAAATTATAAAAAAAAAAATTGGAAACTAATTATAATGAGTTGGACCTAAATAAAGATCCAGCTTGACTTATTGACTTTAGAATTGATTCTATTTTCAAATTTATTCAAAATTAATAGACTCTCATTTTTGTAGAGTTTGAGGAAGGGGACGCGATGGTGGAGTTTGAACCTTAGATATCTCTGTTTACGGTGGAGTTTGAACCTTATACATTAGTTGCAACATTTATTAATTAGATTATCATTTAAGATCCTCTATCTTACTTTTGGTGTCCCACATGTGACTCGTGTCTCACAATCAATTTTTTATTTACTTTTTTTAATATTTTTTTGTTCAATTACAATCTCTTGTGTTTTAGTTTAATTTTACAATTATTATTTATGATTGATTAATCTAATTAGGATCTAATTCTTTTCCATTTAATTTTGCAATTATATAATAATATTTTTTATTTTTATGATTCATAAATTATGATTCATTATATAATAATATTTTTGTTTTCATGAAAAATATTATTAAAATAGTGAAATTAATAGTACAATGAGATACAAAACTGTGGGATATAGGATCAACAATTAAATTACTACTTCGACGGGTTCTTGTAATTTAGACTAAAAAAACTCTAAAAAAAATTATGCATTAATGATATAAATGGCATTTTTCTTTGGAGAAAGAAATCAATCGAGATTTGAAGAATAACAGATTTATTGAAGTCAAAAAAGAATATTGTAACAACTTGCATAGAGAAAAAAGCAAGGCTTTTTTGTTCAAGATTATTGTTCGTTCATTTCTTCAGCTTTTTGCTTAATTATGATTTCAATCTAATTTTGGGAGTTTTATTCTTTGTTCCATGCTTATTTTTGTGATATTTTTTAGGAAATATCATTAGTTGTATACAGCGTTGGGCACACAGAATTCCTCATGCAGGACCAGATACATTTCATTAATTCAAGCTGTAAAATTTTCATACAACACTCATAATTAATTTATAGTTTAATTTTTAGAAATGCATCACTTGTTTTTCCCTTTCTTTTCTTGGTAAATATTCTAGAACAAGTTGATCACTGGAAAATATTTTTTTTTGGAGATTTGGGACAGTTTGATCTAGCCATCCCAGATCATAGATTTTGCAAGAATATATATTTACCAAAATTCCCTTCAGTAAATATTTTGCATAGTTTTTTACATTATAATTATTTACAACATAATAATTTATGATGAAGTGTATATGTCGAATTTTTTTTATCATTGATTTTTTATTCTTGAACAAAAATGTAAGGAAGGACAATTTCGTCTTTTCACTCGAGAAATATATAATTTATATCAATAATACTTTTCGGACATAAATGTCCGGACATAATCTAGCTCATTTAGAAAAATGGAGTGGTTCGACCCGTTTTACTTATTTATTTAATTTTGTAATTAAAAGAAAATATGCAGAGTTACCATTTTACCCTTTACCTATTTTAGATCCAAATTTATATGTTTGGCTCCAAATTGACATGAGATTAATCATAATTTTTTAATTATGATTAAACCCACGAGGTGCCCAAAATAGGTTGGCCATTACTTTTTTTTTTTTAGGGAAATAGGCCGACCATTACTAAAAAATAGATAAATTAGGCTACAATGAGTTATAGCAAAATTGCTACAATTTAATACGGTCTAGTCTTTTAACTCTTGCAAGAATTTCATTTTACCCACTTTATAAACCCACCTCTGAGGTGTTTAATGGGGTCTGACAAAAAGAAAGAAAGAAAAATTCGAATAAAATTAATAAAAAAATTATGATTAATCTCATGTCAATTTTGAGTCAAAATAGGTAAAGGGTAAAATGGTAACTCTGCATATTTTCTTTTAATTACAAAATTAAATAAATAAGTAAAACGGGTCGAACTGCTCCATTTTTTTAAACGGGCTGGATTATGTCCGGACATTTATGTCCGAATAGCATCACTCAATTTATATTGTTGTAAGCTTGTGGGTAGTTTTTTTGTATTTCACTAAGGCAAGTGAGTATTTTTTTTACTATTAACGCTATAATTTTGTTAACATTGGATGAGGATTAGTTTACTAGAAAATAAAAGAAAAAACTAAGATAATTCCTTATTACTGAAAAATATAATCAGTTAAAATGGTAATTAAAAAAAATTCAGATGCTGGATTGACTCATTGACTTAGAATTTATTCTATTTTCCAATTAAATATAGAGCTTTTTGTGCAACACGATTCTGTTTAATCCAACAGACCAACAATTAGGTACCAGAAAAAGGAGGTGAATCTGCTTTTTTCTAGAATTAAGAATATATCAAAATAAAAATAAACATTCTTCTTCACACTTCTTCTTAGAAACATTTTTGTAGGAGATGTTATGCAGAATTTCAAAGTAGATTTAGGATTTGTAAGACAAACTAATAGTATTTGGAATTTAAACACAAATCTTAATAAATATATATATGTGCAATAATGTGTGAAGTTGAAGTACATCTAATTATTAAGTAGAGCAAATTAATCTATACTAAACTAATACTACATCCGTCCCATTATTCTTGTCTCATTTCTTTTGGGCACGAGTATTAAGGAGAAGAGTGTTTAAAGGGTAAAAAGATAGAAAGTGGTGGAGCCCATAACTTTTTGTGAGAGAATCATATTTCCTTTTATGGAAACAGGACAAGAATAACGGGACAGCCCAAAAAGGAATACAAGACAAGAATAATGGGACGGAGGGAGTATAAAAAGAGTCTTGTTTTATAAAATTTGCTTTGTATATTATATCTCTAATAATAAATTTAATTAAAAGACAATAATATTGTGTGGTGTAGAGGTCCCACTTATATGGTGGTGTAATGATTTATTTGACTATATATATATATATATATATATATATATATATATATATATATATATATATAGGGAGAGGATCAAATAGGAACTCCTATTTATATGAGAACTAGGAACCAATCCAAGCCATCCATCCTCTAAGATCCATGAATATAATCTAATCTCATAATTAATTGGTCAAATCCGCTTTAGTTGGTCAATCCCATTTTTTTTTACTTAAGTAAGGTTATTATGGTAATTTTTGCTGTTTTATCCAGTTTATAAAACGAAATGCATAAAATAGTGTAAAGTGATGCATTAATTAGTGTAAAGTAATGCATCAATATCACTTTTCTGATGCATCAATTTTTTTATTAATCTGGATATTAACTTTTACAGCTCATTTATGATTTATAAAAAACAAACAAGATTTATAAAGTGTGTATCCTCAATAAAAATAAAAAAACTATAAAGTGTACTTATGAAATTAAAGAATTACATATATCGTATTAGTATTTATTACTTAATGATGTACAATTTTATGATGCATTAATATGATTTACTTGACGTGTCAATATGAAACTGTAAATACACGAATAGCAAAAGACATATTACCACAATTAATGCATTACATATATAATATTTGTGCATTAAATTATTTAAATTTATGCATTATTGTGTAATTTATTTACATGCATTATCATTCACTATATTATTGTTGTGTATTATAGTGCTTAAATTTATGCATTCATTGTCTAGTTTTTATTGTCATGCAGTATCATTCATGTATTCAATATGTATATCGATCGTATTTGTATTTGTATATGATATCACAATTAATTATGTATAACATGTATCGTATTTGTATCTGTTACTTGATATTTTGGGCACAATTTTATGATGCATTAATACAATTAAAGTGATGTGTAAATGCACATAATAATGAAAGACTCATTACACAATTAATGCATTACTTGTATGGTATTTATGCATTAGATTGTTTAGATATGTGCATCACATTGTTTAGATATAAATAGTACGTAATAATAATAATAATAATAATAATAATAATAATAATAATATAAATTCAATTCGAAACATCTTATAACATTCAATCTCTTAGATCACAATACTCAAATTAATATACTAGTAATTCCAAAGAAGAAACATAAATAATATCTATTATTTGGGAAGTGGAAAATGAATAAATGATTGTCCCATTTTTTTCCTCCAAAAAAGGTAAATTGGTGCAAAACGTGAGGTACACTTTTTGCAAATTTGTTATTATCATTTCGCCAATTTGACGTCCAGTAATTTTTTAAAACAAAACTTAGGAGTATAGCCAATGTTACCGAATCGGCTAGTTTAATTTGGAATTAACGGTATCTTCCACAACAACAATAGGTTGCAGATTGGAGATAGAGAGAGAGAGTGAGAGAGGGGGGTAGAAGAAGAAGAACAATATATGATGATGAGAATACAGCAGCAACAGTGACAATAGCAGAAGAAAGAAAGAGAAGATGGATGAAGAGATATATTTTGATCGAACGAGAGAGGAGAAAGGAAGATGAGTGATGGTTTTTTTCCTAAAGTAATCCTCCAACCCTTGCTTTTGAATCCATGGCAAATTTTTAGATTTAATTTATAGCCACACATTCCTTGTAAATAAATGGTTAGGATTAATTTTTAGTTCTCATATAAGGAGTGGTTCTCACCAGATCCACACCATATATATATCATGTAATTCTTTAAAAAAAATATAATATATTATATTTAGAAATTAGTTAGGGTTTATTCCCTGCAGACGGGATTTTCATTATTTTCTTCATGGCAGATGCAACCATTTGACGCCTTACAACTAAAATTTAATAATTTAATGAACCCCCTAAACTTCAAGTCGAATTCCTTATTGGGTCAATATTTAGCAATATCTTCTATTATATCTATCACGAACAAAATTATTACAGAATCTTTCAATTTTTGTGAATTCACACAATATAATCAAACTTTGATAGCTGTTGTCATTAACACGTGGCGAAGCTAGGTGCACAACCAAAACTCAGGCCTACCTTCACTTTTTTTATGAAGAAAATCACTCACCGCATCTGTTTAATCTCGAAAAATCTATAGTTAATAACATTCTTTTTTATTTTTCACATACCAATATGATATATACGTGAATGAATTGCAACCTTGACGAGTTGACGTACAGTTGAATTTTTTCGTTCCTTTTTTTTTTTAATTTATCTTTTATTTTTATATTTTTAAAAAATTTTCTTTAATTCTTTCCAATTAAGGCTTATTAATCCTCAATTAGAATTTATTATTTCTAATCAAGGTTTATTAACCCCAATTAGAGTTTATAAATTCCAATTAAGATTTATAAACAAGTACAAGAGCTAGAGATCGATAAGGGCGACATTTTGAGCCCAGTGCTGAGAATCTGGGCTCCAAATCTTGAGACTTAACGAATTTCTGGAAATGCGTACACAAGGTGTTTGTTTAAGAGTAAATTGCCTGTAAATTCCTGAACTTTTCATAAATTCTGATTTTTCTTTCCACAAAAATATTCTGCGTGACAATTCCCAAATTTTATATTTTGTCTGATTTTACATCCAAGGTCGGTTTTTCCCAAATTGTGTGTTGACTTGGCAGCCGGAAATCCTACGTGTCCTAGTCGGCCAACGAGTAAATAATTATCCAAACAATGAATTGCCTATAAATTTCTGAACTTTTGTGAAACTCAATTTTTGCTCTCCAAAAAAAAAAAAAAATTGTGCAACAAATTTCCAAACTTTTTAATTTATTTGATTTTACATTCAAGGTCGGTTTCCCCCAAATTGATGACACAAATTAGAGGCTGCAAAAGAATGCCAAAAATTACAAAAAAAGATGAGTACAAGATGCAAAAGACTGTAAAAAGTATCAAAACAAACTTCCATCACTTCCATTCATTACAAAATACTCCATTTGTCCCAATAGCAAGGTCTCCCTTTCCTTTTTCGTCTGTTTCAATACAAGGTATCATTCCAAAAATGAAAATAATTAACTCTTTGAAAGACTTCGGACCTATCACTTTTTATCTTTTTACTCTTGTTTCTTAATAATCGTGCCTAAAAGAAATGAGGCATTGCTATTGGGACGGAGGAACTATGTTGCAAGGTGCATACAAGCATATAGTTTCTGTTCACATCACTAAGCCAAAAGTAAAAATGACATGCGAAATAGGACTTCGGTTCATGTGTGTTATCCTTCAAACAATTTGTGGGAAACCGACCTTGGATGCAAAATCAGACAAATTAAAAAGTTTGGGAATTTGTTGCACAAATTAGTTTTTTTTAGAGCAAAAACAGAATTTCACAAAAGTTCAGAAATTTATAGGCAATTTGTTGTTTGGATAATTATTTACTCGTTGGCTGACTAGGACACGTAGGATTTCCAGCTGCCAAGTCAGTATACAATTTGGGGAAAACCGACCTTGAATGCAAAATCAGACAAAATATAAAGTTTGGGAATTGTCACGCAGAATTTTTTTGTGGGGAACAAAACTAAAATTTGTGAAAAGTTCAAGAATTTACAGGCAATTTAACCGTTTGTTGAATGTCCCAACCTTAACTAACGCCGTTATTAAATACTCCCTCCGTCCCGTCATAAGTGTCTACATTTCCTTATTGGGTTGTCCCATCATAAGTGTCTACTTTCCTAATATGGAAACACCCTCTCTCACACAAAAGATGTGGGCTCCACCACTTTTTATCTTTTTACCCTTTAAACACTTCTCTCCTAAATACCCGTGCCCAAAAGAAAGTAGACACTTATCATGGGACGGAGGGAGTATTAATTCTGTGTTTTTAATTAATTTCCCTTTTGACAATCCAAGATAATGTGTTGATTGCTTTCGAGGCAATCCATTCAATGAAGAGGAAGACGAAAGAAAAGATATGGGAGATAGAGCTAAAAATTGATATCAACAAAGCCTATGATCGAGTTGACTGGAGGTATTTGATGGCTATTCTCCGAAAGATGGGTTTTTGTGAAATATGGGTGAAGTGGATACACATGTGTGTGTGTTCTGTTGAGTATAATTTTCTGATCGATCAAGAAGTTGTCGGACTGATTATTCCGGGAAGGGGATTAAGGCAGGGAGATCCGTTGTCACCGTATCTTTTCATATTGTGTGTTGAAGGTCTTTCGGCTATGATAAATTATGAAATGGCGAGGGGAAATTTACATGGATTGCGGATGGGAAGACATGGGCCTTCAGTTTCTCATCTCATGTTTGCCGATGATAGCATACTTTTTTGTCGGGCCACAGTGGCTGAATGTAATACTTTGAAGAATCTTCTTCTCAAGTATGAACGCGTATATGGTCAAGCAATTAATTTTCAGAAGTCTGGTATTTTTTTCAGCAAGAACGTCAACGACGCAGATCGTTTAAGCATATCTAATCTTTTGGGTGTTGATCAACCTCTAAACACCGGGAGATATTTGGGGCTGCCTTCACTGATTGGGAGGAATAAAAGATCGATCTTTGCTTTTCTTCTGGAGAGGCTTTGGGGGCGCATCCAGAGTTGGCAGGGAAAGAAGTTGTCTAAAATAGGAAAGGACATTATGATTAAAGTTGTTGCCCAATCTATTCCGATTTTTTGCATGACCTCTTTTTGCTTCCGAAAAGCCTCACAGACGAGCTAGAGAGGGTGATGAATTCATTTTGGTGGGGGAATGGAAGTGATAGAAGCAAAGGGATTAAATGGATGAAGTGGGATAGACTTTGTGTACCAAAAGAGGCCGGTTGTCTAGGTTTCCGAAAATTTCAGTTGTTTAACCTAGCAATGCTTGGGAAGATTGGTTGGCGTCTAATTGCTAGCCCGGATACTCTTGTTTGTCGTATTATCAAAGCTAAATATTTTCCGAATGGGGATGTTGGGAAAATTATAAGGTTTTGATTTGATACCAAAACCCAACTGATTCTCCAACCGAATAGATGATCGCGTCAACTTAAATAGTGTTTTCCAGCTTGCTTGTTTGAGCTTTAGATTTTCTAGGTTTACAGGTTAAGGAAGCGGAAGACAGCAGTCGACCCAGCTGTGTCTACAGCAGGAGTCAGCAAGCGGAAGACAGCAGGAGTCAACCTTCAGCTGAGTCCTCCAGCAGAGCATGATCAAGCTGAAGAGAATTCGAGCTGAGTTCAAACACAGCCGGTCCAGCTGTACAGAACAAAGGGAACTAACTCTGAAGACATCACTTCAAGTCAGTTTGCCAAATCCAGCTCTGAATTCAAAAGCCAGCTCCAAAGGCAGAAGATCCCCGCGTCAGAGGAAGTCAACATGCCTCGACCAATGAGGGATTGCCGAATCAGCATCCTAGACTTCAGGACCTAGGATGTGATACAAATGAAGACAGGTGCAGAATCGCCCAACGGCAGATCTCGAATTTAAGAAGAGTATGTAAGATTCAAACGGCTCCTCCAACGGCTAGTCTTGAATCTCTACCTATATAAACCCATCTTCAACCTCAGGATCAAACACGAAAAACTCTCTACAAGCTTTCATTCTCTGAAATCATCAATCTTTCAAAAGCTCTCAAGCAGTTCTACATAGATCAAAGAACACTTTATCTTAAAGTGTTTCTAGTTCAGAAACTGCTTAGTTTTTCGTCTGATCCCTAGGCCAAAATTTTTGTATATCTTAAAGCCTAGATTTCGAACTAGTTCATCATACTCTAAAGTTCTTAATTGTAAGAACTCGTTCACAGTTGGAACCCCAAACCAAACTCCTCTTTACCCAGAAAGGTTAGGTCAAGGTAACGCTTGCTTGAAGCGGGAAATTCAAGTGTGTAAGGTTTTTCGGTGCCGTAAGGCGAAAGGTTAGGCTTGACAGTGCCCGCAGACTGTTGGAACACAGCTCGGGTTAGAGTTGTGAAGTTGCTTGGTACTTGGAAACCAAGTGGTAGTGGATTACCAGTAAACCTGGTCGTGGACATAGGAGGTGTTACTCCGAACCACGTAAAAATCGTGTGCTCTTTACTGTCTCTTTAAATTCAGTTTTGTACTAACTCTTTCATAACATTACATATTTGATCAAAACTGCATACGCAGCTGCTCTCCAAAGACAGCTGTGTCTTTCTGAAAGTTGCACAACTTGACTAAGCTGAAAACATAAAGTTAATCTTTTCAAGCTGAGTTTTTCTAAGTAACCGAGCTAAGTTTTAAAACCACCACATTCCGCACCGCCAGCTGAGTTATTTACCCAGCTGACCCTCCTCAGCTGGATCAATAACTGAGCTCACCAACTCTATTATTTAACTTGAAAAAGTTTTCAGAAATCTCTTTGGTGTATTCACCCCCTCTACACCAAATACCTAGCTCAGGGACCATCAGGGGATTTTTTGAATGCCAAAATTGGGTATAGTCCAAGTTTTACTTGGAGGAGTATCTGGTCATCTCAAGATCTGTTGCGAGGTGGAATTAGATGGAAAATTGGAAATGGAGAGAATATTAGAGTGTATCATGATCCTTGGTTAAGAAGAGATGGTGCTTTTCTCATCAATACGCAGCAAGGTCATTTCCTTCAAGATTTAAAGGTTAGTGAGCTTATGATGGATGGATCCAGAAGGTGGAATGTTGATCTCATCAGTGAGTTGTTTGAAGATGACATTAAAAATGCTATTCTAAGCATTCCGCTGAGTCCAGTGGGTGCAACCAATAGTCTCATTTGGCACTTCACAAAAAAGGGAGACTATACAGTTAGCTCGGCCTATAAGCTTGCTAGATCTTTATCTATGGACCTTAATAGGGAGGCGCACAGTATGTGGAAAATCCTTTGGCAGTTTAAAGTTCCCCCAAAGGTTAAGTTTTGTCTTTGGAAGGCGGCGCATAATTGTTTGCCAACAAAAGCCAATCTTCTTGTGAAAATGTGGATGTGGGTGGTGCTTGTGGTTTATGTGAGTCAAACTATGAGAATAGTTGGCATGTTTTCGTAGCCTGCAGATTTGCGGAGGATTGTTGGAATGCAACTCCTTTCAAGAATAAGATTCAACGATGTCGTGATAACAGTTGCGAATTCGTTGAGTTTCTAACCAAAACGTTGGAGCTTAAAGACGATGATGTTAATGAGAAAGGGGCTATGATCTTATGGCAAATCTGGCGTGACCGAAATGAAGCGGTTTGGAATGATAAGAAACCAAGAGCAAGGCTCTCAATTAGCATGGGTGCAAATGTTCAAAGAGAATGGATGGAAGCTCAAGGAACAAATTTGGTGAGGTTCTCTTCTGTTCGGAATTGTCGCAGTTGTTTAGGATGGCATGATTTGCAACCGGGGTGGTATACGTGTAGAACCCCGAAAATTCGAGCCTAAAAATTTCATTTTAGTAAATATAAAAATAAAAATAATAATAATAATAATAAGATATATATATATAGAATAAATCGAATAATAGAACGGTCACTTATTCCCGATAAAATTTAAAAGTCTAAATTATAAAATTAGATACTTTATACATTGCATACCACGAGCCTTCATATTATATCATTTGACTGAATAATGTCGGTATTATTATTGTTGCTTATGCAATATTATGATTAATTAGAAATAATTAATCAACGATTATATATTTTATGATTTGTCTATTTGATTTTGAAGATGGGTTAATTTACGAAATAATATGGATATTGGTCTCGTTAAGACCGAAATAATTAACTCTACTTATATGCTCGATCGAAACTTCGGTCCGATAAATATATGTCGCATTACGGAATGAAAGACGAAATACTATGTAAAAGGAAATTGTATAATAAAATATTATTTATAATATATATGTGTATATATGTGTTACGTGCGCATGTGTGTGCATAAATGAATGTGTGTGTGTGTATGTTGTGTGCGTGCGTGTGTTATTGTAGTATAGGTGTGTTTTAGATAAGTCAAAGAGATTAGCTAATAAAAATAATTAGAAATTTAAATTGGTAATTAAGATGAGACAAAGGAATTAAGGGAATAATTAGGAAAGAGAGAATAACGGCTGGAAAAAGGAGAGAGAAGAGATATGTTAAGATTTTATCCTAAACACAATCATTATCTGGGTTTACACTCCCAAAACCACCGCTTCCAATCCCCAATTACAGAACAATAGAACTAATCATCACTCTACATTCCTACAAATTTTCTCTCTTCAACCTTCCGCTAAAACTCTACAGACAAACTCATCTTCTTCACCTTCATCTGCAAATTCTCTTTCTCCATACCTTCCATCACAAACCTTTTGTTCAAGCAAAAATCTGAAGAAAACCTTAGCCCTCAAAAATCAGCACCACTCCCTACCGCCTAGCCGCCGCCGCCGGCCACCACCGGAGGAAAGGAGACAACCGGAATCTGTGAGGGAGGGAAAGAGGAGCCTAAGGAGAAAAAGAAGGAGAAAGAAAGCTAGGTATAATCTCCATCTAGTTTCTATACTATGTTTTCTTGTAGGAGAATGATTAGGATAATAAGATGGCTAAATAAGGGTTGAGAATATGTTGAATTTATGTTGGTTATGGTGCAAATCTTAGGCTTGGTCCATAGTCTTAATAAAATGGTGTTAAGAATTGGTGAATGTGTGTTCTTGTTATCGATTTTGTGTTCAATGCTTGAATAGATGAACTAGGATGGTGCATATTTGTGTTTACATGAGCTTTACAGTCTAAACATCATGTGATATAAGTTGAAAAACGTTTATATGCTGCTGATTTGAGTCAAAAGTTGATGAGAAATGTGATGTTGTGCATAAGGGTGCAATCTGCCCCCAAACTGATCTGCTTTGTTGCCTAAGTTAAACAGTGAATTTTGAACTGAAATTTTAATATTTTGTTTGTGAGTATGTTAGGATGATCATATTCAAAAATCACCTCCATTCAATGAGTGTAGCTCGCTCGGTGAATTTTCTACCAAAAACTCTCCGGCAGAAAACCCTGATTCTGTGCAGTAAACGTTTTAGCCCTAAAAACCATCTGTACTTAACATTTAGGAGCATTTCCTTTTGAAAAACCTTAACTAGACATCCCAAGATTTCCAGAATGATAAGACACTAAATCTTTGAGTAAACGAGTGATTTTATAATGAATTTTCTAATGGGCAGATTGTGCAGCAACTTCAGAATTTAGGCAGTCACATCAACCTTCAAACTTGCTTGATTTCCCTAAGTTAAAACCAGTATTTTCGAGATGTAAAAGCTTCTGGAAGTTATGTTAGGTGTTAGGAAGGTACAGTAAAAATCCCAAGTTGATTCGAACTCGTTTACTATTTTAATCGGAATTTACGGCATTAGGTATCTTATGAAAAATCTGCAAAAAATTTATAAGTAATATTCTTATGTTTAATTTCAGTTTTTGTGGAAAAATATGATTAAAAATCATATTAAGGCATAGTATAATATTTTATAAGTTAAAGTGATGAATTGTGAATTATTTAGTAATTAAGAGGATTTATTTAAGGGCTAAAGTATGTTATTTATTTATTTGAGCTATAGTGTTGGACTTAGAAAATTTTATGTGGGTTTTGGAGGTATGGGCCAAACACCAGATTAGGAATTTATATAATTTTCGGATTGGGCTTTAATTTTAAATTATTTGGGCTTATGATTTAAATCTGGTGGGCTTAACAATTAATAGAGTTGAGCTCATTTATTTATTGATTGGACTTGTTTATTTGCTTATAGGCTGCTGATATGTTGGGCTAATAATAACAAATTGTTGGGCTATGTGATTAAAATATTATTGGTCCACTAAGACTATTTGGACCAGAGATGTTAATAAACTATTTAAATGGGCTACATGTTATGAAATCCATATGGACCTAGATTTAAAAATATTGGACTTATGTTGGCATAATAGATTATTATGGTGTTGAGCTAGACTATCCTAAAATAATTAAAACAATTGGGCTTAGCCTTGTATGTGACTTGTTTATGTGTGATATGGACCTTAGTCCATATTTATATGTGATTAAATGTGAAGTCCAAATTGTACTATATGATTGATGTTAATTATTATTCATGATTAATTGTTTATTAATTAATTATTTATTTAAATAAATAAATAATTCTTGTATGATTTAATAATTCGAAATTAATTAATTAATTATTTATTTATTTAATTCGAATTTAATTAATTATTTAATAATTAATTAATAATTAATTAATAATTACTTATTTATTAATTAATTATATGCTTTTATTAATTAATTCTTTATTAATTAATTATATATGCCTTTAATAATTAATTATTAATTAATTATGTGTCTTTAATAATTAATTATTTATTAATTGTTTATGTGTCTTTAATAATTAATTATTTATTAATTAATACATGCCTTTAATAATTAATTAATTATTTGATTAATTAATTATATACTCTTAAGTGGTTAATTAATTCTTTATTAATTAATTAGGTTGATCTAAGTTAAGTGTGAAGGTTTTACTTGTGTTCTTATAACATAATACACTTAAGACACCTACATGACTCATGTGACATGACATGCATAAGATAAACGTTATAAAAAGGGAATAAGCTTGACCTAGGATGCTAAGATCTTAGACAATTATATGCTCGTGAACCTAAGTATTTAAGACCCTTAAGTTCCGAAGACTTGTCAAGAGAACCTGAATCAAGGTGAGTTTTTATTTTCAAACTGTGGGATTACAAACTCCCACTGAGGTAACTTTAGGGTTATTAAACCCAATGCTTTCCAAGTATGATATGCATGCTAATGTTTTATGCTCAATTTCTTGTGGTTTACCAATGTGGAATGTTTTATAATACGATCGGCCTTGTGCTCCGTACAAGCCAATGTAGTGTACACATGAAGTTATGACGGTTCGGTGGAGTGGCTCTCCTCTAATTGAATCTGGCGGTAACCCAAGAATGTGAGTTGCTTTCGGTACCGATTTTTCTTTTAACTGTTTTAACTTATGAGAAGGATATTTCTACTAAAGTAACCCCCTTCTATAAGAAAGTAGCATGTCATATCTTTTATAAAATGTTTTCAAAGAGGGGCACGAAATCCACTGAGTGCTTTTGTACTCAGCCCCCTGCATTGTTTTTCCTAATGCAGGTTGATCAACGTGGAGGCGAAGGAAGGGAATGTCAGTGTCATTGTTGTCCGTATATACTGCAGTACTTGTTGTGTCGGTCTTTATGACCATCGTTGTCGTCTTCAATTAGGCTTATGCCATCAAACTCACATTACCTCTTATGTTCTAACCATCTACTTTTAGATGGCTATCTTTTGAAATGCTTCCGCAGTGCGGGCCGGTGTCCTCATACATCGACCCAAGTTATGTTATGCTAGGGCATCGATGTTGAACAATTACCCACCTTGCCTTTATTTCATTAAACACTTATCTTTTCAATGTTATCAATATATAACCTTTATTGATTACTTACGCTTACGATTCATATGGTTTCACACCACCCACCGCGTGGCGGCTCGGACCGATCCGCATAGGCCAGGTCGCGGGTCGTCACAATATGTGTGGAGTCGATGCTGTGTTCTTTGCAAGTACAAATACAACGGGCATCGGCATTATCCTCCAGAACGAGAAGGGTAATTTTGTAGCGGCAAAGGTCATCACTATATCGGGGTGCTTGCGGGTGGATGAAGGTGAATCTATGGGATTACATGAAGCTCTTTCTTGGATCAAACAGAGAGGTATGTACCGTGTGAATTTCAGATCCGACAGTAAAGGGGTGGTCAATGCTCTTAGAAATCAAGGTACAGATAGCTCTGAGTTTGGAGCTATAATTAAAAGTTGCCGACTACTAGTTCAATCTTGCTCGAACTTTCGCGTAAAGTTTGTTAGACATGAAGTTAATGTGGTGGCTCATAGGTTAGCTAAAATGTCTAAGAATTTTTCTTCGACGTATGTTTGGGATGAACCCCCAGCTGATGTGGAGGGTCTTCTCCTCGCCCCATGCGTTTGTGATTAGGAATGGCAATGGGTCGGGTACCCACCCATTAGGCATTTCCCAAACCCAAACCCATTAAAATTTCCTGAACTCATATCCGTCCCAAACCCGATTAAAAAATTATTTTAAAATCCATACCCGATCCAAACCCGTTGGGTAATACCCATTAAAAACCCGCTAAAAACCCGAATGTACTAGAACATAAATATCAATATTAAATAGTGAAAATAACAAAATATTATAAACATAATTTTAACATAAGTATAAATAGAAAATTTCATTAAATTAAATTATGTGGGTTAAAAGAATAATAAAATTTCCTAATATTTATACAAATATAAATTATATATAAAATAAATATTTAATTACTAAAATTATTAGTTCTTTGTATGCGGGTTAAAAAAATAATATAAAACCCTAAAATTATTAATATTTATACTAATATCTATAATTATATTATAAATTATATGTATGAATTTTGTCATCTTACATATATATAAGAGTAACTATGTGAAATAGCCACTTAAGTTAATAAAAACAAAATACTAGCCACAAACTTAATGTTATATAAATACTAGCCACTATTTGTTTAAAAATATTTTTTTACCCTTTAACTTATATTTCTACCATTTTAACTAGAAGTATGCTATGTTGCTATATTGGGCCCGAGTGAGATATACTCACTCCAGTCGCACCTTCGTTCGCCCGGTACGCTTCGGGTGTCGAACATGGAGTGGCGCGAGTGGGGCGAGCGGCCCTCAATCTGTACGCGAACGGGCGAATGGCAGCCCATTCGACCCGTTCTCGCCTCCACCTCGCGAACTAGTGTGACGCGAACGGCACGCACGCGCACCGGTCGACCCGCTCACGCCGCTCATGTTACCCACACACCCAAGCAAGGCGCGAGTCGTGCAAACGGCCCTTGTTCGCCCCGCTCGCACCGCTCATCTTACCCAGACATCAGGCGCGAGTTGCGCGAACGGCCCTCGTTCGCCCCGCTCGCGCCGCTCACCTTACCCAGACATCAGGCGCGAGTCGCGCGAACGGCTCTCGTTCGCCCGCTCGCGCCGCTCACTTTACCCAGACATCAGGCACGAGTCGCGCGAATGGCCCTCGTTCGCCCGCTCGTGCCTAGATTTATTCGCACAATACATGGGGCGAGTAGATCCACTCGCACCCTACATGGGGCGACTAGATCTATTCGCTCCTTCCACCACCGCAACGGAGTTTTGCATCACAAATTAACACCATTAACATATAGATTTGTAGTAGGAAACTTACATCGGAGCCATAATTGTCGTCGGATTCCGATTCAACGAAATCACTTCTGTTTGAGCTATTCGACATCGTCGGCGGAGATGGTGGCGCGGCAAAGAGGGAGGCACGACGTGTAGCACGAGCGGCGGAGATTAGGCACGAAGAAACCTAGATGCGAAGGTGTTGGTGGAAGAAGATGCGAATGCGGCGGCGGAGGAGATGCGAAGACGGCGGAGGTGCAAAGACAGTGCGGAGGTGCGAAGACAGTGAGGAGGTACGAAGACGGCGGCGGAGGAGATGCGAAAATGGCGGAGGTGCGAAGAAGGAATGAGATTGTGCGAAGACGGCGGTTCTGTTTCTATCTAGGGTTATTTTTGTAAGAGTGGCCAATATTTATATAATATTAACTTAGTGGCTAGTATTTTGTTTTTATTAACTTACGTGGCTATTATAATATTTCACTCTATATATAAATGGGTTTGGGTAGCGGGTACCCGTAGGTAATTTCTCAAACCCGTCGGGTTTGAATGTTTCTACCCAAACCCGTCCCAAAACCATTTAATAATTCCCAAACCCATCCCATTAGGATTTGGTAGAGCCGGATACCTGTAAAAACCCGACCCATTGCCACCCATATTTGTGATCATGAATAAAAATTTATCATTTTTTTCAAAAAAAATAAATTAATTTCCCTTTTGTATATATATATATATAGGGATTGGTTCATATAGAAACTATTCCTAGTGTGGGAACTAGGAACCAATCTGAATCGTTGATCTTTGTATGATCTATGGTTGTCATTATTCGAAGCATGAATATATATAGATTTAAGCATGATTTTATACAAGCACACAATTGTTTACACAAAAAAGCATGAATCTCATTAAGCATGACAATATATTGATTTAAGCATGAATGTAAATTTAAGCATGTTCTCAAGTTCTCACGGAAGGAATAATTTTTATAGTAACCCATCCCTATATATATATATATATATATATATATATATAGATATATTTGTTTTTTAGACACTCCTGGAACATGAACAACATAGTTGTTGCCTTCTTAATTAAGTTGTTATCTTGATAATTCTAGTAATGAGATTAATAATAGCTAGCGATAATTGCATATCCGGACCTTTAATTTTATTTGCACAAATTTTGGTTTTCAACACGACTTTAAACCGTTATGTATCTTGGAAGATATCCAGTCAAAGAAAATGGGAAAGGGATAGGAACATTATTATACTATTATCTTAAAAGATACCATATTCTAGTCACAAAAATTCTTTACTATTAAGAATCGTTTGAACAAAAATTCATACATGCATATACACCTTTTTAAGAACAAAGCATGCAAATTATGAGTTCAAGAGAAAAAATAAATTAAACAACAAAGATATGCATGCATGCATCAAGATATTGCATATTTTATTTTAAATAATTAAATTTGACATATATTGTTTATCTTTTTAAAAAAACCTCCCATGCCGTAATAGGCATGTGTGTGAGTTGTTATTCATTCAGTGTAATTTGAGAGAAATATATATATATATGCGAATCATAATTTTTCAAATAATAGTACTCCAAATTTGAATGTACTCTTCTATGATTGTGTTTGATATGAGCTAAGCCATGAGTGAGAAAACAAAACTGAGCAAAGAAAAACATCTATTTCATTCATCATTTCTCTTTATATACAGATTACAAAGGCTAAGTCTGTTAACTTATCATCACCTAACTTTCATAACAAACTTTACACGTCAGCATAATAGCTTGCTAACTAACTAGCTCTAGAACCTGTTATATAAACTCTAATACAACCCCCGCTGAGAGTAGACTATCCTTTTTCAAATGGAAGCTTGCTGTTGGGAAAATTAATAGAGTTTTGATTTAATACCAAAACCCAACTGTTCTTCAACCGAGTAGATGATCGCATCAACCTAAGTAGTGTTTTCCAGCTCGCCTGTTTGAGCTCTAGATTTTCTAAGTTTACATGTTCAGGAAGCGGAAGACAACAGAAGCTCAAGACAGCAGAAGATCCAGCTGTGTTTTATAGCGGCGGATAACAGAGCGGAAGACAGCAGAAGATCCAGCTGTGTTTTACAGCAGGAGTCAACTATCAGCTGAGTTTTCCAGCTGAGCTGAGTTCAAAACAGAACAGGATCAAGCAGAAGATAAATCGAGCTGAGTTCAAGATACAGTTGGTCCAGCTGTACAGAACAAAGGGAACTAACTCTGAAGACGTCACTTCAAGTCAGTTTACCCAATCCAGTTCTGAATTCAAAAACCAGCTCCAAAGGCAGAGATCCCGGTATCAGGGGAAGTCAATATACCTCGACCAATAAAGGATTGCCAAATCAGCATCCTAGACTTCAGAACCTAGGATGTGACTCTAATGAAGACAGGTGCAGAAACGCCCAACGGCAGATTTTGAATTTAAGAAGAGTAGGTAAGATTCAAACGGCTCCTCCAACGGCTAGTCTTGAATCTCTACCTATATAAACCCGTCTTCAACCTCAGGATCAGACACGAAAAACTCTCTACAAGCTTTCATTCTCTGAAATTTTCAAGCCTTCAAAAGCTTACAAGCAGTTCTAAATAGTTCAAAGAACACTTTGTCTTAAAGTGTTTCTAGTCCAAAAACTGCCCACTTTTTCGTCTGATTCCTAGGCAGAAATCATTGTATATCTTAAGCCTAGATTTCGAACGAGTTCATCTAACTCTAAGTTCTTTATTGTAAGAACTCGTTCATAGTTGGAACCCTAAACCAAACCCCTCTTTACCCAGAAAGGTTAGGTCAAGGTTACGCTTGCTTGAAGCGCGAAATTCAAGTGGCTGTAAGGTTTTTTCAGTACCCGTAAACTGAAAGGTTAGGCTTGACAGTGCCCGTAAACTGTTGGAACACAGCTCGGGTTAGAGTTGTGAAGTTGCTTGATACTTGGAAACCAAGTGGTAGTGAATTACCAGTGAATCTGGTCGTGGACGTAGGAGGTGTTACTCCGAATCACGTAAAATCTTATGTTATTTAATTTCTCATTATTTTCAGATATTGTACTAATTCCATTTGCATATTGCATCTTTATCAAATCTGCATACTCAGCTGCTCCCCAAAGACAGCTGTGTTTTGTCTATAAACTTGCATAACTTGACTAAGTCGAAAACGTAAAGAGTATTTTCAAGCTGAGTTTTTCTAAGCAATCGAGCTAAGTTTTCAAACCACCACTTTCCGCACCGCCAGCTGAGTTATTAGGCCAGCTGACCTTCCTCAGCTGGACTCATAACTGAGCTCACAAACTCTGTTTTAAACTTGAAAAAGTTTTTAGAAATCTATCTTTGGTGTATTCACCTTCCCCTCTACACCAAAGACCTAGCTCAGGGATCATCAATTGGTATCATAGCAGTGGTTCAAAAGACCGCTATTTCTGAATCAAGAGATTTGTCTTGACAATCTGTCAGTGGTCAACTGAACTGATCCTCTTCTGGAAAAACCCATATTATTTCATACTGTGCATATCTCCATGGATTCTTATCTTAACAGGAACCTTCCCACCTTCTCGGTCGACGATTATGCAATCTGGAAGTTCAGATTAAAAAGCTTTTTTTGTGCGCATCATGACATGATGTGGGACGTCATCACAGACGGACCCATCATCATTTACAAACAAGGAAACGAGCTTGTTCCAGCTCAAGATGGTGGACAACCAACGTATAAGCTCATTCACAAGCCAAAGAATGAACATACCTCAGAAGAAAGGAAGCAAGCTGGATTAGACAGCTTCGCGAGGAACACCATCTCTTCAACAGTCTCCAACGCCTACCTCAGCAAGATCATCAACTGCAACACCGCAAAGGAGATGTGGAAAACCCTAGCCAAGCTATGCGAAGGGTCGGAGGAGATAAAAGAAAATAAATTCACAATCGTCTGCCAGAAGTTTGATAACTTCAAGCAGCTTGTCAACGAGTCCATCGAAGGGATGGAACTCAGATTCTCAAATATCGTGGTAGAAATTGAAACCATCAGAACTGGGAAATACACCCAGCGTGAAAAGAACCTAAAAGTCCTTTCAGCGCTCACAGCTGAATGGAACACATACAAGGTGGTACACCAAAGTCAAAGTGACTTGGGTGATCTTTCAACTGAAAGATTATTCTCCCTGCTCAAAGCCAACGAATACAACTTGAAGATTACCATGAAAGAATCTTCAAGCAATCAGAATGATGAAGAGCTGACACCTGCGCCAAAGGAGATTGCGTTCAGAGCTAACTCTGAAAAATCCACATACATGCAGTCAGCTGAGTCATCAAAGAAAGACATGAGCAAGGAAGAGCTACTTGAAGAGATAGCCATGCTGGTCAAAAACTACAACAGACTCAACACCAGCAAGGGTAAGTACAAGAAGTTCGCAAGAACTTACAGAGACAAGTACGCAACAGCTGATGAGAAGTTAGCTGACAAACGAACAGACGAAGGATGCTTCAACTGCAAGGAACCGGGACACTACAGGCTAAACTGTCCTAAGCTATCCAAGAAAGATAAAGACCAACTGAAAGCTAAGACAGCTGACAGAAGGAGAGCCTACATCGCCGATGAGGAGTCGGAGTGCAACAAAATGGAGGATAACATGCCATTTTCAGACTCAGAAGAAGAAGCACTGATGGCTCATGATGAACCTGAATGGGATACATGCCTCATGGGACAGACAGACGGAATCGATGAAGATGAGGTAATGTCAAGAATTCAAAATCTATCTAACCTCTCACCATCACACGAACACTCTACACAGGTTTTAGAATCAGGGCTACCTGGTTGGAGTTTAGTAGAGAAGGTTATGAACGATTCCAATGAGCTTTAAGAGATCCTTGACATCATAATGTGTGAGAATACCGAGCTGAAGGTGGAACTGGAAAAGAAAAAGGTATCAGAAGCAGCTGATACAACACAGCTCCAAGAGGAAGTTATTTCACTAAAACACAAAATAGTGAAACAAGATCAGCTGATAAAAGACTTCTACTACGAAAAGAAACAGCTGATGGAAGAATTGCAAAATGCCATAGCTGAATCAGAAAAGAAGTCAGCTGAGATTATAGAGCTGAAAAGTTCCGAAGAGGTACTATCTAAGAAGATGGTAGCCCTCATCAAAGCTACAACAACAATGGACGAAATCATAAGTGCACAACGTCCAACAGCACTCAAAGCAGAACTGGGTTACAATGAATCGAAGGATGCCACAAACATTACTTCCACTAGTGGAACAAAGGTAATGTTTGTAAGAGCAAAAGAAAACCCAATTCCAGCGACTCAGCAACGACCGTTAAGGACACATCAGGCATAAAAAAGGCCAGCTGTGAGACAACTTCAAGCACAGATCAGACAGCAACGTGCTCAAACTCAACAAAGACAACAGGCTGGACAGTTCAGATATCAGCAACATCAACAACACGTCGAAAGATATCAGCCGAGATATCAAAGATACCCAGCTGGATATCACTCATATGATCACCAGCTAGAGCACCAATTCCAGCCGATGTAGCACAAGAGACAACAGAGACAAAGGAACGTCTCTGCTGGGTACTCAGCTGGATACCGAAAAAGACCAGGACATCAACAAAGACATCAAGCTGGGAAGATACTGAGATCAAGACCCCACCAGCAACAACCGAAGAACACAAAGAATGTGTATATCGACTCAGCTGGAAGGATCATCAGATCAAATGACCCAATTCGAGTCATCAAGCAGATCTGGGTCGTAAAAGGATCTATGTCTAACCCACAAGGACCCAATTAAAACTGGGTACCTAAATTTTGATCTTTTCTTATAGGTTGTAAGGGAACGACGCATCATTGAGGAGTCGATGAGAACGCTATGGTACTTGGACAGTTGATGTTCCAAGCACATGACGCACTTAAAGCATCTACTCCAGAAGTATATCGAGCGTCCAGGCCCACAAGTAACATTTGGTGACAACTCCGAAGGTCTAACCAAAGGTTATGGTACATTTAAAACTAAAAATATTATAATCCCCAATGTTTCTTATGTACAAGGACTGTTGGGAAAATTAATAAAGTTTTGATTTGATACCAAAACCCAGCTGACCCCAACCGAGTAGATGATTGCATAAGCCTAAGCATTTTTTAGCTCACCTGTTTGAGCTTATAGAGTTTCTAAGTTTACAGGTAGAGTCGCTGAAGACAGCAGAAGACATAGCAGAAGACACAGCTAAGCTGGACCCAGCTGAGGTATTCAGCAGAGCAGACTCAGCAAAGCAAGACCAAGCAGAGTCAAAGACCCAGCAGTATCAAGACCCAGCTCAGTGACTGAAACCCAGCTCAGTGTCAAAAACCCAGCTCAGTGTAAAAGACCCAGCTTAGTGTCAATGACACAGCTCAGGTCTAAGACAGCTCAGGTTAATGACACAGCTCAGGTTAATGATACAACACAGGTCAAAGACACAGCTCAGAGTCAGGACGCAGCAGAGTCCAAGTCGCTGAAGACACAGCAGAAACGCTTAGCAGTTCGAAGACGAAGACCTTCTCAAGACAAGATCCTGATGTCAGAAGATCTTGTCTGACGCAGTCAAATCAGAGAAGAAATAGCTTCTGCAGATGCTGACCTTCTTCGTAGGTTAAAAGCCAGAAGTCAATAAGAGTAGGTAAGATTCAAACGGCTCTCTTCCAATGGCTAGTTTGAATCTTCACCTATATATATCTCCTCACCATTAGAGGCTGGAGAGGTTGGCGAGACGACTGAAAAAATAAAAGAGCAAACAGAAAAATGAACAACGATCTTCAAAGCCAAATCTTTCAAGAACACCCAGCCAGTCAGCTGTGTTCTTAGTTGTTCACATATTCAGTCATAGGCAGAATAGATCAGAATAGAAATATCTTAAGCCTAGTTTGAACGAGTTCATCATACTTCTTGTTCTTCATTGTAAAAACTCGTTCATAGTTAGAAAACCCATACCCAAACCCAAACCCAGAAAGGTTAGGTAAAGGTACGCTTGCTCGAAGCGTGTAATTCGAGTGGTCAGGTTTTACAGTACCCGTAAACGGTAAGGAAGGTTCTTCAGTACCTGCAAACTCAAGGTGTAGGCTTGACAGTGCCCGTAAACTGTTGGAACATAACTCAGGTTCGAGTTGTGAAGTTGCTTGGTACTTGGAAACCAAGTGGTAGTGAATTACCAGTGAACCTGGTCGTGGACGTAGGAGGTGTCACTCCGAACCACGTTAAAATTGCTTTGTTCTTTACTGCTTTGTTTTATGCATTCTGCTAACTCCTCATGAGCATTATTTCATACTGCATAAACTGACTAACTGAAAAGTGAAATAGAGCTTTGCAATATAATTTGAAGCAACCGACGGACTTTCCAAATCTACCAACTTCCGCACTCACTCACACAGCCAGCTGTGTCGATCAAGCTGTCACCCAGCTGGATCGGACACAGCAGGCTCTCTCAAAAGAGTTTTAACTTGGAAAAGTTTTTAAACCTTGGTGTATTCACCCCCTCTCTACACCAAGGTATCCGTCTTGGGACCAACAATTGGTATCAGAGCAGTGGTTCAAAAGATCACTGTATCTGTGTCAAGTCAGTATTTCCTTGCTGATAGTGGTCACCTGAACAGATCCTTCAAAGCTTCAAAATCTTTTAAAAAAAAAATCATTATATTGCATACTGTCATGGAATCTTCCTTGTGCAGGAATCTCCCAACATAGGAGCTCTTGAGTAAACATGTATCCGGGCATGTGTCCGAGATACAAATGTTACAGGAACTATCTCCATGACTTGAGGGTACGAAGAACAAGATACCAAAGTATTTTGGAGCACTGGAGAGAAGAATTTCATTCAGCAGCAAACCAGATAGACTGTGATGCAATCGTCTCAAGCCACCAAGAGATAAGAAGAACAGAAAGGCTGATTGACGATTTGGAACGTCTCATACTCAGAATATATGTCACCATGAGAGACAACCATCAAAGTCATCACAATATCTGATGGATTTTCTGAAGAGTGTCCAAAGGATGCAACCAACAAAATTGATCTGGGGGTCACATGAAGAAGAATCATATAGTCAGATGAATGAAACAAAAACTGACTCCCAAGGCAATAGAGACAGCCTTCAGAGCTCACTCAAAGAAAGAAGCTCAGTCAGCTCAGCTTGGAAGGACCAACAAGCAGCACTGAAATATGAGCAAAGAAATTGAAGAAACCCAGCTAGCTGACTGGGACTAGCTGTGAAATAAAGACAGTTGGATGCAAAACTGAGGATGCAGCCAGTCATACAGCTGAGCACATTGGTCTCGAGAGAAGAATAAAGAAGCAGCATATGAATTAGCTGGATTTGAGACAGCTGACTACCTGCAACACAAACTGAGACCTCATCAAAGAAATGAGCCGATGGTGAGAAAATCCGTTCGTTAAAAGGAAGTAGGATGCAGCTGAAGAAAAAGCCACCTACTATCAAATCAAGGGGGAACTCTACATAGCTGGAAAGAATCAGCAAAATCAAGTAGATTACCCAGCAGGATGTACTCACCAAGATAGACTCAGCTGGAGTCATCAACTGGAGGGAAACCTGATCCAGCAGAGCAATCAAGATGATTCTCTAACCCAGCTGACGACATGAAAGCATCCAAGAGATTTCCCAATATCTGAAGGACTTCATTGTTGGAAAAATTCACAGAAGCTCAGAATGCAGAAATCCAAATCAAGATAATGTGTGAATTACTTGGACTAATCATTCCAGATGAAGAATCAACCAGCTGAGGGGGAATCAAGCTCAGCTGGATAATAAAACTGAAGAAAAGCTCATTCAACATAAAGAAAACACAGCCGTGGTATCAGCTGACTACAATGATCAGCTGACAGGTTTGCAGATTTTCTTTTCCCTGAAGAATATGCTATTTAAGGTTAAAAATATTTGAATTTAATTCAAATACCCAGACATTCCTTAAATGGATTATTCAGTAAGCCATCCATCCCATCGAATCCCATCGCATTTAATGAAAAGCATGCAGAATACTGTAGCTTGGGAGAAATGAGGCAGAAGTCAGAACGGTTCGACTACCTCACGCGCGCGTGACCTACACTCTATATACACACGTCATGGGACGTGTTGCGCAAATCTCTCTCAGCCGCAGATCTTCAATTCAATTGCCAAGATCTTAACCATTCATCAAAATGGGCAATTGATATATACATAAAAAATATGCTAATCTTCGCCATATTTTCTATCGCTCATACTTATCTCTGAAATTCATATCTCAGATTCTTGATTATCTATTTGCTAAATACGCTCCCCGAGTATCTTCTTCTTTCTAACCTCTTGCTACAGAAGAATATCATGGCCCCTAAGAAGAAAACACCAGGAGCAAGCCAGACTGAGAACTTGATGTCAAAGCTTCATTTTGAGAGTTGTCTGACTCTCAAGAACTACCAGAACTCAGAGTTCCAGGAGGTGCTGGATCTCATCGAAAATACTAGACTTTTGCAGTGGGCGACTGCAAGACCGAAGAACATCTTCCGCCGAAAAGTGGCAGAGTTCTTCCTAGAGATGACTAACCGAGATGATCGACTCCGCTCCAACGTCTCTCTGCAAATCAAGGAGAAGACTGGACATACAACTCCGTGGGATGTTGACATCAACAACAACCGGATGTTGAACAAGCTATTCGGCCTGAAGACTCTTGGGGACCACTCCCCAGATAACTACACCAGAGAAGAAATCCAGGTCGAACTGGATAAGATGTTGTTCAAGCCAGAACCGTACAGGGCAAGCATGTCCAAGCTCCTGCTCAAGCCCAAGTACAGACTACTTCTGGATGTCACCCAGAAGTGCATCCTCGGTATCGCTGGATCTCAAGGAGAGATCAGCATACCCAAGCTGAAACCGATGATAGCCATCCTCAGGAATGACCCTGTGGATTGGTTCTCCTACTTCATGGGAAAATTGGAAAAAGAATCTAAAAAGATTCATTTTGAAGATGACAGCTTCACCCGGTACAGCTGTAGGGAGACAATCTACTTATGCACCAAAGTGGCGTGCATAATAGAAAGCTACAATACCGGAAGGGAAATCAAGTGGCATGACACATGAAGAATTTTCTGTGTCCAGAATACTTTTCGAAAAGCCAAGTCAGCTCACTTACTTGTTGAAGAAGGCAGCCCCTGAAGGGAAGAAGAAGGTGCAGGAGGCAAAGCAGCAGACTGCCTCTCCCTCTCAAGCGGGAAAAAGGAAGCAACCGGAGGAGACACAGCCAGCTGGATCTCCACCTGCCAAGAAGAAGCTGAAATTCATGACAGCCAGCAAGCCAGCTGAGGAGGCAGTAGAGAAACCAGTTGATGAGCCAACTGGATCGAAATCCACTCCCACAGCCTCCCCAGTCCAAAAGAAGAAGATTGAGTGGAGACCAGGTACTGAGGAGACAGCTCAGGGATCCTCCTCCAGCTCAGACAATGGAAGGGAGTTCGTGATTACATTACGAGAAGCTGAAGAATCACAGATAGTGGTCCCTGACCCTGACCCAGAGGATGCTATTCCCCTTCGCCAAATTCTTCAAGCATCCTCACAACCCGCTCCAACTGATTTCACATCAGCTGGAATTCCTCAACAACAATCTCTTCTCCTTCCTCTTCTTCCTCAGGTACCCTTCTCAGATTCCCCTCCCACTTCTTCATTACCTGAAACCGCCCTACTCCCTCACACCCAAATTTCAGCACCCAGCTCTCCTCCCAAAGAACCATCACCTATAAGAGAGCAGACAGATATTCAGTTGGCTGAAGCTTCTTCACAGCCAGCTGACTCCCAAGCTGAACTCTTTTCTATTCCCAGCTCACCTAAAGAGCCCTGTCCAGCTGACGCTCCTTCGCAGCTGGATGATGAAAACCAAGCTGAACCTTCTAGCCCCACTTCTTCTGAGGAAGTTGAAATCCTCAGTCCCAGAACCGTTGCACGTGCTGCCACTATCATGAGGTTCGATGACCTCAAACTTCAAGGATTAAAGAGCGCACTGCAACAATACCCGTCTCTAGTTTCACTTCTCGCCGCACTAGTCGCTGTCAGCGACTTCAAATTTTACCTTGCTACCAAAATGACTACATGGTATGTAAATGAGGAACTTGTGGAGTTCTACTCCTTCAATAAGCTCAAAGCCGAAAAAGCTGCTCTGCAAGAGATCTTAGAATTTGGAAGTCTTCAGGATGCCTTCATGCATCAAGACGAGCTGATTCAAACTCTTATCTAGAAGGCTAAGCAAGATGAAATACCTCCGTCTGAGGAGGTAATCGCGAGAGCCAACTCCTACCTCCACACTCTCAGCTGGATTGTTCCAGTTGAGACTGCCAAGGAAACTGTACATGCCAACACAACTGAGGCAATGGTGATTGAAGACGAGCCCACTACTGCAACAGTTGAGCCCGAAAAAACTGCCCCACCAAGTCCAATTGCCATTGACACTCGCTCACTGGTCGAGATCGAGGTAGACAAACCCAGCCAAGTCAAATCTGGGACCCAGACGGATTCCGATGCCGTACTTTCTGATGCAATGAAGGAAGAAATAGCCAAACAAGTTGAGGAAATCCTATTCCAGGATAGACTCAAATCAAATGTTGACACTCTTCTGCGCATCACAGCTGTAGAATGGCAAGTCCATTGTAATGGACAGTCCATTGATAAAGTTCACAGATTTGCCCAGAATCTACAGGAAAGCACCAGTCAAGATCTCAAGCAATCTCTCGCTTCTCAACGCATTGATCAGTCAACTCATCTAGAAAAGAGAGTCCCTGAGATCATTTCAAAACTTTAAGCTCCACTGGAAAGCAGCTTCAGCGACCTATCCAGCCAGATGACAGCTCTACAAAAACAAACGCTCTCCAACAGAACTGACATTCAAACACTGTTCAACCTCTACAAAGAGCTAGACACTCAGTTCAAAGCTGGAAGTAACAGCACAACACAGCTCAACCTCGTCACAACAGACAACACAGCCAAGATTGCTGATGTTGACAAAGCCTTGGCCCAATTAAATAAGACAATCATCAAACTATCCTTCACCCTTGTTGATAATGCCAAAAAGGAGGAAGGTAAGGGGGAAGGAGATGACAAGAGAAAAACATCAAGGGCAGGCAAAGGGAAAGCTGTAGCGGAAAATGAAATTCAAGTGCTGCAGTCTGAGATTGATGAAGTTGTTGCTGAGCTGGAAGCAGAAGAACCAGCTGGACGGAGAGAAAAATAGAGCAAAATGATCATTTCTCTTGCCAAAGCTAGTGGAGCCACGCCAGAAGAAATCAATGATACACAATGGCTCTGTAACTTTATAAATCAACAAAAGGAAGAGATGAAGAGCTTTCAAGAGCAGCAGAAGAAGAAGGAAAGATTGCTCAATGAAGAAGAAAAGAAGCAGAAGAAGAAAAGAGTAAACATCAGAGCATCGAAGAAAAAGTCTCAGACGCCAATGAACTGGAGAAGAATAGATGAATGGATCCCAGAAGAGCTAAACGAAGACTGGGAACATACAAAATTTGAGTTCATTGAAGATTACTACTATCTAGGAGCCTACCCAAATACGCCTCCAGATGTTGCTTTCAAGATGCATCTAAATGAGCTCTTTCATCAAGATAGGATGACTGCGAAAGCATTCTTCAATGCTGCAGAGACCGCAAAGATCCAATTCTCTGCTCTCAAGCTGTATTATCTCCAGCCTCCACTGATACCTGGAACCGACTTCCCTGACAAATCGCAAATTATCGCAAAAGTGAATAAATGGGCAATCAGGAGAAAAATTTCCAAGGTAAATAATGAAGAAGAATATAGGAAGCTGGAACGGATGATCTTCAACCGGTACAGGTTGAGAACGGATGAACAACTTGAAGAAGAGAGACTGAAGAATCAGCAGCAGCAGCAGAATTGAAGACCCAGCCATCTGGGAATTTTGTCTTTTGAATTTTTGTAATTGTAAAGTTGTAAAATTGTAAAATTTCCTTTTATTAATGAAAAGTTCGATTTTGCTCTCAAGCTCACCCTGATGACAATAACTCTTTGTCCAGGCACTGAACTCTGAATATGTTTACCTGCTATGAATGTTTAATCTTTTGAAACCCCGTTTCTTGTTAAGGGGGAAGTAAATTGTTTTTCTCAGTTAGGTTTTGGCATCATCAAAAAGGGGGAAATTGTTGGGAAAATTAATAAAGTTTTGATTTGATAAGAAAACCCAGCTGACCCCAACCGAGTAGATGATTGCACAAGCCTAAGCATTTTTCAGCTCACCTGTTTGAGCTTATAGAGTTTCTAAGTTTACAGGTAGAGTCGCTGAAGACAGCAGAAGACACAGCTAAGCTGGACCCAGCTGAGGTATTCAGCAGAGCAGACTCAGCAAAGCAAGGCCAAGCAGAGTCAAAGATCCAACAGTATCAAGACCCAGCTCAGTGACGGAAATCCAGCTCAGTGTCAAAAACCCAGCTCAGTGTAAAAGACCCAGCTTAGTGTCAATGACACAGCTCAGGTTAATGACACAGCTCAGGTTGAAGACACAGCTCAGGTTAATGATACAACACAGGTCTAAGACACAGCTCAGAGTCAAGACGCAGCAGAGTCCAAGTCGCTGAAGACACAGCAGAAATGCTTAGCAGCTCGAAGACGAAGACCTTCTCAAGACAAGATCCCGATGTCAGAAGATCTTGTCTGACGCAGTCAAATCAGAGAAGAAATAGCTTCTGCAGATGCAGACCTACTTCGTAGGTTAAAAGCCAGAAGTCAATAAGAGTAGGTAAGATTCAAACGGCTCTCTTCCAACGGCTAGTTTGAATCTTCACCTATATATATCTTCTTACCATTAGAGGCTGGAGAGGCTGGCGAGACGACTGAAAAAATAAAAGAGCAAACAGAAAAATGAACAACGATATTCAAAGCCAAATCTTTCAAGAACTCAGCCAGTCAGCTGTGTTCTTAGTTGTTCACATATTCAGTCATAGGCAGAATAGATTAGAATAGAAATATCTTAAGCCTAGTTTGAACGAGTTCATCATACTCCTTGTTCTTCATTGTAAGAACTCGTTCATAGTTGGAAAATCCATACCCAAACCCAAACCCAGTAAGGTTAGGTAAAGGTACGCTTGCTCGAAGCGTGTAATTCGAGTGGTCAGGTTTTACAGTACCCGTAAACTGTAAGGAAGGTTCTTCAGTACCTGCAAACTGAAGGTGTAGGCTTGACAGTGCCCGTAAACTGTTGGAACACAACTCAGGTTCGAGTTGTGAAGTTGCTTGGTACTTGGAAACCAAGTGGTAGTGAATTACTAGTGAACCTGGTCGTGGACGTAGGAGGTGTCACTCCGAACCACGTTAAAATTGCTTTGTTCTTTACTGCTTTGTTTTATGCATTCTGCTAACTCCTCATGAGCATTATTTCATACTGCATAAACTGACTAACTGAAAAGTAAAACAGAGTTTTGCAATATAATTTGAAGCAACCGACGGACTTTCCAAATCCACCAACTTCCGCACACACTCACACAGCCAGCTGTGTCGATCAAGCTGTCACCCAGCTGGATCGGACACAGCAGACTCTCTCAAAAAAGTTTTAACTTGGAAAAGTTTTTAAACCTTGGTGTATTCACCCCCCTCTACACTAAGGTATCCGTCTTGGAACCAACAAGGACTGCAACATAACTTGCTTTCCATTAGCCAATTATGCGAAAATGGTTTTTCTGTCAAATTTGATGCACAGGGATGCACAGTGACGCACAGGGAAACCAAGCAGATACTACTAAGAGGGAAAAGAGAAGGAAATATGTATTTCGCTGACCGGAACAGCAGCCCTCTTGAGACTTGTCTTGTATCGAAAAGCAGCAATGAAGTCAGCTGGCTGTGGCACAGACGGCTGAATCATCTCAACTTCAAGACAATCAACAAACTGGCTAGAAACCAGCTCGCTAATGGAATTCAAGATCAAGTTTATGACAAGAGTCATATTTGCAGCGCTTGTCAACAAGGAAAACAAAGAAGAATTTTATTCTCTCTCAAGCCAGTTCAGTCAACTGATCGAGTTCTTCAACTCCTACACATGGATCTTTTTGGTCCAGTTACTCCAGCAAGCTTTAATGGCAGAAAATATACTCTGGCCGTAGTGAATGACTTCTCAAGATTCACATGGGTGTCATTCCTGTACCAGAAGAGCGAAATAAGGACCAAGCTGCCAATCCTGCTGGAAAGGTTGTCAACTCAGAAAGAGTGCAAGATAATGTAAATCAGATCAGATCGAGGAACGGAGTTTCTGAATGAAACTATTTATGAATACTGCGAGAAGAACGGAGTTCAACATCAAACCTCAGCAGCACGCACACCTCAGCAGAATGGTGTAGCAGAGAGAAGAAACAGAACACTCAAAGAAGTAGCTACCTCAATGCTAGCCAGCTCTGCCATTCCAAAGAAGTTCTGGGCCGAGGCAATCAACACAGCTTGCTTCACTCAGAATCGCTCTCTACTCACAACAAGGCAAGGAAAGACGCCATATGAGCTATGGAATAACAGAACACCATACATTGGATATTTCAAGGTCTTCGGATCCAAATGTCATATCCTAAACAATGGAAAAACACACTCAAGACGTTCGACGCGAAGACTGACCGAGGAGTATTCCTTGGTTACTCTGCTGTGAGTAAAGCATACAGAGTCTTCAACAGAAGAACTCAAACGGTCGAAGTAACTCCACATGTTATCTTTGACGAATCATCATTCGAATATAGAGATTCTATCAAACGAAGAAATGAAGGAGAATCTTCAAGGCAGATTCAGACAAGAGCTCAAGAGAATCGAATCAGGAATCTGGCCGAACCATTAATATGTGATGATGAGCTAGAGGATGAACCTCAAATCAATCGGGAAGCTCCACCAGCTGGAAATCAAGAGGAACCTCCAACGCCAAATCAAGGGGGAATGCCATCAGCTGGAAATCCAGACACAGCTGAATCCCCAACACTATCTCCAGCAGAGCTTCTACAGAAGTCACCTCAAAACTCAATCCAATGAGAGTCTCTTTCTCAAGAGTTAACTCCATAACTACTCCATGCCAGATGAAATCTAGCCACTTCTAGCATCAATCAGCTGGAAGAAGAAATTCATAAACGAAGAAGATGGATTGAAGATCATCCATCATCAGCAATCATTGGAGAACCATTAGACCAAGTCAGCTGCTCAAGCTACATCGGATCATCAAGAAGCAGTTGACACAGCTCAACTCTCAATAGAGCTAGAACTGACTGTCTATGATGAAGACACAGCTCTAATGGCGTGTTATGTAGCTCAAGTTCCAGAGCCTCAAACAATTCTAGAAGCCTTAAAAAGTGTACCCTGGACAAACGCCATGCAGGAAGAGCTAAATGAATTCCTCAGAAATTGTGTCTGGGAATTGGTCGACAGACCTGAAGGAGTCAAAGTCATAGGACTCAAATGGATCTTCAAGAACAAACTGGATACCCTTGGAGTCATCATCAGAAACAAAGCTCGACTAGTTGCCAAGGGCTACACACAGCAAGAAGGAATTGACTTCGAAGAATCATTTGCTCCAGTAGCACGATTGGAAGCAATCAGACTTTTTCTCGCTTATGCAGCACATCACAAATTCAAGGTTTATCAAATGAATGTAAAGTCTGCATTTTTAAATGGAGAAATCAAAGAAGATGTCTATGTTGAACAACCTCCAGGATTTGAAGTAGAAGGAAATAAAGTCTACAAGCTAAAGAAGGCGCTTTATGGATTGAAACAAGCACCTCGAGCTTGGTATGATACTCTATCAAATTTCCTTGTATCCAAAGGATTCAAGAAGGGCTCAGTAGACAGAACACTCTTCACCATCAAGTTGGGAGAAGACATCCTGGTTGTTCAAATCTATGTAGACGACATCATCTTCGGATCAAGATCAACATTCTTATGCCAAAGATTTGGAGAGATGATGTCAGAACAGTTCCAAATGTCTATGATGGGAGAAATGAGCTTCTTCCTAGGACTTCAAGTCAAGCAATCAGCAGAAGGGATTTTTATAAATCAATCCAAGTACGTAAAAGACTTGATCGCCAAGTATGGAGTTCAATCCAGCAGAACAGTAAAAATTCCAATGAACACCAACTGGAAGATTGAACATGGAACTGAAGGGAAGTCAGTTGATTCCAGCAAATACAGAGGGATAATAGGTTCCCTGCTGTATCTAACAGCTAGTCGTCCAGACATCTCTTTCGCAGTCGGAGTGTGTGCCAGATTTCAAGTTGATCCAAAGGAAGCACACATGCAAGCAGCCAAGAACATTCTCAAATATCTCAAAGGAACTCAGAATGTTGGGCTGTGGTATCCAACTGAAGACAATCTACAGCTGACTGGATATTCAGACTCAGACTTCGCTGGAGATCGGTTGGACAGAAAATTAACTTCAGAAACATGTTAGTTCCTAGGAAGCATGTTGATCTCGTGGTTTTCAAAGAAACAAATGTGCGTCGCAACCTCCACAACAGAAGCAGAATATATGGCAACTGGAAGCTGCTGCTCATAAATTCTCTGGCTGAAACATCAGCTGGATGACTACGAAGTAAAAACTGGACAAGTTCCAATTTTCTATGATAGCTCAAGTGCGATTGCTATGTTAGAAAATCCAGTACATCACACAAGATGCAAACATGTGGACGTGCGCCATCACTTCATCAGAGATCACGTGGAAAAGAAGGATGTGATTGTTGAGAAAATTCACACAAACATACAGCGGGCTGATATACTCACAAAGCCGCTGATAGAAGCAAGATTCAAGATGCTGTGCGGATTACTTGAAACCACAAGAAAGCAAGAAAGATATCTCCAGAAGTCGATCGACATGAAGAGTCTGTCAAAGCTTCACTATGAGAGTTGCTTAACTCTCAGGAACCACAAGAAGACGGAGTTCCAGGAGAAAATGAAGCTTATCAACAGATTCGGTCTAACGCAGTGGGTGACTGCAAAGCTCAAGAACATCATTCACCAGGAAGTTACAGAATTCTTCCTAGGAATGACAAAGGAAAAAGAACTCCTCCGCCCCCACTATTTCTCTCAAAATAAAAGAGAGAACGGGACACACAACTCCCTGGGATACGAAAATCAACGTCAACAAGATTCTGACAAAGGAATTCAACCTGAGAGGAAGCCCAGTTAGAACTGGACGAGATGTTGATAAAGCCGGAGTCTTTAAGAGCAGACATGTCAAAGCTCTTGCTCCGCTACATGAGGCACAGAAAAAGATGCAGGAGACAAAGCAGCATGCACTTACTTCCTTCCCAGCTGGGAAGAGGACTTGAGAAGACAAAACAAGCTGAAGCACCGTCTTCAAATAGAAGACTCAAGTTAAAGGTGCTCAGTCAGTCAGCCGAGAAGCCAGCTGACATTGAGAGAGACTTAACTACTCTCCGAGGAGCAGAAGGTCCACAAACGGTGGTTTCTTACGGTGGAGAAGAAGTTCATGTGCCAGCGTGAACATCATCATCATCAACACCACAACAACGTATTCCAGCTGATCAACTAAGCTTAGACCCCAATCAACTAAGCTTACACCTCACAGCAGATGGAATACTTCAACCGTCTTCTCCTCAATTTCCTTCAGCTCAACAGGGACACCAGCTTCAAGATCAACTTATGGAAGTTGGAGCTCAAGCCCCTGCACCAAGCTCAAGTAGAAAGAATCATCCAACCGATGATCACTTGCAGCTGGATGATGAAAACATGAGTTGAACCCTATACCAACCACTTCAGAAGTGGAAGGGAAATACTTAAGTCCCTCAAGAGTTGTACGTGACGCCTCCATCTCATGGTTTGAAGACCTCATGCTTAAAGGAGTCACAAGCGCAACTGAAGTGCTGAATCAGACTTTCTCATTCAATATAATGAAGTCTGAAGAAGCCAAATTGCAAGGAATGAAGTTGTGCCCTACTCAGAAGATGTCATCTCCAGTGCCAACTCATACCTCCAAGCACTCAGCTGGACAGCCCCAGCTGAAACAGGCCAAGGAAGCTATGTCTGCAATCACAGCTGAGGCTAATGCTATTGAAGAAGAGCCAGCCAATGCAACAGCTGAGCCACCAAAACTCCAGACCTCGCTGCTCAGAGCTGACAACCGCAGCATAGCCAAACTAAACATTGCAACAGCTGATAATACATCGAAGATCGCTGACGCAATTCAGGAAATTGCACAGCTTAATAAGACGATGGTGTATCTCTCCCGCCTTGTTGATCATGCCAAAAAGGGGGAAGATAATGAAGGGGAAAGATAATGAGACAAAGAAGAGGCAAACTGCTGAGCTAGAGACACCAGCTGAATCAGCTGAAGGAGTAACGAGTCAAAAGAAAGAAGCAGCGGATGCAGAAGAGAAGACCCAGCCAGCTGGGATTGAAGATTGAAGAATTGAAGATTTTTTTTTCCTTTCTTTCTTTTTCTCTTTTTATGTTGTAATTTCTTACATTAATAAAACACAATTTTCTTTGCTGCTCAAAGCTCACCCTGATGACAATTACTTAAGGGGAAGCTAAGGGAAAACTTCATAAGTTGTCTCAGTTAGGTCATCACTATATCGGGGTGCTTGCGGGTGGATGAAGGTGAATCTATGAGATTACATGAAGCTCTTTCTTGGATCAAATAGAGAGGTATGTACCGTGTGAATTTCAGATCCGACAGTAAAGGGATGGTCGATGCTCTTAGAACTCAAGGTACAGATAGCTCTGAGTTTGGAGCTATAATTAAAAGTTGCCGACTACTAGTTCAATCTTGCTCGAACTTTTGCGTAAAGTTTGTTAGACGTGAAGTCAATGTGGTGGCTCATAGGTTAGCTAAAATGTAACCCCCAGCTAATGTAGAGGGTCTGCTCATCGCCCCATGCGTTTGTGATTAGGAATGGCAATGGGTCAGGTACCCACCCATTAGGCATTTCCCAAACCCAAACCCATTAAAATTTCCTGAACTCATATCCGTCCCAAACCCGATTAAAAAATTATTTTAAAATCCATACCCGACCCAAACCCGTTGGGTAATACCCATTAAAAACCCGCTAAAAACCCGAATGTACTAGAACATAAATATCAATATTAAATAGTGAAAATAACAAAATATTATAAACATAATTTTAACATAAGTATAAATAGAAAATTTCATTAAATTAAATTATGTGGGTTAAAAGAATAATAAAATTTCCTAATATTTATACAAATATAAATTATATATAAAATAAATATATACGCAGATCATAATTTTTCAAATAATAGTACTCCAAATTTGAATGTACTCTTCTATGATTGTGTTTGATATGAGCTAAGCCATGAGCGAGAAAACAAAACTGAGCAAAGAAAAGCATCTATTTCATTCATCATTTCTTTTTATATAGAGATTACAAAGGCTAAGTCTGTTAACTTATCATCACCTAACTTTCATAACAAACTTTACACGTCAGCATAACAGCTTGCTAACTAACTAGCTCTAGAACTTGCTATATAAACTCTAATACAACCCCCGCTGAGAGTAGACTATCCTTTTTCAAATGAAAGCTTGTTGTTGGGAAAATTAATAGAGTTTTGATTTAATACCAAAACTCAACTGTTCTCCAACCGAGTAGATGATCGCATCAACCTAAGTAGTGTTTTCCAGCTCGCCTATTTGAGCTCTAGATTTTCTAAGTTTACAGGTTCAGGAAGCGGAAGACAGCAGAAGCTCAAGACAGCAGAAGATCCGGCTGTGTTTTACAGCAGGAGTCAACTATCAGCTGAGTTTTCCAGCTGAGATGAGTTCAAAACAGAGCAGGATCAAGGAGAAGATAAATCGAGCTGAGTTCAAGACACAGCTGTTCCAGCTGTACAGAACAAAGCGAACTAACTCTGAAGACGTCACTTCAAGTCAGTTTACCCAATCCAGTTCTGAATTCAAAAACCAGCTCCAAAGGCAGAGATCCCGGTATCAGAGGAAGTCAATATACCTCGACCAATAAAGGATTGCCAAATCAGCATCCTAGACTTCAGAACCTAGGATGTGACTCTAATGAAGACAGGTGCAGAAATGCCCAACGGCAGATTTCGAATTTAAGAAGAGTAGGTAAGATTCAAACGGCTCCTCCAACGGCTAGTCTTGAATCTCTACCTATATAAACCCGTCTTCAACCTCAGGATCAGACACGAAAAACTCTCTACAAGCTTTCATTCTCTGAAATTTTCAAGCCTTCAAAAGCTTACAAGCAGTTCTAAATAGTTCAAAGAACACTTTGTCTTAAAGTGTTTCTAGTCCAGAAACTGCCCAGTTTTTCGTCTGATTTCTAGGCAGAAATCATTGTATATCTTAAGCCTAGATTTCGAACGAGTTCATCTAACTCTAAGTTCTTCATTGTAAGAACTCGTTCATAGTTGGAACCCCAAACCAAACCCCTCTTTACCCAGAAAGATTAGGTCAAGGTTACGCTTGCTTGAAGCGCAAAATTCAAGTGGTTGTAAGGTTTTTTCAGTACCCGTAAACTGAAAGGTTAGGCTTGAAAGTGCCCGTAAACTGTTGGAACACAGCTCGGGTTAGAGTTGTGAAGTTGCTTGGTACTTGAAAACCAAGTGGTAGTGAATTACCAGTGAATCTGGTCGTGGACGTAGGAGGTGTTACTCCGAACCACGTAAAATCTTGTGTTATTTAATTTCTCGTTATTTTCAGATATTGTACTAATTCCATTTGCATATTGCATCTTTATCAAATCTGCATACTCAGCTGCTCCCCAAAGATAGTTGTGTTTTGTCTATAAACTTGCATAACTTGACTAAGTCGAAAACGTAAAGAGTATTTTCAAGCTGAGTTTTTCTAAGCAATCGAGCTAAGTTTTCAAACCACCACTTTCCGCACCGCCAGCTGAGTTATTAGCCCAGGTGACCTTCCTCAGCTGGACTCATAACTGAGCTCACAAACTCTGTTTTAAACTTGAAAAAGATTTTAGAAATCTATCTTTGGTGTATTCACCCCCCTCTACACCAAAGACCTAGCTCAGGGACCATCACTTGCTGACTAACGATTGAAAATGAGTAATAGAGACTGGCTTTGTGAGAACATCAGCGAGTTGATCATCAGAGGACATGTGCCGCACATCAAGCTCATTTTTAATGACTTTATCACGAACAAAATGCACATATATTTCAATATGTTTTGTGCGAGCATGCAATACCGGATTTGATGCCGTAGCTCCAGCACTTTTAATATCACACCAAATAATAGGGGATTGTGGTAGAGTGTAGCTAAGCTCATGTAGTAAAGACTTTATCCATACGAGCTCCATGGAAGCATCGGCTAAGGACATATATTCAGCTTCAGTTGAGCTTCAAGAGACAATATTTTGCTTTTTAGAACTCCAAGATAAGAGATTTGATCCCAAGAAAACAAAATATCCTCCAGTTGACTTACGATCATCGATAGATCCAGCCCAATCAGCATCAGAAAATGCATTAAGAGTGAGATAAGAAGAGGAAGAGAAGTGGAGAGAGTGATGGATGGTACCCTTGAGATAGCGAAGCAATCTTTTACAAGCTTTCCACTGTAACTTAGTGGGTTGTTGCAGAAACTGACTTAGTTTGTTTACCATATAAGAGATATCAGGCCTGGTGACAGTGAGATATTGGAGAGCACCAATGGTGCTACGGTATAAAGTGGGGTCAGAAAAGGGAGGACTGTCTGTTTTAAGAAGTTTGGAGCCAGTATCGTAGGGAGAAGGTTGAGATTTGCTATCAAGAAGATTGGTCGACGTCTTGGTGAGGAGATCTCGAATATATTTCTCTTGATAGAGATGAAAAGTATGGTTTTTCTTCGAGACTTCAATACCTAAGAAACAATTTACACTGCCGAGTGTTTTAAGAGCAAATTCATGAGAAAGAGTTTGAATAAACTGATTGACATGGGCTGGATCATCTCCGGTGATAAGGATGTCATCAACATAAACAAGCACCAATAGTAATTTCCCAGCTTTCCTCATATAAAAAAATGAATGATCAGAGGCTGAGTGTTTGAATCCATACCTAAACAAATGATTTTTTAGTCTGTTATACCAGGCCCGAAGGGCTTGTTTAAGACCATACAATGATTTCTTTAATCTGCATACCCAATCTGGATGATTAGGATCCTCAAAACCTGGTGGTTACTTCATATAAACAGGCCTATCAAGATGTCCATTCAGGAAGGCATTATTTATGTAGATGTGCTGAATATCCCAATGGAAAGATGAAGCCAGAGAAAATAACAACCACACAGAGACTGGTTTAATAACTGGACTAAAAGTTTCAATAAAATCCAGTCCAGCTAGTTGTTGAAAACATTTTGCTACAAGCCTGGCCTTGAGTTTATCAAGAGTATCATCTGGATTTAACTTGACTCTGTAAACTCATTTGCAACCAATGGGATGTATATCTGGAGAAGAAGGGATAATATCCCATGTATCTTTGAGCTTAATAGCATCAATTTCAACTTCCATGGCATTGTACCACTGAGGATTAGCAAGAGCAGTAGAATCAGAGGTAAGTGCTGTGATTTTGGTTGTGGTGGTTGTGATATGAGCCACTGGAGAATTAGATGGAGAAAATAGAATAGGAGGAAGATTAGATGTAGCAATGTAGACTTTAGGCTTGAAAATACCACACTTAGAACGGGTAGCCATATGATGTTTGTTTACAGGTGGTGGTGATGGTGATGGAGAATGTGAGGCTGCAGATTGAGAATAAAAGGTAGAAGTGTGAGATCTTATAGGTGAGGCAGATGGAGTAGGATTAGTGTGATTACTAGAGACATGAGAAGGATGATAAGAGGAAGACTGTGAATTAGCAGTAGGTACATGAGAAGATGTGTTATTGGGTGATGAGAAAGGATGAGGGAGCAGTGGTGTGGGTATATGAATAGAGGGAACTTGTTCTAATGCTGACTTAGAAGAAGAAGATGGGTTTGTAAATAGCATGGTATAAGGAAACTCTTGTTCATTGAAAATGACAGTTCGGGCTATGTATAGTCGACCTGATGGATGCAAGCATCTATATCCTTTGTGCTCATGACTATAGCCTAAGAACAAGCACTTGGAAGATCTATATTGAAGTTTTGAAGTGTTATAGGGTCTAAGATAAGGTAAACAGCTGCACCCAAAGGTTTTTAACAGATGATAATCAGGAACTGTATGAAAGAGAGCTTGATAAGGAGATGAGTTCTGTAAGGATGGTGTGGGGAGCATGTTGGTAAGATAAACAGCAGTAGTAAAAGCATCCCACCAGAATTTCTGAGGTAGAATAGCATTAGCTAGAAGAGTCAGACCAAGTTCAGTGATGTGTCTATGTTTCCTCTCAGATTTTCCATTTTGTTGATGAGCATGTGGACAAGGATGTCTAAACTGAATGCCTAAAGAATCAAGAAACGGTTTGAGAGTTCTATACTCACCCCTAAGTCAGATTGCACAGCTTTAAGTTTAGCATCAAACTGTCTTTCAATGAAGGTGTAAAACTTCTTAAAAACAGAGAGAACATCAGATTTGACAGTGAGGGGAAATATCCAAGTGAATTTAGTAAAATCATCAATAAAATGGACATAATACTTGTAACCAAAACAAGAGAGAATAGAGCTAGGTCCCCAAACATCAATGTTGTTAATTGGAAAAGGGCAGTGGTTTTGACATTAACAGAAGAAAAGCTAATGGAATGGATTTTTCCTACAGCACAAGCATCACAAAATGGTTTTGCAGACACATTTGCAGGCAAATTCATAGCCTTGAAAACATAACTCAACACACTATTACAAGGGTGACCTAATCTAGCATGCCACAGAGTTATATCAGCAGAAGATTGAGCGACATGACACTGCATAGATTGGAATTTATTTTTGAATGAACCTGAAGAAATGACAGAATGTGAAGATGGAGGGGGCTTGGGTGACTTGGTGAGATCCAGATGATAAAGGCCATCCTTAAGAGTGCCCTCCAACAGAGTTTTGTGTGTATTTTTGTCCTTAACAAAACAAAAATCAGAGTGAAACTCAAGAAACACATTATTATCGGCTGTAAACTTGGAAATACTAAGCTAAGCTCTTTGTGATATGAGGAACAAATAAGATGTTGCTAAGGGATGTGATGAGTGAGAACATGCTAAAGATGTGGATCCAACATGAGTAATAGGAAGTTGAGATCCATTACCTACAGTAAGGAACTCAGATCCATGATATGGAGATTGAATTTGAAGATTTCCTAGATCAGCAGTCACATGAGCAGAGGTGCCTGAGTCTAGATACCATTCAGAAGGTGCTGAAGATGAAGCTGTTGTGGAGGAGATGGTATAAGCTGCAGGAGTAAACTGAGATGTATTGTTAGAAACCTGTGGAGAAGGGTGTGAATTCATGGAAGTGTTAGAGAGAGTTTCAGTATTAGTGAGATGAGCTTGAGGTTGAGGGGGAGGAGCTGGAAGAGGTTCTGGTCCAATGAAGCTCACATCAAACCTCTTATAGCATTTGAGAGCTACATGGTTTGATTTACCACAGAGTTGACAAATAGGTTTATTGCTATTGGAATACCTTCCTCCTCCTCTGCCACGATTGCTTGAGCCTCTGCCATACCTGCCACGGCCACGATTTGTGCCATAATTGTTTTGAGCACCATAGGAAGGCTGATAAGCAACATGTGCTTGTGGTTGAAAAGTGAGATTTGCAGTAGAAGATGACACAGAGACTTGATTTTGAAGACGAAGTTCATGAGTTTGCAAGGCAAATTGCACTTCATGCAATGTCATCTCCTCGCATTTTGAGGAGAGAAGAACGCTGATGCTCTCAAATTCTGGTCCCAAGCCTTGAAGAATGTGATCGATCAAATCTGATTCAGATATCGGTTGACCGATGTTAAACAAGTGATCTGAAATTTCTCTGAATTTAAGGATGTAATCATCTATGGAGAAATCGCCTTTCTTCAGTACTGAAAGTTGATGTTTGAGCTGCATAGCTCGAGCTTTTGACTGAGAATGAAACAATGTCTCGAAAGCTTTCCAGATCTGAGCAGCTGTTGTACAACGACCAATATACCCCATCATCTGAGGTGAAATAGAGGCGAGAATCCAACTAAACATGAATTGATCACGACGCAGCCACGTGAGATACTCTGGATTTGTAGTAGCATCTGCAGAAGTAGACTCAAGAAATTGTGGAGGAGAATTGTTTTGAAGAAGAATATCTTGAAATCCATAGGCTCGCGCAGTTGCGATGACCTGAAATTTTCAGAAATTATAATTGTTGCGATCCAATTTCAAGCTAATTGGATGCATGGATGGAAGAGTGGAGATGTTAGGTCACTACAAAAAAATGTGAAAATAACGACGGACACTAACGACGGAATGTATTCCGTCACTATTTAACGACGGATGTACGACGAATTATTGACGGAAAATGTCAAAAAGGCGTAACGACGGAACTGGCGACGGATCACCGACGGACGAGTGGCGCGAAGTGTTCGCGCTTAAACTAACAACGGATGTTGCGACGGAAATTCCATCGTCAAGTATAACGACGGAATGATTCCGTCGTTACATATTAATATTCAAATTATTTAATATAATTTATTTTTTAACGACGGAACTTTTCCGTCGTTAAAATATTACGAATATTTTTAAATTTAATTTATTTCGTAACGACGGAATGTGTCCGTCGTTAGTTTAATAATATCATTTTTAAAATTTATTTATTCATTAACGACGGAATATTTCCGTCGTTAATATTTTAATATAATTCGTTAATTGCGTTTATTTCTTAACGACGAAAGAGTGACGGATATGTTTCGTCGTTAATTTTAAAAATTCGAATTAGTAAATATAATTTATTTTTAACGACGGAAATGATCCGTCGTTAGTATATTAAGAAAAATTTTAAATTTAATTTATTTGTTAACGACGGAATTATTCCGTCATTAAATTAATTATATTATTTTTTAATTATGTTTATTTAATAACGACGGAATTGTGACGGTTAATTTCCGTCGTTAAGTTTCAACTATAAACGGGCATATCTTTACCTTAATTCAGAAAATTCCCAATTCACGCACCATCGTCGTCGCGCCATTCTGCCCTCATCCCACCATCGTCGCGCCGGTCAGAGGTAGTCCGCCGTCGTAGCTCCGCCCCGGCGTCGGTGAGTCACAGTCGCATCCTCTCCATTTCCATTCGACTCTCTCTCTCACTCTCAAAATCTCACCTTCTTCATCTATTTCACAGTCGCCGTTTCACGCCGCCCCGTCGCCCGCTGCCGTCGCCGGTGCTAATTTAGGCAGGTCAGTCTCTCACTTCCATCATTTCTCTCTCTCACAGTCTCTCCCTAATATTCTTGCTCTACTTCAGTCCGTGTTCACCGCCGCCGCTCCTCGGTCGCCGGTCGCTCCCTTTCACTGTCCTTTCCTTATCGGTAAGTCTCTCTGTCTCTCTCTGTCTCGCTCTCTTACAGTCTCTCTCTCCCCCCCTTACAGTCTCAACATTGAGGTTGGAGCTCGCCGGAGCGCCGTGCCGCCAGTAGCTCCCTCTGCTACTCTTGCACCTCAATTGTTCTACATCTCTCGATTTTAAGGTCAGCTACCTAAAATTATTCCCTCTGTGAAAGAATGGAATCTTGAATAAATTAGAGAATGAAGAAAATAATACTCCACAGAAATATCACTATAGATTAATTATTAGTTAGAAATTGTTTCAGGTTATAATGGTTATTTAATTAAACACAAAAACAGAGAACACTTTTTCAGAATTTATTTATTAATGCCTGAAAATATATATAATTCAGTTTCAAGATATATGTCTAGTACTAGCTTAGCAACACATTCTTGTGGATGATCTGGTTTCAAGATATATTTTTTCGGGGTTTTTAATTAATACTTGGTGAAATTAGATTTATTAGATCATTAGATGCAAGTAGTGAAACTAAAACTAGTGAAAGAAATGTAAATGCATAGGACTGTTTCACAATAATCTGCACACTAATATACAAGTGAACAACAAAAGGACCGTATATTAGTATTGGTACAAGCTTGTTGAGAGAAAAAATATTGAGAAAAAATAGAGCAGATAATACAAATTTGCAGAACTTGCTTGATTAGTTAGGAGCATTGGGCCGGAGTCGGCTCTCTCCAATGCATCCTTGTGCTCCTTTTCTAATGTCAGCTTCCTATTGAATTTCTCTACTTTTGGCGGAGTCGTTATGCTCCTTCAAATTCTGCATGGCAATACACTTTTTCTATAGAAACATTCAAAGAAGTCTCTTGCTTCTACATTACAGGGATGAGGAAATAGGACAATCAATGAAACCATGATTGTAAAGTGTAGTGGAAATAAAATGATGGCACAAATGGCGGCGGATAGGGACATGCAAAATCAAATGATGAACCAAATGGCGGCCATACTTAAAGCCACACAAGATCGACTCGATGCTCTTGACCCGTACTCGAGAACACATCAGACGCCTCCAGGAAATATTTGATAGATTTAGTTGTTTTCTTCAAAACTCTATGGTTGTTGATATTGTATGTTTTATTTTATTTAGACACAACTTGTTGCTAACGTTGAATTTTTTTTTATGAAATTTAACAATTAATTAGTATTTGATTTGTGTTTTAGATTCGTATTTTATGTGATTTGGTAGATTTGAAATTCATGTTTGTTTGTGGTGCAAGGGAAGAGAAAAAACAGAAATGTACACTGCCCACAGCAACAAAGTTAACGACGGAATTTCCGTCGCGAAAAAACCAACACTAACGACGGAAATTATTCCGTCGCCAATAACGATGGAAAATCCGTTGCCAACCGGTCAAACGAAAAACCAAGTCTAGCGACGGAAATTATTCCGTCGCCCTTAGAGACGGAAATTATTCCGTCGCCCTTAGAGACGGAAATTCCGTCGCCATCCGTCGATGACGAAATCTGTGACGTGCGGCCAACGACGAATATTCCGTCATAACTTCTGTCGTTACTATTGCGACGGAACTGAAATTCCGTCGTTATTTGTCTTAGCGACGAGGGTTTTCGCGTCGACTAAATTCCGTCGTTAGGACATTTTAGCGACGGAAATTTCCGTCGTTAAAAGCGTTTTTTTTTGTAGTGGGTGATGAATCCATGGAGAAAATGAAGAAGATTTGAAGGTGAGTATGAAGATTTGAAGATTAGTTGCAGATCAGGATGAAGATTTGAAGTTTCTGGAGAATAACCGCTGCGGATCGAAAAAAATGAATGGCTCCATACCATGTTTGATATGAGCTAAGCCATGAGCGAGAAAACAAAACTGAGCAAAGAAAAACATCTATTTCAGTCATCATTTCTCTTTATATAGAGATTACAAAGGCTGAGTCTGTTAACTTATCATCACCTAACTTTTATAACAAACTTTACACGTCAGCATAACAGCTTGCTAACTAACTAGCTCTAGAACCTGCTATATAAACTCTAATAGATTGATTGATTGTGTATTGTGTTAATCGTCTTGTTGAAAAAATGTCTATTTTCTGTTGTAAACTGAGATAGGCTACTACTCCAAAAAAAAAAAAAAGAACACACACACATACATATTGCAGCAACAGGAAATTATAGATAAACTAGACATATTATTACATATCATTAATTATATTACAAGTGCATCAAGAGCAGTAGAGCATAAAAGCTACATTACTTTTCAGGCATTAATATTCTTACAAAACCTGAAGATAAGTGGTGGAGGTATTACACAGAAGCGAGGTATACTTAAAAGTAGTGTCGTACATTACTAGTTACAAACAACAGAAAATGAGTTTTAAACAGCCATGCGCGTAGGCCTTCGCCTTGGGACATCCATGAAAACTGCAGCATCATGGAGCATAGATGTTTCATAGGATGGTATGACAGTAACTTCTGAGGAAGAAGCTCGAGCAGCATGGAAAACGAGAGATTCTTGAGGCTGATGAACATAATGGCAGATTGGTTGGATATTTCTGTGTGTAATTGTTTGATGAGGATACTGAGGAGCTCTAGGTTTTTGTGGAGGATAAGGTTTTGCAGCCTTTTTCAAGAAGTTTTGCTCGATTATTGCAAAGGCGTCGCGCCCAATGTCGTGAAGATCAGCCTTGTGAGCCATTTTTGTTTAGGTTTTGCAAGAAGAAAGTTGGTTGTAGTGTTTGCTTTTTGTTGAGGAAATGTGAGAGAGGGGTGATGGACTTATATAGTTGGGGAGACACACAGAGAGAGAGAGAGATTCTAAGATAAGTAGAGGTGTTCAACGGAACCGGAACCGGCGGTTCTGGCACGGAACCGTAACCGTGGTCAACGATTTTCGAATCGGAACCGCGGTCAACGGGTCGGTTCCGACTTGGAACCGTGGAGTAGACGGGCCGGTTCCGGTTCCAACGGCTCAGAACCGTGAACCGACGGTTCCAACAATTTTTTTTTTCGTTTTAAATTATATTTTGTGTTAATCCATATTAATTATATAATCTTCGGGAGCAAAAATAACAATTACAATGGTAAATTGAATGGAAAAAAGCCAAAAATAATGATAATAATAATAAGATTCGAACATGAACCGGCGCATTCCGGTTCGGAACTGTGGAACCGTGTTTGAATAATTATATATTTTCATTTGCAATTGATCACATATTATTATGAATAAACATATATTTTGTTATATATCGATTTTATACATTACATTGATGATTTATGAGTTTGAATACCAATATAATTTATATTTTCAAAGATAAGAAAATAAAAAAATAAAAAAAATTTAAACGGTTCGGGCCCTAAACGGTTCCGGAACCTACGGGTGAACACCTCTAATTAGATAAGTATCAAGACTCATTTCACATATTATGAACTAGTATATCCAAAGTCTTGCTACAATGATCCACATGTTAAGAAATAAAAGCAAAATCAATCTTAATTAGGTAAATTGAATAAAATACCCATGTATAAATTGCACAAAATTCCCATATGTTTTTTAAATTGCATAAAACACCCATGTACTTTAACAAATTATGTATGGAAAATCCATCCGTGAAAGTTAACGTGCATGGCTCTTTCTTGATTTTCCAATTGAATCCAATGCACTTGTTTACTATTCAATTATTCGAATTCGACTAAAAATATAACAAAATAGTGTTGCCAAATATCTCAATTCATCAAAATTTCAAACAAGTGTCTCCTTTCGATGAATGTCCGAAAGAGGAGTAGATGATATTTTTGTTTTGGTCTATTCTAGAATTTGATAAGAACTTGGAAATAAAGTTTGATTCAAATGAATTTGAAAATTAAATTGATAGTTTAATTCAATGCATGCAAGTGTCTCCTTCTGATAAATGAGTGTTTTTTCAAAACATAATGGATATTACGTGCATAGTTTTTAGGGAGAAATTAGAAAAAAACAAAAAAGAAAAAAAGAAAGAAGATTATGAGATTGTTCCATGTTTGTACTTAAGTTAAAATATTTAATTAATCAATGAAAAATTAAATCTTTGGTGCAATGTGAATATGAAGCTAAAGAGTAAAGAATCTTTCTTGTGAGGGATAAAATTATTCTTCATATGACGCAATAATGGTGACGAATGGTAACAGACATATCATGTGTGTGTATATATATATATATATATATAATATATGTGTATAAATTTGAAGCATAAAGCTCAATATTATAACCGATCAACTCAAGAATCTATTCTTGCTTTGCTTAAAGCTGCTGCAAAAGTCGGTGAAGAACGAACCTTTGTGTGCAGAAAAAATCAAGATTTTTTGATGAAGTTCATTTCATGCAACACAGTTTCTTCCAAAATGAGAATTTTCTTGAAAATATACTAATTGAATGGTAGATTCTGCTTCATCTTGACGAACAAAAGTTTCAACTTTCGGTTATAGTTGTGTGGCAGAAAAAAGAAGAGGTCCAAATAATTTGGTACCAAAATTTAAAGAGAATAAGTATTTTAACCCTAAACTTAAAACTACAAGTTTTCTATACCAAAATTGATTAAAAGACTAAAATACCCTTTACTATTTTAAATTTTGTCTCTCTCTCCATCTATCGGTCCCCCACCACAAACCCACATTCTCTCTCTTATCTCTCTCGACCGAAACCACGAAGAAGAAGAAGCACGAAGAAGAAGCACGCTCTCGACAGAAGACTTGCGGGCACGATGAGTTCGTCCGAGACACAATCTAACCACGATGGAGAGGCGTCGTCGTCGCCGGCGCATCACGAAGAGGAAGAGTTCCTAAACGAGCCGCCGGTTAGTGCGCCCTAATTTTCGAAATAAATTGAAATTTTTTGGCAAATTTCGATGTTTAATTCATGGGTATTCATGCTAAAGTTAAGTTGCGAAGAAATGTACATGTTCTATGCGTTTAAATGTTGATTTTTGGTGTGAATTTGGGCTGAATTTATATGGGCACGATGGGGGCACGATGGATCTCGGGCGATGGTGTCATGGGGTCGACGGGGTGGGCACGACGGGGGCACGATGGGGTTGGGGGCGATGGGGTCGGGATCGATGGTCAGCGAATGGGTGGCACGGGCGGTGGTTTGGGGGCATGGGGGGGGGTCGATAGCCGGGGTCGATAGGCCGGGGGCGATGGTCGGGCGATGGGGCCGGACACGACGGGGTCGGGACACGATGAGCTGGGGCATGGCACCATCGTGACTTTGCCATCGTGCCTGACAAAGCCGGTATTTTTTTTTGTGTTTTGTCTTGTTTTTTTGAATTTGCTCGTGAATTTATTGCTTATGGTTGCCCGTTTTGTTATTGCAGGAGGGTTGTGTATGGGAAAAGGCCCACGTTACGTGGCCGTGACACGTGGAATCAATTTGTATATGCGTTGTGATGTGTTTAAAGAGATACTTTCCACGCCGCGTCGCATTGGCGGGCCTAGACACGGAGAGCGTGCGATAGAGCACTTTACCTCCGGGTCGTGCAGATTGACAGTTAGGCGGACGGCAAAGGTTACACGGTGCCCTTCACCACCTTATAGCCCGACAAGCCAGGGCGACCACATACCCCCGCATGAGTCGTGGTTTCGGCCTCTGGTCGGACCGTCCGTTTTACACCCCGTGATTATGCCCTAATCACGGGACTTCACTTTGGAAACACGGAGTTCGACACTACCGAGACTCACCCGATCCGTCCCGACAGCGCATTTCACCGGCATTTTCATGCCAAAGAAACAAAGGCGAGCGAGCCGCGCAACAAGTTCAAGGAACGCAAGTTAGGAGATGAAATGGAAGATTATTTCGAAGGCCGCGAACTTGTTGGTTTACTACTACTTTCTCTTGTGCCGGACAAGATGTCGGCCGAGAACTCGGGCATGGGCACCGGCAGAGGACTTTGAGCAAAGGACAAGTTTCCCTGGGGTGCTTACACGTACTGTGTGTTGACTCACTACATCGACACCGTGGCTCTTACTCCTGACAGAAGAGATTGACTACCACTTCTACGGCCCAGCCCGGGTCCCGCAAAGCCTTTGGATGTACGAGGCATTTTCTCGTTTGGGACGCTTACCGCGGAACGAGAGATGAAGTGATCAGCCGCCCCGATGCTTGATGTGAGACGGCACCGTGCAAGGCGGACTTCACTACCTTTTTTGACCAACCGGTACGTAAATCACTTTATTTTTTATGAATTTTTTAAAATTTCAAAATTTTATCGATATATAATTGTTATTTTATACGTATTTCATTACAGCTCGAAATGAATGATGTCCCGTTGGTCCCGATGGAGGAAGAGGAAGCCGAGTACTACTTCCTTGCTCGAGTAGCTGATAGGGTCTTCACTAAGATCGTGGACTACTTCGGTCCTAGACGGAGCAGGAGTTATACAAGACTGCGACAGCAACAGTCGCAGCGCGTGACCAGCCCCGCCACCCCGCCGCAGCCCTAATCACCACCGCGGGTTAGCCACAGGTCTCGCCGTGATCAGCCCGCCACCCGCCGCAGGCCCTAGTCACCACTCCGCGGTTAGCCACAGTCTGTCCCGCCGTGACCAGCCACGCCACTCCGCTCGCTACTACTAGCTACCACGACGGAGGCGGATCGTGATCAGGCAGAGATTCCGCTACACCACCAGCCCTTCCAAAGCACCGTCTCCTACGTACCTCACCTGGGCAGCTTGCAGAAGGCTTCGTAGTCTGCCTTCGAGAGAGAAGAGGAGGAGCATGGTGAGTTTGCGAGAGTAGTCCTCCTCCGAGACACCCTAGGCCGTCTCACGCACTACGTACGCCATATGTTGGTGAGACGCCCAGCTCTCGTGATTACCGCCGGCCAGACGCTGCCTTCGTACATATGGGCGACAACACCGTTCGCGTTGATAAAAGAGATTGACCACACGGTGACGCAGGTATTTTTCGACCTTGTGGAGAATGTGGACGAGTGCTTCACCGCAGGTAACATTTCTTGCAATTTAACGTCTTCACATATTTAAATTATTTACATTGATTTATATATCGTCATGTAATGTAAATTTTTTGAATACAGTCATGGATTTGTACGTGCTCTTCACTAGGTGTAAGCAAGTGGCGGGTTGGGTGAGTTGGTACAGTTGACCACTATTGTTCAAGGGTCTACGTTTTTTGTAAGTTTTTGTTTGACTTTTATTTGTTGTATTAGTTGGTTTACAAAAAAATATTTTTAACTTGTTTTACTTTTTTAGGCATCGATGCTTAAAGAGTTCCACGAGCTAAGTCCAAAGGGCAACCAAGTGAAGTGGAAACAAATGGATATTGCCACAACCTATACCGGATCTCTTTCATGGCATGGACACACCGAACGGGATCCCGTGGTTAAACCGCAACACAAGAAGTGATGTTAAATTGATTATAAGTTGCTTTTTCTTTTCAAATTGTCGTATTCTTGATTTGCAAATTGTACTAATATTTGTTATTTGAATAGATTATTGCCTTTTGTTGTCTTGATGAGCATCGGTCACCGCGAAGATCAAAATAGATGATTGGTGCATCGAATTGTACGACTCATTGTCACACCAACATGACGCCAATAAATCTCCTCGGATAAAGCGTACGAGGCCCCTCACTTGTCTCGTTCCTAGGCTACTAACTCTCGGGGAATTACCGGATGAATAACTCCCCGCAAGACAAGAAGAGAAGACTTCATGCCATTGATCATAATGCCACCTAGCGAGTGCCTCGCCTGCGTACCGAAGGGGTCGGGCTTGCGTCCTTTTGTTGCATGTATCTAGATCGTATGGTGTCCAAACATCCAACAAAAAGGCATACAAGGAATATTGATGTGAGATACATTAGGAGCTATCGTAAAGAGATAGGTGCTAGGATATTTAGCTTGTCTTTTGATTTGTGATTTTTTGTACGATTGACCATGCCACTCTTATTTATAATATGTGGTTCATTTGTCCTAATTTTATTTATTTGTTGAGCTTCATATGTGGTTCATTCGGCGGCTCACTGCCCTGGCGGGGTACACGAGCTCGCCCATCGCGCCCATCGCCCACGATTGGGAGACCCCATCGCCCCCATCACCCCCATCGTGCCCATCGCCCCCATCGCCCCCATCGCCCCCATCGTGCCCATCGTGCCCATCGCGCCCATCGCCCCCATCGTGCCCATCGTGCCCATCGCGCCCATCGCCCCCATCGTGCCCATCGCCCCATCGTGCTCACGAAGAAGTCCCCATCGTCCCCAGAAGAACAGGCATCGATAAGTATTTTTAATACCTTAATGTTATTCCATAGTATTTTTTATATCATATAAATACTTTTTTATACCTTACATACATACTTATGATCAATCTGAATGTTTTTTGCAACATCGATCATATACAACATATAATTTGAGAATTTGAAGTAAATATTCATTGAGATCCTTTTCATTCTTAAGATATGATATGATTCATAATCATATTAAAGACTACATTTAAATTATTTCAAATGTTCGTTTTTACTTATGAAATTCTTAAATAAGCAATTACAAATCAATATATCACACCACATCAACATAAAGTCCAAAAATGTCTATAAAATCAAAATTTCTTGAGTGCTGATGGGATATGCATCGTTTAGGGCGATGGCCACGATGGGAACGAACGAGGAGGCCGATGGCACGATGTAGCGACGGGGCATGGGCACGACGTGGGGGCGATGGGCACGATGGGGGCAACGGGGGCGATGGGCACGATGGGGGCGATGGGGGCGATGGGCACGACGGGGTGACAGAATGGGTCTCCCAATCGCGGGCGACGGGCGCGATGGGCGCTCGTGTACCCCGCCGAGGCGTGTGAGCTCGCCGGGCGGGTGCACCCGCTTTACAAAGGAAAACCCGCTTCGGCCCCGTTTTTTACATTTTCCAATTTCTAAACACAACGTAAGCTCAACAAATAAATAAAATTAGGACAAATGAACCACATATTATAAATAAGAGCCAGCATTGTCAATCGTGCAAAAAATCATAAATCACAAGTGCATCGGACATTTTCTCGATTGTGTGTTCTTCACTACCACAATTGCCGCATTTTTCTTTCGTCGCCGTCTCTCGACTCGATGGTTCTTCTCCGGGGGAATATTTATATCGACATCTAAAGCGAGTGGTTCGGTGCAATTCTTTCTATTCGTGGCTCGGTCCCCTTACACTTAGAGCATTTTTGGCTACCATGGCTGCGGGCGCACCTTCAACCGGCCGAACGAACACGCCGTGTCCCTCGGACGGCCGGCTTGACGAACTCCCACCGGTGGCAAGCAAACGATTCTTGCAATATCGGCGGGACATTCCACTCCCTGGACGCGGTACCGGCCTAACGGATTCCTCTCAGAGTCTCGCTGCAAGTCGTGTTGCTGTTTGTAATACCGACTTACGAAATCAAACAAATTGACAAGAGTTTCTCATCCCGTAACGAACAAAAGTTAGAAATATTGAGCCATGAAAATAAAAATGTAATACCGACTTACGAAATCAAACAAATTTACGCTTGTACATACCCGAGGGCGGCACGCATGACGACATGGCATCTTATCCCCGATCGAACTCACGACACTCACATGTCCAATTCCCAAGGTCCACCTCGAAGACCATCTTCTTGTCTTTTCACTTTATAAACATTGTCACAGTAGGTCGAGCAACGAGCCGATGACTTGCTTCCACCGTCACAAAGCAAGCTTGTTGAAGGCCTCGAGTGTAATCTCATGCTCTCTCTCCCAGCTAATGCCCTCTTCTCGTCGAACCATTTCTCGACAATGCAACGATACACTCCTCAAGTAACGAGCAAATAGGTAAACGTCTAGCCCACGCAGCCTAGAGTTCAAGCTTTGCGGCATTAGAGGTCATAAACCGTACCGTCGAACCGGGGCAATGCGACCTAGACCACCTATGAAACACCTCGGAAAGTCGTGTGCGAAGCACCTCACATGAAGCTTTCAAGGCAGAAAATTCTTCTCGAACTCTTCAACACGATAAGCATACGCCGCATTTTGAAGATGGCAAGAGCTCGACGGCCGTATCGCGTCGATTCTTCGCATGTGGTGAAAGCACAATCCGTGCGCCGCAATGGATAGATGGCTTTCACGGCATTTGTAATGCTCTTATGTTGGTCGAGACGATCAACAACTCATCCCGAGGGTCGAAACACCCGCGTTGCATTTGAAAGAAACCAAGTCCACGACTCATCGTTCTCTATCGGACCAATTCCAATAGCTATAGGAAAGAGCCGCTCATTCCCATCTTTGCTAACAACCGACAAAAAGAACTCCCTTGTTCCTTCCCTTATGCGGTCCCGTCCAACACAATCACTCGGCCTCGTATAGCGCCGAAGGCACGAATACACTGTCCTAAGGCGAGAAACATGTGACAAAATACTCCCTCACTACCGGACCGCATGTTGTACTCGCACGGATTACGCCGCTCAAAAATGTAGATACGACGGGACCATCTCCGATACGACTTGTCAAAGTCACCGTATGTCTTCTCTATCGCTATATTCCTCGTTTCTGTGAGCGAGGCCGTACAACATGTGAACACCAAACTCTTCGCGCATCTCTTCCATCATCTCTCTCGGCTTCAAATACACACTCGCAAACCAACCTACGAGCAAAGTACACGGCTGCAACTTTAGCCACCGTCCGTTGCGCAGACGGATCACGTTCAAGTGGCAGCTGTGATCCAAAGTCAACTTCGTAATGTACCAAATCGAGTCGCCCTCATCTTTTGGCCCCTGAGTACACAACCTAAACGTGCAATTATTCCTACCGTGCTTGCAGAGAAAGACTATACGATTTCCGCTTTTAACGATCAATGACATACTCTAGCATGTGCTCTAGGTGATACATTTCCATGCCCATCTTCAATTCATACTTGACCGAAACGTAGCCCCCACTACAAGTTGACTAGTGAACGGTCCGGCCGCTCAACCCACCTGGCCAAGTGCGCGTCGTCACACTCGACCAGGAATGCTCCAATTGCCTAGGGCCGCGTAGTTCATCATCATCACGACCAATCCGATGCTCGATGTGAAATTCCGGTGCCCGAAGATCCCGTTTACTTGTTCGGCCGTCTAATCCAAGCAAGAAACCCGTAGTCGCTGCATTCAATTATATTCCTTACGGCGTTCATCTTCTTCGTCGTTGAGATGTGAGACCCTCTCGCTCTCGCGGCATTCTATCATCATCATCCTTAAATAGATCCCGTCGTCCACTCGCCTTCCACGTACACCTCGTGGGCAAAAATACCGTCTCTTTCAAAGACATAAACCATCTGGATCCGACCTTTTCTCTTGCACTAGCAATCGAAGTAAATCCGTATCACTATTTAATAAAACTCTACATCCGCTCCCATCCCTCAAAACAGCTAAATAGGATAGCACATACTCGGAATCTCTTCGACCACACAAAGCATCTTTAATCGTATTCATGAGATGATCTCGATCATCATTCGTATCGTCCATGTGCACAACAACAAGATTCCCGCCTAAGTAAGCCAATCCCTCCCATCGACCTCCAAAACGTACAATAACACGCCGCCGCCCCATCTAAAAATCAAAGAAAGAAGAGAGATTAGTGGTTACAATACGAAAAACAAATTTACATCACAAATCGCTGTGGCACGATGGTCATCGAGTTGGCCATCGTGCCCATCGTGCCCATCGTGTCTATCGCGGGCACGATCGCGGGCACGATCATGGCACGATCGTGGCACGATCATGCCTTCTACATCGTGCCATCGTGGGGAGAAACCCTTCGCCCCGACTAAAAAAAAATTCATAGTTTCCAACCCCTTACAAATCACACAAGGCGAGTTATTTCAACTATTTTTTCTCCTAAACATATTACTAAACTTCAAGTTATATTCGAATTTAAACAAATATCACTTAACATCTACATATTCCATGCAAATCGAAGACAATTTTGGGACACGATGGTCAAGGCACGATCGTGTTTACTTGGTCACGATCGTGCCTTGCCATCGCGAGTTAAATAACACGCACTAGTATATGCTTTCTCGGACGGAGATTTCGGTGTATACCTTCTTTATGAAGCGAAACGCGATGCCGGCTTTTCTTGATATCTTTTCTTCTTTGAATTCACGTTTCGATAGATTGAGTAGCTTTTTCTTCTTTTCTTCTTCTTCTTTTTTAGGGTTTTGTGGTTTTTGGTGTTTTCAATTGTAGTGTTGTGATTAATTCGAACCTAACTAGGAGTTCTAAACCTTGTCAACAACCTCTCTTACGCAAACTTTAATGAACTACCTTCATTAAATCCTAGTTTCATCCGAAAATCTTCAGAGAATCGGATTTGGTAGGGTTCAATAAATGAAACCCTAGTTTCATCCGAAAATCTTCGTGAGAATCGGATTTGGTAGGGTTCAATAAATGAAACGCGAATGTAACCGCATTAAATATTACTTTCCATCGTGTCCAATAGCACCATCGTGTCCATCCATCGTGTCCACCCATCGTGCCCAGCCATCGTGTCCAATTGCCCCATCGTGTCCTCCCATCGTGTCCTCCCATCGTGTCCAGAAGAAATCTGGCCGACGACGGGAGAGAATTGAGAAAGATTGAGGTTGTTTTTTCAGATTATTTTTTTTTACTTCATAGGTGTATTATTTATTTATTAGTTTTTGTAAAAGGGAGGGCACTTTAGTCTTTTAAATGATTTTGGTATAGAAAACTTATAGTTTTATGAATGAGGTTAAAAAACTTATGCTTATTAAGTTTTGGTATTTTTTCGTCCAATTTCTCAAAAAAGAAAGAATTTTGTTCAACAATGTTCATTCATTTCTTCACCTTTTTGCTTGATTGTGATTTGTGAGCTCTCTCTCTCTCTCTCTCTCTCTGCATGGTGCTTTATACTCAAAATCTCTGATATTGGACATTTTGCCTAGCTTGTAATTTACTTGTTTAAATTCGTTGGAGATTAGTTTCAGTGCTAGAAAAATTATATATATATATATATATATATATATTTTGATATATACAAATCCTTGATTATTGAAATAAGTCACAAATAATTCAGGTAACCGTACTAGAAAAGATTCAGATGCTTGATTATATTAGAATTGATTCCATTGTTTCTGATTAAATATACACTTTTTCTCCAACACAATTCTGATTTCAAACAGACCAACAATCAAACTACTAGGAAAAAGTAATACTAGAATTTTCTTTTTAATTTGCAGAATTAAGAATATGTGGAATGAAATTTCTTCTAGATTCCATGTGCAAATCTCTCTTTTTCCCAGTTCAGTTCACACTTCTTCTCCAAAACTTTCTTGTGGGATCATCCTATTACGAAGAAATTCTTAATTCTAACACAAATCTAAACATACATGTTAACCTTAATACATGTTAATGTATGTTAAGTTATGCATATTATTATTATCCATCTTGCAAAGATAAATATTGTCCAATTTATGTCATGTCAGGTGACATATCTTGTAATACTATGACTTGAGATTGTTTTGAGAAGGGGACAACCTCCATTGCCAATAATGACCATTTTTGAAGGCCATGTTTTTAGATTGCTTTGAAACTTTTTTCTGCTTTTTTCTTCTGTTTTTCACTTCAAATGTTTGGTTATCTCAGACAAATTACTCCACCACTTAGGCAAAGAATTCTTCATTCATATATAGCCACTGCTTTTTCAAGAAACAGATTAAAAAAGGAAATAAAAAAGAAGAAAAAGAAAAGAAAGATCTATCAGAACTCATAGGTATTTATAAACATTTTTTTAAAATTTTGACAACTTTTATTTCTCACAATATTGATTTATTTTGTCAGCTTATTATGAATTCATAGTGCCAATAATTTTCTAATTATTATATTCTTGAGACTGCTAAATCTGCTTAATTACCAGGAATTAGCCTAATTCTTTATCATCTTGAATGAAAACTTGTCTATTTTCCTTTTTCTATAAATAATGAAATAGGTTACTAATGAGAAGAAAATTATAGATAGACTAAACATATATTATTAGAACTGCAATAAAAGCAGCAGATCTTAAGTTACAGTTCAGGAAATCTTAGAAAACCTGAAGATAATAGTGCTATTACACAGCAATGGCATACTAAAAGTGCCATACATTGTTTAAACAAGACTAGTTACATAGAAAATAAGCACGTTTAATAGGCCAAGCGTGTTGGCCTACGCCTTGTAAAGTCCATGAACACCGCACCATCATGCAGAACAGATGTTTCGCGTGCTGTCATCACATTAGTTTCTGAGGAAGAAACGCGAGAAACATGATAAACAAGAGACTCATGTGGATAAAATAGCGGCTGATTTGTTTGAGGCACCTTCCTCTGCATAATTGGTTGATGAGGATGCTGAGGAGCTCGAGTTTTTTGCGTTTTTGCAGCCTTTTTCAACAAGTGTTGCTCGATTATTCCAAAGCCCTCGCGGCCAATGTCTTGAAGATTAGGCTGATGAGCCATTTCTTTGGTTGGATGCAAGAAGATATATATTTGTTTGTTTGTGTTGAGAAAATGTGTAGATCAGATGAATCCTTTATATAGAGGACATGGAGAGAGGTTGAGATTCCTTTCTGATAAGTATTTAATACTTTGTTTTTTTACATATTCTTCTAGCTATGTGGAAAATAAATACATTGTGCAATGTGAATTAGTACACTAATTGCTTGATATACACACTAGTACTAACATAAATAATTAAATCTTTTCATTAGCTTCTGCTCTATTGATATTTAATCCATGAAAAGAAGAATTGATCTTGTGAAAGAAAAAAAAAAGTGCAAATATCTGCCATACATGATTGATGAATTCAGAATATATTCTTTGAATTATTATTATTATTATTTATTAAAATGGATGGAAAACTCGGTAAAGAATGATCTTATCTTTGCAGAAAATCGATTTTTAAACCAAGATTTGATGCAGATATAGGTTCATGCAGAGTATTTTATTGCAGTATAAATGTAATGGAAGATTCTGCTTCATCTTGATGAACACAAGTTGCTACTTTCGGTTAAGGGAAAGTGGTATAAAATAAAAGCATATAACTTCAGATAGGCATAGTATCAATTGTTGTTTAAGGTCTTCATCTTACAGCAGAAGATTCAACATGAATTTAATTGCAATTTATTTTATTTTATTTTACTAGAAATCAATAATATAGTTGCAGGGATGTATGCTAGATCATTTTTTATTAAACAGTTGTTCCTATCTATGAGGATTTGCTTTGGTGAAGTATTAAATATCTAATGCTTTCAGTTCTTTTTTCATTTGGGATCCATCTTTAGACATGCACCGCACACCACGAAAAGGCGAGATGTTGTTTATAGGTCGAGCTAATCAGAGCACACACTTATAATATAGAGTTTGCTGCGAATAGCTTAAAATGAAGAATAATCAGATAACTTTTGGATTGATTCAGGGTAGTCCTTTCACAATAAAGGTTGGAAAACAGTATTTTTATCAACCAAGTATATTTTTATTAAAAATTTTCTGAACAAGAATATTGCAACTGGGAAAATATCAACTTTACTAGATAAATTTACAGAATGAAGAGCAAATATATATATATATATATATATATATATTTGTGTGTGTGCTAATGTGTGTGTGTGTGTGCAAAAGCTGATTAGGTTAAATTTACAGTTGGAAATTGATTGTGTCGTTTCGATCATTTTAAGGTTTAATTCAACTACAGAACAGCTTGGGACACTCTGTATTTGCATGCATGATGAAATTCAGTTCTTGATTTTCATATCATGGATAGGAAAAAGAAAATCATAAATAGTTTGAACTTTATATTTATGCACTTCTTGGTTGATATAATGGAAGTATACAAGTCAAATTTAATTATTGGCTTAATAATTAATCTCCCATAAATTTCATCTTGCTTGCTCTTATGGTACGAGTTTGCAAAATATGGTCTAATGCCAAAAACACTTCCATATTCACACATGAAAAAGCATTACATACTTCTTCAGATTTTTTTAGGCTAAGAGGATAAACCCACAGCTGCCACATATAGGTGTGTTTTGGGTAAACCTCGTTACTACACAGTACCTAGCTGATTACACAGACACATACAAACTAAGCATGCATGCTTTATACACTACAAGAACATGCTCTCTCTCTCTCTCTCTCTAAGACAAATTCTAATAGCCCAGAGCTCTAGACTTCCTCTTTGAGTAGTCCAAAATCGACACTGCATCTCGAAACTGCACTACCTCATAATCAGCTGCAGACACAGGCTTAAGATGATGCTCAACACTCTGGTTTGGGTGATGCTGGTATAGACAGCCATGGCTGTGGACTTGCTGAGAAACGGGCCGTCGCCTCGTTGCTGCTGGCCTCACCATGTAGTCTTCCACTATTGCAAAGCCATCTGCACCTGCTCTTTTGAGATCTGCCCATGATGCCATTTTTTTGGAAGAAAAAACAAGTCTAGCTAGAGAAGGTGGAGAAGTTTTTGTGTTGCATGTGTATAGTTATGGAGCCACTTTATATAGAGGTAGTTTATTACAAAAACATAGGAAAGTAAAATAATTAAAGATCAGATAAATAAAATGGATATTTTTTGGCCTATAGGGTTCCAACTTGTGTTGATTCTTTTGGATAAGTTTTGAATGCTTATGCAATCTAGAAAAATCAAGATTCTTGGCATGCCTTTGCATATATCCTAATAATGTTATTGAGAAGTTATATATCTTATGTTTTGCTCAATCATGTGATTTGTCCCATGATCCATTTTTAGATATTGTTACAAAAAATAAAATAAAAATCCATAACTAATCAGAATGCTCTTCAACATACAAAAAATCCCATAAATCATGTATCCGGACTATATATGCTTCGTGTGTGTGTGTTCATGTCTATGGTGGCCAACACCTTCTAGGTCAAGTTGTTCGTCATCGTGTGGCAAGCACAAAATTTTGTTTTAATAATAATTTCTTGAGTATCTCAAAAGGCTTCCTTTACCCAAATATATGCATCAGATTCTATCAGAGGTTGTCTCTTTTTTCAATACAAATCTCAATATAAAATGAAGAAAATCAGTCCTAGCTTTAACTAAAATACCTAGAAAAAACTATGCTTTATCAACCAACTCTAAAAGGATATAATCTGCAAATCTAGTTCAAGATAACTAGGATTCATTTCTATCCTTACCCTTAATTATTTTATTCTTCAAATAATTGGGATTCCATAGAACAATTATTATTACTACTTTTTAATGGACACGTCGAATAAATATTTGCTAAGATTCTATGTTGAGACAATCCCTTTTTTGTGGAAATTATTTTCTAAATATCCTTTAGCATACTCTAAAGGCTACTATACATTCTTGTATAGTCTATAGATCAAACACATAAATTTTCTTTTTCAAACATTTCAGATCATATTTCTTTCAAGTTTTAACGATAGTTTTGGTTCTTAAACAGCAATCACAAACTTAAATATATATCAGTTTTATTTTAAACTATCTAACTATTATCATATATATTACAGCCAAGAAGCTTCTTTTATTGAGGTGTTACATATGAAACAGAGATCATCTACAGCCTGCAGGCCAAGTTTACATGTACAAGTAACGATGTTTAGACAAACAAAGACGAGCATCCTTAACTAAACGAAGGACATCCCTTGGCCGAGGCTAGTTCATCTAATTAGTACTTAATTACATACACTTCTATAGTCTAATAAAACATAGGTGCAGAGTTCCTCTTAGTATAGTCCTTAACTCCATCATGAAACTGCACCACCTCGTACGTCTTCATCTTCTCATTTGGATTCACATTATAAACATAGCTCTGCTGAGGCTGGTACTGGTACAGACAAACTTGCCTAGTGCCTTGTGGGAAAACATGAGGCTTTCTTGCAGCAGCAGCAGCAGCGCCGTTCTTCCTCTTGCCGTCGAAGAATTGATCAACCATCTCAAAGCCTTCCCTACCTATCCTAACAAGATCTTCCTTAGATGCCATTTTTGGTAAGAAAATGGTAGCACTAACAAGAGATGTAAGAAAGAGTAATTTTTCTTGATTTTGAGGCCATGAGGGAATTGAAGACCCTTTAATAGAAAGTTACTAGAGGGAGAAGTTGCCAAAATTTGTTTAGAAAAATAAAAAATCAAAATGTGGCCTCTACCTTGGCTACAAGTGGTGATTCCTTTTAGATAGGGATTTAGTTACTTGTTCTAGTAGGAAAATGTAGTGAGAAATCATTTTTTTCCTTTATTCTTGAAAATTATTTTTTTAAAGAATGTAACAACTTTGTGATTTTTCCACAAGGTAGATTCCTTTTTCTAGATATTTCTAGTCAATTGACTTGAAAAGAGGTTAGGCAGAAACACAAGCTTTAGTCTTCGAACACATCTTTGAATGATCAGAAATTTATTTAAAGTTTAATTGCTTCACTAATTCTTGAATGTGTGCTACTTTCTGATCGAACTCTCATTTGAAATTCTTTGATTTACCAGTAAGTTTCTCATGGCCTTCTTTTATGAAATGTGCATCAGATTCTATTAGTAAAATTTAGATATATATCAGAGAAACTATAATAGAAACACACACACACACTTACACAGAGACTAAATCTGGCAGTGATGATTATGCAAGATACTAATTTATCTAGTCTGTGCTTAGATTGATCTTATCTCCAAATAAAAGCTATGTTCTTACATAGATTAACTTACACTTATATCATGTGACATTTATTTATTTCCTCATTATCAAATTGAATTTTTGATAATTAAGCACCACTTCATAACCAAAAATGAGTTTGGTAACTCATCATGTGACCATTAACGATCCTCTGCTTTCATCTTCAAGGATTATTACTGTACTTCGCATAGAGACTATGAACCCGAGTCGATGCAGTATGGTATGTGAACACATCATAGCCTCTACGCGGAGGTAGGGGTGTAATCGAGCCGAGTCGAGTCGAATAGTGCCTTGCTCAAGATTGACTCGTTTGGCTAAACGAGCTTCTCATTTAATTATCCAGTCGAGCCTAAACGAGCTTTTAAAATTTAGTCTTTCATTTAAAATACTCCCTTCGTCCCAATAGCAAGGTCTCACTTCTATTAATTAATACTCTCATCAATTAAAGAAGTGAGACCTTGCTATTGGGACAGAGGGAGTATTAGTTATTTTTTCAAAAATATAAGTGATGTTATTCACAATAATGTAATATAAGTAATATTTTCTTGTAAATAAATAAAGTTAGTTAGATAGTTAATCCAAATATTTCTAATTATTGTATAAAATATAAGATATCTAACTAATAATCTTGTATTTTTTAAGATAAATCACTTATCGAGCTTGTTCATGAGCTAACGAGTCGAGTACCGTCATGCTCAAGCTTGACTCGTTTATCTAAACGAGCTTCTCAATTAATTATCGAACGAGCTTTTATCGAGTCGAAAGCCGAATAGCTCGCGAGTAGCTTGACTCGTTTACAGCCCTACGCAGAGAGGAATCCGAATAAAGTTAGTTGGACTGGTACTTAACTAACTGAGAAAGATCTTGATCATATCTGGCCAATATGTAACAATCATGCATATGTGAATCTGATCCCATTCATGCACTGTTTTTCCTATCAAAATTCCATATTTTTTTTCTCCTGCATGTGATGCACACAGTTTCATGAGTAAGATTTCAACTAAGTTCAGTCAATGTAACATTAATTTTTACTCCATTACTTAGAAGTTAATTTATGATCATTGAATCAGAATGTTGTTAAGCATTATGTTAGTCATTCCAGTATATGTAAACTTAATCAAAACCTTATCAGAAAATATTATCTGAATTAATTGGACTTAATTAATTCCATTCAATAATACAATTTCTACTTAATTATTTTATCAATTTCTCCACCCTATGGATCGATCTGAAGTGATATAACCTGAATAATTAGATAAATGTCATATAATTATAGAAATTTTTTTTGATGAAATTGAACTTGTGATAAATTAAGGCCATACATAAAAAATTCGATATATGTAACTTGATCAAAATGAACTTGTGAGAAATTAAGGCCATGCTAAAATTAGCTGAAAATCACGACTCTCGAATGACATTCTCCTAAAAGCAAAAACTTGGGTACAACCAAACGGACCGTAAGGTTGGCCGTAATTAAGAAGATTAGGAGATAAATATTACGATACCGTCCACCGCAGCACAAACTCCCTCTGCTTAATTAATTCGAGGATTGCAGAAGTTGTTTGGATTCTACTCCCTCCGTCCCTGATAAGTGTGGTCCGGAGGGAGGGGCACGGGTTTTAAGAAGATGTTAGGTAGATGTGTAGTAAGTGGATAATGGGACCACTTTATTGTAGTGTTAGTTACTTTTAAGGGTAAAAGAGTAAAATTTTAAAGTGATGTCATATCCATTTAAGGAAGGACCACACTTATGGGGGACGGACGAAAAAGGAAAGTGGACTACACTTATCAGAGACGGAGGGAGTATTTGTTAAAACAACGTTGCCCAAACAATCCTAGAAATAATGTTCTTATGCTTTAGCCAACCTCAAATTTCCCGAATATTAAGGATTTTGCTCTCATACACAAATATTTGTTAATTAATCTGTCCCGTTTATTGGATATTGCACGCCACGTGTACAATAATAACGTTAGACCTAATAGATATAGATGGCACACAACACCAAATTTAGACAAATCGAAGAATAAAAAAAATGGAAATTGAAAATTCGCATGTTTCTATATTTGAAGTTTCCCGGGCACCACGTAGAAGCAAAGAACGAAGATGGCTGCTATCAAAGCAGCCATCGTCGGCCTCTTTGCCACCCTAGTGGCAGCCGCCCTGTTGGCTGCCGTTATAGTTCTGGTGCAGAGGAATAACGATGACAACAACAACATCAACATCAACGACTCAAAGAAAGTCATCCAGGACCTTTGTTCCAATACGTATTACCAACAAACCTGCGTGGAAAGCCTCTCCCAATCCTCGAATTCATCCGATCCCAAAATTTTGATCCAGGCTGGATTCCAGGCAGCCATGAAATATCTAGGGAAGGTGATCGAGCAGCTCCCGCCCCTCCAGGCCGCCTCAGGGGGCCACCCTGAGACGTACAGAACCTGCAAGAAGTTTCTAGAAGATTCCATCCACGATCTTCAGAGAACCTTCGACAGGGCAGAGACATTTGACCTGGACAATCTCTCCATAGTCATTGATGACATCAAAACCTGGCTAACAGGTGCCCTGACGTACCAGGACACCTGCCAGGATCGATTCGAGGATGCTGAACAGGACGCCGCAGTGAAATTCAGAGAAATCTTGGAGCCGGCTCGGGAGATGACGATCAATGCCCTCGCCATGGCCAATACCTTATCGGAATTCTTGGAGCCTAAAGATCACAGGCCCCACCCGGAAATGAAAACCCACGAGCTGCTCCGCGTGAGCCAGGGAAATGTTGAACCAGATGTTGTCGTTGCCCAAGATGGGTCGGGGAATTTCACCACCATCAACGAGGCATTGCGCCTAGTTCCTTAGAGGAGCAACAACACGTTTGTCATTTACATCAAGGAAGGCGTTTATCGAGAGTATGTTAAGATTACTTGCGCAATGTGGTCCGTGGTGTTCATCGGAGATGGCCCGACCAAGACCAAGATCACCGGAAATCGGAGCAAGGCTTCGTTCATCAATCAAGACACGTACTGGACGGCGACCCTTGGTACGTCTTTCTTAGATCTTTTGGTTTTTTTCTCTATCTTCTTTGATGAAATTAAATCATGCATGATTCTTTTCCTTTTTCTTTTTTCTTTTTGGAAAATAAGGAAGAAGTAACAAATAGATTGAAAAGAAAATGAAAATTGTGATCTCATTGTCTTTGAATGTGATGGTGCGCAGTTGTGAAAGGGGACAACTTCATCGGAAGAGACCTAGCAATCGAGAACAGCGCCGGCGCCGAAATGCGCCAGGCGGTGGCGCTGCTGGTGGCTGGGGACAAATCGATCTTCTACAACTGCCGCATCGACGGCCACCAGGATTCCCTCTGCACCCACAACCACCGCCAGTTCTACCGCGACTGCACCGTCGACTTCGTCTTCGGCAACGGCCGCGCCGTCCTTCAAAACTGCACGTTCATCGTCAACAAGCCCGCCGACAACCAATCATGCATCGTCACCGCTCAGGGACGATCGGTCGACAACGAGACGTCGGCCATCGTCCTCCAGAGCTGTCGGATCATTCCGGGCCCCGACTACCCTGTCGGGCCCCGGAAGCCCACCACGTTCCTCGGCCGACCCTGGAAGGCGCGCTCGAGGACCGTGGTGATGGATACCCAGATCGACGGGTTCATCAACCCGACGGGCTGGACCGAGTGGAATGCGACTGCGCATTTCCTCGACACGAGCTGGTACGCTGAGGTAAACAATCGGGGTGCCGGCGCCAACGAGTAAGGTCGGCCGGGATCAAGCAGGTTTCAGTTGGAGGAGCCGAGGCGTTCACGCCGGGGAAATTGCTCGGGGATTATTGGATCGCAGGATTAGGCATACCATATAGTTCGGGGAGGATCCGCTTCTAATCTTCTGTTTTTATGTATTGGATGACATCTTAATTTTACAGATGTCGTTTTAGGAGATGCAACACATTTGGTAATAGGAAATCCAGTCGAGAGCATGTATTGCTTGTATTAGTTCTTGATTTGATTGGATGAACTAAACAGATTATTTACAGATTAACAAAAAGAAAAAGAAAAAATGCATTACATCGTTTTATTCATGTCGTTGTAGCTGGGGATCGATAACATTTAAGTAAAGATTTTTAAAATTAAAAGTTACATGTGACATCATGATAAATGAAAAACATGAAGCTAAAATAATTTCTTCTGTATGCATAAATTATGTAATTCATCTTATTTATGTCTTCTCCATAAAATGAACATGTAATTGAAAAATAGAACTACCAAGTAGTACTTAAAAAACTAAAAAAATTATATATGAATTTCATATAAGAACAAAGTTTTATACTCCATCAGGAACACAGCCACCGAATTCTAACCACAAGAGACAAATGATGTACCATTTAAATTTATAGTGTGTAATTTAACCTATAAAAAAGATGATACATATTACATTTCCCCTCCACAATTTTTATATGAGTGATGCTATTCGGACATAAATGTCCGGACATAATCTAGCTAGTTTAGGTAAATGAATCGGTTCGATCCGTTTAACTTATTTATTTAATTTTGTAATTTCTCTACATTCATTCAATTTATTATTTTGTGAGTAATCTAATTCAAGTGAATGCATAAATATCTATTAAGTAATAGTATTTTCGAAAGATTAGTAAAAATCACAAAATAACTTTATTAGTTTAATTTCGTATTTTTTGTATTCATATTTCTCTCTTTAAAAATGACGGTTTAGATTAATTAAGTAAATACATTATAGTACTAACCAACACCATTATTTTATTTGATAAATTATAAGTTAAGATTATTAATATATTCATTTTATGTCCGGACATATATGTCCAAAAAGTATTATTGTTTTTATATATCTACCCTGTAAGAGTTGGGTTAAGCTCCTACAGCAAGAGTTTGGAAATATTCGTTATACCTTCGGTTGAATGTGAAATCGTCTGACTTTGGTAAAGGTTTTCCTGCAAAAAAGCCCACTGAGCCGGAGGGAGTCTCCGGCCAAGGCCCTCCGACGAGCAAGTTAGAATATAAACGGAGAAAAATGATTTCGTCTGAAAACTAGATAAAACTTAGAAGACCCCTTAAAAAGATACATGTTACCTTATTTATACTAGTTGCTCAAGGGTAATTTAGCCTTTTTAGGAGGTATCTGAGGAGAAATGGGTCTTTTCCAAAAAGCCCACGAATGTTAGAGTGACACGTGGTTATAAAGGATCTTCTGACACTATATTCTGTTTTTTTAAATGATAGCGACACCTTTTTTAACTCATCAATTGTGATCGCGTCTATTCAGCAAAACAATATCCTAAGAGTTGTATGCTAAGTCATTAGATCTGTCAGAGCCGAGCTCCTTTCCCTTTTCTAGGCTCCGCATCTGTTACAGTCCTTAAAACCCATCAGATCTGTCAGAGCTAGGCTAATATTTTTCCTTTTATTAACTTCTCCTTCTTTCGCTCTTCTCTCTACCTCCCTGTTATAAAAAATCCTTCGCTAATGAATATCCCATATCAACCACCATCCCCTACTCCGAGTAATGATTCAGCATTGAAACATTGGTTGGAGTAAAGAAAAATTTCTCTCCCTTTCTTTTTTTTTTCTTCTTCTTTTTTTTCATAAAATAATCGCTCCCTCTCCCTCTCCATTTTCCTTGCCTTATGCAGTTATACTCGTAGATTCTCAAAACCGCTCATCTCCCTTTATCACAACCGCTCATTTCAATTTCTCGTATTTTAAAATACATTTACCCTTTACACGTGGCTTCATTCTGTCCTTTATCTTATAACAAACGCTTTATATACATTTTTACTTTTCTCGCCGCCATTCTCTTTTCTTTTTTCTCGCAAACCTTTGAGTTTCCTTTCCCAAAATTCACCCTTCATTCATCTTCCTCCTTTCTTCCGCCATTGATCCTCAATCCTCGTTGTTTCATTTCTCGATTCCTTCTTCAGGTATCTACTTTTCTTCTTCTCTTTAATTTCAGCATTTTTCACCATGTCTGCTAGTTCTTCGCACTCATCACAGGAATCCACAAACAACTCCCCTAGGCATACTCTTGGGGGTAAATCTCCAGTTATTGTATCCTCCCCATCGATTTCTGCGAATTCATCTTCCTCCTCCAAATATTCCAATCTCGAAGTGTTGAATAGCGTTAATGAAGGCAAAGCCTTGCTTCAGAGCTTACTAGATGTTCCTGTAGACAATTCTCTTATGAAAATAGGCGATAATTCCTTACTTCTTGCAAATGAGTTCAAATCTGTGAAGAAAGTTGTGAAATCTGAGGATTTCGTATTTTCCATGGTGATACCTTCCACTAGGGCCAATCAACTTCCTTATCCTGCCCTAGTTTCACTACAAAAAAACTCTCTTTTACCGACGGATTTTTCCGTCGGTAAAACAAAGAAAACCGTTGGTAAACAGATTACCGACGGATTTATGCCGTCCTTAAATACGTCGACGGTAAAGATTTACCGACGGATTTATTTCCATCGGTAAAGTTAACGACGGATTACCGACAGAACTTCCATCGGTGACGTTCTGTTTTTTGTATTCCGTTGGCTGGAAATAGCGACAAAATACCGACGGATAATCCGTCGGTATTTACCGACGGATAAATATCCGTCGGTAAGTTTAGAAGAATCTAATCACATATTACCGACGGATTTTCCGTCGGTAATTACCGACGGATATTAATCCGTCGGTAAGTGTCGAAGAATCTAATCACATATTACCGACGGAAAATCCGTCGGTAATTACCCACGGATATTCATCCGTCGGTAAGTTTCGAAGAATCGAAACACACATTACCGACGGATTTAGGTCCGTCGGTAATGGTTTTAACAATATTTTTTTAAAAATTGTATTATATATATAAATATATATTTATTTATTTTTACAATATTTTTGTCGAATTAAAATTTCCAACAAAAAAACAAACATCAGACAAAATAATTAATTTGCATTAAAAGCGATTTGTCATATATCAAATAATATCATGTTCGACAGATATAAATGTAAAATGTAAAATAGTTTAAATATTCTAAAATGATAAAAATACTAAATAATTAAAAAAATATCCAACAAACAAGTTAATCATACATCAGGACCAGGGGGTGGAGGTGGACGAAAAAACTGCCCTGACGACAGCATCTGCTGAAACTCGGCAAACTGCTACTCCAGACGTGCACGTGCCTCGCGTTCCGCCTGCTGCTTCTGCTCCATGCGGGCACGTGCCTCTCGCTCCTCCTGTAGTTGCTCCTCTAAGCTGCCGATTCGTGTCTGAAACATCTCTTGTATCAGAGCAGCCGTAGAACCGGAGCTACCACTGGATGCAGTCTGTCTGAGCTGGCTGCTGCCGAAGTTTCCAGTGCCGTAGCGCCTCTGCTTCGTGGGTTGTGTGATCTCCAAATATATCTCGTTCAAATCGGATCGTCCCTCCGCAGCAGCCCGGCGATGAACCTCGGCCTAATTCATAAATATAAATGTGTTAGAAAATATATTATAATCAATTATAACAATTAGAAAAACTTAATTAAATACTTACATCAATTTTTTCATCCCTCGGCGTCAAATAAGTTCCATCGGCGTTCACGTGCAGTCGACAGAAACTCGCATAATTCAATGCATCCGGTGCGACTCCCTGCTCTGCTGCCTATTAATGCATTATTACAAAATATCATATATAAGTTTTAATTAATTATAAATTAAAAAATATAATATATACATATATATATATATATATTGGTTAACAAGTTAATTAAAAATTACGTACCAACGACTGAACGAAGAGATGAGTGGATCTTGATCCTCCCCTATGCTTGCTAATCCCTGTACCGGGTCCATCGGGCTCAGCCAACCGATTTGCACGAGCTTTTTCTAATCTAGCAATCACATCTGGATTCGCCCAATACTCTTGTAAACCCGCCCAAAACTCATTAGTCAAGTAAGGGGGTTTTGTGTCAGGGTTTTTGATCCACAGTTTCTTCATATCGTTCACCCACCCACTGTATCTGACACGTGCCTTGGCCTCCCACATTTTATACACATCTAATTCAAGACGAACCCACGCCTAGAAACGTGATCCCTAACTTCATCAATCCCCCGAAATGCCAAATGCTTACACTTCTTGCATGGACACCTGATTTTATCTCCATCCATGTACTCTTTCTGATTACTTGCATACTCAATAAAACTGTCAAGTCCCTTCTCAAATGCAGGACGATCATGATAACGATGATACATCCACTGACGATTTTCATTCATTGTTGTAAATTCTAACAAAAATATAATAAATGCATTAATTACTTTGTCTGAAACAAAATTTCGGCAGCATAACCCTACTATCCTAACTACCAAGTGCTCGACTCTACCAGCAGCTATAGTAACCATAATGGTTCTAAACGTCTATATCTACCCCCAATGTGAATGTCCTTAATTAAGATGTAATTAATTTCTATCCCAAAGGGAGTAGATCCTTAAGAAATTAATTACATCTTTCACCAACAAAGTTCTAAGTTCATCCATAACTTGTAAATCATAAATAATGTGATCTTCAACATAATATATTCACATAAATAAATAATCTCACATTGTTGGGAGACGATCCTTAAGATGTAATTAATTTCTATCCCAATGGGAGTAGATCCTTAAGAAATTAATTACATCTATCCAAAATTTATACTTACACAATTGCTACAAACTTTAATATATACATCTTAAAACAATCTCATGCTATTAACATCATAGATCAAAGTTACACTTATACAATTACTATAAAGTATTATTATAAATAAATCATTTTATACAACTACACTATATATACAATTAAATCATCATCATAAAACAAACTCATGCTATTTACAATAAATTAATTTACACTTATCAATTATACTGCATGTTATACTTATACTTCATCATAAATAAATTTCATGCTATTTATACTTATACTTCAACATCAAACAAACTCATGCTAATTTTTACATCATAAATTAAACTCATGCTATTGAAATCATATTTCATTGGTAAATAATCGAACAAATACACAATTCATTAACTACAATAATTTAACTAGATTAAAATTCTAATTATTTATGAAAACTAACTTGAAAACAACGGGATAGGAAAACTAACTTGGAGGCTTGACTATTGCAGAAGCCGGCGAAGATGGCTGCGGCAGCAAGGCGGCGAAGCAGCGGCGGGGCGGCGGCAGCAAGGCGCCGGTGCCGGAGAGCAAGGCGCCGGCAGCAAGGCAGGGGCTGGGCGAGAGAGGCGGGGCGGGGCGAGAGAGGCAGCGACAGCAGCAAGGCGGCGGTGCCGGCGGCGAGGCATGAGCGGGGCGAGAGAGGCGGCGAGGCAGTGGCGCGACGGCGAGGCAGGGGCGGGGCGAGGCAGCACGGCGGCGAGGCAGGGACGCGGCAGGCGAGCCGGAGGCGGGCCGAGGTAGGGGCGGAAAATGAGAGAGAGGTGGACGGGGCAGGACGGCAGGGACGGAGCGGTGGCGCGGCGGCGAGACAGGAGCGGCGGCGCGGGGCAGGGGCAGGCGAGGCGGTGCAGGGCAGGGGCGGGGCGGAGGTGGGGCGAGGCAGGGCGGAGAGTGAGAGAGAGGCGGACGGGGCGGGGCGGGACGGCGGCGAGACGGCGAGGCGGCGGAGGAGAGTGAGAGAGAGAGGCGGACGGGTGAATGAGGGAGAAATTAGGTCTGCTGGGTATAACGCAGATTTATCGACGGATTACCGACGGAAAATCCATCGGTAATTTACCAACGAACAATCCGTCGGTAATTATATATAATTAATTTATTATGTTTTTTTCCGGATTACGATTACCGACGGATATATCCGTCGTTAATTACCGGCGGACGTTAATCCGTCGGTAATTATTATTTTTCATTAAATAATATTTTTCGGCTGTTAACAAATACCGACGGATGTTTCCGTCGGTAATTACAGACGGCAAACGTTCCGTCGGTAATTACCGACGGATATATCCGTCGGAGTTTGTTTTTTATTTTTAATTAGATAAATTAAATATTACCGACGGATAGGTCCGTCGGTAATATTACCGATAGCTAGTCCGTCGATAATCCGTCGTTAAGTTCTTAATAGCCGACCAGCCTTTTTTCCGTCGGTAATTACCGACGGAAATATATCCGTCGGTAGAAACAGTTGGTAAACCTGTATTTTTTTGTAGTGTTTTTTGGGTTAATCAGATTACAGCCGGCATTCGATTTCCTATTCACCCTTTTCTAGTTAGGGTTTGCAATCTGATAGAGATTATGCCTAATCAGTTGACTCCTTCAGCTATTCGAACCATTTTGGGGTTCTACGTCATCTTTTCCAACTACCGTTACCCTCCTGAAGCAGAGCTATTTGTTACCTGTTTCGATGTCCAAAAAACAGGACATTTCTACTGCTTTCGCACCAGGGCTGGGAGCCCTGCCCAATTTAGTATCTCTAAAGAAAGTATAGACAAAGACTGGATTAAATATTACTTTGTTGCACTTCCTTGCTCAGGCAGATGGAATTTTAGTACTGAGTACTGGAATTCAAATGCCAGATCTCCTCGGAGTCGACCCTCTGTTAAGCATATCTCTCCTTTAGATATCCGTGCTATGCAAAGGCTTAGCCAACTTTCCATAGATACTATTAATGATAAAGTTAACCGCTTTAACATTAGTAAAATGTTGAGGTCTCGCCCAGTTCTGGATCATTTTGGTTTCTGGGATGACGCTATAGGCCCTCTCCCTTTAGCTAAATCCGGTAGTTGTTTACCTCTTTTTTTTTTATTAATTGTCATTCTATGATCTATCTACTTTTATTTTTGATCTAGATCCTTTCTCTTTATCTTTTATATTGGCAGCTATGGCAGATCAGCAATGGGTTCATGAATTTCAACTACACATTGACATCGACCAACTAATGTCTGACATCCCAGAGGTGGCGCAGCCCTCCATCGGGACTCCTGCTGAGGCGATCTTGCACTTGGAGGGCCCAATAAGCGCTGATCCAGTTACCACGGTTCCTCCCTTCCAGATCTCTTCTGCTGACACTTCTGCAGCTCCTCCTCTGACCTCTTTGAAAGATCAAACTTCTGCCTCCTCTCCCAAGAAAAGGAAACTCTCCAAAAAACACTCTTCTACTTCTCCTGCAAAGAATCAAAAATCCGAGAGTCGTCATAAACCTCCTCACGATTCCAACACTGAGAAGTCTCCAAAAAGACTTAAAATTGCCCTCCCTTCTTCTCATACATCAGCTCCTCCCCTCAAAACATCAGCTCCTCCCGTTACTAGAAAGAAACTTACTCCTGCAGCCGACCTCCAGAAAATGGTCGAACTTCCTTTGGTAATTCCTCCTGCTGTTCCGCAGGCCTCTGTTCCGAGGATGCTCCCACCAGAACCAGAGGGCGTAAAATACATGGAGCTTCCTCCTGCACAATGCCTAAAATTTCTGAGCAACTTCGACTCTTCTGAGGATAGAAAAGACCTCCAGACTATGCCCTCAGAAACACGTCATCTCGGCATTGCCCATCGCCTTGTTCAGGTAACCTACTGACATTCCCCCCATTTTACATACATACTATTATTATTATTATTATTATTATTATTATTATTATTATTATTATTATTATTATTATTATTATTATTATTATTATTATTATTATTATTATTATTATTATTATTATTATTATTATTATTATTATTATTATTATTATTATTATTATTATTATTATTATTATTATTATTATTATTTCTGCTTATTCATTCCTGCCCCCCTTGTTGTGTACCCTCAAGGCTTTGACTCTATTAAGCGAAGATCTGTCGCCTCGTAAAGACAGCAATGTCTTAGAACAAATGTTAACCCGCAAAGAACAGCAAATCTCAGATCTGCAATCTAAGGCACTGGAGTCTGGCAAACGCCATCTTGACCAGCTCCAAAAGTTAACTAGCAGCATCAGAGTTTTGGAAGATCAAAATGTTGTCCTGATGGAATCTAACCATGCTTTTCTGAAGGAGAAAAGCAATTTTGAGACTACCATTGGGAGCCTAACCACTCGCATAAGAGATCTGGAGAGCAGGTTACCCGAAGCCATGGCCAAGGGTTTTGCTGATGGGAAAGCTGCAGGGATCAGGGAGTGCTTTCGCCGCCTTTTCCTGACTGACCGCGGTCAGACCTTCTTTACTAAACTCCAGGAGGGGCTGATTCAATCCTACCGCAACAGCTCTCAATACCTTAAGGATATGTTTTCCTTCACTCGCTACTTTACTCAAGATGGTTATACCCAAGGAGTGAAGTATGCCCTTTCTCTGAGAGGAGCTCGGCCCGTCCAAAAGGATATGGTAGCCAAGACCCCTTGCAATCCTCCTGGTTGGGATGAGAATACTTCTTCCGATCAGACCTCCCCCTGGTGGATAGGTCCCGTTGAGAAGGTTGTTGATGAATTCCTCAGTGATGAGGAATTTGACATCACGCTGGCCCCATCTCATAACCCAACCTTCCGCGTGCAAGGTGAAATAGCCTCCAACTCTGTTCATGCTCTTCCTAGAAAGTCAGACTCAACTTCTCCAGAACCAAAGGCCGTTTCACCGCCATACTCAGCAGCTGCCGCATCAGTTCTTCCTTCCTGAATAATTTTTGTTTTTCTCATTTAGTTATAATTTTTGGCTTACTAGTCTGTAAATGCTTTTGTTTGCTCCCCTGGATATTCCTACCTCAAATTTAAATCCGCTTAACTACTATATGCTTTATCATGGGGATCTGACTTCCTTAGCTTTGGATTCCTTCGCGTGTTTTTATGTCATTTGAATTGGTTTCAGAATATCAACAATTTAATCTATCGACTCTATTAATTTCCACAAACTCATGTAAATTCAAATTTTCTCCCCAATTTAACACAATTCTGAATAAACATATGATTCTCTAATCTAGAAAATGTCCCAAAAACATAACTCATCACATTTTATAGAAAATTATAAGATGAAGAACTACGACTGCTTCTTCATTCATCTTTAAAAAAAAGTACATTGATTCATGTCCATAGACACTTGATTGAAAAATTAAAGAGAAGACAGGGCAGGGCTCTCAGCCTTCTGTACTAGCAAAAAGACAAAGAACGCTTGATTTAATATCTAAGATAACTACTGTTTTTCCTTCTGTTTAATCTTCTCACTAGACATAATACGTCTTCATGTTGTTTACATTCCATGGCCGAGGTAATAATTTCTCATTTTTATCTTGAAGCTCATAGGCTCCTCCCTTCAAGACCTTAACTACCTTAAACGGGCCCTCCCAGGCTAAATCCAGTTTCTTGTTAGGCTTCAGCGCATCAGCTCTGCGCAAAACCAGGTCTCCCACACCAAATCTTCTTACCTCCACTCTCCGGTTATATCCAGCTTTAATTTGCTCCTTATACGCATCAGACTTCATTTTTGCCGCCGCTCTTATTTCTTCTACAAGATCCAACTCCTCTCTTCTGAGGCCTTCATTATCATCCTCCTTATATGCCAGAACTCTATACTAATTTGCCCCTATCTCTACTGGAGCAACAGGCATAGCTCCGTACACCAGGTTACATGGAGGCTCTCTCGTAGCTGATCGAACCCCAGTTCTATAGGACCAAAGCACTGAGTCTAATTCGTCAACCCAATTTCCTGCACAGCTTTCAAGTATGGCTTTGATTCCCTTTACTAAGGTTCTGTTCGTCACCTCTACGTGACCATTGGTCTGCGGATGGTTCACCACTGCAAAGCGTTGGGCGATTTTCATTTCTTTACACCAGGCGACCATCTTTCTCCCGTTAAATTGAGATCCATTGTCAGATACTAGAACTCGAGGCACTCCAAATCGACAACATATGTTTTTCCAGACAAAACTCATGACCGATGTCTCTGTGATTCTCCCTACGGCCTCTGCTTCAACCCATTTGCTAAAGTAGTCAACAGCTACGATCAAGAACTTCTTGCCTCTGGCCACCTTTGGAAACGGTCCCACAATATCAATTCCTCATTTGTCAAAGGGACAAGAGGCATACAATGCTCCCATATTTTCTGCCGGAATATGGATTGAATTCGCATTCTTCTGACACTTGTCACATTTCTTCACATAATCCCTGATATCCCTTGCCAAAGTGGGCCAATAAAAACCAGCCCTAATGACTTTTCTCAACGTGTCCCTGTACCCTACATGACTGCCTTCGGATCCCTCATGCACTTCTCTCATTGCATAATTGGCTTCCTCCCTACCTAAGCATTTTAGGTAAGGATGCGTGAAAGATCTGAGAAAAAGGTGGTCTCCCACCATGCAATACCTGGCATAATTTATTTTTTCCTTTGACCCTTCTTGTTGCCACTTTTTTCCCGTTTGCAAGAAGTATATTATAGGCGCTCTTCAGTCCTGGCTTTGTTCCACAACTCCTGCATCAAGTATCGCTGATTTTCTTTCAGCTCTGAGCATCACAACATCACTTTCACTTCCTGTTACAAAAATCGAAATAATCCGTCATCCTATATGCCAACTTGCATAATTTCAACATATATATATATATATATATATATATATATCTTTTACATGTGCATTCATACACTACCTCCCACACTGTCAGGGGTGCCTGCTGGCTTCTGATTCAGCTCTATAATTCCAGCATCGATCCCCTCGGACCTTTTCTTCGCTCTTAACATCACAATTGCACTTCCTATTACAAGAATCCAATATAATTTATTGTCCTGTAATATTATCATAACGCTTTTATTTTTATATTCAAAAGGATATTATTGACACGATTCTACCTTCTCCACTATCAGCAATGCTTGCTAGCTTGGCCAGAGAGTCTGCTTTCATATTTTGATCTCTGGAAATTTGTTCAATTTTCAGCTCCGTAAACCTAGGTTTTAACCACTCAACCTGTTGAGCATATTTGGCCATCTTTTCATCCCTAACCTCGAACATCCCCAAAGTTTGCTGAGTGACCAACTGGGAATCAGATTTTATAATTACCTCTTGAGCTCCCATTTCCTAAAGCATCTTAAGCCCTCGAATCATGGCTTCATACTCCACTTCGTTATTTGAAACCCTAAACTCCAGGGTGATAGCAAATTGTATTTCTTCCCCATCGGGCTTTGTAATGACGATTCCAACGCCGCATCCGCCGATGTTAGCCGCCCCATCCACATGCGCTACCCACACACCCGATGTTTTTATGCAGGTGATTTCCTGAATAAAATCTGCCAAGACTTGCGCTTTGATGGCAGTTCTGGGCTCGAATTCCAGGTCATATTCTCCCAACTCCACAGCCCACTTCACCATTCTTCCAGACAAGTCAGGCCTGCTCAAGATCTGTCTGAATGGAAGATTGGTTCTGACTACAACCTTGTGTGCCAAAAAGTAACACCTGCACTTACAAACTCACTATTAACAACGATTGAATTCAATCTGTCTTCTCTCTCTCTCTCCCCCCATTTTTTTTTTACCTTAATCTTCGAGCTGACATCATCACCGCCAGCGCTGCTTTTTCCACTTCCGCATATCTAATTTCCGCTCCCTAAACGAAATGAAACTCATAAATATATTTTTCCGAGAAAGGAAAAAAAACTTATAATTATAATATTCCATTTCTTCAATAAATAATACCTGTAACATCTTGCTCACATAATAAATGGGCATCTGTTTCACGCTTTCTTCTCTTATCAGCACTGAGCTTAGGGAGTGCTCCCCTACCGCGAAATACAGAAACAAGGTTTCCTTATGTTTCGGCTTAGTTAACAGAGGTAAGCTAGCTAAGTGCTGTTTTCAACTCTCAAAAGCTCCTTGGCATTCGCTGGTCCTTTCGAACCTGCTTTCTTTCCTTAAGATCTGGAAAAAAGGATAACTCATTTCTGCTGACTGGGAAATGAATCGACTCAGCGCTGCCATCTTCCCATTCAAGCTTTGCACCTCCTTCATATTTCTAGGGGATGACATTTCCAGGACGGCCTGTACCTTAGCCTCATTAACTTTTATTCCTTCAGAGGTAACTACATAACCCAAAAATTTCCTGCTTTCACACCAAATGTGCACTTAGTAGGGTTCAGTTTTAGACGGTTGATCCAAGCTACTCTGAATACTTCTTCCAAGTCTGCCGCATGGGTTGATGACTTGGCACTGTGCACCAAAATATCATCAACATATACCTTTGTATGCCTTTCCAGTAGCCCTGCAAATATGGTATTCATCATTCTCTGGTACGTCGCCCCAGCATTCTTGAGTCCAAAAGGCATTCTTATGAATCCGAAAATTCCAACAGATATGATAAAACAAACATTCACTACATCATCTAGATCCATCTGAATTTGATAATATCCTTGATACGCATCCATCATAGACATCAGCTCTGATCCAGCAGTAGCATCTACCAGTTGATCAATTCTAGGAAACGGATAATGATCCTTGGGACAAGCCTTATTTAAATCCCTAAAATCATTACACATCCTCCACTTTCCTTCTCCCTTTTTAATCATGACAGGATTACACAACCATCTAGGAAACTGTATTCGAATTATATGTCCTGCCTTTAGCAATTGCTCCACCTGTTCTCGGATAGCCTTGTCTTTTTCTTCATCAAATGGTCTTAACTTCTACTTTACAGGTTTGGCTCTAGGATCTATATTTAGCTTATGCATTGCCACCTGGGGATCTACTCCAAGAAGGTCTGAAGTATCAAAAGCAAATATGTCAGCGTTGCGCCGCAAACATTCCACTATTTCTTTCCTTTCTTTCTCGCTCATCTTAGTACCTATCTTGGTAGTATAACCCTCATTTCCTTCAAAGAGTTCCACAGTCATGGTTTCATCCATTGGCTTCATCACAGGTGTAAACAATCACCCATTTCACAATATGCCTCATTCAGCTCTTCCACCTTTACCTCCATCATATGCGTGTCTCTCATCCTCTTATTAGCACTTTCTTCTGCCTTTTCTACAGAATTGAGAGGCTTGCTTACTTTGCTTCTGGAGATTCATCGTACCTCATTCGCATAGCAAGATCTAGAGCTTTTCTAGCTGCCTCTTACCTCCCCCACTTCTTTTTCCACTGGGAATTTTATTTTCATGTGGAAGGTTGATGCTATCGCCCGGAATGAATTCAATGCTGGCCTTCCTAATATGGTATTATAAGAACTTACTGCATCCACTACTAAAAACTGTACCATACGCATTTTTCTCAATGCTCCATCTCCTAACACCACGGGTAATTTTACCACTCCTTTTGGTATTACAATTCCTCCTAAAAATCCTGCCAGAATGGTGTCCACAGGCATTAATTTTTCGTTAATATCCATTTGTTTAAAACAATCCCAAAAGATTATATCTGCCGAGCTCCCAGTGTCGATTAATAAGCGTGCAACATCATTCCTGGCTATCTCTGCTGTAATAACTAGTGCATCATCATGCGGGGCGGCGACTTCATCCAGGTCAGTAGCGCTGAAAACTAGCTCTGGCTCCTCATCCTGTGTCCTTATCAAGTTCACATTCCTCACATCTAGATCTCTGACCTCCCTTACATACCTTTTCTATGCGTTATTTGTGTGATCCTGTGCTAAACCACCTATAATCATATTAATAGACCTTTGCTTCTTCGGGAATTGCTCTTTTCCATTTCCTTTCTCAGGCCCCTCGAGCGCTAAAAGGTTTAAGTTCTGATCTGGTCCGGCCTGCTCTTCCCCTTGGCCGGTATTCATTTTTCTCTTAACATTTCTCTTCCATCCTCCCGTTCCGTCGTTCCTTCTTCGTACAAATTCAGCAAAGTTTCCCTCACTTATCAATCTCTCTATGGCATCTTTCAAATGCCTGCAATCATCTGTGTCATGCCCATAATCTCTATGAAATCTGCAAAACAAATCAGACGGTGGATTTTTTGGTCTTGTCTTTGCAGAAAAAGGAGGACGAAACATCTTAGGAGCTATACTTAGTATTTCAGAAGGCGGCACCACTAAATCCGTGTACACAGGGGACACCTTGTTCCATGCTTTGTTCGAATATCCCGTCTTGGATTCAGACTCTGGAGGAGTTGAGTATAAACCAAAGCGAGAGATCCTTGATCCTCGTGTAGGTTGCTCATAGGATGAAATGGGTTTGCGATCATAAGATTCTCTCTTTGCTTTGTCCCCCTTTCTCTCCATATCTTTTTTTTTTTCAATCATTCCACCATCACTCCTGCCATGATCTGTAATATGCTTGGCTTCCCAAGTTTCTTCTCCCACGATTTGCTTGTCAATTAGCTCCAATAACTTGTCAAATCTCTCACTGGATTTTCTGTTTAAGGTCTGGAAAAGTTCCTTGCTCCTCAATCCCTGTATCAGAGCATTAACTTTAATCTCCTCAGAAGCTGAAGGGACCTACAGAACTGCAGCGTTGAAACGGGTTACGTAACTCCTTAAGCTCTCCCCTCTTTCTTGCTTAAAGCTTAATAGTGTCATGACAGAATATGTTTCCTTCTAGCACTAGCGAACTGATTTTCCAATTGCGAAGCGAAATCATCATAGGCCTCAATACTTTTAGGCTCCAACTGGTTAAACCATCGCTGCGTCATTCCTGTTAGCGTAGCCAGCAATACTCTACATTTAACGCCATCAGAATATCCCTGCAACAGAGCCAAGTTTTCAAATCTGTCCAGGTGATCTTGGGGATCAAAAGTTCCATCATAGGTCAAGTCTGGTTGCTTGAAATTACGAGGGAGTTGATCATTCATGATATCAGCACAAAAAGGTGTTTTCCGGCCTCTGCGAGGACCCACACTTTTTTCCTCTATCTTCTCCTTCATGGCTGCTAATTCTTTAACTATCGCTCTTTGCCATTTCTTATCATTCTCCCCTTTCATCTCTGTTTCCATGTTTTTAGAGCTTTCACTTCTCTCCTCTTCCAAGCGTATATTTGTGTTTCGTCCCTCTGATCTTCTCCTCCCCTCCAATCAGGAGGTCTGACCGAATGCGTCAGAGTGTTCCTTCTCATTTTCTTTGGCATTTCTCTCGGAATCAGCTTCAATTTCCTCTTCCAAATTCTTGGAAAGATTTTTAGGTACCAGGATGTGAGATCCTCCCATTGCTGCCATGGCAGCTTCCACAGCATCCTTGGCGGCTTTACTTAGCAGATCTTGTAACTAAAGGGCTGATAACTGCAACTTTGGCTCACCCTCACTTTCAATGTATTTTCCCTTCCCTTTGTCTATGATTGGAGTGATGCCTTCCACTTGCCCTTCCCTATCATCACTAACTTCTAACCCCTCCTGAGGCTCCATTCTGGCATTATCTTCAATAACCATTCTCCTGTTATTATCAAGGAGAAAAAATACTTCAGAATTTTTGTAAGCTTTGGTAAACACATCAAAATCTGATCACTATATTCTCGTAATATTTTGGTTATTATTAGATTTTCAAAAACTAGCTACCAGACTTTGCCTTTCATATCTCTCATATCCCCTTATCATCAGATCTCGGAGAGAAGATGCTCGGATCACCCCTGTACCGTACAGGAGTCCGACGGGGCTTCAGCTCCTGATTTTTTCATCCTCGGGGCGCTAAGCCGAAGCCACAATTCTCCTTATCATCAGATCTCGGAGAGAAGATGCTCGGATCACTCCTGTACCGCGCAGGAGTCCGGCAGGGCTTCAGCTCCTGATTTTTGGCGCTAAGTCAAAGCCGCAATTCCCCTTATCATTAGATCTCGGAGAGAAGATGCTCGGATCACTCCTGTACCACACAGGAGTCCGGCAGGGCTTCTTGGCGCTAAGTCAAAGCCGCAATTTTTTTTATCCTCGGAAGATGCTCGGATCACTCGTACCACAAGTCGGCGCTTTAATTCGATTTTTTTTATCCATCATCGAAGGATCTCGGAGAGAAGATGCTCGGATCACTCCTGTACCGTGCAGGAGTCCGGCAGGGCTTCAGCTCCTGATTTTTTCATCCTCGGGGCGCTAAGCCGAAACCGCAACTCCCCTTATCATCAGATCTCGGAAAGAAGATGCTCGGATCACTCCTGTACCGCACAGGAGTCCGACAGGGCTTCAACTCCTGATTTTTTCATCCTCGGGGCGCTAAGTCGAAGCCGCAATTCCCCTTATCATCAGATCTCGGAGAGAAGATGCTCGGATCACTCCTGTACCACGCAGGAGTCCGGCAGGGCTTCAGCTCCTGATTTTTTTTATCCTCGGGGCGCTAAGTCGAAGCCGCAATTCCCCTTATCATCATATCTCGGAGAGAAGATGCTCGGATCACTCCTGTACCGCACATGAGTCCGGCAGGGCTTCAGCTCCTGATTTTTTCATTCTCGGGGCGCCTAGCCGAAACCGCAACTCCCCTTATCATCAGATCTCGGAAAGAAGATGCTCGGATCACTCCTGTACCGCACAGGAATCCGGCAGGGCTTCGGCTCCTGATTTTTTCATTCTCGGGGTGCTAAGTCGAAGCCGTAATTCCCCTTATCATCAGATCTCGGAGAGAAGATGCTCAGATCACTCATGTACCGCACAGGAGTCTGGCACGGCTTCAGCTCCTGATTTTTTCATTCTCGGGGCGCTAAGTCGAAGCCGCAATTCCCCTTATTTATAAGCACGTCGACCACTCTCATAATTTACTAAAAGACTTTTACTAATAATGTTATTAACCAGTTTTTCTTTCTTCGTAGATAACATCATCAAAAACGAACTCTTATCAAAGTTACCCTAAAGGATAATTGAAAATCTCCTAAAGCATCGCACAAAGTGGCTTTTTATTACTCGAAGGCTAATGGTCCTGAACTCTTTAAGTGCGTAATTTATTTCCTTTTCCTTGGAGATAATCATCAGATCTAAAAGAAATGTCTCTCCTAGTAGAGTTTTTCTTTTAGTTTTTCCTTGAAGAGAATATGAAAATTGGGTCAGCACTCATTACCTTTCGGTAAGAAACATTATTCCCATTACCTTTCATATTTCCTCTTCTCAAAACTACTATCACACCACAGAGACATTCGGATCCCAAAAATTTATTACAAGATTTATTATAACAAACGAAAATCACGTCACAGCTCAAGTGTTCCCACAGATGGCGCCAGTTGTAAGAGCTGGGTTAAGCTCCTACAGCAAGAGTTTGGAAATATTTGTTATACCTTCGGTTGAATGTGAAATCGTCTGACTTTGGTGAAGGTTTTCCTGCAAAAAAAGCCCACTGAGCCGGAGGGAGTCTCCGGCCAAGGCCCTCCGACGAGCAAGTTAGAATATAAACGGAGAAAAATGATTTCGTCTGAATACTAGATAAAAATTAGAAGACCCCTTAAAATGATACCTGTTACCTTATTTATACTAGTTGCTCAAGGGTAATTTAGCCTTTTTACGAGGTATCTGAGGAGAAATGGGTCTTTTCCAAAAAGCCCACGAATGTTAGAGTAACACGTGGTTATAAAGGATCTTCTGACACGATATTCTGTTTCTTTAAATGATAGCGACATCTTTTTTAACTCATCAATTGTGATCGCGTCTATTCAGCAAAACAATATCCTAAGAGCTGTATGCTAAGTCATCAGATCTGTCAAAGCCGAGCTCCTTTCCCTTTTCCAGGCTCCGCATCTGTTACAGTCCCTAAAATCCATTAGATCTGTTAGAACTGGGCTAATATTTTTCCTTTTATTAACCATGCAATTATATTTAACTATAAAACCTCGCACAGTCTACAATTTTATTTTACTTAATTTTCATTATATTAATTTTTTCATATTTGTATATTTCGTGTATTGTACCCACCAAAATTCAGTGAATATATACAGTTAGTGTGATTTGCCGCGCGTGAATTTGTATATATACAGTTAGAGTGTGGAGAAATATGTTTTTTAAATGACTTCGTTTCTTAAGAAAGACAAACAAATTTTGAATGCGCATGACATAATACGTTTATAAAAAAGAGAAATTACATCGTTCGATTAGACAATAAAGAAGCTCCCAAAAAAATTTATGATTCCGGCGCCTCTCATCACACTACGCTGCTATTTAATAACTTTATAATATGAAAGTGACATATACTGTACATAATTTTCATGACATAGGGCTGGAAAGTATGATAAATACTAAATAGAATAATTTTAATTACGCAAACAGTGCTTTGGTACTCGCGGACTGCCCATGCCGTCAGTCCACCATGTAATACTCACATTTTAATAATTTACTAGCATGTAGCCGAGCTAACAGGCAAAATAGAACCGTAACTTTCAGTTTTTTGATAAAATTGATTTTTTTTAACGGGCCCTGAAAAATATGACTAAAACTTCCATTTTTTGCATCTGCACTCCTATTTCGGGCACGAAGTCAGTTGTTTGGACTTTTTGGCACGTGATGCGCACATGATCGGACAGTTGGAGCCCGACGCCCATGTGGATGCCACATGGCACACGAGTCAGCAAAAAAATGAATAAAAAACTAATTTATATAAAAAAATAAAATAAATGAATTTTTTTTCTCTCTCTCTCCTTTGTTTCTTCTCTCTACTCTCCTTCCAACATCGATCGCTAACCCTTCATCTCGATGGACATCGAGTTTCCCGACATCATCTTCAAGCCGTCGCGCTGCCACCACCACCACCCCAACCACTACCAAACCCTCAAGCCCAACGTCGACGCTCTCAACCTCATCCAACTTGGCCTCGGCAACCTCCCCGATCTCAGCTCCATCGGTAAAGGATGGTGGTCGATTGAAGCATGGGCGATTTGGAAGAAAATCCGAACCTTTCGCCCCTCCACCCTTTCTCTTGACCTTGTGCACCAGCAGCTCCGGCTATCTTTTTGGCAACGTGATTCCGGTGGCAACGACAACCCTTCCGAGGCGGTGAGAGAGCAGCAACGGTTCTCGCTGCCAACGCATTTCCGGCTGCAGATCCCGTCGCTAGAATTTAAAGAAATAACATTGAATATCGGTGATGACGGTGCCGGCGGCGAAAATCGACCTGAGAAAGAGGGAGAAAATGTAAGGGGGTGCGGGTGGGTTAGAGAGAATCAAAGGAGAGAGAACAAAAAATCATTTATTTTATTTTTTTAAATTTTTTCTTTATTTTTTTTTACATAAATTAGTTTTTTATTCATTTTTTTGCTGACTTATGTGCAATGTGACATCCACATCGACGTCGGGCTCCAGCTGTCCGATCACGTGTCCAAAAGCCCAAATAACTGATTTTGGGCCCGAAAATAGGAGTGCAGATGCAGAAAATAAAAGTTTTAGTCCTACTTTTCGGGACCCGTTAAAAAAATTCTGTGTTTTCAAAAAACTGAAAGCTACGGTCCTATTTTGCATGTTGGCTCCATATAGCCCGTCGAAAATCTACGGGAGTTCATTATTTAATAAAATAAATAAAATTATTAGACGCAAATATGTTTGGTAGTTCGAAATTTTTTTTGAGGTGAAAATCTTTAATTTGTAATAAAACTCAAGAAAATTGTTAGTTTGTTTTGTTATATAATTGAAATAGTGAGATTAGCAGTCATTTACTTTACTAAAAAAATTGATGTGAATTTTTTTTTATTCAATTATAAAATTCAACACATTTTTTGTGTACTTCATTTGTCCTAATTTTATGTTTTATTTTTGTCTCAAAATTATAATTTTCTATCTCTTATTTAGAAAAAAAAAGATTATATTAAATTATTTTTATCTTAACATAACACATTTTGAAAATATTTTTATTTTTTATTTAGAAAAATTTTAGTTTCTTTTGTTATTTCTTTCTCTCTCTTTTACTTTGACAAACTTAATAATTGGCCAAATTGATTATGTAACCAAATTAAATTTTTCAATAAAAAACTATTTATTTGGCCAACCCAATTTGCCGAATGAACTATTGAAGATTTGTTTAATAATTTCCTAGAGTAAGAATTTATTCTATTTACCTCCTTAAAAAAAGAATTTTATTCCATTTTACTTACCTCATTGTATCTGATGTTAACTGTTTTGTACGTCTGATCATCTCGTCACAAATTAAAATTTTGAGATCTCTTTCTCTAGTGTACTCATAAGATTGCAACGTATTATTGACCATGTTTAGCTTTTATCATCACGTCCCACATTAATTATTGTAATACTTATGAAAAAAATTATTTATTTGTTCAAAATTAATTTTTATTTGGTCAAATTAAATAAGAATCTATTTTGATTGGAAAATGAAATCTTTTTATATATGTTCTCTAAGAAGTGAAGATCACTACAAATTTAATGTGGAATTCAAGAATATTAAATATTAAATACCAAATAATAGAATTCAAATATATAATACTTTATAAATATATAGATAATATAGTTGCAACTTAATAATTGGCCCAACTATATTTTTTTAAAAAAAATAAGACTATTTATTTGGACAACTAATTGATTGTTCAAATTAAATTTCTAGTGCAAAATGAGAAAATATACATTGAATTTTAGTATTTATCTAGGTTTCCATCCATTATTTTTGAAAATATGGAAAATACTAAATATATTAAATATAATAATAAAATATATGAAAAATGTTCAAAATAAGAGAGATCCAGATTAATATATTTTTGTTTTATCATATTAGTTTATAGAGATACCACTATAATAACTATTACTATATTAATTTATTTATTTCCGTAAAGATTATGTTTATTATATAAATATCATCATTATTATTTATCGTTTTCTTAATTATATTTCTTAATAATTTATCACATTAAACAAATATACTATAGACAACTTAATAATTGCTCAAAATTAATTTTTTTAATAAAAACATTACTATTTATTTGGCCAACTAATAAATCAGTCAAATAAAATTGATTATGCAAAATAATCTTGGGATGAGAAAATAGATATGGTTTTTGAGTATTTATATAGGTTCTCCAAGAGTAGAGTCTTATTAAAAAGCGATGTGGAATAGAAAATTTTATATTAAATATAATAAATATATAAATAAAAATACTTAAAATGAAAATTTAAGATAATTAAGAATAATGAATGAAGAACGCGCTAGGTAAGACCTAAAAATAAGGAGAAGGCTCAAATCAACATTCGTTTTAATAATATATAGATTATATTTATTATCATGATTTATTATTAATTAATATTTATTAATTTTTAATTAGAATTAAATAATCTACAATTAAGATGTACTAATCCTTAATTTAATTAAATTAAATATTATTTAAATTTATTAATTAAAAATGAAAAAATAGGGAAGCATGCAGTGCGGTCACACACAAGTGTACCTCATTATTAAAACAAAAATTTGGGTACAGCCAACCGCGCCTTACAGTTAATCATAATTAAAAATGTTTAGGGGATTGTGGGGTAACTAAGGGGAATATGGGGTAATTAAGATAATTATTAATCTCAATTATGATTTATTAATCTCAATTAGAATTTATTAAATTCTAATTAAAATTAAGTAAATCTCAATAGAGTTACTTAAATATTAATTAATTAAAAAGTAATAAAATAATAAAAATAGGGTGGACTTGCACAAACCGTACATTGCCGCCACCCACAGCACATGGTTGCTCTGATATTATTACTTGAAAATAAAAATATGCATGCACGAACAACTCTCTACCCCACAATTTCCAATAGCTTCCCTTCACTTTAGTTCAATTCCTTCTTGTTTTAGACATACATTACCACAACCGCAAACCACAACATTTCCCGAACTATATATATAATTTCCCACCGTCCACATTTTGGCCCATCCATGGAAAAAACTAATCTGCATTAAAAAAAAAAAAAAAACATAAATAAACAGAATAATCCCCACTAATAAATGGCCGATAGTAAGAATAACGCCGGAGCGGCCAGGCTCGCCGCGGTCCTCCTGGCGGCGTGCATGGCCCACGTGGCGGCGGCCTCCCTCAGCGCCTCCCTCGGCTCTATTGGCTCTATCGGCATCGACACCATCTGCTCCGCCACCCAACACCAAACCACCTGCAAAACCACGCTCGGCAACGTCAGCACCGGCAACCCTAAGGAGATCCTCAAGGCGGCGTTCAACGCCGCCATCACCAACATCGAGGCCGCCATCAAACAGTCGTCGCTCTATGAAAAGGCGGCCACCGACGGCCGCACTAAAGACGCCTTGGACGTTTGCGACGAAGTGCTCAACACCACCATTGACGATCTCCGGCGGTCCACCAACAAAGTCGACAGCTTTGACATCACTAAGATTGATGATTATGTAGACGATGTCAAGGTTTGGCTCAGCGCCGGCCTCACCTGCAGGGATACCTGTCTCGACGCTTTCGAGAACACTACAGGTAGTTAAAAGAATAATTGTCGTAAAATACACAAATTTCTGGTTATTTTTTATTTTATAAATTGGAACTCCAAAAATACGAACTTTACTTCGTTTGCAAATGTATACTACTATATAATTCACATTTTTCAACCATTTGAAAATAAATATACATGAATGACATGCCACAACAATTTCAACTTGTTGAAAAAGTGAATTATAATATATTTGGAAAATAAGTAAAATTCATATTCAAAATTAAAAAAATTAAAAATAAAAACGGATCAAAGTTTGTGTATTTTAAGAACGAATTAATTTACAACTAGTTTGTTCGAATATTTTTGAAGGCGACACTGGGGAGAAGATCAAGGAGCTGCTGAAAGATTCTGGCGAGCTACTCGGCAACGGTCTAGCCATCCTCAACAAAGTGTCGAAGATTTTCGGCCATTTTAACATCATGGGATCGTTCTTCAGCCAACGGCGGCTGCTCAGAGAAGATAACAGTCTGATTCCCGACACCAGCAGTGGTGAAATCCCAAATTTCGTCAACCATGTTGCAAGAAAGCTGATGAACCAGACGGCGGGGCCGCTGACGCCGAACGTCACGGTGGCGCAAGACGGCAGCGGCCAGTTCAAGACGATCGGCGAAGCCATCAACACCGCGCCGCTGAAAAGCAACGCCACGTTCGTGATTATGGTTAAGGCCGGCGTGTACAAGGAAATTGTGATGATCCCTAAGAAATGTAACAACGTCGTTCTGCTCGGAGAGGGCCCCACCAAGACCATCATTACCGGCGACAAGAGTTTCACCGGCGGTTATACGACCTACCACACTTCTACTCTCAGTGAGTTTACATCGTCGACACGAAATCCTCTATATTCCAAATACGTATCTAGTCATACTATTATTAAATAGCATACCCTTATAAAATTGAATTTGCCTGTTAAATTTTTATTATTAAGCAATTTTTATTCCGGTTTAGAAAGACGACTTATGCTTTAAATCACCTTATGTCATATAGTGGTTTGGTTTCCCCCTTCTAATATTAGTTGGAGGAAAAGAATTAGAATTCTAAGAAGGATTTTTTTTTTAGAATAAATGGAGTAAATATCAAATTGATGTTGTAAATTAGGTCTTATTTCAATACCATTTAATATAACATGGAATATATTGAATATCTATATATATATATTAAAACAAAAATAGTAAAATTGCAAATCAATTGCAATTCAATTTTGATGGCAATTTTGTTAATTATATAAAATCGAAGGTAATAAATTTTACATAATATTCTGTATAAAACATAGAATTAAAATAGAATTGAGGCAATTTAAAATAGAGTATAGTTTTTGAAATAAATCTAAAAATATTTTATAATTTTGAATATGTGTGTTTTGAATTATTATTATTTTGGTTCTTATTGAATTATTTTGTTATTCTCTTTAGATTTTTAACCTATTAACTCATTTTATCTTTAAATAAAAAAAATTATTATTCAAATTTATGACAGATCTCTTATCCGTGCATCGCACATAGTAGTTTTTTAAAAGTGAAATATATTTAATTAATATACACATATCGTAGATTAATAAATAGAAACTTAACCCTTAATATATATGCTCTAGATGTAGAAAAATTATACGTACTATTATCAAAATGTGTATTTTGATTTCAGCCATTAATGGAGAAGACTTCATGGCGAAGGACATCGGGATTGAGAACACCGCCGGAGCAATCGGGCACCAGGCGGTGGCAGTGCGAGTCTCCGGCGACAAAGCTGTCTTCTACAACGTGAACTTGGACGGCTACCAAGACACCCTCTACTCCCACACGTATCGGCAATTCTACCGCGACTGCCGCATCTCCGGCACCATCGACTTCATCTTCGGCAACTCCATCTCCGTCTACCAGAACTGCAACCTCGTAGTCCGGAAGCCGATGGAGAATCAAGGCTGCATGGTGACGGCGCAGGGCCGCAACGACAGCAGTAGCGTCGGCATCACCGTCATCCAGAACTGCAGCTTCACGGCGGAGAAGGAATTACTCAAAGCCAATCCGCCGGTGAAGGTCTATCTCGGCCGGCCGTGGAAGGAATACTCGAGGACAATCATCATGCAGTCCTTCATCGACGGCTTCATCGCGCCGGAGGGATGGTCGGTGTGGATGGGGGACTTTGGCCTCGACACGCTCTACTATGGCGAGTACGACAACCGTGGGCCCGGGTCGGATCTCTCCAGACGGGTCACTTGGAAGGGGATTCGGAGGATGACGCAGGAGCTCGCTCAGGGTTTTACGGCGGAGAAAGTATTTGCCGGCGATGAGTGGGTGAAGAACACCGGAATTCCGTATGTTGGCGGAATGATGGATGTTCCAAAATAAATTTTATTTCATTAGTGTAACTTTTTACTATTTCAGAGTTAAATTTAGAATATATCGCCTCGAAATAATTTGGACACCTATTAGAAGGATAGAAGATAGAAGATAGAAGATGCGATACAATATCGTTTACGGATAAGTAGGTGTATCGAGAATTAGGGGCCTTTGAGACTTGAGAGGTCCAATAACTCCGAAACGGAGAAAGAGAGGAGGAAATCAAGATCACATATCTATATATATGCATTTTGATGCTCATCGTGATTACAAGCTTTTCGAATGAGATCCTCTGTTTTCAACTTGTGTCCCACTCTCCGTGTCTCACTATTAATTTCACTATTTTAAAAAAAATATTTAAAAATAAAAGTTTAGTAATATATAATGAACCTTAATTAACATTTATTATAAAAAAATTAGAATTAAAAAAAATTATATACCCTAATTTTGAAATAATATATGAATACTAATAATCAATAAAAAAATTAAAAAATGCAAATTAAATATAATATATATATATACCCTAATTGGATGAGTGAACCCTAGTTAATAATTGTAAAATTATATTAAAACATTATAGATTGGAATTGAAGAAAAAAAATGACAAAAACCTAATTAAATATGGATTGTGGGATAAAGTGGGACACCAAAATTTAGGACAGAGGATCCCAAGTGCAACCTTTTATTTTATTTTTTTTGAATATCATTACAAATATTAAACTCACACACCCCACCTAGGGTTTTTTTGGCAAGTGCAACCTTTTGTGTAATATATTGCATATATATAGTAACCCTAAGAAACTATGTGAAAAAATGTACTAATTATAGTTATTTTTGTGCTCAAGAAACGAGGGTTGGGTTGCATCAGTTCGTTTATATTTTGGTGCTACATTTCATTTTAATCCATCAAAGTACGTGTGAAACATGAGATGCACGATAGAAAATCTCATTCCCAATTTTGGTGTCGGTGTGTAGAGAATGAAATCCAATTATTATTATTATTATTATTATTATTATTATTATTATTATTATTATTATTAGTTACTACATGTGGAATAAGATCCTCAACCTAAAGGTATTGATGGGGGATCAAGATCCACGTGCGTGCTCGAGGAACGTATGGAAATAAATGAGACTCGATCCATAAGGGTGTCTCCAGTGGTGGAAACCAGTTTCAGCTTCTAAATCGCCACATCAGCGCCACATCAGCTTTTGGAATCCACCTACTTTTTTATCTAAACACCTTCCACAACAATGAAACCAGTTTCTACTATTTAAAGGGTCCCACTATAATACACATTATCTTTATATATCTATACATAAATTATTAGTTTTGAACTTTAAAATATCATCATTTGCTCGTTTCAAATCGGATTTTTACGATTTTTATGTCGAATAAAAGCTCTCGTCGTGATCTTTAATATAAGATATATGTTCGATATGTTTTAGACGAGCTAATAGGTCCGTATTTATGAAAAACTACAAAAAAATTCGAAATGAAAAAGGAGAAAAACAAAAAAAAAAAAAAAAAAAAAAGTCAAAAAAGGCGGCGCCCCCACACGCGCGTGTATTGCACGCGCCAACCAGCGCGCGCGTGTCACGCACGCGCCGTGGGTGACGCGCCCAGCGCCCGCCTTCTCCTGCTTTGCACCCTCGCTTTTGAACCGGTTTCCGCTTCAAACCTGAAACCGCTTTTCTCCACATGACGTGGATTTGGTGGGTTCCAAATTTTGGAACCCACCGTTGGAGATACCCTAAGATTTTTCAATGAGCTGATCTACAAATGTAGGGTCACCTATTTGAGCTAGTAATATGAGTGATTATAGAAGTGAGCAAAAATAAATTTTGAAACACAAAGCCGCAGAAATTAGGTGAAGAAGGACGTGGATAAATTTCATATTCATATTTTATATTTAAATTATATTTAAATTCATAGTTTCATTACTTTGAGATGATATTATTATATGCTTATCTATATTTATATGTTCTATTTTTACGGTTGATGTACGGTTAGTATTTCTTTTTTTTTTAAATGTTAAAGTCCCAATTTGTCATTTAGTCATTTAACATAATTTTTGTAGCTATTTTTTATACGTAGTCGTAATTATAATCGTTTTGTGTTAAGTGTTAGTGGTGTTGTAGATCGGTGAAAGGAGCATCATATATTCGGTGATTGATTTCGCAACTAGAATTTCATAGCAAAAATCTACAAGATCGATCTATTATAATGTTATGCTTGTCTAATAGTAGCATTATGAAATTTAATTTTTTGGCAAAACATTTCATGGGAGTTGTCGTTGACAGTATTAATATAGTTAGCTTCCCTATAGCAACATTAGTTGGCAATATTGGATGACTAAAATAGACATTGAAAATGGATATAGATGGGAAAATAATAAGTAATAATTAGAGAAGGATGTCATCTTTGATGACTATAAAATTTTAAAAAAAATACAATAATCAATTTTTTTTTAAAATCAAATCGAAACCAACCGAACTAAAATTTATTTAAGTGGGTGGAAAAGAGTGAGAACGAATGGATAAAAGTGAAAGAGAGAGAGAGTAGAGCCACGGGGAAGTGGGAAGAGAGATGTCATCAAGTATGGGAAAAAGAGAAAAAGAAGTAAGGAATCCAAAAATTAACACTCAGCGAATGTTTGATTGGCCTTTTTTGGAACTTGGATTCGGTAAATTAAATTCATTATTCCTTATTTGGTTTGTGTAGTAAATTAACTATTATTTTTATTTGTGGGTAATCAAATTCTCAAAATATTACCCTCCAAATTAGAACAATAACAAAATTATTTTTTCTCCGGATCTAAGTAATTTCTTTTCATTGATGTTGAATCAAACATCCAATAAAGATAACACTAGTTATTGTTATCATTTCCCCCTTTACTTGATTTCATTCTCTTTTCATTCCTCTACTTGAATGACGAAGGCGTCGTTTCACACTTCGCGCAAATAAATTTCTCCTCTTGCCCAGCAAGACGTAGCTATGGCAAGTGGGGTCGAACCCTAGGAAACCGGCGTAGTCTATTCTTCAGGTGGTACTCAATATAGGGGTTGTGGTCGGTATGTATCTCACTAACCTGTAACTCAACAAAGAAACTATCAAATAACAAAGATGCTATGTTGCATGGGTGCGTGGGGCGGGTGCGGGGCGATACGATACGGGTACGTGGATACGGAATTTTGAAAATTACAGGGTGCGATTCGGCACGGATACGTCTAGTATTAATATTTTATTATATGTACGTAACACTTATAAAATAATTAGAAATATAAATTTTCATAAATCATATGTATGGAATTCATTTTCTTTAACCCAAAACTTAAGCATTTTCAATTATGTAATTTAATTAAGTAACAAAATATCAATTCAAATATCATTAGTCCAATAGAAAAGCCATAATTCAAATAAAGTTATCAAAGTCAACCTCATACACTTACTTCACCCACGGGATTCACGAATTTTACACACAGGATTCGCGAATCCGATTACTTTTTATTCTTTATTTGGAAGGATACGCCACGTGGCGAATCGGGTGCGAATTCTACGGGAATCCGACGAGAATCGCACCCTAACAAGAATCCGATACGGCAATATGGTATTTTTAGAAGAATCTGTGCATCATAGCAAAGATGTTTGGATTGGATTTGAATCAATGATCCTAATTACTCATACTCGTTCATCGATGCAATAATATTCAATTACAAGATTTTATCACTTGGTTTTAAGCAAAGATTAATTTGAGCCCTATGGTCACGAAGTCACGGCTCAAATACTCTAAGCCTATATCTATTCAATTTTACAGATCTTGACCAGAAGGCAAGATCTCTTCTCTTGATCAACAACGTCACGAAGACACTTCAGGAACGATGTTGCCCAAAAGGCATTAAGACCAAAAGATTCCAAGATAGCCAAAGGGTATTAGATACCGACTACTCTCCAACACTTACTACCTTCTTGGACACGAGAGACTCTCTCGAGTTTTAACCCCAAATCCTATTAGTGACTTATTCTCAATATCTAGATGGTGATCAAGCATATGTCAATATCAATTAAGTCTAGATTTAATCCTAAGTGTTTCGGAAATAAAATCAAGTAACGAACTCACACAAATAGACCTCACGAGTTTAGATCGAGTAACTAAGATCACTTCATCTTCTCCAACCCAAACAAGTAAATTTAGCTAGGCATAATCGTAAATGAAAGCACAAAATAATTAAAGTAAATCATACTTGAATAAAACTGAAAATGGTTGCTGCTCAACAACGTAAGTCAACAGCTAAGGTCTTGGCTTCTCGCCATCAACTATGAACTAAATGCAGAAAATAAAAAAACGAAACTTAAAAGTAAATATGCCCGTAGGACTTGTTTCTTCCACACACTCTCTCAAACTAAACTGCAGAACTAAGCTATGAAAAATGTCCCCCGTACAAGATGAAGTCGGCCATATATATAGGCGATGGAATTAGGGTTAGGTTAGAATCCTTGTATGACAAGGACTCCTCCCAACCACGGCGTCTCATTTCTTGTTTAGATCCGCTACAGATCTCCTTCCCTTCTTGGCAGATATTTTCGTTGATAAGGTTTATCTAGGATAAGGAAAGAAATCTTCGATCCTTATCCTCTTCCTTGGAGAAAAAGAAATCTGCAGTTGCTCTCGACCTACATCTTGCCTTCGTTGTCTGCATCCTGTTTTGCTCCTATGTTGCCCAAGATCCTGACTCCTCCGGGTACTCTCTCCGTTGGCTTAAGGAATATGGAGAGGTGCTTCTTGACTTGTAGATTTGTTGTTATCGTTGTTGCCCAGCTACAAGCTTCCAGCCCTTTGCTCATTTGCATCGTATCGCCATCTCAGCATCTCAACAACAGATTTTCCACCGAATTTGCCTAGCATCCCACCTGTTCTTCCCTGCACACCTTCTCTCGACTTTGTGTCCTCCCAAACACACTTTGACTCGATAAAGACGCAAAAAGAAAAGACAAAATAAAAGAAATATAAACACAAAATTGGGTTAATCATTCAACCAAATAAACACTTAATATCAAATCAAAACATTATCAAAATACATTGAATAATTCTTTTTCATATATAAAATACATTATCCGATCAAAATTTGATGATACTACAAAATTCTGTATAAGTTGTAGTACTAATCAAAACGTGCTCATATAAATGAGAAGACAATTCAATTTAGTGGGAATCGAATTAAATTAAGACCTCTCGCTATAGGTGGTCGTGGTTCGGTTCGGTTTCAGAACCGAAATCGAACCGGCAGTTTTCGGTTCCGCCCTAAGGGAACCGGAACCGAACCGCCGACTACTTCAGTTTCTGTTCCAAAATGGAACCGCAAGTTTCGGTTCCAGCGGTTCCAAATCGGAACTGCACGCATATTTTGGGGGTTTAAATTATGTATATTTTTTTCGTTTTTTGCTACTTTTCTTGTTTAATTGTAATTTTATGTATTATAATGTAACATTTAGGTGAAATAACTATGAATTGTAACATAAATATAGATAAAAACATAAAAAAATAAAAGAAAAATAGGAGGAACTGGCGGTTTGGAACTGAAACCGAACCGAAACCGGCAGTTCTCGGTTTCGTAATTTTGGGTCAGCGGTAGAGTGGTTGATGTCCGAGGCCAAAGGTCTCGGGTTCAAGTCCACCGTGACACGGTCTTTAAATTTAATTGTTAATTTATCAAATATATATTTATATATATATATATATAAAGTAACATATTTGATGCAAATTAGTTAACTTTCTTTCTTTCTTGTTCTTCTTTTTCTTTCTTTTTCCGTTTCTATTAAAAATTTAAAAAATAAAACACAAAAAATTCCATGCACCTGCTTGTATGGGAAAGGGGAAGAGAGGATATGCATGAACTGACATAAAAAAATAGCGACTCTTTCGCACCTGTTTTTTGAAGTGCATACTTCATACATCGATTGCAGATTGCTTTTCGCCATAAAAATAAGAGTAATGCTATTCGGATATAAATGTACGGACATAATCCGGCCCGTTTAAGAAAATGAAGCGGGTCGATCCGTTTTACTTATTTATTTAATTTTATAATTAAAAGAAAATATATAGAATTACCATTTTACCCTTTACATTTTTTGGCTCTCAACAATATAATTGAAATGACTTTGTATTTATTTTATGAGCATGACAAGGAATTCTCCAGACTAGTAACATTCAACAACCATTTCGTAACTAAGATTAGTAATAGAAATGCCTCGATTTTATTGACCATTAAGTTGGAAAATTTGGCCTTTGAAAGGCAGTACAACACAACAACATGAAAACAAAAGAAAGGAAATGCGAAGCCGAAGACTAAACTTAGAAACTAATAATAATACTTAAACTTCAGTGTCACTGGAAAGAGTGATGACTGCAGTGGGTTTGGAGCTACCCGCCTCTTCATCCACAGCATTCCCTCCAGCAGCTGGCACCTCAATCTCCAACAACAAATCATTTGAAATGGGTCGACCCACTCCATTTTCTTAAACGGGCCGGATTATGTCCGGAACATTTATGTTCGAAAAGTATTATTATAAAAATAAATAAATAAATTGCTATATATTGTGGGGTTGGATAGAGAAAATAAGAGTATTTGCTCGTAAATGGAGTACAAACTAATTATATATCAATGAGTTGAGGATAAAATATATATTAATCAATCACAACCTTCCAATCAAAACAATATATATAATTAAGTATACCTTCTCCGTCACATTTCAATATATTCATAGACTCGGATATGGATGTTAGGAAAATAAGTTATTTATCATGAAGTAGAAATAAGAAAGTAACTTTTGGAGGGTATTATTATTGTTGTCAAACTAAGTAAAACAGAGAAGAGAAAGAATAATTTCTTTGAGTTAATGTTCCAAAATGTCACTTTTCCAAACTAAAAGATAAATAATAGTTCTCAAAACTTAAAACACAAATAATGACACTTCTTACCTTTTTTACCCCTCCTCTTAGTGTCATACATGATGTCGCATACATGAAATACATAACTATTTCCGGCGGCGGTGGCGGTCAACTCCGGCGACTTTTTCCGGTGACTTTTTCCGACGACTTTTTTTCGGTGACATTTTCATATATACATGAATTACATACATGAGTATAGTATACATGAATAACATACATGACTTGTTTTCATGTATGATACTCACGCATGTTGGCAGTCATTTCCGACGAGAATTTTGTTGTAGACTTTTTTGCCTAATTAATTTTTTTTTGGGACGATATACATGAATAACATATATCATTTATACTATTCATACATGAACGACATACATGACATATGTTCATGTATAATACTAATGTATGTCATGTATGTTATTTTCATATATGCTATTTATGAATCTTCGTATATGGTACGTCTTGTGCACATTTCTTGTGTATGTGTTTACATGTATGTGTATATAAGGATACAAGCTTATCTTATATAAGCGTACGTACTTGTATGTCCCATTACAGTCTTCATATATATTATTTTTCATGTATGCATAAACATAAGCTACTTCAAGTATTATGTTGTATATACACGAAGATTCATACATGAAATTTTGGTTTCTTCGTTGCCAAAAATTGTGCCGGAGATCGCGCCGCCGTTACCGAAAAATATGTTATTTTTCATGTATGCATACACACAAGTTACTTCAAATATGATGTTATACATACACGAAGATTTATACATGAAAGTAAGAAGGTTTCATTAAAGGTAATATTGACATTTTACTATTTTGAGGGCCAAAATTTATGTTTTAAGTTTTGAAGGCCATTATTTATCTTTTAGTTTCAGGAATGACTATTATGAATTTTTACTCAATTTTTTTTAGCATATTGCTAAAAATAGAATGTCCATCTTTTTCGTGGACGGATCGAAATGAAAATATGTACATCTTAATTTTTCATGGACGGAGGGAGTATTTATTATGTGTTGGGGTTATTAGATTTTCTATTTTAAATATAAGATCTTTGAAATGAGATAAATAAATAAGGCAATCTATTTTAAATATAAGATCTTTGAAATGAGATAAATAAATAAGGCAATCAAAATCATTTAAAATGGGACGAAAGAGTATGTTATTATAAATTTAGAATACGAATAAATTGCTAAATATTGTGGGGCTGCGATAGAGAATTATGAGTATGTATTTGTTCGTAAATTACAAACTAATTATCAATAAGTTTAGGATAAAATCTATAATTAATCAATCACAACCTTCATTCCAGTCAAAAACAATATATATAATTAAGTATGTGTATAAATTTAGGATACGAAATATATTGATGGTGTTTAGAATGTAATAAATCAACCATGATAGATGATGAAAAATAAAAATTAGAATATAAAAAAAAGGGAGGAAAGTTAAAATAATCATTTTGAAAAAGTAAAAATAAATTCTAATCATTAATCTTTAAACGATAAATACTAACCAAAATTTTTATATCTTTACTATTTTGCCCTCATGACATACGCGAACACATACACGAATACATACATGATAGTCAAATCCTTTTCCGGTGACTTTTTCCGGCCACTTCCGATGACTTTTTCCGGTGACTTTTTCCGACGAATAATTTCCTGTATCGGCGGCTATTTCGGCGAAAAACAGATTTAGAAAAAAAATTCCGGCAACTTTTTCCGGAGAAAAATTCAGGCGACTTTTCCAGCGAATAACAGATTCAGAAAAAAAAAATTCCAGCGACTTTTTCCGGCGAAAATTTACGACGACTTTTTTCCGGCAGTTTTTTCTGGCGAAACACATGCAGAAGGAAAAAACACACACACATACATGCATTCGTGTATGTCATGTATGAATTAATGTATGTCATGTATGAATTCATTTACACACACATACTTACATGTATCCGTGTATGTCGTGTATGGATTCATGTATGTCGTGTATAGATTCGTGTATGGATTCATATAAGGAGTCATGTATAGAAGGGTAAAATTGGAAGAGTGAACATTATTTATCTTTTAAAGATTAGTGGTTAGAATTTATTTTTTGCTTTTTCAAATGGGTTACTTTTGCACAATATTTCAAAAAAAAAAAACATGAGATAGGTTAAAATTTAATTTTTATAATTATATTAAAAAAACTTCAACATCAAACCTCCAAAACATTAAAACTCAAATCATACATCTCGCCGTTGGCATACTATTTTCTAATATTAAATAAAAACCCAAAATCGAAACATCTACTGATCCATACAATGAGACCAAATTCCCAAAAGAGTAGATCCTCTATCCTATTTTGCGCGTCTCACTTATTCTCCGATCACACTAAATCATATTTAACTCTCAAATAAAATTTACTTAGGGTTGACCATTCCTCCAACATAAGGAATTGCAGTGTTCTTCACCCAGTCATCACCGGCGTACACCTTCGCCGGCGTGAAGCTGTCAGCACTCTCCGGCGTTATCTTCTGAATACCCTTCCACGTCACCCTTTTCGACGTATCCGCCCCGGGCCCACGGTTCTGGTACTCGCCGTAGTAGCACGTATCTTGGCCGAATGTCCCCATCCACGGCGTCCACCCCTCCGGCGCGATGCAGCCGTCGATGCTCGACTCCATCACGATCGTCCTCGAGTACTCCTTCATCGGACGGCCGAGGTACGCCTTCGCCGGGGGCTTCGCGTCCAGGAATTCCTTCTCCGCGGTGATGGTGCAGTTCTGGACGACGGTGACGCCCACTCCGCGGGTGTCGTTGCGGGCTTGGGCGGTCACTGTGCAGGGCTGGTTCGGCAGCGGCTGCCGGAAGTTGATGGCACAGTTCTGGAAGACGGCGACGGCGTCGCCCCAGATGATATCCATGGTGCCGCTGATGCGGCAGTCGCGGTAGAACTGGCGGTAGATGTGGGCGTAGAGGGTGCTCTGGTAGCTGCTCATGTGCACGTTGTAGAACACGGCTTTATCGCCGGAGACTCGCACCGCTATTGCCTGACGGCCGGCGGCTCCGGCGGTGTTCTCGATCCCGATGTCCTTGGCCATGAAGTCATCACCATCAATGGCTACAATATGACACGATACGACACGAACAAATGTGTATCAGCTTTGTTATAATTAATTAATAATATTTTATAGCGAACATGAGAATAGAAGATGAAACATAATTTATAATAAGGGACTCACAGAGGATTGCAGTCTGAAAGGCTGGAATACCCCCTGCGAAGCTCTGGCTACCGGAGATTATGGTCTTGGTCGGGCCTTCTCCGATCAAGACGACGTTGTTGGCGCCGCCTGGGACCTTGAGGATCTCCTTGTAAACACCGGCCTTAATCTGGATTATGAACAACTGGGTGCTATTCACGGGCGCAGCGGCTATGGCTTCCGCGATCGTCTTGTATTTCCCGCTGCCGTCCTGCGCCACCACCGCGCTGGGCGTGTACGACCCCGGCGCGGCGCCGAGGAGGTTCCTGGCATGACGTTCGACGAAATTAGGAATCTCACCGAGAACCCTCTTCTGGCTGAGCAATTTCCCGAGATCCAACGACTCGAAAAGCTTTGACACGCCGGAAACTATAGCGAGGCCGTTGCTGAGAAGCTCGCCGGAAGTCTTGAGCAAGTCCTTGATCTTGTCGCCAGTTGGCCCTACCAATTCATGCAATTAAACACAGCATTCAATTCAGAAAATCTCATCAATCATATATAAAATCGATCTACGTACATGGATATATATATGGTACGTACCAGTAGTATTCTCGAAGGCGTCGACGCAGGTGTCCTTGCAGGTGAGGCCGGCGCTGAGCCAGACCTTGACGTCGTCGACGTAGTCGTCAACCTGCGAAACCTCAAACTTGTCGACCTTTCGGAAAGATCTTCTCATGTTTTCGATGGTGGTGTTGAGGACTTGTTCGCAGACGGCGAGCGCCCCCTTGGTCCGCTGGTCCGCCGCCGCGTCTTTGTAGAGAGCGGATTTCCTGATGGCGGTTTTGAGGTTTCTGATGGTGGAGTTGAAGGCCGAGAGGACCAGCTCTTTGGGTTCGGTGTTGTTGGCGTTGGCGAGGGTCTTCTGGCAGGTGTCTTTGAAGTCGGCGTTGGCGCACATGGCGTCGACTTGGGCGGAGCCGCCGTAGGCCGCGGCAGTGGAGGCCATGCACGCGGCCAGGAGGAAGGTGGCGAGAACCGCCGCCGCGGTTATGTTATTCTTGCAATCGCCCATTTTGGCAGTTATTGTTATGTTTATTTATTTACTTTTGGTAAAGGTGTTTTTATTGAGTGGATGAGTTTGGGGAAATGGAGGTTGGGGCTTTATATAGTTTCGGAGATTGACAACGTTTGTGGTTTGTGATTGTGTAGATCTACAAGTGGTAGTGGAAGAGAGAGAATGGGAAATTGTGGGGTGGAAATTTGTTTGAGCCCGCGATTTGGCGGATGTAGTAGTGAGAGGTTTTCCGATGAGAATGAGATCTTACGTTACTATTTTTACATAATTTCATTATGTTTGTTTTATTTCATTTTTTAATTGTAAAAAAACTAATTTCACTTTTAATGGTATACTCTAAGATGGGGATCACATAATTTAACACATCAACTAATCGTATTTTACTATTTTTGTCTTCCAATACGTGAAATTTAAAACACTTCATTTTAGTACTCCACATATGTTTTAAATTCCATACACAAATTAATATGTCATTATGAACTACAGTGAATATAATAAAGTTGTAAAATCGAAAAAAAAAAAAGAATGCCGTAGTTAATTTGCTACACCATTTTCCTTGAATTAAAATTAGTGTCTTTTGAGTTGCTCGAATTTTTTTTGAAGTTACTTGAAATTAGCTTGGGGGCTTTACCCAAGGGGGCACGTGCCCCACATTTTTTTATTTTTTTTACTAAGTATATATGTTTACAATAATTCTATCCGGACACACGCGGTTGAAATAGAAAAAAACCGGTCGGTTCTAATATTAATCTATTTTCGGTCTAAGCCCATAATTATTGTTACTAATTTGCCCTTGATTGATTTTGGCTCCAAATTAAAGTGATTTGATGTTAATCATCTCTCCCGCTTAGACCTTCCTCTAATTTGCCTCCAAAAAAACCGGTCGGTTCTAATGTTAATTATTTTTAAAATTTATTTTTGCAATAAAGTAAAGTATTTTATATTGACTAGGTGCGGCGCAACTAGGACCCTTGTTCCCTTAAGTGATTTTTCTTGGATCGTTTGTGCTCTACATTGAAGTGGGTAAATTCTTCCAAACTCAGTAAGGTGTTTTATTATGCTTTATGGATCAAAGTGATTTAATGAGAAAGAATGATGTTTGCGAAATGTTTTATGTCCAACATGATATATCGTATGGAATGTGTTATGTGAATGTTAATGAATGCATATAATCGCCTTGATTGCCTAGAGCATTTGTGGGTTATATGTTAATGGATGTCCTGTGCACAGTGATTGAATGTCCTATAATCGCCTTGTATGCCTTGAGCTCTTGTGGGTTATAGATGATCATGTTTTGTTTCTATATTCGCCTTGTATGCCTTGAGCTCTTGTGGTTTATAGACAAGCATGATGATACGTTTTACACTTCCTGCGTTATGTATGTTGTTGGACAAGAAAGTAAAATGATCTCATGATTAACCCACCACTGAGTACGTTTTATGAGTACTCACCCCCATATTTTTAAAATGTTTTCAGGTCAGTGAACTTGGAGCGGCGTGAAGGAAACAGGGTGTCAGTTATTTAGTTAATGTTTAAACTTCTTTTTGAACTATTTTCCGTTAAGTTAGACTTTTTATGCGCATTAGTTTTACTTGGATTGAATTATGATTAAATTTTCGGATTTCTAGAGTTAGTGGTTTTATTTCAAATTGAACTTGAGATTTAATTTGGACTAATTTTATAGTACTGAAACTTTTGAGCAATTTATTTTATGTTTTGTATAGAGAGTTGTAGGATATAAATGGCTTAGAAATAATAATTTAGTATCTGTCAAAATTTTTAAATTAATTCCGCATTTATAAAATTAAAAAAAGGTAACATTTTAATTTAGTAAATTAGGGTGTTACAGATAGAGAGAGAGAGTTGAAATTAACGTTTGATGGATATTTCTAAACCAAAGTCAGTTGAACAAACCACAATACAGATGGCAACTATTCTATTTCTCATTTGTCACTAAAAAATAATATATATATATATATATATATATATATATATATATAAATATAGAGCGCGGATCAAATAAGAACACTTTCTTAGATAAGAAATAAGAACAAATTTGGACCCTTGATCCTTGTTGATCTACGGTTCAGATTTAACCGTGCATTTAATTACTCTAATTTATGCATTTAAATACTAATGCATTAAGTTATTGTATTTTATGCATTAAAATATTTATGCATTTAGTTTCTGCATTTTATGCATCTCCGATGTAATAAAAATGAATTGTTCTTACGTTCTCATATAAGATGTGTTCTTACCAGATCCGCTCCCTATAAATATATATATAATGCTTATTAAGATTACCGAGCCCCTTTTATTAAAGGGATAAAAAAAAATGATCTTTTCCCTTATCACGCTTGGCTAAAAATCGGAATGATACAAGCAAACTAGGCTTGAATGAGTCACGGGCGAACGACAAAGTGGGCATTCTGGCTTCTCATTACACCACTCCATAATGCAGTTCCTGTTGTTGTACAACAACAAGAACAGAAAATAGAATCAAGATAAGAAAGATGCAGATTGAGTAACACGAAAAATTGTGCACGTACCAGCAAAATACATGGCCGCAAGGCGTGGCCGTTGGGGATAAGCGATTGCTCAGGCAGAGTGTGCATTTGCTCACTCCACTGACTTGAGACTGAAAAAAAAAGTCATTCTTGAATTTATCGTCTATCGATATTAATCTTCACCAAGTTGGTACATATAAGAGCAATGAATGAAATACGAGAGAGATTGTGAACGAGGGAGGTATGTAGCAGAGCACACCTCTGAAGTAGATGGAGATTCTGATACCAAACTACTCATTCCAGAGTCCTCAGCTATCAGATGGCCTTCCTCGTTTAAGACGGGTAAACTTCTTCCTGCCAATAACAATTTTAGAAGTTTTTAAGTAGATTAGAAACTCAGTAAACTTCATAATAGACCAAGCAGCATGTACTGGGAACATGTTATCACAATAACAGCTATGAATATGTAGCATTAAAGATAATCAAATATGAAGATAAATTCATTTCCCCTATATATGATCTCAAGAGTAGGATGTAGAAGGGAGATTCAGTATCAACTGTCAGTGCATACATACATTACCCATAAAATCAGAAGGAACTTTATTGAGATAGTTTTGTTATGTGTAATTTTTATTGAATAAAGCAAATAAACCACACACTACATAATGAATGAACGACAGATCAATCAGAAAATAACCTGCTGAAGTTTGATAAGATCCAAGAGAGGTTGGCTGAATTGAAGTTGCAAGAGAAGATAAGTTGCTTCTCCTTAATCCTTCAGCAGCGATTATACACAGCTGAACTAGAAGGAAAACCCCCAATATTTGATATCTGAGTCAAATGATAAAATTTTAGGCACAGGTTTTGCACAGCAAATTATGTATGATTACTGCATTATGAGAAACATCTTGAAGACAGAAAATCATGCTAGCAAGTTACTGGTCTTTATAACAAAAGTAATGTTTTTTATCAACTTTATTATCTTTTCCCTTTGGTTGTTCTGTTAGCTCAAGATAATAACAATAAAAGGGCGAACCAAAGCCCAATTAATGCATTTGAATTTCGGAATCCCCAAGATCTGTACTTTCTCCATAAAAAGATGCACAACCTGGTAACAATGCCTAACTACACACTGTAAGTAACTACCAGTATGTGTATAAAGTTTTCAACAGGAGAAGGAAGAGTCCAATCAATGTATAAGGGTGTTGAGTAACTACGACCTGAGCAAATGGAAGCAACGTATCAGATAAAGACAGTACTCCTTAGATCTAGCCTGATTTGGAAGGAAGCCTTATCAAATAGAAGTTCCATAAACTTACAGATGATGCCAGATAATTAATTCTTAAAATCACTGAAAAGGATGAGAATACAATATACCACTTTTAACAAGTTTTGCCCCTTAGAAAGGGCTTAAGTGTAGTGCTGTAGATATACCTAGGCCTTTGATTGGTTGGCTTGCCTATAAACACATAACGAATTCCAGAAGCTCGTTTTGACAAATGATAATATAGGCCTGTGTAAAAGAAAACAGTATGAGAATCACAAAACAGATAGCTTTATCTTCAGTTAATATATATCTTAAAATAGAAAGACCATAACTGCTTCACCTTCAAAATAAAAGAACATGAGGTTTGTGCGGAGTAACAACATGAAAAGCTCACGGGCTATAGGTAGCACCTGAATTAAACAGTACAATAATGAATTAAACCTGTAAACATATGAATCAGGAATACTAACTGACAGTAAATTGAAAGATGGAAACCCATTGCATATTGGTCAGTATTTAAAGTATCTAAGCAAGATTGATATAGTGGAAGTGCATACTGAGGGCCACCTCCGAACTGTAGATGACCACATTCCAGCTATTTTGGCTTTCAATCTTGACAAAGTTGATGATGTCACTTCAGAACTTGCAGGTATCTGAATTTGACTGCTTGAGGTAGTCTCAACATCGATGGCATCGTCAGATAGCAAATCATCCATAGTAATGCCTCGAGAAGCAATACGCGAGCTGCAAACCAACACAAATCATGAATCACATCATTAAACTGATGAGCAAGAAACAGAGACTCAAGCAATGTATGAAACTATGAGAACCTGATCCTTTCAGCAATATATGGGAATGCTGTCTGATAAAAAATAAAAAGCGAGCGCCTTGCTGGGGTTGGAGGAAGTCCATGTGGTCCCGCAATCTATAAATGAAACCATTAGTTGATTGAATTTCCTATAATATCAATCAACTTCCAAAAGTAATTATACAATCATTTCTTCATCATAAAAAACATTAAAATTCTAAATGTCTGTGTGCAGGAAATGCTGAAAATTCTCAGTGATGAAATAATTAAGTTTGCGGCACAATCTCAGAGAGTTAAACTGAATTGATTAATTCAGAAGCACATAATTTGAGAGGCAGCCAATGATGAATATTCCAACAGTTTATAATAGCAAGCATCCTAGTTCACACTTCTTGAAGAGACTTTATATAAGAACATTTCCACTTAGCACAAATCAACATCATGAAGAAACTATCCTCCATTTAAGCTCTGCAGTGCTATTTTTGTACATGTAGACCCAGAATAACAAACTCAGCCACGAGCAGGTAAAAGCATATGATGCAGAAACGTCAAACGAGAGACGCACCTGAGTGATGTCACAATACTCTTCTCCAAGGGTCTGTTTTCCTGCACCAGTGGTTAACACATAATAGAGCATCTGTCCCAAAAGCTTTGTCTGCACAACGAAATAACCCAGCCCTGTTAGAACAGAATCTCACAACATTCAATTCAGAACCCTCTCAGAAGTAGAGAATCGCGATTTCATCATGAAATCGTAAGCAGCACTTCGACTAATTCATGCTTACTCCAGAATTAAATAAGGTATTCAATACCACAAGTTACAAAAATATATTGCTCCCTACTCTAATGTTAAACGCAGAGGGCTCATGCAATTATAACAAGAGAATAACACACAGACACAGCAGATTCATGATATATCAAGGAAAAAAAAAACAACACTAAATGCAAAACAGCAAAATTGACATGTGGGGAAGGTAAAAATTAATGAGACAGGAGCAAACCTCACTCTGATATGCAACAGCAACTCTTGTACCTGAAAGACAAGGAAGAAGAAAAATATTCTCAGCAAAGCATAATTAAATTGACATAATCGCTGAGACCAAGGAACTGAAAGCATTACAGATTTGATTCAATATAGATAGAAATGATTTCAAATCTCAGTAATACTAAGGGCTCGTTTGGTATCCATATACGTATATCAGGTATGGGTATGTATATAACTCATATCCATACCTTGTGTTTGGTATATCGGTATATGGATATCAAATTGATATCTTTGATATACTTGATACCCTAATTTTCAATATTTTGATATACCAATTTTTGCTAGGGTATGATTCATATCTCTCATTTCCTCCCACATGATATGAGTTGATATCTTCAGCATATCAAACACAAATATTAAATATCAATCTCATACTCATACTCATACCTGATATCTGATACCTGATATACTGGTATATGGATATCAAACGAGCCCTAATGGTCATTCAATAGATTGAAAATTGGAAATTAGGGAACTTATATCAAGATAAACACAAGTATTTCTAGCTTCTAGGGAATCTAAACGCTGCAAAATTATAATCATGCTGATAATTTAGAAGAAAAAAAATGTGTGGATTGATTAGAGTACCAAAGAGGTGGCGGAAGGCGTCGCGGCAGGCATCGTAGACAAAGGAAGCGTACTGTTCGTCCTTCTCAGCTGCTCTCATTATTTCCGGCGGCGCCGCCATAGGAAAGGTCCGAACGCCGCCGCTTCCACTAGGTCCGGCATCCGAGCTGCTACCGTTGCTGGCGTCTCCCATCACCGCAGTTGTTTCTCCCATCCTCTCTCTCTCAAGTTTCAAAAAAGAGAGAAAATTAAAAAAGATAACTGCACGGCGTCGTTGGCATAGTCAGAGAAACAAGAAAATTTGGGATACAAAATAAAATGCAAAATAAAAATAACGTCGCCGATAACGGGAATCGAACCTATGCTGTGTGACAGGAAGGGATACTTTATGACTTGATGAAATAAAACGACGTCGTCGTTTAAATCCAACAACAATAGTAAAAATGAAAAATGTGCAAATTCCTAAAATTGTTTTGTTACGATCTATATATTATTGAAATTATTGCGAATTCGAGTTCTCTCCTTAATTCTAGGTCTACGTGGCACTCTCTCCTTTCAGTATTCTTATTTATCTTTAATTCTGATTTTGAACATTTTTATTTATTTATTCTATGTATATTTAAATAAATTTTCTTATCCCGCATTGATTCTTAATAAAAATTCACTCTTGGAGAACCTATATAAATACTAACAATCTATGTGTATTTTCCCATTATTTGCACAATCAATATAATTTGGCAAATTAATTTGTTGGTCAAATAAATAGTTTTATTTTATTGACAATTGACAATTTTAATTTGATCAATTATTAAGTTGTTAATATTAATTTGTTTAATTTAACAAATTTTTAAATTGACGTGAATAAAAGTAAAATCTCACCAATACGTATTCTCAATTATAATTCTCGGATTTGTATATATATACACGTAAAGATAATTCTCGAAATTTGACTTTGTGACGAGATGATCGCACACAACAAAAAAAATAGTGTGAATTCTATTGATTTCTTGCAACTAAAGAAAGTGAAATAAAATCAAAGAAACAAACGTTTTGAATAATTATCGAAATTTTATCACTCCGAAATAATATTAAATTATTTTTAATGTTCATGCTTATATATTGCAAAATAATAATAAAAAATAAAAATATTTGTTAAAAGAATTACAATAAAATCGAACAAACAACCTTATTGATGTATTTTATCATAATTTCATTACTTTTGTAAGATTTTTTATAGTGAATTGTTGAAATAATATTACTCTCTTATGCATAATATTGTATTAGTTTTACGATTACATACTTATAAATTACATCATAATATAGTTTACCGTCGAACACACTAGTTTAGTTCAAAAAGTCGTGCATAGGACAATCAATGAATTTAATATATAGTAGTATAATTTTTCGTATAGTGAGGTCAGTAAAAACATCCTCTACCACAAAAATTTCGTACGTATATCTTTTCGTATAGTGAGATCAATAGCAACAGGAGGGGGAGGAGGGTTTATGGCTGAACGATGCCTTTTGGCTGAATTTTTTTAAAGTTTTACTAAAAATTAGCTTAATAAAGTAATAATCCACACTGACAGTATGTATTCCATATGCAAATGCTGCGTAGATGCTCCGACGAGACCGGTTGTTACTCAAGTCCTAGAAAGTTAGGCACATGTAAATTAGGGGTGTAATCGAGCCGAATCGAGTCGAATAGTGTCTTGCTCAAGATTGACTCGTTTAGTTAAACGAACTTCTCATTTAATTATCGAACGAGCTCTTATCGAGCCGAGTGTAGAGCCGAGCCTAAACGAGCTTTTAAAATTTAGTCATTCATTAAAAATATTAGTTACTTTTTCAAAAATATAAGTTATTTTATTCACAATAATGTAATATATTTACTATTTTCTTGTAAATAAATAAAGTTAACTAGATAGTTAATTCAAATATTACTAATTATTGTAAAAAATATAAGATATCTGACTAATAATCTTGTATTTTTAAGATAAATCACTTAACGAGCTTGCTCATGAGCTACCGAGTCGAATACAGTCGTGCTCAAGCTTGACTCGTTTAACTAAACGAGCTTTTCAATTAATTATCGAACAAGCTTTGATCGAGTCGGTCGCTGAGTAGCTCACGAACGGCTTGACTCGTTTACAGCCCTACATGTAATCTCAAAAAAAAAAAAAAAAGAGAGCGAGTCACATGACAATTTTATAATTTGTGTAAAACGATAGATATAAATTTGTAATTAGTCGTAGTTTTGTAGACGGAGATATTTCTAACGAACTGACAAACGTTGAGATATAAAGTGATATATATTTTTACATAATAATTAAAAAATAATGACAAGAGTCGAGCCTAAGGGGACTTGGGTTGGGTCTAAAGTAGATTTGGGTATGGCCATTCGTAAACCAACCCTTAGCAGGCTGGTCCTGGGCTGGATTAGCCTGTCCCAATTGAGAACTATAATGGCGTAGTGACATCCACAACAAAAACATCCTCTACAACAGCACAATATTTACAAACATAAAACATTAACGGCTTGAAAAAACAACTAAATGTGCGACTGTATTGGCAAAAGCTACATAAATTATATTCCCTCCGTCCCGCTCGAAGTGACACATTTTTTTCGGCACAGTTATTTAAGAGAAGAGTTAATAATGAATAATGAGATAAAAAGTGGTGAAACTCACACCTTTTTGTGAGAAAAAATGGTTTTCTTTTTTAAACTATGTCACTTCGAGTGGGATGGCCCCAAAAAAAATACGTGTTACTTCGAGTGGGACGGAGAGAGTATTAAAGTAACCAAATGACAACTTTTTTTTTAATCAGTAAAACAGAAATTTTATTAACTTTAGAGTACAAGGGGTACTCCCGCCCTTACAACAATACAAACTCAAGCAGAATTCATCTCTAATACATATCCAAGCATGCTTTGGGATCTAAAAGCCAATTTGCAAATTCTGTTCCTTTGTGGACATCAAGACCAAATTCTAATCTTAATCACCCCAATCACCTTGGCAAACTTAGTCACTCCTCCCTCAAAAATCATTTTATTTCTAACCTTCCAAATCAACCACAATACCCCAATCCAAATAGTAGCAGTTATTCTTGATACATCTCCTTTTCCAAAAATATCACAATATTGAAGAAAATGAATAACAGGGTCAAAATGAGATACCATAAACACTTTCAACCAATTGTGACATGCACGCAGACCAAATGTTGGTAGCAAATTTACATTTAAAGAACAAATGGGTTATGTTTCCCTCCTCCTCTCTGCAAAAGAAACACCTCGAATCTTCGGCGCCAAATTCAATTCTCCTCTTGCTCAAGTTATCTTTAGTTGACATTTTTTGTTTCAACACCTTCCACAAGTTAGTCATTTTAATGTGTTTGATTTCTAAATGAGCCTGATAGGTATGAATGTCAATTTAGCCATTAAACCGATGATCCCAAATTGATTGAGAAAAAAGTAAGGTCAGAATCAAAAATTTCTAAACCTGAACGAATGTTTGAATGAGTTGGTATTTATGATATATTACCCAACGAATTTGAGATGAGTACATATAGTAAAGTTTATTTTTTAATCGGAATTAAGATAGATACGGATAAGGGAATTCTGATTCGGATTGAAAAATATTTAAAGGGTGGGTACCCGATCCATTGTCATTCATAATCTAGCTCGATAGGTAGGGATGATAATTTAGCCAAAATAGATGAGTCGATCTGAATATACCGAAGAAAGAGGGTTAGGATCAAAAACTAAATTTACCTCCATTGGGATTATTATCTTCTTAGTTGTTCTAAAAAATAAACATTAAGTATACTGGAAATTATTATTATTATTATTATTATTATTATTATTATTATTATTATTATGTAATATTCGGCTTTTAATGAGATAGATAATCAATTATTGTAACAACATATATTTAATTATTTAGATATTTTATAAATTTTAATGATTTTGGATAATTATCAGGTATTACTATACGAGTTTGGATAGATGAGTGATAAAATCCCTTTTTAGCGGAGGAGGCGACGATGACTGTTACGCAGCTGAAGTGTAAGAGCATGAGCGGGCCGTATTTCTTCAACAACACGAGGAAATTGCGGTGCCGCAAGATACTGAGTTCGCTAGCGTGGGCGGTGATGGTGGTGGATTTTGTTATTTTGGGTTTAGAGAGCCATTTTGAAAATAAACAATAACAATTAAAGATGTATGAGATGGAAATACTAAGTGATGTATGTGAAAATGTTTATTTTTGTGTATAAGTTGTTCGATTTCTCTTTTATAGATTGTATTGTATGAATAGGGGATAGAGTTTTGTTATTGTCATTTCCACTTAATTGCCATGAACTGTCGTATATAGTAACTTCTATTTTTTTAATATTTTATTTCTGAAAGTAACAATTAAAATATAAAACAAACAAGTACATAATATTATACATGAATTAAAATACAAATATATTTGAATTGTAAGATATTTTGGCTTTTAATATTTGGATTAAGAAATAGTACTATATTAATTATGATGTTTATATATTATTATAATTTTTGCAATTTACTAATTTGTTAACCATTCCTAATTATTTAAGTCAATATTGTCGCTAAATCTCTGTAAGATTTAGGAGAGATTTAGGAGGTACATATTTTTCTTCTTAGATTTTGCAGTTTAACTTATCACACATAATATGTCAAGTTAATAGAAGATACCATTTTTTTTTAGAGTTATCAGACAACACCATCTATTTGGGTTGGGTTGGGTTGAGAAATTTATTTAGCTACCAATACTGTAAGGATAAATAATTATTTAATTATTACTGATAATGAATTATGAATTGGTACCCCCAAGAATAAAAAATTTATGTCTATCATTGATTCACATTCAATACTAAGATCTCTTCACAATGTGAAAGTATGTTTTCAAAGTTAGGTTTTACCAAAATTTGATAATTGACATAATAATGGTCGAGGTGGCACATAAAGTCTCCAAGAAAATAAACATGAGAGTAATTAATAATTGAATAAAAATCACTTTATATAAATCTCCAATAAATATTGAATAATTATTTCTCAATGCAAGATTAATTACAATGAAAGAGATTAGTCATTTTATATAAACACTTCTGATGGTCCCTGAGCTAGGTATTTGGTGTAGAGGGGGGGTGAATACACCAAATAGATTTCTAAGAACTTTTTCAAGTTAAATCACAGAGTTGGTGAGCTCAGTTATTGATCCAGCTGGGGAGGGTCAGCTGGGTAAATAACTCAGCTGGCGGTGCGGAAAGTGGTGGTTTGAAAACTTAGCTCGGTCACTTAGAAAAACTCAGTTTGAAAAGATTAACTTTATGTGTTCAGCTTAGTCAAGTTGTGCAACTTTCAGAGAGACACAGCTGTCTTTGGAGAGCAGCTGCGTATGCAGTTTTGATCAAATATGCAATGATATGGAAGAGTTAGTACAAAACTGAATTTAAGAGGAAAGAAAATAGCACGCGAGTTTTTACGTGGTTCGGAGTAACACCTCCTACGTCCACGATCAGGTTCACTGATAATCCACTACCACTTGGTTTCCAAGTACCAAGCAACTTCACAACTCTAACCCGAGCTGTGTTCCAACAGTTTGCGGGCACTGTCAAGCCTAACCTTTCGCCACGGTACCGAAAAACCTTACACACTTGAATTTCCCGCTTCAAGCGAGCGTAACCTTGACCTAACCTTTCTGGGTAAAGAGGGGTTTGGTTTGGGATTCCAACTGTGAACGAGTTCTTACAATGAAGAACTTTAGAGTATGATGAACTCGTTCGAAATCTAGGCTTAAGATATACAAAGATTTTGGCCTAGGGATCAGACGAAAAACTAAGAAGTTTCTGAACTAGAAACACTTTAAGATAAAGTGTTCTTTGAACTATGTAGAACTGCTTGGGAGCTTTTGAAAGATTGATGATTTCAGAGGATGAAAGCTTGTAGAGAGTTTTTCGTATTTGATCCTGAGGTTGAAGACGGGTTTATATAGGTAGAGATTCAAGACTAGCCGTTGGAGGAGCCGTTTGAATCTTACCTACTCTTCTTAAATTCGAGATCTGCCGTTGGGCGAATCTGCACCTGTCTTCATTTGTGTCACATCCTAGGTCCTGAAGTCAAGGATGCTGATTTGGCAATCCCTCATTGGTCGAGGCATGTTGACTTCCTCCGACGCCGGGATCTTCTGCCTTTGGAGCTGGCTTTTGAATTCAGAGCTGGACTGACTTGAAGTGATGTCTTCAGAGTTAGTTCCATTTGTTCTGTACAGCTGGACCGACTGTGTTTTGAACTCAGCTCAAATTCTCTTCAGCTTGATCATGCTCTGCTGGAGGACTCAGCTGAAGATTGGCTCCTGTTATCTTCTGCTAGCTGACTCCTGTTGTAGACACAGCTGGAACTTGTGCTGTCTTCCGCTAGCTGACTCCTGCTGTAGACACAGCTGGGTCGACTGCTGTCTTCCGCTTCCTTAACCTGTAAACCTAGAAAATCTAAAGCTCAAACAGGCGAGCTGGAAAACTCTATTTAGGTTGACGCGATCATCTATTTGGTTGGAGAATCAGTTGGGTTTTGGTATCAAATCGAAACCTTATAATTTTCCCAACAATTTTCCCATTTTTGATGATGCCAAAACCTAACTGAGACAACTTATGACGCAGAAAAACTTGTGTTTTATTAATGTAAGAAAATACATTATAACACAGGAAAAAAGAAAGAAAAAAAATCTTCAATCCTTCAGTCTTCAATCCTTCAGTCTTCAATCCCAGTTGGCTGGGTCTTCTCTTCTGCATCCGTTGCTTCTTTCTTTTGACTCGTCTCTTCTTCAGCTGATTCTGATTCAGCTGGTTCCTCTAGCTCAACAGTTTGCCTCTTCTTTGACTTGTCTCTTCTCCCTTACTTCTCCCTTTTTGGCATGATCAAACAGGATGGGAGAGACACACCATCGGTTGATGCGATGTTTTAGTTTGGCAAAACTGTGGTTTTCAGCTCTGAGCAGCGAGGTCTGGAGTCTAGGTGGCTCAGTTGTTGTATTAGCTGGCTCTTCTTCAGTAGCATTAGCCTCAGCTGTGATTGCAGACACAACGTCCTTGGCCTGATTCAGCTGGGACGGTCCAGCTAAGTGCTTGGAGAGATGAGTTGGCACTGGAGATAGCATCTGCTGAGTCGGGCACAACTTCATTCCTTGCAATTTTGCTTCTTCAGACTTCTTAGATTGAATGAGAAAGTCTGATTCAGCACTTGAGGGACTCGAGTATTCCCCTTCCACTTCGAAGTGGTGGGTACTGGGTTCAGCTCATATCATCATCATCCAGCTACAGGTGATCATTGGCTGGGTGATGTCTTTCATTTGATCTTGGTGCAGGGGTTTGAGCATCTTTCATCGGAAGATCTTGAAGCTGGTGTCCCTGTTGAGTTGAAGGAAACTGAGGAGAATGCGGTTGAAGTATTCCATCTGTCTTGGGGTTTAAGCTTGGTTGATCAGCTGGAATACGTCGTCGCGGCGTTGATGACGATGATGTTCACGCAGGCGCATGAACTTCTTCTCCACCGTAAGAACCGACCGCTTGTGGGCCTTCTGCTCCTCTGAGAGTAATTACGAATTCTCTCATAATGTCAGCTGGCTTCTCGGCTGACTGACTGAGCACCTTTGACTTGAGTCTTCTGTTTGAAGACGGTGCTTCAGCATGTTTTGTCTCCTTAAGTTGTCTCCGATTCCCAGCTGGGACGGAAATAGATGCATGCTGCTTTGTCTCCTGCATATTTTTCTGTGCCTACTGTGGTGGAGCAAGAGCTTTGACACGACTGCTCTTGAAGACTCCGGCTTTATCAACATCTGGTCCAGGTCTGTTGACGTTGATTTTTGCATCCCAGGAAGTTGTATGTCCCGTTCTCTCTTTAATGTTGAGAGAAACAGTGGGGCGGAGGAGGTCTTTTTCCTTTGACATTCCCAGAAAGATTTCTGCACTTTCCTGATGAACGACATTCTTGAGCTTTACAGTCTCCCACTGTGTTGGACCGGATCTGTCGATGGGCTTCATCTTCTCCTGGAACTCCGTCTTCTTGAGGTTCTTGAGAGTTAAGCAACTCTTATCTTGAAGCTTTGACAGATTCTTCAAGTTTGATTGGCTTCGGGAGATATCTCTCTGGATTCCATATTCTTCTGCAACTTTTGTTAGTAGAAACAAATAATACCAATTGATGGAAATAATAAAGAATGCCAGAAAAACTTTTTAGGGTTGATGCAATGCTTTACGTATATCTTCTAACATATTTATATAGCTTTCTTGATGAATGGACGATCAAGATTTTTCGATTGATAAGAAGATCTACGACTGGGAGTCATTCTCGCGTCATGTCAGTTTCTTGATTAGAAGATGCGAGTTAATGCGCGTGAGAGGATGGTTGAGGCGTTTTGACTTTTGCCTTGAAACTCCCATGATTCAATTCTTTGCAGACTTTTAATTAAATTTGATTAGATATGACAAGATATGAGTTGACTGAAAACAGATTGAGTAGGTGTAGTTAATGTTGTTGCAAACCTCTCAGCTGATCATTGTAGTCAGCTGATACCTCGGTTGAGTGGGTGTGCTGGGTGATCGTGGTTCCAGCTGGTTCCCCCTCAGCTGAATAATCCTTCAATTTCAGCATCTGGTTTAGCTGGATTCTTTCTCGGTGATACCGGTGACGTTGATTCGAATTCCGATTGCTTCCATTCTGTGTCTGCTTCCATTCAGTAGGTCTTCCATGCAGCTGGGTGAAGCATCGTCTGGGTTGAGTAGTCCAAGTAATCCGCACAACATTTTGAATCTTGCTTCTATCAGCGGCTTTGTGAGTATATCAGCCCGCTGTATGTCTGTGTGAATTTTCTCAACAATCACATCCCTCTTTTTCACGTGATCTCTGATGAAATGATGGAGTATATCTACATGCTTGTATCTTGTGTGAAGTACTGGATTTTCTGAAATAGCAATCGCACTTGAGCTATCACAGAAAATTGGAACCTGTCCAGTTTTCACTTCATAGTCATCCAGCTGATGTTTCGGCCGAGAATTTGTGAGCGAGCCTTCCCGGCCATATATTCGCTTCGTTGTGGAAGTTGCGACGCACGTTTGCTTCTTTGAAAACCATGAAATCAACTTACTTCCTAAGAACCGACAAGTTCACGAAGTTGATTTTACGTCCAACCGATCTCCGGCGAAGTCCGAGTCCGAATATCCAACAATTTGTAGATTGTCTTCGGTAGGTACCACAGCCCAACATTCGAGTTCCTTTGAGATATTTGAGAATGTTCTTGGCACTTGCATGTGTGCTTCCTTTGGATCAACTTGAAATCGGCACACACTCCGATTGCGAAAGAGATGTCCGGACGACTTCTTTGTTAGATACGACGGGGATCCTATTATCCCTCTGTATTTGCTGGAATCAACTGACTTCCCTTCAGTTCCTGGTTCAATTTTCCAGTTGGTGTTCATTGGAATCTTTACAGTTCTGCTGGATTGAACTCCATACTTGGCGATCAAGTCTTTCACGTATTTGGATTGATTTATGAAAATCCCTTTTGATGATTGCTTGACTTGATGTCCTAGGAAGAAACTCATTTCTCCCATCATGGACATTTGGAACTTCTCTGACATCATCTCTCCAAATCTTTGGCACAAGAAGTTTGATCTTGATCCAAAGATGATGTCGTCTACATAGATTTGAACAACCAGGATGTCTTCTCCTGACTTGATGGTGAATAGAGTTCTGTCTACTGAGCCCTTCTTGAATCCTTTGGATAAATACAAGAAAATTTGACAGAGTGTCATACCAAGCTCGAGGTGCTTGCTTCAATCCATAAAGCGCCTTCTTTAGCTTGTAGACTTTATTTCCTTCTACTTCAAATCCTGGAGGTTGTTCAACGTAGACAACTTCTTTGATTTCTCCATTTAAGAATGCACACTTCACATCCATTTGATAAACCTTGAATTTGTGATGTGCTGCATAGGCGAGAAATAGTCTGATTGTTTCCAATCGCGCTACTTGAGCAAATGATTCTTCGAAGTCAATTCCTTCCTGCTGAGTGTAGCCCTTGGCAACCAGTCGAGCTTTGTTTCTGATGACGACTCCCAGGGTATCCAATTTGTTCTTGAATATCCATTTTAGTCCTATGACTTTGACTTCTTGAGGTCTATCGACCAATTCCCAGACACAATTTCTGAGGAATTCGTTCAGCTCTTCTTGCATGGCGTTAGTCCAAGGTACGCTCTTCAAAGCTTCGAGAATTGATTGAGGCTCTGGCACTTGAGCTACGTAACACGCCATTAGAGCTGTATCTTCATCATAGACCGTCAGTTCTAGCTCTACTGAAAGTTGAGCTTTGTCAGCTGCTTCTTGATGACCCGAAGAAGCTTGAGCAGCTGAGCTTCTGGTTTTGACTTGGTCAGATGGTTCTCCAATGATTGCTGATGATGGATGATCTTCAATCCATCTTCTCCTTTTACGAATTTCTTCTTCCAATTGATTGATGCTTGAAGTGGCTAAATTTCGTCTGTCTTGGAGTTGCTCAGGAGTTAAGTCTTGAGAGATTGGTTCTCTTTGATTTAGATTTTTAGGAGACTTCTGTAGAGGCTCAGCTGGAGATGGAGCTTGGGATTCAGCTGGATTTCCAGCTGATGACGTTCCTCCTTGATTTGGCGTTGAAGGTTCTTCTCGATTTCCAGCTGGTGGAGCTTCCCGGTTGATTTGAAGTTCCTCCTCTGGCTCATCGTCCCAAATTAATGGTTCGGCCAGATTCCTGATTCGATTTTCTTGAGCTCTAGTCTGAATCAGTCTTGAAGATTCTCCGTTTCTTTGTTTGATAGAATCTCTATATTCGAAGGAGGATTCGTCAAAGGTAACATGTGGAGTTACTTCGACTGTTTGAGTTCTTCTGTTGAAGACTCTGTATGCTTTACTCACAGCAGAATAACCAAGGAATACTCCTCGATCTGTCTTCTCGTTGAACGTCTTGAGCTGTGTCTTTTCATTGTTTAGGATGTGACATTTGGATCCGAATACCTTGAAATATCCAATGTATGGTATTCTATTGTTCCATAGCTCATATGGTGTCTTTCCTTGCCTTGATGTGAGTAGGGAGCGATTCTGAGTGAAGCATGCTGTGTTGATTGCTTCGGCCCAGAACTTCTTTAGAATGGCAGAGCTGGCTAGCATTGAGGTAGCTGCTTCTTTGAGTGTTCTGTTTCTACTCTCTGCTATACCATTCTGCTGAGGTGTGCGTGCTGCAGATGTTTGATGATGAACTCCGTTCTTCTCGCAGTAATCATAAATAGTTTCATTCAGAAACTCCGTTCCTCGATCTGATCTTATTGACAATATCTTGCACTCCTTCTGTGTTGATAATCTTTCCAGCAGGATAGACAGCTTAGTCCTGGTTTCGCTCTTCTGGTACAAGAATGATACCCATGTGAATCTTGAGAAATCATCCACTACGACCAGAGTATATTTTCTGCCATTGAAGCTTGCTGGAGCAACTGGACCAAAAAGATCCATGTGAAGGAGTTGAAGTACTCGATCAGTTGACTGAACTGACTTGAGAGAGAATGAAATTCTTGTCTGCTTTCCTTGTTGACAGGCGCTGCACATATGACTTTTGTCATATATTTGATCTGGAATTCCAGTAGCGAGCTCGTTCCTAGCCAGTTTGTTGATTGTCTTGAAGTTGAGATGATTCAGCCGTCTGTGCCACAGCCAGCTGACTTCATTGCTGCTTTTCGATACAAGACAAGTCTCTGGAGGGCTGCTGTTCCAGTCAGCAAAATACATATTTCCTTCTCTTTTCCCTCTTAGGAGTATCTGCTTGGTTTCCCTGTTCTTCACTGTGCATCCCTGTGCATCAAACTTGACAGAAAAACCATTGTCGCAGAATTGGCTAATAGAAAGCAAGTTGTGTTGCAATCCTTGTACATAAGAAACATTTGGGATTATGACATTCTTAGTTTTAAATGTACCATAACCTTTGGTTAAGCCTTTGGAGTTGTCACCAAATGTTACTTGTGGGCCTGAACGCTCGATATACTCCTGGAGTAGATGCTTTAGGTGCGTCATGTGCTTGGAGCATCCACTGTCCAAGTACCATAGCGTTCTTATCGACTCCTCAGTGATGCGTCGATTCCTTGCAACCTATACAAAAGATCAAGATTTAGGTACCCAGTTTTAATTGGGTCCTTGTGGGTTAGACAGAGATCCTTTGACGACCCAGATCTGCTTGATGACTCGAATTGAGTCATTTGATCTGATAATTCTCCCAGCTGAGTCGATGTACACATTCTTTGTGTTCTTCGGTTGTTGCTGGCGGGGTCTTGATCTCAATGTCTTCTTGTCTTGATGTCTTGATTTCTTTCGATTTCCAGCTGTGTACCTAGCTGAGACGTTCCTTTGTCTCTGCTGTCTAGTGTGATGCTGTGGCTGGAAATGATTATCCAGCTAGTACTCATGTGAGTGATATCCAGCTGGGTATCTCTGATATCTTGGTTGATATCGTTCAACGTGTTGTTGCTGTTGTTGATATCTGTAAAATCCAGCCTGCTGTCTTTGTTGAGGTTGAGCACGTTGCTGTCTGAGTTGGGCTTGAGGTTGTAGCACAGCTGGCCTTCTTGATGCCTGCTGTGTCCTTGACAGAGCTTGAGGATGTTTCACAGCTGGTCTTCCTGATGCCTGCTGTGTCCTCAACTGTTGATGCTGAGTTGCTGGGATTGGATGTTCTTTTGTTCGTACAAACATTACCTTAGTTCCACTTGTGGAGGCAATGTTTGAGGCATCCTTTGATTCATTGTATCCCAGTCCCGCTTTGAGTGCTGCTGGACGTTGAGCACTAATGATTTCGTCCATTGTTGACGTGGCTTTGATGAGAGCTACTATCTTCTTAGATAGTACCTCTTCGGTGCTTTTCAGCTCAATGATCTCAGCTGACTTCTTTTCCGATTCAGCTGTGACCTTTTCCACATCTTCCATCAGCTGTTTCTTCTCATAGTAGAATTCCTTCATCAGCTGATCTTGTTTCACTATTTTGTCTTTTAGTGAAACAACTTCTTGTTGGAGCTGTGTTGTATCAGCTGCGTCTGATACCTTTGTCTTTTCCAGTTCCGCTTTCAGCTCGACATTCTCACACATAATGACGTCAAGGATCTCTTGAAGCTCCTTGGAATCGTTCATTACTTTCTCTACTAGACTCCAATCAGGTAGCCCTGATTCTGAAACCTGTGTAGAGTGTTCGTGTGATGGTGAGAGGTTAGATAGATTTTGAGTTCGAGACATTACTTCATCTTCATCGATGCCGTCTGTTTGTCCCATGAAGCATGTATCCCAATCAGGTTCATCATGGGCCATCAGGGTTTCTTCTTCCGAGTCTGAAAATGACATGTTGTCATCCATTTTGTTGCACTCTGATTCCTCATCGGCGATGTAAGCTCTCCTTCTGTCAGCTGCCTTAGCTTTCAGTTGGTCTTTGTCTTTCTTGGACAGCTTTGGACAATCTAGCCGATAGTGTCCTGGTTCCTTGCAGTTGAAGCAACCTTCTTCTGTTCGTTTGTCAGCTGACTTCTCATCAGCTGCTGCGTACTTGTCTCTGTAAGTTCTTGCGAACTTCTTGTATTTGCCCTTGCTGGTGTTGAGTCTGTTGTAGCTTTTGACCAGCATGGCTATTTCTTCAAGTAGCCCTTCCTTGCTCATGTCCTTCTTATCCTTCTTCGATGACTCAGCTGACTGTATGTATGCGGATTTTTCAGAGTTGGCTCTGAACGCAATCTCCTTTGTTGCAGGTGTCAGCTCTCCATCATTCTGATTGCTTGAAGATTCTTTCATTGTAATCTTCAAGTTGTATTCGTTGGCTTTGAGCAGGGAGTATAATCTTTAAGTTGAAAGATCACCTAAGTCACTTCGACTTTGGTGTACCACCTTATAGGTGTTCCATTCAGCTGTTAGCGCTGAAAGAACTTTTAGATTCTTTTCTCGCTGGGTGTATTTCCCAGTCCTGATGGTTTCTATTTCCACCACTATATTGGAGAATCTGAGTTCCATCCTTTCGATGGACTCGTTGACCAGCTGCTTGAAGTTATCAAACTTCTGGCATGCAATTGTGAATTTATTCTCCTTTATCTCCTCCGACCCTTCGCATAGCTTTGCTAGGGTTTTCCACATCTCCTTTGCGGTTTCGCAGTTGATGATTTTGCTGAGGTAGGCATTGGAGACCGTTGAAGATATGGTATTCCTCATGAAGCTGTCTAGTCCAGCCTGTTTCTTTTCTTCTGAGGTGTGCTCACTCTTGGGCTTGGGAATGAGCTGATATCTTGGTTGTTCGCCATCTTGAGTTGGAACAAGCTCGTTCCCTGGTTTGTAGATGATGATGGGTCCATCTGTGATGACGTCCTACATCATATCGTGATGCGCACAGAGAAAGCTCTTCAGCCTGAACTTCCATATTGCATAATCGTCTACCGAGAAGGTGGGAAGATTCCTGTTAAGATAAGAATCCATGGAAAATATGCAGTATGTAATATTATGAGTTTTTCACAAAGAGGATCTGTTCAGATGACCACTGACAGATTGTCAAGAGAGATCTCTTGATACAGAAACGGTGGTCTGTTGAACCACTGCTCTGATACCAATTGATGGTCCCTGAGCTAGGTATTTGGTGTAGAGGGGGGGTGAATAAACCAAATAGATTTCTAAGAACTTTTTCAAGTTAAATCACAGAGTTGGTGAGCTCAGTTTTTGATCCAGCTGGGGAGGGTCAGCTGGGTAAATAACTTAGCTGGCGGTGCGGAAAGTGGTGGTTTGAAAACTTAGCTCGGTTACTTAGAAAAACTCAGTTTGAAAAGATTAACTTTATGTGTTCAGCTTAGTCAAGTTGTGCAACTTTCAGAGAGACACAACTGTCTTTGAAGAGCAGCTGCGTATGCAGTTTTGATCAAATATGCAATGATAAGAAAGAGTTAGTACAAAACTGAATTTAAGAGGAAAGAAAAGAGCACGCGAGTTTTTACGTGGTTCGGAGTAACACCTCCTACGTCAACGACCAGGTTCACTGGTAATCCACTACCACTTGGTTTCCAAGTACCAAGCAACTTCACAACTCTAACCCGAGCTGTGTTCCAACAGTTTGTGGGCACTGTCAAGCCTAACCTTTCAGTTTATGGGTACTGAAAAAACCTTACACACTTGAATTTCCCGCTTCAAGCGAGTGTAACCTTGACCTAACCTTTCTGGGTAAAGAGGGGTTTGGTTTGGGGTTCCAACTGTGAACGAGTTCTTACAATGAAGAACTTTAGAGTATGATGAACTCGTTCGAAATCTAGGCTTAAGATATACTGATGGTCCCGGAACGAGGTCTTCGGTGTAGAGGGGGGGTGAATACACCGAAGAGGGATTTTTGAAAACTTTTATCAAGTTAAAGCAGAGTTGAGTGAGAGCTCAGTTATGAATTCAGCTGACTTCAAAAGAAGGTGGTCAGCTGGACAGATAACTTAGCTGGCTGTGCGGAAAGTGGTGGAAAGAAAAACTTAGCTCGTTCCCTTTATAAAAGCTCAGAAAAACTTAGTTTCAGTTTTCAGTTAAGCAGGATTGAAAATAATGCAGCTGGCTGGGTCACACAGCCAGAGAGTTGAAGCTTTGAAAACTTGTGCTGTGCAAATGCGGTTAGTTCTTTAAATAAACATATAAAGCAAAGACTGAATAAAGCAATAAAGAACACGGAGTTTTAACGTGGTTCGGAGAGAGAGCTCCTACGTCCACGACCAGGTTTTAGTTGGTAAATCCACTAAGGATGACCACTTGGTTTACGAGTACCAAGTAACTTCGCAGCTCTACCTCGAGCTGTGTTCTAACAGTTTACGGGCACTGTAGAAGCCTATACGTTTTCAGTTTTCGGGTACTGAATAACCTTACACTCGAATTTCGCGCTTCGAGACGGCGTAACCTTGACCTAACCTTTTCTGGGTAAAGGAGGGTTTGGGTTTCCAACTTTGAACGAGTTCTTACAATGAAGAACTTTGGAAGATGAACTCGTTCAGATCTAGGCTTTGGATTTACTATAATTTCTGCCTATTGATCAGACGAAAAACTAAAGCAGTGTCTGAAAGTGAACACTTAAGAATTTAAGTATTCTTTAAAGAGTTAGAAAACTGCTAGAGAGCTTTTTAAAACTTGAGAGATTCAGAGAGGTTGAAAGCTTATAGAGAGTTTTTCGTGTCTGATTCTGAGGTTGAAGACTGGTATTTATAGGTAGAGATTCAAACTAGCCGTTGGAGGAGCCGTTTGAATCTTACCTACTCTCTGATCTGTCGATCTGCCGTTGAGCGTATCTTCACCTGTCTTCATCACTGTGTCAGATCCTAGGTTCGCCTTTCTAGGATGCTGAGATGTCGATCCCTCATTGGTCGAGGTATATTGACTTCCTCTGACACCGGGATTTCTGTCTTTCGAGCTGGTTTTTGAATTTAGAGCTGGATTGGGTAAACTGACTTGAAGTGACGTCTTCAGAGTTAGTTCCCTTTTTGTCAGCTCGGCTGACTTTCTTAGTCTTTGAGTCAGCTCAATTCATTCTGCTCCGTTGGATCTCCTTGGCTGGATCCATTCTTCTTTTCTTGAGTCAGTCTGACTCAGCTCAGTCTTTGAACTCTGTTCAGCTAAGAGACCTCTTCAGCTGACTTTGGATCCAGCTGATTACTCAGCTGGGTCTTCTTTTGTCTTCAGCTTCCTATCCTGTGAACTTAGAAAATCTAAGGCTCAAACAAGTGAGCTGGAAAACATAACTTAGGTTTGTACATTCATCTACTAGGTTGGAGAGCAGTTGGGTTTTGGAATCAAATCAAAACTTTAGAATTTACCCAACAATTTCCCCCTTTTTGATGATGCCAAAACCTAACTGAGAAAAACAACCTGCTTCCCCCTAAATGAGAAAGTGGGTTTAAAAAAAATGATAAGAGAAATTTCAGCAGGAGATTAAATTCAGAGTTCAGTGCCTGGACAAAGAGTTATTGTCATCAGGGTGAGCTTGAGAGCAAAATATTTCAGTTTTATTAATCCACAAAGATGATTACAAGGATTACAGGATTAACAAACTGAAAAACAAAATTAAATCCCAGTTGGCTGGGTCTTCATCTCTATTCTTCTTTGATTCTTCAGTCTATCCTCTTCCAGCTGCTCATCTGTTCTCAACCTGTACCGGTTGAATATCATCTGTTCCAGCTTCCTGTATTCTTCTTCATTGTTTGCCTTGGAAATTCTCCTCCTGATCGCCCATCTGTTTACTTCTGCGATAATTTTCGATTTGTCAGGAAGATGAGTTCCAGGTATCAGAGGAGGCTGGATATGATACAGCTGGGGAGCAGTGAACTGGATATTTGCGGTGCTTGCAGCGTTGAAGAATGCTTTTGCCGTCATCCTATCTTGATGAAAAAGCTCATTGAGATGCATCATGAACGCAAAATCTGGGGGCGTATTTGGGTAAGCTCCCAGATAGTAGTAATCTTCAATGAACTCAAATTTTGTATGTTCCCAGTCGTCATTTAACTCTTCTGGGATCCATTCATCTACTCTTCTCCAGTTCATCGGCATCTGAGACTTTTTCTTTGCAGCTCTTATGCTTGCTCTTTTCTTCTGCTGCTTCTTTTCTTCGTCATTGAGCAGACTTTCTTTCTTCTTCTGCTGTTCTTGAAGGCTTTTCATCTCTTGCTTTTGTTGAGTCACAAAGTTGCAGAGCCATTGAGTATCATTGAACTGTTCTGGCGTGGCTCCGCTAGCTTTGGCAAGAGGGATGATCATTTTGCTCCATTTCCCTTTCCGTCCAGCTGGTTCCTCTGCATCGGCAAATCGGACAACTTCGTCAATCTCAGACTGCATCACTTGGACTTCAGCTACAGCTTTTCCTTTGCCCGTCTTTGAAGTTTTTCTCTTGTCATTACCTTCCCCCTTTTTGGCATAATCAACAAGAGTGGAGGAGAGGTTGACAACTGTCTCATTCAGTTGGGCCAGGGCTTTGTCAATGTCAGCAATCTTTGCTGAGTTGTCTGCTGTGACTAGATTGAGCTGTACTGTGCTGTTGCTTCCAGCTTTGAACTGATTGTCCAGCTCCTTGTAAAGATTGAACAGCTGGTGAATGTCAGTTCTGTGGGAAAGAGTCTGCTGTTGGAGAGCTTCCAGCTGGCTGGATAAATCGTTGATGCTGCTTTTCAGCGGAGCTTGGAGGTTTGATATGATCTCAGGGACTCTTTTCTCTAGATGATTTGATTGATCAATTTGTTAAGAAACGAGAGACTGTTGGAGATCTTTGCTGGTGCTTTCCTGCAGATTCTGGGCAAATCTGTGAACGTCATCAATGGACTGTCCATTACATTGGACTTGCCATTCTATAGCTGTGATGCGCAGAAGGGTGTCCACATTTGATTTGATTCTATCCTGAAAAAGGATTTCCTCAACTTGTTTGGCGATCTCGTCCTTCATGGCATCAGAAAGCACATTAGGATCCGTTTGGGTCCCGGATTCGACTTGGCTGGGTTTTACTGCCTCGATCTCGACCAGTAAGCGAGTGTCATCGGCATTTGGACTTTGTGGGGCAGCTTCTGTAGGCTCAACTGTTGCATTAGTTGGCTCTTCTTCAATCATCATTGCCTCAGCTGTGTCGGCAGGGACAGCTTCCTTGGCAGTTTCAACTGGAACGATCCAGCTGAGATTGTGTAGGTAGGAGTTGGCTCGAGAGATGACTTCCTCAGAAGGTGGTACTTCATCCTGTTCAACCTTCTGGATGAGGATTTGGATCAGCTCGTCTTGATGCTCAAAAGCATCCTGAAGACTTCCAAATCCAAATATCTCCTGCAGAGCTGCTTCTTCGGCTTTAAGCTTATCAAAAGTATAGAACTCTACCATTTCTTCATTTACATACCAAGTGGACATCTTGGTAGCCAGATAAAATTTGAAGTCGCTGACGGCGACTAAGGCAGCAGGGAGCGAGGCAAGAGAAGGATAATGTTGCAGTGCGCTCTTTATTCCTTGAAGCCTGAGGTCCTCGAACCTCATGATAGTGGCAGCACGTGCAACGGCTCTGGGACTGAGGATTTCGATTTCCTCAGAAGAAGAAGTAGGGCTCGATGGTTCAGCCTGGTATTCATCATCCAGCTGCAAAGGAGCGTCAGCTGGATGGGGCTCTTTAGGTGAGCTGGGTGCTGAGAATTGGGTGGTTTCAGGTACCGAAGAAGTAGGCGAGGATTCTTGGTGAGGTACCTGAGGATGTGGAGGAAGGAGAAGAGAGTGTTGTTGAGGAGGAAGGAGAAGAGAGTGTTGTTGAGGAGTTCCAACTGATGTGAGATCAGCTGGAGTGGGTTGTTAGGATGCTTGAAGGATTTGGCGAAGTGGAATAGCATCCTCCGGGTCAGGGTGGGAGACCACTACCTGTGGTTCCTCAGCTTCTCGTGAAGCAATCACGAACTCCCTTCCTTGATCTGTGCTGGAGGAGGAATCCTGAGCTGTCTCCTCAGCGACTGATCTCCATTCAGTTCCAGCTGGCTTCTCTGCTGTCTCCGAAGCTGGCTTGCTGGCTGCCTTGAATTTGAGCTTCTTTTTGGCAGGTGGAGATCCAGCTGGCTGAGTTTCCTCTGGCTGCTTCCTTTTTCCTGCTTGAGAGGGAGAGGCAGTCTGCTGTTTTGCCTCCTGCATCTTCTTCTTCCCTTCAGGGGCTGCTTTCTTCATCAAGTCAGAGAGCTGACTCTGCTTTTCAAAAAGAACTTTGGACACAGGGAACTCTTCTGTGTCGTTCCACTTGATTTGTCGTCCAGTTGAGTAGTGTTCTATTATGCACGCCACCTTGGTGCATAAATAGATTGTCACCCTACAGCTGTACTTGGTGAAGCTGTCATCTTCAAAGTGAATCTTCTTCGACTCCTTCTCTAACTTTCCCATGAAGTAGGAGAACCAATCAGGATCATTCCTGAGGATGGCTATCATTGGCTTCAACTTGGGTATGTTGATCTCTCCTTGAGATCCAGCTATACCTAGGATGCACTTCTGGGTGACATCCAGAAGCAGTCTGAATTTGGGCTTGAGCAGTAGCTTGGACATACTCGCCCTGTAGGGTTCCGGTATGAACAGCATCAGGTCCAGTTCGGCCTGGATCTCTTCTCTGGTGTAGTTGTCCGGGGAGCGGTCCCCAAGAGTTTTTAGTCCGAACAGCTTGCTCAACATCCGGTTGATGTTGATGTCGACATCCCAGGGAGTTGTATGCCCTGTCTTTTCCTTGAGTTTAAGAGTGATGTTGGAGTGGAGACGTTCATCTCTGTTCGTCATCTCCATGAAGAATTCTGCCACTTCCCGGTGGAAGATGTTCTTCGGTCGCGCCGTCGCCCATTGCAGTAGGCCTGCCTTCTCGATGAGATCCAGCACCTCCTGGAACTCCGAGTTCTTGTAATTCTTGAGAGTTAAGCAACTCTCAAAGTGAAGCTTTGACATGAGATTCTCTGATTGGTTCGCTCCTGGAGTTATCTTCTTTGGTGCCATGATTTCTTTTCTGTATTGAAGAGTTAGAAGATACAAGGAAGAGGTATTTTGCAGAAAGAGAAATTTCAGAGATGAGAAATAAAATATGGCGACGATTTGCATATCTTTGATATATATATATATATCAACCATCTATTTTGATGAACGGTTGAGATTTTGAGATCTGATTTCAAGATCTGCGGCTGGGAGAGATTTGCGCAACACGTTAAGTGACGTGCGTATGTAGATTGTAGGTCACGCGCGCGTGTGGTAGTAAAAAACGTTCTGACTTCCGCCTCGACTTTCCCGAGCTACAGTACCCTGCATGCTTTTCATTAAATGCGATGGGATTCGATTGGATGGATGGCTTCTTGACTAATCCATCTAAGGAATGTCTGGGAATTTGAATTAAATTCAAATAATTTTATCCTTAAATAGCATATTCATCAGGGAAATAAATGAAAGACTGCAAACCTGTCAGCTGATCTTTGTAGTCAGCTGATACCTCGGCTGTGTTTCTTTATGTTGAGTTTTTTCTTCAGTTTAATTATCCAGCTGAGCTTGATTTTCCCATCAGCTGATTTCCTCTTTTGAATTGAGTTCACGGAACTACAAGGTCTGGATTCTTCCATCTTGATAACCAAAAGGTATCCAGCTGAGTCCTTTTCTCCCTCAGCTGGATGAGGTTTCTTCATCAGGATTAAGCAATCCAAGCAATCCACACAGCATTTTGAATCTTGCTTCCATCAGAGGCTTTGTTAAAATGTCAGCTCGTTGTATATCTGTGTGAATTTTCTCAACAATGACGTCTTTCTTTTCCACGTGATCTCTGATGAAGTGATGTCGAACGTCAACGTGTTTACATCTTGTGTGAAGGACTGGATTTTCAGATATTGCAATAGCACTTGAGCTATCACAGAAGATTGGAACTTGACCAGTTTTCACTTCATAATCATCCAGCTGATGCTTCAGCCAGAGAATTTGAGAGCAGCAGCTTCCAGCTGCCATATACTCCGCTTCAGTTGTAGAAGTAGCGACACACGTCTGGTTCTTTGAAAACCATGATATCAACTTGCTTCCTAGGAACTAACATGTTCCTGAAGTTGATTTTCTGTCTAATCGATCTCCAGCATAGTCTGAGTCTGAGTATCCAGTCAGCTGCAAATTATCTTCAGCTGGATACCACAGCCCAACGTTTTGAGTGCCCTTTAGATATTTGAGAATATTCTTGACTGCTTGCATATGTGCCTCCTTAGGATCAACTTGAAATCTGGCACACACTCCGACTGCAAATGCTATATCTGGGCGGCTGGCTGTGAGATACAGCAGGGAACCAATTATCCCTCTGTATTTGCTGGGATCCACTGGATTTCCTTCGGTTCCAGGTTCAATCTTCCAGTTGGTATTCATAGGGATCTTCACCGTTTTGCTGGATTGAATTCCATATTTGGTGATTAAGTCTTTCACGTACTTGGATTGATTTATGAATATCCCTTCTGTTGATTGCTTAACTTGTAGTCCTAGGAAGAAACTCATTTCTCCCATCATCGACATTTGGAATTGTTTTGACATCATCTCTCCAAATCTTTCACATAAGAAAGTTGATCTTGAGCCGAAGATGATGTCGTCCACATATATCTGGACAACTAGTATATCTTCACCTAACTTGATGGTGAAGAGGGTTATGTCGATTGAACCTTTCTTGAATCCTTTGGACACAAGAAATCCTGACAGAGTGTCATACCAAGCTCGAGGTGCTTGCTTCAGACCATAATGCGCCTTCTTTAGCTTGTAAACTTTGTTTCCTTCTACTTCAAATCCAGGGGGTTGCTCTACATAGACATCTTCTCTGATTTCCCCATTCAAGAATGCACACTTCACGTCCATTTGGTATACTTTGAATTTGTGATGCGCTGCGTAGCAAGGAATAATCTGATGGCTTCCAATCTTGCTACTGGAGAAAATGACTCTTCATAGTCTATTCCTTCTTGCTGTGTATACCCCTTGGCGACTAAGCGAGCCTTATTTCTGATTATTACTTCAAGAGAGTCCAGCTTATTTTTGAATATCCATTTAAGTCCTATTATTTTGACTCCTTCTGGTCTATCGACCGGTTCCCAGACGCAATTTCTGAGAAATTCATTCAGCTCTTCTTGCATAGCATTTGTCCAGGGCACACTCTTTAAGGCTTCGATAATTGATTGAGGCTCTGGAACTTAAGCTACATAACATGCCATGAGAGCTGTGTCTTCGTTGTAGACGGTCAGTTCTAGCTCTACTGAGACTTGAGCTTCATTAGCTGCTTCTTGAGGATTTGATGGCAGGTTTTGAGCAATTGAATTTCTTGTTCTAACCCTGTCTGATGGTTCTCCAATGATTGCTGAAGCTGGATGATCTTCGATCCATCTTCGTCTTCTTCTAATTTCTTCTTCTAGCTCATTGATGCTTGAAGTTGCTAAGTCACGTCTTGCTTGGAGATGTTCTGGAGTCATATCCTGAGACTCGTTCTGATTTGGATTAGAGTTAGATTGATCTTGAGGCGTAGACTGAGTGAATCCAGCTGGAGAGGGAGCTGGGGAATCAGCTGGGTCTTGATTTCCAGCTGGCGGCATTCCTCCTTGATCTGATACTGGGGATCCCTCTGGATCATCAGCTGGTTGATTTGCCTCTGCTGAATTGATTTGAGGTTCTCCTGGTTCATCATCCCAAATCAATGGTTCAGCTAGATTCCGAATTCGAATTACTTGAGATCTTGTTTGAGCTGGATCGGAGCTTGAAGTTCCAGCTGTGTTTCTTTGTTTGATCGACTCTCTGAATTCGAAGGATGTTTTATCAAAGGTGACATGAGGGGTCACTTCGACTGTTTGTGTTCTCCTGTTGAAGACTCTGTAAGCTTTACTTACAGCTGAGTAACCAAGGAATACTCCTCGGTCAGTTTTGGCGTCGAACGTCTTCAGCTGGGTTTTCCCATTATTTAGGATATGGCATTTAGAACCGAAAACCTTGAAGTACCCGATGAATGGTTTCCTGTTATTCCATAGCTCGTACGGAGTCTTTCCTTGTCTGGATGTGAGTAGCGATCTATTCTGAGTGAAGCAAGCTGTGTTGATAGCTTCAGCCCAGAATTTCTTTGGAATGGCTGAGCTTGCTAACATTGAGGTAGCTGCTTCCTTGAGTGTTCTGTTCCTCCTCTCAGCTACACCATTCTGCTGAGGTGTGCGTGCAGCTGAGGTTTGATGTTGTACTCCGTTCTTCTCACAATAATCATATATGGTTTCATTCAGAAACTCAGTTCCTCGGTCTGATCTGATTGAGATAATTTTACATTCCTTTTGAGTCGTCAACCTTTCCAGCAGGGCCGGCAGTTTGGATCTGGTTTTACTTTTCTGGTACAGGAATGAAACCCAAGTGAATCTGGAGAAGTCATCCACTACGACCAGAGTGTATTTCCTGCCGTTGAAACTTGCTGGTGTTACTGGACCAAAAAGATCCATGTGAAGGAGTTGAAGAACTCGATCAGTTGAGGGCGTCGGCTTGAGAGAAAACGAAATCTTTGTCTGTTTTCCTTGTTGACAAGCGCTGCAAATATGACTCTTGTCATAAACTTGATCTGGAATTCCATTAGCGAGCTGATTTCTAGCCAGCTTGTTGATTGTCTTGAAGTTGAGATGATTCAGCCGTCTGTGCCACAGCCAGCTGACTTCATTGCTGCTTTTTGATACAAGACATGTGTCTGGAGGGCTGCTGTTCCAGTCAGCAAAGTATATGTTTGCTTCTCTTTTCCCTCTCAGTAATACCTGCTTGGTTTCCCTGTTTTTCACTGTACATCCCTGTGCATCGAACTTGACAGAAAAACCATTATCGCATAGTTGACTAATGGAAAGCAAGTTATGTTTTAATCCTTGTACATATGAAACGTTAGATATTTTAACATTGTAGGTTTCAAATGTACCGTAACCTTTGGTTAAACCTTTGGAGTTGTCACCAAACGTTACTTGAGGACCTGGACGCTCTTCGTATTCTTGGAGTAGATGCTTTAGATGAGTCATGTGTTTTGAGCATCCGCTGTCCAAGTACCACAATGTTCTCATTGATTCTTCTATGATGCATCTTTCTCTTGCAGCCTGTCACAGAAATCAAAATTTAGGTCCCCAGTTGTGATTGGGTCCTTATGGGTTAGTTAGAGATCCCTTTACGATCCAGATTTGTTTGATGACTCTGATTGGATCATTAGATCTGATAATTCTCCCAGCTGTGTCTATGAACACGTTCTTTGTGTTCTTTGTTTGTCTCTGTTGGCTGGGTCTTGATCTCTGTCGTCTCCCAGCTTGATTTCTTGATAGTTCAGTTCTTCTTTGGTTTCCAGCTGAGTGTATAGCTGAGACATTTCTTTGCTTCTGTCTCTGCTGTCTAATTTGGTATCTCGGCTGGACTTGATAATCCAGATGGTAATCATATGACTGATATCCAGCTGGAGATCTTTTCTGATATCTCGGTTGATATCTCGCCACTTGCTGCTGATGATGCTGGTGTCGATGTTGTCCAGCGTCATTCCTTCGTTGTTGTTGAACCCAATGTGGTCTGATTTGAGCCTGGGGTTGCCTTACAGCTTGTCTACTAGGACCTTGCTGTGTTTTCTGTTTCTCAGTCTTTTGTGCGGCTGGAGTTGGATTCTCTTTTGCTTTCACAAAAGTTACCTTGGTTCCTCTTGTAGTTGCAACATTTGTTATATCCTTAGACCCATCATAACCCAATCCCGTCTTTAATGCTGCTGGTCGTTGTACACTGATTATTTCATCCATCGTCGATGTAGCTTTGATGAGTGCAACCAGCTTTGTGGATAATGTGTCTTCTGACCTTTTTAATTCCAAGATCTCAGCTGACTTTTTGTCTGACTCTGCTGTGGATTTTTCCAAATTGTCCATCAGCTGCTTTTTCTCATAGTAGAATTCCTTCATCAGCTGATCCTGTTTGATTATCTTTTCCTTGAGCGACACTATTTCCTCTTTGAGTTGAGTAGCATCAGCTGCTTCTGATGCTTCTTTCTTTTTCAGTTCTACCTTTAGTTCAGCATTTTCACATATTATGACATCAAGAATTTCTTGTAAATCCTTGAAGTCATTCATGACTTTCTCCACCAGATTCCAATCAGGTTGTCCTTCTGATTCAGAGACCTGCGTAGAGTGTTCGTGTGATGGTGATGGGTTAGATACGTTCTGAATTTTAGAAGTTACCTCATCATCGTCGAGTCCTTCTGTCTGTCCCATGAAGCAAGCATCCCAGTCTTGATCATCACGGGCCATGAGTGCATCTTCCTCTGAGTCTGAGAAGGGCATATCATCATCTATTTTGTTGCACTCGGACTCTTCATCAGCTATATATGCTCTTCTTCTGTCAGCTGCCTTAGCTTTCAGAAGATCTTTTTCTTTCTTTGACAATTTGGGACAGTCCTGCTTGTAGTGTCCCGACTCCTTGCAATTGAAGCAGCCTTCCTCTGTCCGTTTTGAGGTGTCAGCTGATTTTTCATCAGCCGCTGTGTACTTGTCTCTGTACGTCTTGGCGAATTTCTTGTACTTGCCTTTGCTAGTGTTGAGACTGTTATAATTTTTCACCAACATGGCAATTTCTTCGAGTAGCTCCTCTTTGCTCATATCCTTTTTGTCCTTCTTCTTCTTGGAGGACTCAGCTGACTTGACATGAGCTGACTTTTCAGAGTTGGCTCTGAAAGCTATTTCTTTTGGAGCTGGGGTGAGTTCTCCGTCATTCTGTCTGCTTGAAGATTCTTCTTGGGTGATCTTCAAGTTGTATTCGTTGGCTTTTAAGAGTGAGAACAACCTTTCTGTAGATAGATCACCCAAGTCACTTCGACTTTGGTGAAATACCTTGTAAGTGTTCCATTCAGCTGAAAGAACCTTTAAATTCTTTTCCCGCTGGGTATATTTCCCAGTTCTGATTGTCTCTATTTCGACGACTATGTTTGAGAACCTTAGCTCCATCGCTTCGATGGACTCATTGGCTAGCTGCTTGAAGTTGTCGAATTTTTGGCAAGCTATTGTGAATTTGTTTTCTTTGATCTCTTCTGACCCTTCACATAGCTTGACAAGTGTTTCCCACATCTCTTTGGCTATCTCACACTTGATGATCTTACTCAGGTAGGCGTTCGAGACTGTTGATGAGATGGTGTTCCTTGCGAAGCTGTCCAGTCCAGCTTGCTTTCGTTCTTCTGAAGAGTATTCCTTCTTTGGCTTGAGAATTGACCGGTATTCTGGTTGTCCTCCATCATGAGCAGGTACGAGTTCATTTCCTTGTTTATAAATAAGGATGGGTCCGTCTGAAATGACGTCCCACATCATATCGTGATGCGCACATAGGAAGCTTTTCAATCTGAATTTCCAGATTGCATAGTCATCAACTGAGAAGGTGGGAAGATTCCTGTTAAGATAGGAATCCATGAAGAGATGTACAGTATGCACTAGTATGAGTTTTTCTGAAAAACAGATCTGTTCAGTTGACCACTGACACAGAGTTTCAAGACAGATCTCTTGATTCAGAAATAGCGGTCGTTTGAACCACTGCTCTGATACCAATTGATGGTCCCGGAGCGAGGTCTTCGATGTAGATGGGGGGTGAATACACCGAAGAGGGATTTTTGAAAACTTTTATCAAGTTAAAGTAAAGTTGAGTGAGAGCTCAGTTATGAATTCAGCTGACTTCAAAAGAAGGTGGTAAGCTGGACAGATAACTTAGCTGGCTGTACGGAAAGTGGTGGAAAGAAAAACTTAGCTCGTTCCCTTTATAAAAGCTCAGAAAAACTTAGTTTCAGTTTTCAGTTAAGCAGGATTGAAAATAATGCAGCTGGTTGGGTCACACAACCAGAGAGTTGAAGCTTTGAAAACTTGTGCTGTGCAAATGCGGTTAGTTCTTTAAATAAATATATAAAGCAAAGACTGAATAAAGCAATAAAGAACACGGAGTTTTAACGTGGTTCGGAGAGAGAGCTCCTACGTCCACGACCAGGTTTTAGCTGGTAAATCCACTAAGGATGACCACTTGGTTTACGAGTACCAAGTAACTTCGCAGCTCTACCTCGAGCTGTGTTCTAACAGTTTACGGGCACTGTAGAAGCCTATACCTTTTCAGTTTTCGGGTACTGAATAACCTTACACTCAGATTTCGCGCTTTGAGACGGTGTAACCTTGACCTAACCTTTTCTGGGTAAAGGAGGGTTTGGGTTTCCAACTTTGAACGAGTTCTTACAAAGAAGAACTTTGGAAGATGAACTCGTTCAGATCTAGGCTTTGGATTTACTATAATTTCTGCCTATTGATCAGACGAAAAACTAAAGCAGTGTCTGAAAGTGAACACTTAAGAATTTAAGTATTCTTTAAAGAGTTAGAAAACTGCTAGAGAGCTTTTTAAAACTTGAGAGATTCAGAGAGGTTGAAAGCTTATAGAGAGTTTTTCGTGTCTGATTCTGAGGTTGAAGACTGGTATTTATAGGTAGAGATTCAAACTAGTCGTTGGAGGAGCCGTTTGAATCTTACCTACTCTCTGATCTGTCGATCTGCCGTTGAGCGTATCTTCACATGTCTTCATCACTGTATTAGATCCTAGGTTTACCTTTCTAGGATGCTGAGATGTCGATCCCTCATTGGTCGAGGTATATTGACTTCCTCTGACACCGGGATTTCTGTCTTTCGAGCTGGTTTTTGAATTTAGAGCTGGATTGGGTAAACTGACTTGAAGTGACGTCTTCAGAGTTAGTTCCCTTTTTGTCAGCTCGGCTGACTTTCTTAGTCTTTGAGTTAGCTTAATTCATTCTGCTCCGTTGGATCTCCTTGGCTGGATCCATTCTTCTTTTCTTGAGTCAGTCTGACTCAGCTCAGTCTTTGAACTCTGTTCAGCTAAGAGACCTCTTCAGCTGACTTTGGATCCAGCTGATTACTCAGCTGGGTCTTCTTCTGTCTTCAGCTTCCTATCCTGTGAACTTAGAAAATCTAAGGCTCAAACAAGTGAGCTGGAAAACATAACTTAGGTTTGTACATTCATCTACTAGGTTGGAGAGCAGTTGGGTTTTGGAATCAAATCAAAACTTTAGAATTTTCCCAACAATTTCCCCCTTTTTGATGATGCCAAAACCTAACTGAGAAAAACAACCTGCTTCCCCCTAAATGAGAAAGTGGGTTTAAAAAAAATGATAAGAGAAATTTCAGCAGGAGATTGAATTCAGAGTTCAGTGCCTGGACAAAGAGTTATTGTCATCAGGGTGAGCTTGAGAGCAAAATATTTCAGTTTTATTAATCCACAAAGATGATTACAAGGATTACAGGATTAACAAACTGAAAAACAAAATTAAATCCCAGTTGGCTGGGTCTTCATCTCTGCTGCTGCTGCTGATTCTTCAGTCTATCCTCTTCCAGCTGCTCATCTGTTCTCAACCTGTACCGGTTGAATATCATCTGTTCCAGCTTCCTGTATTCTTCTTCATTGTTTGCCTTGGAAATTCTCCTCCTGATCGCCCATCTGTTTACTTCTGCGATAATTTTCGATTTGTCAGGAAGATGAGTTCCAGGTATCAGAGGAGGCTGGATATGATACAGCTGGGGAGCAGTGAACTGGATATTTGCGGTGCTTGCAGCGTTGAAGAATGCTTTTGCCGTCATCCTATCTTGATGAAAAAGCTTTAGAATTTTCCCAACATATACAAAGATTTTGGCCTAGGGATCAGACGAAAAACTAAGCAGTTTCTGAACTAGAAACACTTTAAGATAAAATGTTCTTTGAACTATGTAGAACTGTTTGGGAGCTTTTGAAAGATTGATGATTTCAGAGGATGAAAGCTTGTAGAGAGTTTTTCGTATTTGATCCTGAGGTTGAAGACGGGTTTATATAGGTAGAGATTCAAGACTAGCCGTTTGAATCATACCTACTCTTCTTAAATTCGAGATCTGCCATTGGGCGAATCTGCACCTGTCTTCATTTGTGTCACATCCTAGGTCTTGAAGTCTAGGATGCTGATTTGGCAATCCCTCATTGGTCGAGGCTTGTTGACTTCCTCCGACGTCGGGATCTTCTGCCTTTGGAGCTGGCTTTTGAATTCAGAGCTGGACTGACTTGAAGTGATGTCTTCAGAGTTAGTTCCCTTTGTTCTGTACAGCTGGACCGGCTGTGTTTTGAACTCAGCTCAAATTCGCTTCAGCTTGATCATGCTCTGCTGGAGGACTCAGCTGAAGGTTGGCTCCTGTTATCTTCTGCTAGATGACTCCTGCTGTAGACACAGCTGGAACTTCTGCTGTCTTCCGCTAGCTGACTCCTGCTGTAGACACAGCTGGGTCGACTGCTGTCTTCCGCTTCCTTAACCTGTAAACCTAGAAAATCTAAAGCTCAAACAGGCGAGCTGGAAAACTCTATTTAGGTTGACGCGATCATCTATTCGGTTGGAGAATCAGTTGGGTTTTGGTATCAAATCGAAACCTTATAATTTTCCCAACAATTTCCCCCTTTTTGATGATGCCAAAACCTAACTGAGACAACTTATGACGCAGAAAAACTTGTGTTTTATTAATGTAAGAAAATACATTATAACACAGGAAAAAAGAAAGAAAAAAAATCTTCAATTCTTCAGTCTGCAATCCTTCAGTCTTCAATCCCAGTTGGCTGAGTCTTCTCTTCTGCATCCGTTGCTTCTTTCTTTTGACTTGTCAGTTGAAATAAAATTATAAATGAGTACCGGAACAAGAAAAAACTGTACCGATCGGTAATATATTTGTACCGATCGGTACAGACAAATTTTCTCAAATACTCTATCGGTACAATATTTTTACCGAGCGGTATAATTTTTTTTAATAATCTTATTTCTCTAATAATATTGTATTTGTGCAGATGGAGTGTAGGAGATTCATCGTTAAATACAACGGGACATGGGACGATTGTGTGTATAATGATGGGGAAGAACGAACTTTCTACCTTCCGGTGGATACGATAAGTTTCTCTAGCATTAAGGAATATATTGATTTCATAATGATGTCGAAATCGTTAAGTATTAAGTATGAAATATTCTATTTATTGACGTCTAGAACTGGCCTAAGTGTTAAACATAGTTTGAGTAACGATGAACAACTTCGTCGATTGTATGTTACCGAGCCTGAGCCTACATTGTATGTCGTGCATATTGATGCTGTGTACAGGCTGTCATTTGATTTGAATGAATCTTCGCCGTATGTCTATGACGATCAAATCCCTCAGTACTCGCAGTACGACGAGTCGCTCGTACATTTGGCTTCATCTGATTGGCTTGGTGATACTCAATGGGGTGCTAGTAGTGGCGCGAACATTCCTATGCAGGGGGAACGGCAGTCGCAGGTACCCGAGGAGGCTGAATTTACCGCCGATTCCGACGTAGATGATGAGGAGGAATCAAAGTCTGATGAGGAGGACGAACTGTCACAGTCTATGCATTTGACCCTTGGTACTTTTGCAGACTTCGTTACGTGGGTGCATACTCAAGGCGGCGTGAACAAGCTCTTGTCAATGCTGATGCAGAGTAGTCGTATGCCCCTTGTTGAAGACACAGACTGCGCCACTGAAGCGGAGACACTGCAGAATTGGTTAGTTCCAATGATTCCACTAGCTGCTACTGCTTCGCTCGTTGTTAGTGATCTTGACAGGCTGTCAGACGGTCCATTGAATAAGGGCGAGATATTTTACAGCAAAGACGATTTGAAAGTTGCTGTTGGATTGTGGCACATGGAACAACGAGCTGAGTTTAGTGTTCCACGTTCAGATATTGAACGGGTTCACTTCAAATGCAAGTACGGAAGTAACTGTTCTTTTGATTTGCGTGCTCGAAAACAGGGCGACTATTGGTATATTCACAAGTTCATTGGCAGACATACATGCAATCTTAATATGGACCATTCAGCTGTCAGGAAGGTCAGTGCTAAGGTTATTACAGCTCATTTTGCGGGTAGAATGATCAATGAAGGTGAAATCACTAAACCGAAGTCAATTCGGGCAAATTTGCATCGAGAATATGGCTGCGATGCAAGTTACAGTGTATGTCTGCGAGCATGGAATCGAGCCCTCGAGATGATATATGGTGGATATACAGACTCGCGGAAGATGCTTCCCGGCTATCTCCACATGTTGCAGACAGAAAATCCGGGATCGACAATTGACTACAGTGTTAGCCCGAATGATGATCGGTTCGAACAAGCTTTTGTAGCGTTGTCAGCTTGTATCGTGGCATTTCAGTGGTGTCTTTGACCGATGATCGTGGTGGATGGAACACACTTGAAGGGAAAAAATAATGGCATATTATACGTTGCGGTCGCAAAGGATGGAAATGAGCAACTGTCTACCACTGGCATGGGGGATCGGTCCAATTGAAAATGATGTCTCGTGGACATGGTTTCTCACTCATTTGAAGGAGGCATACGGTTGTCGTTCTGATATGGTCATCATCTCAGACGCCCACTTAAGTATCTCGAATGCAGTTAGGACAGTCTATCCTGGCGTAGCACACGGTCTGTGCTACTATCACATCCTCAAGAGCATGGTTAGTTTTGGAAAACCTATCACCAAGTTGTTTCAAAAAGCAGCATATGCATATAGAAAGTCGGCTTATGAGAAAGCAATGAATAACATTCTTGCTGGGAAGCCCGAAGCGTATAATAAGCTCATGAACATTGGTCTAGAGAAGTGGGCTCGATCAATGTGCCCTGTTCGACGATATAGTTCCCTGACATCCAATGCTGCAGCACAATTCAATAATGTATTGGTGTTTGCTAGACGCTTACCAATTTGCTCATGCTTGGAGACAATTAGACTCACCGTCGAAAAATGGTTTGATGAAAGACGTCAATTGTATTCATCGTCTACTGATTTTCTCACGAAGGAGGCAGAGCGAAAGCTCCGTACAGAGGTGGAACTCTCAAGATCTTACACTGCTACGCCCGTCAGAGACTTGATCTTCAAAGTGAATGACGGAAAACAGAATCTAAATGTCGATCTGCGTGCGAGGACTTGCCCGTATCGTGTGTTTGATTTTGATTTGATACCGTGTTCTCATGCTGCTGTAGCCATTCAGTAAGAAAACCTCAAGTTTTTATATTTAATTTTATATTTATTTCTGTTGCACTTAATCTAATGATTATATGTTATATGTATGACAGGCGAAATGGGCAGCATGTATACAACTATGTGGACGATTACTACAAGAGATCTACACTTTTACAAATTTACTCCCAACAGGTGAATCAGGTCCCTCCCCAGACTGAGTGGTCTTTACCTCCACATGTTGCGGCAATAAGTGTTTTGCCACCATCGCCGTCGATCGGGCGGGGCGCCCGAAGAACTCCCGTCGTCGATCTGCAGTTGAGAATTTGTCCTCCAGCAGACGTCCAGTCACCGTAGATGAACCTTCCAGTAGCCGTCAACGGGCACCGAAAAAATGCAGAATATGTCACGAGACTGGCCACACAAGAAGAACATGCCCGCTCAGAGATCAGTAGGAGTAATTTATTATTAATTTAATGTTAATTTAATGTTAATATGTGTACTGGCCATTTAAATGTTATTATTAATTTAATGTTATCATTTTAATGTTTATCCTAAGCAATTAAATGGCACATGCAATTAGAATAAGAAATGATTAACACTTATGGCACAAAGCAATAATGTTTGTCAAACATAATCGACATGGCATTGCAAAGCCAATAAGAAAACATCACGAGCTATTTTACGTTTATACAAAGCCACACTTCCCTCTTCGTTGCCCCATGCAATGGAGGGCCGGGCACTGATCATGCGCTCTATACTCATCAGCGCAAAAGAACCACAACTGTGACTGTCCCACTGGATGTGCTGCCTAACGGGCTCCCGTGGTGTAGGCTTAGTCAAAAAGACCATCCTCAATGCTTCCGACGTGCGTGGTGCCTGGGTTAGGTCTATGGTATCCCAATACGTTCCTTCATTGAGCACAGTTGAGAATTTTTACTGCAACGGCTTCAGCTGCCTCTTACGCGCCTCCTGAACTCCTGCCTTGTGCAGTAAAGAGTCGTGCACCTCAGCCGTCCATAACCTTGGCAGTATATGGACGACATAGAAATGCTTGCCGGATAGCACTGGAACGATGATCTGTGTTGGGAAAATTAATAGAGTTTTGAAGTGATACCAAAACCCAGCTGACCCCAACCGAGTAGATGTTTGCACAAGCCCAAGTGTTTTCCAGCTCACCTGTTTGAGCTTATAGATTTTCTATGTTTACAGGTGGTCGCTGAAGACAGCAGAAGACCCAGCTGAGTACACAGCAGGGTAAGTCAAGTCGAGTAATAAGGAACGTTATCCAGATCCAAAACGATAAAGTTCTTCAAGACTCAGCTCAGCGTCAAGACCCAGCAGAGTTCAAGACTCAGCTCAGCGTCAAGACCCAGCAGAGTTCAAGACTCAGCTCAGCGTCAATGATCCAGCAGAGTTCAAGACAGCTCAGAGTCACCAACACAGCAGAGTCGAAGTGAACTTGAGATAAAGTCAGATCTGATCTGGACCATCAGGAACTCGACACCTCAGCACCTAGAAGTCAAACCTAGGATTGCTTTACGAGGAAATCAAGGAAGAAGACAAGTCAAACCTGTCAGAAGTTAGGTAAAGATTCAGAACGGCTCTTTCCAACGGCTAGTTCTAATCTCTCCCTATATATAGAAGTCTTCTTCATCATCAGATAGAGAGGAGTGACGAGAGAATATATTGAAGAGAGATCAACATACTTTATTGAAGGAAGTCTAACCAAAGATCAAGAGATCTCTCAGAAAAGCTTCAAAGATCCAGCAGCCTTCATTCTTATGAGTTAGTATTCTTTCTCAGGCTGCTGAAGCTCTCTCTCACAAGTACCTAGGCATATAATCCTTCCCATCTTAAGCCTAGTTTGAACGAGTTCATCATACTCATTGTTCTTAATTGTAAGAACTCGTTCATAGTTGGAAAACCCCCAAACCCAAACCCAGAAAAGGTTAGGTAAAGGTACGCCTGCTCGAAGCGCGTAATTCGAGTGTTGGTTCTGTAGTACCCGTAAACTACAGGTTAGGCTTCAGCTGTGCCCGTAAACAGTCTGGTTACGTTTCGATACAGTACGCGTAAACTTGTATCCAGCTTGAGGAACTAAGCTGCAACGCTTGCTGACTGCGCGAAAAGTCAGTGGTATCCTTAGTGGATTACCAGAGGTTTCTGGTCGTGGACGTAGGAGTAGTTTCTCCGAACCACGTTAAGTTGCTTTGTTCTTTCATGTTTATTTATGCATCCAGCTAACCCTTCATAAGCATTATTTCAAGCTGCATAAACTGATTAACTGAAAAGAGAAACTAAGCTTTGCAATATATTTGAAACAACAGACGGACTTTCCAAAATCCCACCACATTCCGCACACAGCCAGCTGTGTCGATCAAGCTGCCTTCCAGCTGGATCGAACACAAACAAATTTCACTCAAAAGAGTTTTAATTGGAAAAGTTTTTTAAACCTTGGTGTATTCACCCCCCCCTCTACACCAAGGTATCCGTCTTGGGACCATCAATTGGTATCAGAGCAGTGGTTCAAAAGATCACTGTATCTGTCAAGTCAGCATTTCTTTGCTGATAGTGGTCACCTGAACAGATCCTTCAAAGTTTCAATTTTTTTTAAATCATTATATTGCATACTGTCATGGAATCTTCCTTGTGCAGGAATCTTCCGACATTCTCTGTCGATGATTATCAGATCTGGAAGTTCCGACTCAAAAGCTTTCTGAGTGCGCATCACGACATGATGTGGGATGTTATCACTGACGGACCCATCATCATCATGAAATCAGAAAGACAAGCAGAAACCTTACCTGGAGCTGAACCAAGATTCGGCAAGTTGTGAAGCCCAAAAGGAGACTCTCGGAAGAAAGAAGGCACAAGCTGGTTTGGACAGCTACGCTCGCAACGTCATCTCCTCAACAGTGACGAACGCTTATCTCAGCAAGATCATCAACTGCGAGACAGCTAAGGGGATGTGGGACACTCTAGCCAAGCTGTGTGAAGGCTCAGAGAAAATTCAAGAGAACAAATTCTCAGTTGCATGTCAGAAATTCGACAATTTCAAGCAACTCCCCTATGAGTCCATCGATCAAATAGAGCTCAGATTCTCCAACCTCGTCATCGAGATCGAGACGATCCGAACTGGAAAATATACAGTTCGAGACAAGAACTTGAAAGTTCTTTCAGCTCTCTCCTCAGAATGGTGTACACACAAAGTGGTTCACCAAAGCAGAACTGATCTTGGCAGCATGGAGACGGAAAAATTGTTTTCCATCTTAAAGGCCAACGAATTTGATCTGGGGATCACAAGCAGAGATTCATCCAGCCGAATGAATGAAGCAGAGCTGAAGATCAAACCGAGAAAAGAAGCTCAATCAGCTCAGCTTGGAAGGACCAACAAAGAGCTCAGATTTATGAGCAAAGAAGTTTTGAGCGAAGAAGTTGCCATGCTTGTACGAAGCATTAATCAGCTGGAACAAAGCAAGGAAAAGTACAAGAATATCGTGAAGGTTCATCACGACAAGCAACTCTACCCAAAAAGCAACCCAGCTGAGTCATCCTCTCGGAGAGAAGATAAAAGGATCGAATCGAGCGAAATGGATGATGATCAAATCTCCTTCTCCGACTCAGATGAGGATGATTGCTCTGATTAAGATGTCTGAAACATCTTAGAGAAGAAACCAATGGGACGGACCAGTGAAATAATGACAAATCTGGATACAAAATCGAAGAATCGACAACATACAAAAGTACATTGGTCTCAAGAGAGTTTAGAGAAGCAGCAGATAAATCAGCTGGATTTGGGACAGCTGACATTAACAAATGAATGAGCCAATGATGAGAAAATCCGCTCAAAGGAAGTAGGATGCAGCTGAAGAAAAAGCCACCTACTGACAAATCAAGGGGGAATTCTACATAGCTGGAAAGAATTAGTAAAATCAAGTAGAATACCCAGCAGGATGCACTCTCCAAAATAAACACAGCTGGTGTCATCAGCTGAAGAGAAACCTGATCCAGCAGGAAAATAAAGATGATTCTCTAACCCAGCTGTCGACATGAAAGCATCCAAGAGACTTCTCAACATCTGAAGGAATCCATTGTTGGGAAAAGTCACGCAAAAGCACAACATGCTGAAATCTAAATCAAGATGATGTGTGGATCTCTTGGACCGCTCAATCCAGATGAAGAAAAATCATCCAGCTGAGGGGGAACAAACTCAGCTGGATCCCAAAGTTAAGTCCAGAAGGATTACCCAGATGAAGGGGAATCAAGCTCAGCTGGACATCAGTCGCAAAGCTCAAGGGAACTCAGCTGAAGGAAAATCAAGCTTTTCTCCAGACTCTCAGCTGAGGAGAACTGTCAATCAAGCAAAGGAGAAGACCGCTGTGATATCAGCTGGATACTGTGTCCAAGCTGACCGGTCTGCATCTCATGCAATAATTGCTCTGAGGAATATGCTATATAAAGTCCAATTATTTTGAATTCATATGTTAAGCGGACAGACATTCCTTAGTTAAATTGTTTGATAAGTTTCCTTTCCCATCGCATTAATTATAAAGTCTGCATAGGACTGTAGCATGGCAGATCGAGGCGAACGTCAAACGTTTGAAATACCTCACGCGCGGTTGTAATACACTCGCCGAAAGCACGTCGAAAACGTGATGAGTGAATTTCTCCCAAGCCGTTGATCGAATATCAACCGATTCAATCTCAACCGTTGATCCGTTATGGCGGTTGGATATATATGGAAAAGATACGCGTATTCTTTCATCCTTCATCTTTATCTCTCGCAAATTTCAAATCTCCGTAACCTCCATCTATTGTCCGCAAGTTCTTCGCAAGATCTAAAATCAACAGATTGCGTAAATGGCTCCCAAGAAATCAACCGCAGGATGAATCGCTTTGAAGCCCTAATGACAAAGCCGTCATTTGAGAGTATTCTCGTCCACCTCCAATCTCCATGTTTCGAACTAAAAGAGATGGCAGACCTTGTTGATAACTCCGGTCTCCCGCTCGTGGGCAACCTCCATGCCCAAGCTTTTGCTAAAGAGAGATGCCGCACTGCTTCTACCTCAACATCATTGATGAAGACGGCCTCTACTCATCTTCATTCGACATGGACGTCGAAGGCGTTGCATGACGGAAAGTTTGATTCAAAGAACCGTCACCATCAAGCTCACCGTACGTCGCGAAAGGTGTTTAATCCGCCCAAAGATAGGAGAATTCATTCCGCATGATTACGAGTTGGGAAGAAGTAGATGAATTTCTCGCCAAGAGATGCTTATCTCCCGCAGCCTTACAAGCGAGCATGTCAAAGCTCCCGCTCAAGCCAAAGTACAGTGCCGCTCGCCGGACATCACACAAAAGTGTATTCTTGGGATAGCTGGATCTCAAGGAGAGATCAGCATTCCAAAGCTCAAGCCGATGATTGCCATGATCAAAGGCGCAAACGTCAACTGGTTTGATTTCCTAGTCAACCGACTGGTCAAGGAGTCAGAGAAGATAAAGTTCAACACCACCAGGACGACGTTTTCAGCTTCAGAGCCACTGTATCTCTGCTCCAAAATTTCTTTCTTAATAGAGCAAGCAGTGAAAGGGCACACAGTAAAGTGGGCTGATTCAGAACCGTTCCCAGAAACGAAGATTCTTTTCCAAAGAATAAATCAAATCAATGATCTTCTGAAGAAGCGACTGCGTGAGTAAGGCAAGAAGCACTGAAGGAACACGTATGCGAAGTTCCAAACTCGAGAAGAAACAAAAAAAGAGGAAGGCAGCTGACCCTAAACCAGCTGGAGGTCCAGCTGAGAAGAAAAAGAAAACAGCTGTCATTCCAAGTCAAGCTATGGTGATTCTCTCCCCACAGCCAGTGTCGGCCTTCGATCAATACGGATCAAACATCCTGGCCGAGATGGGATTGAATGACGGACTGTCATCCAGCTCAGAGGACGAGCTGGATAATCCAAGAAGCTCACCCCAGCCCTTCCCCTCCACCCAGCTCTCCAACCAAAGAGCCATCTCCTGCAAGAGAGCAGGAAGATATTCAACTGGCTGAAGCTCCTTCACAGCCAGCTGACACCTAAGCTGAACCCTCTTCCACTTATCCCAGCTCACCCCCAAAACAGCCATCACCCAAAGCTCAAACTCCCACACAGTTGGCTGATACTTCTTCACAGCCAATTGTGAACCCTTTTGAACCTCCGCTCCTCAGAACACCTCAGAATCAGAAGAGAGTGATTCTACTACCTCTCCTTCTCTCAACTCTACTGGCTCAGCCTTTATGGAAGCCATGTACGAGGACTTGCGCATTACAGGGATCAAGAGTGTTCTAACTCAGCATCCGATTCTGGCGCACCTGCCCATTGCCCTCGTCAAAGTTGGAGACCTCAAGTTCTATCTGGCCACCAAGATGGCAACTTGGTACCGTAACGAGTACTGATAGGAGACTTTCTCCTTTGAGAAACTGAAGACTGATGAAGCATGCCTCCAGCACACTTTTGGCTTTGGAAGTCTGGAGGATGCATATTTGCATCAAGATGATCTCATCAGAGGAATAATTGAGGTGTCTCAGCAGTATCCCAAGCCGCACCTACTCGAAGTCTGGGAATCACGACAAGCTTCTTATAGCGAACGGGATGGGAGACACATTCTGAGCCGACAATTCTAAAGAAGTCTCTACGAGATTACCAAGGAAGCAGTACCGATGAAACAAATTCGAGGTAATGATCATTGAAGAACCAAATTGTTGCATCAACTGAACTGTGGCGCCCTACGTAGTCCAATTGCCGATGACACTCGCTCACCGGGTCGAGATCGAGGCAAGAAACCCAGCCAAGCCGAATCCAACCTGCATGATCATGTTGAGCTCTCTGATGCAATGAAGGACGAGATTGCAAAACAAGTCGAGGAAATCCTTTTTCAGGATAGACTCAAATCAAATGTGGATACCCTTCTGCGCATCACAGCTATAGAGTCGCAAGTCCAGCAATGGATCGTCCATTGACGACGTTCACAGATTCGCTCTCAATCTGCAGGAAAGCACCAGCAGAGATCTCAAACAATCTCTTGTTTCTCAACAAATTGATCAGTCAATTCTTCTAGAGAAGAGAGTCCCTGAGATCATCTCAAACCTTCAAGCTCCACTGGTCGACGACATTGCACATATTTCAAGCCAGCTAGAAGCTCTCAAAAAGACCACTCTCTCCAACAGCTCTGACATCCGCCAACTCTTCAACTTATATAAAGATCTGGATGCTCGCCGTAGCCGGGAAGCAGCCAAGAATGCCTGTTGAATCTTCACATCTCGACAACTCGATCCAAGATCGCTGATGTTGAAGGTATTCTCTCCAAGCTCAGCGCAACAGTTGCCAACCTCTCTACCTCCCTTGTTGATAATGCCAAAAAGGGGGAAGATCAGAATGAAGCTGGAAAAACAAGTGAGAGGGAAGCTGCAGCTAAGGGGGAACCTGTGCAGCAAATACAGAGGGAAATCGACGATTTTGCAAAAGAGCTGGATGAAGAAGAGACAGAGCCAATCGTCTACCAAAGCTGCACAAAGAGACATGGAGAGAAAATGGTTGCTCTTGCCAAAGCATGTGGACACAAGCCTGAAGAATACAAAGACTATCACTGGCTGTGTAACTTCCACAACGAGCAAAGAAAAGAAATGCAAGAGCTGGATAAGATTGTTAAGAAGAAAGCTGAAGCTCTCAAGCCTGCTGAGAAAAAGCAGAAGAAGAAAAGGCAGAGCTACAGACAAGCAAAGAAGAAACAAATCCAAGCAGCCTCAGCTGATAAGAAGAACCCAGACGATATAAATGAAAACTGGGAAAGATGCAAATCAGAATTCATCAAAGAATTCTACTACTTGAATCAGTTCAAAGGCATGGATCCAGAAGCTGCTTTCCAGGACTATTTCCTCGAGCTTCATGAGACAGATCCAATGATGGCAAGGTCAATCGCCCTCTATGCCAAGAGCAACAACATCCCGTCGAAGGCTCCAAAAGTCAAACAGCTAAAGCCTCCATTTCTAGCTGGAACAAACCTTCCTGACAAGGCCCAAATCATCAAAGAAATTAATCACTGGGCTGGTGAAAGAGGAATTTCAAAGTCGAAGAATCAAGCTGAATGGAAGGAGCTGGAAGAGTTCATCTTCAATAGATATGGTCTAAAGACTGACCATCAAATTGATGAACAAAGGAAGCAGCAAAGCTGAAGACCCAGCCAACTGGGAATTTTATTTTGAACTTTTGTATTTAGATAATTGTAAAAATTCTTCCTATTAATGAAAAGTTCATTTTATCAAAATCAACCTGAAGACAATCTCTCTTTGTCCAGGCTCTGAATATGTTAACCTGCTGTGAATGTTTAATTCGTTGAATCCCCGTTTCCTGTTAAGGGGGAAGCAATTTTGTTTTTCCAACTTGGGGTTTTGGCATCATCAAAAAGGGGGAAATTGTTGGGAAAATTAATAGAGTTTTGAAGTGATACCAAAACCCAGCTGACCCCAACCGAGTAGATGTTTGCACAAGCCCAAGTGTTTTCCAGCTCACCTGTTTGAGCTTATAGATTTTCTATGTTTACAGGTGGTCGCTGAAGACAAGAAGACCCACTCGAGTACACCGGCAGGTAAGTCAAGTCGAGTAATAAGGAACGTTATCCGGATCCAAACGATAAAGTTCTTCAAGACTCGGCGTCAAGACCCGGCGAGTTCAAGACTCGCTCGTAAGCCAAGACCTCGAGTTCAAGACTCAGCTCAGCGTCAATGATCCAGCAGAGTTCAAGACAGCTCAGAGTCACCAACACAGCAGAGTCGAAGTGAACTTGAGATAAAGTCAGATCTGATCTGGACCATCAGGAACTCGACACCTCAGCACCTAGAAGTCAAACCTAGGATTGCTTTACGAGGAAATCAAGGAAGAAAACAAGTCAAACCTGTCAGAAGTTAGGTAAAGATTCAGAACGGCTCTTTCCAACGGCTAGTTCTAATCTCTCCCTATATATAGAAGTCTTCTTCATCATCAGATAGAGAGGAGTGACGAGAGAATATATTGAAGAGAGATCAACATACTTCATTGAAGGAAGTCTAACCAAAGATCAAGAGATCTCTCAGAAAAGCTTCAAAGATCCAGCAGCCTTCATTCTTATGAGTTAGTATTCTTTCTCAGGCTGCTGAAGCTCTCTCTCACAAGTACCTAGGCATATAATCCTTCCCTTCTTAAGCCTAGTTTGAACGAGTTCATCATACTCATTGTTCTTAATTGTAAGAACTCGTTCATAGTTGGAAAACCCCCAAACCCAAACCCAGAAAAGGTTAGGTAAAGGTACGCCTGCTCGAAGCGCGTAATTCGAGTGTTGGTTCTGTAGTACCCGTAAACTACAGGTTAGGCTTCAGCTGTGCCCGTAAACAGTCTGGTTACGTTTCGATACAGTACGCGTAAACTTGTATCCAGCTTGAGGAACTAAGCTGCAACGCTTGCTGACTGCGCGAAAAGTCAGTGGTATCCTTAGTGGATTACCAGAGGTTTCTGGTCGTGGACGTAGGAGTAGTTTCTCCGAACCACGTTAAGTTGCTTTGTTCTTTCATGTTTATTTATGCATCCAGCTAACCCTTCATAAGCATTATTTCAAGCTGCATAAACTGATTAACTGAAAAGAGAAACTAAGCTTTGCAATATATTTGAAACAACAGACGGACTTTCCAAAATCCCACCACATTCCGCACAACCAAATGTGTCGATCGATCAAGCTGTCTTCCAGCTGGATCGAACACTGCCAGCTCGCTCAAAAGAGTTTTAATTGGAAAAGTTTTTTAAACCTTGGTGTATTCACCCCCCCCTCTACACCAAGGTATCCGTCTTGGGACCATCAATCTGCATAAAAATCACGTAGATGTGGGTCATATGTTATTAAAAAAGTTATAATTAATATAAGATGTAAGTTACCTGCTCAGCTTGCCTCCAAGATGTAATATCTGCATTGACATCCAAATTAGTTCGTAGCGACACCGTCAATTTTTTGCTACTCTTGATCATCTTGAAGTAGAACTCGACGTCCCTCTATGTGAATAAAAAGTACGAAATTCACAAAAGGAACATATAAAATCCGTGAACCAATTAAAATATAATGAATTAGTTACTCACATAGAATTCGGCATAACAGATGATAGTGTTCGTAGCATTTCGATCGGGGAGGACATCGTTCGTTTCTTCCAGACGTCCGCGCAAAACGTCAATGTACCTCTCGAACACCGGCACACAAAATAAATTGGACAATTAGAAGAAGACATAAGTATAAAAATGAGAGTATATTTAAGAATATATTTGAGAGATTATTTACAGAATAATCAAGGTCCATCTCTGTGTTCTCAATTGTGCGGAAGTACGGAGGATAGACGGCAGAGCCACCAATGATTATGCAAGCATCATCTACTGACATAAAGGCTGCATAGCGACGCCATTTCTCCTCCTCGGCGTAATCGGCAGGAGGCAACGAACCAATAGGCTGTGGAATTTCTTCTTGTGGCTCAACTTGTATAGCCGATTGTTGTCCTTCCTGCTGCTCTGCTCGGTTGTCATTTAAATATTCAAGTCTCTGCCTCGAGTATAAGTTGTACAACTCAGGATTGTGCAAAATGGAGCCGTAGTCAAGGTTAGGAGGGACAGCAGTAATGGGCTGAGCATCAATATACTACACACAGATAAATTAATTAAAGTCAATTAAATTTAAAATTTTAAAAAATTAATAAATTACTAACTTATTATTTACCTGAGGTGGCTGACGATATATCTCGGGATTTGGCACAGAATGCCGAGTAGGGTCGTATGCATGCTCAGGACCGCCCATGCTCACCCACTCGAGTGTAACAAAAGCGGGAGTGGAATGGCGTGCTGGGATGAACTCAGGATCAGCGCATGTACCTCCAGTCTCTCCTCTTGGACTGACGTGTGGGGAATGCACGGGTGGTGGTGTGTCACGATGCGGTGGTGGAGGTGTATCTCGACGCGGTGTGGAACGGCGGGAACTCTTACTAAAAAGGTCTGTGAAGAAGGCCTTGATCTCCGGAAAAAATACATTTCTCCATTGTGAAGTTATCTCTCTCTTCACAGTTGCTGCTGTCATCTCCTGCAGCTCCTTCATAAATCGCCTATCACGAGATCGTCCACTAGTGTCGGCGCCGCTGCTCGATGATGACGATGGAATGTTCCTCCGAGCACGCTTTCCCTTGCTTTTGGATGTATCTTTCGACGGGGTCCCGGTCTCTCAAGTCATACGTGTCACGATCGGTGCATGGCTCTGACACGTGGTGGGGACTGCTAGGCCTCTGAACTGGAGGACGACGTGCAACTGGTATTCCTTCTTTTATTGGGTTGATAGGCCTCACGTAATGCACTCCGAGCACGTCGTCCATCAGTAGGGACCTCCAGTAATGTGTCTCCTCCTCTGCTGCCTCTGGCTCAATGGAGTCGAAACAGACGACTCCTGCACGAAATTGATCATCAAGATCCACCTGTAACGCTGCTGCCATTACCCATCTCAAACAGCGAGGAATGGCAGTGTCTGATACGGGAGTAGAAACCAAACGAGCTAAACCAGGAATAGCCTCGAACATCCAACACTGCAGTACCCACACAGGGCCGTAATAATGGTACTTGGGCATCATTTTCGACCCCTTCGTTTCCAGATTCTTGGTGTAGTTCCTCAAGTTTTGAAATGTATACCCGTCCCACGGGAATCTGTTCCACGCGTCGAGATCATCCACCAATACCCAAAGCCAGGGCACCACATTTCTCCGATCATCGTCACCTATCCCGAAATAATAAGCGATGATAACATTTGCTGCCCAAAGGTGGAGCTCGCCTTCAGGATCAACTATCCCATACCCTGTAACAAACCGGTCCCGCAATTTTTTGGTTATTGGCTTCCCGTCACAAAATCTCTGATAAGTCTCTACATTATTCGGTGTGTGATCCGCATGTGGATCAAATGAAGCAGCTCCAAAACACAATCCCGAAATTAGGGCGTACTCCTGAGCCGAGAATCGGATATTTTTGTCGCCGATACGATATCATGTATCGTATGGCAATTCACCATACACCTCTACCTCTCTTGATACGAGCATGTGTAGCGCTTTGCCGCACGCTTTGCCCAATGGCCATCTCATAAGATGCCCGAAACAGTCGGCCATGAATCTATCCAACAGTGCTCGACCCCCAACAGCAAGAAGTCTCTGCCTAGTATCTGTTATAATCGAAACTTTGTAGTACGTGTTGATCCTCGGAGAACAGTGTTGAGCATCTTCTCGGATCCAGATCCAACCATACTGAAACAAACACAATACGATTCAAAAATAAGAACACAAACACACTGGACAAAAAAAATTGTACCGACCGGGAAAAAATTTGTACCGCTCGCAGAATTTTTCCCGATCGGTACAATTTTTTCAAAATTATCACACATCTACGTAATATATGTCAATTGATCATGATTTTCAAATTTATAAATGAGTTATAAATAAGTGAAAACGTAAAACCAAATGATCTTATTTGTTAAATTAACTATTAAGCGTGCCAAAAAAAATATAATAAACATAACAAAACATCTAGAATAAGAAACAGAAACACATTGTATTAAAAAAACATTGTACCGATTGGAATAAAACGTGTACCGATAGGGTTTATATTATTATCTATCGGTACAATATTCTACACGGTCGGTACAAAATTTATGAAACATATAAGGCATCGTCTTAATTATCTTAATTAGCACGAAAATTAACATAATTAGTACATAAGCATAGCCACCGAAAATATTCTAATTAGCACGAAATTTAAATAATTACCAAGAAATTAACATAATTAGCACGAATTATCCTAATTAACCATCATATTTTTAACAAAATATCAATAACATGTTCTGAAAACTGTACCGGCAGTCTGAAAAATCTGTACCGACCGATTCAAAAAAGGTACCGACCATTTCATAACCTATCGGTACAATATCATGCCGGTCGGTACAGTTTTTTCAACCGTCCCTCTTCACATCGGTACGAAGAACTAACCTCTTCCAGACGTCGTTGATTTTCACGTTGCCGTTCATCCTCAGATTGATGTCTTGAACTTGATGACGCCATGAATTTTGATGAGAGAAGAATGATATGGGGGCTGATTGATGAGAGAAGAATGATATGGGAGCTGTGGGAAATTTTTTGCTGTCTTTCAAATTATTGCATCGGTATGAATTGTGTACCGCTAGGTTTTATTTATTGTTGAAGAAGCATAGAGTGTACCGCTAGGTTAGGGTTAGGTTTTGTCTTCTTTTGTTTGTTTTAGAATTTGAGTCAAAGTAAAAAAAAAATTCCTTCGCATAGAGTGTACCGCATGTGAGAGTCAAAAAGATTAAATCCCAAACTTCAAGGGAGTCAAATCAGCATAAATATATATTTTTTTTCTTTTTTTTTAACTCTGAAAAGTGCAAAAAAAAACCAAAAAGTTGTCAGTGGATATAGCTTATACATGCTACAAAAACTGGGTATGGGTGGTACACACTATATTCATATTGGATATTTTTATTTTCCTCTCTTTATATATTATACATTTATTTTTATATTTTCTTCTCATCCAAATTAGAGATTTTGATAGTCAATGTTCGATAGTGGAAGATATCATGGCAGATTTGGTTATTACGTACATTTGTTTTAATAATATTTTTTACTAATATTTATATTTTAATTATATTGTTTTATTATTTTTACTATTTATAATTATTTTTTACACCGTAGTGTTCATCTTTTACTAATTTTTTGGGATGTGTATGAGTAAGGTAGTAAAGTTTCTTTTTTTATATATTTTATTTATATTTTTTGTTATTTTTACTATTTGTAATTAATATTTACATTGTAATGTTCATTTTTCTACGGATTTGGGACGGGACTATTATGAATAGTGAAGTTTCTTTTTTAAATATGATTGGGTAGGGATGACAATGAATTAGTCTGATTTATAAATACTATTGTAATCTTATTTGAACACTTTACAAGATATCGACTGCATGATACTCATGTTAGATATTTTGTTAGTAAGTATTTATTTTACTAAAGTTGTATATTGATATTTTAATTTAATTATAATTAATCTTTTATTACTTTTACTATTTAATATTGATTTTATAGTAATCGAATTTTTAGCGGGTAATTAACGGGTATTACCAAACGTGTTTGGGGCAGTTTGGATAGTGAAGTCAATATTTAATCGGATTAAAGATAAGTATGGATAAAGAAAATCTAAACGGGTTCAGGTTTATTAAATGCTTGATGTGTGAGTACCCAACTCATTGACATGCCTAGATTTTGGACGGGTACATATATAAAAATTGAAATTTGAGTTTTGGACAAGTATGAATTTGGTGATTCTAGATTAAAAAACGGATACTATCACTCGACTAACGTTATCCCTCCTTAATTTATGTTATATTATAATTTTATATAGTCGTGTAATACTATTCCAATGTGTTGGTCCCAAGACGGATACCTTGGTGTAGAGGGGGGGTGAATACACCAAGGTTTAACAACTTTTCCAAGTTAAAACTCTTTTCAGAGAGCTGGCTGTGTTCGATCCAGCTGGATGGCAGCTTGATCGACACAGCTGGCTGTGTGTGTGTGCGGAATGTGGTGGATTTGGAAAGTCCGTCTGTTGCTTCAAATATATTGCAAAGCTCTGTTTCACTTTTCAGTTAGTCAGTTTATGCAGATTGAGATGTATGCTCATGAAGGTTAGTAACATGCATAAAACAAAGCGATAAAATAACAAGAGCATTTTTAACGTGGTTCGGAGTAACACCTCCTACGTCCACGACCAGATTCACTGGTAATTCACTACCACTTGGTTTCCAAGTACCAAGCAACTTCACAACTCTAACCCGAGCTGTGTTCCAACAGTTTGCGGGCACTGTCAAGCCTACACCTTCAATTTTCGAGTACTGAAGAACCTAACCACTCGAATTACACACTTCGAGCAAGCGTACCTTTACCTAACCTTTCTGGGTTTGGGTTTGGGTATGGTTTTCCAACTATGAACGAGTTCTTACAATGAAGAACAAGGAGTATGATGAACTCGTTCAAACTAGGCTTAAGATATTTATTCTGATCTATTCTGCCTATGACTGAATATGTGAACAACTAAGAACACAGCTGACTGGCTGGGTGTTCTAGAAAGATTTGGCTTTGTAGATCGTTGTTCATTTTTCTGTTTTCTTCTATTTCTTCAGTCGTCTTGCCAGCCCCCTCGCCAGCTTCTTCTTCAATGGTGGAGGAGAGATATATATAGGTGAAGATTCAAACTAGCCGTTGGAACAGAGCCGTTTGAATCTTACCTACTCTTGTTGACTTCTGGCCTTTACCTACGAAGTAGGTCTGCATTTGCAGAGGCTATTCCTTCTCTGATTTGACTGCGTCAGACAAGATCTTCTGACATCGGGATCTTGTCTTGGAGAAGGTCTTCGTCTTCGAGCTGCTAAGCGTCTCTGCTGTATCTTTAGCGGCTTGGACTCTGCTGTGTCTTGACTTCTGAGCTGTGTCTTAGACCTGTGCTGTATCATCAACCTGAGCTGTGTCTTCATCCTGAGCTGTGTCACTGACCTGAGCTGTGTTTTAGACCTGAGCTGTGTCATCGACACTAAGCTGGGTTTTTTACACTGAGCTGGGTCTTTGACACTGAGTTGGGCTTCCGTCACTGAGCTGGGTCTTGATACTGCAGGATCTTTGACTCTGCTTGGTCTTGCTCTGCTGAGTCTGCTCTGCTGAGTTCTTAAGCTGTCTGCTTAGCTGTGTCTTCTGCTGTCTTCAGCGAATCTACCTGTAAACTAAGAAACTCTATAAGCTCAAACAGGTGAGCTGAAAAACGCTTAGGCTTGTGCGATCATCTACTCGGTTGGGGTCAGATGGGTTTTGGTATTCAATCAAAACTCTATTAATTTTCCCAACAATTTTCTCCTTTTTGATGATGCCAAAACATTTACAAACTTTTACAGAAAAACACAAAACAAAAATCCTAACTAAACTCTTCCTGGCTGCTCCACATGCCTTGACGAGAGTTTGCACTCTTTCTCCAGTTGTCTTTTCAGCTCGAAATTTGCCTCTTTTAGATTCCTTTTCTGTTCAATCCTTTCCCCATTTTTATTCCCGTTTTTCTGTTCAATCCTTTCCCCTTTTTGGTTCATCAAAAAGATATTGGGAGGAAGGAGAGTCGAGGTCTGGCGGCGGCGTTCTGGCAATAATTTCTTCCCGTTCTTGGTAACTCCAGTCAGCTTGGAGTTGATACCAATTGATGCACTTTTGGCTCTTCTTTTTCATCTGATACCAATTGATGGTCTTTCTCAGCTGTATGACACAGTTTGGAGTGAGTCATCTTGACCTTCTTCCTCTGAGGGAAGGCTCCGTTTGCAAGGTTCCCCCTCAATTGGATAAACCAATTGGGTTTTATCAGCTGGGTTTGATTCCCCCTGACTTGATAAATTCATTTTGAAATCCTTGGGATTCCTGCTGAGTTAGTCCAGCTGTATCTAATTCCTTCTTGATGACACACGGTGATCCAGCTGAGTATTTCCTGCTGGATGCTCTTCTTGATGATTCTGCTGGACTATGATGAGACCAATTGATGAAATCCAATTGTTGGTGAATCTGCTGAACTGAGTTCCCCCTCAGCTAGATTCCTCTTCTGGATTCTGCGATCCACGTTTGATCCAGCTTTGTTTGATATCCAGAGGATGACATTTGATAGTTCAGCTGGATTTCTCTCTTGATTCTCCACTTGAATATTCTACTGTATTGACTTTGCCCTCAGCTGATATCACAGCTGTGTCGATTTCCAGCTCGGTGGAGTTCCCCCTGAATTTGATAGTAGGTGGCTGTCTTTTCTCAGCTGCTTCCTACTTCACTTGAGCCAGTGATTTTCTCAACAATTACGTTCATCTGTCAACTTGATCTCTGATCTTGAGAAGACAGTCAGCTGTTCCATGATCAGCTGAGTTCACTGCTGCTTTGCGGGGTAGAGTCTTCGATTTCCTGTTCTTTGCATTGCATTCCTGGGACCAGTACGCTTGACATATTCTATGAAGAGCTTTGAGATGAGTTATGAGCTTTGATCACCAGCTGTCTTTCTTTCACAGCACGCTTGATGACTCCTCAAAACGCGCATGTCCCTCTTTGACCTGTTATCACTCCTTCGGCACCCAGTTGTGATTGGGTCCGGCTTTGTTGTTGAGGGTTCCATTGATAACCCGGATTTGTCCTTGTCTTTTGTGAGTGATACTTCTGGTTGGTCCTTGAATGTGTCCACTTCTTCTTGGACCTTGTTGACTCCATTTTCTTTGATGAGGTCCATTTCATAGCTGGAGTCTGTCAGCTTGATATCTAGCTTGATATCCCGTCTGCTGGAATCTTGATGTGAAGCTCGGTTGATTTTCAGCTTTATAACCAGCTGAAATCCTTCTCAGCTGTCTTTTTAGTTGACCTTGAAGTCTGTGCTGGATGACATTCTGTCTTTGATTTTGATTCCAGTCAGCTGGATTTATCTGCTGCCTTTGAGCTTCTGTGATCAGCTGGGAGTCGCTGCTTTTCTCAGGCTTTAGATTGCTGAGCTACTTGTCTTCTTTGGCAGGGCTGAGCTTTGAGAGCTGGCTTGATGATATTCGATCTTTTTGGAACATCCTTGGCATTGGTTCCAGCTGTGTTTGAATTGGCTGGAGCCAGTCTGTTTTGATTCAACTCTGGCCATCTTCAGCTTCTTGAACTTTCTTCTGCTTGAGCTCATTCCTTAGCTCCAAATTCTCAGCTGGCTAGATTTCAAGGATTTCTAGCAATCTCTTGAAGTCGCTGAGCACTTTTTCGATGAGGTCTCTTTTTAGCATGCAATCAGCTGTGCCATGTCCAGCTGGGCATTCTACTTGATTTTGCTCTCTTTCCAGCTGTGTAGAGTTCCTCCTTGATTTGATAGTAGGTGGCTTTTTCTTCAGCTGCATCCTACTTCCTTTGATGAGGTCTCCGTTTGTATAGCAGGTAGACAGCTGTCCCAAATCCAGCTGATTCATCTGCTGCTTCTCGATTCTTTTCTTGAGACCAATGTACTCAGCAGTGTGGCTGGCTGAGTTTTTAGTTTTGTTTCCAGCTGTCTTTATTTCACAGCTGATCCCAGTCAGCTAGCTGGGTTTCTTCATTTTCTTCGTCGGTTGATTCAGTAAGATGTTCCAGACATCTTAATCAAGGTGATCATCCTCATCTGAGTCGGAGAAGGAGATTTGATCATCGTCCATTTCGCTCGTTTCGAACCCTTTATCCTTTCTTCGGGAGGATGACTCAGCTGGGTTTCTCTTTGGGTAGAGTTGCTTGTCGTGATAAACCTTCACGATCTTCTTGTACCTTTCCTTGCTGTGATCCAGCCTATTGATGCTCCGTACAAGCATGGCAACTTCTTCGTGCAATTCTTCTTTGCTCATATTTTTGAACTCCTTTCTGACTTTTTCAGTCTGAGCTGATTGAGCTGATCTTCTTGACTCTGCACTGAGAGATGTCTCCTTTGCCTTGGGATTCAGCTCCGTTTCATTTATCCGGCTGGATGATTTTCCGCTTGTGATCCCCAGATCAAATTCGTTGGCTTTCAAGATGGAGAACAATTTTTCTGTCTCCATGCTGCCAATATCAGTTCTGCTTTGGTGAACCACCTTGTGTGTACACCATTCTGAGGAGAGAGCTGCAAGAACTTTCAAGTTCTTATCTCGAACTGTATACTTTCCAGTTCGGATCGTCTCGATCTCGATGACGAGGTTGGAGAATCTTAGCTCCATTTGATCAATGGACTCGTAGGGGAGTTGCTTGAAGTTGTCGAACTTCTGGCATGCAACTGAGAATTTGTTCTCTTGAATTTCCTCTGAGCCTTCACACAGCTTGGCTAGAGTGTCCCACATCCCCTTAGCTGTCTCGCAGTTGATGATCTTGCTGAGATAAGTGTCCGTCACCGTTGAGGAGATGACGTTGCGAGCGTAGCTGTCCAAACCAGCTAGTCTTCTTTCTTCTGGAGAGTACTCATTCCTTGGCTTCACAACTTGCCGGAGTACTGGTTCAGTTCCAGGTGTGGTTTCTGCTTTTCTTTCTGACTTCATGATGATGATGGGTCCGTCTGTGATAACATCCCACATCATGTCGTTTTGCGCGCACAGAAAGCTTTTGAGTCGGAACTTCCATATCTGATAATTATCGACTGAGAATGTTGGAAGATTCCTGCACATAGAAGATTCCATGACAGTATGCAATATAATGATTTTAAAAAGATTTTGAAAAAAATTAAGGATCTGTTCAGGTGACCACTATCAGCAAAGAAGATGTTGTCATGACACAGATACAGTGATCTTTTGAACCACTGCTCTGATACCAATTGTTGGTCCCAAGACGGATACCTTGGTGTAGAAGGGGGGTGAATACACCAAGGTTTAACAACTTTTCCAAGTTAAAACTCTTTTCAGAGAGCTGGCTGTGTTCGATCCAGCTGGATGGCAGCTTGATCGACACAAATACCGTGTGTGTGTGTGCGGAATGTGGTGGATTTGGAAAGTCCGTCTGTTGCTTCAAATATATTGCAAAGCTCTGTTTCACTTTTCAGTTAGTCAGTTTATGCAGATTGAGATGTATGCTCATGAAGGTTAGTAACATGCATAAAACAAAGCGATAAAATAACAAGAGCATTTTTAACGTGGTTCGGAGTAACCCCTCCTATGTCCACGACCAGATTCACTGGTAATTCACTACCACTTGGTTTCCAAGTACCAAGCAACTTCACAACTCTAACCCGAGCTGTGTTCCAACAGTTTGCAGGCACTGTCAAGCCTACACCTTCGCTTCCGGCACGAAGAACCTAACCACTCGAATTACACGCTTCGAGCAAGCATACCTTTACCTAACCTTTCTGGGTTTGGGTTTGGGTATGGTTTTCCAACTATGAACGAGTTCTTACAATGAAGAACAAGGAGTATGATGAACTCGTTCAAACTAGGCTTAAGATATTTATTCTGATCTATTCTGCCTATGACTGAATATGTGAACAACTAAGAACACAGCTGACTGGCTGGGTGTTCTAGAAAGATTTGGCATTGTAGATCGTTGTTCATTTTTCTGTTTTCTTCTATTTCTTCAGTCGTCTTGCCAGTCCCCTCGCCAGCTTCTTCTTCAATGGTGGAGGAGAGATATATATAGGTGAAGATTCAAACTAGCCGTTGGAAGAGAGCCGTTTGAATCTTACCTACTCTTGTTGACTTCTGGCCTTTACCTACGAAGTAGGTCTGCATTTGCAGAGGCTATTCCTTCTCTGATTTGACTGCGTCAGACAAGATCTTCTGACATCGGGATCTTGTCTTGGAGAACGTCTTCGTCTTCGAGCAGCTAAGCGTCTCTGTTGTATCTTTAGCGGCTTGGACTCTGCTCTTTGATAAACAGATTTGATCTTGACCGATTCAGTTAAGGTATTAGTGTTTGTTCTATTAGACAGCAAAGATCGCATTTTTTTCACTTCGTTCAAATAAGCTGTGTCTTGACTTCTGAGCTGTGTCTTAGACCTGTGCTGTATCATCAACCTGAGTTGTGTCTTCATCCTGAGCTGTGTCACTGACCTGAGCTGTGTTTTAGACCTGAGCTGTGTCATCGACACTAAGCTGGGTCTTTTATTTGGGTCTTTGACACCGAGTGGGCTTCCGTCACCGAGCCGGGTCTTGATGCGGGATCTTTGACTCTGCTTGGTCTTGCTCGCCGAGTGCTCGCCGAGTTCTTAAGTATGCCTTTGTGTCTTCTGCTGTCTTCCGCTGTCTTCAGCGAATCTACCTGTAAACTAAGAAACTCTATAAGCTCAAACAGGTGAGCTGAAAAACGCTTAGGCTTGTGCGATCATCTACTCGGTTGGGGTCAGCTGGGTTTTGGTATCCAATCAAAACTCTATTAATTTTCCCAACACAATGAATTATCGCAATATTGTCACTTCAATATAAAATACTTATAAAATTATTTTTAAAATTTACACTACAAAAAAATGCAGGTCTACCAACTATTTTTACCGACAGATATATTTCCGTCGGTAATTACCGATGGATTACCGACGGAAAAAAGGCGGGTCGGCTATTAAGAACTTAACGACGGATTACCGACGGACTAGCCGTCGGTAATATTACCGACGGACCTATCCGTCGGTAATATTTAATTTATCTAATTAAAAATAAAAAACAAACTTCCGAAGGATATATCCGTCGGTAATTACCGACGGAACGTTTGCCGTCGATAATTACCGACGAAAACATCCGTCGGTATTTGTTAACAGCCGAAAAATATTATTTAATGAAAAATAATAATTAACGACGGATTTATCTGTCGTTAATTACCGACGAATTAACGTCCGTCGGTAATTAACGACGGATATATCCGTCGGTAATCGTAATCCGGAAAAAAAAATAATAAATTAATTATATATAATTACCGACGGACAATCCGTCGGTAAATTACCGACGGATTTTCCGTCGGTAAATCTGCGTTATACCCAGCAGACCTAATTTCTCCCTCATTCACCCGTCCGCCTCGCTCTCTCTCACTCTCCTCCGCCGCCTCGCCGTCTCGCTGCCGTCCCGCCCCGCCCCGTCCACCTCTCTCTCACTCTCCGCCCCTGCCTCACCCCGCCCCTGTCCCGCGCCGCCTCGCCTGCCCCTGCCTCGCCGCCGTGCCACCGCTCCGCCCCTGCCGTCCTGTCCCGTCCACCTCTCTCTCACTCTCCGCCCCTGCCTCGACCCTCCTCCGGCTCGCCTGCCGCGCCCCTGCCTCGCCGTCGCGCCACCGCCTCGCCGCCTTTCTCGCCCCGCCCCGCCCCGCTCGGCCTCTCTCGCCCCGCTCCTGCCTCGCCGCCGGCACCGGCGCCTTGCTGCCGCCGCTGCCTCTCTCGCCCCGCCCCGCCTCTCTCGCCCAGCCCCTGCCTCGCCACCGGCGCCTTGCTGTCGCCGTGCCGCCGCCTTCCGGGTTATCCCATCACGGTATGCACTCTCTCTCTCTCCATTTCTATCTGAATTACCGTCTTTGTCTCTCTCACTGTCTCTTTTTCTGTTTCTCTCTTTCGGTCCAGATTTGCAGTTACCATTCCTGTCATAATTGCAGCCATCGTCGCCGGCTTCTGCAATAGTCAACCCTCCAAGTTAGTTTTCCTATCCCGTTGTTTTCAAGTTAGTTTTCATAAATAATTAGAATTTTAATCTAGTTAAATTATTGTAGTTAATGAATTGTGTATTTGTTCGATTATTTACCAATGAAATATTATTTCAATAGCATGAGTTTATTTTATGATGTAAAAATTAGCATGAGTTTGTTTGATGTTGAAGTATAAGTATAAATAGCATGAAATTTATTTATGATGAAGTATAAGTATAACATGCAGTATAATTGATAAGTGTAAATTAATTTATTGTAAATAGCATGAGTTTGTTTTATGATGATGATTTAATTGTATATATAGTGTAGTTGTATAAAATGATTTATTTATAATAAAACTTTATAGTAATTGTATAAGTGTAACTTTGATCTATGATGTTAATAGCATGAGATTGTTTTAAGATGTATATATTAAAGTTTGTAGCAATTGTGTAAGTATAAATTTGGGATAGATGTAATTAATTTCTTAAGGATCTACTCCCATTGGGATAGAAATTAATTACATCTTAAGGATCGTCTCCCAACAATGTGATATTATTTATTTATGTGAATATATTATGTTGAAGATCACGTTATTTATGATTTATAAGTTGTGGATGAACTTAGAACTTTGTTGGTGAAAGATGTAATTAATTTCTTAAGGATCTACTCCCTTTGGGATAGAAATTAATTACATCTTAATTAAGGACATTCACATTGGGGGTAGATATAGACGTTTAGAACCATTATGGTTACTATAGCTGCTGGTAGAGTCGAGCACTTGGTAGTTAGGATAGTAGGGTTATGCTGCCGAAATTTTGTTTCAGACAAAGTAATTAATGCATTTATTATATTTTTGTTAGAATTTACAACAATGAATGAAAATCGTCAGTGGATGTATCATCGTTATCATGATCGTCCTGCATTTGAGAAGGGACTTGACAGTTTTATTGAGTATGCAAGTAATCAGAAAGAGTACATGGATGGAGATAAAATCAGGTGTCCATGTAAGAAGTGTAAGCATTTGGCATTTCGGGGGATTGATGAAGTTAGGGATCACGTTTCTAGGCGTGGGTTCGTCTTGAATTACAAAATATGGGTTTATCACGGGGAAGTAGAGCAGTATAGGCCGACAGAAGTTATTACAATGGATGTTGTATATTTTGTCAAATTTTTTTTGCAAGAATGAGTGCTAATCAAGGTTTCCTTACGTCGGATGAATTTGAAGTTGGCCTTCAGATGGTTTACAATCAATGTAATATAATATAGCTAAGTAATTTATATGTAGTTATTAAGCAATATAATATATGTACATCTCAATTTTCTTTGTGAAACAGATATCATGGATCTACGTAGAGGTTTTCGTGCTCCTTCTAGCTCGGGCAGTCAGTCCGAGTCGGAGTCCTCAGCTACACGTTTAGGTGCTACTCCGCCCTCTTCACAGCAGGTACCAGATACCCCTCCGGAGACAGCACCTGCCAGCTGGCCACATGTTGTTTTCCAGCGAGATAGTACGGGGAGGGTGGTTTTTCAGAGAGACGACAAGGGGTATGTATTTATTTATCGTAATTCATATTAAAATTTTCAATATTTATTATATATGATATATATATATATATCATATATAATAAATATTGAAAATTTTAATATATATAATAAATATTGAAATTTTTATTATAATATATGATATTATATATTTATATATGTATATATATATATATATATATATATATATATATATATTTATGTGTTAATTGTCTAATTTTTTTGTTTTTTTTTTTACAAATGGAAAGTTATCTACTAGAGGTACCTGGGATCGCTCATACTGCTACAGTGATTTTTAAGAGTATTCAAAATCCAGGAGGGTTTAGTTGGAAATTGACCCCGGATAGCATCAAGGCTATATTCTTTGAAGAATTTAAGGTAATAAAATTTCAGGAGTTTGTTACTACTATTATCAATAAAATGTGATTAACTTATTAATTAATATTTTGTTCAACAGAAATATTTTAGTTGGCCTACTGAGTGGGAAGCAGATGTGTATAAAATGTGGGAGACCAAGGCACGTGTCAGATACAGTGGGTGGGTGAACGATATGAAGAAACTGTGGATCAAAAACCCTGACACAAAACCCCCTTACTTGATTGATGAGTTTTGGGCGGGTTTGCAAGAGTATTGGGCGAATCCAGATGTGATTACTAGATCAGAAAAAGCTCGTGCAAATCGGTTGGCTGAGCCCGATGGACCCGGCACAGGGATTAGCAAGCATAGGGGAGGATCAAGATCCACTCGTCTCCTCGTTCAGTCGTTGGTACGTAATTTTTAATTAACTTGTTAACCAATATATATATATATATATAGATATATATATGTATATATTATATTTTTTTAATTTATAATTAATTAAAACTTATATATGATATTTTGTAATAATGCATGAATAGGCAGCAGAGCAAGGAGTCGCACCGGATGCATTGAATTATGCGAGTTTCTGTCGACTGCACGTGAACGCCGATGGAACTTATCTGACGCCGAGGGATGAAAAAATTGATGTAAGTATTTAATTAAGTTTTTCTAATTGTTATAATTGATGATAATATATTTTCTAACACATTTATATTTATGAATTAGGCCGAGGTTCATCGCCGGGCTGCTGCGGAGGGACGATCCGATTTGAACGAGATCTATTTGGAGATCACACAACCCACGAAGCAGAGGCGCTACGGCACTGGAAACTTCGGCAGCAGCCAGCTCAGACAGACTGCATCCAGTGGTAGCTCCGGTTCTACGGCTGCTCTGACACAATAGATGTTTCAGACACGAATCGGCAGCTTAGAGGAGCAGCTACAGGAGGAGTGAGAGGCACGTGCCCGCATCGAGCAGGAGCAGCAGGCGGAACGCGAGGCACGTGCACGTCTGGAGCAGCAGTTTGTCGAGTTCCAGCAGATGCTGGCGTCAGGGCAGTTTTTTCGTCCACCTCCACCCCCTGGTCCTGATGTATGATTAACTTGTTTGTTGGATATTTTTTTAATTATTTAGTATTTTTATCATTTTAGAATATTTAAACTATTTTACATTTTACATTTATATCTGTCGAACATGATATTATTTGATATATGACAAATCGCTTTTAATGCAAATTAATTATTTTGCCTGATGTTTGATTTTTGTTGGAAATTTTAATTCGACAAAAATATTGTAAAAATAAATAAATAAATATATATATATAATACAATTTTTAAAAAAATATTGTTAAAACCATTACCGACGGACCTAAATCCGTCGGTAATGTGTGTTTCGATTCTTCGAAACTTACCGACGGATGAATATCCGTCGGTAATTACCGACGGATTTTCCGTCGGTAATATGTGATTAGATTCTTCGACACTTACCGACGGATTAATATCCGTCGGTAATTACCGACGGAAAATCCGTCGGTAATATGTGATTAGATTCTTCTAAACTTACCGACGGATATTTATCCGTCGGTATTTCGTCGCTATTTCCAGCCAACGGAATACAAAAAACAGAACGTCACCGACGGAAGTTCCGTCGGTAATCCGTCGGTAAATCTTTACCGTCGACGTATTTAAGGACGGCATAAATCCGTCGGTAAATCTGTTTACCAACGGTTTCCTTTGTTTTACCGACGGAAAAATCCGTCGGTAAAAGAGAGTTTTTTTGTAGTGTTATACTTATAAATTACAAAGTAAAGTGATTTCCCGTCGATGCTCGACGGGCTACACACTAGTTTACATTTAAAGAACAAATGGGTTATGCTTTCCCTCCTCCTCTATGCAAAGAAACACCTCGAATCTTTGGCGTTAAATTCAATTCTCCTCTTGCTCAAGTTATCTTTATTTGACATTTTTTGTTTCAACACCTTCCACACAATAGTTGAGACTCTTCTTGGAGCGTAACTCCCACGCCCCCACAATTTCTTGTAGGCTTTTGCGTCCTGCTCCCTTGCTTCTTCCGGACTAATGCATCTCAAAAGACTCTGATAAGCAATTTTTGAGGAATAAATAACATTTGGTCCAACTCCAAACATCTTTTTTTCCTTGTGTTAAATTGCACCTGCTCAAAAGCACAAGAAGAAATTAAATTAAAAATGTCATATTCTCTTTGGGGCAGACTCCTTCTCCATCTCTATAGACACCCAAATTCCCTAGGCATCCTTTTGAAGGCTAAAATTAAAAATCCTAGGGAATTTGTTTTTAAGACTTTCATACTCTACTCAAATGTCTGTTCAAAAATGAGTTTTATTATCATCGTCCACCACCCTCACTATCTCATTATGAAGCCCTCGCCCACCATCTCCCTCAAAAATCTCACAAACCTCTTTCCACCAACCTGACCCCCCTCTCCTTCTCCCTTCCCTATTCCCACCAGCCCCAAAATCCTCCAGTGCCCCATATTTGGAGCAAAGCACTCTAGCCCAAAGTCTCTCGTGCTCGGTAAGAATTCTCCTAACCCACTTTCCCACCAAAGCCTGATTGAATAAACCCAAACCTCTAATTCCCAACCCCCCCCCCCCCCTCCATCCGCTTATCTTTGCACACCTCACTCCAACTCACCCAAATGACAATCAACATATAATAACATACTTAAACATAAGTAACACAACAATGACAAAAATACCTTATGATGAAATAAAAACACACATGGTATCATCTAAGGGTGCATCAATATTATCTTTGGTTGTAAATTTATCACAAGAAAATGAAGGATAAATAAATTCTTTCCCTCTAAATTAAATCCCACATTTATTATCCTTCATTTTCTATTGAAAAAAAATTCATCATGTTCACTCCAATAAGGGATAATATTATCACAGTACCAATACCTCATGATAATATTATCCCTCCTTATAGTGAAAATGAAAAATAAGAAAGGGTGAATTCTTTCTTATAGAAAATGAATGATAAGAAATGAGTAATTTATAGTGGATATAATTATTTATTTATTCTTTCTTTTATTGTGATAAATTTAAAATCAAAGAGAACGCACCATAAGGTACTGAAATATGAAATATGAAATATAAAATATAAAATATAATTTAATTATAAATCGTTAATATGTAATTAAATTATTTGTGTTACAAAAATTAGGAAGTCAAACTATATTTGAATTAATGCACTCCGCTCCGCTATCACTCATATACACTTTAACTCAAATATGTAAGCAATAATTCCGAACCCAAAAAATCGAATAGACGAACTCATAAAGATTATGAATATTGCCTCGTTTAATGTCTTCTATTTTCATGCATCGCACTAGGCACATTTGACGTATTGTTACTATTAGTAATAGGAGGAGGAGGTGGTGGTGTATGAAAATTGCATTTTCGATGAGTAGAAATAGGTTAATTAATTCAATTATATCTATTACTTGCTGATGTGGCATTTGTACCTTGTTCCAGCTCGATACCGTCAAGAATTCCTGACTATTGCATGGGAACGGATTCAGTGTAACACCGTAGGATTAAATTAATTCTCACGGTCAACCTCACTACGTCCGCCAATTTGCATGCTAGCTCTATACCAACAAATTATGATCTCTTCTACCCCACAATTCCATTCTCTCTCCTTAACTTTAGTTCCTGCAAAACATGACCACCACAAACGTTGTCATCTCCGAAACTATATAAACCCCAACTTTCATTTTCCAAATCAATCCACTCAAAAAGTAAATAAATAACAATAAAACAATTAATAAAGTGTACGTGTATAAGATGGGCGACAGCAAGAATAAGATGACCGTGGCCGGGCTGGCCTCCTTCCTCCTGGTGGCCTGCATGGTTTCCGCGGCGGCTGCCGGCGGCGGCTCCGTCCAAGTCGACGCCATGTGCGCGAACGCCGACTTCAAAGAAACCTGCAAGCAGACCCTCGCCAACGCCAACAACAGCGAACCCAAAGGGCTGGTGCTGTCGGCGTTCAACTCCACCATCATTAACCTCAAGACCGCCATCAAGAAATCCGCTCTCTACAAAGACGCGTCGGCGGACAAGCGGACCAAAGGGGCTCTCGCCGTCTGCGAACAAGTCCTCAACACCACCATTGAGAATGTGAGAAGATCGATCAACACCGTCGATGAGTTCGACCTCAGCCAGGTCGACGATTATATGGACGACGTCAAGGTCTGGCTCAGCGCCGGCGTCTCATGCAAGGACACCTGCGTCGACGCCTTCGAGAATACTACTGGTACGTACCATATATATCTATATATGGAATGGATCGGAGATTTTATAATTTAATTAGCTATTAATTGAAATTGCATGAATTGGTAGGGCCAACCGGCGACAAGATCAAGGAATTGCTCAAGACTTCCGGTGAGCTTCTCAGCAACGGCCTCGCCATAGTCTCCGGCGTGTCGAAGTTCTTCGACACTTTGGATCTCGGCAAATTGCTCGGCCAGCAGAAAAGGCAGCTCGGAGAAACAAAAATGATGGATACCTACCATGATAAAGTCCCTAGCTTCATCGACCATCATGCGAGGAGCCTCCTCGGCGCCGCGCCAGGCTCGTACACGCCCAGCGCGGTGGTGGCGCTAGACGGCAGCGGGAAGTACAAGACCATCGCGGCAGCTGTCGCCGCCGCACCCTTGAATAGTACTAAGTTGTTCATAATTAAGATTAAGGCCGGTGTTTACAAGGAGGTTGTCAAGATCCCCGGCGGCGCCAACAACGTCGTCTTGATCGGAGATGGACCGACGAAGACTATTATCTCCGGCAGCCAGAGTTTCTCGCAGGGTATTCCAACCTTCCAGACCGCAATTCTCGGTGAGTATACATCGTATTTCATCTTCTATTTTTATATATATACTTCATAGTACAATATTATTAGGTAATGCGCACTTGCTAATAGTGGGGCTGGGAAGGCTGAAACAGGCTCCACTATTGTAAATTTTCTGCGTGATGTATATTTGTTTGTGTTATAATTATTGTAGCTGTTGATGGTGATGACTTCATGGCGAAGGACATCGGGATCCAGAACACCGCCGGAGCCGCCGGCCGCCAGGCCATAGCGGTGCGAGTCTCCGGCGACAAAGCCGTGTTCTACAACGTGCACATGAGCAGCTACCAGAGCACCCTCTACGCCCACATCTACCGCCAGTTCTACCGTGACTGCCGCATCAGCGGCACCATGGACATCATCTGGGGTGACGCCGTCGCCGTCTTCCAGAACTGCGCCATCAGCGTCCGTCAGCCGCTGCCGAACCAGGCCTGCTCGGTGACGGCTCAGGCCCGCAACAACAGCCGCGCGGTCGGCGTCACCGTGGTCCAGAACTGCAGCATCACCGCGGAAAAGGAGTTCTTAGCCGCGAAGCCTCCGGCCAAGGCGTACCTCGGCCGTCCGATGAAGGAGTACTCGAGGACGATCGTGATGGAGTCGAACATCGACGGCTTCATCGCGCCGGAGGGGTGGACAGGATGGATGGGATCATTCGGCCAAGACACGTGCTACTACGGCGAGTACAAGAACCGTGGGCCCGGGGCGAATACGGCAAAGAGGGTGACGTGGAAGGGTATTCAGAAGATAACACCGGAGATTGCGGACAGCTTCACGCCGGCGAAGGTGTACGGTGTTGATGACTGGGTGAAGAACACTGCAATTCCTTATGTTGGAGGAATGGTCAACCCCAAGTAAATTTAATTTTAGGGTTAAAATATTATTTTTTTTAGTATGAGGCAGAATAAATTAGACTCGCAATAGTACGACGGAGAATATGTTCTCTTTGCGAATTTTAATCTAATATATATATATATATATATATATATATTTATTAGGGCGGGTTCTATTAATGTTGAAGTTTATTCAACTAAAAAAAAGTTGAAATTTATTAGTATTATAGTATTATCTCAATGAATAAATCTAGCTGGCCATAATATGGCCAGCCATAATACCCTTAAAATTTTAAAAAATCGATCGGTTTAATTTGAACCGGTTAGGAGAATTTTTTTTTACTATTATATCCCTGTATTATTTTTAGCATATATTGTCTACTTAAATTTGGAAATATTTTCTTTTATATATTTGGTAACAAGATTATCCTACTTTAATTTGAAAATATTTTCTTTTATATATTTGGTAACAAGATTATTAAATTGATATAAAAAATATTACAAAAATATAATCCAAGATTGAGCAATTCATTCAAAATCCTTTACCAATATCGGCCAGTCAAGATTTCGTAAAACTAAAACAAAATAAACAAAACCCTAAAATCAAGCAGTGAGCACCACAGCGCCGCCAGCCTCCTTGATCTTCTTCTCCGCATTCTTAGACACCAATGTGGTCTTCTTATCTGCTGGCAGCAGACCCTTGCCCAAAACCTTATAGTAGCCGAACTGCGTGACGTCGACGACCGGCACGTTGTCCCTTGGTCGCCTTGTTGCGGAGCTCGTGGAAGTAGCGAATGTTGGAATGATGAACTCTGCTCATGATAATGCTATATCAAAATGTGCCCTCCAACTGTTCGGTGAAATGCACAAAAGAGAAACAAAGAACATGCAATGAATAGAATGACAGTTTGATGCACACCAAATGTTTGAAAAAATGTCAAGCTGAGACGACCATATACTTTTAGGATAAATTTCGAATTTCATATACTTTTTGAACAAAAATAAACAGAATATATTGTGTTAATATAAGAATTCATATTGTATATGACATACATGTACAAATTCAAATATTTTAAATAGAAAACAAAATTTCGTTAATTAAAATGAAAAATGAATATAATTTGGAAAGATAATTATTGAAAAAAAATCGAAAGTGTAATTTAGATTTGGCCAAATTGATTTTTTATATTAATTAATGAAAAATATAATCTGTAATTGATGTAATTAATGATTTGATTTGGAATGTAATATTAGAAATGATCTTGCATTGATTTTTTTCCATAAATAATATCAAGGGTACACATGTAAATTAATAATTCAAATAAAGTTTATTAATTATAATTATTATGCAATTACTTATATAATCCTATATGGCCGGCCATAATATGGCCATTTAGCAAAGCTCTCAATATTTGTCATTTAATTTTATATGTGTTTACTATACATTTTGATCAAGATTGAGAACATATACATAAGATCATCAATAATTAATGCTTCGTTTGTATCCATATACGATCAAATAAGGAAATGATTGCGATAAATAATAATCTAAATCGTTGAATTTCAATTGAAGTTTCTGATAAATAAATTGTTATTATAATTATATGTAAACTGCAATGGTAGAATATATAGATGATGCTTTCAAATATTGAAATAACATGTATTTTTCTTAGAGAAAAATAAATAAATATAAAGTCACTTTTACTTGGTAAAAGATTAATTTTGACCACAACTTAAGAAGACTATTAATTTTAGCCATTTTTTTGTGATGAATTTTTAGTTATATCATTTTTGCTTGTCATGTTAGTGCCCCTTTTCACGACATCAGGTGATAGAATAGATTAACAAATTAAGGCATAACGTGGATGCGAGAAAACGCGAATATGCGGTGCTTTCAAGGCAATTTTGTAAGAGTGACTAAAATTAATAGTTATCTTAAATTATGGCAAAAGTTAATCTTTGACTAAGCAAAAGTACGTAACGATATAATTTTACTATATATTGACACTGCATATAATTAAACTGAAAATAGCAAACTCATACGTACTATTTTTTTACTACTTATATGATTATATCACTTGAGTGAGGGATTAGCAAAGTTATGAAAAAGATACCCATGTAGCGATTGCGAAAAACTTGCATAAACGCTCATGACGGTCAAAAGCGATAGCGATTTCGTTGGAGGACGTAAAGAGAAGTATATGTATCGCTGCCTTTGTAGTCTTGTCTTGTATGCTTTTTTCGAGTAATCTAGCTTACATTTAAAGAGTTTGAACAAATTTATGATATACCAATTTGATACTCCCTCCGTCCCTGATAAGTATATCGCACTTTTCTTTTTCGTCCGTCCCCCATAAGTGTGGTCCTTTCTTAAATGGATATGACCCCACTTAAAATTTTATCTTTTTACCCTTTAAAAATAACTAACACTACAACAAAGTAGGTCTCATTCTCCACTCACTACATATTTACCTAACATTCTTCTTAAAACTCGTGCCTCTCCCTACGGACCACACTTATCAGGAACGGAGGGAGTATATCTCTTTGAGTTCTTTTATGTACAAATTTGATTTCAATTGTTATATCTTGCTTCACGAAATTGCTATTTGAGCAAAAAATATTAAAAAAATAAATAAATAATTTAAAAATTATAAAAAATCCTTCGGTAAATAATAAATACTCAAGTTGCTTTACATATGTCGTCTATGAGTGATCTGTTGTCATTATTATAAATTCATCGCAAATTATATAGAAATGGAAAATCTAACTAAAAAAATTGATACGACAAGCTCAACCTATAAAATATCGATTGAGATTTGAATTCAAAATATGTAATCATAAAAATATTCAATCCACCAATAATAATAGCGCATCGTAAAGAGACTGAATTGATTAATGTATTCCTTTTAAAAAAAAATTATTAGACGCATTTTAAAAATAAGCAAAAAAGTAAAACATGTATTCTTTTATTTACAACATTCCCTGTCTAAAATGATAAAAATCATGAAATAAAATAATCTCGTTACATAAAGAACCTTCGGTACGTAATAAGAAATACTCCCTCCGTCCCACTGAACTTGTCTTCATTTTCTTTTTTGATTGTCCCACTGAACTTGTCTTGTTTTCATATAAGGATAAGGAAACAATTAACTTTTCAAAAGTGGTGAGACTTACTTACTTTCTAACTTTTTACCCTTCTCTTTAATACCAGTGCCGAATAGTAACAAGATATGTTCAGTGGGATGGAGGGAGTAGTATAAATTGTATTAATTGTCAAACAAGTACAAATAATAATAATAATAATAATAATAATAATAATAATAATAATAATAATAATAATAATAATAATAATAATAATAATAATAATAATAATAATAATAATAATAATAATAATACGGCCTCCAAACGGAGCAAATATTTGTTTTGACGTCCAAATTCACTTACCATATACGAAAAACATTTTATTTTATTTTATAATTCCACTAACAATTGATACATTATTATGTTATCTCAACTAATTAACTTTCAATATATTAATGTAATATTATCTTACTAGTCATTATATATTATTTTCATCTTATTAACTACTCATATACTATTACACAATTTATTTTATATAAAAACAAAATTGATTTTGAATACATCAAAATGCACTATGAATTTTTTTTCTGCTAAAACTAATCCTAAAAAACGAAAAAGTATTATTTGATAATTGACATGTGTCACTAACATAATTTAATTTATTTTTTTAATTGAAAAGCGGGATAGTGGAGATTGAACCCGAATTTTTCCCTATTATACAAGGGTAATCCGATTTTTTTATAGGAAACATTTTTTTACATGATGGGTGCATTAATTGAGGACACTCGTTAGTATTATGATATAATCTAGGATATAGTTGTGTTTGTTGTAAATATCTTATAAATATATATCATATGAGTGTTGACCAAGTAATTAATCCTAAAACTCTAGCTATGTACTATTATAAATAGAGGCTTTTGGTCCTCATATTGTACACACTTTCAACACACTTCGATATACTTAAATATACAGAATTCTCATTCTCTACTATATTCTCTCTTTTCCATCTAGTTTATAACACGTTATCAGCACGATTGTTCTACCTCCTAAATTCGATTGTAGAAGGCTCCAAATTAAAGGTACGACTAAATTTTAGTCTAAGAACTCCATTCATATAATTTTTGAAATCTTCAAATTTAAAGCAAGATATATGTATATATGTAATATACGAAACACATGCAAGTTTCTAGATTTTAATTATGAGCAAGAAAGTTTTTTTTTTCGTCTATGTTTTATCAACCTTCGAGATTGGTTGTTATTTAAAAGATTATGCCTTTAATTAATTGCCGTTGATAATAAATTATTAATGATAAATGGTTTCAACTAATATCAAAATGTTGAACTTTAGATGAATTGCAAAAATCATGTCGTCTTTAGTTTCTTTGATATATTTGTTTATTATATTTGTTATTATGATTTATTATGTCTATATTTCTTATGATATAAGATAGGGGTGAATAAACGGAAAATGGGTTTTCGGGTAACCCGTACCCGGCCGGGTAACGAGTATCCAATACCCGTAATTTTCGGGTACGGGTATTAGTTTTTTCAAAATTCCGGGTACCGGGTATACCCGTTAGGGTATCGGGTACCCGGTCAAAAATTTATTATATTATTAAAAAAAAATAGGTTAGAGACTCCACTCCATTCCCACACTCCACCTGTCCGTCCACCACCCACAGTTTCCATTTTCCAACTTTCCATCCATCCCTGTGATGTTTGTTCAACTGAAATTTTATACTTTATTAGTATATTTGTTGTTCAAGTTGAAATATTTGAACTATGTATTTGGTATTAAATTTTTGTTGTTTTTAATTGTTGATGATTATTTGCGTTGTTATAATTGTCGAAAAATCGAGTTAAAAATATAGGTGAAAATTTGAAAAATGGAGCTGGCCTTTTTTTTTAAAAAAGGGTAGACCGGGTATCCGTTACCCGGGTCGGGTATACCCGGCCGGGTATTGGATACCCGATTTGCTAAAACGGGACGGGTACGAGTATTCAATTTTAGCTTATCCGAGTACGGGTACCCGAAAAAAATGGGTAGGGTATCCATGGGTACCCGTTTATGCACCCATAATATAAGAATCGTTGTTTCTGAAGAAACACGAATTTATGAATAATCTTAATAGATTATATATATTGATGTTATTGAAGTAGCACAATTAATATTTCTAAAGAATATTACATGCCTTGATGAGCAATAAAATATTTGGATAATATATGATTATCCCTAATTTTTGTGCATATATATTGCAGAAATGACAAATAGCTCTGGAAGAGCTTGTATCATATTACAAATGATACTAAATTAACAATAGACAATGTTAGTAAGTCAAAAAGAAACTTACTAAGTTTTAATGATATCCCCTACAATGGATACTATATTGAGACAGTAGCAGAAGATAATAATGAATATCTCTGCAAATATACATGCGACAACATTAGTTCGTATATTGTTGGTTGAGAACTTGATGTTTATCATCTACGAACTTTTGAATTCAAGTATCAATTGCACACCCACAACATACAAAAGATGGGTTCCCAACAAAAGATTGGAATATGTTGGATTAAATATTCACGTGATGAACTTAAAGTTCAACAAGTTATTACTGTCAAATGAGTGATCAAATTTCATATACATGTTGTATATGCACCATAAAGAATTGAAGTTCCTCGTGAACTAAATAAATTAGATGATGCTCTTTAATGCTATAAGCATGAGAGATCTATTGGTGCTAAATATCAAGATCCGCGGAATACAGAATTGAATAGAGAAATTATATCACTCCATCAATCTCCTAAAGAGGATCTTCCTGAGGACGAAAATCCCAGTGCATATGCACGTGCACCAGTTATCAAAATACTGAGATTAAGGATCAACCAGTAAAGAAAATATCATTGAGAAATGATGAAAATCTGGTTGATTGAAAAGGCCATGAATTCTGTAAATTCAGGAGAAACAAACAATAGAAAAATATTATAATTGTCGACAATAATTTTGCCTCGACAAAATTGCTTATATCATATTGAAATGATAGTCTGGATCCAGAATCAAAGAAAATAGAAGTGCCAGAGGCACTGAGTAAATTTAAAAGAAACAATTGAGGTAGAGCTTGACTCGCTAAATAAATAATCTTTTGCTCTGTAGTACATATGTCAAATAACGTTGACACAAATGAGTATTTGTACTAAGAGAAAAAAAATTGATGAGATGATAAGAAATAAAGCGATGTTAATAGCTCAAAGATTTAGGCAGAGATCCTAAATTGATCTTGCTTATATATTCTCCTAATATGGCATCACATTCCGTTATTTAATATCTATCGCAGTAATGATATCATTGATCCGTATATTGGTTGGGTCATTGTACGTGAATATATATAAAAGTCTCTAATGTACTCAAAATTTCTAAGAAAGAGAAATATAAATTCATAACAAGTGTGAATTAATCCTTCTGAAGTAAGGAAATGCGAATAATGATATATGTACTTGTGTATATATCCAAAAGTCTTTGAATGACTCTTATTTATATTGATGAAAAAGCCAACTCCTACATCATGGTAGAGTTTGGAATGAGAGACTTAGCTAAATCTAAGTATTGACTCGATATGAAGATCGAGTATCTCCTAAAGGAGCATATTATTATTACACCAGTCAACCTACTTGGAAGGTTGTAGAGAGATTGGTTTTTATTATAAATCACATCTAGTTAGACCACAATGATTGTCTCTACACTTGACTTGAAGTGAATATGGAAGATAACGATTATATTATGGGGCCAGAAGTTCCCTACTTTGAGTGCTGATAGCACTATACATTCTATCAGATCTGATATAACTTTTAAAGTAACTTGCTAGCAAGATTTAATGCTCTCACAAGGAGACATTGAAATGATATTGAGCATATCATTCGTTATCTTGAAGATTAAAATGACCTTTAATCTATTTTATGAAAAAGATCGAGATTCACATTGGTGACTACTAGGATGTTGGTTGTTTATCTCATCCCATAATTCAATATCTCAAATTGGTGTAATAATATGAGATATATCCCCCACTATTCTCTATGAGAATAATTCAATTTGTGTTGCACAAATGAGTTCTAGAAGAACTATGGCCACAAAAGTTTATTTAGTGATAAATTTATAGATTTATTCACTAAATCTCCCTCCTAATTTATAAACGAATTACGTTTATAGTAGTGAAATATGTTAATTTTGAAGATTATTATCTTCAGGGGGAGTGAGAAACTACTACATATTTATGAAGATTTGGCCGTGAAGGTTAATTTTTAGTAATCATAAAGATTATACTCTAAAGGCAAAATGGTTGTACTTGTGGTTTTTCCTTACTAAGTTTTTCTCCCGATGGTTTTTCTTAGTCAAGGTTTTTAACGAGACAACTAATGCAACACATGAGTAAATGTATGTCATGTAATATTTTTTCCTCTATCGAGTTTTTTTCCCACAGGATTTTTCAAAAGAGGTTTTTAACAAGACATGCACATCACAACAATAAATCAAATGTGAAGTGTTATACTTGTATAATTGTTTCAATAGAGACTCGCTCAAGTGACAATTTGGCGGGTTTATTCACAAAGACATTGCCGACGTCAATATTAAGAAAGTTGGTACACAAGATCGGCATGCAACGACTCAAAGACTACAATGATCAAGTTCAAGCAGAGTAATTGTACTCTTTTTCCTTCGATCAGGTTTTGTCCCACTGGGTTTTCCTGGCAAGGTTTTAATGAAGCAACATTTATTTTAGGGATTGGTCACTCAAGGGGGAGTGTTGTAAATATCTTATAGATATACATCATATGAGTGTTGACCAAGTAATTAACCCTAAAACCCTAGCTCTGTACCATTATAAATAGAGGCTTTTGGTCTTCATATTGTACATACTTTCAACACACTTCGATATACTTGAATATACAGAATTCTCATTCTCTACTATATTCTCTCTTTTCCATCTAGTTTATAACAGTGTTTTCCTTTTTCTTTTTCCATTTTGAGTTGTCGTGTTTTCTGTTTTTAAAAACTAGACGAATAATGTTTTTCTTAGGATTAATTTAAATTCATGACATTTACTCACATGAATCCTAGTATATTTGGTGGATAGATATTTACATATCAATATTAACTTCGATACAATATAATACCAGTAAGTAGCCTGTCGAAATTTGACGGGAAATAATTTTATGTTTTAATTTATATGTATACATTTTAAAAATAATTTTATATCTTATTTAAAAGTTGTGATATTGTTCGCATTAAATCAAACTTAGAAAATTAATTTTATTTCACGTATCTAAATTTATAATTAGGAATTATAATGGATCGGGTATACTCATTCATTATGTATTTTCTAAATCTAAATTTGTTTAGAATTTTTTTACATGTTCATCTTAATCTCTGTTAAAATAGTGACTTTACTATACATAATCGTCTCAAATCCGTTGAGTTATACTCGATGAAAATATGAACACTACAGGTAATATTAATTAAATTAATAAAAATCATTTTTTCTATGTTATTTAAACCGTCTCGTTGGTTTATTCTAAATTACTCAATAAAGATATAAACAAAGTTAATATTAATTAAAATTAGTAAAAATCCTTTCCTTTTAAGTACTCCCTCCGTCCCACTCATTTTGTCCCTTTACTGTACGGCACGGAGATTAAGGAGAAAGGTAAAAAGAGAGAAAATGGATAGGTCCCATTACTTTTGAAGGGTTAATTATTTCATTTTTAGGAAAGAGGACAATTTCAGTGGGACAACCAAAAAAAAGAAAGGAGGACAAAATGAGTGTGACGGAGGGAGTACTATATTTGAACCGTCTCGTTGGTTCATGCTAAATCGATATATCTAATCTTTGTCAAAATGCGGAAAAAAAAAATGTTTACATCTTCAAAGTAATATTAATTAAACTTAGTAAAAATCCTTCTTTATATGTTATTTAAACCGTCTCGTTGGTTTATGCTAAATTACTCAATAAAAATTTAAATAAAGTCGTGAATCCATTTTTTTGTATAAATCAATAATAGATATTTTCTTAATAAATAAAAGAACAATATAAAAAAATCACTCGCTATTAGATAATTTCATCCACGTTTTCCTATACATTAAATCTACAATCTCCCCTAAAAATAAAAAAATAAAAAAAGATCTACAGTCATTTCCCATTTGCGGCTCCCCCAAGGAAACTTATCCCTTCTCTCCGCACGCCACGTGCCCAAAACGCTTCGTTTTGCAGCAACAGAATTTGGACATTAATACGCGTCGTTTTCCTCGAAAATACGGCGTTGTTTCCTCGAGGCAGGCTCACCTCGGCGTCGGTACCCCACCGTGTTCCCGATTCGACTCACCGATCCCACTCTCCAAATCCAACTCGTTGGCCCCACCACTCGTACCCGCCCCACGCGGCGTTGTCGGGCCCCCTCCGCCGCTGGTGGAGGCGGTCGCCGCGGGGGACCTCCTCCCCATGCTGAGAATTCTCTTGAAATACGTCATCCGACTCGACGGCGAACTCTGAGTCAACTCGAACACCGACTCTGCCCGCCTCGGCGGCACCTCTATTCTCACCCCCACCAAATCCGCGCCCTTCCTCACCCCCACAGACGACGTCGTACAGCCACCCTCGTGCCGACACGCGTCGCACGAACCGGCCGCCGAGCTCGAACCCGGTTCTGACGAATTCAACTCCTCCACCGGTTCGAGCGGCTCCACTGCCGGTTCCGCGCGGCCCGCAACCTTCTCCACCGGCGAGCGGCAGAGCGGGCAGGTGGAGTGTGACCGGAACCACATATCTATGCACTCTATATGAAAAGAGTGGCTGCACTTGGGCAGAAGCCGCACAATTTCCTTCTCCTCGAACTCCGACAGGCAGACGGCGCACTCCGGCGCCGGCTGCTCCGCCTCGGGGGAGTGGAGGAATACCGGGAGCGAGTTCAGCACCGCCAGCTCAAGGCCGCGGTCGACAGCGGCGCCGGGGAGGGCGCTGCTGGCGTAGAGTACGACATGGGCTCGGGCGCCGCGGCGTTGACGGCGGCGCTCGAGCTGGCGGCGGCGCAGCCGTACGAGGTACCACCGGGCGTAGAGGTGGAGGCCCACCATGAAAACAACGATGGCGAAGAGTATAACGATGGCGGTGAGCATTATTTTGCCGCTCAATGCGTAGCCTTGCCCCGGCTCCGCCGCCACCAGCCGTTCTTGATCGTCGGTAGTCGCCATGCAAATTTTGAAACCGAAGAAATTGCAGAAAATTTTCTAGAGAGAGAATGGAAGGATGAGCGAGAATGCAAAGAGTGATGACTAATAGATTTATACAGGCGTTATTAAAAAAAAGCAAGAAAAGTTGGAGATGAGGAAATTTCGTGATGGTTTCAGTGAGTCAAGAATTAGGTCCAACTCGAACTGATAAAAGACGCCATGGTTGACGCGGGGACTTGTAGAATGACGGAAATGGGCCTGGAATGAGAAGGGGTTTGAGGTGGAGTGGTTGGGATATGGTTGGGGGTAGATTGGGGATTTTATCTGCAGCAGATTAATGTGATTTGATTACAATTTACAAAGGTCAATTGCGTGGAAATGAGAGGTCAATTTCTGCACTAACTATTCCCAAATTTCAGTTATTTCTTGCCCTATTTTCTGTGAAATTAATTGAAATTATTAAATGAGTTATGGTCTAAAGTCCTCATCAGCCATCTCTTTGCCTCTTTTTTAATAAGTAGACATTTGTAGTTAGTTTTATCAATGGACTGATGTGTTTCAGCAGGAAATGTTTTAATTAGAGAAAATACACCTTTTTAGTCACATGAGATAATTAAACACAAAAGTTGGCCACAAGTTTAATTTTCACAAATTATGGCAAACATTTGTCTTTTTGGTCGAAAATACCCTTACTTTTTACTTTACCCACATACTTTTTCTCTCTCCTCATATTTGTATTTTCTACTGCTCCCACAGCTCTCACGTAATCTCTCCTCTCTATTTTTTCCGCCTTCTCCTCAGATTTATCTCTCTTTCAGCTCAAGCTCATCTTTCTCGTTTTTTTTCTTCTCAGTTGGTTGGCGGCGGCGGTGCATTAATTAACGGCGACACGGCGGCGTATTTATAGATCTGTGGAGGTATATTTTCATAGAGCGGTGGCGGCGGCATATTTTTCTCTCTTTCAGGTCGATGAGCTCGAGCTCATCTTTCTCATTTTTTTTTCTTTTCAGTTGGTTGTCGGCGACGGTGGATTAATTCACGGCGACACGGCGGTCAATTTTCTAGATCTGCGGCGGCGATACGGCGGCGAATCCTCTGAAATATTTGCCCACAACTGCTTCTGTAATTATTTGTAATTGTATGGAGGTAATTATACATTTAGATCTAGGTTTTCTCTCATGAATTTACAGTTCGTCGAATTTACAGTTCGTTGGCATTCTTTGTTGTACGAATTGCATGTATTTCGTGCAATCTGATGGCACATGCGGTACGAATTTATATTAAATTCATACCGAGGTATGACACGCTGGTTATGAAATAAATGTAATTCGTACCATTCGCTAGATTCTAAACAGCATGACACACTTTGATATGGTACACGGTACGAATATGTAAGGATCGTACCCAGACGATGATACTCTTGTTACGAATTGCAAGGATTTCGTGCAATCTGATGCAACATGGGGTACGAATTTATATTAAATTCGTACCGAGGTATTACACGCTGGTTACGAAATAAATGTAATTCGTACCATTCGCTAGATTCCAAACTGCATGCCACACTCTGATATGGTACATGGTACGAATATGATGGTCCCTGAGCTGGGTACTTGGTGTAGAGGGGGGGTGAATACACCAAGTAGATTTTTCGAAACTTTTTCAAGTTAAAACACAGAGTTGGTGAGCTCAGTTATTGATCCAGCTGGGGAGGGTCAGCTGGGTAAATAACTCAGCTGGCGGTGCGGAAAGTGGTGGTTTGAAAACTTAGCTCAGTTACTTAGAAAAACTCAGTGTGAAAATATTAACTTAACGTTTTCAGCTTAGTCAGGTTATGCAACTTTTCGAGAGACACAGCTGTCTTTGGAGAGCAGCTGTGTGTGCAGTTTTGAACAAGTATGCAATGATATGAAGGAGTTAGTACACAGCTGAATATAAAGCAATAGTAAAGAGAAAGAGTAAGAAGCACGCGAGTTTTTACGTGGTTCGGAGTAACACCTCCTACGTCCACGACCAGGTTCACTGGTAATCCACTACCACTTGGTTTCCAAGTACCAAGCAACTTCACAACTCTAACCCGAGCAGTGTTCCAACAGTTTGCGGGCACTGTCAAGCCTATACACCTTCAGTTTCCGGGTACTGAAGAACCTAACCACTCGAATTACGCGCTTCGAGCAAGCGTACCTTTACCTAACCTTTCTGGGTTTGGGTTTGGGTATGAGGTTCCAACTATGAACGAGTTCTTACAATTAAGAACTTCAGAGTATGATAAACTCGTTCGAAATCTAGGCTTAAGATATACAATGAGTTTGGCCTAGGGAACAGACGAAAAACTAAGCAGTTTCTTAACTAGAAACACTTTAAGATAAAGTGTTCTTTGATCTATGTAGAACTGTTTGAGAGCTTTTGAAAGAATAATGATTTCAGATAATGAAAGCTTGTAGAGAGTTTTTCGTATCTGATCCTGAGGTTGAAGACGGGTTTATATAGGTAGAGATTCAAGACTAGCCGTTGGAGGAGCCGTTTGAATCTTACCTACTCTTCTTAAATACAAGATCTGCCGTTAGGCATATCTGCACCTGTCTTCATTTGTGTCACATCCTAGGTTCTGAAGTCTAGGATGCTGATCTGGCAATCCCTCATTGGTCGAGGTAGGTTGACTTCCTCTGATTCCGGATCTTCGCCTTTAGAGCCGGCTTTTGAATTCGTAGCCGGACCGTCTTGAAGTGGAGTCTTCGGAGATAGTTCCTTTGTTACCGTACTGTTGGACCAGTTGTGTTTTGAACTCAGCTCGAATTCTCTTGACTTGATCGAGCTCTGTTTGGATCACTCAGCTGAAGGTTGACGCCTGTTTTCTTTTGCTAGCTGACTCCAGCTGTGAACACAGCTGGGTCGACTGCTGTCTTCCGCTAGCTGACTCCTGCTGTAGACACAGCTGGGTCGACTACTGTCTTCCGCTTCCTTAACCTGTAATCCTAGAACATCTAAGGCTCAAACAGGCGAGCTGGAAAACACTATTTAGGTTGACGCGATCATCTATTCGGTTGGAGAATCAGTTGGGTTTTGGTATCAAATCGAAACCTTATAATTTTCCCAACAATTTCCCCTTTTTTGATGATGCCAAAACCTAACTGAGACAACTTATGACGCAGAAAAACTTGTGTTTTATTAATGTAAGAAAATACATTATAACACAGGAAAAAGAAAGAAGGAAAAAAAATCTTCAAATCTTCAGTCTTCAATCCTTCAGTCTTCAATCCCAGTTGGCTGGGTCTTCTCTTCTGCATCCGTTGTTTCTTTCTTTTGACTCGTCTCTTCTTCAGCTGATTCTGATTCAGCTGGTTCCTCTAGCTCAACAGTTTGCCTCTTCATTGACTTGTCTCTCTTCTCCCTTACTTCTCCCTTTTTGGCATGATCAAAACAGGGTGGGAGATATACACCATCGGCTGTTGCGATGTTTTAGTTTGGCGAAACTGTGGTTTTCAGCTCTGAGCAGCGAGGTTTAGAGTCTAAGTGGCTCAGCTGTTGTGTTAGCTGGCTCTTCTTCTGTTGCATTAGCCTCAGCTGTGATTGCAGACACAACGTTCTTGGCTTTGATTCGGTAGGGCGGTCCGGTGAGTGCTTGGAGGGATGAGTTAGCACGGGAGATAGCATCTTCGAGTCGGGCATAACTTCATTCCTTGCAATTTTGCTTCTTCGGACTTCTTAGATTAAATGAGAAAGTCCGATTCAAAGCACTTGAGGACTTGTATTCGGCTCATATCATCATCATCCATTGCAGTGATCGTTGGGTGGGTGATGTTTCTCATTTGAGCTTGGTGCGGGGACTTGAGCATCTTTTATTGAAAGATCTCGAAGAAGGTGTCCCCGTGGAGTGAAGGAACCGAGGAGAAGGCGGTTGAAGTATCCCATCCGTCTTGGGGTTTAAGCTTGGTTGTTCACCGGAATACTCCGTTGCGGTGTTGGTGATGATTATGTTCACGCAGGATGTGAACTTTTCTTCCACCGAAAGAAACGACCGCTTGTGGGCCTTCGCTCCTCGGAGAGTGATTACGAATTCTCTCATAATGTCGGTTGGCTTCTCTGATCGACCGAGCACCTTTGACTTGAGTCTTCGGTTTGAAGACGGTGCTTCGATATATTTTGTCTCCTCAAGTTGTCTCCGATTCCCAGTGGGACGGAGTTAGATGCATCTTTGCTTTGTCTCCCGCATCTTTTCTGTGCCTCCTGTGGCGGAGCAAGAGCTTTGACATGACTGCTCTTGAATACTCCGGTTTTATCAACATCTGGTCCAGGTCTGTTGACGTTGATTTTTGCATCCCAGGGAGTTGTGTGTCCCGTTCTCTTTTTTTTTATTATGTTGAGAGAAACAGTGGGGCTGAGGAGGTCTTTTTCCTTTGTCATTTCCAGAAAGTTTTCTGCACCTTCCTGGTGGATGACGTTCTTGAGCTTTGCAGTCTCCTACTGCGCTGGCCTAGTTCTGTCGATGGGCTTCACCTTCTTCTGGACTTCCGTATTCTTTGAGGTTCCTGAGAGTTAAGCAACTCTTATCTTGAAGCTTTGACAGATTCTTCAAGTTTGATCGGCTTCGGGAGATATCTTTCTGGATTCCATGTTCTTCTTCTGCATCTTTTGTTAGTAGAAACAAACAATACCAATTGATGGAAATAAGAAAGAGTGCAAAAAAACTTTATTGGGTTGATGCGTATATCTTTTAGCATATTTAAAGAGTTTTCTTGATGAATGGACGATCAAGATTTGTCTATTGATAAGAAGATCTACGACTGGGAGTGATTCTCGCGTCATGTCAATTTCTTGATTAGAGGATGTGAGTTAATGCGCGAGAGAGAACGGTTGAGGTGTTTTGACTTTTGCCTCGAAACTCCCATTATTCAATTCTTTGCAGACTTTTAATTAAGATTGATTAGAAATGACAAGATGTGAGTTGACAGAAAACAGATTGAGTAGGAGTAATTAATGTTGTTGCAAACCTCTCAGCTGATCATTGTAGTCGAGTGATACCTCGGTTGAGTGGGTGTCTTGGGTCATCGTGGTTCCATTTGGTTCCTCAATTTGAATAATCCTTTCCTTTCAAGATCTGGTTTATTGAATTCTTTCTCGGTGATATCGGTGACATTGATTCGAATTTCGGTTATTTGCTTGTATTCATTGGTCTGCTTCCATTCAATTGGAGTCCTTCCGTTCGGTGAGTCTCTTCCGTTCGGTGAGTGCCTTCCATTCGGATTCGGGTGCTTCCGTTCATTTGGGTCCGCTTCCGTTCGGATTCGGTATCTGCTTCCATTCAATTTGGGTGAAGCATCGTCACAGGTTGAGAAGTCCAAGTAATCCGCACGGCATTTTGAATCTTGCTTCTATCGGCGGTTTTGTGAGAATATCAGCCCATTTGTATGTCCGTGTGAATTTTCTCAACAATCACATCTTTCTTTTCTACGTGATCTCTGATGAAATGATGTCGTACGTCTACATGCTTGCATCTTGTGTGAAGTACTGGATTCTCTGAAATGGCAATCGCACTAGAGCTATCATAGAAAATTGGAACCTGTCCAGGTTTTACTTCATAGTCATCCAGCTGATGTTTCAGCCAGAGAATTTGCGAGCAGCAGCTTCCAGCGGCCATATATTCTGCCTCTGTCGTGGAAGTTGCGACGCACGTTTGTTTCTTTGAAAACCATGAAATCAACTTACTTCCTAAGAACAGACAAGTTCTTGAAGTTGATTTTCTGTCCAATCGATCTCCAGCGAAGTCTGAATCGAGTATCCGATCGTAGATTGTCTTCGGTGGGTACCACAGTCCAACATTCTGAGTTCCTTTGAGATATTTGAGAATGTTCTTGGCTGCTTGCATGTGTGCTTCCTTTGGATCAACTTGAAATCTGGCACACACTCCGACTGCGAAAGAGATGTCTGGACGACTTGCTGTTACATACAGCAAGGATCCTATTATCCCTCTGTATTTGCTGGAATCAACTGACTTCCATTCAGTTCCTGGTTCAATCTTCCAGTTGGTGTTCATTGGAATCTTTACAGTTCTGCTGGATTGAACTCCATACTTGGCGATCAAATCTTTCACGTATTTGGATTGATTTATGAAGATCCCTTCTGAAGATTGCTTGACTTGAAGTCCTAGGAAGAAACTCATTTCTCCCATCATGGACATTTGGAACTTCTCGGACATTATCTCTCCAAATCTTTGGCATAAGAAGCTTGATCTTGATCCAAAGATGATGTCGTCTACGTAAATTTGAACAACCAGGATATCTTCTCCTGACTTGATGGTGAAGAGAGTTCTGTCTACTGAGCCCTTCTTGAATCATTTGGATATGAGAAAATTTGACAGAGTGTCATACCAAGCTCGAGGTGCTTGCTTTAATCCATAAAGAGCCTTCTTTAGTTTGTAGACTTTATTTCCTTCTACTTCGAATCCTGGAGGTTGTTCAACGTAGACATCTTCTTTGATTTCTCCATTTAAGAATGCACACTTCACATCCATTTGATAGACCTTGAATTTGTGATGTGCTGCAAAGGCGAGAAATAGTCTGATTGCTTCCAATCGTGCTACTGGAGCAAAAGATTCTTCGAAGTCAATTCCTTCCTGCTGAGTGTAGCCCTTGGCAACGAGTCGAGCTTTGTTTCTGATGACGACTCCCAGGGTATCCATCTTGTTCTTGAATATCCATTTGACTCCTATGACTTTGACTTCTTGAGGTCTGTCGACTAATTCCCAAACACAATTTCTGAGGAATTCGTTCAGCTCTTCTTGCATGGCATTTGTCCAAGACACGCTCTTCAAAGATTCGAGAATTGATTGAGGCTGCGGCACTTGAGCTACGTAACACGCCATTAGAGCCGTGTCTTCATCATAGACCGTCGGCTCTAGCTCTGCGAGAGTTGGCTATGTCGGTGCCTCTTGATGATCCGATGAAGCTTGAGCAGCTGAGCTTCTGGTTTTGACTAGGTCAGATGGTTCTCCAATGATTGCTGATGATGGATGATCTTCAATCCATCTTCTCCTCTTACGAATTTCTTTTTCCAGTTGATTGATGCTTGAAGTGGCTAAATTTCGTCTGTCTTGGAGTTGCTCTGGAGTTAAGTCTTGAGAGATTGATTCTCCTTGATTTGGATTTTGAGGTGACTTCTGAAGAGGCTCAGCTGGAGATGGAGCTGGAGACTCAGCTGTGTTTGGATTCCCAGCTGATGATGTTCCCCCTTGATTTGGCGTTGAAGCTTCTTCTTGATTTCCAGCTGGTGGAGCTTCTTGGTTGATTTGAATTTCCTCCTCTGGCTCATTGTCCCAAATTAATGGTTCGGCCAGATTCCTGATTCTATTCTCTTGAGCCCTTGTCTGAATCAATCTTGAAGATTCTCCTTCGCTTCTTCATTTGATAGAATCTCTATATTCGAAGGAGGATTCGTCAAAGGTAACATGTGGAGTTACTTCGACTATTTGAGTTCTTCTGTTGAAAACTCTATATGCTTTACTCACAGCGGAGTAACCAAGGAATACTCCTCGGTCTGTCTTTTCGTCGAACGTCTTGAGCTGTGTCTTCACATTATTGAGAATGTGACATTTGGATCCGAATACCTTGAAATATCCAATGTATGGTATTCTGTTGTTCCATAGCTCATATGGTGTCTTTCCTTGCCTTGATGTGAGTAGGGAGCGATTCTGAGTGAAGCAAGCTGTGTTGATTGCTTCAGCCCAGAACTTCTTTGGAATGGCAGAGCTAGCTAGCATTGAGGTAGCTGCTTCCTTGAGAGTTTTGTTTCTTCTTTCTGCTACACCATTCTGCTGAGGTGTGCGAGCTGCAGATGTTTGGTGTTGAACTCCGTTCTTCTCGCAAAAATCATAAATAGTTTCATTTAGAAACTCCGTTCCACGATCTGATCTTATTACCATTATCTTGCACTCATACGTGTTGATAATCTTTCCAGCAGGATAGGTAGCTTAGTTCTCGTTTCGCTCTTTCCGGTACAAGAATGATACCCATGTGAATCTTGAGAAATCATCCACAACGACCGCAGTATATTTTACGCCATTGAAGCTTGCTTGAGAACCGGACCAAAAAGATCCATGTGAAGAAGTTGAAGAACTCGATCAGTTGACTGAGCTGGCTTGAGAGAGAATGAAATACTTGTTTGCTTTCCTTGTTGACACGCGCTGCACATATGACTTTTGTCATATACTTGATCTGGATTTCCATTAGCGAGCTGGTTCCTAGCCTTGGTTGTTGATTGTCTTGAAGTTGAGATGATTCGGCCGTACGTGCCACGGCCAGTGACTTCATTCTTGCTTTTGATACAAGACAAGTCTCCGGAGGCTTGTTCCGGTCGGCGAAGTACATATTTCCTTCTCTTTTCCCTCTTAGGAGTATCTGCTTGGTTTCCACTGTGCTTCACCGTGCATCCATGTGCATCAAACTTGACAGAAAAACCGTTGTCGCAGAATTGGCTAATGGAAAGCAAGTTATGTTGCAATCCTTGTACATAAGAAACATTTGGGATTATAACATTTCTAGTTTTAAATGTACCATAACCTTTGGTTAGGCCTTTGGAGTTGTCACCAAATGTTACTTGTGGACCTGTACGCTCAATATACTCACCGGAGTAGATGCTTTAGGTGCGTCATGTGCTTGGAACATCCACTGTCCAAGTACCAAAGCGTTCTCATCGACTCCTCAGAGATGCGTCGATTCCTTGCAACCTAAACAAAAAGTTAAAATTCAGGTACCCAATTTTAATTGGGTCCTTGTGGGTTAGACATAGATCCTTTGACGACCCAGATCTGCTTGATGACTCGAATTGGGTCATTTGATCTGATAATTCTCCCAGCTGAGTCGATATACACATTCTTTGTGTTCTTCTGTTGTTGTTGGCGGGGTCTTGATCTTCGTGTCTTCTTGTTTTGTTGTCTGGATTTCTTTTGGTTTCCAGCTGTGTGCCTAGCTGAGACGTTCCTTAGTCTCTGCTGTCTCATGTGATACTGTGGCTGGAAATGATTATCCAGCTGATACTCGTATGAGTGGTATCCAGCTGGGTATCTCTGATATCTTGGTTGATATCGATCAACGTCTTTAGTCTTGTATGTGGTATCTGTAAAATCCACTCGTGGTCTTCGTTGAGGTTGAGCATGTTCTTTGTCTGAGTTGGGCTTGAGGTTGTCGCACAGCTGACCTTCTTGATGTCTGCTGTGTTCTCGACGGAGTTTGAGACTGTTTCACAGCTGTTCTTCTTGACGTCTGCTGTGTCCTCGACGGAGCTTGAGAATGTTTCACAGCTGTTCTTCCCGACGCCTGCTGTGTCCTCAACTGTTGATGCTGAGCTGCTGGGATTGAAGGTTCATTTGCACGTACAAACATAACCTTTGTTCCACTTGTGGAGGCAATGTTTGAGGCATCCTTTGATTCGTTGTATCCCAGTCCCGCTTTGAGTGCTGCTGGACGCTGAGCACTAATGATCTCGTCCATTGTTGACGTGGCTTTGATGAGAGCTACTATCTTTTTAGATAGTACCTCTTCGGTGCTTTTCAGCTCAATGATCTCAGCTGACTTCCTTTCCGATTCAGCTGTGACCTTTTCCACATCTTCTATCAGCTGTTTCTTCTCAGTGTTGAATTTCTTCATCAGCTGATCTTGTTTCACTATTTTGTCTTTTAGTGAAACGACTTCCTGTTGGAGCTGAGTTGTATCAGCTGTGTCTGATACTTTTGTCTTTTCTAGTTCCGCCTTTAGCTCGGCATTCTCACACATAATGACGTCAAGGATCTCTTGAAGCTCCTTGGAATCGTTCATTACTTTCTCTACTAGACTCCAATCAGGTAGTCCAGATTCTGAGTCCTGTGTAGAGTGATCGTGTGATGGTGAGATGTTAGATAGATTTAGAGTTCGAGACATTACCTCATCTTCATCGATGCCGTCTGTTTGTCCCATGAAGCATGTATCCCAATCAGGTTCATCATGGGCCATCAGGGCTTCTTCTTCCGAGTCTGAAAATGGCATGTCATCCATTTTCTTGCACTCTGATTCTTCATCAGCAATATAAGCTCTCCTTTTGTCTGCTGCCTTAGCTTTTAATTGGTCTTTGTCTTTCTTGGACAGCTTTGGACAATCTTGTCGGTAGTGTCCTGGTTCCTTGCAGTTGAAGCAACCTTCACCTGTTCGTTGGTCAGCTGACTTCTCATCAGCTGCTGCGTACTTATCTCTGTAAGTCCTAAAGAACTTCTTGTATTTGCCCTTGCTGGTGTTGAGTCTGTTATAATTTTTCACCATCATGGCAATTTCTTCGAGTAGCTCCTCTTTGCTCATATCCTTTTTGTCCTTCTTCATCTTGGAGGACTCGGTGACTTGACATGAGTGACTTTTCGTAGTTGGCTCGAAAGCTATTTCTTTTGGAGGCTGGGGTGAGTTCTCCGTCATTCGTGCCTTGAAGATTCTTCTTGAGTGATCTTCAAGTTGTATTCGTTGGCTTTTAAGAGTGAGAACAACCTTTACGTAGATAGATCACCCAAGTCACTTCGACTTTGGTGAACTACCTTGTAAGTGTTCCATTCAATGAAAGAGTGAAAGAACCTTTAGATTCTTTTCCCATTGGGTATACTTCCCGATTCGATTGTCTCTATCTCAATGACTATGTTTGAGAACCTTAGCTCCATCGCTTCGATGGACTCGTTGGCTAGCTGCTTGAAGTTGTCGAATTTTTGGCAAGCTATTGTGAATTTGTTTTCTTTGATTTCTTCAGATCCTTCACATAGCTTGGCAAGTATTTCCCACATCTCTTTGGCTGTCTCGCACTTGATGATCTTACTCAGGTAGGCGTTTGAGACTGTTGATGAGATGGTGTTTCTTGCGAAGCTGTCCAGACCAGCTTGCTTTCGTTCTTCTGACGAGTAATCCTTCTTTGGCTTGAGAATTGGCCGGTATTCTGGTTGTCCTCCATCATGAGCAGGTACGAGTTTATTTCCTTGTTTATAGATAAGGATGGGTCCGTCTGTGATGACGTCCCACATCATGTCGTGATGTGCACAAAGGAAGCTTTTCAATCTGAATTTCCAGATTGCATAGTCGTCTACCGAGAAGGTGGGGAGATTCCTGTTAAGATAAGAATCCATAGACATGTGCAGTATGTAATAAGATGAGTTTTTCTGAAAAACGGATTTGTTCAGTTGACCACTGACACAGAGTGTCAAGAGAGATCTCTTGATACAGAAACGGTGGTCTTTTGAACCACTGCTCTGATACCAATTGATGGTCCCTGAGCTGGGTACTTGGTGTAGAGGGGGGGGGTGAATACACCAAGTAGATTTTTCGAAACTTTTTCAAGTTAAAACACAGAGTTGGTGAGCTCAGTTATTGATCCAGCTGGGGAGGGTCAGCTGGGTAAATAACTCAGCTGGCGGTGCGGAAAGTGGTGGTTTGAAAACTTAGCTCAGTTACTTAGAAAAACTCAGTGTGAAAATATTAACTTAACGTTTTCAGCTTAGTCAGGTTGTGCGACTTTTCGAGAGACACAGCTGTCTTTGGAGAGCAGCTGTGTGTGCAGTTTTGAACAAGTATGCAATGATATGAAGGAGTTAGTACACAGCTGAATATAAAGCAATAGTAAAGAGAAAGAGTAAGAAGCACGCGAGTTTTTACGTGGTTCGGAGTAACACCTCCTACGTCCACGACCAGGTTCACTGGTAATCCACTACCACTTGGTTTCCAAGTACCAAGCAACTTCACAACTCTAACCCGAGCTGTGTTCCAACGGTTGCGGGCCGTCAAGCCTATACACCTTCAGTTTCCGGGTACTGAAGAACCTAACCACTCGAATTACGCGCTTCGAGCAAGCGTACCTTTACCTAACCTTTCTGGGTTTGGGTTTGGGTATGGGGTTCCAACTATGAACGAGTTCTTACAATTAAGAACTTCAGAGTATGATAAACTCGTTCGAAATCTAGGCTTAAGATATACAATGAGTTTGGCCTAGGGAACAGACGAAAAACTAAGCAGTTTCTTAACTAGAAACACTTTAAGATAAAGTGTTCTTTGATCTATGTAGAACTGCTTGAGAGCTTTTGAAAGAATAATGATTTCAGATAATGAAAGCTTGTAGAGAGTTTTTCGTATCTGATCCTGAGGTTGAAGACGGGTTTATATAGGTAGAGATTCAAGACTAGCCGTTGGAGGAGCCGTTTGAATCTTACCTACTCTTCTTAAATACAAGATCTGCCGTTGGGCATATCTGCACCTGTCTTCATTTGTGTCACATCCTAGGTTCTGAAGTCTAGGATGCTGATCTGGCAATCCCTCATTGGTCGAGGTAGGTTGACTTCCTCTGATTCCGGGATCTTCTGCCTTTAGAGCTGGCTTTTGAATTCAGAGCTGGACTGTCTTGAAGTGGAGTCTTCAGAGATAGTTCCTTTGTTCTGTACAGCTGGACCAGCTGTGTTTTGAACTCAGCTCGAATTCTCTTCAGCTTGATCAGGCTCTGCTGGATCACTCAGCTGAAGGTTGACGCCTGCTTTCTTTTGCTAGCTGACTCCAGCTGTGAACACAGCTGGGTCGACTGCTGTCTTCCGCTAGCTGACTCCTGCTGTAGACACAGCTGGGTCGACTGCTGTCTTCCGCTTCCTTAACCTGTAATCCTAGAACATCTAAGGCTCAAACAGGCGAGCTGGAAAACACTATTTAGGTTGACGCGATCATCTATTCGGTTGGAGAATCAGTTGGGTTTTGGTATCAAATCGAAACCTTATAATTTTCCCAACAGAATATGTAAGGATCGTACCCAGACGTTGACATTGTTGTTACGAATTACATGTATTTCGTGCAATCTGGTGCCACGTGCGGTATGAATTTATATTAAATTCGTGCCGAGGTGTGAGACGCTGGTTACGAAATAAATTTAATTCGTACCATTCGTACCAAATGGATTCTAATCTGCATGCCACACTCTGATATGGTACACGGTACGAATATGTAAGGATCGTACCCAGACGTTGACACTCTTGTTACGAATTACATGTATTTCGTGCAATCTGATGCCACATGCGATACGAATTTATATTAAATTCGTACCGAGGTGTTAGATGCTGGTTACGAAATAAATATAATTCGTACCATTCGTTAGATTCATTATAGGTACGAATTTTGATATTTTCGTACCATGTGTACCTGACTATCCACTTACTTATTTAATGCAGCCGGTGCCAGCTTCTTTAATTGTTTGCCATGGAGGAGATTGGAATAACAATACATACGAGGGTGGGAGGAAAGAGTATATCCCTGTACCTCATAGTGGTATAACATTTGAAGATTTGTTGAAGAAGCTTGAAGTGCGATTGAAGAAGGAAAAGAGATTGTATATTTTTGATATAGACGCGTTGTCCAGTCCCCTGCGGGTGAAACTATGAGAATGAAGATAACAGATGATTTCGAGTGGTCTTGTTTGATGGGTTTGTTGGAATTGCCTACTATATATGTGTCTGTTTCACGTAGAAGTAACGAATCTTCACATCGGACGAATCCGTTGGGTGCTCGGAATTTGCAAAATGCGGCTGAGAATTATGATGACAATGACTCAGAATTTATTTTTTATCGTGACTACATGTATGATAGCAGTTCCGATGATGAGGGTGATGACTGTGGTGACTTTTCTGGTATAGATAGGTCCACTGTGCCCGCATTAGAAATTCTGGACCAAACTATTGTAGAAAAACCCAGTCAGTGGCTGATTCCGGGTGCAACATACCAAGCTTCCGTTGCATGTGAAGATTTGGTTATACCGTCTGAGCCTGTTACTGGTGAAGTCGTTAGTGGTGTCATGTTCTATAGTAAGGAGAAAATGACCACAGCTCTTGGTGTATACCATCTGAAAAATCGTGTGGAGTTTGTAACAGTGCGTTCAAATTCAGACAGATATCAGGTTGTTTGCAAGTTTGCAGACAGATGCGATTTTATCTTGCGAGCGAGATCTTTTGGTAATGCATGGAGAATATATGAATTGAGTGCTCACACTTGTGAGACAGATTTGAGATATCAATCGCATCCAAAGGTGTCTTCGAAGGTTTTAGCTGCATACGTAAGCACAAATTTGGCAGAAGATGGTTTTGTTCTTAGGCCGCGAGATATACAGGGACAAGTATTAAGGGAATTTGGTGTTAATGTAAAATATGCAACTGCATTGGCTGGTAGGAATTACGCGCTGAACTTGAATTATGGCGATCCAGACAAGTCTTTTCAGGTTTGCCTCCACTGCATCTTTACGTAAGAACATTTAAATTTGGGTACACTTGGTACGCTGTGTACGAAATATAAAATTCTTACCAAGTATAATGTAAGAATTTCACACTTCGTACCAGTAAACCAAGCACAAAGAAATGAAAGAATGGTAAGATGGTAAGAAATATGAAATTCTTACAAAGTACCATGTAAGAATTTCACACTTCGTACAAATAATCAAGCATAAAGAAATCAAAGCATGGTACGCTGTGTAAGAAATATGTAATTCTTACCACATATCAGTAAGACTGTAAAACGAAGTACGAATTTGTTGAGTTCGTACTTCGTACTTTCTAGTTGTACGAATGTTTAATATTTCGTACTTCGTTTGTGTATGATTTACATTATTTTGTACCTTTCTTACCAATGTGTACCTGATGTGATTATATATTTTTTCATGATTTTCAGATGCTTTCCAAGTACCTTTACATGCTAGAGCATTTGAATCCTGGCTCCATTGTGGAATTACAGACATGTCCTGACGGTTCTTTCCAGTATTGCTACTTCTCTCTTGCTGCATGTATAAGAGCATTTCGTGCATGTCGCCCCGTGATTGTGATTGACGCCACACATTTGAAAAGAAAATACAAAGGCGTTATGTTTGTTGCATCAACAAAGGATGCTAATGAACAAATAGTTCCCTTAACATTTGGAGTTGGTGACAAAGAAAACGATTTATTTTGGACTTGGTTCTTACGTTAGGTTCGACGGACATTTGGATGCCCTGATAATCTCTTGATTGTGTCTGATCAGCACCTTAGCATAAAAAATGCAGTAGATTCTGCCTTTCCAGGGACTCCTCATGGGTTGTGCACATATCATATTCAGGGCAACCTTAGGAAGTGGGGTCAAGGTGTGATTAACATTTACCAGGCTGCTGCAAATGCTTATAAGATAGAGGAGTTTGATGAGCATATGCAGAATTTGGAATTGACCTTCCCTCGGGCACATGCGAAGCTTATGAACATTGACCCTATTAGATGGGCCAAGTGTAGATGCCCGGTACGGCGATATAGTTTTGGGACTTCCAATGCGGTAGAAGTCTTGAATTCTCGATTAAAATGGGCTAGGAAATTGCCAATATGTTCTCTTTTGGAGTATGCTCGTAACCTGATACAGGAATGGTTTTTCACGCGGCGTACTAGATCTGGTGCGAGAACTCTAGAGTTATCGGATTATGCAACAAAGAGATTGGGGAATGTTATCGGGGTAGGCCGGTCCATGAAGGTTGACCCCATTACGGATACAAAGTTTTATGTAATTTATGAAAACAAGAGTAATATTGTTGATATTGCTTTGAGGAAGTGCTCATGTCACGTTTTTGAACTGGACCTGATCCCATGTTCGCACGCTACAGCAGCAATAAGGTACGAATTTTTTGTTTTTTGTACTTGTCGTACAATATTATGTGGGTAAGAATTTTGAATTTCTTACCACGTACCATGTAAGAATTTCATATTTCGTACCAATAACCAAGCACAAAGTAATGGTACGCTGGAAAGAATTATGTATTTCTTACCACGTACCATGTAAGAATTTCATATTTCGTACCAATAACCAAGTACAAAGAAATGGTACGCTGGTAAGAATTATGAATTTCTTACCACGTACCATGTAAGAATTTCATATTTCGTACCAATAACCAAGTACAAAGAAATGGTACGCTGGTAAGAATTATGAATTTCTTACCACGTACCATGTAAGAATTTCATATTTCGTACCAATAACCAAGCACAAATAAATGGTACGCTGATAAGAATTATGAATTTCTTACCACGTACCATGTAAAAATTTCATATTTCGTACCAATAACCAAGCACAAATAAATGGTACGCTGGTAAGAATTATGAATTTCTTACCATGTATCATGTAAGAATTTCATATTTTGTACCAATAACCAATCACAAAGAAATGGTACGCTGGTAAGAATTGTGAATTTCTTACTACGTACCATGTAAGAATTTCATATTTCGTACCAAGTAACACGTAAGAATTCATAACCAGTATACTGTTTGCGTACGTATCGTACCATTCTTACTATAACTGCAGAAGTTTGATAATATGTTTGATAATAGTTTTGTCATTTTTCAGTTATGCGAGACAATCTCCATTGTCATATGTTTATGCTTATTATACGACTGAGACGTGGCGTGAAACATATGCTGCAGAGGTGATGCCAGTCCCCGACCCACATGATTGGCGCGTCCCATCTGATGTTGCTTCAAGGGTTGTAGTGACCCCCTCTAATCCTAGACAAGCGGGACGACCACGTTCAAAGAGAATTCAGTCTGGATCCCATACAACACATGGTCGTGCGTTCTCGATGTCATCAAAGAGGTCATTATCATAATACATGTACTGCATTCGTACACATTGGTCAGGGAGAAGAAGTGTGTAGCAGTCAAACAAGTGTTAATCGGACCCGTAAACCGAAGAAATATGGTATTTGTGGTGTAGTTGGGCACACTCGCGCAACTTGTAAAGACCCAAATAGGTTCTGTTGATGACTTTTTTCCATTATTTACTAGTGTTTTCTTATTTTTGATGAATTATTTGTTGAACCATTTTCATACTTACAAGCTCTGTAGTAATTGATAAATTTCGTACCATTCGTGCAGAAATCCAACGTGGTACGATATGGTTGAATTTCGTACCGTGATATAAAGATTCTAACTTTATATCGTACGAAATGGTTCAATTTCGTACGGATATCGTAGTACGAAATGGTTGAATTTCGTACCGTGCTACCAAAGGTAGAACCTTTATATCGTAGTACGAAATAGTTGAATTTCGTACCGTGTTACCATATTTAGAACTTTTAGATCGTGGTACGAAATGGTTGAATTTCGCACCGTGGTACCAAAGTTAGAACTTTTAGATCGTGGTACGAAATGGTTGAATTTTCTACCGTGGTACCATAGTTATAACTTTTATATCATGGTATGAAATGTTTGAATTTTGTACCGATATCCCGGTACGAAATGGTTGAATTTTGTACCATGCAACTTTTTTAAAGTTTTGATAAGCGGGGTACGAAATGTTGTTTTTTGTACTGTGTTATAGAACGAAACATACATTTCGTACCTCGTAATATGCATACAATAATTTACATAATAAATACAGAATAAATACAATAATTTTCCCAGATATTCATACTTATCATAACATCACAGCAAAATATACAATATCGTAAAACACAAAAGTTGAATATAGATTCAGCATATTACTAGCAAAATATATATAGTTTTTGTTCGACATACTAAAGTGATTCCATAAGAATTGGAACAGGGGCTTCATCTGTGCTATGACCATAAATGGTCCCTGCAATGTGGTCTCGATAAAGCTCCAGCTGCTTTTGGTCTTTCAAACTCTTTGGCAATGGCTTCTTTGATAGAATTTGCTCGACGTACTCCAATGCATAGAGCCCACAATTCACGTCGTCTTGCTGCTTGAATGTGTTCTTGCCTTTAGCAGGTGGAAAGCATAGCTCCCACTGGGCGTACTGTGGATTTTTTATTGCATGCAGCTCGAAGTACCCGATTGCCTTTAAGATTTGAGGGACTACTCTTGCCATCGGTAGGAAGATGTCCCTTCTATTTTTTATGTGGTATTCTTCAAATTGCCATGCTTTGGGATCATAAAGCCATAGCTTTTGCAATTTAAGATCTATTAGAAGTGTGACCCAATGAGATTTGGCATACGGCAAGAACCTAGAATAACAACGCAAACCATTAAAAAATGATATATAAACTTCTGACTTCTTATAGTACACGGTACAAATATGTAAAGATCGTACCCAGAAGTTGACATTCTTGTTACGAATTTGCATGTAATTCGTGCAATCTGATGCCACATGCGGTACGCATTTCATTACAATTCGTACTGAGGTGTGTCATGCTGATTACGATATAACTGTAATTCGTACCCAGAAGTTGACACTCTATTGTTACGAATTGCAAGTATTTTGTGCAAAGTGATGCCACACATGCGGTACGAATTTATATATAAATTCGTACCGAGGTGTGACACGCTGATTACGAAATAACTGTAATTCATACCCAGAAGTTGAAACTTATTACGAAATTACATGTATTTCGTGCAAGCTGATGCCACATGCGGTACGAATTTATATTAAATTCGTACCTAGGTGTGATACGCTGATTACGAAATAAATGTAATTCTAAAGTCAGTTGAATTGTTTTTCCTTGTCGCAATCGATCCAAGGTTTCATGTTTGCACCCCAACATGGTCGAATTGCTTCAGCATACGACAACAAGGTTTCCATGTCCTTTTTCGGAATAACCTACTCAATTGTTGGGTCGAATAAATCAGAGTCATATGCCTCAAAGGGTACTTTCATGCCGTCATGCATCGAGTCAAACACGTTTTCAACGGTGCACTATAAATAAATGATGATATATATCAATAAAATAACAGTGGAACAAGCTAAATTGTACAACGATACTGTACAACTTTGTAACGCAGTACGAATATTGCAATTTCGTACCAAGGCTGCTTGATATTTTGAATCAATTAAAATCAGTTTCTGAAGGAGGAATTACCATAAAATAAGTAGAGGTCAGCGCTATGTTGGTGTGAACTTCACCCAAACCTGCGAACATCGGGTTTGATGCAAGTATGGGAAGGTAGGAGTCTACGTGATCATCTTCTAGCTTATTAGTGGGCTTGAGTATGTACTCAAAAAAGTCTTTTTTAGCCCCCCAAGCCAATCCAACATTCCTCCTATTTCATTGACGATATTAATTATTATTTGTGTAATGCACTTATTGTAAAATATCTAAAAGTGAACTTACACTCCTTTTTCTGAGCTCAAGAAACGTTCGAATGTATCCCGTCCAGCTCGCACATCATCAACTAGGAATGGACTCCGTACAGCTGCTGCCGGAAATTTAATTCTCACCGGCCTTTGATTCAAAAAGGGAACAGTGACTGGAACAGCACTCTCTGATGCGACTTGTTGTTGGAGTGTCGTCAGATCTAAGGATATAGTCATACATCATATTTAGTTGTGTGTCGGTCGGTATTTCCTGTGCATCGGCCTGCACAGGAAATGGCATCAATTATCACTCCCGTATTGAGATTTCATTAGTAGGCATGGTACGAATATTTGAAGTTCGTACCAAGTTTAATGGTATGAAATGGTACGTATAATTGATTTTCATACCAAGCACACATTTAGGAATGGTACGAATATTGGATTTTTGTACCAAGTACACCGTTATGAATGGTACTAATATTAAAATTTCGTACCAAATACATAGGTAGGAATTGTACGAATATTGGAATTTCGTACCAATCATACCGGTATGCATGGTACGAATATTTGAATTTCGTACCAAGTACACTTGTATGAATGGTACGAATATTGAAATTTCGTACCAAGTAACCGATTTGTATGGTACGAATATTAGAATTTCGTACCAAGTATACCGTTAGGAATGGTACGAATACTGAAATTTCGTACCAAGTACACCGACAGGAATGGTATAGTTCGTACCAATTGTAGATAGCCACAATATATGAATGAAAGAACACATTTATAACATAATCAAATGGCCAAAACTCAGCCCCAAACCGTACATTATAGTTTATGAATTCAATTGTCAATACATACATAATTTAAATTAAATTGTTTATCCCTCCACATACATGGCTTTATACCTGTTCGTGCTCAAACTCTTCTCCTGGCCCCTGCTGCTGCCCCTGCAAGCCCTGCCCCGGCTTCACGAAGCTTCTTCAGCACGTAGTCTCCTACTTCAATAACGAGCTGCCTATGGTGGTGCTGGAGTAGACCCTCTATTTCTTTCATTAGGGTCATTCTCTCCGGTGCACTGGTAGAAGCAGCAGTAGGGGCATTGATAGCAGTAGGGGCAACATCGTCGTTCTCTTCTTCTCACGGCCTCTTTTCCTTGCTTTCATTTGCATCGTACTGGAATGCAAAGGCCTCCTTCTCTGGGTCTTGCTCCAGAGATTTCCAGTACGCTTGCACCATTTTCAGGTTGTATGGTACCAACAGGGGGACAAGATCCTACAAAATAGATCTGTTTAGATTTGTTTCAAACTGGTACATGTAGGTATGATACAAATATTGGAATTTCGTACCAAGTTTACCGATAGACATGGTACCAAGTATGCCGGTAGGTATGGTACGAATTTCGGAATTTCGTACCAAGTATACCGATAGGTGTGATACGAATATTGTAATTTCGTACCAAGTATACCAATGGACATGGTACGAATAATTGGAATTTCGTATCAAGTATACCGATGGACATTTTACGAATATTAGAATTTCGTACCGAGTATACCGGTAGGCATGGTACGAAGTTTGGAATTTCGTACCAAGTATACCGATAAGTGTGGTAAGAATATAGTAATTTCGTACCACGTATGCCGGTAGGTATGGTACGAATTTTAGAATTTCGTACCAAGTATACAGGTAGGCATGGTACGAAGTTTGGAATTTCGTACCAAGTATACCGATAAGTGTGGTAAGAATATAGTAATTTCGTACCACGTATGCCGGTAGGTATGGTACGAATTTTGGAATTTTGTACCAAGTATATCGGTAGGCATGGTACGAAGTTTGGAATTTCGTACCAAGTATACCGATAAGTGTGGTAAGAATATAGTAATTTCGTACCACGTATGCCGGTAGGTATGGTACGAAGTTTGGAATTTCGTACCAAGTATACCGATAAGTGTGGTACGAATATAGTAATTTCGTACCACGTATGCCGGTAGGTATGGTACGAATTTTGGAATTTCGTACCAAGTATACCGGTAGGCATGGTACGAAGTTTGGAATTTCGTACCAAGTATACCGATAAGTGTGGTAAGAATATATTAATTTCGTACCACGTATGCCGGTAGGTATGGTACGAAGTTTGGAATTTCGTACCAATTATACCGATGGACATGGTACGAATATTGGAATTTCGTACCAATTATACCGATGGATATGGTACGAATATTGGAATTTCCTACTAAGTATACTGGTAGGCATGGTACGAATGTTGGAATTTAACAGTAATACGTACCTCTCCTATCTCCTTGTCACTGGGAAATTCGTTGTCCTTGACATATCGATACCTCAAGAAACGAGGCATTTTTCTTTTTGGCTTCATCCCTCCAATTGTCCTCCCGATAGCTGGTATAGCAGATGCACCCAAGCCTGAATTTTGAAAAATGACGGAATTATTTTCAAATTAAGGTACAAATTTTGAAATTTCGTACCAGGCGTACTGACTTACAAGCAAAGCAAGTGTGTTCCCTTTCACATGGTAGCTTAGCACACCCGATTTAGTCTTCTTATCTCTTGTCACAGCCTTCATGATTGATTCAAACAATACTTGGTAGGAGATACTACCCCACGGGAATTCCTCCCAAGCTTTATCATCTTCAAGCAACACCCACAACCATATTGGAATTTTCTTCTTCGTAGTATCAAACCCTATGACGTAATTCGAAGCAAGTAGCAACTTAGACAACTTGATGTAGTCTGCTACATTTGCTCGCACTCTCACGCCGTCAATTTCAAACCTCTTATTTATGAAGGCAGTGCGTACGTCTGCAGTTGTCGTGGTCTGGTTGTTGCCAAATAGTCTTGTATACACTGAGCTTTGTGGGACATTGTGTGCAGTGTACGGGTTGAATTTTGCTGGTCCAAATCTAAGCCCAGTAACCAACGCAAATTCAACTCGGGAAAACCGTAAAACTTTTTCATTGACCTTGAACCAAAGTGTGGTTGGGTCAAGATCAGGTGTTGGTTCCACCTGCCGGCACACAATGTAGTGTACCAGATTCCCGGATCGGGTGTTGTAGTCCGTTAGGTCCATGAAGGAACCTAGAACTGATTTCTTGAGCTGTTCCAAAGCAGAAGCGTCAAATGTTTCTAAACAGACGCGAATATCACCAACCATTGACTCATAACCTGCCATCATTACTTTGTGAGGGCGTTCGGCTAATGCAAGCCGCTTGTATTTCCACACAACCTTGCACATAGAAGAACTCTGAAAATCAAGCACGAATATATCAAATTATGGTAAGAATTGAACAGTTCGTACCAGGTTTCAAGTGATACGCTGGTAAGAATTATGAAATTGTTACTAATTACCATGTAAGAATTTTACATTTCGTACCAATAATCAAGCACCAAGGAATTTTACGCTGGTACGAAATAAGAAATTATGACCACTTCGTACCATTAATCAAGCACGAATATATTAAATAATGGTAAGAATTTCATATTTCGTACCAGGTTTTTAAGTTATTAGTAAGAATTATGAAATTCTTACTAATTACCATGTAAGAATTTCACATTTCGTACCAATAGTCAAGCACCAAGGAATTTTACGTTGGAACGAAATATGAAATTTTGTCCACTTCGTACAATTAATCAAGCATGAATATATCAAATCATAAATTTCATATTTCGTTCCAAATACGAAATCATGGTACGAAATGTGAAATTCTTACCAAGTACTACCAAATACCATGTAAGAATTTACAATTCGTTCCATTAACCAAGCACGAATATATCAAATTATGGAATTTGACACTTCGTACCGATACTCAAGTACGAAGAACATATTCATACCAAACAATTCAATATTCAGGTAAGAAGTTTAACATTTCTTACCACTAAATCATTCCAGATCTACATTCAAAAATAAATCGTACGAAACCCGTGAAATCAAAAAATTCAAAACTTTTTTTCCAGATCTACTTTCCAGATCTACAAAATTGATGAAATCTTACCAACAATTCACCAAAAGGATCGTCGTTTCGCGGGTAGTTTAGTTGTGCGTCTTCGTCCGTTCCAGATCTGTCCAGTTCGGTGGCCGCTGCTTCCTTAGATCTCAACGCCGAGGTCGCCGGATTTTGTTCTTCTGGTTCGTGCACCATAGATTCCGGTGGTAAGCTTGCTTCTCGTGTTTCGGTTGGCGCGGTGGTGGTCGCCGCTTTCTCTTGAACGGTTTTCTTCTTTTTGCTTGCTCGTACCATGGTGGAGACGGTGTGGTGGTGGATAATATATGTGTTGACAGTAGGCGGTTGCGGTGATGGAGGCGGCGCGGTGGTGGAGACGGCGCGGTGATGGAGGAGGCGCGGTTGCAGAAAACGGGGAGAGAGGAGAGAGAAGAGAGAATTTGTTTTGGACGATTTGAAAAAAAAGTGAAATCTGAAAAGTTAAAAGTGAAAACTAAAAAGTAACTTCCATCTACAAGAGGGGTATTTTCGACCAAAAAGACAAATGTTTGCCATAATTTGTGAAAATTAAACTTGTGGCCAATATTTGTGTTTTACTATGTGTTTTGACTATTCTAAGTTTTGCCTCTTTTAATTATGTGCATTGTACAAAACATATATAAGGCTATAAGCGAGACATTTCGATAATTCATGTAAAACGAACTCGATCTAGAAATTTTTTATAAAATCTGTGTTTTATGATTTCTTAACTGAAATTAATCTACTCCACTAATTAGACTAACTCCAACGAATTATGTGCCTCCTTTTTTATGGGGAAGATGTTTCACACCCAATCGCCTCTTTCGTGAGACGCGAGAATTATTTTATCTTTTATTTAAATATTTTATTAATTAATAAATATTTATGAAAACGAAGCACTATTCCTAATAAAATAATACAAATGCAAAATTTGAGTCTAACAAAATTTCCTAATATCTTTATTGGAGTTCTTCAAAATCGCAATAATTTTGGGAATATATTGAGTAAATCTTGGTAACCCTATATTTAATAATTGTTGCTTCTTGTTTGATACAGATTTAGGTGATGCAATTATGATGTATGAGACTGATTATCATAATACTGTTCTCGAAGATAATATTTTAAAGTCATATGATTAAATTTTATCAATTGTATAATAAGATTCTTTACTATTTGTCGGTTCTTCTTCAAATATTGCTTAACTAACTACAATAATTTTGGTATATTTTTTGATGATTTTAGCAACCCCATTACACACATATTAAAGGTTGTGCTGCTGGCTTCAATGAAGATTTTATTATAATACTCCCTCCGTTCTTTTATAAGTGTCTCCCACCGTCAAATTACACATACCAAGAAAATAAAGAAATTTACCTATGTAACCTTATTAATTACCATCATTAATGTATGCATACAACTAATTAACAAATTACTAGAAGCATTAAATAAGGATAAAATAGGAAAAATGTCATTAATTTACTCTCAAATTTTGAAATAGGATACTTATTTGGAAACAAAAAATTAAGCTAAATAGGACATTTAAAAAAGAACGGGGAGTATTGTGAAACATTTTAATTTTGTTGACGTTTTTTTTTGAAGAACTAGTATTGCCCTTCGTGCAATGCACGAATAAGAGATATGTCATAGAGAGACTAGCAAAATAATTTAATAAAAAAATTCAATAAGTACCAAAATAATAATAATTCAAAACACTCATATTCGAACTTATAAAATATTTTTAGATTTATTTCAAAAAATATACTCTATTTTAAATTGTCTCAATTCTATTTTAATTATATGTTTTATACAGAATATTGTATAGAATTTGTTACCTTCAACTTTATATAATTAACAAAATAAAATTATAAAATATTTTTAGATTTATTTCAAAAATATACTCTATTTTAAATTGCTTCAATTAATTTAATTATATGTTTTATACAGAATATTATGTAGAATTTGTTACCTTCAACTTTATATAATTAACAAAATTGCCATCAAAATTGAATTGCAATTGATTTGCAATTCCACTATTTTGTTTTAATATACATATAGATGTGGGTAGAGGTGTTCACGGGCCGGTTCCGGTTTGGAACCGGCCCGAAACCGCAGGTTCCGGCTTGGAAAAGTTGGAACCGGAACCGGCTCGCCATAGTCCACGGTTCCGGGTTGGAACCGGCCCATATTGGACGGTTCCGGTTCCGGGTCGGAACCTCCGGTTTAGGGCCCGAACCGTCTAATTTTTTTTTTTTTTATATTTGAAAAAATAAATTATATTGTAATTCAAACTCATAAATCATTAATGTAATGTATAAAATCGATATAGAACAAAATATATCTTCATTCATGATAATATGTGATCAATTACAAATGAAAATATATAATTATTCAAAAACGGTTCCACGGTTCCGAACCGGAACCGCCGGTTCATGTTCGAACCTTATTATTATTATCATTATTTTTGGTTTTTTTCATTCAATTTACCATTGTAATTATCATTTTTGCTTTCTATGGAATATAATTAACATGGATTAGCATAAAATATAATTTAAAACTAAAAAAAATAAAAAATTGTCGGAACCGCCGGTTCACAGTTCCTAGCAGTTGGAATCGGAACCGGCCTGTCCCGTGCAAGGTTCCGGGTCGGAACCGGTCCGTTGACCGCAATTTCGGGCCGAAAACCGTTGACCATAGTTCCAATTCCGGGCCGGAACCGGCAGTTCCGGGTCGGTTAAACACCTCTAGATGTGGGGGTTGTTAGTTGATTGAGTTTTGGGTAACAATGTTTCGAACCCAATACATATTATTCGAGGGACTGCACATTGCGAGCACTCTTTTTCTTTTTCTTTTTGAGAGACACATTGCGAGCACTCTTAATTGTGGATTAAAGGTAATTAAAATTTTATAACTTGCAATTAAAGTTTATTAATTTATAATTTATATTATTAATTCATAATTAAACTCGGTAATTATTGATTGGGGAATGGTCTTCATCCTAATTTAATTGATGTTGCCGAAAAAACTTTTTAGAAGAATAAAAGAAATACATATATACATATAACAGTAAATATAAATATTTTATTTGTTAAGAAAATTAGATGTTGTTAAACATTTTTAGCATAAGACAAGACAGCCATATTTAGGGTTGGTAGTGGACTGGTGGGTCACTGGAGGAATTAGTGATGCAAAATTAGGAAGCTGAATAATTAATAATTTAATAGGTTGGAGTTGGCTGGTGTTATTATTAGGGGTGAATAAACGGAAAACGGGTTTTCGGGTAACCCGTACCCGACCGGGTAACGGGTATTCAATACCTGTAATTTTCGGGTACGGGTAGGGAACGGGTATTAGTTTTTCCAAAATTTCGGATACCGGGTATACCCGTTAGGGTATCGGGTATACCCGTTAGGGTATCGGGTACCCGATCAATACTCGGTCAAAAAATTATTATATTATTAAAAAAAAAATTAGGTTAGAGACTCCACTCCATTCCCACACTCCACCTGTCCGTCCACCACCCACAGTTTCCATTTTCCAACTTTCCATCCATCCCTGTGATGTTTGTCCAACTGAAATTTTATACTTTATTAGTTTATTTGTTGTTCAAGTTGAAATATTTGAACTATGTATTTGGTATTAAATTTTTGTTGTTTTTAATTGTTGATGATTATTTGCATCGTTATAATTGTCGAAAAATCGAGTTAAAGGTGAAAATTTGAAAAATGGAGCTGGCCTTTTTTTTTAAACGGGTAGACCAGGTATCCGTTACCCGGGTCGGGTATACCCGGCCAGATATTGGATACCCGGTTTACTAAAACGGGACGGGTACGGGTATTCAATTTTAGCTTATCCGAGTACGGGTACCCGAAAAAAACGGGTAGGGTATCCATGGATACCCGTTTATGCACCCCTAGTTATTATGTTAACCAACCCTTCATTTTTCTCACTATAATCCTTTAATTAAAAAAAATAATAAAAATATTAGTTAATTTACTGTTTTAGTCCTATAACCCCAAATTAAATCAATATTAAACCAAATCACTTACATATAATTTAGTAGTATTCCTTAAAAGAGGATGAGAGATCGGAGTTCAATTCTTATTCTCCCTCCCCAACTCAAAAATAAAAAAAATAATAAATAAATATAACCTTTCAATATAGCCCAAAATTTAGAAAAAAGAAAAATACGTTCAATAAACATCCAAAAATTTGTTTCCTCAACCCAAAAAAAAAAAAAGTTTCCACAAATTTGACCATTTTCTTAATTATTTATCTGAAATTTGGGCCCAACTCATGAATAAATAAGGCCTATAGTCTAATTTAAATCAAAGCCCAACGAATCCCTCTCTTTACCCATCTCTCGAGAATTTATATTACTAATTATGTGAGAGATGGGTATAGTGTGTGTACGTATAATAGAATTTCTCCTCTCTCTCGCTCTCTCTCTCTTCCATTCTTTCTAATTCCGGCGAAACTCGGCGCATAGCCATCCATCGCGGCGCCGGTCTCCCCAAGCCGATGCACTTCTCTCTCTGAACCCCAATTATAGACCAGCTCCTTTCTCTTTTCTTCCACTCCGGCAATATCGTCGCCGCCGTTATCATTGCGCCACCGTTGCTGCCCGGTAATTTTCCCTTTTCTCTTCTACTTGAATTTCTTAATGTGATTCTAATCTCTTCTAAGAATTAGACCTCTAATTGTATTGTGGAAAATGTTGGTCCTCTGGCAGATAGTCGAAATTTATGAAAAAAACTTGATCTTGATGTACATTCATGTATGAAAATATGTTGAAGTAGAGGCTTTGGAAAATATGTTGATTTTTATATTATCGATCGGTTGAAATTCTTGAGTTTACAGCCTGTCAAAAGTGTGCATGAAGCATTAAGCTGCAGCTTAATTACGTAATTTATTTATTCATCATGTAGATTGGATTATTATTGTGATAGGTGCTGCAAGTTATTGTGATAGGTGCTGCAAGTTGTGGTGAGAAGATATCAGAACATTGGCTTACAATCTTCAATCCCTATCACCATCCTTCAACAAATCTTGAATCATCCTCAACAAACACTTTGGATTGTTGATGATCACAACAAACCACAACTCCAATCCCTACTCGAAAAGGCTGATTCTCTGCGGCGGATTCTTGAAAAATCTTCACTTCCCAAAATAGAAATTTTGGAGAGCCGAATCAGAGATTTAGCACATAAAGCAGAAGATATCATTGAATCCAACATGGTTGATCAAATCCTTTCAAGGCATGGAGGCGTGATCAAATGCTTTCAAGGCACGATCGATCTGCATCAAGTAATGCAAGAACTTAATGCTGTAATGGATGTGGTGAAGCTCATGGAGGGAACAAAGATGTCGAGTGGCAGTTCATGGAGTGGTGCTTCTTTCGTGAGTTCGAATAGCGTTGTGGTGGGAGTTGATGAAGATTTGATGCAGTTGAAGGATCGGCTGATCGGGATGCAGAGTAAGCTGGAGATCGTCCCCATTGTTGGAATGAGGGGGATAGGTAAGACCACTCTTGCTCAACAACTTTATAAAGATCCACTCATTGTTTATCGATTTGAATCTAGTGCTTGGATCACAGTTTCACAAGATTACAATATATTAGTAATCTATTTGGCCTCCTTGGTTGCATAATTGGAAAAGAAGTTGACAAACACATTGAAAAGAAAAATAGTGAATTGGAAGAAATTTTGTATAAGAGCTTGTATGGTAGAAGATACATAATTGTATTAGATGATATATGGAGCCCCAAATTCTGGAATGATATAAGGAGGTACTTCCCAGACAATAATAATGGGAGTCGCATTGTGATAACTACGAGGGAATCGAATGTGGCAAAACATGCAGACTCTCAGAGTGTGCAACATCACGTGCAGTTGTTAAGCAATTCTGAAAGTTGGAATCTACTATGCAAAATTGTGTTCGGAGAAGAGGATTGCCATGCTGCATTACAAGGGATTGGAAGAAACATTGCAAGCAATTGTGGAGGGCTTCCTCTTGCCATCAATGTCATTGGAGGGATCTTGTCTAAGGTTGAACGATCAAGACATGTTTGGGAGAATATTGAGAACGACGTAAGAGCTGCACTAGTTGCTGAATCAGGCGAGCAATTCTCGAATATACTATCTTTAAGTTATAACCACTTGCCTAATCACTTGAGACCATGTTTCCTGTATATGGGAGCTTTTCCTGAAGATTACGAGATTAAGGCCTCCAGATTGATACGTATGTGGGTAGCTGAAGGATTTCTCAAATCAAATGGCGATAGAAGTTTGGAGGAAGATGCAGAGGATTACCTAAAGGCTCTTGTGGAAAGGAACCTACTTCTGGTTAAAGATTACAAGTGTAGTGGAAAACCAAAGAGATACAACATGCATGATCTGTTGAGGGATCTATGCATGAAAAAAGCTGATCAGGAAAAGTTTCTACATGTCCTCAAGAATGCCCCCGGTGTCACATTCTCTAACTTGCGCCGCATGAGTGTTGACAAATCTAATGGAATGGAAGATGTGTATGCTCCAACAAAGTTGATGCCATTTGCTCGATCTTTTCTATGCTCTACTGATGTTTTGTTGCATGAGAATGAGATTCTATCTCCTGTTTTTTTTCGCATTAAGATTGCTTAGGGTGCTGGATGTAATGGAAATGACTTTCCAAGAGTTTCCTGAAGAAATATTCCAACTTGTCAACCTACGATACTTAGCTTTCTCGTGCAATTCATGTTTGCCTAATGGAATAGCAAGATTGTTGAATTTGCAAACGTTGATTGCTAGTTTAGAGTGGGGTCATGATGTGCCATGTGAGATATGGGAGATGTCTGAGTTAAGACATCTCAACTTGGATGTAATGATTTTGATTAATGTGGAGTACATGAAAAAATTTGTTCAGCAGAAGCTGCAGACGATTTCCTTGGTGAGTCTAACTCCCTCACTAATGAGGAATTGTTTCTTTGAAAGCATTCCAAATATCAAAGACTTGGAAATCTACTGTGATATTTTACCTTGCAGTGAGATTGATCTTCGCCATCTTCACAAACTCCAAACGTTAAAATGCATGTCTGAATTGGATGAAGATTGTCGCCATTTTCTACCTATCCTCAGATTTCCCTCTACTCTTAGAAAGTTAACTCTGGTTAGATGTGTAATATTTCCGACAGACTTGACGACTCTGTGCGCACTGCCGAATCTGGAAGTGCTCTACATAAGGTAGTGTTTGTTTGGAACAGATGAATGGTGGGAGGCTAATGAAGGAGATGAGTTCTGCTCACTGCAATTTTTACATCTCGAATCGTTGAATCTGGTGCGTTGGAGAGCCGATAAGACCAACTTCCCTAGACTCCGCCACTTGCTTATAACACATTGCTCTGCGTTAGAGGGAATCCCCTCCGGTATTGGAGAGATCCCAGCGCTTAAATTAATCGAGTTAGAAGATTGCAGCGCTTCTGTTGTGGCCTCGGCAAGACAGATTGAGGAGGTGCAGCAATCTGAGTTTGAAAACTACGACCTCAAACTTCATATATTGAATTATTGAACTATTCTAAGACATTAGAATATGTGGAATGTTACATGTATATCGAATTTTGTAAGAATAAACACTTTTATAATAGTAGTAATACATTTTGTGTCTTGTGTAACAATTAATTTCTGCAACTTTCATTTATGTAAGTTTTACAAAATCGTCCCAGTTTCTACTTCCTACTTTGGAGTTTAATTCTGATCTTGAATGTTTCTAATTCTAGACTTCTAGTACTACAGTCTAGAGATACTTAAGTTGTCATGCATGATATTATAATCTTTATTCAAGATTAATATGTTGATGTAACGAAGAAAATTTATTAGACTGATCATATCTCAACATGATTTTTAACTCTAAATCTCATCAAAATAATCTATAATTACAGATTATAATTAGATTAATTAAATTCAATTCAACGTTAATCAAATTAATTAATCTATTAATATATAAAAATAGAGTTTTAACGGTAACTTTTTTGACCCAAAGTTTTGAGAAAAAAAAAAGAGATAATATATTTTTAAATACCAAATCATAAAGAAAACAAGTTATATATCCCCATCCATAAGAGTATAAGTTTTCTATACCAAAACGAGTCAAAAGACTAAAATACCCCTTCATAAAGGTAATATTTTTACTTATCTTCTTTTTTGCATTTTTTTAAATAAATTTCAGTCATCTTCTTAAAAAATAACCGAAAACTAAGCAAATAATATCTGGGAAAAAAAATCTTACATTTAATTTTCGATTTTATTCCTACAGTTTGAACAACTTCAATTCATTCTTTGTAAGAGAGATTATTGATCTCATTAATATCCAATAACATCTTAATAACACTACATCTCTATCTACCTAAATGAGCAACAATTCCTAAGAAAAAAATACAGTAGAAATGACGAGAGTAATTTTGACAAATGGGTATACAAAAATCCATCTAAAAATTTCACGATACTTCGAAAAGAGAAGGAGTTGAAGATCAAATAGCACCATGTTCGTGTTTCTGGATGTATAAAAAAGGTATACCGCTAAATTTTAACCCTAAAAATCATTTTTTACGTTCAGTTCATAAGCACACGGTGGTTGCACACGATGGGCCGCGACCGTGTGCAGCGATCATGTGCAGTTACCGTACCCACGATGGTTGCACACGGTGGCTGCACACGGTCGCTGCCCATCGTGTGTAGCCACCGTGTGCTTATGAACTGAGCGTAAAAATGATTTCGATGACTAAAATTTAGCAGCATACCTTCTTTATACCATCGTGTGCAGCCACTGAATCACCACGATTGCACATGATAGTCACACCTATTGTGGGCATGGTTGTGGGATGCACCGTGTGCTTAAGAATATGTACCAATTTTACACCGCGTGGGAACACGGCAGCCACCGTGGACGGCCACGGCAGCCACCAGGTCAAGTGCCACGCGTGCACACGATGGGCTGAACAATCGTGGATATGGTGGTGGATTGCACTGTGTGCATAAGAACATGTACCATTTGACAGTAAAATACATATTAAATCACCAATTTCCATGTTATTTAGTGCATAATAACTATTATTTGCTAACAATATACATGTTCACAATGTTATGGTATGAATTAACAAAATTCATTACATGTTGTGTACAATTTATAGATTTTCAAGATATAAGTACATAGTCATATACTACATACTACTGCATATGAAGTGTCTCGTACACAAATGAATTAGACGAACGTTATGTGGTTGTGTATGGATGAAGTGTTGTGTAATTATTAATGTTTAAATAAGCTAGACGAGAATAAAAAATACACAAATCGATAACACGAACATCCAGAACAGGCCTAAGTATGTTGTTCTTAAGCACACGGTACAGGCCACCACCGTGGGCACGGTGGTGGCATGATCGTGCCTCCCATCGTGGGCACGGCACATCACACGATCGTTGCACACGATCGGCCCACGACCGTGTGCAGCGGTCGTGTGCTTATGAAAAGATTGATTTGATGTGTAACATTACGCAACGTAGGTCTCATCCATACACGACCATGCTGCAATATGAACATAAAAAACATAAGAATAATGATAAAAAACACAAACAAAAGAAAAAAAAAATAGTTTGGAGGTCATATGCCTGCACACGGTGGCTGCACACTGTAGTGACCACCGTGTACAATGACCGTGGGCACGCAGATAACCCACGATAGCTCACCACCGTGGGCGAAATTGGGCATTTTTCAACCGTGCCCACGGTGGTCCTCCCCGGTTTCACAACCGTGCCCAACCCCATTTCCACCACCGTGCCCACGGTGGTGTTATGTTCTCACCACCACCATGGGAAGAAAAACACTCACCGTGGGCGAAGAAACCACACCAAAATTCAACATTAAAAGTCCAAATTAACACTACCCAAGTGCATAAAATTCTATACATTCATCCCAAACTTCAATTAAGCATGCTTACACATGTACATGAACAATTTCATTTTAAAAAAAAAAAATTGCAGGTTAGGGGACTCACCGGCGGTTTAGGTTCATTTGCGAAAGGTTCTTGCTCGGACGGCGATGAAGAAGCCGGTGACTCCTCTGGATGGTCGAATTCGATCTCGCTTCCACTCATAATTGGTCGTCGATGGTGGAACACGGGGGTTGCCTTCGTGTGTTTCTTTTCTTTTCTTTTTTTTTCAGTAGAGGAGATAATCGAAGAGAGAGAGAGAGCGTGGGGTTGGGGGTGGTGGGGACCGATTTCATTTGAATATTTTAGGATTTTGTTTTGTTTTTTTTATTTCTTTTATCTTTTAGTGGATGAGTAAGGTTAGTTTAGTCTTTTCATTTATTTTAGTATCAAAAACTTATAGTGTTATTGTTGAGGATCTATAACTTCTATGTTTTATGGTTTGGTATTTAAAAAGAGTTGCCCAAAAAAAAATTTGATTGCAAATCCTGATTTTGCGAACAACATATCAGAACTGATTAATCTATACATATGCCCTCACTACACCACTAACTATTAAAACTAAAGTATTTTATAAAACTTATTATACGTAATAACTGATTGAGGAAAACTGCTCCACTTTTTTCTCTAAACTCCATCTTCTCTCTCAATCTCTTGCAATGACCTTGAAATTTCATATTTTCTTTGAATTCCCGTATCTCCATAATGATGCAACAAAATCAATAAGAAATCTAATGTTTCGAGGAGACATGTCTACGGCACGATTCTATCTATACATTGATGTATACCATTCGAGCGCAGTTGTGATGTTTGGGGAAATCCAAGTCTCAGCCATGCGAAGGATATTGGTATATTTTCAATTTTGTATAATTTGTTTGTCCCTACTCTTATTTACTCCTACATCCAATTATATTGTAGAATTATACTATCACCTAAACGGGTATTTATATTGAAAAAAGTAAATTCTATAAGTATTTTTCCTATCACGATGTGATTCAATTTTTTTTTAATGATGTTTGTGTTTAGAGAATTCAAAATTTAATGATTATGTCTTGTATTCAATTTTTTTAAGGATGTATCATGGAGCAGACGAAAGAAGCATACTGAGGAGTAATTTCCTTTATGGTTCTTTATCGACTCTTTAGACCGGCAACAGAATCCAGAGTTGCTCAATGAGTGCAAATAATATACATATATGGGCAAGGTATAAAAATCATGATTTAAATAAGTCGAATATATTTTTGTTTTTCTTGCATATGTTCAAAATGTTTTGCAATTCTTTGATTGTGGATTTCTGGTGAAGTCGGCAATGTATGTAAATAATTTGTGTTTAACTCTCTTATCGCGGTGTATCTAAGATTTATCCTCAAAAATATTATAATCATAATGAGAGGGCATAAAAGGGGCATCTTATGATTTGAATTTCCTCTTGCATGTTTGTGCTCGAAAAACCGATATCACAACAACGGTGAGGCTGGAATTTTACATTCTCAACCTATAATGTCTAAATTTGTCTACTTTGTTATTTGCTTGATTCTAATTTATGTGGCTGGATTGTGAATTGCTAATTTGCTATGTATTAATTTTTTGCTGTGTTTATTTTGTAGATGTGCAGTATTTCTGGATTTAACATTTGGCTTCTAATAGGGTTTTAGATAACCTCTCTCATGTTAAAGATATATTAAGGTCAAGTTTTTATCCATATCCACATTTTGATAGTCCACGTTCTTTACTTTAGCCCCTAAACATCTACTGAATCACATATTTTGATTTATATATGCAACTTCATACAGTATTAGTTTGGTATTAGACGGAAAAGAGTTAAATTGAGAAGGGTTATAGTCTTGTGAGTTCCTTGATGTTCAGAATGTCTTACTCACATTTATGATGTCATGAAATTGGTATACATTGTAATAAAATTTGTTTTTTCTGTTGCAGAAACATTCATTTCAATTTCGAATAATATAAGTCAATTTTGGGTTTGCTGCATAAAATTCTCAATCACCTCACAAATTTAGAAACTTCAGGCAAAACAACAGCAAAGGCAAGATTCATTTTTTTACTTGATTTTTCCTACCTGAAAGACGACGCAACTGGCGCCGTGATCGGAGTTGACACCATGGAAACTACCCCGACCATTTTCTGTAGGAATTAGGAAAATATTTTCATCAAGATCGCTGAGAATGCAATTCCATCAACAAGAGATAAGTCTGTCATCAGTGAAGCACATAACTTGATTTAGCAATCGACAGTGGTCTTTGAGTAATGGGATAAAAGGAACTTATTTTTATGTCGCAGACAGTGAGTCTAATAGCTTTAGTTCAGTTTGTTGTTTGTTAATTTGTTTTGTTATTTTAGGAAAACATTTTGTAGTTTTAAATTAAAGATAGTTCTACAACGAGAAATTACCATCAAAGAAGATTATCATCAGTGTTTTGTATTCAATACAAGTTTAATTCAGATTAACTTTTCATATTCAACATTACTAACAATAGATCTTTTTTTCCGGATACCTTCCTTGAAAAATGAAAAACATAAATAAGAAAATGACATGTTATAGAACTATATAATTTTAACTAATAAGTGTAGTTATAAACAATTATATTTTCGACTATGCATCATCATTAATGTAATAAGTAAGGAAATTATTGAATTAATTAAGTTACATAGCTATTCAGATACAAAATTATGCTCTTAAATTTAATTATAATAAAGATTTAACTATAACGATTGTTATGCATCGATGCAAATTTTTGATTTATGAGAAACTACAATTGCCCATTAATTTTGTGCTAGAAATATCGATTTTTGTGCCTTTTTTTGTTCTCTGTAAAAGCTACTCCCTCCGTCCCAATACCAAGGTCTCACTTGCTTTGGGCACGGTTATTAAGAAATAAGAGTAAAAGAAAAAAAGTGGAGAAAAAGTGGTAGGTCCTACAGCTTTTGAAGAGTTAATTATTTTCATTTTTGGAATGAGACCTTGCTATTGGGATAGACAAAAAAGGAAAGCGATGCATTGCTATTGGGACGAAGGGAGTAATTTATTGCTTTAGTTAGATTAAATTTTGCTTAAATTGTGACATAGGGATCAATTAAACTAGTGTGTATCCCGTCGAAAATCGACGGCGAACTATATTATTAAAATAAAATACATCAATAAGGTTGTTTCTTCGATTTTATTGTACTTCCTTTAACAAATATTTTTATTTTTATTATTATTTTACAATATATAAACATGAACATTAAAAATAATTTAATATTATTTCGGAGTGATAATATTTCGATAATTAATAAAAAACAGTGTTTCTTTGATTTTATTTCACTTTCTTTAGTTGCAAGAAATCAATAGAAATCAAACTATTTTTTTTATCTCACAATCTGTAGATTTCATTATATACGATATTAATTATTGTGTACGTCTGATCATCTCGTCACAAAGTTAAATTTCGAGAATTATCCCTATGTGTATATATACAAATCCAAGAATTATAATTGAGAATACGTATTTTTGAGAATTTTCTTTTATTTACATCAATTTTAAAAAATTGTTAAATTAAACAAATTAATATTGACAACTTAATAATTGATCAAATTAAAATTGTCAATAAAAATAAAACTATTTATTTGGCTAACAAATTAATTTGCCAAATTATATTGGTTGTGCAAAATAATTGCGGAATGAGAAAATACACACGGATTGGGAATATTTATATAGGTTTTCCAAGAGTGAAGTTCTATTAAGAATCAATGTGGGACGGAAAAATTTATATTAAATATACATAGAATAAATGAATATAAATGTTCAAAATGAAGATTAAAAATAAATAAAAATACTGAAAGGAGAGAACGCCACATAGAACCTCAAATAAAGGAGATGACTCAAATCTGCCATCATTTTAATAATATATAGATTTACAAGATTGTCACCAAAATTGATTTGAGATTTTGAAAGATTTCACTTTATCAAATTTGTATACCGTGCGCGACGTGGAGTACTAGTGAATTAAAAACGACTGACACAGACCGCATTGCGCGCTAGCCACACAGGATGGCGGCTCATATGTTTCTATGTACATAGTCAATTATGTAGCTTGTAACTTACTATTCCTTTACAAGAACAAAATCATTTTACATGATCACTTGGTCACGTGATGTATGCATTATTTTATTTTAGGGAAAAGGTACAAATTCTTCATATTGTTGGCCGTGTTAGGCAAATATACCTAAACTTTGTTTAGGTGGAAATTCACTATTCTTTAAAGTTTTCGGGTGCAATTACTCCCTCGCCGTGACGAAAATTACACTTTCGTTGGCAAAAAAATATTTTTGATTCATTTTTATTCTTGTGGGACCCTTACAATTTTCAAAAATTAATTGGTGCTATAAGCTCAAATTAGAAAAAAATTTGTTTCGAACCCTAGCTCACAACTATCAAAACTCAGGCGAAGTTCTCCAATAATTTGCAATCTAAGCCAACTATTTGTTGTTGATATTGATGATATCATCTTCTTCAAGTGGTTCGTCATCCTTTTTCGTGCAAATTATCGGAGAACCTCACCTGAATTTTGATAGTTGTGAGCTAGGGTTCAAAATAATTTGTTTCCTAATTTGAGCTTTTAGCACCAATTATGTAGTATATAACAATTGGGAATTGTGAGGGTCCCACAAGAATAAAAATAACTCAAAAATATTTTTTTTGCTAACGGAAGTATCGTTTCCATCACGGCGAGGGGCTAATTGCACTTGAAAACTTTAGGGAAGGGTGAATTTGCGCCTAAACAAAGTTCAAGGGGGTATTTGCCTAGCGTTGCCAACATGAGGGGGGTTATTTGCACCTTTTCCTTTTTATTTTATTTTACTTTACATGTTTAGAAAGCAATATATGGAGTATTATATACTCATATGCCTAAGTACTGATAAATTAACACACTCCAAAATGCAAAAAGAAATAATAAATACGTTCTTTCATTAGTTCTCTACTTTGTCAAATGTAAATATGACATTCAGATTGAGCAGACTCGCTCGTATTTGTATTGATGTACTATATACTTTTTTTACTCATTTCCGCACCTCTAAATTCAAGCCATTTTTATTTTTTTCTTTATACATTTTTTATATTTTGTTGTATATTTGTAATTACTGTATAGCATAAACATGAATCTTAAACAAAATTAACTAGTAATATAAGATGTGAAATAATAGTTTAAAAAAATTAGTTTCTAAAAATATAGCAAGGCCAAATTTTATTGGCTTTTACAATATTCCAATAGGAAAGGCCTGGATATAAGTTAAGTTTATCCAAATTAAGGTATTTGACCAGTAAGACTAATATCAGAAAGTTGGTGATAGATCTAGGGTTTGCGGAAGTAGCTAAAAGAGACAATAACACGATGACACAAGGATTTACGTGGTTCGATCGATGTGATCTACGTCCACGGGAGAGAATATAGAGAGCTTTTATTATGCTTGAGAGTACAATGAGTATTGAATGTCCTACACCTCTAATCTTGCATCTATTTATAAGCCTTGAATTAAGCCCTAATCCTTCTAGGGATCGAACTCCTTATACATATCTAGTTTCTTAATACATGCATATCCGATTCCCGTTCGTGGTAGAGTTCTATCTTCTCCCAAAGTAGGGTTTCGTTACTTGGTCTTCAAGGCAGATGTTGACTTTGTTTGGGCCGAACTCCGTGGGCCGAGCTTTACTATATAGGCCCAAATAGCCTTAGGTCGGGCCCAGGATGAGGCCGGTACTATCACATCCCCCCCAAAAAAGTGAAGAAGACATGTAGACGCAGGCTACGAGGTCTAATTATTCGAGGTGATTGATCGCGCAAATCACCTGTACGAGCTGAATTACCGAGCTTATGTGCCGAGCTGAAGTAGCAGGGGGAACAGGAGGAGCGATCTGAGTATCAACGACCTTGTTAAGTTGGGTCGGTAGGTCAATTTACACGGCCCATAACCGACGTAGAAGGCGGGAAAAGTAATGGGCTATTTGAATTTTGTTGAGGGACGGTACATATTCCGAGAAAGGCGGGTCCACGTTCCCACGTGTCAGATGCAACAGCGGGATTGAAATGTATATTCACAGAAGTTGAAACGTTTCTTCCCCTATCACATTATTTCACGTCCGCCGTCGTTAGCAGAAAAAAGCACCTGCACAGAAAAGTTTTCTTCTTCCACAAAAATCTCCAATTTACTGTTCATGTACCGCCGGTTTTCCTTCCGTTGTTCCTCTGCGCCCAGTTGCAAATCACCTACCGGAGCATTTACCTTCTTTATTAACAAGTAAGTATGGCTTCTTATTCTCAGTCTAGTAGTAGTGGTAGCGAATCGCCGCCGGCAGTAGGCTTGAGTAGAAGTGTGGATTTTAGGGTTTTTTCATTAGGGTCTGCTACTCCCTCTGTGGAAACGTTAACAGTGCCCCCGTGTGTGAAGGGAAAAGTGGCTGATTACCCCTCAATCTTAAACGAATCTAGGATTAGGTTTCTTGCCCAAACGTATAATTTCCCTAGCGATGCTGAATTAATAGAGCCTCGCCCAGAGGATAGGGCTTGCTCTCCCCCGATGGGATTTGTTACTATTTATGAGGACAGCCTGCACGCTGGTCTGCGACTACCCCTCCCTGAGTCTTACTCCGAGCTCCAGAAAAAACTTGGCTTAGCGTTAGGGCAGATAATGCCAAATTCGTTTAGGCAATTCACCGATTTGGGAGTGGCAGCGGTAGATAAAGGTTACCGAATATCCGCCGAGCTCATTCACGAGCTCTTTGTTTTCAAAAAGGCGGTGGGCTGGTATTACGCTGCAGCCCGGACTGAGTTCAAGGGGCGAACTCAAAATAAAGTGGACAAGTGGCACCAGAAATTTTTCTTTTGCCGCCACAATAGTTTCATCGACCTGATTTGGAGGCTAGAAAAGCCTTGCGAGTGGGTAATAGAAGAGGTCGATAAGGATTTGGAGTCCGCTGTGAAAGCGATGAGGGATCACGGTCCGTTTGAGGCGAGCTATAATGAAGACTTCCTAGCTGAAGCGGGGTTGAGCCCGTATGAGCCTCAAAGTATGGTGGATCCGGCGACGGGTGAGGCCCCGCTAGTGCTATTAGGATTGTTGTTCTGTGTTTATTTATCGTCCTAACTCTTCTCTTGATTTGCATTTGCAGTGAAGTTCGGGAAGATCAAGGGAGCTGATGGCAAGGCCGCAGCTCGTGGGGGTAAGAGGCCGAGATCGTCTGGCCGATCTGCTTCCTCGTCTGATCAGGTTCAGCGAGCTGAGGTGAGAGATCCTAGAGCGACAGACGTTCGCTTTCCTTCCCCCACCATCTCAGAAATGAGCGCGGGTCGGGGACCAAGTCGAGGTGGACATCATCGACGTTACGGGCAGTGACGCGAGCCCAGTAGCTCCTTCGAACAAGCTGGCTGGTCTGCCTTTCCCCGAGGTAAGGACTTAGTGATTTCATGACATAAGTTTCCTTAAGTCTTGCCTGGGTATCTAACTGCATTCCTTCTTTCAGGGCCTCGATATGTTCGTAAGTTGGCTGAAGAACAGCGTCGGGGAGATGTCCTCGAAGCACGAGGACGAGAAAAGCCGATACTCCGAAAAGCTGATGTCGGCTGTGGCCCGGGCGAAGAAAGCTGAGGCCGAGCTGATGAAGGCTGAAGAGGGCAGAAAAGCTGTCAAGTCCGAGTTGGTTGCGCAGCTCGCGAGGGCCGAGGCGGAGGCCGAGAAAGCTTGGAGGCTTGAGTCCGAGCTGATTGCGGCGAAGGGCCGGGAGGTCAACCTTGCGGCCAGCCAAGGTGAGCTCCTCCGGGCCTTCACAAAGAGGTTCCTGTTGTCGGAGAGTTTCTCCGAGCTTGCCAATGACCTGGCCATGCTTATCAACGGGAACTTCGCCGTGGCTGCTTTGGAGCAGGCTGCCAAGGACTTCCCTGACCTGGACGTATCCAAGTACGGCTTCGAGCGGCTAGGGGATGAAGCCCTCCCGTCCCGGTACGCCAGGGTGGTCCGAAATCACCTCGGCCAGTTTCCCATCCTGGAAAATCTTGCCGGCTCGTCCACGCTTCTATCTGTCGAGCAGATTGCTGACTGCTCGGTAGACCGGGACCTCGACCTGGACGCTGCTTTCGATTCCCTTCACGACGAGGAAGAAGAAGGCGAGGGCCCGGAAGAGGAAGTGGAGGAGGAGCAGGAGGCTGGGGCTGGTGAAGATCCGGCCGCTGACAAGGACTTGGATGGTTCCCCCTCCGAGCAGCCACCTTCTCAGGACAAGGAGGTCGGCGATGTTTAGTTTAGTTGTTGTTTTTTCTTCTTCTTTTGTTTTCATTGTATATCTGTACTGAACATCTTCGAATCAATGAATTTGTTTTCTTCTTCTTGAGTGTAGAGCTTGGATTCTGTCGGTATTTCTACTTTGCGCATACAAATAGCTCTCCTTTCTCAAGACCTGGTTGACCAACGGTCCATTGCTCAACAATGGAGGGAGAAATGCCGCCGAACTGAGGAGTTTTTCAGCCAAAAGTGTACTCTGCTGAAATCCCAAGAAGTCAAGCTGACGGGATGGCAGATAAAGTTTGAGGCACTTTGTGAGGAGGTCGAAGTCAAGCGGCTCGCTTTTCAAGAGAGTACCGACTTGCTTCAAGCCAAGCTTCTTCAGGCTGAGGAGGAGTTGGAAGTTGCTCGAGGTCGAGCTGGCCGCGTTCCCAAAGATTATGAGAAGATCGCCGAGGAGCATGCTGAGTATGAAGATATTATCCGTCGCGGCGGTGGTATCACCATATCCGAGGCGGAATTAAAGGCGAAAGAGGACTTGGAACAATATCTCGCGCTGAAGGAAGCACTCGGGTCCGAGTCTTTTGGGCTTCAGGGTGCTTTTGAGATGCTGAAGGAGAGTGCGGGCAGGTATAAGTGTATTTTGGATCGCCGACTTAAGTTACGGGCGCTTCTGGCATGTGGTGCAGGTGCAGACCTTCCTTCTTCTGTTCAGACAATGCCTGCTCGCGAGGTGAAAACGGCTTCGTGGGGACATCAGGTCGGTCCGAGCCAAGGTAGGCAAGCTGTTGGTCGCGGTTCGGCTACCCCGCGAGGTCGAAGTTTTCCTGCTGGAAGAAGTCGAGGTCGGGGACGAGGTCGAATCTCGATTGATGATCTCCTGGGGCCTTCCTCATTTGAGGAAGATTGGCTTAGCTTTAGCAAGAAACACCCTCCCTCATAGATTAGCTCGATTCTGCCTGTAATTTATGTACACACAAACTTTTCCAAAGAGTTAGAAATAAAAGTGTATATATTGGGTTTTGAACTTTCCTATTTTTCGTGAAGATTGCTTCCTTGGTTTATTTGCGTGTTGCACCTTTTAGTGTGTTGAACTCGGGCTTCTTTGTGTTGACGAGGGAACCATGGTTCGGACCTCGTATTTTATCCTCCCGGGGGAACTTGGTTCCGACCCCAGTTGAGAACTAATTATCCTTAGGAGGGAGTTTGACTCGGACCTCGTGGGATCTTCCTTTTTGGAGGGAGATGAGCTCGGACCTCGGAAAGGGTTTCCTTTGCACATTATAGGATATTATTACCCCATGTCGGGTCATTACTGACCACGCAAGGGAACCGTAGTTCGACCTTATGAGGGGATTTTTGATGTTATGGACACTTCGTATAAGCAAATCAAAAGACTCAAGATGCAAGATAAAAAGGAAATTTTATTAAAAAGGACCAAAAACAAAGTAAAAAGAGTTTTGACGAGCTCGTTAAAAACAAAACATTAAAGACAAAAAAGAAAACCTAAGACTTTATATGCAAGATTTTGCTGCTTATACGAAGAATCTCTTTAGATGGGCGATGTGCCACGTTCTGGGTATTAGTTCGCCCGAAAGATAGGCGATTTTGTAAGCTCCTTTGCCGAGGACTTCGTGTACTCTGTAGGGTCCTTCTCACGTAGCTTCGAGCTTGCCGAGCTTCTCTGAGAGGCTTACCTCATTGTTTCGAAGAACAAGATCACCGACCTGGAACTGTTGGGGTTTAACCCTTTGGTTGTAATACCGAGCCATCTGCTGTTTGTACCGAGCTTCTTTTATGCTGGCTTGTTCCCTTTTTTCCTCCAATAAGTCTAGGTCGGTTCGGCGCTGCTCTTCGTTAGCTTCGGCGGAGAAATTGATAGTTCGGGGACTGGGTGCTCCGATCTCGACAGGTATGACTGCTTATGACCCGTATACTAAACGGTACGGGGTTTCTCCCGTTGGAGTTCGGGGTGTAGTCCGGTACGACCACAGTGTTGGGAAAATTATAAGGTTTCGATTTGATACCAAAACCCAACTGATTCTCCAACCGAATAGATGATCGCGCCAACCTAAATAGTGTTTTCCAGCTCGCCTGTTTGAGCCTTAGATGTTCTAGGATTACAGGTTAAGGAAGCGGAAGACAAGACCGACCTGTGTCTACAAGCAGAGTCACCTAGCGGAAGACAAGAGCCGACCCACCGTGTTCACAATGAGTCGCCTAGCAAAAGACAAGAAGGCGTCAACCTTCACTCGAGTGATCCAGCAGAGCTCGATCAAGCCGAAGAGAATTCGAGCCGAGTTCAAAACACACTGGTCCAACAGACAGAACAAAGGAACTTTCTCTGAAGACTCCACGACGAGACAGTCCAGCTCTGAATTCAGAAGCCAGCTCTAAAGGCAGAAGATCCCGGAATCAGAGGAAGTCAACCTACCTCGACCAATGAGGGATTGCCAGATCAGCATCCTAGACTTCAGAACCTAGGATGTGACACAAATGAAGACAGGTGCAGATACGCCCAACGGCAGATCTTGTATTTAAGAAGAGTAGGTAAGATTCAAACGGCTCCTCCAACGGCTAGTCTTGAATCTCTACCTATATAAACTCGTCTTCAACCTCAGGATCAGATACGAAAAACTCTCTACAAGCTTTCATTTTCTGAATTCATTATTCTTTCAAAAGCTCCCAAGCAGTTCTACATAGATCAAAGAACACTTTATCTTAAAGTGTTTCTAGTTAAGAAACTGCTTAGTTTTTCGTCTGTTCCCTAGGCCAAACTCATTGTATATCTAAAGCCTAGATTTCGAACGAGTTCATCATTCTCTGAAGTTCTTAATTGTAAGAACTCGTTCACGGCTGGAACCCCATACCCAAACCCAAACCCGTAAAGGTTAGGTAAAGGTACGCTTGCTCGAAGCGCGTAATTCGAGTGGATAGGTTCTTCGCACCCGCAAACCGAAGGTGTATAGGCTTGACGGCCCGCAACCGTTGGAACACAAACTCGGGTTAGAGTTGTGAAGTTGCTTGGTACTTGGAAACCAAGTGGTAGTGGATTACCGAACCCGGTCGTGGACGTAGGAGGTGTTACTCCGAACCACGTAAAAACTCGCGTGCTTCTATCTCTCTCTCTTTACTTTTGGTTTATATTCACCGTGTACTAACGCCTTCATATCATTGCATACTTGTTCAAAATCGCACACACACCGCTCTCCAAAGACAAGTGTCTCTCGAAAAGTTGCACAACCCGACTAAGCCGAAAACGATAAGTTAATATTTTCAAACCGAGTTTTTCTAAGTAATCGAGCTAAGTTTTCAAACCACCACTTTCCGCACCGCCACCGAGTTGTTTACCCAAATTGACCCTCCCCACTCGGATCAATAATCGAGCTCTCACTCAACTCCGTTTTAACTTGATAAAAGTTTAGAAAAATCTACTTGGTGTATTCACCCCCCCTCTACACCAAGTACCCGTGACCATCAATTGGTATCGAGCAAAGTGGTTCAAAAGACCACCGTTTCGTATCAAGAGATCTCTCTTGACACTCGCGTCGCTGGTCAATCGAACGGTATCCGTTTTTCGAAAAACTCACTCTAGTGCATTCTCGTACATCTCTTCATGGATTCCTATCTTAACAGAACCTTCCCAACTTCTCGCCTGATGATTATGCAATCCGGAAATTCGCATTGAAAAGCTTCCCGTGTGCGCATCACGACATGATGTGGGACGTCATTTCGTACGGACCCATCCTTATTTATAAACACGGAAATGAACTTGTACCGCTCAAGAAGGACAACCGAATACCGGCCAACTCTCAAGCCAAAGAAGGAATATTCTTCCGAAGAGCGAAAGCAAGCTGGTCCGGATGCCTTCGCAAGGAACACCATCTCTTCAACAAGCCTCAAACGCCTACCCGAGCAAAATCATCAATTGCGAGACAGCCAAAGAGATGTGGGAAACACTCGCCAAGCTATGTGAAGGATCAGAAGAGATCAAAGAAAACAAATTCACAATAGCGTGCCAAAAATTCGACAATTTCAAGCAAATTTAGCCAACGAGTCCATCGAAGCGATGGAGCTAAGGTTCTCAAACATAGTCATTGAGATAGAGACAATCGAATCGGGAAGTATACCCGGGAAAAGAATCTAAAGGTTCTTTCAAACTCTTTCACCGAATGGAACACTTACAAGGTAGTTCACCAAAGTCGAAGTGACTTGGGTGATCTATCTACGTAAAGATTGTTCTCACTCCTAAAAGCCAACGAGTACAACTTGAAGATCACTCAAGAAGAATATTCAAGGCATTAATGACGGAGAACTCACCCTACCTCCAAAAGAAATAGCTTTCGAGCCAACTCGAAAAGTCGCCTTAAGTCAAGTCACCGAGTCCTCCAAGATGAAGAAGGACAAAAAGGATATGAGCAAAGAGGAGCTACTCGAAGAAATTGCCATGATGGTGAAAAGTTATAACGTACTCAACACCAAGAAGGGCAAATACAAGAAGTTCTTCAGAATTACAGAGATAAGTACGCAAAGAATGATGAGAAGTCACCGACAAACGAACCGAAGAAGGTTGCTTCAATCGCAAGGAACCAGACACTACCGACAAGATTGTCCAAAGTTGTCCAAGAAAGATAAAGACCAATTAAAGGCTAAGGCAAATGACCGAAGGAGAGCTTATATTGCCGATGAAGAATCGAGTGCAATAAAATGGATGACATGCCATTTTCGTACCTCGGAAGAAGAAGCCCTGATGGCCAATCATGAACCTGATTGGGATACTTGCTTTATGGGACAAACAGACGGCATCGATGAAGATGAGGTAACTTCTCGAACTCTAAATCTATCTAACACCTCACTATCACACGAACACTCTACACAGGACTCGAATCCGGACTACCCGATTGGAGTCTAGTAGAGAAAGTAATGAACGATTCCAAGGAGCTTCAAGAGATCCTTGACGTCATTATGTGTGAGAATGCCGAGTCCGAAGACAACCGGAAAAGACAAAAGTATCAGACACAGCTGATACAACTCAGCTCCAGCAGGAAGTCGTTTCACTAAAAGACAGAATAGTGAAACAAGATCAGCTGATGAAGAAAGTCAACACTGAGAAGACACAAATGGATAGAAGATGTGGAAAGGGTCACAGCTGAATCGGAAAGGAAGTCAGCTGAGATCATTGAGCTGAAAAGCACCGAAGAGGTACTATCTAAAAAGATAGTAGCTCTCATCAAAGCCACGTCAACAATGGACGAGATCATTAGTGCTCAGCGTCCAGCAGCACTCAGAGCGGGACTGGGATACAACGAATCAAAGGCTGCTTCAAACATTGCCTCCACAAGTGGAACAAAGGTTATGTTTGTACGAGCAAATGAACCTTCAACCCCAGCAGCTTAGCATCAACAATTGAGGACACAGCAGACGTCAAACAGAACAGCTGTGAAACAGTCTCAAACTCCGTCGAGAACACAGCAGACATCAAGAAGGTCAGCTGTGCGGCAACCTCAAGCTCAGCTCAGACAGCAACGTGCTCAACCTCAACGAAGACCACAAGCTGGATTTTACGTATACCGACCACAAGACCAAGACGTTGATCGATATCAACCAAGATATCAGAGATACCCAGCTGGATACCACTCATACGAGTATCAGCTGGATAATCATTTCCAGCCACAGCATCAGAGACAGCAGAGACAAAGGAACGTCTCAGCTAGGCACACAGCTGGAAATCAAACAAGATACAGACAACAAAATAAGAAGACACGAAGATCAAGACCTCGCCAGCAACAAAAGAAGAACACAATGAATGTGTATATCGACTCAGCTGGGAGAATTATCAGATCTAATGACCCAATTCGAGTCATCAAGCAAATCTGGGTCGTCAAAGGATCTATGTCTAACCCACAAGGACCCAATTAAAACTGGGTACCTGAATTTTAACTTTTTGTTTAGGTTGCAAGGAATCGACGCATCTCTGAGGAGTCGATGAGAACGCTTTGGTACTTGGACGGATGTTCCAAGCACATGACGCACCTAAAGCATCTACTCCAGGAGTATATTGAGCGTACAGGTCCACAAGTAACATTTGGTGACAACTCCAAAGGCCTAACCAAAGGTTATGGTACATTTAAAACTAGAAATGTTATAATCCCAAATGTTTCTTATGTACAAGGATTGCAACATAACTTGCTTTCCATTAGCCAATTCTGCGACAACGGTTTTTCTCGTCAAGTTTGATGCACAGATGCACAAGGAAGCACGGGAAACCAAGCAGATACTCCTAAGAGGGAAAAGAGAAGGAAATATGTACTTCGCCGATCGGAACAAGCCTCCCGGAGACTTGTCTTGTATCAAAAAGCAAGAATGAAGTCACCGTCGTGGCACGTACGGCCGAATCATCTCAACTTCAAGACAATCAACAAACTGGCTAGGAACCAGCTCGCTAATGGAATTCCATATCAAGTATATGACAAAAGTCATATGTGCAGCGCGTGTCAACAAGGAAAACAAACAAGAATTTCATTCCCTCTCAAGCCAGCTCAGTCAACTGATCGAGTTCTTCAACTTCTTCACATGGATCTTTTTGGACCAGTTACTCCAGCAAGCTTCAATGGCGTAAAATATACTGTCGTTGTGGATGATTTCTCAAGATTCACTTGGGTATCTTTCTTGTACCGAGAAGAGCGAAACGAGAACTAAGCCGCCTATCCCGCCGGAAAGATTATCAACACGGGAAGGAGTGCAAGATAATAGCAATAAGATCGTATCGTGGAACGGAGTTTCTAAATGAAACTATTTATGATTTTTGCGAGAAGAACGGAGTTCAACACCAAACATCTGCAGCTCGCACACCTCACAGAATGGTGTAGCGAACGAAGAAACGAACAATCAAGGAAGCAGTACCTCAATGTTAGCTAGCTCGCCATTCCAAAGAAGTTCTGGCCGAAGCAACAACACGCTTCACTCGAATCGCTCCTTACTCACATCAAGGCAAGGAAAGACACCGTATGAGCTATGGAACAACGAATACCATACATTGGATATTTCAAGGTATTCGGATCCAAATGTCACATTCTCAATAATGGGAAGACACACTCAAGACGTTCGACGAAAAGACGTACCGAGGAGTATTCCTTGGTTACTCCGCCGTGAGTAAAGCATACGAGTCTTCAACAAGAACTCAAATAGTCGAAGTAACTCCACATGTTACCTTTGACGAATCCTCCTTCGAATATAGAGATTCTATCAAACGAAGAAGCGAAGGAGAATCTTCAAGATTGATTCAAACAAGGGCTCAAGAGAATAGAATCGGAATCTAGCCGAACCATTAATTTGGGACAATGAGCCGAGGAGGAAATTCAAATCAACCAAGAAGCTCCACCACTGAAATCAAGAAGAAGCTTCAACGCCAAATCAAGGGGGACCATCATCACTGAAATCCAAACACAAACTCGAGTCCCCACTCCATCTCCACCGAGCCTCTACGGACATCTCCTCAAAATCCAAATCAAAGAGAGCCAAACTCTCAAGATTTAACTCCGTAACAACTCCAAGACGTACGAAATTTAGCCACTTCAAGCATCAATCAACTGGAAGAAGAAATTCGTAAGAGGAGAAGATGGATTGAAGATCATCCATCATCAGCAATCATTGGAGAACCTTCGACCAAGTCAAAACCGAAGCTCGCTTGCTCAAGCTTCATCGGATCATCAAGAGATACCGACACGGCTCAACTCTCGGCAGAGCTAGAATCGACGGTCTATAATGAAGACACGGCTCTAATGGCGTGTTACGTAGCTCAAGTGCCGAGCCTCAATCAATTCTCGAAGCTTTGAAGAGTGTGCCTTGGACAAATGCCATGCAAGAAGAGGCGAACGAATTCCTCGTAAATTGTGTCCGGGAATTAGTCGACGTACCTCGAAGTCAAAGTCATAGGACTCAAATGGATATTCAAGAACAAGTTGGATACCCTGGGAGTCGTCATCAGAAACAAAGCTCGACTCGTTGCCAAGGGCTCCACTCAGCAGGAAGGAATTGACTTCGAAGAATCTTTTGCTCCAGCACGATTGGAAGCAATCGTACTATTTCTCGCCTTTGCAGACATCACAAATTCAAGGTCTATCAAATGGATGTGAAGTGTGCATTCCTAAATGGAGAAATCAAAGAAGATGTCTACGTTGAACAACCTCCGTGATTCAAAGTAGAAGGAAATAAAGTCTACAAACTTAAGAAGGCTCTTTATGGATTAAAGCAAGCACCTCGAGCTTGGTATGACACTCCGTCAAATTTTCTCTTATCCAAAGGATTCAAGAAGGGCTCGAGATTTAACTCTCTTCACCATCAAGTCGGGAGAAGATATCCCGGTTGTTCAAATCTACGTAGACGACATCATCTTTGGATCAAGATCAAGATTCTTATGCCAAAGATTTGGAGAGATGATGTCGAGAAGTTCCAAATGTCCATGATGGGAGAAATGAGTTTCTTCCTAGGACTTCAAGTCAAGCAATCTTCGAAGGGATCTTCATAAATCAATCCAAATACGTGAAAGACTTGATCGCCAAGTATGGAGTTCAATCAAGCGAATCAGTAAAGATTCCAATGAACACCAACTCGGAAGATTGAACCAGAATCGAAGGGAAGTCGCTGATTCCAAAGAAATACAAGAGGGATAATAGGATCCCCGCTGTATCTAACAAAGAAGTCGTCCGGTACATCTCTTTCGCAATCGGTGTGTGTGCATTTCAAGTTGATCCAAAGGAAGCACACATGCAAGCAGCCAAGAACATTCTCAAATACCTCAAAGGAACTCGAATGTTGGGCTGTGGTACCCAACGAAGACAATCTACGATCGGATACTCGCATTCGTACTTGAGATCGATTGGACCAAATCAACTTCGTGAACTTGTCGGTTCTTAGGAAGTAAGTTGATCTCATGGTTTTCAAAGAAACAAACGTGCGTCGCAACTTCACGACGAAGCAGAATATATGGCAATGAAGCCGCTTCGCAAATTCTCTGAAACATCACTGGATGACTATGAAGTAAAAGCCGGACAGTTCCAATTTTCTATGATAGCTCAAGTGCGATTGCCATATCGTAGAATCCAAGATTTCACACAAGATGCAAGCATGTAGACGTACGACATCATTTTATCAGAGATCACGTAGAAAAGAAGGATGTGATTGTTGAGAAAATTCACACGGACATACAAATGATATTCTCACAAAACCGCTGATAGAAGCAAGATTCAAAATGCTGTGCGGATTACTTGGACTTCTCAACCCGTACGATGCTTCACCCAAATGAACGGAAGCAGACCAATGAACGGAAGCAGACTCCAATTGAAGGAAGCAGACTCAAATTAACAAGAGACCCAGCTGAACGGAAGCAGACCCAGCTGAATGGAAGCAGACCCAGCTGAACGGAAACAGACCCAGCTGAATGAAAGCAGACCAAGCTGAATACAAGCAGTCAACTGAAAATCAGAATCAATGTCACTGATATCAGCTGAGAAAGAATTCAGCTAAACCAGATGCTGAAAAGAAAGGATTATTCAGCTGAGGGGGAACCAGCTGGAACCACGATGACCCAGCACACCCACTCAACCGAGGTATCAGCTGACTACAATGATCAGCTGAGAGGTTTGAAATAACTTTAATTACACCTACTCAATCTGTTTTCTGTCAATTCACATCTTGTCATTTCTAATCAATATTAATTAAAAGTCTGCAAAGAATTAAATAATGGGAGATTCGAGGCAAAAGTCAAAGCGCCTCAACCGTTTTCTCTCGCATTAAATTGACATGACGCGAGAATCACTCCCAGTCGTAGATCTTCTTATCAACAGACAAATCTTGATCGTCCATTCTTTCAAGAAATCTCTTTAAATATGCTAGAAGATATTCGCATCAAACGTAAAAAGTTTTTCATTCTTTCTTATTTCCATCAATTGGTATTGTTTGTTTCTACTAACAAAAGATGCAGAAAAAGAACATGGAATCCAGAAAGATGTCTCCCAAAGCCAATCAAACCTGAAGAATCTGTCAAAGCTTCAAGATAAGAGTTGTTTAACTCTCAGGAACCTCAAAGAAGACGGAAGTCCAGAAGAAGGTGAAGCCCATCGACAGAACCAGCCGCAGGAGACTGCAAAGCTCAAGAACGTCATCCACCAGGAAGGTGCAGAAAACTTTCTGGGAATGACAAAGGAAAAAGACCTCCTCAGCCCCACTGCTTCTCTCATCTCAAAAGAGAGAACGGGACACACAACTCCCTGGGATGCAAAAATCAACGTCAACAGACCTGGACCAGATGTTGATAAAACCGGAGTTTTAAGGAGCAGTCATTTCAAAGCTCTTGCTCCGCCACAGGAGGCACAGAAAAAAATGCAGGAAACAAAGCAGCATGCATCTAACTCCGTCCCAGCTGGGAATCGGAAACAACTTGAGGAGACAAAATATACTGAAGCACTGTCTTCAAACCGAAGACTCAAGTCAAAGGTGCTCGCCGCCACAGAGAAGCCACTCGACATTATGAGAGAATTCGTAATCACTCTCCGAGGAGCAGAAGGCCCACAAGCGGTCGTTTCTTACGGTGGAAGAGAAGTTCACGTCCCTGCTTGAACATAATCATCACCAACACCGCAACGGAGTATTCCAGCTGAACAACCAAGCTTAAACCCCATGACAGATGGGATACTTCAACCGCCTTCTCTTCGCTTCTTCAGCTCCACAGACACCTTCTTCGAGATCTTTCAATAAAAGATGCTCAAGTCCCCGCACCAAGCTCAAATGAGAAACTTCACCCCAACGATCACCTGCAGCTGGATGATGATGATATGAGCTGAATACAAATCCCTCAAGTGCTGTATCAGACTTTCTCATTCAATCTAAGAAGTCTGAAGAAGCAAAAGTTGCAAGGAATGAAGATTGTGCCCGACTCAGAAGATGATATCTCCCGTGCCAACTCATCCCTCCAAGCACTCAGCTGGACTGCCCCAGCTGAATCAGGCCAAGGACGCTGTGTTTGCAACCACAGCTGAGGCTAATGCAACTGAAGAAGAGCCAGCTAATGCAACAGCTGAGCCACTAAGACTCTAAACCTCGTTGCTCAGAGCTGAAAACCACAGTTTCGCCAAACTAAAACATCGCAACAGCCGATGGTGAATATCTCCCACCCTGTTTTGATCATGCCAAAAAGGGGGAAGTAAGGGAGAAGAGAGACAAGTCAATGAAGAGGCAAGCTGAGCTAGAGGAACCATTTGGATCGAATCAGTGAAGAAACGAGTCAAAAGAAAGAAGCAACGGATGCGAGAGAGGACCCATCGAAGGATTGAAGACCGAAATTTTTTTCTCTTCTTTCTTTTTCCGTGTTATAATGTATTTTCTTACATTAATAAAACACAAGTTTCTCTCGCATCATAAGTTGTCTCGGTTAGGTTTTGGCATCATCAAAAGAGGGAAATTGTTGGGAAAATTATAAGGTTTCGATTTGATACCAAAACCCAACTGATTCTCCAACCGAATAGATGATCGCGCCAACCTAAATAGTGTTTTCCAGCTCGCCTGTTTGAGCCTTAGATGTTCTAGGATTACAGGTTAAGGAAGCGGAAGACGGCAGACCGACCCACCGTGTCTACGGCGGAGTCGCCTAGCGGAAGACGAAGAATGACCCACTGTTCACAAGAGTCGCCTAGCAAAAGACAAGAAAGGCGTCAACCTTCACTCGAGTGATCCACAGAGCTCGATCAAGGTCGAAGAGAATTCGAGCCGAGTTCAAAACACACGGTCCAACAGTATGTAACAAAGGAACTTTCTCGAAGACTCCACGACGAGACGGTCCGGCTACGGGTCGAAGCCGCAAGGCGAAGATCCCGGAATCGAGGAAGTCAACCTACCTCGACCAATGAGGGATTGCCGGACGGCATCCTAGACTTCGGTAACCTAGGATGTGACACAAATGAAGACAGTGCGGATACGCCCAACGGCAGATCTTGTATTTAAGAAGAGTAGGTAAGATTCAAACGGCTCCTCCAACGGCTAGTCTTGAATCTCTACCTATATAAACTCGTCTTCAACCTCGGGATCGAATACGAAAAACTCTCTACAAGCTTTCATTTTCTCGAATTCATTATTCTTTCAAAAGCTCCCAAGCGATTCTACATAGATCAAAGAACACTTTATCTTAAAGTGTTTCTAGTTAAGAAACTGCTTAGTTTTTCGTCTGTTCCCTAGGCCAAACTCATTGTATATCTAAAGCCTAGATTTCGAACGAGTTCATCATTCTCTGAAGTTCTTAATTCTAAGAACTCGTTCACGCTGGAACCCCATACCCAAACCCAAACCCGTAAAGGTTAGGTAAAGGTACGCTTGCTCGAAGCGCGTAATTCGAGTGGATAGGTTCTTCGCACCCGCAACCGAAGGTGTATAGGCTTGACGCTGCCCGCAACCGTTGGAACACGGCTCGGGTTAGAGTTGTGAAGTTGCTTGGTACTTGGAAACCAAGTGGTAGTGGATTACCAGTGAACCTGGTCGTGGACGTAGGAGGTGTTACTCCGAACCACGTAAAAACTCGCGTGCTTCTATCTCTCTCTCTTTACTTTTGGTTTATATTCAGCTGTGTACTAACGCCTTCATATCATTGCATACTTGTTCAAAACTGCACACACAGCTGCTCTCCAAAGACAGCTGTGTCTCTCGAAAAGTTGCACAACCTGACTAAGCTGAAAACGATAAGTTAATATTTTCAAACTGAGTTTTTCTAAGTAACTGAGCTAAGTTTTCAAACCACCACTTTCCGCACCGCCAGCTGAGTTGTTTACCCAGCTGACCCTCCCCAGCTGGATCAATAACTGAGCTCTCACTCAACTCCGTTTTAACTTGATAAAAGTTTAGAAAAATCTACTTGGTGTATTCACCCCCCCTCTACACCAAGTACCCAGCTCAGGGACCATCACACAGGACGTTTTGGAGATTGTGGATCCACTCCGTTTTCTCCTTCTCTAGGCGGGCCTTGAGTCCGTTCACTATTGTCCTGTTGGTGACTTCGGTCTGGCCATTAGTTTGAGGTCGGTTGACCGTGGTGAACTTTTGCTGGATATTGAGTCCTTCACAAAATTCTCGGAATTCTCTACTCGTAAATTGCGTTCCATTATCCGAGATGAGGACTCTTGGTACTCCGAACCGGCACACGATGTTTTTCCAGACGAAGTCAACGGCTTTCTCACTTGTGACTTTTGTGGAAGGTTCAGCTTCTACCCACTTGGTGAAGTAGTCGACGGCGACTATTAGAAACCGCTTTTGCTTAGGTGCCGGGTAGAAAGGCCCTACGATGTGAATGCCCCACTCCATAAATGGCCACGGACTTTGAATAGTAGATAGGTCGGTCTGGGGTAGTCTCGTCACTCTGGCATGCAGCTGGCATTTTAGGCACTTCTTCACGAATTCTTCCGCATCTTTTGCCATTGTTGGCCAATAGTACCCCCATCGCATGATTTTCTGAGCTAGCACCTGAGCTCCAATGTGGCTTCCGCACGATCCTATGTGTACTTCATTTAATATGTAGTCCGCTTCCTTTGGTCCAACACATCTTAGGAGAGGCTGTAAGTATGACTTTCGATAGAGGACCCCTCCCTCGAGGACGTACTGCGTGGATCTAGCTAGAATTTTTCTAGCCTCCGTCTTGTCCTCGGGCACTTCCCCGTTCTCCAAACATCTTATTAGGGGGGTCATCCAATTCGGGTCGTCCTCTATGATCGCATTGACTTCTGCCTCTTCTATACTCCTGTTTCGGACTTCTTCTACTAGCATCGAGCTGGTCGGGGAGTTCGCCAGCTTGCTTAGCTCGTCAGCTCGGGTATTTTAGCTTCTGGGAATGCGAACTATTTTGAAGAACTGGAAAGACCGTTCAAGGAGCTTGACCTTCTCCAGGTACTTCTTCAGCTTCTCACTTTTCGCCTCGTATTTCCCTAACACATGGTTGACCACGACTTGGGAATCACAATGGGCTTGGACAGCTCGGGCCTGGAGGGTTTGGGCAAGACGTAGTCCGGCAATGAGAGCTTCATATTCCGCCTCGTTATTCGTAGTGGGGAACTCGAATAGCAGCGAATATGTTAATTCCTTTTTCTCTGGGCTGATGAGGAGTATGCCGGCTCCACTTCCTTTCTTTCCTGAAGCTCCATCCACGTACATCTCCCAGCAGTCTGGGGGTGTCTTCTCTGGGACTTCATGGAGTTCGGTTTTGGCTTTGATTTCTATTGGTTCCTCGAGGTCCTTATACTGAGCTTCTACAAGGAAGTCTGCCAGAGCCTGCCCTTTTATAGCTCGACGAGGACCGAACGATATAGAATGCTCTCCCAGCTCGATTGCCCATTTCGCGATCCTTCATGAAGCTTCCGGTTTAGTAAGAACTTGCCGAAATGGTAGATCAGTCAAAACTTGTATTAGGTGAGCTTGGAAGTAGGGTTTTAGACGCCGAGCTGCGTTTATCAGGGCTAGGGCGAACTTCTCAAGAGGCTGATACCTCGTCTCTGGGTCTTTGAGAACTCGGCTGACGAAGTACACCGGTAGCTGCCGATCTCCTTCGTCTCGGACCAACACTGCACTTATTGCTTCCTTCGATGCTGCGAGGTACAGAGAGAGGGGTTCTTCCTTTTGGGGGACTGACAAGGTTGGTAAGTCCCCGAGGTGGCGCTTGAGCTCTTCAAAGGCTAGCTCGTGCTCTCGTCCCCATCCAAATTCCGGTGCCTTCTTGAGAATTTTGAAGAATGAGAGCTGTTTCTCGGCAGCCTTGGAGAGGAAACGACTTAGCGCGGTTATGCACCCTGTCAACCTATGCACGTCGCGGATAGTCCGGGGTACCTTCATCTCCTGCACGGCTCTAATCTTCAGCGGGTTGGCTTTGAGACCTTCTGGCGAGATCCAGCACCCTAAGAATTTTCCAGATCGCACGTTGAAAGTGCACTTCTTTGGGTTCAGCTTGAGGTTCGCCTGCCTTAGTATGTTGAGCGTAGTTCGTAGGTCATTCACCGCCGAAGCCTCTTCTTTACTCTTGACGACAATGTCGTCTACGTATACTTCGACAATCTTGCCGATATGATCTCGGAAGAGGAAATCGACCATTCGCTGGTATGTCGCCCCGGCATTCTTTAACCCGAAGGGCATGTATTTGAATGCAAAGATCCCGAAGCTTGTTGCGAAAGCTGTCATGATCGCATCTCCCTCATCCATTAGAACCTGATAGTATCCTTTGTAGAGATCGAGAAAGCAGAATACTTCGTGTCCCACTAAGGATTCGATCTTTTCATCGATGTTGGGGAGAGGATAGCAGTCCTTCGGGCAAGCTTTGTTGAGGTCGGTGTAATCTACACACATCCTCCACTCTCCTTCTTCTTTCTTTACCACTACCGGATTAGATAGCCAAATCGGGTACCTGACTTCAAACAGAAGCCCTGCCTTCAACCATTGCTGCACCTCGTTGTAGATAACTTGATTTCGTTCGGCAGCAAATGATCGCCGTTTCTGCTTGACCGGGGTCGAGTTCGGGTTAATGTTAAGCTTATGCGTGATGATTTCCGATGACACCCCCGTCATGTCCGTTGGAGACCAGGCGAAGACGTCTTGATATTCCCTTAGGAGCTGGATTACTTACATGCGTGTTTGAGGTCCCCCGGCAAAGCCGACCTTGACGACCTTCGCTGGATCTGTTTCGGATAGGGGAACCTGTTCCGCCGAGGTGTCTGGGATCGACGTCGTTTCTTCCGGCCCCTTGGGATACTTTGATTGCTATGCCTGGGGTTGACCTCAGAGAGAAACCTGCATGCACTCCTTGGCCTTTATCTGGTCACCTCGGATAGTAAGGGTTCCAGCCGAGGTCGGAATCTTTAACAGCAGGTGGTAGGGCGAAATGATGGCCCTGACTGCATTCAGCCAATCCCGACCTAGTATGATGTTGTAGGGGGAGTTCGCTTTAACCACATAGAACTGAATCAGTTTATTGACGCTGGTCGGTGGGCTGCCAATGGCAACATCGAGCGCAATGGTCCCTTCAGGTCGCGTCTCTTGCTGCGTAAAGCTCTTGAGAGGCAGGGGTGTGGAGTTCACCCGAGCTGGGTCGAGGCCCATCCTATCCAAGCAGTGTTGGAAGATGATGCTCACGCTGGCCCCACCATCGATGAATACGCGATGGACCATCTTGTTGGCCACTCCGACCTGTATCACCAGGGCGTCATTGTGTGGCGTAGCTGTAGGTACTGGATCGTCCTCAGAGAATGTGACGGTTTCTCCCTTCTTGAACCTTTTCTTCATTTGCTCCTCACCCGATGGGACAGGTGGTCTGCGAGCTTCTGCCTTTAACTTAGTCTTTGTCATGCCTGGGGGTAGTCCGGTGATGGTGGAGACCACTCCGTCGTACTGTGGTGCATCGTACTGAGGGTCGTCATCATCCTCGTCTTGATCGACCTTAGCTCGCTTACTGTTTGGGGCACAGCGACCCTGTCATCCTTTCCGTTTTTCTTTCCTGTTTTTCTTCCCTCCGGCTTCGTATTTCTTCAGTGTTCCCTCCTGGGCTAACCTCTCTATCTGTTCCGCGAGGTCGCGGCAATCCTCCGTGTGGTGCCCATGGTCGTCATGGAAGGAGCAGTGCTTGTTTCTGTCCCGAGGTTTAGACCCTGACATGGGACGTGGTTTAGTGAACCAGTTCTCGTGGAGTGCGAAGATCTCGGCATTCGTTTTCACGAACGGAGGTCGTTGGGACTGTTCTGGTCCCACCCGAGGTCCAAGCCGGGACTGGATAGGCCCTGATCCGAGCTGGGACTGGATTGGCCCTCTTTGGAGGCGCTCGTGAGCACTTCTCCAATCACGATCATTTCGACCTCGATCTCCTTCAGTTCTCCTCTTCTCGGTCTCTTCGCGCTTCAATCGGTCCGCATCTTGGCCATCAGCGAACTGGTATACAATCCTCCACATCTCCTGGGCTGTCTCGGGTTTCTGTTTAGCGAGCTCTTGGTTCAGGGAAACGGGAGTAACCCCATTTCGGAAGGCCGAGATGAGGAAGACATCGTCGATTTTATCGACCTTCAAGCTTTCCTGCATGAATCTGGAAGCGTACTCCCTTATAGATTCTTTGTTCTTTTGCTTCACCGATAGGAGGTAGGCTGTGTCTCGGCGAGCCTGAACCTTTGTATAGAATCTTTGCTTGAAGATTTTTTCCAAATAGGTCCAGGACCCCACGCTGCCAGTTGGGAGGCTGTCAAACCAGGCTCGGGCTTAATCGATCAGCATCTCGGGAAATAGCTTGCACATGTGTTCCTCTCTAAGGCCCTGGTTGTGCATGTTGTACCTGAAACGCGTTAAAAAGTTGAGGGGGTCATCCAGCCCATTGTAGGCCGGAATGTTTGGCAATTTGTACACCGTGGGGAGTTTGGTGTCAAGCAGCTCGTCGGTGAACGGGCTGACAAGTCGAGCTGGTTCCTTTTCACGTCGGTGTTGATTCCTCGGGGGACTGCGACTCTCGCTATAGCTCGGACTTCGGTACCTTCTGGGGCTCCGAGGTCGCCTTTGGGTATGATGTCGCCTGGGGCTCCACTGCGAGCTTGGACTCTGACGTCGAGCTGAACCCCGCCGGGGATCGTGCCTCTCCTTTAGCTCCGGTTCCTGCCTCTCGGTGTAGCGAGGAGCTTTAGGTAGAGATTTTTGCGTGGAACTCTCCCTAGCCTCGGGTATGGGAGACATCCGGGTCGTCGCGAGAAAGCGTTTGAAACGCTCCTTGTTCGCTTTAGCGAATTCGGCCGCGGCGTAGGTGGTGGCAAGGTCAAAGTCTCTGGAGAGATCATCCTCCTTCAACTCGGATCCCTTCGGCTCCGACTCGTCGTTGATTTCTTCGACGTACCCTTCTGGGGTATCACCCGTTCTGAAGGACTGTCCATTGTGTGTCCTCCGGTGCCGATTTTGCGATGGGTTTCTCGCGGGCATCCCTTCGGAGGGATTTCCTTCCATTGGGTCCCTGGCGTGCCTCTCTTTTGGAACCGAACTGCCTTTCTGGCGATTCTCTTGGCTTATGGGACAACTTTCTGCTTCGTTAGGATTCCCGCGTTGGCTTTGGGCCTCCCGCACGCTCTGTGATCGTGTTACCATCGTAAATCAGCTACGAACGAACCGTTGATCTGTTTCCCACAGACGGCGCCAATGATAGATCTAGGGTTTGCGGAAGTAGCTAAAAGAGACAATAACACGATGACACAAGGATTTACGTGGTTCGATCGATGTGATCTACGTCCACGGGAGAGAATATAGAGAGCTTTTATTATGCTTGAGAGTACAATGAGTATTGAATGTCCTACACCTCTAATCTTGCATCTATTTATAAGCCTTGAATTAAGCCCTAATCCTTCTAGGGATCGAACTCCTTATACATATCTAGTTTCTTAATACATGCATATCCGATTCCCGTTCGTGGTAGAGTTCTATCTTCTCCCAAAGTAGGGTTTCGTTACTTGGTCTTCAAGGCAGATGTTGACTTTGTTTGGGCCGAACTCCGTGGGCCGAGCTTTACTATATAGGCCCAAATAGCCTTAGATCGGGCCCAGAATGAAGCCGGTACTATCAGTTGGGCCTAATCATTGGAGTAATTTATAGCCGCCCAGGTCCATTATCACGTGACTATGTGAGCATTCTAGATATCATGATCTAAAATAAGTTGATTTAGAGTCAAATTTATGAATTTTTAATTATTAGACCGTTCACTCCACAAATTAATTTATATCGAATTTAACATTATTCAACATTGAGAGTACCAAATACCCTGTCCACAATTGCATTATTGCATACGCATAATTACATCCCCAACATTTTAGCTTGTGTTGTGTCACAGACGATATTTTTTAGGTGTGTTCCGTCACACTCGAATTTTCTTATATTTTTTTTTTGATAAATAAGATTATTTCCTATGAAAATATTTTTTCATACTGTAACCGCGACGGGTCTGTTTTTGTGATTGGGGGCCGCTCCCACACTAAGGTGGGTGAGCCCCTGCATACATGTGACGATAAATAAATTAGTACAGACTTCCTATCTTTCTTAAATAATGAACCATATATTGGCCCTAATTATTATATACTACCACCATGCGTGTGAAATTTATTAATGCATCCATGTTGATAGCTTTGTACCATGAGAAATCCAATTAAATAATTTGTATCCATTTACTAGGGCAGCTCCCTCTCTCCAACCAACGGCCATTCCCTCTATTCCTTTCTCTTCTCGTGCCTCTCTCTCTCTCTGTCTCAAGAAAACAGAGTAACATGGAAATTTTCACAACAAAATCAGTGTCCAACAAATCTTCCATTTTCTCCATTGCTGAACCTCAACACTTCTCCGACTATGGATTTGAACCTCACATCGACTACTTTCAGGTTTTCTATCTCTCTCTCTCTCTCTAGCTAGCATGCAAAGATCACTCAAATTATCAAAAAATCTAATCTTTCATCCAAAACACAATGTGGGCCTTTCTAGTTTCTTCATCCCTATATTCATGGTGAATTTTTAATATTTTTGTAGGTTTTGGAAGAAGCTCGAAAGCACAAGAGAGAGACGGCGTCAAGATCCATAGACCTCCATTTCAAGCTGCAGAAGCCCATCTCCAAAGACGAATCCTCCAAGAAAATAAAGAAAAACAAGAAACGATGGTGGCGCAACGCCCTCCTCTTTTTCAAGTTCCCCAAATGGGCGCCTCCGGGCGGCGGAGCCTCCGCCGATCACGACGGCCGCCACCACCACCACCACCGCATTGGGTCAATATCGGGCCCTATTTACATCACTGAGAGCAGGAGCGGATCCTCCACGCCTTATAGGATGGGCAGCAGGCCGGGCTCGGGCCCGCTCGTGGAGGGTGAAGTGGATATCCCGTATTTCAGTCTCCGGGAGCTGAATACGGCGGCGGGCCACCGGATTTCCGCGGCGGAGACGCCCATTTATTTGGTCACGTGATGGACTGACCGCCCTTTAGCTTTTGTTTGAAGGGAAAAAATTTAGCTTTCCTATGTAAACCTTTTTTGACCCCTTAATTATTTCCTTTTTGGGGTTTTCAAGAAATGCGACTCTCTTTTTATTTAGCAAAAAAAAAAAATGCGACTCATTTGATTGCGAGGTGCAATTTGGTTATGATGGCTTTATGGGTTTTGCTAAATTTGGTCTTTATTTAATTGAATCACAAATCTGGAGCATTGTTTTATTTATTATTTGTATAATACATGCATCTTGTATTATTTAAATCGAATTATAAACTAGTTATTTATAATGGTTGGATTCTGCCCATTTAGACGGATCATATAGTTACTCTCCTTTTCTTTTTAACTTCCAAATATTATAATCAAAATACTCGAAATCATAATCTTATGATACAATGGCCAACAATTATATCAAATATCCAGAAGTTCAAGCAACACTAGTGGAAAAAAAAGTATTCTCTCCGTTTTAGGTTAGTGTAGTTCAACTAATATTTTATACCTCACATATAATCAAATATGAACCACACTTTTAAGGGACGGAGGGAGTAGTATATAAGTATCTAACAAGATTATGAACTATCAAATTCACATTACGATACATATACAAAACACTAATTTAGTTATTTTCATTTTGCTTGTCATTTAAACAATGTCCAAGTTTAATCCAACTTTTCTTACTTGTAATTTTTTTTAAATACTACTCCCTTCACCTGCAAAACTATTTATTATTTTTTTTTTGGCAATTCCAATTATAGTATTTCTTTTAGGTGCAGTATAGAAAGAAAATTATCAATTAATTTTACATTTTCAGTTACAAATATATGATAATTTAGTGAAAGAAATAAAGATCCGTCATTATAGAATTAAGAAAATTAAATAACATATATTTTGTCACCTATTAAGAATTGTCAATAGATACTCCTTTAGTTCGTTATTTTTTAAGTGTTCTATTTTGATTTTTATTCTTGATTCCTAATAGGTGTCTCATCTCAAAATTTGAGAGTAAAATAATAACATTCTTCCTATTTTACCTTCTTTAATGCTTTTCGTAATTTAGTAATTAGCTGTATTTATACATTTATGATGGTAATTAGTAAGGCTACATAGGTAAATTTTTCTATTTCCTTGGTATGTATAATTTGACGGCATGTGACACTAATAAAAAATGAAGGGACTAATAGAAAATGATATCGATCGACGAAATTTAAACCGAAGACTAAATCTTCTAAAAGGTCAGCACAACGCGATAAAATGATACTCCCTCCATCCACCAAGAGTGTGATTTTCGGTGGGTGACACGGATTTTAAGAAAAGTAAGGCACTCCTTAAATGTGATCATTTTCAATTTGTATAAAGTTTAAAATATAAAAGAGTATGTGAGATCATTTTCTTAAATGGAAATACCACATTTTTTATGAACAGACGAAAAAAAAAATATGACCATACTCTTTCTGAACGGAGGAATTAAATGTTAGTAAAATTTGGACATTGGTTCCAAATTTTGTGTGCTATTTATTGCCATCAATAATAGTAAGTTGAATCGTTGATGGTCTTTATTTGGTGAACGCTCCCCAACCGTTTAGAGTTTAAATATTCTAGTTTGTCTCTATTCTCCAACTGGTTAATTTTCTTTTCCCATGATTTTTTTATTTGGCCACAAAGTCTTTCATAACCGTTTCTTTTCTACGATGTGGGGGTCCACATTTTCAATCAATATTTGAAATTAAGTTTGCATTTTTTATTATTATAATTTAGTATGTTATGTTATATTTCATTTTTTCAGACGTTATATTTCATTTTATTAGTGTAACTATTTAAGAATATTGCACATATGTTTATTTATTAGTGGTGATGACAGAAATTATTTCAACAATGCAATAATATTCTTACATTGGCGGGGGACCATTCTTATGATTTCAAATCTCTTAGTAGAATAATATTCCACCTAATTAAGCATATTATTTCAAGTTTCATTTTGGTTATGATGTTTAAAAAATTTGTAAATGTTTCTTCATGCTTCCTTTGGTTTATTATTTCTCATATATGTATAGTATTGTCATTTGCATAGCAATATGGAGTAGCATATAAAAAGTCATGATCTACTTACACTTTGTGTGTGTGTGTAAAAAGAATCTCGAAAATAAAAAATAAGAAAGGGGAAGAAAAATGAAGGTTGTGGTGGTGGAGTTGGCAGCAGTGAAGTGCAATGTAATATTTATCAATGATGATAGTCTGTCGCTTCACACGTTCACTTTATCAAATAGTTTGTTTCACTTCGTGTTCTTAGAGCACTCATGTTGGTGGGCACAAAAAAGTTGTGTCTACCAATATTTAATTAGTATTTGTGAGATATTGGTGGGATAGGGTGGGCACAAAATTTTTGTCCATATTGGTGGGCACACCTATTATTTTAATGATTTTATTTTGTATTTTTATTTTCATAATTTAAATAATAATTATTTTTAAAATGCAAATTTTATTTTATTGAAAAAAAATATTACATAAAAATAAATTAAAAAAAATACATTAATTCTGCGGCGGCGAGGGGTCGGGGAGTCCCATTTCTCTCCCGAGCATTGCACAAAACGCAAGATGATTTTGGAGCGCGTCGGGTGCCATGACCGTTGTGTCTCGAGTTAGAATCTCGTAGTTCGCCTGCCTCGTAATTTGATATTGCATAACATTAAACTTATCTTCTATGTCAGCAAAAACTTTACCTTTTCCCCGAGCTAATGCCTTTGCCTTTTTCGTTCCCATTTGACGTTCGGCGCGAGTGCTTCCCGAGGTGAATTCGCCGCCGTTCGTCATGCCCGGAGTGCTTGGAGTGGAAGCTTCTGATGTCGTGGTGTAGCTCTCGTCTTCCCGGATTTTGGAACGCTTGGCGATATTCTCTTTGACTTTGTTGGAAGAGACAACAATATGGAACTTCGGCGTATCCCTAACCACGTTCCAAGCATCCAAATGCTTAAATGGGGTGTAGAATTTATTCTGCCACTCCGCTAGTGCCCTCTGAAAAATGTCCTCGTCGCTCTCGCCTCTCGCCGCTATGATATTACTCTGAAGCATCCTTGTAGATTTGTTGAAAGAGAATCAACAAATCTTTGGTTCTCTTCCAATGACTGCGCAATTGCTCCTTACTTTGCCCTTTCGTTCCCTCGGGACGGAGGCGATTGTAGCACTCCATGATTCGCTCCCAATATTTTCCAAATTTTTAGGCGTTGCTGACAATAGGGTCGTGGCTAATATCGATCCAACAACGAGCCAAGCACTCCGTCTCGGCCTCACTATAGTTATTCTCCCGCTGCCCCGACTGCCCTGGCCGCCTTCAGGTCTTCTGCTGCTGCCGCCGCCGCCTCTTTTGCCTCGGATAGTGGCTTTACCCCGGCCCTTTTTCTTGGGCGTAGAAGTAACCGCGGGCTCCTCGTACTCCATGTTTACTTGGTCCTCGGACGAGTCCAAATTGACGGCCAATTGGAAGTCGCCGGGAGAAGGTGCCGGATGTGTAGGATACGTGGAGAAAGCCCTCGGCAAAAATTGAGGGACATAGGCGGAACTGGGTGAATATTACGACACGGAGTCGTAACCCGGCGGAAATTGAGGACGGTTGGGGGCGGGGGTGGAGACGTTTTAGAAGGATGGAGGTCGAAAATTGCCGTAGAAATTTGGATTATTGGGATCAAAACTTGCATCACTAGAACCGAATCAAGACCAATTTTGATTGGGATCCATTTGTAGCACAAAAATATAAGAAGTTGTAGAGAGAATTTAGAAGAAATTGAGATAGAAATGTAGAGAATGGAGTGAAAATGAATGGAATAAGGTGTAGTATTTATAGGTAAAAATTATAATTTTAAATATAAAAAAAATTTAACCGTTGAGCAACGGTTAACACTACAAGAATTCAAGGGTTTTACCCACACATTAATATGTGGCTAAAAGTATACTTATATGTGAGTATAGATGGTTGTCCACACATAATGCAAATGTCAACATGTGTGGTTATTTTTCTGTAGAGAAAGGGTTTTACCCACTCATATATGTATGTGTGGATAAATCATCCAACATTACCTACACATGTTTATGTCACTAAAAGTATTTTTTATGTGTGGATAAACATGTTTTATCCATAATAAAATAATGAGGTGGAAATGACGTGGATGATAATATTATATTCGATATTGACACGTTACAATTTGCATGTGTAGGTAAATGTTATAAATTATGTGTAAGTAATAATTTTTCTAGTAATTGAATTAAAAGTAGTTATTAATTGTGGGTAAAATAAATATTATTATGGAGATTAAACTATTATGTAAGTCGAACTAATTTCACAAAATCGTAATTTAATGACAACACATGCAAGACATTAAAATATAAGATGGCAATAATATTGAAAAGAAGCTTTAGATTGTCACTAAAAATAAAAGTATACAATGTGTGTATACAAAATAACATACAACTTTTAATATGTACAACTACACAATCAATCTAATACTTCATATTGCCTTTTGAACACCTTGACCTGAACTGAAATAATCCCTCATATATATGATCTCTCTTGTTAACCTCATATTGCCAACTGCATCATTTCTCCCTGTCAATAATATTCAAAATAATTTATAAGCACCAAGCAACATAACTTCCACAGTCAACAACTAAAAATGACATGACAGAATAACTATCAAATTATAAAAATTGTCTTGAGTATCAATAAACTACACGAGCACATAATAGATATATTAATATACATAGATAGAAAATGTTATTTGACTTAATTTCACATAATTTTCTCACTAGCATGATATTTGTCATTTTAATAAGATTTGAGAACCTTTTTCATGAGAGATATTTTCAGACCCAAGTTTATAGACTAGCTTCTACAAAATATTATGAATATGCCGACCTCCAAAAGGCAAAATTAGCCACTTCTTGTTAGTTTAAAGGAATAGAAATCATAAAAATGTGTACCATACTAATGAAGATATCAAGATAAGCAATTTATTCTCTCTGATTTCAGGACTTGAATTTCTCTGCAATTTCTTTACATCCTTGGGGTTAAATAAAACAAAACGTATAAAATGTTGTGTGTGTGTGTGTTACCAGTGTTTATACTTTATATATAGTGTCACATGTTTTGCAAATTTCAAGAAAACAAGTGGATAAGAGGAACTAGAGACTAGCTAACAAATGAAGCACCAAAATAAATCCTTATCAAAGCAACAAATCATATTTTGTCAAACTACTTACCTAATGTTGTCACTAATTTGACGATTGATTGATTAAGATAAACAAAGTGTGTAAAGATATTTGGAGCCGAACCTTGAACTTCACAACACCTATGCTCCACTTGATTTTCACAGAACGTGCATTCTCATGGATTTGCTTAAGCTGAAATTCACAAATAGGGTATCTCAGTTGTCTATAAACATAAATTAGCTGAACTAAATGAATCATTAACAAAAAAAAATAAAATAGCAATAGTTCAATTCCAAGATGAACTCACATTTAACGAACACGATCAAACATCGACCTAGAAAATAATTTTTACATGTGTGTATTGCATACCACATTGCAATTAGGCAAGTAGTAACTTGTGAATCGGGCATCAATCCAGCTAACAACACAAGAATCTCAAAAGGCCAATACTCCAAACTAATATTAAAAAAAGTTCAAATTAATCACCACCCAAACTGAACAAGCTTTGAGCACTGAGATAGGGAAAACACACACACACACACTGACCAAATCATAATTGCAGAAGGCAAAGCAAGCTTCAAATAGGTAAACACAAGGCTCAAGCACTCCCAACTAAACCCTCACCATGTCTATTCGAATTTCTCTGTCTTTACCACATAAATCCCAGTATCACCACAAATATCCATAGCGAAAACAAAGCCGCCAATGGCGCTCCCCTGAACTCAAATGCCAATTTGGGACCAAGCTATCACCAATAACTTTTATCTGAATTCAAAATTAACAATTAGAATTTCAAGAATTATATGAAAACTTTATCCATAAAAGGAATTATTTAAACATGAAGGAAAATAATACCCATATAATAACTCCCTGGTTCATCCATAAACGAGTCCACCATTCCATAGTCATAAGATTGTTAACGATTTACACCAAACTAGGAAAATTGTATGTGAGTGTGCTTTGGAGGGCTATTTGGATTTTGGAATTATCTGGAAGCACGGAGCCTTTGAGAACGTATTCATGGCCGTGAGCCGGGTAGATGAAATCGTTCTCCGATAAATCGTGGCACACGAATCCATTGTTGTAGCCCCTGAATCATATTTCCCAAATTAGAATTACAAATTTACTAATTTCATAACTTCCAAAATCATAGCAAAAATTCTGATAATATTCACCGTTTGCAAGACCACGAGTAGTTCGCCGCCATGCCATTGCCACGAAGAACATTCAAGCGGCTAATCACATCTGTTTCGAGAAAAATAAAGAATTTTATTTAAAAATTTCGGAATATATAAAACTAAATTAGCTAAATTTTTTGACGACGCACCTCGAAGAAAGAGTCACTGGGAAGAGGGAAGAGAGATGGACCTCCATGAAATGGGGTGCTTCCGAGCTTCATATGAGAAGAAAACCACTACAGAAAGGGGAAAAAAAACCTACCACCCCTGTTTGGAATTTGGAGGAGTATTTGGATTTTGGAGTGGGATTTTTGGGTATACGGCGGGGAAATAAAAAAGTGAAATTTTTTGTATCTTGAATTCCCACATTTTTTTAGTCAAATTTTAAATGTCCTTACCGCTAGTTTAAAAAATAGATTAGTAGATTGATTTCAAATTTGGAAAATCAAATAATTAATTATTTCTATAAATTATTTAGATTAATCGTGCCAATAAATATTAGATGTCAATAATTAGTAATAATAAAAGGTCATTAACCACACATAGATAATAGTTACTAATGTGTGGCTAATAAGTTGTATTAATTCGCTACGTATGCGTGAGAAACTTAAAACGAAATATAGTTAAATAGAAAGGCTTAAATTAAGGCTTAAATACAAATGTAGCTAAATATATTTTCTCACATTTATTAAATATCAATAATTAATAATTATAAGAGCTCATTAACTACACATAGATAATTGATAATTATGTGTGGCTAATAATATTTTTTAATTTGCCACGTAGACACAACAAATTTAAAAAGAAAATTGGTAGAATAGAAAATAAAATAAAATTGATGTTCAAAATATAAATTTAACTAAACAGTTTTTGTCACACATATTTAATGTCGGTGACTAATGAAATTTGTCAAATTGATTTACCCACACATTATCTAATTATGTGTGGCTAAACTACCACACATTATTATGTGTGGCTAAAAATTCAATTTCTTGTAGTGTAAACCGTTGCACAACCCCACGTTGACACGTGGCGAAGAAGCCACGCCGCCCAGCATGCCCGCCCGGGCGCACAGGCGCCCACCCGCCCTATCCTAGGCGCCATCGTTGCGCCCACCCCCTAAAGACCACTGATGCAAGTGTTCTTACAATACTAATTCAATCTAGAGATGAAAATTTTGATTTTAAATCGAGTACAATATATCATGTACAAAAATAGATCTAAAGTAGAAACATAATATAATACTACAAAATATACAAATAAAATAGATACTATATAAATTACCTCTCTAAAACTTGGAGTCAAATGATGATGACATGGACTTTAACTCACTAGAAATTAGAAAATCACATGGCAATTGGATCATATTCATATGAATCATATCTAAGTACTTTAGTGTGTGATTATGATGGGCCCATCTCAATATGAAGACACATGTTAGATCTTGATAATTTAATGCCACATCTCCCACCACCAGGTTTCATTTATTACTCCATTTATTTATGAAAAAATTTAATGTATGATTTTATTGGGCAGATTTTATGTAAATTAATAGGGTCATTGCAATTCTCTTACATCAGAAGATCTTGAATCCTATTGGATGGAACAGTTCTATGTACTATGGCCTTGTGCTACCAAACCAGATCCCTTTTTTTTTTTTTTTCCCGAGAATCATAAGTTTTATTTAATCAAGAGTAAGAATAGGGAAAGAGTAAAGACCAACCATAAATTTTGGTATAAAGTTTGATTTCGATATTATTAGTAGTGATACTTTAAATAAAAATGATGTTTGCCTATTGGTAGATGAAGTTATTTATATAAAATGGGATTAGCAAGTACTACGAAACTTATAAGGTGAAGTGTTTTTTTTCGATTTCAGACCGATTAAGAAAATACTTTAATTCATTACTATTATAAAATATGTATTATAAATTTTGATATACCTATAATATCTTTATATTTAATTTGAATTTTAAGGATAGTTTGTAATTATATATATATATATATAATAAGTTTTATTTATTTTGATTAAGATAATAATTCTTTTGTATTTAAAATTTCTTAAAATTATGTGCGTGCATATGTATGTTGCATGTACCATTCAGCTAGTGCATTTAAATTTGTACCCTCATTTACTCACTTAAAATGAAATAATATTAGTTTGCTAAACCACTAAATAGAAGTATATTAAGAAAAAAAAAATTCTAATACTCATCTAGCAAAAAAAAAACAATGGTTTTGTAATTTTGGGACGAATATGTATAAATTATTTAATTTTTATTAGGGTACTAGCATCTAAAACCGTCGAGGGCCAACGTCGACACCCCACCCGGCAAACTGGGAGTGGATTTGGCAAATGAAAACCCCCCTCAAAGATCCAACTTTTCGTGTGGAGATGTATGAGACAGATCATTCCTACCCGATTGGCGCTTGTGAGATGAGGAAGTCCGGTTGAACGCGTTTGCCCTAGATGTGAATTGGAGGATGAGACATATATGCATGCTTTTCGAGACTGTCATTGGGCATCATTTTTCTGGAAAGCATGCCAGCTGCATCTCGGTATTCCAACCTCGGTGCGAAATATCTCTTTGCCGGACTGGATTTTGGCGATTATTAAAAAGAAAGATCCAACTTTTGTTCACATGTTTGCTTGTCATCTTTGGAGAGCTCGTAATTGTTTGGTCTTTCAACAAAAAGAAATGAACCATCAAGATTGCTTCAGGATTGCTACATCCATTTGCGAGGAATATGCTGCAGGTCTTGCTCAACTTAATCAGCCCGTCATGTCCCCAAGAAGAGAGGTTTCTTGGCACCCCCCGCCTCATGGTGTTTGGAAATTTAATTTTGATGCCTCTATTCAAAAAGATTTCGGGGCTGGCCTCGGTGGGGCTTTTCGGGATGCTCGGGGGAGGGAGTTCTTGCATTTGCAATGAAGAAAGATACATGTTTTGAGGTGGCCGTTGCCGAAGCGCTTGCTTGCTTGGAGGGAACACGTATTGCAATTGCTCAGCGTTTTTCAAGGATCATCGTTGAATCAGATTGTCTTGAATTGGTGAGAGGTCTCAAGCAATCCCACCAACCACCATCCTACCTCGGCAACATTATACTCTCGATAAGAGCCCTCTTTCATTGCTTTGAGAGTGTGGAAGTTAATTGGGTTCGACGTTCAGCAAATTCTCTTGCCTACAAACTTGCACGTTTTGCTTTCGATGTATCTTGCCGTAGTAGTTTTGTTGGCCCTATCCCCCCCCCCCCCCAATTCACGCATATTGTACACTCTGAAGCTCTGCTACTTGTTTGTGCTTAATGAATTCCATGTTTTCTCCTAAAAAAAAAAAAAAAAAAAAACCGTCGAGGGCGGTAGCTGCAGAGCATCACATGATGTTCAGAATTCACAAGTATATACTACAAAGATACTGTACAAAGCTTCCAAACATCATTTCAATTTTTAGAAAAGCTCAAAATATTCGAATGAGACGAAAATTGCTGTGTCTTTTTATAAAAATAACACTAATAATTAGGATTGGGTTCAAGTTTGCTCCTCGTGACGAGTCCGATTTAATATAATCATTACCTATTATGATCTATAACTCTAAAATAGGTTTCTAACCTAACAAATCTTTCATTTTCTAATGATTCTTGTGGTACGATATTGTACACATTACTTACATTATCTGTTTGACTCCATAAACTGGTGGATAATTTCCAACTAACAAATTTTTGGTATCTTCGCCGAAGTTCGGTTAAATTCTAACTTTTACTATGACACTCTTGCTATTGGGAATTTGATAAATAGCATAAGGAAACATAAGACATCTCACTTTAGGCGTATGTGTCTTACTCATAACACTTACCAAATCTCTAATAAATTAAATCCTAGATTGAATAAATAAAAATCAATATAGGTAGTCACGATTTATTCCATGTGTAGCAAAAAAAAGACAAAAGAAAAAAAAAGAGAGAAAAGAGAAAAGGAACATATAATGACCTCGTTTCTAGCTTAAAAACTCAATTTTGTTGGGCCTTCAGAGAAACATATTTAAGTAAGCCCAAGGATTATTACACTGGACTTATATGTTTTTTTTATTGGAAATTTTAAACATAGCCCCCATTTTACTCCACATAGCCTCTATAAAAAATAATAATGAAATTAATTACAAATATACTATTATACCCTTATAGCCCCCAATTAAATTTTAAATAATTTAATTACGTAGCCCCCATTTTACTCCACATAGCTCCCTATAAAAAATAATAATTAAATTAATTACAAATATACTATTATGCCCTTATAGCCCCCAATTAAATTTTAAATAATTTAATTACGTAGCCCCTATTTTACTCCACATAGCCACCTATAAAAATAATAATGAAATTAATTACAAACATGGTTGTTTCATAGTTGTTCTTTGATCCTAATTAATAACTATTTTTACCGTACGAGTTGCACTACACATACATAATATTTATAAGCACCTAAAGTTCGGAACTTTAGCTCGATAATTCTTCCCATATTTTTACATTTATCCATTATTTTTGTTTGCAATTAAGTCTTTGCTAATACATGAGAACTATTAATCATGTCAGAAATTGAGATAGGAGACAAGAGATTTATCAAATTATGAATGCTTGAGATAACTCCCAAAGTAGGCGGCGCATGAGAAAGCTAAACACACGAACAATTATTTTTTTCACGCAATTCAATATATTTCTTTAATATCATGACAAACTTAAACAAATTATAGAAGAACAAAAAGATTAATAAGAAAGTAACAATTGAAATACCGATAGTTTTTTTCTTCTTTCATGGCTTCGTACGAGTTATTCTGTCTGATGGCTAAGGGCTATAAACCGATAATATATCTTTAGGATTTATGTTATTTAAATTTTAAGTGGGGGCTATAAGGGTTTTAAGATTTATTTTATTTAAAAATTTAATTGGGGGCTATAAGGGCATAATAGTATATTTATAATTAATTTCATTATTATTTTTTATGGGGGGCTATGTGGAGTAAAATGGGGGCTATGTTTAAAATTTCCCTTTTTTATCCTTTCAGTAATTGTCCAATTACTACCAATCCAGTCCATAGATCTTACCCCGCCTATTATCTCACTAATTAAATATGCTCGCAGTAGAATTTTTTGATTAAATGGAAAAAGAACAGGCATTCAAAAACTAATCGGATTATTTTCAGAGCTGTTAAAGATTGAGGCAATGCGTAACTCGACGAGTTAATTCTGATGGGCTGAAGCTAGCTCGGCCCGATCCAATCATTTTATCCTAAAATTAGTATTACATGCTGAACTAAACTGTCATTTTATGTGGTCTCATCCAACCCAAGCTGTGAAACAACTCTAATTATTTGATTACAAAATGATAAAGTTTCGATCTTGAAGATGATTAACTTATTTTAAGTATATTTTTAGTTGTTATTTTATAACATGTCATATTTTTTTTGCAAAATAAGTTGTTGAGTGCTGGAATGATTAGATTTATGACATTAGTGAAAAGTCGTAGTTACAATACTCAAATACAAGAAGTTATCTACGAGATTTTTTGTTAAAGAGCCAATAAGTTCCTAATTTTATTTCCGGAGCAGATAAGATTGTTTTCTAAAAGTTTCTATAATTAATTACTCTCCCCACTAATTAAAATTAATCCTCATTCAAATTGTTTATTTAAATTCCCGACCTTTTTTCAAATTGTTGATTTTTTCCCCAAATTGGTTTCGGGTGAAAAATCAGACAAATTGAAAGGTCGTGATTTTTATTGCAAATTTAAAAAGGTAAGTAAATAAACCAGAATTTGAAAAAAGGTCGGGAATTTATATGCATTTTGCCCTTATAATTATAATTGATGACACTTTTAACTAATTGGTGTTGGAAGTGGACAAAATTCGTTTATCTACGAAGCCCAATAAAATTCTCGTCTAGCCCGCCTAGCCCGACATGTCGGCCCAATACGAAATAAATATAATTATTGGGCTTACAGAGCCCATACTCGGATATAGGGGTGTCCAGGACTACTCAGACACGTCGGCATGACTAGTCGCTAAGATTTGTCATGCGAATATACGACTTAGTCAAAGGATTCTGTTCCCTTAAGAATCGGAACTGACTAGGAGATGGAAGCAAAGCGGATAAAGCGGACGAGTCTGGTGTGGAGAAAACCCTAAGCACGCAAAGCCGCTCTATAAATGCAAGACCTACTAGGTCGTAAAGATAGACAAACATTCATACTCTACTTTCTCTCTCGAACTCTCTACGTCTATCTCCTCCATATCCGCATCCATCTTCTATTTCTCCCACGATTCCTATCACCACGCCGTCGGACTAATCCGATATCCCTTCCACGCCGGCATCACCCGCCGGTCTAACGCTCAAGCTCTCTGCTTATCTCTATCACTCTTTCCACGACATCCCGGACGTCCAGGACATCCAGGATATCATTATTCTTTGATCTCTATCATTACTCATTTTACTTTATATTTTTCGCTATATTATTTTAGTTATCCCGAATAACTAACTTGAGCGTCAGAGGTCATACGACCGACACCCCAACGGGTGTTCCGTTGGACTCTTATGTGTGTTACTTGTGACAGGTTGCTTGTGCCCCGCCATCCACGATACCCACGTCTTTCGAGTAGTAGGATTTATCCCCTATAATTTGGCACCCACCGTGGGACCTAGCAACTGAGTCAATCAACAACCGAAGAGTCTTTCGAATACCAATCATGTCTGACGGACGTGACAAATCTGAACACGCCACCTCACCTGACATGAATGCTCAGTCGGACATGGCGGCCCAGATTGCCGCTCTTACTAAGCAAATGAATCAAGAGCGAGAAAGATGCAAGAAGCTAGAAAAGGAGAATGCCAACTTGTATGTCCGTCTCGAGGCTTTGGAGCCAATCGAGACCGTCGACTCTCCCCACTTCCGTGTCCAAGTGCCTCCCATGCAGCCTCTGGGAGACAGTCCAAACGCGCACAATGATGGATCTGACCCTCTTGTGACGGATCCGTCGTCTTCGGTAAGGAATCATAATATTGCCAATAACCCAACTGATCCGGGTTACTCTCTCTTGAATGCAGGTAACATCATTCCATCTGCCACCCTAGAGCGAGCGCAAGTGCTAGGACAAGTCACTCCAGATACCAGAACAGGACAGACCGCCCCCTGCCAGACGGAACAATCACTGCTGGGGGACAACATGCCCGAACCATCTTGACCACCCCCGACATAGCAATGAGTAATGCCGTCATCGGAAGTACACAACCAACTATACCGGTACCCAACCAGACGGTCCCACCAGTTAATGTTAACCAACAGACGATTGGAACTGGTCAGAGGGGGGTCACCCAGGATCAACTGTTTGCTGATGAACTCGCCCAACCAATCATGACTGGCCATTGTGCAATAAGAGATGAAGACTTAGTGCGACAGCTGGCCGAGATGGAGGCCCTGATTCAACGAATCCCTGGTGTGCCGACACCAATCCACAAAAGTCCAGAGAACTGCTATGCCGACTCACCATTCGTGGATGAAATTGCTCTGGTTGAGATGCCTGTCAAGTTCAACTTTCCTAGCATGCAGATGTTCGATGACACTACAGATCCGACCGATCATATTGCTCAGTACAAGCAGAGGATGTTCACTACCGCAATTCCTCGCGAATTGAGGCATGCTTGCATGTGTAAGGGGTTCGGTTCTAGTTTGACAGGACCGGCCCTTCAGTGGTACACAAACATTCCAAATTATTCTATTTCAAGTTTTGCTCAACTAACTGATATTTTTGTGCAGCAAAAGGAAACTTGAAAATATATCGGAAGACTTATACGCCGTGGTACAACGGCGTGGAGAATCTCTCAGAGACTATTGTTTAGTTGTTATTTATGTCGATTTTATGTGTTTTGTTTGTCGTGTTTTTGTGCGTACAATTGTGTTACCCGTTTATATTTCTCGTATTTTGATTTATTTTGTTTCTTTTCGATGTTTCATGTGGTGAGCTCAATATCTCGAGTTTTTAGTTGAAAAGTGCTGCAAGAGAAGGGAGTTAGCATAGAAGAGGACCAACGGGCATCGGAACGAGAGCGCACGAGAGCTGAGAAGGCCAGCCACTGCTGGAACATGGAGCATGCTGGTTGGGCGGTATGCCCACACTTTCCAGCGACCGCTGGCTGGGCGGTATGCCCATACTGCCCAGCGACCGCTGGAATGCTCTTCGCTGAAACATCACCAGCGAGCGCTGGATTCCAGCCGGCGCTGGGCGGAACTTTGTAACGCCTTTTCTTGTGCGTTTTAAATATGTTTCAGCTAGGGTTTGGAGAAGGATTCATTCTTGACAGCAACAACTCGAGAACAGCAGCAGCAAGAGACCTTTCTTTCATTTTATTTTCTTTTTCTTTTCTTTTCTTCGGCTAGCAAGAATTAGGAGAATCGTTATCTAAGGATTGCATCCGTTTGATTGTAAGGATTTCTTCACCGTTTATTTCTTGCAATTTAATCGATTAATTCTTGTGATTGTTGTTCGATGATTTATTCTTTGGTTAGCTAATTCTTTGATTAGGGTTTAGATATTTGAATCGTTTTCGATCCGTTCTTGTTCTTTGATTAATTCCTCATTGATTGAATCGATTTTCTTCTTATTGAATAATTGATCACTATTCGATATTTCTAAGTAGTGGATGAGATCGATGGATGATTCTACTGCTCGATTGTGGTTCTTTCAACATTAGATTGACCGAAAACGCATGTTTAATTATTAATCTTGATCGTGTAATTTAGTCTTTAGGGTTTAACGGATTGAAGCGAAAGTAATTGATGTTAACCCTATGTTGAAGTTGATTATGCGTGATTGATTAATTAAATTAATTTTGTAACAAGCTTGGTGAGAAATCGAGGAGAAGAATCTAACCCATAACACCTTTCTTTCTTCTTGTTATTTATTTGTTTATTTTATTATTCCGTTGATTAGTTTAGTTCTTAATTTCTCGAATTCCTGGTTTAGAATGTTTAGGAGTGTTTATTTCTTTTCTGTGTGAATAATACAAGTGGCATTAGCCCTGTTGAGCCTTTCTGAGAATACGACTTGGGTCAGCTTGTCGCTCTGCATTGACCTCGTTTTCTTGCGAGTCAATTCTAGGTGTTTAGAGTTGAAACAGCCGTTGCCGGCGAGGGCTTTAGGCGAATTGTTTTCTTGTATTATTTTATTTTCCGTGTTTATTTTTGTAATTATTTTTATTTTATTTTTCTTATTCTTATTTCTCCCCCAGGTGCGCTTGATCGGTTTTGTGTTTTTGTTTGCGCTGTGATTAGCAAAACTGGATGATGATATGTGGGATTTCACCTATCCTGAGACAGAGAAAAATCCGAGCTATGATTACACGGAGAGTTCGGCAATTTATAGTGGAGAACATGGGCACGAAGCTAACATGTGCCAAGATTTTGGTTGGGTTTCCAACCCGTATTTTGGTTGGAATGAAAGTGCCCAGTATCCGAATTCAATACAACATCCACCTCGGGAACCTTCTTTAGAAGATACTCTCAAATCTTTCATCCAGTCAACCACACAAAGATTTGAATCTGTCGATGCGTCCATTGCGCGCATTGAGACCCGTTTTGGCGAGTTGGTTGATATTGTGGGCAAATTAGTGCAACATAATAGAGCGGAAGAACTGATTATAGAGGAGGATGGTCTCGAGCATGAGCACTATGCAAAGAGTAGTGGAGTGGATAACCTGGAGGGAAAGGAAGAAGAAATCACAGAGTGGTTTGAGGAGCCGTCCATGGCTACAATAAAGATACTTTGTGATGCTTTGAATTGTGAAGTTTCTAAACCCTTAACTCCAGTAAATCAGTATTTTCATTATATTATTATTTCGGATACCTTCTTTCGTGTTTTATGGCAGGATTATATATGTGGAGGAGAGGTGAAACTGGCCCACTCTGCCGATTTAAGTGTGGAAGGAGATTCCACACGGGAAAATGGGACAATCTTTATCCTATTAATTATTTCAGGACCGGCAGACGTGGATGATGAAGATGAGCTAATCCAAGTGATGGAATGGCTCAAGCTTGAAAAGGAATTTGGATAACATTGGCTTAGTCGGGCTGGCGACTTAAAACCTAGCGCTGCGTGGGAGGCAACCCACGATTTTAATTGCTTTATTTTTGTTATTTTTGTTCTTTTCTGTTTTGTTTTAGGAGGCCGACAAACCCCGATTTGAGGCGGATCTAGCAAAATGAAAAGAACTACAAGTACCATACAAGCCGATAAATCAGGGCAGTCAAGTTCGTTTCCTTTCTTATTTTTCTGTGCAATGAGGACATTGCTTTGTTTTAAGTGTGGAGGGGGAAATGTTTATATTGCTTGTGTGGGATGCATGATTATGGTGGATTTTGAATTTTTGCTTGTTTTGGCTTGTTTGTGAGTCTTTCTTGTTGCATCAAATTTGACTTAATTTAGGTTAAATTTTATGCAAATGAATTTTGTGATTTTGACTTTATTGGATTGAATTTTTTGTTAATATCGGATTGATATGCTTTAGGACTTGGTTTTATTGGTTGAATTGTGATATGAGACGTGTTTATGCGAATTAGATTGAGGTGATTTGTCTGACTGAAATTTGAGGGAGTTTTAACATTGTGACTGCTTAGATACTCGTTTCTTAAGTTTAAAAAAAATGAGAGAAAAAGAAAAAAATTCTCAAATGTGAACTTGTATGTTAAAATTTATTGGAATATGAATTCTGCTCCCCTTTGTTACAAAATGATAAATGAGCATGGGAAACCACGTTAGGGAGTTTGGATTTCTCCAAAATTATACCTAACGAATATTGTTCAGAATTCCATTTCAAATTTCACAGTTCTAAGAAAAAAAAACTTGTTGGTAAAAGTGGCCACATTAGTTAAATCACTTCTAATGGGGAGTCAGGTCTGATCCGATTGATAATTTGTATAGACGGGAAACATATTGCAGTTCAATTCAATTTTTTTTCTTTGTCGTCATGTTTATCTTTTTTTACATTGTTGAAAAATTCGTCAGTTAGTTAGAATTGCAATAATTGGCTTGTATGAATTTTCCATCTGTTTTGTTGGTTTGGTGTTTGCTTGAGAACAAGCAAAGGTTTAAGTGTGGAGCGTTTGTTTAGTAATTATTTGTGTCGATTTTATGTGTTTTGTTTGTCGTATTTTTGTGCGTACAATTGTGTTTCCCGTTTATATTTCTCGTATTTTGATTTATTTTGTTTTTTTCGATGTTGCATGTGGTGAGCTCAATATCTTGAGTTTTTAGTTGAAAAGTGCTGCAAGAGAAGGGAGTTAGCATAGAAGAGGACCAACAAGCATCGGAACGGGAGCGCACGAGAGCTGAGAAGGCCAGCCACCACTGGAACATGGAGCACGCTGGCTGGGCGGTATGCCCACACTTCCCAGCGACCGCTAGATTCCAGCGACCGCTGGCTGGGCGGTATGCCCACACTTCCCAGCGACAGCTGGCTGGGCGGTATGCACTGGGCGAAACTTTGTAACGCCTTTTCTTGCGCGTTTTAAATATGTTTCAGCTAGGGTTTAGAGAAGGATTCATTCTTGACAGCAACAACTCGAGAACAGCAGCAGCAAGAGACCTTTCGTTCATTTTATTTCTTTTTTCTTTTCTTTTCTTCGGCTAGCAAGAATTAGGAGAATCGTTATCTAAGGATTGCATCCGTTTGATTGTAAGGATTTCTTCACTGTTTATTTCTTGCAATTTAATCGATTAATTCTTGTGATTGTTGTTCGATGATTTATTCTTTGATTAGGGTTTAGATATTCGAATCATTTTCGATCCGTCCTTGTTCTCTGATTAATTCCTCGTTGATTGAATCGATTTTCTTCTTATTGAATAATTGATCACTATTCGATATTTCTAAGTAGTGGATGAGATCGATGGATGATTCTACTGCTCGATTGTGGTTCTTTCAAAATTAGATTGACTGGAAACACATGTCTAATTATTAATCTTGATCGTGTAATTTAGTCTTTAGGGTTTAACGGATTGAAGCGAAAGTAATTGATGTTAACCCTCATATGAGTTCCAGGAAGGATATAAGATTTGAAAGGAGATCCAATGACAGACGGTCAGAACCTTACCCGCCTCGCCGATAAGAAAATCAGAGGAGAGAATACCGCCGAACTTCAGAGACTCGGCCGCGTGAAAAGGAAAAGATACCAGACTACAATTTGTTCATCTCGCCAGCCGAGGCAGTCTTTGCTCTCAAGGGACTTGAAAACAAGGTCAAATGGCCAGAAAAGATGAGAACACCGGCAGATCAAAGAGATAAGTCGAAGTGGTGTAAGTTCCATGTCGACCATGGGCACCGGACTGATGACTGCATTGCTCTAAGACTAGAAGCCTCACACATGTTGAAGCATGGTCATCTGACTGACTTCTTGACGGACAAAGAAAAGAAAACCCTCCAGCAAAGAAAGGATAGACAAGACAGTCACGGAGATGTTACTCCCCCAAGATCACTAGTTCATGAACGAACAGTCAATGTGATCACCGGCGGTTCCGCAGTAAGCAGAATCACCCATTCAGCGGCCAAGAGGCACACCAGACAAGCTGGACGTACCAGAATAAAATCCAGTGATGCTGAGAAAAGCGCAACTACCCTACCAGCTCAGACAATTAGCTTCACTACTACTGAGTCCACTAGACTTTTTAACCCACACCATGATGCACTTGTCATTTCACTTTACATTGCTAATTGTTTAACTAGGCGTGTACTAATAGACAACGACAGCTTTGCCAATGTCCTATTTCTTTATGCTCTTAGGAAAATGGTGATTGATGAGTCAAACATAGTCAAGAAGTCTACCGTCCTAATCGGATTCAGTGGAGAGCAAAAGAATACGGTATGAGAGATTGAGTTACCAGTCTATGCAGATGGAGTCAATTTCTGCACCAGATTCTTGGTGATCGACTCTTCCTCAACCTACAATTTCATACTGGGCAGGCCTTGGCTCTACGAAATGGAAGCAGTCCCCTCTACTTATCACCAAGTCTTAAGATTTCCGACTAAGTGGGGGGTGAAGGAGATACATGGCGATCAAAAAGATTCGAGGGCATGCTACCAGATAATCATGAAGGCCAAACAAGCTGTCTTATAGCAATTACAGCAAGAGGGACAATCAGACCCTCAATCAGCCAAACAATGCAACCCGAGCAGCCTGATATGGTGGAGTTAGATGAAGTCTCTATCAACCTGGATTTCCCGGACAATAAAGTCCGAATTGGAGCGCAACTAGAGCCCGACCTCAAAGAGAAGCTTATTCAATTTCTTTCTGAACATTATGATTGTTTTGCTTGGTCCCATTCGGTCATGACTGGTATTGACCCCAATGTGATTGTTCACAGGTTGCAGGTTGATCCCGATTATCCTCTCAGGAAACAAAAGCGACTTAAGTTCGCCCCCGAAAGAAACAAAGTGATCAATGAGGAGATCCAGAAGCTCTTGGATAGCGGGCTAGTCAGAGAAGTACAATATCCTAATTGGTTAGCTAATGTGGTCGTCGTGAAGAAAAAGAATGGGAAGTGGCGGGTCTACATCGACTTTACGGACCTGAACAAGGCATGTCCGAAGGATTTCATTCAACTCCCTTATATAGACATGTTGGTCGATGCCACAGCTGGACATGAGCTCCTCAGTTTCATGGACGCCTACTCCTGGTACCATCAGATATTGATGCATCCAGACAACCAGGAGAAAACAGCCTTCATGTCCAATATGGGCATTTACTATTACAAATATATGCCATTCGGATTGAATAATGCTGGAGCAACTTACCAACGACTGGTCAATAGAATGTTTAATGAACTTATTGGCAGGACGATGGAAGTCTACATTGATGACATGCTTGTTAAATCTCTGCGTGCTGAGGATCATATTGACCATCTCAGACAGTCCTTCCAAGTACTCCGGGAGTACAACATGAAGTTAAACCCTATAAAATGCTCGTTTGGCGTAACAACAGGGAAGTGCCTTGGTTATCTAGTGACCCAGAGGGGAATCAAAGCTAATCCAGCCCAAATTGATTCGATTTAAAGAATCACATCCCCTACTTGCGTGAATGATGTACAGAAACTAACTGGCCGGGTAGCCGCCCTCATTCGGTTCATCTCAAGATCTTCAGGGCGATATCAACCTTTCTTCAACACTTTGAGGAAGTCAAAGACGTTCGAATGGACACCGGAGTGTGAAGAGGCATTACAACAACTCAAACAGTACTTGACTAGCCCACATTTGCTAGCCAAGCCTAGAGATCACGAGATATTGTTTGTTTATCTAGCCATCTCCAAAACAGCCGTCAGTGCAGTCCTAGTCCGAAAGGACGAAGGTAAGCAACATCCGATATATTATGTAAGTAAATCTCTTCTGGATGCGGAAACCAGGTACAACTAATTGGAGAAGCTAGCGCTAGCACTTGTCCACGCCGTAAGGAAGCTACGACCGTACTTCCAATGCCACCCCATCGTGGTACTCACTAGCTTTTCTTTGAAGACAATACTCCATAAACCAGAACTATCTGGCAGGCTTGTCAAGTGAGCAGTGGAGCTTAGCGAATACGACATCATGTACAAACCACGAACTTCTTTAAAATCACAGGTATTAGCTGATTTTGTCGCAGATTTTACACCTAACCTACAAGTGCAGGCAGACCAAGAGCTATTCTGCCTAACTGAAGAACAACCCACCGGTACATGGAAGCTAAGTGTGGACGGTTCAAGCATTACCAAAGGAAGCAGACTTGGACTCGTCTTAACATCACCTCAAGATGATGTGTTCGAACAAGCAGTCAGATGTGGCTTCAAAGCCACCAACAACGAGGCAGAATACGAAGCAATGATAGCTGGACTTGGACTAGCAAAAGAAATGTGAGCAAAACGAATCTATGTCTTCAGTGACTCCCAACTTATAGTCAACCAAATGCAGGGGAGCTATCAAGCTCGTGACAACAAAATGACAGCCTACTTAGGAAAGACTAAGGAACTTCAAGCGCAATTCAAAGAGTTCATTATCAATAAGTACCAAGGGGCGAGAACAGCCATGCAAACGCACTAGTCAACCTTGGCTCTTCAATTCAGACCACCGGTCCCAAGAATATCCCGGTCATCTACCTTTAATGGCCGGCCGTATGGAAAAATGAGGAGGAACAAATATCTAACATATAACATAGTCGAACATGGATGACACCTATACAAGAATACTTGGAACAAGACATACTACCGGATGACAGGAATGAGACACGTCGGATCAAAGCTCAATCAGCCCGATTTTCTATCATCTGAGGTAAACTTTACAAGCGTTCATTTTCTGGTCCTTATTTAAGATGCATTAACCCTGCAGAAGCTAAGTACGTCTTGGCCGAGTTACACGAAGGAGAATGTGGCAACCACTCCGGTGGGAGGAGTCTGGCACACCGGGCTCTGACTAGTGGATACTATTGGCCGACAATGAGGTCAGATGCAGCAGACCATGTCAGGCGGTGTGACAAATGTTAGAGATTCGCTCAAGTCTCTCACCTGCCACCAGAACCACTTACGGCAATTACATCCCCTTGGCTCTTCATGAAATGGGGGATGGATATAGTAGACAAGTTGCCCACCGCACCTGGACAGAAGGTATACATGCTGGCCGTGATGGACTATTTCAGCAAATGGATAGAAGCAGAATCATTTCGTAAAATCAGAGATGGTGAAGTGAAGAACTTCATCAGGAAAAACGTAATTTGCCGGTATGGAGTGCCAAGGGAGATAGTGACGGAAAACGGATCTCAATTCATTAGTGCGGAATTCCAAGATTTTTGTAAATTTTGGAACATCAAATTAAGCTTCTCAACTCGAAGATACCCGCAAGCTAACAAACATGCAGAATCTTCCAATAAGACCATCACCAACATTCTAAAGAAACGATTCGAGAAATCTAAAGGAAAGTGGGCAGATGAGCTGCCTGGTGTCCTCTGGTCATATCGGACAACGACAAGAACCTCGACAGGAGAAACACCTTTCTCCCTGGCATATGGAATGGAAGCAGTAATCCCGACAGAGAGCATAGAATAATTCATCGAATAAAAACCACAAGAATTCACCAATTAATATCGCAAGAAATAAACGGTGAAGAAATCCTTACAATACAACGGGCGCAATCTGTAGATAATGATCCTCTTTATTCAAGCAAAGCCAAAAGAAAAGTAAATGAAAAAGAAATGAAAAAGAAAAGAATGCTGCTGCTGATCGAGGTCCAGAAAGAGAGAGAGTCCATGAATATAACCCTAGCTGCAACATATAAGTAATCGCGCAGGACATAGGCGTTACAAAACACCACCCAGCGCTGGCTGGGAGCAAATCAGCGAACATCATCCCAGCGACAGCTCCAATCCAGCGGCGGCGGCGTTCCACATTCCGATGCCCATTGGTCTTCTTCTCGGCTCTAAAAACCCTTATCTTGCAGCACATTTCAACTATAAACTCGATACATTGAGCTCACCACCTGCAACACCGAAAAGAAATAAAATAACTCAAAATACGAAAAATATAAACGGGAAACACAAATGCACGCACACAAACACAATAAACAAAACACCTAAAAATGACATAAATAACGACCAAAGAAACCCTCCACACTTAAACCTTTGCTTGTCCTCAAGCAAACACCAAACCAACAAAACAGAGGAAAAATTTCATGCAAGCTAATTATTGCAATTTGGACTAACTGGCAAATTTTTCAACAATGTCCAAAAGATAAACATCACGACAACGTGAAGAGTTGAATCAAACTGCAATATGTTTCCCGTCTATGCAAATTATCAATCGGATCAGACCTGACTCCCTATTAGAAGTGATTTAACTAATTTGACCGCTTTTACCAACACATTTCATTTATTTTTCTTAAAACTGTGACTATTGAAATGGAATTGTTAACAATATTTGTTAGGTGTAATTTTAGAGAGATTCAAACTCCCTAACGTGGTTTTCCATGCTCATTTATCACTTTGTAACAAAGAGGAGCAGAATTCATATTCCAATGAATTTAACACACAAGTCCACTTTTGAGAATTTTTTTTCATTTTTTTACAAGAAACGAGTATCTAAGCAGCCACAATGTTAAAACTCGCTCAAACTTCAGTCAGACAAATCACCTCAATCTAATTCGCATAAACAAGTCTCATATCACAATTCAACCAACAAAATCAAGTCCCAAAGTATATCAATCCGACATTGAATTCAATCCAGAAAACTCAAAATCATATAATTCACTTGCATAAAATTTGTTGGGAAAATTCTAATGTTTTGATTTGATTCCAAAACCCAACTGTTCTCCAACCTAGTAGATGTTTGTACAAACCTAAGTTAAGTTTTCCAGCTCACTTGTTTGAGCCTTAGATTTTCTAAGTTCACAGGTTTGGAAGCTGAAGATTGAAGAAGACCCAGCTAAGTAATCAGCTGGACCCAAAGTCAGCTGAAAGATCTCTTAGCTGAACAGAGCTCCAGAACTGAGCTGAGTCAGACTGACTCAAGAAGCGAAGAATGGATCCAGCCAAGGAGATCCAACTGAGCAGAATAAATTGAGCTGCATCAAAGTCTAAGAAAGACGGTGGTGACCACAAAGGGAACTAACTGCGAAGACGTCACTTCAAGTCGGTTTACCCGTCCGGCTACGAATTCAAAGTCAAGCTCAAAAGACGTAAATCCCGGTTTCGGAGGAAGTCAATATACCTCGACCAATAAGGGATTGACAACTCGGCATCCTAGAAGGCGAACCTAGGATCCGACACAATGATGAAGACGGTGAAGATACACTCAACGGCGGATCGACGTATCGAGAGAGTAGGTAAGATTCAAACGGGTCCTCCAACGGCTAGTTTGAATCTCTACCTATAAAATACCGATCTTCAACCTCGAATCGGACACGAAAAACTCCCCGCAAGCTTACAACTTTTCGAGATCTCTCAAGTATTTTAAAAAGCTCTCCGAGGTTGTCTAACTCTTTAAAAGAGCACTTAACTTTTTAAGTGTTCAATTTCGAAGCTTGCTTTAGTTTTCGTCGATCAATAGGTACTGTAATAATTGTAAATCCAAAGCCTAGATGCGAACGAGTTCATCTTTCAAAGTTCTTCATTGTAAGAACTCGTTTAAAGTTGGAAACCCAAACCCTCCTTTACCCGAAAGGTTAGGTCAAGGTTACGCCGTCTTGAAGCGCGAAATTCGAGTGTAAGGTTATTCGGTACCCGAAAAGCGAAAAGGTGCGAGCTTCTACGGTGCCGTAAGCGGTTAGAACACGGCTCGAGGAAGAGGCTGCGAAGTTGCTTGGTACTCGTAAACCAAGTGGTCATCCTTAGTGGATTTACCAGCTAAAACCTGGTCGTGGACGTAGGAGTTTACTCTCCGAACCACGTTAAAATTCTGTGTTCTTTATTGCGTTAATTAAGTCTTTGCTTTATTCTTATTTAAAGAACTAACCGCATTCACTCAGCACAAGTTTTCAAAGCTTCATCTTTACGGTGTGACCCGGCCATTACCGCATATTTTTCAAAACATGGCTTAAACCGAAAAGCGAAACTAAGTTTTTCTGAGCTTTTGTAAAAGGAACGAGCTAAGTTTTTCTTTCCACCACATTCCGCACAGCCAGCTAAGTTATAAGTCCAGCTGACCATCTTCTTTAGAAGTCAGTTGAACTCTTAACTGAGCTCTCACTCAACTCCGTTTTAACTTGACAAAAGTTTTTAAAATCCCTCTTCGGTGTATTCACCCCCCTTCTACACCGAAGACCTCGTTCCGGGACCATCAAAATTTAACCACAATTAAGTCAAATCTGGCGCAACAAGATAGACTCACAAATAAGCCAAAACAAGCAAAAAACCAAATTTTTGCACAAAATCACAATCCACAATAAACATGCATCCCACACAAGCAATATAAATATTTCCCCTCCACACTTAAAAAAAAAACAATGTCCTCATTGCATAGAAAAATAAGAAATGGAAAGAACTTGACTGCCCTGATTTATCGGCTTGTGTGGTACATGTGGTTCTTTTCATTTTGCTTGATCCGCCTCAATTCGAGGTTTGTCGGTCACCTAAAATAAAACAGAGAAGAACAAAACAAAATACCTTAAACAAAACAGAAAAGAACAAAATTAACAAAACTAAAACAATTAGTCGTGGGTTGCCTCCCACGCAGCGCTAGTTTTTATGTCGCCAGCCCGACTAAGCCAGTGTTATCCAAATTTCTTTTCAAGCTTGAGCCATTCCATCATTTGGATTAGCTCATCTTCATCATCCACGTCTGCCGGTCCTGAAATAATTAATAGGGCAAAGATTGTCCCATAGATGAGGGAATGAATCCTCATAGATGAGGGTGGGTGGTGAAGTGGTGCACTCATATCGGTTGGGAAAATTGAAGGGTAATAGCCCGGGAGTGGCTGAGGTATGGGGTCGTACGGGCCTGGGGATGGTGGTCCTACCGGGTCTTGGATCCAGCGAGCTAGGATCAGTAGAGATAGGTCATTAAGGCTAGCAATCGGCCGACATTGAAGGCCTTCTACTTTCATTGCTTCTAACTCCTTCCCAGCCTAAATACCCCAATTCAATGGTAACCAATAAACCATTACCCTACAGCTTTCATAGCTGGTCTAGCGATCGCCTCTAACTAGGCGATATTCATCTAAAAATCGGGCCACGAACTGCCCTACAGACAACTCCGAGTACCTCCGGATAGCGTGAAAGTGCTCGACGAGCTCTTCGTAAGTTGGTCCAGTATACGGTCCTGTCATCTACTAGGACAAAATAAAATAGTGTTTCTATTAGTACATATCTTATAGTGGCAATCTTAAAACGACTAAGTTCAGGACTGTGGTTTAGGTTCGGTTTGGGTCCTCTAAGTGTTAGTTCGAAGAGGTTCCGACCTATAAAATTTAGTCCCGGTGCACACTCGTCAGTCAACTCGGGATTCCTATCCCAACTCGTGACTGTAAACGATCATCGAAGGTTGACGGCCCTCATACGAACGAAGTTGCGCAAAAGAAACGAAAATTGCATATAATTGAGCATGTAAACACAATATGACACATATAGCATGGTAAGAACAAAGTATATGCAAGTACAAGTTTATGAGCATGAATTTAAATGTCAAGTGTACAATCACATAATCAATGTAAGAGTTCAAGTATAACTTCATTTTTTTCAATCAACGTGGAAGGACGGAAGGGATGTCATGAGTAACTTGGACCTGAAGAATTCTTGACTTTAGTTGGTTCATATCTAATGACTCTAAGTTGAAACAAGAGATAAGGCTTCTAGGGCTCAGAGCAAACGAACTGCTCTGATACCATGTCTGTGACGACCCGCGAAAATGCGGATCCGTCCGAGCCGCCACGCGGTGGGTGGTGTGAAACCATATGAATCGTAAGCGTAAGTAATCAATAAAGGTTATATATTGATAACATTGAAAAGATAAGTGTTTAATGAAATAAAGGCAAGGTGGGTAATTGTTCAACATCGATGCCCTAACATAACATAACTTGGGTCGATGTATGAGGACACCGACCCGTACTGCGGAAGTATTTCAAAAGATAGCCATCTAAAAGTAGATGGTTAGAACTGTTGGTCCCAAGACGGATACCTTGGTGTAGAGGGGGGGTGAATACACCAAGGTTTAAAAACTTTTCCAAGTTAAAACTCTTTTCAGAGAGCTGACTGTGTTCGATCCGAATTTGGATGACATGACTTGATCGGCAACTGGCTGTGTGTGTGTGTGCGGAATGTGGTGGATTTGGAAAGTCCGTCTGTTGCTTCAAATATATTGCAAAGCTCTGTTTCACTTTTCACTTAGTCAGTTTATGCAGATTGAAATGTATGCTTATGAGGGTTAGTAATATGCATAAAACAAAGCGATAAATAACAGAGCATTTTTAACGTGGTTCGGAGTAACCCCTCCTACGTCTACGACCAGATTCACTGGTAATTCACTACCACTTGGTTTCCAAGTACCAAGCAACTGCACAACTCTAACCCGAGCTGTGTTCCAACAGTTTGCGGGCATTGTCAAGCCTACACCTTCAGTTTCCGGGAACTTAAGAACCTAACTACTTGAATTACACGCTTCGAGCAAGCGTACCTTTACCTAACCTTTCTGGGTATGGGTTTGGGTATGGTTTTTCAACTATGAACGAGTTCTTACAATGAAGAACAAGGAGTATGATGAACTCGTTCAAACTAGGCTTAAGATATTTATTCTGATCTATTCTGCCTATGACTGAATATGTGAACAACTAAGAATACAGCTGACTGGATTCATGTTGGGAAAATTAATAGAGTTTTGATTGGATACCAAAACCCAGCTGACCCCAACTGAGTAGATGATCGCACAAGCCTAAGCGTTTTTCAGCTCACCTGTTTGAGCATATAGAGTTTCTTAGTTTACAGGTAGATCAGCTGAAGACGGCCTGAACAAGACACAGCGAGACGGCTTAAAGGACTCGACGAGCAAGACCAAGAAGAGTCAAAGATCTTGCAGCATCAAGACCCAGCTCAGTGACGGAAACCCAGCTCAGTGTCGAAGACCCAGCTCAGTGTAAAAGACCCAGCTTAGTGTCGATGACACAGCTCAGGTCTGAGACACAGCTCAGGCTAATGACACAGCTCAGGTTGAAGACACAGCTCAGGTTGATGATACAGCACAGGTCTAAGACACAGCTCAGAGTCGAGACGCAGCAGAGTCCAAAACGCTGAAGACACAGCAGAGACGCTTAACAGCTCGAAGACGAAGACCTTCTCCAAGACAAGATTCTGATGTCAGAAGATCTTGTCTGACGCAGTCAAATCAGAGAAGAAATAGCCTCTGCAGATGCAGACCTACGTCGTAGGTAAAGGCCAGAAGTCAACAAGAGTAGGTAAGATTCAAACGGCTCTCTTCCAACGGCTAGTTTGAATCTTCACCTATATATATCTCTCCTCCACCATTGCTGGCGGGGGGACTGGCGAGACGACTGAAGAAATAGAAGAAAACAGAAAAATGAACAACGATCTACAAAGCGAAATCTTTCTAGAACACCCAGCCAGTCAGCTGTGTTCTTAGTTGTTCACAGATTCAGTCATAGGCAGAATAGATCAGAATAAATATCTTAAGCCTAGTCTGAACGAGTTCATCATACTCCTTGTTCTTCATTGTAAGAACTCGTTCCTAGTTGGAAAACCATACCCAAACCCAAACCCAGAAAGGTTAGGTAAAGGTACGCTTGCTCGAAGCGCGTAATTCGAGTGGTTAGGTTCTTCGCATGCCGAAGCGAAGGTGTAGGCTTTACAGTGCCCGCAAACTGTTGGAACACAGCTCGGGTTAGAGTTGTGAAGTTGCTTGGTACTTGGAAACCAAGTGGTAGTGGATTACCAGGGAATCTGGTCGTGGACGTAGGAGGGGTTACTCCGAACCACGTTAAAAATGCTCTTGTTATTTATCGTTTTGTTTTATGCATGTTACTAACCTTCATGAGCATACATTTCAATCTGCATAAACTGACTAACTGAACAGATCTGTTTTTCAGAAAAACTCATACTAGTGCATACTGTACATCTCTTCATGGATTCCTATCTTAACAGGAATCTTCCCACCTTCTCAGTTGATGACTATGCAATCTGGAAATTCAGATTGAAAAGCTTCCTGTGTGCGCATCACGACATGATGTGGGACGTCATTTCAGACGGACCCATCCTTATTTATAAACAAGGAAATGAACTTGTACCTGCTCATGATGGAGGACAACCAGAATACCGGCCAACTCTCAAGCCAAAGAAAGAATACTCTTCAGAAGAGCGAAAGCAAGCTAGACTAGACAGCTTCGCAAGGAACACCATCTCATCAACAGTCTCAAACGCCTACCTGAGTAAAATCATCAAGTGCGAGACAGCCAAAGAAATGTGGGAAACACTCGCCAAGCTATGTGAAGGATCAGAAGAGATCAAAGAAAACAAATTCACAATAGCTTGCCAAAAATTCGACAACTTCAAGCAGCTAGCCAAAGAGTCCATTGAAGCGATGGAGCTAAGGTTCTCAAACATAGTCGTCGAGATAGAGACAATCAGAACTGGGAAGTATACCCAGCGGGAAAAGAATCTAAAGGTTCTTTCAGCTCTTTCAGCTGAATGGAACACTTACAAGGTAGTTCATCAAAGTCGAAGTGACTTGGGTGATCTATCTACGAAGGTTGTTCTCACTCTTGAAGGCCAATGAATACAACTTGAAGATCACTCAAGAAGAATCTTCAAGCAGACAGAATGACGGAGAACTCACCCCAGCTCCAAAAGAAATAGCTTTCAGAGCCAACTCTGAAAAGTCAGCTCATGTCAAGTCAGCTGAGTCCTCCAAGAAGCAGAAGGACAAAAAGGATATGAGCAAAGAGGAGCTACTCGAAGAGATTGCCATGTTGGTGAAAAATTATAACAGACTCAACACCAGCAAAGGCAAGTACAAGAAATTCGCCAAGTCGTACAGAGACAAATACATAAAGAAATTTATGAAAAATCACCGACACCTCAAAACGGACGAGAGGAAGGCCGCTTCAATTGCAAGGAGTCGGACACTACAACGGGGCATCCCAAGCGTCTAAGAAAGAAAAAGATCTTCTGAAAGCAAAGGCAGCTGACAGAGAAGAGCATATATAGCTGATGAAGAGTCCGAGTGCAACAAAATAGATGATGATATGCCCTTCTCAGATTCAGAGGAAGATGCACTCATGGCCCGTGATGATCAAGACTGGGATGCTTGCTTCATGGGACAGACAGAAGGACTCGACGATGATGAGGTAACTTCTAAAATTCAGAACATATCTAACCCATCACCATCACACGAACACTCTACGCAGTCTGCGGAATCGAAGGACAACCTGATTGGAATCTGGTGGAGAAAGTCATGAATGACTTCAAGGATTTACAAGAAATTCTTGATGTCATAATGTGTGAAAATGCTGAGCTGAAGGTAGAACTGAAAAAGAAAGAAGCATCAGAAGCAGCTGATGTTACACAGCTCAACGAGGAAATAGTGTTGCTCAAGGAAAAGTTAATCAAACAGGATCAGCTGATGAAGGAGTTTTACTATGAGAGAAAGCAGCTGATGGACGATTTGGAAAAATCCACAGCTGAGTCAGGCAAAAAGACAGCTGAGATCCTGGAGTTAAAAAGGTCAGAAGAAACACTATCCACAAAGCTGGTAGCACTCATCAAAGCTACATCAACGATGGATGAAATAATCAGCGTACAACGACCCGCAGCATTAAAAACGGGATTGGGTTATGATGGATCTAAGGATCTAACAAATGTTGCAACTACAAGCGGAACGAAGGTAACTTTTGTGAAAGCAAAAGAGAATCCAATTCCAAATAGGACAAAAGACTGAGAAACAGAAAACACAGCAAGGTCCAAGAAGACAAGCTGTAAGGCAACCCCAAGCTCAAATCAGACCACATTGGGTTCAACAACAACGAAGGAATGACGATGGACAACGTCGACACCAGCATCATCAGCAGCAAGTGGCAAGATATCAACCGAGATATCAGAAAAGATACCCAAATTTGGATATCGGATCTTATGATTACTACCGGATTATCAAGTCCGGCTCGAGATTCCAAGTTAGACAAAGAGACGAAGCAAAGAAATGTCTCAGCTGCACACTCAGCTGGAAATCAACGAAGAACTGAACTATCAAAAAATCAAGCTGGGAGAATACAGAGATCAAGACCCAGCCAACAGAGTCAAACTAAGAACACAAGGAACGTGTTCATAGACACAGCTGGGAGAATTATCAGATCTAACGATCCAATCAGAGTCATCAAACAAATATGGATCGTAAAGGGATCTCTAACTAACCCATGAGGACCCAATCACAACCTGAGGACCTAAATTTTGATTTCGTGACAGTCGCAAGAAAAAGATGCATCATAGAGGAATCAATAAGAACAACGTGGTACTTGGACGACGGATGCTCAAAACACATGACTCATCTAAAACATCTACTCCAAGAATACGAAGAGCGTCCAGGTCCTCAAGTAACGTTTGGTGACAACTCCAAAGGTTTCACCAAAGGTTACGGTACATTTGAAACCTACAATGTTAAAATATCTAACGTGTCATATGTACAGGGATTAAAACATAACTTGCTTTCCATTAGTCAATTTCGCGATAATGGTTTTTCTCGTCAAGTTCGATGCACGGATGTACAAAGTGAAAAACGAGAGAAACCAAGGTGTATTACCGAGAGGGAAAAGAGAAGCAAATATATACTTTCTTGGCCGATCGGAACGGCAGCCTCCGTACACATGTCTTGTATCAAAAGCGAGCAATGAAGTCACCGTACGTGGCGCGTACGGCCGAATCATCTCAACTTCAAGACAATCAACAAGGCGGCTAGAAATCAGCTCGCTAATGGAATTCCGAGATCAAGTTTATGACAAGAGTCACATATGCGGTGCTTGTCAACAAGGAAAACGTACAAGGATTTCATTCTCTCTTAAGACAACGCCCTCAACTGATCGAGTTCTTCAACTCGCTTCACATGGATCTTTTGGTCCAAGAACACCGCAAGTTTCAACGGCGGGAAATACACTACGGTCGTAGTGGACGACTTCTCCGGATTCACTTGGGTTTCATTTTACGTACCGGAAAAGTGAAACAAGATCCAAGCTGCCGGCCCTACTGGAAAGGTTGTCGACTCAAAAGGAGTGCAAAATTATCTCAATCAGATCAGACCGAGGAACTGAGTTTCTGAATGAAACCATATATGATTATTGTGAGAAGAACGGAGTACAACATCAAACCTCAGCTGCACGCACACCTCAGCAGAATGGTGTAGCTGAGAGGAGAACGTAACACTCAAAGAAGCCATTACCTCAATGTTAGCAAGCTCAGCTATTCCAAAGAAATTCTGGGCTGAAGCTATCAACACAGCTTGCTTCACTCAAAATAGATCGCTACTCACATCAAGACAAGGAAAGACTCGTACGAGCTATGGAATAACAGGAAACCCTTCATCGGGTATTTCAAGGTTTTCGGATCTAAATGCTATATCCTAAATAATGGGAAAACCCAGCTGAAGACGTTCGACGCCAAAACTGATCGAGGAGTATTCCTTGGTTACTCAGCTGTAAGTAAAGCCTACAGAGTCTTCAACAGGAGAACACAAACAGTCGAAGTGACCCCTCATGTCACCTTTGATGAAACATCCTTCGAATTCAGAGAGTCGATCAAACAAAGAAACACAGCTGGAACATCAAGCTCCGATCCAGCTCAAACAAGATCTCAAGTAATTCGAATCCGGAATCTAGCTGAACCATTGATTTGGGATGATGAACCGAGAAGAACCTCAAATCAATTCGGCGAGGCAAATCAACCACTCGATGATCCGGAGGAATCCCCAATATCGATCAAGGGAATGCCGCCAGCTGGAAATCAAGACCCAGCTGATTCCCCAAGCCTCCCTCTCCAAATTGGATTTACTCGCCTACGCCCCAAGTTCAATCTAACTCTAATCCAAATCAGAACGAGTCTCAGGATACGACTCCAGATCATTTCCAAGCAAGACGTGACCTAGCAACCTCAAGCATCAATGAGCTAGAAGAAGAAATTAGAACAAGACGAAGATGGATCGAAGATCATCCAAACCTTCAAAGCAATCATTGGAGAACCATCGTACGAGTTAGAACAAGAAATTCAATCGCTCAAAACCCGACATCAAATCCGCAAGAAGCAAATAATGAAGCTCAAGTCGCGAAGAGAGCTAGATCTGACCGTCTACAACGAAGATACAGCTCTCATGGCATGTTATGTAGCTCAAGTTCCGAGCCTCAAACAATTGTCGAAGCCTTAAAGAGTGTGCCGGACAAATGCTATGCAAGAAGAACCGAATGAATTTCTCGAAATTGCGTCCGGGAACCGGTCGATAAACCAGAGGAGTCAAAATAATAGGTTTGAAATGGATATTCAAAAAAAAGTTCGGATACTCTTGGAGTAATAATCGTAAATAAGGCTCGCTTAGTCGCCAAGGGATATACACAAAAGAAGGAATAGACTTTGAAGAGTCATTTGCTCCGGTAGCAAGATTGGAAGCCATCGTATTATTCCTTGCATACGCAAGACATCACAAATTCAAAGTATATCAAATGGACGTGAAGTGTGCATTCTTGAATGGGGAAATCGCAGAAGATGTCTATGTAGAACAACCCCCAGGATTTGAAGAAGAAGGAAACAAAGTTTACAAGCTAAAGAAGGCGCTTTATGGTCTGAAGCAAGCACCTCTAGCTTGGTATGACACTCTGTCAGGATTTCTAGTATCCAAAGGTTTCAAGAAAGGTTCGCTGATTTAACTCTCTTCACCATCAAGCTAGGTGAAGATATTTTAGTTGTTCAAATTTATGTGGACGACATCATCTTCGGCTCAAGATCAACTTTCTTATGTGAAAGATTTGGAGAGATGATGTCAAAACAATTCCAAATGTCAATGATGGGAGAAATGAGTTTCTTCCTAGGACTCCAAGTCAAGCAATCAGCAGGAGGAATATTCATAAATCAATCCAAGTACGTGAAAGACTTGATCACCAAATATGGAATTCAATCCAGCAAAACGGTGAAGATCCCTATGAATACAAATTGGAAGATTGAACCTGGAACCGAAGGAAAATCAAGGATCCCAAAGAAATACAGAGGGATAATTGGTTCCTCGTCGTATCTCACAGCCTACGCCGCCCAGATATATCATTTGCAGTTGGAGTATGTGCCAGATTTCAAGTTGATCCTAAGGAGGCACATATGCAAGCGGTCAAGAATATTCTCAAATATCTAAAAGGCACTCAGAACGTTGGGCTGTGGTATCCAGCTGAAGATAATTTGCAGCTGACTGGATACTCAGACTCAGACTATGCTGGAGATCGATTAGACAGAAAATCAACTTCAGGAACATGTCAGTTCCTAGGAAGCAAGTTGATATCATGGTTTTCAAAGAAGCAGACGTGTGTCGCTACCTCTACAACTGAAGCGGAGTATATGGCAGCTGGAAGCTGCTGCTCTCAAATTCTCTGGCTGAAGCATCAGCTGGATGACTATGAAGTGAAAACTGGTCAAGTTCCAATCTTCTGTGATAGCTCAAGTGCTATTGCAATCTCTGAAAATCCAGTTCTTCACACAAGGTGCAAACACGTTGACATTCGACATCACTTCATCAGAGATCACGTGGAAAAGAAAGACGTCATTGTTGAGAAAATTCACACAGATATTCAACGAGCTGACATATTAACAAAGCCGCTGATGGAAGCAAGATTCAAAATGCTGTGTGGATTGCTTGGATTGCTTAATCCTGATGAAGAAACTTCATCCAGCTGAGGGGGAATAAGACTCAGCTGGAAACCTCTTTGGGATATCAAGATGGAAGAATCCAGACCCAGTAGTTTCGTGAACTCAGTTCAAGAAGGAAAACCAGCTGAGGGGGAATCAAACTCAGCTGGATAGTTAAACTGAAGGAGTAACTCAACACAAAGAAACACAGCCGAGGTATCAGCTGACTACAAAGTTCAGCTGACAGGTTTGCGGTCTATCACTTATTTCCCTGAGGAATATGCTATTTAAGGATAAATTATTTGAATTTAAATTCAAAATACACAGACATTCCTTAGAAGGATTCGTCAATAAGCCATCCATCAAATCGTATCCCATCGCATTTAATGAAAAGCATGCAGGGTACTGTAGCTCGGGAAAGTCGAGGCAGAAGTCAGAACGTTTTGACTACCTCACGCGCGCGTGACCTACACTCGACATACGCACGTCACTTAACGTGTTGCGCAAATCTCTCCCAGCCGCAGATCTTGAATTCAAATCTAAAGATCTCAACCGTTCATCAAGATAGACGGTTGATATATATATATATCAAAGATATGCAAATCGTCGCCATATTTACTTATTTTCTCTGAAATCTTTCTGCAAAACAAGTTCTTGCTTTTCAAGCTCTCTCTGCAAAATTTGTTTCTTCTATTCTTCTAACTCTTCAATCCAGAAATACAATGGCACCAAAGAAGATAACCCCGGGAGCGAACCAATCGGAGAACCTGATGTCAAAATTGCACTTTGAGAGTTGCTTAACTCTCAAGAACTACAAGAACTCGGAGTTCCAGGAGGTGCTGGATCTCATCGATAAGGCAGGCCTACTTCAATGGGCGACGGCGCGTCCGAAGAACATCTTCCGCCGGGAAGTAGCATAGTTCTTCATGGAGATGACGAACACAGATGAACGCCTCCGCTCCAACATCACCCTCCAACTCAAAGAAAAGACAGGGCATACAACTCCCTGGGACGTCGATATCAACATCAACCGGATTTTGAACAAGCTATTCGGATTGAAAACTCTTGGGGACCGCTCCCCAGACAACTACACCAGAGAAGAGATCCAGGCCGAACTGGACAAGATGCTGTTCAAGCCGGAACCCTACAGGGCGAGTATGTCCAAGCTACTGCTCAAGCCCAAATTCAGACTACTTCTGGATGTGACCCAGAAGTGCATCCTAGGTATTGCTGGATCTCAAGGAGAGATCAGCATACCCAAGTTGAAGCCCATGATAGCCATCCTCAGGAATGATCCTGTGGATTGGTTCTCCTACTTCATGGGAAAGCTGGAGAAGGAGTCGAAGAAGATTCACTTCGAAGATGACAGCTTCACCAAGTTCAGCTGTAGGGAAACCATCTACTTATGCACCAAGGTGGCGTGCATAACAGAACACTACACCACTGGACGACAAATCAAGTGGAAAGACGCAGAAGAGTTCCCTGTGTCCAAAGTTCTTTTTGAAAAGCAGAGTCAGCTCTCTGACTTGATGAAGAAAACGACCCGAAGGGAAGAAGAAGATGCGAGGAGGCAAAACAACGGATCGCCTCTCCCTCTCAAACTGGGAAAAGGAAACAGCCGGAGAAAACTCAGCCAGCTGGATCTCCACCTGCCAAAAAGAAGCTCAAATTTAAGGCGACAAGCAAGCCGAGGAGACGAGAAGCCAGGTGGGGCCACCGGAATCGAATGGAGATCGATTGCCGAGGAGACAACTCAGATTCCTCCTCCAAAGACAGATCAAGGAAGGGAGTTCGTGGTTGCTTCACGAGAAGCTGAGGAACCACAGATAGTGGTCCCCCACCCTGACCCAGAGGATGCTATTCCACTTCGCCAAATCCTACAAGCATCCTCACAACCCGCTCCAGTTGATATCACATCATCTGGATCTCCTCCTCAACAACACTCTCTTCTCCTTCCTCCTCCTCCTCAGGTACCTCTCCAAGAATCCTCCCCTACCTCTTCAGTACCTGAAACCACCCATCTTTCAAAGACCTAACCCAAAGAGCCCCATCCAGCTGACGCTCCTTTGCAGCTGGATGATGAAGACCAAGCTGAACCATCAAGCCCTACTAATTCTTCTGAGGAAATCGAAATCCTCAGTCCCAGAGCCGTTGCACGTGCTGCCACAGTCATGAGGGTCGAGGACCTCAGACTCCAAGGAATAAAGAGCGCACTGCAACACTATCCCTCTCTTGCCTCCCTCCCTGCTGCTCTAGTCGCCGTAAGCGACTTCAAATTTTATTTGGCTACCAAGATGGCCACTTGGTACGCAAATGAAGAAATGGTGGAGTTCTTTACTTTCGATAAGCTTAAAGCTGAAGAAGCAGCTCTACAGGAGACATTTGGCTTTGGAAGTCTTCAGGATGCTTTTGAGCATCAAGACGAGCTGATCCAGATCTTCATTCAGAAGGTTAAACAAGATGAAGTACCACCTTCTGAGGAAATCATTTCTCAAGCCAACTCCTACCTTCGCAACCTCAGCTGGATCGTTCCAGTTGAAACTGCCAATGAAGCTGTACCTGCCAACACAGCTGAGGCAATGATGATTGAAGACGAGCCAACTGCTGCAACAGTTGAGCCAACCGAAGCTGCCCCACAGAGTCCAATTGCCGATGACACTCGCTCACTGGTCGAGATCGAGGCAAGAAACCCAGCCAAGCCGAATCCGGGACCCAGACGGATCCTGTTGTGCTATCTGATGCAATGAAGGACGAGATTGCCAAACAAGTCGAGGAAATCCTTTTTCAGGATAGACTCAAATCAAATGTGGATACCCTTCTGCGCATCACAGCTATAGAGTCGCAAGTCCAGAGCAATGGACTTTCCATTGACGACGTTCACAGATTCGCTATGAATCTGCAAGAAAGCACCAGCAGAGATCTCAAACAGTCTCTCGTTTCTCAACGTATTGATAATTCAAATCATCTAGAGAAGAGAGTCCCTGAGATCATCTCAAACCTCCAAGCTCCGCTGGAAAGCCGCGTCATCGATTTATCCAGCCAGCTGGACGCTCTCCAACAAGAACTCTCTCCTTCGAACCGACATCCACCAAATTGTTCAATCTTTACAAGGAGCTGGACATTCGATTCAAAGCAGAAGAAGAAGACAAAGACACAGCTCAACATAGTCACAGCAGACAACTCAACAAAAATCACTGACATTGACAAAGCCTTGGCCCAGCTGAATGAGACAGTAGTCAGCCTCACCTCCACTCTTATTGATAATGCCAAAAAGGGGAAAGGTAATGACAAGAGAAAAACATCAAAGACTGGCAAAGGAAAAGTCAGAGCTGAAATCCAAGTGATGCGATCGGAGATTGACGAAGTTGTTCTGAATTTGGATGCAGTGAGGAATCCAAATTTTGACTGAAGGAAGTGGAGCAGAATGATCATCCCTCTTGCCAAAGCTAGCGGAGCCACGCCGTAACGGCTCAATGATATTCATTGGCTCCTGCAACTTTGTAACTCAAAGCAAAAGCAAGAGATGAAAAGCCTCCAAGATGAGCGAGAAGAAGAAAGAAAGTCCGCTAAATGCCGAAGAGAAGAAGCGAGAAGAAAAGAGCAAACATAAGAGCTGCAAAGAAAAAGTCTCAGATGCCGATGAACTGGAGAAGAGTTGATGAATGGATTCCAGAAGAGCTAAACGACGACTGGGAACATACAAAGTTTGAGTTCATCTAAGATTTCTATTATCTGGGAGCTTACCCAAATACGCCCCCAGATATTGCTTTCATGATGCATCTAAATGAGCTTTTTCATCAAGACAGGATGACGGCAAAAGCATTCTTCAACACTGCAAATACCGCGAAGATCCAGCTCACTGCTCCCCAGCTGTATCATATCCAGCCTCCGTTGATACCTGGAACTCAGCTTCCTGACAAATCAAAGATTATCGCTGAAGTTAACAGATGGGCGATCAGGAGGAAGATTTCCAAGGCAAACAACGAAGAAGAATACAGGAAGCTGGAGCAGATGATATTTAACCGATATAGATTGAGAACAGATGAGCAGCTGGAAGAAGATCGTTCGAAGAATCGACGAGCGGCGAGAGATGAAGACCCAAATTTTGCGGGATTTAATTTTGCTTGTTTTCAGTTCATTAATCCTGTAACTCTTGTAATCATCTTTTGAGGATTAATAAAACTGAAATATTTTGCTCTCAAGCTTACCCTGATGACAATAACTCTTTGTCCAGGCACTGAACTCTGAATTTAACCTTCTTCTGAAATCTTTTAAACCCACTTTCTCATTTAGGGGGAAGCAGGTTGTTTTTCTCAAGTTAGGTTTTGGCATCATCAAAAAGGGGGAAATTGTTGGGAAAATTCTAATGTTTTGATTTGATTCCAAAACCCAACTGTTCTCCAACCTAGTAGATGTTTGTACAAACCTAAGTTAAGTTTTCCAGCTCATTTGTTTGAGCCTTAGATTTTCTAAGTTCACAGGTTTGGAAGCTGAAGATTGAAGAAGACCCAGCTGAGTAATCAGCTGGACCCAAAGTCAGCTGAAAGATCTCTTAGCTGAACAGAGCTCCAGAACTGAGCTGAGTCAGACTGACTCAAGAAGCGAAGAATGGATCCAGCCAAGGAGATCCAACTGAGCAGAATAAAATGAGCTGCATCAAAGTCTAAGAAAGACAAACCGAGCCGACCACAAAGGGAACTAACTCGAAGACGTCACTTCAAGTCGGGTTTACCCATCCAAATTTCCGAATTCAAAGTCAAGCTCAAAAGACAATCCGGGTTTCGTAGGAAGTCAATATACCTCGACCAATAAGGGATTGACAACTCAGCATCCTAGAAAGGCGAACCTAGGATCCGACACAATGATGAAGACAGTGAAGATACACTCAACGGCAGATCGACAGATCAGAGAGTAGGTAAGATTCAAACGGGTCCTCCAACGGCTAGTTTGAATCTCTACCTATAAATACCAGTCTTCAACCTCATAATCAGACACGAAAAACTCCCCGCAAGCTTACAACTTTTCTGAATCTCTCAAGTATTTAAAAAGCTCTCCGCCAGCTTGTCTAACTCTTTAAAAGAGCACTTAACTTTTTAAGTGTTCAATTTCAGAAACTGCTTTAGTTTTTCGTCTGATCAATAGGCTGTAATAATTGTAAATCCAAAGCCTAGATCTGAACGAGTTCATCTTTCAAAGTTCTTCATTGTAAGAACTCGTTCATAGTTGGAAACCCAAACCCTCCTTTACCCAGAAAAGGTTAGGTCAAGGTTACGCCGTCTCGAAGCGCGAAATTCGAGTGTAAGGTTATTCAGTACCCGAAAACTGAAAAGGTGCAGGCTTCTACAGTGCCCGTAAACTGTTAGAACACAGCTCGAAGAAGAGCTGCGAAGTTGCTTGGTACTCGTAAACCAAGTGGTCATCCTTAGTGGATTTACCAGCTAAAACCTGGTCGTGGACGTAGGAGTTTACTCTCCGAACCACATTAAAATTCTGTGTTCTTTATTGCGTTAATTAAGTCTTTGCTTTATTCTTATTTAAAGAACTAACCGCTTTCACTCAGCACAAGTTTTCAAAGCTTCATCTTTCTGGCTGTGTGACCCAGCCAGCTGCATATTTTTCAAACCTGCTTAAACTGAAAACTGAAACTAAGTTTTTTTGAGCTTTTGTAAAAGGAACGAGCTAAGTTTTTCTTTCCACCACATTCCGCACAGCCAGCTAAGTTATAAGTCCAGCTGACTATCTTCTTTAGAAGTCAGTTGAACTCTTAACTGAGCTCTCACTCAACTCCGTTTTAACTTGACAAAAGTTTTTAAAATCCCTCTTCGGTGTATTCACCCCCCTCTACACCGAAGACCTCGTTCCGGGACCATCAAAATTTAACCACAATTAAGTCAAATCTGGCGCAACAAGATAGACTCACAAATAAGCCAAAACAAGCAAAAAACCAAATTTTTGCACAAAATCACAATCCACAATAAACATGCATCCCACACAAGCAATATAAACATTTCCCCTCCACACTTAAAAAAAAAAACAATGTCCTCATTGCATAGAAAAATAAGAAATGGAAAGAACTTGACTGCCCTGATTTATCGGCTTGTGTGGTACATGTGGTTCTTTTCATTTTGCTTGATCCGCCTCAATTCGAGGTTTGTCGGTCACCTAAAATAAAACAGAGAAGAACAAAACAAAATACCTTAAACAAAACAGAAAAGAACAAAATTAACAAAACTAAAACAATTAGTCGTGGGTTGCCTCCCACGCAGCGCTAGTTTTTATGTCGCCAGCCCGACTAAGCCAGTGTTATCCAAATTTCTTTTCAAGCTTGAGCCATTCCATCATTTGGATTAGCTCATCTTCATCATCCACGTCTGCCGGTCCTGAAATAATTAATAGGGCAAAGATTGTCCCATAGATGAGGGAATGAATCCTCATAGATGAGGGTGGGTGGTGAAGTGGTGCACTCATATCGGTTGGGAAAATTGAAGGGTAATAGCCCGGGAGTGGCTGAGGTATGGGGTCGTACGGGCCTGGGGATGGTGGTCCTACCGGGTCTTGGATCCAGCGAGCTAGGATCAGTAGAGATAGGTCATTAAGGCTAGCAATCGGCCGACATTGAAGGCCTTCTACTTTCATTGCTTCTAACTCCTTCCCAGCCCAAATACCCCAATTCAATGGTAACCAATAAACCATTACCCTACAGCTTTCATAGCTGGTCTAGCGATCGCCTCTAACTAGGCGATATTCATCTAAAAATCGGGCCACGAACTGCCCTACAGACAACTCCGAGTACCTCCGGATAGCGTGAAAGTGCTCGACGAGCTCTTCGTAAGTTGGTCCAGTATACGGTCCTGTCATCTACTAGGACAAAATAAAATAGTGTTTCTATTAGTACATATCTTATAGTGGCAATCTTAAAACGACTAAGTTCAGGACTGTGGTTTAGGTTCGGTTTGGGTCCTCTAAGTGTTAGTTCGAAGAGGTTCCGACCTATAAAATTTAGTCCCGGTGCACACTCGTCAGTCAACTCGGGATTCCTATCCCAACTCGTGACTGTAAACGATCATCGAAGGTTGGCGGCCCTCATACGAACGAAGTTGCGCAAAAGAAACGAAAATTGCATATAATTGAGCATGTAAACACAATATGACACATATAGCATGGTAAGAACAAAGTATATGCAAGTACAAGTTTATGAGCATGAATTTAAATGTCAAGTGTACAATCACATAATCAATGTAAGAGTTCAAGTATAACTTCATTTTTTTCAATCAACGTGAAAGGACGGAAGGGATCTCATGAGTAACTTGGACCTGAAGAATTCTTGACTTTAGTTGGTTCATATCTAATGACTCTAAGTTGAAACAAGAGATAAGGCTTCTAGGGCTCAGAGCAAACGAACTGCTCTGATACCATGTCTGTGACGACCCGCGAAAATGCGGATCCGTCCGAGCCGCCACGCGGTGGGTGGTGTGAAACCATATGAATCGTAAGCGTAAGTAATCAATAAAGGTTATATATTGATAACATTGAAAAGATAAGTGTTTAATGAAATAAAGGCAAGGTGGGTAATTGTTCAACATCGATGCCCTAACATAACATAACTTGGGTCGATGTATGAGGACACCGACCCGTACTGCGGAAGTATTTCAAAAGATAGCCATCTAAAAGTAGATGGTTAGAACTGTTGGTCCCAAGACGGATACCTTGGTGTAGAGGGGGGGGTGAATACACCAAGGTTTAAAAACTTTTCCAAGTTAAAACATTTTTCAGAGAGCTGGCTGTGTTCGATCCAGCTGGATGACAGCTTGATCGACACAGCTGGCTGTGTGTGTGTGTGCGGAATGTGGTGGATTTGGAAAGTCCGTCTGTTGCTTCAAATATATTGCAAAGCTCTGTTTCACTTTTCAGTTAGTCAGTTTATGCAGATTGAAATGTATGCTTATGAGGGTTAGTAACATGCATAAAACAAAGCGATAAATAACAGAGCATTTTTAACGTGGTTCGGAGTAACCCCTCCTACGTCCACGACCAGATTCACTGGTAATTCACTACCACTTGGTTTCCAAGTACCAAGCAACTGCACAACTCTAACCCGAGCTGTGTTCCAACAGTTTGCGGGCACTGTCAAGCCTACACCTTCAGTTTCCGGGTACTGAAGAACCTAACCACTCGAATTACACGCTTCGAGCAAGCGTACCTTTACCTAACCTTTCTGGGTTTGGGTTTGGGTATGGTTTTCCAACTATGAACGAGTTCTTACAATGAAGAACAAGGAGTATGATGAACTCGTTCAAACTAGGCTTAAGATATTTATTCTGATCTATTCTGCCTATGACTGAATACGTAAACAACTAAGAATACAGCTGACTGGCTGGGTGTTCTTGAAAGATTTGGCTTTGAAGATCGTTGTTCATTTTTCTGTTTTCTTCTATTTCTTCAGTCGTCTTGCCAGCCTCTTCTTCAATGGTGGAGGAGAGATATATATATAGGTGGAGATTCAAACTAGCCGTTGGAAGAGAGCCGTTTGAATCTTACCTACTTTTGTTGACTTCTGTTCTTTACCTACGAAGTAGGTCTGCATCTGCAGAAGCTAGTTCTTCTCTGATCTGACTGCGTCAGATAAGATCTTCTGATATCGGGATCTTGTCTTTGAGAAGGTCTTCGTCTTCGAGCTGCTAAGCGTCTCTGCTGTATCTTCAGCGGCTTGGACTCTGCTGTGTCTTGATTCTGAGCTGTCTTTAGACCTGTGCTGTATCATCAACCTGAGCTGTGTCTTCAACCTGAGCTGTGTTTTTAGACCTGAGCTGTGTCAACGACACTAAGCTGGGTCTTTTACACTGAGCTGGGTCTTTGACACTAAGCTGGGTTTCCGTCACTGAGCTGGGTTTTGATACTGTAAGATCTTTGACTCTGCTTGGTCTTGCTCTGCTGAGTGCCTTTCTGTGAGTTCTTAAAATCTGCTTAGTTGTGTCTTCTGCTATCTTCAGCTGTCTTTAGTTGTCTTCAGCGAATCTACCTGTAAACTAAGAAACTCTATAAGCTCAAACAGGTGAGCTGAAAAGCGCTTAGGCTTGTGCGATCATCTACTCGGTTGGGGTCAGCTGGGTTTTGGTATCCAATCAAAACTCTATTAATTTTCCCAACAATTTTCCCCTTTTTGATGATGCCAAAACCTAACTGAGAAAAACAATTTACTTCCCCCTTAATAAGAAAACGGGTTTTCAAAAGTTTAAACATACACAGCAGGTATATTAAATTCAGAGTTCAGTGCCTGGACAAAGAGTTATTATCATCAGGATGAGCTTGAGAGCAAAAACGAATCTTTCATTAATAAAAGATAATATTACAATTTTACATTTTACAAAAATTCAAAAGACAAAAATTCCCAGAAGACTGGGTCTTCAACTCTGCTTCCTCTGCCCGTCCATTTGGTGGTCAGTCTTGAGACCATATCTGTTGAAGATGAATTCTTCCAAGTTTCTCCATTCATCTTGATTTTTTGATTTGGAGATTCCTCTTTCGCCAGCCCAGTGATGAACTTCTTTGATAATCTGGGCTTTGTCAGGAAGATTCGTTCCTGCAATAGTTGGAGGCTTCAATTGCTTGACTTTTGAAGCTTTGAGTTGGATGTCGTTTCTCTTGGCAGCTAGGGCTAATGATCTTGCCATCATTGGATCTTCTTCATGAAGTTCGAGCAAGTATTCTTTGAATGCAGTTTCATGATCCATACCTTTGTATTGATTTAGGTAGTAGAATTCTTTGATGAATTCTGTTTTGCATTGTTCCCAGTTTTCATTGATTTCATCTAGGTTCCTCTTGTCGGATCTTGGAATACTTGAAGCTGCTTGTTTCTTCCTAGCTTGCCTGTAGCTTAGCCTTTTCTTCCTCTGTTTTTTCTCAGCAGGCTGGAGCGATTCGGCTTTCTTCTTGATGATTTTGTCCAGCTCTTGCATTTCTCTTCTTTGCTCATTGTGGAAGTTACACAGCCAGTGATAGTCCTTGTATTCTTCTGGCTTATGTCCACAGGCTTTGGCAAGAGCAACCATCTTCTTTCTCCATGTTTCTTTGACTGCTTTGGCTGCTGCAGTTGGCTCTGGCTCTTCCTCATCCAGCTCTTTGGCGAAGTCGTTGATTTCAGATTGAATTGGCTGCATAGGTTCCCCCTGAGCTGCAGCTTCCCTCTCCATTGTTTTTCCCGCTTTATTCGTATCGCTTTATTCGTATCTTCCCCCTTTTTGGCATTATCAATAAGGGAGGCGGAGAGGTTAATGACTGTTGCGTTGAGCTTGGTGAGTGTGGCTTCAACATCAGCAAGCTTGACTGAGTTGTCAGCTGTGGCGATGTTCAGCTGAGCATTGCTGCTGCTTCCAGCTCTGAACTGAGCATCCAGATCTTTATATAAGTTGAAGAGTTGGCGGATGTCAGAGCTGTTGGAGAGAGTGGACTTTTTGAGAGCTTCCAGCTGGCTTGAAATATTTGCTATGTTGTCGACCAGTGGAGCTTGATGTCTTGTTACAATCTCAGGAACTCTCTTTTCTAGAAAGTGCGATTGATCAATTCTTTGAGAGACAAGAGATTGCTTGAGATCTAGACTGGTACTTTCTTGTAAATCTTGAGCAAATTTATGGACTTCATCAATTGTCCGCTGTTGCTCTCTAACTTGACAGTCTAGAGCTGTGAATCTCATAATGACATCCACTTGAGACTTCAGTCTGTCTTGAAAAAGAATTTCTTCAACCTCTTTAGATATTGCTTCTTTCATGGCGGTTGAAAGCTCGACAGCTGAGTCCGTTTGAGTTGCAAAATCAACATGACTGGGTTTGTTTGCCTCGAGCTCGACCAGTGCGCGAGTGTCATCGGTAATTGGACTAGGTGGTGCAGCTTCTGCGGGCTCAACTGTTGCAGAAGTTGGCTCGTTTTCAGTCACCATTGCCTCAGCTGTGTCTGCATGTACAACTTCCTTGGCAGTCTCAACTGGAACAATCCAGCTGAGAGTGTGGAGGTAGGAGTTGGCTCTTGCGATTACCTCCTCAGATGGTGATACTTCATCTTGCTTAGTCTTCTAGATGAGAGTTTGGATCAGCTCGTCTTGATGCAAGAAGGTATCCTGAAGACTTCCAAATCCGAAGATCTCCTGTAGAGCAGCTTCTTCAGCTTTGAGCTTGTTGAAGGAGTAGAGCTCCACAAGTTCCTCATTTGCGTACCAAGTAGTCATCTTGGTAGCGAGGTAAAATTTGAAGTCGCTTACGGCGACTAATGCGGCGGGGAGTGAAACAAGAGACGGGTATTGTTGCAGTGCGCTCTTTACTTCTTGAAGCCTGAGGTCATCGAACCTCATGATGGTGGCAGCACGTGCAACGGCTCTGGGACTAAGGATTTCAACTTCCTCAGAAGTAGTGGGACTTGAAGGTTCAACTTGGTTTTCATCATCCAGCTGCGAAGGAATATCAGCTGGACGGGGCTCTTTAGGTGAGCTGGGAAGAGAAGATAGTTCAGCTTAGGAGTCAGCTGGCTGTGAAGACGCTTCAGCCAACTGAATGTCTGTCAGCTCTCTTAAAGGAGATGGTTCTTTGGGAGGAGAGCTGGGTGCTGAAACTTGGGTGAGTGGAAGCAAGGAGGTTTCAGGTACTGAAGAATTGAAAGGTGAATCAGAGATGTGTACCTGAGGATGGGATGGAAGAAGAGATTGTTGAAAAGAAATTCCAGCTGATTTGTAGTCAGCTGGAGTGGGGTGTGAGAATGCTTGAAGAATTTGGCGAAGGGGAATAACATCCTCTGGGTCTGGGTCAGTGACCACTATTTGTGAGTCTTCAGCTTCTCGTAATGTTCTCACGAACTCCCTTCCATTTTCTGAGGTGGAGGAGTATCCCTGAGCTGTCTCCTCAGTAACTGGTCTCCACTCAGTTTTCTTCTTTTGGACAGGGGAGGCTGTGGGAGTGGATTCCGATCCAGCTGTCTCAACAACTGGTTTCTCTGCTGCCTTCTTTGCTGGTTTGATGGCTGTCTTGAATTTCAGCTTCTTCTTGGCAGGTAGAGATCCAGCTGGCTGTGTCTCCTCTGATTGCTTCCTTTTTCTTGCTTGAGAGGGAGAGGCAGTCTGATGCTTTGCCTCTAGCGCCCTCTTCTTCCCTTCAGGGGCTGCTTTCTTCAACAAGTCAGTGAGCTGACTTGGCTTTTCAAAGAGTATTCTGGACACAGAAAATTCTTCTGCGTTATTCCACTTGATTTGCCTTCCAGTAGAGTAACTTTTTATTATGCACGCTACTTTGGTGCATAGATAGATTCTCTCTTTACAGCTGTACCGGGTGAAGCTGTCATCTTCAAAATGAATCTTTTTAGATTCTTTTTTCAATTTTCCCATGAAGTATGAGAACCAATCCACAGGGTCATTTCTGAGGATGGCTATCATTGGTTTCAGTTTGGGTATGCTGATCTCTCCTTGAGATCCAGCGATACCGAGGATGCATTTCTGGGTGACATCTAGAAGTAATCTGTACTTGGGCTTGAGCAGGAGCTTGGACATGCTCGTCCTGTACGGTTCTGGCTTGAACAGCATCTTATCCAGTTCGATCTAGATTTTTTCTCTGGTGTAATTATCTGGGAAGCGGTCCCCAAGAGTCTTCAGGCAGAACAACTTGTTCACCATCCGGTTGATGTTGATGTCAACGTCCCACGGAGTTGTATGTCCAGTCTTCTCCTTGATTTGTAGAGAGACGTTGGAACGTAGTCGATCATCTCGGTTAGATATCTCTAAGATCTGCCACTTCCCGGCGGATGATGTTCTTCGGTTTTGCAGTCGCCCATTGCAAAAGTCCGGCATTTTCGATGAGATCCAAAAATTCCTAGAAATCCGCGTTCTGGTAGTTCTTGAGAGTCAGACAACTCTCAAAATGAAGTTTTGACATCAAGTTCTCAGTCTGGCTTGCTCCTGGTGTAGTCTTCTTTGGTGCCATGATTTTCTTCTGTAGAAAGAGATTAGAAAGACGAAGATACTCGGGGAGCGTATTAGCAAAAAGATAATCAAGAATCTGAGATATAAATTTCAGACAAGTATGAGCGATAGTAAATATGGCGAAGATTTGCAAAAATTTGATAAATATATCAATTGCCCATTTTGATTAATGGTTGAGATCTTGGCAATTGTATTGAAGATCTGCGGCTGAGAGAGATTTGCGCAACACGTCCTATGACGTGTGAATATTGAGTGTATGTCACGCGCGTGTGAGGAAGTCGAAACGTTCTGACTTCTAACTCAGTTCTCTTGAGCTACAGTATTCTGCATGGTTTTCATGAAATGCGATGAGATGTATAGCTTGCAGAATAATCCATTTAAGGAATGTTTGGATGTTTGAATTAAATTCAAATAATTTTATCCTTACAAAGTGTTACAACAGGAAATATAATAAACAAAATCTGCAAACCCGTCAGCTGATCATTGTAGTCAGCTGATACCACTGCTGTATTCTTGTTGGGAAAATTAATAGAGTTTTGATTGGATACCAAAACCCAGCTGACCCCAACTGAGTAGATGATCGCACAAGCCTAAGCGTTTTTCAGCTCACCTGTTTGAGCATATACAGTTTCTTAGTTTACAGGTAGATCAGCTGAAGATAGCAGAAGACACAGCTAAGCAGACAGCTTAAAGGACTCAGCAGAGCAAGACCAAGAAGAGTCAAAGATCTTGCAGCATCAAGACCCAGCTCAGTGACGGAAACCCAGCTCAGTGTTGAAGACCCAGCTCAGTGTAAAAGACCCAGCTTAGTGTCGATGACACAGCTCAGGTCTGAGGCACAGCTCAGGCTAATGACACAGCTCAGGTTGAAGACACAGCTCAGGTTGATGATACAGCACAGGTCTAAGACACAGCTCAGAGTCGAGACGCAGCAGAGTCCAAAATGCTGAAGACACAGCAGAGACGCTTAACAGCTCGAAGACGAAGACCTTCTCCAAGACAAGATTTCGATGTCAGAAGATCTTGTCTGACGCAGTCAAATCAGAGAAGGAATAGCCTATGCAGATGCAGACCTACGTCGTAGGTAAAGGCCAGAAGTCAACAAGAGTAGGTAAGATTCAAACGGCTCTCTTCCAACGGCTAGTTTGAATCTTCACCTATATATATCTCTCCTCCACCATTGCTGGCGGGGGGACTGGCGAGACGACTGAAGAAATAGAAGAAAACAGAAAAATGAACAACGATCTACAAAGCCAAATCTTTCTAGAACACCCAGCCAGTCAGCTGTGTTCTTAGTTGTTCACAGATTCAGTCATAGGCAGAATAGATCAGAATAAATATCTTAAGCCTAGTCTGAACGAGTTCATCATACTCCTTGTTCTTCATTGTAAGAACTCGTTCCTAGTTGGAAAACCATACCCAAACCCAAACCCAGAAAGGTTAGGTAAAGGTACGCTTGCTCGAAGTGCGTAATTCGAGTGGTTAGGTTCTTCAGTACCCGGAAACTAAAGGTGTAGGCTTGACAGTGCCCGCAAACTGTTGGAACACAGCTCGGGTTAGAGTTGTGAAGTTGCTTGGTACTTGGAAACCAAGTGGTAGTGGATTACCAGTGAATCTGGTCGTGGACGTAGGAGGGGTTACTCCGAACCACGTTAAAAATGCTCTTGTTATTTATCGCTTTGTTTTATGCATGTTACTAACCTTCATGAGCATACATTTCAATCTGCATAAACTGACTAACTGAAAAGTGAAACAGAGCTTTGCAATATATTTGAAGCAACAGACGGACTTTCCAAATCCACCACATTCCGCACACACACACACAGCCAGCTGTGTCGATCAAGCTGCCATCCAGCTGGATCGAACACAACCAGCTCTCTGAAAAGAGTTTTAACTTGGAAAAGTTTTTAAACCTTGGTGTATTCACCCCCCCTCTACACCAAGGTATCCGTCTTGGGACCAACAATTGGTATCAGAGCAGTGGTTCAAAAGATCACTGTATCTGTCAAGTCAGCTTCATTGCTGATAGTGGTCACCTGAACAGATCCTTCAAAGTTACAAATTTAAAAAAAAAAAAAATCATTATATTGCATACTGTCATGGAATCTTCTCTGTGCAGGAATCTTCCAACATTCTCAGTCGATGATTATCAGATATGGAAGTTCAGACTCAAAAGCTTTCTGTGCGCGCAAAACGACATGATGTGGGATGTTATCATAGACGGACCCATCATCATCATAAACTCAGAAAGTCAAGCAGAAGACTGAATGGTCAGGAGCTTGAAGATGGCCAAAGCTGAATCAGAACAAAGACTGGCTCCAGCCAATGCAAACACAGCTGGAACCTTGTCATCAATGTACCAAAGAGGTCGTACTCAATCAAGCCAGCTCTCCAAGCTCAGTCCGATCAGAAAAGAAAACTGATCGGCAACTCAAAGACCAAGAAAAGCAGCAACTCCCCGATCACAGAGCTCAAAGGCAAGCAGATAAATCCAAATTGACGGAATCAAAATCAAAGACGAATGTCATCCAAATACGAACATCAAGGTCAATTTAAAAGACAAATTGGAAGGATCTCGGTGGTTAGAAAGCCGGAAAGCAACCGAGCTTCAAATCAAGATTCCAAAGAGACGGGATATCAAACTAGATATCAAGCTTAACGTACTCCACCATGAAATGGACATCATCAAAGAAAATGGAGTCAACAAGGTCCAAAGAAGGAGCGGACTCATTCAAGGACCAACCAGAAGTATCACTCACAAAAGATAAGGACAAATCTGGGTTATCAATGGAACCCTCAACAACAAAGCCGGACCCAATCACAACTGGGTGCCGAAGGAGTGATAACAGGTCGAGGGACAGACGCAATTGTGGATGTCATCAAGTTTGCTGTGAAAGAAAGACAGCTGATGATCCAAGCTCATGACTTACCTCAAAGCTCATCAAAAAAAAAAAATATGTCAAGCGTACTGGTCCCAGCCAATTGTTGTGATAACGTTTTTCCTGGTGAGTTCGATGCAAAGAACAGGAAATCGAAGATTCTACCCCACAAAGCAACAATGAACTCAGCTAATCATGGAGCAGCTGACCTCATCAAAGAATTGAGCCAGTGATGAGAAAATTCACTCAAGTGAAGTAGAAAGTAGCTGAGAAAAGAAAGCCACCTACTATCAAATTCAGGGGGAACTCCACCAAGCTGGAAATCGACACAGCTGTGATATCAGCTGAGGGCAAAGTCAATCCAGCAGAATACTCAAGTGGAGAATCAAGAGAAAAATCCAGCTGAACTATCAAATGTCATTCTCTGGATATCAAACAAAACTGGATCAAACGTGGATCGCAGAATCCAGAAGAGGAATCTAGCTGATGGGGAACTCAGTTCAGCAGATTCACCAACAACTGGATTTCATCAATTGGTCTCATCATAGTCCAGCAGAATCATCAAGAAGAGCATCCAGCAGGAAATACTCAGCTGGATCACCGTGTGTCATCAAGGAATCAGACACAGCTGGACTAACTCAGCAGGAACCCCAAGGAGTTCAAAATGAATTTATCAAGTCAGGGGGAATCAAACCCAGCTGATAAAACCCAATTGGTTTATCCAATTGAGGGCGAACCTCGCAAACAATGTCTATCAGCAGAGAAAGAAAGACAAGATGAATCATTCCAAACTGAGTCATATAGCTGAGAATGACCAACAATTGATATCAGCTCAATCCGGATGAAGAAAGTCCATCCAGCTGAGGGGGAACAAACTCAGCTGGATCCCAAAACTTAGAAGGATTTCCCAGCCAAAAAGGGAATCAAGCTCCACTGGACATCAGTCGAAGAGCTAAAGGGAACTCAGCTGACTAAAATTCAAGCAAAATCTACAAATACTCAGCTGAGAAGAACTGTCAATCAAGCAAAGGAGAAGACCGCTGTAATATCAGATGGATACTATGTCCAAGCTGACCGTTCAGGAAGGGAAACCAGCTGAGGGGGAATCAAGCTCAGCTGGATAGCTAAACTGAAGGAGTAACTCAACATAAAGAAACACAGCAGAGGTATCAGCTGACTACAAAGTTCAGCTGACAGGTTTGCAGTCTTTCATTTACTTCCCTGAGGAATATGCTATTTAAGGATAAAATTATTTGAATTTAAATTCAAAATTCACAATCATTCCTTAGAAGGATTCGTCAATAAGCCATCCAGCAAATCGAATCCCATCGCATTTAATGAAAAGCATGCAGGGTACTGTAGCTCGGGAAAGTCGAGGGAGAAGTCAGAACGTTTTGACTACCTCACGCGCGCGTGACCTACAATTTACATACACACGTCACGTAACGTGTTGCGCAAATCTCTCCCAGCCGCAGATCTTGAATTCAAACCTAAAGATCTCAATCGTTCATCAAGATAGACTGTTGATATATATATATCAAAGATATGCAAATCGTCGCCACATTTACTTATTATCTCTGAAATTTTTCTGCAAATCAAGTTCTTGTTTATCTCTCTGCAAAACTTTTTTTTTCTTGCACTTTTCTAACTCCTCAATACAGATAAATTCAATGGCACCAAAGAAGATAACCCCAGGAGCGAACCAATCAGAGAACCTCATGTCAAAATTGCACTTTGAGAGTTGCTTAACTCTCAAGAACTACAAGAACTCAGAGTTCCAGGAGGTGCTGGATCTCATCGATAAGGCAGGCCTACTTCAATGGGCGACGGCGCGTCCGAAGAACATCTTCCGCCGGGAAGTAGCAGAGTTCTTCATGGAGATAACGAACAGAGATGAACGCCTGCGCTCCAACATCACCCTCCAACTCAAAGAAAAGACAGGGCATACAACTCATTGGGACGTCGACATCAACATCAACCGGATATTGAACAAGCTATTCGGTTTGAAAACTCTTGGGGACCGCTCCCCAGACAACTACACCAGAGAAGAGATCCAGGCCGAATTGGATCAGATGCTGTTCAAGCCGGAACCCTACAGGGCAAGTATGTCCAAGCTACTGCTGAAGCCCAAATTCAGACTGCTTCTGGATATCACCCAGAAGTGTATTCTAGGTATCGCTGGATCTCAAGGAGAAATCAGCATACCCAAGCTGAAGCCCATGATAGCCATCCTCAGGAATGATCCTGTAGATTGGTTCTCCTACTTTATGGGAAAGTTGGAGAAGGAGTCGAAAAAAATTCACTTCGAAGATGACAGCTTCACCAAATTCAGCTGTAGGGAGACCATCTATTTATGCACCAAGGCGGCGTGCATAATAGAACACTACACCACTGGACGGCAAATCAAGTGGAAAGACACAGAAGAGTTCCCTGTGTCCAAAGTTCTGTTTGAAAAACAAAGTCAGCTCTCTGACTTGATGAAGAAAGCAGCCCCTGAAGGGAAGAAGAAGATGCAGGAGGCAAAACAGCAGACTGCCTCTCCCTCTCAAACTGGGAAAAGGAAACAGCCGGAGGAAACTCAGCCAGCTGGATCTCCACCTGCCAAAAAGAAGCTAAAATTTAAGGCAGCCAGCAAGCCAGCTGAGAAGACAGCAGAGAAGCCAGCTGACAAGCCAGCTGGAACTGAATGGAGATCAGTCGCTGAGGAGACAGCACAGGATTCCTCCTCCAGCACAGATCAAGGAATGGAGTTTGTGATTGCTTCACGTGAAGCTGAGGAACCACAGATAGTGGTCCCCCACCCTGACCCGGAGGATGCTATTCCACTTCGCCAAATCCTTCAAGCATCCTCACAACCCGCTCCAGTTGATCTCACATCATCTGGATCTCCTCCTCAACAACCCTCTCTTCTCCTTCCTCCTCCTCCTCAGGTACCTCTTCAAGAATCCTCCCCTACTTCTTCAGCACCTGAAACCACCCATCTTTCAGCACCAACTCACCCAAAGAGCCCCATCCAGCTGACGCTCCTTTGCAGCTGGATGATGAATACCAAGCTGAACCATCAAGCCCTACTTCTTCTTCTGAGGAAATCGAAATCCTCAGTCCCAGAGCCGTTGCACGTGCTGCCACAGTCATGAGGGTCGAGGACCTCAGACTCCAAGGAATAAAGAGCGCACTGCAACATTATCCCTCTCTTGCCTCTCTCCCTGCTGCTCTAGTCGCTGTAAGCGACTTCAAATTTTATTTGGCTACCAAGATGGCCACTTGGTACGCAAATGAAGAAATGGTGGAGTTCTTCACTTTCGATAAGCTTAAAGCTGAAGAAGCAGCTCTGCAGGAGACATTTGGCTTTGGAAGTCTTCAGGATGCTTTTGAGCATCAAGACGAGCTGATCCAGATATTCATTCAGAAGGTTAAACAAGATGAAGTACCACCTTCTGAGGAAATCATTTCTCAAGCCAACTCCTACCTACACAATCTCAGCTGGATCGTTCCAGTTGAAACTGCCAATGAAGCTGTCCCTGCCGACACAGCTGAGGCAATGATGATTGAAGACGAGCCAACTGCTGCAACAGTTGAGCCAACCGAAGCTGCCCCACAGAGTCCAATTGCCGATGACACTCGCTCACTGGTCGAGATCGAGGCAGTAAAACCCAGCCAAGCCGAATCCGGGACCCAGACGGATCCTGTTGTGCTCTCTGATGCAATGAAGGACGAGATTGCCAAACAAGTCGAGGAAATCCTTTTTCAGGATAGACTCAAATCAAATGTGGATACCCTTCTGCGCATCACAGCTATAGAGTCGCAAGTCCATAGCAATGGACAGTCCATTGACGACGTTCACAGATTCGCTCTGAATCTGCAAGAAAGCACCAGCAGAGATCTCAAACAGTCTCTAGTCTCTCAACGTATTGATAATTCAAATCATCTAGAGAAGAGAGTCCCTGAGATCATCTCAAACCTCCAAGCTCCGCTGGAAAGCCGCGTCATCGATTTATCCAGCCAGCTGGACGCTCTCCAACAGCAGACTCTCTCCTTCAGAACTGACATCCACCAGCTGTTCAATCTTTACAAGGAGCTGGACAATCAGTTCAAAGCTGGAAGCAGCAGCACAGCACAGCTCAACCTAGTCACAGCAGACAACTCAGCAAAGATTGCTGACGTTGACAAAGCCTTGGCCCAGCTGAATGAGACAGTAGTCAACCTCTCCTCCACTCTTTTTGATAATGCCAAAAAGGGGGAAGGTAATGACAAGAGAAAAACTTCAAAGACGGGCAAAGGAAAAGCTGTAGCTGAAGTCCAAGTGATGCAGTCAGAGATTGACGAAGTTGTTGCTGAGCTGGATGCAGATGAACCAGCTGGACGGAAAGGGAAATGGAGCAGGATGATCATCCCTCTTGCCAAAGCTAGCGGAGCCACGCCAGAACAGCTCAATGATATTCATTGGCTCTGCAACTTTGTAACTCAGCAAAAGCAAGAGATGAAAAGCCTCCAAGATGAGCAGAAGAAGAAAGAAAGTCTGCTAAATGCCGAAGAGAAGAAGCAGCAGAGGAAAAGAGCAAGCATAAGAGCTGCAAAGAAAAAGTCTCAGATGCCGATGAACTGGAGAAGAGTTGATGAATGGATCCCAGAAGAGCTAAACGACGACTGGGAACATACAAAGTTTAAGTTCATCGAAGATTACTATTATCTGGGAGCTTACCCAAATACGCCCCTAGATGTTGCTTTTATGATGCATCTCAATGAGCTTTTTCATCAAGACAGGATGACGGCAAAAACATTCTTCAACGCTGCAAACACCGCGAAGATCCAGCTCACTGCTCCCCAGCTGTATCATATCCAGCCTCCGTTGATACCTGGAACTAATCTTCCTGACAAATCAAAGATTATCGCTGAAGTAAACAGATGGGCGATCAGGAGGAAAATTTCCAAGGCAAACAACGAAGAAGAATACAGGAAGCTGGAGCAGATGATTTTTAACTGGTATAGATTGAGAACAGATGAGCAGCTGGAAGAAGATCGTCTGAAGAATCAGCAGAAGCAGCAGAGATGAAGACCCAGCTTACTGGGATTTAATTTTGTTTGATTTCAGTTCGTTAATCCTGCAACTCTTGTAATTATCTTTTGTGGATTAATAAAACTGAAATATTTTGCTCTCAAGCTCACCCTGATGACAATAACTCTTTGTCCAGGCAATGAACTCTGAATTTAATCTTCTGCTGAAATATTTTAAAAACCCACTTTCTCATTTAGGGGGAAGCAGGTTGTTTTTCTCAGTTAGGTTTTGGCATCATCAAAAAGGGGGAAATTGTTGGGAAAATTAATAGAGTTTTGATTGGATACCAAAACCCAGCTGACCCCAACTGAGTAGATGATCGCACAAGCCTAAGCGTTTTTCAGCTCACATGTTTGAGCATATAGAGTTTCTTAGTTTACAGGTAGATCAGCTGAAGACAGCAGAAGACACAGCTAAGCAGACAGCTTAAAGGACTCAGCAGAGCAAGACCAAGAAGAGTCAAAGATCTTGCAGCATCAAGACCCAGCTCAGTGACGGAAACCCAGCTCAGTGTCGAAGACCCAGCTCAGTGTAAAAGACCCAGCTTAGTGTCGATGATACAGCTCAGGTCTGAGACACAGCTCAGGCTAATGACACAGCTCAGGTTGAAGACACAGCTCAGGTTGATGATACAGCACAGGTCTAAGACACAGCTCAGAGTCGAGACGCAGCAGAGTCCAAAACGCTGAAGACACAGCAGAGACGCTTAACAGCTCGAAGACGAAGACCTTCTCCAAGACAAGATCCCGATATCAGAAGATCTTGTCTGACGCAGTCAAATCAGAGAAGGAATAGCCTCTGCAGATGCAGACCTACGTCGTAGGTAAAGGCCAGAAGTTAACAAGAGTAGGTAAGATTCAAACGGCTCTCTTCCAACGGCTAGTTTGAATCTTCACCTATATATATCTCTCCTCCACCATTGCTGGCGGGGGGACTGGCGAGACGACTGAAGAAATAGAAGAAAACAGAAAAATGAACAACGATCTACAAAGCCAAATCTTTCTAGAACACCCAGCCAGTCAGCTGTGTTCTTAGTTGTTCACAGATTCAGTCATAGGCAGAATAGATCAGAATAAATATCTTAAGCCTAGTCTGAACGAGTTCATCATACTCCTTGTTCTTCATTGTAAGAACTCGTTCCTAGTTGGAAAACCATACCCAAACCCAAACCCAGAAAGGTTAGGTAAAGGTACGCTTGCTCGAAGCGCGTAATTCGAGTGGTTAGGTTCTTCAGTACCCGGAAACTGAAGGTGTAGGCTTGACAGTGCCCGCAAACTGTTGGAACACAGCTCGGGTTAGAGTTGTGAAGTTGCTTGGTACTTGGAAACCAAGTGGTAGTGGATTACCAGTGAATCTGGTCGTGGACGTAGGAGGGGTTACTCCGAACCACGTTAAAAATGCTCTTGTTATTTATCGCTTTGTTTTATGCATGTTACTAACCTTCATGAGCATACATTTCAATCTGCATAAACTGACTAACTGAAAAGTGAAACAGAGCTTTGCAATATATTTGAAGCAACAGACGGACTTTCCAAATCCACCACATTCCGCACACACACACACAGCCAGCTGTGTCGATCAAGCTGCCATCCAATTTGGATCGAACACAACAAATTTCCTCTGAAAAGAGTTTTAACTTGGAAAAGTTTTTAAACCTTGGTGTATTCACTCCCCCCCCCTCTACACCAAGGTATCCGTCTTGGGACCAACAATTCTCTTCTGCTAGATTGAAGATTCTCCTCAGCTGAGTATCTTGGTGATTAGCTTGAAGCTTCTTTAGCTGAGTTCCCTTTAACTCTTCGATTGTTGTCCAGCTGAGCTTTATTTCCTTTTAGCTGGATAATCCTTCTGATCTAAGCTTTTGGAATCCATCTGGGTTTGTTCCCCCTCAGTTGGTGACTCCAGCTGAGCCTATCTTGGTAAGTGCATCCTGCTGGGTATTCTACTTGATTTTGCTGATTCTTTTCAGCTATGTAGAGTTCCCCCTCGATTTGATAGTAGGTGGCTTTTTCTTCAGTTGCATCCTACTTCCTTCTAATGAACGGATCTTCTCACCATCGGCTCATTTCTTTGAAGAGGTCTCTTAATGTATAGCAGGTAGTTAGCTGTTCCAAATCCAGCTGATTCATCTGCTGCTTCTTTATTCTTTCATTGAGACCAATGTGCTCAGCTGTATGACTGGCTGCATCTTCCGTTATGCATCCCGCTGTCTTTATTTCAAAGCTGGTCGCAGTCAGCTAGCTGGATTTCTTCATCTTCTTTGCTCCTCGAAGGTCCTTCCAGGTTGAGCTCGTCAATCAGCCTTTCTGTTCTTCTCATCTCCTGGTGGATTGAGATGATTGCATAGCAGTCCATCCGGTTTGCTGCTGAATTAAATTCCTCTCTCCAGTGATCCAAGATGCTTTGATATCTTGTTCTTCGTACCCCCAAGTCATGGAGATAATTCCTATAACATTCGCATCTTGGACAAATGTCTGGATTCATGATTTCTCAAGAGCTCCTCTGTTGAGAGATTCCTGCACAATGAAGATTTCACGACAGTATGCAATATAATGATTTTTAAAAAAAAAATTGAAGCGATGAAGGATCTGTTCAGGTGACCACTATCAGCAATGAAATGCTGACTTGACAGAAACAGTGATCTTTTGAACCACTGCTCTGATACCAATTGTTGGTCCCAAGACGGATACCTTGGTGTAGAGGGGGGGTTAATATACCAAGGTTTAAAAACTTTTCCAAGTTAAAACTCTTTTCAGAGAGCTGGCTGTGTTCGATCCAGCTGGATGCCAGCTTGATCGACACAGCTGGCTGTGTGTATGTGTGCGGAATGTGGTGGATTTGGAAAGTCCGTCTGTTGCTTCAAATATATTGCAAAGCTCTGTTTCACTTTTCACTTAGTCAGTTTATGCATATTGAAATGTATGCTTATGAGGGTTAGTAACATGCATAAAACAAAACGATAAATAACAGAGCATTTTTAACGTTGTTCGGAGTAACCCCTCCTACGTCCACGACCAGATTCACTGGTAATTCACTACCACTTGGTTTCCAAGTACCAAGCAACTTCACAACTCTAACCCGAGCTGTGTTCCAACAGTTTGCGGGCACTGTCAAGCCTACACCTTCAGTTTCCGGGTACTGAAGAACCTAACTACTCGAATTACACGCTTCGAGCAAGCGTACCTTTACCTAACCTTTCTGGGTTTGGGTTTGGGTATGGTTTTCCAATTATGAACGAGTTCTTACAATGAAGAACAAGGAGTATGATGAACTTGTTCAAACTAGGCTTAAGATATTTATTCTGATCTATTCTGCCTATGACTGAATATGTGACTGGCTGGGTGTTCTTGAAAGATTTGGCTTTGAAGATCGTTGTTCATTTTTCAGTTTTCTTCTATTTCTTCAGTCGTCTTGCCAGCCTCTTCTTCAATGGTGGAGAAGAGATATATATATAGGTGGAGATTCAAACTAGCCATTGGAAGAGAGCCGTTTGAATCTTACCTACTTTTGTTGACTTCTGTTCTTTACCTACGAAGTAGATCTGCATCTGCAGAAGCTAGTTCTTCTCTGATCTGACTGCGTTAGATAAGATCTTCTGATATTGGGATCTTGTCTTTGAGAAGGTCTTCGTCTTCGAGCTGCTAAGCGTCTCTGCTGTATCTTCAGCGGCTTGGACTCTGCTGTGTCTTGATTCTGAGCTGTCTTTAGACCTGTGCTGTATCATCAACCTGAGCTGTGTCTTCAACCTGAGCTGTGTTTTTAGACCTGAGCTGTGTCAACGACACTAAGCTGGGTCTTTTACACTGAGCTGGGTCTTTGACACTAAGCTGGGTTTCCGTCACTGAGCTGGGTCTTGATACTGTAAGATCTTTGACTCTGCTTGGTCTTGCTCTGCTGAGTCTGCTCTGCTGAGTTCTTAAGCTGTCTGCTTAGCTGTGTCTTCTGCTGTCTTCAGCTGTCTTTAGTTGTCTTCAGCAAATCTACCTGTAAACTAAGAAACTCTATAAGCTCAAACAGGTGAGCTGAAAAGCGCTTAGGCTTGTGCGATCATCTACTCGGTTGGGGTCAGCTGGGTTTTGGTATCCAATGAAAACTCTATTAATTTTCCCAACAAGAACATAAGTGGTAATGTGAGTTTGATGGCATAAGCCTTATTGAAGACGACAACGATGGTCATAAAGACCAACACAACAAGTACTGAAGAACATACGGACAACAATGACACTGACATTCCCTTCCATCGCCTCCACGTTGATCAACCTGCATTAGGGAAAACAATGCAGGGGGCTGAGTACAAAAGCACTCAGTGGATTCCATGCCCCTCTTTGAAAACATTTTATAAAAGATATGACATGCTACTTTCTTATAGAAGGGGGTTACTTTAGTAGAAATATCCTTCTCATAAGTTAAAACAGTTAAAAGAAAAATCGATACCGAAAGCAACTCACATTCTTGGGTTACCGCCCGATTCAATTAGAGGGAAGCCACTCCCTTCAACCGAACCGTCATAACTTCATGTGTACACTACCTTGGCTTGTACGGAGCACAAGACCGATCGTATTATAAAACATTCCACATTGGTAAACCACAAGCAATTGAGCATAAAACATTAGCTTGCATATCATACTTGGAAAGCATTGGATTTAATAACCCTAAAGTTACCTCAGTGGGAGTTTGTAATCCCACAGTTTGAAAATAGAAACCCACCTTGATTCAGGTTCTCTTGACAAGTCTTCGGAACTTAAGGGTTGCTTGGTCCTACAAGAGTTGTCTTAAATACTTAGGTTCACGAGCATATAATTGTCTAAGATCTTAGCATCCTAGTTCAAGCTTATTCCCTTTTTATAACGTTTATCTTATGCATGTCATGTCACATGAGTCATGTAGGTGTCTTAAGTGTATTATGTTATAAGAACACAAGTAAAACCTTCACACTTAACTTAGATCAACCTAATTAATTAATAAAGAATTAATTAACCAGTTAAGAGTATATAATTAATTAATCAAATAATTAATTAATTATTAAAGACACATAAATAATTAATAAATAATTAATTATTAAAGACACATAAATAATTAATAAATAATTAATTATTAAAGACACATAATTAATTAATAATTAATTATTAAAGGCATATATAATTAATTAATAAAGAATTAATTAATAAAAGCATATAATTAATTAATAAATAAGTAATTATTAATTAATTATTAAATAATTAATTAAATTCGAATTAAATAAATAAATAATTAATTAATTTTGAATTATTAAATCATACAAGAATTATTTATTTATTTAAATAAATAAATAATTAATAAACAATTAATCATGAATAATAATTAACATCAATCATATAATACAATTTGGACTTCACATTTAATCACATATAAATATGGACTAAGGTCCATATCACACATAAACAAGTCACATACAAGGCTAAGCCCAATTGTTTTAATTATTTTAGGATAGTCTAGCCCAACATCATAATAATATATTATGCCAACATAAGCCCAATATGGATTTCATAACTTGTAGCCCATTTAAATAATTTATTAACATCTCTGGTCCAAATAGTCTTAGTGGACCAATAATATTTTAATCACATAGCCCAACAATTTGTTATTATTAGCCCAACATATCAGCAGCCCATAAGCAAATAAACAAGTCCAATCAATAAATAAATGAGCCCAACTCTTTTATTGTTGAGCCCACCAAATTTAAATCATAAGCCCAAATCATTTAAAATTAAAGCCCAATCCGAAAATTATATAAATTCCTAATCTGGTGCTTGGTCCATACCTCCAAAGCCCACATAAAATTTTCTAAGTCCAACACTATAGCCCAAATGAATAAATAACATACTTTAGCCCTTAAATAAATCCTCTTAATTACTAAATAATTCACAATTCATCACTTTAACTTATAAAATATTATACTATTCCTTAATATGATTTTTAATCATATTTTTCCCCAAAAACCGAAATTAAACATAAGAATATTACTTATAAATTTTCTGCAGATTTTTCATAAGATACCTAATGCCGTAAATTCCGATTAAAATAGTAAACGAGTTCGAATCAACTTGGAATTTTTACTGTACCTTCCTAACACCTAACATAACTTCCAGAAGCTTTTACATCTCGAAAATACTGGTTTTAACTTAGGGAAATCAAGCAAGTTTGAAGGTTGATGTGACTGCCTAAATTCTGAAGTTGCTGCACAATCTGCCCATTAGAAAATTCATTATAAAATCACTCGTTTACTCAAAGATTTAGTGTCTTATCATTCTGGAAAGCTTGGGATGTCTAGTTAAGGTTTTTCAAAAGGAAATGCTCCTAAATGTTAAGTACAGATGGTTTTTAGGGCTAAAACGTTTACTGCGCAGAATCAGGGTTTTCTGCCGGAGAGTTTCTGGTAGAAAATTCACCGAGCTAGCTACACTCATCGAATGGAGGTGATTTTTGAATATGATCATCCTAACATACTCACAAACAACATATTAAAATTTTAGTTTAAAATTCACTGTTTAACTTAGGCAACAAAGCAGATCAGTTTGGGGGCAGATTACACCCTTATGCACAACATCACATTTCTCATCAACTTTTGACTCAAATCAGCAGCATATAAACGTTTTTCAACTTATATCACATGATCTTTAGACTGTAAAGCTCATGTAAACACAAATATGCACCATCCTAGTTCATCTATTCAAGCATTGAACACTAAATCGATAACAAGAACACACATTCACCAATTCTTAACACCATTTTATTAAGACTATGGACCAAGCCTAAGATTTGCACCATAACCAACATAAATTCAACATATTCTCAACCCTTATTTAGCCATCTTATTATCCTAATCATTCTCCTACAAGAAAACATAGTATAGAAACTAGATGGAGATTATACCTAGCTTTCTTTCTCCTTCTTTTTCTCCTTAGGCTCCTCTTTCCCTCCCTCACAGATTCCGGTTGTCTCCTTTCCTCCGGTGGTGGCCGGCGGCGACTAGGCGGTAGGGAGTGGTGCTGATTTTTTAGGGCTAAGGTTTTCTTCAGATTTTTGCTTGAACAAAAGGTTTGTGATGGAAGGTATGGAGAAAGAGAATTTGCAGATGAAGGTGAAGAAGATGAGTTTGTCTGTAGAGTTTTAGCGGAAGGTTGAAGAGAGAAAATTTGTAGGAATGTAGAGTGATGATTAGTTCTATTGTTCTGTAATTGGGGATTGGAAGCGGTGGTTTTGGGAGTGTAAACCTAGATAATGATTGTGTTTAGGATAAAATCTTAACATATCTCTTCTCTCTCCTTTTTCCAGCCGTTATTCTCTCTTTCCTAATTATTCCCTTAATTCCTTTGTCTTATCTTAATTACCAACTAGTATTTGCCCTCCGTGCGATGCACGGCAAAAATTACTTGCGAAAAAATAAAATAATAATTATATAAATATGAATAATTTACAAATGTGCAAAGAGAGATTTGGTTTAATAATGATTAAGTCATACAATATTATATGATTATTATCCTTTTGAAGATATCCAAACGATAAAGATATTTTGTGTTGAGATTGTGATTCGAAATTCAACCTTCTCTGCTCTACCTTTCCCCAATTCAACAAAAAGAAAATATACATTACACAATTATTGATAAACTACCGATTTTAGTATGTATTTATGCCACCACAAGTAAGTTAACAGAAAGAAAAAAAAATATTGGTAATGAAAAATATACTATATCAAGAGTAATTAAGATAACAACGTGTTCCGAAAATTATTTGATTTTTGATGTATAACTACAAATATATCAATATTTAATATATTTTACTGCCTCTTGAACAATTCTACCAAACATACGAATGTAGTACACTAATCCATACAATGTGCAATATATGGCCATCCAATGAAGTTAATTAAGTTATTAGTTGCCCACTTCCAATGAATGATACAAAAAATAAATCAAACCTTGGTTTTTATTTTCCTTTTTTCTAATTTTGTAGCTTTGAGTAAGTGAATAAATCATACGGACTTTGAAATACTGCTAAACAGTATTTTAGATTATATAGGTTGTGAACACTCTTTCCAAAAAAATATAGATTTCACGCATAAAAATTCTAACAAATGAACTCTTATTGAATATTAGTAGATATATTCTAATATAAGTTTGAGCAACATAATTGTTCAGATTGAAACGGAAAATAGAGCAAAACAAAAAGCCCATATAGATAGATAATGATAGTAAATTTAATCCAAACAATTTTAAAAATTGACAGTTCATACTTAATTCCACTGACAAATTCATTTGAAACTGAAAAAATGTAACATATATTTTAATAAAATAAAGAGAATACATGTACACAGTGAATCTGAGAAATTGAATCAGCATTGAATTATCCGATTGTGTATGAATTTTAGCAATAGAGATAATTGTAATCTTGTTGGATAGTGTCCTGAGTAATTTATTTTTATTTTTTATTTTTTTATGGGAAGTATTTTATTTTTCTAGAAAGTGGTAAAAAAAGGACAATTTTAATAATATGAAATATATGCAAACTATTATTACTCCACATTAACCCCCACTAAACGTGAGGTCGTGTAGCCATCCAAATTTATTATAATAACAAAATTGTCACTCAAATCAATTTTTAATTGACTATCGATTTGAAACTCTCTTTTTAATATATAATAATAGATAGATTATACTTCATATTTAATTATATCAAATGCACGCTGCGTGTTTAAGATATTACAGTGGGATGTAGACATAAAAATATAATAAAATAATCTAATTGTTATCTTTATATCTTATAAAGCATTTAGATAAACATTGTAATGATTTTCTAGTCACCGAAAATCAAACCATGATGTTCACTTAGACCTACAACCTTTCTTATTATGTTTTCTTAATTAGAAGACAATCAATTTCCTATTCCTTTTGCTGAGAAAATCCAGTAAGCAAAAATTATATGTTTTGAATAATCAATTTTTTCTCTTCTAATTCTAAGAAATTTATTAGATCAAAATTGTATATTATCTCCCATGAACACCTGGACGGAATATGAAGCGTGTAAAGACAAATAAAGAAAGAAAGAAACACCAAGTCTCCAAGTCATAAAATAAAATATTGAAAAATAGATTACAACTCTAAAACTTTGGAATAATTATAAAAAACAAATTTAATTACTTAGACAAAGAGTTGCCTGATTTTGCACATAACATAACTGTGCACTTTTGGTCCTTCCACATGTTACAAATTCTTGTTCAAACCTTTAACCCTCAACTTTTGGCCAATACGGATATGAAGTGATATCAATTTTTATTTTTCCTTCACAACAAACGTACAAAACTCATTTTCATATGATTCAACTATGCAAATCACTAAGTTGGGACGTGTCACATTCAACTAATATTTTTTTTATAAAACATTCATCCAAAAGACACATACAACACTTTATGCTTCGTAGAACTTGTTCAGCTTATCGTAACATAAATTGAATTAATTCACACAATAACACAGGTATGATCATGGGAATTTGAATTAATTCCTATTTTGTTTGAAGCAATGGACAAATTTTGTCCTTTTTTTTCAAATAATTGAGGAAAAAGAAGAGAATCCTAACATAACTCACTTGCAATAATTGATGATGGATTTTCTAATAACGTAATATCGTCTCTTGTGCCTCAAATTTCATTCACTTTCCTTTTAAATAATATAGAAATGAACTATATATAAATTTAATCAAAACATGGGTAGAGAGACTTTTGTATCTCACGGGAGATTTTTGTGTCGTCGTTTGTGATTTGAATGCGAACAAAACATGGTTAGAGAGACTTTCAGAAAATTAGTGTGGTTGGGAAGAAACCGTTCTCCAAACGTGATCGATGTGAGTCATTTTTATTAATTGCCGGTGTAATAATTATTATCAATTTACCCTTGTTTAATTATATATTCACGAAATTGCCATGCAAATCAATTTGCAATTGATTGTTAATTTGAAACTGTACTTTTAATATATAATAGATGCTCGAAGTAGGAATTTCTGATATTTTTTTTCCTTTTTCACTTGCTTCCTTCGGTAATGCAGATTAAAATAACTACTACCTACTATCCTAAAAAATAAGTACCGTCGAACATTCATCATGAAATTTACATAATTTTATCCTTCAATTGACCGTCAAAATTGATTGCAAATCAATTTGTAATTAATTGTTGAATTCAAACTCCCTTTTTAATATATACTCCCTCCGTTCTTTTTTAAGTGTCCTCCGCCGTCAAAAAACGTATACCAAAGAGGTAACTAAATTTACATTTGTAACCTTATTAATTATTTTCTAGCTTTTCATGAAAATCGTCCCTCATTCATTATTTTATAATTTGATGAATTCAATCTTTAATTTTTAGTCAAAGTGAATATGACTCCCTCTCTCCTACTGCTACAGAATTTTAATTTTTAAACCTTTTTGCATCAAGATATAATACGACTCCCTCTCACCTACTGCTGATTGCTACAAAATTTAAATTTTTAAATTTTTTTTCAATTGCATCAAACAAAACATTCAGTTAGCGCCAAATCATAAGAATTTTGTTATATTTAATGGAGACATCACAAATAGTTGAAACCTGCATATTCTCGTCAAAAAAATCAACAAAATGCTTTTGAAAATCAGCAGATAACACACTCATCTTTTCTGTAAATATAGATACATAACTTTTAAAATAAGTAGTAATGTAATCATGTTTAAATAATGAAGATGATATTAATGGCATAAGTAAATAAAAAGTCATTTTATTGAAGAAGTCAAAAGATTAGATTGGATACATGCATACAATCCAATTATTTTAGTCAATACACGTAAACTATTGAATACAAATGTGAAATATTGAATAGGGATATAATGGGAAGAACTATACAATTTTATTCTAAATTTTTGAAATAGGACACTTATTTGAAAACAAAAATTTAAGCTAAATGGGACACTTAAAAAAGGACGGAGGGAGTAATAGATATAGATAATATAATAGAATAGATGTTGTGCATTGCATTTAGCAACATTTAGGTTGGATTATTTTAATTGTGTTGACACATTTGAATATATGGGAAATTTTCAATCATTATTTTCGGTTTTTTTTTTTTTGTATATCTATAATATTTACAACATTTGTGGGATTATTTTCATTGTGTTACATATTGAATATGTGAGAATTATGAGACTATTATTTTAATTGCATTGACATATTGAATATGTGGGATTTTCCAATCATTATTAATTTTATTTGATTTTTTAAATTAACAAATGAATTCTCAATTAGTTAAAATATCCCCAACACAAGAATATAACTCTCGACAAATATAATCGGCCTTCTAATGATACCTTAATTAGAATTTATATTTTTCTTGTTTTAATTTAGCAAATAAATTTTTAATTACATTAAAATATTCCTAGCACAAGAATTTACGTTGACACTTGGGCTTCTTAATTCTTATAATACCTCAATTGAAATTTGCATTTTTGAAATTTAGCAAAAAAAAATCCCCATAAATTTTATTTGCACTCTGTTACAAAACGTGGATGAAAACGTGTACACAATAGCTATACTTATAATAATACCTCAATTAACAATCCTAATTACAAAATTTGCCACCGCAAAATTGATTTGCAAATTTTCAATCAATTTTGCAATTGATTTAGGATTGGAAACTCTCTCTTTAATATATAATAGATTTAAATTTCTAATTATTTTTATTAGCTAATCTCTTTGTCTTATCTAAAACACACCTATACTACAATAACACACGCACGCACACAACATACACACACACATTCATTTATGCACGCGCACGTAACACATATATACACATTTATATTATAAATAATATTTTATTATACAATTTTCTTTTACATAGTATTTCGTCTTTCATTCCGTAATGCGACATATATTTATCGGACCAAAGTTTCGATCAAGCATATAAGTAGAGTTAATTATTTCGGTATTAACGAGTCCAATATCCATATTATTTCGTAAATTAACCCATCTACAAACTCAAATAGACAAATCATAAAATATATAATCGTTGATTAATTATTTCTAATTAATCATAATATTGCATAAGCAACAACAATAATACCGACATTATTCAGTCAAATGATATAATATGAATGCTTGTGGTATGCAATGTATAAAGTGTCTAATTTTATAATTTAGACGTTTAAATTTTATCGGGAATAAGTGACCGTTCTATTATTCGATTTATTCTATATTATTATTATTATTATTATTATTATTATTTTTATATTTACTAAAATGAAATTTTTAGGCTCGAATTTTCGGGGTTCTACATCCTACCCTCCTTAAAATAATTTCATCCTCGAAATTACGTACCTTTAACGGGTAAGTCGGGGTAGAGTTCTTTCATCTTGGACTCTAGCTCCCACGTAGCTTCTTCTTGTCCGTGGCACATCCACTGAACCATAACTAATGGAATTTGCTTATTTCTAAGCACTTGGACTTTCCTATCGAGGATACATTTGGGTCCTTCTTCATAGCTTAAATCTGGGTTAAGATCGAGGTCGTCGTATCGAATAATGTGCCTCGGATCATATACATACTTTCTCAATTGAGAAACATGAAATACATTGTGCATATTTTCTAGACTCAGGGGTAAGGCAAGCTTATATTCGACTTCCCCTATCCTTTCTAGAATTTCAAAAGGTCCTATAAATCTGGGGCGCAATTTACCCTTCTTGATAAAACGAACCACACCTTTAGAAGGCGAAACTTTAAGAAAGACCATGTCCCTTACTTGAAAGTTTAGTTCAATCCGGCGTTCGTCTGCATATGACTTCTGTCGATCCTGCGCCTCTTTGATCCTTACACGAATTTTCTCAATGATCGCGATCATTTCTTGGACTAGTTCTGGTCCTAACATCTTTCTTTCACCAATTTCGTCCCAGTGAAGTGGTGACCTACATTTTTGACCATAGAGAGCTTCATAGGGTGTCATCCCTATGGTTGCATGGTAACTGTTGTTGTAGGCGAACTCGACTAATGGTAGATACATTTCCCATTGTCCTTCTTGGTCGAGAGTTATAGTTCATACCATGTCTTCCAATGTCTGAATTGTCCTTTCGGATTGTCCATCAGTCTGGGGGTGATAAGCGGTGCTAAATCGCAAGCGTGTTCCCATGGCATTCTGCAGACTTGTCCAAAATTTCGATGTGAACCTTGTATCTCTATCCGAAATGATCATAGCTAGCACGCCATGCAGTCGTACTATCTCCTTGACGTACAGTCTAGCTAAACGATCTAAGTTCCATGTCATTTGCACTGGTAAAAAATGTGCAGATTTGGTCAAAGTATCAACTACGACCCAAATTGCCGTGTTTCCATGGTTTGATCGGGGTAAGCCTACTACAAAGTCCATTGTGACGCGTTCCCATTTCCATTCTGGTATCTCCAAAGGTTGAAGAGTCCCATATGGTCGTTGGTGTAATGCTTTTACTTGTTGACAAGCTAAACATCTTTTAACATATGCAGCTATATCTCTCTTCATGCCTTCCCACCAGAAGTTCTGTTTCAAATCTCGATACATCTTGGTACCGCCTGGGTGGGCTGTATAAGGTGTATCATGAGCTTCACTCATGATTTCTTCTCTCAAACCAGCATCATTGGGTACACATAATCTTCCCTTGAATGTCAGAGCGTTGTCCGGCGCTTCCTTATATTCGGACTTGTCTTCAGTTCTTGCCTTCAAGCGCATCTTTTCAAGGAAATCGCATTGACGTTGAGAGTTAATGATTCGATCACGAAGGTCAGGTTTTGCCGTAACGGCGGCTATACGACCTTGGGTTGTCTCAGGAGGGCAAACCTCTTCTATTCTCAACTGCTCTAAATCTCTCACGAGTTCTTTTTCTTCGGTCAACAATGATCCTAGTTTCGATCGAGGCTTTCGACTTAAGGTATCGGCAACAACGTTGGCTTTTCGAGGGTGATAACTAATCGTGATGTCGTAGTCCTTGACTAGCTCAAGCCATCTTAAGTTCCTTTTGCTCGAAGAAGTATTTCAGACTCTTATTTGCAGATGAAGGTGAAGAAGATGAGTTTGTCTGTAGAGTTTTAGCGGAAGGTTGAAGAGAGTAAATTTGTAGGAATGTAGAGTGATGATTAGTTCTATTGTTCTGTGATTGGGGATTGGAAGCGGTGGTTTTGAGAGTGTAAACCCAGATAATAATTGTGTTTAGGATAAAATCTTAACATATCTCTTCTCTCTCCTTTTGCCAGCCGTTATTCTCTCTTTCCAAATTATTCCCTTAATTCCTTTGTCTCATCTTAATTACCAATTTAAATTTCTAATTATTTTTATTAGCTAATCTCTTTGTCTTATCTAAAACACACCTATACTACAATAACACACGCACGCACACAACATACACACACACATTCATTTATGCACACACATGCGCTCGTAACACATATATACACATATATATTATAAATAATATTTTATTATACAATTTCCTTTTACATAGTATTTCGCCTTTCATTCCGTAATGCGACATATATTTATCGTACCAAAGTTTCGATCGAGCATATAAGTAGAGTTAATTATTTTGGTCTTAACAAGACCAATATCCATATTATTTCGTAAATTAACCCATCTTCAAAATCAAATAGACAAATCATAAAATATATAATCGTTGATTAATTATTTCTAATTAATCATAATATTGCATAAGCAACAATAATAATACCGACACTATTCAGTCAAATGATATAATATGAATGCTCGTGGTATGCAATTTATAAAGTATCTAATTTTATAATTTAGACGTTTAAATTTTATCGGGAATAAGTGACCGTTCTATTATTCGATTTATTCTATATATATATATCTTATTATTATTATTATTATTATTATTATTATTATTATTATTATTATTAAAATTATTATTATTATTATTATTATTATTATTATTATTATTATTATTATTATTATTATTATTATTATTATTATTATTAAAATTAAAATTTTAGGCTCGAATTTTCGGGGTTCTACATTTCGTCTGGAATCTCCCTCCACACTTAAATCGGCAGCGTGGGCCGGTTTCAACTCTCCTCTACATATATAATCCTGCCATGAAACACGAAAGAAGGTATCCGAAGCAATGATATAATGGAAATATTCATTAATTGGAGTTAAAGGTTTAGAAACTTCACAAATCATGGCATCACAAGGTGTGTTTATTGTAGTCATGGCTGGCTCCTTCAGCCATGCACTCTGTGATTTCTTCTTCGTCTCCCTCCAGGATATCCACTCCACTACTCATTGCATAGTGGTCATGCTTGAGACCATCCTCCACTATAATCAGCTATTCCACTCTATTATGTTGCACTAATTTGCCCACAATGTCAACTAACTCTCCAACACGAGTCTCAATGAGTGCAATAGACGCATCGACAAATTCATATCTTTGTGTGGTCGACTGGATGAAAGATTGGAGAGTTTCTTCAAAAGAAGGTTTCCGAGGTGGATATTGTAATGAGTTCGGATATTGGACACCTTTATTCCAACCAAAATATGGATTGGAAACCCAACCAATACCTTGGCACATGTTAGCTTTGTGCCCATAATCTCCACTATAATCTTCCGAACACTCCGTGTAGCATAGCTCAGATTTTTCTCATTATTAGGATAAGTGAAATCCCACATATCATCCTCCAGTTTCGTCAATCGCTGCGCAAACAAAAACACAAAAAAAAGATCAAGCGCACATGGGGGAGAAATAAAAAACAGCAAAAATAAAAATAATAACAAAAATAAACACGGAAAAAATAACACAAGAACAATTCGCCTAAAGCCTGCCCCGACAACGGCGCCAAATTTTGTTTCAACTATAAACACCTAGACTTGACTCGCAAGAGAACGAGGTCAATATATGGCGACAAGCTGACCCAAATCGTATTCTGAAGGAAGGCTCAACAGGGCTAATTCCACTTGAATTATTCACACAGAAAATAAAATTAACCTAAACATTCTAAACCAAGGAATTCAAGAAATTGAGAACTAAACTAATGAAAGCAATAAAAGAACAAATAAATAACAAAAAGAACAAGAAGAAAGAAAATGTTAGGGATTAGATTCTTCTCATCGATTTCTCACCAAACTTGTTACAAATCAATTCCATTAATCAATCACGCATAATCAACTTCAACATAGAGTTAACATCAATAGCTTTTGTGTCAATCCGTTAAACCCTAAAGACTAAATTACACGATCAAGATTAATAATTAGACATGCGTTTCCGGTCAATCTAATGTTGAAAGAACCACAATCGAGCAGTAGAATCCTCTGTCGATCTCATCCACTACTTAGAAATTTTGAATAATGATCAATTATTCAATATGAAGAAAATCGATTCAATCAACGGGCAATTAAACAAAGAACAAGCAGGGATTAAAACCGATTCGAATATCTAAACCCTAAACAAAGAATTAGCTAAGCATAGAATAATTCATCGAATAAAAACCACAAGAATTCACCGATTAATATCGCAAGAAATAAATGGTGAAGAAATCCTTACAATACAACGGGCGCAATTCGTAGATAATGATCCTCTTTATTCAAGCAAAGCCAAAAGAAAAGTAAATGAAAAAGAAACAAAAAAGAAAAGAATGCTGCTGCTGATCGAGGTCCAGAAAGAGAGAGAGTCCATGAATATAACCCTAGCTGCAACATATAAGTAATCACGCAGGACATAGGCATTATAAAACACCGCCCAGCACTGACTGGGAGCAAATCAGCGAACATCACCCCAGCGACCACTCCAATCTACCGGCGGCGGCGTTCCACGTTCTGATGCCCATTGGTCTTCTTCTCGACTTTAAAAACCCTTATCTTGCAGTACATTTCAACTATAAACTCAATACATTGAGCCCACCACCTGCTACACCGAAAAGAAATAAAATAACTCAAAATACGAAAAATATAAACGGGAAACCCAAATGCACACACACAAACTCGACAAACAAATCACTTAAAAACGACACAAATAACGACTAAATAGTCCTTAAACACCTAGACTTGACTCACAAGAGAACGAGGTCAATGTAGGGCGACAAGTTGATCCAAGTCGTATTCTCAAGGAAGGCTCAACAGGGCTAATGCCGCTTGAATTATTCACACAGAAAAAATAAAATAAACCTAAACATTCTAAACCAAGGAATTCAAGAAATTGAGAACTAAACTAATGAAAGCAATAAAAGAACAAATAAATAACAAAAAGAACAAGAAGAAAGAAAGTGTTAGGGATTAGATTCTTCTCATCGATTTCTCACCAAACTTGTTACAAATCAATTCCATTAATCAATCACGCTTAATCAACTTCAACATAGAGTTAACATCAATAGCTTTTGCGTCAATCCGTTAAACCCTAAAGACTAAATTACACGATCAAGATTAATAATTAGTCATGTATTTCCGGTCAATCTAATGTTAAAAGAACCACAATCGAGCAGTAGAATCATCCATCGATCTCATCCACTACTTATAAATATCAAATAGTGATCAATTATTCAATATGAAGAAAATCGATTCAATCAACGGGCAATTAAACAAAGAACAAGCAGGGATTAAAACCGATTCGAATATCTAAGCCCTAAACAAAGAATTAGCTAAGCATATAATAATTCATCGAATAAAAACCCCAAGAATTCACCGATTAATATAGTAAGAAATAAACGGTGAAGAAATCCTTACAATACAACGGGTGCAATCTGTAGATAATGATCCTCTTTATTCAAGCAAAGCCAAAAGAAAAGTAAATGAAAAAGAAAAGAATGTTGCTGCTGATCGAGGTCCAGAAAGAGAGAGTGTCCATGAATATCACCCTAGCTGCAACATATAAGTAATCGCGCATGACATAGGCATTACAAAACACCGCCCAGCGCTGGCTGGGAGTAAATCAGCGAACATCACCTCAGCGACCGCTCCAATCCAGCGGCGGTGGGGGCGTTCCACGTTCCGATGCCCAATTGTCTTCTTCTCGGCTCTAAAAATTCTTCTCTTGCAGCACATTTCAACTATAAACTCGATACATTGAGCTCACCACCTGCAACACCGAAAGAAATAAAATAACTCAAAATACGAAAAATATAAACGAGAAACACAAATGCACGCACACAAACACGACAAACAAAACATCAAAAAACGACACAAATAACAACTAAACAAACCCTACACACTTAAACCTTTGCTTGTCCTCAAGCAAACACCAAACCAATAAAACAGAGAAAAAATTTCATGCAAGCTTATTATTGCAATTCTGACTAACTGGCAAATTTTTTAACAATGTCCAAAAGATAAACATCACGACAATGTGAAGAGTTGAATCAAATTGCAATATGTTTCCCGTCTATGCAAATTATCAATCGGATCAGACCTGACTCCCCATTAGAAGTGATTTAACTAATGTGACCACTTTTACCAACACGTTTCATTTATTTTTCTTAGAACTGTGACTATTGAAATGGAATTCTGAACAATATTCGTTAGGTGTAATTTTGGAGAAATCCAAACTCCCTAACGTGGTTTCCCATGCTCATTTATCACTTTGTAACAAAGAGGAGCATAATTCATATTCCAACGAATTTTAACACACATGTCCACTTTTGAGAATTTCTTTTTATTTTTTTTACAAGAAACAAGTATCTAAGCAGTCATAATGTTAAAACTCGCTCAAACTTCAGTCAGACAAATCACCTCAATCTAATTCACATAAACAAGTCTCATATCACAATTCAACCAACAAAACCAAGTCCCAAAGCATATCAATCCGACATTGAATTCAATCCAGAAAACTCAAAATCATATAATTCACTTGCATAAAATTTAACCTCAATTAAGTCAAATCTGGCGCAACAAGATAGACTCACAAATAAGCCAAAACAAGCAAAAAATCAAATTTTTGCACAAAATCACAATCCACAATAAACATGCATCCCACACAAGCAATATAAACATTTCCCCCTCCACACTCAAAACAAAGCAATGTTCTCATTGCACAGAAAAATAAGAAAGAGAAAGAACTTGACTGCCCTGATTTATCAGCTTGTGTGGTACTTGTGGTTCTTTTTATTTTGCTTGATTCGCTTCAATTCGAGGTTTGTTGGTCACCTAAAACAAAACAGAGAAGAACAAAACAAAATACCTTAAACAAAACAGAAAAGAACAAAATTAACAAAAATAAAACAATTAAAGTCGTGGGTTGCCTCCCACGCAGCGCTAGTTTTTAAGTCGCCAGCCCGACTAATCCAGTGTTATCCAAATTCCTTTTCAAGTTTGAGCCATTCCATCATTTGGATTAGCTCATCTTCATCATCCACGTCTACTGGTCCTGAAATAATTAATAGAACAAAGATTGTCCCATTTTTCCGTGTGGAATCTCCCTCCATACTTAAATCGGCAGCGTGGGCCAATTTTACCTCTCCTCCACATATGTAATCCTGCCATGAAACACGAAAGAAGGTATCCGAAGCAATAATATAATGGAAATATTCATTAACTGGAGTTAAAGGTTTAGAAACTTCAAAAATCATGGCATCACAAGGTGTGTTTATTGTAGCCATGGCCGGCTCCTCCAACCACTCTATGATTTCTTCTTCGTCTCCCTCCAGGATTTCCACTCCACTACTGATTGCATAGTACTCATGCTTGAGACCATCCTCCTCTATAATCAGCTCTTTCACTCTATTATGTTGCACTAATTTGCCCACACTGTCAACCAACTCTCCAACACGAGTCTCAATGAGTGCAATAGACGCATCGTCAGATTCAAATCTTTGTGTGGTCGACTGGATGAAAGATTGGATAGTCTCTTTTAAAGAAGGTTTTCAAGGTGGATGTTGTAATGAGTTCAGATATTGAGCACTTTCATTCCAACCAAAATATGGATTGGAAACCCAACCAATACCTTGGCACATGTTAGCTTTGTGCCCATAATCTCCACTATAAACTGTTGAACACTCTGTATAGTTATAGCTCAAATTTTTCTCATTCTTAGGATAAATGAAATCTCACATATCATCCTCTAGTTTCGTTAATCGATGTGCAAACAAAAACACAAAAACAAAATGATCAAGCGGACCTGGGGAGAAATAAAAAACAACAAAAATAAAAATAATAACAAAAATAAACATGGAAAAAATAACACAAGAACAATTAGCATCAAGCCTTCCCCGGCAACGGCGCCAAATTTTGTTTCAACTCTAAACACCTAGACTTGAGTCGCAAGAGAACGAGGTCAATGTAGGGCGACAAGCTGACCCAAGTCGTATTCTCAAGGAAGACTCAATAGGGCTAATGGTGTTTGAATTATTCACACAGAAAATAAAATTAACCTAAACATTCTAAACGAAGGAATTCAAGAAATTGAGAACTAAACTAATGAAAGCAATAAAAGAACAAATAAATAACAAAAAGAACAAGAAGAAGAAAGTGTTAGGGATTAGATTCTTCTCATCGATTTCTCACCAAACTTGTTACAAATCAATTTCATTAATCAATTACGCATAATCAACTTCAACATAGAGTTAACATTAATAGCTTTCGCGTCAATCCGTTAAACCCTAAAGACTATATTACACGATCAAGATTAGTAATTAGACATGCGTTTCCGGTCAATCTAATGTTGAAAGAACCACAATCGAGCAGTAGAATCATCCATCAATCTCATCCACTACTTAGAAATATCGAATAGTGATCAATTATTCAATATGAAGAAAATCGATTCAATCAACGAGGAATTAAACAAAGAACAAGCAGGGATTAAAACCGATTTGAATATCTTAGCCCTAAACAAAGAATTAGCTAAGCATAGAATAATTCATCGAATAAAAAGCAAAAGAATTCACCGATTAATATCGCAAGAAATAAACGGTGAAGAAATCCTTACAATACAACGGGCGCAATCCGTAGATAATGATCCTCTTTATTCAAGCAAAGCCAAAAGAAAAGTAAATGAAAAGAAACGAAAAAGAAAAGAATGCTGCTGCTAATCGTGGTCCAGAAAGAGAGAGAGTCCATGAATATAATCCTAGCTGCAACGTATAAGTAATCGTGCAGGACTTAGGCGTTACAAAACACCGCCCAACGCTGGCTGGGAGCAAATCAGCGAACATCACCCCAGCGGCGGCGTTCCAGCGACGGCGGCGTTCTACGTTTCGATGCCCATTGGTTTTCTTCTCGGCTCTAAAAACCCTTCTCTTGCAGCACATTACGAAAAGAAATAAAATAACTCAAAATACGAAAAATATAAATGGGAAACACAAATGCACGCACACAAACACGACAAACAAAACCCCTAAAAACAACACAAATAACGACTAAACAGTAGGCAGCTCCACGGAGCCCAGCACAGTCTGCCCAATAAGATAAGACGGACGCACTTCCACCATAACACTAATCCCATCGGCACAAGGCGGTAACTTTACACGCTTTCTATCAATTAATTTAAGTCCTACGAGGCTTACGTTTCCAGCCATACTTGTTCTGACGGTCTTATGCAGAAATATCTCAGAACTACATATGGGCTTGATTTCCGAAAGGAGTATGTAGGCAGCTCTCCGGAGCCCAGCTAACTGTCTTTATTGGACAAACCCGCACGATGGGAAATGACAAATGCTTATTTAGCAACATCCTCCTTACCAGACCTAAAGGACGGTATCAATTCTATCTAAATCAATTTTTTTTCATTAGTCCTATGGGACCAATCATTTCCGACGTTAGTTATGACAATTTTATGCAGAAAATTCTCAGAACTACATATGGGCTTGATTTCCAAATGGAGTATGTAGGCAGCTCTCCGGAGCGCAGCCCTCCTTTGACTTAACCTTTTTGTTTTACCAAGAATGAGGGACAAATAATACAACAAATGACTAAGCGTCAATAATATAAAGAGTCCACACCGGACATGCTGAAGTATACACGTCCAACAAAACAAAGTAAAAATGACTAAGTGTCAGTAACATGAAGGGTCCACCCCAGACATGCTTGATATGCAAATCTAGCAAAACAAAAATGACTAAGTGTCAATAATACAAACAATCCATCCTAGACATGCTGGATAAGCTAAAATATACAAGCCCAACAAAACAAAACAAGGAAAAATGACCAAGTATCAATAAACTAAACGATTCGTCCTAGATATGTTGGACAAGCTGAAGTATGCAAAATGACGAATCCTATGACATGCATCCGGTGCATCAAATGAAAGTTAAACACTTTATCTCAGCCATGCAGTAAAAGAAAGCAAATAAAAAGTATCACAAGTAATAAAGGAACGCCCCGGACGAACTAGCCGCCGTCTATAATTTAACAACCAATCCAAGCTATATTTTCCAACTATGACTTGGACTGGGGGGAAAATGGAAATACGCTCCCTACAAGCCATACAAAATATAAAAGCAAGTCATGAGTTCACAAGTACAGGCTCAACCATCGGGTACATATACCCGGACAAATAAAAGTAAACATAGTCTAAGCAATATAAGCATCAAAATAAAGATAGGAGTTAAACAACTAAGGCGCTCAATGAGGACGCGCCAGATCAAGCATCACCTTCCCCATTCTGCTCGACATAGATGTCTGGATCATACAAACCCTCCGACTGACCCCCAAGGGCCGGATCAGTAGAGATCATGTCCTTAAGAGTCACGGTCAGAGCATTAGGAGCAGAGTCAAAAGCTATTTCTCTCTTGTACTCATCCAAGTCAGCAATGAACTTATCCAAATCATATCTTCCAGTATGGCCATCTCGGATCGCCTGAGCCATCTTCCCCCTCACCTGGACCTCCATCTTAGCACCAACATGCACAAGTCGTACTTTCAGCATGGCCACTTCGGCCTGAACAGCCTCGAGTTCAGCTCGAGATGCCCTACTTTGCGAAATCTCATGCTCACACTCTTGTAATCGAATCTTCAACTCTTTGTTGATCCGCTCAACCCCTTTCTTCCCGGCCAAGAGAGTCTTCAATTCATCTTTCCACTTTGACTTTTCCTCCTGTAGTGACTTCACCTGCTCAGTCAGCTTTCGAAGTTGTCTCTTCATCCAATTGGACATCGATATAGCCTAACAAGATAGACAAGAATGCGCAATAAGTTAACAACACACCCAAACCCAAAGCACGACACGTTAATTAAAAAAAACGAACCTGGTACAATGCTAGAAGGCAAGCACCGGAGGTAGCCTCGACACCTAGGTCATCACAAGTATCTTCATCGTCAGAGAGTAGCATTCTTTCAACTTGACTTACAATGGGGCCAAATTAAGCCAAGGCAATGGTAGTCAAAGATGAAATAGGTAAAGAGTAAGACAATGCGGAAAGATTGACACAATCCTTAGCCGGATCAAACACGACCCCATGACTGGTCTTCTTTTTCCTCCCTTCATCCTGGAAAAAGACAATGTAATATCACTAACGTCAACATGCTTATCCTTCTTGGAAGTGGCCGCAACAGCTTTCTTAGCATCTCGAAAAACATTCATGGCCCTCCTTCTTCGGGGCATGACACGCCGAGCGTTATCTACAACATCTTTAGCAAATTCCCGATTAGCCATAGATAACTCCAAGTGTGGAGGCAACAGATACTTCAAAACTTCATGACTATACTGTATGACCTCAAGTTCTTGCTCAATTTTAGTCTCAGGTACAATGATACCTTCCTTACGCGGTGGACGAGTATGACATCCACTCTAAATACTACTGGAATAAAGACTCCTCTCAAATAGAAGAATCTTGCACATACGATCCTTTTCGGGATAGCTAAGAAACCTATCCAAACTTCCTGCTGGAAATCGGGACTCTCCAGGTCACCAGAGAAGAGACATAAGAAGAATCAAAATAGGCGCAAGGCAAGCAATACTACAAAAAATATAAACCATAACTATCCAGATATAAAAAGAAAACTCACAAGCGTAAGACCAATGGGAAGGAATTCTATCATATTTCTGAGTTCCTATAACCCAAGTGAGACAAACAAATAACAATCTTTCCAGTTCTTAATCGGTGGGGGCAGGCCAGTCACCAGGTGCTCGCTATGCCTCTTCTTAAATTGATATCTCCCACTTTCGGTGCTGTGTTCCACCAAAGAATAGGCGTGCAAGACTTCCAACAAACCAAAATCTTTGATTTCACATAGGTCGCAGAACACCTGTACCCCTATCAAGACACGCCACCATTCGGCATTAATTGGCTAGGGTGTATTCGATAATAATTCGAGAGCTCTAGTATCAGCCGAGAAAGCGGAAATTGGGCACCTAGTTCTAAGGATTTCTCGTACAAGCATTCATATCCCGTCATAGCGCGATCGGCCCCCTCTTGAGGAGAAGGAATTACCAGAATAACATGTCTAGGGATAAGATAATAACTACGCAAGTCGTCTAAATAACGCAAATGAAGCCTAGTCGGCTCACTCGTGGAAAGCACCTTAGTATCCCAACTCCCGATGATTGGTCCGATACAATTCACCCCACTACCAGGCAAATTGGATACAAGATAAGGATGACCCTCCGGGATCTCTGTATCATCTTCAACTGCACTAGCGTGAACATTAAGACAACCACTATCTCCGCTGCAAGACATGCTAGCCCTACCGGATGAACCGGCAATACCTCTCCAACTATGAGATGACATAACTTACAGAATGACCTAGAATAAAGGTGATATCGAAAGTTCAGGATGCCAGACAAGCAAGACATGTCGAAAGATGAACATAATAAATGTGCAAATTACAACGTGTTATCCCGACATAATTTCATTACATCTTTGGCTTTACTGGACATATATGGAAGTTCATCAACTTAGCCTATTATAACAAAAATATATACACTCAGACGTTGGAAGCAACACAAGAGTATCTAGATACACCGGACATGGCGGAAAACAACTCTAGACAGTAAAAACTTTAATCTTTACTGCTAGCAATAGATCAAATAAAAACACTCAACACGGTAGAATAAAAAATCTATAACTACGACTTTCACATTTTTACACGAAGAACGTGTGAAGAACGATAGATGGACAAGAGTGAAAAGAAAGACTAACCTCTCAGGGATCCACAAATCTTCTCCTATGACGTCACTCTTCCTACTCCAAAACTCCAAACTCCTCTAAAAATTATCTCTGTAAAAAACAATGAGAAAATGCTGTAAAAATTAAACTTAATACAAGCACTATCCAACTGTATCGCAGTTAAAACTTGAGCTAGTGTATATATGCACCTACACACATTGTCAAGGTTAATGGCATACTTATTCCATCTATACATGAAACATTAGCATATATATGTATATAGGTGTATGAATATATATATATATATATATATATATATATATATATATATATATATATGTATATATATATACACAACATGCTTGATTAAAGATGATAATTACACCGACTATGAGATCTCGGCAGACCACGACTCTAGGCCATGTTGCTATCAACGTCATTGGATCTATCTGCCTAGTATGACCATTCAAGGCTTTACCTCCTCCCCGTCTCAACAGGACCTGGGGACACACGAAAGCAACTCTAAGCTCTCTAAACTTTCAAAAGTGAAAAATGATACAACTAAGAGGTAAAATGTCACACCTCTTATAGCCGGATGAAAGCTTCTTAGCTCATGACAATAGCTCTTATTGTACGAATCAATTAAATCCAACATACTCTCATTAATTGGTTCTATAAACATATACTCCCTCTGTCTGTGAAAAGTGTAGCACTTTCCATTATTTTAAACCTCACAACAATTAGGAAATGTGTTACACTTTTTGCGGACGGGGGGAGTATTATTGTTCAGAAAAGCATACTCTTTACTCCATCCCATACATGCCAGTCAAAATTAGAAATAAATAAGATAAGAAATGAAAAGGAAAAAGTTGACTTCTGAAACCTTTATGCTCTATTTAGAATTGAGGTAACAACTTGCCATTAAATCATATACCACAATTATAAGCAGGGGTGGATTTACTGCATGGTTGCACTGGGCTCCAGCCCAGTGCAAGCCCAAAACTATCACTTATACCTATATACAAATTTAGGCCCAACAAAAACTTAGCCCAGCCTTCTCAAATAAAAAATTGAAGCTCAGCCCAAGATTTAATTAAAACAAAGAATCAATGATACAAACTAGCCCAACCATTTATAAAAAATAATAATAATAATAAGTCCAACCCAAAATTTAATTAAAACAAAGAATCATATAAGCTGCTAATCAATTGGAAATCCATCGTGGAATAGAAAATAGAAAATACGCGATTGAGAAATTAACAGAACAAAATTCGACATAGCGACGCAATTCTCCATTTCTCCTCCTCGCCTTTTCAAATCACCACTGTGGCACCGGCGCACCACCGTCAATTATTCTAAATTCTGAGCTCTGCTTCTGTCCTTCACAATTATTCTGATTTCAGATAGCGGTGGGGAACGGCGTGGCTGTGGCAGTGCGCCACCCCCTTGCAGAGCTGGGAGAGGAAGCTCTGAATCAACTGTGGCAGCAGCGACCTAGGCTTCGGCCTTTCCGGAATTGACGAGTTTCGGTGTCCAAATACTCAAAAACGAGGTAGAGGTAGAATTGAAGTTGGCATTTTTTTTTCTTTCTCTTGGAGCGGAGATGGCAAGAAGGGAAGTTTTGTTGAACGACAGTGGGTTGGCTGCCGATGATGAAGGAATGAAAGGGGATATATATGTGTGTGTGAGAGAGAGAGAGTGGGTAGAAGAGAAGAAGACAGAAGAAAAATGTTGTCTTTTTTAATCTTTATTTAATTTAAAAAAATAGATATGATTGGAAATGGCACACGTATAATCCGATTGCCAACAGAAAATTAGTAATTGGCTAAAATTATCACAAAATTAAATTTATCAGACTTGAAATTGGTATAAGGCTAAAATCGGGCTAAAATTGTCACATTGTAAATTTATCGAGCTAAATTTTTATATTTTGCAAAAATTTAATGCGTCGAAGTATTTTATTTTTCAGTCCACCCCATAATCAAATCCTGGATCCGCCCCTGATTATAAGTATATGATATATACACATACATGTGAATGCCATGGAGCCATGATCTCATCTTCCTTCATGTACACATATGAACGTTGCATACTTGCATATATACACAATAATTTTATAGGAAACAACAAAGTTCAAATTGAATTTTACTTCGAGTTGGATTTTGCTATATATATATATGTATATATATATGCACCAATATAATATCCAAATATATCATAAATGAATGAAGAAGAGAAATAAGAGATACACGCTGGCTGCTCTAGACTACGGCTGCGACAGTATTTCAGCGGTTTTAAAGTTCTCGCCGGACTCGACGTTCTTTCAACTTTCGGCCGGAAGTAGTAATCACCTTTGACCAAGCTGCATGCTGCCATGGCCGTCAGACATATCATATTTGTCAGCGACACCATTTTATCTCTCTCCCTCATTCGGCGACGGCTACGAGCTTCACGCAGCTCTAGTCGGCCATGCCGGAATTACCAGCAAAATTAATTAATATCTCTCCCTTGGTGACGGCAATGAGCTCCACGCTGCTGCTCCCGTCGGCCACACCGGACACACCGGCAATGCTCAAACCTTTCTCTCTCTTTCATGGAAAATCATGAGCTCTGCGATAACTTCGTTGGGCTCGTCGGCATGACCGGACATACTAGACGATGCATTTTCTTGACATTATAGTTGTTACCCGCCTCGCCGGCCATGCCGGACACTCAAGATCCAAAAGAAATTAACTCGAATAAATTATCCGATGATGTGATGTTTCACTCTATTCTTCCCGCACATACCGGACATACCAGACAAGCCGGACATGCCCGCATAACTTGCCAAACTAAAGTCACGCCTTGCGAACAAGCACACGTGAAGTGAATGCACCAGAAATGGGCTAGCTTCTATTAATGGGCCCAAATTATTCAACCTATGTTTACTCAAATAAATAAGGGTTAATTTGCCTAAAATACACTACCTTTTTCGGATTTTGAAATTTAACATGACTTATAAAAATTCTCTGTAAATACACCACCTTTACATCCGTTTGAATTTTGACATGAATTCCGAAATCCCCGAAATTGTATCTGACGTGGCTGCCAGAATTGTACACGTGGAATTTCTTTCCGATGAGAAAAACGATGTTGTTAAAATTGTTACGATGGTGAATGAAATGACCTCAAATATTCTGAAAATTATACGATGGTGAATGAAATGAACCCTAATTTAGAGCCCTTGTTCAAATTGTTAAAACGATATCGTTCCATCCTATTCATATAGCCACATCAAACATGAAATGCCACGTCAATTAAAAAATGACACGTCAAATAAAAATTGCCACGTCTGTCGCCGGAGGTTCTCGCCGTGTCAAAATTCAAACAGATGTAAAGGTGGTGTATTTACAGAGAATTTTTAAAAGTCATGTTAAATTTCAAAATCCGAAAAAAGTGGTGTATTTTAGGCAAATTAACCCAATAAATAAAGCCCATTTGTTTCTTTTGATATTGAGTTGGCAGATCATTTCATCAAAGACCTTGATCAAGCAAGAATTATAAAAAATTGTAGCTAATGTATGCACGTATATGTATATACGTTTATACGCACGTATATATATGCTCAAAAAGATTATTATTGCAATCTTTCACAGGCAACATCCGTCAAAGACGACATACCCGACTAATATATAACTCTATAGTTAAAATTCTTTTAACTAGAGAGTGGGGGACAAACTGTAGTGGACAAAATTCGTTTATCTACAAAGCCCAATAAAATTCTCGTCTAGCACGCCTCCCGACATGCCAGATATGTCGGCCCAATACGAAATAAATATAATTATTGGGCTTACACAGCCCATACTTTGATATAGGAGTGTCTAGGACTACTCAGACACGTCGGCATGACTAGTCGCTAAGGTTTGTCATGCGAATATACGACTTTGTCAAAGGATTCTCTTTCCTTAAGAATCGGAACTGACTAGGAGATGGAAGCAAGCGGATAAGGCGGACGAGTCTGGTGTGGAGAAAACCCTAAGCAGGCAAAGCCGGCCTATAAATACAAGACCTACTAGGTCATAAAGATAGACAAGCATTCGTACTCTACTTTCTCTCTCGAACTCTCTGCGTCTATCTCCTCCATATCCGCATCTATCTTCTATTTCTCCCACGATTCCTATCACCACGCCGTCGGACTAATCCGATATCCCTTCCACGCCAGCATCAGCCGCCAGTCTAACGCTCAAGCTCTCTACTTATCTCTATCACTCTTTCCACGACATCCAGGATATCATTATTCTTTGATCTCTATCATTACTCATTTTACTTTATATTTTTCGCTATATTATTTTAGTTATCCCGAATAACTAACTTGAGCGTCGGATGTCCTACGGCCGACACCCCCACCGGTGTTTTGTTGGACTCTTACGTGTGTTACTTGCGACAGGTTGCTTGTGCCCCGTCATCCACGTCACCCACGTCTTCCGAGTAGTAAGATTTATCCCCTACAAAGTGTATTACATATGCTTCATTACCATGAAAGAAGAAACATTGAAATTTGAAGTTTGGCCAATATGTAAAATAATTTTTTTTTTTTGTTCAATTTATATTCCCTCCACGTAACCACAACCACAATTTTCTTCACAATAATTGAAAATTCTACCCCATTTCTCAATGTTTTTTTGTTTACATACTTAAAGTTAAAGCAAAACGTTTATCATGCTATCTATTTTTGTAATTCCACTCATTCACAAAAAGTGTAAATGTGGATAAATATAAGTATTATGTTAGTTGCTTTTTTTCTTTTTCTTTTTGGACAGATATGTTAGTTACTTTTTTTATATAAAAAAAATATTTTTTGTTCCTATAAACGGATAGCGGTTGAAAGATTAAAATTGATTGTATGGTTAGGTTTTAAGTTTCAATAACTTCTCCAAATGAAAATGTGTGATCATTCAGAGAATGTATTATAAGGATAAAATTAACAAATTTCATTGTAAATGACAAAAATAATAATTTTATTACCTACGTTGATAATTTTATAATTTGTACAAATAATTATACATGAAACAAATTTACGACATCATATCTTACTGCATATCAAGAATTATTTTTTTATAGTTCTTCAAAAATAATCATGTTAATATGTTAGCAAATTCGAACATCAAATTCAAATTATCACTACTAACACTTTACAAATCGAACATACATACCTCTCTTATTCACGACTCAAAGAATCTAGTACTCCTCTAGTAGATTACTTCTATTTAAAGGTATGAATCATCTCAATTATTTAGACTTGCACTCAAGAAAACCCTAATTAATGGAAATTAACAAACCCTGATCCGACATTTCTACTACCCCCCCTCCATCTATAGATAAAACACCTCACGGCTCACCCCAAACACACACGCACGAACGCACACCCACACCAAAAATGGAGAAAATAGAGCACAAATCACTGAGCCTAAACGGGCTCAACATCCACGTTGCAGAAGCGGGCCAGGGCCCGATCATCCTCTTCCTCCACGGTTTCCCGGAATGCTGGTACACGTGGCGCCACCAGATATCCTTCTTCGCCGGCCACGGCTACCGCGCCGTGGCGCCGGACCTCCGCGGCTACGCCGACACAACCGGCGCTCCGGTGAGCGATCCGGCGAAATTCACCACGCTGCACGTCGTCGGAGATCTAGTCTCGCTCATCGACGCAGTGGCGCCGCCGGGTGAGAAGGTGTTCGTGGTGGGGCACGATTGGGGGGCGATGATTGCGTGGGCCCTGTGCCTGTACCGGCCCGATAAGGTTCGGGCTTTGGTGAATATGAGCGTGGCTTTCAGCCGCAGAAGCCCGATTAAGAAGCCCGTTGAGACCCTGCGCAGCATTTATGGAGATGAATATTATATTATCAGATTCCAGGTTTTCCCCTTTTGTTTATTAGTTTAATTCAGTTCGTCACTACTTTATTCTAATTAAATATAGTAGTATTACTTTTCTCCTTAAACTCAATCGAAATATTACTACTTTAAAGATTAAATAACTGGTTTAATTATATTATCTTTCTTATCTTCAGATGACCTTAACTCCGAAGTCATCTAGTAAAAAGGGTCAACATCGGATATTATTCTTAATTGAATTCTTCTTCAAATTCAAGATTTTGAAGAAGAAGAAGAAGAAAAAAAAAGAGAGAATTGATTTAGGTTTATAATCCCTCGACATTTGCCTTCAGTTTCTCATATTTCAGAATCTCATAATTATTTTTTTCATGGAGATATATTTTAAGTTATTTACTAGTGAAGTGCAAAAAGAGTGGATGACTAATTTTATATGTTTGGATATAGGATTTACTTCATATAATTCTTATACTATTATGTAAATTTTCATTTAGAACATTCTTATTGTAATTATATGTTTGGATTTACATTTTGCGGAGTTTACTCATTATTTATGCACGATTCACATTTATCGATTGGTCATTTTTTTTTTTTTTGGCTAAATGGTTGAAACATTGGTTATTACAAGATTTGAACTTCGAAAAAGATGAGTTCTTTTGGTGTTTCTTCAGCCTTCTCTTGGCGCATTGCAGAGATTCTATAGAAATTCATGCAAATATATTTTATATCTAAGTTATACACACACATATTTGTATATGCAGGATTATTCATGTATGTTAATTACAAAACTAAATGTTTGAATTTGACCTCCATTTGAAGAGATCAAGGGATGATTACAACTACTGCAAGATTTCTAACATCAACAACACGTGCACAGAGTCCAACTCCATTTGTGATTTTGAGGCGTAAATGCCATGTCATCATATCGTCACATGTGCAAATACACGTCAAAATCACAATGGCTAGCGTCTCAAAAACTCCTGATTGGAGCCTTTGTTGGACTTGCTCTAGCTAGATAAGAGTCTCACATAATAATGTTATTAATCATGAGTATTTATTCTTGCCATCTCTTGCAGGAACCAGGGCAGATTGAACATGAGTTTGCCCACATAGGAACCAAAACTGTCTTAAAAAACTTCCTAACATACCGAAAACCGGATCCACTTTACCTCCCGAAGGGTAAGGCCTTCCCAGATACTCCAATCACTTTACCACCATGGCTGTCTGAAGAAGATGTTGATTACTATGCTAGCAAATTTGATGCTGTTGGCTTCACTGGAGCTTTGAACTATTACCGAGCCCTCGACATGTTAGTTCCGTCTTACTTTTGTTTACTCGAATTCCTTGATCTTGATACATATATATGTTAGCTAGCTAGTTCTAGTTTGTTTGTTTGCCCGTTTGATTGATTCTTGAACCAAAACGGATCAAAATTGGATAGACATACCAATATCCAAACCCATAATTTGGTGGCAATTGTGTAATTTTGTTAGTGTTTAGCAGTATTTGAATTCAGATATTGACCCATATGATGGATTTTGACCTGGATTTTGTCTGACGCAAGAGGAAACGCGTTATTTATCAAATTAGCGAAGATTAATCTTGAAGCCTTTTTCTTCGAGTTGCAGAAACTGGGAGGTGACGGCGCCATGGACAGGATCTAAGATCCAAGTGCCGGTGAAATTCATGGTCGGAGATCTCGACCTGACCTACAATGCCCCCGGCACCATAGACTACATTCACAAAGGTGGGTTCAAGAAAGATTGCTCTTTGTTGAAGGAGGTGGTTGTGATGGAAGGTGTTGGTCATTTCATCCATGAAGAGAAGCCTGATGAAGTTAATCAACATATTCTTTCCTTCTTCAAGAGCTCTTCTTCTTCCTCCTCCATCTGCTCGACGTTATGAGGGCCGTCTTGTCTAACAAAATCTTTTATTTTCCATCGTGTTTGGATCTCGTGTTTTATTTAATTTGTGTATAATATTTTCAATGTGTGTGATGTTGTAGTGTTCATATGTTGTGTATAGGTGAAATAAGAGACGCCAAATATCCAAACTTTACCTTAAATTTGGTATTGCACCTCAATCAAAGATTCGGTCTACAAAATTCCAATCTTAAAATTCCTTCTTAATTTGCACCCCGACAAGCTACTCCAATAAAGAATCTACTGACATGGCTTATACGTGTCATTAATCAATTACATGGCACTGAAGTGAATTAATAAAGAATACGTGACAATCAAAACGATCCAAAATAACGTAGTACATATAAATTTTTTTTAATAATATAATTAGATGTATTATATATACATCCTTAATAGAATTACTCATGATAGAGATAGGGTGGCAGATTTAAAAAAAAAAAAGATTAGTTTGGCAGATAAGATAAGATAGTTGCGACAATATCATGATTAAATATGAGTGAGTTTGAAAAATACCACTAAAGAAATAGTAGTAGTTAAATTATACACTCAAATTTAAGACTAGATGTTTGATACATCTTTCTCACTAAAAAGATTAAGTTACCCTTACCTTTTAATATGAATAAATAAAAGATAAAAAAGGAGTTATTATAAATTAAAAAAAAAAGAGTTAAAAAGCTAAAACATAAAACCAAAAAAGGAGGTAAAAAAAGATGTTAAAAAAAAAATTCGGTCTCCACCACACCACCAGGCGCACCATCCCACCACCCACCTTTTCCCCAAATCGAAATCTTAGTTTTCTATCGGCTATATGTCTGACCCATGTGCTACCGGCAACGGCGACGACACCGGTGACTCACCCATGTCAAGCACACAGGCGGTGTTCCAACGGCGACGACTCACCTACGTGAAGCACACAGCGGCGGCGACTCACCCACGTAAAGCACACAGCGGAGACGATGCCGACGACTCGCCCACGTCAAGCACACAACGGCGGCAGAGCCCTTCTCCGGCAGCGAAGAAGATGTTGGCAATCTGCCAAACGAAACACATTCTGGCGAGAGAGAGTCGAAAGACTCCGGCGACTGAACTAGTTCTTTACCGGTGAAATCTCTGATGTCGAGGAGGGAGGAAGAGGCCGGTGTTGACTCCGAAGAAACACATTCTGTCGGCGAGAGAGAATCGAGAGACTCCGGTGACAACTATTTCTACACCGGCGAAATCTCCGACGACGAGGAGGGCTGCTGTTTCTGATTCAGTGAGTACACTCTTACCATTTGAACATTGATGTCGATTCGATTTGATGAAAATTGGTTTATAATATCTCACTTAGCATAAATTAAAGAGGTGGATGAACTATGCTAATCTCATAGCTAAGCTAGTTGGTATATACATGTTTGAATTTGGCTTGATTTGATGTTTTATACATGTTTGATTAACTTGAGTTGGTGTAGTTTATCTGTACACGGTTGAGAGTAGTTCTTCTATGCACAGTGTTCTTTGATACACAATAAATAGTAGAGAATAACACAGTGGAGAGACACAGTAGAGAGTACACAATCCATGTTTCTGATACACGATAGATAGTAGATAGTACACAGTAGAGAGTACACATTCTATGTTTCTGATACAGTACACAATGAAGACACAATTGCCTTATACAATATCCTTTTGCACGTTTCTTTTACATGGATGCGAGAGACAATGCAAGGATGGAGAGGACGCATCAACCTTAAAGTGCGAGATAGTGTGATAAAGGATATCAGGTCCCGTTTATTAGAAGAATGTGGCAACAAAGCTCTAGAGAAGTTTCAAAGTGGATGCTTCGGCCATCTACTTGGTTTGAGGCTGAATAATAGCACCAATAATGCTCTACATGAGCTTATAGTGCGAGAGCTGCATGCACTACTAGAAAAATAGACATACATGACGCGAAATTAGCGTCATCTATGTGCGTGTCGAAGCGTCAAGTATGCGGGTGTAATCTATAGTGGGTACTACACATGATGCAAAATTAGTGTCATCTATGTGCGTATTCACGACGGTAATTTCCAATCATCTATGAGCGTACAATACTGTCATGAATGATCCACTTCATCTTTAATGGGATACATACTTGACAGTAATTAACCGTTATCTTTGTTTTTGTACTATCATGTATTATGTAGATTATACTTGACTCTTTTATTTGGAACCATCATCTAATGTTTGGCAATGTTTTATTATTTTTTGTTTTTTTTTCATTTTCCTGATTTATTTTCGAAAAATCAATAAATTAAATTATTCAAAATCATAATATAATCCAAACATCCAAAATTCTATATATTAATCATTCAAACATCCAAAAATACATATATGATCATCGATACATAGTAATAAAATATAAAATGTATTTAAATCTACAAAAACTAATTTAACAGGTACAAAAGACATTATCTTCATACAATAACCTCATTAGAACTTCTATAAATCCTTGTTTCTTCCCAGCTACACGTTCTTTTACTGCTATGAACTCACGTTCAACCAAGTATCTCAATCACGCAAGTAGCCCAATCCTCACGAATCTCAATCGATCTCACCTTGAGAAATTAGCAAGGTAACAAACCAAAGTAAAAGTGAAGAACATAATAAGTTTTTACCTTGATTATTTTTATTGTATTGGGTGGGGTCTGGACATATAACTTGATCAATTGTGTAACTAACTTGGCCATCTGGAAAAGAAAAAAAAAATGCAAACATTTACAAGCAAAATCAAAAAGTCAGCTCATAATTCTTCCATTATGCATAATATTTCTTCCATTTTTCCTGTTCATAATATTTTATGCTAGCAATCACTATCTTAGAATAGAGGTATTATGCATAGATGGAACTAGAACATCATCATTCTTGCTGCAGCAGAGAACACTTGAGGTATTTCCTTGACTCTAAAAGGTCACCCTGGATTCTTCATCTAGGAATTTCTATGATACAATCACAACAGAATGTTAACAAATTACAGTAGCATATGTTACAAAACTTCAACCATCTTAAAATATTCATTCTTTTAAGTGTTCCGAAAGGGCCAATAAACTTTGCTTAGTAGTGATTGATACATATAGTATTTTTATCTTGGACACATTATATATCTATACACAAGTGCACACACTCTTGTATCTATGTGATTTATCGAACTAATGACAGGTGTTACACTAAAATTAAAGCATTGAGGGTTTAAGACACAAGGATCACTTAGAAACAGGCTAGCATCTATACTGGATAAAGTCCACAGCCACAATGTTTACAAATTAAATAATGTTAAAGTGTAATACAAGCATACTCATGCTTCTTAAACTAATAAGTTGCATGGCTAGCATATCCTTGCACCATCAACCTTTGACTAATACATTTTCAAGCCAAATGAAAATCTGTCATCTGTAAGGGATGCTTGCTCATTTTTTGTAAGTATTCAGAGCTAATACAGGGCAATAATCGAGTGTATTATACACTTTTCTTTATGTTGGAAAAAAGATCACATAGACAAAAATTCCAAAAGAACTCCAGGCCTATCGCAAAACAAGTCCAAGACAACAAGCCAACTTCACTTACCCAGAGAACCCATAATCAATAACAAGTACTAGCTCTCATAGCTAAATTTATCAAATGATCAGAAGAAACAATCATATGAATTACGATCAAGCATACAAAGTTATTACATATTGTTCGTTCTCACATTTATTAGGACTTCACTAAATAAGAAAGACATATTAAAAAAATCATTAAAATACCTTAACCCTTTTGCTCTCTAAATTTTCATTGTATATAACACAAGCAACCTGTAAAGGCTATTAGCCATAATATCATCTTTACCATTTTTCTCACTCTTTCTAATCTTCCTTAATAAATGGTTGGGACACAACCTACTTGCAATGAAAGACATCGATCCTTTGCAATGCAACTAAAGAAACATCATACATCAACCCAATAAACCCTTGAAATTTCCTTTTTCATTAATTCAACACTAAACCTGACATAATTTCAGACATCAACATAATTTAGAACCAGTTAAACCAATTGCAATCATCTCCCTTCACCACTCAACTTTAGCTCCAGAACCATCTAAAAACATTTTAACAACTTAAAACCACTTTTTCACCGAAGAATCCAATAATGGTTTTCCTTTATTCTTTAACAAAGGTCAAAGCTTTGGCAAGTGACACAACAATCGAATCCAAGCTCCAACTCATACACGAATGCAAGTAATCAAAAGAAATTTCAAATTGGCATACTTCATCAACACATGTCCAAAAAACTCTTCTTCTTTCTAATGAACATATATTTAAAATACAGTTGTGCAAGCACAATTATGATTAAGATAAATATATAGTAAAATGATGAAAAAATAATTAAAAAAAGTTTAGTACCTTTTTGGCTTGTTGACGGAGGAGGTGAGGGGAAATCTTGTACAGATCTTCATCAACGGCTTTCGGAGCTGATCTGCGAGGGGCAGGGCTCGCCGGCGAACTTAGATCGCACTCACAATCACACATCCCCCGCGTATCTTTCTTCACTTCTCTCTCTCTAGGATACACTGCTTTCGCCTGCACACACACAATGACTCCATTCAATTTCTCTATTCTACTATGGCACCTCAGATACAGATGCAGAAAGAAAAAAAAATGGAGAGACAGAGAGAGATGAGGGGTTGAGATCTTACTCGGCGGCGGGGAACAACAATGACGGCGGGAGTGAGGACATCATTCTCATACGAATCGTCGGTGACGTACAAATTGCGATCCACAAATCTACTATGGAATGAACATCGACGGCTTTGCAGAACAGTAGGTGAGTGGGTGAATGGCTGGAACAGAGCTGAGTCGCAAAAACCTCGACGGTGGAGGTGAGTTCGTGCCACAGGTGGGTTCGCGTCGCCGAGGAGATGGTTCGGCCACTTGTGGTCGTTCGCTCGGAATTCTCATCAGAGAGATATAGAGATTGAAGTTCGAGATTTGAAGACTACCATGGAAGAGGTCTCGTCGGTGGAGAACGTCGTCCGGTGAAGAGGAATGCGCGATGGAGAGGTCCAGAGATTAGGGATTTGTCGAATTCAATTTGGGGATATTCTCATATTTAGTCAACTTTTTGGTATTCTGATTACTTAATTGTGTTTTTTTATTATTTATTATTTTATTTTAGCTAAACCTATACATGACATTTGAACATGACATTATAACAAAACAGTCATGTATGGGTACATAATACATGACAGTCTTATAGGTAACGTCATCTTTACCTTATGAGGCACGCTCATAAATGACGGTTTAATTTTACAAGTGTCATGTTACCTATAAAAACGCACATAGATGACAGTTCGACAAAAACCACGCCATCTATGTAGTGTAATGTATTTGTATTTTTCTAGTAGTGATGATGTCTCTTTTCTAAAATACGAGAGATGGTTTCGTATTGGTCAAAAGAACATCCGATTTTCATATCAAGAGTATGTGCTTGTCACTGGATTAAATATTGGTAATTCAAAGTTTGATCCGAATGCTCCTCACGAGATTGCACCCGACAACCTCTATCATAGATGCTTTGGTGGCAAACGTACCACGTTCAAGGACGTCCTCAATGCCTTTAAGAAAGGGGAACTACATGGTTCTAAAGAAAAGAATAAGAAGAAGAAGCAGACAAAACTGCCCAAAACTAAAGAACATGTGGACGACTACTTGAAGGTGGCCCACATCATTATGTAATATGGGATGCTTTATTGTCGGGAACTTGAAGTTTACATTGAGGATTGGATCTGGGCCTTAATTGAAAATGAAGAGGAGTGGGAAATGTTTGGATGGGGCTCACACACATTTCAAATCCTTGTTCATTATATGGGTCTCGTAGCTAAGGACCCTTCTCAAGTAGCACCGTTGAAGAGAGCATATCATTTCTTTGGACCTGTCTGGGCTCTTCAGATTTGGGCATACGAGGCTATTCCTGATTTGTGAAAAATGTATGGGTGTCGTGACAAGGAACCAAAAGTTCCTCGACTTTTGAGTTGGTCCACTGGGAAAGCTACAACTGACTTTACACAGTTCTTCAATCAGGAGGTAAGTCTTTCTCAATCATTCAATTAAGTAATTAATTAATTGTTTAAATCATTCAATCATCACACATATTTTGTTATTTTTTTTACAAGAGGAAATATTCTTTCATTCCCATTCTTTGTAACAGCGACAAATAGAATTCCTTTGTTCTTTCCCTTAAGATGAGTCCCATCTACAACAATGATCGGCCGCAAATAATGCTGCTTGAATGCATGAATAGATTGGCCCAAAGCTAGGAACATATAGTGGAACTCGCCATTACTTTTCATCTTTATATCATACACAGTCCCGATATTTCGCTCTCACAATAAATACAAGTAAAACGGGAGCTGCCGAAAAGACTTCTCAAAGTCTCCATATGTCAATTCTATAACAATGTTTCTCGCGCGCAAGGTAAAGCAATCCATACTGTGCTTGCAAAGACATGCCAATCGGTTATTATCAGATATAGGCACCAAGTATTCTACTAGATTCTCCATATGATACAATCCCACAGTAATTATCAATTTATCCTTACATGTAAATATGGACCCCTCAAATACTTGATCAGAACCTGGAGGACAAGGTTCGGCCCAATCTACTGGTAATGCACTGTCACAATCAACTATTGGAATGGTCGAATTTCCAAGATCAGTATGAGTTGCATCATGGCCCTGACCAAAAGACTGATCATCGGACGAGAAATTGCGTTGCCCGATGAACCTATCAATCTGCCCCGACTGGTGAATCCACGATCTAAATTCAGTGTCCAGCGACTCAAACAATTCTTTGTGATGGTTGTTTTTTTCTTCTTCTTCTTCTGAAAACACTCCATCATCTTCCACCGTAGAGCTCGTACCTCTTAAATTGACATCAGAAAAGATGGTAGACTGTTGTGAACCAGATACTCTCCCATCAGTTGTTTGCTTCCCTTTTTCGATCATATAGACAACTGAATTATCATTTTACTCCAAAAACAATCGGAGCAAATATGAATCAAACTTCAAAGATGCTTTTATTTTCCTTCCATCGGGCATGCTCGTCAAGTAATATAACAAATAATCAGATTTTCCATCACTTCCCAATTGCTCGTGAATCTCTTGCATTAGATTATGATGATTCAAATTATCAACGGACATGTATACCAGAATCTCATCACCACCTATGTACTCTAATCTCTCCCAATGACCACTGTGACATATGACGATACGTTGCAATGACATCTGCCAAAGAACCAAAAAAATCATTTTTAGCCCAACTGTGTACTTATAAATCCTAAAAGATCAATAGTGTACTAGTTGATTATGTACGTATAAACCCTAAATGAAATACAACAGTCCATGACTGTGTACTGATCATTTTGTATTAATGTTTACCAAAAACTAAAAGTAACATGCAATAACTAATAATTTTAGCATTCCATCTAAGAATGAGCATGATAATTCAAAAATACTTCAACTATGTACTTATAAACCAAATAATAGTATCGACTGTGTACGTTAGAACAATGTAAATTTTTTAACTGTGTACTATAATTTTTGGTAATTTCTTAAGCAAATGTTAAAATCCTAGCCTTTCATTTAAAAAATAGCATATTACGTTATATATTTGTTAACGGACTACTATGGCTTCAACTGTGTGCATAAGGACATTAAGTGCAAGTATTTAATCAAATACAGAAAGTTAAATTTAGCAAGAAAAATACCTTAAGAATGACAAATACAGACGATAACAACTATTCAGAAACAAACTTTATTGAGAATCGAACTTGTTACAGATATTTCAAAAATTTCATGAGTTTTTCTTTGGAGCATTTCTTTTGAGTCGTTTATTGCAGATGAATTGTATGTTATTTGAACCATAATATTCAATTCTCTAACAACCTCGTCTACCTAGAATAGAATTTAATAATGTGTTATAAATGAAGTAGTTAGATAATAGAGTCAAAAAGAGAGCTGCAGAAAGCAGCAGACGAAAGCAGAAGAGAGATATGAGCGAGAGCGAGAGATATGAGAGAGAAAGATTTGGTAGTTAACTTAATTTAATGCTTTAGAAATATAAAATAGGAAAAGAAAATAGAATAAAAAGTGTAAAGAAAATATAATAAAAGGTGGGGTTATTAATAAGGGTTATTTAGTCTTTTTATTCAAAAAAGTGTAGGAAACATCTACATTTAAATTGTGATTTATATATCATATACAATTATATTAATAGTGTATTTTTGGTAATCTTCTCATTAAATATTATTACAAATTAAGTTAGCTTTCTTTTACTGATTGCTATAATTCGGTCCTCCTCGTTTTCTTCTTCTCCACCAAAAACTCACATCTCACCTCTCTACAGTCGGCGGAGGAGCGAGAACCAGCAGCAAGAAATGGATAAAATACAGCATAAAACCATATCCGTAAATGGCCTGCAGATACACGTGGCGGAGCTCGGCAAGGGCCCGCTCGTCCTCTTCATCCACGGCTTCCCGGAGCTCTGGTACTCGTAGGGGCACCAGATGGTGTTCTTGGCGGCGCGCGGTGACGTCGGACATGAGGGTCTACGGAGACACCACCGGCGCACCGCTGAAGGACCCGTCGAAGTTCACCGTAATTATTGGGAAAATTATAAAGTTTTGATTTAATACCAAAACCCAACTGACTCCAACCAAGTAGATGATTGCATCAACCTAAGTAGTGTTTTCCAGCACACCTGTTTGAGCTTTGAATTTTCTAAGTTTACAGGTTCAAGAAGCTGAAGACAGCAGAAGCTCAAAACAGCAGAAGATCTAGCTGTGTTAACAGCAGGAGTCAACTATCAACTGAGTTTTCCAACTGAGCTAAGTTCTAAGATAAAGCAGGATCAAGCTGAAGTGAGCTGAGTTCAAAATAGAGCAGGATCAAGCTGAAGATTAAACGAGCTGAGTTCAAGACACAACTGATCCAGCTGTACAGAACAAAAGGAATGTTAACTCTGAAAGTATCAGTTCAAGTCAGAGTATCAGATCCAGCTCCAAGATTCTTAAAACAGCTTGAAGACAAATCCTGGTGTCAGAGGAGAACAATTTTTCTCGACCAATGAGGGATTGCCAAATCAACATCCTAGACTTCAGAACCTAGGATATGACACTGATGAAGACAGGTGCAGAAATGCCCAACGGCAGATTATGAATTTAAGAAGAGTAGGTAAGATTCAAACGGCTCCTCCAACGGCTAGTGTTGAATCTCTACCTATAAATACCCGTCTTTAACCTCAGGATCAAATACGAAAAACTCCCTACAAGCTTTCATTCTCTGAAATTATCAAGCCTTCAAAAGCTCATTAGCAGTTCTAAATAGTTAAAAGAACACTTTATCTTAAAGTGTTTCTAGTTCAGAAGCTGCCCAGTTTTTCGTCTGATTCCTGGGCAGAAATCATCGTATATCCTAAGCCTAGATTTTGAACGAGTTCATCTAATTCTAAGTTCTTCATTGTAAAAACTTGTTCACAGTTGGAACCCCAAACCAAACCCCTCTTTACCCAGAAAGGTTAGGTCAAGGTTACGCTTGCTTGAAGCGCAAAATTCAAGTGGTTGTAAGGTTTTTTCAGTACCCGTAAACTGAATGGTAGGCTTGACAGTGCCCTTAAATTGTTGGAACACAACTCAAGTTCGAGTTGTAAAGTTGCTTGGTACTTGGAAACCAAGTGGTAGTGAATTATCAGTGAATCTGGTCGTGGATGTAGGAGGTGTTACTCCTAACCACGTAAAATCTCGTGTTCTTTTCTTTCTCGTTATTTTCAGTCTTTATAATAACTCAATTGGCACATTGCATTTTATCAAAACTGCATACTCAGTTGCTCTCCAAATACAGCTGTGTGTTCTCTGAAAATTGCACAACTTGATTAAGCTTAAAACGTAAAGATAATATTTTCAAGCTGAGTTTTTCTAAGCAAACGAGCTAAGTTTTAAAACCACCACTTTCCGCACCGCCAGCTGAGTTATTAGCCCAGCTGACCTTCCTCAGCTGGATTCATAATTGAGCTCACGCACTCTATTTTTGAAACTTGTGAAAAAGTTTTTAAATCTATATTTGGTGTATTCACCCCCCTCTACACCAAATACCCAGCTCAGGGAACATCAATTGGTATCAGAGCAGTGGTTCAAAAGACCGTTGTTTCTGAATCAAGAGATTTGTCTTGAAACTCTGTCAGTGGTCTACTGAACAGATCATCTTTTGGAAAAACTCATATTATTTCATACTGTGCATATTTTCATGGAATCTTATCTTAACAGGAATTTTCCCACCTTCTCGGTTGATGACTATGCAATCTGGAAGTTCAGATTGATAAGCTTTCTTTGTGCGCATCATGACATGATGTGGGACGTCATCACAGACGAGCTCATTCTCATTTATAAGCAAGGAAACGAGCTTGTACCTGCTCAAGATGGAGGACAGCCAACGTATCAGTTCATTCCCAAGCCAAAGAATGAATATACCTCAGAAGAAAGGAAGCAAGCTGGATTAGACAGCTTCGCAAGGAACACCATATCATCAACTGTCTCCAACGCCTACCTCAGCAAGATCATCAACTGCAACACCACAAAGAAGATGTGGGAAATCCTAGCCAAGCTATGCGAAGGGTCAGAGGAGATAAAAGAAAATAAATTCACGGTTGTCTGCCAGAAGTTCGATAACTTCAAGCAGTTTGTCAACGAGTCCATCGAAGAGATGGAGCTCAGATTCTCAAATATCGTGGTAGAGATTGAAACCATCAGAACTGGGAAATACACCAAGCGTGAAAAGAACCTAAAAGTCCTTTCAGCGCTCACAGCTGAATGGAACACATACAAGGTGGTACATCAAAGTCGAAGTGACTTGGGTGATCTTTCAACTGAAAGATTATTCTCCATGCTCAAAGCCAACGAATACAACTTGAAGATTACCATGAAAGAATCTTCAAACAATCAAAATGATGGAGAGCTGACACCTGCGCCAAAGGAGATTGAGTTCAGAGCTAACTCTGAAAAATCCACATACACGCAGTCAGCTGAGTCCTCAAAGAAGGACAAGAAGGACATGAGCAAGGAAGAGCTACTTGAAGAGTACAACAGACTCAACACCAGCAAGGGCAAGTACAAGAAGTTCGCAAGAACTTACAGAGACAAGTACGCAGCAGCTGATAAGAAGTCAGCTGACAAACGAACAGACAAAGGTTGCTTCAACTGCAAGGAACCGGAACACTACAGGCTAGACTGTCCCAAGCTATCCAAGAAAGATAGAGACCAACTGAAAGCTAAGGCAGCTGACAGAAGGAGAGCATACATCGCTGACGAGGAGTCGGAATGCAACAAAATAGAAGATAACATGCCATTTTCAGATTCAGAAGAAGAAGCACTGATGTCCCATGATGAACCTGAATGGGATACATGCTTCATGGAGTAGACAGACGGAATCGATGAGGATGAGGTAATGTCAAGAACTCAAAATCTATCTAACCTCTCACCATCACACGAATACTCTACACAGGTTTCAGAATCAGGGCTACCTGATTGGAGTTTAGTAGAGAAAGTTATGAACGATTTCAAGGAGCTTCAAGAGATCCTTGACATCATGATGTGTGAGAATGCCGAGCTGAAGGTGGAATTGAAAAAGAAAGAAGCATCAGAAGCAGCTGATGCCACACAGCTCAAGGAAGGAGCTACCTCACTGAAGGACACAATAGTAAAACAAGATCAACTGTGAAAGGACTTCTACTATGAGAAGAAACAGCTGTTGGAAGATCTGGAAAAGACCACGGCTGAATCAGAAAGAAAGACAATCGAGATCTTAGTGTTAAGAAAATCTGAAGAGGCGCCAACTATGAAGATGGTGATGCTAATCAAAGCTACCACAACAATGGACGAAATTATAAGTGTTCAGCGTCCAGCAACACTCAAGACAGGATTGGGTTATACTGGAACTAAAGACATTGCAAACATCGCTTCCACAAGTGGAACAAAGGTAATGTTTGTAAAAGCAAAGGAAAATCCAATTCCAGCTGCTCAGCAACAACCATTGAGGACACAACAGGCATAAAAAAGGCCAACTGTGAGACAACCTCAAGCACAGATCAGACAGCAACGTGCTCAAACTCAACAAAGACAAAGAGGGATGGACGGTTCGTATACCAAAGAACATCAACAGCACGTCGAGAGATATCAACCGAGATATCAAAGGAGATACCCAGCTGGATATCACTCATATGATCACCAGATGGAGTACCAGTTCCAGCCGAGATATCACAAGAGACAGCAGAGACAAAGGAACATTTCAACTGGATACTCAGCTGGATATCGAAAAAGACCCGGACATCAACAAAGAAATCAAACTGGGAAAGTACAGAAATCAAGACCCCACCAGCAATAACCGAAGAACACAAAAAATGTGTACATCGACTCTGCTGGAAGGATCATAAGATCAAATGACCCAATTCGAGTCATCAAGCAGATCTGAGTCGTGAAAGGATCTCTGTCTAACCCACAAGGACCCAATTAAAACTGGGTACCTAAATTTTGATTTTTATCATAGGTTGCAAGGGAACGACGCATCATTGAGGAGTCGATGAGAAAGCTATGGTACTTGGGCAGCTGATGTTCCAAGCACATGACCCATTTAAAGCATCTACTATAGGAGTACATCGAGTGACCAGGCCCACAAGTAACATTTGGTGACAACTCCAAAGGTCTAACCAAAGGTTATGGTACATTTGAAACTAAAAATGTTAAAATCTCTAATGTTTCATATGTACAAGAACTGCAACATAACTTGCTTTCCATTAGCCAATTCTGCGACAACGGTTTTTCTGTCAAGTTTGATGCACAAGGATGCACAGTGAAGCACAGGGAAACCAAGCTGATACTACTCAGAGGGAAAAGAGAAGGAAATATGTACTTCGCTGACTGGAACAACAACCCTCCTGAGACTTGTCTTGTATCCAAAAGCAGCAATGAAGTCAGCTGGCTATGGCACAGACGGCTGTATAATCTCAACTTCAAGACAATCAACAAACTGGCTAGGAACCAGCTCGCTAATGGAATTCCAGATCAAGTATATGACAAAAGTCATATGTGCAGCGCATGCCAACAAGGAAAACAAACAAGAATTTCATTCTCACTCAAGCCAGTACAGTCAACTGATCACGTTTTTCAACTCCTACACATGGATCTCTTTGGTCCAGTTACTCCAGCAAGCTTCAACGGCAAAAAATATACTCTGGTCGTAGTGGATGACTTCTCAAGATTCACATGGGTGTCATTCCTGTACCAGAAGAGCGAAACAAGGACTAAGCTACCAATCCTGCTAGAAAGAGTCTCAACTTAGAAGGAGTGCAAGATAATGTCAATCAGATCAGATCGGGGAACGGAGTTTCTAAATGAAACTATATATGAATACTGCGAGAAGAACAGAGTTGTTGGGAAAATTATAAGGTTTTGATTTGATACCATAACCCAACTGATTCTCCAACCGAATAGATGATCGCGTCAACCTAAATAGTGTTTTCCAGCTCGCCTGTTTGAGCTTTAGATTTTCTAGGTTTACAGGTTAAGGAAGCGGAAGACAGCAGTCGACCCAGCTGTGTCTACAGCAGGAGTCAGCTAGCGGAAGACAGCAGTCGACCCAGCTGTGATTACAGTTGGAGTCAGCTAGCAAAAGACAGCAGGCATCAACCTTCAGCTGAGTCCTCCAGCAGAGCCTGATCAAGCTGAAGAGAATTCGAGCTGAGTTCAAAACACAGCCGGTCCAGCTGTACAGAACAAAGGGAACTATCTCTGAAGACTTCACTTCAAGACAGTCCAGCTCTGAATTCAAAAGCCAGCTCTAAAGGCAGAAGATCCCGGCATCAGAGGAAGTCAACCTACCTCGACCAATGAGGGATTGCCAAATCAGCATCCTAGACTTCAGGACCTAGGATGTGACACAAATGAAGACAGGTGCAGATTCGCCCAACGACAGATCTTGAATTTAAGAAGAGTAGGTAAGATTCAAACGGCTCCTCCAACGGCTAGTCTTGAATCTCTACCTATATAAACCCGTCTTCAACCTCAGGATCAGACACGAAAAACCCTCTACAAGCTTTCATTATCTGAAATCTTCAATCTTTCAAAAGCTCTCAAGCAGTTCTACATAGATCAAAGAACACTTTATCTTGAAGTGTTTCTAGTTCAGAAACTGCTTAGTTTTTCATTTGTTCCCTAGGCCAAACTCTTTGTACATCTTAAGCCTAGATTTCGAACGAGTTCATCATACTCTAAAGTTCTTAATTGTAAGAACTCGTTCATAGTTGGAACCCCAAACCAAACCCCTCTCACCCAGAAAGGTTAGGTCAAGGTTACGCTTGCTTGAAGCGGGAAATTCAAGTGTGTAAGGTTTTTTTCAGTACCCGTAAACTGAAAGGTTAGGCTTGACAGTGCCCGCAAACTGTTGGAACACAGCTCGGGTTAGAGTTGTGAAGTTGCTTGGTACTTGGAAACCAAGTGGTAGTGGATTACCAGTGAACCTGGTCGTGGACGTAGGAGGTGTTACTCCGAACCACGTAAAAACTCGCGTGCTCTTTACTTTCTCTTTATATTCAGTTTTGTACTAACTCTTTCATATCATTGCATATTTGTTCAAAACTGCACACGCAGCTGCTCTCCAAAGACAGCTGTGTCTCTCTGAAAGTTGCACAACTTGACTAAACTGAAAACATAAAGTTAATCTTTTCAAACTGAGTTTTTCTAAATAACCGAGCTAAGTTTTCAAACCACCACTTTCCTCACCGCCAGCTGAGTTATTTACCCAGCTGACCCTCCTCAACTGGATCGATAACTGAGCTCACCAACTCTGTGATTTAACTTGAAAATGTTTCGAAAAATCTATTTGGTGTATTCACCCCCCCTCTACACCAAATACCTAGCTCAGGGACCATCAATTGGTATCAGAGCAGTGGTTCAACAGACCACCGTTTCTGTATCAAGAGATCTCTCTTGACTATCTGTCAGTGGTCATCTGAACAGATCCTCTCTGTGAAAAACTCATATTATTACATACTGCATATCTCTATGAATTCTTACCTTAACAGGAATCTTCCCACCTTCTCGGTAGACGATTATGCAATATGGAAGTTCAGACTGAAGAGCTTTCTCTGTGCGCATCACGATATGATGTGGGACGTCATCACAGATGGACCCATCATTATCTACAAATCAGGGAACGAGCTTGTACCAACTCAAGATGGCGAACAACCAAGATATCAGCTCATTCCCAAGCCCAAGAATGAGCATACCTCAGAAGAAAGGAAGCAGGCTGGACTAGACAGCTTTGCAAGGAACACCATATCTTCAACGGTCTCCAATGCCTACCTCAGCAAAATCATCAACTGTGAAACCGCAAAGGAGATGTGGGAAACCCTAGCAAAACTATGCGAAGGGTCGGGCAAAACTATGCGAAGGGTCGGAGGAGATAAAGGAGAACAAATTCACGATTGCATGCCAGAAGTTTGATAACTTCAAGCAGCTGGTCAACGAGTCCATCGAAGGGATGGAACTCAGATTCTCCAATATTGTGGTGGAAATAGAAACCATCAGAACTGGGAAATACACCCAGCGAGAAAAGAATCTAAAAGTTCTTTCAGCGCTCACAGCTGAATGGAACACCTATAAGGTGGTACACCAAAGTCGAAGTGACTTAGGTGATCTTTCAACTGAAAGATTATTCTCCCTGCTCAAAGCCAACGAGTACAACTTGAAGATTACAATGAAAGAATCTTCAAACAATCAGAATGATGGAGAGCTAACACCTGCAACAAAGGAGATTGCGTTCAGAGCCAACTCTAACAAATCCGCATACATGCAGTCAGCTGAGTCATCGAAGAAGGATAAGAAGGACATGAGCAAGGAAGAACTACTTGAAGAAATAGCCATGCTGGTCAAAAACTACAACAGACTCAACACCAGCAAGGGAAAATACAAGAAGTTCGCAAGAACTTATAGAGACAAGTACGCAGCAGCTGATGAGAAGTCAGCTGACAAACGAACAGAAGAAGGTTGCTTCAACTGCAAGGAACCAGGACACTACCGGCTAGATTGTCCAAAGCTGTCCAAGAAAGATAAAGACTAACTGAAAGCTAAAGCAGCTGACAGAAGGAGAGCTTATATCGCCGATGAAGAATCAGAGTGCAACAAAATGGTTGACATGCCATTTTCAGACTCGGAAGTAGAAGCCCTGATGGCCCATGATGAACCTGATTGGGATACATGATTCATGGGACAAACAGACGGCATCGATGAAGATGTGGTAATGTCTCGAACTCAAAATTTATCTAACATCTCACCATCACACGAACACTTTACACAGGTCTCAGAATCTGGACTACCTGATTGGAGTCTAGTAGAGAATGTAATGAACGATTCCAAGGAGCTTCAAGAGATCCTTGACATCATTATGTGTGAGAATGCCGAGCTGAAGGCCGAACTGGAAAAGACAAAAGTATCAGACGCAGCTGATACAACTCAGCTCCAACAGGAAGTCGTTTCACTAAAAGACAAAATAGTGAAACAAGATCAGCTGATGAAGGAATTCTACTATGAGAAGAAACAGCTGATAGAAGATGTGGAAAAGGTCACAGCTGAATCAGAAAAGAAGTCAGCTGAGATCATTGAGCTGAAAAGCACCGAAGAAGTACTATCTAAAAAGATAGTAGCTCTCATAAAAGCCACGTCAACAATGGACGAGATCATTAGTGCTCAGCGTCTAGCGGCACTCAAAGCGGGACTGGGATACAACGAATCAAAGGATGCCTCAAACATTGCCTCCACAAGTGGAACAAAGGTAATGTTTGTACGTGCAAACGAACCTCCAATCCCAAAGAACAAGATCAACAAGTTGAGGACACAAGAAAGCGTCGGGAAGACTAGCTGTGAAACATCCTCAAGCTCCGTCGAAGACACAGCAGGCATTAAGAAGGTCAGCTGTGCGACAACCTCAAGCCCAACTCAGACAGCAACGTGCTCAACCTCAACGAAGACAACAGACTGGATTTCACAGATACCAGCAACAGAAACAGCACGTTGAACGATATCAACCAGGATATCAGAGATACTCAGCTGGATACCACTCACATGAGTACCAGCTGGATAATCATTTCCAAAATTTCAAAGATCACATGAGACAAACAGAGACAAAGGAACGTCTCGGCTATGCACACACTGAAACCAAAAGAAATCAAGACATCAAAACGGGAAGACACGGAGATCAAGACCCCGCCAGCAACAACCGAAGAACACAAAGAATGTATATATCGACTCAGCTGGGAGAATCATCAGATCAAATGACCCAATTCGAGTCATCAAGCAAATCTGGGTCATCAAAGGATCTCTGTCTAATCCACAAGGACCCAATTAAAACTGGATACCTGAATTTTAATTTTTTGTTTAGGTTGCAAGGAATCGACGCATCTCTGAGGAGTCGATGAGAACGCTATGGTACTTGGACAGTGGATGTTCCAAGCACATGACGCACCTAAAGCATCTACTCCAGGAGTATATCGAGCGTACAGGTCCATAAGTAACATTTGGTGACAACTCCAAAGGCCTAACCAAAGGTTATGGTACATTTAAAACTAGAAATGTTATAATCCCAAATGTTTCTTATGTACAAGGATTGCAACATAACTTGCTTTCCATTAGCCAATTCTGCGACAACGGTTTTTCTGTCAAGTTTGATGCACAGGGATGCACAGTGAAGCACAGGGAAACCAAGCAGATACTCCTAAGAGGGAAAAGAGAAGGAAATATGTACTTTGCTGACTGGAACAGCAGCCCTCTGGAGACTTGTCTTATATTGAAAAGCAGTAATGAAGTCAGCTGGCTGTGGCACAGACGGCTGAACCATCTCAACTTCAAGACAATCAACAAACTGGCTAATGGAATTCTAGATCAAATATATGACAAAAGTCATATGTGCAGCGCATGTCAACAAGGAAAGCAGACAAGAATTTCATTCTCTCTCAAGCCAGTTCAGTCAACTGATCGAGTACTTCAACTTCTTCACATGGATCTTTTTGGTCCAGTTACTCCAGCAAGCTTCAATGGCAGAAAATATACTCTGGTCGTTGTGGATGATTTCTCAAGATTCACATGGGTATCATTCTTGTACCAGAAGAGCGAAACCAGGACTAAGCTGCCTATCCTGCTGGAAAGATTATCAACACAGAAGGAGTGCAAGATAATGTCAATAAGATCAGATCGTGGAACAGAGTTTCTGAATGAAACTATTTATGATTATTGCGAGAAGAACGGAGTTCAACACCAAATATCTGCAGTACGCACACCTCAGCAGAATGGTGTAGCAGAAAGAAGAAATAGAACTCTCAAGGAAGCAGCTACCTCAATGCTAGCTAGCTCTGTCATTCCAAAGAAGTTCTGGGCTGAAGCAATCAACACAGCTTGCTTCACTCAGAATCGCTCCCTACTCACATCAAGGCAAGGAAAGACACCGTATGAGCTATGGAACAACAGAATACCATACATAGGGTATTTCAAGGTATTCGGATCCAAATGTCACATCCTCAACAATGGGAAGACACAGCTCAAGACGTTCGACGAGAAGACAGACCGAGGAGTATTCCTTGGTTACTCCGCTGTGAGTAAAGCATACAGAGTCTTCAACAGAAGAACTCAAATAGTCGAAGTAACTCCACATGTTACCTTTGACGAATCCTCCTTCGAATATAAAGAGTCTATCAAACGGAGAAATGAAGGAGAATCTTCAAGACTGATTCAGACAAGAGCTCAAGAAAATAGAATCAGGAATCTGGCCAAACCATTAATTTGGGACGATGAGCCAGAGGAGGAACTTCAAATCAACCAAGAAGCTCCACCAGCTGGAAATCGAGAAGAATCTTCAACGCCAAATCAAGGGGGAACATCATCAGCTGGAAATCCAAACACAGCTGAGTCCCCAGCTCCATCTCCAGCTGAGCCTCTACAGAAGTCTCCTCAAAATCTAAATTAAAGAGAACCAATCTCTCAAGATTTAACTCCTGAGCAACTACAAGTCAGACGAAATTTAGCCACGTCAAGCATCAATCAATTGGACGAAGAAATTCGTAAGAGGAGAAGATGGATTGAAGATCATCCATCATCAGCAATCATTGGAGAACCAAATGACCAAGCCAAAACCAGAAGCTCAGCTGCACAAGCTTCATCGGATCATCAAGAAGCAGCTGACACAGCTCAACTCTCAGTAGAGCTAGGACTGACGGTCTATGATGAAGACACAGCTCTAATGGCGTGTTACGTAGCTCAAGTGCCAGAGCCTCAATCAATTCTCGAAGCTTTGAAGAGCGTGCCTTGGACAAACGCCATGCAAGAAGAGCTGAACGAATTCCTCAGAAATTGTGTCTGGGAATTGGTCGACAGACCTCAAGAAGTCAAAGTCATAGGACTCAAATGGATATTCAAGAACAAATTAGATACCCTGGGAGTCGTCATCAGAAACAAAGCTTGACTGGTTGCCAAGGGCTACACTCAGCAGGAAGGAATTGACTTCGAAGAATCATTTGCTCCAGTAGCACGATTGGAAGCAATCAGACTCTTTCTCGCCTATGCAGCACATCACAAATTCAAGGTCTATCAAATGGATGTGAAGTGTGCATTCTTAAATGGAGAAATCAAAGAAGATGTCTACGTTGAACAACCTCCAGGATTTGAAGTAGAAGGAAATAAAGTCTACAAGCTAAAGAAGGCTCTTTATGGATTGAAGCAAGCACCTCGAGCTTGGTATGACACTCTGTCAAATTTTCTCGTATCCAAAGGATTCAAGAAGGGCTCAGTAGACAGAACTCTCTTTACCATCAAGTCAGGAGAAGATATCCTGGTTGTCCAAATCTACGTAGACGACATCATCTTTGGATCAAGATCAAGCTTCTTATGCCAAAGATTTGGAGAGATGATGTCAGAGAAGTTCCAAATGTCCATGATGGGAGAAATGAGTTTCTTCCTAGGACTTCAAGTCAAGCAATCATCAGAAGGGATTTTCATAAATCAATCCAAATACTTGAAAGACTTGATCGCCAAGTATGGAGTTCAATCCAGCAGAATTGTAAAGATTCCAATGAACACCAACTGGAAGATTGAACCAGGAACTGAAGGGAAGTCAGTTGATTCCAGCAAATACAGAGGGATAATAGGATCCCTGCTGTATCTAACAGCAAGTCGTCTAGACATCTCTTTCGCAGTCGGAGTGTGTGCCAGATTTCAAGTTGATCCAAAGGAAGCACACATGCAAGCAGCCAAGAACATTCTCAAATATCTCAAAAGAACTCAGAATGTTGGGCTGTGGTACCCAGCTGAAGACAATCTACAGTTGACTGGATACTCAGACTCAGACTTCGCTGGAGATCGGTTGGACAGAAAATCAACTTCAGGAACTTGTCAGTTCTTAGGAAGTAAGTTGATTTCATGGTTTTCAAAGAAACAAACGTGCGTCGCAACCTCCACGACAGAAGCAGAATATATGGCCGCCGGAAGCTGCTGCTCACAAATTCTCCGTCGAAACATCACCGGATGACTATGAAGTGAAAATCGGACGGAGTTCCAATTTTTCGTGATAGCTCAAGTGCGATTGCCATTTCAGAGAATCCAGTACTTCACACAAGATGCAAGCATGTAGACGTACGACATCATTTCATCAGAGATCACGTAGAAAAGAAGGAGGTGATTGTTGAGAAAATTCACACAGACATACAGCGGGCTGATATTCTCACAAAGCCACTGATAGAAACAAGATTCAAAATGCTATGCGGATTACTTGGACTACTCAACCTAGACGATGCTTCACCCAGCTGAATGGAAGCAGACCCAAATTGAATGGAAGCGACCCGGTGAATGCAAGGCATAACTGTAATTCAGAATCAACGTCACAGATATCAGCTGAGAAAGAATTCAGCTAAACCAGATGCTGAAAGTGAAGAATTACTCAGCTGAAGGGGAACCAGCTGGAACCACGATGACCCAGCACACCCACTCAACCGAGGTATCAGCTGACTACAATGATCAGTTGAGAGGTTTGCAACAACATTAATTTCACCTACTCAACCTGTTTTTCTGTCATCTCATATCTTGTCATATCTAATCAATCTTAATTAAGAGTCTGCAAAGAATTGAATCATGGGAGTTTCGAGGCAAAAGTCAAAACGCCTCAACCGTTCTCTCTCGCGCATTAACTCACATCTTCTAATCAAGAAATTGACATGACGCGAGAATCACTCCTAATCGTAGATCTTCTTATCAATAGACAAATCTTGATCGTCCATTCATCAAGAAAACTCTTTAAATATGCTAGAAGATATACGTAAAGCATTGCATCTTCCCTAAAAAGTTTTTCGGCATTCTTTCTTATTTCCATCAATTGGTATTATTTGTTTCTACTAACAAAAGATGCAGAAGAAGAACATGGAATCCAGAAAGAATCAAACTTCCGAAGCCGATCAAACTTGAAGAATCTGTCAAAGCTTCAAGATAAGAGTTGCTTAACTCTCAAAGAAGACGGAAGTCCAGAAGAAGGTGAAGCCCTTCGACAGATCCAGGCCAGCGCAGTGAGAGACTGCAAAGCTCAAGAACGTCATTCACCAGGAAGGTGCAGAAAACTTCCTGGGAATGTCAAAGGAAAAAGACCTCCTCAGCCCCACTGATTCTCTCAACATAAAAGAGAGAACGGGACATACAACTCCCTGGGATGCAAAAATCAACGTCAACAGACCTGGACCAAATATTGATACAGTCGGAGTATTCAAGAGCAGTCATGACAAAGCTCTTGCTCCACCACAGGAGGCACAGAAAAAGATGCAGGAGACAAAGCAGCATGCATCTATCTCCGTCCCAGCTGGGAATCGGAGACAACTTGAGGAGACAAAACATGCTGAAGCACCATTCTCAAACAGAAGACTCAAGTCAAAGGTGCTCAGTCAGTCAGCCGAGAAGCCAGCTGACATTATGAGAGAATTCGTAATTACTCTCCGAGGAGCAGAAGGCCCACAAGCGGTCGTTTCTTACGGTGGAGGAGAAGTTCATGCGCCTGCGTGAACATCATCGTCACCAACACCGCAACGGAGTATTCCAGCTGATCAACCAAGCTTAAACCCCAAGACAGATGGAATACTTCAACCGCCTTCTCCTCAGTTTCCTTCAGCTCCACAGGGACACCAGCTTCAAGATCTTCCGATGAAAGATGCTCAAGTCCCTGCACCAAGCTTAAATGAGAAACATCACCCAGCCAATGATCACCTGCAGCTGGATGATGATGATATGAGCTGAACACAAGTCCCTCAAGTGCTGAATCAGACTTTCTCATTCAATCTAAGAAGTCTGAAGAAGCAAAATTTGCAAGGAATGAAGTTGTGCCCGACTCAGAAGATGCTATCTCCCGTGCCAACTCATCCCTCCAAGCACTCAGCTGGACTGCCCCAGCTGAATCAGGCCAAGGACGCTGTGTCTGCAATCACAGCTGAGGCTAATGCTACTGAAGAAGAGCCAGCTAATACAACAGCTGAGCCACTTAGACTCCAAACCTCGCTGCTCAGAGCTGAAAACCACAGTTTCGCCAAACTAAAACATCACATCAGCTGATGGTGTATCTCTCCCACCCTGTTTGATCATGCCAAAAAGGGGGAAGTAAGGGAGGAGAGAGACAAGTCAAAGAAGAGGCAAACTGTTGAGCTAGAGGAACCAGCTGAATCAGAATCAGCTGAAGAGACGAGTCAAAAGAAAGAAGCAACGGATGCAGAAGAGAAGACCCAGCCAACTGGGATTGAAGACTGAAGATTTGAAGTTTTTTTTTTCTTCTTTCTTTTTCCTGTGTTATAATGTATATTCTTACATTAATAAAACACAAGTTTTTCTGCGTCATAAGTTGTTTCAGTTAGGTTTTGGCATCATCAAAAAGAGGGAAATTGTTGGGAAAATTATAAGGTTTTGATTTGATACCATAACCCAACTGATTCTCCAACCGAATAGATGATCGCGTCAACCTAAATAGTGTTTTCCAGCTTGCCTGTTTGAGCTTTAGATTTTCTAGGTTTACAGGTTAAGGAAGCGGAAGACAGCAGTCGACCCAGCTGTGTCTACAGCAGGAGTCAGCTAGCGGAAGACAGCAGTCGACCCAGCTGTGATTACAGCTGGAGTCAGCTAGCAAAAGACAGCAGGCATCAACCTTCAGCTGAGTCCTCCAGCAGAGCCTGATCAAGCTGAAGAGAATTCGAGCTGAGTTCAAAACACAGCCGGTCCAGCTGTACAGAACAAAGGGAACTATCTCTGAAGACTTCACTTCAAGACAGTCCATCTCTGAATTCAAAAGCCAGCTCTAAAGGCAGAAGATCCCGGCATCAGAGGAAGTCAACCTACCTCGACCAATGAGGGATTGCCAAATCAGCATCCTAGACTTCAGGACCTAGGATGTGACACAAATGAAGACAGGTACAGATTCGCCCAACGGCAGATCTTGAATTTAAGAAGAGTAGGTAAGATTCAAACGGCTCCTCCAACGGGTAGTCTTGAATCTCTACCTATATAAACCCGTCTTCAACCTCAGGATCAGACACGAAAAACCCTCTACAAGCTTTCATTATCTGAAATCTTCAATCTTTCAAAAGCTCTCAAGCAGTTCTATATAGATCAAAGAACACTTTATCTTGAAGTGTTTCTAGTTCAGAAACTGCTTAGTTTTTCATCTATTCCCTAGGCCAAACTCTTTGTACATCTTAAGCCTAGATTTCGAACGAGTTCATCATACTCTAAAGTTCTTAATTGTAAGAACTCGTTCATAGTTGGAACCCCAAACCAAACCCCTCTCACCCAGAAAGGTTAGGTCAAGGTTACGCTTGCTTGAAGCGGGAAATTCAAGTGTGTAAGGTTTTTTTCAGTACCCGTAAACTGAAAGGTTAGGCTTGACAGTGCCCGCAAACTGTTGGAACACAACTCAGGTTAGAGTTGTGAAGTTGCTTGGTACTTGGAAATCAAGTGGTAGTGGATTACCAGTAAACCTGGTCGTGGACGTAGGAGGTGTTACTCCGAACCACGTAAAAACTCGCGTGCTCTTTACTTTCTTTTTATATTCAGTTTTGTACTAACTCTTTCATATCATTGCATATTTGTTCAAAACTGCACACGCAGCTGCTCTCCAAAGACAGCTGTGTCTCTCTGAAAGTTGCACAACTTGACTAAACTGAAAACATAAAGTTAATCTTTTCAAACTGAGTTTTTCTAAATAACCGAGCTAAGTTTTCAAACCACCACTTTCCGCACTGCCAGCTGAGTTATTTACCCAGCTGACCCTCCTCAGCTGGATCGATAACTGAGCTCACCAACTCTGTGATTTAACTTGAAAAAGTTTCGAAAAATCTATTTGGTGTATTCACCCCCCCCTCTACACCAAATACCTAGCTCTGGGACCATCAAGAGTTCAACATCAAACCTCAGCAGCGCGCACACCCCAGCAGAATGGTGTAGCAGAGAGGAGAAACAGAACACTCAAAGAAGCGGCTACATCGATGCTTGTCAGCTCCGCCATTCCAAAGAAGTTCTGGGCCGAGGCAATCAACACAGCTTGCTTCACTCAGAATCGCTCTCTACTCACATCAAGGCAAGGAAAGATGCCGTATGAGCTATGGAATAACAGACTACCACACATTGGATATTTCAAGGTCTTCGGATCTAAATGTCATATCCTAAACAATGGAAAAACCCAGCTCAAGACGTTCGACGCGAAGACTGACCGAGGAGTATTCCTTGGTTACTCAGCTGTGAGTAAAGCTTACAGAGTCTTCAACAGAAGAACTCAAACGGTCGAAGTAACTCCCCATGTTACCTTTGACGAATCATCATTCGAATACAGAGATTCTATCAAACGAAGAAATAAAGGAGAATCCTCAACACAAATTCAGACAAGAGCTCAAGATAATCGAATCAGGAATCTGGCCGAACCATTAATATGGGATGATGAGCTAGAGGAGGAACCCCAAATCAATTAGGAAGTACCACCAGCTGGAAATCAAGAGGAACCTCCAACGCCAAATCTAGGGAGAATGCCATCAGCTGGAAATCCAAACACAGCTGAATCCCCAGCTCTATCTCCAGCAGAACTACTACAGAAGTCGCCTCAAAACATAATCCAAGTAGAGTCTCATTCTCAAGACTTAACTCCAAAACAACTCCAAGCCAGACGAAATCTAGACACTTCTAGCATCAATCAGTTGGAAGAAGAAATTCGTAGAAGGAGAAGATAGATCGAAGATCATCCATCATCGGCAATCATTGGAGAACCATCTGACCTAGTCAGAACCAGAAGCTCAACTGCTCAAACTATATCGGATCATCACGAAGCAGCTGACACAGCTCAACTCACAGTAGAGCTAGAACTGTAATACCCCGTTTTTCTTGCATAAATTGCCTTAGTTTTTATTTAATTAAATTAAGAAAATTAAGAAGAAGAAAATTTCCTTTTTATAAATTTTTCTTCGGCAATCCTAATTTTTGCCGTAAAGAGGAATTAAATTATTTTTGTCTCGTCTCGGTTAACCCGAAACAAGGAAGAATTTATGTTTATCAATCTGTGCTTACATATTTGATTTTTAGTTGAGAAAATTATGAATTTAATTTTCTTAATTAAATTTATTAGTAATTAATTATCTAAGATGATAATTTTTATTTATTCAGAAATGACTCGTTTTTCCGTGTTTTATTATAAAAATTTGTATTAGAGTTTGAGAGGCCCTAATTGATTTTTCTAAAGTAAGAAATTAGTGATTGAAGTTATGATTAGCAAGTTTAGTAATTAATTGATTAAATTAAGCATTTAATTAATTAAATAATCCTAGTTATTACCTAAGTCATGACCTATGTAAGATATTTTTTTTAAGATAAGGTTTATTCCTAGAATATTCTTAATTTGACTTTGGGGTTAATTAATTATTTAATTAACCTATGTCCTCTATATATATGAGTATCATCCTCATTATTTTCACTCTCATTTTCTTAAGTTCAGTTGATGAGTTCTTATATGCTTAAGAAAAATACTAATTATGATGTTTTGTGAAGCAGAAAGTAAGTTGACAGTAAATTGTCAAGATAAAGTTAGAGTTTAAAGAATAAGAATTTTATGAATATAAGCTAAGTATGAAAGAAGTAAGTTGTTTTGCCAAAAGTTAAAAGTACGTTAGGTTATTTTGCGAATTGTTTGAATGATTAAGAAAAGTTATGAAGCTGAATGCTTTGATGTTGATTATCAATGTGAGAAAAGTTTATGAAGCTAAGCTGTTTTGTTATTGCTTAAGTATTGAGTTAAGTTATGAAAGTGATTATGCTATGATAAGATTTGATTTACTTGAATGTTAAGTTCCATGTTTGGAACTATTTTTTTGAGAAGTAACTGCTTTTATATTAAAGCTTAATATGTGAAAGTGCTTAAACTTTCAAGTTAAATTCTTGATAATGTGATTGTATGATGATGAGAATGAATTGTTTGATTTATTATTTATGATGAGGATGTTATGTGCTAAAGATGTGAATAAGAATTTTATTAAGTTTTAAAAATCAAGGAAGTTTTATTCCGTTTAAAGAAAATAAAATTCTTCAGAAAAACCCTTGCAGAAATAAAGTAGAATAGAAAAGCAGCAAGAACTTTTTTTTTTCCGTCTCTTCAGCCTAAAAGGAGGATAGAAGAACTTTTTCTTCGTCAAAATCCCCAACTCTAGACGGGAAAAGAAATTCGTCAGAAACTGAAGAGTGGGTTTGATCGTTAGAAAGAATTTTTAGATTTCTTCACTGTAGTGATCAAGAGTGTCCTACGTGCATGACCTACCATCCCAAAGGATCTGCAGATTATTGGTGGAAAGTTCGTCAGAGGACGTATACCCCGAGTAACTAGAGAATTTGACGTTAGAGCAATTCAAGAACGCTCTTTTCGAGGAGTATGTCCCAAGAAGTTCTCGCAAATAAAAGAAGAGTGAGTTTGCCAATCTTAAGCAAGGAAAGAAATTAATATCCGAGTACAATCAAGAATTTTATTATCTCGCTCGTTTCGCTCAAGATAAAGTCGACATGGATGAGAAATTGTCTGAGCTCTTTTGAGCCGGACTATGTCAAGAAATAAGAATCGTGCTACTCAGTTAAAGTGCATTGACCTATTTAATTGTTTTTAATCGAGACTTGGATATGGAATTAGCCATATACCCAGAAAGATCGTTGCAGTTGCCAGCACCACCTTTCCAGCAAATTCAAGCTCTAGGAGCAGCAAGTCATCAATCTACAAATCAAAGTCAACAAAGTCAGCAAAGTTGGCAAGGTCTGCAGCAACAGCGCAATCGTCAAGGACTCTGTCCTAGGCAACATTCTCAGCATAAGTAAAAGTAGCCTCAACAACAACAGATAGAGCCTTAGCAGCAGTATCGAAGGATTTTTGCCTTGAGCAAAAGCCGTGCGTTAAAGACCAAGGGAATTTAACGGGTATGGGTCAATTAAAAGACAAACCTGTTATAATTTTATTAGATACATGTGCATCGCATACATTTATATAAAATGCATGCGTTAATAATCTTGATCTAAAACGTAAAACGTGCTAGACAAAACCTAAGAGTAACTACTCCAGCAGGTAAACCTACCTCAGTTACTCGTGTTTGTCCTAATTTAGAGATTGAATTAGGATTTCTCAAGATGTCAGCCAAACTCTTAACCTAAGTTAAAATGTGAAATGTTGATATCATTCTGGGAATGGATTAGTTAACCAAGAATTTTGTAACCATTCGGTACAAGTAGAGATAAATCTCTTTTCAGCCATCTAGTCAAGATTAGAAATTATTCTGCTGTCACAATCTGCAGAGCAGATGATAGCAGCCATGGAAGTAATTCCAAATTTAAGAACAAGGATTTCTAATGTTCAGAGAAAAGATGAAAAAAGTTTTGAATTTTAGTACAACCCTTCATCCTCAAAGGGATGGTCAATCAGAAAGAACCATTCAAATCCTAGTGGATATATTAAGAATTATTGTTCTTGATCGAAGAGATCATTGGGAGCAAATTTTACCTCTTGTTGAATTTGCTTATGACAATAGTTACCAAATGTCGATAGGCATGACACCCTATGAAGCCTTCATGGAAGAAAATGTCGATCTCCGCTCCATGAGATAGTGTGGGCGAGAGTAAAATTGTCGCAGCCCAAATCCCGAGATCAGATGTCAAGGCCGGTAGGTCCTACGACGTACATAATTTATGATTAACAAAGGGAATTTAATAGCGACCCGACTATTGATCAAAAACAACAAAGAACAACTTATACTCATCAATACATCAATTTTGAATAATTAGGATATGCATGGCTCAAAATCAACGAGACGATCGACTGAATTCAATAACAAAAGACCTGATCAACCAAATAATTGTCAATGACCAAGAATATAACAGGATGACTTGAGGATCAAGAAAACAAGATAAAGAAAATGTTTCAAGTTCGACAAAGCTTCATGGAATAGAGATTTAATTAAATACATATCAAGACTAGGTTTCAAGCAAACTTTGACATAAAGAGTTCAACTATTAAAACATAGTTCGACTCTAGGGTTTAAACGACTTCATCATAGTTTATTCTAGAATCCAGAATTTAAAACATCATTATAGTATATCCAAAACATTTCAACATAGCAGCGGAATACGAGAGATTATATGTATGACGACATATAATCTAGGCTCTTTACTTATCAAAACATTAACAACAACCGACGTCCATCCAGCCCTCGTCATCTACATCCCTGCTAACCTGCACGTTTTAGAAATAACATGCAGGGCTGAGTACTACGTACTCAGTGAACACATGCCGAAAACATTTGAAAACTTTGCTGAATACAGCTATATATGAAAACTTGCCAGAAAACATAATACGAGGATTTTCTAGAACAACTCGTAAAATGCTAAAAATATTTTCTTTTCTCAAAACTCATTTGTCTGCAGACATTTATAACAGTATGAACCATATCTACAAATAAATAATGGTGATGAGAAAGAGGCCTCTTTCTCAATCACTTGTAATCGGCATATCAAGGAAAGGCTCACGATTATGAATAATCGGCCTATCAAAGAAATGCGCATGATTACCAATGTGTACACAGATTTCACCTTGCGTGAAACCGAATTCGTCTTTCTGAAGTAGATGGTAACATACTTAAACATTTTAAAATCATTTGGCAAGTATCAAAGCTTTGTAAAACATACGATATCATGCTTTTCACATATTTTAGTTTAGAAAGCCCACCTGATAAACTTAAGCTTTACTTTAACTTTATCGCTTGGTCGATCTCCTTATTTTACATTCCCGCTCCCGCTTCCACTAGCTCATTTAAATTGAAACGGAATAACGCTTTTAATACGAGAATTTCTATCGAATAACGACTTCGATAATCTTGACGTAATTCTATTCGAATTTCTACGCCGTAACTCGACGAATGCAAGAATTTCTATCTTAGCTTCTAAAACATTCTTTTTCTATCTTAATCTATCTTAATTCCTCATTAAGCATCAACATTTATAAATTACTATTCACTATAATCAACTAAATCGATTTTAATCCGTCTAACGGATTCAGAAAATTCTCAATTTAATTCCACACACTTATTTCATCACAACAAACATAATTATACTTTAAACACACACATTAACTCAATTAAACATATAACTCCCAAATCGGGAAAATCAACCAAAAATAGAAAATCTTCATTACTTTGAATTAAATTTCCAGAAAATCATATAACACTTAATTTTTATTAAGAAGTTCATAAATGCAATTAATTTCTTAATTAAAATTTAATTAATATTTTAATTATTTATTTTAAATTTTTGGTTATATTAAAATTTATATTTCTTTAATTATCTTATCTTCTTTTTAATTTCTAATATACTTAATTATCATCTTAAGCTCATTTCTTCATTTAATTTCATTTAATTAAGCATTAATCTTCCAACCCTAATTTAAGAACCCTAATTCGATTTTTCTAGGGTTTCTAGGGTTAATCATGCTTTTAATTCACTAACTCTTGATTCAACAATTACCATTAACATTATATAACATCGAATCATCCGTCAATTACATCTTTCTTCATCAAATCTTCAAAACCCTAATTAAAACCTAATTTTCGACAATTAATAATAAAATGAAATATGTTTGGAATTCATGCTTACTCCCAACATGAAACATTCTTAAAATAACTAAGTAAATTCATTTATATCATTAAAACAAGCATTTAAATCATGAATCATCATTTTCTTCATTTCTTGTAATTTTCGAAAATAATGGAAATATTAGTTAGGGTTTTCTTATTTTTAATCTAATTACATATTTGATCTTCTAAACATATTATAAGCATAATTCATGAAGATCAAAACATCAAACAATACATGAATCAAAATTTGCCATTTCCTTCAAAATTTTCGAAAATTAAGAACTTAGGGTTAGGGTTTTGATTCTCATGCTTTAATCACATAAATCATCATATAATCATAATATAAGCATCATACTAATACATAAACATCATCCAATCAATTCTTATTCTTCTCAAAATTTCGACATATATATATATATATGAGATCTTCCACCATGAAAATGAAATAGGAGCTTGGAAGAGAAGGATCTTAGCTTACTTAGATGATTGGGGATGATAGATAGTATGAAGAACTTGAATCTTGAAGCTTGGAGATGAGCAACAATGGAGGTTTTGTATATGTGTGTGTCGTGTGTGTGTAGTTTAGAGTGATGAAGAGAGTGAGAGTGAGTGTGTGTTGTGTGCGTGTAGTTTAGAGTGAGGGAGAGTGAGAGAAACAATCCTCATATAATAGTTATAACCTAGGTCTAGAGATAGGTAGGTTATTATTTAATTAAAACTTAATAGTTAAATTTTGGATTAATCATTTAATTAGTTATTAATTCAATTAATTAATAACTAATCAATCTTCTAATAACTCTCTAATTTCTCAACACAGTAATTTAGTTTACGGTTTCACGAACCTTAGATAAAAATCTCACAGAAAGAATCGGAGATTCGAAGCATTTTCAAATCGACCGAAACTAAATTTTTAAGCGATAATTTACGTAAAATTTCACGTAATTAAATTAAATTCTTCTTTCAGTCAATTTATGATTAATCATTTATCATCTATTGATAAATGTAAAAACTTCTTCGTTTCGGATTAACCGAGACGATAAAAATTAATTAAAACTCATTTTTCCGGTAGAATATATCTGTCGGGTAAAATTTTCGGAAAGAAAATCTTTATTTTACTAAAATTCTTGTCTTTCTCATTATGTTAATTATTTTAATTACTTAAGAAAGACGAGATACTACAAAAATGTTAGGGCCAAAGTAATTAAAGAAATGATAGAGATTGTGCGCCAAGTCAGTAAAAAAAAAAAAAGGAATTCATCATTTTAAAAAGGAATTTTTTTGAAGACACGTGAAGATCAGCGTTAGAGTTTGAAGGGGAAACCTCTAAAAAGGAATTCATCATTTGGTGTTAAAAGAAAATTAAGTCTCGCTACATAGGACCGTATGAAATTCTGGAAAGAATAGGTCAAGTAGCGTATAAGCTAGCTTTATCGCCGAGTTTTAGAAGTATGTATAACGTGTTCCATGTATCTCAGTTGCGATGATACATGTTCGAGCCAAAGCATGTTATCCATCTAGAAGAAGTGATCTTTAATCCAGATCTAAGTTAAGAAGAGAAGCTAGAAGTGATTTTGGATCGAAAGGTCCAACAACTTAGAAATAATTTGATCGTGTCAGTAAAGATCAAGTTGAATCATAATAATTTAGAAGAAGATACATGGGAGTTAGAAAGTAAGATGAAAGAAAAGTATCCCGAGTTATTCTAAGAAGTAAGTAAATTTCGGGACAAAATTTATTTTTAGGGGGAGAGAATGTAATACCCCGTTTTTCTTGCATAAATTGCCTTAGTTTTTCTTTAATTAAATTAAGGAAATTAAGAAGAAGAAAATTTCCTTTTTATAAATTTTTCTTCGGCAATCCTAATTTTTGCCGTAAAGAGGAATTAAATTATTTTTGTCTCGTCTCGGTTAACCCGAAACAAGGAAGAATTTATGTTTATCAATATGTGCTTACATATTTGATTTTTAGTCGAGAAAATTATGAATGTAATTTTCTTAATTAAATTTATTAGTAATTAATTATCTAAGATGATAATTTTTATTTATTCGGAAAGGACTCGTTTTTCCGTGTTTTATTATGAAAACTTGTATTAGAGTTTGAGAGGCCCTAATTGATTTTTCTAAAGTAAGAAATTAGTGATTGAAGTTATGATTAGCAAGTTTAGTAATTAATTGATTAAATTAAGCATTTAATTAATGAAATAATCCTAATTATTACCTAAGCCATGACCTATGTAAGATATTTTTTTTAAGATAAGGTTTATTCCTAGAATATTCTTAATTTGACTTTGGGGTTAATTAATTATTTAATTAACCGATGTCCTCTATATATATGAGTATCATCCTCATTATTTTCACTCTCATTTTCTCATCTCTCTCTCTCTACACGGCAGTATGTATATATATATATATTCATATACTTAAATCCTCCATTAAAGCTTCATAATCCAAGCTCCAAGATCAAGGTTTCCATCCAAACCATTTTCCAAGTTAGAAATCAAGGTTAGATATATGTTTAATTCAAGTTTATAGCTCAAAAATCAAGGATTAATTCATTTATTTTTAATTTCCCAGATTTTTGAAAATTATGAATTAATTAGTATGTGATTATGATCTTAATTTATGATGTTTAATTCATGCTTAGGATGCATGATAGATCATTAATTCATGGTTAATTCAAACCTTAGCCTAATTTGTGCAATTTTCAAAAATTAAGAAAGAATTAGGGATTTTCAATTGTGATGATAGATGATCAAAATGATTGATTATTTGAGCTTAGATAAATATTCTAAGCATGTTTGATGTTGGAAGTAATCAAAGAATCAAAACCCTTCTATTATTTTCAAAATAGCCGAAAATATTAATTAAAATTAGGGATTTTTTATCTTGGTGTTCTTTGATTAATTTGATGTTTAAATTGAGCTTATATTATGTTATTGAGTATGATTATGTATTGAATTAATGGATTGAATCATTAATTCTCCAATTTTGAATATTTTCGAAATTAGGGTTCATCAAAATTGGGATTTTGATTTTGATCTTGAATGATGAAATTGATGATAACATTGAGCTTATGATATTTATTTAAGCATGTGAGAATATTATTAGAATTTTTGGAGTTTAATTATTTAGAAATTTTTAGCTTTTAAATTAATTAAGAAATAATTACTTTAAGACTTAAATGGATTAATTGAAGTTATAATTAATCTCTATGATTTTAATAAAGCATGTTATGAATTGATTTGAAGAGAAAGTAATCATCCATATATTATATATGAAAAAGCCGAAATATATATATATGTGGAATTATGATTTTTATTCAAGTTATTTAAGAAATTAAATTATAATTATAGTTTATAATTTAATTAAGAATGTTTCGAAGTAATTAGAATGAGATTGGATATTTAATCCAAGAGTTGAAAAAGGGCAGCCCCTTTAATCTTTATTTATAAAGATTATTTGATTTTTAATCAAATAAATAATCATAGATTTGGATTCTATGTTAAAAACTAAGTGCTGTGGAATTTTTCGGAAATTTAATACGAAGTTTTAATAATTTCTATTTTTCCGATGAATTTTTCCAAGTTAAAGGTTGATATGTTTGTATGATATGAAGTGATGATTTGAATATGTAATTATGCTTATTATGGTTTAGTAATGATAAGAAATTAATTTGAGAATTTTCAGAGCTCGTTTGTCGAGTCAAATCTGTTTCGTATTTGAAGATATGAATAGTAATTAATGTATGATTATGTTAAGTGTGATTTTGATTAATGAAGAGTTAAGATAGATTAAGAGCATTTAAGAAGTTAAGTTAGAAATTCTCAAGTTTCGTTGATGATGATCCCTGAGCTGGGTCCTTGGTGTAGAGGGGGGGTGAATACACCAAAGATAAATTTCTGAAAAATTTTTCAAGTTTAAAACAGAGTTGGTGAGCTCAGTTATGAATCCAGCTGAGGAGAGTCAGCTGGGCAAATAACTCAGCTGTCGGTGCGGAATGTGGTGGTTTGAAAACTTAGATCGGTTGGTTAGAAAAACTCAGCTTGCAAAGATTATCTTTACGTTTTCGACTTAGTCAAGTTGTGGAACTTTCAGAAAGACATAGCTATCTTTGGAGAGCAGCTGTTGATGGTCCCAAGACGGATACCTTGGTGTAGAGGGGGGGGGGTGAATACACCAAGGTTTAAAAACTTTTCCAATAAAAACTCTTTTGAGTGAGCTGGCTGTGTTCGATCCAGCTGGAAGGCAGCTTGATCGACACAGCTGGCTGTGTGCGGAATGTGGTGGGATTTTGGAAAGTCCGTCTGTTGTTTCAAATATATTGCAAAGCTTAGTTTCTCTTTTCAGTTAATCAGATTATGCAGCTTGAAATAATGCTTATGAAGGGTTAGCTGGATGCATAAATAAACATGAAAGAACACAGCTATTTAACGTGGTTCGGAGAAACTACTCCTACGTCCACGACCAGAAACCTCTGGTAATCCACTAAGGATACCACTGACTTTTCGCGCAGTCAGCAAGCGTTGCAGCTTGGTTCCTCAAGCTGGATACAAGTTTACGCGTACTGTATAGAAACGTAACCAGACTGTTTACGGGCACAGCTGAAGCCTAACCTGTAGTTTGCGGGTACTACAGAACCAACACTCGAATTACGCGCTTCGAGCAGGCGTACCTTTACCTAACCTTTTCTGGGTTTGGGTTTGGGGGTTTTCCAACTATGAACGAGTTCTTACAATGAAGAACTTTGAGTATGATGAACTCGTTCAAACTAGGCTTAAGATGGGAAGGATTATATGCCTAGATACTAGTGGGAGAGAGCTTCAGCAGCCTGAGAATAAATAATATCTTATAAGAATGAAGGCTGCTGGATCTTTGAAGCTTTTCTGAGAGATCTCTTGATTTTTGGTTAGACTTCCTTCAATGAAGTATGTTGATCTCTCTTGAATATATTCTCTCGTCACACCTCTCTTTCTGATGATGAAGAAGACTTCTATATATAGGGAGAGATTAGAACTAGCCGTTGGAAAGAGCCGTTCTGAATCTTTACCTAACTTCTGACAGGATTGACTTGTCTTCTTCCTTGATTTCCTCGTAAAGCAATCCTAGGTTTGACTTCTAGGTGCTGAGGTGTCGAGTTCCTGATGGTCCAGATCAGATCTGACTTTATCTAAAGTTCACTTCGACTCTGCTGTGTTGGTGACTCTGAGCTGTCTTGAACTCTGCTGGATCATTGACGCTGAGCTGAGTCTTGAACTCTGCTGGGTCTTGACGCTGAGCTGAGTTGACTATACAAGCTGGGTCTTTCCTACGGTTTGTGTACGGGAAGAACTTGATCGTCTTGAATCTGGATAACGTTGCTAAACACTCGACTTGACTTACCCTGCTGTGTACTCAGCTGGGTCTTCTGCTGTCTTCAGCGATTACACCTGAACTTAGAAATTCTATAAGCTCAAACAGGTGAGCTGGAAAACACTTGGGCTTGTGCAAACATCTACTCGGTTGGGGTCAGCTGGGTTTTGGTATCACTTCAAAACTCTATTAATTTTCCCAACAATTTCCTCCATTTTTGATGATGCCAAAACCCCAAGTTGGAAAAACAAAAATTGCTTCCCCCTTAACAGGAAACGGGGATTCAACGAATTAAACATTCACAGCAGGTTAACATATTCAGAGCCTGGACAAAGAGAGATTGTCTTCAGGTTGATTTTGATAAAATGAACTTTTCATTAATAGGAAGAATTTTTACAATTATCTAAATACAAAAGTTCAAAATAAAAATTCCCAGTTGGCTGGGTCTTCAGCTTGACTGCTTCCTTTGTTCATCAATTTGATGGTCAGTCTTTAGACCATATCTATTCAAGATGAACTCTTCCAGCTCCTTCCATTCAGCTTGATTCTTCGACTTTGAAATTCCTCTTTCACCAGCCCAGTGATTAATTTCTTTGATGATTTGGGCCTTGTCAGGAAGGTTTGTTCCAGCTAGAAATGGAGGCTTTAGCTGTTTGACTTTTGGAGCCTTCAGCTGGATGTTGTTGCTCTTGGCATAGAGGGCGATTAACCTTGCCATCATTGGATCTGTCTCATGAAGCTCGAGGAAATAGTCCTGGAAAGCAGCTTCTGGATCCATGCCTTTGAACTGATTCAAGTAGTAGAATTCTTTGATGAATTCTGATTTGCATCTTTCCCAGTTTTCATTGATATCGTACGGGTTCTTCTTATCAGTGAAATTTGCTTGGATTTGTTTCTTCTTTGCTTGTACGTAGCTGCCTTTTCTTCTTCTCGCTTTTTCTCGGCGAGGCTTGAGAGCTTCAGCTTTCTTTTTAACAATCTTATCCAGCTCTTGCATTTCTTTTCTTTGCTCGTTGTGGAAGTTACACAGCCAGTGATAGTCTTTGTATTCTTCAGGCTTGTGTCCACATGCTTTGGCAAGAGCAACCATTTTCTCTCTCCATGTCTCTTTGACTGCTTTGGCTGGAGCAGTTGGCTCTGTCTCTTCTTCATCCAGCTCTTTTGCAAAATCGTCGATTTTCCTTTGTATTCTTTGCACGGGTTCCCCCTTAGCTGCGGCTTCCCTCTCACTTGTTTTTCCGGCTTCATTCTGATCTTCCCTTTTTGGCATTATCAACAAGGGAGGTAGAGAGGTTGGCAAGCTGATTGCGCCGAGCTTGGAGAGAATACCTTCAACATCGGCGATCTTGGCGAGTTGTCAGTTTGTGACGAGATTCAGTGGGCATTCTTCTTGCTTCCGGCTACGGGCGAGCATCCAGATCTTTATATAAGTTGAAGAGTTGGCGGATGTCAGAGCTGTTGGAGAGAGTGGTCTTTTTGAGAGCTTCCAGCTGGCTTGAAATATTTGCAATGTCGTCAACCAGTGGAGCTTGAAGGTTTGAGATGATCTCAGGGACTCTCTTCTCTAGAAGAATTGGTCGATCAATTTGTTGAGAAACAAGAGATTGTTTGAGATCTCTGTCGGTGCTTCCTGCAGATTGAGAGCGAATCTGTGAACGTCGTCAATGGACAGTCCATTGCTCTGGACTTGCGACTCTATAGCTGTGATGCGCAGAAGGGTATCCACATTTGATTTGAGTCTATCCTGAAAAAGGATTTCCTCGACTTGTTTGGCAATCTCGTCCTTCATTGCATCAGAGAGCACAACAGGATCCGTCTGGGTTCCGGATTCGGCTTGGCTGGGTTTTACTGCCTCGATCTCGACCAGTGAGCGAGTGTCATCGGCAATTGGACTCTGTGGGGCAGCTTCCTCTGGTTCAGTTGATGCAACAGCTGGTTCTTCAATGATCATTACCTCGGTTTCAACGGTACGGCTTTCTTGGTAATCTCGGTGAGACTTCTTTAGAATTGTCGGCTCCGAATGTGTCTCCCGCCCATTTCTTTGTTAGAAGCTTATCGGTGATTCCCGGACTTCATTTGGGTGCGGCTTGGGATCTTTGAGACACTTTAATAATTCCTACGATGAGATCATTCGAATTGTAAGTATGCATCCTCCGGACTTCCAAAGCCAAAGTGTCTTTGGAGGCGTGCTTCATCGATCTTCGGTTTCTCAAAGGAGAAAGTCTCTATCACTGCTCATTACGGTACCAAGTTGCCATCTTGGTAGCCGGATAGAACTTGAGGTCTCCAACTTTGACGAGGGCAATGGGCGGGTGCGCCGAGTGGATGCGAGTTAGAACACTCTTGATCCCTGCAATGCGCAAGTCCTCGTACATGGCTTCCATAAAGGCTGAGCCAGTAGAGTTGAGAGAATGAGAGGTAGTAGAATCACTCTCTTCTGATTCTGAGGTGTTTTGAGGAGCAGGTTCAAAAGGGTTCACAATTGGCTGTGAAGAAGTATCAGCCAGTGTGGGAATTTGAGCTTTGGGTGATGGGTTGTTTTGGGGGTGGTGGGATTCGTGGAAGAGGGTTCGGCATGGGTGTCGGTTTGTGAAGGAGCTTCGGCCGGTTGAATATCTTCTGCTCTCTTGCGGGAGATGGCTCTTTGGTTGGAGAGGCTGGGTGGAGGGGAAGGTTGTTTCGGCGGAGAGGCGAGAGGAGGTGAGGGGCTGGGGTGAGCTTCTTGGATTATCCGGCTCGTCCTCGAGGCTGGATGATAATCCATCATTCAATCCCATCTCGGCCAGGATGTTTGATCCGTATTGATCGAAGGCCGACAGGCGTGGGGAGAGAATCACCATTGCTTGACCGGGAATGACAAATGTTTTCTTTTCTTCTCGAATGGACCTCCATTTGGTTTAAAGGTCACTTGTCTTCCTCTTTCTTTGTTTCTTCTCGTGGAACTTCGCCTCTGTTCCTTCAATTTGCTTCTTGCCTTTACTCACGACGGTACTTCTTGAAAGATCATTGACTTGATTTATTCTTTGGAAAAGAATCTTCGTTTCTGGAAACGTTTCTGAATCAGCCCACTTTACTGTGTGCCATTTCACTGCTTGCTCTATCAAGAAAGAAATTTTGGAGCAGAGATACAGTGGCTCTGAAGCTGAAAACGTCGTCCTGGTGGAGTTGAACTTTATCTTCTCTGACTCCTTGACCAGTCGGTTGAGTAGGAAATCAAACCAGTTGACGTTTGCACCTTTGATCATGGCAATCATCGGCTTGAGTTTTGGAATGCTGATCTCTCCTTGAGATCCAGCTATCCCAAGAATACACTTTTGTGTGATGTCCAGCAGCATCCTGTACTTTGGCTTGAGCAGGAGCTTTGACATGCTCGCTCTGTAAGGCTCTGGGGAGATAAGCATCTCTTGACTGAGAAATTCATCTACTTCTTCCCGACTGTAATCATCTGGAATGAATTCTCCTATGCTGGGCAGATTAAACACCTTTCGCAGCATTCTGTTGAGCTTGATGGTGACGGTTGCTGAATCATACTTTCCATCTGCGCCTTCGACGTCCATGTCGAATGAAGATGAGTAGAGGCCGTCTTCATCAATAATGTTGAGGTAGAACAGTGTGGCATCTCTCTTTAGCAAAAGCTTGGGCATGGAGGTTGCCCACAGCAAGAGACCGGAGTTATCAACAAGGTCTACCATCTCTTTTAGTTCAGAAACATGGAGATTGGAGGTGGACAGAATACTCTCAAATGACAGCTTTGTCATTAGGGCTTCAAACTGATTCATCCCTGCAGTTGATTTCTTGGGAGCCATTTCTGCGATCTGTTGATTTTAGATCTTGCGAAGAACTTGCAGACAATAGATGGAGGTTCTGGAGATTTGAAATTTGCAGAGATAAAGATGAAGGATGAAAGAATCTGCGTATCTTTTCCATATATATCAACTGCCATAACGGATCAACGGTTAAGATTGAAACAGTTGATATTCTGATCAACGGCTAGGAGAGATTCACTCATCACGTTTTGCTGACGTGCTTTCGGCGAGTGTATTACAACCGCGCGTGAGGTATTTCAAACGTTTGACGTTCTGCCTCGATCCTGCCGTGCTACAGTACTATGCAGACTTTATAATTAATGCGATGGGAAAGGAAACTTATCAAACAATTTAACTAAGGAATGTCTGTCCGCTTAACATATGAATTCAAAATAATTGGACTTTATATAGCATATTCCTCAGAGCAATTATTGTATGAGATGCAGACCGGTCAGCTTGGACACAGTATCCAGCTGATATCACAGCGGTCTTCTCCTTTGTTCGATTGACAGTTCTCCTCAGCTGAGTATTTTGAGATTAGCTTGAATTTCCTTCAGCTGAGTTCCCTTTATCTCTTCGACTGATGTCCAGCTGAGCTTGATTCCCTTTTTGGCTGTGAAATCCTTCTGAACTGAGCTTTTGGGATCCAGCTGAGTTTGTTCCCCCTCAGCTGGATGATTTTTCTTCATCCGGATTGAGCGGTCCAAGTGATCCACACATCATCTTGATTTAGATTTCAGCATGTTGTGCTTTTGTGTGACTTTTCCCAACAATGGATTCTTTCAGATGTTGAGATGTCTCTTGGATGCTTTCATGTCGTCAGCTGGGTTAGAGGATCATCTTGTTTTTCCTGCTGGATTAGGTTTCTCTTCAGCTGATAACTCCAGCTGTGTTTATTTTGGAGAGTGCATCCTGCTGGGTATTCTACTTGATTTTACTAATTCTTTCCAGCTATGTAGAATTCCCCCTTGATTTGACAGTAGGTGGCTTTTTCTTCAGCTGCATCCTACTTCAGTTCATTTCTTTGATGAGATCTCAGTTTGTATAGCAAGTAGACAGCTGTCCCAAATTCAGCTGATTCAAATGCTGCTTCTCTAATCATCTCTTGAGACCAATGTACTCATTGTATGATTGTTGAATCTTCGTATAATTATCCGGTTGTCTTTATTTCTGTTGGTCCCAGTCAGCTAGCTGGGTTTCTTCTCTAAGATGTTTCAGACATCTTAATCAGAGCAATCATCCTCATCTGAGTCGGAGAAGGAGATTTGATCATCATCCGTTTCGCTCGATTCGATCCTTTTATCCTCTCTCCGGGAGGATGACTCAGCTGGGTTGCTCTTTGGGTAGAGTTGCTTGTCGTGATGAACCTTCACGATATTCTTGTACTTTTCCTTGCTGTGTTCCAGCTGATTAATGCTTCGTACAAGCAGGGCAACTTCTTCGTTCAAATCTTCTTTGCTCATAAATCTGAGCTCTTTGTTGGTCCTTCCAAGCTGAGCTGATTGAGCTTCTTTTCTCGGCTTGATCCTCAGCTCTGCTTCATTCATTTGGCTGGATGAATCTCTGCTTGTGATCCCCAGATCAAATTCGTTGGCCTTCAAGATGGAGAACAATTGTTCCGTCTCCATGCTGCCAAGATCAGTTCTGCTTTGGTGAACTACTTTGTGTGTACACCATTCTGAGGAGAGAGCTGAAAGAACTTTCAAGTTCTTGTCTCGAACTGTATATTTTCCAGTTCGGATCGTCTCGATCTCGATGACGAGGTTGGAGAATCTGAGCTCCATTTGAACGATGGACTCATAGGGGAGTTGCTTGAAATTGTCGAATTTCTGACATGCAACTGAGAATTTGTTTTCTTGAATTTCCTCTGAGCCTTCACACAGCTTGGCTAGAGTGTCCCACATCCCATTAGCTGTCTCGCAGTTGATGATCTTGCTGAGATAAACGTTCGTCACTGTTGAGGAGATGACGTTGCGAGCGTAGCTGTCCAAACCAGCTTGTCTTCTTTCTTCTGGAGAGTACTCCCTTTTGGGCTTCACAACTTGCCGGAGTACTGGTTCAGCTCCAGGTGTGGTTTCTGCTTGTCTTTCTGACTTCATAATGATGATGGGTCCGTCAGTGATAACATCCCACATCATGTCGTGATGCGCACTCAGAAAGCTTTTGAGTCGGAACTTCCAGATCTGATAATCATCGACAGAGAATGTCGGAAGATTCCTGCACTGGGAAGATTCCATGACAATATGCAATATAATGATTTTTTTAAAAAGATTTTGAAACTTTGAAGGATCTGTTCAGGTGACCACTATCAGAAAAAGTGATCTTTTGAACCACTGCTCTGATACCAATTGATGGTCCCAAAACGGATACCTTGGTGTAGAGGGGGGGGGGGTGAATACACCAAGGTTTAAAAACTTTTCCAATTAAAACTCTTTTGAGTGAGCTGGCTGTGTTCGATCCAGCTGGAAGGTAGCTTGATCGACACAGCTGGCTGTGTGCGGAATGTGGTGGGATTTTGGAAAGTCCGTCTGTTGTTTCAAATATATTGCAAAGCTTAGTTTCTCTTTTCAGTTAATCAGATTATGCAGCTTGAAATAATGCTTATGAAGGGTTAGCTGGATGCATAAATAAACATGAAAGAACACAGCTATTTAATGTGGTTCGGAGAAACTACTCCTACGTCCACGACCAGAAACCTCTGGTAATCCGCTAAGGATACCACTGACTTTTCGCGCAGTCAGCAAGCGTTGCAGCTTGGTTCCTCAAGCTGGATACAAGTTTACGCGTACTGTATCGAAACGTAACCAGACTGTTTACGGGCACAGCTGAATCCTAACCTGTAGTTTGCGGGTACTACAGAACCAACACTCGAATTACGCGCTTCGAGCAGGAGTACCTTTACCTAACCTTTTCTGGGTTTGGGTTTGGGGGGTTTTCCAACTATGAACGAGTTCTTACAATGAAGAACTTTGAGTATGATGAACTCGTTCAAACTAGGCTTAAGATGGGAAGGATTATATGCCTAGATACTAGTGGGAGAGAGCTTCAGCAGCCTGAGAATAAATAATATCTTATAAGAATGAAGGCTGCTGGATCTTTGAAGCTTTTCTGAGAGATCTCTTGATTTTTGGTTAGACTTCCTTCAATGAAGTATGTTGATCTCTCTTGAATATATTCTCTCGTCACACCTCTCTTTCTGATGATGAAGAAGACTTCTATATATAGGGAGAGATTAGAACTAGCCGTTGGAAAGAGCCGTTCTGAATCTTTACCTAACTTCTGACAGGATTGACTTGTCTTCTTCCTTGATTTCCTCGTAAAGCAATCCTAGGTTTGACTTCTAGGTGCTGAGGTGTCGAGTTCCTGATGGTCCAGATCAGATCTGACTTTATCTAAAGTTCACTTCGACTCTGCTGTGTTGGTGACTCTGAGCTGTCTTGAACTCTGCTGGATCATTGACGCTGAGCTGAGTCTTGAACTCTGCTGGGTCTTGACGCTGAGCTGAGTTGACTATACAAGCTGGGTCTTTCCTACAGCTGTGTCTGGAAGAACTTGATCGTCTTGAATCTGGATAACGTTGCTAAACACTCGACTTGACTTACCCTGCTGTGTACTCAGCTGGGTCTTCTGCTATCTTCAGCGATTACACCTGAACTTAGAAATTCTATAAGCTCAAACAGGTGAGCTGGAAAACACTTGGGCTTGTGCAAACATCTACTCGGTTGGGGTCAGCTGGGTTTTGGTATCACTTCAAAACTCTATTAATTTTCCCAACAGCTGTGTATGCAGTTTTAATAAAATATGCAATGAGATGATAAAGTTAGTATTAAAACTGAAGATAAAGAGAGAGAAAGAACATGAGATTTTTACGTGGTTCGGAGTAACACCTCCTACGTCCACGACCAGGTTTACTGGTAATTCACTACCACTTGGTTTCCAAGTACCAAGCAACTTCACAACTCTAACCCGAGCTGTGTTCCAACAGTTTGCGGGCACTGTCAAGCCTAACCTTTCAGTTTCCGGGTACTGAAAAAACCTCACAAACACTTGAATTTCCCGCTTCAAGCAAGCGTAACCTTGACCTAACCTTTCTAAGTAAAGATGGGTTTGGTTTGGGGTTCCAACTATGAACGAGTTCTTACAATTAAGAACTTATAGAGTTAGATGAACTCGTTCAAGATCTAGGCGTAAGATATACAATAAATTCTGCCTAGGGATCAGATGAAAAACTAAGCAGTTTCTGGACTAGAAACACCTTAAGATAAAGTGTTCTTTAAACTATGTAGAACTGCTTGAGAGCTTTTGAATGCTTGAGATTTTCAGAGAATGAAAGCTTGTAGAGAGTTTTTCGTATCTAATCCTGAGGTTGAAGACGGGTTTATATAGGTAGAGATTCAAGACTAGCCGTTGGAGGAGCCGTTTGAATCTTACCTACTCTTCTTAAATTCGATATCTGCCGTTGGGCGATTCCGCACCTGTCTTCATTTGTGTCACATCCTAGGTTCTGAAGTCTAGGATGCTGATTTGGCAATCCCTCATTGGTCGAGGCATGTTGACTTCCTCTGACACCGGGATCTTCTGCCTCTGGAGCTGGCTTTTAGAATCAGAGCTGGATTGGGCACACTGACTTGAAGTGATGTCTTCAGAGTTAGTTCCATTTGTTCTGTACAGCTGGACCAGCTGTCTTGAACTCAGCTCGATTTATCTTCAGCTGGATCCTGCTCCGTTTTGAACTCAGCTCAGCTGATAGCTGACTTCTGCTGTAAACACAACTGGGTTGTCTGCTGTCTTCTGCTTTCGCTGTCTTCCGCTTCCTGAACCTGTAAACCTAGAAAATCTAGAGCTCAAAACAGGCGAGCTGGAAAACACTACTTAGGTTGATGCGATCATCTATTCGGTTGGAGAATAAGTTGGGTTTTGATATTAAATCAAAACTTCATAATTTTCCCAACAATTTTCCCCTTTTTGATGATGCCAAAACCTAACTGAGACAATTTATGAATCAGAGAAAATTGTGTTTTATTAATGTAAGAAATTACATCATAAGACAAGAAAAAGAAAGAAAGAAAATTCTTCAGTCTTCAATCCGAGTTGGCTGGGTCTTCTCTTGTGCATCCGCTGCTTCTTTCTTTTGACTCGATTCTCCTTCAGCTGATTCAGCTGGTTCCTCTAGCTCAGCAGTTTGCCTTTTCTTTGTCTCACTCTCTTCTCCCTTTTTGGCATGATCAATCAAGGTGGGAGAGATACACCATCGTCTTATTGAGCTGTGTAATTTCCTGAATTGCGTCAGCGATCTTCGCTGTACTATCAGCTATTGCGATGTTTCGTTTGGCTTTGCTATGGTTGTCAGCTCTGAGCAGCGAGGTCTGGAGTCTAGGTGGCTCAGCTGTTGCATTGGCTGGCTCTTCTTCAATAGCATTAGCCTCAGCCGTGATTGCAGACACAACGTCCTTGGCTTGTTTCAGCTGGGGCGGTCCAGCTGAGCGCTTGGAGGTATGAGTTGGCACTGGAGATGACATTTTCTGAAAAGGGCAAAACTTCATTCCTTGCAATTTTGCTTCTTCAGACTTGTTGGGAAAATTATGAAGTTTTGATTTAATACCAAAACCCAACTGATTCTCCAACCGAATAGATGATCGCATCAACCTAAGTAGTGTTTTCTAGCTCGCCTGTTTGAGCTCTAGATTTTCTAGGTTTACAGGTTCAGGAACCAGAAGACAACAGACAACCCAGCTGTGCTTACAGCAGAAGTCAGATATCAGCTGAGTTTTCCAGCTGAGCTAAGTTCAAAACGGAGCAGGATCCAGCTGAAGATCAAGCTGAAGATAAATCGAGCTGAGTTCAAGATAGCGGGTCCAGCTGTACAGAACAAAGAGAACTAACTCTGAACACATCACTTCAAGTCAGTTTGCCCAATCCAGCTCTGATTCTGAAAGCCAGCTCCAGAGGCAGAAGATCCCGGTGTCAGAGGAAGTCAATATGCCTCGACCAATGAGGGATTGTCGAATCAGCATCCTAGACTTCAGAACCTAGGATGTGACACAAATGAAGACAGGTGCAGAATCGTCCAACGGCAGATATTGAATTTAAGAAGAGTATGTAAGATTCAAACGGCTCCTCCAACGGCTAGTGTTGAATCTCTACCTATATAAACCCGTCTTCAACCTCAGGATCAAATACGAAAAACTCTCTACAAGCTTTCATTCTCTGAAAATCTCAAGCATTCAAAAGTTCTCAAGCAGTTCTACATAGTTTAAAGAACACTTTATCTTAAAGTGTTTCTAGTCCAGAAACTGCTTAGTTTTTCGTCTGATCCCTAGGCAGAATTTATTGTATATCTTACACCTAGATCTTGAACGAGTTCATCTAACTCTAAAGTTCGTAATTGTAAGAACTCGTTCATAGTTGGAACCCCAAACCAAACCCCTCTTTACTCAGAAAGGTTAGGTCAAGGTTACGCTTGCTTGAAGCGAGAAATTCAAGTGTTTGTAAGGTTTTTTCAGTACCCGTAAACTGAAAGGTTAGGCTTGACAGTGCCCGCAAACTGTTGGAACACAGCTCGGGTTAGAGTTGTGAAGTTGCTTGGTACTTGGAAACCAAGTGGTAGTGAATTACCAGTGAACTACGTAGGAGGTGTTACTCCGAACCACGTAAAAATCTCGTGTTCTTTATTTATCTTTATCTTCAGTTTTAATACTAACTTTATCATCTCATTGTATATTTTATTAAAACTGCATACACAGCTGGTCTCCAAAGACAGTTGTGTCTTTCTGAAAGTTGCACAACTTTACTAAGCCGAAAACTTAAAGATAATCTTTTCAAGCTGAGTTTTTCTAACCAACCGAGCTAAGTTTTCAAACCACCAACTCACCAACTGACTCTCCTCAGCTGGATTCATAACTGAGCTCACCAACTCTGTTTTAAACTTGCAAAAGTTTTCAGAACTTTATCTTTGGTGTATTCACCCCCACTTCTACACCAAAGACCCAGCTCAGGGACCATCAATTTTGTTAGTGGTCAACTGAACAGATCATCTTTACTGAAAACCTCATATTATTACATACTGTGCATATTTCTATGGATTCTTATCTTAACAGGAATCTTTTCACCTTCTCGGTCGATGATTATGCAATCTGGAAGTTCAGATTGAAGAGCTTTCTCTGTGCGCATGATGACATGATGTGGGACGTCATCACAGACGGACCCATCATCATCTACAAACTGGGAAACGAGCTTGTTCCAGCTCAAGATGGTGGACAACCAACATATCAGCCCATTCCCAAGCCAAAGAGTGAGCATACATCAGAAGAAAGGAAGCAAGCTGGATTAGACAGCTTTGCAAGGAACACCATCTCATCAACCGTCTCCAATGCCTACCTCAGCAAAATCATCAACTGCGAAACTGCGAAAGAGATGCCGGAAACTCTAGCCAAGCTATGCGAAGGGTCTGAGGAGATTAAACAAAATAAATTCACAATCGCCTTCCAGAAGTTTGATAACTTCAAGCAGACTGTCAACGAGTCCATCGAAGGGATGGAACTCAGATTCTCCAATATAGTGGTAGAAATAGAAACTATCAGAACTGAGAAATACACCCAGCGAGAAAAGAATCTAAAAGTCCTTTCAGCACTCTCAGCTGAATGGAACACATATAAGGTGGTGCACCAAAGTAGAAGTGACTTGGGTGATCTTTCAACTGAAAGATTATTCTCCCTGCTCAAAGCCAACGAATACAACTTGAAGATTACCATGAAAGAATCTTCAAGCAATCAGAAGGATATGAGCAAGGAAGAGCTACTTGAAGAAATAGCCATGCTGGTCAAAAACTACAATAGACTCAACACCAGCAAGGGCAAGTACAAGAAGTTCGCAAGAACTTACAGAGACAAGTACGCAGCTGCTGATGAGAAGTCAGCTGGCAAACGAACAGAAGAAGGCTGTTTCAACTACAAGGAACCAGGACACTACCGGCTAGACTGTCTGAAGCTATCCAAGAAAGATAAAGACCAACTGAAAGCTAAGGCAGCTGACAGAAGGAGAGCCTATATCGCAGACGAGGAGTCAGAGTGCAACAAAATGGATGATCACATGCCATTTTCAGACTCAGAAGAAGAAGCATTGATGGCTCATGATGAACCTGATTGGGATACATGCTTCATGGGACAAACAGACGGCATCGATGAAGATGAGGTAATGTCTAGAACTCAAAATCTTTCTAACCTCTCACCATTACACGAACACTCTACACAGGTTTCAGAATCAGGGCTACCTGATTGGAGTCTAGTAGAGAAGGTTATGAACGATTCCAATGAGCTTCAAGAAATCCTTGACATCGTAATGTGTGAGAATGCCGAGCTGAAGGTGGAACTGGAAAGAAAAAGGGTATCAGAAGCAGCTGATACAACACAGCTCCAAAAGGAACTCGTTTCACTAAAAGACAAAATAGTGAAACAAGATCAGCTGATGAAGGACTTCTACTATGAAAAGAAACAGCTGATGGAAGATTTGGAAAAGGCCACAGCTGAATCGGAAAAGAAGTCAGTTGAGATCATCGAGCTGAAAAATACCGAAGAGATACTGTCTAAGAAGATAGTAGCTCTCATAAAAGCCACATCAACAATGGACGAGATTATAAGTGCACAACGTCCAGCAGCACTCAAAGCGGGACTGGGATACAATGAATCAAAGGATGCCACAAATATTGCCTCCACGAGTGGAACAAAGGTAATGTTTGTACGAGCAAAAGAGAACCCAATTCCAAAGAACTCCAAAGAACAACCGTTGAGGACACAGCAGGCATCAAGAAGACCAGCTGTGAGACATCCTCAAGCTCCATCAAGGACACAGCAGGCATCAAGAAGGCCAGCTGTGAGACAACCTCAAGCTCAAAACAGACAGCAACGTACTCAACCACAACAGAGACAACAAGCTGGACATTACAGATACCAGCAACAACAATAGCACGTCGGAAGATATCAACCGAGATATCAGAGGAGATATCCAGCTGGATATCACTCATATGATCACCAGCTGGAGATCCGATTCCAGCCGAGGTATCACAAGAGACAGCAGAGACAAAGGAACGTCTCAGCTGGGTACTCAGCTGGATACCAAAAGAGACCAAGATATCAAGCCGGGAAGATACAGAGATCAAGACCCCACCAGCAACAACCGAAGAACACAATGAATGTGTATATCGACTCAGCTGGAAGGATTATCAGATCAAATGACCCAATTCGAGTCATCAAGCAGATCTGGGTCATTAAAGGATCTCTGTCTAACCCACAGGGACCCAATTAAAACTGGGTACCTAAATTTTGATCTTTTGTTTAGGTTGCAAGGGATCAATGCATCATTGAGGAGTCAATGAGAACGCTGTGGTACTTGGACAGTGGATGCTCCAAGCACATGACGCACTTACAACATCTACTCCAGGAGTACATCGAGCGTCCAGGCCCACAAGTAACATTTGGTGACAACTCCAAAGGCCTAACCAAAGGTTATGGTACATTTAAAACTAAAAATGTTATAATCCCAAATGTTTCTTATGTACAAGGACTGCAACATAACTTGCTTTTCATTAGCCAATTCTGCGACAACGGTTTTTCTGTCAAGTTTGATCACAGGGATGCACAGTGAAGCACAGAGAAACCAAGCGGATACTACTAAGAGGGAAAAGAGAAGGAAACATGTATTTCGCTGACTGGAACAGCAGCCCTCCGGAGACTTGTCTTGTATCGAAAAACAGCAATGAAGTCAGCTGGCTGTGGCACAAACGGCTGAACCATCTCAACTTCAAGACAATCAACAAATTGGCTAGGAACCAGCTCGCTAATGGAATTCCAGATCAAGTATATGACAAAAGTCATATGTGCAGCGCGTGTCAACAAGGAAAATAAACAAGAATTTCATTCTCTCTCAAGCCAGTTCAGTCAACTGATCGAGTACTTCAACTCCTTCACATGGATCTTTTTGGTCCAGTTACTCCAGCAAGCTTCAACGGCAGAAAATATACTCTGGTCGTAGTGGATGACTTCTCAAGATTCACATGGGTGTCATTCCTGTACAAAAAAAGCGAAACAAGGACAATCCTGCTGGAAAGATTCACATGGGTGTCATTCCTGCCAATCCTGCTGGAAAGATTATCAATTCAGAAGGAGTGCAAGATAATGTGAATCAGATCAGATCGAGGAACAGAGTTTCTGAATGAAACTATTTATGAATACTGCGAGAAGAATGGAGTTCAACATCAAACCTTAGCAGCACGCACACCTCAGCAGAATGGTGTAGCAGAGAGAAGAAACAGAACACTCAAAGAAGCAGCTACCTCAATGCTAGCCAGCTCTGCCATTCCAAAGAAGTTCTGGGCCGAAGCAATCAACACAGCTTGCTTCACTCAGAATCGCTCTCTACTCACATCAAGGTAAGGAAAGACGCCGTATGAGCTATGGAACAACAGAACACCATACATTGGATATTTCAAGGTCTTCGGATCCAAATGTCATATCCTAAACAATGGAAAAACACAGCTCAAGACGTTCGACGCGAAGACTGACCGAGGAGTATTCCTTGGTTATTCTGCTGTGAGTAAAGCATACAGAGTCTTCAAAAGAAGAACTCAAATTGTCGAAGTAACTCCACATGTTATCTTTGACGAATCTTCATTCGAATATAGAGACTCTATCAAACGAAGAAATGAAGGAGAATCTTCAAGGCAGACTCAGACAAGGGCTCAAGAAAATCGAAGCAGGAATCTGGCCGAACCATTAATTTGGGATGATGAGCCAGAAGAGGAACTTCAAATCAATCAGGAAGCTCCACCAGCTGGAAATCAAGAGGAACCTCCAACGCCAAATCAAGGGGGAATGCCATCAGCTGGAAATCCAGATACAGCTGAATCCCCAGCTCCATCTCCAGTAGAGCCTCTACAGAAGTCACCTCAACACTCAATCCAAAGAGAGAGTCTTTCTCAAGACTTAACTCCAAAGCAACTCCAAGCTAGACGAAATCTTGCCACTTCTAGCATCAATCAGGTGGAAGAAGAAATTCGTAAAAGAAGAAAATGGATTGAAGATCATCCATCATCAGCAATCATTGGAGAACCATCTGACCAAGTCAAAACCAGAAGCTCAGCTACTCAAGCTTCTTCAGATCATCAAGAAGCAGCTGACACAGCTCAACTCTCAGTAGAGCTAGAACTGACGGTCTATGATGAAGACACAGCTCTAATGGCGTGTTATGTAGCTCAAGTTCCGGAGCCACAATCAATTCTCGAAGCTTTATAGAGCGTGCCCTGGACAAATGCCATACAGGAAGAGCTGAATGAATTCCTCAGAAATTGTGTCTGGGAATTGGTCGACAGACCTGAAGAAGTCAAAGTCATAGGACTTAAATGGATATTCCAGAACAAACTGGATACCCTTGGAGTCATCATCAGAAACAAAGCTCGACTGGTTGCCAAGGGCTACACCCAGCAGGAAGGAATTGACTTCGAAGAATCATTTGCTCCAGTAGCGCGATTGAAAGCAATCAGACTCTTTCTCGCTGATGCAGCACATCACAAATTCAAGGTCTATCAAATGGATGTGAAGTGTGCATTCTTAAATGGAGAAATCAAAGAAGATGTCTATGTTGATCAACCTCCAGGATTTGAAGTAGAAGGAAATAAAGTCTACAAGCTAAAGAAGACGCTTTATGGATTGAAGCAAGCACCTCGAGCTTGGTATGATACTCTATCAAACTTCCTTGTATCCAAAGGATTCAAGAAGGGATCAGTAGACAGAACACTCTTCACCATCAAGTTAGGAGAAGACATCCTGGTTGTTCAAATCTATGTAGACGACATCATCTTCGGATCAAGATCAACATTCTTATGCCAAAGATTTGGAGAGATGATGCCAGAACAGTTCCAAATGTCTATGATGGGATAAATGAGCTTCTTCCTAGGACTTCAAGTCAAGCAATCAGCAGAAGAGATTTTTATAAATCAATCCAAGTACGTAAAAGACTTGATCACCAAGTATGGAGTTCAATCCTGCATAACTGTAAAGATTCCGATGAACATCAACTGGAAGATTGAACCTGGAACTGAAGGAAAATCAGTTGATTCCAGCAAATACAGAGGGATAATCGGTTCCCTACTGTATCTAACAGTGAGTCGTCCAGAAATCTCTTTCGCAGTCGGAGTGTGTGCCAGATTTCAAGTTGATCCAAAGGAAGCACACATGCAAGCAGCCAAGAACATTCTAAAATATCTCAAAGGAACTCAGAATGTTGGGTTGTGGTACCCAGCTGAAGACAATTTACAGCTGACTGGATATTCAGACTCAGACTTCGCTGGAGATCGGCTGGACAGAAAATCAACTTCAGGAACTTGTCAGTTCCGAGGAAGCAAGTTGATTTCATGGTTTTCAAAGAAGAAAACGTGCGTCGCAACCTCCACAACTGAAGCAGAATATATGGCAGCTGGAAGCTGCTGCTCACAAATTCTCTGGCTGAAACATCAGCTGGATGACTATGAAGTGAAAACTGGACAAGTTCCAATTTTCTGTGATAGCTCAAGTGCGATTGCTATATCAGAGAATCCAGTACATCACACAAGATGCAAACATGTGGACGTACGTCATCACTTTATCAGAGATCACGTGGAAAAGAAGAATGTGATTGTTGAGAAAATTCACACAGACATACAGCGGGCTGATATACTCATAAAGCCGCTGATAGAAACAAGATTCAAAATGCTGTGCGGATTACTTGGATTACTCAACCCAGACGATGCTTCACCTAGCTGAATGGAAGTAGACCCAGCTGAATGGAAGCAGACCCAGCTGAATGGAAGCAGACAGCTGGAATTCAGAATCAACATCACTGGTATCAGCTGAGATTTAATCAAGCTCAGCCAGACGCCTAAGTTGAAGGATTATTCAGCTGAGGGGGAACCAGCTGGAAAAACGATCACCCAGCACAACCACTTAACCGAGGAATCAGCTGACTACAATGATCAACTGAGAGGTTTGCAACATCATTAACTACACCTACTCACTCTATTTTTAGTCAAATCATATCTTGTCATTTCTAATCAAATTTAATTAAAAGTCTGCAAGGAACTGAAACACGGGAGTTTCGAGGCAAAAGTCAAAACGCCCCAACCGTCCCCTCTCTCGCATTAACTCGCATTCTCTAATCAAGAAACTGACATGACGCGAGAATTACTCCCAATCGTAGATCTTCTTATCAAACTACAGATCTTGATCGTCCATTCATCAAGAAAGTTGATATAAATATGGTAGAAGAGATACGCAAAATTGTTGCATAAACCATAAAAAGTCTTTTGGCACTCTTTCTTTTTCTATCAAATGGTATGCAGAAGAAGAACATGGAATCTAGAAAGATATCTCCAGAAGCCAATCAAACATGAAGAATCTGTCAAAGCTTCAAGATGAGAGTTGCTTAACTCTCAGGAACCACAAGAAGACAGAGTTCCAGGAGAAGGTGAAGCCCATCGACAGATCCGGTCTAATGTAGTGGGAGATTGCAAAGCTCAAGAACATTCAACAGGAAGCTGCAGAAATCTTCCTGATAATGTCAAAGGAAAAAGACCTCCTCCGCCCCACTGTTTCTCTCAAAATAAAAGAGAGAACGGGACATACAACTCCCTGGGATGCGAAAATCAACGTCAATAGAACTAAACGAGATGTTGATAAAACTGGAGTCGTTAAGAGCAGTCGTGTCAAAGCTCTTGCTACGCCACAGGAGGCACAAAAAAAAATGCAGGAGATAAAGCAGCATGCATCTACTTCCTTCCCAGCTGGGAATCGGAATCAACTTGAGGAGACAAAACAATCTGAAGCACCGTCTTCAAACAGAAGACTCAAGTCAAAGGTGCTCAGTCAGTCAGCCGAGAAGTCAGCTGACATTAAGAGAGAATTCGTAATTACTCTCCGAGGAGCAGAAGGCCCACAATCGGTGGTTTCTTACGGTGGAGAAGAAGTTCATGCGCCTGCGTGAAGATCGTCATCATCAACGCCGCAATGACGTATTCCAGTTGATCAACTAAGCTTAAACCCCACGACAGATGGAATACTTCAACCGCCTTCTCCTCAATTTTCTTCAGCTCAACAGGGATACCATCTTTCAGATCTACTCATGAAAGTTGGAGCTCAAGCCCCTGTACCAAGCTCAAGTGGAAAACATCATCCAGCCGATGATCACTTGCAGCTGAATGATGAAAACATGAGCTGAACCCAATACCCACCACTTCAGAAGTGGAAGGGGAATACTCAAGTCCCTCAAGTGCTGAATCAGACTTTCTCATTCAATCTAAAGAAGTTCATCTTAAGCCTAGATTTCGAACGAGTTCATCATACTCTAAAGTTCTTAATTGTAAGAACTCGTTCATAGTTGGAACCCCAAACCAAACCCCTCTTTACCCAGAAAGGTTAGGTCAAGCTTACACTTGCTTGAAGCGAGAAATTCAAGTGTTTATAAGGTTATTTCAGTACCCGTAAACTAAAAGGTTAGGCTTGACAGTGCCCGCAAACTGTTGGAACACAGCTCGGGTTAGAGTTGTGAAGTTGCTTGGTACTTGGAAACCAAGTGGTAGTGAATTACCAGTGAACCTGGTTCGTGGACGTTGGAGGTGTTACTCTGAACCACGTAAAAATCTCGTGTTCTTTATTTCTCTTTATCTTCAGTTTTAATACTAACTTTATCATCTCATTGCATATTTTATTAAAACTGCATACACAGCTGGTCTCCAAAGACAGCTGTGTCTTTCTGAAAGTTGCACAACTTTACTAAGCCGAAAACTTATTGATAATCTTTTCAAGCTGAGTTTTTCTAACCAACCGAGCTAAGTTTTCAAACCACCACATTCCGCACCGACAGCTGAGTTATTTGCCCAGCTGACTCTCCTCAGCTGGATTCATAACTGAGCTCACCAACTCTGTTTTAAACTTGCAAAAGTTTTCAGAACTTTATCTTTGGTGTATTCACCCCCCCTCTACACCAAAGACCCAGCTCAGGGACCATCAAGACTTCATTAGATTGAATGAGAAAGTCTGATTCAGCACTTGAGGGACTTGAGTATTCCCCTTCCACTTCTGAAGTGGTGGGTATGGGGTTCAGCTCATATTTTCATCATTCAGCTGCAAGTGGTCATCGGCTGGATGATGTTTTCCACTTGAGCTTGGTGCAGGGGCTTGAGCTCCAATTTTCATAAGTAGATCTCAAAGCTGGTGTCCCTGTTGAGCTGAAGGAAATTGAGGAGAAGACGGTTGAAGTATTCCATCTGTCGTGGGGTTTAAGCTTAGTTGATCAGCTGGAATACGTCGTTGCGGCGTTGATGATGACGATGTTCACGTAGACGCATGAACTTCTTCTCCACCGTAAGAAACCACCGCTTTTGGGCCTTCTGCTCTTCGGAGAGTAATTACGAATTCTCTCTTAATGTCAGCTGGCTTCTCGGCTGACTGACTGAGCACCTTTGACTTGAGTCTTCTGTTTGAAGACGGTGCTTCAGCTTGTTTTGTCTCCTCAAGTTGTTTCTGATTCCCAGCTGGGAAGGAAGTAGATGCATGCTGCTTTGTCTCCGGCATCTTTTTCTGTGCCTCCTGTGGCGGAGCAAGAGCTTTGACATGTCCGCTCTTAAAGACTCCGGCTTTATCAATATCTCGTCCAGTTATGTTGACGTTGATTTTCGCATCCCAGGGAGTTGTATGTCCCGTTCTCTCTTTTATTTTGAGAGAAACAGTGGGGCGGAGGAGGTCTTTTTCCTTTGACATTCTCAGGAAGATTTCTGCAGCTTCCTGTTGAATGTTCTTGAGCTTTGCAATCTCCCACTGCGTTAGACCGGATCTGTCGATGAGATTGATCTTCTCCTGGAACTCCGTCTTCTTGTGGTTCCTGAGAGTTAAGCAACTCTCATCTTGATGCTTTGATAGATTCTTCATGTTTGATTGGCTTCTGGAGATATCTTTCTAGATTCCATGTTCTTCTTCTGCAACTTTTGTTAGTAGAACAAATAATACCAATTGAAGGAAGAAGAAAGAGTGTCGAAAGACTTTTTAGGGTTGATGCAAAATTTTGCGTATCTCTTCTATCATATTTATATCAATTTTCTTGATGAATGGACGATCAAGATTTGTAGTTTTATAAGAAGATCTACGATTGGGAGTAATTCTCGCGTCATGTCAGTTTCTTGATTAGAAAATGCGAGTTAATGCGCGTGAGGGGATGGTTGGGGCGTTTTGACTTTTGCCTCGAAACTCCCGTCTTTTAGTTCTTTGCAGATTTTTTTAATTAATTTTGATTAGAAATGACAAGATATGATTTGACTGAAAATAGAGTGAGTAGGTGTAGTTAATGATGTTGCAAACCTCTCAGCTGATCAGTGTAGTCAGCTGATACCTCGGTTAAGTGGTTGTGCTGGGTGATTGTTTTTCCAGCTGGTTCCCCCTCAGCTGAATAATCCTTCAACTTAAGCGTCTGGCTGAGCTTGATTATTTCTCAGCTGATACCAGTGATGTTGATTCTGAATTCCAGTTGTCTGCTTCCATTCAGCTGGGTCTGCTTCCATTCAGCTGGGTGAAGCATCGTCTGGGTTGAGTAATCCAAATAATCCGTACAGCATTTTGAATCTTGTTTCTATCAGCGGCTTTGTGAGTATATCAGCCCGCTGTATGTTTGTGTGAATTTTCTCAACAATCACATCCTTCTTTTCCACGTGATCTCTGATAAAGTGATGACGTACGTCCACATGTTTGCATCTTGTATGATGTACTGGATTCTCTGATATAGCAATCGCACTTGAGCTATCACAGAAAATTGGAACTTGTCCAGTTTTCACTTCATAGTCATCCAAATTGATGTTCACGAGAATTTATGAGCAGCAGCTTCCAGCTGCCATATATTCTGCTTCAGTTGTGGAGGTTGCGATGCACGTTTTTTTCTTTGAAAACCATGAAATCAACTTGCTTCCTCGGAACTGACAAGTTCCTGAAGTTGATTTTCTCATCCACTGATCTCCGAAGTCTGAGTCTGAATATACAGTCAGCTGTAAATTGTCTTCAGCTGGGTACCACAACCCAACATTCTGAGTTCCTTTGAGATATTTTAGAATGTTCTTGGCTGCTTGCATGTGTGCTTCCTTTGGATCAACTTGAAATCTGGCACACACTCTGACTGCGAAAGAGATTTCTGGACGACTCGCTGTTAGATACAGCAGGGAACCGATTATCCCTCTCTATTTGCTGGAATCAACTGATTTTCCTTCAGTTCCAGGTTCAATCTTCCAGTTGGTGTTCATCTGAATCTTTACAGTTATGCTGGATTGAACTCCATACTTGGTGATCATGTCTTTTACGTACTTGGATTGATTTATAAAAATCCCTTCTGCTGATTGCTTGACTTGAAGTCCTAGGAAGAAGCTCATTTCTCCCATCATAGACATTTGGAACTGTTCTGACATCATCTCTCCAAATCTTTGGCAAAAAAATATTGATCTTGATCCGAAGATGATGTCGTCTACATAGATTTGAACAACCAGGATGTCTTCTCCTAACTTGATGGTGAAGAGTGTTCTGTCTACTGATCCCTTCTTGAATCCTTTGGATACAAGGAAGTTTGATAGAGTATCATACCAAGCTCGAGGTGCTTGCTTCAATCCATAAAGCGCCTTCTTTAGCTTGTAGACTTTATTCTTTCTACTTCAAATCCTGGAGGTTGATCAACATAGACATCTTCTTTGATTTCTCCATTTAAGAATGCACACTTCACATCCATTTGATAGACCTTGAATTTGTGATGTGCTGCATAAGCGAGAAAGAGTCTGATTGCTTCCAATCGCGCTAATGGAGCAAATAATTCTTCGAAGTCAATTTCTTCCTGCTGGGTGTAGCCCTTGGCAACCAGTCGAGCTTTATTTCTGATGATGACTCCAAGGGTATCCAGTTTGTTCTTGAATATCCATTTAAGTCCTATGACTTTGACTCCTTCAGGTTTATCGACCAATTCCCAGACACAATTTCTGAGGAATTCATTCAGCTCTTCCTGCATGGCATTTGTCCAGGGCACGCTCTTTAAAGCTTCGAGAATTGATTGTGGCTCTGGAACTTGAGCTACATAACACGCCATTAGAGCTGTGTCTTCATCATAGACCGTCAGTTCTAGCTCTACTGAGAGTTGAGCTGTGTCAGCTGCTTCTTGATGATCTGAAGAAGCTTGAGTAGCTGAGCTTCTGGTTTTGACTTGGTCAGATGGTTCTCCAATGATTGCTGATGATGGATGATCTTCAATCCATTTTCTTCTTTTACAAATTTCTTCTTCCACCTGATTGATGCTAGAAGTGGCAAGATTTCGTCTGGCTTGGAGTTGCTCTGGAGTTAAGTCTTGAGAAAGACTCTCTCTTTGGATTGAGTGTTGAGGTAACTTCTGTAGAGGCTCTGCTGGAGATGGAGCTGGGGATTCAGCTGTGTCTGGATTTCCAGCTGATGGCATTCCCCCTTGATTTGGCGTTGGAGGTTCCTCTTGATTTCCAGCTGGTGGAGCTTCCCGATTGATTTGAAGTTCCTCCTCTGGCTCATCATCCCAAATTAATGGTTCGGTCAGATTTCTGATTCGATTTTCTTGAGCTCTTGTCTGAATCTGCCTTGAAGATTCTCCTACATTTCTTCGTTTGATAGAGTCTCTATATTCAAATAATGATTCGTCAAAGGTAACATGTGGAGTTACTTCGACCGTTTGAGTTCTTCTGTTGAAGACTCTGTATGCTTTACTCACAGCAGAATAACCAAGGAATACTCCTCGGTCAGTCTTCGCGTCGAACGTCTTGAGCTGTGTTTTTCCATTCTTTAGGATATGACATTTGGATCCGAAGACCTTGAAATATCCAATGTATGGTGTTCTGTTGTTCCATAGCTCATACGGCGTCTTTCCTTACCTTGATGTGAGTAGGGAGCGATTCTGAGTGAAGCAAGCTGTGTTGATTGCTTCTGCCCAGAACTTCTTTGGAATGGCAGAGCTGGCTAGCATTGAGGTAGCTGCTTCTTTGAGTGTTCGGTTTCTTCTTTCTGCTACACCATTCTGCTGAGGTGTGCGTGCTGCTGAGATTTGATGTTGAACTCCGTTCTTCTCTCAGTATTCATAAATAGTTTCATTCAGAAACTCCGTTCCTCGATCTGATCTGATTGACATTATCTTGCACTCCTCCTGAGTTGACAATCTTTCCAGCAGGATTGACAGCTTTGTCCTTGTTTCGCTCTTCTAGTACAGGAATGACACCCATGTGAATCTTGAGAAGTCATCCACTACGACCAGAGTATATTTTCTGCCATTGAAGCTTGCTGGAGTAACTGGACCAAAAAGATCCATGTGAAGGAGTTGAAGTACTCGATCGCCTGATCGAATCCGGCTTGAGAGAGAATGAAATTCTGGTTTGTTTTCCTTGTTGACACGCGCTGCACATATGACTTTTGTCATAGACTTGATCTGGAATTCCATTAGCGAGCTGGTTCCTAGCCAGTTTGTTGATTGTCTTGAAGTTGAGATGGTTCAGCCGTCTGTGCCACAACCAGCTGACTTCATTGCTGCTTTTTGATACAAGACAAGTCTCCGGAGGGCTGCTGTTCCAGTCAGCGAAATACATGTTTCCTTCTCTTTTCCCTCTTAGTAGTATCTGCTTGGTTTCCCTGTGCTTCACTGTGCATCCCTGTGCATCAAACTTGACAGAAAAACCGTTGTCGCAGAATTGGCTAATGGAAAGCAAGTTATGTTGCAGTCCTTGTACATAAGAAACATTTGGGATTATAACATTTTTAGTTTTAAATGTACCATAACCTTTGGTTAGGCCTTTGGAGTTGTCACCAAATGTTACTTGTGGGCCTGGACGCTCGATATACTCCTAGAGTAGATGCTTTAAGTGCGTCATGTGCTTGGAGCATCCACTGTCCAAGTACCACAGCGTTCTCATTGACTCCTCAATGATGCGTTGATCCCTTGCAACCTATACAAAAGATCAAAATTTAGGTACCTAGTTTTAATTGGGTCCTTGTGGGTTAGACAGAGATCCTTTAACGACCCAGATCTGCTTGATGACTCGAATTGGGTCATTTGATCTGATAATCCTTCCAGCTGAGTCGATATACACATTCATTGTGTTTTTCGGTTGTTGCTGGAGTGGTTTTAATCTCAGTATCTTCCCGGCTTGATGTCTTGGTCTCTTTCGGTATCCGGCTGAGTACCCAGCTGAGAAGTTCCTTTGTCTCTGCTGTCTCTTGTGATACCTCAGCTAGAATTGGTTCTCCAGCTGGTGATCATCTGAGTGATATCTTTCCTCTGATATCTCGGTTGATATCTTTCGACGAGCTGTTGCTGTTGCTGGTATCTGTAATGTCCAGCCTGTTGTCTCTATTGAGGTTGAGCACGTTGCTGTTTGATTTGAGCTTGAGGTTGTCTCACAGTTGGCCTTTTTGTTGCCTGCTGTGTCCTCGATGGAGCTTGAGGATGTCTCACAGCTGGTCTTCTTGATGCCTGCTGTGTCCTCAACGGTTGTTGCTGAGTTGCTGGAATTGGGTTCTCTTTTGCTCGTACAAACATTACCTTTGTTCCACTCGTGGAGGCAATATTTGTGACATCCTTTGATTCATTGTATCCCAGTCCTGCTTTGAGTGCTGCTGGACGTTGTGCACTTATAATTTCGTCCATTGTTGATGTGGCTTTGATGAGAGCTACCATCTTCTTAAACAGTACATCTTCAGAACTTTTCAGTTCTATAATCTCAGCTGACTTCTTTTCTGATTCAGCTGTGGCCTTTTTCAATTCTTCCATCAGCTGTTTCTTTTCATAGTAGAAGTCCTTCATCAGCTGATCTTGTTTCACTATTTTGTCTTTTAGTGAAACGACTTCCTTTTGGAGCTGTGTTGTATCAGCTGCTTCTGATACCCTTTTCCTTTCCAGTTCCACCTTCAGCTCAGCATTCTCACACATTACGACATCAAGGATTTCTTGAAGCTCATTGGAATCGTTCATAACCTTCTCTACTAGACTCCAATCAGGTAGCTCTGATTCTGAAACCTGTGTAGAGTGTTCATGTTATGGTGAGAGGTTAGATAGATTTTGAGTTCTAGACATTACCTCATCTTCATCGATGCCTTCTGTTTGTCCCATGAAGCATGTATCCCAATCAGGTTCATCATGAGCCATCAATGCTTCTTCTTCTGAATCTGAAAATGGCATGTGATCATCCATTTTGTTGCACTCTGACTCCTCGTCTGCGATGTAGGCTCTCCTTCTGTCAGCTGCCTTAGCTTTCAGCAGGTCTTTATCTTTCTTGGATAGCTTCGAACATTAAAGCCGGTAGTGTCCTGAATCCTTGCAGTTGAGACAGCCTTCTTCTGTTCGTTTGTCAGCTGACTTCTCATCAGCTGCTGCGTACTTGTCTCTGTAAGTTCTTGCGAACTTCTTGTACTTGCCCTTGCTTGAGTCTGTTGTAGTTTTTTACCAGCATGGCTATTTCTTCAAGTAGATCTTCCTTGCTCATATCCTTCTTGTCCTTCTTTGAGGACTCAGCTGACTGCATGTATGAGGATTTTTTAGAGTTGGCTCTGAACGCAATCTCCTTTGGCGCAGGTGTCAGCTCTCCATCATTCTGATTGCTTGAAGATTCTTTCATGGTAATCTTCAAGTTGTATTCGTTGGCTTTGAGCAGGGAGAATAATCTTTCAGTTGAAAGATCACCCAAGTCACTTCGACTTTGGTGCACCACCTTATATGTGTTCCATTCAGCTGAGAGCGCTGAAAGGACTTTTAGATTCTTTTCTCGCTGAGTGTATTTCCCAGTTCTAATAGTTTCTATTTCTACCACTATATTGGAGAATCTGAGTTCCATCCCTTCGATGGACTCGTTGACAAGCTGCTTGAAGTTATCAAACTTCTGGCATGCGATTGTAAATTTATTTTCTTTAATCTCCTCAGACCCTTCGCATAGCTTGGCCAGAGTTTTCCACATCTCCTTTGCGGTTTCACAGTTGATGATTTTGCTGAGGTAGGCGTTGGAGACTGTTGATGATATGGTGTTCCTCGCAAAGCTGTCTAATCCAGTTTGCTTCCTTTCTTCTGATGTATGCTCACTCTTTGGCTTGGGAATGGGCTGATATGTTGGTTGTCCACCATCTTGAGCTGGAACAAGCTCGTTTCCTTGTTTGTAGATGATGATGGGTCCGTCTGTGATGACGTGCCACATCATGTCATGATGCGCACAGAGAAAGCTCTTCAATCTGAACTTCCAAATTGCATAATTGTCGACCGAAAAGGTGGGAAGATTCCTGTTAAGATAAGAATCCATAGAAATATGCACAGTATGTAATAATATGAGTTTTTTCAACAAAGGGAATCTGTTCAGTTGACCACTGACAGATTATCAAGACAAATCTCTTGATTCAGAACCAGCGGTCTTTTGAACCACTGCTCTGATACCAATTGATGGTCCCTGAGCTGGGTCTTTGGTGTAGAGGGGGTGAATACACCAAAAATAAATTTCTGAAAACTTTTTCAAGTTTAAAACAGAGTTGGTGAGCCCAGTTATGAATCCAGCTGAGGAGAGTCAGCTGGGCAAATAACTCAGCTGTCGGTACGGAATGTGGTGGTTTGAAAACTTAGCTCGGTTGGTTAGAAAAACTCAGCTTGAAAAGATTATCTTTACGTTTTCGACTTAGTCAAGTTGTGCAACTTTCAGAAAGACACAGCTGTCTTTGGAGAGCAGCTGTGTATGTAGTTTTAATAAAATATGCAATGAGATGATAAAGTTAGTATTAAAACTGAAGATAAAGAGAGAGAAAGAACACGAGAATTTTACGTGGTTCGGAGTAACACCTCCTACGTCCACGACCAGGTTTACTGGTAATTCACTACCACTTGGTTTCCAAGTACCAAGCAACTTCCCAACTCTAACCCGAGCTGTGTTCCAACAGTTTGCGGGCACTGTCAAGCCTAACCTTTCTGTTTCCGGGTACTGAAAAAACCTTATAAACACTTGAATTTCCCGCTTCAAGCAAGCGTAACCTTGACCTAACGACAGGTGTAGAAACGCCCAACGACAGATTATAAATTTAAGAAGAGTAGGTAAGATTCAAACGGCTCCTCCAACGGCTAGTCTTGAATCTCTAGCTATAAATACCCGTCTTCAACCTCAGGATCAGATACGAAAAACTCCCTACAAGCTTTCACTCTCTGAAATTATCAAGCCTTCAAAAGCTCTTTAGCAGTTCTAAATAGTTAAAAGAACACTTTATCTTAAAGTGTTTGTAGTTCAGAAACTGCCCAGTTTTTCGTCTGATTCCTGATCGCGCTGCTCGACGCCGGCGCGCCGAATAAAGGCAAGGTATTTGTTGTTGGGCATGACTGGGCGTCTATGTGGCTTGGCATCTGTGTATGTATAGTCCTGACAGAGTCAAGGCTTTGGTGAATTTGAGAGTGCCGTTTACTCCAACGAATTCGGATATGAATCCGGTTGATTCGTTTCAGAAATTGTATGGAGATGATCATTATATCTGCAGGTTTCAGGTTTGTTTATATTATTCATTAATTTTGCTCTTGGGGTGTGAGATTTATGTGGTGGGTGTTGATTCTTTGCGCTAAAGATATGATTTTGGAAGAAGATCTGTGGTTGGCTTGTTTCTTGAATTTCATTGAGGAATTTAGACTGATTTACTTAATTTATATACTAAGATCAGAAGCTTCCATGGTTCTTGAATTTCAGTGAGTAATTAAAATGATTTTTTTACTTGATTTAGACAGTAGTATGATCAACAGTTTGCTTAGTTCTTGAATTTGAGTGAGGAAATTAGAATGAATTACTTGCCATAGATGGAACGATCAACAGCTTGCACAATTCTTGAATTTCAATGAAGAAATTAGAATGATTTACTTGATTTAGACAGTAAGTTCAACAGTTTGCTCGGTTCTTGAATTTTAGTGAGAAATTAGGATGATGTACTTGCTTAAAATAGTAAGATCAATGGTTTTGCTTGATTCTTGAATTTTTTTGTGGGAAAGTAGAATAATTTGTTTGCATTAAGTTGTAATTCCTCGTATTTGTATTACGTTTGTTTGATTATTTTCCTCTGTTTCCCTGCAAGATCCTAATATGGCCTAACTTTTCTTTCTATGGAGATAGAATTATTGATTAAATTATAGAACCTTGATTGAGATTGTATGATCAACAGTTAGCATGGATCTTGAATGTCATTGAGGAAATTAGAATGATTTTAATTGCTTTAAATAGTAAGTTCAACAGTTTGCTTTGTCCTTGAATTTATTGTCGGAAAAAAGAATACTTTGCTTGCTTTAAGTTGTAGTTCCACATATTGTATTCCCGTTGTGTATATATTTTCCTCTTTATTTTCCTGCAAGATCCTAATCTAGCCCAACTCTTCTTTCTATAGAGGTAGAATTATTGATTAAATTATTTATATGTAAAAATGCGCTTGGATAATTGGATTATAGGTTTTTTCAATGGATATGCTTTTAATGTAAAGACTTGGTAAAGAACAACCATTATTAAGTCCTTTACCTTGTACTCTCATGTTTTAGTATGTTTTCTTTCATGGGGTCTTCAGATCTTGGCTGCATATTTGGCCATGATTCTGTAAATCATTGTATTCAGCTATAAATTTTTGGAAATATTCTTATAAATTTTGCAGGAACCTGGTGATATAGAAGGCGAGTTTGAAAAAGTTGGCACCAAGGAGTTTCTCAAGAACATCTTTTCGTTCCGTGATCCTGCTCCGTTTTATTTCCCTAATGGTAAAGGATTTGTCTTCTATTGATAAGACACCTTGGCTGACAGAAGAGGATCTTGATTATTATGTTGGAAAATTCGAAAAGACTGGTTTCACCGAAGGAGTGAATTACTATCGTGCGTTTGGCTTGTGAGTATTCCTCATCCCTTGTGATTTTCAAATTTGAACCACGTTTTATTGCTTTTGTCACTTTAGATAGAAAACTGCATTAAGTATCTTCATATGATTGTGTTCTGGTCTTATGTGAGCAGTTGATCAGAGCTCGAGCTTTGCTAAACGAGCTCGAATGAACTTTATTAAGCTAGTATCCAATTCTTAAATTGATTACTTTTGCTGCTGCTAAGTTACAGAAACTTGGAACTGAATGCACCCTGGGCCGGAGGAGGAGTAATAGTACCAGCAAAGTTTATCACAGGGAAACGCGACCTCGTCTATCATATTCATGGGACCAAAGATTTCATACACGGAGGCGGGTTCAAGAAATTCGTGCCATTGTTGGAGGACGTCGTGGTGCTCAAAGGTGTTGCTCACTTTGTCAATCAAGAAAGGCCAGATGAGATCAACGAACATATATATGCTTTTCTTAAGCAGTTCGGAACGCTCCCATCAAATTAATCACTCGGATCGGATCGGAGCTACACAAGTCATTCTAGCAATCCGAGCAACCCTGAATCCGCGTCCGAGGTGTATTCAAGGATTTCCCAACCGCTGAGACCAAAGTTGGTCAAAAAATAAAAGGACAAGGCTAAGGCTAACGACGTCGAGGAGCTCCACGTCATCACTCAATAAATTAGAGAGATGAGAGAGGTAGTTGAATTTAAGATTGCCTACGATATCTACACGAGGCCAACGAAAGATATGGAGCCGGAGGTATTGAAAAATCACCTCAAAGTTTGCAAGATTCTAGTGAGGAAATGGGGTTTTGGTTCTTAATTATTTCGTAGTATTTAATTTTTTGTTTTTAAATAATAAATTGTATTGTAATTTTCCAATGTTTCAATACAATATGGTATTTTAACTATAATTGTTTTTATTATTCAAAAAAAATATAAAACATAAAATTAAAAATAAAATACAATTAAATAATTAGAGACCGCTCAGACCGGGGGTGAGAGACCGGTACCATTGGAGACGATTTAGAAACCGGTCTCTGAATCATTGGGATCCCACAAAAATTACTAAATTTATTAATAAAATATTGGAAGACCTATCTAAGGTAGGTCTTACATTGTGGGTGCTCTAAATAGTTCTGAACGCTCACATCAAATTAATCACTCGGATCGGAGGCTTGGATCGGAGGTTTGAGGTAGGCTTCAAGCTAATGTCTTCTTCAAAATAATTACTAGAATCGGAAGCATACATATGTTGTTTAAATAAGCTGATGTTTTGGTGTTGTCATAATCTAAATCCGACTAGCATTGCAGTTAATATTGTAGCTCATTGATATTCCTCGCCTTTATATTGTTCTAGTCTTCTTGAAGAAGGTTCGGTTTGAGATTTAGGGCTTAGGGTTGAGATTCAGAAACTGTGTTACAACTTTACAACAGTGTGGAAGTAATAATGCTTACAGTGTCAGCTTTGAATCTCACTAACACCTTCTAGATCAAGCTAAAGTAGTGGTAACGAGCTAAATCAACACTAAATAAATTAAAAAAAAACATAAACATAGTCCAAATAAAGTTTTGCAAGAGTAGAAATTTGTTGGAGCTTGAACTCAGTCGCAACTATATCTCATTTTCAGAAGAATCCATTTTCAACTGCAGATTCGACATAATTTAGTCAGTTTTTTAACGAAAAACTACCTAAAATAAAATCAAAATCCAACTTACAGTTTCTTCAGAAGAACGTTTAAGTTTGAACAGCTCGATCTCCCGCTTCTTCTGTCTCTTCTTCTCACAGACAAGAACAACGACGTATTTGCAGATGAAGAATAGCAGTAGCAAGCCAAGAGAGATCACCAGAATCGACTCGACTACGATAGCGGATCCTAAAACTGCAGTAGAAGGCAAACTTAGACATTTTTTTCTTTCTAGTTTTAGCATAAAACTATGATCACTTCTTACTATGAGCTGCCAATGAACTCAAGGGCTTGTATCGTACGAGATTTACTGTCGACTCAACAAACAGAGGCATCGACATCATCTTATCATAGTTTGGGTATCATCCATGGTTACCGAGATCATTCACTATCAAGGTCAAGACAACTCCATGCTCACATTCCTGCAGAGAGAGAGAGAGAGAGAGAGAGAGAGAGAGAGAGAGAGAGAGAGAGAGAGAGAGTTAGAAGTCACTTAAAACTAGAGGTGTCAAAACATGTCTGGCAGGCCCGAAATACTCATTTGGCCCTGGGGTTCGGGCCTTCCTGGCTCAGGAAAATATGGATAGTGTTTGGTGCCGTTGGACCAAGATAATTCAAGGCCTGATGGATTTATCAGCCGGCCTGGCCTACAATGGCCCCGACACCATAGACTACATTCACAAAGGTGGGTTCAAGAAAGATTGCCCTTTGTTGTAGGAGGTTGTTGTGATGGAAGGTGTTGGTCATTTCATCCATGGAGAGAAGCCTGATGAAGTTAATCAATGTTGTGTTAGTTTTTGGTTGCATTTTTGGATATTTTGCGTGCGTATTTTCGATGTCATTTGCTAGATTTTGCATTGTTTTGAAGTTAAAATGCGCTATGATATTTTGTCGAGCCATCAGTTGAAAGTGTAGGTTTTTGGTCGAGAGCGACGAAGGCAACCAATGCTTGATGAACTTCCATCGTAACTTTGGTTTTTGGGCGTAGTTCAACTCAGCGGTCTCTCTCATTAGGAGACCGCTGAGTTTAAAGTGGTTATACCATTTTCAGTACAGGGCAAGAAGTCAGCGGTCGCTTCGCCTAAGCGACAGCTGAGTCCAGCGTCTCGCCAATACAGGGCCAGAAGTCAGTGGTCTCTCAGCCTAGGAGACTGCTGAGTCCAACGCTCAAATTAATACAGGGGCAGAACTCAGCGCTCGCTCACACAAGGAGACCGCTGAGTTCGGATATTTTACGGGTTTGATGAAATGCACTCAGTAGTCGCTGAACCTAGGAGACCGCTGAGCGTGATTAATTTGTAACTCTTTTAAATAGCGGACGAGGGTTTCAAAAATGGATCCACTTGTTCCAGACGACATTTTCCTTTCATATTCAGAGTTTACTTTTAGGGTTTCTATTCTAGTTTCTTCCAAATTTTTATAGTAAGTAACTTCACTATTGTAATTTCGTTCCGGATACATTCTACGATCATTGCAACTTTCAGATTCTGCAACCTTCAGATTCAATTCTAGTTTATCGTTTATCATCATTTTCATTCATGATTGTGAGTTCTTTCAATTTCTGCTCTTAATTCTCGTTCTTATTTATGCTTATAATTTCTCCTGCAGTTTACTTGATTACGTGAATGTTAGAGTTAAAATCATTTAATGCTTTTGTTAGATTTGATATTGATTTTTGCCTAGGGTTTAATTTATGCTTAGTTATTATTTCTGTTTAGCTATAAACAACAAAACCCTCTAGATTTATTGCTTTATTTTCTTTTTGCAAAACAATAATCTACCTGCTAAGTTTTCCTTGAATCAGGTTAGCTTATTTAATCTATTCCGACCACGTTTAATTGCGTGCAACTTAGATTAATTAGGTTGAACAAATTTGGCGCCGTTGTCAGGGAAAACTTTAGGCGATTATTTGTGTTGCTTTGTATTTGAGTATATTTTATGTTTATTTCTTTTATTCTTTTGGTACTCGGTTATTTTTCTTTCCTCCGGTGCACGTAATCGGTTTGTTGAGTGTTGTGTATGTAAGGTCGCAGAAGCTTGAAAAAGAATTTGGCACCTTATTTTGACAAAATCAACCAACCGCGCAACATTCTACAAAGTTTGTGGGAATAAGCCGAGTCCAGTTTTAACGAGGTTGACGAACCTTGTTTTGAAGAAGAAGTTTTTGCGTAGTCAGAAGAATCCGGGGGTTACTTCCCAGACGAGACTATTATTTTGGCAGAAATGGCTAACAATCCTAGATACATGGGTGATTTCGCCAGACCAACATTTGGAACCACTGCTTCTGCTATAGTGTTGCCCACTGAAGTCAGGAATTATGATTTGAAGCAGAATCATCTGAATTTGCTACCTTCTTATCACGGGATGGCTAACGAAGATGCTCTACAATTTGTTCGAGAGTTTTGCAAGGTGGTTCAATCTTTTCCCTTGCTGGCTCTGACTGAGGACCAACTAAAATTGAAATGCTTCCCATATACATTGAAGGACAGGGCTAAAACGTGGTACTTAGCACTCCCACCTAACTCGTTCACCACATGGACGGATGTGTGTGAGAAATTCATGTTGAAGTACTATCCCAATCATAAGACTCAGGAAGTGCGCACAAAAATTATGAATTTCACTCAAGCTGGAGATGAACCCTTTCATGAGGCTTGGGAAAGATTCCGGGAGTTACTTCAGCAGTTTCCACATCACCAGATGGCACCAGAAATGTTGTGGCAGTTCTTCTACAATGGATTGGTGCAGACAGCTCAGTTTATGGTGGATAGTACCACCGGCAGAAACATTGCGGTGAAAACAGCTGATGAATTACAGGAGATATTCGAAACACTTGCAGCTAGTTCACAGCGAAAATCTACCCACACACGATGTGCTGAAGTGAGTGCAGTTGTTGAAAGTACGGACATGAAAAAGCAGCTGGCCAGCATGATGAGAGAGCTGCAGGAATTAAAGATGAGCAAGTCGGGTGTTCCTCCACCTCAACAGGAACCTGCCAGATAAGAGATGTTCATTGAGCCATGTGGAATTTGTGGGGAGCAAGGGCACAATCCTGAAGAGTGCCAGAGAATGGAAGAGCTGACATATGAAGGGGAGCAGAAGTCTATGTTGCATAGGGATATCCTCCACGACAGCAGTTTGATCAAGGTCAAAGGTTCAATAAGAATCAACGACAACAGAACTCGGGATAACAAAATCAGTCTAACATGGGATGGAGGAATCAGAATCAAGGACAGGGATCTGGAGGAAATTTTCAAAATCGTCACCGTCCACAGCAGTTTAATCAATACCCTCTTCAGCAGCAGTGGTACCCACAACAGCAGCAGAACTTGAATTCTCAGTGGCAGTATCCAGCACAGCAAAATCGGTTTCAGCAAGCACCGCAACAATTCTAACAGGGACCACATCAATTTCAACATCCACCGACAACACCTACTCAAAGGAATCATCTTGATGACAATTTCAATGCATTTATGCAAGAAAGCAAGCAGGCGAGAGAAGCTCAAGATGCTAACATAAAGCGTCTCGAGACAGCTGTGGGATAAATTTCTGGAACCCTTAATCAGATAAAGCAGCAGCAGCAGCAGCAGATTGGGAAAATTCCGAGTCAAGGTCAACAGCCTCATCAAGCTCAAGCTGTAACTGTTCTGAGAAGTGGAAAGAAGGTTGATAACAAGGTGTGAACCACGCCGTCAAAGAAAACACTGCCGGAAGGGAAGAATGAGAAAGATGAATCAGAAATCCGACTACATAAAGTTGAGAAGCCCTACCAGCCACCAGTGCCTTTCCCTAGCAGATTGAGGAATGAGAAGCAAGATAAACAATTTTCCGAATTCTACAAGATGCTTTCCAAGGTAAATGTGAATTTACCATTGCTGGAGATGATCAGGAATGTTCCAGCATATGTTAAGTTTTTCAAAGAATTGGCATCGAAGAAGAGGAGGTTCGAGGAGAATGAGCAGATTTTGGTGTCCGAGAGTGTCAATTCAATTATGCAGCAGTCTCTGCCTCTGAAACATCGAGATCCTGGGAGTTTTGTGATCAAAATTGCCATGGAAAATGGAAAAGAAGCATCAGGGATGTTGGATTTAAGAGCCGATATTAATCTGATGCCGTATTCAATTTTTAAGCAGTTGGAATTGGGAGAGTTGAAGCCGACAAGGATGTGTCTGCAGCTAGCTGATCGATCTATTCGACATCCTAGAGAAGTTGTAGAAGATATTCTGGTCCGTGTTGGAAAACTGATAGTTCCCGTAGATTTTGTGGTACTGGAGATTGGAGATGTGCAAAAGAATGGACGAGAACATACACTGTTATTAAGAAGACCGTTTATGGCTACTACCAACACTCTGATCGATGTCAAGAATGGGATTATCAAGATGTCGGTATTGGGAGAGACGATCTCCTATAATGTTCATGCCAGTCGAGCTATGTCTTCAGTCAACAGTATTGAAAATTATTCTTACATAGATGCCATTGATGTTCTTACTAAAGCCTGTTTCGTTGAAGAAAAGTAGATGGAAGAAGTTTTTGAAGGATCTGCAGATTTAGAGGCACGGCTCAGGGAAGAATCAGGTTTGGAGGAGTTGGTGCCCATAAGTGCGCATGTTGACCAACCATTGATATCTAAGAGTTCCAAAAATGAAAAAGAAGTAGAACTTGAGCTCAAGGAACTACCCTCGAATCTGAAATATGTGTTTCTTGAACAGGAAATGAAAATTCCAGTCATCATCTCTTCTGAGCTCAACAAGAAGAAGAACAAGCCTTGGTGGAGATCCTTAAGAAGTTCAAGGTGGCTTTTGGATGGAGTTTATCCGGTATTAAGGGTATTAGTCCAGCCACTTGTATGCATCGGATTGACCTAGAAGAAGGAGTCATCCCGAAGAGGAATGGTAAGAGGAGATTGAACCCTGTATTGATGAAGGTTGTGAGAAAGGAGATCTACAAATTGCTAGCTGAGGGAATCATTTTTCCCATTGCTGATAGTGAATGGCTTAGCCCCGTGCACGTGGTATCGAAAAAGGGGGTATCACATTGGTTTTGAATGATAAGGATGAGTTGGTGCCCACTAGACCTATTACTGGTTGGAGGATGTGTGTCGACTATAGGAAGCTTAATGCCGCTACAAAGAAAGATCACTTTTCTCTTCCTTTCATTGATCAGATGCTCGACAGATTAGCTGGCCAGGAGTTCTACTACTTCCTTGATGGATTGTCTGGGTACTATCAGATTGCTATTGCACCCGAAGATCAAGCCAAGACGACTTTTACATGTTCTTTCTATACATATGCATGCAAGAGGATGCCATTCGGACTCTGCAACGCACCAGGTACTTTCCAAAGATGTATGATGTCTATTTTTTCTGAGATGATTGGTGACTTTGTTGAAATTTTTATGGACGATTTTTCTATGTTTGGGTCATCTTTTCATGATTGTCTTAGAAAAATTGAACGTGTTTTGGAAAGATGTGTTGAGAGTGGGCCGACTCTTAGTTGGGAGAAGAGTCCTTTTATGGTTCGTAGTGAGAATCTTTTGGGGCATATTGTTTCTAAGAGAGGTGTAGAGTTCGACAAAGCAAAGGTGGATGTGATCGAAAGATTACCCCCACCTCGTGATGTCAAAGAAGTTAGGAGTTTCCTTGGTCATGCCGGTTTTTATCATCGTTGTATCAAGGATTTTTCAAAAATTAGTCAGCCTTTATGCTGCTTACTAGCGCATGATGTGCCTTTTATATTTGATGATGATTGTGTGTCCGCTTTTAATTTGCTTAAGGAGAAGTTGAGCACTGCCCCAGTTGTCATTGGTCTTATCTGGACCAAACCTTTTGATATTATGTGTGATGCATCTAATTATGCAGTTGGTGCTGTCTTGGGTCAACGTATTGACAAAATGTTTCGTGTGATTTACTATGTAAGTCTGACTCTAACTCCTGCTCAAGTGAATAATACCACTACCGAGAAGATTGATGGTCCCTGAGCTGGGTCGTTGGTGTAGAGAGGGGGTGAATACACCAAAGATAGATTTCTGAAAACTTTTTAACCTTTGAAACAAAGTAGGTGAGCTCAGTTATGAATCCAGCTGAGGAAGGTCAGCTGGGCTAATAACTCAGCTGGCGGTGCGGAAAGTGGTGGTTTGAAAACTTAGCTCGGTTGCTTAGAAAAACTCAGCTTGAAAATATTCTTCACGTTTTCGACTTAGTCAAGTTGTGCAACTTTCAGAAAGACACAGTTGTGTATGCAGTTTTGATAAAAAATGCAATGAGATGATAAAGTTAGTACAATATCTGAAAATAACGAGAAAGTAAAGAACACGAGATTTTACGTAGTTCGAAGTAACACCTCCTACGTCCACGACCAGGTTCACTGGTAATTCACTACCACTTGGTTTTCAAGTACCAAGCAACTTCACAACTCTAACCCGAGCTGTGTTCCAACAGTTTGCGGGCACTGTCAAGCCTAACCTTTCAGTTTACGGGTACTGAAAGAAACCTTACAATCACTTGAATTTCGCGCTTCAAGCAAGCGTAACCATGACCTAACCTTTCTGGGTAAAGAGGGGTTTGGTTTGGGGTTCCAACTATGAACGAGTTATTACAATGAAGAACTTAGAGTTAGATGAACTCGTTCGAAATCTAGGCTTAAGATATACAATGATTTCTGCCTAGGAATCAGACGAAAAACTGGGCAGTTTCTGGACTAAAAACACTTTAAGATAAAGTGTTCTTTGAACTATTTAGAACTGCTTGTAAGCTTTGAAGACTTGATAATTTCAGAGAATGAAAGCTTGTTGAGAGTTTTTCGTGTTTGATCCTAAGGTTGAAGACAGGTTTATATAGGTAGAGATTCAAGACTAGCCGTTGGAGGAGCCGTTTGAATCTTACCTACTCTTCTTAAATTCCAAAACTGCCGTTGGACGTTTCTGCACCTGTCTTCATTTGTGTCACATCCTAGGTTCTGAAGTCTAGGATGCGGATTTGGCAATCCCTCATTGGTCGAGGTATATTGACTTCCTCTAACACTGGGATCTTTGCCTTTGGAGCTGACTTTTGAATTCAGAGCTGGATTGGGTAAACTGACTTGAAGTGATGTCTTCAGAGTTAGTTCCCTTTGTTCTGTACAGCTGGACCAGCTGTGTCTTGAACTCAGCTCGAATTATCTTCAGCTTGATCATGCTCTGCTTTGAACTCAGCTCAGCTGATAGTTGACTCCTGCTGTAAACATAGCTGGATCGTCTGCTGTCTTCCGCTTCCTTAGCTGACTCCTGCTAAAGACACAGCTGGGTCTTCTGCTGTCTTCTACTTCCGGAACCTGTAAACTAAGAAAATCTAGAGCTCAAACAGGCGAGCTGGAAAACACAATTTAGGTTGATGCGGTCATCTACTCGGTTGGAGAACAGTTGGGTTTTGGTATTAAATCAAAACTTTATAATTTTCCCAACAATTTCCCCCTTTTTGATGATGCCAAAACCTAACTGAGATAACTTATGAAGCAGAAAAAATTGTGTTTTATTAATGTAAGAAAATATATCATAAAACAGGAAAAAGAAAGAAAGAAAAAAAATCTTCAATTCTTCAGTCCCAGTTGGCTGGGTCTTCTCTTCTGTATCCGCTGCTTCTTTCTTTTGACTCGTTTATCTTCCAGCCGATTCAGCTGGTTCCTCTTGCTCAGCAGTTTGCCTCTTCTTTGTCTCATTCTCTTCCTCTTTTTGGCATGATCAATCAAGGTGGGAGAGAAACACCATCGTCTTATGGAGTTGTACAATTTCCTGAATTGCGTCAGCGATCTTCGCTGTATTATCAGCTGTTGCGATGTTTTAGTTTGGTAATGTTGCGGTTGTCAGCTCTGAGCAGTGAGGTCTGGAGTCTTGGTGGCTCAGCTGTTGCATTAGCTGGCCCTTCTTTAATAGCATTAGCCTCAGCTATGATTGCAGACACAACTTTCTTGGCCTGCCATATACTCTGCTTCAGTTGTGGAGATTGCGACGCACGTTTGCTTCTTTGAAAACCACGAGATCAACTTGCTTCCTAGGAACTGACATGTTCCTGAAGTTGATTTTCTGTCCAACCGATCTCCAGCAAAGTCTGAGTCTGAATATCCAGTCAGCTGTAGATTGTCTTCAGCTGGATACCACAGTCCAACATTCTGAGTTCCTTTGAGATATTTGAGAATGTTCTTGGCTGCTTGCATGTGTGCTTCCTTTGGATCAACTTGAAATCTAGCACACACTCCGACTGCGAAAGAGATGTCTGGACGACTAGCTGTTAGATACAGCAGGGAACCTATTATCCCTCTGTATTTGCTGGAATCAACTGACTTCCCTTCAGTTCCAGTTTCAATCTTCCAATTGGTGTTCATCGGAATCTTTACTATTCTGCTGGATTGAACTCCATACTTGGCGATCAAGTCTTTCACGTACTTGGATTGATTTATAAAAATCCCTTCTACTGATTGCTTGACTTGAAGTCCTAGGAAAAAGCTCATTTCTCCCATCATAGACATTTGGAACTGTATTGACATTATTTCTCCAAATCTTTGGCATAAGAATGCTGATCTTGATCCGAAGATTATGTCGTCTACGTAGATTTGAACAACCAGGATGTCTTCTCCCAACTTGATGGTGAAGAGTGTTCTATCTACTGAGCCCTTCTTGAATCCTTTGGATACAAGGAAATTTGATAGAGTATCATACCAAGGTCGAGGTGCTTGCTTCAATCCATAAAGCACCTTCTTTAGCTTGTATACTTTATTTCCTTCTACTTCAAATCCTGGAGGTTGTTCAACATAGACATCTTCATTGATTTCTCCATTTAAGAATGCACACTTTACATCCATTTGATAGACCTTGAATTTATGATGTGCTGCATAGGCGAGAAAAAGTCTGATTGCTTCCAATCGTGCTACTGTAGCAAATGATTCTTCGAAGTCAATTCCTTCTTGCTTTGTGTAGCCCTTGGCAACTAGTCGAGCTTTGTTTCTGATGATGACTCCAAGGGTATCCAGTTTGTTTTTGAAGATCTATTTGAGTCCTATGACTTTGACTCCTTCAGGTCTGTCGACCAATTCCCAGATACAATTTCTGAGGAATTCATTCAGCTCTTCTTGCATAGCATTTGTCCAGGGCACGCTCTTTAAAGCTTCGAAAACTGATTGAGGCTCTGGAACTTGAGCTACATAACACGCCATTAGAGCTGTGTCTTCATCATAGACCGTCAGTTCTAGCTCTATTGAGAGTTGAGCTGTGTCAGCTGCTTCTTGATAATCCAATGTAGCTTGAGCAGCTGAGCTTCTGGTTTTGACTTGGTCAGATGGTTCTCCAATGATTGCTGATGATGGATGATCTTCAATCCATCTTCTTCTTATACGAATTTCTTCTTCCAACTGATTGATGCTAGAAGTGGCTAGATTTTGTCTGGCTTGGAGTTGCTCTGGAGTTAAGTCTTGAGAAAGACTTTCTCCTTGGATTGAGTGTTGAGGTGACTTTTGTAGAGGCTCTGCTGGAGATGGAGCTGGGGATTCAGCTGTGTCTGGATTTCCAGATGATAACATTCCCCCTTGATTTAGCGTTGGAGGTTCCTCTTGATTTCCAGTTGGTGGAGCTTCCCGATTGATTTGAGGTTCCTCATCTGGCTCATCATCCCAAATTAATGGTTCGGTCAGATTTCTGATTCGATTCTCTTGAGCTCTTGTTTGAATCTGCCTTGAAGATTCTCCTTCATTTCTTCGTTTGATAGAGTCTCTATATTTGAATGATGATTCGTCAAAGGTAACATGTGGAGTTACTTCGACCGTTTGAGTTCTTCTGTTGAAGACTCTGTGTGTTTTACTCACAGCTGAGTAACCAAGGAATACTTCTCGATCAGTCTTCACGTCGAACGTCTTGAGTTGTGTTTTTCCATTGTTTAGGATATGACATTTGGATTCGAAGACCTTGAAATATCCAATGTATGGTGTTCTGTTATTCCATAGCTCATACGGCGTCTTTCCTTGCCTTGAAGTGAGTAGAGAGCGATTCTGAGTGAAGCATGCTGTGTTGATTGCCTCGGCCCAGAACTTCTTTGGAATGGCAGAGCTGGCTAGCATTGAGGTAGCTGCTTCTTTGAGTGTTCTGTTTTTTCTCTCTGCTACACCATTCTGCTGAGGTGTGCGTGCAGCTGAGGTTTGATGTTGAACTCCGTTCTTCTCGCAGTATTCATAGATAGTTTCATTCAGAAACTCCGTTCCTCGATCTGATCTGATTGACATTATCTTACACTCCTTCTGAGTTGACAACCTTTCCAGCAGGATTGGCAGCTTAGTCCTTGTTTCGCTTTTCTGGTACAGGAACGACACCCATGTGAATCTTGAGAAGTCATCCACTACGACCAGAGTATATTTTCTGCCGTTGAAACTCGCTGGAGTAACTGGACCAAAAAGATCCATGTGAAGGAGTTGAAGAACTCGATCAGTTGACTGAACTGGCTTGAGAGAGAATGAAATTCTTGTTTGTTTTCCTTGTTGACACGCGCTACACATATGGCTTTTGTCATATACTTGATCTGGAATTTCATTGGCGAGCTGGTTTCTAGCCAGTTTGTTGATTGTCTTGAAGTTGAGATGATTCAGCCGTCTGTGCCACAGCCAGCTGACTTCATTGCTGCTTTTGGATACAAGACAAGTCTCCGGAGGGCTGCTGTTCTAGTCAGCGAAATACATATTTCCTTCTCTTCTCCCTCTTAGTTGTATCTGCTTGGTTTCCCTGTGCATCAAACTTGACAGAAAAACCTTTGTCGCAGAATTGGCTAATGGAAAGCAAATTATGCTGCAGTCCTTGTACATATGAAACATTGGGGATTATAACATTTTTAGTTTTAAATGTACCATAACCTTTGGTTAGACCTTTGGAGTTGTCACCAAATGTTACTTGTGGGCCTGGACGCTCGATATACTCTTAGAACATCCACTGTCCAAGTACCACAGCGTTCTCATCGACTCCTCAATGATGCGTCGTTCCCTTGCAACCTATAAAAAAGATCAAAATTTAGGTACCCAGTTTTAATTGGGTCCTTGTGGGTTAGACAGAGATCCTTTTAGGACCCAGATCTGCTTGATGACTCAAATTGGGTCATTTGATCTGATGATCCTTCCAGCTGGGTCGATATACACATTCTTTGTGTTCTTCGGTTGTTGCTGAGGGGGTCTTGATCACAGTATCTTCCCAGCTTGATGTCTTTGTTGATGTTCTGATCTTTTTCGGTATCCAGCTGAGACGTTCCTTTGTCTCTGCTGTCTCTTGTGATACCTTGGCTGGAAATGGTGCTCCAGCTGGTGATCATATGAGTGATATCCAGCTGGGTATCTCCTTTGATATCTCGGTTGATATCTTTCGACGTGCTGTTGCTGTTGCTGGTATCTGAAATGTCCAGCCTGTTGTCTTTGTTGAGGTTGAGCACGTTGCTGTCTGATCTGTGCTTGAGGTTGTCTCACAGCTGGCCTTTTTGATGCATGTTGTGTCCTCAACGGTCGTTGCTGAGCAGCTGGAATTTGGTTTTCTTTTGCTCTTACAAACATTACCTTTGTTCCACTTGTGGAAGCAATGTTTGTGTCATCCTTTGAACCATTGTAACCCAGCCCTGCTTTGAGTGGTGCTGGACGTTGTGCACTTATGATTTCGTCCATTGTTGTTGTAGCTTTGATGAGAGCTACCATCTTCTTAGATAGTACCTCTTCGGAACTTTTCAGCTCTATAATCTCAGCTGACTTATTTTCCGATTCAGCTGTGGCCTTTTCCAATTCTTACATAAGCTGTTTCTTTTCGTAGTAGAAGTCTTTCATCAGCTGATCTTGTTTCACTATTTTGTCTTTTAGTGAAATAACTTCTTCTTGGAGCTGTGTTGTATCAGTTGCTTCTGATACTTTTTTCTTTTCCAGTTCCACCTATAGCTCGGCATTCTCACTCATTATGACGTCAAGGATCTCTTGAAGCTCCTTGGAGTCGTTCATAACTTTCTCTACTAAACTCCAATCAGGTGGCCCTGATTCTGAAACCTGTGTAGAGTGTTCGTGTGATGGTGAGGGATTAGATAGATTTTGAGTTCTTGACATTACCTCATCTTTATCGAATCTGTCTGTCTGTCCCATGAAGCATGTATCCCATTCAGGTTCATCATGGGCCATCAGTGCTTCTTCTTCTGAGTCTGAAAATAGCATGTCATCATCCATTTTGTTGCACTCCGATTCCTCGTAGGCCATATAGGCTCTCCTTCTGTCAGCTGCCTTAGCTTTCAGTTGGTCTTTATCTTTCTTGGATAGCTTCGGACAGTCTAGCCGGTAGTGTCCCGGTTCCTTGCAGTTGAAGCATCCTTCTTCTGTTCGTTTGTCAGCTGACTTCTCATCAGCTGCTGCGTATTTGTCTCTGTAAGTTCTTGCGAACTTCTTGTAGTTGCCCTTGCTGGTGTTGAGTCTGTTGTAGTTTTTGACCAGCATAGCTATCTCTTCAAATAGCTCTTCCTTGCTCATGTCCTTCTTGTCCTTCTTTGATGACTCAGTTGACTGTATGTATGTGGATTTTTCAGAGTTAGCTCTGAACGCGATCTCTTTTGGAGCAGGTGTCAGCTCTCTATCATTTTGATTGATTGAAGATTCTTTCATGGTAATCTTCAAGTTGTATTCATTGGCTTTAAGCAGGGAGAATAGTCTTTCAGTTGAAAGATCACCCAAGTCACTTCGACTTTGGTGTACCACCTTATATGTGTTCCATTCAGCTGTGAGCGCTGAAAGGACTTTTAGATTCTTTTCTCGCTGGGTGTATTTCCCAGTTCTGATGGTTTTAATTTCTACCACGATGCTTGAGAATCTGAGTTCCATCCCTTCGATGGACTCGTTGACAAGCTGCTTGAAGTTATCAAACTTTTGGTAGGTGATTGTGAATTTATTCTCTTTTATCTTCTCCGACCCTTCGCATAACTTTGCTAGGGTTTCCCACATCTTCTTTGCGGTATTGCAGTTGATGATCTTGCTGAGGTAGGCGTTGGAGACTGTTGACGAGATGGTGTTTCTCGCGAAGCTGTCTAATCCAGCTTGCTTCCTTTCTTCTGAGGTATGCTCATTCTTTGGCTTGGGAATAAGCTGATACGCTGGTTGTCCACCATCTTGAGCTTGAACAAGCTCGTTTTCTGGTTTATAAATGATGATGGGTCCGTCTGTGATGACGTCCCACATCATGTTATGATGCACACAAAGAAAGCTTTTTAATCTGAACTTCCAGATTGTATAGTCGTCGACCGAGAAGGTGAGAAGATTCCTGTTAAGATATGAATCCATAGAGATATGCAGAGTATGAAATAATATGAGTTTTTCAAAAAAGGATCTGTTCAGTTGACCACTGAAAGATTGTCAAGAGAAATCTCTTGATTCAGAAACAGCAGTCTTTTGAACCACTGAGCTGATACCAATAGATGGTCCCTGAGCTGGGTCTTTGGTGTAGAGAGGGGTGAATACAGCAAAGATAGATTTCTGAAAACTTTTTAATCTTTGAAACAAATTTGGTGAGCTCAGTTATGTATCCATCTGAGAAATGTCAGCTGGGCTAATAACTCAGCTGGCGGCGCGGAAAGTGGTGGTTTGAAAACTTAGCTCAGTTGCTTAGAAAAACTCAGCTTGAAAATATTCTTCACGTTTTCGAATTAGTCAAGTTGTGCAACTTTCAGAAAGACACAACTGTCTTTGGAGAGCAGCTGTGTATGCAGTTTTGATAAAAAATGCAATGAGATGATAAAGTTAGTACAATATCTGAAAATAACGAGAAAGTAAAGAACACGAGATTTTACGTGGTTTGGAGTAACACCTCCTACGTCCACGACCAGGTTCACTGGTAATTCACTACCACTTGGTTTCCAAGTACCAAGCAACTTCACAACTCTAACCCGAGTTGTGTTCCAACAGTTTGCTGGCACTGTCAAGCCTAACCTTTCAGTTTACGGGTACTGAAAAAAACCTTACAATCACTTGAATTTCGCGCTTCAAGCAAGTGTAACCTTGACCTATCCTTTCTGGGTAAAGAGAGGTTTGGCTTGGGGTTCCAACTATGAACGAGTTCTTACAATGAAGAACTTAGAGTTAGATGAACTCGTTCGAAATCTAGGCTTAAGATATACAATGATTTCTGCCTAGGAATCAGACGAAAAACTGGGCAGTTTCTGGACTAGAAACACTTTAAGATAAAGTGTTCTTTGAACTATTTAGAACTGCTTGTAAGCTTTGAAGACTTGATAATTTCAGAGAATGAAAGCTTGTTGAGAGTTTTTCGTGTTTGATCGTGAGGTTGAAGACGGGTTTATATAGGTAGAGATTCAAGACTAGCCGTTGGAGGACCCGTTTGAATCTTACCTACTCTTCTTAAATTCCAAAACTCTTGTGGGACGTTTCTGCACCTGTCTTCATTTGTGTCACATTCTAGGTTCTGAAGTCTAGGATGCGGATTTGGCAATCCCTCATTGGTAGAGGTATATTGACTTCCTCTGACACTGGGATCTTTTCCTTTGGAGCTGACTTTTGAATTCAGAGCTGGATTGGGTAAACTGACTTGAAGTGATGTCTTCAGAGTTAGTTCTTTTTGTTCTGTACAGCTGGACCAGCTGTGTCTTCAACTCAGCTCGAATTATCTTCAGCTTGATCATGCTCTGCTTTGAACTCAGCTCAGCTGGAAGACTCAGCTGACAGTTGACTCCTGCTGTAAACACAGCTGGATCGTCTGTTGTCTTCAGCTTCCTTAGCTGACTCCTGCTGTAGACACAACTGGGTCTTCTGCTGTCTTCTGCTTCCTGAACCTGTAAACTTAAAAAATCTAGAGCTCAAACTGGCGAGCTGGAAAATACAATTTAGGTTGATGCGGTCATCTACTCGGTTGGAGAACAGTTGGGTTTTGGTATTAAATCAAAACTTTATAATTTTCCCAACAAAGATGTTTGCTGTTGTGTTTGCATTAGACAAATTTCGTGCATGCATCATAGGGTCAAAAGTCATTATTCATAGTGATCATGCTGCATTGCGTTATTTGTTGACTAAATCTCAAGCTAAGCCTAGACTTATTTGCTGGGTGCTTTTACTGCAAGAGTTTGATGTGGAAATTCGTGATAGGAGAGGTAGTGACAATATCGTAGCTGACCATTTGTCTCGTCTTGATAATTTACCTTCTCCTATGGTCTGTGATAATTTGCTTGAGTTGTTTTCTTTTGAACAAGCATTGAGTGCAGGGATAGTGCCTTGGTACGCCGATATTGTCAATTATTTAGCTTGTGATGAGTTGAGACTTGATCTTACTTCCCAAGAAAGGAAGCGCTTTTTATCTGTGTGCAGGCAATACTTTTGGGAAGATCCCTACTTGTTCAAGCTTGGTAAGAATGACGTGATCCGATGGTGTGTACCTGATGATGAGCAAGCCAAGGTGCTGCAATTATGCCATGAGACTCATTGTGGTGTCCATTTTGAAGGACAGAAAACAGCACACAAGGTGCTCCAATCAGGTTTATTCTGGCCCACATTATTTAAGGATGCTCATGCATTATCTTTCTTGTGATCGTTGCCAAAGGGTTGGGTCAATCGGTCGTAGAAATGAGACGCCCCTCAATAATATTCTTGTTGTTGAGATTTTTGATGTGTGGGGTATCGATTTCATGGGACCGTTTCCCAAGTCCTCTGGTTACGAATACATTCTCTTGGCTATTGATTATGTTTTCAAGTGGGTTGAGGCAATTCCCACTAGGACTTGTGACTCTCATGTCGTGCTAAGGTTTGTGCAGGAGAATATACTCTGTAGGTTCGGATTCTCCAAGGCGATCATTAGTGATGGTGGGAAGCATTTTTGCAATAAGCTTTTTGAGAAGCTTATGAAGAAGAATGGAATAACGCACAAGGTTGCTACTTCATACCACCCACAGACTTCGGGACAAGCCGAGACTAGTAATCGGCAAATCAAAGGAATACTTGAGAAGACAGTGCATCCGTCTCGAAAATATTGGTCCACCAAATTGAATGATGCACTTTGGGCTTACCGCACGGAGTACAAAAGTGTTTTGGGAATGAGTCCTTACCGCCTAGTTTTTGGTAAGAATTGTCACTTACCTGTGGATATTGAGCATAAGGCTTACTGGGCTATTAAGGCGGCAAATTTTGATCTTTCCATTGCCGCCAAGCATAGAATGTTGCAGATGTCAGAGTTGGATGAATTGCAGAATGAGGCGTATGAAAATTCCAAGATTTACAAGGACAGAGTCAAACGCCTTCATGACAGACGTATTTTGCACAAGGAATTGAAGATCGGGATGAAAGTACTGTTGTTTAACTTGAGGTTGAAATTATTTCCTTGGAAACTTAAGTCTCGTTGGTCTGGTCCATTCACTATCACCAAGGTTTTACCATTTGGGTCAGTTCAGTTAATGAACGATGAGACTAAGGCAGTTTTTCTAGTTAATGGACAACGGGTTAAACCATATATTGAAGGAGAGTCCGAGGCTTAGATTGTAGAATTCGAGCAGATCGTGGATCTCATTCTCTGAATGCTCGTCTCGCGTCAAGCTAATGACGTTAAAGAAGCGCTGTGTGGGAGGCAACCCATAAGTTGGTAGTTTCGTTTCTCTCTTATCTTTTTTTTTCTGTTTTTGTTTTTTAGTTTTGTTTTTCTTGTTGGCGGCTGTGAGAGGTATGTGTTTGTAATGTGCAGGATTTATGGTTTTCGAAGAGTGCATAGTACTTCTGCACTCGTTGGACCCAACGGTCCCTTATCCTCAGCGACTGCTGTGTAGGTCAAAAATCCCGAATACATGGAGAAAATTCAGCGGCCGCTGCACCTAAGCGGCCGCTGAGTGTGAAGAAGCTTTCGAATACAGGGAGAAAGGTCAGCGGTCGCTGCACGTAAGCGACCGCTGAGTGTGGAGAACTTTTGAGTACAGGGCGAAGAGTCAGCGATCGCTCACCCTAGGCGACCGCTGAGTGTCATTAGGGCTCATTTCTCAGCGTCTGCTCACTCTCAGCGACCGCTAGGTCCACCACTCTATAAAAGATCGCCAACCCTAATTTCAGTCGTCACCTTCATTCTTCACTATCCTTCTTCCGTTTCCTCTCTCAAAATTCACCCCTTCCTCCTCAATCTGATCCACCACCATAATTTTACCCCATCTCCATATTTCGTCACCACTACCCATATTTTTCCGTCACTCCGAGACAGCTGTCATTCCGCCATCGCTGAGTATCGCCATCGTTGTTGCACTTCATCAGATTCAGTGCTCTCTCACCCTCAGCGACCGCTGAGCTTGCCGGCTTCAGTTTGTTCCTGTTCCAAACTCAGCGCTCTCTCGCCCTCAGCGACCGCTGAGCTTGTCGTCTCTAGTTTTCTCCAGTTCAGTTGCAGCGCTCGCTCAATTTCAGCGCTCCAACAGCCTCAGCGCTCCGGGCTCTATCTCTCAATCACAAGATCCCATGGAGGAAGAGGAACCGGTCGATTGTTCCCAAGAATATGACTGTCCGTTTCCTATATTCAATCCCATATCAGGTGCTCTTTTTCAGCATTTCAGTCGTTTTGATGTTACTGTGCCTCGTTACTTTGATTGGGGTTTGATGGAGTCCCTTGGGGTGATGAATTCACTCAAGCAGTATCTAAAAAATTTGGGTATGGATAGATTTGCTATGATGGAGCTTCCGGGTTATTCTCCGTTATGTTTAGAGTTGTTGACGACATTTGATCTTGCAGATGATTTTTCTCATTTTACTTGTCGGATGTTTGGTCGTGAGTTTACTGTTACTGATCGCATTATGAAGCGGGTCTTTGGTTTTCCACTGGAGGGGTTCCGTAAGCCCCCACCGGAGTTTGATGCTGCTGAGGCATGGAAATTGTTGTTCGGGTTCAATAATTGGAATTCGGGGGATGCCTAGTGGATTTATTCGTGATCCGGTGTTGGAGATTCTTCATAAGTTCCTTGTTTACAACGTTAGTGGTAATGAGCAGGCAAACAAGGTTAATACTGGGGAAGTTTTTCTACTCACAGAAGCTCTCCAGAATGTCAAGGTGTGCCCTACGGCATTCGTGTTTGATGCCTTCCAGAATATTCAGCGCCGCTCCCGTTGTCATCCTACGCTCCTCCATATTGTTACTGCTTTGGCCAACCATTTTAAGCTGATATCGCCGAATGGATTTCCTCCCGAGGTTCAGACACGATTACCACCGCGTCGTATTGATCTGAATGAGTTGCGTGGTGCACCCTTTGCTGTCAACAAGACTACGCTTATTCCCCATAAGCGACGCCGGTGTGTGAGGCTTATCTTAATAGATTGGCTGCCAATCCCCTTTCGAAACCGCAGCCACGTACTGAACCGGAGGACGACTAGAATGATGATGAAGTTCCTCCTACAGGATCTGCTGGGATGACTTCTGTATGGCCAACTTGAGGGGCAGGGTCCTCTTCTTCTGAATTTGCCCAGCTCCGTGAGGATCTTCAAGCTTTCCGTGCTGATTGGAGCACTCAGTGGGGCCAATTTTAGCATGATGTTTATGGCCGTTTCGATGCACAGAATCGGCAGTTGTATTCGTATCAGCAGCAGTTAAAGGAGCATAGTCAGCATTTGGATGCCCAGAATCAGCAATTGCTTGCTCAGAATCACCTATGGAGTGAAGAGAATCAACAGTGGGCTCTCCAGCAGCAGCAACTTGCCGATCAGAATGCACACTTGGCCGCTTTGGAGCAGCAGTGGGCTAATTGGACACTGCATCATGGACATCCACCTCCACCGCCTCCTGATCAACAGTGATTCCTTACTCACTACTAGAAAAATAGCAATACATGACACTGAATAGATGACGTTTTTTATTATGAACTGTCATATATGTGCGTATTTTTCTTCAGATGACGGTTCTATAATGAAACCGTCATGTATATGCGTGCCTTAAAATATATGGATGACAGTTTGTAGTAAACTGTCATGTATATATTCATCGTATATGACACTTTATATGAACCGTCATATAGTATTTGTTTTTAACTTTTTTTAAAATTTTTAAAAAAATAAAAACCACAACTCTCTTTCAGTATCACTACCGCGCTCGACCTCTTCTTCTCTTCTCCTTCTTCGCCGGCTGAAGTCGACCGAAATTGACCACCTACTGGAAATCGACCGTTACGACTCTCTGTATCTATCTATCTCTCTCTTTCTCTCCAATTTCCTACTAATGTAAAATCCCCAAATCCAAAATCCCCAATCTCAGTCTCGTCTCTACCCTTTAGCCCCGTCTCCACAGCTCCCACCCCCGCCATCGTCTTTCCAGTTCGCTGAAGGGTGTCGCCGCCACCGTCGTCCTGCATTTGTGGTGAAACGACCCTCAGCCCAGATCTACACAGCTCCCACCGCCACCACCGTCTCTCCATTTCGCAGCAGCATGCAGCATTACCATAACAGGGCAGCGTCTTTAAAAGTCCAAACCCTAAAAAATTGTATTATTGCCTCTCGCGCCTCCGCCTCTGCCGCCCGCCTCCACTGCTGCCGCCCGTCCTTCAGGTTATTAATTCACTGTGGCTTAGTTTTAATGCGTTAATAATATCTTATGGCATTTTTGTAATTGATTTTGTTTGCTATAACTTACACTTCTCCACTCGATTACTGTTGCAATGGAACAATCTGCGCTCATCGATTTTTTGCCTGCGTATTTGGGGAAAGAAACTCTTCGCTGAAATTTGTCTGTATTTGTCTGTATAGAACTGAAATTTGTGTGTATTTGCAGATTTCTGGGTTTCTTATTTTCATTTCGTCGTATTTGAGGAAAAGTTGTTATTTTTAGGCTTTTTGACTAAGGGCTACTTTATGCTTGTTCAATTCTCTTAAATTGGTTAAATAGGTAGTAAATTGGCCGCATTCTTGTCTGGAACGTGAATTGGCTAGAGTTCTTTGCTTTGTTGCTAAAATTGTAGACTGAATTGAATAATTTTACCTCCTGATTATGCTAGGATTTTTGCATTTTTATAATTTTGCAAGAACACAGAAGCATGTTCTGGCAAAAGCTCTTGATATGTTGCAAGACGCTGATAGCTGTATACCTGCTGGCTCGTATGCCAGGCTTTATATCAAGGATGTTAGTACTGGTCTTGCATCCAAGTTATGCACACTGTCTAAAAAAATGCCAGTAATAGCTTCTGGTCTTTTGCAGCATGAGTCTAAAATCTCTGTTCTACATTTCAGGTTACATCAGATTGAGTCCTCTTTCATATTTTTGTATATTCGTTAATGATATTTACTATTATTTGACAATATTTAACATTTCCTGTGTCCAGCATTAAGAAGCATGATTCATATGATGCTCCTATTAAAGCAAAAGAAGAACTCTTATTTCATGTTGGCTTCCGACAGTTTACATCAAGGTTAATATCTTTCTTATTGTTGCTTCTGAAACAAAAGATTAACATTATCTACCTGATCATTGCTCTTGTAATCACTTTTTCCATCTGCCTTTGACAATACAGGCCAATCTTTTCTTTGGATAGTATCAATGCTAATAAGCACAAAATGGAGAGATTTCTTCATGGGGGGAGGTTTTCAGTAGCACAAAAGGGAGAGATTACTTTATCACATGAAACTGCATCGTGGGGTATATATGGTAAGAATCAAATAATTCAGTTGGTCTGATTTTTTAATCAAGTTTATCGTGTATCCCTAATAATTAATTGTTGGTAATTGGTAGGCACATGTATAAAAAGATGAAGGATGAAAGATTTCTATTTGTGAATCCATTTAGCGTATCATATACATCAAAGTTCTCAATTGAAGATAGAGCACACAATTTGGGAGAAAGGTTAATTCTTGCAACCTCAAATCAACTTGTTTTGGTGCCTTACAAAGTTGGGTAAGTGAAAAATGCTACACTCTGTCACTTCTTGTTTGCATTGAAACTTTTGATTAATATTATAATTTTCATATAGAGATAACATGAAGATGTTGTATAACAGCTATACTATTAAGTTTCTGCTTTATTTTGGTTGTATGTCATATTTTATGTTTGGCTGATGTTGATAATCATGTGTAGTGAACATTGGATTCTAACAGTTATTCTACCTCACAAAGAACATGTCTACTTGCTAGACCCTCTAAGCCATCGGAATCGTGATGCCACTTGGAAATCTGTGGTCGACACGTAAGTATAATTTTATTTTAAATTATCTACTGCCTTGTATGTATTGGTAATGTTCAATAACTTTGCTTTGAAGGGCGATGAAGAGTTTCAATGCAAAAATGGAAAAGAACTTCAAAAAAGCACCAGTTTGGAAAATTATAAAGGCGTGTGTGCTAGTTTCCATGTAATGTTTATTTTACACACTTACCATTTTGTTTTTCTGATATAGGGTCCTATGCAACCCGACTACCAGCAATGTGATTTTTATGTGATGCGGTTCATGAAAGATATTATACAAGGGTTTCAAAATGATGACTCCGTTTCTATTAGCTCACTGGTAATAAAATATCCACTAAATTATTTATGTAATATTAGTACTTGAAGCTAAATGTTGTTTGCGCACTTGTTTTGTTGATAGTTCGAAAAAAGAAAGTACTCTCAATGTGAGATCGATGAGGTTCGTGAGGATTGGGCTACTTGTGTAATTGAGCATATATGAGATTACTTGAATAGGTATATATTTTATTTGTTATTTTTGGTGCTACCTGGTTAGTTATTTTAAATTTTTAGATTATTTCTTACTTGATTGAATTAGGTACGTACTTGATTGCTCGTGGCATTTAAAGGACGTGGAGGTGGAAAGAGAGATTTCTATGAGGAGGTGTTGTATGGATGATTAAGTACTTTTTATGGATATGTATGGATGATTAAGTAGTTTTTGTGGATTTGATCATTTGATTTCACTGTATCGAAGAATATATTATGTATTACTTGGATGTTTGGATGATTTAATGAAAATGAGTTTTTAATTAGCAAGTGTGAAGTATTCATTTCGTTTATATGGTGTTTCGAATATTAAACAAATTAGGAACAGGTTATAAAGGAAAAAAAAGAGAAAAAACACAAAATCTGGCCATAAATTAGATGACGGTTCTAGAAAAAGCGTCAACTATGGTCTAATACAAATATGACGGTCCGAAAATAAAACTGTCATGAATAGAGACTAAACATGACGGTTTAGGCTGGTAAACGATGACGGATATTTACCGTCGTGTATAATAAGTATAGATGACAGTTATTATCCGTCATGTATAATACCTACTATAGATGACACCACCTTTTGTGACGGTTCTGGATGCACATAGATGACGGTTTTTAGCCATCGTGTATGTCCGTTTTTCTAGTAGTGACTATTGTTTCGTTTGTTTTCTATTTCTTCTTTTGTCTGTTTTGTTTATTTTATTTCATGGTCGTTTTTTGTGTTTTGTTTTTCCAAGGTTTCTGGATCAGTGTCACTTTTGATTTCGCTTTCTGCCCTCCTTTTGTTTCGTATCATCTTTTTTTCTTGTCTGTTTCTTTTTATTACAATGGGGGCATTGTTTTCTTCTCTTGTGTGGGGGGGGGGCAAGTTTTGTCGGTGATGCTTGCATGTCCTCATGAGTCTTATTTTGATCTAAGTTGTAAATGTGATTGACGAGCGCTGTCGCTGACACTCGGCCAAATAATTATATTGTCCTATGCTCACAATACTGTAGACAGGGTCGATCCTCAGGGAGTTGACTGCCACTATCTCTTGAATCCTCCACAACCTGGTTCAAACTTGGGCTTGGTGCTGGTCACTGGGTCTATCTTGCCCAATACGCAAACAAAACTAATACTGAAAATAAACACGTAACTTGATTAATAATAAAAGGACTTGACCTGGACAAACTAATTAAATAAAAATACTAGCTCGATCATTGGTGCATTAATCTTCATTACATGCATGCATCGTTGGTTATAGGACTTGAATGCCGAGATACCTTTTTAATCGTCACGCTCTCTACAAACCCTTCCCTTACCTATCCTTACTTAGTTGGCGACGCACCGCCGGCTCCCTACTCTGGGCAATACCTATGTCCCCGAGTCATCGTCCAATTTCTTGCCCAGAGAGCATTAATCAAGGAATAATCACGCCTGTCTCGCCTGAGACAGACACCTTCACTCACTGCTTATTAATCCAGACCAAGATAAGTTGAGAAAATTCTCCCTAAACCTCTTAGTCAATTTAGTGATCTAATATTACCTAAGTAATTAACAGCCTATTAACTACATTGACAAATTAAACCATATTGGAACATACACATAAACAGATCTAGAATGCAACATGCAATTAATTCATCCAATTCGACCTCACGAGCTTCGGTTCTTATTCAACTAGTAGTTGCCCAGATCAAGTATAGAAAATTAGCTAGACATAAAATAAATCATGCAAACACAGATCTGGGGGAAAAACATAAGATCTATATTAAAAGTAAACTTACGAAATATCAAAGTAATGATCGACCAAAAGTGTCGATCGGGAAGTAATTACTGGAAACTAGAAAACACAAACTAAATTGCCCTAGGGGACTTGTTTCTTCCTCACAAACTCTCGAAAATAAAAGCAAAGCAGAAGTTAAAGATTAGGAAATTAAATCGCAAAAGTATATGGTGATGGCTGCGGCCATGCACCATATTTATAGGCTGAGATGCGCTAGGGTTTGGGCCCTCGGTCCTTTGCATGGTAAGTCCATGAGCTACCTTAGAGTGCAAGTAATTACTTGATAAGCACGACCCCAACATGGCATATCACGTCGATCTTCAAGATCCCTTACGGATCCTCCACCTAATCGGATTAGGAAAGAAACTTAGGTTAGATCTTCTTTTCCTTTTCCTAATAGGCTTCGGAGAGAAACACGCCAGTTGCCCCCGCCATCTTGCCTTCTCTTGTCAGCACATCTTCTGCTCTGCTTCCTGCCCAACATGCCAGACAAGGCCAACACTGCTCTTGGTATTAAGATTGAGCTAGCGAATCCTCCTCACAGCTACGCGTCTGATGCTATCATTCTTGCCCAAGCTAGAGATTCATCGGTTGCTCATTGCCTCGTATCGATTCTCGTACCATTTCAACATATTTCAGCCTTGTCTTGCCCTCTAATGCTCTTTACCTGCCCAGATAGACCTGTTGCCCAAATAGTGCCCTCCCAGGCACTGAAACAATACAAAAAGACAACAAAAGACTCGATCTAGACTACCTAAACACACACAAAATGAATACAAAATATGGGTTCATCAGTGATGATTAGATTTGATGAATTATGTTTTGATGGACTTGATTGATCGGGATGTTCTGTTATGAATTGATTGGTTGTGAGTATTATATAGCTAACTGTGGGGCGTTATCATACTTGATTGATTGATGCTTGATATTTGAATATGGGGTTATGGGTGAGAAGATTGTGTTCTAATTGTTGTATCACTACAAAAAAAATGCGTTTTACCGACGGAAATTTCCGTTGGTAAATTCATAAAATCCATCGGTAAAATAGTTACCAACGGATCATGTCTGTCGGAAAATCGTTCGACGTTAAATTTTTACCGACTGATTTCTGTCCGTCGGTGATTGTTACCGACGGATTGTCCGTCGCCATTGATTTCTTCGGAAAAATAGTTGCCATAATTTACCAACGGAATACCGACGGATTTTCCGTTGGTAATTACCGACGAAATTTTTAAATATATTTTTTTTTTTTTTATGTTTTTTATTTATATTTAATTTATTTTTTTTTGTTTTTTTTTTCTTAAATTTCATTTTCATGTAGGAAGATATAAATCAGAAACTGTAAACAAAACTCAAAAGATATAATCAAAACCTGAATATATAAATTTGGTAATTCAATACATAATGTATTCATAAATTTATCTTCAAAAATTTTACATGATGACAATAGTTCTCTAGGTATTCATAACGAAGCAAATGATTTGTTCTATGCAACAATCAAAGCCATATCGTTTTTCATCTCTTCAACTTTCTCCTTCTTTGCCCCTTTTCAACCACAAATCAACCTTTAGTGGAAAGAATTGTTCTCACATAAGTTGAAAAGGCCCTGCAAAAAAATTTAATCAATTAGTTTAGATGAAAATGCTCCAACTTGAACAAAAAAATAAGAAAAATCAAGGATTGGCTTGTAATGAATCATATATATATATATATATATATATATATATATTCTTACAAATATTCAAGACATAGTCATTTTGCTATCTAATTGCTAAGAACATTCAAACATAGTCCCTTATTCTGCCCAAGTTTCACATTCATCAATCTGTACAGATATAATGAATTTATAAAGTTGGAAAGCTTAAAATTGGAGCACACAACATTAAAGAATATGCAGATTATCCACTAATATTAAGTATTGGACGTCCCTTTTAATTTTGTATCTGGATATTCAAATTGTTCTTCATGTATCTACTATCTACAGATTATTCCAAGTCATGGAAGAGTCAACAACACTAAATCGGAGAGGAAAACCTAGACCTCTATAAGTAGTGAAAAAATAAAACAAATCAAACCAAGACCTATATAAATGAAAAAGAAAAAAATCTAACCAGAAATCAATTTCAAAATTCACAGAAAATCAAGCAACAAAATGAATCATACGAATCACACAACCACAATAATCAAAGAAATGATCGAACATGTATTGAGCAGAAACGATGCAAAACTGAAACAGTAAGAATTTTACTTACAAAGAGAGACAGAAAGAGAGACAGAGAGAGACTTACCAAGACAACTACAGAGCAGACGAAGGCGGTGAGGAGGCGGCGACGGTAGCAATTGCTGAGAGAGAGATGAAGTGAGAAACAGAGAAAGAAGGATCGATCGAGAGAGAGAGAGAGACATACCGGCTAGGAGAGAGCAGAGGTGACGGTGGCAAGGAGGCGGTGGCGGTAGCAACTGGGCTGAGAGAGAGAGGGGAAGTGAGAAAGAGAGAGAGAATGATCGAGAGAGAGATAGAGAGAGACATGCCGACGAGGAGAGAGCAAAGGCGCGGTGGCAAGGTGGAGTAGGACGGGTAGGACGGCGACGGGTGGGATTTGGGGGGAGAAATTAGGGCTGAGTGAATGAGGAAGAAAACTCACGCTGCTGAGTATATTGCAAATTTACCGACGGATAATTAGCGACGGAACACAATCCGTCGGTAATTAACGACGGATAATCCATCGTTAATTAAATATGTTTGATTTATTATATTTTTTCTTTATAAAAAAACTACCGACGGATATATCCGTCGGTAAATACCGACGGACGGTAATTTTTGATTAAATATTATTTTTTTGTCTGATTAATATTACCAACGGATATATCTGTCGGTAATTACCGACGGATTACCGTTCGTCGGTAGTTTTTTATTATTATTTTTAATTAGATTAATTAAAATTTTCCGACGGATAAGTCTGCCGGCAATATTAATGATGGCGTATCCGTCGGTAATCTATCGGTAAGTTATCCATGGACAGCCCATTTTTTTTCCGTCGGTAATTATTGACGGAAATAGATCCGTCGGTAATTTCAGTTGGTAAAAATGCATTTTTTTTGTAGTGTATCCCAAGTTGAGAGGCTTCTGCTCTTCTGGTGAATCATGAGCATGGGAAACCACGTGAGGATACTTTAGATAACCTATAAATGTTTACACCTCATGAAATATGGCCACATGACTCGACTTGATTTAGAGTTATTTAATTATGCCTGTTGGTGGAAATTTGTGTGTAATTTGAAAGGCTTTACCCCACTTTCTCGTCTATTTAAAATTGAATCTTTTATACGAGGAATGGGTATGGGAAACCACGCTAGGGTGCCGGAATTTTTCCGAGAGTAAACCTAGTGAATTTTGCCTGGAATTCACCTTATTTCTTTAAGTTACACAGTGGCTAGGAATGTTGGGATAAGTCGAAAGGTTGTGATATCTTTTTGTCTGTAATCTTGTTTTTAAATGTTGGGTGGATTGAGTTTTTGTGTGGCGAGCCACTTGTTGCTGTGTGATAATCACATTCAATTAAAGATTGATGGAATGTGCGGTGATTGATAGGATGTCGAAGCATGAATTGTTGAGTTTGATTGATCGTTTCAGGACAAGCAAGGTTTTGTGTGTGGAGGGTTTGTTGTGTTAGTTTTTGGTTGCATTTTCGGATATTTTGCGTGCGCATATTCGATGTCATTTGCTAGATTTCGTATTGTTTTGAAGTTAAAATGCGCTAATGATATTTTGTCGAGCCATCAGTTGAAAGTGCAGGTTTTTGCTCGAGAGCGACCAATGCTTCATTAACTTCCACCGCAACTTTGATTTTTTGGCGTAGTTCAACTCAGCGGTCTCTCTCATTAGGAGATTGCTGAGTTCAAAGTGTTTATGCCATTTCCAGTACAGGGCAATAAGTCAGCGGTCGCTGCGCCTAAGCGACCGCTGAGTCCAGCGCCTCGCCAATACAGGGCCAGAAGTCAGCGGTCTCTCAGCCCAGGAGACCGCTTAGTCCAATGCTCAAATTAATACAGGGGGCGTTCGCTAACACTAGGAGACCGCTGAGTTCGGATATTTTGCGGGTTTGATGAAATGCACTCAACAGTCGCTGAACCTAGGAGACCGCTGAGCGTGATTAATTTGTAACTCTTTTCAATAGCGGACGAGGGTTTCAGAAATGGATCCACTTGTTCCAGGCGACATTTTCCCTTCATTTTCAGAGTTTACTTTTAGGGTTTCTATTCTAGTTTCTTCCGAATTTTTCTAGTTAGTAACTTCACTATTGTAATTTCATTTCGGATTACATTCTAAGATCATTACAACTTTCAGATTCTGCAACCTTCAGATTCAATTCTAGTTCATCGTTTATCGTCATTTTCATTCACGTTTGTGACTTCTTTCAATTTCTGTTCTGAATTCTCGTTCTTATTTATGCTTATAATTTCTCCTGCAGTTTACTTGATTACGTGAATGTTAGAGTTAAAATCTTTTAATGCTTTTGTTAGATTAGATTTTGATTTTCGCCTAGGGTTTAATTTATGCTTAGTTATTGTTTCCGTTTAGCTATAAACAACAAAACCCTCTAGATTTACTGCTTTATTTTCTTTTTGCAATACAATAATCTCCCTGCTAAGTTTTCCTTGAGAGACGATATTCTGGTTAGCTTATTTAATCTATTCCGACCACGTTTAATTGCGTGCAACTTAGATTAATTAGGTTGAACAATCAACATATTCTTTCCTTCTTCAAGAGCTATTCTTCTTCCTCATCCATCTGTTCGACATTATAAGGGTCGTCTCGGCTAACAAGATCTTTTATTTTCCATCGTGTTTGAATCTCGTATTTTATTTAATTTGTGTATAGTATTTTCAATGTGTGTGTATGTGAGTGATGTTGTAGTGTTCATATGTTGTGTACTAGATGGATGAAGGGGCGGGTCGGCCTGGGCGACGGCCTAGGGCCCCAAAAATTTGAGGGCCCAAAATTTTTCTTATATTCTATTAGTATGTGTATTCTAAAAAAAAATAAAACAAAATTGGATCTATTGATTTTTGGCCCAGCAGATGCAATCCATGTTCATCTTGGAAAAGTTACTTCTTGGGAAAAAAAACTCACTACACTATTAATCGACGGCAGAATTAATTCTCCTCTTCTTCTGTTCTTCAACGTTATTTCTTGGAAAAAAAAACTCTTCATTTTCTCCAACCCGTTGGCAACTCTTCAACTTTATTTTCTTACCGTTGAATCATGAACATAAATAGAAGGAACCAAATGAATTGTTTTATAGCAATTTATTTTTTGACTCTTGTTTTTGTTTATTATCGACCTAACCTTATTGCCCCACGAGTAAAAAACTTATATTGCAAATTCTAAAATTCAGATTTCGGAAGGCAGAACCGTGGAAGCATCTAGCGATTTTGTTTTACGGGTGAGTAAATTCAATTATTTTATTAGATTTAATGTTCTTAATTTTAAAATTATTAATTTCTTTTCATGTGCAATTCGATTGAATTAATTTTAGATTTTTGAATATTTCGATTATGTTTGAATCGTTGAAGCAGACTGTAATTCTTTAAGTGTTCTTACATTTTTAAATGTGAAATTTGTCAATTTAAATTATATTTATATATTAATCATAAGAATCTAATGAATTGTATATTCTTATCCGTATCTAGACTATCTAGTTTCATCCATAGCTAATTAGCTATTAAACATTTATTAAATTTGTAGTCAGTTTGATGCAATTTCTTTATAATATTTATAATTTGCAGATTATCATAAAGTTTGGAAGTTAGAATTTGGAAGTGTATGTGTATCTGATAATCCGAAGTGCAAAACGCATCTCAAATTCTCAATCATCAATATATCCAGGTGCTATTATTCTTTTATTTTACTTTTGAGTATTAAACATGGGGCCTAGAAAAGAAGAATGCGGGTATGAAAAAAGGAAAAAAAATAAAAAGAATAGAAGAACTCATTACATCACAAAAAGGTGATATTGATAAGTTTATTGTTAAAAGTACAAGTTGAAAGTTCAAATTTGAATAGTGTTGATGTATCTGTTGAAAATAATGAAGTAGAAGATACTAGTGAGAAGAGAAATGACTTGAATGAGAGTGAAATGTTCTTAATATGTTAGGTGACGAACCTAGAGACAATGATGAACAATTTATTCCTCCAATTGATATATGTAATCCGAGAAATTGGGATAATATTGATGATAATGCACGAGATATTTTAGTCGAAAAGGGGCTTATACGAGAAATTGACCTTGTTTTTCCTTTAGACAACATTTCTAGGCATTTTTCTTATACTCATTATACTATAAAATTAAGCAATGGTGAGGTGAAAGGTCGAAAGGGGTTAGTATATAGTAAACATGTGGACAAAATATATTACTTTTGTTGTAAATTATTTAAAAATAAAAATAATACTACTTTTTTAGCAAATGATGGATATAGAGATTGAAAACATCTTAGTGAACGACTTCAAGAACATGAAAATTCTATAGAACATATTACTAATATGAACTCTTGGTATGAATTGAAAATGAGATTAGGTAAAAATGAAACTATTGATAAGGACTTACAACGAGAAATCTCTAAAGAAAAGGATCGTTGGAGACAAGTTTTAATAAGAATAATAGCAATTATTAAATGTCTTTCTAAAAATTGTTTGACTTTTCGTGGATCTAATGAGAAATGGCAACCTAGTTGCACATGTCAATTGCTTCTTTAAAATCTAGATTTGAACAATTGAAATCATTTGAACATATATTTGATTTTTTATTTGATTCGAAAGTTCTAAAATCGTTGGAGAAGAAGTTGAGAAGAAGTTTTTTATTTGGTTTTTTATGAATTGAGAAGAAGTTGTGTTAATATGAAATTATATATATATATATATATATATATATATATATATATATATGAGAAGGATCAATGAAAGGAAAATTTAAAGTAAGAAATATAAAAAATGTAGGTCGTTGATCTTTGTATGACATATAGCATATCATATTATATATAAAATATATCTTAAAAATTAATACTTGAAGTGTTCATATTGTTATTGTGACTATCGTACCCCATATTATTTTGGCTCCAAATTTTAGTGAGATAATGTTGTAAGATTTCCTTCCTCATTTTTCTTACTCTTCTAATATTTTATTTATGGAAATTCCAAGATCTAGATTAAAAATATCCTAGCCAATAAAAAAAAATTCAGTAAAATAATTATTCCCTCTTTGTCTCTAAATCATTCAAAACCAAACTAATATTTTTGTTTTGATAAATATCTTACAATTAATATTTTATTCAATGTTGTTCGTCTTGTAAGTTTGTAGTATCGTATAATGGTTTTTTTAATTATATCATTATATTTTGCATAATTGTCAGCAGTAATATGAATATAAGTTATCAAAATAGAAGGTAGATTGTGATTGTTAACTTGCTAAGCGGCATAATATTTCTCATTTTTTCCTTCTAAAAATCTAATTTTAGAGTTTTTTAGAATTATGCTAAAGTTTTGCTTTATCTAACTTATTTTTGCATATTCTAAGACACTCTAGACAAATTACACATAAATAAGTATGATTGTTAATAAGTGAATTTTATTATGTGTAGTTTATGTTACATTTCATTCTTAGTATAGTATCATTTTTATTATCAACACACTTTGAATTAATTAGAGGATAGTTTTCTAAAAAATATTAAAATATATTATTAATTAGCTATAAAATCAAAATTAACTAAAATATTTTATTGTAAATAATATGGATATCTTAATTCTCTTAATGTATTAACTATTATTTTTATTTCTATTACAAATTTTTTAATAAATATAAGTACACAAAAATGTACTCCCTCCGTCCCACGTTAGCGTGGTTCAACTAATATTTTATACCTCACAATAAATTAAATATGCACCACTCTTTTGGAGGAAGGAGGGAGTATTATTAATCAAATTATTAAACAAATGCTCATATAGTTTAGCTCAAACTTTAATTTGATACTCCCTCCGTCCCTGAAGATTATGATCTTATTGTCTTATTTATGCATCCCTTAAAATTACTCCATCCATCCCTCAAAAGTATGGTGCAATTAATATTTTATAACTCGCATATAATCAAATTTGGACCACACTTTTTGGGGACGGAGGGAGTATGATCTTTTTTTTGTACATGACCCCACCCACTTATATTTTAAACCTCACAATAAATCAAAAGTGGTGGATCCTTTCTCCACTCAACAAACATCTATCAAATATTTCTTAAAACTCGTGCCATACAAATTGCATTACAATTTTTATGGACGGATGAAGTACTATTTAACTCATTATTTCGTTAATGGCCTCTAGAATTAATTGAAATATGTAAAAGTAATTCTATTTAAATTATAATTTATATACTTCAAATAATTAAAGATATCTACTTCACCTTATTTATTGTGGAATTTTAGGATATATATTAGTGAAATTGGACAAAAAAATACCAAAACTTAATAAGCATAAGTTTTTTAGCCCCATTCATAAAACTATAACTTTTCTATACCAAAATCATTTAAAAGACTAAAGTGCCCTCCCTTTAACAAAAACTAAAAAAAAATAATACACCTATGAATTAAATTAAAAAAGTAAAAAAAAATCTGAAAAAACAGCCTCAATCTCTCTCAATTCTCTCCCATCGTCGGCCAGATTTCTTCTGGACACGATGGGGCGACTGGACACGATGGCTAGGCACGATGGGTGGACACGATGGATGGACACGATGGTGCTATTGGACACGATGGAAAGTAATATTTAATGCAGATTCTTTCGCGTTTCATTTATTGAACCCTATCAAATCTGATTCTCTGAAGATTTTCGAATGAAACTAGGAATTTAATGAAGGTAATTCATTAAAGTTTGCGTAAGAGAGGTTGTTGACAAGGTTTAGAACTCCTAGTTGGGTTCGAATTAATCACAACACTACAATTGAAAACACCAAAAACCCTAAAAAGAAAAAAGAAGAGAAAGAAGAGAAAAAAGCTACTCTAATCTCTCGAAATGTGAAACCAAAGAAGAAAAAGATATCAAGGAAGGCCGGCATCGCGTTTCTGGCTTCATAAAGAAGGTATGCACCCGAAATCTCCGTCCGAAAAACATATACTAGTGCGTGTTATTTAACTCACGATGGCAAGACACGATCGTGACCAAGTAAACACGATCGTGCCTTGACCATCGTGTCCCAAAATTGTCTTCGATTTGCATGGAATATGTAGATGTTATGTGATATTTGTTTAAATTCGAATATAACTTGAAGTTTAGTAATATGTTTAGGAGAAAAAATAGTTGAAATTACTCGCATTTTGTGATTTGTAAGGGATTGGAAACTATGATATTTTTTTTCTGTCGGGGGCGAAGGGTTTCTCCCCACGATGGCACGATGTGGAAGGCACGATCGTGCCCACGATCGTGCCCACGATGGACACGATAGACACGATGGCCACGATGGCCAGCTCGATCACCATCGAGCCTTTCTATCAATCCCACGATGGTGCCTTCGTGCCCTAGCAGTTTGTGATGTAAATTTCTATTTTTCGTATTGTAACCCTAATCTCTCTTCTTTCTTTGATTCTTAGATGGGGCGGCGGCGTGTTATTGTACGTTTTGGAGGTCAGTGGGAGGGATTGGCTTACTTAGGCGGGAGTACTGTTATTGTGCACATGGACGATACGAATGATGATCGAGATCATCTCATGAATCTGATTAGAGATACTTTGTGTGGTCGAAGAGATTCCGAGTATGTGCTATCCTATTTGACTGTGTTGAGGGATGGGAGTAGATGTAGAGCTTTATTAAATAGTGATACGGATTTACTTCGATTGCTAGTACAAGAGAAAAAGTCGGATCCGATGGTTTATGTCTTTGAAAGAGACAATGTTTTTGCCCCTGAGGTGGACGTGGAAGGCAGTGGACGACGGGATCTATTTGAGGATGATGATGATAGAATGCCACCAGAAGCAGAGGGTGCTCACATCTCCGACGACGAAGAAGATGAACGCCATAAGAATATAATTGAATCTGTGACTACTGAGTTTCTTGCTTGGATTAGACAGCCAGAACAAGTAAACAGGATCTTCGGGCACCAGAATTTCACATCTGAGCATCAGACTGGTCGTGATGATGATGAACTACGCAGCAGCCTAGACAATTGGAGCATTCCACTGGTCGAGTGTGACAGCGCTGCCACTTGGGTGGGTTGAGTAGCCCGGACCGTTCACCAGTGAACTTGTAGTGGGGGCTACGTTTCAGTCCAAGTATGAATTGAAGATGGCTGTGGGAATGTATCACCTGGAGCACATGCTAGAGTATGTCATTGATCGTTCCGCCAAAAATCGTATAGTCTTTCTCTACAAGCACGGTAGGAATAATTGCAAGTTTAGGTTGTGTGCTCAGGGGCCAAAAGATGAGGGCGACTCGATTTGGTAAATTACGAAGTTGACTTTGGATCACAGCTGCCACTTGAACGTGATTTGTACTGCCGAGCGGACGGTGACTGCTAAAGTTGCAGCCGTGTACTTTGCTCGTAGGTTGGTTTGCGAGGGTGTGTATTTGAAGTCGAGAGAGATGATGGAAGAGATGCGCAGAGAGTTTGGTGTTCACATGTTGTACAGCCTCGCTCTAGAAACGAGGAATATAGCGATAGAGAAGACATACGGTGACTTTGACAAGTCGTATCAGATGGTCCCGTCGTATCTGTATTTATTGAGGTAGCGTAATCCCGGTACTGAGTACAACATGCAGATCAGTAGTGAGGGAGTATTTTGTCACATGTTTCTCGCCTTAGGACAGTGTATTCGTGCCTTCGAGCGCTATCTGAGGCCAGTGATTGTGTTGGACGGGACCCACGTTAAGGGAATGAACAAGGGAGTTCTTTTTATCACTGTTAGCAAAGATGGGAATGAGCAGTTCTTTCCTATAGCTATTGGAATTGGTCCGATAGAGAACGATGAGTCGTGGACTTAGTTTCTTTCGAATCTGCGCAGGTGTTTCGACCCTCCGGATGAGTTGTTGATCGTCTCTGACCAACATAAGAGCATTGCAAATGCCGTGAAAGCCATCTATCCGACTGCAGCGCACGGATTGTGCTTTCACCACATGCAGAAGAATCTGACGCGATACGGCCGTCCAGCTCTTGCCATCTTTCAAAATGCAGCGTATGCTTATCGTGTTGAAGAGTTCGTGAAGAATTTTTCTGCCTTGAAAGCTTTATGTGAGGGTGCTCACACACGACTTTCCGAAATTGGTGCTCATAGGTGGTCTAGGTCGCATTGCCCAGTTCGACGGTACAGTTTCATGACCTCCAATGCCGCCGAAAGCTTGAACTCTCGGCTACTGTGGGTTAGATGTTTACCTATTTGCTCGTTACTTGAGGTGTATCGTTGCATTGTCGATAAATGGTTCGACGAGAAAAGGGCATTAGCTAGGAAGAGAGAGCATGAGATTACACTCGAGGCCTTCAACAAGCTTGCTGTGATAGTGGAAGCAGGTCATCAGCTCGTTGCTCAACCTACCACTGACAATGTTTATAAAGTGAAAGACAAGAAGATGGTCTTCGAGGTGGACCTTGGGAATTGGACATGTGAGTGTCATGAGTTCGATCAGGATAAGATGCCATGTCGTCATGCAGCTGCCGCCCTCAGGTATGTATAGCTTTTTTTTTACTTAAATTGTATTTTCATGACTCAATATTTCCAACTTTTGTTCGTTACAGGACCTAAGGAAACACTGTCAATTTGTTTGATTTCGTAAGTCGGTATTACAAGCAACACGACTTGTGCGAGACTTACAGAGAATCCATTAGGCTGGTACCACATCCCGAGGAGTGGAATGTCCCGCCTGATATTGTAAGAATCGTTTGCTTGCCGCCGGTGGGAGTTCGTCAAGCCGGCCGTCCGAGGACACAGCGTATTCGTTCAGCAGTTGAAGGTACGCCCACAACACGCCGTAGCCAAAAATGCTCTAAGTGTAAGGGGACCGGCCACAATAGAAAGAATTGCACCGAACCACTCGCTTTAGATGTCGATCTAAATGTTCCCACGGAGGGAGAACCATCGAGTCAGAGACGGCGACGAAAGAAGAAATGCAGCAAGAACACACAATCACAAGATGTCCGGTGCACTTGTGATTTATGATTTTCTGCACGATTGACAATGCAACACTTATTTATGATATGTTATTCATTTGTCCTAATTTTATTTATTTGTTGAGATTCTGTTGTGTTTAGAAATTGGAAAATGTAAAAAATAGGGCCGAAGCGGGTTTCCTTTGTAAAGCGGGTGCACCCGCTTCGGCGGCTCACCCGCCGCGGCGGGGTACACGAGCCTGCCAATTTTCTCCATCGCCCACGATTGGGAGACCCCATCGTGTCCATCGCTCCCATCGTGTCCATCGTTCCAATCGCCCCTCACCCCATCGCCCGATCGCCCTCATCGTGGCCATCGCCCTCACGATGCATGTCCCATCGCCCCCTCAAGAAATTTTGATTTTATAGACATTTTTGGACTTTATCTTGTTGTGGTGCTGATATATTGATTTTTAATTGCTTATTTAAGAATTTCATAAGTAAAAATGAACATTTGAAATAATTTTAATGTAGTCTTTAATATGATTATGAATCATATCATATCTTAAGAATGAAAAGGATCTCAATGAATATTACTTCAAATTCTCAAATTATAGGCTGTATATCATCGATGTTGCAAAAAACATTCAGATTGATCATAATTATGTATGTAAGGTATAAAAAACTATTTATAGGGTATAAAAAATACTATGGAATAACATTAAGGTATTAAAAATACTTATCGATGTTTGTTCTTCTGGGCACGATGGAGACTCTTCATCGTGAGCACGATGGGGGCGATGGGCATGATTGGGGCGATGGGCACGATGGGGGCGATGGGCACGATGGGGTCTCCCAATCGTGGGCGATGGAGAAAATTAGCAGGCTCGTGTACCCCGTCGAGGCGGGTGAGCCGCCGAAGCGGGTGCACCCGCTTTACAAAGGAAACCTGCTTTGGCCCTGTTTTTTACATTTTCCAATTTCTAAACACAACAGAAACTGAAACTCAACAAATAAATAAAATTAGGACAAATGAATAACATATTATAAATAAGAGTGGCATTGTCAATCGTACAATAAATCACAAATCAAAAGACAAGCTAAATATCCTAGCACCTATCTCTTTACGATAGCTCCTAATGTATCTCACATCAATATTCTTTGTATGTCTTCTTGTTGGATGTTTGGACACGATACGATCTAGATACATGCAACAAAAAGGACCGCAACTGACCCCATCGGTCTGGGCGAACTGCTCACTAGGTGGCATTATGATCAATGGCATGAAGTCTTCTCTTCTTGTCTTGCGGGGGTTATTCGTCCAGTAATTCCCCAGAGCTAGTAGCCTAGGAACGAGACAAGTGAGGGGCCTCATCTGCTTTATCCGAGGAGATTTATTGGCGTCATGTTGGTGTGACAATGAGTCATACAATTCGATGCACCAATCATCTATTTTGATCTTTGCAGTGACCCAATGCTCATCAAGACAACAAAAGGCAATAATCTATTCAAATAACAAATATTAGTACAACTGCAAATCAAGAATACTAACAATTTGAAAGAAAAAACAACTTAAAATCAATTTAAAATCACTTACTATGTTGCAGTTTAACCACGGGATCCCGTTCGGTGTGTCCATGCCATGAAAGAGATCCAGTATAGGTTGTGGCAATATCTATTTGTTTCCCTTCACTTGGTTGCCCTTTGGACTTAGCTCGTGGAACTCTTTAAGCATCAGTGCCTAAAAAAAGTAAAACAAGTTAAAAATAATTTTTTGTAAACCAACTAATACAATAAATAAAAGTCAAACAAAAACTTACAAAAAACGTAGACCCTTGAATAATAGTGGTCACTGCACCAACTCCTGCAACCCCCCTTCGCTGCTTAGACCTAGTGAAGAGCACGTACAAGTCCATGACCTGTATTCAAACATTTTACATTACATGACGATATATAAATCAATTTAAATAATTTAAATATGTGAAGACGTTAAATTGCAAGAAATGTTACCTCTGCAGTGAAGCACTCGTCGACGTTCTCCACAAGGTCGAAAAACGCCTGCGTCACCGTGTGGTCAATCTCTTTTATCACGCAGACAGTGTTGTCGCCCATATGTCTGAAGGCAGCGTACTGCTGACTGATCTGTGTACGAGAGCTGGGCGTCTCACCAACATATGGCGTACGTAGTGCAGCAGAAGGCCTAGGGTGTCTCGGAGGAGGACTACTCTCACCAAACTCACCCTGCTCCTCCTCCTCTCTCTCAAAGCTGGCCAACTCTGAAAGCGCTGCTGCAAACTGCTGGGTAAGTTCTGTGGGAAGCAGAGGCAGCTGGAAGGGCTGGTGGTGTAGCAGATCTCCTGCTCGATCACGATCCGCCTCGAAGTCGTGGTAGCTAGTAGTAGCAGCACCGGAGTGGCGTGGCTGGTCACGCTGAGACCTGTGACTACCCACAGAGTGGTGACTAGGGCCTGCAGCAGCGGAGTGGCGGGGCTGGTCACGCTGAGACCCGTGGCTAGCCGCAGAGTGGTGACTAGGGGCTGCGGCAGCGGAGTGGCGGGGCTGGTCACGCTGCGACCTGTGGCTAGTCGCAGAGTGCTGCTGATAACTCCTGCTCCGTCTAGGACCGAAATAGTCCAAAATCTTAGTGAAGACCCTATCAGCTACTCGAGCAAGGAAACATGTGCTTGATTCGTCGTGCAAGATCGCCTTCAAGCGGCGATCGACGATGTCGTCAGTGCTGACTCTGTGGTCCGGACAAGGCTGTCCGTGCAAACAACACACCCTGTCCTCCGGCCTCTCCTGGTACTCTCGTTCTGCTGTCTGAGGACGGGTGAGAGGACTACTCTCTCGGCGACGCTTCGACACCTTTCCAAAGGTCACCTTCATCTTCTCCATTGTCGTAACTTTGATCTTGCCCTTGTTCTTGATGGGCCCACAAACACAACCTCTGCGCTACCCCGACCAGCAATTCGGACCGGCTTCGGGTACACCACATCAAACGGATCCCCATTCTCAAAGCTAAGGAAGTAGTACTCGGCTTCCTCTTCCTCCATCGGGACCAACGGGACATCATTCATTTCAAGCTGTAATGAAATACGTATAAAATAACAATTATATATCGATAAAATTTTGAAATTTCAAAAAATTCATAGAAAATAAAGTGATTTACGTACCGGTTAGTCAAAAAAGGTAGTGAAGTCCGCCTTTACAGTGCCCGTCTCACACATCAAGCATCGGGGCAGCCTGATCACTTCAAATCTGGTTGATTTTCCTGTCATAGTATTTAACAAGAACAATCCATTAGCTGAGTTCTAGAAGAACTTGAATGGAAACTTGACTTTGTCCATCTCAGTGAGACAGACCCATAAATCCCATGTTCTTCTGGTTAAGATAGATCTTCTGGCATTGTTGAGAGTAGTGTAGTCCCCTTTTCTGTATGCGACTTGATTTTTTCAAAAGCGCGTCCATCGGGTCTCCGAAGCCTTATGTAAAGAAAGGCTTCATGGTTTCCATTTTCAGCTGGTTCTGGAGCCGCACTTATGAAATACAACTCCAATGTATCTGATGGTCCCTGAGCTAGGTATTTGGTGTAGAGGGGGGGGGTGAATACACCAAATAGATTTTTAGAAACTTTTTCAAGTTAAAACACAGAGTTGGTGAGCTCAGTTATCGATCCAGCTGGGGAAGGTCAGCTGGGTAAATAACTCAGCTGGCGGTGCGGAAAGTGGTGGTTTGAAAACTTAGCTCGGTTATTTAGAAAAACTTAGTTTGAAAAGATTAACTTTATGTTTTCAGTTAAGTCAAGTTGTGCAACTTTCAGAGAGACACAGCTGTCTTTGGAGATCAGCTGCGTGTGCAGTTTTGAACAAATATGCAATGATATGAAAGAGTTAGTACAAAACTGAATATAAAGAGAAAGTAAAGAGCACGCGAGTTTTACGTGGTTCGGAGTAACACCTCCTACGTCCACGACCAGGTTCACTGGTAATCCACTACCACTTGGATTCCAAGTACCAAGCAACTTCACAACTCTAACCCGAGCTGTGTTCCAACAGTTTGCGGGCACTGTCAAGCCTAACCTTTCAGTTTACGGGTACTGAAAAAACCTTACACACTTGAATTTCCCGCTTCAAGCAAGCGTAACCTTGACCTAACCTTTCTGGGTGAGAGGGGTTTGGTTTGGGGTTTCAACTGTGAACGAGTTCTTACAATTAAGAACTTTAGAGTATGATGAACTCGTTCGAAATCTAGGCTTAAGATGTACAAAGAGTTTGGCCTAGGGAACAGACGAAAAACTAAGCAGTTTCTGAACTAGAAACACTTCAAGATAAAGTGTTCTTTGATCTATGTAGAACTGCTTGAGAGCTTTTTGAAAGATTGAAGATTTCAGATAATGAAAGCTTGTAGAAGGTTTTTCGTATCTGATCCTGAGGTTGTAGACGGGTTTATATAGGTAGAAATTCAAGACTAGCCGTTGGAGGAGCCGTTTGAATCTTACCTACTCTTCTTAAATTCAAGATCTGCCGTTGGGCGAATCTGCACCTGTCTTCATTTTTGTCACATCCTAGGTCCTGAAGTCTAGGATGCTGATCTGGCAATCCCTCATTGGTCGAGGTATGTTGACTTCCACTGATGCCGGGATCTTCTGCCTTTAGAGCTGGCTTTTGAATTCAGAGCTGGACTGTCTTGAAGTGAAGTCTTCAGAGATAGTTCCCTTTGTTCTGTACAGCTGGACCGGCTGTGTTTTGAACTCAGCTCGAATTCTCTTCAGCTTGATCAGGCTCTGCTGGAGGACTCAGCTGAAGGGTGATGCCTGCTGTCTTTCGCTAGCTGACTCCTGCTGTAAACACAGCTGGGTCGACTACTGTCTTCCGCTAGCTGACTCCTGCTGTAGACACAGCTGGGTCGACTGCTGTCTTCCGCTTCCTTAACCTGTAAACCTAGAAAATCTAAAGCTCAAACAGGCGAGCTGGAAAACACTATTTAGGTTGACGCGATCATCTATTCGGTTGGAGAATCAGTTGGGTTATGGTATCAAATCAAAACCTTATAATTTTCCCAACAATTTCCCCCTTTTTGATGATGCCAAAACCTAACTGAGACAACTTATGACGCAGAAAAACTTGTGTTTTATTAATGTAAGAATATACATTATAACACAGGAAAAAGAAAGAAGAAAAAAAACTTCAAATCTTCAGTCTTCAATCCCAGTTGGCTGGGTCTTCTCTTCTGCATCCGTTGCTTCTTTCTTTTGACTCGTTTCTTCAGCTGATTCTGATTCAGCTGGTTCCTCTAGCTCAACAGTTTGCCTCTTCTTTGACTTGTCTCTCTTCTCCCTTACTTCCCCCTTTTTGGCATGATCAAACAGGGTGGGAGAGATACACCATCGGCTGATGCGATGTTTTAGTTTAGCGAAACTGTGGTTTTCAGCTCTGAGCAACGAGGTTTGGAGTCTAAGTGGCTCAGCTGGTGTATTAGCTGGCTCTTCTTCAGTAGCATTAGCCTCAGCTGTGATTGCAAGCACATCGTCCTTGGCCTGATTCAGCTGGGGCAGTCCAGCTGAGTGCTTGGAGGGATGAGTTGGCACGGGAGATAGCATCTTCTGAGTCGGGCACAACTTCATTCCTTGCAAATTTTGCTTCTTCAGACTTCTTAGATTGAATGAGAAAGTCTGATTCAGCACTTGAGGGACTTGTGTTCAGCTCATATCATCATCATCCAGCTGCAGGTGATCATTGGCTGGGTGATGTTTCTCATTTAAGCTTGGTGCAGGGACTTGAGCATCTTTCATCGGAAGATCTCGAAGCTGGTGTCCCTGTGGAGCTGAAGGAAACTGAGGAGAAGGCGGTTGAAGTATTCCATCTGTCTTGGGGTTTAAGCTTGGTTGATCAGCTGGAATACTCCGTTGCAGTGTTGGTGACGATGATATTCACGCAGGCGCATGAACTTCTCCTCCACCGTAAGAAACGACCGCTTGTGGACCTTCTGCTCCTGGGAGAGTAATTACGAATTCTCTCATAATGTCAGCTGGCTTCTCAGCTGACTGACTGAGCACCTTTGACTTGAGTCTTCTGTTTGAAGACGGTGCTTCAGCATGTTTTGTCTCCTCAAGTTGTCTCCAATTCCCAGCTGGGACGGAGATAGATGCATGCTGCTTTGTCTCCTGCATCTTTTTCTGTGCCTCCTGTGGTGGAGCAAGAGTTTTGTCATGACTTCTCTTGAATACTCCGGCTTTATCAACATCTGGTCCAGGTCTGTTGACGTTGATTTTTGCATCCCAGGGAGTTGTATGTCCCGTTCTCTCATTTATGTTGAGAGAAACAGTGGGGCTGAGGAGGTCTTTTTCCTTTGACATTCCCAGGAAGTTTTCTGCACCTTCCTGGTGAATGACGTTCTTGAGCTTTGCAGTCTCTCACTGCGCTGGCCTGGATCTGTCGAAGGGCTTCACCTTCTTCTGGACTTCCGTCTTCTTTGAAAGTTAAGCAACTCTTATCTTGAAGCTTTGACAGATTCTTCAAGTTTGATCGGCTTCGGAAGTTTGATTCTTTCTGGATTCCATGTTCTTCTTCTGCATCTTTTGTTAGTAGAAACAAATAATACCAATTGATGGAAATGAGAAAGAATGCCGAAAAACTTTTTAGGGGAGATGCAATGCTTTACGTATATCTTCTAGCATATTTAAAGAGTTTTCTTGATGAATGGACGATCAAGATTTTTCTATTGATAAGAAGATCTACGATTAGGAGTGATTCTCGTGTCATGTCAATTTCTTGATTAGAAGATGTGTGTTAATGCGCGAGAGAGAACGGTTGAGGCGTTTTGACGTTTGCCTCGAAACTCCCATGATTCAATTCTTTGCAGACTCTTAATTAAGATTGATTAGATATGACAATATATGAGTTGACAGAAAAACAGATCGAGTAGGTGTAATTAATGTTGTTGCAAACCTCTCAGCTGATCATTGTAGTCAGCTGATACCTCGGTTGAGTGGATGTGCTGGGTCATCATGGTTCCAGCTGGTTCCCCCTCAGCTGAATAATTCTTCACTTTCAGCATCTGGTTTAGCTAAATTCTTTCTCAGCTGATATCAGTGACGTTGATTCTGAATTGCGGTTAATGCTTGCATTCATTGGTCTTCCATTCGGTCTGCTTCCATTCAGCTGGGTGAAGCATCGTCTAGGTTGAGTAGTCCAAGTAATCCGCACAGTATTTTGAATCTTGCTTCTATCAGTGGCTTTGTGAGAATATCAGCCCGCTGTATGTCTGTGTGAATTTTCTCAACAATCACCTCCTTCTTTTCTACGTGATCTCTGATGAAATGATGTCGTACGTCTACATGCTTGCATCTTGTGTGAAGTACTGGATTCTCTGAAATGGCAATCGCACTTGAGCTATCACAGAAAATTGGAACCTGTCCAGTTTTCACTTCATAGTCATCCAGCTGATGTTTCAGCCAGAGAATTTGTGAGCAGCAGCTTCCGGCGGCCATATATTCTGCTTCTATCGTGGAAGTTGCGACGCACGTTTGTTTCTTTGAAAACCATGAAATCAACTTACTTCCTAAGAACTGACAAGTTCCTGAAGTTGATTTTCTGTCCAACCGATCTCCAGCGAAGTCTGAGTCTGAGTATCCCGGTCAATTTGTAGATTGTCTTCAGCTGGGTACCACAGCCCAACATTCGGAGTTCCTTTGAGATATTTGAGAATGTTCTTGGCTGCTTGCATGTGTGCTTCCTTTGGATCAACTTGAAATCTGGCACACACACTCCGACTGCGAAAGAGATGTCTAGACGACTTACTGTTAGATACAGCAGGGATCCTATTATCCCTCTGTATTTGCTGGAATCAACTGACTTCCCTTCATTTCCTGGTTCAATCTTCCAGTTGGTGTTCATTGGAATCTTTATAATTCTGCTGGATTGAACTCCATACTTGGCGATCAAGTCTTTCACTTATTTGGATTGATTTATGAAAATCCCATCTGATGATTGCTTGACTTGAAGTCCTAGGAAGAAACTCATTTCTCCCATCATGGACATTTGGAACTTCTCTGACATCATCTCTCCAAATCTTTGGCATAAGAAGCTTGATCTTGATCCAAAGATGATGTCGTCTACGTAGATTTGAACAACCAGGATATCTTCTCCTCACTTGATGGTAAAGAGAGTTCTATCTACTGAGCCCTTCTTGAATCCTTTGGATACGAGAAAATTTGACAGAGTGTCATACCAAGCTCGAGGTGCTTGCTTCAATCCATAAAGAGCCTTCTTTAGCTTGTAGACTTTATTTCCTTCTACTTCAAATCATGGAGGTTGTTCAACGTAGACATCTTCTTTGATTTCTCCATTTAAGAATGTACACTTCACATCCATTTGATAGACCTTGAATTTGTGATGTGCTGCATAGGCGAGAAAGAGTCTGATTGCTTCCAATCGTGCTACTGGAGCAAATGATTCTTCGAAGTCAATTCCTTCCTGCTGAGTGTAGCCCTTGGCAACCAGTCGAGCTTTGTTTCTGATGACGACTCCCAGGGTATCTAATTTGTTCTTGAATATCCATTTGAGTCCTATGACTTTGACTTCTTGAGGTCTGTCGACCAATTCTCAGACACAATTTCTGAGGAATTCGTTCAGCTCTTCTTGCATGGCGTTTGTCCAAGGCACGCTCTTCAAAGCTTCGAGAATTGATTGAGGTTCTGGCACTTGAGCTACGTAACACGCCATTAGAGCTGTGTCTTCATCATAGACCGTCAGTCCTAGCTCTACTGAGAGTTGAGCTGTGTCAGCTGCTTCTTGATGATCTGATGAAGTTTGAGCAGCTGAACTTCTGGTTTTGACTTGGTCATTTGGTTCTCCAATGATTGCTGATGATGGATGATCTTCAATCCATCTTCTCCTCTTACGAATTTCTTCTTCCAATTGATTGATGCTTGACGTGGCTAAATTTCGTCTAACTTGTAGTTGCTCAGGAGTTAAATCTTGAGAGATTGGTTCTCTTTGATTTAGATTTTGAGGAGACTTCTGTAGAGGCTCAGCTGGAGATGGAGCTGGGGACTCAGCTGAGTTTGGATTTCCAGCTGATGATGTTACCCCTTGATTTGGCGTTGAAGATTCTTCTCGATTTCCAGCTGGTGGAGCTTCTTGGTTGATTTGAAGTTCCTCCTCTGGCTCATCGTCCCAAATTAATGGTTCGGCCAGATTTCTGATTCTATTTTCTTGAGCTCTTGTCTGAATCAGTCTTGAAGATTCTCCTTCATTTCTCCGTTTGATAGACTCTCTATATTCGAAGGAGAATTCGTCAAAGGTAACATGTGGAGTTACTTCGACTATTTGAGTTCTTCTGTTGAAGACTCTGTAAGCTTTACTCACAGCGGAGTAACCAAGGAATACTCCTCGGTCTGTCTTCTCGTCGAACGTCTTGAGCTGTGTCTTCCCATTGTTGAGGATGTGACATTTGGATCCGAATACCTTGAAATACCCTATGTATGGTATTCTATTGTTCCATAGCTCATACGGTGTCTTTCCTTGCCTTGATGTGAGCAGGGAGCGATTCTGAGTGAAGCAAGCTGTGTTGATTGCTTCAGCCCAGAACTTCTTTGGAATGGCAGAGCTAGCTAGCATTGAGGTAGCTGCTTCCTTGAGAGTTCTGTTTCTTCTTTTTGCTACACCATTCTACTGAGGTGTGCGTGCTGCAGATGTTTGGTGTTGAACTCCGTTCTTCTCGCAATAATCATAAATAGTTTCATTCAGAAACTCTGTTCCACGACCAGAGTATATTTTCTGCCATTGAAGCTTGCTGGAGTAACTGGACCAAAAAGATCCATGTGAAGAAGTTGAAGTACTCGATCAGTTGACTGAACTGGTTTGAGAGAGAATGAAATTCTTGTCTGCTTTCCTTGTTGACATGCGCTGCACATATGACTTTTGTCATATATTTGATCTGGAATTCTATTAGCAAGTTGGTTCCTAGTCAGTTTGTTGATTGTCTTGAAGTTGAGATGGTTCAGCCGTCTGTGCCACAGCCAGCTGACTTCATTGCTGCTTTTCGATACAAGACAAGTCTCCGGAGGGCTGCTGTTCCAGTCAGCAAAGTACATATTTCCTTCTCTTTTCCCTCTTAGGAGTATCTGCTTGGTTTCCCTGTGCTTCACTGTGCATCCCTGTGCATCAAACTTGACAGAAAAACCGTTGTCACAGAATTGGCTAATGGAAAGCAAGTTATGTTGCAATCCTTGTACATAAGAAACAATTGGGATTATAACATTTCTAGTTTTAAATGTACCATAACCTTTGGTTATGCCTTTGGAGTTGTCACCAAATGTTACTTGTGGACCTGTACGCTCGATATACTCCTGGAGTAGATGCTTTAGGTGCGTCATGTACTTGGAACATCCACTGTCCAAGTACCATAGCGTTCTCATCGACTCCTCAGAGATGTGTCGATTCCTTGCAAACTAAACAAAAAATTAAAATTCAGGTACCCAGTTTTAATTGGGTCCTTCTGGGTTAGACAGAGATCCTTTGATGACCCAGATCTGCTTGATGACTCGAATTGGGTCATTTGATCTGATGATTCTCCCAGCTGAGTCGATATACACATTTTTTGTGTTCTTCGGTTGTTGCTGGCAGGGTCTTGATCTCCGTGTCTTCCCGTTTTGATGTCTTGATTTCTTTTGGTTTCCAGCTGTGTGCCTAGCTGAGACGTTCCTTTGTCTCTGCTGTCTTATGTGCTGCTGTGGCTGGAAATGATTATCCAGCTGGTACTCATATGAGTGGTATCCAGCTGGGTATCTCTGATATCCCAGTTGATATCGTTCAACGTGCTTTATTCTTTGTTCTTGGTATCTCTGTGAAATCCGGCCATTTTGTTGTCTTCGTTGAGGTTGAGCACGTTGCTGTCTGAGTTGGGCTTGAGGTTGTCGCACAGCTGACCTTCTTGATGCCTGCTGTGTCTTCGACGGAGCTTGAGGATGTTTCACAGCTGGTCTTCCTGACGCCTGCTGTGTCCTCAACTGTTGATGCTGAGCTGCTGGGATTGGAGGTTCGTTTGTACGTACAAACATTACCTTTGTTCCACTTGTGGAGGCAATGTTTGAGGCATCTTTTGATTCGTTGTATCCCAGTCCCGCTTTGAGTGCTGCTGGACGCTGAGCACTAATGATCTCGTCCATTGTTGACGTGGCTTTGATGAGAGCTACTATCTTCTTAGATAGTACCTCATCGGTGCTTTTCAGCTCAATGATCTCAGCTGACTTCTTTTCCGATTCAGCTGTGACCTTTTCCACATCTTCTATCAGCTATTTCTTCTCATAGTAGAATCCCTTCATCAGCTGATCTTGTTTCACTATTTTGTCTTTTAGTGAAACAACTTCCTGTTGGAGCTGTGTTGTATCAGCTGCGTCTGATACCTTTGTCTTTTCCAGTTCCGCCTTCAGTTCGGCATTCTCAAACATAATGACGTCAAGGATCTCTTGAAGCTCCTTGGAATCGTTCATTACTTTCTCTACTAGACTTCAATCAGGTAGTCCAGATTCTGAGACCTGTGTAGAGTGTTCGTGTGATGGTGAGATGTTAGATAGATTTTGAGTTCGAGACATTACCTCATCTTCATCGATGCCGTCTGTTTGTCCCATGAAGCATGTATCCCAATCAGGTTCATCATGGGCCATCAGGGCTTCTTCTTCCGAGTCTGAAAATGGCATGTCATCCATTTTGTTGCACTCTGATTCTTCATCGGCGATATAAGCTCTCCTTCTGTCAGCTGCTTTAGCTTTCAGTTGGTCTTTGTCTTTCTTGGACAGCTTTGGACAATCTAGCCGGTAGTGTCCTGGTTCCTTGCAGTTGAAGCAACCTTCTTCTGTTCGTTTGTCAGCTGACTTCTTATCAGCTGCTGCGTACTTGTCTCTGTAAGTTCTTGCGAACTTCTTGTATTTGCCCTTGCTGGTGTTGAGTCTATTGTAGTTTTTGACCAGCATGGCTATTTCTTCAAGTAGCTCTTCCTTGCTCATGTCCTTCTTATCCTTCTTCGATGACTCAGCTGACTGCATGTATGCGGATTTGTCAGAGTTGGCTCTGAACGCAATCTCCTTTGTTGCAGGTGTCAGCTCTCCATCATTCTGATTGCTTGAGGATTCTTTTATTGTAATCTTCAAGTTGTACTCGTTGGCTTTGAGCAGGGAGTATAATCTTTCAGTTGAAAGATCACCTAAGTCACTTCGACTTTGGTGTACCACCTTATAGGTGTTTCATTCAGCTGTGAGCGTTGAAAGAACTTTTAGATTCTTTTCTCACTGGGTGTATTTCCCAGTTCTGATGGTTTCTATTTCCACCACAATGTTGGAGAATCTGAGTTCCATCCCTTCGATGGACTCGTTGACCAGCTGCTTAAAGTTATCAAACTTCTGGCATGCAATCGTGAATTTGTTGTCCTTTATCTCCTCCGACACTTCGCATAGTTTTGCTAGGGTTTCCCACATCTCCTTTGCGGTTTCACAGTTGATGATTTTGCTGAGGTAGGCATTGGAGACCGTTGAAGATATGGTGTTCCTTGGGAAGCTGTCTAGTCCAGCCTGCTTCTTTTCTTCTGAGGTATGCTCACTCTTGGGCTTGGAAATGAGCTGATATCTTGGTTGTTCGCCATCTTGAGTTGGTACAAGCTCATTCCCTGATTTGTAGATAATGATGGGTCCGTCTGTGATGACGTCCCACATCTTATCGTGATGCGCACAGAGAAAGCTCTTCAGTCTGAACTTCCATATTGCATAATCTTTTACCGAGAAGGTGGGAAGATTCCTGTTAAGATAAGAATCCATAGAAATATGCAGTATGTAATAATATAAGTTTTTCACAGAGAGGATCTGTTCAGATGACCACTGACAGATTGTCAAGAGAGATCTCTTGATACAGAAACGGTGGTCTGTTGAACTACTACTCTGATACCAATTGATGGTCCCTGAGCTAGGTATTTGGTGTAGAGGGGGGGGTGAATACACCAAATTGAGTTTTAGAAACTTTTTCAAGTTAAAACACAGAGTTGGTGAGCTCAGTTATCGATCCAGCTGGGGAGGGTCAGCTGGGTAAATAACTCAGCTGGCGGTGCGGAAAGTGGTGGTTTGAAAACTTAGCTCGGTTATTTAGAAAAACTCAGTTTGAAAAGATTAACTTTATGTTTTCAGTTAAGTCAAGTTGTGCAACTTTCAGAGAGACACAGCTGTCTTTGGAGATCAGCTGCGTGTGCAGTTTTGAACAAATATGCAATGATATGAAAGAGTTAGTACAAAACTGAATATAAAGAGAAAGTAAAGAGCACGCGAGTTTTTACGTGGTTCGGAGTAACACCTCCTACGTCCACGACCAGGTTCACTGGTAATCCACTACCACTTGGTTTCCAAGTACCAAGCAACTTCACAACTCTTACCCGAGCTGTGTTCCAACAGTTTGCGGGCACTGTCAAGCCTAACCTTTCAGTTTACGGGTACTGAAAAAACCTTACACACTTGAATTTCCCGCTTCAAGCAAGCGTAACCTTGACCTAACCTTTCTGGGTGAGAGGGACTTGGTTTGGGGTTCCAACTGTGAACGAGTTCTTACAATTAAGAACTTTAGAGTATGATGAACTCGTTCGAAATCTAGGCTTAAGATGTACAAAGAGTTTGGCCTAGGGAACAGACGAAAAACTAAGCAGTTTCTGAACTAGAAACACTTCAAGATAAAGTGTTCTTTGATCTATGTAGAACTGCTTGAAAGCTTTTTGAAAGATTGAAGATTTCAGATAATGAAAGCTTGTAGAGGGTTTTTCGTATCTGATCCTGAGGTTGAAGACGGGTTTATATAGGTAGAGATTCAAGACTAGCCGTTGGAGGAGCCGTTTGAATCTTACCTACTCTTCTTAAATTCAAGATCTGCCGTTGGGCGAATCTGCACTTGTCTTCATTTGTGTCACATCCTAGGTCCTGAAGTCTAGGATACTGATCTGGCAATCCCTCATTGGTCGAGGTATGTTGACTTTCTCTGATGCCGGGATCTTCTGCCTTTAGAGCTGGCTTTTGAATTCAGAGCTAGAATGTCTTGAAGTGAAGTCTTCAGAGATAGTTCCCATTGTTCTGTACAGCTGGACCGGCTGTGTTTTGAACTCATCTCGAATTCTCTTCAGCTTGATCAGGCTCTGCTGGAGGACTCAGCTGAAGGTTGACGCCTGCTGTCTTTCGCTAGCTGACTCCTGCTGTAAACACGAATTTGGATCGTCTATTTTCCGCTAGGTGACTCTGCCGTAGACACGGTAGGTCGACCGTTGTCTTCCGCTTCCTTAACCTGTAAACCTAGAAAATCTAAAGCTCAAACAGGCGAGCTGGAAAACACTATTTAGGTTGACGCGATCATCTATTCGGTTGGAGAATCAGTTGGGTTATGGTATCAAATCAAAACCTTATAATTTTCCCAACAGTATCTCCTAGGCTAAGCTGTGGATTGTTAGCCCAGGTATCATACTCCGCTTCTTGGATACACTTAGGTAGACCTTTGATTTCGGCGAATAATGGCAAAATTGTATAAATTGAGCCTAGTGCCCCGAATTCATACCATCTCTTGACTTCATGTGGATCAGCATTGGGCATTATCTACACACGAGGATATTTTCCAGAGTCATCAATACTTATTTTTTCTGGGTTGATACCCATTCTGGTGTTGAGCTTCTCCCAGTTAGCCTGATAGACCTGCCATATAGAAGAAACTTCAATTCTGTCAGTATTAATCTTAGATATATCAGTCATTGGCCTAAGACTAATCTCTCCATCTTTCTCTCTAGAGGTGCTGGGTTGACATGATGTTCAAGGTGTGACCCTTGAATATCATCTTTTTCTTTGGCCAATGGCTCCGAAGAAACCACCAACTTAGAACTCGGGCAGGAGGTATTGGATTTCTCTACTACATGTGAAGAGCCTTGTACTCGAAACTCTTCTTTAACCAAAGGTTCTTTGGTCACCCGAAGGAGGGGTGGTTCCAATGCTGCCCAGAGTTTATTCTGAGACAACAAGCATGCTTGTAGTCTCTAGGTGACTTTCGACTTGTCGAGAGCTTGTAATCTTCCTGCTTGATGGTCCGTAGACGGATACCTTGGTGTAGAGGGGGGTGAATACACCAAGGTTTAAAAACTTTTCCAATTAAAACTATTTTGAGTGAGCTAGCTGTGTTCGACCAAGCTGGGAGACAGTTGGGTAAACACAGCTGGCTGTGTGTGCGGAAGTTGGTGGGTTTTGGAAAGTTCGTCTGTTATTTCAAATATATTGCAAAGCTCTGTTTCTCTTTTTTATTAGTCAGTTTATGCAACTTAACAATATGCTTATTAATGGTCAGCTGGATGCATAAACAAAGTTGTAAAGAACAAAGCAGTTTAACGTGGTTCGGAGAAACTACTCATACGTTCACGACCAGAAACCTCTAGTGAATCCACTAAGGATACCACTGACTTTCCGTGCAGTTAGCAAGCGTTACAGCTTAGTTCCTCGAGCTAGATACAAGTTTACGCGTACTGTATCGAAGCGTAACCAGTCTGTTTACGGGCACAACTGAAGCCTACCTTCAGTTTACGGGTACTAAAGAACCTAACCTGTAGTTTACGGGTACTACAGAACCTGGACCTTAACCTAACCTTTTTCTGGGTTTGGGGGTTGGGTTTTGGGTTTTCATCTATGAACGAGTTCTTACAATGAAGAACATATGAGTATGATGAACTCGTTCAAACTAGGCTTAAGATAGGAAGAGTTATATGCCTAGGTTCTAGTGGGAGAGAGTATCAGCAGCCTGAGAACGAATAAGAACTCTGGAGAAAGCAGACTGCTGGATCTAAAGCTTTTCTGAGATATAGCTTGATATTGACTTGAGTAGTCTTCTTTCTGTGTAGTATGATATTCTCTTGTCTTGTGTTCTCTCTCCCTCTCTCTGTTGATGGAGAAGACTCATATTTATAGGGAGAGTTTAGAACTAGCCGTTGGAAAGAGCCTTTCTGAATCTCTACCTAACTTCTGATAATAAGGTCTTGTCTTCATCCATGATTTCCTCGTATAACAATCCTAGGTCTGACTTTTAGGTGCTGAGGTATCGAGTTCCTGTTGGTCCAGATCAGCTCTGACTTTATCTCAAGTTGACTCGACTATGTTGTGTTGTTGACTCTGAGTTGTGTCTTGAACTTTGTTGGGTCTTGACGTTGAGCTGAGTCTTGAACTCTGCTGGATCTTGACGTTGAGCTGAGTCGTCACACGAGCTGGGTCTTTCCTACAGCTGTGTCTGGATAAACTTGATCGTCTTGGATCTGGATATCATTTCTTTGATCACTCGACTTGACTTGCCCTGCTGTGTACTCAGCTTGGTCAGCTGAGTCTTTTTTCTCTTGTCTGCTATAATCACTATACAGCTCTGCTGGGCTTCTCTGTTGTGTTAGCTCTGATGATTACTTAGTTGATCCTTACTTCAGCTGGATCTTCTGTTGTCTTCAACGTCTTCACCTGTAAACTTAGAAACTCTATAAGCTCAAACAGGCAAGCTGGAAAAACACTTAGGCTTGCGCAATCATCTACTCGGTTGGGGTGAGTTGGGTTTTGGTATCAAATCAAAACTCTTATAATTTTCCCAACACTGTTTGTTCAATATGCAGAACACACTCGTCCCATTCTCCAGATAATATCTCCAGATTTTCTCTAAAATGCCTTTGGGCTAGCATGATAGATCTCACATCAGTTTGCTTCATCTCTTGTTAAGAAATCTGCAAGAATATTTTCATGAGATTTTTAAGCGACAATATCAAATATATAATATTGACATTCAGCTTGCCATCTAATTAATCTAGCCTTTTGGGGCTTAGATTCCATCTTGTTTCTTAAGAAAGCTTTAACTTGTGTGTTATCAACTTTCAAAGTAAATTTCTTTGCTAATAAAAATAAAGGCCATTTTTAAACGCCTTTCGCACTGCAAAGAATTCTTTTTCGTTGATGTGCCAATGTACAACTTCGCCTTCTGAGAATAAACCACTACAGTATCTGCATGGTTCTTCTCTATTAGGGATGATCTTGGTTAAGACTGTTGTCCACCAATGATCACTTACATCTGTGTACAAGACCAAGTCATCTTAGTCTTGTGGTATCGAGAGTTTTGGAAGATTTTTGCAAATCTCTTTAGACTCTTTCATTCCTTGTCGATGTTCATCTGTCCAAATTAACAGAACATGTTTTTTCAGTAGTGGCTGAAAACTTTCCTATGTTTTGCAAGATTTTTGATGAATGATCCTGCAAAATTAACAACTCCCAGAAAACTCTGAAGTTATTTCTTTTCATTCAGATCTTTAGGAAAATTCTGGACCTTCTGAACAATATGGTCCCGTAGAACTATTCCTGCCTCATCAATCTCGATACCCAGAAACTCCATTTTTCGGGCTGCGATAACTGCCTTCTTTTTAGACAGTACTAGACCCTCCATGTGACAAACATCTGCAAAGATTTCTAGATGTTTGATATGTTCTTCCATATTTTTTTATGCAATTAGAATATCATCAATATAGACAAACATAAAAGAAAAATAATCTTTGAAAAGATTATCCATCTTTCTCTGGAATATTTGAGACGCATTAGCTAATCCCATTGGCATTATGATCCAAACATAATGCCCTTGTGGAGTAGAGAAGGTTGTAAACTTCTTACTACTCTCCTCCATACGAATCTGGTAAAAATCTGACTTACAATCAAACTTAGAGAATACCTTAGCATTTCTAATGCAGTTAATAAGGTGTTCCCTAATTGGGATAAAATAACCATCAAACTCCAGTATATTATTAATTCCTTTGTAATTAATAACATATCCGGGTTTACCTCGTTTGAACTCATCATAATTCCTTACCAGAAATTCAGGACTGCTGTAAAGAGAATTCCCTGGTTCGATAAGCTTCAATTCAAGGTGTTACTTGATTATTTCCTCCATATCATGTTGATTTTTGAGGTTCATCAGGACTGGTTTGTATCTAACAAACTCATGCTCCTTGTTTGGCTTTACTTTCAAGGTTGCTCTGAGTTGGTTTCTGTCACACCATGCCAAGGGATTCTCATTGTAACTTCTTACAATTTTCCTTTTGACATCTTCTAATGTCACATGTATTTTCTTCCCTAATATCTTGATGAGATATTAAGAATGCCTTAAGGATCTGGATCTCTTCTTGCTTGAGATTCTCTTCTCTGATACAGCTTAGCACTGCTTCGCTGAATCTTCTTTGATCCTTCATTTTTAGATGTCGAAGCTTTCCTCAATCAACACGCTTGCTACAAAATGTTAGTGGCATTTGTCGATTGAATGCCCCATTCATCATCTGGATAATGATTTTATGATCACAAATGATTGTGAACATCAGTTGCATTCTTTCATTATCCTGCATGTATCTTTTGAACATCTGTAGAAATTGTTTCCTAACTATACATCCGCACCTGTATCATGGAAATAAATTGGTGGAGTTTTAACTTTATACCAAGGTGTACCTCTTGCTCCTCCAATTAAGATTTCCGTCTCTTTTACTCCTCTGATTAAGAGTAAAATCTTTTTTCTTCCTACAATGTGGGGTAGATCTTCTTCTACCTCTATTGGGAAGACTCCTTGTTTTGTTGTGCAAATTCCTGCACCAGAATCAATATAAGCAGCAAAATATTCCTCTTTATATTTTTCATACAATATCCTAATGGAGATGTATATGGAGAATGGACTTGTCATTCGATTAATAACTTTCGTCCATTAATCGTGATTTCCATTCATTCTTCTTTGCTTGTCCAAGGTTTGTGATTCTTGAGAATATCCAATCCTAGAACCAAGACTGCATCTCTTCCGCCGCTGCCATTAATTTCCATCACCAGTCATCCGATCTCCAAGGTACCAATGTAATGATTGATCTCCGGCTGTTGTAGATAGTATAAGACATTACAAGGAAAGTTGGTTTCCCATCTTGTAGTGTCAAATTTAACTATCACTCCTCTCCATCCTTCAGGACATTTCAGATTTACTTCAACTTTGTTATCCTGAGATGTCTGAGGTTGAGCTCCTTGGATGAGACTTCTTCCGTATGGTTGTGACATAATTCTGTCTCCTTGAAAAGATAATCTCCCTGCATTTAGTCTGAGACTCTAGTCATATCTCATGACTTCTTTATCTCTTTTTGAATATCGACGTTTCTCAAATGAGAGATTTCCATTCTATCGGGGCAAACTGCAGTCGTCACCTTTTTGAATATATCTGGTATTTCGATGAATTTCTTTCCTAAGAATAACTCAGTATGATGTGAGTTGGAAAGTGCATATGATACCTGATATGTAATGGAGTAAGGCCTATTTCCTTTCTCCAAAAGATCTTTGCGTTTGAAGTCCTGATAAAGCGTTAGGGGAAAATGCATATAAATTCCCGACCTTTTATCGAATTCTGGTTTATTTACTTACCTTTTTAAATTTGCAATAAAAATTACGACCTTTTAATTTGTCTGATTTTTCACCCGAAACCAATTTGGGGAAAAATCGAAGATGACATGTCCAATTAAAAATGACATGGCGATCGAACCGACGTCGTTTTGACTAAAACGACGTCGTTTTGATTTGAAAATAAAAAAAACAAAACAAATTACACATCACAACCACCTCATCATCCTCTTCATCTTTCCCCCTCTCTCTCTAATACTGTAACACAACACCATTAATATCTCACCGCCATCCTATGTTTACCGCTTCCTTTGCCGGAAATGAGAGGCCACCGCTTATTGCTTGGGATCCTGCGACACACGTCGACTGTGACCGAATTACCACCACCGTATGTTGGTTAGCCGTAACGCTGCCGCCATCCCTCGGCCTCGCTACTCTCGCCATCGAGATTCCCCACCGCACACACTGCTGCGCCGCCGCAAACACATCGCAGACGTGCCATGACGAAGACATCCTAAAGCACTGCCATTTGCCTGGTGCTTCGATGGCGCAGTGGAGACATTGAAGATGGCAGCATATCGTTGGAAGTATCTGATCCGATCTAAGATCGTGGTAGATTTGAGCGAGAAATGAGGACATCCCACGCTTCCTGGTGGCGAGGCTGTCGGTGTTCAATCCTTGAAGGCGACGCATAGCCGTGGCGGAGAGCCTTGATGGTGCGAAGGAGTGGCCGGCGGAGTTCTGGAAACTGTTAGAGAGAGGTGGGTTTTTAAGTGTTAGAGAGAGAGATAAGAGAATGAAGGGGATGATGAGGTAGCCTAAAACAAGTGATGTGTAATTTGTTTTTTTTTAATTTTCAAATCAAAACAACGTCATTTTAGTCAAAACGACGTCGGTTCGATTGCCATGTCATTTTTAATTGGACATGTCATCTTCGATTTTTTCCCCAAATTAGTTTCGGGTGAAAAATCAGACAAATTGAAAGGTCGTGATTTTTATTACAAATTTAAAAAGGTAAGTAAATAAACCAGAATTTGATAAATGGTCGGGAATTTATATGCATTTTGCCCTTAAAATTATATGCAATCTTTGGATATATGATCCCAACGACTTGTCCTGAACACAGATTTCCCGCAATTGTTCCCATCATGAAATCCTTTATATTTTTTACTTGGTTATCGCATATCGCAATGTCAATTGGTGAATCAACTCCTGTATATAGAGCTAATTTGAGCACCAACTGGATTGCTCCAATATGAATCCAGTTCATATTTTCTACAACTTCTGGCTTCATCTTTTTCAGATCTTCCCTGATATCACTGGCTGGAATCAACTGTATCTCCACTTGATTCCCCGTAAGTTCAATAAGAAGCGATATTTCTCGTCTGGTAATTCCATACACAATATGTTGTTTCCTACTTCTTAGATTAAAGTTCCTCAAAAGTTGATCTAAATTCCCTGCTGAAAAACCTTGATACTTTTGTATATTCAGGCTCATTTTCATATCTATTAGACTTTGCGAGATAATCTTCCGACTGGAATATCCAGTTCTATGTTCGCTCTCCTGATGGAATATCTCTGAATTAGTCTGACTCCGATCTTGTTCCATCAGACCATTTTGAATCTTCTTCACTAAAGACTTCTTCTTGCTCATATATACTGTCATCTGAGGATATATTTTCGAACTGATATACTTGTACCAGTTCTTGGTAGTACATAGCATCTTCAATATTCGGAGTGGATTCGAATTTATTGATGCCTTTTTTTCGTTGTCAGGGAAATTTGTAGAAATATGCCTTTTTGCACCGCATGTCCAGTAGTTACAATCCTTAAAACTTTCGTTAACTCTGGTGAGTTCGCCTGAAAGTTTTCCTTGCCAGTGTTCTTCCTTGGGATCTATTTGGAATACCTATTTCTTGATGGTCCACTTTTTTGGCCTGATTTGTAAGATTTGGCCTTCTGTCTCGACCACCTTGTTCTTGGTTTTCAAGAATTTCTTTTTGGATCTCCACTTTTATAATAGGGCTGAAACCTATTCTTTTTACTTCTTTTCAGCCTTGGTGGTTTTTTCCTCCAATGATCGTTGGTAGATCATTTTTATCACAGTTTAGAGGAACTCCTTTGTTGATTCTCCTTAATTTCTTCATGTTTCTCAGAGGTGTAGCTTGTTGACACCATTCTGTGAGTTTTGATGTACATATGATATCTTTCTTGCGACGCTATTGGGTTCTCCTGGTTTGTAATCCCGAATCATTATCTTCTTCCTGGGCTTGGAAATTTTTAAAAAGAAAATTTCCAATGCAACCCTTTCATCAACTTTCGATTGGTGTTGATAAAGAGTAAAGAGTTGTAAAAACTTGTTGAGCGATTGTTGGTCTAAGACTTCAAGTCTTAGATTACATAACACCATCAAGTATTTTTTCCTCTTTTCTTTATCAAAACTCTCAAAATATCCTTCCACAAGAAAATGACTTTTAATAACAACAACCATTTTCTAACATTTTATGTGAAGGATTCGTCTACGAAGCATAGGTTCTTATGATCTGGCATCATACAGTCCCATACAATCTTCACAACTCCTGCAAGACTTATTTCTAGGATTCTAATAAATCCTATCCTGTCCAGATCGAGAGTTGTTGCTACAATCCTCATTGCTGAAGTCCATTCATCTATCACGGATTCTCGATCTTTGAAATTAACTTCATCGAGATAGAGCATTAATCGGTATGGATGGATGGGATCCAAGGTGGCTTTACCAACAAGGGTATCCTGCATTCTTGGTTGCCTCTTTTTAGTACGGTCTGTTGTCATGTAGGTATTGTTTGGTGTATGTTGATCAAACGCTGCTCCGGCATGAAGATCCGCCCTCGGTGGTACTTGATTTTCTAGATTTACCATCGATGATGCTTGCACTACACAAAAACCAAGATTTACCAACCGAATTACTGATAGACTCAAAATTCCTTGGTAAATACTGATGGATTAGTGACGGAAAAAAAAAGGTCGGCTAAAAAAATATTTACCGATAGATTTCTGATGGGCATTTGGCGGGGTAATTCGCACCAAAAATACTGACGGAGTTACCAACGGATTTCCCTTGTTGAACTTGCCAACGGAAATATCCGTTGGTAAAGTTTATTATTTATTTAAAAAATAAAAAATAAAATTTACCAATGGATTACTATCCGTCAGTAAATATTTTAATTTATTTTGATTTAATTTATGGATTTAGTAACGGATTTACCAACAGATTATTAAGGGAAACTTAGTGACGAATGATGATCCGTCAGTAAGTTTGTAAAAAATAATTACTTTTACCTACAGATTTAATTGCATCAGTTAGTAATGTTTTTTAATTGAAGAAAAGATAGATGATACTGAAGGCACAGAGGCCGAAAATCAGCCCAAGGTTAGCATACCAGTGACCGAACTTGAGGAGGAGACAGCCTCTCCTGCACAAGGTTGTCTCGTGTCCATCCAGACTTTGAGCATTGTTTCGACTAAATTAACCTAGTCGCTCGCAATTAAACGAGGTCACTATAGATTAAGCAAGCCAACCCAAGTATTGTCTCACAAGGAAAACTTAACAGGGAAATTAATGTATTGCGAAAAGAAAATAAACAGAAAGCAGTAAATCAATTGGTTTGAGGATTTATAACTAGACGAAAAGAATAATTAACATAAATTAATCCCTAGGTAAGAACTAAAGTGCATTAATTAAACCCTAGACATGAATTGGAATCTAGCATAGCAAAAGCATTAAACGATTGATCTAACATTAATTCAATTAAGCGTATGAACGGAACAATTATAAATATGAATGAAGAACGGAAATAGAATTAACTCACAAACGTAATTAAAATCGACGAACACAATGAACTGGAATTGGAATTGAAACGTGCAATGTCTGTACCCTCGAATCCGGAGTGCAATTACAATAGTAAATCGCTAACTAGAAATATCCGAAAGCAACTAGGAAAAAGAACAATTTCTAAAAAAATAAAGGAAGAGAAAAATGGCATCTGGAATTCTCGAGAGACAATCTGAAAAACCCTCGCTCAGTATTTATACATACTGATGGTCCCTGAGCTGGGTATTTGGTGTAGAGGGGGGGTGAATACACCAAATAGATTTTTCGAAACTTTTTCAAGTTAAATCACAGAGTTGGTGAGCTCAGTTATCGATCCAGCTGGGGAGGGTTAGCTGGGTAAATAACTCAGCTGGAGGTGCGGAAAGTGGTGGTTTGAAAACTTAGCTCGGTTACTTAGAAAAACTCAGTTTTAAAAAAATTAACTTAACGTTTTCAACTTAGTCAGGTTGTGCAACTTTTAGAGAGACACAGCTGTCTTTGGAGAGCAGCTGTGTGTGCAGTTTTGAGCAAATATGCAATGATATGAAGGAGTTAGTACACAGCTGTATATAAAGCGAAAGTAAAGAGAGAGAGAGTAAGAAACACGCGAGTTTTTACGTGGTTCGGAGTAACACCTCCTACGTCCACGACCAGGTTTACTGGTAATCCACTACCACTTGGTTTCCAAGTACCAAGCAACTTCACAGCTCTAACCCGAGCTGTGTTCCAAATACAGTTTGCGGGCACTGTCAAGCCTACACCTTCAGATTCCGGGTACTGAAGAACCTATCCACTCGAATTACGCGCTTCGAGCAAGCGTACCTTTACCTAACCTTTCTGGGTTTGGGTTTGGGTACGGGGTTCCAAATGTGAACGAGTTCTTAGAATTAAGAACTTTAGAGTATGATGAACTCGTTCGAAATATAGGCTAAAGATATACAAAGAGTTTGGCCTAGGGAACAGACGAAAAACTAAGCAGTTTCTTAACTAGAAACACTTTAAGATAAAGTGTTCTTTGATCTATTTAGAACTGCTTGAGAGCTTTGTAAAGAATGAAGATTTCAGATAATGAAAGCTTGTAGAGAGTTTTTCGTGTCTGATCCTGAGGTTGAAGACGGGTTTATATAGGTAGAGATTCAAGACTAGCCGTTGGAGGAGCCGTTTGAATCTTACCTACTCTTCTTAAATGCAAGATCTGCCGTTGAGCGTATCTGCACCTGTCTTCATTTGTGTCACATCCTAGGTTACGAAGTCTAGAATGCGGATTTGGCAATCCCTCATTGGTCGAGGTAGGTTGACTTCCTCCGATTCCGGATCTTCCGCCTTTAAAGCCGGCTTTTGAATTCGTAGCCGGTGTCTTGAAGTGAAATCTTCAGAGATAGTTCCCTTTGTTCTGTACAGCTGGACCAGCTGTGTTTTGAGCTCAGCTCGAATTCTCTTCAGCTTGATCGGGCTCTGCTGGATCGCTCAGCTGAAGGTTGATGCCTGCTGTCTTTTGCTAGGCGATTTCCGTAAACACACTCGGGTCGACTATCTTGTCTTCTGCTAGCTGACTCCAGCTGTAAACATAGCTGGGTCGATTGCTGTCTTCTGCTTCCTTAACCTGTAAGCCTAGAAAAACTAAAGCTCAAACAGGCGAGCTGGAAAACACTATTTAGGTTGACGCAATCATCTATTCAGTTGGAGAATCAGTTGGGTTTTGGTATCAAATCGAAACCTTATAATTTTCCCAACAATTTCCCCCTTTTTGATGATGCCAAAACCAAACTGAGACAACTTATGACGCAGAAAAACTTATGTTTTATTAATGTAAGAAAATACATTATAACACAAGAAAAAGAAAGAAGAAAAAAAAATCTTCAGTCTCCAATCCTTCAGTCTTCAATCCCAGTTGGCTGGGTCTTCTCTTCTGCATCCGTTGCTTCTTTCTTTTGACTCGTCTCTTCTTCAGCTGATTCTGATTCAGCTGGTTCCTCTAGCTCAACAGTTTGCCTCTTCTTCAACAGTTTGCCTCTTCTTTGACTTGTCTCTCTTCTTCCTTACTTCCCCCTTTTTGGCATGATCAAAACAGGGTGGGAGAGATACACCATCGGCTGTTGCGATGTTTTAGTTTGGCGAAACTGTGGTTTTCAGCTCTGAGCAGCGAGGATTGGAGTCTAAGTGGCTCAGCTGTTGTATTAGCTGGCTCTTCTTTAGTTGCATTAGCCTCAGCTGTGATTGCAGACACAGCGTCCTTGGCCTGATTCAGCTGGGGCAGTCCAGCTGAGTGCTTGGAGGGATGAGTTGGCACGGGAGATAACATCTTCTGAGTCGGGCACAACTTCATTCCTTGCAACTTTTGCTTCTTCAGACTTCTTAGATTGAATGAGAAAGTCTGATTCAGCACTTGAGGGACTTGTGTTCAGCTCATATCATCATCATCCAGCTGCAGGTGATCATTGGCTGGGTGATGTTTCTCATTTAAGCTTGGTGCAGGGACTTGAGCATCTTTCATCGGAAGATCTCGAAGCTGGTGTCCCTGTGGAGCTGAAGGAAACTGAGGAGAAGGCGGTTGAAGTATTCCATCTGTCTTGGGGTTTAAGCTTGGTTGTTCAGCTGGAATACTCCGTTGCGGTGTTGGTGATGATTATGTTCACGCAGGGACGTGAACTTCTCTTCCACCGTAAGAAACGACCACTTGAGTGCCTTCTGCTCCTCGGAGAGTGATTACGAATTCTCTCATAATGTCAGCTGGCTTCTCTGCTGACTGACTGAGCACCTTTGACTTGAGTCTTCGGTTTGAAGACAGTGCTTCATTATATTTTGTCTCCTCAAGTTGTCTCCGATTCCCAGCTGGGATGGAGTTAGATGCATGCTGCTTTGTCTCCTACATCTTTTTCTGTGCCTCCTGTGGTGGAGCAAGAGTTTCGTCATGACTGCTCTTGAATACTCCGGCTTTATCAACATCTGGTCCAGGTCTGTTGACGTTGATTTTTGCATCCCAGGGAGTTGTATGTCCCGTTCTCTCTTTTATGTTGAGAGAAACAGTGGGGTTGAGGGGGTCTTTTTCCTTTGACATTCCCAGAAAGTTTTCTGCACCTTCCTGGTGAATGATGTTCTTGAGCTTTGCAGTCTACTGTGCTGGCCTGGTTCTGTCGATGGGCTTCACCTTCTTCTGGACTTCCGTCTTCTTTGAGAGTTAAGCAACTCTTATCTTGAAGCTTTGACAGATTCTTCAAGTTTGATCGGCTTCGGGAGATATCTTTCTGGATTCCATGTTCTTCTTCTGCATCTTTTGTTAGTAGAAACGAATAATACCAATTGATGGAAATAAGAAAGAATGCCGAAAAACTTTCTAGGATTGATGCGTATGTCTTCTAGCATATTTAAAGAGTTTTCTTGATGAATGAACGATCAAGATTTGTCTATTGATAAGAAGATCTACGGCTGGGAGAAATTCTCTCTACATATTAATTTCTTGATTAGAATATGTGAGTTAATGCGCGAGAGAGAACGGTTGAGGCGTTTTGACTTTTGCCTCGAAACTCCCATTATTCAATTCTTTGCAGACTTTTAATTAATATTGATTAGAAATGACAAGATGTGAGTTGACAGAAAACAGATTGAGTAGGTGTAATTAATGATGTTGCAAACCTCTCAGCTGATCATTGTAGTCAGCTGATACCTCGGTTGAGTGGGTGTGCTGGGTCATCGTGGTTCCAGCTGGTTCCCCCTCAGCTGAATAATCCTTTCCTTTCAGCATCTGGTTTAGCTGAATTCTTTCTCAGCTGATATCAGTGACGTTGATTTTGAATTTCAGTTGTCTGCTTGCATTCAGCTGGGTCTGCTTCCGTTCAGCTGGGTCTCGTCAATCACTGGTTCTTCCGTTCACTGGTCTGCTTCCAATCAGCTGGGTGAAGCATCGTCTGGGTTGAGAAGTCCAAGTAATCCGCACAGCATTTTGAACCTTGTTTCTATCAGCGGTTTTGTGAGAATATCAGCCCGCTGTATGTCTGTGTGAATTTTCTCAACAATCACATCCTTCTTTTCTACGTGATCTCTGATGAAATGATGTCGTACGTCTACATGCTTGCATCTTGTGTGAAGTACTGGATTCTCTGAAATGGCAATCGCACTTGAGCTATCACAGAAAATTGGAACATGTCCAGTTTTTACTTCATAGTCATCCAGCTGATGTTTCAGCCAGAGAATTTGCGAGCAGCAACTTCCAGCGGCCATATATTCTGCTTCTGTCGTGGAAGTTGCGACGCACGTTTGTTTCTTTGAAAACCACGAAATCAACTTACTTCCTAAGAACTGACAAGTTCCTGAAGTTGATTTTCTGTCCAACCGATCTCCAGCGAAGTCTGAGTCTGAGTATCTAGTCAGCTGTAGATTGTCTTCGGGTACCACAAACAACATTCTGAGTTCCTTTGAGATATTTGAGAATGTTCTTGGCTGCTTGCATGTGTGCTTCCTTTGGATCAACTTGAAATCTGGCACACACTCCGACTGCGAAAGAGATGTCTGGACGACTTGCTGTTAGATACAGCAGGGATCCTATTATCCCTCAGTATTTACTGGAATCAACTGATTTCCCTTCAGTTCCTGGTTCAATCTTCCAGTTCGTGTTCATTGGAATTTTTACAGTTCTGCTGGATTGAACTCCATACTTGGCGATCAAGTCTTTCACGTATTTGGATTGATTTATAAAAATCCCTTCTGATGATTGCTTGACTTGAAGTCCTAGGAAGAAACTCATTTCTCCCATCATGGACATTTGGAACTTCTCTGACATCATCTCTCCAAATCTTTGACATAAGAAGCTTGATCTTGATCCAAAGATGATGTCGTCTACATAGATTTGAACAACCAGGATGTCTTCTCCTGACTTGATGGTAAAAAGAGTTCTGTCAACTGAGCCCTTCTTGAATCCTTTGGATATGAGAAAACTTGAAAGAGTGTCATACCAAGCTCGAGGTGCTTGCTTCAATCCATAAAGCGCCTTCTTTAGCTTGTAGACTTTATTTCCTTCTACTTCAAATCCTGGAGGTTGTTCAACGTAGACATCTTCTTTGATTTCTCCATTTAAGAATGCACTCTTCACATCCATTTGATAGACCTTGAATTTGTGATGTGCTGCATAGGCGAGAAATAGTCTGATTGCTTCCAATCGTGCTACTGGAGCAAATGATTTTTCGAAATCAATTCCTTCTTGCTGAGTGTAGCCCTTGGCAACCAGTCGAGCTTTGTTTCTGATGACGACTCCCAGGGTATCCATTTTGTTCTTGAATATCCATTTGAGTCCTATGACTTTGACTCCTTCAGGTCTGTCGACCAGTTCCCAGACACAATTTCTGAGAAATTCGTTCAGTTCTTCTTGCATGGCATTTGTCTAAGGCACGCTCTTCAAAGCTTCGAGAATTGATTGAGGCTCTGGCACTTGAGCTACGTAACACGCCATTAGAGCTGTGTCTTCATCATAGACCATCAGTTCTAGCTCTACTGAGAGTTGAGCTGTGTCAGCTGCTTCTTGATGATCCGATGGAGCTTGAGCAGCTGAGCTTCTGGTTTTGACTTGGTCAGATGGTTCTCCGATAATAGCTGATGATGGATGATCTTCAATCCATCTTCTCCTCTTGCGAATTTCTTCTTCCAATTGATTGATGCTTGACGTGGCTAAATTTCGTCTGACTTGGAGTTGCTCAGGAGTTAAATCTTGAGAGTTTGTCTCTCTTTGATTTATATTTTGAGGAAACTTCTATATAGGCTCAGCTGGAGATGGAGCTGGGGACTCAGCTGTGTTTGGATTCCCAGCTGATGATGTTCCCCCTTGATTTGGCGTTGAAGCTTCTTCTCGATTTCCAGCTGGTGGAGCTTCTTGATTGATTTGAATTTCCTCCTCTGGCTCATTGTCCCAAATTAATGGTTCGGCCAGATTCCTGATTCTATTCTCTTGAGCCCTTGTCTGAATCAATCTTGAAGATTCTCCTTCGCTTCTTCGTTTGATAGAATCTCTATATTCGAAGGAAGATTCGTCAAAGGTAACATGTGGAGTTACTTCGACTATTTGAGTTCTTCTGTTGAAGACTCTGTATGCTTTACTCACAGCGGAGTATCCAAAGAATACTCCTCGGTCTGTCTTTTCGTCGAACGTCTTGAGCTGTGTCTTCCCATTGTTGAGGATGTGACATTTGGATCCGAATACCTTGAAATATCCAATGTATGGTATTCTGTTGTTCCATAGCTCATACGGTGTCTTGCCTTGCCTTGATGTGAGTAGGGAACGATTCTGAGTGAAGCAAGCTGTGTTGATTGCTTCAGCCCAGAACTTCTTTGGAATAGCAGAGCTAGCTAGCATTGAGGTAGCTGCTTCCTTGAGAGTTCTGTTTCTTCTTTCTGCTACACCATTCTGCTGAGGTGTGCGAGCTGCAGATGTTTGGTGTTGAACTCCGTTCTTCTCGCAAAAATCATAAATAGTTTCATTTAGAAACTCCGTTCCACGATTTGATCTTATTGCCATTATCTTGCACTCCTTCTGTGTTGATAATCTTTCCAGCAGGATAGGCAGCTTAGTTCTGGTTTCGCTCTTCTGGTATAAGAATGATACCCATGTGAATCTTGAGAAATCATCCACAATGACCAGAGTATATTTTCTGCCATTGAAGCTTGCTGGAGTAACTGGACCAAAAAGATCCATGTGAAGAAGTTGAAGAACTCGATCAGTTGACTGAGCTGGCTTGAGAGAGAATGAAATTCTTGTCTGCTTTCCTCGTTGACACGCGCTGCACATATGACTTTTGTCATATACTTGATCTGGAATTCCATTAGCGAGCTGGTTCCTAGCCAGTTTATTGATTGTCTTGAAGTTGAGATGATTCAGCCGTCTGTGCCACAGCCAGCTGACTTCATTGCTGCTTTTTGATACAAGACAAGTCTCCGGAGGGCTGCTGTTCCAGTCAGCAAAGTACATATTTCCTTCTCTTTTCCCTCTTAGGAGTATCTGCTTGGTTTCCTTGTGCTTCACTATGCATCCCTGTGCATCAAACTTGACAGAAAAACCGTTGTCGCAGAATTGGCTAATGGAAAGCAAGTTATGTTGCAATCCTTGTACATAAGAAATCTTTGGGATTATAATATTTCTGGTTTTAAATGTACCATAACCTTTGGTTAGGCCTTTGGAGTTGTCACCAAATGTTACTTGTGGACATGTACGCTCAATATACTCCTGGAGTAGATGCTTTAGGTGCGTCATGTGCTTGGAACATCAACTGTCCAAGTACCATAGCGTTCTCATCGACTCCTCAGAGATACGTCGATTGCTTACAACCTAAACAAAAAATTAAAATTCAGGTACCCAGTTTTAATTGGGTCCTTGTGGGTTAGACAGAGATCCTTTGACGACCCAGATCTGTTTGATGACTCGAATTGGGTCATTTGATCTGATAATTCTCCCAGCTGAGTCGATGTACACATTCATTGTGTTCTTCTGTTGTTTCTGGCGGAGTCTTGTTCTTCGTGTCTTCTTGTTTTATTGTCTGGATTTCTTTTGGTTTCCAGCTGTGTGCCTAGCTGAGACGTTCCTTTGTCTCTGCTGTTTCATGTGATACTGTGGCTGGAAATGATTATCCAGCTGATACTCGTTTGAGTGGTATCCAGCTGGGTATCTCTGATATCTTGGTTGATATCGATCAACGTGCTGGTGCTGTGGCTGGTATCTGTAAAATCCAGCCTGTGGTCTTCGTTGAGGTTGAGCACGTTGCTCTCTGAGTTGGGCTTGAGGTTGTCGCACAGCTGACCTTCTTGATGTCTGCTGTGTTCTCGACGGAGTTTGAGACTGTTTCACAGCTGTTCTTCTTGACATCTGCTGTGTTCTCGACGGAGTTTGAGAATGTTTCACAGCTGGTCTTCCCGAAGCCTGCTGTGTCCTCAACTGTTGATGCTGAGCTGCTGGGATTGGAGGTTCGTTTGCACGTACAAACATTACTTTTGTTCCACTTGTGGAGGCAATGTTTGAGGCATCCTTTGATTCGTTGTATCCCAGTCCCGCTTTGAGTGCTGCTGGACGCTGAGCACTAATGATCTCGTCCATTGTCGACGTGGCTTTGATGAGAGCTACTATCTTCTTAGATAGTACCTCTTCGGTGCTTTTCAGCTCAATGATCTCAGCTGACTTCCTTTCCGATTCAGCTGTGACCTTTTCCACATCTTCTATCAGCTGCTTCTTCTCATTGTTGAATTCCTTCATCAGCTGATCTTGTTTCACTATTTTGTCTTTTAGTGAAACGACTTCCTGTTGGAGCTGAGTTGTATCAGCTGCGTCTGATACCTTTGTCTTTTCCAGTTCCGCCTTCAGCTCGGCATTCTCACACATAATGACGTTAAGGATCTCTTGAAGCTCCTTGGAATCGTTCATTACTTTCTCTACTAGACTCCAATCAGGTATACCAGATTCTGAGTCCTGTGTAGAGTGTTCGTGTGATGGTGAGATGTTAGATAGATTTAGAGTTCGAGACGTTACCTCATCTTCATCGATGCCGTCTGTTTGTCCCATGAAGCATGTATCCCAATCAGGTTCATCATGGGCCATCAGGGCTTCTTCTTCCGAGTCTGAAAATGGCATGTCATCTATTTTATTGCACTCTGATTCTTCATCCGCAATATAAGCTCTCCTTCTGTCAGCTGCCTTAGCTTTTAATTGGTCTTTATCTTTCTTGGACAGCTTTGGACAATCTTGTCGGTAGTGTCCTGGTTCCTTGCAGTTGAAGCAACCTTCTTCTGTTCGTTTGTCAGCTGACTTCTCATCAGCTGCTGTGTACTTATCTCTGTAAGTCCTTGCGAACTTCTTGTATTTGCCCTTGCTGGTGTTGAGTCTATTATAATTTTTCACCATCATGGCAATTTCTTCGAGTAGCTCCTCTTTGCTCATTTCCTTTTTGTCCTTTTTCATCTTGGAGGACTCAGCTGACTTGACATGAGCTGACTTTTTAGAGTTGGCTCTGAAGGCAATTTCTTTTGGAGCTGGGGTGAGTTCTCCGTCATTCCGTCTGTTTGAAGATTCTTCTTGAGTGATCTTCAAGTTGTATTCGTTGGCTTTTAAGAGTGAGAACAACCTTTCTGTAGATAGATCACCCAAGTCACTTCGACTTTGGTGAACTACCTTGTAAGTGTTCCATTCAGCTGAAAGAACCTTTAGATTCTTTTCCCGCTGGGTATACTTCCCAGTTCTGATTGTCTCTATCTCGATGACTATGTTTGAGAACCTTAGCTCCATCGCTTCGATGGACTCGTTGGCTAGCTGCTTGAAGTTGTCGAATTTTTGGCAAGCTATTGTGAATTTGTTTTCTTTGATTTCTTCAGATCCTTCACATAGCTTGGCAAGTATTTCCCACATCTCTTTGGCTGTCTCGCACTTGATGATCTTACTCAGGTAGGCGTTTGAGACTGTTGATGAGATGGTGTTTCTTGCGAAGCTGTCCAGTCCAGCTTGCTTTCGTTCTTCTGACGAGTAATCCTTCTTTGGCTTGAGAATTGGCCGGTATTTTGCTTGTCCTCCATCATGGGCAGGTACGAGTTCATTTTCTTGTTTATAAATAAGGATGGGTCCGTCTGTGATGACGTCCCACATCATGTCGTGATGTGCACAAAGAAAGCTTTTCAATCTGAATTTCCAGATTGCATAGTCGTCTACCGAGAAGATGGGGAGATTCCTGTTAAGATAAGAATCCATAGACATGTGCAGTATGTAATAATATGAGTTTTTCTAAAAAACGGATCTGTTCAGTTGACCACTGACACAGAGAGTCAAGAGAGATCTCTTGATACAGAAACGGTGGTCTTTTGAACCACTGCTCTGATACCAATTAATGGTCCCTGAGCTGGGTATTTGGTGTAGAAGGGGGGGTGAATACACCAAATAGATTTTTCGAAACTTTTTCAAGTTAAATCACAGAGTTGGTAAGCTCAGTTATCGATCCAGCTGGGGAGGGTTAGCTGGGTAAATAACTCAGCTGGAGGTGCGGAAAGTGGTGGTTTGAAAACTTAGCTCGGTTACTTAGAAAAACTCAGTTTTAAAAAAATTAACTTAACGTTTTCAGCTTAGTCAGGTTGTGCAACTTTTAGAGAGACACAGCTGTCTTTGGAGAGCAGCTGTGTGTGCAGTTTTGAGCAAATATGCAATGATATGAAGGAGTTAGTACACAGCTGTATATAAAGCGAAAGTAAAGAGAGAGAGAGTAAGAAACACGCGAGTTTTTACGTGGTTCGGAGTAACACCTCCTACGTCCACGACCAGGTTTACTGGTAATCCACTACCACTTGGTTTCCAAGTACCAAGCAACTTCACAGCTCTAACCCGAGCTGTGTTCCAACAGTTTGCAGGCACTGTCAAGCCTACACCTTCAGTTTCCGGGTACTGAAGAACCTATCCACTCGAATTACGCGCTTCGAGCAAGCGTACATTTACCTAACCTTTCTGGGTTTGGGTTTGGGTATGGGGTTCCAACTGTCAACGAGTTCTTACAATTAAGAACTTTAGAGTATGATGAACTCGTTCGAAATCTAGGCTAAAGATATACAAAGAGTTTGGCCTAGGGAACAGACGAAAAACTAAGCAGTTTCTTAACTAGAAACACTTTAAGATAATGTGTTCTTTGATCTATTTAGAACTGCTTGAGAGCTTTGTAAAGAATGAAGATTTCAGATAATGAAAGCTTGTAGAGAGTTTTTCGTGTCTGATCCTGAGGTTGAACACGGGTTTATATAGGTAGAGATTCAAGACTAGCCGTTGGAGGAGCCGTTTGAATCTTACCTACTCTTCTTAAATGCAAGATCTTCCGTTGAGCGTATCTGCACTTGTCTTCATTTGTGTCACATCCTAGGTTCTGAAGTCTAGGATGCTGATTTGGCAATCCCTCATTGGTCGAGGTTGGTTGACTTCCTCTGATTCCGGGATCTTCTGCGTTTAGAGCTGGCTTTTGAATTCAGAGCTGGACTGTCTTGAAGTGAAGTCTTCAGAGATAGTTCCCTTTGTTCTGTACAGCTGGACCAGCTGTGTTTTGAGCTCAGCTCGAATTCTCTTCAGCTTGATCGGGCTCTGCTGGATCGCTCAGCTGAAGGTTGATGCTTGCTGTCTTTTGCTAGCTGACTCCAACTGTAAACACAGCTGGGTCGACTACTGTCTTCTGCTAGCTGACTCCAGCTGTAAACATAGCTGGGTCGACTGCTGTCTTCCGCTTCCTTAACCTGTAAGCCTAGAAAAACTAAAGCTCAAACAGGCGAGCTGGAAAACACTATTTAGGTTGACGCAATCATCTATTCAGTTGGAGAATTAGTTGGGTTTTGGTATCAAATCGAAACCTTATAATTTTCCCAACACATACGGTGAATTAATTGCGCTCAGCGGTCTCCTAGCCTCAGCGACCGCTGAGCGCACTTTATTAAACCCGCTAAGAATCCGAACTCAGCGGTCTCCTATTGTGAGCGACCGCTGAGTTCTCCACCGTATTGAACTTGAGCATTGGACTCAGCGGTCGCGTAGGGTGAGCGACCGCTGACTTCTCGCCCTGTATTATTTAAGGCGCTGGATTCAGCGGTCTCTCGCCCTCAGCGACTGCTGACTTCTCGCCCTGTATTATCTGAGGCGCTAGACTCAGCGGTCTCTCACCCTCAGCGGCCGCTGACTCCTCGCACGTGGTTATCACACCTGGAACTCAGCGGTCTCCTAAGAGAAGAGACCGCTGAGTTTTACTTCGCCAAACTCCCATCTGTGCCGTGAAGGTTGATCAATCATTGGTTGCCTACGCCATTCTCGAGCATGAACTACATTTTTCACTGAAAGCTCGACAAAACACCATTAGTGCATTTTTAATCTCCAAAACAATATAGAATCAAGAAAATGGCATCACAAACGCGCATGCAGAACATCCAAAAATACAACCAAAAACTAACGCAACAAACCCTACACACACAAAACCTTGCTTGTCCTCAAACAATTCTCATTTCAAACCAAGACGAACATGATTGATCAAACTCAACAAACATGGTTCGACATCCTATCAATCACAACACATTCCATCAATCGTCAATCGCATGTGATTATCACACAGCAACAAGTGGCCCGCCACACAAGATCTCAATCCACCCAACACTCTAAAAACAAGGTTACAGGCAAGAAGATATCACAACTTTTCGACAAATCCCAAATTCCACACCATGAGTAACTTAAAGAAATAAGGTGAATTCCAGGCAAAATTCACTAGGTTTATCCTCGGAAAAATTCCGGTATCCTAGCGTGGTTTCCCATACCCATTTCTCGCATAAAAGATTCAATTTTGAATAGACGAGAAAGAGGGGTAGAGCCTTTCAAATCACCATAAATTTATACCAACGAACAAAATTAAACAGTTCTAAGTCAAGTTGAGTTATGCGGCCATATTTCATGAGGTGTAAACATTAGAGATTATCTAAAGTATCCCCACGTGGTTTCTCATGCTCATGGTTCCCAGAAGAGCAGAAGTCTCTCAACTTGACTCAGTTTTTTTTTTCTTTTTTTTCTATTTTTTTTCGAATTGGGATACAACAAATAAAGCACAATCTTCTCACCCATAACCTCATCTTCCACTATCGAGCATCAATCAATCAAGTATGACAAGGCCCCACAGTTAACTATATAATACCCACAACAATCGATTCACAACAGGATATACCGATCAATCAAGTCCATGAAAACATAATTCATCAAGTCCAATCATCATATTTACAACTTAGATAAAAATAAAACTCATGAATACATGCAAGCACCACTGACAACAAAACATGCCCCCCCCTCCCAGATAAGAAAAGAAAACAATGCCCTCATTGTAAGCGAGACAAATAAAAGGGAGGTAAAAAACGAAATAAAAAAGGAACACTGATCCAGCAACCAAAGAAAGACAAAACACAAAAACAACCACGAAATAACACAGAACAAAACAAAGCAAAAGAAGAGATAGAACACATACGAAACAACAGTGAGGAATCACTGTTGATCAGGAGGTGGTGGAGGTGGATGTCCATGATGCAGTGTCCAATTAGCCCACTGCTGTTCCAAAATGGCCAGATGTGCATTCTGATCGGCAAGTTGCTGCTGCTGGAGAGCCCACTGCTGATTCTGCTCGCTCCAAAAGCGATTCTGAGCGAGCAATTGCTGATTTTGAGCATCCAAACGCTGACCATGCTCCTCTAGCTGCTGCTGATATGAGTACAACTGCCGATTCTGAGCATCGAAACGGCCATAAACATCATGCTGAAATTGCCCCCACTGAGTGCTCCAATCAGCACGGAAGGCCTGAAGATCTTTCCGGAGCTGAGCAAATTCAGAGGAAGAAGATCCTGCCCCTCGAGTCGGCCACACAGAGGGTATCCCACCAGAACTTGCATGAGCAGCTTCATCATCATCCTGCTCGTCCTCCGGTTCAGTATGTGGCGGCAGTTCCGAAAGAGGATTGGCAGCCAAGCTATTAATATGAGCCCGGACATATCTGTGCCGCTTATGTGGAACAAGGGTAGTCCTGTTGATAGCAAAAGGTGCACCACGCAATTCACTCAGATCAATACGCCGCGGTAACAACTTTGTCTGAACCTCAGGAAGAAACCCATTCGGCGGTATCAACTGAAAATGATGGGCCAAAGCAGTAGCAAAGTGAGGGAGCGCAGGATGACAACGAGAGCGGCGCTGAATATTCTTAAAGGCTTCAAACACAAAAGCCGTAGGACAAACTTTGACATTCTGGATAGCAGCAGTGAGTAGAAAAAGTTCCCCTGTGTTAACCTTATTTGCTTCCTGATTCCCACTAACATTGTAAACAAGAAATTTGTGCAGAATGCCCAATGCAGGATCCTTAATAAATCCACTAGGCATACCCCCAAATTTCCAATTATTGAAACCAGTCAAAAACTCCCATGCCTCAGCAGGTTCAAACTCCGGTGGGGTCTTACGAAACCCCTCTAGTGGAAAACCAAACACCCGCTTCATAATGCGGTCAGTAATAGTAAACTCACGACCAAACATCCGACAAGTAAATTGAGAGAAATCACCCGCAAGATCAAAAGTCGTCAATAGCTCTAAACAAAATGGAGAATAACCAGGTAACTCCATCCTAGTAAATTTATCCATTCCCAAATTTTTTAGGTACTTTTTAAGCGAAGTGAGCACCCCAAGGGATTCCATCAAGTCCCAATCAAAATAACGAGGTACAGACACCTCAAATCGGTTGAAACGCTGAAACATAGTACCTGATATAGGATTAAAGATCGGGAACGGACAACCATAATCTTGAGAACAGTCCACAGGTTCCTCATCCTCCATGGGGTCTTGTGGTTGAGAAGTGGTCCCCGGAGCATTCTTGGTTCGGGCCATTAGACAAATGCTGAGGGAAAGCGAGCGTTGAAGGGAACGAGCGCTGAGTCGAGTCAGGGCTGCGGTGATGGAGAGCGTCCGCTTCAGGTGAGCGACCGCTGCAGGTGAACGACCGCGGATGGTGAGCGATCGCGGATGGGTCAGAGAAATTCAGCGGTCGCTGTGAGTGGGAAACCGCTGAGTCGGAATACAAGGCTGAGCGACCGCTGACGGCGAGAGATGGCGGCGGCTGTGGTGGTTGATTGATAAAACGATGGATGATGGTGGGATAATATGGTGGAGGAGAGAGAAAACGAAAGGAGGAATTGAAGAAATTGAGGGTGGCTTCTGAAATTAGGGCTGGAATTATATTTAAAACATGTCAGGGTCAGCGGTCTCTGAAGGTGAGCGGCCGCTGACAACAAACCCTAATCACGCTCAGCGGTCGCGTAGGGTGAGCGACCGCTGAGTTTTTGCCCTTTTTCTCCAAAATTTCGTCGCGCTCAGCGGTCGCTGAACTTACACTACCGCTGACTTTCCGCCCTGCATTCCAAAATTTCACCACACTCAGCGGTCGCGTATGGTGGGCGACCGCTGACTATTCACCCTGTACTCCTAAACTTCACAAGACTCAGCGGTCGCGTAGGGTGAGCGACCGCTGACTATTCCCCCTGTACTCCGTACTCCGAACCGCTGGGTCATACGAAGGCAGAAGTATTATGCGCTCCTTGAAACCAAAAATCCTGCACATTACAAACACATACCCCGCACAGCAACTGACAAGAAAAATAAAACGTAAAAACAAACATAAGAAAAGAGAAAACAAAACTACCAAACTATGGGTTGCCTCCCACACAGCGCTTGTTTAACGTCCTTAGCTTGACGTGGATTGAACATTTAGAGAACGGGATCCAAGAAGTGTACGGACTCTACCGTGTGTGCCTTAGTCTCCCCTTCAAGATACGGTTTTACTCGGTGCCCATTAACGGGAAAGGAGTGCTGCATTTCCTCATTCAACAATTGGACCGATCCATATGGAAAAACTTCTGTGATGGTGTATGGTCCACTCCACCTAGACTTGAGCTTTCCGGGAAACAACTTTAAACGAGAGTTAAACAATAGGACCTTCATCCCGGGCTTGAGCTCTTTCATCAAAATCCTCTTATCATGAAGTCTCTTGACCCGATCCTTGTAAATCTTGGCATTTTCATATGCCTCGTTGCGGAGCTCATCTAACTCTGACATCTGAAACATCCGATGTTTTCCCGCATCATCGAGATTAAAGTTAGCAGCTTTGATTGCCCAATAAGCCTTGTGCTCAATCTCAACAGGCAAATGACAATTCTTCCCAAACACCAGACGATACGGACTCATCCCCAATATACTCTTGTAAGCAGTGCGGTATGCCCATAACGCGTCATTCAACTTTGAGGACCAATCTTTTCGAGACGGTTGTACAGTCTTCTCTAAAATCCCCTTAATTTGTCTATTGCTCATCTCTGCTTGTCCTGAAGTTTGCGGGTGGTATGGAGTAGCGATCTTGTGTGTTATCCCATTCTTCTTCATTAGCTTCTCAAACAGCTTGTTACAGAAATGCTTCCCACCATCACTAATGATCGCCTTGGGAAATCCGAATCGACAGAGTATATTTTCCTGCACAAACCTTAGCACAACGTGAGAGTCAAAAGTCCTAGTAGGGATTGCCTCAACCCACTTGGACACATAATCAACAGCTAAGAGAATGTATTCATAGCCAAAAGACTTGGGAAACAGTCCCATGAAATCAATACCCCATACATCAAAAATCTCAACAACGAGAATATTGTTGAGGGGCATCTCATTCCTACGACCAATTGAACCAACCCTTTGGCAACGATCACAAGAAAGATAAAATGCATGAGCATCCTTAAATAAAGTGGGCCAGAATAAACCTGATTGGAGCACCTTGTGTTCTGTTTTCTGCCCTCCAAAATGGCCACCACAATGAGTCTCATGGCATAATTGCAGCACATTGGCTTGCTCATCATCAGGTACACACCGTCGGATCACGTCATCCTTACCAAGCTTGAACAAGTAGGGGTCTTCCCAAAAGTATTGCCTGCACACAGATAAAAAACGCTTCCTTTCTTGGGAAGTGAGATCAGGTCTCAACTCATTACAAGCTAAATAATTGACAATATCGGCATACCAAGGCACAATTCCTGCACTCAAAGCTTGTTCAAAAGGGAATGACTCAAGCAAATTATCACAAATCATAGGCGAAGGAAGATTATCAAGACGAGATAAGTGATCAGCTACAGCATTCTCACTACCCTTTCTATCACGAATTTCCACATCAAACTCTTGCAGTAAGAGCACCCAGCGAATAAGCCTAGGCTTAGCTTGAGATTTGGTCAACAAATAACACAATGCAGCATGATCACTGTGAATAATGACCTTTGACCCTATGATGTATGCACGAAATTTGTCTAAAGCAAAAACAACAGCAAACATCTCTTTTTCTGTAGTAGTGTAGTTCACTTGAGCAGAAGTAAGAGTCAGACTCGTATAATAAATGACACGAAGCATTTTATCTATACGTTGACCCAAAAAAGCACCCACTGCAGAATTAGAAGCATCACACATAATCTCAAAGGGTTCTGACCAAATAGGACCAATTACTACAGGGGCAGTACTCATTTTCTCCTTAAGCAAGTTAAACGCATTAAGACAGGCATCATCAAAAGTAAAAGGTACATCTTGAGAAAGCAAACGACATAGAGGTTGACTGATTTTGGAAAAGTCCTTAGTGAAACGCCGATAAAATCCGGCATGACCAAGGAAACTCCTAATACCTTTGACATCACGAGGTGGAGGCAATCTTTCGATCACATCCACCTTCGCTTTGTCGACCTCTACACCCCTCTTAGAGACGATATGGCCTAACACGTTCCCCCTCCTTACCATAAAATGACTCTTTTCCCAACTAAGAGTCAAACCACTCTCAACACATCTCACTAAGACACGTTCAATTTTTTCAAGACAATCATGAAAAGATGCACCAAACACAGAAAAGTCATCCATGAAGATCTCAACAAAATCATTAAGCATCTTAGAAAATATGGACATCATACATCTTTGAAAGGTACCTGGTGCGTTGCAGAGTCCAAACGGCATCCTCTTGCAGGCATATGTGCCAAAGGGGCACGTGAAAGCCGTCTTAGCTTGATCCTCGGGCGCGATTGCGATCTGGTAGTAGCCCGATAGTCCATCTAGAAAGCAATAGAACTCATGGCCTGCCAATCTGTCGAGCATCTGATCGATAAATGGCAACGGGAAGTGATCTTTCTTGGTGGCTTCATTGAGTTTCCTGAAATCTATGCACATCCGCCACCCTGTCACATGTCTTATCGGCACCAACTCCTCATTATCGTTCAAGACCACTGTGATCCCCCCTTTCTTCGAAACCACGTGCACGGGACTGAGCCATTCACTGTCAGCAATGGAAAAGATGATCCCCTCGGCCAACTGCTCTTAAATCTCCTTCCTAACGACTTCCATCAATACTGGATTCAATCGCCTTTGGCCATCCCTCTTCGGAGTAGCTCCATCCACCAAGTTTATCCGATGCATACATGTTGCGGGGCTGATCCCCTTAATGTCGGACAAACACCATCCAAAAGCGGCCTTGAATTTTGTGAGCACCTCGACCAATTCTTCTTCTTCGTCTGCCTTGAGCTCTGCAGAGATTATGACAGGCTTCCTTCTTCCTTTTTCAAGGAACACATACTTCAAGTTAGCCGGGAGGTCCTTAAGTTCAAGCTCGATCTCCTTCTCTTCTTTAGGAGCCTCTACTATAACTGGCTCATCAACAGGCAGGTTGGTTGGCAGCAAGGCTTCCATAGATGCTTCCTCTCTAAGTCTCTCCTCCAAGTCGGTGGAGCCTTCAAAAACCTCTTCTATCTGATTCTCTTCCACGAAACATGCCTCAGTAAGAACATCAATGACATCTACGTAAGAACAGTTTTCAATACTGCTGACTGATAGCATGGCTCGACAAGCGTGCACATTGTAGGAGAACGTCTCTTCCAACACTGATATCTTGATGATCCCATTCTTGACGTCGATCAACGTGTTGGTAGTTGCCATGAAAGGTCTTCCCAATAACAAAGTATGCTCACGTCCATCCTCTTGCACATCTCCAATTTCGAGGACCACAAAATCAACGGGAACTATCAATTTTCCAACCCGGACCAGAATGTCTTCTACTACCCCTCTAGGGTGTCGAATGGATCGATCGGCCAGCTGCAGGCACATCCTGGTCGGCTTCAACTCTCCCAACTCCAATTGCTTGAAAATAGAGTACGGCATTAGATTAATGCCGGTCCCCAAATCTAGCATCCCTGATGCTTCTTTTCCATTCCCCATGGCAATCTTGATTACAAAACTCCCCGGATCACACTGTTTTGGAGGTAGAGACTGCTGCATAATTGAATTGACACTCTCGGATACCAAAATCTGCTCATTCTCCTCAAACCGTCTCTTCTTCGATGCCAACTCCTTGAAGAACTTCACATATGCTGGTACATTCCTTATAACCTCCAGCAATGGTAAATTCACATTTACCTTGGAAAGCATCTTGTAGAAATCAGAGAACTGTTGATCTTCCTTTTCATTCCTCAATCTGCTAGGAAATGGCACTGGTGGCCGGTAAGGCTTCTCAGCCTTATGCAATCGGACCTCTGATTCTTCATTCTTATTCCCAACTGCAGGCTGTGTTTCTTCTACAGGTGTGTTTTCCACCTTGTTATCAACCCTCTTCCCACTTCGCAGAACAGTCACAGCTTGAGCTTGATGAGGTTGTTGACCTTGACTCGGAATTTTCCCAGTCTGTTGCTGCTGCTGCATCTGATTAAGTGTTCCAGAAATTTGTCCCACAACTGTTTCGAGACGCTTGATGTTAGCATCTTGAGCTTCCCTCGCTTGTTTGCTCTCTTGCATAAAGGCAGTAAGATTATCATCAAGAGGATTTCTTTGAGTAGGTGGAGGCGGTGGACGTTAGAATTGCTGTGGTCCTTGTTGAAATTGCGGAGGCACTTGCTGAAACTGATTCTGTTGAGGTGGATACTGCCAGTGAGAGTTGTAATTCGGCTGCTGAAGCGCATACCACTGCTGCTGGGAAGGGTACTGGTTAAACTGTTGTGGAGGATGACGATTTTGAAAATTTCCTCCAGATCCCTGTCCTTGATTCTGATTCCTCCATTCAGTGTTAGACTGATTTTTCCACCCCGAGTTCTGCTGTTGCTGATTCTGATTGAATCTCTGGCCTTGATCAAACTGGTGTCGTGGAGGATACCCCTGTGCAGCATAGACCTCTGTGCCTCCTTCATATGTCATCTCTCCCATTCTCTGGCACTCTTCAGGATTGTGCCCCTGCTCCCCACAGATGCCACATGGCTCAACAAACATCTCTTGTCTGACCGGTTCCTGTTGAGATGGGGGAACAACTGACTTACTCATCTTTAATTCCTGCAGCTCTCTCATCATGTTGGCCAGCTGTTTCTTCATGTCAGGACTTTCAGCAACTACACTCACCTCAACCCGTCGTGTGCGGGTAGATTTCTGCTGTGAACTAAGTGCAAGTGTTTCAAAAATCTCTTACAGTTCATCGACTGTTTTCACTGCAATGTTTCCACCTGCGGTACTATCCACCATAAACTGAGCCGTTTGCACCAATCCATCATAAAAGAATTGCCACAACATTTTGCCACAACATTTCTGGTGCCATCTGGTGATGTGGACACTGCTGAAGTAGCTCTCGGAATCTTTTCCAAGCCTCATGGAAGGGTTCATCTCCAGCTTGAGTGAAGTTCCTAATTTTTGTACGAACTTCCTGAGTCTTATTATGATTAGGATAATACCTCAGCATGAATCTCTCGCATACTGCTGTCCATGTGGTGAGCGAGTTAGGTGGAAGAGATAAATACCATGTTTTGGCCCTGTCCTTCAACGTGTATGGAAAGCATTTCAGCTTCAATTGATCCTCGGTTAGAGCCAACAGAGGAAAAGACTGGACCACTGTGCAAAATTCACGAACAAACTGTAAAGCATCTTCATTTGCCATCCCATGATAAGATGGTAACAAGTTCAGATGGTTCTGCTTCAAATCATAGTTTCTCACTTCAGTTGACAAAACAATAGCAGAAGCAGTGGTTCCAAATGTAGGCCTGACGAAATCCCCCATATATCTGGTATTGTTAGCCATTTCTCCCAGAAAAATAAGTTCGTCTGGCGGAGGACACCCGGATTCTTCTAACTGAACAAAAACTTCTTCTTCAAAACAAGGATTGTTATTTTTATTAACACTGGACTCGGCTTCTTCTTGCAAACTTATCAAAATCCTACGTGGTTGATTGATGTTGTCAAAATACGGTGCCAAATTCCTTTTCAAGCTTCTGCGACCTTGCATACACAACACTCAACAAACAGATTGCACGCACCGGAGACAAGAAAATAACCGAGTACCCTAAAGAATAAAAGGAATAAACATAAAATAAATTCAAAAACAAAGCAACACAAATAATCGCCTAAAGTTCTCCCCGGCAACGGCGCCAAAGTTGTTTCGACTAAGTTAACCTAGTCGCTCGCAATTAAACGAGGTCACTATAGATTAAGCAAGCCAACCCAAGTATCGTCTCACAAGGAAAACTTAACAGGGAAATTAATGTATTGCGAAAAGAAAATAAACAGAAAGCAGTAAATCAATTGGTTTGAGGATTTATAACTAGACGAAAAGAATAATTAACATAAATTAATCCCTAGGTAAGAACTAAAGTGCATTAATTAAACCCTAGACATGAATTGGAATCTAGCATAGCAAAAGCATTAAACGATTGATCTAACATTAATTCAATTAAGCGTATGAACGGAACAATTATAAATATGAATGAAGAACGGAAATCGACTTAACTCACAAACGTAATTAAAATCGACGAACACAATGAACTGGAATTGGAATTAAAATGTGCAATGTCTGTACCCTCGAATCCGGAGTGCAATTACAATAGTAAATCGCTAACTAGAAATATCCGAAAGCAACTAGGAAAAAGAACAATTTCTAAAAAAATAAAGGAAGAGAAAAATGGCGTCTGGAATTCTCGAGAGACAATCTGAAAAACCCTCGCTCAGTATTTATACATACGGTGAATTAATTGCGCTCAGCGGTCTCCTAGCCTCAGCGACCGCTGAGCGCACTTCATTAAACCCGCTAAGAATCTGAACTCAGTGGTCTCCTATTGTGAGCGACCGCTGAGTTCTCCACCGTATTGAACTTGAGCATTGGACTCAGCGGTCGCGTAGGGTGAGCGACCGCTGACTTCTCGCCCTGTATTATCTAAGGCGCTGGACTCAGCGGTCTCTTGCCCTCAGCGACCGCTGACTTCTCGCCCTGTATTATCTGAGGCGCTGGACTCAGCGGTCTCTCGCCCTCAGCGGCCGCTGACTCCTCACACGTGGTTATCACACCTGGAACTCAGCGGTCTCCTAAGAGAAGAGACCGCTGAGTTTTACTTCGCCAAACTCCCATCTGTGCCGTGAAGGTTGATCAATCATTGGTTGTCTATGTCATTCTCGAGCATGAACTACATTTTCCACTGAAAGCTCGACAAAACACCATTAGTGCATTTTTAATTTCCAAAACAATATAGAATCAAGCAAATGGCATCACAAACGCGCATGCAGAACATCCAAAAATACAACCAAAAACTAACGCAACAAGCATGCTGAGAGAAGAAGATCTGACAGATCAGTGGGAAAATATCTTCTACACCCGTTGCATTGTTGAAGACAAAACATGCTTCATGATAATCGACAGTGGCAGTGTGGTGAATGCCATTAGTCAGTATGCAGTCGACAAGCTCGCACTCGTGCCTCACAAGCATCCAAAGCCATACAAACTAGAATGGCTTACAGACAGAGGTGAGATCAGAGTCGTGTATCAGGTAAATGTTCAATTTACTATTGGTAGATTTACTGACACAGTTCTTTGTGATGTTATTCCTATGGAGGCAGCACACATCTTGTTAGGTCGTCCATGGCAGTTTGATAGAAAGCCAATCCATGATGGGTACGCGAACACTTATGCGACCACCAGCTTTAAGAATGAAACGGCCGAACACTCCAAGGCCAAGTCCACGTCTCCCGTACCTAAGAATTCAAAGAGAGCAGCTCCTGCATTGAGTCCACCAAGCTCCGGTGCCAATGGTGCAGATTTAGTGCACCAAAATCTATTCATTAGTGCAAATGGAGTTCAAAAAGCCATCAAAGCTGGTAAGCCTATCGTTCTGGTTACTTTTAAGGCTTATGATACTTCTGACACTATTATTCCTACTGTTTTGCAGCCTTTGATGGAGGAGTTTAAGGATGTCCGGACGAGATTTCCAGCCGGGTGCAGTCCTTCCTAACTGGCCAGCTTACCGGACCAGCCCTGATGAGACGAAGGAGATAGACCGTCAAGTCATGGAGTTGCTAGAAAAGAAGCAGATTTGAGAGAGTATGTCGCCATGAGCCGTTCTAGTCTTCCTAGTTCCAAAGAAGTCGAATGAGTGGCGTATGTGTATGGACTGTCGTGCCATCAACAAAATCACGGTAAAGTATCATTTTCCTATCCCCAGGTTTGATGACATGTTAGATAAGTTGTCTGGAGCGTCTGTCTTTTCTAAAATTGATTTGCGTTCTGGATATTTTCAAGTTAGGATGAGTAAGGAGGATGAATGGAAAACTGCATTTAAGACTAAGCATGGTTTATATGAGTGGATTGTGATACCTTTTGGACTTACTAATGCTCCTAGTACTTTTATGCGTTTGATGAACCATGTGTTACGTGATGTGATTGGCAAGTATGTTGTGGTTTACTTTGATGTTATTCTCATATATAGCACTTCTGTTGATGATCATGTTAGACATCTTAGGCATGTTTTTGAGTTACTGCGTGATGCTGAACTGTATGCTAATTTGTCTAAGTACACCTTTTGCATGAATGAGGTTGTTTTTCTAGGATTTGTTGTGAGCAGTCGTGGTGTTGAGGTAGATAGGACTTAGGTGAAAGCCATTGAGGAATGTCTCACGCCTAAGTCGTGTTCTAATGTGAGATCTTTCCCTGGTTTAGCTGGTTTTTATCGTCGATTTGTGCGTGACTTTTCTTCTATTGCTGCACCATTCACTGAGTTGAGTAGGAAAGATAGAAAGTTTGAGTAGGGCAAAGCCCAAAAGCATGCTTTTAAACTGTTGAAGTCGAAATTGTGCAATGCTCCTGTGTTGGTTTTACCTGATTTTAATAAAATGTTCGAGATTGAATGTGATGCCTCTGGTATAGGCATTGGTGTTGTTTTGATACAGGATAGAAAACCAGTCTCCTTCTTCAGTGAAAAATTGAATGAAGCAGCCCTTAGGTATTTCACATACGATAAGGAGCTGTATGCTTTGAAGAGGTCATTGAAGACTTGACAGCACTATCTGAGACCAACAGAGTTCGTGATACACACTGATCATGAATCCTTGAAGCATTTGAAAGGGCATCAGAATCTGAGTTCACGCCATGCCAGGTGGGTTGAATTCATCGAATCTTTTCCCTTCGTGATAAAGTACAAGAAAAGAGAAGAAAATATCGTTGCTGATGCTTTGCCTCGTAGGTATACTTTACTGTCTGTTATGCATGCCCAGTTCTTAGGATTCGAACATATTAAGACTTTCTATGATTCAGATCCATTCTTTGGTCCTATATTTGTATCTTGCACAGCTAAGTCTAGGGCTAATGATTCGTTCTATGTGTCTGATGGATTCTTGTTCAAAGAATCGAAATTGTGTGTTCCTGATTGTTCCATGCATGAGTTGTTAGTTGTAGAGTCACATACAGGAGGATTGATGGGTCATTTTGGTGTGTCCAAGACATTGAGTCTTTTGCATGAGCATTTTTATTGGCCTCGCATGAAACATGATGTTGAAAGAGTCTGTTCTCGTTGTATTACTTGTAGGAAAGCCAAGTCTACTTCGAGTCCTTTTGGATTATACACGCCTTTGCCGGCACCGTCGTCCCCTTGGGTCGATATATCCATGGATTTCATTCTTGGTTTACCTAGATCTATGTCTGGGAAAGACTATGTTTTTGTGGTAGTTGTTTCAACTCTAAACACCTAGACTTGACTCGCAAGAGAACGAGGTCAATGTAGGGCGTCAAGCTAACCCAAGTCGTATTCACAAGGAAGGCTAAACAGGGCAAATACTCCTAGTATTACTTACACAGAAAATAGTCCTAACATTCTAAACCAAGGTTTTGGGATATCAAATATTAAAATAATCAAAGCAATAAAAGAATAAACGAATAAATAAATTGGACAGTGAAATAGGATAATTATATAAGGATTTAGAATCTTCTCCTCGAATTCTCACCTGGCTTATTTCAAGTTAATCCTATTAATCAATCACGCATAATTAACTTCAACATAAGGCTAACATCAATTACTTTCGTTTCAATCCGTTAAACCTTAAAGACTAAATTACACGGTCAAGATTAATAATTAGACATGCGTTTCCGGTCAATGTAACGTTGAAGGAATCACGTTCGAGCAACAGAATCATCCATCGATCTCATCTATCACTTAACAATATCAAATAATGAATAATTATTCAATATAATAAAATCAATTTGATCAACGGAGGGATTAACAATTAACAAGCAAGGTTTGAACACGAATCGAATATCTAAACCCTAAATAAAGAACTAACTAAACATCACACGATTCATCCAAATAAATTCCCAAGAATTCATCAATAAAACTTTAAGAAATGAACAATGACGAAATTCTTACAATTCGATGGTTGAAATTCTTGGATGATAATCTTTCCTAATTCAAAATAATCCAACTAATACAAATTGAGAAGAAAAGAAGGAAAATGAAAGGAATTTGCGTGTGCTGCAGCAGCTATTTTCTATTCGATCCACTTTTTCACTATTGGACAGCAGCAAAAATAAGAAAAAATAGAAGACTGATGCAGATCTTCTTCGTATGCTGCTGTCGTTCTCCAGCCCCTCCAAGCTACTGCTCTCGTTCAAGAGATCCCCTTAAAAACCCTAGCTGCCGTTCTAATTTAAAGTCGCGCAAGAAATAAGCATTACAAGTCGACGCCCAGCGCTCGCTCGAACTCACCGCTCACTCGAACCCACCGCTCGCTCAAACCCACCGCTCACTGGAAAATATGCAACAAAGATAACTCCAGCGACTGCTCCATTCCAGCGGTGGCTGTCTTCAGTAAGTCCACAGTCAGCAGCAGCTCAGCACCAGTGCCCGTTCAAGTCCAGCGACTGCTGGATGTGAGATTCCAGCGTTGGCTGGAATCCCAACGGCCGCTGGCTTCTTTCTGTTGTTCGTCATTTGCCGTGCTCCTGTGCTGATGTCCTCCTCGTTCCAAAACTGCTGTCCAAGAGAGCTGCTGAATTAGAGCGTCACGTCTCCTCTTCCAAACTTTCGTAGCGATCGCTCTCCTCTACTATTTGCATGATTTTTCGACTAAAAACTTGAGATCCTACACGAACGACATGAGAAACCACAAAGAGAAAAACAAAGCTAAAATCAAGTAAAAATAAACGGAAAGCATAAATACACGCATACAGAAATGACAAACAAAATACCTAAAAACGACACAAATAACGACTAAACAAACCCCCCACACTTAGCACTTTGCTTGTCCTCAAGCAAAAACAATAATTTGAGGAGAGAATCATGAAAGAATCAATATCAAAAGATCATGCAACTAAATCACTTCCACAAAGTTTCATCACTAGAACAATTATCAACCTAAAAAATTAAAGCAATAATCCAATTTGGCATGTTGCTCGTCAGAAAAAGACCAAACAAGTTATGACAAATGTTCTCTCTAACATTCAAAAACACAATTTTATTCACTTATTCTTCTAAAATATAGGACTTGATAATGAAACGTAGGATAAAATTCATTAGGTAAAGCCTTCGGACAAAATATCCGAGTCTCCTAATGTGGTTTCCCATACTCATCATGCAAGATTTCAAAACATAAACTACGCACGATAGGAGTAGAATTCATGTTACATCCCTTTATTTATATCCTCTTTTTTTTTTATTTAGAGGTACACGGATCAAAAATCACAAGGTTTGCCCTTAAGGGTTATCCCCAAGTATCCTTGTGCGGTTTCCCATGCTCATAGTTTACACTAGAGGAGCAAAGATCCTAATTTCCCTCTTTTTTTCTATTTTTTTAGAGAGAACTAAAGTCAAAACAAATAAGATAATTCTCATCAATCCAACTCTCAAAAGACGAGACCCCACAACACAAATCATTAAACTACTCAATCTCGAGACGACTCAAGATCTAGATCAAAAACCACGGGAAATCATTCATAGGCATGATCAATCAATAGAGATTACAAAAGATTGACGCTGTTCAACCTAATTAATCTCAGTTGCACGCAATTAAATGTGGTCGAAATAGATTAAATAAGCTAACCCGAATATCGTCTCTCAAGGAAAACTTAGCAGTGAAATTATTGTATTGCCAAAAGAAAAGAAAAATAAAGCAGTAAATCAATAGGGTTTGGTCGTTCACTATTCTAATTATCAATTTATTAACTAGGCGATAAGGGAAATTTAACATTAATGAAACCCTAGGCATGATATTAAAATCTAACATAGCAAAAACATTAACGATCCTAATCTTAATATTAATTCAATTAAGCAAATTAATGGAGCGATTATAAGCATGAATAAAGAACGAAAATCGAAATAACTCACAAACGTAATTGAAATTGACGAACACGATAAACTGGAATTAAATCTGAAAATTGCGATGATTGTAGTCTCCGATCTGGAATGAAATTACAGTACTTATATTACTAACTAGGAATATCCGAGAGTAAACTAGCATAAGAACCCTTAAAACAAGCACTGAAGAATAAAGAGAAAAATCGTCTGGAACCGAGAGAGTGATCTGAAAACCCTCGCTCGCTATTTATACATGCGACAAATTAATTACGCTCAGCGGTCTCCTAGGCTCAGCGACCACTGAGCGCACTTAGTCAAGCCGGCTAAAAATCTGAACTCAGCGGTCTCCTAGTGTGAGAGAGCGCTGAGTTGCTTCCCTGAATTGACTTACGCGATGGACTCAACGGTCTCCTAGGATGAGAGACCGCTGACTTCTTGCCCTGTACTGGCTCAAGCGCTGGACTCAGCGGTCGCTCAAGTGCAGCGACCGCTGACTTCTCACCCTGTAATGAATGAGGGCAAAACATCTTGAACTCAGCGGTCTCATAAGGTGAGGGACCGCTGAGTTTCACTATGCCAAAAAGTCAAAGCTGTGGTGAAAGTTGATCGAGCATTGATTGCCTTCGTCGTTCTTGAGCAAAATCTATATTTTCGACTGATAGTTGAACAAAACATCATTAGCGCATTTTAACTTCAAAACAATGTGAAATCTAGCAGATGACATCAAAAACGCGCATGAAAAATATCCAAAAAATGCAACAAAAAACTAACGCAACAAACCCTCCACACACAAAACCTTGCTTGTCCTCAAGCAAATCTCATTTCAAACTAAAATGAAAATGATCAATCAAACTCAACAAAACATGCTTCGACATCCTATCAATCACAATACACTCCATCAATCTTCAATCGAACGTGACTATCAAAAAGCAACAAGTGGCCCGCCACATAAGACCTAAATCCATCCAACATTTAAAAACAAGGTTATATGCAAGAAGATATCACACCTTTTCAACTTATCCCAAATTCCAAATCACAAAGAATCTTAAAGAAAAAAGGTGAATTCCAGGCAAAATTCACTAGGTTGTCTCTCGGAAAAAAATTTCGGCGTCCTAGTGTGGTTTCCCATACCCATTCCTCGCATAAAAGATTCAATTTTTAGCAGACGAGAAAGAGGGGTAGAGCTTTTCAAATCACACATAAGATTAACCCAACAGACATAATTAAACAGCTCTAAGTCAAGTCGAGTTATGTGGCCATAATTCATGAGGTGTAAACATTTAGAGGTTATCTAAAGTATCCTCACATGGTTTCCCATGCTCATGGTTCCCAGAAGAGCAGAAGCCTCTCAACTTGACTCAGATTTATTATTATTATTATTATTATTATTATTATTATTATTATTATTATTATTATTATTATTATTTAGGGATACAATAAATAAAGCACAATCTTGTCACTCATAACCTTATATTCAACTATCGAGCATCAATCAATCAAGTATGACAAGGCCCCATAGATAACTATAAAATACTCACAAACAATCGATTCATAACAGAACATACCGATTAATCAAGTCCATCAAAACATAATTCATCAAGTCCAATCATCACATTTACAACTTAGATCAAAATAAGACTCATGAGGACATGCAAGCAACATCAACAAAACCTGCCCCCCCAGACAAGAGAAGAAAACAATGCCCTCATTGTAAAGAGAAGAAGGCAATACGAAACAAAAGGAGGGCAGAAAGCGAAACCAAAAGCGACACTGAACCAGCAACAAAGGAAAAACAAAACACAAAAACAACTATAACATAAAATAAAAGAAAACAGACAAAAGAAGAAATAGAAAACATACGAAACAACAGTGAAGAATCACTGTTGATCAGAAGGCGGTGGAGATGGATGTCCATGGTGCAGTGTCCAATTCGCCCACTGCTGCTCCAAAGCGGCCAAGTGCGCATTCTGATCGGCAAGTTACTGCTGCTGGAGAGCCCACTGCTGATTCTGCTTTCTCCAAAGGCGATTCTGAGCGATCAATTGTTGATGGGAAAAGGTGCAAATACCCCCCTCATGTTGGCAGCGCCGGGCAAATACCCCCCTAAACTTTGTTTAGGTGCAAATTCACCCTTCCCTAAAGTCTTCGGGTGCAATTACCCCCTCGTCGTGACGAAAACTACACTTTCGTTGACAAAAAAAATATTTTTGATTCATTTTTATTCTTGTGGACCCTTACAATTTTCAACGGTTATATACTACATAATTGATGCTAAAAGATCAAATTAGGAAAAAAATTATTTCGAACCCTAGCTCACAACTATCAAAATTCAGGTGAGGTTCTCCAATAATTTGCACAAAAAAGGATGACGGACCACTTGAAGAATATGAGATCATCAATGTCAACAACAAATAGTTGGCTTGGATTGCAAATTATTAGAGAGCTTCGCCTGAGTTTTGATAGTTGTAAGCTAGGGTTCGAAATAAATTTTATCCTAATTTGAGTTTTTAGCACCAATTAATTCTTGGAAATTGTAAGGTTCCACAAGAATAAAAATGAATCAAAAATATTTTTTTTGCCAACGAAAGTGTACTTTTTCGTCACGGCGAGGGGGTAATTGCACCAGAAAACTTTAGGGAAGGGTGAATTTGCACCTAAACAAAGTTCAGGGGGGGTATTTGCCCGGCGCTGCCAACATGAGGGGGGTATTTGCACCTTTTCCCATTGTTGATTCTGAGCATCCGCTGACTATGCTTCTCTAACTGTTGCTGATAGGAATACAACTGCCGATTTTGTGCATCAAAATGGCCATAAACATCATGCTGAAATTGCCCCCACTGGGTGCTCCAATCAGCACGGAAAGCTTGAAGATCCTCACGAAGCTGGGCAAACTCAGAAGAAGATGACCATGTCCTTCGAGTTGACCACACAGAAGGCACCCCCTCAGATCCTACAGGAGTAACGTCGTCATCAGCCTGATCATTCTCTGGTTCAGTACGTGGAATTGGTTCCGAAAGGGGATGGGCAACCAAACTATTGAGATAAGCCTTCACACACCGGCGTCGCTTATGGGGAATAAGCGTAGTTTTTTTGACAACAAAGGGTACACCACGCAACTCATTCAGATCAATACGACGCGGTGGTAAGCGTGTCTGAACCTCAGAAGGGAATCCATTCGGCGGTATTAGCTTAAAATGATGGGCCAAAGCCATAACAATATGGGTAAGTGCAAGAGGGCAACGGGATTGGCGCTGAATATTCTGAAATGCCTCAAACACAAATGTCGTTGGGCACACTTTGACATTCTGAAGAGCAGCTGTGAGCAGAAAAACTTCCCCAGTATTAACCTTGTTTGCCTGCTCATTACCACTGACATTGTAAACCAGAAACTTGTGAATGATTCCCAATGCTGGATCTTTAATAAATCCACTAGGCATACCTCCTGAACTCCAATTATTAAATCCAAATAAAAATTCCCATGCCTCAGCAGCATCAAACTCCGGTGGGGGCTTACGGAACCCTTCCAGCGGAAAACTAAAAACCCGCTTCATAATGCGGTCAGTCACAGTGAACTCACGACCAAACATCCGACAAGTGAAATAAGTGAAATCATCCGCAAGATCAAAAGTAGTTAACACCTCTAAACACAACGGGGAATAATCGGGAAACTCCATCATAGCAAATTTGTCCATACCCAAATTTTTTAGATATTGCTTAAGCGAAGCCATAACCCCAAGGGATTTCATCAAACCCCAATCAAAATAACGCGGGACAGTAACATCAAAACGACTGAAACACTGAAAAAGAGCACCTGATATAGGATTGAATATAGGAAACGGACAATCATACTCTTGAGAACAATCAACAGGTTCCTCTTCTTCCATGGGGTCTTGAGGTTGAGAAGTAGTACCCGGAGCATTTTTGGTGCGTGTCATTAGACAAAACGAACCCAACAACAGGAGTAGAAACAATACAGGTGTGAACAGAAGTGAGCGCAGGCTGATGTTGACTGGGCGCTGACGGTGATGAAGCACTGAGTGCGACAGCGGCGGCTGAGGGTGAGGGAGCGCTGAGTGCACGACAGCAATTAGAGAAGGGAAACGCAGCGGTTGCTGAGAGCAGGGGACCGCTGAGTCGGAAAACGTATGATAGAGATGCTGAGCGGTCGCTGACGGTGAGGAGTGGCGGCGACTGCGGCGGTTGTATGATAAAATTATGGTGGTGGTGGGGAAAAGTGCAAAAGGAAAAGCGAATTTTGAAGAATGAGAGTGACGGCTGAAATTAGGGTTGTCTATATTTAAAGTATGAGAGGCTTAGCGGTTGCGGAGGGTGAGCGGCCGCTGAGTAGTGAGCCCTAATGACATTTAGCGGTCGCCTAGAGTGAGCGACCGCTGACTCTTCTCCCTGAACTCGCTTGCTTCTCCAAACTTCAGCGGTCTTTCAAGTACAGCGATCGCTGACTATGTTCTCTGTATTCAAAATTTCGCCCCAACTCAGCGGTCGCTTAGGCACAGCGACCGCTCACTCTTCGCCCTGGACATGAAACATTCGCTACACTCAGCGGTCGCTCAGGTGCAGCGACCGCTGACTTTTCGTCCTGTAATCCGGCCACTATAAAATACACCCATACTCAGCGCTCGCTGAGGTTGAGGGATCTATGGGTTCTGCGACTGCTGAAGTGGAATACTCTTTTCAAAAACTATAAATGCTACACATCACAAGCACAAACCCCGTACAGCTCCAACAAAGATAACAAAACTTAAAAACAAAAGCAGAAAATTAACTACCTACTTATGGGTTGCCTCCCACACAGCGCTTTTTTAACATCGTTAGCTTGACGTGAGATGAGCATTTAAAGAATAGGATCCACGATCTGCTCGGATTCCACAATCTGAGCTTCTGATTCTCCTTCAATATATGGCTTAACTCGTTGTCCATTAACTGGAAAGACCGCTTTAGTGTCATCGTTCATCAACTGAACTGATCCGAATGGAAAAACCTTAGTGATAGTGAATGGTTCAGTCCAACGAGACTTAAGTTTCCCAGGAAACAATTTTAATCTCGAATTAAACAATAACACTTTCATCCCGACCTTCAACTCCTTATGCAAAATACGCCGGTCATGAAGACGTTTGACTCTGTCCTTGTAGATCTTAGAATTCTCATATGCCTAATTCCGCAATTCATCTAACTCCGCCATCTGCAATATTTTATGCTTGGCAGCAGTGGAAAAATCGAAATTTACCGCCTTGATAGCCCAATAGGCCTTACACTACTAATAAAAGCGCTCATAGATAACGGAATTTTTACATTATCTATGTACAAAAAAGTCCGATATATATAGTGGTGTTATGTATGAGTGCGCTCAAACATAACGGTTTGTTACCGTTATGTATAGTACAAATACGTAACGGTAACATAACTGATACGTAACACATTTTTTTCCGTCATGTATGATTATTATACGTAACGGTCATTCTCCGTTATCAAATGTAATTATTATGTATTGTATTGTCATTATATATAACGTTATTTTTAGTTTTTTATAACGGTAGTTTTCCGTTATATTTTGTTATCAAACATAACAGTTGTTCGCCGTTATTAAAAATAAATAATTCGTTGTGTAATTGTTCTATAGATAACGATATTTATGTATTTTTAGACAACGACTCTAGATACCGTTATGTATTATCGATGCAAAATTGGCCAGCATATTTTTTAATTTTCTTATTTGGCCTGTTTTGTAATTCCCAAATATATTATACAATATCCTCCAAAACAACAAATACTACAATCGAAATATTATATAAATAATCATCCAAACATTGTACCCAAATTATCATCCGAATATAATCAAAATGTCAAGTATAATAGTTCTATCTAGATCAAATATATAGATATTACAAAAGCAGTCATTTGCAACGTTTTTGACAAAACACGTCCAATCTTCAACAGCTCATTCTACACAAATTCTATAGAGACAAAACACGTCCAATCTTCAACAGCTCCTTCTACACAAATTCTACCAATTAATGGCCTTTCAGCTGAACAACTCCATTTATCCCAACTTAAGTCTAGATCTGTTATTGTAAAAATGAGTATATTTATAAATATAAAAAGTACTAGTGATGGCAGAGAAATATTGGCATTCTTTCCAAATTCTTTGACTATATCTTTCATGAACCGCATCACAAAATATCCACATTGCGTATGACCATGTTGCTTAGGACCCTACTTTTAGAATCGATCAAAAAAAAATGTGGTTACTAGGTGTAAATTACCATTACCTATAAATAAGAGTACGCACCTTTATAATTTCCCACTCTGCTGAATTCTTGAATTTTTTCCCCCTTTTTGCATTGAAAATACTCATCGCACTTCAAAAGAATCAATACAAAATAATTTAACATTAACATCATACAAAGAACGAGATGATCACTTAAATTTTCTAAAACTTACGTATCAACAGCAGCTTTCCATGTGGTATCACGATTTCTATGACCAAGAGGATCCATCAAATAGACATGATCGTTGTCCGGATCAATTATTGTTAGAATCCACTGTTCACTATTTCATACGAGTATAGAATTAGTAGGCAACAATGTTATAACATATTAACTGAGGTTACAATGCTAAGGATTCACTTACCCCACGTTGCAAGGCGCCAATACAATTTGATTTGCTGTTGTATCAAGCAATCTTTCTGATAATAGCCTTATCTTCACGCGAGAACTTTGGTGCATGTGATATGCTGAACGGATTTACAAATAAAAACCTGCCAATCTGATCTCCCTTCATGTTTCTGTACAAATGCCTGGCAGTAAATATGATTATATATTAGCGAAAAAGAGAAACCTGTCATTATAAATGAAATGAATTGATTAACTTATAGATAGCCTTACCAAACATAGGTGACAATGCAGTTTCCTGTTATCGGTTCCATGTTGCAAAAAGGAATTACGTCTTCCACAAGAATCCAGTTAGCAATATCAATTCCAAAGACCTCAACATCTATTGTCACGCGTAGTCCTTTATCATTCTTGAACAACTTTTCCATAACCTAGTAAAGTGCTATCAATGATGAAGGCAATGAAGACATCTTCTTTATCGAATATTCCTTGATCATTTGTTTACCAACCTTCTTGTTATCGTGTGTCTAAAACATGACATGTTACTGATATTAACACTTAAAAAAATAAATGTGATAGAATTGAACATATCGACTGAAAGTACCTCATCTGATCTTTCGACCACCAAATGGTTAGGCCATGCCACGTGGGTTCCTAATGCACTTCCTACGGTGTGTATCTCATCCGAAATACGAAATGGGAGAACTGCATCTTCATCCAAAGCATCATCTATTGACACGCGGAAGCAATTTACAGGCATTGGAGCATTGTGTAGAACATCTCCAGCGACAAACACCATTCCATAAACTACAATTTTTTTGGAGAGGTCTTGCAGCAACGTAACTCCCGTGCCCTACAAATTAAACCATTTTGTATCTAATCAGCAGAACTAAAATTTGTTAAGTACAAAATTTAAATTAATACATCTTATATTATGTTTTAGAAATTAACTGAAATCTGAAAGGATGGGCACTATAGCTATATATTAAAGATTGATATATAGGGCAGAGAGGAGAACGTAAAGATTGATTTGTGAGATACCTGTACAAAGGTTGATTTGTCAAGTAAATCAATAACCTCATCGTGTTTGACGTGACCCACTGCAGCTTCAAGTTTTCCAATTCGAGTCACTAACTCGTAGATTACTTTATCTTGAACAAGTAGCTTTCTATCTTGTTCATCTATTTTTTTCTTTGCATACTCATTTAGTGATTTATCATATTCTTCTTCTCTTCCACAACTAGTACTTTTGGCGAACCACTTGGGTTTTACCCCTGCCCCTAAAGCTCGCACGCGACCACCTTGTTCTGGTTTATCGAGTGCACATGAAAGCACGTCACCAGAACCTGTTTCTGAATCAAGCATCCCTTCATCTTTCTTGCGTATGTACTCATCCTATTATTTTCAAAGAATATCAAAGTTAGAAACCTAATTATAATCATCTGAACAGCTTGTATCATAATATAGTATATATACAATTTTCTGCATTGGAATCCTCATGTGTTCTTTGTCAACTTCTCCCTTCTTATTCACTCTTGCTTTCTTCCACATTATAGCTCTCTTTACTTCTTCGTCATCGTGCAATTCATTCTAAACGTACAAAAGAAGAATACATAAGTAAGGGGAATAGAATAATAAAGTTCAATACTAAATTATAAACAATGAAATTCTTAACCTTCAATTCTTCGGCAAATCTTGCATATCCTTTACGTGAAAGGCGATGAGGATACAGATGTTTACTCCTTCTTTCCTTCTATTTTTCACTCACTTGCTACAAGGTAATTAATATGTTAATAAGGCAAATATTTCGAAAGAAATGAGCATAAGAGAATAAATACAATTGCACGAAGATAAAACGAAACAACGAATCTATATTCTAAACTGATAACCTTCAAATCAAGCACGTCTAATTAATGATCAAGAATTTAATTACCTTAAAATCATCTGACATTCGACTTATGACAAACTGATTCCAATCCATTGGTAGAATGCCTTCACCTGCCGGTGGTGTATACAATTTTGCAGCATCATTTTTGTTTGGCACAATGTGATTAGTATAGAGACGAGTTTTCCAAGATCGCCACTTACTACTTGCTGATTCCACACATGAAGTCTTCCATTTCTCCAGAACATTGTAAGATGACTACAATATCAGTGTCCATGTCAGGAAGTCAGTAAATGTGGGTACTTCAGTGGGTAATATAAGAGTAATTATACAAATATATATATATATATATATATATATATAATTGCACATTTACCTTCACAGTTTACCATATCAACTCTTTTACTTCTGTGGGTACTTCTCTCCAATTCTTTATATTTATTTTAACATGCTGACGAGTAAGAAGCCCAATGTACTTTGCAGTTCAGCTGCATTCTTGCCCACTGGTTGTCCGCGTTTATTGAATTCAACATCTTCAACAATCCCTTTAGCCCTTCGCTGAGCAACCTTATTCAAACAAATCTTACCCCTTTTGGCCCTAATCGTCGATCGTGTATCTTTAGATGATGTTGCTGACTTATCACTAGCATTTGAATCCATTGTTTTTCACAAACCTGTACAAAATATGATTAAATATAAAGATTAGTCATAATATGAATTATTATAAACAACATCAATATATATAAAGCTAATCACAAATGAACCAGGTATGTTCCTAAAGTTACTAAAGTGCATACACTAGAAAAATAACAAATAAGTCCATATGCAATACACACAGACAAGTTGAAGAAAAAGAACTTACAATATCTAATTTTACAACAGAATATGTGACGAAACAAAAACTCTTTCCCACTACCTTACACCCAAATTACATCACAATCTTCACGAACGTATGGTGGTTCATCTTCGTCTGATGCATTATTTGTATCGAGTAGAGGCACTCCTACTGAAAAACTTTGGAGTTGGATAGAAATATCTCCCAAATCATCACGATTAATCATATCGGTATGTCGTTTCTGGGAACTAGCAAGTACTACTGACCACGCTTTATCGTCAGGGTCTTCAATATAAAACACTTGTTTGGCTTGAGTTCCCAGAATAAAGGGGTCTGATTTGAATCCTAATTTGTTCAAATTCACTAAGGTAAAACCAGTGTCATCTACTCTTACACCACTCTTATTGTCTACCCAATCACACTTAAACACCAGTACTCGGAATGCAGTCTAATCAAGCTCCCATATTTTATCAATCCTTCCATAAAATAGCATGTCTGACACAACTGGATTTTTATCCTTTGCACTAGCAACTTGCATAATATTTGCACGAATGCTAACACCAGAATTTTGAGCAACTCGCTTCTTATCACGCTTTTGTGTATTGAAAACAACACCATCAAGTGAGTAAGTAGAATACTCGGTCACTTGGTTGCTAGGCCCAAAACAAATTATTTTCAACCTCTCAGGTAACTGATACTCAGGTTCAACAATTGTCTTTGCAACATATTCACGCATCCAGCTAGTAAACAACCTATTATGCTCGTCTTGAAGCCATTTCTTCCCTTTAGCTTTCTTAGGATTCATTATTGTCAAATATGCCTTATGTTCCCTGCAAATTATATTAGTAAGCTCAAATTGTATAATAATATCGTTATAAGAAAGAAATCAACCTTATTTTGAGAGCTTACTCAATATATGGATCAATATCAGCCTCGTTTGTCAAAACATATCGATGAGCTTGCTCCAATTCTTCACTACTGATTTCTTTCACAGTACCACCTCGTGATGAAGGCTCTGTCACATTGACCTTACGATGGGTAGATGGGATTCCTATTGTGTGAACATTGGATAAATATACCGAGCAGTATTCAATGGCTTCTTCAACTATGTAAGACTCAGCAATAGAAGCTTAAGGCCGATAACGATTTCGTACATACCCCTTTAAGATTTTCATGAATCTTTCAAAGGGGTACATCCATCTATACCATACCGGTCCACATAATTTAACTTCTCTCACGAGATACAAGGTCAAATGTACCATTATATCAAAAAATGAAGGAGGAAAATACTTCTCGAGCAGGCACAAAGTTATCACAACTTCTTTCTGAATTTTTTCTAACCTTTGCACATCTATCTCCTTGTTACATATCTCATTGAAAAAGAGACACAACCTAGTGATGACAATCCTAACATGCTTAGGCAGAACACCACGTAAAGCTACTGGAAGTAATTGTTGCATCAAGACATGGCAATCATGTGATTTCAGTCCATTAAGTTTCAAATCCTTCATCGATACAATCTTGCTAATGTTTGAAGAGTATCCATCAGGAACTTTCATGCCAAGAAATGATTCACAAACTCTTTGCTTCTCTTCTTTACTTAGTGTATAGCATGCAGGAGGTAAAAATGTTTTTTTCCCCACCATATTTGGTGCTAACTCGTTCCTCACACCCATCTGAACTAAGTCCATTCTCGCGTCAATTCCATCCTTTGATTTCCCAGAAATGTTTAGTAATGTACCAATTACACTTTCGAACACATTTTTTTCTATGTGCATCACATCGAGTATGTGACGAATATGTAAATGTTCCCAATACTCCAATTCATAGAATATGGACTTCTTCTTGAAACACGGTGCATCTATATGAGGCACCGCTAACCCCCTTGTCTCATTCTGCTCTTTTTTCTCTTTTTTTTTTCTTTTCTTGGAACTGCCTTCATCCACTGCTTTTTGCCCTTTCGTTTTCCCCCACACACAATTGCATGACTGCATTTTATCTAAAACCTCACGGCCACTCATTGGTTTTGGAGGAGGTTGCAACTCTTGAAGGCCATCAAAAGCTTTCTTCTGTCTTCTAAAAGGATGAGATTCGGGTAAAAATTGTCTGTGCCCAGTATAACACATTTTTTTACTGTGTGGTAAGTATTTAGCATGAGTTTTATCGGCACAAATGGGACATGCTTTATATTCTTTGACAGCACACCCTGACAAGTTTCCATAGGCAGGAAAGTCATTGATGGTCCATAGAAGAACAGATTTAAGTGTGAAGCTTTCGTCACGATACCCATCATATGCTTGGATGCCTACCTCCCATAACATTTTTAAGTCATCGATTAGAGGTGCCATGTACACATCAATGTCGTTCCCAGGTTGTTTGGGACCAAAAATCAAGAGAGTTAACATCATGAACCTTCTTTTCATGCATAACCAATGAGGTAGGTTGTACGTGACAAGTACAACTGGCCAACAACTGTAATTAGAATTCATCATACTATGTGGATTCATACCATCAGCTGCTAATGCTAACCTAAGATTTCTTGGTTCTTTCTCAAAATCCGGCCATTTGTTGTCCACTAACTTCCAAGCCTGTGCATCAGCTGGATGACGAAGATAATCGTCACGAGTTCTTTCATATGCATGCCAAGTTAGTTCCTTAGCAATTTCAGGAGTCCGAAACATTCTTTGAAATCTTGGTATCGGTGGAAAATACCACAAAACCTTTGACGGCATTCCAAAAAGAGATTTATTGTTTTTATCCACCTTCCATCTTGACATCCCACATGTAGGGCAATCATTTGAATCCTTATACTTTCTCCGATAGAGAATGCAATCGTTAGGACATGCATGAATCTTCTCATAATCTAAACCTAATGTGCTTAAGGTTTTCTTCGCGTTGTACAAAGAAGAAGGCATCACGTTGCCTTTAGGTAGTATTTCCCTTAGCAGTTTTAGCATATCACTAAAACTGGTATCGCTCCAACTATATTTGGCCTTCAAGTGGTACAATTTAATAGTGGCGGATAGCCTAGTGAATCTGCTACAATCACGATATAATGGTTTTTCAGCATCTTCAAGCAACTCCTGAAAATGAGTAGGATTATCTTCATAAACATCATATGCATCGTGAATCATATCTATTGGCTCCTCATTTTTGAAACTTGCATCACCTTGCCCAGCATAATTAGTATCATGTGTTGATTGTGACGATGTCCTTCCTTCCCCGTGCCACACCCATTTCTTGTATGTCAGATCCATACCATACATTATAATATGTGCCCTTACAATTTCAACTTTATTCTTACTAGTGTTAGCACACTTTGCACAAGGACAAGACATTCACATAGGATCACAACCACTTTGCACTGCGAAACTCAAAAAAGCTTCAACCCCATCCTCATATTCTTGTGACAATCTATTCATTGACATCCATATTTTCTCCATTTTATCAATTCACTAAGTAACCACCTCAGCGTAGTGACAATCTATTCACAAACAAACACTTATAATCATTCAATTTTGCAAAATAAAGATATATACTCGAAGGCACGTGGCATTGTGGCAGTCCAGACCCAGATCATCCAGTGATCTATGGGGCACGAGAAAAGTTTCCAGCCGATATACCATTCAAGTGTGGAAAAAAAATTAATCCATCACAGCCATTCACGAAGATACGTAGCATTCCAGATCAGATTTGGCCACACAATTTTCTAATTTCAGAAATATAATACAACCATGTATAAAAAAAATAGCACAAATATGTTTTGTTAATGATTATCAGTTAACCTAGCTATGTGTGTGTGTTTGTGTAACCAAAAGCCTGATTATTGACATTGAAAATGTAGTACATACCACAACCAACAACATATTCAAGTTAAATTTTGTGTCCAAAGTAAAGAGCGCATTATATCATGAAAAGGAATTCTATCAAATAGTTAACTGAAAATAAAACACCAACAAGTATGATACTCGAAACCAGGAGTTGACCAACCACAACCTTAATATTGCAGCACAATAAATATTGAAATATTTATCATTATTATGTTTTTGTGACCATCTATAAGCATAACCAGAGCAATAGATGTCATGACGTCAAACAAGAAGATTAACAACATACTTGAGAGTAAAATATATAAAGAGCCTAAGAGAGTGTAAAAATGTGATAGTTAAATAAAGAAGCATTATGTGATCAATTAGACCCTAGAAATCACAACAAACAAATGTGTACACATACTCATCAAGATACACACATATCGTGAGAGACTAATTTTTTAACTTTTTCATTGCCTGAAATCAGCGGTGATGTTGGCGTTTAGCTTATACTAAATTATTGAGAAACTAGCTAGCTTCATATCATTATTATGTCCCTAAAAGAAAGATGAATGCTACAAGGCTCCTAATCAATTAAAGAATATAAAAATCACAAAAGTACTGCAGTCTTCCTCCTTAATTATTATCTGCCCACATACATTCATCTTAATATTAATCATCTACAATATTCCATGCTACAAAATAAGCAATCGACCTAATCAGTTTATGTGCAGATGGAAGTTCCATTGAGTTTCAACATCTAAGCTAGCTATCACAATAGAACGTTTTGATGTGATTATTAATCTGCTAAGTTAGAAATCTAATTACTAATAATAAGCTTCATAATTCCAGAATGATATTAATTTGATCTGAAATGATTAAACACGTACCTAGTTCAAGATTTCTGTCAATCCTAAAAGCATAAATTAAGTTTGGCATCGAAGGTGGAGACAGATAAATGGTGATTCCATATGCCAAATCACAAAGTGAAAATTAATAAAGTGGCGATTTCAAGGTCGCTAACCAAAGCTTACTTTAACAAAATAAGAGGACAGAGTAAAGTTGGAATCAATCAAACTCCATTGCTAACCTTAGAGGAGGGACGGCGAAGTAGAAGGGTGGCGCAGGAGACTGGCGGAGGGTGGAACAATGTCGGAGGACGGCGGGCCGACGGCGGCAATAGGCTGAATTGGAGGTTTTTCAATTTGGGGGTTTTATGTGAGAGACAAACTGTGAGTGAGAGAAACCGACATTAATACTGAAGAAGAAGGGCGGCGCAGGAGACTGGCGGCGAAGAAGAAGGGCGGCGCAGGAGACTGGTGGTGAAGGAGAACGACGGCGAAGGAGAGTGGAGGTGAACTGTGGTGGAGACCTAGGTGGAGAAGATAGAAGATGAACGCGGGAAGATAAAAAATTTTAGCGGGCTATGAATAGTGAATAGAGAGAGAGCTATGTGCCTTATATTTTTTTGGAAAATTATAATTAATTAATTGATTAATAAAAAAAAGACTAAACATAACGTATGGCTTAACGGTTCAGCATATCGTTATGTATCTGACTAATATATAACATTAAAAGATAACGGAATATTTGTATACGTTATGTTTTATTATACATAACACTACATAGGTAACTAATATTTAAAACCGCGTTATGTTTACAAAAAATACGCTCATACGTAAAGGATTTTTTAAATCTCCGTTATGTATGAAGTGTTACCCAAACAACTTTTTGTAGTAGTGTTATGCTCAATCTCCACAGGTAGATGACAATTTTTACCAAAAACCAGTCGGTAAGGACTCATTCCCAAAACACTTTTGTAGGCCGTGCAGTAAGCCCAAAGTGCATCATTCAACTTGTTGGACCAATATTTTCGAGATGGTTGCACTGTCTTCTCGAGTATTCCCTTGATTTACCGATTACTGGTCTCGGCTTGTCCCGAAGTCTGTGGGTGGTAGGGAGTAGCAACCTTGTGCGTTATTCCATTCCTCTTCATATGCTTTGTTTCAACTCAAAACACCTTCGAATTGACTCGCAAGAGAACGAGGTCAAAGTAGGGCGACAAGCTGACCCAAGTCGTATTCTCAAGGAAGGCTCAACAGGGCTAATGCCACTTGTATTATTCACACAGAAAATAAATAGACAATCCTAAACATTCTAAACCAAGGAATTTGAAATGACGAGAACCAAACTAATAAAAGCAATAAAATAACAAATAAATAACAAGTAAAACAAGAAGAAAGAAAAGTGCTAGGGATTAGATTCTTCTCATCGATTTCTCACCAGACTTATTACAGATTAATTCTATTAATTTATCACGCATAATCAACTTCAACATAGGGCTAACGTCAATAGCTTTCGCGTCAATCCGATAAACCCTAAAGACTAAATTACACGATCCAGATTAATTATTAGACATGCATTTCCGGTCAATCTATTATTGAGAGAACCATAATCGAGCAGTAGAATCATCCATTGATCTCATCCACTACTTATAAATATCGAATAGTGATCAATTATTCAATAAGAAGAAAATCGATTCAATCAATGAGGAATTAATTAAAGAACAAGCACAGATCGAAAAACGATTCGAATCACTAAACCCTAACAAAGAATTAGCAAAGCATAGAATAATTCATCGAATAATAATCACAAGAATTAATCGATTAAATCACAAGAAATAAACGGTGAAGAAATTCTTACAATCAACCGGATGCAATCCTCGGACGATGATTCTCGTTAATTCTAGCTAACTAAAAGAAAAGAAACTGAAAAAGAAAAGAAAAGAGAAGGAAAAATGTTGCTGCTGTCGTTCAAGTTCTAGCGTAAGTGTGCGAAAACCCTAGCTGGATATTTATTTACAACATCGCGCACAGCCGTTACAAGTTCCGATCCAGCGCTCGCTCGAACCCACCGCTCGCTGCACTGAAATCAGCGAACTTCACTTCAGCGGCCGTTCAGCTCCAGCGCACGCTCAAGACCAGCGCTCTCCCACTTCCAGCGGCGGCGGCGTTTCCCAGCAGCAACTCCAGCGGCGGCAGCAGCTCCCAGCGGTGGCTTACTTCCAGCGGTGGCTCACTTCCAGCGCCGGCTGCTTTTCAGTGGCCGCTGGCTGCTGTTTTCTCCAACTGCTATTCGTGTCCGATGTCGTGCTCCCGTGCTGCTGATGTTCTCCTGTTGCTGTTCAGCTCCAGCAAGTGATCAAGAATGTGCTGCTGTCGACCAAGAGGAAGTCCATTTGAGCGAGCTGCTGCTGTGCATGAGGTTTCCATCGAGGAAGAAGAATCGACGACTGCTGCTGCTGCTTGACTTCTTCTGCAGCTGCTCGTGCATGCTGCTGTTGTGGTTCTTCTTAGCTAGCGGTCTCTGTTTCCATCACCCACATATTTATTTCACTTTATTCACCACTTTTACGATTTTTCCATAACAAACTCGAGATCCTATACAAACGACATGAAAAACCAAAAAGGATAAAATAGAGCCAAAATAAGAGTAAAATAAATGGGAAACATAAATGCAAGCACAAAAATACGACGAACTAAACCCCTAAAAACGACACAAATAATGACTAAACAAACCCTCCACACTTAAACCTTTGCTTGTCCTCAAGCAAACACGAAACCAACAAAACAGAGAGAAAATTTCATGCAAGCTTATTATTGCAATTTTGACTAACTGATGAATTTTTCAACAATGTACAAAAGATAAACATCAGGACAAAGAGAAAAAAAATTGGATTAATTGCAATATGTTTCCCGTCTATACAAATTATCAATCGGATCAGACCTGACTCCCCATTAGAAGTGATTTAACTAATGTGACCGCTTTTACCAACAAGTTTCATTTTTCTTCTTTTTTTTTCTTAGAACTGTGAAATTTGAAATGGAATTCTGAACAATATTCGTTAGGTGTAATTTTGGAGAAATCCAAACTCCCTAACGTGGTTTCACATGCTCATTTATTATTTTGTAATAAAGAGAAGCATAATTCATATTCCAACAAATTTTAACACACAAGTTCAGTTTCGAGAATTTTTCTCTTTTCTCAATAGTTTTTTTATTTTTATTTTTTTAGAAACGAGTATCTAAGCAGTCACAATGTTAAAACTCCCTTAAACTTCAGTCAGACAAATCACCTCAATCTAATTCGCATAAACACGTCTCATAACACAATTCAACCAATAAAACCAAGTCCCAAAGCATATCAATCCGATATTATTAAAAATTCAATCCAATAAAGTCAAAATCACATAATTCAATTGCATAAAATTTAGCCTCAGTTAAGTCAAATTTAAGCAGAAAGATGGACTCACAAATAAGCCAAATCAAGCAAAAAATCAAAATCCACAAAAACATGCATCCCACACAAGCAATATATACATTTCCCCTCCACACTTAAAACAAAGCAATGTCCTCATTGCACAGAAAACAAGAAAGGGAAAGAACTTGACTGCCCTGATTTATCGGCTTGTGTGGTACTTGTAGTTCTTTACATTTTACTTGATCCGCCTCAATTCAGGGTTTGTCGGCCTCCTAAAACAAAACAGAAAAGAACAAAACAAAACACATAAACAAAACCGAAAATAACAAAAATAATAAAAATAAAGCAATTAAAATCGTGGGTTGCCTCCCACGCAGCGCTAGGTTTTAAGTCGCCATCACTAATGATCGCCTTGGGAAATCCCAACCTACAGAGAATATTTTTCTGCACAAACCTTAGCATGATATGAGAGTCACAAGTCCTAGTGGGAATTGCCTCAACCCACTTGGAAACATAATCAACAGCCAAAAGAATGTATTCGTAACCAGAGGATTTGGGAAACGGTCCCATGAAATCGATGCCCCACACATCAAAAATCTCAAGAACAAGAATATTATTGAGGGGCATCTCATTTCTACGACCGATTGACCCAACCCTTTGGCAACTATCACAAGACAGATAAAAAGCCTGAGCATCCTTAAATAATATGGGCCAAAATAAACCTGATTGGAGCACCTTGTGTGCTATTTTCTGCCCTCCAAAATGGCCACCACAATGAGTCTCATGGCATAATTGTAGCACCTTGGCTTGCTCATCATCGAGTACACACCGTCGGATCACGTCATCCTTACCAAGCTTGAACAAGTAGGGATCTTCCCAAAAGTATTGCCTGCACACAGATAAAAAGAGCTTCCTTTCTTGAGAAGTGAGATCAGATCTCAACTCATCGCAAGCTAAATAATTGACAATATCGGCGTACCAAGGCATTATCCCTACACTAGATGCTTCTTCAAAAGGAAATGACTCAAGCAAATTATCACAGACTATAGGAGAAGGTATATTGTCAAGACGAGACAAATGGTCAGCCACGGTATTGTCACTACCCCTTCTATCACGAATTTCCACATCAAACTCTTGCAGTAAGAGCACCCAACGGATAAGCCTAGGCTTAGCTTGAGATTTGGTCAACAAATAACGCAATGCAACATGATCACTATGAATAATGACTTTTGACCCTATGATGTATGCACGAAATTTGTCTAATGCAAACACCACAGCAAACATCTCCTTCTCGGTAGTGGTATAATTCACTTGAGCAGGAGTTAGGGTCAGACTAGCATAGTAAATCACACGAAGCATTTTGTCAATACGTTGACCCAAGACAGCACCAACCGCAGAATTAGATACATCACACATAATTTCAAAAGGTTCGGTCCAGATAGGACCAATGACCACTGGGGCAGTACTCAACTTCTCCTTAAGCAAATTAAAAGCGGACACATAATCATCATCAAATCTAAAAGGCACATCTTGCGCAAGTAGGCGGCATAAAGGCTGGCTAATTTTTTAAAAATCCTTGATAAAACGCCGATAAAAACCAGCATGACCAAGGAAACTCCTAATTTCTTTGACATCACGAGGTGGGGGTAATCTTTCGATCACATCCACCTTTTCTTTGTCGACCTCTACCCCTCTCTTAGAAACAATATGCCCCAACACATTCCCACTACAAACCATAAAGTGACTCTTCTCCCAACTAAGAGTCAGACCACTCTCAACACACCTTTCCAACACACGTTTAATTTTTCTAAGACAATCATGAAAACATGACCCGAACACAGAAATATCGTCCATAAAAATCTCAACAAAATCACCAATCATCTCAGAAAAAATAGACATCATACATCGTTGGATAGTACCTGGTGCGTTGCAGAGCCCGAATGGCATTCTCTTGCATGCATATGTACCAAAAGGACATGTGAAAGCCGTTTTCGCTTGATCTTCTGGTGCAATAGCAATCTGATAGTATCCAGACAATCCATCAAGGAAGCAATAGAATTCGTGACGGGCTAATCTGTCGAGCATCTGATCGATGAAAGGAAGAGGAAAGTGATCCTTCTTGGTAGCGGCATTAAGCTTTCTATAGTCAACGCACATTCTCCAGCCAGTAATAAGTCTAGTGGGCACCAACTCATCCTTGTCATTCAAAACCACTGTGATTCCCCCATTTTCCGATACCACATGCACGGGGCTAAGCCATTCACTATCAGGAATGGAAAAAATGATTCCCTCTGCTAATAATTTATAGATCTCCTTTCTCACAACCTCCATCAACAAAGGATTCAGCCTCCTCCGACCATCTCTCTTCGGGATGGTTCCTTCTTCCAAGTTAATCTGGTGCATGCAAGTGGCAGGACTAATACCCTTAATATCGGATAAACTCCATCCAAAAGCCGCTTTAAACTTCTTATGGATCGCTACCAATGCTTGCTCTTCTTCTTTGTTGAGGTCAGAAGAAATGATGACTGGCTTTGTCCTTCCCTGTTCAAGAAACACATATTTCAGATTAGAGGGTAGTTTCTTGAGAGTTCTACTTTTTTTTTATTTTTGGAACTTTCAGATATCAATGGTTGGTCAACAGGTGCACTTATGGGCACCAACTCCTCCAAACCTGATCCCTCCATGAGCCGTTCCTCTAAATCTGCAGATCCTTCAAACACTTCTTCCATGTGCTTTTCTTCAATGAAACACGTCTCAGTAAGAACATCAATGGCATCTATGTAAGAACAGTTATCAATACTGTTGACCGATGGCATGGTTCGACTGGCGTGCACATTGTAGGAGACCGTTTCTCCCAACACCGACATCTTGATGATCCCATTCTTGACGTCAATTAGCATGTTGGTAGTAGCCGTGAATGGTCTTCCTAATAACAGAATATGCTCTCGTCCATCCTCTTGTACATCTCCAATTTCGAGAACCACAAAATCGACGGAAACTATCAATTTCCCAACACGGACTAGGATATCTTCTACAACACCTCTTAGATGTCGAATGGATTGATCGGCCAGCTGTAGGCACATCCTGGTTGGTTTCAACTCTCCCAGCTCCAATTGTTTGAAAATAAAGTACGGCATTAGATTGATCCCGGCCCCTAAATCTAGCATTCCTGATGCTTCCTTTCCATTTTCCATGGCAATCTTGATCACAAAACTCCCAGGGTCCCGCTGTTTCGGAGATAAGGACTGCTGCATAATTGAATTGACACTCTCGGATACCAAAATCTGCTCATTCTCCTCGAACCTCCTATTCTTCGATGCCAACTCCTTGAAAAACTTCACATATGCTGGTACAATCCAGATAACCTCCAGCAATGGTAAATTCACATTTAACTTCAAAAGCATCTTGTAGAAATTGGAAAACTGTTGATCTTGCTTTTCATTCCTCAATCTGCTAGGAAAAGGCACTGGTGGTCGGTAAGGCTTCTCAGCCTTATGCAATCGAACCTCCGATTCTTCCTTCTCATTCTCAAATGCAGGTTGTGTTTTCTCTGAAAGCTTATTTCCTACCTTATTATCAACCTTCTTTCCACTTCTCAGAACAGTTACAGCTTGAGCTTGATGAGGTTGTTGACCTTGACTCGAAATTTTCCCAGTCTGCTGCTGTTGTTGCATCTGATTAAGTGTTTCAGAAATTTGTCCCATAGCTGTCTCGAGACGCTTGAAGTTAGCATCTTGAGCTTCCCTCGCCTGTTTGCTCTCTTGCATAAAGGCAGTAAGATTATCATCAAGAGGGTTCCTTTGAGCAGGTGGCGGCGGTGGGCGTTGAAATTGCTGTGGTGCTTGTTGAAACTGATTATGCTATGGTGGGTACTGCCACTGAGAGTTGTAATTCTGCTGCTGATGGGGATACCATTGCTGCTGGGGAGAATACTGATTAAACTGTTGCGGAGGATGACGATTTTGAAAACTTCCTCGAGCTCTCTGTCCTTGATTCTGATTCCTCCATCCAGTGCTAGGCTGATTCTGCCATCCCGAGTTCTGCTGTCGTTGATTCTGATTGAATCACTGCCCTTGATCAAACTGCTGACGTGGAGGATATCCCTGTGCAGCATAGACCTCTGTTTCCCCTTCATATGTCAGCTCTTCCATTCTCTGGCACTCTTCCGGATTGTGCCCTTGCTCCCCGCAGATGCCACACGGCTCAACAAACATCTCTTGTCTGGCATGTTCCTGTTGAGGTGGAGTAACAACCGACTTACTCATTTTTAACTCTTGCAGCTCTCTCATCATGCTGGCCAGCTGCTTTTTCATCTTAGGACTTTCAATAACCACACTCACCTCAACCCGTCGGGTACGGGTAGATTTCTGCTGTGAACTAGCTGCCAATGTTTCGAAAATCTCTTGTAGTTCATCGGCCGTTTTCACCGCAATGTTCCACCGGCAGTACTATCCACCATAAACTGATCTGTCTGAACCAATCCATCATAAAAGAACTGCCACAATATTTTTGGTGCCATCTGGTGATACGGGCACTGCTGAAGTAACTCCCTAAATCTCTCCCAAGCCTCAAGGAAGGGTTTATCGCCAGCTTGAGTGAAGTTCATGATTTTTGTGCGAATTTCCTAAGTCTTATGGTTGGGATAGTACTTCAACATGAATTTCTCGCACACAGCCGTCCATGTAGTGAGCAAGTTTGGTGGAAGAGATAAGTACCACGTTTTAGCCCTGTCCTTCAACGTGTACGGAAAACATTTCAACTTGAGCTGGTCTTCAGTTAAAGCTAGCAAAGGAAACGATTGAACCACCGTGCAAAACTCTCGAACGAATTGCAGAGCATCTTCATTTTCTATCCCGTGATAAGAGGGTAGCAAATTCAGATGATTTTGCTTCAAATCATAATTCCTGACTTTTGTTGGCAGCACTATAGCAGAAGCAGTGGTTCCAAATGTAAGCCTGGCAAAATCCCCTATATATCTGGTATTGTTAGCCATTTCTCCCAGAAAAATAGGTTCGTCTGGCGGATCATACCCGGATTCTTCTGACTGGACAATAACTTCTTCTTCACAACAAGGTTCGTCAACCTCGTTATAGCTGGACTCGGTTTCTTTTCGCAAACCTTGTAGAATCTTGTGCGGTTGATCAATGTTGTCAAAATAAGGCACTAAGTTCTTTTTCAGAGTTCTACGACCTTGCATACACAACATTCAACAAACAGATTACGTGCACCGAAGGAAAGAGAAATAACCGAGTACCAAAAGTATAAAAGAAATAAACATAGAATATACTCAATTACAAAGCAACACAAATAATTGCCTAAAGTTTTCCCCGGCAACGGTGCCAAATTTGTTCAACCTAATTAATCTTAGTTGCACGCAATTGAACGTTGTCGAAATAGATTAAATAAGTTAACCCGAATATCATCTCTCAAGAAAAACTTAGCAGGGAAATTATTGTATTGCCAAAAGAAAAGAAAAATAGAGCAGTTAATCAATAGGGTTTGGTCGTTCACTATTCTAATTATCGAATTATTAACTAGGCGATAAGGGAAATTTAACATGAATTAAACCCTAGGCATGAATTAAAATCTAACATAGCAAAAGCATTAACGATCCTAATCTTAACATTAATTCAATTAAGCAAATTAACAAAGCGACTATAAGTATGAATAAAGAACGAAAATCGAAATAACTCACAAACGTAATTGAAATTGACGAACACGATAAACTGGAATTAAATCTGAAAATTGCGATGAATGTAGTCTCCGATCTGGAATGAAATTACAGTACTTAAATTACTAACTAGGAATATCCGAGAGTAAACTAGCATAAGAACCTCTTAAATTACTAACTATGAATATCCGAGAGTAAACTAGCATAAGAACCTCTTAAATTACTAACTAGGAATATCCGAGAGTAAACTAGCATAAGAACCCTAAAAACAAGTTCTGAAAAATAAAGAGAAAAATCGTCTGGAACCGAGAGAGTGATCTGAAAACCCTCGCTCGCTATTTATACATGCGACAAATTAATTACGCTCAGCGGTCTCCTAGGCTCAGCGACCGCTGAGCGCACTTAGTCAAGCCCGCTAAAAATCTGAACTCAGCGGTCTCCTAGTGTGAGCGAGTACTGAGTTCCTTCCCTGAATTGACTTATGCGATGGACTCAGCGGTCTCCTAGGATGAGAGACCGCTGACTTCTTGCCCTGTACTGGCTCAAGCGCTGGACTCAACGGTCGCTCAAGTGCAGCGACCGCTGACTTCTCGTCCTGTAATGAACGAGGGCAAAACATCTTGAACTCAGTGGTCTCCTAAGGTGAGGGACCGCTGAGTTTCACTACGCCAAAAAGTCAAAGTTGTGGTGAAAGTTGATCGAGCATTGGTTGCTTTCGTCGTTCTCGAGCAAAATCTACATTTTCGACTAATAGCTCAACAAAACATCATTAGCGCATTTTAACTTCAAAACAATACGAAATCTAGCAGATGACATCAAAAATGCGCATGCAAAATATCCAAAAAATGCAACCAAAAACTAACGCAACAGACGCCTCAAATCATATGGCTTCACTATCAGAAAGAAATATACTAAGTGTAAAACGATACAAAACACATGACACTAAATACAAAATCCACTAGAGCAGCTCAAATAATAAGAACGACCCCTCCCCCCCACACTTAAAACAAGCATTGTCCTCAAGGCTAAAAGAAATAACCAGACAAAGAGTAAAAAGGTAAAGAAAGTCGTCCCTAAATTATATGGAGCTGGCAACGCATTGGGCATCCAACGACTGAAAAAAAAAACAAACCTGAAAAACATGAAACACAAACAAAATCAAAATAACAAAATTATAGGTTGCCTCCCATACAGCGCTCATTTACAGTCTTGAGCTCGACCCTCCCACATTTCAACTAAACCAGGCTGGGTCCAGCAACAATGACTCGGCTTTCCTGATCCACAAGTCTTCAACTAAAAACTGCCTTTTCTCTGGAGGATGTAGTGGTGGTGGCTGACTCGGTATAACCTTGCAACTAATCTTGACTCTTTTCATCATCTCAGTGCCACGTTCATGCTCACTACCTTCATCAATATCTTCTCTTGGCTCATGTTCCTGCAAGAGATTATCCTCAACCAAGGGATTAAATGCTATTATTGAAGAACAATTGGCAATATGAGCAACAGTAGGTGGAACCTTAATATTTCGAGCCGGAAAAGATTATGTCTTCCCTAATACAGTCATTTTAATCGCTCCATTCTTTACATCTATTAGGGTACTAGTCCTAGCCATGAATGGTCTACCTAACAATAGTGTGTGATCATCTTTTCCCTTTCTCTCATCCACCATGTCTAACACAACAAAGTCAGTTGAGACTAACAAATTACCCACTCTAACCAACGCATCCTCAATCATCCCCTTAGGATATTGGACGGTTCCATCAGCTAATTGTAAGCGCAAACGAGTAGGTTTATGGTCTCCTAACTGAAGTTTCATAAAGACATAATATGACATCAAATTAACTCCAACACCCAAATCTAACATACCAGATACTTTTTTACCATTACCAAAAGCAAGATTCAAAACAAAGCTACCTGGATCATGCTGCTTCTGCGGTGGTTGGTGCTGAGTATTTTTCTCCTCCACTATATCCCTGAAGATCTTTTTATCCTTTTTTGTTTTCCTTATCAGTCGACTCGGAAAAGGAACTGGCGGTACATAAACTCTGAGAGGCCTCGTCTCCTGCACATTGGGCTCATCTTCTTCATCATTTGCAAGAATAGTGACAGCATGAACTTGCTTTTGTTGCACCGGCTTTTTCTGGTTTTGATTCGGCTGAACCAATTCTCCCACAGTACCATTCAATTGCTCCACTTGAGTTTCAATGCGTTTCACAGAAGCTTCCACTGACTCAAACCTCTGCTGACTCGACTGAATGAAAGCCTACAATGCATCTTCCAACGATGGCTTCAGAGGTGGAGCATGTTGATTTGAATAATGTTGAGGTCGAATCATGGTTGGTTGTTGATACTTGGATTATTTCTCCAGTTAGGTTGAAAACCTTGCATGGCATGTGCTTGTACTTGCTCCGAAGAATTCGGCAAGATCTATCTCGTGCACAAATTTGCATCATGCCCAAACTCTCCACAAATCTCGCACATTTTCACAGACATAATTTGTTTGGGCAGCCTCTCTGAGGAACTCAACAGCTCCACTTTTCTAGTAAGCTCGACTAACTGTCTCGTCACATCATAGCTAGGAGTGGCTTCATTAACTGATGCTCTCTTTTCCCTAGCACTCTTCTGTTGGGAATTAGTAGCCATAGTCTTAAAAATGTCAGAGACTTCTTCAGCTGTGTGGTTATCGATATCTCCTCCAGTGGCATTATCAACCATGTACTGAAAGTTCTGCAACAAACCATCATAAAAGAATTGGTTCAATAATTATGCAGGCAGATGATGATGAGGGCATTGCTGCTGAAGATTCCTAAAATGGTTCCAGGCCTCGTGAAATGACTCCCCTGAAGTTTGAGCAAAAGTGACAATCTGAGCTCTCAGATCTTGAGTCTTCTGATTCGAATAGTACTTGGCCATGAACTTTTCATACACAACATTCCAATTCGCCAATGACTTAGGCAGCAGAGACATGAACCAAGTCTTGGCACGATCCTTCAAAGTGTAAGGGAAACATCTCATCTTCAACTGATCTTCGTTCAGCCCTTGTAGAGGAAAAGTCTGAACCACCGCATAAAATTCCCTGATGAAATTCAGGGCATCCTCAGCAGGCATCCCATAGAACGATGGCAAATGGTTGAAGTGGATATTCTTCAACTCGTAATTTCTTGCTGCTTCTCCCAAAACAATACAAGAAGTTGCTACCCCAATCACTGGGCTAGCAAAATCCCTCATGTTTCTGACATTATTGGCAGCGGCCATTTCTGAAGTTTGAGACTCGTCTCTCAAAGAATGTGCTTCGCTTGACCCTTCTTCTTTTTCCAAATCAGGCAACTCTAACTCCTTCGGTCTATGTATATTATCAAATATCGGAGCCAATTTTCTTTTGACACTGCGTCGACCTTGCATACACAAACACAAAACACAAAAAGGAGATCACGCGCACCTGTGGGAGAAATAAAAGCAACGAACAAAAAAAATAACAAAAATAAAAATAACTACAAAAATAAACACGGAAAAATAAAATAATACAAGAAAACAATTCGCCTAAAGCCTTCCCCGGCAACGGCACCAAATTTTGTTTCAACTCTAAACACCTAGACTTGACTCGTAAGAGAACGAGGTCAATATAGGGCGTCAAGCTAACCCAAGTCGTATTCACAAGGAAGGCTAAACAGGGAAAATACTCCTAGTATTACATACACAGAAAATAATCCTAAACATTCTAAACCAAAGTTTTGGGATATCAAATATTAAAATAATCAAAGCAATAAAAGAATAAACGAATAAATAAATTGGACAGTGAAATAGGATAATTATATTAGGATTTAGAATCTTCTCCTTGAATACTCACCTGGCTTGTTTCAAGTTAATCCTATTAATCAATCACGCATAATTAACTTCAACATAAGGCTAACATCAATTACTTTCATTTCAATCCGTTAAACCTTAAAGACTAAATTACACGGTCAAGACTAATAATTAGACATGCGTTTCCGGTCAATCTAACGTTGAAGGAATGACGTTTGAGCAATAGAATCATCCATCGATCTCATCTATCACTTAACAATATCAAATAACGAATAATTATTCAATATAATAAAATCAATTCGATCAACGGAGGGATTAACAATTAACAAGCAAGGTTCAAACACGAATTGAATATCTAAACCCTAAATAAAGAACTAACTAAACATCACACGATTCATCCAAATAAATTCCCAAGAATTCATCAATAAAACTTTAAGAAAGGAACAACGATGAAATTCTTACAATTCGATGGGTGGAATTCTTGGATGATAATCTTTCCTCATTCAAAATAATCCAACTGATACAAATTGAGAAGAAAAGAAGGAAAATGAAAGGAATTTGCGTATGTTGCAGCTGCTATTTTATGCTCGATCCACTTTTTCACGATTGGACAACAGCAAAAAAATAGAAGACTAATGCAGATCTTCTTCGTATGCTGCTGTCGTTCTCCAGCCCCTCCAAGCTACTACTCTCGTTCAAGAGATCCCCTTAAAAACCCTAACTGCCGTTCTAATTTAAAGTCGCGCAAGAAATAAGCATTACAAGTCGACGGCCAGCTCTCGCTCGAACTCACTGCTCACTCAAACCCACCGCTCGCTGGAAAATGTGCTAGGAAGACAACTCCAGCGACTGCTCCATTCCAGCGGTGGCTGTCCTCAGTAAGTCCACAGTCAGCAGCAGCTCAGCTCCAGAGCCCGTTCAAGTCCAGCGACCACTGGATGTGAGATTCCAGCGCCGGCTGGAATCCCAGCGGCCGCTGGCTACTTTCTGCTGTTCGTCATTTGCCGTGCTCCTGTGCTAATGTCCTTCTCGTTCCAAAACTGCTGTCCAAGAGAGCTACTGAATTAGAGCGTCACGTCTCCTCTTCCAAACCTTAGTAGTAATTGCTCTCCTCCACTATTTGCATGATTTTTCGACTAAAAACTTGAGATCCTACACGAACGACATGAGAAACCACAAAGAGAAAAACAAATTCAAAATCGAGTCAAAATAAACGGAAAGCATAAATGCACGCACACAAAAATGAGAGCTAACCGTAAAAATAGGACCGTAGCTTTTCGTGTTTTGGCAAATAGGACTTATTTCGTCGGGCTATGTAAAGTAGGACTAAAACTTTTTTATTTTTCTTCCATAGGACAATTTCGGACTTTTTGGCACATGTCTTGACAACTCAAGCCCGATGCTGACATGGATGATACGTTTCATACAAGTCAATAAAAAATTAAAAAATTAAAAATTAAAAAAAAAGAAAATAAATTGATTTTTCTCTCTCCACTCTCTCTCTCACTCTCCCTCTCCCTCGCTCTCTTTCTTCGGACGGCGGCGACCATCCTTCACCAACGGCGGCAGCGGCGAAATCCTTCTCTTTCGCCCACCCACCTCCCTCTCTCTCCAAACCAACCGCCAGTAGGAAATTCGCGCCGCCCCAGAGCTTCTGCTGCAGCCGCCCACCACCACCACCCTCAAATAGCTAGCTAGCAAATCCAGCCACCAAAGCTTTCTCTCGTCTGTCCGTCACCGCCACCGCCTACCCGTCTGTCATTCACCACCACCACCGCCACCATTTGCTGCCGGACACAGCGTCACCATCATCCCCATGGCCGAGCCCCAAAAAAAACCCCCAAATTGCATTTCTCTAAAATATCAAATTTCATTTCTCTACATCCCTTATTTATAGCAGAAACTTTTTCCCCCCAAACTACATGTTCAACTCTAGATGGGAGTTTTGTGAATCCGCCGGTGTTTTGATTTTGATGATTTAAAAATCGACGGCGATGTTGAGTTGAGGGCAGAGAAGTGCGTGTGTACCGCCGAGTTGAGAGAGAAGGAGCCGCGGCGGCAGCTCTGCTAACCGGAAATGACGGTGGTGGCAGCCTCTATGCTATCGTCATCGTTGCGAGACGGTAGTGGTTGCGAGAGGAGAAGGGTGGGGCGGGAGAGATGACGGCAGAAAATGAAGGGAGGAGATGGAAGGTCAGCGCTGTGCTGTTTGTTTCAAGCAGTTGGGTTTCCCAACCATTTATCGCAAGAAATAGCTCTCCATCATTTCGCCGACAATCATTTGCCGTCGATGGTGGTGGTTGGCGGTGTATGCGGCGGAGAAGAAAGAGAGCAAGGGACACCGCCGGAGAAGAAAGAGAGCGAGGAGAGGATGGAGAGAAAAAGAGGAGAGAGAAGTTAAAAAAATATCAATTTATTTTCCTTTTTTTAATCTTTATTATTTTAATTATTTTTTATTCAATTTTGCTGATTTGTATGAAACGTGGTATCCACGTCAGCATCGGGCTTGAGTTGTCAAGTCACGTGAGAAAAACGTGCCAAAAAGCCCGAAATTGTCCTACAGAAGGAAAATAAAAAAGTTTTAGTCCTACTTTACAGGGCCCGATGAAATAAGTCTTAATTTTCAAATCACAAGAAGTTACGGTTCTATTTTTACGGTTAGCTCCAAAAATGACAAACAAAATACCTAAAAATGACACAAATAACGACTAAACAGTATTTGATCATTTTTCCAAGATGTCTCACTTTATTGCTTGTAGAAAGACTGATGATGCTGTTAACATTGAAAATTTATTCTTTCGTGAAGTAGTTCGTCTGCATGAGATTCCTAGAACCATTATGTCTGATAGGAATTCCAAGTTTTTTGGACATTTCTGGTGTGTTTAATGGGGAAAGTTAGGTACCAAACTTTTATTTTCTACTGCATGTCATCCCCAAACAGATGGCCAAACTGAAGTAGTTAATAGGATGTTAGGTACTTTACTGCGTGCACTTGTTAAAAATAATTTGAAGTCATGGGAAGAATGTCTGCCATTTGTTGAATTTGTTTATAACAGGGTTGTGCATTCTTCTACACATATGTCTCCATTTGAGGTCGTTTATGGTTTTAATCCGCTGACTCCAACGGATCTTATTCCTTTACCTACTGATCATCTTTCGAGTTTGCAAGGTCCCCGTAAGGCTGAACAGGTTTGAGAGATGCATGAGAAAGTGAAGACGAGGTTTGAGCTTCAAGGCGTGAGGAATGTAACAAAGGCGAATACGCACCGTAAGCAAGTGTTGTTCAAACCCGGTGATAAGGTTTGGATTCACTTCAGCCCGGGAAGTTTTCCTAATCTACGGCAATCAAAGCTAATGCCTCGTGGAGATGGACCTTTCACTGTGGTCGCCCATGTTAATGATAATGCTTACCGCATTTGTCACAGCCCCAAATCCCGAAAGACGGCTAAGCCGGGGTGCGACTAGGGGTTGGAATTAAGAAGCGGGGAAGAAAGGGGATTAATGAATAAATGTAGAATAAATCTTGAATCATCAAGGAAATACGTAGAAGTGAACTTTGATTATATAATACGTGACGATCTCGAAGGATTTCTCGATATAGAAGTAACAAGTCGCTTCAAGTTTCAAGTACAAAATACTTAAACAAAAAGTATTATAACATATTAGAATGTTTGCAGCGGAAAAAGACGTAGATTGACTCCACATATGAAGATGTGAATGATAAGCCCATATTTTGTGCTCATTTTGTTTCCTGTTTATAGTTTAGATCGAGTCTTATTTGTGTCTTTTTGGTCGTAGTCGTGTCTGGGAGGACACAATTTGTATTCAGGGTGTTCAGGGCAAAGCAGACGGACTTTTGGGCAAAACAAGGCTGCATTCCGCAAATGAGGCACTAGTACAGTTACGAGGTGAAATGAGGCATACGATGAAGCTCTCAAGCTAAAGCGTTATAGCCCAAATGAGGTAACCTGGTATTATCTTTTATTTTTATTTTTTCCTATTTATTTAGTCTAAGCCCTAGGTTAGGTTGTATTTTCGTAGAGGGTATGGTTTGTTCATGATGGACAAGATGTTGGGCATAGCAGCAAGATTAGAATAATATTCAGAAGATGACGACAGTAATGGGCTTACTGAAAGAGACTGTTGTCGTACACTATGAGATCTTATTTGCCCAAACTAGCTACCAGCAAGGGCGAAACATGTCTGCAAAACTATCTTTCAAGAACCACCAGCGGAGGGCAGAACGTACACCTGCCTAGCTGAGCATCAAGGAGTTACAAATCCTTGAGAGCTTTGACCAGAATGGAGGAAGTCGTTGCAGCACAAAGGAAGACTTACTAAGCCCATCTCTTAGCCCTCAGTATGTACTTTGCCCACAGCACATTCAGGTGCTTGGCTTGACCCTCCTTCATAATTGTTTTCCTCCCTATTTTTGTAAGTTTAGGTTTTTCTTTTGATTTTTCTTTTTGTTGAGTTGATCCTTTTATTTACCCACTTTGCTCAAGGCAAAGTGTGTGTATGGGAGGGTCATTTTTGTTTGTATGTTTGTATGTATGTTGTTTTGAGTTTGTTTTGAGTCGGTCCTCTTAGTTACGCACTTTGCCCAAAGCAAAGTGTGTGTGTGTGTGTTTGTATGGGAGGCCTTTTTCTATGTTTTTGTGTATCGGTTGTGACCTCTTACTGACCCACTTTGCCCAAGGCAAAGTGTGTGAGTGGGGGGTCGCCATTTTTTGTGGTTGTTGTTCGTTTTTTTTTTAAGTAAGTCGGTTGAGACCTCCTATTGACACCCTTTGCCCAAGGCAAAGTGTGTGAGTGGGGGCCTCCACTTTTTGTTTTGGTCAAGCATGTTAGATGAATGGTCAAATGGAGCATGATAATTTCTCTATGCGTTAAATGTGCAAGAAGTTTGGATTATGAGTATCAAGCATGCCGTATGTAATTGAGTATGACGGAAAAAAACTTTGAGCAAACCTTGTGAGAATTTGAGCTTTTAACGTTGTCTTATGCCCATATCAGTTTTTCGTTCTTGTGAGTGATTGACACCTTGACTAGGATCTTACTAGAACTTGCTTGCACTCTTATTGAAACTCAATTGACTAAGTTTAGGTGCTTAGATGATTTGGGCAGATGTTCTTTTACTTAGCTCAGAGGACCTAAAATATCTACCTTGCTATTATTCCTTGCTAAGCCCCTTTGAGCTTGATAAAAATTCTTTCAATTCATTTAAAAAATTGCCATGAAATTCAAAGCTAACCCGATCATACGAACTCAGTAGGCAATCAAAGAAGAGAAGAAAATAAAGTCGTTAGTAGAAGTTCGTCAAGGCAAAACACTGATCTGAAAGTGAGATGTAAAACATGCCCAAATATAAAAGTGTTGTGAAAGAAAGAGACTTAGAAAAGAAATGAAAGAAAAAAAATATAAGAAGTCCAAAAGTTGAATGTGCTAAGGCCAGAAAGTAAGACTGAGAAGAAAAAGAAGATTGTGCACCCACTATGCCCAGAAACTGAGTTCATAAGACCTTAGCCTCATTCCCAAATACTTCCCACCCTTTGCCTTAAGCCTACGTTTCAACCAAATCAAAGACCCAATAATAGGTGCCGAATACTTAGTCTAAAAGAGTAGAGACGTTAGAAGGCAAGCAAGCATATGGAATGACCATGTCAAGGTTGTCACGAGCGTAAACACTTTGCCCTAAACACAAGTGTGAAGAGAGTTGGTGAGGAAAATCCAATATGTTCATAGTCCGATCTTGACTCTTTTGATGGCAATGCATGTTCTCTATTTTAAATTACTTGCTTATCTATTAATGAGAATTGTTATGCCCTATGAGATTGTTTATCTGACCATATTTTGTGCTTATTTTGTTTCCTGTTTATAGTTTAGATCGAGTCTTTTTTGTATCTTTTTGGTCGTAGTCGTGTCTGGGAGGACACAATTTGTATTCAGGGTGTTCAGAGCAAAGCAGACGGACTATTGGGCAAAACAAGGCTGCATTCCGCAAAAGAGGCACTAGTACAGTTACGCGGTGAAAAGAGGCATACGATGAAGCTCTCAAGCTAAAGCGTTGTAGCCCAAATGAGTACCGTGCGGGATTCAGACCTATAAGAAATGCTATGGGCAGAGCAGTGCATGCTTTGGGCAAATGAAGACATGCTTTGGGCAGAGGACGGGTCGCGAATCTTATCCGAAGCAAGAGATAAGGATTGATTGATTTCTTACCTTACTTAGAAGATATTCACCAGATCTGTATCTTTGAGGATAATGAAGGAGATACATATCAATTTCAAACACTATATGGATAAGGAAGGAGGTCAACCCTAATTTCCATCATTATCTAAAAGATCTCATCAAATTCAAATCTTGTGCTGATAAGGAAAGAGATCTGGGCGTATCATTCTAAAGAAGGAAAGTCACAGCTCAGCCCATCTAAAACCCTAGCCCAAACCAGCCCATGGGCTTGGCTTCTTAGCCCACGATTGTAACTCTATAAATACCACTTCTCATCAAGCTAAATGATTTCCATACACTTTAGAATTTCATTTTTACATTCAAACACATAGTCTAGGGTTTTACTTTAGTATTTTCGAGAGTTTGCGTCTTCGGGGGCAAACGATCTTTGTATTTTTATTTCGGCGCTTTGCCCAGAGTTATAAGTAAGTTTTATTTTTATTTCTTTTGCTTTCGTTTTTACTTTATGCTTAGATAGGTTTATGAATCTGGTTATGGGCAAGATGAAACGAACATAAACTAAGAATCGTGAGGTCTAATTTGGGTAAACGATCTACATGCATGTGTTCCCGAAGCACTTGGTTTGATTTCGAAATGGTCTTGTTGAATTTGACTAGTTAATAGGCCGTTAACAACTCGAGTTAAATAAGATCTCTAATAATTTCAGAAAAAATGTTTAGATGCCCTCTTGCATCCGGAAGTATAACGAGTGGGGGCGAGTGGTCGTATGTCTTTGCGCATACTTTTGGCCACATCGGGTCTGTCTAAATCGAAATGCTGTCTGGGCAAAGGTCCTGTCGAAACGCCATCGTAGGATAGTTGGTCAAATTAGATAATAGGTAATCGTCATAGACTTTACTTATTTTACACTGAAATGATAGATTGGTTCTGGGCAGAGGAGCACGTGACACCGTGACAATGGGGGCGACTTTGCTTAAGGACTATAACCGATTGATGCATTCATGTAGTGAAAATATTTGTACCTATGACCGAGTCGAGTTTATGTTTATTGATTCAAACCTTAGCCCAGATTCATATTTTATTTGTTTAATGTTTTTATTTTCGTGTTGGCCAAAGCGTGTGGTCTGTTGCCCAAAGCAAAACTCTTTTTAGTGACACCGGTGACCAAGAGAAAGCTACACTCAACTCTTCGTGGGATCGACCTTATACTTATCGCTTGCTAAGCTTGCTATGGGCATAGAAATTTATAAATGTATTTTGACCGACCCGATAAAACGACAATCGGGGCATCGTCAAAATTGGTGCCGTTGCCGAGGAGTTATCATTCTCGTAGTTTTCTCTTTTGTTTGTTTGTTTAGCTCTTTTTGGGCATATTCCGAGCTAACCATGCAGGAGAATTTCATGAGTCATCGATATTAAAAAGGAATGCATGGTAGAGAAGGATATGAACATTGAGGGCAAAACCAATGAACAAGAGCCAATCTAGTCGATGGACAAATGCCTACTATGGGTAAATGAACGAATGAAGAGGTGCAGTTTCTCACACTCCGAGAGTTATTCGACAACTAGAAGAAGGAGGCCACGTCGTGCCTACGACGTTAACCAAGGCGCTAGCCAGGAGGCATCCTGGTATTATCTTTTATTTTTATTTTTTTCTATTTATTTAGTCTAAGCCCTAGGTTAGGTTGTATTTTCGTAGAGGGTATGGTTTGTTCATGATGGACAAGATGTTGGGCATAGCAGCAAGATTAGAATAATATTCAGAAGATGACGACAGTTCTGGGCTTACTTGCAGAGACTGTTGTCGTACACTATGAGATCTTATTTGCCCAAACTAGCTACCAGCAAGGGCGAAACATGTCTGCAAAACTATCTTTCAAGAACTACCAGCGGAGGGTAGAACGTACACCTGCCTAGCTGAGCATTAAGGAGTTACAAATCCTTGAGAGCTTTGACCAGAATGGAGGAAGTCGTTGCAGCACAAAGGAAGACTTACTAAGCCCATCTCTTAGCCCTCAGTATGTACTTTGCCCACAGCACATTCAGGTGCTTGGCTTGACCCTCCTTCATAATTGTTTTCCTCCCTATTTTTGTAAGTTTAGGTTTTTCTTTTGATTTTTCTTTTTGTTGAGTTGATCCTTTTATTTACCCACTTTGCTCAAGGCAAAGTGTGTGTATGGGAGGGTCATTTTTGTTTGTATGTTTGTATGTATGTTGTTTTGAGTTTGTTTTGAGTCGGTCCTCTTAGTTACGCACTTTGCCCAAAGCAAAGTGTGTGTGTGTGTTTGTATGGGAGGCCTTTTTCTTTGTTCTTGTGTATCGGTTGTGACCTCTTACTGACCCTCTTTGCCCAAGGCAAAGTGTGTGAGTGGGGGGTCGCCATTTTTTGTGGTTGTTGTTCTTTTTTTTTTAGTAAGTCGGTTGAGACCTCCTATTGACACCCTTTGCCCAAGGCAAAGTGTGTGAGTGGGGGCCTCCACTTTTTGTTTTGGTCAAGCATGTTAGATGAATGGTCAAATGGAGCATGATAATTTCTCTATGCGTTAAATGTGCAAGAAGTTTGGATTATGAGTATCAAGCATGCCATATGTAATTGAGTATGACGGAAAAAGACTTTGAGCAAACCTTGTGAGAATTTGAGCTTTTAACGTTGTCTTATGCCCATATCAGTTTTTCGTTCTTGTGAGTGATTGACACCTTGACTAGGATCTTATTAGAACTTGCTTGCACTCTTATTGAAACTCAATTGACTAAGTTTAGGTGCTTAGATGATTTGGGCAGATGTTCTTTTACTTAGCTCAGAGGACCTAAAATATCTACCTTGCTATTATCCCTTGCTAAGCCCCTTTGAGCTTGATAAAAATTCTTTCAATTCACTTAAAAAATTGCCATGAAATTCAAAGCTAACCCGATCATACGAACTCAGTAGGCAATCAAAGAAGAGAAGAAAATAAAGGTGTTAGTAGAAGTTCGTCAGGGCAAAACACTGATCTGAAAGTGAGATGTAAAACATGTCCAAATATAAAAGTGTTGTGAAAGAAAGAGACTTAGAAAAGAAATGAAAGAAAAAAAATATAAGAAGTCCAAAAGTTGAAAGTGCTAAGGCCAGAAAGTAAGACTAAGAAGAAAAAGAAGATTGTGCACCCACTGTGCCCAGAAACTGAGTTCATAAGACCTTAGCCTCATTCCCAAATACTTCCCACCCTTTGCCTTAAGCCTACATTTCAACCAAATCAAAGACCCAATGATAGGTGCCGAATACTTAGTCTAAAAGAGTAGAGATGTTAGAGGGCAAGCAAGCATATGGAATGACCATGTCAAGGTTGTCACGAGCGTAAATACTTTGCCCTAAACACAAGTGTGAAGAGAGTTGGTGAGGAAAATCCAATATGCTCATAGTCCGATCTTGACTCTTTTGATTGCAATGCATGTTCTCTATTTTAAATTACTTGCTTATCTATTAATGAGAATTGTTATGCCCTATGAGATTGTTTATCTGACCATATTTTGTGCTCATTTTGTTTCCTGTTTATAGTTTAGATCGAGTCTTTTTTGTGTCTTTTTGGTCGTAGTCGTGTCTGGGAGGACACAATTTGTATTCGGGGTGTTCAGGGCAAAGCAGACGGACTTTTGGGCAAAACAAGGCTGCATTCCGCAAAAGAGGCACTAGTACAGTTACGAGGTGAAAAGAGGCATACGATGAAGCTCTCAAGCTAAAGCGTTGTAGCCCAAATGAGTACCGTGCGGGATTCAGACCTATAAGAAATGCTATGGGCAGAGCAGTGCATGCTTTGGGCAAATGAAGACATGCTTTGGGCAGAGGACGGGTCGCGAATCTTATCCGAAGCAAGAGATAAGGATTGATTGAATTCTTACCTTACTTAGAAGATATTCACCAGATCTGTATCTTTGAGGATAAGGAAGGAGATACATATCAATTTCAAACACTATATGGATAAGGAAGGAGGTCAACCCTAATTTCCATCATTATCTAAAAGATCTCCATCAAATTCAAATCTTGTGCTGATAAGGAAAGAGATCTGGGCGTATCATTCTAAAGAAGGAAAGTCACAAACAAATTTCATCTAAAACCCTAGCCCAAACCAGCCCATGGGCTTGGCTTCTTAGCCCACGATTGTAACTCTATAAATACCACTTCTCATCAAGCTAAATGATTTCCATACACTTTAGAATTTCATTTTTACATTCAAACACTTAGTCTAGGGTTTTACTTTAGTATTTTCGAGAGTTTGCCCCTTCCGGGGCAAACGATCTTTGTATTTTTATTTCGGCGCTTTGCCCAGAGTAATAAGTAAGTTTTATTTTTATTTCTTTTGCTTTCGTTTTTACTTTATGCTTAGATAGGTTTATGAATCTGGTTATGGGCAAGATGAAACGAACATAAACTAAGAATCGTGAGGTCTAATTTGGGCAAACGATCTACATGCATATGTTCCCGAAGCACTAGGTTTGATTTCGAAATGGTCTTGTTGAATTTGAGTAGTTAATAGGCCGTTAACAACTCGAGTTAAATAAGATCTCTAATAATATCGGACTAAATGTTTAGATGCCCTCTTGCATCCGGAAGTATAACGAGTGTGGGCGAGTGGTCGTATGTCTTTGCGTATGCTTTTGGCCATATCGGGTCTGTCTAAATCAAAATGTTGTCTGGGCAAAGGTCCTGTCGAAACGCCATCATAGGATAGTTGGTCAGATTAGATGATAGGTAATCGTCATAGACTTTACTTATTTTACACAGAAAGGATAGATTGGTTCTGGGCAGAGGAGCATGTGACACTGTGACAATGGGGGCGACTTTGCTTAAGGGCTATAACCGATTGATGCATTCATGTAGTGAAAATATTTGTACCTATGACCGAGTCGAGTTTATGTTTATTGATTCAAACCTTAGCCCAGATTCATATTTTATTTGTTTAATGTTTTTATTTTTGTGTTGGCCAAAGCGTGTGGTCTGTTGCCCAAAGCAAAACTCTTTTTAGTGACACCAGTGACCAAGAGAAAGCTACACTTAACTCCTCGTGGGATCGACCCTATACTTATCGCTTGCTAAGCTTGCTATGGGCATAGGAATTTATAAATGTATTTTGACCGACCCGATAAAACGACAATCGGGGCGTCGTCAGTGAAGTAGAGGCTCAACTAGCTTTATTCGATGATTTACAATCACGTACTCAACTCCCGCCGTCACCCGTCACTTAACCTGCATATTTAAAAATATATACAGGGCTAAATACAAAGAACTTAGTGAACACATGCCAAAAATATATTATAGATTCAATGTATTTATCAGGCATCTCAACAGTAACACAACGGGGTTTTTCATAAAAGGCCCGTGCTTACTAAAACTTCTTTTCATAATTGGTTGCTAGCATTTTCTTACTTTTAATTCAATATGACCAAATCTGAATAATGTCGGAGAAGAATGCACTCTTCCGCGGTCGCTCCTCACCGTGGCTGGCTACCCCTCAACAGAGTACCACACACACCGGCTACCGTGTACACTAATTCTGGAAAGCACCCTCTTGGCTAATTCAGAATCCGATCGATTACTAGTTGGCGAACCAACTCAGATAGACATAATAGAACTCACAAAACAAATTCATTTATGCCAAGATAATCACTTTAAAACATGTTTTTTAAAGCGGTAAGAAAAACAGAGCAAAGCTCGAGTTATTCAGTAAATAGAATAGCCACATTTTATTTGTATAATAGGAAAGCCCACCTTATCGAAATACAAAACTTATCGATAAAGCTTCCCTCTTCCGTCCTGTCTTCTACTTGTGAAATTCACCTTTAATCGTAAACAGTTAAGTTTAGCGAAACAATTGAGTCGAAAATGAAAACTACTAACGGACTTGATTAAAAATCAAGTTCTAGGCCTTTGCAATTAACTAAGTCTTTAGTTAAAAATGATTCTCTCTAAATCTCTATCTCGATTTTATACGACGTTAAACTTAATTAAATTAAAAAACAATTTAACGATAATTAAGTTTGGTTTAAACGTTCTAATTTTATCGGACGTCGAGAATATTAAACGAGTTTATGAATTAAGATCATTTTAGTACCAGGCGATAACTAAATTCGGTATTCACCATCTCCTTAATTAAAATCTGCAACCTATTTTAATTAATTAATTCAAGCCCAAAATTTCGGCCCATTCAATTATTAAATTCTGCCCAAAGAATTAATTTGTAGCCCAAAACTCTTATACATCAATTTGGCCCAAGTCCAAATTACACCCCAAGTCCATATTTTATTTAATCCTTAATTATTTTTTTTAAACAACAGGTTTCTCTCTCTCTCTCTCTCAAAACCTCTCTCTCGCTCTCTCAATCTGCTCCCCCTTTTCTCTCTCTCTATCGAAATCCAACCGTAGCAGCACAGCACCGCCTTCATTTCCTTCCTTTTTCCGGCGGGGCTTTGCCGTCGTCGCCGTAGCTTCTCACTGCCGCCGCCGCTTTCTCTCTCTCATCTTTCTCACTTCTTGGTCTCTTTCTATCTCTATCCGACGGCAGTAGCAGTAGCACGACCGCTGCGTCTTCTCCGGCGAACTTCACCATTCGCTACCTCCGTTCCATCGTCGTCATCTCGATTTCATCCTTCGCTCAAACCTCCAGTAAAAAGCCTCAATTTTTAACCTAGATCCCCAAAATCGAAATCCCTATTTTCTATTCTCTTCTCTAAATTCCGGCGACCCTACAGTACGCCTAACGATGGTGTTCGGACAGCAGCAGCAGCAGCTGTCGTCCACCCTTGGCCAAACGGACAGTAGCCCGGAAAAGTCGCCGCCGTCGTCGCCGCGGCGCGTCTCCACTACCATGGTAAACTCTCTGCCGTTTATCCTCTTATTTCTTATTTAATCGCTAATTTCAGATTTTAAGATTTTCATTTTAGTTTTAAATTTAATTCTCTCTCTTTTCTTTTAAAACCGGCAGTGGTTGCCGTTCTTTTGTCGTCGTCGTCGCCGGCTTCCACCAGTACCGCCGCTTCCTTGGCTAAACGGACAGTCGGAAAACCACCACTGCCGTCTTCAAATTGGCAAAACAAGCGGCAACCCAGAATGACTTTCGTCGTCGGCGTCGACGTCCAAACTATTCCGACTTGGCCCTATCATCGAACTCGACAACAAACCGCAACCAAGACTCAATAATTCAAGTTTGAAGGAAAAGCAGAGATGTAAAAGAGATGCAGGTTCTACAAATTATGCTTTATTTCCTATTTGGCAGATTAGTTCTATAGGATTAAGATTGATGTAAACTGGACTGTTGTTGCTTTAATGAACATTTCTTGGTTCATGGATGGATAAATTTTGAGTTGTGATCATGCTTGTGGGATTATTGCTTTGCTGGGAAGAATAGAAAAGGCTAATATTTTTATTTTTTATCTCTTATTGCTGTGATTTTAGTTTAAAGTTTCTGAAAAAGATAAACATGATTTCATTTCAGAGATTGGATTTTGAGCTGTATTCACTTACTTGATAGTAATAATAGGTGGATAGATGAAGCTGAAATCTTTTGACTGTAATTCCCCTAGAACAGCTTATTCTTCTTCTTCCCCTTATCTTTCGTTGTAATTTGTTTGTGATGAGAGAGTAATTAACTCAGGGAGGTTATATTTACTAGCAAAGTTTATTAGCTGGATGAATTGAATGTGATGATCACTTACTGACACAATTTGATATTTAGAGATTTAGCTAGATTTTAATTTTGATTTACTGCTGATTGATACGTCTGTTGAGGATTGAAAATATCCTTCCTTTCTTTCTTTCTTGGGCCTTTCGATGAAATGCTTAATGGGTTGAAGTAAATAAAAGAAATTGGGCTCATTTAATTAAAGATTGAACTCATAGTTTGGGCTTTGAAATTAATTGAGTCTGTTGGGTCATAATTAAGGGAAAACGTTTGGGCCCAAGTCATAGGGATATAACTTGGCTCACTATAAACACATGTACGATTACTAAGTCTTTAATTACGAAAGACTCGATAGCCGATAAATAATTATTAATTTAAACGGTTCAAACATTCGAAATTAATTTCTTAATTTCATTAATATATATAAAGACGGTAACAATATAATAAGGCTTTATAAAAAAAACGGAAATGGAAACGTAAATCGCTTTGATACTCGACTCTAAACTTTAAGAATATTCGATTAAAACAACTTAAGGCTGCAAAAACCGTAATTACTTATATAAAATTAATTAAACGCGAGTTTAGAAAAATCGGGGTATTACAGCATTGATCTTCCAGGTGAGTATAAATGCTTTTCCACTTTTAATGTTTCTGACTTGTCTCTATTTCCTGTAGATGATCGTGGTGCTGAGGAGGACTTGAATTCGAGGACGAATTCTTTTTAGCAGAGGGGGAATGATGAGACTGCGCCTAGCACCGAAGAATTAAACTCGGAATTACAGCTTAGAGGTCCAGTGACGAGATTAAGAGCCAAGAAGCTGCAAGGTTATTTCCAGTGCTACATTCAAAAGAAGCTGGAAGACGATGTTGTTGGATTTAATCAATACAAGTTGGTGAACTTCACAAGTATTGAAGATTGATGATGGAGAAGCATAAAAGCTCGAAACTTTAATTTAAGTAATAAGCCCAATATTATTAGTTTTATTACTTTGTTAATTAGTAGTCAATTATCACAACATGTTTAGGTGAATAATTGGCCCAATTGCATTTAGTTAAGGAATTCGAAATTTCCAAGCCCAAGACTTGTTAATTTCGAAAACCTAGCTTAGGAATTAGACTAGTATTTATGTTATTTTCGGAGTTACTGTTCATAGACTTGTTTGAATAAAAAAATTGAATCGTTTTAGCATTGTCTAACGTGTTCTACAAGTACACAAACCCTAGTTCTTGGTAGGATTCGATTTTGGCACCTTTGAATCTGAAAATCTATAGTTCATTCATGATCTCGTGTGGGTCTCAGGTTAACTACACCGCCGGAGAATTGCTTCCGTGATACGTGTTTCAATCGTTGGTCGATTCGGGGTCCGTATTGAGGTAAATCTCCAAATTATCTTGTTTCTTGTTCTCGTTTTTCCATCCACCATCTTCACCTTCATTTCATCACCACCATACCACGTCCATAGCCCACAATTCTTCCACCATCGTTGCTCCATTTCAAAACAGCTGAAAACTCTTTTTCCCGCTAAACCCTAAATCGGACCGAAATTGAGCACCTTGCATTTTTAAGTTCTACTCTTGCGAATTTTCTGATTTTTGGATATGTTCTTCATTATATCAGGATCTAGGTTTTCCTAAAATTTTAGTTTAATCAGAGTTGTTTAGGTCCAATTTCAGATCACGTCCTGTTCGTGTATTTGAAATTTTATTTCATTCTTGTACATGTGTTGCATCTGTTCATCTTCGTTGGTCATTTAATATGGATTGAAATCATACTTTTCTGACGTAGTTCGAGTCTTAAAGCTTCTGCATATTTGATACGTTTCGTCGATCCGTTGATTGGCCGTATCAACGGGTACATTCTCTCTCTCTATCTCTCTTTCTCTCTCTCTCTCTCTCTCTCTCTCTTTGTCGAAGCTTCTCTCTCCCACTGTCTCTCTTTTCCCCTCTGCCTCTCACTCACTGTCGGAGCTATCCCTAATTAGTCGCGCCGCATCCGCTGCTCTCGTCGAATCCTCAGCCGGCCAAGCTCTGCCTTTGTCTCTCTTTTGGACTCACTGTAAGTCTCTCTAACTGCCCCTCTCTCTCTATCTCTCTTTAGCCCAAGGCATATCATCTCCCTCTCACTCTATCTATTTCTATGCAGTTGAGGCTTTGTCGGAAACCGCTGTCGGAAACCGCTGTCGGAACCCACCCTCATTCACCGTTGCTCCATCTTCTCCATCCCAAGGTTTGTTCACCGCTGTCGGAGCTACTGTTCGTTGTATTTGAGTAGTTGTTGTCGAAATTTATCCAACAAGTTAGACTCTATCTCTTTATGAATTTTGGGCATGATTGTTGGTAGTTTTGTCTAAGCATGTTAGTTGAAAGCATGATATGTAACAATGACTAGTTGATGTGTTGTTCATCATTGATATGTAAATTGGAGTGATAAATGGGGGCTGAAAATTTAGTATATTCGTGTGCTATTAAGGGCTGATTTTTTTAGTGGCAAATTAGGCTAATTAGTTGGTTATTTTATACATGAATGAGATAGTTATACGAAAAGTTATAATTTTTTTGCAAAATATTCCTAATTCGTATCAAATAGTTGCTAAAAATTAATATTATTGTGATTGTATAAATAAATTGTGATGAATTGTGTGTATGATTGTGAACATATAATTTTATTTGTTGTTGCTTATTGCTTTTCTAATAGCTTGGTGTATGTATAGTTAGTGGGATAGATGTAATTAATTTCTTAAGAATTTAAAAATTAATTACATCTTAAGGATCGTCTCCCAACTATGTGATGTTAAAGTTTATTTGAATATATATGTTGGAGATGTAATTATTTATCATTTATATATTGTGGATGAACTTAAAACTTTATTGGTGAAAGATGTAATTAATTTCTTAAGGATCTACTCCCTTTGGGATAGAAAATAATTACATCTTAACTAAGGACATTCATATTAGGGGTAGATATAGACGTTTAGAACCATTATGGTTAACATAGCTGGTAGAGTCGAGCACTTAGTAGTTAAGATAGAGGGGTTATGCTGCCCAATTTTTGTTTGAATTTTCAAATTACTGCATTTTTATAATATTCTTGTCTTCATCACATTATTTCATTTTATTGTTGTAATTTATAAGAATGGGTGATGATCGTGAGTGGATGTATCGATGTAAGATTGATGGCTATGCTATCCAAATTTTTTGAGTGGACTTGATATCTTCATTGAAAAAGTAACTACACAAACAGAGTGTAGGGATGGAGATAAGATCAGATGTCCGTATAGGAAATGTAAGAATTTGTGGTACAAAGATACAGATGATGATGTCTGATTCAATTTATCTTTTTTGTTATCTTATTTTTCTTACATGATCAATATATATAAATAAATAAATATATATATATATATATATATATATATATATTAATTGACTTTGGATTTATTGTATTGTATGTTACTTAATAATGCAGATCTGTCTTCAGGCCGCCGTACTATTCAGCGTAGTTCGTCCTCCTTTGGTCCAGATCCGGTCCAGATCCATTGGGTCTAAAAAATTAAAATCCAGATGCAGATCCATGAGATCCGTGTATTTCAGGTCCAGACCCAGAACCATAGTTTTTTCAACATTTAATTTTTTTTTTTAGAGGAACTTTCAATTTTCTTTTAATGTAAACAATCAATAATAACATCATAATAATTATATATAGACTTCTATCATCATCTTAAAGTTCAAAATTATTCATTAAACCATAAATATCATTAAAATCATCTAAAATAATTCTTCTAAGTCATTCAAGTTAAGAACTAAATATTACAACAATCAAGAACTAAATTAGACCAAATTAGAAAATAAACTAAATTATATTTAAAAACAAAACTAATATATATATATATATAATGTATACCGGGTACGCGGGCTGGATCTGGATCTCAAATTTTTGAATCCAGATCCAGATCCGTTTTTTGGACATTTACTCCAGATCCGGTCCAGATCCGTCGGGTCTAAATTTTTGAAGTCCAGATCCTAAAAAATAGATCTGGATTAGCGGATCTGGACCGGGTCCATGATCCACTGCCATCTTTACGTCCTCCTCACAGACGGTACCCGAGACACTAGAGACATGTCACAGCCCCAAATCCCGAAGGACGGCTAAGCCGGGGTGTGACTAGGGGTTGGAATTAAGAAGCGGGGAAGAAAGGGGATTAATGAATAACTGAGGGATAAATCTTGAATCATCAAGGAAATACATAGAAGTAAACTTTGATTATATAACGCGAGACAATCTCGAAGGATTTCTCAAATAGAACTAACAAATCGTTTCAAGTTTCAAGTACAAAATACTTAAACAAAAAGTGTTATAACATATTAGAGTGTTTGCAGCGGAAAAAGAACGTAGATTGACTCCACATATGAAGATGTGAAATCGAGGCTCGACTAGCTTTATTAAGGATTTACAACCACGTACTCAACTCCCGCCGTCACCCGTCACTCAACCTGCATATTTAAAAACATATACAGGGCTAAGTACAAAGTACTTAGTGAACACATGCCAAAAACATATAATAGATTTAATGGTTTTATCAGGCATTTCAACAGTAACACAACGGGGTTTTTCATTAAAGGCCCGTGCTTACTAAAATTTCTTTTCATAATCGCTTGCAAGCATTTTCTTACTTTTAATTCAATATGACCAAATCTGAATAACGCCGGGGAAGAATGCACTCTTCCGCGGTCGCTTCTCACCGTGGCTGGCTACTCCTCAACAGAGTACCACACACTCCGGCTACCGTGTACACTAATTCTGGAAAGCACCCTCTTGGCTAACTCAGAATCCGATCGATTACTAGTTGGCGAACCAACTCAGATAGGCATAATAGAACTCACAAAACAAATTCTTTTATGCCAAGACAATCACTTTAAAACATGCTTTTTAAAGTGATAAGAAAAACAGAAGCTCGAGTTATTCAGTAAACTGAATATTCACATTTTATTTGTATAATAGAAAAGCCCACATTTTATTTGTATAATAGAAAAGCCCACATTTTATTTGTATAATAGAAAAGCCCACCTTAATGGTTTACAGAACGGAAACCCAGCTTCAATCTTCCGTCCTTTCTTCTATGTATGATGTCCTCCTTTAATCGTAAATAATCAAATCTTAGAAAAAGATCGAGAGGGAAACCATACGATAACAGACTTGATAACTTGATTAATCTTTAATATATACTTTTGAGTTTACGAAAGAAACAACTGAAAACAAGTTGATCATAAATCAGCTGGATAAAACAAGCTGTCTGGAAAATCAAGCTAGCTGGAAAAACTGAGTTAGTTGGAAAACTGAGCTGGCTAGAAAACTGAGCTGGCTAGAAAACTGAGCTGGCTGGAAAACTGAGCTGGCTGGAAAACTGAGCTGGCTGGAAAAAGCCGGCCGGAAATCGAGCCGGGCCGGGACCTACTGAGTTAATCCAAGTGATCGGGTCCAGGTAATTCCAAATTGATCGGGTCCAAATGAGTTAATCCATGATCGGTCCAACAAGTAATTCAATCGAGTCCATGAGTTAATCCAGTGACCGGGTCCAATTGAGTAATTCATGACCGAGTTCAAATTGAGTTAATCAAGCTGGTACTGAGTGATTCCAAATTTGAATCAGACTTAATCCAGGAATTAAACTCTCAATTTCAAAACTTGGTATTAAAATTCTGAAAAATTCTACGTCACTTAATTTTTAACGTAGATTCCAATTCTATCATTATCTTCTTCATTAAAAATCAAATACATGGCTTTATTGTACATATATATATTTCGGTCCTTTTTATTTATTTATTTATTATTTTTTTTTAAACTTGGTTTCAAACTTGATTCCTTTATTAAAAACATTACTAAGCATCATATAAACATTAATCAAAAGCTAGAACAACAATCCAACCATCCTTCAAAAATTTCGAAAATTTAAAGATGGAAAGAATGAAATTTTGTTTGGTTGGGAATGAAGAAGAAGCTCCTACCTTGTCAAAATCGAACTCGGATCGAAAATCAGACGGTAGATGAAAGAGTGATCGAAACTTGAAGCTTGAAGAAATGAAGAAATGAAAGCTTATGGTGTTTGCTGCTATGGGGAAATGGGACGGCAGATGGGGGGGGTGAATGAGAGAGAGAAAGAGATATTTAAAGGTAATATTAGGATAGACTTTATCTAGATGTTAAATTTTTAAACCGTAAATTAAAACGAGCAATGAAATTCTTAGACGACAATATTTTTGACGAAAATGGTCGAGACCATTGAATCCAAAATATTTTAATTTGTCGGAAATGTCGGTTCGTTTTTCGAAAATAAGAAACAGTCGAGACGCGACAGGTCGATAAAAATATCCGAAAATGACAAAAACTGACTTTTTGGAAAAAGATTCGTATCGAGAAATAAGTGAATGGAAATGCAGACGCTGCTCAATTCCGAGGTCTCGAACGAAAAATTAATCAGGCGCCGAAACCATAATCCTGTATCCGGTTACTCGATTTCTGAAATAAATTTTTAGGAACGGATCGCGCCATAAATCTTATAATTGAAAATTAGCAATTAAGAAATGCAAAACTTTAATAATTAATAAAATTTTAATTATAACGAGATAATAAAACCCGGGGTATTACATTCTACCCCTCTAACAAGAAATTTCGTCCCGAAATTTGCATACCTTCTTCAAAAAGCTCGTGGTATTTTTCCAAAGATCTTTTCTTCGAGTTCCCACGTAGCTTCTTCTTGCCCGTGGTGATTCCATAAAACTTTTACAAGCGATATCGTCTTGGTTCGGAGTTCTTGTACCTTTCGGTCCAAGATAGCTTGCGGTCTTTCTTCATAGCTCAAATCCGGACTAAGAATAATGTCTTGCTGGCGAACCACGTGTTTAGGATCGAACACGTATTTTCTTAATTGAGAGACATGGAAAACATTATGAACACTCCCTAGACTTGGCGGTAAAGCCAATCTATAAGCAACGAGTCCTATCTTTTCCAAAATCTCAAAAGGTCCAATAAATCTGGGTCTAAGCTTACCCTTCACGCCAAACCTAATAATTCCCTTAGACGGAGAAACCTTGAGGAAAACCTTATCCCCAATTTCGAATGATAACTCCGATCGACGTACGTCGGCATAAGATTTCTGTCGACTTTGGGCTTCCTTTATTCTCGGTCGGATCTCGTCGAATGATCTCTATCATTTCACCGACTGAATCTGGCCCTAGATTTTTCCTTTCACCTACTTCATCCCAATAAAGCGGTGATCTACATTTCTTTCCATACAATGCTTCATATGGAGCCATGCCTATTGTTGCTTGATAACTGTTATTATAAGCAAATTCGATTAGTGGCAAAACATTTTCCCAGCTCCCACCTTGATCCAACACCACAAGCTTCTCAACATGTCTTCTAGTGTTTGGATTGTTCTTTCAGATCGACCGTCTGTTTGAGGGTGAAATGCCGTGCCGAAATTGAGTTTGGTACCCAATTCTTTTGCAAGCCGATCCAAAATCTTGAGGTGAATTTTGAATCTCTATCCGATGTTATCGACGTTGGTACTCCGTGCGTACGTACGATCTCACGGACATATAATTGGGCTAATTTCTCCGATCCATAGGTAATCGGAATTGGTATAAAATGAGCCGACTTTGTGAGACGGTCTACTACAACCCATATTGCGGTGTTTCCTCTTTTTGACTTCGGCAGACCGGTCACAAAATCCATTGTTATACCTTCCCACTTCCATGTTGGAATATCCAACGGTTGTAACTTTCCATAAGGTCGTTGGTGTAAGGCTTTTACTTGCTGACAAGCCAGACATCGTTCAACGAAGGAGGCTACATCTCGCTTTAAGCCGTCCCACCAGAACTTTCTCTTTAAGTCCTGATACATCTTCGTACTTCCCGGATGAGCAGTGTAAGGTGTATCATGAGATTCACTCATGATGTCATTTTTCAGTTCGTCATCATGAGGAATACAAAGTCTTCCATCGAACTCGATTGCATTATCTGTTGCTTCAGAGTAACTGCTAGGGTTACCTGATCTCACCTTCAGACGTAGTTTCTCAAACACCTCATCTTTCCTCTGAGCACTTATTATTCTTTCTCGCAAGTCTGGTATAGCCACTAGGGTTGCAACACGACTAGTTATTGTTTCTGGTGAATTGATCACCTCCAAACTCATTCTCTCAAAGTCTTGAATGAGTTCTCCTTCTTCGGTAAGGAAACAAGCTAAGTGTGTTGGAGTCTTGCGACTCAAAGCATCTGCTACAACATTAGCTTTGCCTGGATGGTAATTGATACCACAGTCATAATCCTTTACTAATTCGAGCCATCTTCTTTGTCTCATATTCAATTCTTTTTGCTCGAAAAAGTATTTTAGACTCTTATGATCCGTAAAAATCTCAACCCTAACTCCATATAGGTGATGTCTCCAGATTTTTAACGAATGCACAACGGTCGCTAATTCCGCATCATGTGTGGGGTAATTGACTTCATGTGGCCTAAGTTGTCGTGATGCATAGGCTATCACTTTTCCATCTTGCATCAGCACACAACCTAGTCCATTTTTAGAAGCATCTGTATACACCACATATTCTTTATTTGCTTCTGGGAGAGCCAAAACTGGTGCCGTAGTCAACTTGTCTTTTAGTTCTTGGAAATTTGCCTCACACTCGTCCGTCCACTTATATTTGATTCCTTTCTTCGCAATTGTGTCATAGGTCTAGCTATCTTAGAAAATCCTTCAATGAATCTTCTATAGTATCCGGCTAGACCTAAAAAGCTCCTAATCTCATTAGGGTTGGTTGGTGACTTCCAAATCACGTACCGCTTCCACTTTAAAGGTGGTCCACCTTGATACCTCCTGCTGACACAATGTGCCCAAGAAACATCACTTCACTCAGCCAAAACTCGCACTTACTGAACTTGGCATATAGTTTCTCAGTTCTCAAAGTTTCCAACACTATTCTCAAGTGTTCTTCGTGCTCTTTCTCATTTTTGGAATAAATGAGAATGTCGTCAATAAATACTAAGACGAACTTGTCTAAGTATGGGTGAAAAACTCTATTCATGAGATCCATGAATACCGCAGAAGCATTAGTCAATCCGAATGGCATAACTAAGAACTCGTAGTGGCCATATCGTGTTCGGAAAGCCGTCTTGGGTATATCTTCTGGTTTGATTTTCAATTGATGATACCCGGACCTAAGGTCTATTTTTGAAAACACACATGCTCCCTTGAGTTGATCAAACAAGTCATCTATCCTTGGTAAAGGATATTTATTCTTGAGGGTTATCTTGTTCAACTCTCGATAATCTATGCACATCCTCATTGTGCCGTCTTTTTTCTTTACAAATAGAACAGGTGCTCCCCATGGTGAAACACTTGGTCTAATAAAACCAAGATCCAACAACTCTTGTAGTTGTATCTTGAGTTCTTGTAATTCCTTCGGTGCCATTCTGTATGGTGCTTTCGACACTGGGGCTGACCCGGGCTCCAGGTCAATGTTGAAGTCCACTTGTCGATTTTGTGGCAGTCCTGGTAGTATTTCTGGAAATACGTCCTCGAATTCTCTGACGATCGCCACATCTCCTATGGTCTTTTCGACTCCAGCTTCCCCGTTCAGGTAAACAAGGAAAGCCCGATGTTTCTTTTTCATCATCTTCTTAGCTTGAAGGGCAGAGATAACTGGCACTCTCCTACCCATTGTAATTCCGTGAAATTCTGTGGGCTCTTCTCTGGGTAATTGAAAAGAAATTTTTCTCTCATTACAGAGAATCGTAGCATAGTTCTCAGCTAACCAATCCATTCCTAGGATTATATCTACGTCCCGTATTACCATGACATTCAAATTGTTAGCTATAACCTTAAAAGTTCCTAGTTCCAATTCTAGGTTAGAGCAAACAAGTGAAGTGGTTGTGATTTCTCCGGATGGTGTAGTTACTCTCATTTTATGACTAGCTCGTTCTGGTATGATATCTAAATTATCAACACAAGAACTAGAAATAAAAGAGTGTGATGCCCCGGTATCGAACAAAATAATTACAGGAAAGTTAAGAAGTTTGCCCATACCTGCCAAATTTCCTTTGTTCTTAATTGGCGGCTTTTGTTCGATGGCAAAGGCCCTAGCATTCCGCTGTTGTGGCTGTGGTTGAGGTTGCGGTTGCGCCTGTATAGCCCTCAGAGATTGGGGTTGACCATATTGGTTCGGCCTAAGTGCTTGGGGTGGTCTCGGGCACTCTCTCTTCATGTGACCCTTTTGGCCGCGCTAAAACAGCTTTTCGGTGCCCACCGACGTACGCCGAAATGTACCCTATTACACTTACGGCAAGTAGGGATTACAACCTTTCCCTGACCGTTGCCTCCTTGATTCGGAGCATTCGCCGCCCTTGCCATTGCCCCGACCGGTTGTTTCCTTGCCATGGCCTCTTGCCAAGGTTGTTATTGTTCGATTGCTATTCGATTAGGCTGTTGAAAGCCACGTTGATTACCACCCTGATTACCCTGACGGTTGTTGTGTTGATAGTAACCACTGTTATTTCCGCCTTCCCATTTTCTCTTGCCCTTGTAGTTATTGTTGATATAGTTCTGAGTCTGAGCTTGAGCTTGTACCGCACGGATACCGGAGCTCGTCTTTCTTCCGCACATCGCCTCCATCTCTAGAGCTCTCTCTAGTGACTCACTGTAGCTCGCCCTCCATGATCGGCTAACGACACTCCAATCTCGTGTCTTAGTCCAGAACGGAACTTCTTTGCCATTTTCTCATCCGTATCAACTTGATCCGGTGCATATCTTGCCAATTCACGAGTAATATTCCATCATATTCCGTCACGTACATCTTTCCTTGTTTCAAATTATAGAACTCGATTCCTTCTTTGCTCTATAAGTCTTTGGCACGTATTTGTCAAACAAGTTTCTTTGAATTCATTCCAGTATACCGAGCCGTATGCTCCTTCCGGAATGATTTTCTTGCGAGCCTCCCACCGAAGTCACAGTGTCCAATGAGTTGAAAGGCTATGCAAGAAAGACGCTCCTCATCAGTACATCTGAGAAGCTGGAAAATTCTTTCAATAGCTCTTACCCAAAGCTCAGCATCGCTCGGGTTTCCAGATCCATTGAAAATAGGTGGATTTCTTTTGAGGAATAGATCCTCGATATCACGGCGATGTGGTGGTGGAGGTGGAGGTGGTGGTGGGGCTTCCTGACGCTCCTGATCTTCTCTTCGAGGTCTACCCCTACCCCTACCTCTTCCTCTACCTTTCCCACGTCCTCTTCTTCCTCCTTCATTTTCAGCTTCCATTTTGAAGATATTCTGGGATTTAGAAAGAAACTTATTAGAACACAACTTATCAAACTGGTATACTCGATGACAACTTTAAACAGATTGGCCATCATTACTTGAACAAAGATAAATGGATTTCGATTGTACAACTTCTCAAGTTGACAAACATAAAAACAGAATATAAGAAGATTGCAACATAAGAGTAAAAGCCCTCACATGGGGTCATATATATATATTAGAATAACCAAAATTTGCCTCCACGAGGTCTTACATCCAAAAGATCTAGACTTTATCTCGTCCAGACTAGGCTATCTGCCTATCTATAATATGCTTCTAGAAATTTAAAAGACGGGATGCCTTAACAAGATGCATTGCCGTCAACAACAGGGAAAGATGCTAGACTCGGGATTATATTTACATTAACTCCCGACTATTTACACCAAAAGAAGTCTAACACATTCCTGATCTATTTACAAAAGCAAAAACTAATTCCCACAACCTAACCGGCCCTAGACGGGTCCATGTCCGACTCTCGAGACGCTGCAAGATTTCTCTCCTCCTTTGCCCTCGGCGGGCTCCAACCACCAAGGAAACTCCTCGGGTCCTCTTCCTCCTCTAGCTCTACGCCGAAAACTGCTCCCAAGGTCCCTTCGACCTCGGCGTCGGGTAGGTGCCGATCCGAGACCGTCGCCCGCTACTCCCGGGTGTGGCTCGGCCGGTGCTAGCTGCTCGGGCCCCAAGTACAACTGCGGGTGCCGCCATCTCCTCGCCAAGGCTAGCCCGGTCGACAAGAACCATCGGCTCGTCTAAAAAGACAGTATGGGAGCTCGGCAAGGTCCACTCAGCGAAGGGCCGGGTTAGGTGTGCAGGTACGAGGAGGTGATATCTTCAAGAAATCCATAGTCAAGTGGGACCGCAGAAGGTCCACTCGCAAACTCGTCGGCCCGTCTAACCCCAAGAAAGGGTAGGTCGCAGTCGACCCCGCCTCCTCCGGTAGAACTCCGGGAAGAAAGTCGGGCCACCGGTACTAGGTCATTCAGTCGACGGTACGAAGCGTGCTCCTCAAATTCAACTCTTGGACAACTACCCACTGTGACAAACTGTCACAACAAAGCGGATGCAAACAGACAAAAGTCACCTGTAGGTTCCGTGTTAGCCCCCACCAAGACAAGGAAAAACCATGACTGTTTTTGCGCCCATCCCTTCCATTTCTGGGGCATCATGGCGATACAGTCCACCATAGCTTGTCTATCGTCCACTCCAAGTTGCTTAACAGGTTTCCAGTAGTGTAGAAAGTCTATAACATACTGTCCAAAGTCACAACTCGAGCGTGGGATGAAGTCATGGTACAGCCTTAATAGTACCTCAGGCCTAACGGGAGGCTTGAACCGGTTGCTGAAGAAGCTCGAGAAGCACTCCGTACTCATCCTAAGAGAAGAATTTGCAAAACACAAATCAGTAACTGGTAGGATAAAAACTAACACAACTTAAGGGATTCTTAAAGCACTTAAAGAATAAACTGTGTATTAACAAAAACAACTTAAGCAATAAATAGCACCACTTAACTTAAGCACTTAGCAATTATCTCAAAATTGCATATAAATCCAAAAATAAAATAAAAAAAAAATTTCCAAATTTTATAACTCTATACTTAGAGGTTTCTTAACTCTAATAAAGGAAGAACTCAACTAAACTTTACTTAGCTAGATTCGACCAGCAAAATCTAAACGGTTCTCTATAATGGAAAGCAAAGTCAACTTGAAGTTCCGTCGAATAATGAACTTCAATGAAGATGACTGTGCTCATATCACTTATACGCAAGTGACATTCGTTCTCTTTTGCTTTCGTTTCTCTTTACTTCTTCATTTCTTCGTTGATTGAGTTCTTCTTTATTGCTTTGAAACCAACGCTTCTTAAAAGTCTAAGTTCTCAAAAATCGGGAAAATGCCTTAGAAAAATTCTTCTAAGTTCTCAATCCGACATGCTCTTGAAAACGGAAATTATAAATCATATAATTCCAAGGAGATAAATTCTAGCATTAAATTCAAGCTTAGAATAATATTTAAAACATATTTTCAAGATGTTTTTAAACTTTTGCAAAGAACGAGAACTTTTTAAAATTTCTTACCTTATTACTGGTTGAGCCGGCGTAACGGGGTGTTGAGTTCGTGATTAGTTTCTCAAGTTTAGTGGTTCTAACTAAATTTTTACTCAAAAGAAGACTCAGGCTCAGAGCAAACGAAACGCTCTGATACCACTCGTCATGCCCAAATCCCGAAGGACGGCTAAGCCGGGGTGTGACTAGGGGTTGGAATTAAGAAGCGGGGAAGAAAGGGGATTAATGAATAACTGAGGGATAAATCTTGAATCATCAAGGAAATACATAGAAGTAAACTTTGATTATATAACGCGAGACAATCTCGAAGGATTTCTCAAATAGAACTAACAAGTCGTTTCAAGTTTCAAGTACAAAATACTTAAACAAAAAGTGTTATAACATATTAGAGTGTTTGCAGCGGAAAAAGAACGTAGATTGACTCCACATATGAAGATGTGAAATCGAGGCTCGACTAGCTTTATTAAGGATTTACAACCACGTACTCAACTTCCGCCGTCACCCGTCACTCAACCCGCATATTTAAAAACATATACAGGGCTAAGTACAAAGTACTTAGTGAACACATGCCAAAAACATATAATAGATTTAATGGTTTTATCGTGCATTTCAACAAGAACACAACGGGGTTTTTCATTAAAGGCCCGTGCTTACTAAAATTTCTTTTCATAATCGCTTGCAAGCATTTTCTTACTTTTAATTCAATATGACCAAATCTGAATAACGCCGGGAAGAATGCACTCTTCCGCGGTCGCTTCTCACCGTGGCCGGCTACTCCTCACCGAGTACCACACACTCCGGCTACCGTGTACACTAATTCTGGAAAGCACCCTCTTGGCTAACTCAGAATCCGATCGATTACTAGTTGGCGAACCAACTCAGATAGGCATAATAGAACTCACAAAACAAATTCTTTTATGCCAAGACAATCACTTTAAAACATGCTTTTTAAAGTGATAAGAAAAACAGAAGCTCGAGTTATTCAAAGAACTCCGAATATTCACATTTTATTTGTATAATAGAAAAGCCCACATTTTATTTGTATAATAGAAAAGCCCACATTTTATTTGTATAATAGAAAAGCCCACCTTAATGGTTTACAGAACGGAAACCCAGCTTCAATCTTCCGTCCTTTCTTCTATGTATGATGTCCTCCTTTAATCGTAAATAATTAAATCTTAGAAAAAGATCGAGAGGGAAACCATACGATAACGTACTTGATAACTTGATTAATCTTTAATATATACTTTTGAGTTTACGAAAGAAACAACCGAAAACAAGTTGATCATAAATCACTGGATAAAACAAGCCGTTCGGAAAATCAAGCTAGCCGGAAAAGCGAGTTAGTTGGAAAACCGAGTGGCTAGAAAAACAGAAATTTTGGAAAAATGAGCTGGCTGGAAAAACAGAGTCGGGCCGGAAAACCGAGCCGGCCGGAAAACCGAGCCGGCCGGACCTACCGAGTTAATCCAAATGACCGGGTCCAAATCTGTAATTAACATCTGGGTCCAAATGAGTTAATCCAGTGACCGGGTCCAATTTGGGTAATTCCACGATCGAGTCCAAATTGAGTTAATCCAAATTGATCGGGTCCAATTGGTAATTCCAATGATCGAGTTCACCGAGTTAATCAAGCCGGCCGGGTCCAACAAGATTCAGTGTTGAATCCGGTGACTTAATTCAGAATTAAACTCTCAATTTCAAAACTTGGTATTAAAATTCTGAAAAATTCTACGTCACTTAATTTTTAACGTAGATTCCAATTCTATCATTATCTTCTTCATTAAAAATCAAATACATGGCTTTATTGTACATATATATACTTCGGTCCTTTTTATTTATTTTTTTTAAACTTGGTTTCAAACTTGATTCCTTTATTAAAAACATTACTAAGCATCATATAAACATTAATCAAAAGCTAGAACAACAATCCAACCATCCTTCAAAAATTTCGAAAATTTAAAGATGGAAAGAATGAAATTTTGTTTGGTTGGGAATGAAGAAGAAGCTCCTACCTTGTCAAAATCGAACTCGGATCGAAAATCGGACGGTAGATGAAAGAGTGATCGAAACTTGAAGCTTGAAGAAATGAAGAAATGAAAGCTTATGGTGTTTGCGCGTTTGCTATGGGGAAATGGGACGGCGGATGGGGGTGAATGAGAGAGAGAAAGAGATATTTAAAGGTAATATTAGGATAGACTTTATCTAGATGTTAAATTTTTAAACCGTAAATTAAAACGAGCAATGAAATTCTTAGACGACAATATTTTTGACGAAAATGGTCGAGACCATTGAATCCAAAATATTTTAATTTGTCGGAAATGTCGGTTCGTTTTTCGAAAATAAGAAACAGTCGAGACGCGACAGGTCGATAAAAATATCCGAAAATGACAAAAACTGACTTTTTGGAAAAAGATTCGTATCGAGAAATAAGTGAATGGAAATGCAGACGCTGCTCAATTCTGAGGTCTCGAACGAAAAATTAATCAGGCGCCGAAACCATAATCCTGTATCCGGTTACTCGATTTCTGAAATAAATTTTTAGGAACGGATCGCGCCATAAATCTTATAATTGAAAATTAGCAATTAAGAAATGCAAAACTTTAATAATTAATAAAATTTTAATTATAACGAGATAATAAAACCCGGGGTATTACAAGACACCAGTGGACGAGACTGGGTCTAGTGCACCGTCACGTGGCGTTCCAGCGAGGGCTGCTTTTTGGCTTGGACCTAATGGGTTAGTATTAATTATTTATAATTACTCAGCTGATTTATTATAATTTGTTACATGTTTATTTCTTTTCTCCACAAGGAATTAATAAATGATGGCAACATTGCCCACACATTGTCACACCCCGATTTCCGAAAAAAGGCTCGTAAATCGAGGTGTGATGAGGGGGAGTAAAGAGTCAGGAAAGAAGGGGGCATATTTTATTATTTTATATTAATAACAATGACATAAATAGTAAAGTGAGGCGACCAAATCACGCTACACCATTTAAAATAAAAGATGAGGTAAACCCGTGTCTAGCATAACAAAAGGAGTCGAGCATCCACTTCTCCAAATGGAGTTACCATGAGAGAGTGGGAATTCGAGCGTCCAAGAGAAGTTGATCACAAGGCACTCTCAATCCAACCATAATATAAATGACGGGGTTACCAGAGCCTAGCTTTCCAGAAAGAGTTGACCATCCAGTTCGCCAGTGGAGTCAAAGACCACCACATGGACCGGAAAATCAAGCATCTAAAAGTGGCTGACTACTTGGCACTCTCCGTCGAAAACAATAAATAATGCAAGAGTCGCAGTAAATAATGTTTTTGTATAATATAGTTAAATCAAAAGACATAGTAGTATATATATTTACATACTTCAAAAAGGTTCTTAGCGATCATTGTTTTAACACATATGTTTAGCATTTATTCAGAGTGGCATATTTATAGCGAAAGCATATAAACAGCTACAATCTCCGCCTCAGTCCTGCGCCTCACCACCTGCCTCCAACGCTGAAAACATTTGGGCTGAGTACAAAAGGTACTCATTGGGTGATGCCATGATATTTTATAAACTAGCAATTTATCCATATAATAGTGTAACAGATGGTTTTAGAAATCAAAGTCTCATCTGAATACACAAAACATGATTTTCTTGGGTATGTGTAGTTCCGACTGATTACTCAAGATCCCGGACCGCATGTCACCGACGGATCTAAACTAGTACTCGGGACATAATCCCTGAAGTAATATAGTTAACTTTAACATAGGTCAGGAGCCTTGGCTCAAGACCGCTAGCTACAATACAACGGAGATCAATCCATTATATTGCAACAAGGTGTAATTGGAGTAATAAACTTGGAACACACATAAGACATTTTATGGATAATTATATTTTATAATATAAAGAGTTTAGCACTCAAATATTTACTTTAAAATTTTAACCCGCCTAAATCTTGAAATAACGTAAGCGACTGGAAAACTGCTCTCAACTAGGACACTTTTTTCTTTCATATAGATTTTCGGTCGAAAAGAACTAATGGTTGCTAAAAATACTAATGAAGCAAAGATGAATGGAAAAGAAGCTGAATATTGGTATTTATAGGAAAAATTGTAGCATAGGTTTCGTTAGTCATCACTATAGGCTAACTTACTCATTAGTTATAGGTTAGCCATGTCATGCTTTCATTTTTTTTTATTTAAATAGTTAAATCAAGAAGATAAACATAAAAGAATGCATGTACATATTATATGTGTTATACGTATACACTATATTTAACTATATGACCAATATATATATATATAATTATCTTATTAACAATATAATATATTAAAATAAATATACTAATCACTTCATTATAATATTGTATATTAAATTATGAAATTCACTATTACGTATACTATATTATAATATTGAATTAATCTAATAATTAGTGTAACTAATTTACCCCTAAATATTTGAGGAGGTTTCGGCTTAGGGTTCACATAAATCAACAAATTCAAAAATAGATGATAGAAATAAGAAATTAGGATTCTAGGAAAAAAAGAGATGATCGAAATCATGAAGAAGATTACAATATGGATGCAAATCATAGATGAAATTGTGTTTTAAGATGTTTACTTAATTAAGAGATTAATGAAATTGGAAAGAAATAATCGCAATTAATGCATGATATACGAAATTTGAATTTTGAATTTCAAATTTGGCTGAAAACCTACTTAGGGTATATATGTCAATCCATAAAAGACCGAAAATAAGAACATAAATTATTAATTACGAAAATACATAAAATCTCTAATTTGTCCTCGTGTGGTTGGCCATAGCATGTCCGAATAGCACTACTCATAAATTATATATATTCTCAATATTATAGAGCAAAAGAAATTTTAGGCCGACTATATATTGCGCCAACCTTCTCTCATAAACATAACAAGAGGAGATAACAACAAACTCTCTATTTCGTACTAATTCAAGTCTCATACTTTATATCACCTATTTATACTTATATAAAAAGAGTATTGTTTTACAAAATTTGGATTGTCTATTATATCATTACTGTATAATTTAATTTAAGGGTAATAGTCTAACATAATATATTATATTATAAAAAATATAATAATTCATTAGTATACCTTATATATAGATTTTAGAAGGATTATTCATATATAACCAATATGAGGATAGTGTGTACCACCCATAACTACTCTTGAATATTGGTGTCACCCATAACCACTAAGCTTTGACTTTTCAAAATATATCTATTGTAATACTTTTGAAGTGTCTTATTTGTGTGATATGGAAAAATGAACCAGTTAGCCAACTCACATGTAGTTATCCTTCTATTTTCAGCTATTCTGTGTATTTCTTCATTACGTATTTTGCTTGTAGATCCACGCTTTCAAAATGGTATATATTAGAGCCCTAGGTTTATATAGGAATTATATTTTATTTATTACTTTAAGTATTATTACAGGTTCTATCTCCAATATTTGGAGAAAGAAAAAAATAAGTCAACAGAGGAATCTAACCTTTTGGGAAGAGACTTTAACCAAAGGGTCAGAGAACAAGTTGCCGGAAATTTACGTCAGAGCCACCAGTTTATGGAGCGAACACAACAACTCCTCCTAGTAAATGCTTACCTCAAAGAAGCATAACAATACTTGACCAACAGGGACCATCAGAACCACATCTGATGGAACAAAAGAAGGACAAAGGAATATCTTCTATTCCTCAATTCCAAGAGATTGACCCAGATTCCTCCAAATTTTTGTTGGATCTGAGGAAAATACAAGAGACGGTACAATATTATGGCAGTAGCCTATAGAAACCACCCCGAGATCTTTACAAGATATCTGAGAAACAGGATGAAATCCACAACATCCTGAAAGATATCTAGACCCGAGTTGAAAAGCTGGAACAACAAGCTCGTTCCGGTTGAAGAAGGAATCCTTTTGCCAACGAACCTACTTATCCATTACCAATGGGAGAAGTTAAAAAGGATCCTCGAGATGAAGCAATCACGAGAATGATTCGAGGTGAAAAACGATGAGTAACCCCAAAATAATCAATCTTAAAGATCTCCAAGAGTTGGCAGAATCATTTGCTAACATGAAAGTAGTTGATCTGAAAGTGAATCAGAATGACTATCAAGCAATGGTTGCGGCTGAACACTACAAAAAACTCGACATTTACCGACGGAAAATTATGTCGGTAAAGTCATTAAAATCCGTCGGTAGCGAAATTATCGATGAAAATGCTCCCTTGTGATTGGATTTGTAGGTAAAGGATTTACCGACTGAAATTCTGTCCGTCGCAAGTGTACCGACGGATTTTGTGACGGATTTTCCATCAGTAAGTTCTGGTTGACGAAATCGTTCCCCAAGCTGATTTCTGACGGAAAATCCGTTGGTAAATATCAACGGATTGGAATCCGTCACTAATTATTGACGATTTATTTTTCGTCAATTTTAGTACATTAATGACGGATTTGTGACAGAATTTCCGTAAGTAATTAGTGACGGATTTAAATCCGTTGGTAAATTTTGACGCTCTCAAGTTCGTCAAGTTTGGAATTTTGTGACGGTTTTGTGACGAAATTTTCGTCAGTATTTACCGACGGATCGGTATCTGTCGGTAATTCATTTTTTCGTTTTAAGCATAGGCGTCGGTAATCCGTCATTAATATTATGATATTTTTGAAATATTTAATTTATTAATATATGAGCCCAATTTTTTACTCATTAATTTATTAATATTTTAGCTCGATTTTTGACATACCAAACAAGCAATTTATAACATTAAAGATAATATAAAAGTCGGTAGATAATATAGTAATAAGAATCTGATATGTTTGATAACAAAAAGAAACAATAAAGGAAAAAAGTTTTTGTTCTATACTAATTAAAAGTCACGGAGTAGGAGGGCGGTTGCAACGAGGCATGAAGTCTTGCATCATCTTCTGTGTAGCCTCAAACTGGGCTTGTTGAGCCAGAAACTGTGCTTGAAGAAGCTCTATGCTCTTTGTTTCCCGGTGCAGCTCCTCCTCAACTACCAACCTCCTCTGGCGCTCATTTTCCTCGTGTGCAAACCTTCTCCGGCGCTCCTCCTCCAACTGCTGCTCTAAAGACCCAATGCGGGTCTGAACAAACTCCTGTGTGAGGAGCTGATGAGAACTACCCCCACTACCACTCGAGCCGTCCCTGAAGCGGCTCGATCCCTGTGTTACAAAGGAGTACACCATCTGCTTCTAAGCTAGTTCGTACTCCTGCACCACAGTCTTGTAGATCTCGTTCAGATCTGCCCCCTCTCCTTGTTCCGCAGCAAGCTCTTTAATCCTTTTCTGCAAGATACATTTAAAACATTATAAGTATTATGAATATATAACTTAGTTAATAAGATGTAATAATTAGAAAATATTTGAGAATACTTACATCAACCTTTTCATCCTTTATAGTCAATGGAGTTCTATCAGCTTTCATGTGATGAAGTATGACAACGTCATACAGACACTGACTTGGTGGGACCCTTCGAGTTTGGGACTATTCATGTAAGATAAACAAAATAGATGTTTAGTTAGCAAATATATATAAGTAATAAATTAACAATTAAATAATAATTTACTAACCATCTGGTCAAGAAGTCGACGAACGGGCCTCGAACCTTCCTTGTGATTGCTAATACCGGTCCCTGGCCTATCTGGCTCTGACAACCGGTTTTGACTAGCTTTTTTACTCTTCTCAACGACCTCAGGACGATCCCAATACTCATACAAACCATCCCATAGGGGTGGGTAAATTGTTCCGAAAACTGAAAATCGAACCGAAACCGAAATTAATTTCGGCTCGGTTATTTCGGATATTTCGGTCAATTCGGATTTCAAAATTTTAAGATTTCGGATTTTGGAATTCGGCCGGTTTTATTGTTTAAAAAATCGAAATATCCGAAATCCGAATTTTATATATATTATTTATATTTTTTAAATTTATATTTAATTTATTAAAACTAAAATATTGAATACTACTCTAAATTGAAAGCTATTAACATGCATGTGCTCTAGTATTTATTGGAAGATATTGATTATTAAACTTTGTATTAATTTTTGTTGGTACTTGGATTTTTAATTTAACTATTTGTTGGATTATTTTCATTTTGTTCTTAGTGGTTTGGTGTTTTGTGAAGATTTGAAACTTTATTTATTGTTGGTGGTGACTGTTTTTCACGTTTATTGTTATTGTTTATTGACATGCTCGATTTCTCTAGTTTTCAATGGTTTGGATGAATATAAAAAATGTAGGAAAACCATTTCAAAAAAAAAAAGTGAAAAAATTGAATTAACCGAAATAACAATTTGGTTATTTCGGATATTTCGGTTTGGTCACCGAAATAATTTCGGATTCGGTTCGGATATGCATTTGAAAAAACCAAAATTTTAGTTTGGTTATTTTTTATGTAATAATCGAACCAAATATCCGAATGCTCACCCCTACCATCCCACATCTATTGATTGATATATGTCGGCTTATCTGAGCGCTCTTTCTTCAAATAATTAATCCAGCCGCTGTATCTTTGACGTGTCTTGGACTCCCATCTCTTGTACACCTGAGTATCCCACTCAGGTTCCCACGAGTAATATTTCTGTGTAACAACATTTAGAAAATTCAATACTTAGATTTTAAAAAAAGTTAATTATTAAAATTCATAAAATTCGTAATTTTCCATTATTAAAAATTCGTAAAAGTTAAATTCATAAAATTCGTAATTTTCCATTATTAATTGAAAATTTTAATTTCTAGACACTATAAAATAATTATAATTTCACTATTATGAGTTATATTAGTCGAAATTAGTCACTTTGGTATTATTTACACTACAAAAAATGCATGTTTACCAACTATTTTTACCGACGGATATAATTCCGTCGGTAATTACCGACGGAAAAAAGGCGGGTCGGCTATTAAGAACTTAACGACGGATTACCGACGGACTAGCCGTCGGTAATATTACCGACGGACCTATCCGTCGGTAATATTTAATTTATCTAATTAAAAATAAAAAAACAAACCTCCGACGGATATATCCGTCGTTAATTATCGACGGAACGTTTGCCGTCGGTAATTACCGACAGAAATATCCGTCGGTATTTGTAAACAGGCGAAAAATATTATTTAATGAAAAATAATAATTAACGACGGATTTATCTGTCGTTGATTACCGACGGATTAACTTCCGTCGGTAATTAACGACGGATATATCCGTCGGTAATCGTAATACGGAAAAAAATAATAAATTAATTATATATAATTACCGACGGATTGTCCGTCGGTAATTACCGACGGATTTTCCGTCGGTAAATCTGCGATATACCCAGCAGACCTAATTTCTTTCTCATTCACCCGTCCGCCGCCTCGCCGTCTCGCCGCCGTCCCACCCCGCCCTGCCCCGCCCCGTCCACCTCTCTCTCACTCTCCGCCTCTCTCGCCTGCCCCTGGCCCGCCCCGCCCCTGCCTCGCCGCCGTGCCACCGCCCCGCCTTTGTCTGTCTCCGCATCGCTGCCTCTCTCGCACCGCCCCGCTCCTGCCTCGCCGCCGGCACCGGCGCCTTGCTGCCGCCGCCTTCCGGGCTATCCCATCACGGTATGCACTCTCTCTCTCTCCATTTCTATCTTAATTATTGTCTTTGTCTCTTTCGGCCCAAATTTGCAGTTGCCACTCCCGTCATAATTACAGCCATCGTCGCCGGCTTCTGCAATAGTCAACCCTCCAAGTTAGTTTTCCTATCCCGTTGTTTTCAAGTTAGTTTTCATAAATAATTAGAATTTTAATCTAGTTAAATTATTGTAGTTAATGAATTGTGTATTTGTTCGATTATTTACCAATGAAATATGATTTCAATAGCATGAGTTTATTTTATGATGTAAAAATTAGCATGAGTTTGTTTCATGTTGAAGTATAAGTATAAATAGCATGAAATTTATTTATGATGAAGTATAAGTATAACATGCAGTATAATTGATAAGTGTAAATTAATTTATTGTAAATAGCATGAGTTTATTTTATGATGATGATTTAATTGTATATATAGTGTAGTTGTATAAAATGATTTATTTATAATAAAACTTTATAGTAATTGTATAAGTGTAACTTTGATCTATGATGTTAATAGCATGAGATTGTTTTAAGATGTATATATTAAAGTTTGTAGCAATTGTGTAAGTATAAATTAGGGATAGATGTAATTAATTTCTTAAGGATCTACTCCCATTGGGATAGAAATTAATTACATCTTAAGGATCGTCTCCCAACAATGTGATATTATTTATTTATGTGAATATATTATGTTGAAGATCGCGTTATTTATGATTTATAAGTTGGGGATGAACTTAGAACTTTGTTGGTGAAAGTTGTAATTAATTTCTTAAGGATCTACTCCCTTTGGGATAGAAATTAATTACATCTTAATTAAGGACATTCACATTCGGGGTAGATATAGACGTTTAGAACCATTATGGTTACTATAGCTGCTGGTAGAGTCGAGCACTTGGTAGTTAGGATAGTAGGGTTATGCTGCCGAAATTTTGTTTCAGATAAAGTAATTAATGCATTTATTATATTTTTGTTAGAATTTACAACAATGAGTGAAAATCATCAGTGGATGTATCATCGTTATCATGATCGTCCTGCATTTGAGAAGGGACTTGACAGTTTTATTGAGTATGCAAGTAATCAGAAAGAGTAATGGATGGAGATAAAATCAGGTGTCCATATAAGAAGTGTAAGCATTTGGCATTTCGGGAGATTGATGAAGTTAGGGATCACGTTTCTAGGCGTGGGTTAGTCTTGAATTACAAAATCTGGGTTTATCACGGGGAAGTAGAGCAGTATAGGCCGACAGAAGTTATTACAATAGATGTTGATGAACAATCATCAAATTTTTTTTGCAAGAATGAGTGCTAATCAAGGTTTCCTTACGTCGGATGAATTTGAAGTTGGCCTTCAGATGGTTTACAATCAATGTAATATAATATAGCTAAGTAATTTATATGTCGTTATTAAACAATATAATATATATGTACATCTCAATGTTCTTTGTGAAACAAATATCATGGATCTACGTAGAGGTTTTCGTGCTCCTTCTAGCTCGGGCAGTCAGCCCGAGTCGGAGTCCTCAGCTACACGTTTAGGTGCTACTCCGCCCTCTTCACAGCAGGTACCAGATACCCCTCCAGAGACAGCACCTGCCAGCTCCAGTAGGCCACCTGTTGTTTTCCAGAGAGATAGTACGGGGAGGGTGGTTTTTCAGAGAGACGACAAGGGGTATGTATTTATTATCGTAATTCATATTAAAAATTTTAATATTTATTATATATATATATATATATATCATATATAATAAATATTGAAAATTTTAATATATATAATAAATATTGAAATTTTTATTATAATATATGATATATTATATATATATATATATGTCTATATATATATATATTTATGTGTTAATTATCTAATTTTTTTGTTTTTTTACAAATGGAAAGTTATCTACTAGAGGTACCTGGGATCTCTCATACTGCTACAGTGATTTTTAAGAGTATTCAAAATCCAGGAGGGTTTAGTTGGAAATTGACTCCGGATAGCATCAAGGCTATATTCTTTGAAGAATTTAAGGTGATAAAATTTCAGGAGTTTCTTACTACTATTATCAATAAAATGTGATTAACTTATTAATTAATATTTTGTTCAACAGAAATATTTTAGTTGGCCAGCTTAGTGGAAAGCAGATGTGTATAAAATGTGAGAGGCCAAGGCACGTGTCAGATACAGTGGGTGGGTGAACGATATGAAGAAACTGTGGATCAAAAACCCTGACACAAAACCCCCTTACTTGACTGATGAGTTTTGGGCGGGTTTGCAAGAGTATTGGGCGAATCCAGATGTGATTGCTAGATCAGAAAAAGCTCGTGCAAATCGCTTGGCTGAGCCCGATGGACCCGGCACAGGGATTAGCAAGCATAGGGGAGGATCAAGATCCACTCGTCTCCTCGTTCAGTCGTTGGTACGTAATTTTTAATTAACTTGTTAACCAATATATATATATATATATATGTATATATTATATTTTTTAATTTATAATTAAAACTTATATATGATATTTTGTAATAATGCATGAATTGGCAGCAGAGCAGGGAGTCGCACCGGATGCATTGCATTATGCGAGTTTCTGTCGACTGCACGTGAACGCCGTGGAACTTATCTGACGCCGAGAGATGAAAAAATTGATGTAAGTATTTAATTAAGTTTTTCTAATTGTTATAATTGATGATAATATATTTTCCAACACATTTATATTTATGAATTAGGCCGAGGTTCATCGCCGGGCTGCTGCGGAGGGACGATCCGATTTGAACGAGATCTATTTGGAGATCACACAACCCACGAAGCAGAGGCGCTACGGCACTGGAAACTTCGGCAGCAGCCAGCTCAGACAGACTGCATCCAGTGGTAGCTCCGGTTCTACAGCTGCTCTGACACAAGAAATGTTTCAGACACGAATCGGCAACTTAGAGAAGCAGCTACAGGAGGAGCGAGAGGCACGTGCCCGCATCGAGCAGGAGCAGCAGGCGGAACGCGAGGCACGTGCACGTCTAGAGAAGCAGTTTGCCGAGTTCCAGCAGATGCTGGCGTCAGGGCAGTTTTTTCGTCCACCTCCACTCCCTGGTCCTGATGTATGATTAACTTGTTTGTTGGATATTTTTTTAATTATTTAGTATTTTTATTATTTTAGAATATTTAAACTACTTTACATTTTACATTTATATCTGTCGAACATGATATTATTAATTAATGTTGATATATATATATATATATAGGGAGAGTTCAAATGAGAACTAATCCCCCACGTGTTAACTAGGAACCGATCTAGACCGTCTATTTTCTTTAATCAACGGATTATATTTATTGTAGATTTTAATATTGTTTTATTCCTTTTATAATATAGAAGGGTAGTGGGGTAACTTTGATTTTATTTGTAACGATTTTTGTTCTTAATTATTGGGTTTGCATGTTTATGACAAAATATCATCTCTATAAACAATCCCTTATGTATTCCCAGTGGACGAGTTATTTTTAATTTAATTTTTCTGTCATCTTTTATTTTACTTTATTTTTTTGCATTGTTTTTTTGTATCACTCTCTAATTTAATTTTTATTATGTGCAATTGCTTTTTCTTGGTGTAACTCATTGTCTTTTATTATGTTTTTTTTTCTTCATATAATTCATTACTACTTCTTATTATGTGCATTTTCTTTTTATGGTATATTTAATTGTTTTATTGCATATTCATATTGTTTCTTTAATTAGTATAATTCATTGTTTTTTTTTTGGTATAAAAATTGTTTTTGATAATATATTTTCTTTATTATGTTTTGCGTATAATTCACTGCTTGTTATTATGTGAATTTGTGAATTTGCTTTGTTTGGTATATTTCATTGATTTTTTAATTATATTTTTCATTTTGTGGTTATGCATAATTCATTAGTTTTATTATATTTTCATATTGCTTTTTCCATTTAATTCGTTGCTTTTTATTATGTATTTATATTTTTGGCATATTTCATTACTTTTTATTATATTTTCATATTTCTTTTTTGGTATAATTCATTTGCTTTTTTTGGTGTAACTCATTGCTTTTTATTATGTTTTCATATTATTATTTTTTTATGTAATTCATTGCTTTTTTATTATGTGCATTTGATTTTTTGGTACATTTAATTGTTTTATTACATTTTCATATTGCTCTTTTTAGTATAATTCATTGCTTTTGTATATATTGTGTAAGCAATACGATATTAAAATTATAAACAACGTATATTGACATCACACTTACACATAGAATTTGGTTTTCATGAGAACCCACCTCTTTTTATGCATATTTTATTTTGGGAGAAATGGGATTTTAGCACTTTTTAGATTGAAAATCTTAATTCTAGCACTACTTTTTAAAATATACAAATTCTAGCACTTTTGTACATTTTTACCCTTCCTCTTTCTTTTCTATTTTTTCATTTTGTTTTTTTTTCCTCTCCCACTCTCCTCCTCTCTACGTTTCTCTCTCTCTATCGAAACCAAACAGCAACAGCACCACCGCCCTTCATCTTCTCCTCCGGCGAGACTACGCCGGTCGCCGGCGTGAGACCGGCGGACGAAGACTCGCCGGAAACGAAGAAGACGGCGGTATTGACGGCGGTTTCGCCGGATTTCCCATGAAAAAAAATGGGAATTTACATGGGAATTAAAATGAAAAAAGTGAAAAACTCGAATTCACATGAAAAATAATGTGAATTCTCGTGGAAAAAATGGGAATTCACATGAAGAAAAATGGGAATTCACATGGAAATTCAAATGAAAAAAGTGAAAAACTCGAATTCACATGAAAAATAATGTAAATTCATGTGAAAAAAATGGGAATTCACATGAAAAAAAATGGGAATTCACATGGGAATTCTAATGAAAAAAGTGAAAAACTCGAATTCACATGAAAAATAATGTGAAATCACGTGAAAAAAATGGGAATTCACATAAAAAAACATGTGAAAGCACACATATAAATTTGTGAAAGCACACAGGAGAGGGGCGGTGGCGAGCACCAGAGCGAGGCGGTGGCTGTTGGTGGCGACTGACGATAGTCCACAACTTGATTTATGAAAGAAACCTCATTAGCAGTTCAGCACGCGTCGTGTTCCTTCACCTTCTCGCCGGCAGTAGCCTTCAGCTTCTTCACCCGCTGCGCCGCCAGACGTTGAATCTTCATCACCGTCTCCTGGAGTTCATTAAGTTCTGTCATCCCTAAGCCCTTCATCACTACATCCCACTCCGGCTCGTCAGACTCTAGTGCCTCGATTAACCTCCTCTCCACCTCCGTCAACGGCGGATCCGACGTCGCCTCTTCCATCTGGATCGCACCGCCATCGACGGCGCCGCTACCCGCTTCGATCTTGCCAGAGTTAGATGGCAATTGGTAGCGATCGATGTACACCTCGACAGCGGGTTGACCGAATCCGAAGGCATTTCCGTCCTTGGAGAAGACGATGATCCTCGCCTTGGCGTCGGCCATTTTGCAGAACTTCTTGGTCTTTTTGAACAGTCCTTTGCGCCGTTTTGTGAAGGTGCTGCGTCGTTTTGATCTCTCCTCCAGTGCCTTGAGTTTGATCCTTCTACGGATCCTCATTTCTCCTGCTCCCGTTGAAATTCTCTTAATCGATTCTAGGGTTTGTGTTTCTGGTTCTCGCGAAGAAGAAAGGAGTATGTGTCATGTGTTGTGCGTGCATTTGATATTGTGTTACAAAATAAAAGATATTTTAGAAAAAGAATGAGGGGTAAAAAAGTCAAGAAGTGCTATTATTTGTATTTTTAAAAAGTGATGCTATTATTAATGTTTTTTTCCCTAAAAGTGCTATAATCATATATTATCTCTTTTATTTTCTCATTGTTATTTATGTCTAATACATTGCTTTGCTTTTTATGTGTATTCTATTTGCTTATAAATAGATATAGATATGTTTTTTATGCATATTCTATATTTGTCGATTGTATATTTAAGTGTAATATATTACTTTGCTTTTTATGTGTATTCTATTTGCTTATAAATAGATGTAGTATTGCTTTTTATGCATATTCTAATTTGTCATTGTTATTTATGTGTAATATATTGCTTTGCTTTTTATGCGTATTCTATTTGCTTATAAATAGATGTAGTATTGCTTTTTATGCATATTCTATTTTCTCAGTGTTATATATGTGTAATTTATTGCTTTGAGTTTTATGCGTATTCTATTTTCTCATAATTATTTATGTGTAATATATTTGTTTTTATTTCGTAATCTATTTGTTAATTTACTATGTTATGCTTTTCATTCGTAATCTATTTGTTTACTATATATATATTAATTTACTAGGATCTTTGTGGTCTTTGTTTTAGGCTTCCACAAATCTCGCCTGATGAAGATACGTTAAGTTTGATGTTAGCCCAATTTACTTTCTCGCCCTTATTTGCTTATTTTTGGTAAATATTGCAAACTTGCCTTTATTTGTCACAGCCCCAAATCCCGAAGAATGGCTAAGCTGGGGTGCGACTAAGGGTTGGAATTAAGAAGCGGGAAGAAAGGGGATAAATGAATAAATGAGGAATAGATCTTGATCAATCAAAGATATAAACTGAAAAGTACTTTGTTTATTTAAGAGAAAGACAACCTCGAAAGATTGTTAAGACATAGAAGCTTAGTACTATTTAGAGTTTCAAGTATAGAATACTTAAATCGAAAAGTGTTATAACATAAAGAGTGTCTGCAGCGGAAAAGACGTAGATTGACTTCACATATGAAGATGTGAAGTCGAGGCTCAACTAGCTTTATTCAACATTTTACAACCACTCAACTTCCGCCGTCACTCGTCACTCAACCTGCACATTTATAAACATATACAGGGCTAAGTACAAAGTACTTAGTGAACACATGCCAAAAACATATAATAGATTAAATGGAATTATCAGCCATCTCAACAGTAACACAACGGGGTTTTTCATTAAAGGCCCGTGCTTACTAAAACTTCTTTTCATAATCGCTTGCAAGCATTTTCTTACTTTAATTCAATATGACCAAATCTGAATAACGCCGGGGAAGAAGGCCTTCTTTCGCGGTCGCTCCTCACTGTGGTTGGCTACCCCTCAACAGAGTACCACACACTCCAGCTACCGTGTACACTAATTCTGGAAAGCACCCTCTTGGCTAACTCAGAATCCGATCGATTACTAGTTGGCGAACCAACTCAGATAGGCATAATAGAACTCAAAAAACAAATTCTTTTATGCCAAGATAATCACTTTAAAACATGTTTTTTTAAAAGCGATAAGAAAAACAGAGCAAAGCTCGAGTTATTCAGTAAATAGAATAGCCACATTTTATTTGTATAATAGAAAAGCCCACCTTATCGGAAAATACAGAACTTAGTAACGAGCTTCCGTCTTCCGTCCTTTCTTCTAGTTGCGACTTCCTCCTTTTATCGCAAACTAACAAAATTTAGTAAATCGATCGAGATGGAAAATGAAAACGAAAAACGGACTCGATATCGATTTAAATTTTAGGACTTGCACTAGATTAATCTCTAATTAAAAGAAAAGAGATTTGGGAAAAAAATGATTGAAAATCAACTCGGTTCTTACTCGACGGTTAGAAAATTCTTAAGGGATAGTCGATAATTAAAAACGACTTAGATGTTTCCAAGAAATCAAGTTAAAACAATTTAACTTGAAGGAAAATAAGAGTTCGGAAAAACTGAGCAACTGCATCAGTTTCTAAGGCAGTTTCAGAATATAGTGTTTGGAAACAGGGGATGGGAAAGATACCATTAGAAAGCCATGGATGTCTAGTTTCCAACCCAATTTACGGATCTGGATTTCGTCAAACGAACAGGAAGTTATGGCCTCCGGAGTAAAAGGTGGCAGAACTGCCAGAAATCCGGCGAACCCTAACCCTCGATGCACGGTTTCCTAGGCTCGTTAATAGCCATCCAAGCCCTAATTTCTTACAAACTCTATCCATGCAATCATACCAACCTTAGTATGCAAATCCTAGGTTCTTAATGCACAAACCATCATACTTCTCGATTCTCAAATTCGACATTTTCATACTTAGCATATTTTTGCAAAATCTAACAAAACATATAATCATATAATCTAACTTTTTATCCAATCATCTAATGACATGATCACCAACTAATCATTTGATCATCAACTAACAACATAATCAAATCCACAATCAAAGTTCTAAATAAAACACGTATACAACTTTTATCGAGCAACGACGAGCGTAGTCGATTTTCCAAAACATTTTTATTAATTCTAATAAAATCACAATAAGCATTCACTTACATGCTTATTAACAATACATGAACAACGTTATCAAAAGATAACATATAAAGCTTTGTTTTCTCTATTCTTTGTCCAAGTACTTACTTACTTTCTTTCAAATTTCAATTTCTAACCAATCAAATTATTCTCCAATAATTTCTATCTTCACCACACATTAATAGGATCACATTAACATGCTTAACTCACCAAATCAAACACTTAATCTATTTCTCAACAATTTCGATCCTTAATATACTTTTAAACAAAGTTGGTCCGTTAATTCTCAAACAAATACACAACGAGCTCTTAGCATAGATAACTACTAATATCCAATTATTTTTCTCTTACAAAAATTTAGTCGATAATTTTACTCGATTTTCCGTCTCTTATCAAACGAGAAATATTCTTAGAAAATTCTTAAACTTATACATTATGATCATCAAGCTACTAGATTAACTAATATGTAATTTGTACGATCATATCTTAAACAACTTTTAATATATTCTCGATTTTTCGTCTCCAACGAAAAATAAAACATTCTTAGAAAATTCTAATTAATTTACTCAATAATCATCATGCTTAATAGTGACCAATTATGCAAACACAACTTTCAAACTATTTTTATTCCTTCGATTTTTATCAAATGTTCGTCTCCAACGGTTTATATTTTATTTTTAGAAAAATCTAAATTAAATATATGTTCAACTACATGCTTCCTAATGCTCATATCCATAATCACTTTCCTCATATTATCATCATACTTCAATCTACATCACATTCTTCATCTCATTCAATAAATAAAATATTTTTAGAAAAATCCCAAATAATTATCACATGCTTATATCATCACATAGAAGCTTAATCTATAAACAATTTATCAAGAATCAAAGCTAAAATCAAAAGCCCTAATATTCTAGGATTTTCGGCCCTTTTTATTTTTTTGAATAAAACTTGGTTTCAAACTTGATTCCTTTATTAAAAACATTACCAAGCATCATATAAACATTAATCAAAAGCTAAAACAACAATCCAACCATCCTTCAAAAATTTCGAAAATTTGAAGATGGAAAGAAAGAAATTTTGTTTGGTTGGGAATGAAGAAGAAGCTCCTACCTTGTCAAAATCGAACTCGGATCGAAAATCGGATGGATAACGAAAGAGAAATCGAGACTTGAAGCTTGAAGAATTGCACCCACAATGGTGTTCTTGAGAGGGAGAGAGAGACGGCAGTAAGGGGAGGGGGTAATGAAGGAGAGAGAGTGAGGTAGTTAATGGTGAGAGTGGGGAAGCTTGAGTAGTGACCAAGTTATATTAATAGATATTTAGGCTAATACCGGAAATTAAGACGAGAAATGGAATTTCTTCGACGACAACATTTTTTTGACGAGAATGGTCGAGACCATTGAATCCGAAATATTTTAATCAGTCAGGAATGCCGATTCGTTTTTCGAAAAATGAGAAAAAGTTGGGACATGACGAGTCGATAAAAATATCCGAAAAATGTCAAAAACTGACTTTTTGGAAAAAGATTCGTATCGAGAAATAAGTGAATGGAAAAGCAGACGCTGCTTTAATCCGAGGTCTCGAACGAAAACTCAAACGGGTATCGAAACCCTAATCCGGTTATCGGTTAGTCGACTTCTGCAATTTATTTTCTAAAACGGACTGCGCCATAAATCTTATATTTATTTTTAATGACTTAGGAATGCAAAACTCATACTTAATTAACAAAATTTTAATTATGACGAGATTTGAAATACCGGGGTATTACATCCTTCCCCTCTAACAAGAAATTTCGTCCCGAAATTTGCATACCTTCTGCAGGGACACTGAACTTTCTCCTTGTCACAGTTTTTCCTATAACTCTTCATCTCGTCCATGACAAATCGCATCGGAGTTTAACTGAAGGAATCTACTCGCTCCTCGAAACTTGAAATTGAATATTATAATCTACCGTAAGGTCCAAAGTTTGTACTGATATTCTTCTATAACACAAGTCCTAACATAAGGTTACTTCATATATAGTGTATGATCACCGGTTTTGGATCAATACTCATTTCTTAACGTACGAAACATAAAATACGTACATTCCTCTTTCTTAGTGGCAAAGCCGACTCATAGGCTGTTGGACCTACACTACTTAGGATCTCGACAGGTCTTAAATGATGATTCTTAACTTTTATTCTTTTCAATACGTACAATATTCTTAGAAAAGAATTTTTTTATGAAAGAAAATAAGATTGTCACTTTAATCTTTTTGTTCGAATTTACACTTATCGATATAGGTTGTTGGCATCAAGCATCATATTTTACCTTCTTCAAATCTTTAACTCATATCCACATTTATTTGTATAAGCTATATGTCCATCTCTCCATCTCTTTGATTTTCTGCTTAAGTTACGTTGACTTCCTCAACCATCTACTGTATTTGACTATGGGCCAAAGAGTTTTTCTCACGTCCATCTCATCCAAAATTATGAGTGATCTATATCCTTAGCCTTTCAAGAACACAATCTTATTGATGTCGGCAACTAAAACTCGCAACGTATTTTTATAGTTTTGAGTTATCATTTCCGACTATTCGCCGGTCTGAGATATTGTTCTAAATTTGAAATGATTAATCAATCTTTCATAACTTTGTTAACATGTGACGTGAACCTAGAGTCACATTAGACCGACTTGAGATGGGTAAATCCTTAAGGGCGTACGATTTTTTTTGCATAAAACTTTTGCAAGTTTATTTAATTAACCCCCTTTTTTTATCCGAAGAGAATGCCTTAGCTTATTAATTTTGATCCCATATGATCCAAATGGTGGTGCTTCCACGTGCCAATTACTAAAGAAATACTACGATTATCTACTTAATTTTTTTCTTTCACTTTGGGATCGGCAAACATTCTGTATCTATGGTCTATGGTGTACAAGTTCTCACTTGCTTACTTCTACAAGAAAATTTTCTTGTTGTGGGCATCCACCCTACCTTTGATAACCTCCTAGAATTATCTATAGTTTCAATTAATAACTAGTGTTCATTCGGCCTTGCTGCGAAACACATACTTTCTAAAAATTCATCTCCTTATCGAGCTTTAAAAAAAAATTATCATCATTTTTCGTGATTGGCACTTATAATTACAATGGAACTTTGACCGCCTCGACAGGTAGACCATTACTTATTTTAGTTTCTCTATATGTTGTAAGTTCCCTCTCTCGAATAAGCAATTATTCTTCTTGATCTTGATCTTTTGACTACAAGCACTAGTTACTATATTCGTCTATCATGGACGATACTTTATAGTTAATTCTTATAACTAATTATTGTCACCTCTATTGTTACATTCTTAAGTCTCTCCACTCGAGAAAGTACTTGAGGTTCTTAAGGTCGGTGAAGATCTCACATTCTCATTTATAGAGTAGTGCTTCTATAAATTTAGTGCATGCAACCATGCAACTAACTCATGGTCATAAGTGGGGTAGTTTAGTTCATATGTCCTTAAATGATGTGACGTGTAACATGTAATCTTTCATTTCTTTAAAGGCGTGTAGCCTAGCCCATTTTAAGGACATATGCAAACTTATCAATTTATCATTTCCTACCGGGAACATGAACACTCGAGTCGTAGTTAACCTTGTCTTAAGTTTCATAATGTTTTGCTTACAACTCTTGAACCAACAAAATCTCATTTCTGTATTATTATTATTATTATTATTATTATTATTATTATTATTATTATTATTATTATTATTATTATTATTATTATTATTATTATTATTATTATTATTATTATTATTATTATTATTATTATTATTATTATTTTTAGCTAGGTCGTTGGCTTGCCCAAATTTTGAATATTCTTCTAATTATTTGTAATTGTCTGGATGGGGTATTCCAGTTTTAATTGCCTTGACCTTTATCTGGTTAACTTCAATATCCTTTATTAACAAGACATAATTACTTTGCATTATCTTGTACGATGTCCCGAAAAACATCACTTTCCTACGTGAAACTTATACTTGAGGATTTTGACATCCAACATTTTCCATGCATTATCTTAGTGTGCGAATGATTCCTTGCAATGTTTTTCTTTCTTAAACAAATGAGGGTATTATCAATAACTTGGGTACCAATTATTCATTTACTTACGAATCTATTGGTTTTCTAAAGGGCATCCAGTGACTCTATAATGTCCATATTTCTTTCTAGATATAGTCAAAGAAATAATCTTTTTTTTCTCATCTTAAGTAGGTGATAATTAGAAGACTCTCTTCGACTTGTCAAATCTATTGCCTCCATTTTAAAAGAGAATATCTATTGTTGATGGTGATTTATGTTTGCCCTTCTTAATCCAATAAACATTTTAGTGCATTATCCTTCTTCCTCATGAAATAGGACCGACTTTTCTTCATAGATCTATTGAGTTATATTGAATCTAAATTCATTAACTCGATATTCTGAACCTCCGGTTCAATAATTGCTTTAGGTTACTTAGAGTCATGTTTTTGACATCATGATTAGCTTTGCTTTGCCTATTCTAGGCAATTTTTATTGATCTACGGAGTTTAAACCGAGTATGTTACCTTATCATATATTCATCTTTTAACATTACTTCTTTCTTTGAACTCATTGCCAAGTTTATAACTTTGCATTCTTCTTTTTATAAATCATTAACGGTCTAGAAGATTGTAGCGATGTGTTCGTTCGTATTAATTCTCTTACTTGGAGACTAACCTTATTTATACTCGTAGTTTGGATTATAATTTTTCGTCTTCATGACATCTAGTTGCACCATGTTATCCTAACACATTCATTATCTGAATTCTATTAAATTCATTTACCATCAACAATTAGGTATGCTTAAAATGCATATAAATTTATAATAAGGTTCTAATTAATCCTTTTTTTTTAGTGTAATTAACCTTCACAAATCTCGAGATTTATCTCTGTTTCTAAACTCCAACTTTCTATTTCATTTTCCTGTTTTTATCTTTGAGTAAATAAGGACTCGGTGGAGGAGGACTTTGTCCTATATTTGTACTTAGGTCAATGTTCCTTAATTAATTATTTTTCCCTTTTTCATTTTTTTTAAACATTTTTGTTTTTAAAATTTAATTCTATGATCGGATTTTCTTTCACTTCAGTCTTTCAACTTATGATTTTCCCCCAAATTCCAATGAGATTTGTTAAATACTTAAGCACATGTTGACAACTCTTTATTAACTAGTGTCACATCTATCTCGTACCGTACTTAATTCAATACTTTCCACCTTTTTTTTTGTTCTCTATACTAGGTATAGAGTATAATATAATCGTCATCTAACGGTTCTCTTGTGTTTGATTGTCATTTTATTCTTTTATTACAGATTTTTAATCGTGGTCTTCTTTTCTCGCATGATAGCTCTTGGGGTATACTTCTAAAAAAACAAATCCTCTTAGATGAGTACTTTCACTTATAGTGAAGATTATGTGCTCGTATAAATTTTCACTAGAAATCAACCTAGTGGTTCTGTTATTATAATACTATATTGTTTCGTCTTCTTTAATACTCCAATTCTATAAGGTCAAATTTTCTTTTCTTTTAAGTTCATTCCCACTTCTTGGTAATCATTGAATTTCTTATTCGTTCAAGGTAGGTGGTCTTTTATTCATAACTTAAGTCTTGGTTAAGGAAAAATTCTCCATGTGTAATTATAAACTTCCGATAGAATGTGTACTTTCTAAGTTGGAATATGTTAAAATATTATCCACACTTAGTAAACATGGATGACAAGGTTATTCTTTAAGCAATTTGATAAATTCCAACACTGAGGTCTGGTCAAATTACTATGGTTACGATGTGATCCTCTCTATTATTTCGGGTGGGTGCACCTCCTCTGTTCTCAATGTCTAAAACTCTTGAATGGACATATTCTTTTGAGTAAGTGAATATCTGGGCTGTGTTTTCACTTTCACCTTTAGGCATCTACTGCCAGCTGATATTGCAATTGTAGTCCTTAACTAATTTAAGTTATCTTTTTATTTGTCTCGATCTCCCGTTTATCTTAGTAAATATGGCTCGTTATATCATTAGGGAATGATTGATCCAATTCAAGTTCTAACCATCTTTTTGTACGTATTGTCCCTCGGATTACTCGTTCTAATATAAGTAGGTGATTTCTCCTTAACAGGATTTTCATTCTTATTACGATTCCAAAGGACTCGTTCTCCAGGGATAAGTCTATCTTTATTTATTATTATGTTGATCACTTAATGAAATAGGTAGGACATTTGTCTTACGTTTTATTTGATATTTTAGCATAAAAATGCCTCATCATCTGGTGTTTTGGCGTCTTAACTATCCGATCGTCTGAAAAGAACCAAAATACTTATTTGGATAAAACTATATAAGAGTACACGAATAATATTTGTTAAATTCATCAGAGTGATTTACATTATGCTCTCTTCTATTTTTCTATATTCTTTAAAAGCAACATAGACATTGTACAGGTCCTTTAATCCCTAAAGGTATAATAATCTCTAGTGTGTCTTTCTAGCTACGAGAAGACCACACTTGCTTATCCTGGTATCTAGGTGAAAACTTGAATCCACCTATTGTATTTATCTTTGTCTTAACGCTTGTGAGACAACTTATGGGTACTCTATTGCGTAGTTTCATAATTGTGTATAATACTTTATCACTTAGTTGAGAAAACTCTAAAGTGGTTCACTTATTGATTATGAAGGTCGAGAAGACCTTACTACAATAACTGACTAGTCGTAAGAGATTGTAATTCTATGACAATATTTGACTAAATGGGATATGACAACTTATTTCCGAACCATTAATACGTCTTAAGGTCGGAAAATTCACTACGTCAATATACCGAGATTCTGATTATGTGGGTTGATTAGGCCCAACACAACATTTTCTCAGTCATACGGGAATTCAGTCCCGCTTGACGAACTTGCCATATGGGATTACAATCCCAATATGACAAATCCTATGTTTTTATAGAGTCTTGACAAAAATTAGTATTTACATATTACTTCATGTTTTCGAAAACTTAGAGTTCCAGTTAATCGTATCTCAACTTGGAATAACGTCTTTCTTTTCACTTCTATGTTCTTTCTCATCAAATAGGACAATCACTATAGCATCCGCTACTATTCTGACTAAAGACTCGAAAAAAAAATTCATTTGGTCCTTCATTTATATAATTGTGTAACATCTTCACTTAAACACTTTTTATACACAACTCTTAACATAGAGACTTCTTTGACTTTCGATGAGAGAAACACTAGCAGAAGCTTACTAGCTATTTTCAACAAACAAAATTAAACGGTTCTCTATAAGGGAAAACAAAGTCACTTTGGAGTTCCGACGAAGATCAAACTCCAAATGAAGATGACTATGCTTATGTCACATGTATGTAAGCGACATTCGTTTCCATTTGCATTTGCTTCTCTTATCTTCATTATTTCTCTTTCGATCTCTTCCATCTTTACCACTTTGAAATTAACGTTTCTTATAAGTCTAGGTTCTTACATAATCGTGAGAAGCCTTAGAAAATATTTCTAAATTCTCATGCTAACATGTTTCTTGAGAAAATGTATCATAACTCAAATAATTCCAAGGAAATAAATTCAAGCACCTCATGCTTAGAATAATATTTAAAATATGTTTTCAATGCATTTCAAGACTTTTGAAAAGAATCAGAACTTTTAAAATATTTCACTTTTTTTCTTTTCAGTTGAGCCGATGTAACGGGGTGTTGAGTTGGTAACTGGTTTCCCAAGTTTAGTGATTCAAACTAAACTTTACTTGAAAGAAGACTCAGGTTCAGAGAAACAAAACGCTCTGATACCACTCTGTCACAGCCCCAAATCCCGAAGGATGGCTAAGCTGGGGTGCGACTAAGGGTTGGAATTAAGAAGCGGGAAGAAAGGGGATAAATGAATAAATGAGGAATAGATCTTGATCAATCAAAGATATAAACTGAAAAGTACTTTCTTTATTTAAGAGAAAGACAATCTCGAAAGATTGTTAAGACATAGAAGCTTAGTATTATTTAGAGTTTCAAGTATAGAATACTTAAATCGAAAAGTGTTATAACATAAAGAGTGTCTGCAGCGGAAAAAGACGTAGATTGACTTCACATATGAAGATGTGAAGTCGAGGCTCGACTAGCTTTATTCAACATTTTACAACCACTCAACTTCCGCCGTCACTCGTCACTCAACCTGCATATTTATAAACATATACAGGGCTAAGTACAAAGTACTTAGTGAACACATGCCAAAAACATATAATAGATTAAATGGAATTATCAGGCATCTCAACAGTAACACAACGGGGTTTTTCATTAAAGGCCCGTGCTTACTAAAACTTCTTTTCATAATCGCTTGCAAGCATTTTCTTACTTTAATTCAATATGACCAAATCTGAATAACGCCGGGGAAGAAGGCCTTCTTCCGCGGTCGCTCCTCACCGTGGCTGGCTACCCCTCAACAGAGTACCACACACTCCGGCTACCGTGTACACTAATTCTGGAAAGCACCCTCTTGGCTAACTGAGAATCCGATCGATTACTAGTTGGCGAACCAACTCAGATAGGCATAATAGAACTCACAAAACAAATTCTCTTATGCCAAGATAATCACTTTAAAACATGTTTTTTTAAAGCGATAAGAAAAACAGAGCAAAGCTCGAGTTATTCAGTAAATATAATAGCCACATTTTATTTGTATAATAGAAAAGCCCACCTTATCGGAAAATACAGAACTTAGTAACGAGCTTCCGTCTTCCATCCTTTCTTCTAGTTGGGACTTCCTCCTTTTATCGCAAACTAACAAAATTTAGTATATCGATCGAGATGGAAAATGAAAACGAAAAACGGACTCGATATCGATTTAAATTTTAGGACTTGCACTTGATTAATCTCTAATTAAAAGAAAAGAGATTTGGGAAAAAAATGATTGAAAATCAACTCGGTTCTTACTCGACGGTTAGAACATTCTTAAGGGATAGTCGATAATTAAAAACGACTTAGATGTTTCCAAGAAATCAAGTTAAAACAATTTAACTTGAAGGAAAATAATAGTTCGGAAAAAATGTGCAACTGCATCAGTTTCTAAGGCAGTTTCAGAACAGAGTGTTTGGAAACAGGGGATGGGAAAGATACCATTAGAAATCCATGGATGTCTAGTTTTCAACCCAATGTACGGATCTGGATTTCGTCTAACGAACAGAAAGTTATGGCCTCCGGAGTAAAAGGTGGCAGAACTGCCAGAAATCCGACGAACCCTAACCCTCGATGCACGGTTTCCTAGGCTCGTTAATAGCCTTCCAAGCCCTAATTTCTTACAAACTCTATCCATGCAATCATACCAACCTTAGTATGCAAATCCTATGTTCTTAATGCACAAAAGATCATACTTCTCGATTCTCAAATTCGACATTTTCATACTTAGCATATTTTTGCAAAATCTAACAAAACATATAATTATATAATCTAACATTTTATCCAATCATCTAATGACATGATCACCAACTAATCATTTGATCATCAACTAACAACATAATCAATTCCATAATCAAAGTTCTAAATAAAACACGTATACAACTTTTATCGAGCAACGACGAGCGTAGTCGATTTTCCAAAACATTTTTATTAATTCTAATAAAATCACAATAAGCATTCACCTACATGCTTATTAACAATACATAAACAACGTTATCAAAAGATAACATATAAAGCTTCGTTTTCTCTATTCTTTGTCCAAGTACTTACTTACTTTCTTTCAAATTTCAATTTCTAACCAATCAAATTATTCTCCAATAATTTCTATCTTCACCACACATTAATAGGATCACATTAACATGCTTAACTCACCAAATCAAACACTTAATCTATTTCTCAACAATTTCGATCCTTAATATACTTTTAAACAAAGTTGGTCCGTTAATTCTCAAACAAATACACAACGAGCTCTTAGCATAGATAACTACTAATATCCAATTACTTTTCTCTTACAAAAACTTAGTCGATAATTTTGCTCGATTTTCCGTCTCTTATCAAACGAGAAATATTCTTAGAAAATTCTTAAACTTATACATTATGATCATCAAGCTACTAGATTAACTAATATGTAATCCATACGATCATATCTTAAACAACTTTTAATATATTCTCGATTTTTCGTCTCCAACGAAAAATAAAACATTCTTAGAAAATTCTAATTAATTTACTCAATAATCATCATGCTTACTAGTGACCAATTATGCAAACACAACTTCCAAACTATTTTTATTCCTTCGATTTTTATCAAATGTTCGTCTCCAACGGTTTATATTTTATTTTTAGAAAAATCTAAATTAAATATATGTTCAACTACATGCTTCCTAATGCTCATATCCATAATCACTTTCCTCATATTATCATCATACTTCAATCTACATCACATTCTTCATCTCATTCAATAAATAAAATATTTTTAGAAAAATCCCAAATAATTATCACATGCTTATATCATCACATAGAAGCTTAATCTATAAACAATTTATCAAGAATTAAAGCTAAAATCAAAAGCCTAATATTCTAGGATTTTCGGCCCTTTTTATTTTTTTGAATAAAACTTGGTTTCAAACTTGATTCCTTTATTAAAAACATTACCAAGCATCATATAAACATTAATCAAAAGCTAAAACAACAATCCAACCATCCTTCAAAAATTTCGAAAATTTGAAGATGGAAACAATGAAATTTTGTTTGGTTGGGAATGAAGAAGAAGCTCCTACCTTGTCAAAATCGAACTCGGATCGAAAATCGGATGGATAACGAAAGAGAAATCGAGACTTGAAGCTTGAAGAATTGCACCCACAATGGTGTTCTTGAGAAGGGAGAGAGAGACGGCAGTAAGGGAGGGGGTAATGAAGGAGAGAGAGTGAGGTAGTTAATGGTGAGAGTGGGGAAGCTTGAGTAGTGACCAAGTTATATTAATAGATATTTAGGCTAATAACGGAAATTAAGACGAGAAATGGAATTTCTTCGACGACAACAATTTTTTGACGAGAATGGTCGAGACCATTGAATCCGAAATATTTTAATCAGTCAGGAATGCCGGTTCATTTTTCGAAAAACGAGAAAAAGTTGGGACATGACGAGTCGATAAAAATATCCGAAAAATGTCAAAAACTGACTTTTTGGAAAAAGATTCGTATCGAAAAATAAGTGAATGGAAAAGCAGACACTGCTTTAATCCGAGGTCTCGAACGAAAACTCAAACGGGTATCGAAACCCTAATCCGGTTATCGGTTAGTCGACTTCTGCAATTTATTTTCTGAAACGGACTGCGCCATAAATCTTATATTTATTTTTAATAACTTAGGAATGCAAAACTCATACTTAATTAACAAAATTTTAATTATGACAAGATTAGAAATACCGGGGTATTACATTATTATTAAGCTTAAATCTCATCCATCCATATCAATTCTATTGATGGTTTATAATGGTTCCTAGTTAACACCTAGGGGTTGGTTCTCATTAGAACACACCCCTATATATATATATATATATATATATATATGTGTGTGTGTGTGGGAAGGTTCAAATAAAAACTTTTTCCTCTGAATTAATTAGGAACCGATCTTATCCGTCCATTTATTTTAATCCATGGTTCAGATCAAATAAGATGTTTCATTTATTGTATTTTACGTTAAAGAAATGAAGGGGCAGTTTGGTATGTTGTCTTTAATCTGTAACTTCCTTATTCCATATATTGTGGGATGGTTTCCATGATTTTAGATATTTAATTGAAGAATCTAATATTTGAACGGTTTGCATCTAGATTTCTTCATCCCTTCCGCCGATCTCAACATCTTGTGGGCATTTAATGTAAGTATTACATATTTTCTATCGTTTTGCACCCATATTTCTTCATCACTTCGTTCTTATCAGTTATCAATATATCTAAATCCTTATATTTTTTTTCTTTAAATGATATTCTGTTAATCTAAATTTTAATATGAATATATGATGCTTATTTAATATAACTATATTGCTTAAAAGATAATGTCATACTGCATATTATAATATATGTACATTCAAAAGAATTGCCAACACTATATATGCGTATGTACTATGTACTAGCTAATATACATGGTGCTTATTTAATATAATTATATTGCTTAAAAGATAATGTCGTATTGCATATTATAATATTCGTACATTCAAAAAAGAATTGCACACTATATGTGCTTATGTACTAACATGCATGATGCTTATTTAATATAATTATATTGCTTAAAATATAATGTCATATTGCATAATTATATTATCTGCGAACTTGATGAAAATGGGATGGATTTTATTTTGTTGTATTGCAAATAATGTTTATTTATTATAAATTAGAATCCATATATACATGTACACAATGCTTAATTTAAATATACACATCGCTTATATATGGCACATCATCAAAATTATTGCTTAATTTAAATGTACACAATGCTTAATTTAAATATACACATTGCTTATATATGGAGTTGGCGTTTAATTTGCTCTCATGGAAAAGTATTGTTTAATTTGTATGCTTGATTCTTGCAAATGGCCAAAAAAAATTGAGATTGTCATTAATTATATTTACTATCAATGATTCTTAGTTGTAGATGTAGATCTGCCAAATTTAATTTCATCATATCCGCAAATAAAGGAAGAATTTTGTCTTATTTTACGTTTCTATCCTTTTTCTGTATAAAATTGAAGTCAAACGAATTATTGTCAATCTTTCACTAATTTGTATAGATCAATCACAGCCTTACATCTTGCTTTTATCAACGGTCCACAAAAGTTCCTAGTTGACTCATGGGAACTAGTTTTCATGTGAACCAATCCAAGCCATACATCATTTAAGATCTATGGATATGATTTAATCTCATAACTAATTGGTCAAACCCGCTTTAGTTGGTCAATCCCGCATCTTTTCACTTAAGTAAGGTTACTATGGCAATTTTTTCTGTTTTATAGAGTTTATAAAACGAGATGCATAAAATAGTGTAAAGTGATGCATTAATTAGTGAAATGTGATGCATTAATATCACATTTCTGATGCATCAATTATTTTTTATCAGTGTGGAATAAATAATTTTTTTTTACATAGTTTATAAAGAAAAAACACGTTTTATAACAATTAAAAACATTATGTATATCATATTCGTATTTATTAATTGTTGTTTTGAGTACAATTTTATGATGCATTAATATGAAACTTTAAATGCACATAGGGGTGAGAAAAATTCGGTTAAAACCGAAAAACCGAACCTAACCGAACCGAAATACTAATTCGGTTCGGTTTATTTGGTATTCGGTTCGGTTTCGGTTTTGAAATTTTAGTTTTTCGGTTCGGTTACGGTTTTTGAAAAACAAAATTCGGTTAACCGAAAACCGAACCGAATTAATAATTAATTTAATAATTTATTATTTTATAAATAGTATTATACTAGTATTTAAAAATAAAAATAAATACAATAGGCTATTGTAATTTGTAAAGCTCGGTCAACTTAAAATAAATGAAGTAAAAATTTAATCTTAATGTTTTCAGATTTAATGTTTTGGTTAAGATGTTATAACTTACACAACTTATATAGTTTAGCAGATTTAGAAGTTTAATTATTTGTTGTTTATGTTTTGGTTAAAATGTTTTGAAATTATGGATTATTATTTTTGTAGATTTGGAATCTTGAATATTGCATGTTAATTAGTTATTTAAAATATAGAAAATATATTATGTATTATTTCGGTTATTCGGTTTTAACCGAAACCGAACCGAAATATTTCAGTTTGGTTATGTTCGGTTTCACCAACTTTCGGTTCGGTTTCGGTTACTTACTTTATAATTCGGTTTTAATTCGGTTATTGCAATTCGGTTCGGTTCGGTGACCGAATAACCGAATGCTCACCCCTAAATGCACATAATAGTGAAAGACTAATTACCACAATTAATGCATTATATATATACTATTTGTTCATTAAACTGTTCAAATTTATGCATTTACATCGAATATTTTTTTACACGTAGTATCATTAGTTATATTTTTATTTTGCATTATATTGTTTAAATGTATACACTAGGCATGTTTTTGTTGGTTGTATCATTCATTTATGCAATACGTATATCATATTTGCATTCGTATATGATATCACAATTAATTAGGCATTACGTATATCATATTCGTACTTAAGTAAGGTTAGTATGGTAATTTTCGCTATTTTGTTTTGTGCAAAAACGAAATGCATAAAATAGTGTAAAGTGATGCATTAATTACTGTAAAGTGATGCATCAATATCACATATCTGATGCATCAATGTGTTTTGTTAATCTGGAACAAATATTGTTTTTGACACCTCATTTATGGTTTATAAAGAACAAATAAGATTTATAAAGTGTACTTGTACAATTAAAACATTATCATATTCGTATTTGATAATTAATGCATTACATATATAATATTTGTGCATTATATTGTTTATATTTATGCATTAGACTTTGAATTATGAAAATTCTCAAACACCGTTCTTCTTCTTCTTCTTCTTCTTCTTCTTCTTCTTCTTCTTTAAATTGATAATAGTTTTGTTATTTAATGCTAATGCAAATTGCCATACCTCCAAACACGGTGATATTGCAATAGTACTAAAATGAAAAGGAGAAAATTAGTAAATTTAAGAAAATATAAAAATTACACATCAAATTCACACGACCTTCTACAGTGATTTACCGGCGGCGGCCAAATCTAAAATGATGGATCAATCTGCACCATCATTCATCCAGAGAGATAAAAAGTCTAACAAAGTGACTGCTACGATCATCAATCATCATATCTTCTCCATGGCTTTGATCAACGGATTGGCCTTGGCGATGGACTCCCGCCTCATCGGCTTGAAATTTAAGGTGTAGCTGTGTTTCTCGAGGTACCTGTGGGTCCCACAGAATGTCAAGCCGCACCGACACCGGAATCATGGTGAGCCCAACCTTCTTCCTACACGTCGAGCACCTGTTCGATGACGAATGTTGTGGTGAAGAGACCTTTCATTAGCTAAAATTGGTAGCGGTGGCGGCGATGATGGGTGGTGGTAGTGGGGATGAAGATAGAGAGGAGAGGAAGGAGAGAGAGATTGACGAGAGTGAGGAAAAAGAGGGAGAGTTGCTGATATGTTTTTTCCCCAAAATAGCCCTCTATCCCTTCTTTTTGAATTCATGTATAACTTTTAGATTTAATCCAAACCACACATTCTTTATAAGATAATGCTTAGAATTAGTTCTTATTTCTCATATAATAGATGGTTCTCACCAGATTCATACCCTATATATATATATATATATATATATATATACTTTCTGCTGCATGCAGGTCTAACATTTATCAGATTAGAACTGAAATTGTTGAAATATGTTGATGTACATGCGAAGGTCTGTTTGGAAACAGAGCTCTTTTATCGCGGAATTAGACCTGCTATTAACGTCGGATTATCTGTCAGTCGCGTCGGGTCTGCCGGACAATTGATGCCCACAGGGCGGATCAATTAGCGGTGGTAGAAGAGCTTGGTTCAGCCTCCTCAGCTTGGTGTCATCAAGGATGATCTAGGATCACCCCGGGTACTCCCACCTCCTTTATTCACCACCGCTTGGTTTTGACACTCAAGCGACCCGCCCTACTAAACATCGATGGAAAGGTTCGATTTGACCACCTCTATCTACCCAACTAGTCCTATTTGATCTACCAGGGCAAAGAGCCAAAACAAAGCATTAACTTCCCTCCTTCCATAGACAAATAACCCTTTCGGGTTCGATCAACGAAGTCTTCTTAATTCTGGCCTAAGGTAAACAGGAACTCTTTGCTCTCCTCCATCGCTCAACCCTTGCGCATTTTCAATCGGTCAACTCAAGTGTACTCGTCGGTGAGATTAGCTTGCCGTTTTCGCCCTTGTTCTTTGAATCTCTGTCAAATCTACTCAATCAACATTATGTTATAAATTGGGATTTCACAAGAGGAAAAATTTATAAAACGTTGGTTAATTATGCACATGTTTCAACAGCCGAGCTTTAATTTTCTATCCCGTACGTGCTGGAAATCAAGCATCCAACAGACAAACAATCGGAAATAGGGTTGACAATTTTTCACATAATTATAAACGTATGACAAAAACGTGCTTTTTGTTTTGTTTTTTTTGTTTTTGTTTTTTTTTTTAGAAAATGGAACAATGTTCAACTTTATCACATTCGTGTCCTCACCGTTTTGGTCAACACCATAAAGATATGATAATTAATGGAACAATGTCCATGTTGGTCCCGAGACGGATACCTTGGTGTAGGGGGTGAATACACCAAGGTTTAAAAACTTTTCCAATTAAAACTCTTTGAGTGAGCTGGCTGTATTTGACCAAGCTAGGAGACAGCCGGGTAAACACAGCTAGCTGAGTGTGTGCGTGCGGAAGTTGGTGGATTTGAAAGACCGTCTTGAACTTAAATTTTCAAAACTTTGTTTTTCTTTTCTTCTTAGTCAGAGTTAGCACCTTGAGAAATATGCTTAAAGACAGAGTTAATACAAACAACAATAATACAGTAAAGAACAAAGGTTTTTAACGTGGTTCAGAGAATGACTCCTACATCCACGACCAGAAACTTCTGGTAATTCACTAAGGATACCACTGACTTTCCTCGCAGTCAGCAAGCGTTGCAGCTCCGTTCTTTGAGCTGGATACACGTTTACGCGTACTGTATCAAAACGTAATCAAACTGTTTACGGGCACAGCTGAAGCCTACCTTCAGTTTACGGGTACTGAAGAACCTGGCCTTAACCTAACCTTTTCTGGGTAAATAGGGATTTGGTTTAGGGTTTCCAACTATGAACGAGTTCTTACAGTGAAGAACATTTAGTTAAAATGAACTCGTTCAAACTAGGCTTAGATATAGAAAGAATTATATGCCTAGAAACTAATGGGAGAGAAACTATGTAGCCTGAATGAATGTGAACATTGATAAGTGCAGGCTCAATTTCTTTGAATCATTTAGAGAGATTTCTGTTTGAATTCTTCTTTCGTATTGATCTTTCTTCTCTTGATTCTTTTTCTCACTCTCTTCATCTATTTTCTCCTATTTAGAAGTGAGAGGAAGACTCATATTTATGGGGAAGGTTTAGAGCTAGCTGTTGGAAAGAGCCGTTCTGAATCCCTACGGAGAGCAGTCCTAGACTTGACATCTAGGTGCCTAGCAGTTGACTAATCAACGATTCCTGTCAGAACTTTATCTCGAACTCAGCTGTTTCAACCTTAGCTGTGACCTCAACCTGAGATGTGTCTTCTACCTGAGCTGTGTCATTGACACTGAGCTGGTTTCTAACATCCATTACAAAAAAACGCTGGTTTACCAACTGAATTTACCAACGGATACATTTTCGTCGATAATTACCAACGGATTATAGACGGAAAAAAACGGGTTGGCTATGAAGAGTTTTACAATGGATTACCGACGGATATTCCGTCGTTAATATTGCTGACGGACATATCCATCGGTAAAGTCTCATATACCTAATTACAAATAATAAAAAACTTTACCGACGGATAATTCCGTCGGTACACTACAAAAAAATGCATTTTTACCAACTGAAATTACCGACGGATCTATTTCCGTCAGTAATTACCGACGAAAAAAACGGGTTGTCTCTGGATAACTTACCGACGGATACGCCGTCGTTAATATTGCCGACGGATTTATCCGTCGGTAATTTTAATTAATCTAATTAAAAATAATAAAAAAAACTACCGACGGATATATCCGTTGGTAATATTAATCAGACAAAAAAATAATATTTAATCAAACATATTAATTAACGATGGTTTATCCGTCGTTAATTACCGACGGATTACCGTCCGTCGGTATTTACCGACGGATATATCCGTCAGTAGTTTTTTTATAAAGAAAAAAATAATAAATCAAACATATTTAATTAACGACGGATTATCCGTCATTAATTATCGACAGATTGTGTTCCGTCGGTAATTACCGACGGATTAAATCCATCGGTAAATCTACAATATACTCAGCAGCGCGATTCTTCTTCCTCATTCACTCAGCCCTAATTTCTCTCCCAAATGCATTAGTATTCAAATGCATAAATTAGAGTAATTAAATGCACGGTTAAATCTGGACCGTAGATCAACAAGGATCAAGGGTCCAGATTTGTTCTTATTTCTCACCTAAGAAAGTGTTCTGATTTATATCTTCCTACATGAAAATGAAATTTAAGCTAAAAAAAACATAAAAAAAATAAATTAAATATAAATAAAGAACATAAAAAATAAAAATAAAAATAAAATAAAATATATATATTTAAAAATCTGTCGGTATTTACCAACGGAAAATTCCGTCGGTCATTACCAACTGAAAATCCGTCGGTATTCCGTTGGTAAATTTTGACAACTATTTTTCCGACGAAATCAATGGCGACGGACAATCTGTTGGTATTCCGTCGGTAACAGTCACCGAAGGACGGAAATCCGTCGGTAAAAATTTAGCGTCGAACGATTTTCCGACCGACATGATCCGTGGGTAAATCCGTCGGTAACTGTTTTACCGACGGATTTTATGGATTTACCAACGGAAATTTTCATCGGTAAAACGCGTTTTTTGTAGTGGTAATTACCGACGGGTACACATCCGTCGGTAATTACCGACGGAAGTGTCCGTTGGTAATATTAATCAGACGAAAAAATAATATTTAATCAAACATATAAATTAGCGACGGAAGTATCTGTCGGAAATATTAATTTCGATTTATCTGGTTATTTATTTTATTTTCTTATTACCGACGGAATGTTCCGTCGCTAATTAGCGACGGATACAAATCCGTCGGTAAAACTTTAATACAATACCGTATCTACTTTTTCTTTCCCCTCACATCGATCTCGCCTAACCCTAATTTATCCCCTCCGCCGCCATCCCGCCTGCCGCTGCCGCCGTCCACCTGTCACCATCCTCTTTTTCTCTCTTCCTCTCTCCCTCTTCTTTTCTCCATCTCACTCTCTCTCTCCGACCCGCCGACCCACCGTCCGCCGTCCTCAGTCTGCCATCCACCGTCCCGTCCTATCGCCGGCCACCGCCTTGTCCGGCCGCCATCCGCCATCCGCCTGCCGCTGTCAATTGGTATGTATCTCTCTCTATCTCTCTCTTCTTTTCTCTCTCTCACTCTCTCTGTCCGTCAGGCTCAGGTGCCAGCCACCGTCCCGTCCTGCAGTCCTCTCTCATCATCGCCCGTCGTCTGTACTGGTATGTCTCTCTCTCTCTCACTCTCACTTTGTCTCGCTCTCACGGTCGTCTCTCTCTTGTGCAGCATTTCGATTTTTTATCATCTCACCGTCGCCGGATTCTACCCGCCAGAACGCTGCCAGCCACCTTCGGAAATCGTATTTGTCACAAGTTAGTCTTTTATCTCATTGTTGTTTAGGAATACATTGGTGATTAAATTGGTGCATAATGTTGTTTAGAAAATTGCTAAGTATAGAATTGCTTAAGTATAAATATGTTAACCTGCTGCATAATATTGTTTAGAAAATTGCTAAGTATAGAATTGCTCGAGTATAAAAATGTTAACCTGCTGCATAATGTTGTTTAGAAAATTGCTAAGTGTAGAATTGCTTGAGTATAAAAATGTTAATCTGCTACATAATGTTGTTTAGAAAATTGCTAAGTATAGAATTGCTCGAGTATAAAAATGTTAACCTGCTGCATAATGTTGTTTAGAAATGAATAATTTGTTTCCTATGAATTTCTTATAGTTTGAAGCTTATAGTTTGTGGGATAGATGTAATTAATTTCTTAAGGATCTACTCCCCTTGGGATAGAAATTAATTACATCTTAAGGATCGTCTCCCAACAATGTGATGTTATTTATTTAATTTATGTGAATATATTATGTTGAAGATGCCGTTATTTATCATTTATATGTTGGGGATGAACTTAGAACTTTGTTAGTGAAAGATGTAATTAATTTCTTAAGGATCTACTCCTTTTGGGATGAAATTAATTACGTCTTTTACCAGGACATTCACATTGGGGGTAGATGTAGACGTTTAGAACCATTATGGTTACTATAGCTGCTGATAGAGTCGAGCACTTAGTAGTTAGGATAGTAGGGTTATGCTACCGAAATTTTGTTTGTGAAACAGATATAATGGATCTACGTAGAGGTTTTCATGCTCCTTCTAGCTCGGGCAGTCAAGCCGAGTCCGAGTCTTCAGCTACACGTCTAGGAGCAGCAAGCAGAACGCGAGGCACGTGCACGTCTGGAGCAGCAGTTTGCCGACTTCCAGCAGATGCTGGCGTCAGGGCAGTTTTTTCGTCCACCTCTACCTTCTGGTCCTGATGTGTGATTTTCACTTGTTGGATATTTTTTAGATTATTTAGTATTTTTATTATTTTAGAATATTGAAACTACTTTACATTTTAGTATATATATTTGTTGAACTTGCTATATATTATTTTATATATGACGAGCGCTCTTAATGCAAATTAATTTTGGCTCATGTTAGATGTTTTGTTGGAAATTTTAATTCGAAAAAAATAAATATATATTTAAATATATATATATATAATTTAAAAAATTATTTTTTAAAAAAATTACTGACGGACCGTAATCCATCGGTAATTACCGACAGATAATCCGTCAGTAATGTATGCTACGATACCTTGAAACTTACCGATGGAAATAAATCCGTCGGTAAATATCGACGGATAATCCATCGGTAACACTGTTACAACAACCCAGTCATTTCCGACGGACTATATTCTGTCGGTATTTACCGACAGACTATCGGTCGGTATTCCGTCACAATAGACAGCCAACGGAATACGCCAAACAGAACGACAGCGACAGATTTTTTCTATCGGTAATCCGTCGTTAAATTTACCAACGGAAATAAATCTGTCGGTAAATATTTACCATCGACGTATTTAAGGATGCATACATTCGTCGGAATATGTTTACCATCGGATTTCTTAGAGTTACCGACGGAAAAATCCGTCGGTAAAAGACAGTTTTTATGTAGTGATCGGATTGGGTCTGTGACTTTAAGCTGGGTTGTTGTTTCTGAGCTAGGTCTTGACACTGAGTTGAGTTGTCACTTAAACTACTTATTTTCCGCAGCTGTCTTTAGATGAACTTGATCTTCTTTCCTCTAGACATCATTGAGTCAGTCGCTTAGCTTGGCCTGCTGAGTCTTCTGACTGATTGGTTGGGTTTTTCTTCTTTGACTTCTCTCTGTTAGTCTAGAAACTCTATAAGCTCAAACAGGCGAGCTGAAAAAACACTTAGGATATTGTGCAATCATCTACTCGGTTGGAGTCAGTTGAGTTTTGGTATCAAATCAAAACTTTTATTATTTTCCCAACAATTTCCCCCTTTTTGATGATGCCAAAACCTAACTGGAAGAACAATTTTACTTGCCCTTTAACAGGAGACGGGGTTTTTAGATTTTAAACATTCACAGCAGATAAGTAAATTCAGAGCCTGGACAAAGAGATATTGTCATCAGGTTGATTTGGATGAAATGAACTTTTTATTAAAAAAAACTTTACAAAATTTTCATTACAAAAGTTTACAAAATAAAATAACTTCCCAGATAGCTGGGTCTTCAGTTCTGCTTCTTTCTCTGTTCTTCAATCTGGTGATCAGTCTTGATACCGTACCTATTGAAGATAAGTTCTTCTAACTCCTTCCATTCAGCTTGATTTTTCGATTTGGACAACTTTCTTTCTTCGGTCCATTGATGTACTTCTTTGATGATGCTGGCCTTGTCCGGTAGGTTTGTTCCTTGAATGTAGTGACGCTTGAGCTGCTTGATTTCAGGAGTTGAAATTTTAATTTTCTTCCTTTGATCCACTATAGCAAACGACCTTGCCATCATTGGGTCATCCTCATGAAGTTCAAGCATGAACTGAGAGAATGCAGAGTGTGGATCCTTGCCTTTATATTGTCCCAAGTAGTAGAATTCTTTGATAAAATCTTCCTTGATTCGTTCCCAATTTCTGACTACATCTGGGATTTCTTTGCTGGATTTTCTAGGAGGACGACTTGGTCCAGCTTGACCATGTTTCTTTCTGGCTTGCCTGAATTGCTGTCTTCTTGTTTTCTCTTTCTTTTCTTCTGGTTCAGCGATTCAGCTTTTGCCTTGGCTATTTTATCCAGTTCCTTCATCTCTCGTATTTGCTCCGTGTGAAAGTTGTACATCCAGTTGTAGTCATTATACTCTTCTGGCTTGAATCCTGAAGCTTTTGCAAGAGCCTTCATTTTCTCTCTCCAAGTTTCCTTGGTTGTTGTTGCCGCTGCTGGTTCTTGTTCATCCAGTTCTTTCGCAAACTCATCAATTTCGGACTGGATTGGCTGCGCCTACTCCCTTTGAGTTGTTTCTTCATTAATTGTTTTTCCAGTTGTTTGCTTTCCTCCCCCCTTTTTTGGTATCATCAATAAGGGCTGATAGGTTGCAAACCGTTTCATTCAGCTGGGCGAGGGCCTTGTCAGCTTCAGTAATCCTAGATGTGTTGTCTGCTGTGACTAGATTGGGTTCGGCAGTGCTGTAGCTTCCAGCTTGGAATTGAGCATTCAATTCATTGAATTGATTAGAGAGCTGAACAATCTCAGTGCCTTTGGAGAGAATTGACTGGATTAGGTCGTCGAGCTGATTGGATAGAGTCTTCAAGCTGTTCATTTGGGAAGCTTGAATCTCATTCAAGATCTCAAGGACTTTCTTCTCGAGCTGGTTGGACCACTCGGTGTCCTAATTTTCTTGAGAGAGTTTGAGATTCTTGATCGTGCTTTCTTGGAGGGTTTGGATATGTAGGTGAACCTCATCGATCGACTTTTGCTGAGTTTGAATCTGACTCTCAATTTCTGTCAGTCGATCAACTAAATCACCTTGAAGTTTTAATCGTTCTTGGCGAATGGCTTCCTCCAATTGTTTGGCGATCTCTTCCTTGATAGCTTCTGAAAGCACTATGGCGGAATCCGTTTGAGTCCCGGATTCGATCTGACTGGATTTTGATGCCTCAAACTCAACCAGTGTGCAAGTGTCATTGGCATTTGAAGTTTAAAGAACTTCAAGTTGAAGTCCAGCTGGTTCAGCAACTTGTTTTTGATCAGTTGCCATTGCCTCAGCTGTGTTGGCACGCACAGCTTCCTCGGTGGACGCTTTTTCCTTTTCAGCATCATCTTTTTCCTCAGACGATGTCTTCCAGTCTGCTGCTGAAAGGAGTAGTTGGGCGGTTTCCCAGACATCAGCTGGGTGAGCCTTGAGATAAGTTTGGGATACTTCGATGATCCCTTTGATGAGCACATCTTGATTCAAATAGGCATCCTCCAATGTTCTAAAGCCAAACGTGCCCTGGAGGACTGCTTCATCTGACTTCAGTCTGTCTAGAGTGAAAGTCTCAATGAGTTGCTCATTCTGGTACCAAGTATTCATCTTGGTTGCCAAGTAGAACTTGAGATCTGCAACTCTGATAAGTGCTATGGGTAGGTGTGCCAAAATTGGATATTGAGCAAGGACATTCTTGATTCCTTGTACTCGCATATCCTCAAACATGGAGGCTATAAAGGCTGAGCCGCTGGAGGAGAAGCATATGAGGTGCTTTTCTCTGAAGTAGTTCGACTTTGGTGGGTTGGTTCAGACTGGTCTACAGCAGGTTGTGGAGGAGCTTCAGCCAGCTGTGGGGAATGATGAGTTTTGGGTGAGGGGTGTGAGCTGATTGGGGTGTTAGTGGGTTCAGCTTGGTTATCAGTTGACTGTGAAGGAGCTTCAGTCAACTGAGGAGGAGTTTGCTTCTTTGAAAGGGAAGCTTCTTTGGGTGAGGAGCTGGGGTGTGGTGAAGATTGTTTGAGCGGAGAGCTGGGAGGAGGCGAGGGTTGAGGAGATCTTTGGCTAACTTGAATATCACCAATGACTTTGGTGATGATCTTAGAAGGAGAAGGTAGGAAAGTTACCTTCCGCTTAGTAACTATGAATTCGTCATCTGTGCTAGAAAACAAATCATTTTCCAAACCTAGTTCGGCTTGGATGTTTGTTCCGTACTGATTGAGAGTAGGTATGGGTTGTGGAGGAATAATTTTTACTGCTTTACTCGACTGAGCAGCAATCTTGCTTGGTAAGACTTCTGAAGTAGCCTCGGAGGATGATTTTGTTTCAGCTGGTGGGGAGGCAGCTGGTTTCCTCTTCTTCAGTGCTGCCTTCTGAGCTAGTTTGGAATCAGCTAGTCTTCTTCTTTTCACAGCTGGTTCCTGAGCTGTCTTTGACTCAGTTTGCTTTCTCTTCTTCTGATGTTTCTCAGCTGGGTCTACTTCTTCCAGCTGTTTCTTCTTCCCTTTCCCTACAGTTGGTTGTTTCTTCAGCAGTTCGTTGATCTGACCAATTTTGTGGAAAAGAATTTTGGATTCAGGGACTGGCTCTGGGTCTTGCCACTTCACTGCATAGTTCTTCACAATCTGCTCTATCAGATATAAAATCTTAGAGAAGAGGTAGAGGGGCTCTAAGCAGCTGTAATCTTCTGCGGTGGAGTCGAACTTGATCTTCTCTGACTCCTTAATGATTCGATTCAACAGAAATTCGAACCAGTTGACCTTTTTCCCTTTGATCATGGCTATCATCGGCTTGAGTTTAGGAATACTGATCTTTCCTTGATATCCAGCTATCCCTAGTATACACTTCTGGGTTATGTCAAGCAGTAACCTGTACTTTGGTTTGAGTAGCAGTTTCGACATGCTGGCTCTGTAAGGTTCTGGAGTGATCAGCAATTCTTTACTGAGAATTTCATCAATTTCCTCTCTAGTGAGGTTGTCTGGAGTGAATCTTCCTTCATCAGGCAGTTCAAACACCATCTGCAGTTGCCCGTCCAGCTTGACGTTGATTTCCGCTTCACCATCCTTCCCGTCTTGTTCAACGATTACATCAAATTTCTAGTGAAATAGATGATCTTCTTTTCTGATATTGAGGTAGAAGAGAGTGGCTTCTTGACTTAACAAGAATTTGGGCGTAGCAGTTGCCCATTTCAGCAGTCTAGATTTTGTAACAATTTCCACCATTTCTTTGAGTTCAGAGATTTGCAGGTTGGCGGTGGAGAGAGCACTTTTGAAAGATATCTTGTTCAAGCGAGCCTCGAACTGCTTAACTTCACCGGTTGATTTCATGGGAGCCATTTATGATCTTCTTGAGCGGTTTGAGAGAGATTTGAAGAGGTTTGAGGAAGAAGAAGATGAACCAGAGATTTTAAAGTTTGGGATTCGCAAGGATAGATATGAGTGATGAAATAATTTTAGCGTATCTTTCCCATATATATCAACTACCATAATGGTTGAATGGTTGAGATTGAGTCAGTTGATATTTAAATCAATGGCTAGGAGTGATTTTCTCATCACGTCTGCTGACGTGCGTATAGCGAGTGCATTACAATCGCGCGTAAGGCAGTTTAAACGTTTGAACTTCTGCCTCGGTCTTGCCGTGCTATAGTGCTCTGTATGCTTTGCATTTAATACGATGGGATAGGAAATTTATCAACCAATTTATCTAAGGAATATATGTCAGTTGGTATTTAAGAATTCAAATAATATGGACAAAAATAGTATATTTCTCAGAGAAATAAATGAAAGTTGTCGCAAACTTTTCAAGTACAACGATTGATAGTTTTCATGATTTCTGAGTTCTCCTGCTGAGTTGGTGAAGTGGTAGGCTTGGCTTCAGTTTCCCTTTAGCTGAGTATTTCTTCAGTTTTGAGGTCCAACTGAGTTTGTTCCCCCTCAGCTTGATGATTCTTCTTCCGGGTTAAGCAGGTAATTCACACCTTGAAGTAGATTTCAACATGTTGTACTGAGGATTTTCCCAACAATGATGTCCGGATGTTGAGAAATATCTTAGGTGCTTTCACGTCGTCAGCTGGGTGATTCCAGCTGAGTCTATCTTGATTGTTCTGCTGGATTAAGTTTCTTATCAGCTGAAGAATCCTACTGATTCGATCTTGTTGAGTGCATCCTGCTGGGTACTCTACTTGATTCAGCTGACTCATTTTAGTTATGCGGAGGATCCCCCTTGATTTGATAGTAGGTGGCATTTTCTTCAGCTATATCCTTCGAACGGATTTTTCTCAATATTGCCTCATTTCTTTGATAAGGTCTCAGTTTGTATAGCATGTTGACAGATGTCCTATATCCAACTGATTCGACTGCTGCTTCTCAATTCTTTTCTTGAGACCAATGTACTCAGCTATATGACTGGTTAAGTTCCATCTTTGTATCCAGCTGTCTTTCTTTCTCCGCTGGTCCCTGTGAGCTAGCCAGGTTTCTTCAATTTCTTCATCAGTTTTTATCCTCTTTAGGAGGTTGATTCAGCTGGGTTTCTCTTTAGGACAGAGTTGCTTGTCGAGATGAATCTTCACGATATTCTTGTACCTTTCCTTGTTGTGTTTCAGCCTATTAATATTCCGTACAAGCAAGACAACTTCTTCGTGCAATTCTTCTTTGCTCATATTTCTGTGCTCCTTGTTGGTTCTTTCAAGCTGAGCTGATTAAGTTGATCTTCTTGATTGATCTCTGAAGGCTGTCTCTTTTGCCTTGGGAGTCAGCTTCGTTTCATTCATCTGGCTGGGTGATTCTTCTTCTTGTGATCCCCAGATCAATTTTGCTGGCTTTCAAGATGGAGAATAATTTTTCCGTGTCCATGCTGCCAAGATCAGTTTTGCATTGGTGAACCTTCTTATGTATACACCATTCTGATGAGAGATCTGAGGTACTATTCAAGTTCTTGTCCTGAACTGTATATTTTCTAGTTCGGATTAACTTGATCTTGACGACGTGGTTGAAGAACTCTCAGCTCCATTTGCTTGATGGATCCACCGTTGAGTTATATGAAGATGTCGAGTTATTGAGCTTTGGAGTTCTGGCGATCTTCTCCTGGGTTGGTTGCATCTCTTGGACATTCTTCAGAAAATCCATCAGATATTGTGATGACTCTGATGATTGTCTCTCATGGTGTCATATACTCTGAGTATGAGACGTTCCAAGTCGTCAATCAGCCTTTCTGTTCTTCTCATCTCCTGGTGGCATGAGATGATTTCATCACAGTCCATCCTGTTTGCTGCTGAGTGAAATTCCTCTCTCCAGTTCTCCAAAACACTTTGGTATCTTGTTCTTCGTACCCCCAAATCATGGAGATAGTTCATGTAACATTCACATCTCGGACACATGCCCGGATTCATGATTTCTCAAGAACTAATTAATTTAGAAGAAATTTTGAAAATATTAGGGAACAATTCAAGTGACCACTGTCAGCGAAGATACTAATTTGACATAGATACAGTGATCTTTTGAATCACTGCTCTGATACCAATTGTTGGTCCCGAGACGGATACCTTGGTATAGAGGGGGGGTGACACACCAAGGTTTTAAAACTTTTCCAATTAAAAATTGAAAAGTCAAAGGGTTGACCCAGGTCCGACCCGTTGATCCAGGTCCGACCCGTTGATCCAGGTCCGACACGATTTGACCCGGATCCGACCCGCTTCAGATCTGGCCATCCATCTATTGTGGATCAAGGGTTGAGATTTATTCCTATTTCTTACTTTAAGGGCTCTTTTCACTAGAGGAATGATATGCCGCTCACCTTCCGTGAGCACTTTTCGTCGGCACCGATCACCGTTCGTCCATATTAGTATCATTCTTTTTAATTTTATTTATTTATTTATATTCTAATACCCTAAAAATTAATATTTGAATTATTAAATATACAAAATACATAAAAATCAAAGCTCAATTTGTTCATTTTCCCTCTAACTTCAAAGAAATGAATAATAAGACAAATCGAGCTTTAATTTTATGTATTTTATATATTTAATGATTCGAATATTAATTTTTTGGATATTAGAATATAAATCAATAAAAAATTAAAAAGAATGATACTAATATGGACGAACGGTGATCGGTGCCCACGAAAGGTGCTCACGGAAGGTGAGTGGCATATCATTCATATATATATATATATATATATATATATATAATCAAATTAAGCACTACACCATATAGGCAGGACCTCTACACCACCACGCAGGGTAAGATAACTAAACCACCATGCAGGGTGTGATTACACTACACCAAACAAGGTAGGAAATATAATACACCGCATGCAGGCGAGATTGAACTCAATACCTCTTACTAATGAGAGTTTTGATGCTTACTCCCTTAAATTTATTTTATTAAAATTTTATATTAGATTCTTACATGTCATGTCTGAAATCCTGCGTCTAAAAATCTAGTTTATAACATAATTGTAAATATCGATATTTAATTGATATTTTGTATACATTGAAATGCAATTGTAAAAAATCGAATAATTTTGTATGCTAAAAAAAATCGAATAATTTTGCTATTTAACTGCAAATTATTCCAATTAAAGATATTAAGATGTGAAACATACTAGTATAATATAAACTAACAAGAATTTATAATATTAATTTATTACATCATAACATATAATACAATAACATTTAATAAAATTCAATTACGTAAACTGAACTTGGACGTAAATGGCAATTGTTTAAATTTATACACAAATTGTTGTTAATGCTTACATTATTATATACCATAATGTCCAAATTGACATATATGAGTGGGTCTCCCGTAAGACCGGATCCGGATTGACCCGCTTTATTCACAATATATATAAATAAAACTTGAGAAATTATAAAGGCATTATTCTAGCTTAGTGGGCGGCTATTGTGCCTACCACCCTTACTTCACCTAAATGGTCTGGGATTGATTCCCACTTAAAGCGCAAGTCCTTAATTTTTTTTCCCTATTATTTTTTTTAATTTTCACTTTTTATTTATTTATTTTGTAGAAATATTAAATTATAATACTTCTTCCCTTTCTTTTATTTTTATTTCTTTTTTTAGTTTTCACTTTTTTTTTGAAAAAAATATTTAAAATATAATTTATCTAAAAGTAACAATTGTGGTAACAAAAGTAATAATTTTCAATGTAACAATTATCGTAATTAACAAAAGTAATATTTTTAAAAGTAACATTTGTCAAGTTAAAAAATAATAATTATTGTAAATAAAAGTAATATTTTTTCAATGTAGCAATTGTCATAAAAAGAGTAATATTTGTCAGTATAAAAAGTAATAATTCACGAGAAGAAAAGCAATATTTTTTCAATGTAACAATTGTCGTAATATGCTATTATTTCTTTTTTTAATTTTCACTTTTTATTTATTTATTTTGTAGAAATATTAAATTATAATTCATCTTCCCTTTCTTTTATTTTTATTTCTTTTTTTAGTTTTCAATTTTTGTTTTTTTTTTATTTTTTTGAAAAAATATTTAAAATATAATTTATCTAAAAGTAACAATTATGGTAACAAAAGTAATAATTTTTACTGTAATAATTATCGTAAATAAAAGTAATATTTTTTAAAGTAACATTTGTCTAGTTAAAAAATAATTATTATCGTAAATAAAAGTAATATTTTTATAATGTAACAATTGTCATAAAAATGAGTAATATTTGTCGGGATAAAAAATAATAATTCACGAGAAGAAAAGTAATATTTTTTCAATGTAACAATTATCGTAATATTTTTCAAGCAATATTTGTCGGGATAGAAAATAATAATTCACGAGGAGAAAATTAATATTTTTTTCAAAGTAACAATTGTCGTAAACAAAAGTAATATTTTTCATAGTAACAATTGTTGAGATAGAAAGTAACAATTGTTGTGAAGAAAAGTAATATTTTTTCAATGTAACAATTATCATAAACAAAAGTAATATTTTTCAAAGTAATAATTGTTGTAAAGAAAAGTAATATTTTTTCGAATAACAATTATCGTAAATAAAAGTAATATATTTCGTGATAAAAAGTAATAATTAACGATGTTGGTCCCATGACGGATACCTTGGTGTAGAGGGGAGGGGTGAATACACCAAGGTTTTAAAAACTTTTCCAATTATAACTCTTTTAAGTGAGCTGGCTGTGTTCGATCCAGCTGGAAGGCAGCTTGATCGACAAAGCTGATTGCGTGTGTGAGTGCGGAAGTTTGTGGATTTGGAAAGTCCATCAGTTGCTTCAAATATATTGCAAAGCTCTGTTTCTTTTTTCTCTTAGTTCATTTATGCAATATGAAGTATGCTTATGTTAGCAGAATTCATAAATAAAGCAGTAAATAACAAAACAATTTAACGTGGTTCGGAGTAACACCTCCTACGTCCACGACCAGATTCACTGGTAATTCACTACCACTTGGTCTCCAAGTACCAAGCAACTTCACAACTCGAACCTGAGTTGTGTTCCAACAGTTTACGGACACTGTCAAGCCTAACCTTTCAGTTTGCAGGTACTGAAAACCCGACTTACAGTTTCCGGGTACTGTAAAAACCTAACCACTCGAATTACACGCTTCGAGCAGGCGTACCTTAACCTAACCTTTTTTGGGTTTGGGTTTGGGTTTGGGTGTGGGTTTTCCAACTATGAACGGGTTCTTACAATGAAGAACAAGGAGTAAGATGAACTCGTTCAAACTAGGCTTAATATATTTCTCTTCTAATCTTTTCTGCCTATGACTGAATATGTGAACAACTAAGAACACAACTGATTGGCTGGGTGTTCTTGAGAGATTTGGCTTTGAAGATCGTTGTTCATTTTTCTGTTGGCTCTTTTATTTCTTCAGTCGTCTCTCTAGTCTCTTTCTTCAATGGTGGAGAAGATATATATAGGTGGGGATTCAAACTAGCCGTTTGAATCTTACCTACTCTCATTGACTTCTAGCCTTTCACCTACGAAGTAGATCTGCATCTGCAGAAGCTATTTCTTCTATGATTTGACCGCGTCAGATAAGATCTTTTGACATCGGGATCTTGTCTTGGAGAAGGTCTTCGTCTTCAAGCTGCTAAGCGTCTCTTTTATGTTTTCAGCATCTTCGACTCTACTGCATCTCGACTCTGAACTATCTTAGACCTGAGTTGTATCATCAACCTGAGCTGTGTCTTCAGCCTGAGCTGTGTCATTAACCTGAGCTGTGTCTTATACTTGAGCTGTGTCATCGACACTAAGCTGGGTCTTTTACACTGAGCTAGGTCTTTGATACTGAGCTGGGTTTCCGTCATCGAGCTGGGTCTTTGACTCTGCTTGGTCTGTTCTGCTGAGTCTGCTCTGCTGAATTCTTTAGCTGTGTCTTCTGCTATGTTTTCTGCTGTCTTCAGTGACTACCTATAAACTTAGAAATTCTATAAGCTCAAACATGTGAACTGGAAAAACACTTGGGCTTGCGCAATCATCTACTCGATTGGGGTCAGCTGGGTTTTGGTATCAAATCAAAACTCTATTAATTTTCCCAACAAACGAGAATAAAAGTAATAATTTTCAATGTAACAATTGTCGTAAACAAAAGTAATATTTTTCAAAAGTAATATTATCGTGATAAAAAGTAATAATTCACGAGAAGAAAGGTAATATTTTATCAATGTAACAGTTGTCGAAAACAAAAGTAATATTTTTCAAAGTAATATTTTTCGGGATAAAAACTAATAATTCACGAGAAGAAAAAGTAATATTTTATCAATGTAACAATTATCGTAAATAAAAGTAGAATTTTTCAAAGTAATATTTATCGTAAACAAAAGTAATAATTGTCGGGATAAAAAGTAATAATTCACAAAAATAAAAGTAATATTATTTTTCAATGAACAATTGTAGTAAACAAAAGTAATAATTCACGAAAGAAAAGTAATATTTTTTCTTTATAACAATTGTAGTAAACAAAAGTATTATTTTTCAAAGTAATAATTGTCAAGATAAAAAGTACTTAATAATTAACAAGAAGAAAAGTAATATTTAGGGATTAATAAACCATAATTGAAAATTAACAAATATTTATTTGAAGAAATAAATTAAAAAGGAAACAAAAAAACAAAAAAAATTGAAAAAAATAAACAAAGAAGTTAATATGATACTTCAAATATTCGATCACAGAGCTATGAAAACACTTTAAAGAAAAGTACTCCCTCCATCCACAATAAATTTGCCACATTGTGGATGACACGGGTTTTAATAATTTGTTGGTTGATTGTATTGTGAGTGGAATAAGGGTCCCACTTTTATATAGTTTTAAATTGTGTTGTGAGTAGAAAAGTAAGTGAGGTGTGTGGGTTCTATTACCATAAATGGATGTGGCAAATTTTTTGTGGACGGACCAAAAAGGAAATTGTGGCAAATTTATCGTGGACGGAGGGAGTAATATTTAGGGATTAATAAACCATAATTGAAAATTAACAAATATTTATTTGAAGAAATAAATTAAAAAAGAAACAAAAAAACGAAAAAAATTGAAAAAAATAAACAAAGAAGTTAATATGATACTTCAAATATTCGATCACACAACTATGAAAACACTTTAAAGTGTCTCAATAGATTTCACAATGCAAAAAAAAATAGTGAAAAATCTGCTTATGGGATTCGAACACACAACACGTGGGTATTGAAAGCGGAGGAGTAAACATGGTGAACATTTTTAATTTATAGGTTTATTCTGGGTCGGGTCGACCCGGATCCAGTCTCTAATAAGAGACCGGTCTCATGGAAGTGTTTGCCGACATATATTAGTAGTATTTTATTGGCCAAATCGCCTCTAAATTACTCAACTTTTTACAAATTCCGGTATAGCAACCGTAAAACCAATTTTGGCGAATTAATTCTCAAACTCTCAATTTGTTTCAATGTGCAACTAATTTTATCTCCGGCGACCACAAATTGGATATTTTGCAGACGTGGCTAGATTTAACCCAGCTGGCACCTATGTGGAATCCCTATCAGCAAATAACCCATACGACGTCGTTTTGTCTATGTGAAAACGTCGTCGTTTCGTCTCCATTAAATAAAGAAATGATTTGGGCGTTATTTTCACTAAAACACCCGATTCATGAAAACCCTAATACTAAACGGCTGCAGACTTGTTCATTCTCTTCATTTCTGTTCTTCAGACTTGTTTATTCATAGTTTTGTTGCGAATCTTCGAATGTTGTCGGGTATTCACATTTATTTATATATCTGGTTGGTGGTATCGATATCTGCTGGTTCGAGATAGTGCTTGGGTGGTCCCTCTTCGTATTGGATGTCCTTTTCTGCCGCGTAAATGGTGAATATGTAGGTCCATTCTACTCTTCTTTATTGTATGTTGTCATTGTGTGGTCAATATCCATATATTTAGGGTTAGGGTTGCTCGTTTGTACAGTTGCTCGTTTCTGTTGCTATAAAATGAGTTTTTATTTAATTTTTTTCTTTATTTTTATGCAGTCAATATTTTAGCCTGTATATTTATTATGGTGGTGAGATTTGCTTGAAAGACTTTAGAAGACAGTATGTAGGTGGTGAATATGTTCTTAAATCTGGTGTGGATAGTGATTTGTTTGGTTATTTTGACCTGCGTGACTTTATTAAGGAGTTAGGGTTTCATTCCTGGAACAAGTTGTGGTATAAAGTACCTAGGACTAATGCATTTGAAAAGATAGTGAATGATACTGGTGTAATGAAAATGTTGTCTCATATTGGAAAGTTTAAATCAGTAAGTGTCTATGTGGAAGGTGGTAAGAGTCTTGAAGATGTAGCAGACAAAGAAGCGGGTGAGGGAACTGGTGAGGGAAATGGTGAGGAGATTGGTGATAATTTGTTTGGGAATGATGAGTATCTTCATGAAGAGGATGTTCAAGGCAGTGATGTTGAGAGTGAGAGTAGTGATAATCACTCATACATGCCTAGTGAGAGTGATTTGTCTGAAGTGAGTCTAGCTGATCTAGATTACATATCTGATGAGGAAAATATTAAACTTAGAAGAAAGCTGAAAGATGTGATCAATGTGTTTGATGTCATTAATGAACATGATGGCTTTGAAAATGAATTTCAAGAAGAAGAAAATGTATCTGAATATGAAGATGATGATAAAGAATTTGATTCAGATGAGACTGATGAGGAATGTGATGACAGAATGAGGAAAAAAAGAGTAATTTATGATCCCAGATGTGATCATTCCAGTCTTGAGCTTGTTCTAGGGATGTTTTTTCAGGATGGTTTTCAGTGCAGGAAAGCTTTAACTAACTGGGCCATTGAACATCAAAGGTTCATTCGTTTTAGGGTTGTTTCTAAGACCAGGTGTTTGGCTAAATGCACTCCACCCTGTCCATGGAAGATATATGCAAGTGTAGTCAAGTCAAATGGAACTTTCATGCTCAAGTCTTATGCTGGTGACCATGACTGTATGATGACAATGAGCAACAAGCTGCTAAGCTCCAAATGGCTAGCTAAGAGGTACTTGAATTCTTTCAGATTGAAATACAACATTAATATACTTGATTGGGCTGCAGATATTTGTGAGAGGTTCAAGACAAGAGTTCCTAAGAATAGATTGTATAAAGCAAGGACAATTGCACAGGAAATGGTAACTTATAAAACCTATTACATAATGACAAGGAAAATTGTACTTCATTTGCTCCAAATGCTACTTGTTATGTCATAATTCATACACTTACAAGTTGAAATTAACAATCAAGTTTAGCAACTATGAAAATGCTACTTGATCCAAACTACAATAGTATAGTACAATATAATGGATTACTTCATCCACCACACACTGGCCATGATGATTAGCAACAAGCAAATTGTTTTCTTCGCAACCCTATTCTTCTTTTGCAAAGCAGCAAGAGTGCCTTCTAGCATCTCAATCTTAGATTCTAAATCTGCAATGCAGCAATCAAGATCTTCAACGTTACGCTGCATCTCAGCAATAGTTTTTTGGGCTTCATCACACTCATTTCTCAGTGGCTGCAAGCGGTCGGCGTTCATGCTCTCCCTGAGCAATGCATGACGGAGTTGCTCTTGTGCCATATCACGTTCATTCTTATATTCATTCATTACAGCTCTGTAATGATCTGTAAGGGGCTCATCAACCCAGTCCCAATAATCGCAACCACCGAGTTGCTGTTTATCAACAATAAACCCAAAAAACAAGGCTGAATAAATCAACAGTAAATTGATGTCAAATCTGGCAAAAAAATAAAAAAAAATCGACAAAAACTCAAATCAATCGCGTACAGTTAAAACTTACCCCTCTAAGCCTACAACAATAGAATCTTCGACCAGGATTGTCATGCGTACGCGACCTACGTAGCACAGGCATCCCATTCTCGCAACATCGAGGACGACGAGGGAGATAACGAGGCATTTGCACATAATTTGGGTAAACTTCATCCGAGGTTGCCGCAGAACCGCTTGAGGTTGCCATTCGCCGGAGTTTGTGGCTGGCCTTAGCAGTGGATCGGAGTTGAGGTTCTTCTCCACACTGAAATTTGTATCTGCCAATGTTAGGGCTCAAAATGATAAATTGGGTATAAATCGTCTGCAATCAGGATTTTTGGATAAAACGATGTCGTTTTGTGGGTAATTAAGATCAACAGAAAACGACGTCGTTTTAACTGTGAGCAGGCCTGCCTGTCCAGCGTGGCATTTTTCGGGAGCCATGTCAGCCTTGTCGCCGCCGGTGCCCTAAGTGGGTTGCACATTGAAACAAATTGAGAGTTTGAGAATTAATTCGCCAAAATTGGTCTAACGGTTGCTATACCGGAATTTGTAAAAAGTTGAGTAATTTAAAGGCGATTTGGCCTATTTTATTTGTGCAACTTCAAACCTTTTTTTTTCCTGTTCCTTTTTTTCTTTTTTATTTTATATGAAGATCATATTGGCATATTGACATGTGTGCAACATTGGTAAAATTAGATTATAAATGATGTTACGCTTTTACAAATATGGGATATTTATATATGTGTTTATAAATATTATTCTTAATATAATGACTTAACACTCACTCTATTGGAAACACAAATCAATCAATTAAGAGAGAGATTAATTTCAAACTTTGAATCTTGATCAATTCAAAATTCTCTCTCCATATTTGGAGGGAAAGGGTATTTACTTAAAAGTCATTCACACATTAATCAAGACTATTATTTTATTAATTATTTATTATACTTATTTACTAATATATCCTTTTTGTCTACACATATTTTGTTTGAATAAAATCATTCAAAGATAAAAGGTGATGTCCTAAGTTTTTTGAAGGTTAATTATTTTTATTTTTGAAAGGAGACCTTTCTATTGAGAGACGAAAAAGGAAATGAGGACCTTACTATTGGGAGAGGAGGAGTAATACATAAATTTTTTTAATTAAAATATGAAATAGACTAATAGAGATTGGTTTGGCAGATTTTGAAAGAAAAAAAAAGATTAGTTTGGCAGATAAGATGAGACATGTAAGTTGAGACAATATCATGATTAAATATTATTACAAATTAAGCAAGTTTTCTTGGACTGATTGCTATAATTCGGTCCTCCTTTTCTTCTTCCCCACCCAAAATTCACACCTCATCTCTCTACCGCCGGCGGAGGAGCGAGAAACAGCAGCAGGAAATGGATAAAATACAGCACAAAGCCATACCCGTAAACGGCCTGCAGATGCACGTGGCGGAGCTCGGCAAGGGCCCGCTAGTCCTCTTCATCCACGGCTTCCCGGAGCTCTGGTACTCGTGGCGGCACCAGATGGTGTTCATGGCGGCGCGCGGCTACCGCGCGGTGGCGCCGGACATGAGGGGCTACGGAGACACCACCGGCGCTCCGCTGGAGGACCCGTCGAAGTTCACCGTGATGCACCTGGTGGGCGACCTGATCGCGCTGCTCGATGCCGTCGCGCCGAATGAAGGCAAGGTGTTTGTTGTTGGGCATGACTGGGGCGCCTATGTGGCTTGGCATCTGTGTATGTATAGGCCTGACAGAGTCAAGGCTTTGGTGAATTTGAGCGTGCCGTTTACTCCCAGGAATCCGGAGATGAATCCGGTTGATTCGTTTCGGAAATTGTATGGAGATGATCATTATATCTGCAGGTTTCAGGTTTGTTTATATTATTCATTAATTTTGCTCTTGGGGTGTGAGATTTCTGTGGTGGGTGTTGATTCTTTGCGCTAAAGATTTGATTTTGGAGGAAGATCTGTGGTTGGCTTGTTTCTTGAATTTCAGTGAGGAATTTAGACTGATTTGCTTAATTTATATACTAAGATCAGAAGCTTCCATGGTTCTTGAATTTCAGTTAGTAATTAAAATGATTTTTTTACTTGATTTAGACAGTAGTAAGATCAACAGTTTGCTTAGTTCTTGAATTTGAGTGAGGAAATTAGAATGAATTACTTGCTATAGATGGAACGATCAACAGCTTGCACAATTCTTGAATTTCAATGAGGAAATTAGAATGATTTACTTGATTTAGACAGTAAGTTCAACAGTTTGCTTGGTTCTTGAATTTTAGTGAGAAGTTAGGATGATTTACTTGCTTAAAATAATATGATCAATGGTTTTGCTTGATTCTTGAATTTTTGTGGGAAAGTAGAATAATTTGTTTGTATTAAGTTGTAATTCCTCGTATTTGTATTAAGTTTGTTTGATTATTTTCATCTGTTTCCCTGCAAGATCCTAATATGGCCTAACTTTTCTTTCTATAGAGATAGAATTATTGATTAAATTATAGAACCTTGATTTAGATTGTATGATCAACAGTTAGCATGGTTCTTGAATGTCATTGAGGAAATTAGAATGATTTTAATTGCTTTAAATAGTAAGTTCAACGGTTTGCTTTGTCCTTGAATTTATTGTCGGAAAATAGAATACTTTGCTTGCTTTAAGTTGTTGTTCCTCATATTGTATTCCAGTTGTTTGATTATTTTCCTCTTTATTTTCCTGCAAGATCCTAATTTAGCCCAATTCTTCTTTCTATAGAGGTAGAATTATTGATTAAATTATTTGTTTGTTAAAATGTGCTTGGATAATTGGATTAGAGCTTTTTTGAATGGATATGCTTTTAATGTAAAGACTTGGTGAAGAACAACCATTATTAAGTCCTTTACCTTGTACTCTCATGTTTTAGTATGTTTTCTTTCGTGAGGTCTTCAGATCTTGGCTGCATGTTTGGCCATGATTCTGTAAATCATTGTATTCAGCTATAAATTTATGGAAATATTTTTATAAATTTTGCAGGAACCCGGTGATATAGAAGGCGAGTTTGAAAAAGTTGGCACCAAGGAGGTTCTCAAGAACATCTTTTCGTTCCGCGATCCTGCTCCGTTTTATTTTCCTAAGGATAAAGGATTTGTCTATTCTATTTATAAGGCACCTTGGCTGACAGAAGAGGATCTTGATTATTATGTTGGCAAATTCGAAAAGACTGGTTTCACCGGAGGAGTGAATTACTATCGTGCATTTGGCTTGTGAGTATTCCTCATCCCTTGTGATTTTCAAATTTGAACCACGTTTTATTGCTTTTGTCCCTTTAGATAGAAAACTGCATTAAGTATCTTCATATGATTGTGTTCTGGTCTTATGTGAGTAGTTGATCTAAGCTCGAGCTTTGCTAAACGAGCTCGAATGAACTTTATCTAGCTAGTATCTAATTCTAAAATTGATTACTTCTGCTGCTCCTAATTTACAGAAACTGGGAACTGAATGCACCCTGGGCCGGAGGTGGAGTAATAGTGCCAGCAAAGTTTATCACAGGGGAATTCGACCTCGTCTATCATATTCATGGGACCAAAGATTTCATACACGGAGGCGGGTTCAAGAAATTCGTGCCATTGTTGGAGGACGTCGTGGTGCTCGAAGGTGCTGCTCATTTTGTCAATCAAGAAAGGCCAGATGAGATCAACGAACATATATATGCTTTTCTTAAGCAGTTCGGAACGCTCCCATCAAATTAATCACTCGGATCGGAGGCTTGAGGTAGGCTTCAAGCTAATGTCTTCTTCAAAATAATTACTTGAATCGGAATCAAACATATGTTGTTTAAATAAGCTGATGATTTGGTGTTGTCATAATCTAAATCCAACTAGCATTTAATATTGTAGCTCATTGATATTCCTCGCCTTTATATTGTTCTAGTTTCCTAGATGAAGGTTCGGTTTGGGATTTAGGGCTTAGGGTTGAGATTCAGAAACTGTGTTACAACTTTACAACAGTTTGGAAGTAATAATGCGTACAATGTCAGCTTTGAATCTCACTAACACCTTCTAGATCAAACTAAAGTAGCGGTAACGAGCTAAATGAACCCTAAATAAATTTAAAAAAAAAACATAAACATGGTCGAAATAAAATTTTGCTACGAGTAGAAACTTGTTGGAGCTTGAACTCAGGCGCAGCTATATCTCATTTTCAGAAGAATCCATTTTCAGCTGCAGATTCGACGTAATTGAGTCATTTTTTAACGAAAAACTACGTAAAATAAAATCAAAATCCAACTTACAGTTTCTTCAGAAGAACGTTCAAGTTTGAACAGCTCGATCTCCCGCTTCTTCTCCCTCTTCTTCTCACGGACAAGAACAACGACGCATTTGCAGATGAAGAATAGCAGCAGCAAGCCAAGAGAGATCACCAGAATCGACTCGACTACGATAGCGGATCCTAAAACTGCAGCAGAAGGCAAACTTAAACATTTTTTTCTTTCTAGTTTTAGCATAAAATTGTGATCACTTCTTACTATGAGCAGCCAATGAACTCATTGGCTTGTATCGTATGAGGTTTACTGTAGCAAACAGAGGCGTCGACATCATCTTATTGCAGTTCGGGTAGCATCCATGGTTACCGAGATCATTCACTGTCAAGGTCAAGACAACTCCATGCTCACCTTCCTGCACAGAGAGAGAGAGAGAGAGAGATATTAGAAGTCACTTAAAACTAGAGGTGTCAAAACATGCCTGGCAGGCCCGAAATACTCATTTGGCCCTAGGGTTCGGGCCTTCCTGGCTCGGGAAAATATGGATAGTGTTTTGTGCCGTTAGACCGAGATAATTCAAGGCCTGATGGATTTATCAGCCGGCCTGACCTACAATGGCCTCGGCACCATAGACTACATTCACAAAGGTGGGTTCAAGAAAGATTGCCCTTTGTTGAAGGAGGTGGTTGTGATGGAAGGTATTGGTCATTTCATCCATGAAGAGAAGCCTGATGAAGTTAATCAACATATTCTTTCCTTCTTCAAGAGCTCTTCTTCTTCCTCCTCCATCTGCTCGACGTTATAAGGGCCGTCTCGTCTAACATGATCTTTTATTTTCCATCGTGTTTAGATCTCGTATTTTATTTAATTTGTGTATAATATTTTTCATTCTTACTATAGTATCCTTTTTATTATCAACACACTTTGAATTAATTATAGGATAGCTTTCTAAAAAATATTAAAATCTATTATTAATTAGGTATAAAATCAAAATTAAATAAAATATGTTATTGTAAATAATATGGATATCTTAATTTCTCTTAATGTATTAACTATTATTTTTATTTTTATTACAATTTTTTTAATAAATATTAGTACACAAAAAGATACTCCCTCCGTCTCAAGTTAGCGTGGTTCAACTAATATTTTTATACCTCACAACAAATTAAATATGCACCACACTTTTGGAGGATGGATGAAGTATTATTAATCAAATTTTTAAACAAATGCTCATATAGCTTAGCTCAAACTTTAATTTGATACTCCCTCCGTCCCTAAAGATTATGATCTTATTGTCTTATTTATGCGTTTCTTAAAATTATGATCTTTTCTGTTTTGTACATGACCCAACCCATTTTCTTATATTTTAAACCTCACAATAAATCAAAAGTGGTGGGTTCTTTCTCCACTCAACAAACATCTATCAAATATTTCTTAAAACTCGTGCCATATAAATTGCATTACAATTTTCATGGACGGATGAAGTACTATTTAACTCAATATTTCGTTAATGGCCTCTCGAATTAATTGAAATATGTAAAAGTAATTCTTTTTAAATTATAATTTATATACTTTAAATAATTAAAGATATTTACTTAACCTTATTTGCTGTGAAATTTTAGGATATATATTATTTCCTCCGTCCACGAAAAAATTGCCACAGTTTTTTTTCGATCCTTCTACAAAAGAATTGTCACGTCCATTTATAATAATAGACCACACACAATTACTTATTAACCTCTCATACCTCATTATTTATAAAAATTATCATTGTTGAACCCACCATATTAATTTAAAATTATTAAAAGTGAGACCCTTATTTTACTAATAACACATTTACTCAATCTAATGCATTAAAAGTGGTACACATATTCTACTCACAATACATTCAACTCAAACTTATTAAAATTCAAACCGATCAAAACATAGCAAATCTTTAGTTGATGAAAGGAAGTAGTATAGATTGAGAACAATATAATTTATTTAAAAAAAATGAATATTTATATCGAAATACATATTTAGAAAGCTCGTTTATGCGGGTTAAACTTGAATAGGATTGCTAATAATTAAATTAAATTTGAAGTAGATGGTACTCGTCTTAATTCGATTTGATTAAAAAAATTATACTAATCAATATAATAGTAATATACTCCCTTAAAATAAATTAATTCATTAAAAGATTTTAAGTTAAGATTTTTTAAGATAGTTGAAATATTATTAACGAATAAGAATTTAAAAGTATAAAATATTATATAGATAACAAATTACTATGTTGAATGATTTTCTATTTCAATTACAAAGAGTAAAGAAAAAAAGACAATGCGATCGTTTAAATAACAAATTATAAGAGCATTAGTATTGGTGGGCACAAAAAAAGTTGTGCCCACCAATATTATAATAGTAAAAGTGGTGTATTGGTGGGGTAGGATGGGCACAAATTATGGTGGGCACACCTATTATTTTAATAATTTTATTTTTCAATTTTATTTTTATTTTCATAATTTAAATAACAACTATTTTTTAAATGCAATTTTTATTGAATTAAAAAAACATTACATAAAAATAAATTTAAAAAAATACATTAATTCTGTGGCGGCGGGATCCGGTGATTCCCATTTCTCTCTTGAGATATTCACAAAACTCAAGATGATTTTTGAGCGCGTCGGGTGTCATGCCCATTGTGTCTCGAGTTAGAATCTCGTAGTTTGCCTGTCTCGTCAGATGAGCTTAGCATTAAACCTCTCTTCTATCTCAGCAGAAGAAGACCCGACTTTACTTTTTCCCCGCGCTGCTGCCTTCGCCTTTTTCGTTCCCATTGGACGTGAGGCGTGAGTGCTTCTTTAGGTGAATTTGCCGCCTCTCGTCATGCCCAGAGTGCTTGGAGTGCTCGCAGAGGTTGTCGTGGTGTAGCTCCCGTCTTCCCGGGTCTTGGATCGCTTGGCGATATTCTCTTTGACTTTGCTGGAATAGACGACAATATGGAACTTCGGCCTATCCCTCACCACATTCTAAGCATTCATATGCTTAAAAGGGGTGTAGTATTTTTTCTACCACTCCGCTAGTGCCCGCTGGAAAATGTCCTCGCCGCTATGATATTGCTCCGAAGCATCCTTGTAGATTTGTTGAAAGTCTATCAACAAATCTTTTATTCTCTTTCAAAGATGGCACAATTGCTCATCACTTCGCTCCCGCGTTCCCTCGGGACGAAGCCGATTGTAGCACTCCGTGATTCGCATCCAATATTTTTCAAATTTTTGGGCATTGCCGACAATAGGGTCCTGGCTAATATCGACCCAACAACGAGCCAAGCACTCCGTCTCCGCCTCACTGTAGCCGGATCCCCCGCCGCCCTGACCGCCCCGGCCCCCTTCTGGTCTGCCGCTGCCTCATCGGGTGGTGGCTTTACCTCGGTCATTTTTCTTGGGCGTAGAAGTAACCGCGTGCTCCTCGTACTCCAAGTTGAGTTAGTCGTCGGACGAGTCCAAATTGACGGTCGATTGGAAGTCGCCGGGAGAAGGTGCCGGATGTGTAGGATAGGTGACGGTCCCTGAGCGGAGTCTTTGGTGTAGAGGGGGGTGAATACACCAAAGATAAAAACTTTTTAAACTTTTTAACAAGTTAAAAACTGAGAGTTAGAGCTCAGTTATAAATCCTGCTGACTTCTTGACGAAGACAGTCAGCTGGAATGATAACTCAGCTGGCGGTGCGGAATGTGGTGGTTTAAAAACTTAGCTCGTGTACTTAGAAAAATTCAGCTTGAAAATATTATCTTTAAGTTTTCAGCTTAGTCAAGTTGTGCAGTTTTGAAAAAAAAAACACAGCTGGCCTGGTCAAGCAGCTGGTTATGCAGTTTGATAAATATGATATGCTTGATGGAAAGTACTAAAAAAACTGAAAAGAACACAATATTTAACGTGGTTCGGAGAAACTCCTCCTACGTCCACGACCAGATAAACTGGTAATTCACTACCACTTGGTTTAACGAGTACCAAGCAACTTCGCAGCTCGAACCTGAGCTGTGTTCTAACAGTTTACGGGCACTGTAGAAGCCTGAACCTTTCATTTTTCGGGTAATGAAAAACTTTACAAACACTTGAATTTCGCGCTTCAAGCTGGCGTAACCTTAACCTAACCTTTCTGGGTATAGAAGGGATTTGGTTTTGGGGTTCCAACTATGAACGAGTTCTTACAATGAAGAACTTTGAGTTTAAGTGAACTCGTTCGAAATCTAGGCTATGGATATACAATGAATTCTGTCTAGGAATCAGGCGAAAAACTGGGCAGTTTCTGAATTAGAAACACTCTAAGATAAAGTGTTCTTCGAAATAGTAAAAACTGCTAGAGAGCTTTCGAATGCTTGAGAATTTCAGAAGATGAAAGATTGTAGAGCGTTTTTCGTATTTGATCCTGTGGTTGAAGACTGATATTTATAGGTAGAGATTCAAAACTAGCCGTTGGAAGAGCCATTTGAATATCACCTACTCTCTGATCTGCTCGATCTGTCGTTGGGCGTATCTTCACCTGTCTTCATCAGTGTCAGATCCTGGGTTCTGTACTCTAGGATGCTGATTTGGCAATCCCTCATTGGTTGAGGTAAATTGTCTTCCTCTGACACCGGGATTTTTGAATTTGGAGCTGGATCTGAAACCCTGACTTGAACTGATGTCTTCAGAGTTGACATTCTTTTGGTCTGTACAGCTGGATTGATTCAGCTGTGTTTTCTTGGCTTTGATTCAGCTCGGTCATTCTTTAGCTTGATTCTGCTCAGTCTTGAACTCTGCTCAGCTGGAAAACTCCACAGTTGATAATTTGACTCCGTCTGGTAACACAGCTGGATCTTCTGATGTCTTCAGCTTTCTTAACCTGTAAATTTAGAAAATCTAAAGCTCAAACAGGCGAGCTGGAAAAACACTACTTAGGTTGATGCAATCATCTACTCGGTTGGAGTCAGTTGGGTTTTGGTATCAAATCAAAACATAGATTTTTCCCAACAATTTCCCCCTTTTTGATGATGCCAAAACCTAACTGAGAAAAATACGAAACTTCCCCCTAACTCTAAGAGCGGGAGAAAACTCTCAGTAGATTAATCAAGTTCAGAGTTCAGAGCCTGGACAAAAAGTTATTGTCATCAGGGTGAGCTTGAGCAAAAAGAATTTCAGTTTTATTAATATCAGGAATTACAACGATTACAAGATAAACAGAGAAAATTAAAGTAACAAAACTTCAATTCTTCAATCTTCAATCCCAGCTTGTTGGGTCTTCACTTCTGCATCCGCTGCTTCCTTCTTGATTAATTTGGCTCCTCAGGAGCAACTCCGCTGTCTTTGTCTTGACTCTATTTATTTTCCTTTTCAGCTTCAGCTGGTTCTTCTGATGTCAGCTCAGCAACAATATTTATTGCAGACTGAAGGGCGTGGACTTCTACTTCTTCAGATACAGCAGCTTTGCCTTTGCTCATTGATGACGTTTTTCTCGTCTTACTATCTTTCCCCTTTTTAGCATTATCAACAAAGTGGGAGAGACGAACGACCGTCTTATTGAGCTGTGCAATTTCTTGAACTGCTTCAGCAATCTTTATTGTGTTGTCAGTTGTTGCGATGTTGAGTTCTGTTGTGCTGCGGTTGTCAGCTCTGAACTGTTTGTCCAGATCTTTGTAGAGGTTGTACAGCTTGTGAATATCCGTGTTGTAGGAGAGATTCCTCTGTGTGATAGCATCCAGCTGGCATGAGAAGGTTGACAATTTTTCATCCAGCGGAATTTGGAGTCTTGAAACAATCTCTGGTACTCTATTTTCAAGATGAATGGATTGATCAATCCGTTGAGAGACGAGAGACTGTCGGAGATCTTGATTTGTGCTTTCCTGTAGATTCTGGGCAAATCGATGAACGTCATCGATTGATTGTCCTTTCCAGTCGACTTGCCTTTCTACAGCTGAGATTCGCAGAAACATCTCTTCGACTTTCTTTGCGATCTCATCCTTTATTGCGGCTGAAAGCACTTGGGTTGAATCCGTTTGTCTCCCGGATTCTGAAGTACTGGGTTTTGATGCCTCTATCTCGACCAGAGTGCGAGTGTCATTGGCAATTGGACTTTGTGGCTCAGCTGTTGCATTAGCTGGCTCTTCATCAATAGTCATTGTCTCAGCTGTGATTGCAGGCACAACTTCCTCGGCAGTTTCAACTGGAGCAATCCAGCTGAGTGCTTGGAGGTATGAGTTGGCCCTTGAGATGACGTCTTCTGAGGGTGGCACAACATCATTCCTTGATTTTTGAATCAGATTTTAGATTAGCTCGTCTTGATGCATGAAAGCATCTTGGAGACTTCCAAATTCAAAAATCTCTTGCAGTTAAACTTCTTCAGACTTCAGATGGTCGAATGAGTAGGCCTGAATTAGCTCTTCAGTTGCGTACCAGTGCTCATTTTGGTAGCAATGTAAAACTTGAAGTCACTAACGGTGACTAATGCGGCTGGGAGCGAAGCTAGCTCCGGATATTGTTGCAGTGCGCTTGAGACTCCTTCGAGCATAAGGTCATCGAACCTTGAGATGGAGAAGTTGCGTGCAACTTTTGAGGGACTGAGGTATACATCTTCCTCGGATGATGTATGGGTATGGGGTTCAGCTCTGTTTTCATCATCCAGCTGCAAAGGAGCGTCAGCTAGACGGGGCTTTTTATGTGAGCTTGGTGCAGGGGTTTGAGCTCCATCTTCTTTATCAAGAAGTTGGTGTCCCTGTCGAGCTGAAGGAAATTGAGGAGAAGGATGTTGAAGTATTCCATCTGATCTGAGGTTTAAGTTTAGTTGATCAGCTGGAATAGGGAGATGAGGTGATGGTGATAGTGATGTCCACGCTGGCACGTGAACTTCTTCTCTACCGTAAGAAACCACCACTTGTGCCCTTCTGCTCTTCGGAGAGTCATTACGAATTTTCTCTCGATATCAGCTGGCTTCTCAGCTGACTGGCTGGGCACCTTGAATTTGAGTCTTCTCTTTGAAGACGGTGCTTCAGCTTGTTTTGTCTCCTCGCGTTGTTTCCTCTTCCCTGCTTGGAAAGGAATAGATGTCTGCTGTTTTGTCTCTTGCATCTTCTTCTTTTCTTCAGGTGATGCTTTCTTCAGCAAGTCAATCAGCTGACTTGGCTTCTCAAAGAGTATCCTTGAGATTGGAAACTCTTCCGAATTATGCTACCTGATGTTGCGCGATCTGGCAATCATTTCTATGATACAAGCGGCTTTGGAGCACAAGTAGATTGTCTCCTTGCAACTGTACCGAGTGCATTCTTTATCCTTGAACCGGATTTTCTTTGATTCCTTCTCCAACTTGTCCAAAAAGTAGGAGAACCAATCCACAAGGTCACTTCTGAGGATGGCTATCATCGGCTTCAACTTGGGTATACTGATCTCTCCTTGAGATCCAGCCATACCAAAAATGCACTTCTGAGTGATGTCCAGAAGTAGTCGGTACTTAGGACGAAGCATGAGCTTTGACATGCTCGCTCTGAACGGCTCCGGCTTTATCAGCATCTTGTCCAGTTCTGACTGGTCTTCCTCTCTGGTGTAACACTCATGGGAGAGATTCTCGAACGTCTTCAGGTTGAACTCCTTGGCCAGAATCCTATTGACGTTGATCTCCAAATCCCAGGGAGTTGTGTGTCCCGTTTTCTCCTTTATCTTGAGAGAAACATTGGTGCGCAGGCGGTCCTTTTTCTTTGACATTTCCAGGAAGAATTCTGCTACTTCCTGGCGAAGAATGTTCTTGGGCCTGGCATTCACCCACTGCGTTAGACCGGCTCTATCGATGAGTTTCATTATCTCCCGAAACTCCGACTTCTTGTGATTCCTAAGAGTTACGCAACTCTCAAAGTGAAGCTTTGACAGTAAGACTTCATGCTGATCAGCTCCTGGAAGTGGCTTCTTAGATGCCATGTTCTTCTTCTATAAGAACTTATTAGTAGAACGAGTAATATATAGAAGAAGAAGAGAATATGCCGAAAAAAAATCTTTTTAGAGATAAGTATGGCGAGGATTTGCGTATCTCTGTTATAAATATCAATTGCCTTGTTGGATGAATGGTCAAGATTGTGGTAGTTTGATATGAGGATCTACGGCTGGGAGTGATTCACGCGTCACGTCATGTTATCGTTCGTACAACATGTGTGATTAATGCGCGCGTGAGGTAGATGAAACATTTTGACTTCTACCTCGGAACCCCCATGCTTCAGAACTTTGCAGACTTTTAATTAAATTCGATTTGATACGATGTGATTGAAACCTTTATTTATTATCTTTTATGAGATATGCAGAATAAAGAAAGATATATATATATATATATATATATATATCATAAAGAATAGGGTTTCGATATTTCAAACCTCTCAGCTGATCATAGTAGTCAGGTGATACCTCGGCTGTGAGTTGATGTGTTGAGTGAGCTCTTTTTCAGCTGGGTTTAGCGTTGAGTTCCCCCTCAGCTGAGTAACCCTTCAACTTTGATGTCCAGCTGAGCTTGGTTCCTCCTCAGTTGGTTTCTCCTTGAAACTGAGTTTGAAATCCAGCTAGGTCTGCTTTCCTTCAGCTGGATGTAGCTTCTTCATCTGGGTTGAGTAATCCGAGTAATCCACACAACATTTTGAATCTTGCTTCCACCAGCGGCTTTATAAGATTATCAGCACGCTGTATGTCTGTGTGAATTTTCTCAACAATGACATCCTTCATTTCCACGTGATCTCTGATAAAGTGATGACGCACGTCCACGTGTTTGCAATTTGTGTGATGAACTGGATTTTCTGAAATTGCAATAGCACTTGAGCTATCACAGAAGATTGGAACTTGTCCAGTCTTCACTTCGTAGTCATCCAGCTGATATTCAGCTAGAGAATTTGAGAGCAGCAGCTTCCAGCTGCCATATATTCTGCTTCTATTGTGGAAGTTGCGACGCAAGTTTGTTTCTTTGAAAACCATGATATCAATTTGCTTCCAAGGAACTGACATGTTCCAGAAGTTGACTTCATGTCCAATCGATCTCCAGCGAAATCTGAGTCTGAGTATCCAGTCAGTTGTAGGTTATCTTCAGCTGGATACCACAACCCAACATTTTGAGTTTATTTGAGATATTTGATAATGTTCTTGGCTGCTTGCATGTGTGCCTCCTTAGGATCAACTTGAAATCTGACACATACTCCGACAGCAATGATATTTCTGGACGACTGGCTGTTAGATACAGTAGGGAACCTATTATCCCTCTGTATTTGCTGGAATCTACTGATTTTCCTTCAGTTCCTGGTTAAATCTTCCAATTGGTGTTCATCGGTATCTTCACTGTTCTGCTGGATTGAACTCTGTATTTGGCGATCTAGTCTTTCACGTACTTGGATTGGTTTATGAAGATTCCTTTTGATGATTGCTTGACTTGAAGTCCTAGTAAGAAACTCATTTCTCCCATCATAGACATTTGGAACTGTTTTGACATCATTTCTCCAAATCGTTGCCATAAGAATGTTGATCTTGATCCGAAGATGATGTCGTCCACATAGATTTGAACAACTAGGATGTCTTCTCCCAATTTTATAGTGAAGACTGTTCTGTCTACAGAGCCCTTCTTGAATCCTTTGGATACAAGGAAATTTGATAGAGTATCATACCAAGCTCGAGGTGCTTGCTTCAATCCATATAGCGTCTTCTTTAACTTGTAGACTTTGTTTTCTTCCACTTCAAATCCTGGTGGTTGTTCAACGTAGACATCTTCTTTGATTTCTTCATTTAGGAATGCACACTTAACATCCATTTTGATAGACTTTAAATCTGTGATGTGCTGCATAAGCGAGAAATAATCTGATTGCTTCCAGTCGAGCTACTGGAGCAAAAGATTCTTCGAAGTCAATTCCTTCTTGCTGTGTATAACCCTTGGCAACGAGTCGAGCTTTGTTTCTGATGATGACTCCAAGAGTATCCAGCTTGTTCTTGAATATCCATTTGAGTCCGATGACTTTGACTCTTTCAGGTCTATCGACCAATTTCCAGACACAATTTCTTAGGAATTCATTTAGCTCTTTTTGCATGGCATTTGTCCAGGGTACGCTCTTTAAAGCTTCTAGAATGGTTTGAGGTTTTAGAACTTGAGCTACATAGCATGCCATTAGAGTTGTGTCTTCATCATAGACTGTTAGTTCTAGCTCTACTGAGATTTGAACTTTGTTAGCTGCTTCTTGATGATTTGATGTTGTAGCTTGAGCGGCTGAGCTTCTGGTTCTGACTCGGTCTGATGGTTCTCCAATGATGGCAGATGATGGATGATCTTCAATCCATCTTCTTCTTCTACGAATTTCTTCTTCCAGCTGATTGATGCTAGAAGTAGCTAGATCTCGTCTGGCTTGGAGTTGTTCTAGAGTTAAGTCTTTAGATTGAGACTCCACTTGATTTGGAATTGAATTTGATCCTCCTTGTGGTGATGTCTGTAAGAGTTCAGCCGGAGAGGGTGCTGGGGATTCAGCTGTGTCTGGATTTCCAGCTGATGGCATTCCCTCTTGATTTGGCGTTGGAGTTTCCTCTTGATTTCCAGCTGGTGGAACTTCTACTTGGTTGATTTAAAGTTCTTCTTCTGGCTCATCATCCCATATTAATGGTTCGGCCGGATTCCTGATTCGAGTCTCTTGAGCTCTTGTCTGAATTTGCCTTGAAGATTCTCCTTCATTTCTTCGTTTGATTGAATCTTTGAATTCGAATGAAGATTCGTCAAAAGTAACATGGGGAGTTACTTCGACTGTTTGAGTTCTTCTGTTGAAGACTCTGTAAGCTTTTCTTACTGCTGAGTAACCAAGGAATACTCCTCGGTCTGTCTTTGCGTCGAACGTCTTTAGCTGGGTTTTCCCATTGTTTAAGATGTGACACTTGGATCCGAAAACCTTGAAGTATTCGATGTAAGGTTTTCTATTATTCCATAGCTCATACGGTATTTTTCCTTGCCTTGAAGTGAGTAGAGAGCGATTCTGAGTGAAGCATGCTGTGTTGATTGCCTCGGCCCAGAACTTCTTTGGAATGGCAGAGCCGACTAACATTGATGTAGCTGCTTCTTTTAGTGTTCTGTTTCTCCTCTCTGCTACACCATTCTGTTGGGGTGGGCATGCAGCTGAGGTCTAATGTTGAACTCCATTCTTTTCGCAGTATTCATAGATTGTTTCATTTAGAAACTCCGTCCCTCGATCTGATCTGATTGACATTATTTTGCACTCCTTTTGAGTTGTGAGCCTTTCCAGCAGGATTGGCAGCGTGGTTCTTGTTTCGCTTATCTGGTGCAAGAATGACACCCATGTGAATATTGAGAAGTCATCTACTATGACCAGAGTATATTTTCTGCCGTTGAAACTTGCTGGAGTAACTGGACCAAAGAGATCCATGTGTAGGAGTTGAAGAACGCGATCTGTTGACGGCATTGGCTTAAGAGAGAATGAAATCCTGGTTTGTTTTCCTTGTTGACACGCGCTGCACATATGACTTTTGTCATATGCTTGATCTGGAATTCCATTAGCGAGCTGGTTTCTATCCAGTTTGTTGATTGTCTTGAAGTTGAGGTGATTCAGCCGTCTGTGCCACAGCCAGCTGACTTCATTGCTGCTTTTAGATACAAGACATGTTTCTGGAGGTCTACTGTTTAGTCGTTATTTGTGTCATTTTTATATGTTTGTTTTGTCGTGTTTGTGTGCGTGCATTTGTGTTTCGCGTTTATATTTCTAGTATTTTGTTATGTTTTGTTCTTTTTGGTGTTGCATGCCGTTAGTGCAAGTTCTCGAGTTTTCAACGGAAAAATCATGCAAATAGTGGAAGATAGCGTTCGTTCAAAGGTTGAAAGATGAGACGTGATGATCGAACACAACAACTCTTGTACAGCACCTTTCGATCAGAAGCAGATGAACAGCAGCAGCAACACGTGAAGAACACAGCAGCGGCAACAGCAACATGAGAAGAACAGCAAACGACGAACATCAGCATTAGCCAGCGGCCGCTGGATTCCAGCTGGCGCTGGAATCCGGCAGTCAGCGGTCGCTGGTCTTAAGTGGGCGCTGGACATGAACGGAGGTTGGAGCTGCTGCAACTAGAGGCCAGCCGGCGCTGGACGCCGCGATCGCTGGGTTCAACTTCGCAAAAACCTTTCCAGCGGGCGGTGGGTTCGAGCGAGCGCTGGGCATTGACTAGTAACGGTTGTGCGCGATTTAATAAGTAGCAGCTAGGGTTTTATATATATATATTAGCATCTAGGGTTTTCTGGAAGCTCTTTTTTCTTGAACGTGAGCAGAGGATAACAGCTGCATTCTTTTCTTTTTTTTCGTTTCTTTTTCATTTTCTTTTTCTTTTGGCTTGGCTTGAATAAGGAGGATTATTATCTACAGATTTCGCCCGTTGTATTGTAAGGATTTCTTCACCGTTTATTTCTTGCAATTTAATCGATGAATTTTTATAATTTTAATTCGATGATTCGTTCTATGCCTAGCTAATTCTTTGATTAGGGTTTAGATATTCGAATCGTTTTTCGATCCTTAATTGTTCTTTGATTAATTCTCCGTTGATTGAATTAATTTTCTTGATATTGAATAATTGATCACTATTCGATATTTATAAGTAGTGGATGAGATCGATGGATGATTCTACTGCTCGATTGTGGTTCATTCAACATTAGATTGACCGGAAACACATTTCTAATTATTAATCTTAATCGTATAATTTAGTCTTTAGGGTTTAACGGATTGAATTCTTAGGATTTTAATTCGATGATTCGTTCTATGCCTAGCTAATTCTTTGATTAGGGTTTAGATATTCGAAACGTTTTTCGATCCGTGCTTGTTCTTTGATTAATTCTTCGTTGATTGAATTAATTTTCTTGATATTGAATAATTGATCACTATTCGATATTGATAAGTAGTGGATGAGATCGATGGATGATTCTACTGCTCGATTGTGGTTCATTGAACATTAGATTGACCGGAAACGCATTTCTAATTATTAATCTTAATCGTATAATTTAGTCTTTAGGGTTTAACGAATTGACGCAAAAGCTATTGATGTTAACTCTATGTTGAAGTTGATTATACGTGATTGATTAATTGAATTAATTTTGTAACAAGCTTGGTGAGAAATCGAGGAGAATAATCTAACCCCTAACACTTTTCTTTCTTCTTATTCTTATTGTTATTTATTTCTTGATTTTATTATTCCATTAATTAGTTTAGTTCTTGTTCTATGAATTCTTGGTTTAGAATGTTTAGGATTATTTTATGTTTTGTGTGAATAATACGAGTGACATTAGCCCTGTTGAGCCTTCTTAAAGAATACGACTTGGGTCAGCTTGTCGCCCTACATTGACCTCGTTCTCTTGCAAGTCAATTCGATGGTGTTTTGAGTTGAAACAAAATTTGGCGTCGTTGCCGGGGAAGGCTTTAGGCGAATTGTTCTTGTGTTATTTTTTTTTGTGTTTATTTTTATTGTTTTTATTTTTGTTGTTTTTTATTTCTCCCCCAGGTGCGCTTGATCATTTTTTGTGTTTTTGTTTGCGCAGCGATTAACAAAACCGGAGGATGATATCTGGGTTTTCACCTATCCTGAGATAGAGAAAAATCCGAGCTTTGATTACACAGAGTGTTTAGCAATGTATAATGGAGGACATGGGTACGAACCTAACATGTGTCAATACTCTGGTTGGGTTTCCAATCCGTATTTTGATTTGAATGAGAGTGCCCAATATCCAAATTCACTACAACATCCACCTCGGGAACCTTCTTTAGAAGAGACTCTTCAATCTTTCATCCAGTCGACCACACAAAGATTTGAGTCTGTTGATGCGTCCATTGCACGCATTGAGACTCGCATTGGAGAGTTGGCTGACATTGTGGACACATTAGTGCAACATAGTGGAGAGGAGGAGCTGATTATAGAGGAGGATGAGTACGAGCATGAGCACGATGCAATGAGTAGTGGAGTGGATATCCTGGAGGAAGATGAAGAGGAAGTCACAGAGTGGTTTGAGGAGCTGTCTATGGCTACAACAAACACACTTTGTGACGCTTTGATTTGTGAAGTTTCTAAACCCTTAACTCCATTTAATCAAAATTTCCATTATATTATTGCTTCGGAGGGAGATTCCACACGGGAAAATAGGACAACCTTTGTCCTATTGATTATTTCAGGACCGGCAGACGTGGATGATGAAGATGAGCTAATCCAATTGATGGAATGACTCAAGCTTGAAAAGGAATTTGGATAACATTGGCTTAGTCGGGCTGGTGACTTAAAAACTAGCGCTGCGTGGGAGGCAAACCACGATTTTAATTGCTTTATTTTTGTTATTTTTATTCTTTTCTATTTTGTTTAAGTTGTTTTCTTTTGTTCGTTTCTACTTTGTTTTAGGAGGCGACAAACCCCGAATTGAGGCGGACCAAGCAAAATGGAAAGAACCACAAGTACCACACAAGATGATAAATCAGGGCAGTGAAGTTCTTTCCCCTCCTTATTTTCTGTGCAATGTGGACATTGCTTTGTTTTAAGTGTGGAGGGGGAAATGTTTATATTGCTTGTGTGGAATGCATGTATATTGTGAAATTTGATTTTTGCTTGTTTCGGCTTATTTGTGAGTCAATCTTGTTACGCCAAATTTGACTTAACTGAGGTTAAATTTTATGCAATTGAATTACGTGATTTTGACTTTAGTGGATTGAATTTTTAATAATGTCGGATTGATATGCTTTGGGACTTTGTTTTGTTGGTTGAATTGTGATATGAGACTTGTTTATGCGAATTAGATTGAGGTGATTTGTCTGACTGAAATTTGAGGGAGTTTTAACATTGTGACTGCTTAGATACTCGTTTCTTATGTTTAAAAAATGAGAGAAAAAGAAAAAAAAATTCTCAAAAGTGAACTTGTGTGTTAAAATTTGTTGGAATATGAATTATGCTCCTCTTTATTACAAAATGATAAATGAGCATGGAAAACCATGTTAGGGAGTTTGGATTTCTCCAAAATTAATATACCTAACGAATATTGTTTAGAATTCCATTTCAAATTTAACAGTTCTAAGAAAAAAAAATGAAAAATGAAACTTGTTGGTAAAAGCGGTCACATTAGTTAAATCACTTCTAATGGGGAGTCAGGTCTGATCCGATTGATAATTTGTATAGACGGGAAACATATTGTAATTCAATTCAATTTTTTCTCTTTGTCCTGATGTTTATCTTTTGTACATTGTTGAAAAATTCGTCAGTTAGTCAGAATTGCAATAATAGGCTTGCATGAATTTTTCCTTCTGTTTTGTTGGTTTGGTGTTTGCTTGAGGACAAGCAAAGGTTTAAGAGTGGAGGGTTTGTTTAGTCGTTATTTGTGTCATTTTTTATATGTTTGTTTTGTCGTGTTTGTGTGCGTGCATTTGTGTTTTGCATTTATATTTCTAGTATTTTGTTATGTTTTGTTCTTTTTGGTGTTGCATGTCGTTAGTGCAAGTTCTCGAGATTTCAACGGAAAAATCATGCAAATAGTGGAAGATAGCGTTCGTTCGAAGGTTTGAAAGAGGAGACGTGATGATCGAACACAACAACTCTTGTGCAGCACCTCTCGATCAAAAGCAGATGAACAGCAGCAGCAACACGTGAAGAACACAGCATCGGCAGCAGCAACATGTGAAGAACAGCAGCGGCAGCAGCAACATGAGAAGAACAGCAAACGACGAACAACAGCATTAGCCAGCGGCCGCTGGATTCCAGCCGGCGCTGAACTTGAGCGGGCGCTGGACATGAACGGAGGCTAGAGCTGCTGCAACTGGAGGCCAGCCGGCGCTGGGATGCCGCGACCGATGGGTTCAACTTCGCAAAAACCTTTCCAGCGGGCGGTGGGTTCGAGCGAGCACTGGGCGTCGACTAGTAACGGCTTTGCGCGATTTAATAAGTAGCAACTAGGGTTTTATATATATATTAGCAACTAGGGTTTTCTGGAAGCTCTTTTTTCTTGAACGTGAGCAGAGGATAGCAGCTGCATTCTTTTCTTTTTTTTCGTTTCTTTTTCATTTTCTTTTGGCTTGGCTTGAATAAGGAGGATTATTATCTACGGATTTCGCCCGTTGTATTGTAAGGATTTCTTCACCGTTTATTTCTTGCAATTTAATCAATGAATTCTTATGATTTTAATTCGATGATTCGTTCTATGCCTAGCTAATTCTTTGATTAAGGTTTAGATATTCGAATCGTTTTTCGATCCGTACTTGTTCTTTGATTAATTCTCCGTTGATTAAATTGATTTTCTTGATATTGAATAATTGATCACTATTCGATATTTATAAGTAGTGGATGAGATCGATGGATGATTTTACTGCTCGATTGTGGTTCATTCAACATTAAATTGACCGGAAATGCATTTCTAATTATAAATCTTAATCGTATAATTTAGTCATTAGGGTTTAACGGATTGACGCAAAAGCTATTGATGTTAACTCTATGTTGAAGTTGATTATGCGTGATTGATTAATTGAATTAATTTTGTAACAAGCTTGGTGAGAAATCGAGGAGAAGAATCTAACCCCTAACACTTTTCTTTCTTCTTATTCTTATTGTTATTTATTTCTTCATTTTATTATTCCGTTAATTAGTTTAGTTCTTGTTTTCTGAATTCTTGGTTTAGAATGTTTAGGATTATTTTCTGTTTTGTGTGAATAATACGAGTGGCATTAGCCCTGTTGAGCCTTCCTTGAGAATACGACTTGGGTCAGCTTGTCGCCTACATTGACCTCGTTCTCTTGCTAGTCAATTCGAAGGTGTTTTGAGTTGAAACAGCTGTTGTTCCAATCATCAAAATACATATTTTCTTCTTTTTTCCCTCTTTGTAGTATCTGCTTGGTTTCCTGTGCATCCATGTGCATCAAACTTGACAGAAAAACCGTTGTCGCAGAATTGGCTAATGGAAAGCAAATTGTGTTGCAGTCCGTGTACATATGAAACATTAGATATTTTAACATTGTTAGTTTCAAATATACTGTAACCTTTGGTTAGACCTTTGGAGTTGTCACCAAATATTACTTGGGGGCCTGGACGCTCGATGTACTCCCAGAGTAGATGCTTTAGGTGAGTCATGTGCTTGGAACATCCACTGTCCATGTACCATAGTGTTCTCGTCGACTCCTCAATGATGCGTCTTTCCCTTGCGACCTGTAACAGAAATCAAAATTTAGGTCCCCAGTTTTAATTAGGTCCTTGTGGGTTAGTAGAGATCCTTTCACGACCCAGATCTACTTGATGACTTGTATTGGGTCATTTGATCTGATGATTCTTCCAGCTGTGTCGATGTTCTTTGGTTGTTGCTGCTGGCGGGGTCTTGGTCTCTGTGCTCTCCCAGTTTGATTTCTCTGCTGATATCCAGACCTTTATCGGTTACCAGCTAAGTGTCCAGCTGAGACGTTCCTTTGTCTCTGCTGTCTTGTGTGATATCTGTGCTGGAATTGGTATTCCAGCTAGTAATCATATGACTGATATCCAGCTGGGTATCTCCTTTGATATCTTGGTTGATATCTCGCCATTTGTTGTTGTGGCTGGAATTTTGTATTCCTATTGTTTTGTCTTCTTTGGGGCTCACCATGTTGCTGTTGTCTTATCTGTGCTTGTAGTTGCCTCACAGCTTGCTTTTTCGAAGCCTGCTGTGTTCTCGATATTTGTTGCTGAGCAGCTGGAGTTGGGTTCTCTTTTGCCTTTTCAAACATTACTTTTGTTCCACTTGTGGAAGCAATGTTTGTGACATCTTTTGTTCGAGTATAACCCAATCCTGTCTTGAGTCCTGCTGGACGCTGAACACTTATGATTTCGTCCATTGTTGTGGTAGCTTTGATGAGTGTTACCATCTTCGTAGTTAGCGCCTCTTCGGATTTTTTCAGGTCTGTGATCTCAGCTGACTTCATTCTGATTCAGCTGTGGTCTTTTCCAGATCTTCTAACAGCTGTTTCCTTTCGTAGTAGAATTTCTTCATCAGCTGATCCTGTTTCACTATCTTGTCCTTGAGTGAAACAACTGATGGTCCCTGAGCTGGGTATTTGGTGTAGAGGGGGGGGTGATAACACCAAATAGATTTTTCGAAACTTTTTCAAGTTAAATCACAGAGTTGGTGAGCTCAGTTATCGATCCAGCTGGGGAGGGTCAGCTGGGTAAATAACTCAGCTGGTGGTGCGGAAAGTGGTGGTTTGAAAACTTAGCTCGGTTACTTAGAAAAACTCAGTTTGAAAATATTAACTTAACGTTTTCAGCTTAGTCAGGTTGTGCAACTTTTAGAGAGACACAGCTGTCTTTGGAGAGCAGCTGTGTGTGCAGTTTTGAACAAATGTGCAATGATATGAAGGAGTTAGTACACAGCTGAATATAAAGCGAAAGTAAAGAGAGAGAGTGAGAAACACGCGAGTTTTTACGTGGTTCGGAGTAACACCTCCTACGTCCACGACCAGGTTCACTGGTAATCCACTACCACTTGGTTTCCAAGTACCAAGCAACTTCACAACTCTAACCCGAGCTGTGTTCCAACAGTTTACGGGCACTGTCAAGCCTACACCTTCAGTTTCCAGGTACTGAATAACCTATCCACTCGAATTACGCGCTTCGAGCAAGCGTACCTTTACCTAACCTTTCTGGGTTTGGGTTTGGGTATGGGGTTCCAACTATGAACGAGTTCTTTCAATTAAGAACTTTAGAGTATGATGAACTCGTTCGAAATCTAGGCTAAAGATATACAATGAGTTTGGCCTAGGGAACAGACGAAAAACTAAGCAGTTTCTTAACTAGAAACACTTTAAGATAAAGTGTTCTTTGATCTATCTAGAACTGCTTGAGAGCTTTGGAAAGAATGAAGATTTCAGATAATGAAAGCTTGTAGAGAGTTTTCCGTATCTGATCCTGAGGTTGAAGACGGGTTTATATAGGTAGAGATTCAAGACTAGCCGTTGGAGGAGCCGTTTGAATCTTACCTACTCTTCTTAAATACAAGATCTACCGTTGGGCGTATCTGCACCTGTCTTCATTTGTGTCACATCCTAGGTTCTGAAGTCTAGGATGCTGACTTGGCAATCCCTTATTGGTCGAGGTAGGTTGACTTCCTCTGATTCCAGGATCTTCTGCCTTTAGTGCTGGCTTTTGAATTCAGAGCTGGACTGTCTTGAAGTGGAGTCTTCAGAGATAGTTCCTTTGTTCTCGTATACCGCACCAGCCGTGTTTTGAACTCGCTCGAATTCTCTTCGCCTTGATCGTTCGCCGGATCACTCACCGAAGGTTGACGCCTGCTGTCTTTTGCTAGCTGACTCCAGCTGTGAACACAGCTGGGTCGACTGCTGTCTTCCGCTTCCTTAACCTGTAAGCCTAGAAAATCTAAAGCTCAAACAGGCGAGCTGGAAAACACTATTTAGGTTGACGCAATCATCTATTCAGTTGGAGAATCAGTTGGGTTTTGGTATCAAATCGAAACCTTATAATTTTCCCAACAATTTTCCCCTTTTTGATGATGCCAAAACCTAACTGAGACAACTTATGACGCAGAAAAACTTGTGTTTTATTAATGTAAGAATATACATTATAACACAGGAAAAAGAAAGAAGAGAAAAAAAATCTTCAAATCTTCAGTCTTCAATCCTTCAGTTGGCTGGGTCCTCTCTTCTGCATCCGTTGCTTCTTTCTTTTGACTCGTCTCTTCTTCAGCTGATTCTGATTCAGCTGGTTCATCTAGCTCAACAGTTTGCCTCTTCATTGACTTGTCTCTCTTCTCCCTTACTTCCCCCTTTTTGGCATGATCAAAACAGGGTGGGAGAGATACACCATCGGCTGTTGCGATGTTTTAGTTTGGCGAAACTGTGGTTTTCAGCTCTGAGCAGCGAGGTTTGGAGTCTAACTGGCTCAGCTGTTGTATTAGCTGGCTCTTTTTCAGTTGCATTGGCCTCAGCTATGATTGCAGACACAGCGTCCTTGGCCTGATTCAGCTGGGGCAATCCAGCTGAGTGCTTGGAGGGATGAGTTGGCACTGGAGATAGCATCTTCTGAGTCGGGCACAACTTCATTCCTTGCAACTTTTGCTTCTTCAGACTTCTTAGATTGAATGAGAAAGTCTGATTCAGCACTTGAGGGACTTGTATTCAGCTCATATCATCATCATCCAGCTACAGGTGATCGTTGGTTGGGTGATGTTTCTCATTTGAGCTTGGTGCAGGGACTTGAGCATCTTTCATCGGAAGATCTCGAAGAGGGTGTCCCTGTGGAGCTGAAGGAAACTGAGGAGAAGGCGGTTGAAGTATCCCATCTGTCTTGGGGTTTAAGCTTGGTTGATCAGCTGGAATACTCCGTTGCGGTGTTGGTGATGATTATGTTCACGCAGGGACGTGAACTTCTCTTCCACCGTAAGAAACGACCGCTTGTGGGCCTTCTCGCTCCTGAGAGTGATTACGAATTCTCTCATAATGTCACCGGCTTCTCATTGATCGACTGAGCACCTTTGACTTGAGTCTTCGGTTTGAAGACAGTGCTTCAGTATATTTTGTCTCCTCAAGTTGTCTCCGATTCCCAGCTGGGATGGAGTTAGATGCATGCTGCTTTGTCTCCTGCATCTTTTTCTGTGCCTCCTGTGGTGGAGCAAGAGCTTTGTCATGACTGCTCTTGAATACTCCGGCTTTATCAACATCTGGTCCAGGTCTGTTGACGTTGATTTTTGCATCCCAGGGAGTTGTATGTCCCGTTCTCTCTTTTATGTTGAGAGAAACAGTGGGGTTGAGGGGGTCTTTTTCCTTTGACATTCCCAGAAAGTTTTCTGTACTTTCCTGGTGAATGATGTTCTTGAGCTTTGCAGTCTACTGCGCTGGCCTGGTTCTGTCGATGGGCTTCACCTTCTTCTGGACTTCCGTCTTCTTTGAGAGTTAAGCAACTCTTATCTTGAAGCTTTGACAGATTCTTCAAGTTTGATCGGCTTCGGGAGATATCTTTCTGGATTCCATGTTCTTCTTCTGCATCTTTTGTTAGTAGAAACGAATAATACCAATTGATGGAAATAAGAAAGAATGCCGAAAAACTTTCTAGGTTGATGCGTATGTCTTCTAGCATATTTAAAGAGTTTTCTTGATGAATGGACGATCAAGATTTATCTATTAATAAGAAGATCTACGGCTGGGAGTGATTCTCTCTACATATTAATTTCTTGATTAGAATATGTGAGTTAATGCGCGAGAGAGAACGGTTGAGGCGTTTTGACTTTTGCCTCGAAACTCCCATTATTCAATTCTTTGCAGACTTTTAATTAATATTGATTAGAAATGACAAGATGTGAGTTGACAGAAAACAGATTGAGTATGTGTAATTAATGTTGTTGCAAACCTCTCAGCTGATCATTGTAGTCAGCTGATACCTCGGTTGAGTGGGTGTGCTGGGTCATCGTGGTTCCAGCTGGTTCCCCCTCAGCTGAATAATCCTTTCCTTTCAGCATCTGGTATAGCTGAATTCTTTCTCAGCTGATATCAGTGACGTTTATTCTGAATTTCAGTTGTCTGCTTCCATTCAGCTGGGTCTGCTTCCATTCACTGGTCCGTTCGATCACTGGTCTGCTTCCATTCAGCTGGGTAAAGCATCGTCTGGGTTGAGAAGTCCAAGTAATCCGCACAGCATTTTGAACCTTGCTTCTATCAGCAGTTTTGTGAGAATATCAGCCCGTTGTATGTCTGTGTGAATTTTCTCAACAATCACATCCTTCTTTTCTACGTGATCTCTGATGAAATGATGTCGTACGTCTACATGCTTGCATCTTGTGTGAAGTACTGGATTCTCTGATATAGCAATCGCACTTGAGCTATCACAGAAAATTGGAACCTATCCAGTTTTTACTTCATAGTCATCCAGCTGATGTTTCAGCCAGAGAATTTGCGAGCAGCAGCTTCCAGCGGCCATATATTCTGCTTCTGTCGTGGAAGTTGCGACGCACGTTTGTTTCTTTGAAAACCACGAAATCAACTTACTTCCTAAGAACTGACAAGTTCCTGAAGTTGATTTTCTGTCCAACCGATCTCCAGCGAAGTCTGAGTTTGAGTATCCAGTCAGCTGTAGATTGTCTTCAGCTGGGTACCACAGCCCAACATTCTGAGTTCCTTTGAGATATTTGAGAATGTTCTTGGCTGCTTGCATGTGTGCTTCCTTTGGATCAACTTGAAATCTGGCACACACTCCGACTGCGAAAGAGATGTCTGGACGACTTGCTGTTAGATACAGCAGGGATCCTATTATCCCTCTGTATTTGCTGGAATCAGCTGATTTCCCTTCAGTTCCTGGTTCAATCTTCCAGTTGGTGTTCATTGAAATTTTTACAGTTCTGCTGGATTGAACTCCATACTTGGCGATCAAGTCTTTCACGTATTTGGATTGATTTATGAAAATCCCTTCTGATGATTGCTTGACTTGAAGTCCTAGGAAGAAATTAATTTCTCCCATCATGGACATTTGGAACTTCTCTGACATCATCTCTCCAAATCTTTGGCATAAGAAGCTTGATCTTGATCCAAAGATGATGTCGTCTACGTAGATTTGAACAACTAAAATATCTTCACCTAGCTTGATGGTGAAGAGAGTTCTGTCTACTGAGCCCTTCTTGAATCCTTTGGATACGAGAAAATTTGACAAAGTGTCATACCAAGCTCGAGGTGCTTGCTTCAATCCATAAAGAGTCTTCTTTAGCTTGTAGACTTTATTTCCTTCTACTTCGAATCCTGGAGGTTGTTCAACGTAGACATCTTCTTTGATTTCTCCATTTAAGAATGCACACTTCACATCCATTTGATAGACCTTGAATTTGTGATGTGCTGCAAAGGCGAGAAATAGTCTGATTGCTTCCAATCGTGCTACTGGAGCAAAAGATTCTTCGAAGTCAATTCCTTCCTGCTGAGTGTAGCCCTTGGCAACGAGTCGAGCTTTGTTTCTGATGACGACTCCCAAGGTATCCATTTTGTTCTTGAATATCCATTTGAGTCCTATGACTTTGACTCCTTCAGGTCTGTCGACCAGTTCCCAGACACAATTTCTGAGGAATTCGTTCAGTTCTTCTTGCATGGCGTTTGTCCAAGGCACGCTCTTCAAAGCTTCGAGAATTGATTGAGGCTCTGGCACTTGAGCTACGTAACACGCCATTAGAGCTGTGTCTTCATCATAGACCGTCAGTTCTAGCTCTATTGAGAGTTAAGCTGTGTCAGCTGCTTCTTGATAATCCGATGAAGCTTGAGCAGCTGAGCTTCTGGTTTTGACTTGGTCAGATGGTTCTCCGATAATAGCTGATGATGGATGATCTTCAATCCATCTTCTCCTCTTGCGAATTTCTTCTTCCAATTGATTGATGCTTGACGTGGCTAAATTTCGTCTGACTTGGAGTTGCTCAGGAGTTAAATCTTGAGAGTTTGGCTCTCTTTGATTTATATTTTGAGGAGACTTCTGTAGAGGCTCAGCTGGAGATGGAGCTGGGGACTCAGCTGTGTTTGGATTCTCAGCTGATGATGTTCCCCCTTGATTTGGCGTTGAAGCTTCTTCTCGATTTCCAGCTGGTGGAGCTTCTTGATTGATTTGAATTTCCTCCTCTGGCTCATTGTCCCAAATTAATGGTTCGGCCAGATTCCTGATTCTATTCTCTTGAGCCCTTGTCTGAATCAATCTTGAAGATTCTCCTTCGCTTCTTCGTTTGATAGAATCTCTATATTCGAAGGAAGATTCGTCAAAGGTAACATGTGGAGTTACTTCGACTATTTGAGTTCTTCTGTTGAAGACTCTGTATGCTTTACTCACAGCGGAGTAACCAAGAAATACTCGGTCTGTCTTTTCGTCGAACGTCTTGAGCTGTGTCTTCCCATTGTTGAGGATGTGACATTTGGATCCGAATACCTTGAAATATCCAATGTATGGTATTCTGTTGTTCCATAGCTCATACGGTGTCTTGCCTTGCCTTGATGTGAGTAGGGAGCGATTTTGAGTGAAGCAAGCTGTGTTGATTGCTTCAGCCCAGAACTTCTTTGGAATAGCAGAGCTAGCTAGCAGTGAGGTAGCTGCTTCCTTGAGAGTTCTGTTTCTTCTTTCTGCTACACCATTCTGCTGAGGTGTGCGAGCTGCAGATGTTTGGTGTTGAACTCCGTTCTTCTCGCAAAAATCATAAATAGTTTCATTTAGAAACTCCGTTCCACGATCTGATCTTATTGCCATTATCTTGCACTCCTTCTGTGTTGATAATCATTCCAGTAGGATAGGCACCTTAGTTCTGGTTTTGCTCTTCTGGTATAAGAATGATACCCATGTGAATCTTGAGAAATCATCCACAACGACCAGAGTATATTTTCTGTCATTGAAGCTTGCTGGAGTAACTGGACCAAAAAGATCCATGTGAAGAAGTTGAAGAACTCGATCAATTGACTGAGCTGGCTTGAGAGAGAATGAAATTCTTGTCTGCTTTCCTTGTTGACACGCGCTGCACATATGACTTTTGTCATATACTTGATCTGGAATTCCATTTGCGAGCTGGTTCCTAGCCAGTTTGTTGATTGTCTTGAAGTTGAGATGATTTAGCCGTCTGTGCCACAGCCAGCTGACTTCATTGCTGCTTTTCGATACAAGACAAGTCTCAGAAGGGCTGCTGTTCCAGTCAGCAAAGTACATATTTCCTTCTCTTTTCCCTCTTAGGAGTATCTGCTTGGTTTCCCTGTGCATCCCTGTGCATCAAACTTGACAGAAAAACCGTTGTCGCAAAATTGGCTAATGGAAAGCAAGTTATGTTGCAATCCTTGTACATAAGAAACATTTGGGATTATAACATTTCTAGTTTTAAATGTACCATAACCTTTGGTTAGGCCTTTGGAGTTGTCACCAAATGTTACTTGTGGACCTGTACGCTCAATATACTCCTGGAGTAGATGCTTTAGGTGCGTCATGTGCTTGGAACATCCACTGTCCAAGTACCATAGCGTTCTCATCGACTCCTCAGAGATGCGTTGTTTCCTTGCAACCTAAATAAAAAATTAAAATTTAGGTACTCAGTTTTAATTGGGTCCTTGTGGGTTAGACAGAGATCCTTTGACGACCCAGATCTGCTTGATGACTCGAATTGGGTGTCATTTGATCTGATAATTCTCCCAGCTGAGTCGATATACACATTCTTTGTGTTCTTCTGTTGTTGCTGGCGGGGTCTTGATCTCCGTGTCTTCTTGTTTTGTTGTCTGGATTTCTTTTGGTTTCCAGCTGTGTGCCTAGCTGAGACGTTCCTTTATCTCTGCTGTCTCATGTGATGTTGTGGCTGGAAATGATTATCCAGCTGATACTCGTTTGAGTGGTATCCAGCTGGGTATCTCTGATATCTTGGTTGATATCGATCAACGTGCTGGTGCTGTGGCTGGTATCTGTAAAATCCAGCATGTGGTTTTCATTGAGGTTGAGCACGTTGCTGTCTGAGTTGGGCTTGAGGTTGTCGCACAGCTGACCTTCTTGATGTCTACTGTGTTCTCGACGGAGTTTGAGACTGTTTCACAGCTGTTCTTCTTGACATCTGCTGTGTTCTCGACGGAACTTGAGAATGTTTCACAGTTGTTCTTCTTGACGTCTGCTGTGATCTCAACGGAGCTTGAGAATGTTTCACAGCTGTTATTCTTGACGTCTGCTGTGTTCTCAACTGTTGATGCTGAGCTGCTGGGATTGGAGGTTCGTTTGCACGTACAAACATTACTTTTGTTCCACTTGTGGAGGCAATGTTTGAGGCATCCTTTGATTCGTTGTATCCCAGCCCCGCTTTGAGTGCTGCTGGACGCTGAGCACTAATGATCTCGTTCATTGTTGACGTGGCTTTGATGAGAGCTACTATCTTCTTAGATAGTACCTCTTCGGTGTTTTTCAGCTCAATGATCTCAGCTGACTTCCTTTCCGATTCAGCTGTGACCTTTTCCACATCTTCTATCAGCTGTTTCTTCTCATTGTTGAATTCCTTCATCAGCTGATCTTGTTTTACTATTTTGTCTTTTAGTGAAACGACTTCCTGTTGGAGCTGAGTTGTATCAGCTGCGTCTGATACTTTTGTCTTTTCCAGTTCCGCCTTTAGCTCGGCATTCTCACACATAATGACGTCAAGGATCTCTTGAAGCTCCTTGGAATCGTTCATTACTTTCTCTACTAGACTCCAATCAGGTAGACCAGATTCTGAGTCCTGTGTAGAGTGTTCGTGTGATGGTGAGATGTTAGACAGATTTAGAGTTCGAGACGTTACCTCATCTTCATCGATGCCGTCTGTTTGTCCCATGAAGCATGTATCCCAATCAGGTTCATCATGGGCCATCAGGGCTTCTTCTTTCGAGTCTGAAAATGGCATGTCATCCATTTTATTGCACTCTGATTCTTCATCAGCGATATAAGCTCTCCTTCTGTCAGCTGCCTTAGCTTTTAATTGGTCTTTGTCTTTCTTGGACAGCTTTGGACAATCTTGTCGATAGTGTCCTGGTTCCTTGCAGTTGAAGCAACCTTCTTCTGTTCGTTTGTCAGCTGATTTCTCATCAGCTGCTGCGTACTTATCTCTGTAAGTCCTTGCGAACTTCTTGTATTTGCCCTTGCTGGTGTTGAGTCTGTTATAATTTTTCACCATCATGGCAATTTCTTCGAGTAGCTCCTCTTTGCTCATTTCCTTTTTGTCCTTCTTTATCTTGGAGGACTCAGCTGACTTGACATGAGCTGACTTTTCAGAGTTGGCTCTTTAAGCAATTTCTTTTGGAGCTGGGGTGAGTTCTCCGTCATTCTGTCTGTTTGAAGATTCTTCTTGAGTGATCTTCAAGTTGTATTCGTTGGCTTTTAAGAGTGAGAACAACCTTTCTGTAGATAGATCACCCAAGTCACTTCGACTTTGGTGAACTACCTTGTAAGTGTTCCATTCAGCTGAAAGGGCTGAAAGAACCTTTAGATTCTTTTCCCGCTGGGTATACTTCCCAGTTCTGATTGTCTCTATCTCGATGACTATGTTTGAGAACCTTAGCTCCATCGCTTCGATGGACTCGTTGGCTAGCTGCTTGAAGTTGTCGAATTTTTGGCAAGCTATTGTGAATTTGTTTTCTTTGATTTCTTCAGATCCTTCACATAGCTTGGCAAGTATTTCCCACATCTCTTTGGCTGTCTCGCACTTGATGATCTTACTCAGGTAGGCGTTTGAGACTGTTGATGAGATGGTGTTTCTTGCGAAGCCGTCCGCCGGCCTTGCTTTCGTTCTTCTGACGAGTAATCTTTCTTTGGCTTGAGAATTGGCCGGTATTCTGGTTGTCCTCCATCATGGCAGGTACGAGTTCATTTCCTTGTTTATAAATAAGGATGGGTCCGTCTGTGATGACGTCCCACATCATGTCGTGATGTGCACAAAGGAAGCTTTTCAATCTGAATTTCCAGATTGCATAGTCGTCTACCGAGAAGGTGGGGAGATTCCTGTTAAGATAAGAATCCATAGACATGTGCAGTATGTAATAATATGAGTTTTTCTGAAAAACGGATCTGTTCAGTTGACCACTGACACAGAGTGTCAAGAGAGATCTCTTGATACAGAAACGGTGGTCTTTTGAACCACTGCTCTGATACCAATTGATGGTCCCTGAGCTGGGTATTTGGTGTAGAGGGGGGGTGAATACACCAAATAGATTTTTCGAAACTTTTTCAAGTTAAATCACAGAGTTGGTGAGCTCAGTTATCGATCCGGTGGGAGGGTCAGCTGGGTAAATAACTCAGCTGGTGGTGCGGAAAGTGGTGGTTTGAAAACTTAGCTCGGTTACTTAGAAAAACTCAGTTTGAAAATATTAACTTAACGTTTTCAGCTTAGTCAGGTTGTCCAACTTTTAGAGAGACACAGTTGTCTTTGGAGAGCAGCTGTGTGTGCATTTTTTTACAAATGTGCAATGATATGAAGGAGTTAGTACACAGCTGAATATAAAGCGAAAGTAAAGAGAGAGAGTGAGAAACACGCGAGTTTTTACGTGGTTCGGAGTAACACCTCCTACGTCCACGACCAGGTTCACTGGTAATTCACTACAACTTGGTTTCCAAGTATCAAGCAACTTCACAACTCTAACCCGAGCTGTGTTCCAACAGTTTACGGGCACTGTCAAGCCTACACCTTCAGTTTCCGGGTACTGAAGAACTTATCCACTCGAATTACGCGCTTCGAGCAAGTGTACCTTTACCTAACCTTTCTGGGTTTGGGTTTGGGTATGGGGTTCCAACTATGAACGAGTTCTTTCAATTAAGAACTTTAGAGTATGATGAACTCGTTCGAAATCTAGGCTAAAGATATACAATGAGTTTGGCCTAGGGAACAGACGAAAAACTAAGCAGTTTCTTAACTAGAAACACTTTAAGATAAAGTGTTCTTTGATCTATCTAGAACTGCTTGAGAGCTTTGGAAAGAATAAAGATTTCAGATAATGAAAGCTTGTAGAGAGTTTTTCGTATCTGATCCTGAGGTTGAAGACGGGTTTATATAGGTAGAGATTCAAGACTAGCCGTTGGAGGAGCCGTTTGAATATTACCTACTCTTCTTAAATACAAGATCTGTCGTTGGGCGTATCTGCACCTGTCTTCATTTGTCTCACATCCTAGGTTCTGAAGTCTAGGATGCTGACTTGGCAATCCCTTATTGGTCGAGGTAGGTTGACTTCCTCTGATTCCGGGATCTTCTGCCTTTAGTGCCGGCTTTTGAATTCGGAGCCGGATCGTCTTGAAGTGGAGTCTTCGGAGATAGTTCTTTTGTTCGTATACTGGACTACCGTGTTTTGAACTCGGCTCGAATTCTCTTCGCCTTGATCAGGCTCGCCGGATCACTCACCAAGGTTGACGCCCGTCGTCTTTTGCTAGCCGACTCCACTCGTGAACACAACCGGGGTCGATCGTCGTCTTTGCTAGGCCGACTCCACTCGTGAACACACTCGGGTCGACCGTCGTCTTCCGCTTCCTTAACCTGTAAGCCTAGAAAATCTAAAGCTCAAACAGGCGAGCTGGAAAACACTATTTAGGTTGACGCAATCATCTATTCAGTTGGAGAATCAGTTGGGTTTTGGTATCAAATCGAAACCTTATAATTTTCCCAACAACAACCTCATCTCTGAGCTGTGTAGCATCAGCTGCATCTGATGCTCTTTTCTTTTCCAGTTCCACCTTTAGCTCGGCATTCTCACACATGGTAATGTCAAGGATCTCTTGTAGTTCCTTGAAGTCATTCATAACTTTCTCTACTAAACTCCAGTCAGGTAGTTCTGATTCTGAAACCTGCGTAGAGTGTTCGTGTGATGATGAGGGGTTAGATAAATTTTGAGTTCTAGAAGTTACGTCATCCTCGTCGAGCCCGTCAGACTGTCCCATGAAACAAGTATCCCATTCTGGTTCATCATGGGCCATGAGTGCATCTTCCTCTGAATCTGAGAATGCCATGTTGTCATCCATCTTGTTGCACTCAGACTCCTCGTCAGCGATGTAGACTCTTCTTCTGTCAGCTGCCTTAGCTTTTAGTAGGTCTTTTTCTTTCTTGGACAGCTTGGGACAGTCCTGCTTATAATGTCCCGGCTCCTTGCAGTTGAAGCAACCTTCGTCTGTCCGTTTTGAGGTGTCAGCTGACTTTTCATCAGCTGCAGCGTACTTGTCTCTGTACGTTCTTGCAAACTTCTTGTACTTGCCCTTGCTGGTGTTGAGTCTGTTGTAATTTTTTACCAACATGGCAATTTCTTCGAGTAGCTCTTCCTTCCTCATGTCCTTCTTGTCCTTCTTCTTCTTTGAGGACTCAGCTGACTGCATGTGTGTAGATTTTTCAGAGTTGGCTCTGAAAGCAATCTCCTTCGGTGCAGGTGTCAGCTCTCCGTCGTTTTGCTTGCTTGAAGATTCTTTCATGGTGATCTTCAAGTTGTATTCGTTAGCCTTGAGTAGTGAGAATAATCTTTCTATTGATAGATCACCCAAGTCACTTCGACTTTGGTAAACTACCTTGTACGTGTTCCATGCAGCTGTAAGTGCTGAAAGGACCTTCAAGTTCTTTTCTAGCTGGGTGTATTTCCCAGTTCTGATTGTTTCAATTTCCACCACGATGCTTGAAAATCTGAGCTACATCCCTTCAATGGACTCATTGGCTAGTTGCTTGAAGTTATCGAACTTCTGGCAGGCGATTGTGAACTTATTTTCTTTAATTTCTTCTGACCCTTCGCACAGCTTAGCTAGGGTTTCCCACATCTCCTTTGTTGTATTGCAGTTGATGATTTTGCTGAGGTAGGCGTTTGAGACGGTTGATGAGATTGTGTTCCTTGCAAAGCTGTCAAGACCAGCTTGCTTCCTCTCTTCTGAAGTATATTCACTCTTCAATTTGAGGATTTGTTGATGTACTGGTTGTCCATCTGTGATGACGTCCATATCATATCATGATGTGCACATATGAAACTCTTTAATCTGAATTTCCAGATGGCGTAGTCATCAACTGAGAAGGTTGGGAGATTCCTGCTAAGAGAAGAATCCATGAAGATATGCACAGTATGCAGTAATATGAGTTTTTCAAAATGGATATGTTCAGTTGACTACTGACAGAGAAAGATCAAGAAGAATCTCTTGATTCAGAAACAGCGTCTTTTGAACCACTGCTCTGATACCAATTGATGGTCCCTGAGCGGAGTCTTTGGTATAGAGATGGGTGAATACACCAAAGATAAAAACTTTTTAAACTTTTTAACAAGTTAAAAACTGAGAGTGAGAGCTCAGTTATAAATCCAGCTGACTTCTTGAAGAAGACGGTCAGCTGGACTGATAACTCAGCTGGCGGTGCGGAATGTGGTGGTTTAAAAACTTAGCTCGTGTACTTAGAAAAACTCAGCTTGAAAATATTATCTTTAAGTTTTCAACTTAGTCAAGTTGTGCAGTTTTGAAAAAAAAAACACAGTTAGCCTGGTCAAGCAGCTGGTTATGCAGTTTGATAAATATGATATGCTTGATGGAGTTAGTTATTTAACTGAAAGTGCTAAAAAAATCAGAAAAGAACACAATATTTAACGTGGTTCGGAGAAACTCTTCCTACGTCCACGACCAAATAAACTGGTAATTTACTACCACTTGGTTTAACGAGTACCAAGCAACTTCGCAGCTCGAACCTGAGCTGTATTCTAACAGTTTACGGGCACTGTAGAAGCCTGAACCTTTCAGTTTTCGGGTACTGAAAAACTTTACAAACACTTGAATTTCGCGCTTCAAGCTGGCGTAACCTTAACCTAACCTTTCTGGGTATAGAAGGGATTTGGTTTTGGGGTTCCAACTATGAACGAGTTCTTACAATGAAGAACTTTGAGTTAAAGTGAACTCGTTCGAAATCTAGGCTATGGATATACAATGAATTCTGTCTAGGAATCAGGCGAAAAACTGGGCAGTTTCTGAATTAGAAACACTCTAAGATAAAGTGTTCTTCGAAATAGTAAGAACTGCTAGAGAGCTTTTGAATGCTTGAGAATTTCAGAAGATGAAAGCTTGTAGAGCGTTTTTCGTATTTGATCATGTGGTTGAAGACTGGTATTTATAGGTAGAGATTCAAAACTAGCCGTTGGAAGAGCCATTTGAATATCACCTACTCTCTGATCTGCTCGATCTGTCGTTGGGCGTATCTTCACCTGTCTTCATCAGTGTCAGATCCTGGGTTCTGTACTCTATGATGCTGATTTGGCAATCCCTCATTGGTTGAGGTAAATTGTCTTTCTCTGACACCGGGATTTTTGAATTTGGAGGTGGATCTGAAACTCTGACTTGAACTGATGTCATCAGAGTTGACATTCTTTTGGTCATTCTTTAGCTTGATTCTGCTCAGTCTTGAACTCTGCTCAGCTGGAAAACTCCTCAGCTGATAATTTGACTCCAGCTTGTAATACAGCTGGATCTTCTGCTGTCTTCAGCTTCCTTAACCTGTAAATTTAGAAAATCTAAAGCTCAAACAGGCTAGCTGGAAAAACACTACTTAGGTTGATGCAATCATCTACTCGGTTGGAGTCAGTTGGGTTTTGGTATCAAATCAAAACTTAGAATTTTCCCAACAGTAGGTGGAGAAAGCCCCCGGCAAAAATTGAGGGACGTAGGCGGAACCGGGTGAATATTGCGGCACCGAGTCCTAACCTGCCGGAAATTGAGGACGGTTGGGAGTGGGGGTGGAGACGTTTTGGAAGGATGAAGGTCGAAAATTGCCGTAGAAATTTGGATTATTGGATTGAAACTTGCATCACTAGAACCGAACCAATACCAATTTTGATTGGGATCCATTTGTAGCACAAAAATATAAGAAGTGGAAGAGAGAATTTAGAAGAAATTGAGATAGAAATGTAGAGAATGTGGTGAAAATGAATGGAATAAGGTGTAGTATTTATAGGTAAAAATTAGAATTAAATTAAATTAAAATTAAAAAAATAGCCGTTGAGCAACGGTTAAAAAACCGTTGCCCAATCAAGCGTCGCCACGTGGCAATCCTTCTTTTTCGCCCATGCCCAGCCGCTCGGTCGCCTCCCCGCCCGCCCCCAGCTGGGCGCCATCGCCAGCTTCCGCCGCCCGCCCACCGCCCAATCGCCATCAATAAATATGCTCTAAGTGTTCCTTTATAAAAAAGAAATTCTTAATTTATAAACAACAGATTAATGAAACGCATAGTGTCTATATATATTGATATTGATTAATATTTACCATATATAAAATCTATATATAAGGTAAATGTAATTACTAATAAATTATTATTATATTTTTTATAATATAATATATTATATTACACTATTACCCTTAAATTAAATTATATAGTAAGGATATAATAGGCAATTCAAATTTTATAAAATAAGGCTTTTTTTTATATAACCATAGATAGGTGAAATAAAGTATGGGACTTGAATTAATACGAAATAGAGAATTTGTTGTTATCTCCTCTTGTTATGTTTATGAGAAAAGGTTGGCGCAATACGTAGTCGGCCTAAAATTTCTTTTGCTCTATAATATTGGGAATATAATTTATATAGCATTTATATAAATTCACGAAAAACAAAAAATTAATTTGTAAATTAATGTATTATAAAATTGTAGTTCACGAATTTAACTTCTAATATTCGCATATTCACGACTTTTGATAAATTTATGAATAATTTTTGTCTCTATAATAAGAGCATTCATAATGGTATCCTTCATTTTGGGAACACCCATTATTTTAAAATTAAAAGTGGGCTCTCTTTTTTTAATCAACATTGGTGACCATACGGGCTCTCTCGATTAATTTTTATCTCCATATATCACCAGCCAATCACACGCCGCCACCTCACCCTTCCTCCTTGCGCTCCACTCTCCGCCCACCTCGCCAAAAGGGCGTCGCTGCAGATGCTCAAATGAAGATATACACATATACTCCATCCGTCTCAATCGCAAGGTCTCATTTTTGTTGGGCACGATTATTAAGAAACAAGAGTAAAAAAATAAACGATAATACTCTTTGGACAAAATATGTCCAGACATAATCTGGTCCCACTTGATTATTTAATATTTTATTAAAAGTATGAATTCAATGTAACTATTATGCCCTTCATTATTTCCCTCTTTTTATTCCCACCAAAATGTTTTACTTTTGTTCCCTACTTCACTTTTACTTATATCCTACCAAAACTTTTATCTTTATTCACTATTATTTACTTTTACTTGTTTAAAAATAAAAACAAATAATAAAAAAGACATCACATGCCAACTCATCTTTTTCAATAAATAAAGAAATTAAAGAAACACCCCCCCTCCCTAAATTATGTCTCTCTTCTATTCGGTGTTCTCTACTCCAACCCTTCTCTTTCATCGTATCTTCGCCGTCGTCGACTCCAATGTGCAGTCGTGTTGCCGTTTACACTTTCTCCAAGCACATTTGCCGATGTGCCGCAGTGATGAGCCCATATTTGTGCTCATTTTGTGTTTGTTTTAGGTGTCTAGATCGAATCATTTGGAGTCTTTTGTGTGTTTCTATGTCTGGAATGATACATTCGAGCAACATGACAGTTTTGGACAGAACATGTGGCAAATGGGTAATACAAGGATGCATTCCACGAAAGAGGCAAAGGTTATAGATACGATATAAATGTGCACCTGACGGGAACTCCAGCTTCGGCAACTTAGCTAACATCAGATGCGTAGCTGTTGAGTGGAGTCATTGTGCCCAATACATGTACCGCATGGAATCCAGCCTTGTTGAGATGGAATATAACCTATGGGCAATGGACGAGCCACCTTATCCGAAGAAGTAGATAAGGAAGAGAATCAAACCTTCCTTATCCATGAAGATTCAAATCTCACCAAATCATTTGAAAATAAGGACAAAGATCTGGGCGCAGCTGCTAAAGAAGGAAAGTCTACATGTTGTGGTCAAACCTAGATCCAAACCCACTATCATGGGATGGGCTCTCCAGATCCCTAGCATAACCCTTATATAATGTGCATGGCCGCAGACCAAAGAGAAGAGAAGACTTTACATTTTCTGCTTTACTTTACGTTGAGAGTTGTAAGGAAGAAACAAGTCCTACAGACAATACTATTTTCATTTCAGTTTTTATTTATATTGGCACTTGTTGCCCAGAATATTTTCGTAAGTATTTATTCAATTCAATCATGATTTCTTTTACATCTATTTTCTTTGTTTATTTAATTATGTCTAGCTAAATTCTTTATCTTGATTTGGGCAACGACGAATTGAATATGAACCAATAATCTTGTGAGGTCTAATCTGGGCATAATAACTGCATGTAAATGTTCCCGAAATGTTGGGTCTGATTTCAAAACGGTTTGGACAACTTGATTACTTAATTGATCACTAATTAATTGAGTAGTTTAAATCACCAATAGATCAAGGTATAAGGTGTATAATCCTTATTGTACTTGAGATAGATTGATCAATACGGACAGAAGGTGTATGTCTGCGAGCATACGTAAGAATTTCTTTTCGGGTCTATCTTGTTTGAATGCATGCTGGTCAGGACACCGGACGATAATTCTGGGATGGAGGTGTTGCCCAGGGTAAGGGTACAACATAAATATTATATATGTTGCCCTAAACAGAAAGATAGATAATGGAGAGGTTTGTTGGGGGCGTGACGAGTAAAAAGGGACTTCAGCATTCCTTGCCCATAACTGATGACATGAGCATGTGGTAAGAATAATTCTCACTGATGAACAAGTAGGCGTTCATATTTAATGAGTCAAGTCCAGGCCATGTTACTTTTTGTCTATTGATCTATTTTTATGTTTAGTTTTAGTTATTTATATTTCAGTGCATTGATCAATGAGGATACTGTGACCACACCCCAAAACTTTTGGTAACACCAGAGATAGAAGGAGGAAAGAGAAGGTTATTGATCAACTCTCTGCGGATCGACCCTGTACTTACTGCTATATAGCTGTGGGCATAGGAATACAAATTTATTTTGCGTGTGCAAACGACGACCACGTCACGCAGTCAAGCCGTTGTTGCGTCGCCCCGCTCAAACAACCCGCCCCTCTCTCTCGTTAGTTCTTCTCTCTCCTTTCTCCCACCCCTCTTCTCCAACCGCCGCCACCACCACATCTCTGGTTCAGCGGCGACAACGCGGAAGCGACAGTGGCCACCGCTAATCCGCAGTCTTCAGCCCACTCTCCATATATATAATATTCAAACAACCATACACTAAATTGACACAAAGCCAAATTCAATATTAATAATAAACATTGGGCTCCTAGAACTCTACCGCCGACATCAAGTTGATTTCAAATCAGTAATCCTAGTTTTGAAAGCAAACTCTAATGTGTCAAATTAACCTCGTTTAAATCATTATTCCCAATTTAATTCAGGGGTAAAAAGTTTTAAACTAGTATCTAGTAAAACGGTCAACTATCAATTAGAAATCACTACAAAAAAACCTGTCGATCATTGACGGAATTTGAGACGGAAAAAATTCCGTCTTTATATTGAGACGGAATAACGACGGATTAGAGACGGACTGTGGGCGGAGAAAACGACGACGGAAATAACGACGACTTTTCACGGGATGGATTCGCGCCACAATTAACGACGGAATAGCGACGGACTAGCGACGGAAAAATTAACGACGGACGCTATTCCGTCTCTAAATAAATATATTTTATTTAAAAAAAAATAATTTTAACGACGGAATGTTTCCGTCTCTAAACTAAGCGCCTTTTTTTAAAAAAAAATTAGGATTAGAGACGGAATATTCCGTCTCTCATTTTGAATTAAACAAATATATACATCTTCTTTCTTTCATTCTTCCTCTTGTCGCGAGCCCTAAATCCCAAATCGTAGTCCGCCGCTCGCGCAATCCGCAGGTGAGAAGATCAAGTACCGGTACGCTCTCTCACCATCATATCCTCTCTCTCTCTCTCTCTCTCTCTCTCTCTCTCTCTCTTCCAATTGCAATTGCCATCGACGTTGCTTCTTCGATCTCAACCGCTAGGTTGCCTCTGCCGCTCGGTCGCCTCTGCAGCTCAAGTATTCTTTTCCAAACCTCTCTCTCTCTCTCTCTCTCTCTCTCTCTCTCTCTCTCTCTCTCACGGCTGCCCTAATTGCACAGTCGTCGTCGCTCTCTCACCACCATTCTCGCCTCTCTTGTACAGGTTTTCTGTTTCTCTCATTCTCCTTCTATGTGGTAGTCGGCTCCGCCTCTAACAGCCGTTGCCGCAGGCGGAAGCCACTGACTGGAACTGTAGCCACCTCACTGTCATAGCCTACTTCACTAATGCCTTAATTAAGGTTATGCTCTATTTCTTTATTTATTTTGCTGAAATTTGAGATTCTAATTAAGGTTTAGCTCTTGTATATGTTAGCTCTTGAAAGTTGATTGTTGGTTGTTGTACGTATAAATATGCTAAAATGCAGTTGTTGATAAAAAAAATTATGGTTGCAGCAACAAGTGTAATGTGAATTGTGTCTTGAAGAATTGGATAGTGATTAGAGAGTATTAGGATTTATTAATCTTAGGATATTTGCAGCATAGGTTTAACTGTTGTGTTTCACTTAGTTTAAATGCATTCTTTTGCTTGACAAAACATTAATGTGATCTTAATGTTCAAATGTTGAGTAGACATTTATTTCAATCGTAGGAACTACTTGTTTGCTGTAAGGATAGTTCTAAATTATCTAAACTAATAACACATTAGGATGTATAATTTAATTAGCTGAAATTGATCGGGAACGTGGTATAAATAATTAGGCGAAACTTTGTTATGCTCATTGTTAATTGGCTGTAATTTGTATATAATATTTGCATGTTACTTTAGTGATTATGACTTAATTATTATGTTTGTTATTTTCTTACTTGCAACTCTTTTGAAATTAGATTTGCAAGAGGTTTTTTATAATTAGGCTTTGAAAAAATGGTCAGTCAATCTCATGAGTGGATGTATATGCAAAGGCTTCATAATGGTATTTTGAGTATAGATTTCGCAGCTAGAATCGATTATTTCATTAAACGAGGTACATCTTATCCAGACTTCATGACACACCAATTCTTCATTCACAAGGTGGAGTGATAGATATATATATTGTTGATGATGAAGAAGAGGAAGATGTATTATTGTCTGTGAAAGAAGATAAATGATAATGGTTATGATGATGATTAGTGTTAATATTATTTATGTTAAATATTTTTCATAGTATATTCAACTTTTGAATTGTATATCGATTTAATTTTGCTGATCTTTTATCTAATTAATTTGCAGATGCCTCTTAAAGGATTTGGAGAGTTGAGCTCAGCACAACAAGTTGCCGTCACCGACCTCAAGTCTCTTGAACCAAATGACGTTTCAAAATAGAGGCTTTGAATATTTTAGAGACTTTGTTGTTATTTTAGATATTTTGATGTTTAGTTTATTTGGAATAGAATATTTATGTTGTAACTTGTTTAATATTAGATCCTTTGATGTTTATAAGACAATTTAATTTGGCATATTTTGGAATTGAGCCATTTTTCGTCATTTGTGATGATTGTTTATTTCAGTTTAGTTAGTAATTGAATCAGGTAAATATAAAAAAAAAATTAAAAGCCTGTTGGGAAAATTAATAGAGTTTTGATTTAATTCCAGAACCCAGCTGACCCCAACCGAGTAGATGATTGCACAAGCCTAAGCGTTTTTCAGCTCACCTGTTTGAGCTTATAGAGTTTCTAAGTTTACAGGTAGAGTCGCAGAAGACAACAGAAGACACAGCTAAGCGGATACAGCTGAGGAATTCAACAGAGCAGACTCAGCAGAGCAGACCAAGCAGAGTCAAAGACCCAGCAGTATCAAGACCCAGCAGCTCAGTGTAAAAGACCCAGCTTAGTGTCAATGACACAGCTCAGGTCTAAGACAGCTCATGTCAATGACACAGCTCAGGTTGAAGACACAGCTCAGGTTAATAATACAGCACAGGTCTAAGACAGCTCAGAGTCGAGACGCGGCAGAGTCCAAGACGCTGAAGACACAGCAGAAACGCTTAGCAGCTCGAAGACGAAGACCTTCTCCAAGACAAGATCCCGATGTCAGAAGATCTTGTCTGACGCGGTCAAATCAGAGAAGAAATAGCTTTTGCAGATGCAGACCTACTTCGTAGGTTAAAGGCCAGAAGTCAATGAGAGTAGGTAAGATTCAAACGGCTCTCTTCCAACGGCTAGTTTGAATCTCCACCTATATATATCTCCTCACCATTGAAGAAAAGAGACTGGCGAGACGACTGAAGAAATAAAAGAGCAAACAGAAAAATGAACAACGATCTTCAAAGCCAAATCTTTCATGAACACCCAGCAGTCAGCTATGTTCTTAGTTGTTCACATATTCAGTCATAGGCAGAATAGATCAGAATAGAAATATCTTAAGCCTAGTTTGAACGAGTTCATCATACTCCTTGTTCTTCATTGTAAGAACTTGTTCATAGTTGGAAAACTCATACCCAAACCCAAACCCAAACCCAGAAAGGTTAGGTCAAGGTACGCTTGCTCGAAGCGTGTAATTCGAGTTGTCAGGTTTTACAGTACCCGGAAACTGTAAGTCAGGTTTTTTCAGTACCCGCAAACTGAAAGGTGTAGGCTTGACAGTGCCCGTAAACTGTTGGAACACAACTCAGGTTAGAGTTGTGAAGTTGCTTGGTACTTGGAAACCAAGTGGTCGTGAATTACCAGTGAATCTGGTCGTGGACGTAGGAGGTGTTACTCCGAACCACGTTAAAATTGCTTTGTTCTTTACTGTTTTGTTTATGCATTCTGCTAACTCCTCATGAGCATTATTTTAAGTTGCATAAACTGACTAACTGAAAAGTGAAACAAAGCTTTGCAATATAATTTGAAGCATCAGACGGACTTTCCAAACCCACCAACTTCCGCACACACTCACACAGCCAGCTGTGTCAATCAAGCTGTCATCCAGCTGGATCGAACACAGCAGGCTCTCTCAAAAGAGTTTTTAATTGGAAATGTTTTTAAACCTTGGTGTATTCACCCCCCCTCTACACCAAGGTATCCGTCTTGGGACCAACAAAGCCTGTCAAATCAGCGACGGAATACAGTCTGTCTCTAAATAGCGACGGAATAGTGACAGAAAAATAGTCACCGGTGCCCTGACAAAATAGCGATGGAATATAGTCCGTCTCTAATTAGCGACGAAAATTCCGTCTCTAATAGGCGGCGACGTGATACTGGCGACGGATTATTCCGTCGTTAGTCCGTCTCTAATTTAGAGACGGACCAATATTCTGTCGCTAATTGTAAAATAATTCTAATTTCAATATTATAAGTGACATTGGTCGAAATTAGTCACTTTGGTATGATTCACGAGTATACTTCCCTATGACACGAACTAGTGTCTAGTAACGGTCAACTATCACTGTGAAATTGATTTTTCAATTAATAATGAAAAATTACGAATTTTATGAAATTGAATATAAAATAATTCTAATATACCTATTATGAGTGAGATTGGTCAAAATTAGTCACTTTGGTATATATGATTCACGAGTATACTTTTCTATGACACGGACTAGTGTCTAGTAACGGTCAACATTAATTAGAAATTAAAATTTTCAATTAATAATGGAAAATTATGAATTTTATGAAATTGATTATAAAATAATTATAATTTCACTATTATGAGTGACATTGGTCGAAATTAGTCACTTTGGTATTATTTACGAGTATACTTCCCTATGACATTGTCACACCCCAATTTTTGAACGAAAGATCGGGGAATGACTCGATTAAAAAGGGAAGCCGAACTATAACATTATTTGAAGACGAAAATTCATATAAGAAAAACCGTCAAGCTCAACGATAATATTTACTAACATTCAACTCAAGGGGTCTACAGGATCGAAGTTCTAGTTCGTATCCGAAAACACAAAGGCTGACATAAATTACATATATCAAAGCGATCAAGTCTATGATTCTCAGGATAGAAAATTTAGAAGTCGACATAGTCGACTAATCTCAAAAAGCTTAAACTAGAGGAAACAATTCTAAATGCTAAGTCATACCCTCAGTTTCACCTGCCCGCGCCTGCACCACGACCTGAAAATAATTGGAAAAAGTTTGGGCTGAGCACTAATGTACTCAGTGGGCATCGCATTTCATAAAACAATTTATGAAAGATAAACATAGCATATCCATAATGTACAACGACACTTAGAAGGTTTCAAAACAGAAAGCCACCTCTAAGCTCACTAAAATATTTTCTTATACTTGCGCGCGCTACTTGTGACGTTCTTGTGTTACTCTCATTAACTGGGTGAACCACGAGCCGAAGCTCAGAGAATTCGCTAAATTGTGTCAAGCACACAATGGTGATCGGCCATTGCAATACATGACTCTGGGGTGTACACAACACTCATCTAACGTGTTAGGTTATCAGAGTGTCTCGATCGATAACATAAGAGCTTTAAACACAGAGCGCACATAAAACATTTCATTCATGGATAGCAATTTTTTTCATTTCATAAATATCAGAGCTTATTAACTCAAAACATAAACTTTGGATAGAGAGGTATAGCCCACCTGATAAATGAATGATGTAACCTGCTTTGGATCTCAAAGAACTTGCTCATTGCTCTTCTTCCAATGGCCTACAAAACGGACCTTAACTTAGACTTAGTTTCCAAACCTAAGGCTTAAACAAGACACATTTATACTAAGCTTCTATTTTAACTAATTCCGAATTTTTAATTCATTAGTTTCCATTTAAGAATTCTACATTTGGTCTCGAGCACCAACATACCTTAGCTCGACACCAAGTAAACTTTATTTGGAAGGTGTACTCAAACACAGACAAGTTCTTTATGAAACTCATGGTTATCAACACGCAAGTTATATTTGCCAATTTTTCAGCAGCATATAATTACTCTTAAAATATGCTTCTTATTGAAGGCAGCCCCTATATGCATATTTAAACTCCATGCTTTATCAACTCTAACATCTCACAACAAAATACTTTTTTTCGCATCATTTATCTAAACTAAGATATACATGTGTGTATATATATATATATATATACATAAATTTATGCCCAAACTTTAAGCTAAGTGTTTTCTTTCTCTTCAGCACATTTTGTCAAACAGTTGGCGGACGTGTTCCTATAATCAATTTTTCTCTTCATTTTTCTTATCTAATTTGCTGGCAGCCTCATAATATAGATATATATAAATATGCACAAACATTTATACTCATAAATTAACATAAATAAATCATTTAAACTGATCAAGAATACTTCAACACCATTCGAAGTTCAACCAAAAGCCCCTTTCTTATTCATCTTAATTTTGAAAATTTAAAGAATTAAGAAGAAATTAACAACCTTTGAAGAAATCTCATTCTTGACCTTTTCCTTCTTCCCACTAGTCGAGCCTCTCTTTTACTCTTTCACTCTCGACTGAAGCTCAGCTTCTCGCCCTCTTTCTTCTTTTTTTTCTTTTTTTTTTCTAACTTCTCTCGTTCTTTTCTTCCCCATACTCTCTCTCTAATTTTCTTTTTTTGTTGTAACTCTCTTTTTTTACCCTATGTTTTCTGCTCTCTAACTCTAAGAAGTCGGTTGTATTGTTAATTAAGTGTGGTGACTGCTGAGGTGAAAAGAAATGACGTGGAAGGCTTAGAAGACATGAGGTGTGGTTGAATTTATCTTAAAATTCTAAAGCGCCATACTAATATTAATATATTATTCACAAATCTTTAAACCACCACACACACACTCACGCATATATATCTAATATATCATTCTTTTTTTTTCTATTCCCTTTTCTTAATTAACTACATTTACCTCACATTTTATTATATTCTTAAACACAAATAATTATATAACCACATAAATCACATTATTGCTATTTAATTAAATCATATAAAGTAAAATAATTAAATAGCCCTCTACATTTTAAATATATAAAATCGCATATAATCACACTTGGTGAATTGAACCAGTCACTTTTATAAGATCTTTTATAAAATTCAGAAACTTTTTGTTATAATTGATAGAATTTTTCTCTGGATAGAAATTAACTCAATTGTAATACTAGAGAAATTCACTTATTCCTTAATTAACTATGGAGGAACCGGGATATTACAGACATAGACTAGTGTCTAGTAACGGTCAACTGTCAATTAGAAATTGAATTTTATAATTAATAATGGAAAATTACGAATTGTATGAAATTGATTATAAAATTATTCTAATTTCATTATTATGAGACATTGGTCGAAATTAGTCACTTTGGTATTATTTACGAGTATACTTTCCTATGACATTGACTATTGGCTAGTAACGGTCAACTATCAATTAGAAATTGACTTTTTTTTAATTAATAATGGAAAATTACGAATTTTATGAAATTGATTATAAAATAATTCTAATTTCACTATTACGAGTTATATTGGTCGAAATTAGTCACTTTGGCATGATTCACGAGTATACTTTCCTATGATACGGACTAGTGTCTAGTAACGATCAACTATCATTAGAAATTAAATTTTTCAATTAATAATGGAAAATTACGAATTTTATTAAATTTATTATAAAATTATTCTAATTTCATTATTATGAGTGACATTGGTCGAAATTAGCCACTTTGGTATTATTTACGAGTATACTTCCCTATGACATTGACTAGTGTCTAGTAACGGTCAACTATCAATTAGAAACTGAATTTTTCTATTAATAATGGAAAACTATGAATTTTATGAAATTGATTATAAAAAAAATCTAATTTCACTATTATGAGTGATATTGGTCGAAATTAGTCACTTTGGCATGATTCACGAGTATACTTCCATATGACACGGACTAGTGTCTAGTAACAGTCAACTATCATTGAAAAATTGATTTTTCAATTAATAATGAAAAATTCCGAATTTTATGTAATTGATTATAAAATAATTACAATTTCACTATTATGAGTGACATTGGTCGAAATTAGTCACTTTAGTATGATTCACTAATATACTTCCTCTACCGAGGACCAGAGTCTAGTAACGGTCAACTATTACTGTAACACCCTAATTTTAATAAGGTGTTAAAACTTAAATTTAAATAAATATTTGATGCGGAATAAAAATAATTTTTTTTCTTACTTTAACAAAACTAAATGAAAATAAACTTTTGACATAAATATTTAAAAAATAAAATAAAATGTTAGAACTTAGAGTAACAAACATCTTTTAACTCAAACCATGAAAATACATAATTCTTAATAATTTAAAATCAACTAAGTTCAACAAAGTTAAACATAAACTAGAATTTATAGTCTTAAAATCTTAAAGAACTTATAAAGCAAATACATAAAATGGAAACCCTAAGATAATTTGACACGTCATTCAACCCTCCACGCGCCTCCGAACTCAATTACCTGAAAATGTTAAAGATTTGGGATGAGCATACGTGAATACACTCAGTGTGGGCAGTTATGCTGAACTTGTCCAATTTAATAAAATAATGAACCACGTATGAATACTAAAGTCAACATGATAGTGCGTCAATAAGTAAGAGCATCATCACATGATATCCAATGAATTGTACGCAAAATAAGTGAGAGCAAAGTCAAATGGACAACTTGAAATTAACGGTCCTGCTCAATCACATAATGTTAAATAAACATACGGCAAATCACATGATAATAAATAGGACAAACTCAAGTCAAAGCATAAAGTTAAATAAGCTCCCACACCTTAATTTGGACTTGAAAAGATAATCGAGCAACTCAAATGGAATTTAATGTCTTAGTGGCGCCGCACCTAAATATTTAATAAAATTAAAGTTTTTAATTGCAAATGCATATGAAAATGATAAACATGATGTTCTATTATATTAATTATATGCGTGTACTGACTTATTTAAAATCTAAAATTCCTATTAAAATTAAAAATACTAAATTCTTAAAACACTTGAGTATTCTTAATCAATTAAGTAAAGAAAATGTAAAAATAAATAAATTAAAGGAGATGAAAAGATGAGATTGAAATAAAAAATCTGACTTTAAATAAACTAACTCTATCTCTCGTCTCGGCCATATCACGAAAGAACAAACAAAACCAAAGAAATAATTTCTCTCACTTTAATCCTATTTCTCCAAAGTCATTTCTTTCCAATTAAACCATAACCCTTCTCCCTATTCGTAAGTTCAGCAAATACAAATAAAAATAAATAAAATAAAAAAATTCTCTGAACATAAATTTCAAATTAAATTCGATACCTGCTCCAAAAAAAAATAATCACTTTAAAATATATTGCTGCATGCTTTTTTTTTTATGATTTCGAAATATTTAGAAATGTATATGAGCATCGATCCATATAAATATGTTTTAATTAAAAAAAAAACTGCTGAAACATGTGAATGGATGATAATGTAAATAATACAGATCCTAATATTTTAGAACAGAAGAAACAATTACTTCAATAAAAAAGATGTAAATTCGGAATGCTACCTGAATTCAAAAACGGAAGAAACACTTTTAATTCTTAAATGCCTAAAAATATAGTTTCAAAATTAAAATTAGAATTTGCAGACTCTAAAGTTTTGAAGAAAACTTGAAGAAATCTGTAGAACACTATGAGAAAACCGTAAAAATAAGAAAACTAGTATCTAGTAAAACGGTCAACTATCAATTAGAAATCACTACAAAAAAACCTGTCGATCATTGACGGAATTTGAGACGGAAAAAATTCCGTCTTTATATTGAGATGGAATAACGACGGATTAGAGACGGACTGTGGGCGGAGAAAACGACGACGGAAATAACGACGACTTTTCACGGGATGGATTCGCGCCACAATTAACGACGGAATAGCGACGGACTAGCGACGGAAAAATTAACGACGGACGCTATTCCGTCTCTAAATAAATATATTTTATTTAAAAAAATAATAATTTTAACGACGGAATGTTTCCGTCTCTAAACTAAGCGCCTTTTTTTTAAAAAAATTAGGATTAGAGACGGAATATTCCGTCTCTCATTTTGAATTAAACAAATATATACATCTTCTTTCTTTCATTCTTCCTCTTGTCGCGAGCCCTAAATCCCAAATCGTAGTCCGCCGCTCGCGCAATCCGCAGGTGAGAAGATCAAGTACCGGTACGCTCTCTCACCATCATATCCTCTCTCTCTCTCTCTCTCTCTCTCTCTCTCTCTCTCTCTCTTCCAATTGCAATTGCCATCGACGTTGCTTCTTCGATCTCAACCGCTAGGTTGCCTCTGCCGCTCGGTCGCCTCTGCAGCTCAAGTATTCTTTTCCAAACCTCTCTCTCTCTCTCTCTCTCTCTCTCTCTCTCTCTCACGGCTGCCCTAATTGCACAGTCGTCGTCGCTCTCTCACCACCATTCTCACCTCTCTTGTACAGGTTTTCTGTTTCTCTCATTCTCCTTCTATGTGGTAGTCGGCTCCGCCTCTAACAGCCGTTGCCGCAGGCGGAAGCCACTGACTGGAACTGTAGCCACCTCACTGTCATAGCCTACTTCACTAATGCCTTAATTAAGGTTATGCTCTATTTCTTTATTTATTTTGCTGAAATTTGAGATTCTAATTAAGGTTTAGCTCTTGTATATGTTAGCTCTTGAAAGTTGATTGTTGGTTGTTGTACGTATAAATATGCTAAAATGCAGTTGTTGATAAAAAAAATTATGGTTGCAGCAACAAGTGTAATGTGAATTGTGTCTTGAAGAATTGGATAGTGATTAGAGAGTATTAGGATTTATTAATCTTAGGATATTTGCAGCATAGGTTTAACTGTTGTGTTTCACTTAGTTTAAATGCATTCTTTTGCTTGACAAAACATTAATGTGATCTTAATGTTCAAATGTTGAGTAGACATTTATTTCAATCGTAGGAACTACTTGTTTGCTGTAAGGATAGTTCTAAATTATCTAAACTAATAACACATTAGGATGTATAATTTAATTAGCTGAAATTGATCGGGAACGTGGTATAAATAATTAGGCGAAACTTTGTTATGCTCATTGTTAATTGGCTGTAATTTGTATATAATATTTGCATGTTACTTTAGTGATTATGACTTAATTATTATGTTTGTTATTTTCTTACTTGCAACTCTTTTGAAATTAGATTTGCAAGAGGTTTTTTATAATTAGGCTTTGAAAAAATGGTCAGTCAATCTCATGAGTGGATGTATATGCAAAGGCTTCATAATGGTATTTTGAGTATAGATTTCGCAGCTAGAATCGATTATTTCATTAAACGAGGTACATCTTATCCAGACTTCATGACACACCAATTCTTCATTCACAAGGTGGAGTGATAGATATATATATTGTTGATGATGAAGAAGAGGAAGATGTATTATTGTCTGTGAAAGAAGATAAATGATAATGGTTATGATGATGATTAGTGTTAATATTATTTATGTTAAATATTTTTCATAGTATATTCAACTTTTGAATTGTATATCGATTTAATTTTGCTGATCTTTTATCTAATTAATTTGCAGATGCCTCTTAAAGGATTTGGAGAGTTGAGCTCAGCACAACAAGTTGCCGTCACCGACCTCAAGTCTCTTGAACCAAATGACGTTTCAAAATAGAGGCTTTGAATATTTTAGAGACTTTGTTGTTATTTTAGATATTTTGATGTTTAGTTTATTTGGAATAGAATATTTATGTTGTAACTTGTTTAATATTAGATCCTTTGATGTTTATAAGACAATTTAATTTGGCATATTTTGGAATTGAGCCATTTTTCGTCATTTGTGATGATTGTTTATTTCAGTTTAGTTAGTAATTGAATCGAGTAAATATAAAAAAAAAATTAAAAGCCTGTTGGGAAAATTAATAGAGTTTTGATTTAATTCCAGAACCCAGCTGACCCCAACCGAGTAGATGATTGCACAAGCCTAAGCGTTTTTCAGCTCACCTGTTTGAGCTTATAGAGTTTCTAAGTTTACAGGTAGAGTCGCAGAAGACAACAGAAGACACAGCTAAGCGGATACAGCTGAGGAATTCAACAGAGCAGACTCAGCAGAGCAGACCAAGCAGAGTCAAAGACCCAGCAGTATCAAGACTCAGCAGCTCAGTGTAAAAGACCCAGCTTAGTGTCAATGACACAGCTCAGGTCTAAGACAGCTCATGTCAATGACACAGCTCAGGTTGAAGACACAGCTCAGGTTAATAATACAGCACAGGTCTAAGACAGCTCAGAGTCGAGACGCGGCAGAGTCCAAGACGCTGAAGACACAGCAGAAACGCTTAGCAGCTCGAAGACGAAGACCTTCTCCAAGACAAGATCCCGATGTCAGAAGATCTTGTCTGACGCGGTCAAATCAGAGAAGAAATAGCTTCTGCAGATGCAGACCTACTTCGTAGGTTAAAGGCCAGAAGTCAATGAGAGTAGGTAAGATTCAAACGGCTCTCTTCCAACGGCTAGTTTGAATCTCCACCTATATATATCTCCTCACCATTGAAGAAAAGAGACTGGCGAGACGACTGAAGAAATAAAAGAGCAAACAGAAAAATGAACAACGATCTTCAAAGCCAAATCTTTCATGAACACCCAGCAGTCAGCTATGTTCTTAGTTGTTCACATATTCAGTCATAGGCAGAATAGATCAGAATAGAAATATCTTAAGCCTAGTTTGAACGAGTTCATCATACTCCTTGTTCTTCATTGTAAGAACTTGTTCATAGTTGGAAAACTCATACCCAAACCCAAACCCAAACCCAGAAAGGTTAGGTCAAGGTACGCTTGCTCGAAGCGTGTAATTCGAGTTGTCAGGTTTTACGATGCCGGAACCGTAAGTCGGGTTTTCGCACCCGCAAACTGAAAGGTGTAGGCTTGACAGTGCCCGTAAACTGTTGGAACTCAACTCAGGTTAGAGTTGTGAAGTTGCTTGGTACTTGGAAACCAAGTGGTCGTGAATTACCAGTGAATCTGGTCGTGGACGTAGGAGGTGTTACTCCGAACCACGTTAAAATTGCTTTGTTCTTTACTGTTTTGTTTATGCATTCTGCTAACTCCTCATGAGCATTATTTTAAGTTGCATAAACTGACTAACTGAAAAGTGAAACAAAGCTTTGCAATATAATTTGAAGCATCAGACGGACTTTCCAAACCCACCAACTTCCGCACACACTCACACAGCCAGCTGTGTCAATCAAGCTGTCATCCAGCTGGATCGAACACAGCAGGCTCTCTCAAAAGAGTTTTTAATTGGAAATGTTTTTAAACCTTGGTGTATTCACCCCCCCTCTACACCAAGGTATCCGTCTTGGGACCAACAAAGCCTGTCAAATCAGCGACGGAATACAGTCTGTCTCTAAATAGCGACGGAATAGTGACAGAAAAATAGTCACCGGTGCCCTGACAAAATAGCGATGGAATATAGTCCGTCTCTAATTAGCGACGAAAATTCCGTCTCTAATAGGCGGCGACGTGATACTGGCGACGGATTATTCCGTCGTTAGTCCGTCTCTAATTTAGAGACGGACCAATATTCTGTCGCTAATTGTAAAATAATTCTAATTTCAATATTATAAGTGACATTGGTCGAAATTAGTCACTTTGGTATGATTCACGAGTATACTTCCCTATGACACGAACTAGTGTCTAGTAACGGTCAACTATCACTGTGAAATTGATTTTTCAATTAATAATGAAAAATTACGAATTTTATGAAATTGAATATAAAATAATTCTAATATACCTATTATGAGTGAGATTGGTCAAAATTAGTCACTTTGGTATATATGATTCACGAGTATACTTTTCTATGACACGGACTAGTGTCTAGTAACGGTCAACATTAATTAGAAATTAAAATTTTCAATTAATAATGGAAAATTATGAATTTTATGAAATTGATTATAAAATAATTATAATTTCACTATTATGAGTGACATTGGTCGAAATTAGTCACTTTGGTATTATTTACGAGTATACTTCCCTATGACATTGTCACACCCCAATTTTTGAACGAAAGATCGGGGAATGACTCGATTAAAAAGGGAAGCCGAACTATAACATTATTTGAAGACGAAAATTCATATAAGAAAAACCGTCAAGCTCAACGATAATATTTACTAACATTCAACTCAAGGGGTCTACAGGATCGAAGTTCTAGTTCGTATCCGAAAACACAAAGGCTGACATAAATTACATATATCAAAGCGATCAAGTCCATGATTCTCAGGATAGAAAATTTAGAAGTCGACATAGTCGACTAATCTCAAAAAGCTTAAACTAGAGGAAACAATTCTAAATGCTAAGTCATACCCTCAGTTTCACCTGCCCGCGCCTGCACCACGACCTGAAAATAATTGGAAAAAGTTTGGGCTGAGCACTAATGTACTCAGTGGGCATCGCATTTCATAAAACAATTTATGAAAGATAAACATAGCATATCCATAATGTACAACGACACTTAGAAGGTTTCAAAACAGAAAGCCACCTCTAAGCTCACTAAAATATTTTCTTATACTTGCGCGCGCTACTTGTGACGTTCTTGTGTTACTCTCATTAACTGGGTGAACCACGAGCCGAAGCTCAGAGAATTCGCTAAATTGTGTCAAGCACACAATGGTGATCGGCCATTGCAATACATGACTCTGGGGTGTACACAACACTCATCTAACGTGTTAGGTTATCAGAGTGTCTCGATCGATAACATAAGAGCTTTAAACACAGAGCGCACATAAAACATTTCATTCATGGATAGCAATTTTTTTCATTTCATAAATATCAGAGCTTATTAACTCAAAACATAAACTTTGGATAGAGAGGTATAGCCCAATTCGATAAATGAATGATGTAACCTGCTTTGGATCTCAAAGAACTTGCTCATTGCTCTTCTTCCAATGGCCTACAAAACGGACCTTAACTTAGACTTAGTTTCCAAACCTAAGGCTTAAACAAGACACATTTATACTAAGCTTCTATTTTAACTAATTCCGAATTTTTAATTCATTAGTTTCCATTTAAGAATTCTACATTTGGTCTCGAGCACCAACATACCTTAGCTCGACACCAAGTAAACTTTATTTGGAAGGTGTACTCAAACACAGACAAGTTCTTTATGAAACTCATGGTTATCAACACGCAAGTTATATTTGCCAATTTTTCAGCAGCATATAATTACTCTTAAAATATGCTTCTTATTGAAGGCAGCCCCTATATGCATATTTAAACTCCATGCTTTATCAACTCTAACATCTCACAACAAAATACTTTTTTTCGCATCATTTATCTAAACTAAGATATACATGTGTGTATATATATATATATATATATATACATAAATTTATGCCCAAACTTTAAGCTAAGTGTTTTCTTTCTCTTCAGCACATTTTGTCAAACAGTTGGCGGACGTGTTCCTTAATCAATTTTTCTCTTCATTTTTCTTATCTAATTTGCTGGCAGCCTCATAATATAGATATATATAAATATGCACAAACATTTATACTCATAAATTAACATAAATAAATCATTTAAACTGATCAAGAATACTTCAACACCATTCGAAGTTCAACCAAAAGCCCCTTTCTTATTCATCTTAATTTTGAAAATTTAAAGAATTAAGAAGAAATTAACAACCTTTGAAGAAATCTCATTCTTGACCTTTTCCTTCTTCCCACTAGTCGAGCCTCTCTTTTACTCTTTCACTCTCGACTGAAGCTCAGCTTCTCGCCCTCTTTCTTCTTTTTTTTCTTTTTTTTTTCTAACTTCTCTCGTTCTTTTCTTCCCCATACTCTCTCTCTAATTTTCTTTTTTTGTTGTAACTCTCTTTTTTTACCCTATGTTTTCTGCTCTCTAACTCTAAGAAGTCGGTTGTATTGTTAATTAAGTGTGGTGACTGCTGAGGTGAAAAGAAATGACGTGGAAGGCTTAGAAGACATGAGGTGTGGTTGAATTTATCTTAAAATTCTAAAGCGCCATACTAATATTAATATATTATTCACAAATCTTTAAACCACCACACACACACACTCACGCATATATATCTAATATATCATTCTTTTTTTTTCTATTCCCTTTTCTTAATTAACTACATTTACCTCACATTTTATTATATTCTTAAACACAAATAATTATATAACCACATAAATCACATTATTGCTATTTAATTAAATCATATAAAGTAAAATAATTAAATAGCCCTCTACATTTTAAATATATAAAATCGCATATAATCACACTTGGTGAATTGAACCAGTCACTTTTATAAGATCTTTTATAAAATTTAGAAACTTTTTGTTATAATTGATAGAATTTTTCTCTGGATAGAAATTAACTCAATTGTAATACTAGAGAAATTCACTTATTCCTTAATTAACTATGGAGGAACCGGGATATTACAGACATAGACTAGTGTCTAGTAACGGTCAACTGTCAATTAGAAATTGAATTTTATAATTAATAATGGAAAATTACGAATTGTATGAAATTGATTATAAAATTATTCTAATTTCATTATTATGAGACATTGGTCGAAATTAGTCACTTTGGTATTATTTACGAGTATACTTTCCTATGACATTGACTATTGGCTAGTAACGGTCAACTATCAATTAGAAATTGACTTTTTTTTAATTAATAATGGAAAATTACGAATTTTATGAAATTGATTATAAAATAATTCTAATTTCACTATTACGAGTTATATTGGTCGAAATTAGTCACTTTGGCATGATTCACGAGTATACTTTCCTATGATACGGACTAGTGTCTAGTAACGATCAACTATCATTAGAAATTAAATTTTTCAATTAATAATGGAAAATTACGAATTTTATTAAATTTATTATAAAATTATTCTAATTTCATTATTATGAGTGACATTGGTCGAAATTAGCCACTTTGGTATTATTTACGAGTATACTTCCCTATGACATTGACTAGTGTCTAGTAACGGTCAACTATCAATTAGAAACTGAATTTTTCTATTAATAATGGAAAACTATGAATTTTATGAAATTGATTATAAAAAAAATCTAATTTCACTATTATGAGTGATATTGGTCGAAATTAGTCACTTTGGCATGATTCACGAGTATACTTCCATATGACACGGACTAGTGTCTAGTAACAGTCAACTATCATTGAAAAATTGATTTTTCAATTAATAATGAAAAATTCCGAATTTTATGTAATTGATTATAAAATAATTACAATTTCACTATTATGAGTGACATTGGTCGAAATTAGTCACTTTAGTATGATTCACTAATATACTTCCTCTACCGAGGACCAAAGTCTAGTAACGGTCAACTATTACTGTAACACCCTAATTTTAATAAGGTGTTAAAACTTAAATTTAAATAAATATTTGATGCGGAATAAAAATAATTTTTTTTCTTACTTTAACAAAACTAAATGAAAATAAACTTTTGACATAAATATTTAAAAAATAAAATAAAATGTTAGAACTTAGAGTAACAAACATCTTTTAACTCAAACCATGAAAATACATAATTCTTAATAATTTAAAATCAACTAAGTTCAACAAAGTTAAACATAAACTAGAATTTATAGTCTTAAAATCTTAAAGAACTTATAAAGCAAATACATAAAATGGAAACCCTAAGATAATTTGACACGTCATTCAACCCTCCACGCGCCTCCGAACTCAATTACCTGAAAATGTTAAAGATTTGGGATGAGCATACGTGAATACACTCAGTGTGGGCAGTTATGCTGAACTTGTCCAATTTAATAAAATAATGAACCACGTATGAATACTAAAGTCAACATGATAGTGCGTCAATAAGTAAGAGCATCATCACATGATATCCAATGAATTGTACGCAAAATAAGTGAGAGCAAAGTCAAATGGACAACTTGAAATTAACGGTCCTGCTCAATCACATAATGTTAAATAAACATACGGCAAATCACATGATAATAAATAGGACAAACTCAAGTCAAAGCATAAAGTTAAATAAGCTCCCACACCTTAATTTGGACTTGAAAAGATAATCGAGCAACTCAAATGGAATTTAATGTCTTAGTGGCGCCGCACCTAAATATTTAATAAAATTAAAGTTTTTAATTGCAAATGCATATGAAAATGATAAACATGATGTTCTATTATATTAATTATATGCGTGTACTGACTTATTTAAAATCTAAAATTCCTATTAAAATTAAAAATACTAAATTCTTAAAACACTTGAGTATTCTTAATCAATTAAGTAAAGAAAATGTAAAAATAAATAAATTAAAGGAGATGAAAAGATGAGATTGAAATAAAAAATCTGACTTTAAATAAACTAACTCTATCTCTCGTCTCGGCCATATCACGAAAGAACAAACAAAACCAAAGAAATAATTTCTCTCACTTTAATCCTATTTCTCCAAAGTCATTTCTTTCCAATTAAACCATAACCCTTCTCCCTATTCGTAAGTTCAGCAAATACAAATAAAAATAAATAAAATAAAAAAATTCTCTGAACATAAATTTCAAATTAAATTCGATACCTGCTCCAAAAAAAAATAATCACTTTAAAATATATTGCTGCATGCTTTTTTTTTTTATGATTTCGAAATATTTAAAAATGTATATGAGCATCGATCCATATAAATATGTTTTAATTAAAAAAAAACTGCTGAAACATGTGAATGGATGATAATGTAAATAATACAGATCCTAATATTTTAGAACAGAAGAAACAATTACTTCAATAAAAAAGATGTAAATTCGGAATGCTACCTGAATTCAAAAACGGAAGAAACACTTTTAATTCTTAAATGCCTAAAAATATAGTTTCAAAATTAAAATTAGAATTTGCAGACTCTAAAGTTTTGAAGAAAACTTGAAGAAATCTGTAGAACACTATGAGAAAACCGTAAAAATAAGAAAACTATTTTATGAACCTCAAATAAATTTTTACACTACAAAGATAAAGGTTTTGAGTGTGAGTGAATTAACTTGATTCCTAAAAATCCTCCAACTTCCCAAACGTGTGAATTTTTTTTTATTTTTTTTATTTTTTTTAGTTATATATATATTATAATGAAATCATGTAACAAGAATGAAATTTGACTTATTAATTTTAGTTTCATGTCTAGGGCGCGACTTATACTATATCAAAACTCGATTAAATTTAATTTCACACTTTTATAAAATAAGAAACACATTAAACATTATCTAGCAAGCAAATTGAAAATCGGGTTGTTACAATTACTGTGAAATTTATTTTTACAATTAATAATGGAAAATTACGAATTTTATGAAATTGATTGTAAAATAATTCTAATTTCACTATTATAAATAACATTGGTCGGAATTAGTCAATTTGGTATGATTCACGAGTATACGTCCCTATGACTAGTGTCTAGTAACGGTCAAATATTACTGTGAAATTGATTTTTTCAGTTAATAATGAAATATTATGAATTTTATGAAATTGATTAATGACCAATTAAATTCAATCTAATAAATCTGACACGAATTTTTATTGAAATGAATTAAAACTAGTGTGTATCCCGTCGAAAAATCGACAGCCATTATATTATGTTGTGATTTATAAGTAGTTAACCGTAAAACTAATACAATATTATGCATAAGAGAGTAATATTATTTCAACAATTCACTATAAGCAATCTTACAAAAGTGATGAAATTATAATAAAATACATCAATAAGGTTGTTTCTTTGATTTTATTGTACTGTCCTTTAACAAATATTTTTATTTTTATTATTGTTTTGCAATATATAAGCATGAACATTAAAAATAATTTAATTTATTTCGAAGTGATAATATTTCGATAATTGATCAAAATGTGTGTTTCTTTGATTTTATTTCACTTTCTTTAGTTGCAAGAAAATAATAGAATCAAACTATATTTTTTTTTACCTCACAATCTGTCAAAGATTTCATTATATACGATGTTAATTGTTGTGTGCGTCTGATCATCTTGTCAGAAAGTCAAATATCAAATATTTCATTATATACGATGTTAATTATTGTGTACGTCTGATCATATCGTCACAAAGTCAAATTTTGAGAATTATCCCTAAGTGTATATATATACAAATCCGAGAATTATAATTGAGAATATGTATTGTTGAGATTTTTCTTTTATTCACGTCAATTTAAAAATTTGTTAAATTAAACAAATTAATACTGACAACTTAATAATTGATCAAATTAAAATTGTCAATAAAATAAAACTATTTATTTGGCCAACAAATTAATTTGCCAAATTATATTGGTTGTGCAAAATAATTGTGGAATGAGAAAATACTCATAGATTGTGATTATTTATATAGGTTCTGCAAGAGAGAGGTTTTATTAAAAATTAATGTGGGATGAGAAAATTTATATTAAATATACATAGAATAAATGAATAAAATTCTACAGAATGCCTGCCCAAAGAAAATCTATACACGTTTTAATATCAAATCTTATTTTGAAAGATTTTGATTGTAATTATAGAAGTTTGAGAACATTAAACATTAAATAATAGAATATACTCCATCCGTCCCGCTATTAGTGGCTTATTTTCCTTATTAGATTGTCCCGATATTAGTGACCCGTCCAAAATAGCAAAAATTAAACCTTTAAAAAGTGTAGATCCTACCACTTTTCTATCTTTTATATCTTCTTCTTAATACTCGTGCCCAAAAAGTATGAGCCACTAGTAACTGGACTGAGGGAGTATGAATTAAAAATGCATTAAATGATCGGTCAAATAAAATTGATTGTGCAAAATAATCTTGGGATGAGAAAATAGATATGAATTTTGAGTATTTATATAGGCTCTTCAATAGTAGAGTCTTATTAAAAAGCGACGTGGGATAATTTTGAGAATTTAAGAGTAAATTTAGGAGCAAATTTAGGAACAAAATTTTGAGAATTTTACTGAGAATATGCTCAATGCGAGAATATTATGATTAATTATTACAAATTAATTCTAAAAAAAAATATATTATTACAAATTAAGCAAGCTTTCTTGGACTGATTGCTATAATTCGGTCGTCCTCGTTTTCTTCTTCCCCACCCAAAATTCACACCTCATCTCTATACCGCCGGCGGAGGAGCGAGAAACAGCAGCAAGAAATGGATAAAATACAGCACAAAGCCATACCCGTAAACGGCCTGCAGATGCACGTGGCGGAGCTCGGCAAGGGCCCGCTAGTCCTCTTCATCCACGGCTTCCCGGAGCTCTGGTACTCGTGGCGGCACCAGATGGTGTTCATGGCGGCGCGCGGCTACCGCGCGGTGGCGCCGGACATGAGGGGCTATGGAGACACCACCGGCGCGCCGCTGGAGGACCCGTCGAAGTTCACCGTGATGCACCTGGTGGGCGACCTGATCGCGCTGCTCGACGCCGTTGCGCCGAATGAAGGCAAGGTGTTTGTTGTTGGGCATGACTGGGGCGCCAACTTGGCTTGGCATCTGTGTATGTATAGGCCTGACAGAGTCAAGGCTTTGGTGAATTTGAGCGTGCCGTTTATTCCCAGGAATCCGGAGATGAATCCGGTTGATACGTTTCGGAAATTGTATGGAGATGATTATTATATCTGCAGGTTTCAGGTTTGTTTGTATTCTTTGCGCTAAACATGTGATTTTGGAGATATAAAAATGTGGTTGGCTTGGTTCTTGAATTTCAGCGAGGAATTTAGAATGATTTACTTAATTTATATAGAAATTTAAGATCAACAGCTTCCATGGTTCTTGAATTTCAGTGAGTAATTAAAATGATTATTTTACTTGATTTAGACAGTAGTAAGATCAACAGTTTGCTTAGTTCTTGAATTTGAGTGAGGAAATTAGAATGATTTACTTGCTTTAGATGGAAAGATCAACAACTTGCACAATTCTTGAATTTCAGTGAGGAAATTAGAATGATTTACTTGATTTAGACAGTAAGATCAACAGTTTGTTTGGTTCTTGAATTTTGGTGAGGAAATTAGGATGATTTACTTGCTTAAAATAGTAAGATCAATGGTTTTGCTTGATTCTTGAATTTTTTGTTGGAAAGTAGAATAATTTGTTTGCATTAAGTTGTAATTCCTCGTATTTGTATTACGTTTGTTTGATTATTTTCCTCTGTTTCGCTGCAAGATCCTAATGTGGCCTAACTTTTCTTTCTATAGAGATAGAATTATTGATTAAATTATAGAACCTTGATTTAGATTGTATGATCAACAGTTAGCATGATTCTTGAATGTCATTGAGGGAATGAGAATGATTTTAATTGCTTTAAATAGTAAGTTCAACAGTTTGCTTTGTCCTTGACTTTATTTGCGGAAAATAGAATACTTTGCTTGCTTTAAGTTGTAGTTCCTCATATTGTATTCCAGTTGTTTGATTATTTTCCCCTTTATTTTTCCTGCAAGATCCTAAACTAGCCTAACTTTTCTTTCTATAGAGGTAGAATTATTGATTAAATTATTTATTTGTTAAAATGTGCTTGGATAATTGGATTAGAGCTTTTTGGAATGGATATACTTTCAATGTAAAGACTTGGTGAAGAACAACCATTATTAAGTCCTTTACCTTGTACTCTCATGTTTTAGTATGTTTTCTTTCGTGAGGTCTTCAGATCTTGGCTGCATGTTTGCCATGATTCTGTAAATCATTGTATTCAGCTATAAATTTATGGAAATATTTTTATAAATTTTGCAGGAACCCGGTGATATAGAACGCGAGTTTGAAAAAGTTGGCACCAAGGAGGTTCTCAAGAACATCTTTTCATTCCGCGATCCTGCTCCATTTTTTTTCCCTAAGGGTAAAGGATTTATCTATTCTATTGATAAGGCACCTTGGCTGACAGAAGAGAATCTTGATTATTATGTTAGCAAATTCGAAAAGACTGGTTTCACCGGAGGAGTGAATTACTATCGTGCGTTTGGCTTGTGAGTATTCCTCATCCCTTGTGATCTTCAAATTTAAACCACGTTTTATTACCTTTGTTACTTTAGCTAGAAAACTGCATTAAGTATCTTCATATGATTGTGTTCTGGTCTTATGCGAGTAGTTAACTGAGCTCGAGCTTTGCTAAACGAGCTCGAATGAACTTTATTAAGCTAATATCTAATTCTAAAATTGATTACTTCTGCTGCTGCTAATTTACAGAAACTGGGAACTGAATGCACCCTGGGCCGGAGGTGGAGTAACAGTGCCAGCGAAGTTTATCACAGGGGAGTTCGACCTCACCTATCATATTCCTGGGACCAAAGATTTCATACATGGAGGCGGGTTCAAGAAATTCGTGCCATTGTTGGAGGACATCGTGGTGCTTGAAGGTGCTGCTCATTTTGTCAATCAAGAAAGGCCAGATGAGATCAACGAACATATATATGCTTTTCTTAAGCAGTTCTGAACGCTCCCATCAAATTAATTACTCGGATCGGAGGCTTGAGGTAGGCTTCAAGCTATAATGTCTTCTTCAAAATAATTACTCGAATTAGAAGCATATATATGTTGTTTAAATAAGCTGATGATTTGGTGTTGTCATAATCTAAATCCGACTAGCATTGCAGTTAATATTGTAGCTCATTGATATTCCTCGCCTTTATATTGTTCTAGTCTTCTAGAAGAAGGTTCAGTTTGGGATTTAGGGCTTAGGGTTGAGATTTAGAAACTGTGTTACAACTTTACAACAGTGTGGAAGTAATAATACGAGCTTTGAATCTCACTAACACCTTCTAGATCAAGCTAATGTAGCAGTAACGAGCTAAATCAACACTAAATAAATTAAAAAAAAAAAACATAAACATAAACATGGTCCAAGAAAATTTTACAAGAGTAGAAACTTGTTGGAGCTTGAACTTAGTCGCAGCTATATCTCATTTTCAGAAGAATCCATTTTTAGCTGCAGATTCGACGTAATTTAGTCAGTTTAATGACGAAGAACTACGTAAATAAAATCAAAATCCAACTCACAGTTTCTTCAGTAGAACGTTCAAGTTTGAACAGCTCGATCTCCCGCTTCTTCTGCCTCTTCTTATCACGCAAAAGAACAACGGCGCATTTGCAGATGAAGAACAGCAGCAGCAAGCCAAGAGAGATCACCAGAATCGACTCGACTACAATAGCGGATCCTAAAACTGCAGCAGATGGCAAACTTAGACATTTTTTTCTTCTAGTTTTAGCATAAAACTTTGATCACTTCTTACTATGAGCTGCCAATGAACTCATGGGCTTGTATCGTACGAGGTTTACTGTCGACTCAGCAAAAAGAGGCGTCGACATCATCTTATCGCAGTTCGGGTAGCATCCATGGTTACCGAGATCATTCACTGTCAAGGTCAAGACAGCTCCATGCTCACCTTCCTACAGAGAGATAGAGAGTTAGAAGTCACTTAAAACTAGAGGTGTCAAAACATGTCTGGTCAGGCCCGAAATACTCATTTGGCCCTTGGGTTCGGGCCTTCCTGGCTCGGGAAAATATGGATAGTGTTTGGTGCCGTTGGACCGAGATAATTCAAGGCCTAATGGATTTATCAGCCGGCCCGAAGACTTTTGACACCTCTACTCAGAACTAGCTTCTCTTTCTAGTAGACTCACATGGTAGGATAACTGCTGCAATATACTGTTACATTCTTCAATTGCACACCTAAATCTGATTCCCTTTGCTTTCACCATGAAATGCTTTGAGATTGTAACAAATGTTTGCAGAGGCTGCCATTGATAGCTAGTCTTCATCTTCACTTCAGTTGAGGCGACGAGCTCTGCCGGCAGGCTCGTCGACAGAACTCCATCACTCACCTCCATCGACAACATGATCAAGAAACGAGAATGGTTTCCTAAGCACCATTTCAGCTCAAAAACATTAGTACAATTCAAGAACTGCTTGATTTCCTTCAGAAGTTCCGATTATTACCAGGAAAGTTCTCGAGGTCAGGATCGTGAATGAAGTCAACACCAACACGTTTCTCACCAAAGATCCGCACCCCATCACTCGTATCTTCCAAGACGACGAATGATGGGGTGTTTATCACAGGAGCATCGTTGACAGGCTGCACGAAGATAGGAACTTCGATATCGTTCCTCCCATTGCTGTTCTCAGTGGAAACTCGGATCAAATCAGCACCATAGAAATCATGGTTTCTGCCAAGAAGGAAGCAAAACCAATGTTTTTATGCACAAGCACGAGCACAAACACGAAATAATGATGAAGATGAGGTAATCTGATACCCGAAGTACTGGATAGATTGAAGAGCTAAGTTTACTACATCAACACAACCAACCAACTTCAATTCATGAAACAATCCGACATCTCTTTGGACTGAAAGTTGATCCCATTTTGGCCTCCAAAACTGCATTTGTGTCGGAGATAACAGTACTGTCCCAGATCTTGAACTCAGAGAAACACTTATGCTTTCTCCCCAATCAGAATACGTGATTTCGAATCCTGAAAATCCACTGCACAAGTAAAAAAAAATCGAGCTGTCAAAACTGTCGGGCTGGGGGACATCGGACCACATGAAAGATTCAAGTATCGTTTAGTTACATATTTTTTAAAAAGATGGAGTTTATATTTTCCAACAGATAGCATCTTACCTGAACGTGGGGCTAACGTTGTCTTCTAGAGCTTGCAAGCTACTCGGGATGGAAGCAAAGAGAGGTGGCCTGCAGAGGATGAGTAGATCCACAGCAGCAGAAGCAAGGTTCCCATTTATGTCGGATATCGTGTACGAGAAATCATCATTCCCGTAGAAATCCTTATACGGCGTGTATCTAAAGAGTCTTCCATATAGTAGGAGTGAACCGTGCCTTGGCTGCAAAAGCAATGACAAACTTGAACCACCACCTAATCATAGTCCATAGCCAACAAACATGTTTTGACTTCTTTAAGATATAAATTGGGCCGGGTCGGGTCATAATAATAATAGCCCATTCCAGTCCGAACCATTGGTTTTAGTGTAAAAATAGTTGGATTGAACGGGTCGCCCCGAGCCCATCGAACTTGAGGCCATTTCGGACTGGGTCAGACTAATTTTTGACAGCTCTACTTTAAGGAAGAACTCAATCTCTTACCTAACCTTACCTTAGAATATTTTAGAATAGTAACATTTGCACCACCAAAATAGTCATTTCCCACAACATCAAAATCAAGTGACTCATCCTCCCAAATTGAAACTGTGTCATTATAAGCTATAGGAAAATACTCATCTGAAAAATAAAACAACGTTATTACACAAAAATGGAGTTTTAATTAATTTAAGACAACATTATGATCAAAGATAAACTTACTTACTGTTATAAACATCAACACCAAAGGGACAAGGCAAGAAGTGCTCTCCTTTATAAGCAGCACATATTTCATATGTCCCAACATCATTTGCAAGATACTTAGCAGTGTAAGAACCATCCTTATTGTCTGCAAAATCCCACGTCGAAAATGCAGATTTGTTGATTGAAGCAATCTGTAATTTCAAGTTTGATTCTTGTGAAAGTACAGGATTAGAATATGAATCCTTGAGGCGTACAACTATGTCGTTTTTCACCATCTTCGCCACTTTCTGTGCAAACTTCACCACCCCAGAGAGCGATACATTCACTGCCCCTGCACCCGATGTAACAGCAACACGAAGAACAGATTGAATGACATTGCAAGTTTATTACATTAGCATTGGCCTGTAAAATTATTGCTTGAAATTTGAATGAAACCTGGAGTTGCTTCCTTTTCGATTCCATGGCCATCATTCAACGCGATGTTTCCACAAAAAACACGAATCTCATACAAGCCACTCTTTTCGGGTTTGTAACTAACATCAAAGTCACTACCCTTATAATCCCAGTTCTCCTTTAACTACAGCAGAGCCACCAATGATCAGTAAGAGAGAGAGAGAGAGAGAGAGAGAGAGAGAGAGAGAGAGAGAGAAACTTACATTGTCCCTCGGATAAACTATAGGAGCAGAAGCAGTTTGCATAAGATCAATTACTCCATAATTCAATCTTCCCGAGTATAGGCTGCCTGTAGAAGAGATGCATAATTTTTCAAGAATACGAATACCATGATATACTGCAACACGTCTTAAGCTATACAATTCATACCATTCGACTCCCTTACTCGTATGCTTGGTTGTATAACCCGAGAATCAGATACCTGCATAATGTGAACTTGAAGGCTTTCTAGGTGAAGTTGAGAAGGATATAAATAGGCATCCCTCAGAAAAATCGAAAACTTTGCAGATTCTCCGACAATAGAATTATTTAGTCCAGAGCCATTCACTATACTGTTAGCTCCATCACAATAACCTGTTTGAAACACGAAATGTCTATAAACAAGGGGCGATGAAGTTCAGTACATTTTAGGATGTGAATATTTCTAAGATACTAATATATTTTATCAGAATTTCTCGATTTTCATGTCATAACAGGAAACAGGAAGTGAGAGGTTGGATAAGAGCACCTATGTATACAGTGAAATCATATGGTGTATTGGAGATGAGGGCTTTCTTGTCCTTATCTGATATCATGAGCGTGAAGTTTCCCGGCTCGTGTAAGGTGAAGGAGAAGAATTGAGTCCCAGGCGCGATATCTTTGAAGAGAAGATCGGCTAATGGCATTGTCAAATTGGTTCCCTTCACGAAAACTTCAAGGTCGAATTCATATGATTCTGAAACCAAGTTTCCATATTGATCACGCTGGTGTATTAGGCCTTCCATCATAGAAAATAATTGGAAATGCTTCGTTTCTACTTTCAATCGAGCTACACAGCAGCAGACGTCCATTTTTCCTGCACGATGTAACTAAGTTAGTTGAAACTCATATCTAGAAAATCGAATATTTTAAGCTCATGTACTAATGAGTCACCTGGATTCACCATCAACGGTAGAGGTGACCCGTGCAGTGTTTGGTTCTCGATTTCTACATGAACTAGCAGGCTTCCAGCAGTGGCTGCAACGAACTCGATGCTGAGGTATCCTTGCTCATTCCATCCTTTGAACGTTGTGTTGAGCAGATTTGCTGCGATTCCATTTGAGGTCTTTGCAAATAACGAAAAATTGTAGTGTCTTGATCCTTCGGTGGTTGAAGAGACGTTGTTTCCAAATGCATCTTTGGGAAGGATCGACACTTCAGCCCTCGTTCCTGCTATAAACTCGTCTGCTCCATCTCTCCACAACAAAATCCCTGCTGCTGGATACATTTTGCCTACATATTTTGATTCCAAGGTGATAAGTGAATCATAACTAGCAAACAATATGTGCAGTTCTCATAATCGAACATAAAACCTGGCTTGACATGAAATTGCAGAGACGAATCCAAGACGCGAAAATGCTCATCAGTGATGAGCACATTGAACACACCAACCATGATAGGGCTAAAACTGATCCACCAATCCTCTGTCCCGCCGTCGAGATGCAAAAAAACCCCAGTGACAAAGCTGCTATTTCCCATCTTATCATTAACCGTAACGTTTGGCCTAAAATCAAACTCATATTTTTCTCTCTCATAATTCCCAAGAACTCTCACTTTGATTGTTGCAGTATCACCGGCTGCGAAATTGTCGTTATCGTTCAGCCAACTGAATGTGAAAGCAGGCAATTCCACTGCAGCAAACAGAGAAGATTTACAGATTATCTTCAGGATTTAACGGAGAAATATCTAAATATTAAGTGTGGTGTTGGAGAATTTTACAAATGTACCAGATTTTGCTGGTTGCAGGTTGAGAGCGAATGTAGTGAGAGAGAGTAATAGAAGAATTCGGGACGCCATTGTTGAAATGATTTGTTCTTTTTTACAGTTCTAGAGGCGGGGAAGTTTAAAATAGTGCGTTGAAAAGCAGTTAACGCATCTAATTTTTCCTAAAAAAACTGTATCAAAAATCAAAATCGCATATAAGTAAAATCCGTATACAAAATTATTATATCCATATAATAGAAAAATCGGTTCCTCTCCCCTACCCAGCGTGGGCACCGTTAACCGTTGATGTGGCAATGTCATGTGGATTGATGAGTCAACCATAACATCAGACTAAAATTACTATAAATACAATCTTATTTTATAGAAATTATTATTCTTATAATCTCATTACCATAAATAAAAATATGTTTCCTAACAATTCTAACAAATTTAACATTAATCCTACGCATTTAATTCACCTACACAGTCGAGAACAAAACATTAGATCATATTCTTTGATCTATTGATCAGAATTTCTTCATCCACCTTCAAAATTATCTGTTTGTTTCTTCTTTAATTAATAGTGTTATTTACTCCATCTTCCCGTTTTTATTTCAGAAATGTTTCGATTTAATTGACTTCTGCAAACGTCGAATTCGATCAAGTATTAAAGAATTATCCTTGTTGTTTAGTCATCTAGGTTCTACAATAGTTGACTTATTTTTTATGAATTTTATTTCAGAAATGTTTCGATTTAATTGACTTCTGCAAACGTCGAATTCGATCAAGTATTAAAGAATTATCCTTGTTGTTTAGTCATCTAGGTTCTACAATAGTTGACTTATTTTTTATGATTCATAAAAATGGAGCGAACAAAGTAGAGTTCTTGAGAGGTTACACCAATGCTCGAAATTGTAAAAAAAAAAAAATGTTTAGGGTATTTTCTGCTATGTAGGTGAATTAATTGTTTATGAGAATTGTTGGAAGGAAAGAAAAATTGACTGAAAGTTATTTAACTTGATCAACAATTTAGTTTAGCAAATTAGGTTATGTTAATTTATAGTAATTATTATGAGATATTGTTTCCATAAATTGTGGAGTTATTTAATGCTACGAAATTTATTATAGACCTCTTTGTATGGTTGACTCATCCAACCACATAACATTGCCACACAACACGGTGGGGACGTTAACGGTGCCCACTGTGGGTAGGGGAGTAGAACCGATAGAAAAATACATTTGATAACGCTCCCAATAATCTTCCGTGGCGATTTGATAATAATTATATACCATACTTAAATTATCAAATTATCACATATCATAAATATAATGAATGCAATAGAAGATGAAACACAAATAAGCAATAGAGGATTTGAATTGCGAATCCACTTGCGTATACAGACGAACATCACGTGTAATTTAATTTGACAGTTTGACACCCATCAACGTACCTCACCACATTACAGTTTTTGCGACCAACATAACTGTGTGGGGAACAATTTATTGCAGTAGACTTATTTTTGTAGGAATTCAAGAATTGGTAGCTTACACACTACTTCCTATTGTTGCATTGCTGTTTAGAACGCACCTCCCCAGTCGCGGTGTTCTTAGTCCCGTTCCTGTTAGTATTTAGACAACATCCTTGCAATGCCTCGGACATCCATATGTTCCTGGTGATGCAGACCGACTAAGTCCAGACGAGCAATCATCTCATATGAAGCATCAGGAGCTCTGGTTTCTCGATGAATAGCTTCCACTCGTTGCAGAACTTTGCAACAGTCGCACCATCAAGAACTCTGTGATCCGAGCCTACATTTATCTGAGGAAGATGCAGCAGATTAGCTATGTAGAAAGAATTTTACGCATTGAGCAACGATCAGTGGGGCTTAATAAGCTACGAAATCAGTGTTGGATGCAAATGTAGCAGTTAAAAATCGTTCATTCTAGTCTTTACCTATTATAAAAGAGTCTTGCTTACAAAATTAACAAAATTTGATTTTCCTATTATCCCTATTATATATATTACTTAGGGCAATAGTGTAATCCCATAAACTATATTTATCTATATATATTATTAGATGAAATCATATTATCATATACTATATTTACCTATTATTTATTATTAGATTATACTTATAATATCCTTACTTATTTTAATTTTTAAGGATTGTGTAATAATTCATTACCAACTCAAAAAAAAAAAAAATAGTATAAATAAGTTTCATATATTTGATATCAGATAATAATTCTCTTGTATTTAAATTTCTTCAAAATTGCGGTATGATTTATTTATTTTTCATACATCTATTTTTTTCACTTAATATATTATTATATGATAATTCTATTTAACTCCGTCCCGTTATTTGTGGCTCATACTTCTTGGGCACGGGTATTAAGAAGAAGGTGTAAAAGATAGAAAAATGGTAGGGTCCACACTTTTTAAAAGATTAATTTTTGTTATTTTAGGTCCGGACCACTAATAGGGGGACAGCCCAAAAAGGAATATGAGCCACTAATAGCGGGACGGAGGGAGTATATATTATTAAAATCTATCGATTTTATGTGCGTCGCACGTATCACTCTACTAGTTAGTTCTAATGAGTTGCGCACATATTATTCTGGAAAAACTAGGGGTATAATCGAGACCGAGTACTGTCCAGCTTGACTAGTTTATTATTGAGTCGAGCTCAACCTTCGTTTATCGAACACTTCGAGGCTCACGAGGTTATTCAAGCTTTTCTAAATCTAGTTTTGTATTTAAATATTAAAAGTATAGAAAAAAATTTCACCAAAAAATAGTATATTTTCTTATAACAAATAAAAAAAATTAGAGACTTAATACAATTACTAGCAAGACATTACGTGCGTTGCACGTATAAACTCTAATTTGAAATAACTAATTTATTATATAATAAAATATATTTGTTGACATTTTTTTAAAGTTATAATATTATTAATTATTGATTATTAACTTCAACAAAATATTAGCAAGTATATGTAAAGAGTAGAAAAAAAAAATCAAATTTCTTATATTATTTCTTATGTACAATTATCAAAATTGTATGGTACTGATAGTGAAAGAGAAAAGACAGCATATATTTTGAGATTTTGCTAAATTTTATTATTATATTAATGTAGTTGTATACTATTAATTTTGGTGTAAGTTTATATTTTTCATACTTTCAAAACAAAGTTATCGTATTATTTTGGTATCTCTAGCAGTAAATTACGTGCGTTGCACGTATAACCTTTCATTTAAGATGATTAATTTATTACAAATGAAATATATTTAATGACAATTTTATTACAGTTTTGAGTTATAGTAAGAGTATGATTATATTAATAATTAATTCATTAAGCTGAATTATAGTTTGAGTAGGACTATTATTAATTTATTAAGTTTATAATAAATTTAATATATACATTTAATATACAAAATCATGAAAATAAACAAATTATTTTTAATAATCTTTCACAAATTATTGTTAAAAAACTTTTACGTTAGATGCCTTTTTTTCCCTTATACATAGTATATAATTATTTTTTTTCATATTACTTTTCTTTTCTTTCCTTCTTCAAATTACAATCCTAATATAATTAGGATTCTTCAAGCTTCAATTCATCTATTTCGTTGGGCCACAAATTATTATTAATAATATTTTACAATATTGCCCTTAAAATAAATATAATAAGAGGGAAATATTAGGCAAATCAAATTTTGTAAGAATCCGCTCTTTTATAATAGGTATAGATTATTAATTATAGTATAAAAATATAAGTTGTATCAAATTAATAATTTTATATTATCAAGCTAAGTCACTTAGAGAGCTTGCTCACGAGCTAACGAGCCGAGACTCATTTAGTAAACGAGCTCGAGTGAGCTTTTATCGAGCCAAGACCTAAGTAGCTCAAGAGCAGCCCGATTTATAGCTCTAAGAAAAACATAAGCTGAATAAAGAAAATTTGACTTCATGCTAGCTAGGTAAAGTTGCCTTAAAAGGATTTCTCACGTACCGTCATTATCGAGGCAGGATACACGCTCCCGTCTTCATCAAAGTGAGGAACTTTCTGGATACGTCCCATGGCAATAATGGAAACTTCGGGTACATTGATGAGAGGGGAACCGAATTTCCCTCCAATTGCACCGATATTGCTTAATGTTATAGTTCCACCTGATACATCATCGGAACTAAGCTTGTTAGCCAGAGCCAAATCTTGCAGTCGCGCCAGCTCCTTTGTTATCTGGTTGAGAATAAAGATGAGTGCAAACGTCTGAATAGCCACAGCAAATCATGAAGAGGGAAAGAGCTTGACACTTTCGAAACAATTAAAAGTTACCTCCAAGATGGAAAGAGATTGGACCTTCTTTATGTTAGGCACTACCAAACCGTGTGGAGTAGCCATCGCGATTCCAATGTTGTGGGATCCTTTCGACATAAAAAAAAAAGAAAAAGAGAAGATTAATTTTTTTTTAAATTTTATTTAGTCATGAAAGAAGACAATGAAATCCTAGATGTATTTCGAAGACGAGTTACATAAGCTGAAAACTCAATTCTTTTACACAAAACAATCTGCTGAAATAGCTCGTGTTTCAGTGGGCGTACCTTTGAGAGTCACCTCTTGCAATTCCTCACTAAAGCAACTATTTAGCATGGGATATTTGCTCAATGCCATCGAGAGTGACTTTATCAGCACCGGAAGGAAAGTATACTTAACGCCTGAATCAGAATTCTCTTTCTTGAATGATGCTTTGAGCTCAACAAGGGCGTCACAGTTTATCTCATCAACGTAATGAAAATGTGGAATTTTTGCAGCTAATGTCATAGATTTGACCATAGCACGCTGGAATCCCCTACAAGAGGAAAAAAAACTCGAGTTTCTAAGCAGACCTAGCTAATAGGTATGACAGGCCACTTATTTGTTCGCACTGCTATTTACTTATTAATCTTCGTTGAACTAATCAATTGAAAATCGATCCCTTCTAATATAGTAAGAAAATATGTGTATCAAAGAAATGCATGTCATCTACTAAAAAACAAGTACTTTCCCTATCTCTAGGATCCAGCCAAACATAGATGGTCAAGTTAATTTAATATGCCACGTATTGAGATGAGAAGAATAGAGGACAAATTGAAAATGAAAGGCCTAAAAATCAAAACCACTAAATTATGCTTCATATGCACAATCATCAGCACTCGTACGATTTGTATATTCATGAATATACAATGCAACTCAGCATGCAAGCAAATGGGATGTCAAATGCCAAAAAAGTCACGACGTTAACCGATACATGCTATACCTCAGAGGGATCTTGCGATCTTCATACTCCCAGCCATATGTTGAAGAAATGCTTTGAAAGATCTGACCTCCTTCAAGATTTTGATCGGATGAAGAATTGATGGAAGCTGCGCTTTCCTTCAGAGCTCCTACACGTGCAGCATAATTGAGGATATCCTCTTTCAACACTCTCCCCTCTTCCCCAGTTCCATGCACATCTTCAATATTTACACCAAATTGTTTTGCAAGATTACGAACAGCAGGCGTAGACATCACACCACCAATCATTGGTTTCCTAAGCCCCGAATCAGCTTCTTCTAGTTTACTTATATCGCAATCTTGTGCCTTGATAACTTCTGAAGTCTCAGAAAATTCGTTGAAGAAAGCAACTTCATCAACAACCATCTTCAAAAGAGTTTCTCCGACCTACAAAATGTTATCCGACCTGCTAGTTTTTATCCACGAGAGAACTAGATATATATTGTAAGGAAAGGAAAAACGTGCTTCTAGTATCCTTCCTGAGGCATATAAAAAAGATCAAAGGAGCAATTCCCCATAATTAATTCCTTATAGCATATGTGAAAATGGTAGGATACCATTGACATCAATACAAAAAACTGCCAACCACAAGTTGCTCGTATTGTAATTATAATACTTACATTCAGCAAGCCTGCAAGTACGAGCCTGTCACTAAACAACTATAAAACATATAAGAGAAGTAGAGGTTGTTTTAAATTTCAAACTTTCACACTAAGTTCGATTGTTACCTTTACAATATCGCCCGGGACATGAAGAACCTTAGAAACTCTTCCTTTGTAACGACTGGTTATCTCTATGGTTGCTTTGTCACTTTGAACCTCACAAAGTGGTTGAAATTCTTCAACTTGGTCACCCTGCCAGATATTCATTTTCTTTAAAATTTACACAGATATAATATAATAGCTTGAACATATATATAACATCAGGCACAGCGAAGGCATGTAAAAGTAGTGTGCTTGTTTCTTGACCTTAAAAGAGTGTTCGACAGTAAGAGATATAAAGATCGGGACACAGGTGAAACAAGAGTGGCTCAATGACACATGCACCCATTGGTGAACAATGCTTGGGCCTCTGTGCGACCCATTTATGGCATAAGACGAAATTTCACAATGTTGGTACAAGGTTGGCAACTTGGCATATCTTAAACACTTGTGTAGCAACACTCTCATAGTAAGAAAAGCTCACAGAAACATATCAACTCTTGAATGTGACTTGCCAATTGGTTTTCGGGAAGCAGTTTAAGATACAACACATACAAGAAAACATGTACATCAAGGCTGATTACTAGGTAAATTAAGAGGGCATATGCACTGCATACTTTGTATGGGACACCACAAATATTTGGTAGTTTTCAAGAGCCCAACCATAACACACATGCAGATGCATTTATAAAAGAATCCTAATAAAAGAAAATCCGCAATAATGTTTACTGATAAAATCCACCAATAAAACCATATCCTACACAAAATCAGTAGTTAAATTTCCAGCCAAGCATTGAACAAGCACGTAAGATCATCCACTCACCTCCTGGACGAACCATTTAAGAAGTTCGCATTCTGCAATTCCTTCACCAGTTTGCGCCAAAGGCACATCTACCATCCCATTAAAAGGGACATCAGCTACAGTTTGAGTCGTAAATTTACACCTTTTTATCCCAATTGGAATTCTCCACTGGTAAATAAAGATAAAAATAAACATAACAATCAGTTCTTACGACCACCAAAGCCTATCAACCGCACACAAAATTCGTATGTAAATCTCAAAGCCTACAGAATTTTAACCCGCAAAAGCTGAAAATTTCCGGACTTTATCATATTTCAGCACGACAGATTCAAATCAAAGGAATACCCATACATTGAGAGAGCATGCCCAACTAAAAACAGCAGAAATGAGAACTAAAGAAGCAAGAAAAAAATCTTCACACATCTTGATCAACCGCATGCAAAACTCTTGCTAATTAAGCCTCTACAATCCACACATACACACACACGCTTTGCTACACTAAGGAAAAAGAATTCTCAAGTTTACAAACACATTCCAGTACTTAACCATTTGTTGCTACTGCCTCATGCACAAATCAGAAGTATTTTCTATCCTCAATCAAGAAACAAGTTGGGCACCCACAATTCAATAAATATTTTATTCGAGTTAGGATTAGATGAGGATTGAATCCCGATCACTAAACCTTAGGTAAATAAGGCTTGTGATAGCTATCCAATTAATTTCAATTGATAAAAGCTAATCATTCATCAAATGGAAACTGAACCAACAGACTTACAGAACTTTCCTCGCAACGATTCTTCGAGAAAAACAACGTTCTGGGCTTCTTAAAAATGTCATCTTGAGCTCGAGAGAGGGAACCCAACTCCAAATTTGCTCCTCGAGCGGCGGCGCCGGGCTCCACCGATGGGGGAACGGTGGCGGAGTAAACAAACCGCCACCACTGGCTGAAACTCCGGGGATATTTCTGATTAAATTTACGACAAATCATTATTTAGTTCGATTAAGTGTAGGAATTCGAGCTGGATGAGTTGTCTGATTTTCTTGAAAAAAGTTGGGAAGTTTACATACAATTTTGCTCTAATTACTTACAAAATTCTTCGATAGTTATTTCAAATTGTTTTAGTATTTTTTATTGAAGTTACCAACCATGTAGGTCACTCCAACTAGAAATTTGGTTTCGTGATCTATTTAATTTACGATCGTATCAAAATTATCTCTTTGATTTTAATTTTGCCAACGATTATTTAATGACCAATTAGAGCACTTTCACCAGTTTACTTAAAAAAAAATTATCTTTAAATTTAGGTTCAAATAATAAAAAGTGAAACAAAAAAAATCATTCAATAGAACTCTCAAATTAAGTGGGCCCACAAAAATATTTATGCTTCCCAAAATTTTCCCTCAAATTTACATCTCCTAAGAGCAATCCAACAGAATTCTCAAAATTTTGCTTTTAAATTTGCTCCTAATGTTTTCCATATATTATTTATATTTCCTATTTTATAAATGCATACAACAGTTCACCTATTTTCTACTAATTAATCTGTAAAAATTTTGGGCCCAACTCATTTGTGAGATAGCATATATTTAAGGATGTGTAAATTTGAGAGGTGATTTAGGGAGGTGCAAGTATTTTTGTGGGCCTACCCAATTTGAAAAATTTGTTGGATGACCTTTTTATCTCATTTTTTTATTATTTAACCTAAATTTAGAGTTAATGATGATTTTAAGAGAACTGCGGGGAGTGCTCTAAATCTACTTTCATCTCATAAATTGAGTTGAGCGCACTGTTGGGAAAATTCTAAGTGTTTTGATTTGATACCAAAACCCAACTGACTCCAACCTAGTAGATGATCGCACAAGCCTAAGTTATTTTTCCAGCTAGCATGTTTGAGCTCGTATATTTAATAAGTTTACAGGTGAAGCCGTTGAAGACAGCAGAGGATCCAGCTGAAGGATCAGCAGAGTGAGAAGCACAGCTGAACAGAGCTAACACAGTAGAGCGAATACATCAGAGAAGCCCAGCAGAGCTGTACAGAGATTACAGCAGACAAGAGAAGAAAGACTCAGCTGACCAAGCTGAGTACACAGCATGGGCAAATCAAGTTGAGTCCAAAGCAAAGACGATCAAGCTCATCAAGACACAGCTGTATAAAAGATCCAACTCGTGTGACGACTCAGCTCAGCGTCAAGACCCAGCAGAGTTCAAGACTCAGCTAAGCGTCAAGACCCGGCAGAGTTCAATACACAGCTCAGAGTCAACAACACAGCAGAGTCAAAGATAACTTGAGATAAAATCAGACCTGACCTGGACCAACATAAACTCGACACCTCAATACCTAGAAGTCAAACCTAGGCATGCAATACGAGAAAAACCCAGATGAAAACAGGACCTAAGTGTCAGAAGTTAGGTAGAGATTCAGAACGACTCTTTCTAACTGTTTGTTCTAATCTCTCCCTATATATATATGAGTCTTCTCCATCAAGAGAAAGAGTAAGAGAGAGAACAAGAGACGAGAGAACAGAAGACTACATAGAAGGAAGACTACTTAAGTCGACAACAAGCAATCTCTCTGAAAGCTTCAGTTCAAGCAGCCTGCACTCTTCAAAGTTCATCTATGTTCTCAGGCTGCTGATGCTCTCTTTCACTAGAATCTAGGCATATAATTCTTCCTTATCTTAAGCCTAGTTTGAACGAGTTCATCGTACTCATATGTTCTTCATTGTAAGAACTCGTTCATAGTTGGAAACCCCAAATCCAAACCCTCAAACCCAGAAAAGGTTAGGTTAAGGTTTGTTTGCTCGAAGAGGTTAATTCGAGTGATAGGTTCTGTAGTACCCGTAATCTACAGGTTAGGCTTCAGCTGTGCCCGTAAACAGTTGGTCACGTTCTGATACAGTACGCGTAAACTTGTATCCAACTCGAGGAACTGAGCTGCAACGCTTGCTGACTGCGCGGAAAAGTCAGTGGTATCCTTAGTGGATTTACCAGAGGTTTCTGGTCGTGGACGTAGGAGTCATTCTCCGAACCACATTAAATAGCTTTGTTATTTACTGCTTTGTTTATGCATCCAGCTGACTCCTCATAAGCATGTTTTCAAGTTGCATAAACTGACTAATAGAAAAGAGAAACAAAGCTTTGTAATATTTGAAGTAACAGACGGACTTTCCAAAATCCCACCAACTTCCGCACACACAGCCAGCTGTATTTACCCAGCTGTCTTCCGGCTTGGTCGAACACAGCCAGCTCACTCAAAGAGTTTTAATTGAAAAAGTTCTTAACCTTGATGTATACACCCCCCCATCTACAACAAGGTATCCGTCTCGGGACCATCACACACAATTTTTATAAAATAATTAATAAAGAATAGGAGAACTATTGTATGCATTTATAAAACATGAATTAAAAATAATATATGAAAAATTATAAGTACAAATTTAAGAGCAAAATTTTTGAAAATTCTGCTGGAAGTGCTTGCATTGTTTCAACCTACATTTGTTGGGTAATTACTTAATGCACCGCTATGTATTAAAATCCTGTCACATCAAAGAAATTCCAACTTCTTTCCATTAAAAATAATAATAATAAAGGATCGTACTATTCCCTTCGTCCACGAAAATTGTGATTTTTGGAGAGTGGCAAATGTTTTAATAAAAGTTAGGTAAATATGTTTTTTGAGTGGATAAATAGTCCTACCACTTTTGTATTGTTAGGCTATTATTGTGGGCCAGAGAGTGGTTTTTTCGTAAATAAGTAGATGGAATAAGGTTTAACAAGTGAAGGAGTGTATAAAGTCATGCCCAAAAATAGAAAAACCACAATTTTCGTGGACGGATGAAAAAAGAATATTGGCCATAACTTCGTGGACGGAGAGAATAATATTTTTTTAATAATTACGAATTTATGGGAGCAACCGCTATGAATTAAAAAATGTTCAATGAAATTTAAGTCGTAATTTCGTATCATAAATTTATCCGCTCCGTCATTAAACCATTTTAATAGGAATCCCATGCTCGTTCCATCCTTCTATTGATATTGTATTTTGGTCTCGTGAATAATTAATGTCTCGTTTTCATGAAAATATTATCCATTCTGAATTAATATTGTTGTAGTCTTGTATATAAAGTACATAAATCTTTATCATTATCACTAATTTTAAAAAATATTATAAATCATAAATATTTTTTATTATACATATCTAATTTTCACGAGGAAAAGATATGCACGGTGGTGGTATTACTAGTTTCATTCTAAGTACTTTCACTAAAAGGATAATTTAATAATATAAACAATATTATTTGAGTTATGGGATAAAAATCAAAAGTGAACACCGAGGTCCAAGGGCATGAATTGGTTAGTTTATAGTATTAATTAGATTATTCTGATCATTGTCTCGTTTCCAAATTCATTCGATTTGGTTAGTTTATATTAATTATTTTCTAATTAGTAGATATAGCTTACAGCCTTAAATTGATTAAAGTAATAGAGTTTATCATCTATAAAGGATGACCTTTTGTCTTTATTGAAGTAATATTTTTGAATTGTAACGATTTGTGCTTCCTCAGAGCCAAGTCAGCAGATCTTATCTCACTTCGCATTATGAATTTGGTGAGGTAGGATAGGATTAAACTTTTTGAAGCTTGAAATCCGACATTTAAAAATGATTTAACTATTAAAATAACTTATACTACAATATATCTAATTTTAATGTTACAAAGAAGTCAATATATGTGTATATAGTATTCGATACCTCAATTCAATTGCATCTTGAAAAGCTTAGAATTATAGAACGGATTCCCTAACAATAGGATATATTTTGTAGCCAGTGTAATGTACACGTGATATACAATTTGACCAAAAAGTTTGATTAAGTAGAGTTGGTAATTTTAAAACAAAATATTTCGAATTCGAATTTCACATGTATTTTATGTCACATGTTTTTCGAATATGATTTACCTTTTATATGTCGTTCACAGCAGATTTCCATATCTATTACTAATACGAAAATAAAGCTGTCCATCCACGGTGCTCCGTTCAGATTTTCCTTTATTCTGGTAATTTGTCTAATTTTAATTCATATATATTCTAATTTTTTTTATTAATTTTATATTCTTGAAATATCACATGTTTATCTATTAATCACATCTCATATTTATCTTTCCCTCTATTTAATTAATTTCTTCTATTATACATATTAAAATAATAATAATTTCGGAATGCATTCTTATAAATCCTTATTTTATACATTCTTAATTCATAGTATATAATAATCAATAGAAAATTTGTAAATGAAAATCTCTATGAAGACTAAATAAATATATTTAATCAATATGTCTATATAGAATCCTTTTCATTTTTCATTCATGTTTTTTTAAAAACTTCGATCAGTGCTTTCTAGAAAATAAATACATTAAATCAAATGTGGGATAGGTAGCTAAAGAAAAAAAAAACTTGAAGATGTAGACATTTTTTTTCCGCATTTTGTCAAAGATTAGAGATATCGATTTAACATGAACTAACGAGATGGTTCAAATATACTTAAAAAGAAGGATTTTTACTAATTTTAATTAATATTAAATTGTTTAGATTTTTATCGTGTAATTTAGCATAAACCAACGAGACGGTTTAAATAACATAGAAAGAATGATTTTTACTAATTTTAATTAATATTACTTTGAAGATGTAATCATTTTTTTCCGCATTTTGGCAAAGATTAGAGATATCGATTTAGCATGAACCAACGAGACGGTTTGAATATACTTAAAAAGAAGAATTTTTACAAATTTTAATTAATATTAACTTTGTTTAGATTTTTATCGAGTAATTTAGCGTAAACCAACGAGACGGTTCAAATAACATAGAAAGAAGGATTTTTATTAATTTTAATTAATTTTACTTGGAGTGTTCATATTTTTATCGAGTATTACTCAACGGATTTGAGACGCGTATGTACAGTAAAGTCACTATTTTAACCGAGATTAGGACGAACATGTAGAAAAATTTTAAACAAATTTAGATTTAGAAAATACATAATGAATGAGTATACTCGATCCATTGTCATTCCTAATAATAAATTTAAATACGTGAAATAAAAATAATTTTCTAAGTTTGATTAATAATTAACGCGAACAATATCACAATTTTTAAATAAAATATAAAATTATTTTTAAAATGTATACTTGTAATTAAAACATAAAGTTATTTCCCGTCAAGTTTCGACGGGCTACTTACTAGTCTATTACTAATACGAAAATAAAGCTGCTCCCTCCACGGTGCTCCGTTCAGATTTTCCTTTATTCTGGTAATTTTTCGAATTTTAATTCATATATATTATAATTTTTATTTTTATTAATTAAAATTTTATTAATTTCATATTCTTGAAATATCACATGTTTATCTATTAATCACATCTCATATTTATCTACCCCTCTATTTAATTAATTTCTTCTATTATACATATTAAAATAATAACAATTTCGGAATGCATTCTTATAAATCCTTATTTTATACATTCTTAATTCATATATAATAATCTATAGAAAATTTGTAAATGAAAATCTCTCTATAAAGACTAAATAAATATATTTAATCAACATGTCTACATGGAATCCTTTTCATTTTTCATTCTTTTTTTTCTAAAAACTTCGATTAGTGATTTCTAGAAAATATATACATTGAATCAAATGTGGGATAGGTAGCTAAAGAAAAAAACAATAAAATCTGAAGATGTAAACATATTTTTTTCCACATTTTGGCAAATATTAGAGATATCGATTTAACATGAACTAACGAGACGGTTCAAAATGTTTTTCTAAATTTCAGTTAGTGTTTTCTAGATTGTATATACATTGAATCAAATGTGGGATAGGTAGCTAGAGAACATAACAAAAAAACTTGAAGATGTAAACATATTTTTTCCGTATTTTGGCAAAGATTAGAGATATTGATTTAACGAGACGGTTCAAATATACTTAAAAAGAAGGATTTTTACTAATTTTAATTAATATTAACTTTGTTTAATTTTTTATTGAGTAATTTAGCATAAACCAACGAGACCTTTGAAGAGGTAAACATATTTTTTTTCGTATTTTGGCAAAGATTAAATATATCGATTTAACATGAACCAACGAGACGATTCAAATATACTTAAAAGGGAATGATTTTTACTAATTTTAATTAATATTAACTTTGTTTAGATTTTCATCGAGTAATTTAGCATAAACCAACGAGAGGGTTCAAATAACATAAAAAGAATGATTTTTACTAATTTTAATTAATTTTACTGAGTGTTCATATTTTTATCGAGTATTACTCAACGGATTTGAGACGAGTATGTACAGTAAAGTTACTATTTTAACCGAGATTAAGACGAACATGTAGAAAAATTCTAAACAAATTTAGATTTAAAAAAAAAATACATAATGAATGAGTATATCTGATCCATTATCATTCCTAATTATAAATTTAGATACGTGAAATAATTAATATTATAAGTTTGATTAATAATTAACGCGAACAATATCACAACTTTTAAATAATATATAAAATTATTTTTAAAATGTATACATTCTTAATTCATATAAAATAATCTATATATATATATATTTAATATTATAAAATTGGTAAATATTAGATATATCGATATAATTAACATGAACCAACGAGACGGTTCAAATATACTTAAAAGAAGAATTTCTACTAATTTTAATTAATATTAACTTTGTTTAGATTTTTATTGAATAATTTAGCATAAACCAACGAGACGGTTCAAATAACATAGAAAGAAGGATTTTTACTAATTTTAATTAATATTACTTTGAAGATGTAAACATATTTTTTTCGCATTTTGACAAAGATTAGAGATATCGATTTAACATGAACCAACGAGACGGTTCAAATATACTTAAAAAGGAAGGATTTTTACTAATTTTAATTCATATTAACTTTGTTTATATTTTTATCTAGTAATTTAGAATAAACCAACAAGACAGTTCAAATACCATAGAAAGAATGATTTTTACTAATCGAGTATTACTCAACGGACAGTAAAGTCACTATTTTAACCGAGATTAGGACGAACATATAGAAAAATTCTAAACAAATTTAGATTTAAAAAAAATATAATGGATGAGTATACTCGATCCATTATCATTCCTAATTATAAATTTAGATACGTGAAATAAAATTAATTTTCTAAGTTTGATTAATAATATTTAACATGAACAATATCACAACTTTTAAATAAGATATAAACTTATTTTTGAAATATATACATATAAATTAAAAAATAAAAATTATTTTCGTCGAATTTCGACGGGCTACTTAGTAGTCATCAAAAAATAACAATAATAATTTGACCAATAATTATTAAAGGATCTTATTTATTTAATTTTTAGTTGAACCCAATATCAATTTAAATAAAAAAAAAAACAAGACAATTCGGTCACGAAGTAGTTTACTTCACCAAGTTACTCAAAGAAGTCACTTCATTTGTAATTCATAAATTTAGTGGGTAAGATTTTATAAACAACTAAAATTTTATAATACTAAAATTTTATAATTAGTTGTTGTAGCTACATCAAAAAAGACGAAAAAAGTTCGTAACCACTCCTTGATTTTTTTCATGAAAATAACTCGCAGCCGCAACTCAAAGTGTACACTGATAAACCCTACTTCTATGCAATAGCTTGTAAATCACATTAGAGATGTTAACCACACTTGGAAAATCACGTACAACAACAGACTTGACCTATAAAATGTTATTGAGATTTGAATTTGAGATCTTTCACTTCAAAAATACCACTTCACTATTAGGTCACCTGCAAGAGAACAACTACTCCTTAATTCTATTCACGAAAGTTGATACTAGACTTGCAAAAAGAATACCATAATTTTCAATTAATTTTGTTTTATATCGTTATTTAAACTTATAGGTTATTGCTATTAGCTGATGAAATTAAATAGAGTTGCAGTAGTGTAGCCACCTTTGAAGCTAGAACTCTAGTAGGCTGATTAAAAAAAACACTAATACTTTTTGGACATATATGTCCGAACATAAAATGAATATATTAATAATCTTAACTTATAATTTATCAAATAAAATAATGGTGTTGGTTAGTACTCTAATGTATTTACTTAATTAATCTAAACCGCCATTTTTAAAGATAGAAATATGACTACAAAAAATATGAAATTAAACTAATAAAGTTATTTTGTGATTTTCACTAATCTTTCGGAAATACTATTACTTAATAGATATTTATGCATTCACTTGAATTAGATTACTCAAAAAATAATAAATTGAATGAATGTGGAGAAATTACAAAATTAAATAAATAAGTTAAACGGATTGAATCGATTCATTTACCTAAACTAGCTAGATTATGTCCGGACATTTATGTCCGAATAGCATCACTCTAAAAAAAACCATGCGTTTTTAGTTCAGTAATGCACTAGGCTTTGTAATATTATTGAGATAGCCACGGCCCATATATGTTTGGATATGTATCTGTTAATGAATAAATAGGCCCAAAACAAAATGAACAAAATTTTGGATCCAAGTTAATCAATACAGATGTTCATGTGGTGGGATTGTCGAAATAACAAAAAGAATTGTCTATTTAATTTAGTATATTAATTTTCATTTTCTGTGTGATGCACGGATAAGAGATATGTCATAAATTTGAATAATAAAAATATTTCACTTAAAGATAAAATGAGTTAATAGGTTAAAAATCTAAAGAGAATAACAAAATAATTTAATAAGAACCAAAATAATAATAATTCAAAACACACATATTCAAAATTATAAACTATTTTTATATTTATTTCAAAAAATATACTCTATTTTAAATTGCCTCAATTCTATTTTTATTATATGTTTGAGTGATGCTATTCGGACATAAATGTCCGGACATAAATTTTGTAAATAAAATAAAATATGAAAAAGAAAATAATAATAATATGTAATATGAAAAAGAAAATTAGGTAGATGCATATTAGAGAATTTTGTCAGTGATAATAAATTAATAATATTAAAAAAGATTAACCGTGAAATAAGGTAAAAAGTTGCATACTTTTGAGTAGAAAACGAAGCAGCAATAATGTAAAATGATTGATGATAAAAGGTATTTATGAAAATATTAGATAAAATGATTGATTAAAATGATTTTATTACATAAATCTTAAGTTAAAATTATTAATATACCCTTTTATGTCCGGACATACATGTCCAAAAAGTATTATTGTATATCTTTTAAGAAGTGTTTGGGGGCAAGGAAGTAAAATTCATATGAGTATCAATCTCTTTCCATCTTAATTTCCGGAGTTTTGAGGAATGCAAAAGGTAGGCTACCCTTATTCTCAAAAGATTATGTATGTGCTTAAATTATTTAAATTATAAATAATCTATTATTTAAATTGTTATAATTTCAGCCCGGTATTGTTTACATACGCCTCTATTTAAAAGCAATGAATCTATTACTAATACGAATATAAAGGTGTCTCCTCCACGGTGCTCCGTTCAGATTTTCTTTTATTCTGGTAATCTGTCTAATTTTAATTCATATATATTCTAATTTTTATTTTTATCAATTAAAATTTTATTAATTTCATATTCTTGAAATATCACATGTTTATCTATTAATCACATCTCATATTTATCTTTCCCTCTATTTAATTAATTTCTTCTATTATACATGTTAAAAATAATAATAATTTCGGAATGCATTCTTATAAATCCTTATTTTATACATTCTTAATTCATATATAATAATCCATAGAAAATTTGTAAATGAAAATCCCTATGAAGACTAAATAAATATATTTAATCAATATGTCTATATAGAATTCTTTTCATTTTTCATTCACGTTTCTCTAAAAACTTCGATTATTACTTTCTAGAAAATATACATTGAATCAAATGTGGGATAGGTAGCTAAAGAAACGAAAAACTTGAAGATGTAAATATATTTTTTTCCGCATTTTGGCAAAGATTAGAGATATCAATTTAACATGAACTAACGAGACGGTTCAAATATACTTAAAAAGAAGGATTTTTACTAATTTTAATTAATATTAACTTTGTTTAGATTTTTATCGAGTAATTTAGCATAAACCAACGAGACGGTTCAAATAACATAGAAAGAATGATTTTTACTAATTTTAATTAATATTACTTTGAAGATGTAAACATTTTTTTTCCGCATTTTGGCAAAGATTAGAGATATCGATTTAGCATGAACCAACGAGACTGATCAAATATACTTAAAAAGAAGAATTTTTACAAATTTTAATTAATATTAATTTTGTTTAGATTTTTATCGAGTAATTTAGCATAAACCAACGAGACGGTTCAAATAACATAGAAAGAAAGATTTTTACTAATTTTAATTAATTTTACTTGGAGTGTTCATATTTTTATTGAGTATTACTCAAAGGATTTAAGACGCGTATGTACAGTAAAGTCACTATTTTAACCGAGATTAGGACGAACATGTAGAAAAATTCTAAACAAATTTAGATTTAGAAAATACATGTATACCCGATCCATTGTTATTCCTAATAATAAATTTAGATACGTGAAATAAAATTAGTTTTCTAAGTTTGATTAATAATTAACGCGAACAATATCACAACTTTTAAATAAGATATAAAATTATTTTTAAAATATATACATGTAAATTAAAACATAAAGTTATTTCCCGTCGAGTCTCGACGGGCTACTTACTAGTCTATTACTAATACGAAAATAAAGCTACCCCCTCCACAGTGCTCCGTTCAGATTTTCCTTTATTCTGGTAATCTATCTAATTTTAATTCATATATATTCTAATTTTTATTTTTATTAATTTCATATTCTTGAAATATCACATGTTTATCTATTAATCACATCTCATATTTATCTTTCCCTATATTTAATTAAATTCTTCTATTATACATATTAAAATAATAACAATATCAGAATGCATTCTTATAAACCCTTATTTTATACATTCTTAATTCATATATAGTAATCTATAGAAAATTTGTAAATGAAAATCCCTATGAAGACTAAATAAATATATTTAATCAACATGTCTATGGAATTCTTTTTATTTTTCATTCATATTTTTCTAAAAATTCGATTAGTCCTTTCTATAAAATATATACATTGAATCAAATGTGGCATAGGAAGCTAAAGAAAAGAATAAAAAAACTTGAAGATGTAAACATATTTGTTTTCGCATTTTGGCAAAGATTAGAGATATCGATTTAACATGAACTAACGAAAAGGTTCAAATATACTTAAAAAGAAGGATTTTTTCTAATTTTAATTAATATTAACTTTGTTTATATTTTTATCGAGTAATTTAGCATAAACCAACGAGACGGTTCAAATAACATAGAAAGAATGGTTTTTACTAATTGTAATTAATATTATTTTAAAGATGTAAATATTTTTTTCGCATTTTGGCAAAGATTAGAGATATCGATTTAGCATAAACCAACGAGACGATTCAAATATACTTAAAAAGAATATTTTTTACAAACTTTAATTAATATTAACTTTGTTTAGATTTTTATCGAGTAATTTAGCATAAACCAACAAGACGGTTCAAATAATATAGAAAGAAGGATTTTTACTAATTTTACTTGGGGTGTTCATATTTTTATCGAGTATTACTCAACGGATTTGAGACGAGTATGTACAGTAAAGTCACTATTTTAACCGAGATTAGGACGAACATGTAGAAATTTTTTTAACAAATTTAGATTTAGAAAATACATAATGATTGAGTATACCCGATCCATTATGATTCCTAATTATAAATTTAGATACGTGAAATAAATTAATTTTCTAAATTTAATTAATAATTAACGCGAACAACATCACAACTTTTAAATAAGATATAAAATTATTTTAAAATATATACATATAAATTAAAACATAAAAAATTTTCCGTCGAATTCCGACGGGCTACTTACTAGTTATACAATAAAAAGCAACGAACTATACCATAAAAAGCAATGAATTATACCAAAAAAAGCAATATGAGAATATAATAGAAAACAATGGTTTATGCCCAAAAAATATGAAAATATAATAAAAATAATTAAACATATGATAAGACAAATGCTCATAATAAAAAACAATGTACTGAAAATAAGCAAATAAAAATTTATAAAAAAGCAACAAAATAAACATAAATAATCGCATCTGTAATTGATAATAAGCAAATCAAAAACTAAAAAAAAAACAATGAAAATGAACACAAATAAGCATCCCTTCAATTAATCATATGCAAAAAATAATAATAGAAAAAGTAACAAAATAAATATAAATAAGTATATCTCTAATTGATAATAAGCAAATCAAAAACTAGTAAATAGCAACGAAATAAACATAAATAAGTATCTCTCCAATTGAGATTAAGAAGATCAAAAATTAAAAAAGTAAACAAAATAAACATAAATAAGCACCTCCGGCTCCAATTGACAATAAGCAAATAAAAATTATAATAAAAAACATCAAAATAAATATAAATAATTAAACATCTCTCCAATGGATGATAAGCAAATAAAAAAATTAGAATAAAATAACAAAATAAACATAAGTAAGCATCACTCCAATTACTAATAAGTAAATTAATATATTTAGTCTAATTAATCATCTTTATAATATATAAAAGCAAGCCCGGCTTGCCGTTTATAGTAAGTTTTATTTTCAGTTATTTTTTATTCCACTTTTAGAAATAACATATTTAATATTAACATTTTTGTTTTAATACTTTTAATGTAAATTAGATTACAATTAATTATATATAACAATATATATTCATGATGCATTTAATTTTCAAACCAAATCAAATATACAAATTAGACAAAAATTTGCAATATGATATTAAAATTTGATGTAACCTATCTTTCAAAATGTAATATTAATTCAAAAGTTAAATGATACTTAAATATCCCCAAATCTACTCACTTTTTTCTTATCATTTTTATTACAATTTTTTAATCATTAATGCATGACATTTGCTGTAATCGAAACATGTTTGCAATATGATACTAAAATTAAAATTAAAAGTATTAAAATAAAAAAGTTAAATGATACAAATTAGACAAACATTGGCAATATGATTTTAAAATTTGTTGTAACCGATCATTCACAATGTAATAATAATTAAAAAGTTAAATGATAATTAAATATCCCCTAATCTACTCACTTTTGTCTCATCATTTTTACTAAAATTTCAAAGCAAATCAAAAGTTGCGGAAATTATATAATTCAATCATGATATTAAACCAAAAATGTTAAATGATACAAATTAGACAAAAATTGGCAATATAATTTTAAGATTTGTTGTAACCGATCATTCACAATTGAATAATAATTAAAAAGTTAAATGATACTTAAATATCCCCTAATCTACTCACTTTTGTCTCATCATTTTTACTAAAATTTCAAAGCAAATCAAAAGTTACGGAAATTATAATTCAATCATGCTTCATTTATATGGCTGATTTCAAGCCATAAAATCATTATAATTTGCATGAATAAATAAATTATAATTAATACATTGCAAGATTATTTTTTCTAATCCACTATATAAACATGTTATAGCAACCATTATTTTGTATTCCAACCAAATCTCCAAACTCCATTCATAATAGTAATCCCCACTCTTTTTACTTGATTATTTTTTAAATCTCTCTCTTTCCCCAATGGCCCCTTTTTACAGTTTGATAAACTGTATCGAAGATGTTGGAAAAAGCAAGGCAGATCTTATTCTCAAACTTCGTATTGTACGAGTATATCACACATATGATTATGGAAACAAGAAACAAATTATCTCCCATGAATTAGTTGCCCATGATTGTTCTGGCGAAGGCATACACGACACAATTAATTTAAGCGATTGGCCAAAACTCAAATTTAAGTTTGTTGTAGGTAACTGATGGTCCCTGAGCTGGGTCTTTGGTGTAGAGAGGGGGTTAAAACACCAAAGATAGATTTTTAAAAACTTTTTCAAGTTTAAAACAGAGTTTGTGAGCTCAGTTATGAATCCAGCTGAGGAAGGTCAGCTGGGCTAATAACTCAGCTGGCGGTGCGGAAAGTGGTGGTTTGAAAACTTAGCTCGATTGCTTAGAAAAACTCAGCTTGAAAATATTCTTTATGTTTTCGACTTAGTCAAGTTATGCAAGTTTATAGACAAAACACAGCTGTCTTTGGGGAGCAGCTGAGTATGCAGAATTGATAAAGATGCAATATGCAAATGAAATTAGTACAATATCTGAAAATAACGAGAAAGTAAATAACACGAGATTTTACGTGGTTTGGAGTAACACCTCCTACGTCCACGACCAGATTCACTGGTAATTCACTACCACTTGGTTTCCAAGTACCAAGCAACTTCACAACTCTAACCTGAGTTGTGTTCTAACAGTTTACGGCCACTGTCAAGCCTAACCTTTCAGTTTACGGGTACTGAAAAAACCTTACAACCACTTGAATTTCTCGCTTCGAGCAAGCGTAACCTTGACCTAACCTTTCTGGGTAAAGAGGGGTTTGGTTTGGGGTTCCAACTATGAACGAGTTCTTACAATGAAGAACTTAGAGTTAGATGAACTCGTTCGAAATCTAGGCTTAAGATATACAATGATTTCTGCCTAGGAATCAGACGAAAAACTGGGCAGTTTCTGGACTAGAAACACTTTAAGATAAAGTGTTCTTTGAACTATTTAGAACTGCTTATGAGCTTTTGAAGGCTTGATAATTTCAGAGAATGAAAGCTTGTAACGAGTTTTTCGTATATGATCCTGAGGTTGAAGACGGGTTTATATAGGTAGAGATTCAAGACTAGCCGTTGGAGGAGCCGTTTGAATCTTACCTACTCTTCTTAAATTCGAAATCTGCCGTTGGGCGTTTCTGCACCTGTCTTCATTAGTGTCACATCCTAGGTTCTGAAGTCTAGGATGCTGATTTGGCAATCCCTCATTGGTCGAGGTATATTGACTTCCTCTGACACCGGGATCTCTGCCTTTGGAGCTGGTTTTTGAATTTAGAGCTGGATTGGGTAAACTGACTTGAAGTGACGTCTTCAGAGTTAGTTCCCTTTGTTCTGTACAGCTGTACCAGCTGTGTCTTGAACTCAACTCGATTTATCTTCTTGATCCTGCTCTGTTTTGAACTCAGCTCAGCTGGAAAACTCAGCTGATAGTTGACTTCTGCTGTAAACACAGCTGGATCTTCAGCTCAGCTGGAAAACTCAGCTGATAGTTGACTCCTGCTGTAAACACAGCTGGATCTTCTGCTGTCTTGAGCTTCTGCTGTCTTCCGCTTCCTGAACCTATAAACCTAGAAAATCTAGAGCTCAAACAGGCGAGCTGGAAAACACTACTTAGGTTGATGCGATCATCTACTCGGTTGGAGAATAGTTGGGTTTTGGTATTAAATCAAAACTTTATAATTTTCCTAACAATTTCCCCCTTTTTGATGATGCCAAAACCTAACTGAGACAACTTATGAAGCTTCCCCATAAGTAATTGTCATTAGGGTGAGCTTTGAGCAGCAAAGAAAATTGTGTTTTATTAATGTAAAAAATTTCAGCATAAAAAGAGAAAAAGAAAGAAAGGAAAAAAATTTCTTTCAATTCTTCAATCTTCAATCCCAGCTGGCTGGGTCTTCTCTTCTGCATCCGCTGCTTCTTTCTTTTGACTCGTTTCTCCTTCAGCTGGTTCCTCCAGCTCAGCAGTTTGCCTCTTCTTTGTCTCATTATCTTCCCCTTTTTGGCATGATCAACTAGGCGGGAGAGACACACCATCGTCTTATTGAGATGTGCAATTTCCTGAATTGCGTCAGCGATCTTCGCTGTATTATCAGCTGTTGCGATGTTTAGTTTGGCTATGCTGCGGTTGTCAGCTCTGAGCAGCGAGGTCTGGAGTCTTGGTGGCTCAGCTGTTGCATTGGCTGGCTCTTCTTCAATAGCATTAGCCTCAGCTGTGATTGCAGACACAACTTCCTTGGCCTGTTTCAGTTGGGGCTGTCCAACTGAGTGCTTGGAGGTATGAGTTGGCACTGGAGATGACATCTTCTGAGTAGGGCACAACTTCATTCCTTGCAATTTGGCTTCTTCAGACTTCATTAGATTGAATGAGAAAGTCTGATTCAGTACTTCAGTTGCGCTTGTGACTCCTTTAAGCATGAGGTCTTTAAACCTTGAGATGGAGGCGTCACGTGCAACTCTTGAGGGACTTAAGTATTCCCCTTCCACTTCTGAAGTGGTTGGTATGGGGTTCAGTTCATGTTTTCATCATCTAGCTGCAAGTGATCATCGGCTGGATGATGCTTTCCACTTGAGCTTGGTGCAGGGGCTTGAGCTCCAACTTCCATAAGTTGATTTTGAAGCTGGTGTCCCTGTTGAGCTGAAGGAAATTGAGGAGAAGGCGGTTGAAGTATTTCATCTGCTGTGAGGTTTAAGCTTAGTTGATTGGGGTCTAAGCTTAGTTGATCAGCTGGAATACGTCATTGTGGTGGTGGCGATGATGATGTTCACGCTGGTACATGAACTTTTTCTCCACCGTAAGAAACCACCGCTTGTGGACCTTCTACTCCTCGGAGAGTAGTTACGAATTCTCTCTCAATGTCAGCTGATTTCTCGGCTGACTGACTGAGCACCTTTAACTTGAGTCTTCTCTTTGAAGACGGTGCTTCAGCTTGTTTTGTCTCCTCAAGTTGTTTCTTCTTCTCAGCTGGGAAGGAAGTAGATGCATGCTGCTTTGTCTCTTGCATCTTTTTCTGTGCCTCCTGTGGCGGAGCAAGAGTTTTGACATGTCTGCTCTTAAAGACTCCGGCTTTATCAACATCTCGTCCAGTTCTAACTGGGCTTCCTCTCAGGTTGAATTCCTTTGTCAGAATCTTGTTGACGTTGATTTCCGCATCCCAGGGAGTTGTGTGTCCCGTTCTCTCTTTTATTTTGAGAGAAACAGTGGGGCGGAGGAGGTCTTTTTCCTTTGACATTCCTAGGAAGAATTCTGCAACTTCCTGGTGAATGATGTTCTTGAGCTTTGCAGTCACCCACTGTGTTAGACCGGATCTGTCGATGAGCTTCATTTTCTCCTGGAACTCCGTCTTCTTGTGGTTCCTGAGAGTTAAGCAACTCTCATAGTGAAGCTTTGACAGAGTCTTCATGTTGATCGGCTTCTGGAGATATCTTTCTAGATTCCATGTTCTTCTTCTGCAACTTTTGTTAGTAGAACAAATAATACAAAGGGGAGGAAGAAGAAAGAGTGCCGAAAGAAAACTTTTTAGGGTTAATGCAAATGTTTGCGTATCTCTTCTAGCATATTTATATCAATTTTATTGATGAATGGACGATCAAGATTTATAGTTTGATAAGAAGATCTACGACTGGGAGTGATTCTCGCGTCATGTCAGTTTCTTGTTTAGAAAATGCGAGTTAATGCGCGTGAGAGGACGGTTGAGGCGTTTTGACTTTTGCCTCGAAACTCCCATGTTTCAGTTCTTTGCAGACTTTTAATTAAATTTGATTAGATATGACAAGATATGATTTGACTGATGTCTGTCTAAAACAGAATGAGAAGGTGTATGTAAAGATGTTGAAAACCTCTCAGCTGATCATCGTAGTCAGCTGATACCTCGATTATGAATAGTTGTGTTTAGTGATCCTTTTTCCAGCTGGTTCCCCCTCGGCTGAATAATCCTTCAACTTAGGCGTCTGGCTGAGCTTGATTCTTTCTCAGCTAGGTTCTTTGAGGTTGGTTCTGAATTCCAGCTGGGTCTGATACCATTCAGCTGGATGTAGCTTCGTCTGGGTTGAGTAATCCAAGTAATCCACATAGCATCTTGAATCTTGCTTCTATCAGAGGCTTTGTGAATATATCAGCCCGCTGTATGTCTGTGTGAATTTTCTCAACAATCACATCCTTCTTTTCCATGTGATCTCTGATGAAGTGATGGTGCACGTCCACATGTTTGCATCTTGTGTGATGTACTGGATTTTCTGATATAGCAATCGCACTTGAGCTATCACAGAAAATTGGAACTTGTCCAGTTTTCACTTCATAGTCATCCAGCTGATGTTTCGACGGAGAATTTGTGAGCAACTTCAGTGCCATATATTCTGCTTCTGTTGTGGAGGTTAAGACGCACGTTTGCTTCTTTGAAAACCACAAGATCAACTTGCTTCCTAGGAACTGACATGTTCCTGAAGTTGATTTTCTGTCCAACCGATCTCCAGCAAAGTCTGAGTCTGAATATCCAGTCAGCTGTAGATTGTCTTCAGCTGGATACCACAGCCCAACATTCTGAGTTCCTTTGAGATATTTGAGAATGTTCTTGGCTGCTTGCATGTGTGCTTTCTTTGGATCAACTTGAAATCTGGCACACACTCCGACTGCGAAAGAGATGTCTGGACGACTAGCTGTTAGATACAGCATGGAACCTATTATCCCTCTGTATTTGCTGGAATCAACTGACTTCCCTTCAGTTCCAGGTTCAATCTTCCAGTTGGTGTTCATCGGAATCTTTACTGTTCTGCTGGATTGAACTCCATACTTGGCGATCAAGTCTTTCACGTACTTGGATTGATTTATAAAAATCCCTTCTGCTGATTGCTTGACTTGAAGTCCTAGGAAGAAGCTCATTTCTCCCATCATAGACATTTGGAACTGTTCTGACATCATCTCTCCAAATCTTTGGCATAAGAATGTTGATCTTGATCCGAAGATGATGTCGTCTACATAGATTTGAACAACCAGGATGTCTTCTCCCAACTTGATGGTGAAGAGTGTTCTGTCTACTGAGCCCTTCTTGAATCCTTTGGATACAAGGAAATTTGATAGAGTATCATACCAAGCTCGAGGTGCTTGTTTCAATCCATAAAGCGCCTTCTTTAGCTTGTAGACTTTATTTCCTTCTACTTCAAATCCTGGAGGTTGTTCAACATAGACATCTTCTTTGATTTTTCCATTTAAAAATGCACACTTTACATCCATTTGATAAACCTTAAATTTGTGATGTGCTGCATAAGCGAGAAAAAGTTTGATTGCTTCCAATCGTGCTACTAGAGCAAATGATTCTTCGAAGTCAATTCCTTCTTGCTGTGTGTAGCCCTTGGCAACTAGTCGAGCTTTGTTTCTGATGATGACTCCAAGGGTATCCAGTTTGTTCTTGAAAATCCATTTGAGTCCTATGACTTTGACTCCTTCAGGTCTGTCGACCAATTCCCAGACACAATTTCTGAGGAATTCATTTAGCTCTTCCTGCATGGCATTTGTCCAGGGTACACTTTTTAAGGCTTCTACAATTGTTTGAGGCTCTGGAACTTGAGCTACATAACACGCCATTAGAGCTGTGTCTTCATCATAGACAGTCAGTTCTAGCTCTATTGAGAGTTGAGCTGTGTCAGCTGCTTTTTGATGATCCGATGTAGCTTGAGCAGCTGAGCTTCTGGTTTTGACTTGGTCAGATGGTTCTCCAATGATTGCTGATGATGGATGATCTTCAATCCATCTTCTTCTTTTACGAATTTCTTCTTCCAGCTGATTGATGCTAGAATTGGCTAGATTTCGTCTGGCTTGGAGTTGCTCTGGAGTTAAGTCTTGAGAAAGAGACTCTCATTGGATTGTGTTTTGAGGTGACTTCTGTAGAAGCTCTGCTGGAGATAGTGCTGGGGATTCAGCTGTGTCTGGATTTCCAGCTGATGGCATTCCCCCTTGATTTGGCGTTGGAGGTTCCTCTTGATTCCCAGCTGGTGGAGCTTCCCGATTGATTTGAGGTTCCTCCTCTAGCTCATCATCCCATATTAATGGTTCGGCCAGATTCCTGATTCGATTCTCTTGAGCTCTTGTCTGAATCTACCTTGAAGATTCTCCTTCATTTCTTCGTTTGATAGAATCACTATATTCGAATGATGATTCGTCAAAGGTAACATGTGGAGTTACTTCGACCGTTTGAGTTCTTCTGTTGAAGACTCTGTATGCTTTACTCACAGCAGAGTAACCAAGGAATACTCCTCGGTCAGTCTTCGCATCGAACGTCTTGAGCTGTGTTTTTTCATTGTTTAGGATATGACATTTGGATCCGAAGACCTTGAAATATCCAATGTATGGTATTCTGTTATTACATAGCTCATATGGCGTCTTTCCTTGCCTTGTTGTGAGTAGAGAGCGATTCTGAGTGAAGCATGCTGTGTTGATTGTCTCGGCCCAGAACTTCTTTGGAATGGCAGAGCTGGCTAGCAATGAGGTAGCTGCTTCTTTGAGTGTTCTGTTTCTTCTCTCTGCTATACCATTCTGCTGAGGTGTGCGTGCTGCTGAGGTTTGATGTTGAACTCCGTTCTTCTCGCAGTATTCATAAATAGTTTCATTCAGAAACTCCGTTTCTCGATCTGATCTGATTGACATTATCTTGCACTCATTCTGAGTTGACAACCTTTCCAGCAAGATTGGCAGCTTAGTCCTTGTTTCGCTCTTCTGGTACAGGAATGACACCCATGTGAATCTTGAGAAGTCATCCACTACGACAAGAGTATATTTTCTGTCATTTAAGCTTGCTGGAGTAACTGGACCAAAAAGATCCATGTGTAGGAGTTGAAGAACTCGATCAGTTGAGGGCGTCGGCTTGAGAGAAAATGAAATCTTTGTCTCTTTTCCTTGTTGACAAGCGCTGCAAATATGACTCTTGTCATAAACTTGATCTGGAATTCCATTAGCGAGCTGGTTTCTAGCCAGTTTGTTGATTGTCTTGAAGTTGAGATGATTCAGCCGTCTGTGCCACAGCCAGCTGACTTCATTGCTGCTTTTCGATACAAGACAAGTCTCAGGAGGGCTGCTGTTCCAGTCAGCGAAATACATATTTTCTTCTCTTTTCCCTCTTAGTAGTATCTGTTTGGTTTCCCTGTGCATCCCTGTGCATCAAACTTGACAGAAAAACCGTTGTCGCAGAATTGGCTAATGGAAAACAAGTTATGTTGCAGTCCTTGTACATAAGAAACATTGGGGATTATAACATTTTTAATTTTAAATGTACCATAACCTTTGGTTAGACCTTTGGAGTTGTCACCAAATATTACTTGTGGGCCTGGACGCTCGATATACTTCTGGAGTAGATACTTTAAGTGCGTCATGTGCTTGGAACATCCACTGTCCAAGTACCATAGCGTTCTCATCGACTCTTCAATGATGCATCGTTCCCTTGCAACCTATAAAAAAGATCAAAATTTAGGTATCCAGTTTTAATTGGGTACTTGTGGGTTAGACAGAGATCCTTTTACGACCCAGATCTGCTTGATGACTCGAATTGGGTCATTTGATCTGATGATCCTTCCAGCTGAGTCGATATACACATTCTTTATGTTCTTCGGTTGTTGCTGGTGGGGTCTTGATCTCAGTATCTTCCCAGCTTGATGTCTTTGTTGATGTCCTGGTCTTTTTCGGTATCCAGCTGAGACGTTCCTTTGTCTCTGTTGTCTCTTGTGATACCTCGGCTGGAATTGGTGCTCTAGCTGGTGATCATATGAGTGATATCCAGCTGGGTATCTCCTTTGATATCTTGGTTGATATCTTTCGACGTGTTGTTGATGTTCTTTGGTATTACGAACATCCCATTTCTTGTCTTTGTTAAGTTTGAGCACGTCGCTGTCTGATCTGTGCTTAAGGTTGTCTCACAGCTGGCCTTTTTGATGCTTGTTGTGTCCTCAACGGTCGTTGCTGAGTTGCTGGAATTGGGTTTTCTTTTGCTCTTACAAACATTACCTTTGTTCCACTAGTGAAAGCAATGTTTGTGGCATCCTTCGATTCATTGTAACCCAGTCCTGCTTTGAGTGCTGTTGGATTGTGCACTTATAATTTCGTCCATTGTTGTTGTAGCTTTGATGAGAGCTACCATCTTCTTAGATAGTACCTCTTCGGAACTTTTCAGCTCTATAATCTCAGCTGACTTCTTGTCTGATTCAGCTGTGGCCTTTTCCAATTCTTCCATCAGCTGTTTCTTTTCGTAGTAGAAGTCTTTCATCAGCTGATCTTGTTTCACTATTTTGTCTTTTAGTGAAATAACTTCCTCTTGAAGCTGTGTTGTATCAGATAGTGAGGGATTAGATAGATTTTGAGTTCTTGACATTACCTCATCTTCATCAATTCCGTCTGTCTGTCCCATGAAGCATGTATCCCATTCAGGTTCATCATGAGCCATCAGTGCTTCTTCTTCTGAGTCTGCAAATGGCATGTTATCCTCCATTTTGTTGCACTCCGACTCCTCGTCAGCGATGTAGGCTCTCCTTCTGTCAGCTGCCTTAGCTTTCAGTTGGTCTTTATCTTTCTTGGATAGCTTAGGACAGTCTAGCCTGTAGTGTCCCGGTTCCTTACAGTTGAAGCATCCTTCGTCTGTTCGTTTGTCAGCTGACTTCTCGTATTCTTTGCGTACTTGTCTCTGTAAGTTCTTGCGAACTTCTTGTACTTGCCCTTGCTGGTGTTGAGTCTGTTGTAGTTTTTGACCAGCATGGCTATCTCTTCAAGTAGCTCTTCCTTGCTCATGTCATTCTTGTCCTTCTTTGATGACTCAGCTGACTGCATGTATGTGGATTTTTCAGAGTTAGCTCTGAACGCAATCTCCTTTGGCGCAGGTGTCAGCTCTTCATCATTCTGATTGCTTGAAGATTCTTTCATGGTAATCTTCAAGTTGTATTCGTTGGCTTTGAGCAGGGAGAATAATCTTTCAGTTGAAAGATCACCCAAGTCACTTCGACTTTGGTGTACCACCTTGTATGTGTTCCATTCAGCTGTGAGCGCTGAAAGGACTTTTAGGTTCTTTTCACGCTGGGTGTATTTTCCAGTTCTGATGGTTTCAATTTGTACCACGATATTTGAGAATCTGAGTTCCATCCCTTCGATGGACTCGTTGACAAGCTGCTTGAAGTTATCAAACTTCTGGCAGGCGATTGTGAATTTATTTTCTTTTATCTCCTCCAACCCTTCGCATAGCTTGGCTAGGGTTTCCCACATCTCCTTTGCAGTGTTACAGTTGATGATCTTGCTGAGGTAGGCGTTGGAGACTGTTGACGAGATGGTGTTCCTCACGAAGCTGTCTAATCCAGCTTGCTTCCTTTCTTCTGAGGTATGTTCATTCTTTGGCTTGAGAATGAGCTGATACGTTGGCTGTCCACCATCTTGAGCTGGAACAAGCTCGTTTCCTTGTTTGTAAATGATGATGGGTCCGTCTGTGATGACGTCCCACATCATGTCATGATACGCACAAAGAAAGCTTTTTAATCTGAACTTTCAGATTGCATAACCGTCGACCGAGAAGGTGGGAAGGTTCCTGTTAAGATAAGAATCCATGGAGATATGCACAGTATGAAATAATATGAGTTTTTCCAAAAGAGGATCTGTTCAGTTGACCACTGACAGATTGTCAAGTTAAATCTCTTGATTCAGAAACAGCGGTCTTTTGAACCACTGCTCTGATACCAATTGATGGTCCCTGAGCTGGGTCTTTGGTATAGAGGGGGGTGAATACACCAAAGATAGATTTTTAAAAACTTTTTCAAGTTTAAAACAGAGTTTGTGAACTCAGTTATGAATCCAGCTGAGGAAGGTCAGCTGGGCTAATAACTCAGCTGGCGGTGCGGAAAGTGGTGGTTTGAAAACTTAGCTCGATTGCTTAGAAAACTCAGCTTGAAAATATTCTTTATGTTTTCAACTTAGTCAAGTTATGCAAGTTTATAGACAAAACACAGCTGTCTTTGGGAAGCAGCTGAGTATGCAGATTTGATAAAGATGCAATATGCAAATGGAATTAGTACAATATCTGAAAATAACGAGAAAGTAAATAACACGAGATTTTACGTGGTTCGGAGTAACACCTCTTACGTCCACGACCAGATTCACTGGTAATTCACTACCACTTGGTTTCCAAGTACCAAGCAACTTCACAACTCTAACCTGAGTTGTGTTCCAACAGTTTACGGGCACTGTCAAGCCTAACCTTTCAGTTTACGGGCACTGAAAAAACCTTACAACCACTTGAATTTCTCGCTTCAAGCAAGCGTAACCTTGACCTAACCTTTCTGGGTAAAGAGGGGTTTGGTTTGGGGTTCCAACTATGAACGAGTTCTTACAATGAAGAACTTAGAGTTAGATGAACTAGTTCGAAATCTAGGTTTAAGATATACAATGATTTCTTCCTAAGAATCAGACGAAAAACTGGGCAGTTTCTGAACTAGAAACACTTTAAGATAAAGTGTTCTTTGAACTATTTAGAACTACTTATGAGCTTTTGAAGGCTTGATAATTTCAGAGAATGAAAGCTTGTAGAGAGTTTTTCGTATATGATCCTGAGGTTGAAGACGGGTTTATATAGGTAGAGATTCAAGACTAGCCGTTGGAGGAGCCGTTTGAATCTTACCTACTCTTCTTAAATTCGAAATCTGCCGTTGGGTGTTTCTGCACCTGTCTTCATTAGTGTCACATCCTAGGTTCTGAAGTCTAGGATGCTGATTTGGCAATCCCTCATTGGTCGAGGTATATTGACTTCCTCTGACACCGGAATCTCTGCCTTTGGAGCTGGTTTTTGAATTTAGAGCTGGATTGGGTAAACTGACTTGAAGTGACGTCTTCAGAGTTAGTTCCCTTTGTTCTGTACAGCTGGACCAGCTGTGTCTTGAACTCAGCTCGATTTATCTTCAGCTTGATCCTGTTATGTTTTGAACTCAGCTCAGCTGGAAAACTCAGCTGATAGTTGACTCCTGCTGTAAACACAACTGGATCTTCAGCTCAGCTGGAAAACTCAGCTGATAGTTGACTCCTGCTGTAAACACAGCTGGATCTTCAGCTGTCTTGAGCTTCTGCTGTCTTCCTCTTCCTGAACCTGTAAACCTAGAAAATCTAGAGCTCAAACAGGCGAGCTGAAAAATACTACTTAGGTTGATGCGATCATCTACTCGGATGGAGAACAGTTGGGTTTTGGTATTAAATCAAAACTTTATAATTTTCCCAACAGTAACATATATGCATTTATTATTTTACCATCCAACATAATAATATGCGGTTCAAAACTACCTCAAATAGGTTTAAGTTTGCATCAAACGACGAGAATGAGGTGGCTCCAACTACCGACAAGCTTTTCCCGAGGCACATGTTTGAATTTCGTGATTTTTCAACTATATTGAATCAGGTGAATTTGCAAGAAAACATGCTATTTGGTAATATTTTATTTTTGAAATATGTATTATGCTTGGTAAAATATTATTTATTATATATATAATAATGATTGAATTCCATGTCATGGATTACATTGTTAGCATTTTTCTACTGATTTAATTCAATTGTTTCCAAAATGATTGAATTCAATGTGCACGGGTGTAAATGTTTGGATTCAAATTAATAATAATAAAGAAATATTCAAATCGAATACAAATAGCATATTTATATTCAAAATTATCATCTTTAAATTTGAAGTTTATACAGTATAGTATACATATATTCAAAGTTATGCTGGAGTTCGACTTTTATCACTTTATGATTTGCAATTTGTTAAATTGTAGGTTTTGAGTCACATATTCAAAAACATGGAATTTTTTTTATTTATATAAAAAATTTAATATACAAATTAAATTATTTGTGCGGATATCATAGGCAAGGTGGATTATGTTGCCGAACCGCAAAGGAAGAATGTAAATGGTCATGATTCAATAATGGCGGACGTGCATCTCAAATATACTGAGTATGTATTACTATTCAATTTAAATTGTAATTAAGTATAATTATAGTTAGAATAAAAAAGAAATCACAAAAAAAATTATAAAGTAAAAACTAAATCCAAAAATACGGTGTTACATTAATAAATATATGAATGATATAGAGATCACTATAATTTAGCAATCATTGTATGTCGTTGGAATTAAAAATTAGGAGAAACGTATTAGTGCTAAATTGGATCACTTTACTGTATTTCATTTTTCCAAAATATTATAATATTATAATACCAAGAAAGAAAAATTCCATTACTATATTATTTATTTTACTATTTTGACTCGCTTAAGCTATTATTATTTATTAGTGGTATTCCGATTAAATGCACAATTTGGGGAGATGACGTTGACAAGATTGTTAAAGCTTGGCGTGATCTATCCAGCCGTCCTCTTATTATATTACTTCAAATGTGTCGCGCTAAATTGTTTAACAGTACGTTAAATTGTATGATTTTGAGAATTTGGATATAAAATTTAATATTCTTTTCATTATGTCTCATATTATTATTTTATAATAATGAGCAGGTCGGGTCGAGATAACCAATTCGTTTCACACTACCAAAATAATTTTGGATGGAGAATATCAAGAGATATCAGATTTCAAAGCAAGGTAATATTTATTGTCATATATTAATTATTAGAACATAAATACATCTTAAACCAACATTTCATTTTATTTACAAATTCACTTTCAGGCTACCACAAGATAGTGATGTGAGTGACGTTACTTTCCCATCACAATCTGGAGGGTCCGTAAACAATTTGGATGATGATATAATTAGTGGCCAAAACAAATTTATCACTATAAAGAGTTTAAAAGGCGTTATCCAGGCGAGTAAAAAAAATTATGATTTCCCTCTCTTCATTTCAGACGAATATTGGAGCGAATGTTTGGAAATTTTAATTGCATCATTTCTTTTCTCTTATGTTGGTTGGCGTCAATTTAATGTTAAAGTCTTTATCTGCTCCCACCTTTGCATATCTTAATTTTATGCATAGTTATTTATCTTATATTTGACACAATATACATATATCTATATCGTATTTATATGAAAGATTTAGTAAAAGTTATCAGATTATGATTTCGTCAATTGGTATGTGAATAACCCTTTTGTTGCATAACAAATAGCCCGGTAGGTTTTGGATTTATGGGAGGATCGATTATGTGAGTTCAAGAGGCGGCTGGGTTTATCTTTCATGTAGTCGTTGCTCAAAGACGATTTCAAATGTTGGAGAGAACAAATTTTGTGACAAGTGCAACAAATCCGATACAAATGGAATTCTAAGGTACAAGATAATAGTATCGGTTTCTGACGAAACAGGGGATACTAAGTTATTATTATGGAACAAAGAATGTGCTGAACTGATAGGAAAGTCCATAACGGAGTTGAGTGCACTTTATGTTGACGTAAGTGCATATCATCAAATGATCATTATTTCTGCTTCAAATATTATTGAAATTTTTAGTTCTTATAATCTATGTAATATAAACCACAAACTTTTATATATTATTATATATTCTAGGGCAATGAAATTTCTGACATGCCGGCTGAAATTACATCATTGAATGATCGGGAGGTTATGTTCAAGATACACATTAAAGATCATGAGAGTTGGTAATCATGTTTTGGAGGCCAAAATATTGACAGGAAATAATTCTGGCCATAAAGTATTGATCCCGAGAATGTCATTAACTTCATCAAATCCACGTCTTCCATTCAAGTTTCAACGAAAATAATTCCCTCTAATTGTTTCGTACGCCATGACAATCAACAAAAGTCAAGGACAATCTCTATCACATGTGAGACTCTTTCTCAAGAAACCAATGTTCTTCCATGGTCAATTGTACGTCGTTGTATCGAGAGTACGAAGCCGAAGTGGTTTGAAGATCCTCATATGTGATAAAGATAAGAAGAGCACTGCATGTACCACGAATGTTGTTTACAAAGAAATTTTTCAAAATTTATAGATGTATGAATTTTGAATGAAATTTAAATTTATATTGTTTCATACTTATCCTTTACCTTTTATATTTTCCTTACTCATACTTATGTTGTTTTACAAAAAAAATATCAAAATTCAATTCACCCCGTGCATCGCACGGGTGTAGTACTAGTAATATTAACACCAATCACGAGAAATATTTTCCTCTGAAATTAATTAAATTTGTAAACTCTGAATATATAGTGCTGAGAAAATGTAGATTTAAAAGAGAAATAAAGAAACATTTTCTTAGATAAAATCAGTGGCATATGATGAAGGAGAGGGAAAAAAAATTAAATTGTGAAATAATCCCTCAATCTATAGAGACTGGAGAGTGTCGTTACACATATAATCAAAAGTTTCCTCATTACCCTTATGGATTAAGAGAGGAAATAAACTAATAAAGAACCATCAATATATGATAACCGTTGATCAAAGTAAATAAACGATTTGAACTCTCCCCTATTATATAGGTATATATATTAGTAACGTATAGAATATGCCCGAAAAAGAAAAATTTAATTCTGAAATTCGAACTTTGTGGAATATATTGTTGATTTTCCTCAGATCTATTATTATTATTATTATTATTATTATTATTATTATTATTATTATTATTATTATTATTATTATTATTATTATTAACCCATCTACGTCTAGACTGAAGGTTTGGCAAGAACCTTACCCGTTTATTATTATCATCATCAAACTTTCTTAAATTTATTTGTAATATCATTTTTGCACATGATGTTAGGTTTCCCCCTGCCTAACTTTTTTTTTTAAATACATAAATAAATAAATAATAGACATAACTTCTTGCCTAACCCTCAATCAGTGTGTGGTTTTTTTTTTTTTCTAATCTAAAAGTACTAGTAGTAAAACGTTTACCCCAAAACAAGATATGCTGCTTTTACAATTGGCATTCTGAGGTGACATTTGATATGTGCAAGTATTTAAAGAAATTATTGACGTAATAGCAGCTCACTTTTCATTGATTAATGAGTTATGATAATTTTCTAAAATTCTCTAAAAAAAAATCATAATTTTCTAAAATAGCAATATACTTAGATTCACTAATAGTTATAAAGCATAAGCATAGTACGCTGATCTTAAAATACTTCCTTAATCTGACATTATTTACTTAAACTAGAAGCAATAAATCCAGTTCAAGATAAATTTAAATACATAGAGGTAACATAAATCATGATATAAACTTTTCCCTATCCTAATTCACTAATTATTTATTTGAAACCTTGCATTTATTTTTACTACGCTATTTTGTATCACTAACAACCGACAAATATAATCATCTAATAGTAACTAAAAAAATCATAATGTCCAAAATGGAAAAAAAAAAAAACGGAGGGGGGGAGGAGCTGTAATTTCATACAAAAAAATCTTAAAATATTTATTCATTGATAACTTAGCAAGAACTGAATTATTAAGGCAAGAAAGAAGGTGGTCCAAACACTTAATTTCCCTATAAAAATGAAGCCACATGGTTGAGGTTGATGAAAATTCTTGATCGTATCATGCCCTTTTTCGTGGAGTTGATTGGTAACTAACATCACATGATTGTGACCTCACTTTATCCGCCCTCAAATTATTATTAAAAATTGTCAAATTCATAAAAGAAAAAAATATATATATGACTCAAGCTCTGCTATATATGAAAACCCTTTTAGCCACTTTTTGATATGAAATTGAAATTAAATAGAACTCTAATGCAAAATGGAAAACCTAGTGTTTCCCCTAAAATCAACTCATGTTACAATGGAAATCGTGAAAATTAGGATAATGTCATATCAACTTACATATCCACGTTACATGATAATGCACCCCACCCCACCCCACCCCACACCCTACCCCACCCCCACCCACCCCCTCACCCAATCACATGATAATTTGGCATCATATATAAAATTTTGTGTTTGAGACTCTTGATGAACTAGTTGAGCATGTTGAGTCCTATTTGGTAAGCTTATTTTCATCTTCCATGGTCCATAATGGTGCACATCCCATCAACAAAATGATGAATTTTTACTTCAAGCTAATAGAGAGATGATGATGATGGGAAAATTTTGAAAATCTACTAAAGTTCTTAGTGTCACAAACCTTGAACTAATTAATGAGCTTAAAAGTACATGTCCAAGAAAAAAATTCAATTCATAAAAAGTTCATTCTGATTTAATTAAGTTGGTTTCTTTGCTTGCTAAAGATATGAACATACAAAGCACATTAGCATCACCTAAATTTTGACATGCATGTGCATGCAAGGAAGCGTACGTATGGTGGCATCCCATCAACACCCTTTCACTAGAAGATGTGGATTGAAAATTCCAATTTTTTTTTTCATTATCCTCGCAACAAGAGAATGCCAAAAAAATGCATTGGGGTTACTTTCAACTAATCAACAATGCTACAACCTAGTTTTTTAACCAAAAGTTTGGCATATGGATGGTAATCTCGACTAAGGGGCGTTTTAGGGATTTAGATGGGCTCAATTATTTGAGACTTATAGGTTTGGATTAGATATAATCAATCAATATTAATGTTATACTTGAATAACGTAATCTCGAAGTATGATGTTTTGATTCTCAACGCATATTTGAGTTGCATGAGAGAGAACTTATCAAGTTCAACTCCATCAAGCTCAATCTCTAGTCATCTATCTATCTCTAGTCTATCACATAATTATGTAGTAGTCAACTATGTAATTAGCAATCTATACCTATTATAAAAGATTGGATTCTTAAAAAATTGGGTTTGCCTAATATATCCCTATTATTATGTTTATTTTAAGGACAATAGTGTAAATCTATATATTAAACTTATTATAAACTTAATAAATTAATAATAGTCCTACTCCTACTATAACTCAATTTAATAAATTAATTAATAATATAGTTTTATTCGTATTATAACTCAAAAGTGAAAGAGAAAATACAACATATATAAATTTTGAGAATTGTGCTAAGATTTATTGGGATATTAATGTAGTTGTATATTAATTTTGGTAAAAGTTTATATTTTTATTAAGTTAACAATTTAATAATTATTATCTCTAATAATTAACATGTCGTCTTTATTAAATTTCATACTTTATATTTCAATCTTTTCTCTTTATCATTGAAACCTCTCTTCACAAAACTTTATTTATATTTAATTTATTTAATTTATTTATGTAATTTGTTACTTTTTACAATTCTTATTTGTTGATATTTAGTCAAGTCGACTTAAGCTAGGTACCATCAAGCTCAAGCTTAACTCATTTATTAAAAACTTTATTCAAGTTTAATTGTATAAAATAGCTTACTAAGAAAGAAATTAAAAAAAAAATGAAGGAGAGGGAGAAGAGAGCGGGCTGGTAGTCGAGACTGGTTAATTGAAGTTATCATAGTAATTGCCTATAAGATTTAAAAATTGAAGATATATAAGATGGTAGCAGCTTAACCACACTGTAATTGAAAATATATAATATATACTTTTGCTTCTTCTAAGGTCACTAAATTAATTAGACGACACTCTTTTTCTATAGATTTTTCGATTAGGATAATTGCACATAAGATATGATATAAAATGGTTTCATTTTTTTTTATACACATACTTGCTAACATTTTGTTGGAGTTAATAATCAATAATTAATATTTTAACTTTAAAAAAATTGTCATCAAATACATTTTATTTATAACAAAATAATCATGTTAAATGAAAGGTTATACGTGCAACGCACGTAATCCCATGCTAGTATACTATAAAAGAACACAAGATCTGTAGGAGGGTACCAATTTATGGATTAAAAAAAAAACTTGGATAACATATTTGTAATTTTGTTGGTATTGGTTGTGTTCGGATCCGGACATAGTTATAGTTAATCAGTGAGACAAGACTCGCTCCCTATAATAAAGTAATAATTTTTCATGTGATGTTTGGTTGGAGTTTATAGTTTTTAATGCTAAAATTATACCATTTCGGTGTCAAAAACACAAAAACGGTGTAAACCCTCGGAGTTGACGTTGGAGTGATCATAAAGTTGAGTAGATCCTCCACCGATCTTGCTATGCACTCTACCACTAGGCCACTTTACGCCAGAACCCAAGGGCACAATTTTCCTAAATATTCATGAAGAAGACCTAACTAGGCAAATTTCCCGACATCCTAACTACAGTGTGCACCCCACAAAGAAGCACCACCAACAAGGACGAGTACAACAAGGGAAGAAAAGTAAAAACCAAGTGCTAGACAATGGCCAATTCTTGATTTTTATGGCTTTGACTCCATGGATTTGCCTCCATTGTTGGGAATATTCTTGTGTTTGATTTCTTGACTTTTCATGATGGAACGAGACCAAATAATGTGGACAATCTAGCCATTGCAGATTCTCTCCACTAAGCCATTTTCCTAGGCTATGGCTGCTTCCTAAATCATATGGTCAAGAGATAAGATTATAGAGCTAATGAGAGCATTCTTGACTGTCCTATAACCCAAGATGCAAATGCTGTATATCTTGTATGCAATTTCAAGAACCATGTCCCTACAAGAGAGTAACGTAGCACTAGCGTTACGTTTGGGTTATATTTGGATATATTGAAGGATCTAGTACCTGGTCCTGGAATGGTACAATTTTGAAAGTCATCAATGTCATTTCAAAGGATTTTTAAGTGATTTGGGACATCCAAAACGCAGCTTAAGAGTATTCTACTCCTGAAATTTAGAACTGAGCAACTATTCACTAAGATTCTAATCTTGCCTGTCAACTAACTAAATTAAGCAAAGTGGATATGAAGCAAAGGCATGTTAGCTAGTGCCAACTTTCTGCAAGTTGGATTTCAGTAGCTTAACTTTCAGAAAAATAACAATTAATATCATCAACATAGACATGTGACATGCATAAAACAGCAAGTTTGTGCCTTAAGACTTAAGAGTGAAATAAAGGAAAGATAATAGCCCACAAGGAGAAGAATATCTCATTGACTCACCAAAAGGCTCGAGATTACCCTACTTTTTACTCCTGAAATCGATCCATGTGAGAAAATGGACTTCTTTTGTTTAGAGCATGAGCCCTGTCGCGTTTTCCTGTCAGTCTTTCGGTTGTTTCGTACACATCGCCTAAAATCTTGGGACCAAAAGAAATGCAATTCAGCAACAGCAAGAGATTGTGACAGTTTAAAAATAGCACTTTTTTCTCCCTTACAACCGTACTGCCCCTTTTGGGATTCAATTGGGAAATGAGTGGGACAGTACATTATCCCATCCCATCCCATCTTTCAACGGTCAGAAGAAAAGTAGATGCTTGAGATGCAATTTGCCTACAAGATTATGAGGAGTGGAGATAATAATTCACACGCAGCTTGATTTGCCACTCATTTGGTGCAACAAATAAGCACATGCATGGTTCCGTATGAGCATGACAAGATCATTTCAGGTTGCAAAGAGATCAGACTTCACATCAATCAATGACTCAGACACAGGCACCATATGTTATGCTTTCAGCAACAAATAAGGGGTAAGAATTTTTTTTACGTAAAACGTGCTTTGAGATGGGTGGTATTCAAAATAGACATGGGAATGAAGGGTTCTTACAATGATGAAGGGAAAAATGTTTATTTTCCCAAGAGACAAGATGGTTAACAGAAAAACATGTATATCCTGCAACAATATTTATGGTTTCCTAAATAAATGCAAAAACAAATTCAGAATGCATGAGATGTGTACACATGAATAAGCATTGTCTGTCACTGGTGAACGTGCAGGAGTGCACAAAGATGATGTCGTGCAATTTACTCTATGATGCCTATGGGATGCATGTGTTGGTAGAGATTATGGTATATGATGGCAACTTGCAAACATAACTCCAAAAATAACTAAATCTAGGGTAGCAGCATTTCACATGTTTTACATGTTTTTTATTGCAGAAGATGTTGAAATTGATGATGAGGGCGCATGTGTGTGTGTGTGTCTTTCTCAAAGAACCTAACTAGTACAAAGAGGAAATGAGGCAATGTTTACAGAAAGAAGGCTTCTAGTAGAAACTTTACTGGACAAGGTATGTGCAATAGATGACAAGGAGATTTTCCCGGGGATCTTGGACACATCTGTGATGCAAGCACAAGATGGAAGGTTTGTGCTTACTCGAAAATAATGGCTAGAAGGCGACATGGACCCAAACAAATCCTTCCACCACTACAAGTAGATTCTTCCCATCATTAAGTGACAAAGGCATGATGGTGATATTTTGCAGATATTTTGGTAAAGGTTCTTCACAATATCAAGAAGTCTAACTCTCTCAGGAAATTCTAATTGCAACGCGAAAAATGGTAAGACTGTACAATAGAGAGCCATAACAAACTACTGAAACAAAAATCAAAGTTTTTAACATTTCAAAAAGATATTAGTGGAAAACACCACCTTACAAGGTTACATCTAACAACCACAAGCGAAGGGTGAAATCGTCGATTTTCAAGTGAGTTAATGTCAAACGTATACAGAAATTAAAATATACATTAAGAAATGACAATTATAATTATAAAAAAACTCTACTTGTGGAGATAAATCGTAGATTTAGGTAAATATTATTTTTCTGCAAGATTCTCTTAATTGAGGAAGCAGATATGCTCAGATAAATTTGGCGAAATGACAAATTGAAGTTTGAGGAGTCTTTAATAATTTGATATTAGGGCACAAAGCCACTCTAGATTCTTGTTTAACCATTAAATTAGATGGTCCATCACAATTAAAAGGAAAAATAAATTTGAAAACCCACCACTCAGAGGGCCTATAAAAACTCCTTACTGTCCCACGAGATGTCACTCCCATAACAGTATGGGAGTAAGTAAGCTGTAAGCATGCATGTTGAAATGCAGAAAAGTGCATATGAGCTGTAAGATCCTCAGTGCCACATAACTCAACCACATAACAGAGGAGAAAAGAAGAACAAGCAAAAAGGAAGAAAGATGGCAGCAAGGCATAACAAAAAGAGCCTGACAATGATAGAGGTAAGAATAACAGAATCTTTAAAACTCAAAGAACATAATTCTCTGCACCAGTAACATTTTTTCGTGCTGACGATTCTTTTATGCTAGGTGATAGAGGAACTGAAGAATGTAGTTGACATTGGATTTCCAATATTGGCTATGGGCATATTAAGTTACCTGAAAAACATGATTTCAGTAGCATGCATAGGAAGGCTAGGAAGCTTGGAGCTCGCAGGAGGTGCATTAGCCATCGGCTTCACCAACATTACAGGTTACTCTGTGCTTTTTGGCCTTGCCATGGGAATGGAACCGCTCTGCAGTCAAGCTTTTGGATCCAAAAATTTCACCATGGTGTCTCTCACCCTCCAAAGAACAATAATTTTCTTGCTTTTTGCATCTATACCCATTGGAATTCTTTGGATTTATCTTGAGCCTCTCTTATTATGGCTCAACCAAGAACCAGAAGTAGTACGGATTGCTAGCCTCTACTGCCACTCTGCAATTCCTGATCTTATTGTCAACAGCCTACTTCATCCTCTACGTATCTACATACGCAGTAAAGGGACAACATGGCCACTGCTGTGGTGCACTCTGCTGGCCACACTACTACATTTTCCCATTACCATCTACTTTACTTTCCACCAACGTCTTGGCATCCAGGGGATCGCAATTTCCACATTTATTTCCAACCTTAATATCTTGCTGCTTCTTTTAGGCTATATAAAATGTTCTCATGAAGAGAAGATTTATTTGTTTAAATCCTCGGAAACACCTTCAAACAAGCCATGCTTGACCTCACTCTGGGAGGAATGGGGAATGTTACTTCGACTAGCAATCCCTACTTGCCTGGGTGTTTGTTTAGAATGGTGGTGGTACGAGTTGATGACACTTCTATCTGGTTACCTCTACAAACCCCAAGTTGCTCTTGCAACATCAGCTATTGTCATACAAACCACATCTCTTATGTATACACTGCCTTCAGCACTTAGTGCCGCTATTTCAACTAGAGTGGGCAACGAACTTGGAGCAGGCAGGGGACACAAAGCACGCTTAGCAACTGTAGTAGCCATTGCATTAGCATTTTTCTCATCAGTATTTGGCTTTCTATTGACTACATTGGGAAGAGAAGCATGGGGTAGGATCTTCACCAATGATAATGAAGTTCTTGAACTGACAGCGGCAGTGCTGCCCATTATCGGACTTTGTGAGCTGGCCAATTGTCCACAAACCACTTGTTGTGGGGCTCTCCGAGGAAGTGCTAGGCCTAGCATTGGTGCAGGTATAAACTTTTGTTCATTCTACATGATGGGAGCACCTGTGGCAGTAGCTTTGGCCTTTTTCTGGAATCTGGGGTTCATGGGCCTTTGTTATGGGCTTTTAGCAGCTCAAGTCGTATGCGTGCTATCCATTTTAACAGTAATTAACAGAACAGATTGGGAGAATGAATCACTGCGGGCAAAAGATTTGGTTGGTCTGAGCAATGAATATGTGCAAGCAGATTTACTAGTAAAATGTGAGGAAGGAGTAAATACCTTCTAAAAATAGACTAGTCCAAATGCATAAAATAGAGGCAGATAAGAAGCAAGTAGTAGAGCAACAAGGAGGTGATTATGTGCCATTCTATTATTAATCTTAGAAGTAGAAAGTGGAACCATTCCTTTGTATGCAAAGTGTACTCTTTGAAACAATATAAGTTGTCATTTGGTTGACTGTCATGATTTCTGACACATTAACCAGTACCATAACTTCCTGCTCCCTCTATCAGGGTTATCCATATCAATTATAAGATGTAATTATCAGAAAAGGCTCCATAAATATCTTGGCTTACTTCACACAACGAAAGCCATCGATCAACAATCTGAATAGATTCACATTGCAAGATGGTTCAAACATTCATGTATACCTCTTTTATTCTCTCTCTATACTGAGCAATTAGACTTTGCAAGATGGTTCAAACATTCATGTATAATGAAATCTAAGTCTAGTACCAATATACTAAAAAACGAACCAAATTAAGATTCTTGAATATCTGCATGCAATCTCCACAAACATCTGTCATTACCCAGTACTAATGTCAAAAATTTAAGCAGTACTGACCTAGATGACATCAAAGGACATGATATAAAATAAAGGAAAAATAATTAGTCTTTAAAGCCTACAAATTTAAACCAGATAATACCTTAGCATCCAAAGATCAATTACAGTCTTCTGCTAACTATTTCAAATTTTCCTAAAACTTATAACGCCTATGGCATTAGGGTACTCGATGAACCTGATTATCACATAGCTTTCTGTAAGAAGTGTATCTTGAAATACAAAAAGTCCAATCATTCTCACCATGTCTACTCATTTATTCTGAATTATTTTATGATAACAAATTTTTACATTCACCTTGTCCACTTGTGACAGGGACCGAGGTTAGATGAGTAACAATCTAAACCAAAAGGTTTTAAACATAGCTCATGTAGCTAATAACTTAACAGAGAGTCTGAGTTAGTTAAGCTTTGGAAACCTATCGGTGGTTTAGATATTTCAGAAGAACATACTTCAGTAGGGATAACCTTTGCTACACAGATGATTTATTAATTCAAGATAGTGGATATAAATGTCAGAATACATCAAGACCAGGTTGAAACTAATGAACGAATTGATATGAAAATTAAGAGATGACTATGTGGCTCCTTATTTATTTAATTTTAGTACCTCGAAGACTATTATCTCGGTTTTCTTGATGTTTTTTTCAGAGCATTATTGTTTTCATGATGCAGATTCTCCTTTGTATAGAAAAGGAAGCAGTGCAAAAGAAACAAACTTTACGTTGCTGAATGAAACAGGTATCCTCTGAGAGTCAAGTCATGAACATAGACCTTTCCATACTCTTATCCTAGAAAGCAATTAATTCAAAATCTATCATTACAAATTACAATCTCATGGTAGGAGATATAGGTGTCAACAAGAGGCACATATTGAGCAAATTAACAATAAAATCGGACAAAATGAGCATTTATTTTAAATCTACTAAACACAGAAAGAAAGAGAGGAAGTCTTGCCGTGCTCCTAACTTTCAACATTATGATCCTCCAAAGCGTGCTTGTGAAACGATTGATTTCTCTTTTTTGCTTTCCAAAGCTCCCAACAAAAGCCTAGGCTCGCGGATATTGCCTTAGCAAGTTTATACTTGTAGTCCTAATTACACGTCTCCCTCTCTCTCAAGTTTCAACACTCTAGCTAATAAGGGAAAAATATATAACTTCCCTATTTCCCATTTCCCTTTCTCCAATCCTAAATTCGGCAAAATGAGTACCTCGATCAGAAAAGAAGATCAAATGATAATGACGGTCACAATCAAGATCATGGCAAGATTAGAAAAAAGGAAAGAGAAAACTAGAGAGCTTCCCGCTACACGACATGCCTAATTTTCCAAAAAACTTTATTCACTATCTATTAGCCATCACACCAACTTTATCCAATGCACATTCATCATCTCACTATGAATCTGAACGCTTTTTTTCTTGGTTGTCTTTATTAACGAAAATGCATGCTAGTATTTAAAACACCAAAACCAGCAATCACACCATAAATCTCCCTCAAAAACTCTCTAACAACACTTAAATTCAAATTCAGCAACTAAATACGCAAAGAATAAAGCAGCTGCATGAAAACCGCACATGCATTATTAAGAACACAGCAAAGTTAATCAGCATACAGCATTTCAGAGCTCGAAATCATCCAAATATGGGAAGAAAAACCGGAAACAACACAATTTCAGCTCGCGATTAGAGATTACAATTTTATTTCTAGAAAATAAAGATCGCGATTAAATTTCATTTTTGAAGAATAAATATGGCAAACGCTACCTGAAGAAGAAGACAACCAGAATTCATCACATTCGTGACTCGACCAGACGACCACAGCAAAATTCATCCAGATAAAAATATACGATTTAATAACTGCGGATAATTTCAACACATTGGAAAATTAATTTTGTGAAACTTAATTATGGGCTTACCAAGCATGTTAGAACTTGAAATGGACTTTCCTTATGGTCATTTATAGGTAGGTGATGGGCCACATAAATAATCATAGCCCAATTGGATCTCCCAAAATACTTCTGTCTGAGAGAATTCGTAGCATACTAGAGCTGTCAAACCTTCCGGGCCAGGCCAGCCGAGCCCATGGGGTCAAAGACAATTTTCAGAGTTGGGCTTGCCCAAAAATCAGTCGAGTCTCGGAAATTGAAGCCCAGACAGGCTCAGAATAATAAATTTAGTATAAAATTACTCGGGCCAAAACCGAAAATCAATTGGGCTTCTATTTTGCCAGCCCATTTGCAGCCTGGCCCGTCAAGCCGAGCCAAGTTTTGACAGCTCTAGTAGCTACTATTTTGTTTCTATGTAATAGTCGAGGACTTGAGAGCTTCTTCTATAGGTAATTCTCTATTATGAGTTATCGACTTTGATCAATCAGTTTGCTAAATAATAAAAAATTATGTGAATCTATTTTCGGATAATTCTTTAGGTACCCGAAAGCTAAGTAGGACCGTCAGAAAAGTTGATGTGACTTGATGTTGAAATATATATTTTCATATTGAAATATATTATTTTAAAATTAATTTAGTTTAATGACTATGTAGGTTCTAAACAATACTCTCCCCGTCCCGTTATATGTGGCTCATACTTTTTGGACACGGGTATTAAGAAGAAGGTGTAAAAGATACTAAAAATGATAGGGTCTACACTTTTAAAAGGGTTAATTTTTGCTATTTTGGGTCCGGGCCACTAATAACGGGACAGCTCAAAAAGGAAAATGAGTCATTAATAGCGGGACGGAGGAAGTATCATTTTGAGACTTTAAATTTGAACGGCGTGGAAGTAGGCCAACATTTCTATTGGCAAATAGGGGGTATATATATATATATATATATATAAAGTCTATGGAGTTGTCCATCATTTTATGTTGAAAACGCTGCTGAAATTGAAAGAAGAGCTCCAAGACTAGTTATTAATTATAAACCGCTTAATCTCAAAATGATACTTCCTCCGTCCCGCCGCTTTTTTGGTCAAACCCGCATCTTTTCACTTAAGTATGGTTACTATCGTAATTTTCGTTGTTTTATATAGTACAAAAACGAGATACACAAAATAGTGTAAAGTGATGCATTAAATAGTGCAATGGAATGCATCAATGCCCTATGTTTGATGCATCAATTAATTTCTTCTATTCATGTGAAGCGAAAAATGTCCAAGTTTTTATATTTTGTTAATTTTCATGCCCTAAATAGGGTAAATAAAATAAAATAGATTTTATTGAACATCAATTTGAATTATTCAAATTAATTATGATTTATTAAATTCAAAGATGTTTTTTAAATCTCATTTATGGTTAGATTTATAAAGTGTGTACTTACAATTAATGCATTACGTAAATCGTATTCGAATGCATTACATATATCATATTCGTAGTTGTTACTTGATGTCTGGGCTGTGCATAATTTTATGATGCATTAAAATGATTTACGTGATGCATCAATATAAAAATGTAAATGCACATAATAAGGACAGTCCTTAAATAGTATTTTGTGCATCATATTATTCAGATTTTTGCATAACATTGTATTTTTTTTTTGTGTAGTATATATCATTCGTTATAACATTGTTTTGCATTGCTAAATAATGTTGTTATAGTGTGTCAACGCGATATCGTAATTAATGCATTACATATATGATATTTGTGCATTACATTGTTTAGATTTATGCATTACATTATATATGTTTTTAATAATTGATGCACTCTCTTGGCCTTTCTTCTTTCTCCCTGGCGCCATCACTACAATAGATGCACAAACCAATTAAAACAAAGTAGATGCACCGGCAACTGATTATATATGGATTGTGTAGTTATAAATAATGCATTACGAAATTAATATCGTTAATGCATTGTATCAAGTAAAAAGTGTCAATATGTTTTACTTTTTGAAATTAGCAAATATAACATTTAGAAGTGATAATGCATCTAGACAGTAAACATGTTATGGCTCCAGAACTCATGAAATGGACATTTACGAATGATAAACTAACATGCACAATTACCATTAAAATAATGCACAAATAACTTCCATGAAATGCATTTATTCTAAACATACACTGCATATACATCATTGCACTAACACATAATCAGATGTCATGAATTCCACAATTGATGCAACAATGAACGAAAAAACACTCCATTTTTATAAAAAAAAATCACAAAAAAGTGATTTTTAACACAATAATACTATATGAATTCCACTATTCATCTCATCATGTAACACAAATTAAAACCCTCGTCAATAATGAACTATCAATTTTTTCCTATCAATTCAATAGTGGTAAACTCTTCACGAACATATCTATCAATCTAACTATCATCAGCAAAAAAAAAACTATATAAAAGTAAAGAAATCTCACAAAATTAATGCCTTTGGTGTTCATGGCGTCTCTTTTCTTCCTTGAAGACAAATTGTGATAAAAGCTTCTATATACAATAGAGAGAGAGAGAGAGATGTGGTTATGGTAGTGTGCAGTAGCGGCGACGGCGGTGGTGGTGGCAGTGGCAACAGTGTCCGTCAATGGTGGTGATGGCAGCTGTGATGGTGGGGTGGTGGTGGTGGAAAGAGAAAGAGAAGAGAGAGGGAGAAAAGAGTGATCGAACCAGAGGGATGAGTGATGAAGATGTGCTGTTAGATTTTTTTCCCAAAATAGTCCTCCACCCTTAATTTTGACTTCATGTCAAATTTTTGGATTTAATTATAGCCACATATTTTTTGATGATGAGTGGTTAGGATTAGTTCATATTTCTTACATAAGGAGAAGTTCTCACCAGATCCACACCATATATATATATATATAAGAACTAGGAACCAATCCAAGTCATACATCCTATAAAATCTATGAATATGATTTAATAAGCTCGTCAATCACCCAACTATCAAATAAATGAACATAATCCATTTTCAACACCCACTTCACACCTCACAATTTCATTAATAAATAAGAACATGGAAAACATAACAAGGCACTATAAACAAAAACCCATAAATTATTCTCACATGAAAACACAAATTTAGCATTACCCATGAATTGAAACACATGAAGAAGAAGAAATCGCACCTAGAACATAAAAAAAAAACGAAAAATCTAGAAGAAACGAAATACATGGATAAAACGCAAAAGAATCGGTCAAAACACATAAAATCATGTAAAGAATTGAAAATCTAGAAGAAAAGAGAAAAAAATCATACCTTGAGCTTTCTTCAATGGCGGAAGTAGAAGAGAGAAGAGAGGGAAAGAAGAAAGTGGGTGTGTGTGTTTTGGGGGAAAAAGGGAAAAAATTCGAATTTGAATGGAAAGAGGGTACCTTTGACCGGTCAAAGCCGGTCCAGCAGCCGAACCGCGCGAACCGGACAGGGTCATGCGGTCGCATGCAGGACCGCATGGCATAAAAATTCCACGGGATTTGGACGCCGAATACCATGCGGTCGCATGGTCCAACCGCATGCCCCTTTTTTTTTAACCTGCAGAAAATATAAAAAAAACTCGAAAATAACTAAAAAACGAAAAAATAAATTACAACATACCTCATTGGGTTGCCTCCCAATTAGCGTTTTAGTTAACGTCGTTAGCTCGACGAGAAGATTTGAGATTCAAGGATCGCACAAACGGAGGCACAAAACCTCCTTTTTCTGCTCTGGACTATAATATGTCTTTATTCGTTGGGCATTCACCATAAACGGCGCTCCATTGGGATCGAGCAATTCGACGGCCCCACTTGGCAAAACCTTATGAACAATGAAGGGTCCCGACCACCTTGACTTCAATTTTCCGGAAAAAAGCTTGAGTCTTGAATTGAACAAAAGAACATTATCCCCCGGACTAAACTCTCTCTTGTGAATCATCTTATCGTGAAAACGCTTGGTCCTCTTCTTGTACAAGCTCGAATTCTCGTATGCTTCAACTCGAAATTCATCCAACTCATTGAGTTGGAGAATTCTCTCATCTCCCGCGGATTGAAAGTCAAAATTCAACTTCTTAACAGCCCAAAAAGCTTCGTGTGCAATCTCCACGGGTAAATGACATGACTTTCCAAAAACAACCTGATAAGGAGACATACCGAGAGGAGTTTTGTAAGCAGTTCGATACGCCCAAAGAGCATCATCAAGAAGTATGGCCCAATCCTTACGACTCTCATTCACAGTCTTCTCTAAGACTTGCTTGATTTCTCTATTAGCCAACTCGGTTTGGCCATTGGCTTGTGGATGATACGCCGTAGTCACTCTATGCTTGACTCTGTATCTCTTGAGAAGATTTGCCAACCACTTATTGCAAATGTGAGTACCACCATCACTGATCAACGCCCTAGGAGCTCCATACCGCGTAATTATATTCTTTTGAAGAAATCGAAGCACCACTTTGGAGTCATTAGTAGGAGTTGGAATCGCCTCCACCCATCTTGAGAAATACTCCACAGCCAAGAGAATGTACTGAAACCCAAAAGACGTAGGAAACGGACCCATGAAATCAATCCCCCACACATCAAACAACTCCACCGAGATAACACTAGTAAGAGGCATCTCATGTCTCTTGGTTATACTTCCCATCCTCTGACAACGATCACATTGAGAAACAAAGAGTTGACAATCCTTAAAAATCGAAGGCCAATAAAACCCACTTTGAAGGACCTTAAAAGCCGTTCGATTTGCTCCAAAATGACCTCCACTTAAAGACGAGTGGCATTGTCTCATGATGGAATCTCATTCTTCCTCGGGCACACATCTTCGAATGATCTTGTCGGCACACCTCCTGTACAAATAAGGATCATCCCACATGTAAATCATCACATCATGATAAAACTTTTTTCTCTGATACCTGCTCAAATCGGAGGGAGGATGAGTATTGGAAGCAAGAAAGTTAACAAAATCTGCATACCATGGAGTTGTGGTGGAGATGATATTCAAAACTTGCTCATCCGGAAAATTCTCATTGATTGGCACATTGAGCTCTTCTCCTTCTACCGGATTCTCCAAACGTGAAAGATGATCGGCAATGACATTCTCACATTCCTTGCGGTCTCTAATCTCAATGTCAAACTCTTGCAACAAGAGAATCCACCGAATCAACCGAGGTTTGGCATCCTTCTTCTCGAACAAGTAACGGATGGCTGCATGGTCGGTATATTCAATTGATTTCGTTCCAATAAGGTAGGCTCGGAACTTGTCAAAGGCATATACCACTACTAACATCTCATTCTCCGTTGTGGTGTAATTTGCTTGAGCCTTGTCCAGAGTCCGACTAGCATAATAAATGACTCTAAACAATTTATCTCATTTTTATCCCAAAACAGCTCCAACCGCTATGTCGCTTGCATCACACATCAACTTGAACGGCTGAGACCAATCCGGAACCACAAGAATTAGGGCACTCACCAATGCCTTTCTAATAAGCTCAAATGCTTTCAAACTTCACATCCTTCTCTAGCAACCGGCACATGGGATTTACGATCTTGGAAAAATCCTTAATAAAACGTCGATAGAACTCAGCATGCCCTAGAAAACTCCATACTCCCTTTTCACTTGTAGGTGGTGGTAGCTTCTTGATAGCCACAACTTTAGCTCGATCAACCTCTAAACCTGCATTAGCGACTTTGTGCCCAAGCACAATACCACTTCTAACCATAAAGTGACATTTCTCCCAATTAAGAACAAGGTTAGTCTCTTCACAATGTTGTAAAACAAGAGAAAGATTATCAAGAAAATGATCAAAAGAGTTACCAAAGACAGAAAAATCATCCATGAAAACTTCCATCACATTCTCGATCAAATCATGAAAAATAGCCATCATACAACGCTGAAATGTAGCAGGGGCATTACACAAACCAAAGGACATAAAACGAAAAGCAAAAATACCATAAAGACAAGTAAAGGCAGTCTTCTCTTGATCCTCGGGTGCAATTGCAATTTGATTATATCCAGAGTAACCATCCAAAAAACAATAAAACTCATAACCAGCTAACCTATCAAGCATTTGATCAATAAAGGGAAGAGGAAAGTGATCTTTTCTAGTCACAGCATTCAACGCACGATAATCAACACACATTCTCCAACCCGTGACTAATCTAGTAGCAATCAACTCATTAAACTCATCCTTAATCACAGTCATTTCCCCCTTTTTAGACACCACTTGAGTAGGGCTAACCCAATCACTATCAGATATTGCAAAAACAATGCCTGCATCAAGCCATTTCAAGACCTCTTTTCTTACTACCTCTTGCATAATTGGATTTAGTCTTCTTTGATTTTGACGCTTAGGTGTGGCATTCTCTTCTAACAAAATCCTATGCATGCATATAGATGGACTTATCCCTTTCAAATCAGAAATCGACCAACCTATAGCAGATTTGTACTTTCTCAAAACACGCAACAATTTAACAAGTTCGGAGGTAGAAAGATAAGCCGATACAATTACCGGATAAGTCTCATTGTCCCCCAAAAATGCATACTTCAAGTGATCAGGCAATGGCTTTAACTCGAGTCTCGGTGGCCCCTCCATTTTCGGTTTTGGATCCTCTTCTTACCTCAGCTCCAAAAATCTGCTGTCTCTCCTTGGAAACTCCTTCGTGCTGTCTAAAACACTACAACACTCAAACAACTCGACGTCAAAAGTATCAATAGTAGAAGAATCAAAATTGAATGAGGAAAGCGAGTGAGAAAGACAAGCCTCCAATGGATCTAGTGATGCCCTCCAAATAGTTGACTCAATGCATGAGTCAATCACATCCAAGACTTTGCATTCCTCCATTGGCTTGGTATCGAATTCACCACCGAATTTCAACGCGTGGTAAATGGAGAAAGTGTGACTCTCGTCATTTACTCTCAAGGTAAGTTTGCCACTGGCTACATCGATAAGGGCTCGTCCGATCGCCAAGAATGGTCGTCCAAGAATGAGTGGCATGTTCTTATCCTCCTCTATATCCAACACAACAAAATCGGCAGGAAAAATAAATTCACTGACCTTGACAAGAACATCTTCAACTACTCCTTTAGGATAGGCGACCGATCGATCCGCCATTTGAAGAGCTATGGTGGTGGGCCGAATTTCTCCTATCTCCAACTTTTTGAAGATGGAAAGAGGTATTAAATTGATGCTTGCTCCAAGATCGCACAGTGCTCGTCCAAATTGCCTCCCCCAATGTTGCAGGATATGGTGAAACTCCCTGGATCTTTGATTTTGGCAGGAAGTTTCCTTTGCAATATGGCGCTGCACTCTTCATTAAGGCTCACTGTCTCATATGCTCCCAACCTTCTCTTACGAGAAACGACATCTTTGAGAAACTTTGCATAGCTTGGCATCTGTTGCAGAGCCTCCACAAGAGGTATGTTGATATGCACCTTCCGAAAAATATCTAAGAATTTGGAAAATTGTGCATCATCCTTCTTCTTTTGGTGTCGTTGAAGAAACGGCATGGGAGCTTGTGCCACAGTAGGTAATGGTGTCGATGTCGACTTAACATGCGAAGCCGGTTTGGTCGTTTCTTTGGTTCTCAAAATTTCTTTGATTTCTACCTCGATTTCCCCATCTTCTCCCATCGGCTTGGCTTTCACACTTGGCATCTTGGGTTCTTCGTAAGAAGTCCCACTTCTCAATTTTATGGCCTTGCATTGCTCCTTTGGGTTTACGACCATATTACTTGGGAACTGCCCTTGTTGATGTTGTCCCCCAATTGCACTAGCCATCTGTCCCATCTGAGTCTGCAACATCTTCATGTGAGTTTCCAAGGCTACAATCGACGTTTCCATCTTCCCAAATTTAGCATCATTGATGGCTATGTACTGTCTGCGCAGATCATCGGTGCTTTCCTTCTTTGGCTCGTTAATGACTCCATTAATCACAGAGAATCCTGGTGGAGGCTGCAAAGCATTATTCGGATTACCATATGACAGATTCGAATGTGTATGGTTTCCTTGATAGTACTGGCCTTGGTTTCCTTGAAAGTTTCCTCCGTTTCTATTGTTCACCCAATTTACATCCTTGAGGCAAACTTGTTCTCCTACATGTTGCTCCGGCTACTTCACATTCAACGCAGCATCAATTTTGTTAGTGAGAGTGACTAAATGATTAGTCAAAATCGCCAATGGATCTGCCTTCTGTGTCACTGCTACCTTCTGAAGATGAATCCTATCCGATGGCCATTGATAGCTGTTTGCTGCCAATATTTCAATGATTTCCAATGCCTCTTCACTTCCTTTGGACAGTAAAGCTCCACAAGCAGCCGAATCCATTCTTTACCTCAACTCGCCATTGCAAGCATTATAAAACATCAGAATACGGGTTTCTAGATTGAACCTGTGATTTGGACACTTGCGGATCTTATCCTTGAATCTCTCTCAGCATTCATAAAATGTCTCACCATCTAACTGCTGAAAATGCACAATATTCATCTTTAATTTCAAGATGAGGCCTGGAGGATAAAACTTCAATAGGAATTGGTGTGCAATCTGCTCCCAAGTAGTATCTGCCCCAAGCTCTAAAGATTGGTACCACATTTTTGCCTTATCCTTCAAAGAAAAAGGAAAAAAGCGGATTCTCACAGCATCATCCGGCACTTAATTGATCTTAGTAGTGCTGCAAATTTCCAGAAATTGCGCCAGATGTGCATTGGGATCCTCGGTTGCATGTCCTCCATATTGATTTAGTTGGACCATCTGAATCAACCCCGTCTTCAATTCAAAATTCGTAGCGTTGAGCCATGGACCGGGTATGACTCGCTGGTTCATAGTTGGCTGAAAAGTCTCCTGAATAGGAATAGGACGACGTGCACGTTCCTCTTCTCTTGCGGTCAATTCTTCCAACTGTCTCTTAGAGCTGCTATTTCCTCTGCTGTAGCCATGTTCTTCTTCTTAAGTCTCTTGGCGTTGTTACGACGAGCAGTTGCTTCGATCTCAGGATTAAACGGTTCTAATGGCTCTTCTCCTGATCGCGTGCGCATACAATCCCTAAACAATAGCCAAAAGAACAAGTTAGATAAAGCTAAATAAACTGTAATAAAATGTCTAAACTAGTATCAATCGATTTAATTGCAATATCACAAATCTTAAAATTAGTCCTCGGCAACGGCGCCATAAACTTGTTCGTTATTTTTTGAACACTGCAAGTATACAGTTAAATTGTAGTAAATAAGGTCGAATCCTCAGAGACTGATTAAGAACTCATAAATACTGCTTTCAATAAACATCCACTATTTAGACTCTTAGGAAACGGATTTTAATCTAAATTCTAAAATACTAAAATAAAATGCAAGAAAAAAAACAATTGAAACTTCAAATGAACAAGAGATTATCCCAAGGTATTGATTTCAACGAATGTTCGAACACAATTCAATTCAGCTAACCGACTACACAGAAGACTCGACTCTCCCTAAGGAAATCACTGAATTAGCAAGCCTGCTGTCGCAACGATTAAACTGTAGATTACATGCAAGAAATTATTGCTTTCAATCAATTGCTAGCATGCAACTCCTAGTTGTTCCTTAGATTACTCACCTTCATGCAACTCTCAAGATCTGTCGACTTATTAAATGGCATGCTCTTATGTTCTAAGTTCAAGTATTAATTATCTTCTTTCGATATCAAATTAACACAACAAATATACACAATTGGTGATCAAACAATTAAGCATGAAAAAAGATCAAGAACAAAGAGAAGGAGAAAAAGTCGTAGTCAATTAATTAAACAGAATTTAAAGTTCAAACATTCGTCTACTCTCTCACCCTAGGATAAAATAAATCTAGCCACACATAGTCATGGCAAAATTAAACAATGATTCAATTCTAAACATAAAACTGATAATAAAACCGTGATGGAGTTCTAAGATTCGAATCTTCGTCTCATCCTCTTCCAAAGCTCTCAACTGATCTTCCAAGGTATCAAAAGTGTTCTAAAATACAACCTCCTATAAGTATTTATACTTAAAAGACCTAATATGCTCGAATCCCTTAGAAAAATAGGGTTAAGGAAAGAATTAGAGGCTAAGTATGAATTAATCCGCGGAAGTCAAACCTACCATGCGGTCGCATGCCAGACCGCATGTAAACTCGGCGACACATGCGACTAAGCATGCGGCCGCATGCTTCACTCGCACGACCCTGAGCAATTCACGCATTCGCATGCCGTCCAGCCATGCGGTCACATGCCAGACCGCATGGCCTCTCCATGGTGCGATCTTTGCGTGCGCTCGCATGCGGCTCGCATGCCTCTCTTCAATTGACTCGTTCTCCTTCGTTTTCAAACCATTCCTCGAGCCGTTTGCTCCTACAAACTCACTTTGAATCAAACTTCACTGCTTCTGCTCAATTCTCTTCCTTTTCACCGTCTAATTCCTACAAAATTACCCATCATACAAACAAGTATCAAATTCTTCAAATAATCGAAACTTATGCTCAAACTTGCTTAAAAACAATATTTACCTTCACAAATGTTAACAAATTAATCCCAAAAATAGGTAAAAATCCATGTTTAACATGGTTAAGAGAGAAATGGAAGGATGAGTGTGATAGATCGAGATAGGAGAAAAAGAGTGAGAGCCTGGTTTTATTTCCTTCCTAAAATATCCCTCCAACCTTTTTTCCATCCTTTTTTCCATCCTTTTTTTTAATCCATGTCAAATTATTAGATTTAATTCTGGCCACACACTTTTTTTTTTAATTCTCATATAAGGAGTGGTTCTCACCAGACCCACACCCTATATATATATGTAAGAGATCATATGTAAAAGTCTTTTCCGTAAGAAATAAGAAGTGATATGAACCATTGATCTTTATAGATCTACGATTGTGATTGATCGGTGCATTATAATTGAACATGGAATGCATTATCGTAACAATGCACTGTAGTAAATAAAAAATGCATTATTATGACAGTGTATTGTAATAATACATAAAATACATTATTTTAGTACATAAAATGCATTATTATTATTTTATACGGGAAAAGTATTTTGTATGCGAACCAACCCCTATATATATATATATATATGGATGGGTTACTATAAAAATTATTCCTCCCGTGAGAACGTGAAAACATGCTTAAATCTATATATATTCATGCTTAAATCAATATATAGTCATGCTTAATGAGATTCATGTTTTTTTGTGTAAACAATTGTACTTATATAAAATCATGCTTAAATCTATATATATTCATGTTTTGAATAATGACAACCATAGATCATACAAAAATCAACGGTTCAGATTGGTTCCTAGTTCCCACACTATGAATAGTTTCTATATGAACCAATCCCTATATATATATATATATATATATATATATATAGGGAGCGGATCTGGTAAGAACACATCTTATATAAGAACGTAAGAACAATACATTTTTATTACATCGGAGATGCATAAAATGCAGAAACTAAATGCATAAATATTTTAATGCATAAACTACAATAACTTAATGCATTAGCATTGAAATGCATAAATTAGAGTAATTAAATGCACGGTTAAATATGGACCATAGATCATGGATAATCAAGGGTCCAGATTTGTTCTTATTTCTCACATAAGAAAGTGTTCTTATTTGATCCGCGCCCTATATATATATATATTTTATGTCAAGCCCACGATAAATATCTGCTTGATCTTACTCATCTTTCAAGTACCGTCTTCATTATATGGTTTGACATACTTTGGGTATTAATTGGTCAAAGTCGATAATTCACGATAGAAACGTAAAAAGAGTTAAAATTGGAATTTATTTGACTAGTTAGCCTAATAATAATAATTATTATTATTATTAATATTATTATTATTATTATTATTATTATAAAATAGTACTTCCTTCATCCCAAGAATTTAGTCTTAGTTTCTTATTTAATCGTCCCAACAAAATAGTCACATACCCAAAATAGAAACTACAATTCATAATAAAGTCTAAATTACACATTTTATTATGCAAAAAAGTTTTTTCCTCTCTTCTGCTCATAATTTGACGTGAATACCCTCCAAAATTGTTTACTCTCTTCATTTTATTTTAAAGAACTCATTTTCTAACGTGCTTGTTGGAGCCTTTGAGACTAAATTTTTGATACATATGAAGTAGTAGTATTTTTTATATCATGTAATGGATCGATCCCAAAATTTTGATTTCCCCCAATCAAACACGCCCTTACATGTCACATCATCCAATCAATGGGTCGTTGGTCGTTCTACTAGAGGTCCTTGTGAAAAATTATGTTGAGGGTGTACATTCACTTCTCACATATAATACTTAATTTATTAATATAAATTATATTAATATAATATTATCATGTGAATGGAGTGTTATAATAATAAAATATTATCATGAATAGGGGTGTACTACATGTATATAAGGATGTATACGAATCGAAGCGAATATCACTGTATTCGATTCGATTAGAAAAAATAATTGCATATTCGATTCAGTATTATATTCGATTTCAAATCTTATTTTCTATTCGTATTCGATTTGATTATTTTAAGTGTATTATAAACAATACAATTCAAATATTCGATTAGAAATTTCCTTATTTTTTAGACTATTTGATTCGATTTGAATATATTCGATTCGCAACTTTGAAGGAATATTTTCTAAAATAATATTCTAAATGAAATTTCCTTCTTTTGTTTATTTTAATTTTTTAGTTTAGCTTTTAAATATATATATGTATTTATATATATGTAATCGAATATTTACGAATACCGAATCGAATATCATAATTTTGAATTTATATTTAATAATTAATCGAATAACAAAAAGTCTTTGTATTTGTATTCTAATTATAAATTTTTGAATTCGAATATTAAAAATTCGAATCAAATATGAAATGAAACCAAAATTATTTGATTTGTATATCCGTACCGGTATATCCCTAATAGAAATTTTCTGTCCTTGTCAGTTGTCACCATAATCGTAGCCCAAAACATCACAACACTCCAAAATATGGTGAAAGTAGCTGTCGCTTTAGCTTTCAACATTTGGGTCTCCAAAGTGGGGCCATATTCGAATCAAACAGAAAAAGGCCCGAATTCATTTGTTTTCATATTTAGATCAAATTGGGCCGACATTAGGGCCCATCTTATCACGCATCAAAATCAATTTTCAAAATTGCATATGTGCCCTCATGTTATGATCTCTTCAATATGTTGCCCTTTCTTATTATGAGCTCAATTAGGGATGAAGATTCAACACATTGAGCTTGCAAAGTTAGTTTTAAGTTGCTACAATAGTCCATCATTATTTATTGTATTGAATTATAAACTCAAATATTTTGGATCTATTTTTTCCTATAAACTATTGACTCTCCTAAGTATATTAGCATGGGCACAAATAGCAAGCACAGACAATTAAGTACATTAGAAAGATAATAGGTAAGATATACTCCCTTTGTCCCAGAAATTTAGTTTCAGAGGTCTCGGCACGAATATTAAGAAATAAGTTATTTATAATAAAATTAGAAATTAAAATAGTTTTTTAGATGATATTCTTGTCAAATCATGAGTAACATGGAAAGAGAAGATAGTTTTTTGCATGACATAATTTGTAATTTAAGAGTTATGTCGAGGATGTTTATTATGTGTTATGGGGTGTTCTAATTTATTAGAACAACTAAATAAGAAAGTTGAGATTAAACTTTTGGAATAAAGAGAGTAGTATTTTATAGCGGAACTAATATAACGGCCTATATAATTTCTTAAAATATATTATATCTATTGGGCTTGCCTCTAAACATTGTACAATTAGAAAAATACAAAATAGTAATCATCCCAAAAGATAATATACTTCCCTCTCTTCCAGAAAAGTATGGGGTACTTTTTATTTGTTGTGATGTATATAATATTAGAAACACCATATTTTATGGGACGGAGGGAGTAGATAATTTATAAAATACAGATTAGTTATCATACTTGACGTGTTTGTCCCGAGAGATTACTCGTTTTATGTAAATTTCGTTCATATGCAGTGATCCGTGAATTATATATCAAACAATAAATTGCACTACATAAATCCTAAGCAACTTGTTTGATCTAGACGATATTTATGGAATTCGAACTTATAACTTCTCAATCGGAGCTTACCTGCTCCATCAACTAGACGATCAAACTTTTATTTTATTTATTTATTTATTTGTCATTTGTTCTAACTTCTAATGAAAGGGGCAAGGGACTATACATGAGAGTTTGTAGCTATACCAAATGATGGGCACAAAATTATGAATATTATTAAGCATCACATATGCAAAGTTTGTAAGAGGGCAAAAATGTACAAACAAAAAAGAATCCCAAGAGGCCCAAAAACATATTACAATGTCAGCCACTTCAAAAACAAGATAATAAAGTGCAATTCCATCAATTCAATTTGATATAACTAGTTTTTCCATATATTTATATTTCATATATAATACTAAGCAATATTCTTCAAATCTTGTTATATTGCCAAAAGTTTAAATATTCTTCAATAATGTTCTAACAAAAAAAAAATTCTTCAATAATGTAAATCGAAATTTGAACCTTCAACAATTCAAATCCATCTTAGTTATGTGTCAATTACTCTTACAAAATTAATTAAAATAGAAGCCATTAATTGTGATACCTGGTTTCTTTTTGTCGGATGCATTAGTTGATGAGGTGACACCTAACGAATTCATATCCCCTCAAGCTACCTACAATGCATTAAAAGTAACGATGTAAATAGTTAATACCATAAAGTATTAAATTTTTGAAAATATAAAACAATAATACATAACAAGCTACATAAAATTGAGTATATCTTAAATTATATGATTTCTATATTATAAATTATATTGCATTATGATATGGGATAAAATGGTACCACTCCTAAGTGGGCCAAAATTAACTAGTTCTAAAAAACAAGACTGGGACTTGATGGAGATCCGAATGCTCAAAATAACAATTCTACCCTTATGAATAAGTAAGCTCTCACATCATTAACTCTTTACATTATTGTAATATTATTACAAAATCCCGCTCCAACTGATTTGAGCATCGGAGAGTGAGCCACATTCGGAGAGCTTTTTTGCAGGTTTCAAATGGGCTCATGGCGAAGAAATCACCTTCTACTGGTCCTCTGCATCTCAAGACATGTTTCAACTATATTTTCACATTTATTTTTTGTGGATCTCGAACCATCTATATCACATTCAATTTTCTCCAAAGTCGGGTTTACATAAAATAATGATTCCCAAAGTTAGAATTACAGCCAAAAATTGTGAAATTAGCTCAATCAACTACCTTTCCTTTCAAAAAAAAAGAAAAAAAGAAAAAGAAAAACTCACAAAATTTGTTTCGACAATAAATGAATTCAATAAAATGCAACGTTTGACTTCAAAATTTCTAGTCATAGGATCTACCATTAACTAACATCTACATCTACTTTTCAATTTTTCATGAAACTAGAGTGAGAAACAAAAATGAGTTTTGGCCCCAACATCTAATTTCATAACTTAATTAAAAAATTATGAAAATTGCACCTTGATCTTTTGTACTAAACGAAGATATGATTAGATGTCAAAGGTTGTTGAAAGTGGTTAATTCATGAAAGCATATCCTAATTGCCATTTTGAGTTTGTACCAGAAATAGTGTCACAATATTCTTGTGATTTTTTGACTATACAATTTCGAAATTATATAGATATATCCCCAAATTATAGTTAAAATAATTATGATTTGCCACAATTAAATGAGATGTTTTTCTTTTGTTAGAGCACTTTTTAAGTGCGTAAAAAAAACCTATAAAATGGCATTATCTCATCGTATTTAGATTTGCCAAAGATCTTGCAGTGCTCTTCCCTTAATTAATTTCAAATTTTTATAAAGTTGTGAAGGGAGAAACTAAAATCACACTATAAATAGATCGAACGTATCTTTTTATATTTTAGCGAAAATGGTGTTTAATGATACACATATAAAACAAGTTAAAATTACTAGATACGTAATGCAAGGAAAAAAGAACTCGCTAGTCGTAACAACTCAGAATCAGTTCTAGTTCTAGATAATGTCAGATCAGGTCGAGCCATACATACACTTGACTAACACCACAAAGGATCGATATTCGATACCCACAGTTAAAAACAATATAATCAAGGTGATTAATTAATGATACTAGTAACTATTGATATGTGTGAAGGAGATTAGAGCATTAATTAAAACTACTTTGTTTATTGATTTAGTAAATGCAAAGTGGCGCTGCAACCGCCGGCTTTCTTTAGTATTCCTGTACGATCCAATGTTAAAACTGCAGGAACAATTGATGAATTACTTACCTCATTTTGCCTCAACATGCTTTTTTTTCTTTAAATAACTAGTTATGATTTTAATTTTTGGAAAAAGGTTTCATTTCTACATCTAGGGCTTCAGTCAGTGTGGCCCTAGCTACTTCAAATTGATTAGATGGGACTATGTAAAATTACTCGAGTTAATGTTTAATTTATTGAGAGGATATACCATTTTTTACACAAAGTTAGCATTTTTTTTTTCACATTTGTGCCCTAATATATACATTTTTTTAAATGTACCATACTATACAATTTTTGACGATTGAGTTGTGAATCACCATATCTGAAATCATTCAGACAAATTCTTGTCGGATTAAATCCAATAATATGTGGGCAAATATATAGTTAATGTATATGCTATTATAATATATGTGATAAATGTTATATTTATTATTTAATGAGGGGCCAAATAATAAAAGGTAATAATTGATTGGATAGGAAAGGGAGGTTATTTCCTAACCATTGTGTCTCTTCGGAAGCACCCTTTCAAAGAGCACGATCAATTATAAATAGGGGTCTGGTCCCCAAGAAGCAGTACACCAATTTCTCTGTATTTTCTATCCCCATCAAGAATATACTAATAGAGAAACCTGCATTCTTGGAAGATCGACCTCCGGGCAATCTTCGACTATGGCTTCAGGTTAGTGCTTCCGCTTTATTCAAGTTTTCTCGGATTATTGTCGTAGAGTTGAATATAGGACTTGAATTATGATTAAAGCATGTCCTATATTATGTGAATTTTTATTCTAACAATTCTACCACATTTTTCATGTTATTAACCACGTGAATTTTTAATATCGGAAATTGAATCATATAGTAGGTTTGTAAAAAAGAAATTGTATCCCATATATTATATATGGTGTATAGTAGGTTAACTTTTTTAGTTAGTTCAGATAAGTGGATGGTGAAATTTGAACCCTAGATTCTTATATATGACTTACAAAATTTATATTTTATGCAACTTGATTATTATCATCACCTTTTATTTGTAATTATATGTATAGATACAATGTAATTTTAGGTCGCTATAGTTTTAATGTCCGTTTTCACTTAGTATTATTGTGGCTTCATCATTTATCTAGGCGCTTGTCACAACCGCAGCTACCCTCGTCACGAAGAAAACTGTATGAGAGCAAAATTTACTATTTCTAGCTATTGTTAGTGATCAATGACTATAATGTCACGCTAACTTTATAAAAGCCACGCTAACTTTATAATCCGCTAATGAAAAAAATATATATGTTATTTCACGAAATATCTCATTTCTATACAATTCCAAAACCTCCAAACAACAATTCTCACCTTTCAATTCGTTTTCAGAATATGATAAGATTAGATTTGTCACTTTAACTTTAATTTCTACATGTGACTAATTTGAGCATTTATTACGATAAGTTCATATACTTTTAATTTCCTTTAAAGGGGTCGATTTTCAATATAAATATTAGTATTTTTTTAATGGATAAATCTATTTGGATCAAATTGATCCGGATCAATGAGGGCAAAACAGTCACAATATTATAAATGAAAATGTGTTTTACCTTAAATACCCCTAGTAAAATTTTAGGATTTTAAAAATAATAAATTAAAATAAATTAATTTTCTCTTTTCCCAATAATTCATTCAAACCTATTTAATTAAATTCATAATTCCTCTCACCGCCATAAATCTAAAAAAAAAGAAAATGAAAAGTCATAAATAAATGAAGAGACATGTTGACAAATTACTTAATCCATTGAATCTAAAAACAAATAGCTTTATGAAAGCATAAATTGGACAAAAGAAAAAATATACAAACAATATTGTGATATACGAATTAAACACATTTTAACTCCGCCTTTAAACAATATCACAAACAATATTGTGATGTACGATAAATTTAAATTGTAATTATTTAATATTAACCAATTTTATATACGATTTATAAATATGTCTACAAACAAAAAAATAGTTTAAAAGTAGACATCATATATATGGACCGTGTATATATATATATGGAAGAGATCATATGTAAAAGCCTTTTTCCGTAAGAAATAAGAAGCGTTCTGGACCATTAATCTTTGTAGATCTACGGTTGTCATTGACCGATGCATTATAATTGAACATAGAATGCATTATCGTAACAATGCATTGTAGTAAATCAAAAATACATTATTATAATTGTGCATTGTAATAATGCATAAAATACATTATTATAGTACATAAAATGCATTATTATTATTTTTTACGGGAAAAATATTTTACATGTGAACCAACCCTATATATATATATGTTTATATATTTTCTTAAAAAATCGTATATATATGATAACGAAGTGCACTTTAATTGGTAAGACGCTTCGCGTCCAACCTTAAAGTTAGTAGTTCGAGTCATGTGTGTGTGTGTTGTGAAATTAAAAAATCGTATATATACGCAAGGACGATCTACGATAACATTTGCCCTGTGCAAGTTCAAAATTTTTGACCCTTTGTTTATAGTTAAAAAAATATAAAAATTATGAATTAATTATATTTTAGTAAATTATACTCCATCTGTCCCACCCATCTTGACCTGTATTCCTTTTTAAGTCGTCCCATGTAACATGATCTGTTTTCTTTTTGGGCGCACTTAGGCCCTAATTAAAAGTATTTTATTGACTAAATGATTAAATATTGAATAAAAAACTACACTAAACATGTGGATCACACACCTTTTATCTGTAATTCTCTTCTACTTGATACTCGTGCCGAAAAGAAACAGACCAAGATGGCAGGGATGGATGGAGTAGTTTTTTTCATCAAATTACGTGATAAACAAATAAAAAACTAAGACAATTACTTTAGAATTAGAAATAAATGACTTTTAACAAAATTTAAAATATAATATAATAAAATTTTATAAGTGGTGTTTTTTAGACGAAAATTTTACAAGAGTTTAGAAAAGAGCTTCACGTTTTTGTTTGAAGGATTTAGCCGTTTCGGGGCCCTTATTAAATTTTGGCATTATATTTATAGTTAATGCAAAAAAAAAATTAAAAGTGACCCAAAAATAATGTCGAAGGTATACAATACAAAATTAAATTTATGCAGGCAATGACTAAATGATAGTCGTTACTCATATATATTAGTGACGAAAGTACACTTCAATTGTAACAATTGGACTAGAGGTGACTTAATTAGTGAACAACTGAACTTCAATTGCAACAACTGCACTAGGGATGAACAAAATAACAGAAAATTGAATATCCTAAATGAACCAAACTGAAATATTAAATTATATAAGTTCGGATTTTTGGTTCGTTTCAGATTTTTTTTAAAATTTTTTGATCTCAGATCGGTTCGCTTTGGTGTTTTTAAATATATTTAATTTAGTTCGAAATTTGAATTATATATATTATAATTTTATTTAAATAATTCAACATATTTCTAAAAATGAATGAAAATTTATATATTTTAAGAAAATAAATTACTAATTTTTTAAACACAAATATTCACTTAATGATGATTTTTTAAGCAAATTTAATGATGAACTATTATTTAATTAATAAATATATATATATATAGATATAAATAAACATTCTATATGTATTTTATTTAGAGTTGGATGCAATGTATTTTTAATACAATACATTTAATGGAATTTAATAAATATTCATGTCACCAATTTAATTCACACCATAAAACTAGTCAAAATTCTCATTGAAAATACAAATATTTAATGGAATTTTTGTTCCCAATATATATATATATATATATATATATAATTATTATATTAAAATTATAGAATGAATAATGTATAAAGGGTAAGAATGTCTTTTTATACTGAAAATAGAAAATTTATTGCATTTGATCCGGATCAAATTGATCCAAATATCATCAATGACTATAATGTCCCCTCATGAAATAAAAGCCACGCTAACTTTATAATCCGCTAATGAAAAAAAAAATGTTATTTCACGAAATATCTCATTTCTATACAATTCCAAAACCTCCAAACAACAATTCTCACCTTTCAATACGTTTTCAGAATATGATAAGATTAGATTTGTCACTTTTAACTTTAATTTCTACATGTGACTAATTTGAGCATTTATTACGATAAGCTCATATACTTTTAATTTCCTTTAAAGGGGTCGATTTTCAATATAAATATTACTCCCTCCGTCCCGCTATTTCTGACTCATTGTTTGGCTTTTTGTGAGACAGAAAGTCAAACAATGGGTCAATAATAACGGAACGGAAGGAGTAGTATTTTTTAATTCGTTTCACATGTACTTGGACGTGGTTATGGTGACATGAATCCACTCAATGCATGCACAGAATGAAACATCAAATCCGTTTATATTAATTTTTATATACATATATATATCTATATATATATATATATATTATATACATATTTCTAAAATTAATCATATATGTTCATCCATTTAATGTGTTATACATTGAATGAAGCAGAAACTAATTCAACAACTTAAGAGTTAAGGCTAATCTTTTATTGGATACTATAAAGATACCCTACAATCTTTATTTATTTTTATATATGCATGGCTAAACATTGATTAAAAAAGAAACAGAATTATTGAAATAATGTATAAACATGAAAAGTGAAATAACATATGATTATCTTGTGTCTAGCCTTTATTATTTCATTTGGATTTATGCTATTATTTGTTTTCTAGGCTCAACTCTTAAGTGGCAAAGATGTACCAAATTGACGTTACTTGCTAAAGTCACAAAATGATGACCTTATTGATCACTTTTAGTAACTTTTTAATATGTGGGGTTGAGTTTATCATATGTTCTTATACTTGATTTGAAGGTGTATGATTAATTACAACCTTTAGTTAATTCAAGATATCAAATAAAGCATATCAAGATTAATGTGTAAATATATATGATTTTTTGTCCCGTTTGAAGTGACACTTCTTTTCGGCACAATTATTTAGGAGAATAGTTAATAAAGAATAATGATATAGAAAGTGGTGGAGTCGGCACCCTTTTGTGAGAGAAAGTGATCATTTTCTTTTTCGTACAGTGCAACTTGAATGGGACAAGGAGTATCTATTTTAGGTCAATATAGATATTATAACGAATAAGTTATATCAAACTAGTATCTATAATTTATAAATGGTTAATATCATCAAAATGCACACTAACTTTGGGCCAACTTTCATTTTCCCACGAACTTTCAATTTTCTGTGACAATACACAAATTTTAGGCCAAATTTCATTTTTCCCACGAACTTTCAATTTTTTATGACCATACATGAACTTTGATCGGATTTCAATTTTCCCACGACCTTTATTTTCATCCAAATTGAAGTTGTTTAAGTGGCAATCAAAAGTGTGTAGTCTTTTCATCCAGCAACTAAATTAAACAATCCCATTTTTAAATCTTCATATGCCGTTGTTTAATCTCAAAATTAACATACCTATTTTAATTGACTTGCTAGGGTTTAGGGTGATATTGGGCAAAATTTTCTCTATATTTCTCCTATTAAGATATTTGGGAAGAAGAAGACATTAGTGTATGAATTTGATTTGGTTAAGAAGATTAATGGCAAAATTGAGAAACTAAGAAGAAATATGAAAAAAATTTGAAGGAGACCACACTCTTGTCTAAGTTTTTATAGGAGAAATATGGAGAAAATTTTGGCCCCAATTTCACCCTAAGCTCTAGTAAGATAATTAAATAGGTTTGTTAAATTTGGGATTAAACGGCGGCGTATGCATATTAGAAAATGGAGTCGTTTAATTTAGCCGATGGGACCGTACACTCTCGATTCCACATAAGATAGGTCAACTTCAATTTAGGGATAAAAATAATGATCGTTGGAAAATTAAATTGGATCAAAGTTTATATATTGTCATAAAATTTATAGGAAATTGAAAGTTGAACCAAAGTTCGTATATTGTCTCAAAAAATTAAAAATTCATGAAAAACATGAAAGTTGGCCCAAAGTTCATATATTTTCATGATATTAACCCATTTATAAATACGTACACACTTATATATACGTAGTAGAATTTACTCAACGCAAATCGGACACGCATTCGAAAAGGACATCATAATTATATGTTATCTTCCCAAAAATTTGTGCAAATCTTACCATGTCTAAGAAAAAGGGACTTCCCACTTAAACTTTACTCTGGTAAATTTAATTCATCCATTTGGGTCTCAATCTCATACTACCATGTAATATCTCATTGGACTTAATTTCATCAAATTCGATTGATTAATTAATTGGGAACTGCGATTTTAAATTTAATTGTTAATATTTGCTTTACATCAGCCACGAGACGATTTTTAATCATTTTCCCAATTGTACAATTTCTTTCACTATTTCCAAATTGTACAATTTCTTTATATATTTTCCAAATTGTACATTTTATTTACTCCGTATTTATTTTCCAAATTGTACCATTTCGTCAATTATTTTCCAAAATGTACCAAAATAATTCAGAGAAAAGATTGTTGGGTGCCGTTGTTTTGTTATTGGCTCACAGTATTAAAATTAGGTACAATTATTAAGGTCAAATATCTCGTAGCAAAACTACTAGATATGATGAATCAATCTTCTAATTAACCTAGTTATTTGATAAATCCCAATCTATTCTTGTTTAAATGTTTTGATCATAAATATATTAAATCACTCTAGTAAATAAGGCAAAACTCTAAAACTCACATGACGACTCTCTTCGAGTCAAACGCATTTTTAGATGTATTATTTTTTTTGTTTATCTTTTGGGTATAATCGGGTTTATACTACACATGCAGCTAAAAAATATATTTTGCTAGAATATAATGAACATGTTCCACTATACCGCTAGAAAGTGCCAAATAAAATTTGGGGATAGGCTTTCTTAAATTAAATTAAATATAATATGAGGGAACACAAAATCGGGTTAACAGCAAATTCGGTTAATTTCTCTATTTTTTTAGTTTGGGTATTGAGGTTTTCGATAAATTTTGAGAAATATTAAGAATATTGTTTAAGATTAGCTCAGAAAATTTATAATATTTTTATTTGCTAAAAGTCAAATAATGTCTCTTTGGGCATTCAAGCGGTAATAGATCTTGTTTATCAATAAAGATATATCTGATTCAATCTCTACCGCTTTACTTTCCCCAAATAAAAAAAAAGGTCAAATAACTTTAGCTGTGAGATTACTAGTTTAATATTATAAACATCTTTTAAATCGATCGAGTTGATCGATTATAGTATATTAATTTCATAAACATTTTTTAAATCGAATTGATCGATTATAATATATTGATAAATAATGACTTGTTCAATTTCATAAACATCTTTTAAATGGAAGTGATCGATTATAGTATATTGATAAATAATGACAATTGATATATATAGAGAGAGAGAAGAGATCAAATGATATAATGATAATAAATCTTAAAAGTGAAAAAAAGAATATATTTAAACCATTCATGAGCACATTTCGTGAGCACCACTTTTGTTTTATCCACATTAATATTATTCTATTTAATTTTTGATATTGTGTTTTATTCTAATACCTTAAAAATTGTTATTAAGGTCATTAAACTTACAATTACATGAAAATCAAAGCTCAATTAGTTCAATTTATTCATTTATGTGAAGTTAAAGGGAAAAGGAACTAATCAAATTTTGATTTTAATGTGATATATAAGTTCAATGGTCTCAATATGTCCACATTAATATTATTCTATTTAATTTTTGATATTATATTTTATTCTAATACCTTTGAAATTGTTATTGAGGTCATTAAACTTACAATTACATGAAAATCAAAGCTCGATCGATTAGTTCAATTTATTTGTTTATGTGAAGTTAAAAGGAAAAAGAACAAATCGAGCTTTAATTTTAATGTAATATATAAGTTTAATGGTCTTAATTACAATTTATAAGGTATTAGAATGAAACACACAATATCAAAAATTAAATAGAATAATGATAAAATGGACAAAACGAGAGTGATGCTCACACAATGTGCTTACAGTTGGTGTGTAGCACATCACTCATCTCTCTATATGTTTTGTAAAACAAACATTAAAAAGAAGGAGAAATTTTTCATTCAAAAAAATAAAATGAAATCATACCATTAAAATGATCATGTTCATCCATTTTGAGTCCCAAACCTCATGATACGAACCCCATAATTAACGAATTTTTTTCATTAGTTGGGCTAATCAAATCTGAATGACCCGCTCCAAAAAGTTTACAACTGTCAAAATAGAAAATTTTTCTTATTATATTTTGATTTTGTAACCTGTATAAACTTATCATGAGTAGCACAAAGTATATGGGTGTTTTGTATATTTACTATTATTTTCCATTTTAATGAGAATATTATTGTCACATGATTTGCATATTTATGGTTAGGCAAATAAAGTCCAATTACTTTATATTATAGATAATATGGTGTGTTGTGTCACACGAAAGATCATATTATCGCAATGCTTATAAAGTAATAAAAGAGTTCACAATCTAAATAATTATTGGACAATTATTTGATAGATTGTAATATAAGCTTGAAATAGTTGGTCTTGGCTATTAGCTTATGCTAGTATATTTCGTATACATTGAATTGGATCAACGGTGAGATTAATTATCCTATATTGACCTAAGTGGATAATTAAAGATCTCGGTTAATTATTATTTCTTAATTTTAGTTGTATATTGTTTTGATTTATCAATGAGTGAGAGTTAATGCAACTCAACATCCTCGATATTTTGGGTGATAATATTATTTATATGATAATTAATATTATAGCTAGAAATCGTGTCTTGGTGTACCGAGTTGATGATGTCCCTTGAAGAGCTCAAAAGGATTATTATATTAGATCTTGCAAGTGGATTAATTTCCGATATAATAATAAAGTTTGAGTTGTACTACTCTTGCATAAGATATTAATTAATTAAAAAGCTGTCAATAGCTTAAATTAATTAATGGATGTGCGATATCTTAAACACGGGAAATAATTAATTGGAAAGGAGCCTGATTCATAAATCGGATTGAATGGATAGTTCAATATGAATTCTTTAATGGAGTGAATTAATATTTTATATAATTTAAGAGTGTTTGGGATTAAAACACTTGAATTAAAATAAAGAGAAAATACACCTTTTTAGCCACATGAGATAGTAAAACACAAAAGTTGGCCACAAGTTTAATTTTCACAAATTATAGCAAACATTTGCCTTTACGGACCAAAATACCCTTACTTTTTCTCTCTCTTTCTTTTTCTCTCTCTTTCTTTTTCTCTTTCCTTATTTTTCCCTTCCCTCTCTCTCTTCTCATTTTTTCCTGCTGCTGCTGTGTTTTCTCTTCTCACTTTCTCTCTCTTTCCATTCTCTTATTTCTCTCTCTATGCCACCACCACCACCATCGCCTCTATTCCGCCCATCATAGATCTGTGGAGGTATATTTTCGTAGAGCGGTGGCGGCGGTATATTTTTCTCTTTTCGGAGTCGATGAGCTCGAGCTCATCTTTCTCGTTTTTTTTTTCTTTTCAGTTGGTTGTCGGCGGCGGTGGATTAATTCACGGCGATACGGCGGTCAATTTTCTAGATCTGCGGCGGCGTATTTATAGATCGGTGGCGGCGATACGGCGGCGAATCCTCTGAAATATTTACCCACAACTGCTTCTGTAATTATTTGTAATTGTATGGAGGTAATTATATATTTAGATCTAGGTTTCTCATGAAGCTCATGAATTTACAGTTCGTCGATTTTGTATTTCTTACATTCGTTGGCATTCTTTGTTGTACGAATTGCAAGGATTTCGTGCAATCTGATGCAACATGGGGTACAAATTTATATTAAATTCGTACCGAGGTGTTACACGCTGGTTACGAAATAAATATAATTCGTACCATTCGTTAGATTCCAAACTGCATGCCACACTCTGATATGGTACATGGTACGAATATGTAAGGATCGTACCCAGACGATGATACTCTTGTTACGAATTGCGCGATTTCGTGCAACTGATGCAACATGGGGTACGAATTTATATTAAATTCGTACCGAGGTGTTACACGCTGGTTACGAAATAAATGTAATTCGTACTATTCGCTAGATTCCAAACTGCATGCCACACTCTGATATGGTACACGGTACGAATATGTAAGGATCGTACCTAGACGATGATACTCTTGTTACGAATTACAAGGATTTCGTGCACTCGATGCGGCATGGGTACGAATTTATATTAAATTCGTACCGAGGTATTACACGCCGTTACGAAATAAATGTAATTCGTACCATTCGCTAGATTCCAAACCGCATGCCACACTCGATATGGTACACGGTACGAATATGTAAGGATCGTATCCGTACGATGATACTCGGGTTACGAATTGCAAGGATTTCGTGCAATCTGATGCAACATGGGGTACGAATTTATATTAAATTCGTACCGAGGTGTTACACGTATTACGAAATAAATGTAATTCGTACTATTCGCTAGATTCCAAACCGCATGCCACACTCTCGATATGGTACACGGTACGAATATGTAAGGATCGTACCCGGACGATGATACTCTTGTTACGAATTACAAGGATTTCGTGCAACTGCGATGCAACATGGGGTACGAATTTATATTAAATTCGTACGAGGTATTACACGTTCGGTTACGAAATAAATGTAATTCGTACCATTCGCTAGATTCCAAACTGCATGCCACACTCTGATATGGTACACGGTACGAATATGTAAGGATCGTATCCAGACGATGATACTCGGGTTACGAATTGCAAGGATTTCGTGCAATCTGATGCAACATGGGGTACGAATTTATATTAAATTCGTACCGAGGTGTTACACGCCGGTTACGTAAATAAATATAATTGCACCTATTCGTTAGATTCCAAACTGCATGCCACACTCTGATATGGTACATGGTACGAATATGTAAGGATCGTACCCAGACGATGATACTCTTGTTACGAATTGCAAGGATTTCGTGCAATCTGATGCAACATGGGTACGAATTTATATTAAATTCGTACCAGGTGTTACACGCCGGTTACGAAATAAATGTAATTCGTACTATTCGCTAGATTCCAAACCGCATGCCACACTGATATGGTACACGGTACGAATATGTAAGGATCGTACCCGACGATGATACTCTTGTTACGAATTACAAGGATTTCGTGCAATCTGATGCAACATGGGGTACGAATTTATATTAAATTCGTACCGAGGTATTACACGCTGGTTACGAAATAAATGTAATTCGTACCATTCGCTAGATTCCAAACTGCATGCCACACTCTGATATGGTACACGGTACGAATATGTAAGGATCGTATCCGTACGATGATACTCGGGTTACGAATTGTAGGATTTCGTGCAATCGATGCAACATGGGGTACGAATTTATATTAAATTCGTACCAGTACATATACATGCCGGTTACGAAATAAATGTAATTCGTACCATTCGCTAGATTCCAAACTGCATGCCACACTCTGATATGGTACACGGTACGAATATGTAAGGATCGTACCCAGACGATGATACTCTTGTTACGAATTGCAAGGATTTCGTGCAATCTGATGCAACATTTGGTACGAATTTATATTAAATTCGTACCGAGGTGTTACACGCTCGTTACGAAATAAATGTAATTCGTACCATTCGCTAGATTCCAAACTGCATGCCACACTCTGATATGGTACACGGTACGAATATGTAAGGATCGTATTTGATGAGAGAGGTGAGAGAATGTAAAGTTAGGTGGAAAAAGTAAAAAGTAGGTTGATAATGATAGAGGAAAGAGAATGTAAGTTAGGTGGAAAAAGTCAAAAGTAAGGGTAAAAGGGTCCAAAAAGGCAAATGTTTGCCATAATTTGTGAAAATTAAACTTGTGGCCAACATTTGTGTTTTACTATGTGTTTTGGCTATTCTAAGTTTTGCCTCTAAAATAAATATATAGGCCCAATTCTAATCCTCCTAGGAATCTATAAGATAGCCTAATTAATCCTATAAATATGACTCAAAAGTGGCGCCTACAATCTATCAATTCCTTGGACCAATATTGTGATCAACATTAAAGAATTAAGATAGAAAAGTAGGCGTGAGGTTTGAGTATTAGATTTGACAGATTATTGTCCAATCGATAGTCAAATTTAGGATTTACTAGGGAATATATTAGAAGATTCGTGGGTCGAATTCTCAATCAATACAAGAGCTAATCTCGTGTGTAGAGATTAGTGTGTGGATCACCCTTGACTTCAGATTCGTTTTCTACGTTCGTCATAAAAGTTAGATTCAATTTATGGTTTCCGCAATCTCATAAATTGAATTATGTGGCTTTGTATGTTAATTAATCGGTAAATAATTAAATTAAATTAATATCCTGATGTTCCTGGTACATGGGATCTTCAATCGATTCCAACACTATCATGCTTAATATTTGTAGAACGCAATTTTATTTTTTTTTTTGAAATGTTACAAATGTATGTAGAACACAATTGATATAATGAGACATATTGATTTGAGACGAGAGTGCGTGAAAACTCCCATAATCTTCCGATCACGTGAGGCAAACCTTGATATAATAAATATTGGTGATCTTGAAACAAATGATATTATCGCACCCTTAAATATAATTATAGGCTGCGGAATTAACAAAATGCTAAGTTGCTAACATATGAGGGCCTATTCAAATCATTCCAAAATCTAATCAATAAGGAAATAATTAAACGTGCAAAAATAAATATTAAAAACATACTATTTTATGCTAAACATAATCAATAAATCGTGTGGGATTCTTCTGATTGTATTATAAAACGTCAAGAATGGCCAACCCCCTCACATCATTGCTAAAAGTTTAGTAACAATATTGATTTTTATTTTTTTGAAGGAATATTGAATTTATTTAGATTGGCAATAATTTTTGTGTGAAGTCTTGTATAAAATATTTATGTTGGCGCGAAAATTGAATCCAAAATGTCCATGTAAAGTAAAGGGATGGTTACATAAATTCAGTTTTAACATTTAACTATATGATGATTTTTTTTCCCCCAACGCCATGCCATTTGAATTTTGCAAAAAATATATTTTTACCATCTAGAAACTTATTATATCCCAACATAAACAATTACTAGTTTTTAACCCGACGTTGTGGGAACTTTTATTTTCTATAAGGAATGATGTAATCTTAGAAGGAACCATATGCACTATGCACAAACAATAGTGAGCTAATAAGGAATGAGAATATCGGTTTGAATAACAAAAACATCAGTGAGAATCCAATATTTCGAAAATCTAAACTCTGCAAAGTTCATCCACGGATCAGAGGGTGAGCATTCTTGAAGAGTTTACCTAACAAAAAGTTACAAATATGCATATATAAAATTAATTATCAATAAGGGTGAGCAATTCATGAACGAATTTTGATTTTAATACACTGAATCATTATTAAAATATTTGAATAATTGTGTCTAAAATCAGAATTTATTGGAAGGTGGTAAATTAAAATTTTACCAACAACCATAATGTATAGCGATTTGGACTTTTGAAATCTACCTAAAGATCGATCTAGTGGACCAAATCCTCTGATAATTCATTTATTAAATTCAGATATTAAATTATAAAGAAAAGGAAGGCAATAAAAAAATCGTACGACTTAAATAAGTGCAGTAAAGTGTCAAAAGAAAGTAAAAACTCGCATCAGACACAAAACGACAAAAGACAAAATTCACTAAAACAGAAAATAAAAATAAAAAAATCACAAGATAAAAACTGGAAATGTGCAAGCAACAATTTGATAGCTATAAGAAGGGTACGTGGCAGTTAACAAGCACTACAAGTTAGTGCTCTCTCTCTCTTCCCCCCCTCAAAGGCCAAAACCCCATCTCCTATTTATTTCCACCATCTTTCCACCACCCCAAAATCCCTCCTCCTCCTCCGCCGTCAGTCGCCGCCGCAAGGGAACATGTGATGGTGGGCCTAAGTGTAATACTCGAAAATTACAGGGATCTCTCCGAAAAAGGAAGCCCTCAAATTCTCAGCAAAGGAGCCATGATCAAACCTTCCTCTCCCACCACCCATCCTCTCTCTAACTTCTCTCCTCCTTGTGGATTCCTTGAAAATTGTTTCCTCTGCAAGCACAAACTCTTGCCCGGAAAAGACATCTTCATGTACAAGTAATACTTCCTTTTCTTTTTTCTTTTCCTCGTATTATCACACATACTACACTCGATGAACGACGTTAACTCTCTCTCTCTCTCTCTCTCTCTAGAGGGGACAGAGCATTTTGCAGTGTGGAGTGTAGGTACAGGCAGATTTTCATGGACGAAGAAGAGAGCTGCGGAAAGAGTGGTTGTACCTTAGAGTACACCTGTTCGGCGGCCGCCACGGCATCACCGTCTTCTTCTTCTTCTTCTTCGTCGTCGTCTACACGTGGCGGTAAGGGGGCGAGAACTCGGGCAAACGCTTTCGCGTATTGAGGCTTGGTTTTCCGTTTCTGCCCTTGGTGGATATCGTTTATAGCTTTTGTGCCCTCTCTTTTTGAGCTCTACCTCGATGCTCCCAAAAATGATGCCAGGGGCTGGTTTGTCATCTCATGTTAACCCATGGGTTTTTCGTTTTCCATTGGTTTTTTTTTTTCTGACTGCTGGCGGAGAAATTGGGGAATCTGTTTTCTTTTCTTTTTTTAATTAAATTTCTGAAGGGTGTTTTTGGAAGTTTGGTTTTTATATATTTGAGAACAGTTTAGTTTCGTTCATTTCATTCATTTATTTTTGGTTGAATTTTTGAGAGCAAGTTAGCTCAGTTCTTACCAGTGAGGAATCCTTAACTTGTTACATATGAATGGGTTGGTTATTTGATTCGCATTTTTTTTTAATTTTATTTCATATTTTATTTCGTTTGCACGCTCGAATATCTGTCATTATATAGAATCTTTAAATAATAAAATGCGAAATTGAAATATAATCTTGAAATAAAATATGAAATTGAAATAGTATTTGAAAAAATTAATGATTCATATAGTAATTTTCGAACATAAGATGTTACTAGATGGTTGTATTGTACTATTTGAGTTTATTGGGATTTTCAAGGGCATAGTGATTAATTAATTATGTTAGGTTTATTCAAAAAATATAAGAGGGTGAACTGCACTAGTGATTTGTGATTATTTTTTATATTTTTCTCGGTTTAGGTGCATACTTGCTAAAATTAATATATGGGATGTTTATATAAATATACATATATATTTTGTTGTATGGATGATTTTATTCAAACGTAAATAGTTATGTTATACGATATATATAACTATTCAATATATTGAGATGATGAGAATAAATGTATCATGGAGTTTACGACATGTACTATGTATATGAAATTATGAATACATATGTACATAAGTACACGTTTGTCGTCATCGTAAAATTGTGTGCTTGCAATTTTGCTTATGTTGTTTCGTATATTTTATTTGATTTTATTAATTTGTATCTTGTGCTTGCCAGGTAATATTTATGATGTAAAGAGTAAGGAAATTGGTTTTTTTTTGGAATATTCAAACGGTAATAAATCTTGTCTCTTAATAAGAGGTCTTGCGTTTAATATCTATCGTTTCCGTTTCCCAAGTTAAAAAAAGAGAGAGAGAGAATGAGGAAATGGATTATATACAAACATTTTTTAGTGTAATAAGTAATAAATTTAAACTATTAATTTTGTATGATTTACAATTATTATTAAAAAATATTATTATAATATATGACAAAATATTACTATCATAAAAGAATTATATAAATTGTTTTTATGTTTCTATCAGATCTCATTTCTATATTTGGTTGGATATATTCATGCATATCTTCTCTAATACTCACAAATATTTGATTGCCCCTACAACAAATTGCGTTTATTTTTCTATTTGTATAATCAACGTGACAACGCACATCGTGTGTTTTTATAACTATAGTTTTTCTTTCTTTTTTTCCTGAGAAATACTCCTTCCGTCCACGGTATCCTTGTCACAATCTCCTTTTCGGTCCGTATACAATGTGTTTGCCACATCCATTTATAGTAGTAGGGTCCACATAACATATTATCTTATCAACCTTATATTCCTCACTATTTACAGTGGGACCCTTACTCCACTCACAACAATACCCACTACTATCCGCTACTATTCACTACTACCCACCACTTTCTTAAAACCTGTGTCGAAACTAATGTGGCAAGGATATCGTGGTCGGAGGGAGTATTTGTTTGGATAACTTCGGTAATTAATATTGTATTAACTAGTTTTACACTCACGCGATGCGTGGATATTTATACTGTGTATGTTAAAATATTAGTAGTTTTTTTAAATAAATACAATCAATATAAATAAGGGTAATTTTCACTTTAATAGCCAAACTATTCAACTTTTCACAATTATATTCCAAACTATTAAAAATATCAATTAAATAGCCAAACTATTGAAATTTTCACAATTATATTCCAAACTATTAAAAATATCAATTAAATGGCCACACTATTGAAGTTTTCACAATAATATTCTAGGTCAAACTTTCGGCGACGAAAATCCAAGGTGTCACGCCGGAAACATATTTAGAATTTCAAAATTCTAAATCCTACAAAACTCAACCAAAATAAATTTCCGACGTGACACCTTGAATTTCCGTCACGAAAGTTTGACCTAGAATATAATTGTGAAAATTTTAATAGTTTGGCCATTTAATTGATATTTTTAATAGTTTGGAATACAATTGTGAAAATTTCAATAGTTTGGCTATTTAATTGATATTTTTAATAGTTTGGAATATAATTGTGAAAAGTTGAATAGTTTGGCTATTAAAGTGAAAATTACCCTATAAATAAATTAATAATTTAAGAGCTTAACTAAACACTTCTGAAATCGTATTCAATAGTGTCTCGCATTTCAGTTTTTGACATGTTGGTACACATTGTTTTAATTTTTTAGCATATTGGTTCTATGGGTTGCCTCCGTTGTGGAATAGGGAGAAAGAGATAAGAGGGAGAGCATCAATATTTTTAATTTATTATTTTAACTTGCATCAAACAACGTCGTTTTGATTTTCATGTGGACATGATTATTTTCACATCATGCTTCGGTGATCCTAATTATCTTTCTGTTGTCAAATTTTCGCTCACGTCCCATAAGTGTCATAACGGGGCAAATATCTAGTCATTTATGCATATTTCGAAAAGTTATATCATAAAGTAACTACGGGCCAAAGGTCGGACACTAATATATTATTAAACCTTTTTTCTTTCTGCTAACTTCTTTATTCATATGCATGTCATATTTCCATGCTTTTGGTATAAATGCTAATTAATTTATTGATTATAATGGCTAAATATATAAGGAAATTAGCGGTTTAGAATTGAATAGCAGCTAAGTACATAAATATATACGTAATATAAGTATATTTAATTCATAATTAAATGATAAATTAACAACTTTTTTAGAAACAAAAAGATATTATCCTTTTTTTCAGAGAAGAAAGATATTATCCTAGACAATATTCAATTTTGAGGAAAAATATGGGTATAGATAACATCGATATTATGACTAACATGACATATACTTCAAGAAAAAAAAATATAATCTATAATCCTAGACAATAAAAGAATATTCAAATTTGAAAAACATGACATAAACTTTTTTCCTGACCATGAACTTTGTAAGAAAGCACGAAAAGCAATTGCAATGTTCTTATCTAGTAGTTTCTTTGATATCAATCATGCTTTCTTTGGTCTTGAAAGGTGAAATGAAGGCGGACAAAATATGAAGAAGTTTCTTTCATATCAATTGTGCTTTCTTTTGTCTTGAAAGGCGAAATGAAGGCGGACTAAACGACGGAAGTTATTAAAATTACAATAGTTCAAAAGCATAGAAACATTTTTTAACTTTTTGATCATGCTTGCACAACCGAAGTCAATTGCTAGCAAAAGAGTACATCTATACAAAGAAGATGGAGTGTTTGAGTATTATTGCTTATAGAATTCTACATTATATAGGCACAAAATCAATAAAATTAGGAAATAAATTAATTTGTACCATTAATTTTGATTTTGTAATGTCTTTTATTAATTGCATGATTGTAAATTATTAATGAATAAATGTAATGTACCATTTTTTAATTATGATTTTCAGAATTGGAAAGTCAAAAATTTAAAAAAAAAACTGAAAATTAAAGTTTCTAAAATGGGTAATTCGGCCTTGCTATTATAGTTTATAAAGATAAAGATTATTGAGTTTAAACTTTAAATTCCTACAGTTTTGTTGCCAGGCTTATTCAAAAGGTCATACATTAATAGAGAGATTTAATAATATCGCCTATGTGTTAGGACAAATTTAAAAATAGTCACTAAAAGTAATTAATAAGGCTATTATTTGGATAACCATGAAGATTTTCACGAATATGAAAAGAATATAAAACTAATAAAATTATAAAAATAAGAATATTTTACACTTTAGACGACAAAAGTGGCCATAGGTACTATGTCTTTAAATGAATTAAAGAATAATACTTTATTATTCAATGTGGCAATTATTAACTATTTTCAAATATTTATATCAGCTTAAACTGTCACTTTTGGCTTCAACTCACATTGTATACTTGTGGCTAAACTCAGAGATATAAAATTTGTGTAACCCTAATATCGAACTCAAACATATATTCCACTTTAGTCTGTTACGTAGACTAAAAATTATTTAGCAAAAAGAATACCCAATTAAATTTTTAATGTTACTCTTATTTCTCGAGTAAGTTAGCAATAGCATCACAACCTCATCAACAGAATTGACACATTTATTTTCAGCACGATTATTAAAGAGAAGAGTTATTAAAGAGTAAAGTGATAGAATATGATGGAGTCCACACCTTTTTGTGAGATAAAGAAGTTTCTTTTTTGGATTGTGCCACTTCGAGTGAGACCACTCAATAAGGAATACATGTCACTTCGAGTGGGAGAGAGGGAGTACAATTTTTTACTCCCTCCGTCCCAATAGCAATGTCTCGCTTTCATTTTTCGATTGTCCCAATAGCAAGGTCTCAGTCCAAATAAGGAAATAATTAGTGTGTAATAAAAGGGAAATAGTTGTTAGTTAGGAGTATTACTTTTTATTAAAATACTCCTTAATAAAGTGGAACAAACTTACTTTATACATTAAACCCCTTCTTCTTAATAACCGTGCCAAAAGAAGTGAGACCATGCTATTGGGACGGAGGGAGTATTTTTTTTATTTTACTTGTGGAAAAGGGGAGCGATAGAGATGAAATTCAAGACCTCTCTTATTATTGACAAGATCTATTAGAGCATAAACATCAGTGGGCGGAAGGGCGGTGGGCGCGGGGTGGGCGACCGGGTGCGGGGTGGGCGGCGCCGATGGCGCCCAAGGGAGGGCGGGTGGGGGCATGGCGCCCGGGCGGGCTTGCTGGGCGGGAGGGTTGGAGGGCCACGTGGCGGCACCTTATTGGGCAACGGTTTTTTAACCGTTGCTCAACGGCTTTATTTTTTTTAATTTTAATTTAATTTAATTCTAATTTTTACCTATAAATACTACACCTTATTCCATTCATTTTCACTCCATTCTCTACATTTCTCTCTCAATTTCTTCTAAATTCTCTCTTCCAATTTTCTTCTTCTCTTCATTGAGATCATGTCGAGCGACGATCGTTTTCATAGAAAAATGGAGGAAAATAGGCGGCTCGCTCTCGAAGCAATAAAATTATACGCAGAACTACTCGAAGCACGTGAGCGAGAAAAGGCCGAAGAAGAGAGACGACGTAATTGCCCAAAGAGGGCGTACGTGAAAAGAAATCGGGAGGACGCTGAAGCCCGCCTCCACGCCGATTATTTTGCAGATCACTCAACGTACGGCCCAGATATTTTTCGCCGTCGATTTCGTATGAGGAGAGATCTCTTCAGACGGATAGTTACTATGTTGGAGGTGCGAGAGCCATATTTTCAACAACGCCCTGATGCAACCGGAAGAATGGGACTATCCGCCATGCAAAAATGCACTGTTGCGCTCCGGCAACTTGCGAACGGCGGCGCATCGGATCAATACGACGAGTACCTACGTATTGGCGACACAACGGGCAATAAATGCCTGAAGGAATTATGCTCCGGCGTTATTGCGGCCTTCGGTGCAGAGTTTTTGAGGAAACCGACTGCAGCGGATTGCGACCGACTACTCCAAATGCATGAGGAGAAGCACGGTTTTCCCGGGATGCTCGGAAGCATCGATTGCATGCATTGGCAATGGAAGAACTGCCCGACTGTTTGGAAAGGTCACCAACCAGAAGAAAGGTCATCCGACCATTGTGCTCGAAGTCGTTGCTTCGCAAGATTTGTGGATATGGCATGCATTTTTTGGAGTGGCGGGTTCAAACAACGACATAAATGTGTTGAATCAGTCGGATGTATTCAACGATCTTCTGAATGGGAAAGCGCCTTCGGTGACTTTCAACGCCAACGACAAACAATACAACATGGGCTATTACCTAGCTGACAGCATCTACCCCGATTGGCCGACCTTCGTGAAGACTCTCCCATGCCCGACTGATCCGATGAGAGCTCTGTTTGCACAGAAGCAAGAAGCTGCCCGTAAGGACGTCGAAAGGGCCTTTGGTGTTCTCCAAGCTTGTTGGGCAATTATAAATAGGTCGGCACGCCTATTTTTTGAAGAAAATTTAGCGGAGGTCATGTATGCTTGTATTATCTTGCATAATATGATTGTTCAAGACGAAGGCGAGCATGTGAGTAATTGGGCCCCCGAAGGCGCATCGAGCTCGACAAACAACAGGGGTGCGACTCATGGAGCAACCGAAGCATTTGAAGAATTTTTGAAAAGAAAGGCAGACCTTCGCAATGCGAGAGTCCACGCAACACTAGAGCATGATTTGATCGAAGAAATGTGGGCACGATTCGGTCGGGATTAATGTAGTTTTTTTTATGTAATGTTTTTTTTTCAATTAAATAAAATTTGCATTTTAAAAATAATTATTATTTAAATTATAAAAATAAAAATAAAAGTGAAAATAAAATCATTAAAATAACAGGTGTGCCTACCACCATTTGTGCCCATCAATGTGGGCAAAAATTTTGTGCCCACCGTACCCCACCAATACCCCACAAATACTAATTAAATATTGATGGGCACAACTTTTTTGTGCCCACCAATGTGGGCAAAAATTTTGTGCCCACCGTACCCCACCAATACCCCACAAATACTAATTAAATATTGGTGGGCACAACTTTTTTGTGCCCACCAATGTGAGTGCTCTTAACGTTTGGATGTCCCCGATTGAACCATTATGTACAAATTTTAAAAATTCGATATCATCATTTAACTTCCCTAATTCAAACTTATTTAAGCCCAAATTTATCTCGAATTCAAACTCAATCCGATAATAATTCACATCAATGAACTTTTAAATTTTCGATATCATCATTTGACTTTTGAAAATAAAACTTATTGTACTTGAGATTTATCCAGATCAAACTATTCATATTCGAACTGGACCGGATTATAGTTCCAGACAAACCCATACACCATTCAGAAAAAAGATAAAACAAACCAATAAGATTGATTGTGGAGCAGAGAGTAGATGAGGAATTTCAGAGTCAGAAATTTAGAACTTCAAAGCACTAATAGTGTTACTTGGGACCAAATGTGAGAATTTTTACACCTCTACTTTTCTCACACCGTAAAAGATGGTGGAAGAAGTGGCGGCGGCAGTGGTGATGGTGGAGCAGGAGAGCGTACATTTTCGAAAATAATAGCATGTCATTGTTTTTTAGTTACTTACAGGGTTAATGCTCGGAAAATTCATGAACTTTGGTCAAATTCAATTCTTTCATATGAATTTTTAATTTGGCTAAAAAATACATGAATTTTGAATTTAATTGCAATTATTACAATGCTTTGACTTTGGACAAAATTGATTATGAGTTGACAATCGTAATTTCCAACATGACATAGTCGTCCGATTACTTAAACGAAGTCGTTTTTCCTTAGTTGTGGATGACGTTGTTTCCCTCTGATTGTTGGATTTTATAAACAAACTTGCAGTAGGGTTCTTCAACCTTCATATTCGCAGAATCGATTTTGTTTGTTGCATCTTTTGTGGTGCTATTCATCTCTCAAGAACTTAGGGCTCGTTTGGTATCCATATACGTATATCAGGTATGGGTATGGATATGACCCATATTCATACCTTGTGTTTGGTATATCGGTATATGGATATCAAATTGATATCTTTGATATACTTGAAACCCTCATTTTCAATATTTTGATATACCAATTTTTGCTAGGGTATGACTCATATCTCTCCTTTCATCCCCACATGATATGAGTTGATATCTTCAACATACCACACAAATATTAAATATCAATCTCATACGCATACCTGATATCTTATACCCATACCGATACCTGATATCTGATATACTGGTATATGAATACCAAACGAGCCCTTAGGGTTCTCATTTTTGGGGGTGGTGCGAGTGATTTAGGTAGGTTTTGAATCGCGATAGAGGGCTTCAATTTTGGTGGCGAAGGGCAAGTGGTTCAAGAATTTCATCGGAGCTTCGCCCGTGTGAAAATTGAGATTCAATTCAAAGTTTATGTATTTTTTTGAACAAATTGAAGTTCATGTAAAAAAAATCGAACTTGGTCAAAGTTCGTGTATTTTTCGATCATTAACCCTTATTTATCAAAAGTTTGAAAAAAGAAAAAGTAATATGTAGAGTGATGACTTGAATTTCCCACCTAATATGAATATTGGTATTGGACCTAATTTTTTGTCCCTTAAAATTTAGTAGGGTTTTTTTTTTTTGTCTTTTCTATGGAAAAAACTGAGGAAATTTTTGTATTTGGTCGAAGCCCGATCAATTTGGATTCGATCGAAGAACACGCGTTCTATCAGTTCTGTTGAAATTTATGAAAAAGATTGGTCCATCAATTTGATCAATTCAGTTTGATTTTCAATCGAACCGATCATATGCTCACACGAAAACCGGCACCTAATCGAGATCTAGTCAGATCGGAGATTTAGAAATAATAGATCGGAGAAAATTCACCAAGTATAGCATCTACAAAAGATCTCTTACGACCAAAGTAACAATTTCTACAACTCCGAACACGACACGCGCGCGCGCACACACACAAATGTAACACACACGACACAATATCGACATCAAGTCATAGCATGATCATACATCCACAAAAAGAAACACTCTTTCTTTATCAACCCTATAATGTTAACAAACCTACATATAGAGATTCTTGAAATGTGAATTTCATTCTCTAACAAGAGATGAGATCGTAGAAGCAAAATACAACAGATGACAGCACACCCCTAGCTATTTGCTCAAACTGATCATAATCCACGATAACATTCATTATTTCGCGTTTCAAACCAAAATCTAAGCAGTCCTAGGGTCGGACCAAGAATATACCAAGATAAGAACAGCGCATAGCATGAATACTTGCTCTATTATATAGAAGCAGGCATTTCTTATAATTTCTTTTCCCATTCTTATCTTCAAGAACAACGAGCAAACAGAAAAAGAACATGAGATCAGTGGGAACGACACCTTAGTGCCAACACCAGTAAGTTCACACAAAATATACAAGAACAAGAGAGTCTTCCATAGATAAAGATATGTGAACAATAATACATACAAAAAGCAAGGGACGGCTATGACATAATCATCTTATCTTCTTCATCATTCGTCATTTGTCCATCTCCAATCAAGTCATTGCACAGCTCAGCCAGATTTGAAGAGGAGTACTGCTTTGGAGTCCAAATAGAAGTAGACAAAGTGATTCGTCTCGTGAGTGACATAAGAACCTAAATGGACAATAGGTGAAGACAAATTAGAGTGCATTTTATAAAGACAGAATACCTAATCCATAATCATTATTTTTGTTCTCAGGCAAACTAATAAAAGTTTAATTACCAGATACAAATATAAAATAATTATTCTATAAACACATCAGTGTAAAGATAATATAGCATAGCAGCTGTGATGGCGTAAGAAATGCAGGCACGAGATTGGGAGTCATCTTATGAGTTTTGGAAACATCCTATAGCAGCTGGTTACGTCTGATCTCGATTTTTTTTTCAGTACAAAAGATATCAGAAAAGGGTAAAAATAGTAATCCTTCTCTACCATCAAGGATATCTTTTATAAGTTCTGACGACCTATATTCTGAACACCCAGACAACATGTATGGTTGAAAGGTCTTATAATTAAATCCAGCAGATATTTTAGCAAAACTTTATAACTAAACCATGGACGACTCAATGAAAAGTTATAGGCACAATTATATGGAACAGAAAAGAAAATGTAAGATAGCATCGAGTTGCTTTATTCTCTGTGGACTGATACAAGAAACAAACATTTACAAACTCGTACATAAATAGGTAATAACTTCAAATAATAAAAGCATGACAACAGCCTAGTTGTTTTCTTATCTTACTAAAAAAAACATAAGATGAAGCTGAAGGTCATACATAGTTTAACGTGTCAAGTTCATACGATCAAAAGCCAACACAAAGAAAAGAAGAATGACAATCGATCCTCTACTTTATTCATACCAATTCAACATATGTTCCAGACTTCCATTCTAACCGTGTAATAGAGCAACATCAAAGCTTCCAAATATTTCTAAGCAACATGCTTTCTTGTAAGAATAGAGATTTTACATCAATAAACTGGGGAAATCATCTATTTACTAGTGCTGTATCATATTCCCTACATTCTAGAGGTGATAAGAACTTTATTGAGAAGTGAAATCCCAAATCTATCCACATGCTCAAAGTTGATCCATCCAAGTATGTTGGGTTAAAACAATTGACAATGCCGACAAACTTTCATTCTTTATGCTCATAGAGATTCTGATACTTTCAGACACTGAATTAACTGTTAAATCAGGATCATGTACTTTTGGACACTGAATTAACTGTTGCTTTTTAAAGGAGCAGTATGTTGTGAAGGAGTTTCGATTTTGGATCTTGATCCTTGTCAACTAAGCAAGAGTACAAGAGAGCCGTAGATCTTATAGTTGATTGTACGGTTATTATTATGTTGCTTATTAATAAAGCGTCTTCACGCTTCCTCTAATTGGTTGATGTGATAGTATAAATAGGAGCAGTTACTTTCTTTCTATTCTGAGTTGTAATATTGAATTCTTCATAAATATATTAAAACCTTTTGCTCACACTTTCTACACTTTTTAACACTCATATTTCAGAATAAACTAAATAAATTACAGTCCCTTAAGTCCTTCAGTTTCTCCCATTCAATGAAGAAACAGCTTTAACCAAGCTGCCATTGTTGCATTAGTTAGTCACTTAGTCTACAGTTCCAACTCACAAACACCGACCTAAATCAAAACTTACGAGCAAAATAACATATACAAAACACCATAACAAGACCCATTTTTTAAAATTAGACTAGCCATCCATATACTGAAACAATAAAAGAGAGCAACTAAAGTGAAAATTTTCAAATGCAATAGCACGGAATAGAATTGAATCGTATCATCTGCTTAATGCAGCGATTACAGAGGAAAGTAGACACTCGGTCTTATAAACTTTCGAATCTCTAACCGGGACACCCTAATGTGAGCCTATATTAGATCCAAAATACAGTTGAAATGCAATCAAAATCGAACAATACATCAATTCATCGGACATCACATAGCTCAGCTGAAACAAACAAATACTATAACAGTTTCACCAAACATCATGTCATTAATAGAAACATTTACGATCATCACTGAATCTCTATCATTATTCAATAGAAAATGGAAAATGAAGCAACAAATGAAAGCGAAAAATGAGAGGAAAAATTACCGAAATTCTTGCCAACGATGCAATGCCAAGTTGGGCCGTATTTTTTGTCAAACATTTTCTTTATGTGCTCCGCCACATCCTTCTCTACACTAAACTTCTCAAACGCCTAAGAAAATGCACAAAACTTTACAAGTATGAAACAAATTTAACATCATAGAAACAAATTGGGTTCTCAATAATTTTCATTCCTTTTATTGAGAGAGAGAGAGAGAGAGAGAGAGATTACACCAATGGCAATATCAACGGCTTCTTTCTGCACGTCCTCCTTCATGTCTGCGCTCTTTATGACGACTTTCTTGCCGGGATTCGATCCAGATGATGACTTCCGATCCTCGGCGGAGGAGATAAGCGGCGACACCACTCCACCGCCGTTCCTCTTTGTCTCTTCACTCATTTCTTGTGAGACTTCACTCCCTCTTCTCAAATAAAGATGAAAAACTCGATCTTTTCCCTCAAATTGAAATGTTCAGCTAGAGAGAGAGAGGAGGGTATCAGAGGAGGGTATGTGGTGTCTGAATTGTAAAGCTGGTTTTCTTTTCTTATTCTGGGGGTTTTGGAATTTCTGCTTTTTCTGTAAATCTGTAAAATAGGGATTTGGGATTTTTTTAAGAAATTCAAAATTTTTATTTTCTCATCTTTTATATTCTTTAAAAACAAAAACACACAGTTTACATTTTACTATCCTTTTGACTCCTACGTTGACCTTGCTATCCAGTCAGACAGTCAACGTAGTCAAACTAAGCTGAAACGAACCATATCTAGTACTAACAAATTGAACTGAAATTAGTTAGGTATTGAAAATTTTAAACCAAATTCGTTACTTTCAAAATTCAGTACAATTCAATTTGATTTTTAAACCGAATGGAATTGAAAAAAAATTAATTTTAGATTTCTATGACCGAACCGAATCAAACAAAACCAAAAAAATTCAATTCGAAATTATTTACACAATCAGTCGAACCACTACATTATTGTTAGTACAAGAACATGAAGGAAACCTTACATTCAAGAAACCTGCATTTCCTAAACCTTCATTGCTACGCTTCTTCATCGGAGTCTCGCACTACTCGGCTCGTTCTCGCCCTCTTTACTTGACGGAGCGCTGCTTCATCCTCATCCTCGTCCTCGTCATCGTCCTCGTCCTTTGTATCATCTGCGGCCAAAGGGTTACCACTTTTAGGCGAACCAATGTCATCAGCTTCGTCTCCTTCACTGCCACTCCCACACTCTTCAGATGATTTATGTTCAGTAGGATGATCACAATCTGCTTCGTCGTTCGGGTTCTGTTCCTCCGGTGCATCTTCACTTGCCTCGAAAATCTTGAAGTCCCTCGAGGTGCTGCGCTTGGCATGTCTCAAGAGATTCACTTTGGTGATCTTGCTAAGCTGGATCAGATACTTTTCGTAGTCTTCAATCTGGAAAATCAAGTCAGGGATGCATCTGTTTTCCCTCTTGATTTTGTTGACTATTCCTTTAGTTCTGTTGTTCTCATGTTGATTCTGCAAACAAGAAAGTAATTACATTTTTCACAGATAAACTCGAGCAGATTCAGACATTAAAAAGTACTAATTCACAAACCTGCTGCATTTTAGCAACAAAATTATAAATAGGTGCTGTCAATTTCCCACAAGTTGTTTCCACCAGCCTTTGGTGCTTGGGACTAAGTAAGAGTTGCTTGCACCCCTTAGGGGCGATTCGGAGCTTTGAGATTCGAGCTAGATTCTTGTAAAATCTAGCAGCCAATTTCAGCAAAGATTCTGCTTGAGGATCTGCAGATTTTCAGAATATTAGAAGATAACAAAAGTACAGAAGTTCGATATCATGCATCGCATACCCTTTAGGTTCATGGCGACAAAATGTGAGAGGACCTTCACGACAGCTTCAGATCTCGAATATAATACCTCTTCCACTGCTAATTCTGTAGCCTCTTTTCCAGTTTGATTCAAAGAAATACCTTTCTGAGTAGCCGTATAGCACGTCTTCAGCCTTATCGTGATCCACTCCATGTCAGCAATGGATGATTCAACCGACAGCAATATAGTTGTAGAGATTGCAGAACTTGTTGATTTGCTTATGATAGGGAAGGGTTCAGATGTATCAACAGGATCAGCACCCTCAGAGCCTACGACTTTTACAAGTTCTACAGCAATATTTTCGGCAATAACCAAGTCTGCTGGAGGTGAGCTTAAAGTGACAGCAATGAAGACCAAACATTTTGCAATCTTTGAGTTCGATACATCACTTCTTCTGCAGAGCTGAGTTGCCCAGGATCCGACGAGGTTCCTCCTTTCTTCAGGCAACTTTTTGCCAATCATCAGTACCATGTCACATAGAATCTGAGAATGCATGCATCTCTTTAATGACACAACAGACGTAACAAAGAACAGCAAAAATTTCATCATTTGAATCCAACAGATGAGCAATTTCATATTATTATAGGCTTTTCATTGGAAGCCTATAAAAATATTTCTCGGAGGAAATCTACAAGATAATATTTCTTCATTTGAAGCCAACAGCTTGAATTAATGCACCACTTCTCGGAGGAATTCGCATGCTCTTGACGAGTATGGAAATTCAGCATTGACAGAGTGTACTCTACATATTTCATTCAAAGCCTACGTATTATTGTTAAGTCTTTCATGCATGTTTGGCCCAACAATCGTGACTTCAACTGCTGATTCAGAGGGTTTATAGCATAAACTTATTTTTATCGATACTAATAATCTCTAGATTTTCTCAATTTGATTATCAATAAGATTTGGGCTCAAGCATGAAGTTTAAACATAGGGATAGTTTTAGCTTTCCTGACATATGAAAGGATTGCAGGATAGACTTCTTCAAAATAAACTAGATTCGAAAATTTTAACCAAATAGCTCACGGTAGCAAGTACCTCTCGGCTCTCTCTATTATCAAGTTCATTTGAAGTATAATGACATCGGGTGTGGTTCAGAAAACTCATCAGACACTTCAACACCAGTATTAAGTTGGATATTGATGTTTTTTTATGGAGCACACCACATACAGACGAAGTAAATAATAAGATGGAATGACAACATAATAAGACAGATAAAGCACAATGCATTTACCTCAGCTTCACGGAAAAAAGAGAATTCAAGAAACTCATTAAGTAGTGGCTTTATGCTCTTCAGGAATAGCTCTTTGCTTTTTGTGCTCTGGTCATCAATTCCTTCAGCTGACTTAGATTCATCATCACAGCAGGTTGATACCAAGTGATCAATCAAAGCTGCATACTTTGTGGTGGACAAACTTATCTCAATTATTTTTTTCAGACAAAGCAAGGCCAAGTGAATATTTTCCTTCCTACATTCAACATCTTTCTGTCCCTTTGCTTCTTTCTTACTAAGATCCATCTCAGACTTCGGCACGGACTTGAGAAAAAAAATTAAATTCAGCAGTGGAGGCCCAAGAAGCTTAATTTCACCATAAATCAATGTCTTGAATGGATCATCTTTTCCCGTAAGAGAGAAGAATGTTAGTTGATGAAAGCACATATGTAAAACTCTAGAAAGAATTTTTGAACCGAGAACCCGTGTCTTTCCAGACGAAGGTTGGCTATTTTTCTGCGAAGCTGCACCATTCTTAGAACTATCAAGTTTCCATGACTCTAATGAAAGTTGCAAGAGATGATGGATGCTTGAAGTTGCCAAAAGAGGAGTTCTTTCTGGAGACTGTTTTGCGCAGCCTAAAGCAAGTTTCTCAGCAGCATCACTGACACTAGGTCGTACCACTGGCTTTTTAGTTCCACTGCCATGCCTAGAACTAGATGTATATTTATCCACTAACTCATGAATCTCAACAAACTGAGAAAGCTCCGTTTCAAGTTCCAGTTTTTGCACATTAGCAGCTTTGACCAAATCAGTAACAATTATATTCATCACAACCTCAACAATCCCTAATAAGAGTGTAGCAGAACACTTCCTTTTTTCTTCTTCTATTGGGGTAGAGCCTGAATCCTGTTTCTTGCCCAGCAGACCTAACTAATACCAATTGATGCGACTTACATAATGAAGAACAGTAACATGGAAGCAAATCAGGGAGTTGGAAACATATTATAAACCAATAAGGAAATAGAACTTGAGAAGAACACCTGCCACTCCAGGAATTGGACCAATACAAAACACAAGAAAAACACAATTTGAACGATAGCAATAACAACTGACTCATTGACTTGATTACTTGTACAAATGCACCAAAATTAATACCTTCCAAATTCCCATTTCTCAGAAACTTCCGGATCTGTGCTAAAGCTTTTGAGAATGACTCTCCAGACAAATTTCTTCCTGCCTGATAAGTCTTGTGCCAATCAGCCAATGTATGTCAATGAATGACAAATACAAGAAAGAGAACTGGCAATTTAAACCATTTGGAAAGAAAATTAATTTACCTCATTGTCCTGAGAGATGGAAAAGCCAAAACAAGGGAGTGATTCTGAAGGGTGATCGGATCTATTTTGTGGTTGAAGAAGAAGAATCCAAGAGACACAAAAGAGAAGGCAGTCAAGCGGCTCTTCAATACAAAATTTCCCATTTTCTAGTTTGACACATTGATCAAGGCCCATCTGCAGCTCTTCATTCTAGATAGATAACAAATAAAGTCAACTCATGATTCAATCGAAACTGATTCTGTCTAAACTCTGGTACGAAACTGCAAATGGATATTACTCTCAAGAAGGTTTTAAAGGATAGCAAGTTTACAAGCTAAATCCTGTAGATTAATACCTCTCTGTAATACCGCTGGAAGTGGGAGAGCAAAAGGTCGAAAATGGAGCCTGCACTTAGAGGATCCACTAGAACAAGCTTCATTATACCATGGTAAACATTTTCCCGGACATTTGCCTGGAAACATAAATAAAAATTGGAACTCAAACGTGGAGGAAATGGTGACATGTTACTTTGGACTGACATTGGTCATTTTGATCCCAAAAAAAGAATTGGAAAATAGTTATCATGGTACCTCAAGCTACAAAAGTTAATATGCAAATAGACTGGCCAAAAAATCTCAATTAGTTGAATAAATTCACTTAAGAAAGTACATGTATTGAAATTGAAGCTCCTAAACAAGGCTTCGATTTGGTGGTTCAAATAGTGCCAAGTAAATTAGAATTCGGAATTTCTCTAGAGTATCTGATCTCAAAGCAGGAAAAATAAAGTATGAACACTCAATGAACCATTCAAATGAACCTGCTGATAAAGGCATCGTTGTAGCAAACCACTGAGCTCTTGGAAAAGGTCTGCTCTAGTTGCATGAGGTTCTTCAGCCTGCTGACTGCAACTGGCCTGGCTGGTTGATTCTTGAAAAGAAAAAAGTCCATCTGGTTTTGATTGCTTTTCTGCTGAAAGCAGGTCAAAAATGGCTTTACATGCTGCAAGACGAACTGAATTTTCTCGTCTAAACATAGCCTTCCTTAGAACCAAGATAGTGTAATCCTACATGGTTAGATTACAGATGGAACTTAAATTAGCATTTGTAACATTGCTAAACAATATAAAAATGACAAAGAAAATACATAGGTAGGTTTCACTAATCACTAATCAACAATTTTCTAAAAAGCCTATGCAAATAATAATCTCTACAAATATCTTGTTTCAAAATTCACAAAACAATTTGATTTCAGTTACGTTTATGTAACATGACAGATGCTTTAGTATTTGGTTGAACCAAGTGTTGCAAAATAAGTACCTGAAGATCACGACTAAACATGATAAGAGGGAGTAGAACAGTGACAAGATTATAGGAAATCCTGCCATCCATAAATGCAAAATAATCGAGCATTTCTTTCAAATGAGACATATGTTCCAACATTGGGTGTGGATGAATCTGGACCAAGTACCCAAGCAATCTAGAAGTAGTGAAAAGAAAATGGGCTTAATAGCAACCAACACAAACCAAAAGAATGAAAATAAAGCTAAGAAGTCCAACCTTGTTATGGGGAAGCACTTTTCGGGTTTCATAGACAAAACATTATATTTGCATTGCTCAATTATCTGCAAATGTAATTAGCTCAGTCTTCTGTTCAGTTATGCTTGTATTAACTAAAAAGTAAAAACCGCGAATCGTAGAAAATAAAAGCCTATATATCTCAGAAATCACATTTCTTAAATTTGATGTTCCATGAAGATACTTCCAATATAGATAAGCTCCCTATCTATAAACCAAAAGCAGAAATGTGGCGCCTCATGTCGATGCAGTCATATTACACTAAACCACTAACCTCATTCCTTGACATGCCATGCACTTCAAACAAACATTTCAGCACTTGTGTACCTAGCTCCTCTGTACCCATAAGACCATCAGATTTTGATATTTCTTTCCGATCTCCCTCTTCTACTCCATGAAGTAATCCAAAACCCAATTGCACTATACTGGGTACTATGTGCTCTCTTCCATAGTGGCTTGCATTCACCTACAGAAAGAGGAAATAAAATTGTTGAAATAGAAGAAATGACTTATACATGATCCTAGACATCCAGATTACTAAATTCAAAATTATTGCAGAAAAGTAAAAAATAAATAATCATGAGCCTGGTATGTAGTCCAAAAAATTTACTATTTCAGACAAATATCGTATATTATTTAAGGCATTGAAGTGAGGACCATTCTAACTTTATAAAGTCAAACAAAGGTTTGCTAAGAACATCAGGAAGGCACATACATGAAAACTTCAAGGAAATCTCCAGTAGCTGGATATAGATGACAAGAAACTACTACTAATATGATTATTCTGCATATTAGTTGGTCCTACATAATTCATAAGGTTGATTATTTTACTGAGTGCAAAAACTTAATCTATGCACACATTGAGGTCTTATTTCTGAAATTAGCAGAAGATAAATGGAAAAACAGCTCACAGCTTTAAGGATAGCCTTTTCTATTGCTCGAGCATTTTCCAGGTACTCCTCCTTCAGTTCATCCGGTAGCCAGCTGCAGACTCTGAAGCAAAATAGATGGGACATATAAATAATCACACAATATTGAGAATCAATTAAAGCTTGAACACAAATCCATGCATAATACTGATAAGAATTGTTTTCAAGCTGATATATTCAAACTTGACAGCTTATTTTGTAAGGGAAAACAACCTATCATAATTCGGATATAATCTTGCCTGATTAATTTATACTTGGTAGCTAAGATGATGCAGGATTTTTACAAAGATATCAACAAGAAAATACATATATATTTGGAGCAACATCAGATGCAAGGAGCATTGAAAAGATCGTAGAAAAAATAGCAAGAGCAAAACACTCACTTGGCAAACTTATAATCTTTGTAAGCATTGAACAGTGCCGTTTTCAGAATGCCAATTGCATTCTCGCTGAACCTCCTAATTCTGGCAACGGACAACAAAACCGTGACAGTAAAATGATTGAAAGCCCTAGAATCCAACCTCACCAACCCAAGTACCTCCTGCCCCAAAGATGGATCCTGCTTAACTGCAAAATTCACATGAAGCAAGACTGTCCCTTCTACTTGCTTCATCACCGAGCCGGCCTTATTCGCACCCCCAAAATACAATACAATCCCTTCAATCACCTCCCTCTTGCCAAACCCTTTAGTAGCCAGCACCAACAACTGATAAACCAGCCCCGGCAAATCCTGCATTTCAACATCTTCCCTCATTTTAACAAAAATCTTTTGCAAGAACTCCCTCTTCCTCACTTTATCGATACATGAAGCAAAATCCCGTACAATCTCCACCATTTTGATCAACAAAACATTACTCCATTTACATTCAATCAAAGCATCTATGACCGAGCACACGTACTCTACAGGCTTATCGATCTCGCTTGAGATCCTAATCAATTCAATACACTTCGGCAGGAGAATCAACACATGTGCATCATCCAAATCGTTAATTTGGGGGAAATACGATATAACTGAATCAATGACTTCAGCAATCTCCTTAATTTCAATGGCGTCGAGGTGCCCGACGAATTGCTGGATAGTTAATAAAGAGTTGCGATCGTGTGGAATTTTATGAGAAGTGAAGAGAGAGAGATAAGCATGGAGGAGGGCGGGGAGGAAAGAGGATAGTGCGGCGCAGGGGTAGTGGGAGATGAGGGAAATGAGCGAGGAGACGTAGTCGGAGACTAGGGAGGAGGAGTCAGTGGCGGCGGCGCGTGAGTGGAGAAAGGAAAGGAGAATTGGTTGAGATGACTTGGCGAGAAGGAAAGGCGGGAGTTGGGAGGAGACGGGATTGAGGTGGTGGTGATGTTGTGCTAGGGAGATGATTTCGGTGTCTGTCAGCGGTGGCGGATGCGGCGGAGGGTGGTGAGCGGCAGTGGTGTTTCCCGGCGAGCGCATGGTGGCGCGCGGCGGCGGTTGGAAGTGTGTTCCGGCGGCGTTAGATTTGGGCGGGAAATGTTGGGGGGAATGTGTGAAATTCCGAATGAATGTTTATAACTTTATCCAACAAATTTTTTATTCTTCATGTTTTTGTGAAATACTAGAAATTGAATTAATGAGGTTTTACGATAAATTATTTGTTATTAATTGTCGCAATATAACATTTACATTTACAGTATTTTGACTAGGAATGACAATGGGTCGGGTATCCACCCATTAACTATTTTCCAAACCCAAACTCATTAAAATTTCTTCAACCCATACTCGTCTCAAACTCGATTAAAAAATTATTTTAAAACCCGTACCCGACACAAACCCGTTGGGTAATACCCACTAAAAATCTGCTAAACACTCGAATGTACTAGAACATAAACATCAATATTAAATGGTAGAAATAACAAATATTATAAACATAATTTTAACATAAGTGTAAGTAGAAAATTTCATTAAATTATATGTGGGTTAATAGAATAATACTCTTTCCGTCTCAGGTTAGTGTGGTTCAACTAATATTTTATACCTCACAACAAATCAAATATGCACCACACTTTTGGGGGATAGAGGGAGTATAAAATTCTAAAATTATGAATATTTATACTAATATAAAGGGTAATTTTCACTTTAATAGCCAAACTATTCAACTTTTCACAATTATATTCCAAACTATTAAAAATATCAATTAAATAGCCAAACTATTGAAATTTTCACAATTATATTCCAACTATTAAAAATATCAATTAAATGGCCAAACTATTGAAGTTTTCACAATATTATTCTAGGTCAAACTTTCGGCGACGAAAATTCAAGGTGTCACGCCGGAAACATATTTCGAATTTCAAAATTAAAAATCCTACAAAACTCAACAAAAATAAATTTCCGACGTGACACCTTGAATTTCCGTTGCAAAAGTTTGACCTATAATATAATTGTGAAAATTTTAATAGTTTGGAATACAATTGTAAAAATTTCAATAGTTTGGCCATTTAATTGATATTTTTAATAGTTTGGAATATAATTGTGAAAAGTTGAATAGTTCAGCTATTTAAGTAAAAATTACCCTAATATAAATTATATATAAAATAAATATTTAATTACTAAAATTATTACTAATTCTTTGTATGCGGGTTAAAAAGAATAATATAAAATCCTAAAATTAATAATATTTATACTAATATCTATAAGAGTGAAATATTATAATAGCCACTTAAGTTAATAAAAACAAAATACTAGCCACTAAGTTAATATTATATAAATACTGGTCACTCTTACAAAAATACCCCTAGATAGAAACAGAACTGCCGTCTTCGCACAATCTCATTCCTTCTTCGCACCTCCTCCGCCGACGTCTTCGCATCTCCTCCGCCGTCTTCGCACCTCCTCACTGTCTTCGCACCTCCGCACTGTCTTCGCACCTTCGCCGTCTTCGTATCTCCTCCGCCGCCGCATTCGCATCTTCTTCCACCAACACCTTCGTGTCTAGGCTTCTTCGCGCCTAATCTCCGCCGCTCGTGCTACCGTCGCGTCTCCCTCTCTGCCGCGCCACCATCTCCGCCGCTCGTGCTACCCGTCGTGCCTCCCTCTCTACCGCGCCACCATCTCCGCCGACGATGTCGAATAGCTCAAACAGAAGTGATTCCGTTGAATCGGAATCCGACAACGATTATGGCGCCGATGTAAGTTTCCTACTACAAATCTATATGTTAATGGTGTTAATTTGTGATGCAAAACTTCGTTGCGGTGGTGGAAGGAGCAAATAGATCTAGTCGCCCCATGTAGGGTGCAAGTGGATCTACTCGCCCCATGTATTGTGCGAATAGATCTAGGCGCGAGCGGGCGAACGAGGGCCGTTCGCGCGACTCGCGCTTGATGTGTGGGTAAGGTGAGCGGGGCGAACGAGGGGGGTTCGCGCGACTCGCGCTATGTGTGGGTAAGGTGAGCAGCGCGAGCGGGGCGAAGGAGGGTCGTTCGCGCGACTCGCGCCTAATGTGTGGGAAAGGTGAGCGGCGCGAGTGGGGCGAACAAGGGCCGTTCGCGCGACTCGCGCCTGATATGTGGGTAAGGTGAGCGGCGCGAGCGGGGCGAACGAGGGCGGTTTGCGCGACTCGCGCCTTGCTCGGGTGTGTGGGTAACATGAGCTGTGCGAGCGGCGCGAGCGAGTCGACCGGTGCACGTGCGTGCCGTTCGCGCCACACTAGTTCGCGAGGTGAAGGCGCGAACGGGTTGAATAGGCTGCCGTTCTCCCGTTCGCGTACAGAACGAGGGCCACTCGCCCCGCTCACGCCTCACTCGCACCACTCCATGTTCGACACCCGAAGCGTACCGGGCGAACGAAGGTGCGACTGGAGCGAGTAGATCTCACTCGGGCTCAATATAGCAACATAACATACCGATGCCCGTGTGTGCCGTTCGCGCGACTCGCGCCTTGCTCGGGTGTGTGGGTAACATGAGAGGCGCGAGCAGGTCGACCGGTGCCCGTGCGTGCCGTTCGCGCCACACTAGTTCACGAGGTGGAGACGCGAACGGGTCAAGGGGGGCCCCCCGACTCGCTGACCGGGCAGCGAGACCCCCGTTTGCGTGGCGGCAACATTGCAACTTCTAGTTAAAATGGTAGAAATATAAGTTAAAGGGTAAAAAAGTATTTTCAAACAAATAGTGGTTAGTATTTATATAACATTAAGTTTGTGGCTAGTATTTTGTTTTTATTAACTTAAATGGCTATTTCACATAGTTACTCTATCTATAATTATATTATAAATTATATATAATATTTTGTTATCTTGCATATATATAAATGGGTTTGGGTAGCGGGTACCCGTAGGTAATTTCCCAAACCCGACCTAAACCCGTCACGGATTTGAATATTTCTACCCAAACCCGTTCCAAAACTATTTAATAATTCCCAAACCCGTCCCATTAGGGTTTGGTAGAGCCGGTTACCCGTAAAAACCTGACCCATTGTCATCCCTAATTTTGACGTTTGTTTTTTTATAATATTACAAAAGAATTATATATATAAATTGGAGCACTAAATCAAGTATAAACAAACTTGTATAATTAGTGAGAATCGAACCAAACACCTAATATAAATCTCGACAGTACATAAAAAAGATCAGCGGCTCAATTTTTTCATTAACTTTTTTTGCATTGAAATAATGCAATTTGTGCATCAACCAATATTATAAAAATGCATATACAAACTCATATAAAGATGAGTTTTTATATGATAATCTCCCTACACATATATGATTGTATGATACAATTCACATTGGATATATTTATATCAGCGTATATTCTCATAGATTTATGTTATCTATTTTTTTTATTAAATAACTATTATTCGTAGACATCCTCTAAATCGTACTGTAAAAATACACGTAAAATTATATGCTGTGTGAGTGTGGCTTCTCATTTTACGCCCTATACATTAAGTTTGAAATAAATAAGAGCTACAAAATCATGTACTATCAGGAATTTTATATCACAAGCCCTCAAAATAATAATTATCACAAACAATCAAATTAAATACAGTGGGCTTATTTATTAAGTACAGCCCAAATAAAATCGGGTATACATATAAAGTGGCCGTTTAGGCGTTGAGGTTAAGGAAAGGGTTATTACTTATTAGCCCGAAGGCGTGATAACGAGGAGCTACGGAATCTGTAGCTCTAGAGCTCCTTTGGCTAAAAATAATAGAGTAATTTTAAATATAGCCCCCAAATTACTATATCCCTAATTAAAATAATAATTAAATAAATAATAAATGTATTGTTATACCCTTCTACCCCTAACTTAACATTCTAATTAAATAATAACTATAGCGGCAAACAATACGAAGAAAAAAACGCAATGGGACCCAAAAATATGAACAACATAGAATTGTGATGGCTTGTATAGCTTGAGAACCCATAAATGTGAATAAAATAAAATAAAAAAAATTCATGAACAATGAAAATTATGAAATCATAAATGTGCAGTGAAAGGAAATGAGAGATACAATTCTTGATTAACAGTGAGAGGAGAGAAAGATTTGGCGGTTGTGAATTTTTTTTCTAGATTCATTTGATGGTGGTGGTGCTTTTTTTTTTTTTTTTAATTTCTGGGTTAAGCCAATATTATGTCCTTGTTTAACAGGTTGCTAATTCCAAACTTAATTTAATAATTTTTTGATTTGAATTGCAAGGAAAAAGGCACACAATTTTTAATCTTGATGAATAAGATAGACATGAATTTTCGATAAGTACTATATAGATGTAGATTTGAGGTTGCAACTTGCAAGTTTCGTGTAGGAATGTGGGCTTTAATTTCTCGTTGGTGTAATCAAGGCGGGGGTTTTGAGGGCAGGATTGGACAGTAAGAGAGAGGGTGGCGGCGGCCGGCAGGGAGAGGCTATGCAGTGCAGCGGCGAGCATATGACTATGACTGAGTGAATTCTCAATTATAAGGATTCCTATAAAGTTTGTACTTTCGTAATTTTTTAGATTTTGAGGTATACAAAACACCATCGTGGTAAACTCCAAAGTGATTGACAGTATCATGTTGAAGAGATTAGAAAAATTGAGTAGGGAGATATATACCAATTTTTTATTTTTACAAGAATTTTTTTCGACAGTTTCACAGTTCTACAAAGTGGGAGAGAGATTGACGTTGGGGGTTATGGAATAATTTTTTTATATGAATTTTAAATTGGTGGCTATAAGGGTATAATAGTATATTTATTATTTATTTTATTATTATTTTAATTAGGGGGCTACAGTGAGAAATTTGGGAGCTACATCTAAAAGAGTTGCACTTGGGTACATCATGATGTACCCATACATCCGATTCAACCCGACCCGACCCGACCCACCCGATCCGATCAGCGTTGACCGGTCAACGTCTTACCGTTGACTTTTTCGTTTTTTTTTCCTCTCCGCCTTCGGCTCCGATTTTTAATTTATAGATAATGTTTGTGGCAACATTAATATTTTTTAGCTCGCTCCGAGGCCTTCGGCTCCCCTCGTTCAACTCTTGAAAAAAATTTAAAATTAAAAAAAAAAAGTCAACGTTGACCATTGACCGGTCAACGTTGACTGGCGGGTCAGGCAGGTCGGATCACGAGTCAGGTTGAACCGGATGTATGGTACATTATGATGTACAAGAGTTTTTGCCCATTTAAAATTACTCATAAGCACAGCCTAAGAATAAATTTGAAGGTAACAAATGGACCAGGTCCGTCCATATAAGTTGTTGGGTAATTTCATTCAAAACTTTTCTCTTTTTAAAGTATAATTTATTACTAGTATTTTATTAAGTATGATAAATTTTGCTTCAGTTAACAATATTTTAATTAATCACACACGTATGGGTATTAGTGTTGAGAAAATAAATTTAACTAAGCATCTCCCTTATAACTCTAACTAAACCTCATTATTTTTTTTAAAGATTAATAACTATATTACTTGTAGCTCCCATTTTTCTACAATAATTGATTAATTAAGCAAGTGAATTGAATTTAAACTTGATTAGTTCGATTGCATTTAAAGTTATTCACATCCTTATCGAATTTCGATTGCATTTAAAGTTGTTCAAATCCTTATCGAATTTATTTATATTCAATTAAAATAAAATACCAGTTTAATGCAATCTTTGCTTAAAGTTTATGGAGTTATATATTCAATTGTTTTTTTAATTTTTGTTTTAATGCAATAAGGAATATTAGAGGAAAATAACAACGTAAGTGATCCATTGAGGTAGAGTAGTAGTATATTTTTTCACACACACATAAATATTTATATTATATTTTTATTCACACATAGTACACGCACAAGAAGAAAAGGACAAAATTGAATTTGTAGATCGCCATGTTCTACGTTGATAATGAAACAATATCACTCACTAATTAATTATCTTACCAGCTAGCTAATAAATAACCAAGATCCTTTTCTCATTATCTTATATATATATTTTTTATATCCTTTTTGTTTGGGTGTTATTTTGGGGTTGGGGAGTTTAATACTAAATCGTGAAAAGTAGTGGTAATAATAAAATTATAAAAGTGTCCCTTATTTTCATTTTAATAAGTGGAGTATATAATAATATTTTTTTTAGGAGGGGCTACTTAGGATACTAGGTTTTCCAAATAATTTTCCCGATCCTTTTTTTATTATTTTTATTGTAAAATAGTATAGCCAACACTAAAATATTTACTACTAATTTAAAACTCCACCGCACAATTTTCCCCAAATTAAAAAAAAAAAAAGATTCAGAGTATTGGAATAAATCAAATTGTGGTATTCTTACTTTGGGATTCAACAACATAAATTTGTATAAAATAGTGACTAAAAATGTCAAATAGCCCCTCTGGCCTCTCGATAGTGGAAAATAAAAGTTCTCCAAAACTTAATTTAACATAAATTTTGTCAGATTTTGGGATTTTTGGACAAATTTACCCTTATTCTCATTTACAGTCAAATTTCTCTCCCATTTCTCCTATCTGTCCTCTTTCTCTCTCGTCTTCTCTCTTTGACTGAAAACTCTAACCTTTGCCTCTACCAACCATACATCACGACGACGGCAACGGCGCCGCCTCACAAAACATCTCAGCGACGATGTCGCCTTACAAAACATCAATCTCAGCCATTTAATCTTAGATCTGGTCCCGATTCAAACGCCAAAACAGTGATTCGATTACCTCACAGTTACAGAAAAGTAAAAATCTAGATTCAGTCATGGCGGCGCCGGTTTAGAAAATCGAGAGCAGAAAACGTGGTGGATTGACACGAAATAAATTCATTCATACCACTCGTACCAATCTATGGTGCGCCACTAATTGGTACGAAATGGATGAATGAGTTCATTCGTCTCTCTCGTACCAAGTTATGGTGTGTCACTAGGTGGTATGAAAGGGACGAATGCGTTCATTCGTACCACTCGTACCAAGTTATGGTGCGCTACTAGCTGGTACTAATGGGACGAATACTTTCATTTGTACCAAGTAACGAATCATGCACAACTAGTTCGTACGAACAGAACGAATGGATTCATTCGTACATGTCGTACCAAGTTCGCCGGAATCTGCTATTATTCTAAATAACGCTCAACAGCAAAACTGCTGCAGAAATAGCAACAAAAACACCCCACGAGCAGCCCTTCTCCCAAAAACAGATTTAAACAGTGTGTAATCCAACTCCAATAAGAAAATCAATCGCAATCGGGAGATGATCGGAGGCAACGAACAGATCTAGATTCATTAGATCTAGAGTCGGCGTCCGATGCCATGAAACCCGGCGGATCTAGAATAAAACAGTAGATATGGTGGACGATGGTCATTCGGTTTGTAGCGGAGAAGACGATCGGAGAAGTGTCCGAAGAATGAGACGATGGTGACGGCGATGGCATAAATAAGACGGCGGCGATGGCGGAAGGGCGGCGATGACGGAAGGGCGGCCACGGCGACGGTGATAGTTCCGTAGAAGTGAGAGAGGGAGGTAGAGAGAGAGAGAGAGAAATGATTTTCATGGAGGTACGCCGCTGTGCAGTTCTGCAAGTAGAGAGAGAAAGATCTAATAGAGAGATAAAGATAGATCCGATATATTTGATTTGAGAAAATTATAAAATTAAGGGTATCGTTGTCACATTACATTAAAATCTGACAAAATTTATAATAAATTAAGTTTTGGACAACTTTTATTTTCCACTATCCATAGTGGCTATTTGACATGATAAATTCTAAAATATTTATGACGTCCTACTGGACTTTATTAGAGTCATTCTTTTTTTTCAAAATATATTTGTTAAAAAATACTCATAAGATTATTATAGTTAACACAACCAAAGATGACAAAGTTTTTTAAAATTCTTTTTTATTTTTAAGGAAGTTTCTTTAATTGAAATTCTTTTTTTTTTAGAATTTTAATTGAAATTCTTAAAATAACTTAAAGTCTCTTATTTCCCATAAGACTATAGATATATAGATTTAGAAAACTCTTAACAAACTTAGCCTAACATGCTTTAAAAGTTGGCCATTTATAGAGAGGATGATTTCAAATAAAATACATGATGCTCGTTTTGAAACATTTTATGCCACTATATAAATATAAATTCTCTTTTGGATACTATGAACTCATTGAGACAATTTAACAATTTATTGCCAAATTAATTCTCTTCTAGTTCTAGTGGTTAGTTATGATTCCAAAGAGTGATTTTAGATTGCTTTTTAATTATAATTTTATGAATTTAAATTGCTCTCTTATGGAAAATTAATGTCGACAACCCAAAACATCTTATTTTAGAAGTTCAAAAATATATTTTTAAGGAACTTTCTTTCTGCTCACGTACAACGATCCTCAAACTATATAAGAAAATTAAATCATACTTACTAGATAAATCTTGTAAGATAAATTTAATTTTAAAATTATAGTATATGAAATTTAAAATTCTAATTTTTCAATCCAAAAGATATCTACTCGACCAATTAGACCACCGCAACCCAAATGAATAAGTGCGCCCATATCCAATGTGAGTTAATTTCTTGTGTGACAGAAGATTGAGTAGACATGGTTGAATGATGATACTGATTTAAACAGGTGACAGTAAAATTCACATTTGCTGCAGCCTTTTCTTTTCTTTACCTAATTCAATAAAACCATCAAATATTAATTGCTAAACAACAATTGCCTCTCTTTGCTCTACACCTGTCGCACAAAGATTCTTTTTTTTTGTGTGCAACTCCTACTCTATTTTTGTTAGAAAAGAAAAAGATAAAGAAAGATAATTATATGGCGTGTTTGGTTACAACTTACTCCATGCTAAAAGATTCGGACGATGACAAATACCGAAAATAAGAAATGCTAAAAATATATTGAAAAAGAAAATCCATTTTCTACATACAGTAGTATTTATTAGGTGGAATGTTGAACTTATTGTGCTTATTGATATTACCCATTTTTACATCATCCATATCGACTACTTGTTGAATTAAAGGAGAAGTTTTGCCAGAGAAAAAAGAAATTAGTAATATTTTGTAAATCTTTTAAATTGGAAATCCTATGCAGTGAAATTAAAGGAAAATTTTCATTGTTTTTTATGTGGAGTAATATTAGCATATGTATTAAGCTATAATCCAACCCAAAAAGCATTGATGGTATCCAACACAATATGAACTTACAGTTCATACAATCACCACCCCAAATTCACTCCCTTTCCCCTCAATCTCTCCCTAGATTCGGTAATCAAGAGTGTAAATTTGAAATTATACTCACTCAAAATACGGAAAAGTTCAGAATTCTTCTCTTAAATAGTAGTAGTCGTTACTATGTAAAGTAAATATATACCTTTTCATCCTTGAACCTTCAATTTTTCACCAATCTTTTGGCTAGGAGCGCAAATTTGAAATCCTACACATTGATTTCAATTAGAACGCACCAGTCGTATCAAATACGGCATGAAGTAATGATTCATTATAATAACTTTCCCAAAATTCACTCTCTCCCCCCTCCATTTATCCCTAAATTCGGTAATTATAAGTATACATTTGAAATCCTTTTCACAAATTAAATGAAGTTTAGAATTATTCTCTTAAGTAATAGTAGTAGGCATTACAATTTAAATGTGTGCCTTTTCATTCCTGGATATTTGCGAATCTTTTGATTAGGAGTGCAAATTTGAAATCCTAGTAATTGAAATCGAAGGAAAGATTCATTATTCTTTCTATAGAACAATACTGGGCATTGCCATGTAGTAGTGTATAGATAATCCACCTCAAAACACACTGATGGTATCAAATACCACTTGAACTCACGATTCACTGAAATTACTTCCCTGAATTTACCCCTCCGGCCCCCTCCATCTCTCTTTGTATTCGGTGATTTGGAGTGTAAATTTAAAATTATACTCACTCAAATTACTTTAAGTTTATAATTATCCTTTTAAATAGTACTCTTTCTGTCCTATCAATTTTGGCCCTTTTTCTTATTGGATTGCTCCATCTATCTTGACCTTCTTTCAAAAACGGAATCAATTATCCCTTCAAAAGTGGTGGACCTACTTACTTTCTATCTTTTATCGTTTTCCTTGATTAGCATGTCGAATAATAAGGGACCAAAATGGATGAAATGGAGAGTAAAAAGTAACCGTTACTACTTAAAATAGTTTCATCTCTGGAATTTTGCGAATCTTTTGACTAGGAGCACACATTTGAGATCCTACCCATCGAAAAGTAAAGGAAAAATTTCATAATTCTTATCTGGAATATTATTAGTCATTACTACATACTAGTAGTCGATAATCCAATATAAAAGGTATATAGGTGGTATCAAACACCACACATTGATAATTCATTAGAATTACCGAATTACTTCACCAAATTCCCCTCCATCTCCCATCCCTAATAATGCAATTGAATTCCAATTTCCAATTCACAATTCCCGTTTGAAGTTCAATATTTATTTTTTCCAAGACCCCAAACAAGGTCCACAGGCTGCCGCTAAGAACAATTAGGGTTTTGGTTGTCTTGTTCGGTTGTCAGATGTTAATTGCATAAACTAGTCTGCTTTCCACGTGCTTCTGGGGACTCTCTCCTTCACTCTCCATCCCCACTTACTTCAATGCCATTCTTTTTCATTGCATCTCTCTCTACACCTCAACTCCTTTGACCTCTCTCTCTCTGTCTCTCCCTCCTCTGTTCAGCCATTTTCTGTAGTTTTCAAGAGTTTATGTAATGTTCAAGGGGAAAAATCAATATCCCAGATAGCAAGATTAGATATTTCTTCCTTCTGGTAGCAAAGTCTTCCATTCTATTCTCTCTCTCTATCTCCCCTCTGCAAGAATCCTATGCAATATCTAAGAAAAAAAACAACACCCCAGGTTGCAAGATTGGATTTTTTTTCATCTGGGCCACAAATTATTGCTTTAAACTGAAATCTTTCTTCAAGCTCGAAAAAAAAATGGTGATGGAAGTGGTGCATGAAGATATGGGGGAAGGCAACATGCAATGCACGAACCATCCTTACAAAAACAGTACTCCCGGCGGGATCTGCGCCTTCTGCCTTCAAGAGAAGCTGGGAAAGCTCGTTTCTTCTTCACTCCCCGTTACTATCTTCCCTTCCTCCTCATCTTCGTCCTCTTCTAGATCTGATTTCGGCGGCAGCAACACTACCTCAGCCGGTGGCGACGCCTCCAGCGGCGGGGGTGCCGCCGCCCTCCAGCCCCGCCACCTCGCTCCCTCCTCTGTGAACAACGCTCAGAATGGGAGCAGCGAGTGCAACTATCATGGCTATTACTCGAGAAGGTCGAGATTGCCCTTTGTGTTGACGCAGAGGAGTAAGAAGAAGAAGAAAGATGGAGTGGCGATGGGGAGTTCAGATTCGAACAGCAGCATTGTTTTCAAGAGAAGTAAATCCACTGCAACTCCGAGGAGAGGTATGCATTTCTTGGATGAGAATTACTCTGACGATTATAGCCCTCATAGGAGGGGTTTTTGGTCATTTCTTTACATGTCAAAGCATTCTAGTGGTAAGAAGATGAGTGAGAAAAGTTTGAAAGATTTGAACTTTACATCAGCTTCAGCTAGTACTGTTAGTAGCACTGTTGGATCATCCTCTGTTAATAATGGTGGTGGTGGGATTAGATCAAGGGAGAAGAAAAGGGAAGATTTTGTGGTGGTGGATGAGAATGGGAGCCCTGATGAGGCTGCATTTGACAGAAAAGTGTCAAGATCTAGATCTGTTGGTTGTGGGAGTAGGAGTTTTTCTGGTGATTTCTTTGAGAGGATTTCAACTGGCTTTGGTGATTGTACTCTCCGCAGAGTTGAGTCACAGAGGGAAGGGAAGCCTAAGGTACAACCGGGGGGGCATAGGAACGGTGGGATCAACGGCCAAGATTGCATCAAGGAAAGAGTTAGATGTGGGGGGATCTTTGGTGGATTCATGATCACCTCATCTTCATCTTCATCATCTTCGTCTTCGTATTGGATTTCATCCTCTGCAGAGGATAATAATGGGAATTCTTCGAAGTCGATTATGTCGGCTCATTCATCAGCAAGACAGCTCTCTCATGGGAGGAGCAAGAGCTGGGGTTGGGCTCTTGCAAGTCCAATGAGAGCTTTTGGTAGTAAGCCTTCTTCTGTCAAGAGGGATGCTGCTGGTTCTAATAAGAATGTCACTCCTAATTTGGCTGCTATTCCTTCTTTACTAGCTGTGAGTGGCTGAGAGAGAGAGAGAGAGAGAGGGGTTGAATTTACTGAGTTAATTAGCTGATATGTTACTATACATTTTCACATTCATGATTGGTGTTTCATGTGCTTCCTTGCTACTTACTCTGTTCATCATGTTGCTGCAGTTTATTTGCCAGTTGTGATATGTTAATCTCAGTTTATTAATTTGTTGTAGTTTTCACTCTGGAGTGTATCGAATTCTTCTTTGTATATCTATATGATATTGGTATGAGATTGGGGAATAAATGGATCCATGTGGAGAATTAATTTTCTTGATTTTTTTTTGTCTTTCAATATCTTCTTAATTTATTTTCATCATGGATTACAAAGGGTGTTGTTCTGAGTCGAGCAAACGGAATAATAGATGAAATATCATTTTTCGACGCCAAGAATTGGTGTCCCATGTTATATATCATGATAGAAAGTTGTATTGTGCATTTTGTTGGATTGAATTTCTAGTAAAGATTGTTGACATGATTGGTGACTTTTATGCATGGATGTTAAGCAACTTTACATGCAAAAAGATTTGGAAATGGATTTGGGATTTAGATCTAGTTGTTCTTGTCTCCATCAAGGAGGCTTTCTAGTTAATGTGTTGCCATTTAAGATGTCCAAAAATTAAAAAAAAAAAAAAAGGTTGGATCACATGTCACTAGCTGAGCATGTACAAGGCCCCATTGCCTTTGTCTAATCATTGATAAAAACAAACACAAAAGCAAGAATCATAGTTTAGTTTAGTCAAAGTGTTGCACATGTTTTGGTGAAGATAAAGACACATTTGAAAGGTCTTAATCTATATGCAGGTGGGAATCTTAGCACATCTAATCTTGAAAAGCCTAGTTGTTTCTTCCACACATTATCTAATTTCACACACAAATTTTGCAAGAACATGCAGCTAATCTACATTTTGCTAAATAATGCAAGCTAGTATTAAACGCCGGAAATTTTGGTATTTTGCAAGAATAATTACCAAACATATTCAATAAGGTAATGAAGTGCTATGTAGGCTAGAATAATCAGTCACACTAGTGTCTTATCTTATGTCCTATCCTATTGAAACTATGAAGTGTTCATACACATGGAGAGAGATAGAGAGAGAGAGATGTGAATCTAGCAAAAATACCCTTTTGCCCTGGGGCATCATTTTTAATTCATACCGGGTCATGCCCAACCCAAACTCCCGTTCCATTCGATTATGGTAGATCTCTCGATATAGGGGCTACTCCAATCGAGAAGCTACATGTGGCGGTAAGTAATTTTTACGGTCTTATTTTATCATGCTATCATCACATCGATTTCATGTTCGATTGGCTTTATTATTCGTAGCATGCTGCTATTAAAGTTTAGTGTGACGAATTTAATTTAAAATGTATTTGTGAGATTCGAATTTGTAAGATTCAGCCACAAGATCATCCACTCGACTACAAAGTCACCCTACCAAGCAATATATACTATTGAGTGTGTGTGATGAGTCCTTGTTTAGTTCGATCATGTTAAGAAAATGAATTCTCTCTCACTCTTAAAGGGATACAATCATACAAATACATATATCTCGCTGACTTTACAAGACTATTAACATGCGTAGGACCACCTTGTCCGTTGCCTTGAATTCTTGTACTTTGTCCATTCTCAATGGCCGGACCACAATGTAATTCATACAAATCTTGCATTATGGCAACCATTTGATTTGTGTTGCTTCTCTTGTCTAATCACTTAAAAAGTTAAGATGAAATGTGTATATTTAGGTTTTCCTACTTCTACTTTCGTTTCTTGAATTAGATCTACTTTTAAAAATAAAAAATAGATTCTTATATATTTATTTTTGCATAAATAATTTCGAGTTCCCTGAACAACTCCTAAGATTATTCTCCAATTATAATTTCAAGGCTTTTTTTTTTCAGCATAAGTTTCAAGGCCTTTAACTATCTATTTCTATAGAAAAAACTATATCTAGTAAAAGCATAAGAATATGCCTACTTGAGCAATGCGAATTTATTATGTTATGAGTTAGTTTAATTTTTTCATTATTGCAGATTATTCGAGATTTTCGAAATTTCCACAACTTACAAAAATATTACTAATAAATTAAAATTTGATTGAATTAATTATTCTAATAACTAAATGGAGAATATTAGCTGAAGGTGGACTTCACGTGTCACATGATGAATGCAAAATATGAACACGATGAATCGATTTATATATTTTATTCGAATAAATATAATTAATTTCATATTGATACATATATGCGTATAAATTAATATCTAATTCTTCGTATTAATAATTTCATATTTCATTGATACAGTCATATTTTATATTATATATGGATATTAATATTAGGAAGATCAATTCGAATAGGTTTATTATTTTGTTTGGCTAATCCAAATCTAATATGAATATTAGAAAGTAAGATTAATATTAATCAATTAATATTATATAAATTTTATATAGATTTACACCGTTGTCCTTAAAATAAATATAACAATAGGGATATATTAGACAAACTCAATTTTTTAAGAATCCGTTCTTTTATAATAGGTATATATATATATATTTGCTTAAATTGGATAACCATTTGTTTATTTGTAAAAGTTGAGTATTTGTAGTTTTGACTGCATTAGGTCTTATATTAAACAACAATGTCGACCTTAAGTATGGCCTCATGGTGGAGCGAGTAATCTTGAGGTCAATAGTCTTAAGTTCGAATGATTCCAAAACGTCCTTATAAGTTGTACATGATTTAATTCTCATGCATAATTTACAGGCTAACGTGGGTATCATGATTTTCTCCAAAATAAATAAATAAAATTAAGATATACATATACATATAAGAGAAAATAGAGATGTAGACTTATGAGGGGATAATAGGACAGAGTATGCAAGAAGACATGAAAGAAAAGACTGTTGGTGAGAAAAATCCATTAAGTGGAGCAGATGATTATTACACAACGGATCAAAATTTCAAAAAGGTCACACACTTTCTTTCTTTCTTTTTTTTTTTTGAGGGAAAGGTCACACACTTTTTGGAACCCACGAAACAGAGATACTACCTCCGTCCCATTATTCTTATCTCATTTCTTTTGGACACGGGTATTAAGGAGAATGGTGTTTAAAGGGTAAAAAGATAGAAAGTGGTGGAGCCCATAACTTTTTGTGAGAGAAGCATATTTCCTTTTATGGAAACAAGACAAGAATAACGGGACAACCCAAAAAGGAATACAAGACAAGAATAATGGGACGGAGGGAGTATGATTTATTTGAAGTGGGCAGTTGTAATATACGTCTAGGCCCCCCTCAATTTAGGGATATTTTCCTTGTTGAAACAGAGTGAAAATTGAGTGAAATGTGGCGAAGTTGTAATACAGTTTTTGGGATTGAATTTGGGCGACACTCACTCCATTCTAATGTTCTATAGTTGAATATATTATCAAGTGTGACATAATTTAATTTACTTCAACAATGGAAACTATGATGGGTGAAATTTATTTAAATGTATAGCCCGTATAGGCTTCGATTATTTCCTTTTCTAAATATAATTTCATCAGTGATTGAAAGGATACATGATATTCAACCATGCAGATTATACATGGATCAAAATATGATAATATCTTTAATCAAATCACAAATGGCAGTCACATCGCATCTACATTTTTTCACATATATCATTCAACTTTCTTTACTATTTGAAATCTCGATCTTAGTTAATTACCGTGATAAATACATAGCTAGTAGCTAGAATACTCGAATATTTTGTATTGATATTTCACATTTATATGAGGCTCGGTGAATGACGATGAGATCGCGTATTCGAACAAAAGCCAATAACACTCCAAAATAACTAACCTAGTTCCCTAGCTAGATTTAGCTTTAGTTATACTAGTACCCTAACCCGTACGATGCACGGGAATCATCTAAGTAGAACAATAGTTAAGCAAAAAATATACTACTTCCATCCCTCAAAAGTGTGGTCCAAATTTGATTATATGTGAGGTATAAAATATTAATTGGACCACACTTTTAGGGGACATAGGGAGTATAAAATATTAAAAGTAGAGTACACAAACTCCAAAAAGTTACATACATATACTCTGAAATACTTCCTTATATACAACATTTGTGGTAGTACATTTCTACCTTCATTGGAAATCAAAATTCTAAGTCCACCACGACTCTGAACTCTTGATACAACAACGTACAATTGTCCATGCGTAAAAACTGGTCTTGGCAAGAATAAACCAACATGAGAAAGTGATTGTCCTTGACTCTTGTTGATTGTCATTGCATAAGAGACAATTAGAGGAAACTGACGTCGCTCAAACTTGAAATGCATTCTTGCATCAGCTGGGGTCAAAGACATTCTTGGAATCAATATCTTTTGATCAACATTTTCTCCTGTAAGAATTTTTGCTTCCAAAACATGATTACCAAGTCTTGTTATCATCAATCGAGTGCCATTACACAATTCATTTGCATGATCGATATTTCTCAATAACATAACAGGAGTTCCAACCTTCAAATATAATTCATGATTTGGAACGCCTGAACATTTGACACTATTTAGGAATTCAGAAGTATGTATCTGTTGCATCAAATCAGTATTTGAATCCGACTTGCACATTGAATCAGAGCTCCTATATAACACACCTTCACTCTTATTCATTGAAATCATGTGCTGATTCACAGATTCAACTACATTGAAGTATGGTTTGTCATAGCTTCGAGTCAGCCTCATCTTCATAGCAAAACGACTCTTTCCGAGTTGCAATTGCTTCACCAAGCCGTAAAATGGGGCCATTGTTTTTTGCTAGAGTGAGTGAAAACTGTAGAATTGAGTATGTGAGGTGCCGAAAGTTAAAATAATTAAAGGTTATTTATACTTCTGTGTGAATGTTGAGGGATTCAATTGTCGGTTAATGTGATGGTGGGTGGAAGTAGTGGGTTTTTTTATTATTTACAATTTTTTGATAGAATAGTTATCATGAATGAATATTGGTAACTTGTTGATATAGATAACATTGTATCTTTCTTTTTAATTATTTCTATCTTTTTTTAATTATAATACTATTTGATTCTTTATTCTTAATAATAATTACTAATTACTTGTCGATTTATTTTGCAGGTTTCGTGATGATGGTTCTAATGTTTTTTCAACTTTTTTGAATTTGTAATATTATTATACTTGATTTTAGTAGTGTGTTGTATGTTGAGTATTTATTTATTTGCAACTCTTCAATTAAATTTATTTAGCAACATTATAATGCAAAAAGTAGTAGATAAAATGTAAATAAATACTGAAGATAAATGCTGAACGTGTGTGGTGTGGGCTGAAGATGTATAATGGTGAACGTGGGGTGAATCTTATTTCCAAATTATAAACTCTGCAAATAAAAAAAGGAAATAGCCAAAAATTTTGGTCAAAATTGAATTAGAGTTTCTCTCTCTGTTTCGTTTTTATATAGATATAGATGTGAATGTTGAGGGATTCATTTGTCGGTTAATATGATGGTGGGTGGAAGTAGTGGGTTTTTTATTATTTACAATTTTTTGATAGAATAGTTATCATGAATGAATATTGGTAATTTGTTGATATAGATAACATTGTATCTTTCTTTTTAATTATTTTTATCTTTCTTTTTAATTATAATACTATATGATTCTTTATTCTTAATAATAATTACTAATTACTTGTCGGTTTATTTTGCAGGTTTCGTGATGATGGTTTTCATGTTTTTTTAACTTTTTTGAATTTGTAATATTATTATACTTGATTTTAGTAGTGTGTTGTTTGTTGAGTATTTATTTATTTACAACTCTTCAATTAAATTTATTTAGCAACATTATAATGCAAAAAGTAGTAGATAAAATGTAAATAAATACTGAAGATAAATGCTGAACGTGTGGTGTGGGGTGAAGATGTATAATGGTGAACGTGGGGTGAATCTTACATCCAAATTATAAACTCTGCAAATAAAAAAAAGGAAATTGTCAAAAATTTTGGTCAAAATAGAATTTCTGGTCAAAATTGAATGAGAGTTTCTATGTTTCGTTTTTATATAAATATAGATTTGGAGTCATTGTTTACTATCATGCTCTCAAATTAAATCATTTACTTATTACATCAAAGTATTAGATCAACAATTTCATATTCAATTCCAACTCCCAATTCATATGGGACCCAAAAAAAGGTTATTTTATCGTCATGACATCTGCAAAAAATTAAGAACATTTAAAATGTTCATTCATGTTGGTTGAGCTATGGATTGTTTTGGAAGAGCAATATTACTACTACATCTGTACCTTGTTTGTCTTGAGACATAAAAACTCTCTACATATGCACATGTCTATTTTCAGAGTTGTGTCCAAATGTTTTTCCCTTTTTTTGCAATATGTACATTATGTATTTCTCCATAAATATTCGAAAAAATAAAATAAAATGAAAGTGAGATATTTATCCCTAAGTGCAATTTTCAATGTTATTTTTAATAAATGGAATAGTATTGCCATGTCGTGCGCTAGCTGCGGCTTCATTCATGTTATCGATTTCAAATAAGATTATTAGTCGAGTTTGGGTCGAGTATGATTTAATTTTTAATATATTAACATTACTTAATGTACAAAAAATGAGTTTAGCTCGACTTGAAGAGAAAAACCATGGGCTTTCAAGAGATAAACGAGGTTGGTGTGCGTGGGCAAAATGTAAATAGTTGAACAAGAAGGACCAAAGTGCAATATCGTACTACTTGAGGGCACCACAAGAAGTATATCCAAACATTGTAGGGGCGAAAAATAAAACTACAAATAAATCTGGCCTTTTAGGCCGGTTTTCTGGGCTAGACTTCTAGGAGCCAGTTTGGGCCAGATCACATCAAATACTGGGCTCGCATCTAAAAATATCCTAATTATGAAATATACATATTATATATATAATACAAACATTTTTTAATATAGAAACTATAAATCAATATAGATCATTAATCTTTATATAATTTACTATTCTAATAAAAGTAATTTATTACTTCTTCTGTCCACAAAAAAGAGTCCTACTTACTCATTTTTATTTATCCACAAAAGAGTTTCATTTTACTTTTTAAACTATCACACCCTCCATTTTCTCCTATATTTACCTATTTTTGTCATTAATAATTGTACATTTATTCCACTTAACCCTACAAATTATACCTTTATTTCACTTTACACTACCCCTATATCTTTATTCAACTTAACAACTTTATTAAAATCTGTGCCCAGTATATAATGTGACTCTTTTTCGTGGACGGAGGGAGTAATTAAAAATCTCCATGCAAGACTAGTTGGTTTACAAGATGTGTACGTGTGCAGCACATGCCCAGCTCCAACAATAGTAAATTGAGAGAGAGAGAGAGAAATCTTAAGTGACAATTAAGGAGTATACTCTTACGGGGCGTAAACTTTGCATGATAGAATAAATTGATAAAACATATGATTGACTATATGAAGAATTAGATGATTAAACAAGCTCAAAAGTAATCAATTCATTAAAGTAAACTGTAGATTGACCTATATTATTTTTATCTATCTATCCTATCTCCCAAAGTAAACACATCCCTATTATATTAGATCTCTCATCTTTTCATTTGTTCGTCAAATCATTTTAGCTTTTGTTTTTTTTGCATTGTCTTATATTAAATACTGATCTACCTTATTACTCTTCGTCCCATTACGTATGTTTCATTTTCTTAATCGGGGGTGTCCCACTACGGATGATCCATTCCAAAAATAAAAATAAAAAGGGTCTTTAATTGTGTAATAAAAGGAATATAAAAAGAGGTCCAAATAATTTGGTACCAAAATTTAAAGAGGATAAGTTTTTTAACCCTAAACTTAAAACTACAAGTTTTCTATACCAAAATTGATTAAAAGACTAAAATACCCTTTACTATTTTAAATTTTGTCTCTCTCTCCATCTATCGGTCCCCCACCACAAACCCACATTCTCTCTCTTATCTCTCTCGACCGAAACCACGAAGAAGAAGAAGCACGAAGAAGAAGCACGCTCTCGACGGAAGACTTGCGGGCACGATGAGTTCGTCCGAGACACAATCTAACCACGATGGAGAGGCGTCGTCGTCGCCGGCGCATCACGAAGAGGAAGAGTTCCTAAACGAGCCGCCGGTTATTGCGCCCTAATTTTCGAAATAAATTGAATTTTTTTGGCAAATTTCGATGTTTAATTCATGGGTATTCATGCTAAAGTTAAGTTGCGAAGAAATGTACATGTTCTATGCGTTTAAATGTTGATTTTTGGTGTGAATTTGGGCTGAATTTATATGGGCACGATGGGGGCACGATGGGGGCACGATGGGATTGGGGGCGATGGTGTTGGGGTCGATGGGGTGGGCACGACGGGGGCACGATGGGGTTGGGGGCGATGGGGTTGGGATCGATGGCTGGGGGCGATGGGTGGCACGAAGGGGGTTTGGGGGCGATGGGGGTTGGGGTCGATAGGCGGGGGCGATGGGCGGGGGCGATGGGGGTGGACACGATGGGGGCGACACGATGGGCGGGGCGATGGCAGTCCATCGTGACTTTGCCATCGTGCCCAGACAGGCCGGTATTTTTTTTTGTGTTTTGTCTTGTTTTTTTGAATTTGCTCGTGAATTTATTGCTTATGGTTGCCCGTTTTGTTATTGTAGGAGGGTTGTGTATGGAAAAGGCCCACGTTACGGGCTGTGACACGTGGAATCAATTTGTATATGCGTTGTGATGTGTTTAAAGAGATACTTTCCACGCTGCGTCGCATTGGCGGGCCTAGACACGGAGAGCGTGCGATAGAGCACTTTACCTCCGGGGTCGTGGGTAGGCCCGATTAGAGTTAGGCGGACGGGCAGTGCTACTGGTGCCCTTCACCACCTTATAGCCCGACAGCTGCAGGGCGACCACATATCCCCGCATGAGTCGTGGTTTCAGCTCGGGGGTCGGACCGTCCGTTTTACACCCCGTGATTATGCCCTAATCACGGGACTTCACTTTGGAAACACGGAGTTCGACACTACTGAGACTCACCTGATCCGTCCTGACAGTTTATTTCACCGGCATTTTCATGCCAAAGAAACAAAGGTGAGCGAGTTGCGCAACAAGTTCAAGGAACGCAAGTTAGGAGATGAAATGGAAGATTATTTGAAGGCCGCGAACTTGTTGGTTTACTACTACTTTCTCTTGTGCCGGGACAAGATGTCGGTCGAGAACTGGGCATGGGCACTGGTAGAGGACTTTGAGCAGTGGGACAGGTTTCCCTGGGGTGCTTACACGTACCAGGTGTTGACTCACTACATCGACACCGTGGCTCTTACTCCCAGACAGGAAGAGATTGACTACCACTTCTACGGTCCAGTCTGGGTCCTGCAGCTTTGGATGTACGAGGCATTTTCTCGTTTGGGACGCTACTGCGGAACGAGAGATGAAGTGATAAGGCTGCCCCGATGCTTAATGTGGGAGACGGGCACTGTGAAGGCGGACTTCACTACCTTTTTTGACCAACCGGTACGTAAATCACTTTATTTTTTATGAATTTTTTAAAATTTCAAAATTTTATCGATATATAATTGTTATTTTATACGTATTTCATTACAGCTCGAAATGAATGATGTCCCGTTGGTCCCGATGGAGGAAGAGGAAGCCGAGTACTACTTCCTTAGCTTTGAGAACGGGGATCCGTTTGATGTGGTGTACCCGAAGCCGGTCCGAATTGCTGGTCGGGGTAGGGCAGAGGTTGTGTTTGCGGGGCCCATCAAGAACAAGGGCAAGATCAAAGTTACGACAATGGAGAAGATGAAGGCGACCTTTGGAAAGGTGTCGAAGCGTCGCCGAGAGAGTAGTCCTCTCACCCGTCCTCAGACAGCAGAGCGAGTGTACCAGGAGAGGCCGGAGGACAGGGTGTGTTGTTTGCACGGACAGCCTTGTCCGGAACACAGAGTCAGCACTGACGACTTCGTCGATCGCCGGTTGAAGGCGATCTTGCACGACGACTCAAGCACAGGTTTCCTTGCTCGAGTAGCTGATAGGGTCTTCACTAAGATCGTGGACTACTTCGGTCCTAGACGGAGCAGGAGTTATCAGCAGCACTCTGCGACTAGCAACAGGTCGCAGCGTGACCAGCCCCGCCACTCCGCTGCTGCAGGCCCTAGTCACCACTCTGCGGCTAGCCACAGGTCTCAGCGTGACCAGCCACGCCACTCCGCTGCTGCTACTACTAGCTACCACGACTTCGAGGTGGATCGTGATTGTGCAGGAGATCTGCTACACCACCAGCCCTTCCAGCAGCCTCTGCTTCCCACAGACCTCACCCAGCAGTTTGCAGCAGCGCTTTCAGAGTTGGCCAGCTTCGAGAGAGAAGAGGAGGAGCATGGTGAGTTTGGTGAGAGTAGTCCTCCTCCGAGACACCCTAGGCCGTCTGCTGCACTACGTACGCCATATGTTGGTGAGACGCCCAGCTCTCGTGCACAGATCAGTCAGCAGTACGCTGCCTTCAGACATATGGGCGACAACACTGTCTGCGTGATAAAAGAGATTGACCACACGGTGACGCAGGCATTTTTCGACCTTGTGGAGAATGTGGACGAGTGCTTCACTGCAGAGGTAACATTTCTTGCAATTTAACGTCTTCACATATTTAAATTATTTACATTGATTTATATATCGTCATGTAATGTAAATTTTTTGAATACAGGTCATGGATTTGTACGTGCTCTTCACTAGGTGTAAGCAGCGAAGGGGGGTTGCAGGAGTTGGTGCAGTGACCACTATTGTTCAAGGGTCTACGTTTTTTGTAAGTTTTTGTTTGACTTTTATTTGTTGTATTAGTTGGTTTACAAAAAAATATTTTTAACTTGTTTTACTTTTTTTAGGCACTGATGCTTAAAGAGTTCCACGAGCTAAGTCCAAAGGGCAACCAAGTGAAGGGAAACAAATGGATATTGCCACAACCTATACTGGATCTCTTTCATGGCATGGACACACCGAACGGGATCCCGTGGTTAAACTGCAACACAGTAAGTGATGTTAAATTGATTATAAGTTGCTTTTTCTTTCAAATTGTCAGTATTCTTGATTTGCAGTTGTACTAATATTTGTTATTTGAATAGATTATTGCCTTTTGTTGTCTTGATGAGCATTGGGTCACTGCGAAGATCAAAATAGATGATTGGTGCATCGAATTGTATGACTCATTGTCACACCAATATGACGCCAATAAATCTCCTCGGATAAAGCAGATGAGGCCCCTCACTTGTCTCGTTCCTAGGCTACTAACTGCGGGAATTACTGGATGAATAACCCCCGCAAGACAAGAATAGAAGACTTCATGCCATTGATCATAATGCCACCTAGTGAGCAGTTCGCCCAGACCGATGGGGTCAGTTGCGGTCCTTTTTGTTGCATGTATCTAGATCGTATGGTGTCCAAACATCCAACAAAAAGGCATACAAGGAATATTGATGTGAGATACATTAGGAGCTATCGTAAAGAGATAGGTGCTAGGATATTTAGCTTGTCTTTTGATTTGTGATTTTTTGTACGATTGACCATGCCACTCTTATTTATAATATGTGGTTCATTTGTCCTAATTTTATTTATTTGTTGAGCTTCTGTTGTGTTTAGAAATTGGAAAATGTAAAAAACAGGGCCGAAGCGGGTTTCCTTTGTAAAGCGGGTGCACCCGCTTCGGCGGCTCACCCGCCTCGGCGGGGTACACGAGCCTGCCCATCGCGCCCATCGCCCACGATTGGGAGACCCCATCGCCCCCATCACCCCCATCGTGCCCATCGCCCCCATCGCCCCCATCGTGCCCATCGTGCCCATCGCGCCCATCGCCCCCATCGTGCCCATCGCCCCATCGTGCTCACGATGAAGTCCCCATCGTCCCCAGAAGAACAGGCATCGATAAGTATTTTTAATACCTTAATGTTATTCCATAGTATTTTTTATATCATATAAATACTTTTTTATACCTTACATACATACTTATGATCAATCTGAATGTTTTTTGCAACATCGATCATATACAACATATAATTTGAGAATTTGAAGTAAATATTCATTGAGATCCTTTTCATTCTTAAGATATGATATGATTCATAATCATATTAAAGACTACATTTAAATTATTTCAAATGTTCGTTTTTACTTATGAAATTCTTAAATAAGCAATTACAAATCAATATATCAGCACCACATCAACATAAAGTCCAAAAATGTCTATAAAATCAAAATTTCTTGAGGGGGCGATGGGACATGCATCGTGAGGGCGATGGCCACGATGGGAACGATGGGGCGATGGGGTGAGGGAGTGATGGGCACGATGGGGGCGACGGGGGCGATGGGCACGATGGGGGCGATGGGCACGATGGGGCGACGGGGGCGATGGGCACGATGGGGGCGATGGGGGCGATGGGCACGATGGGGGTGATGGGGGCGATGGGGTCTCCCAATCGTGGGCGATGGGCGCGATGGGCAGGCTCGTGTACCCCGCCGAGGCGGGTGAGCCGCCGAAGCGGGTGCACCCGCTTTACAAAGGAAACCCGCTTCGGCCCTGTTTTTTACATTTTCCAATTTCTAAACACAACAGAAGCTCAACAAATAAATAAAATTAGGACAAATGAACCACATATTATAAATAAGAGTGGCATTGTCAATCGTGCAAAAAATCATAAATCACAAGTGCATCGGACATTTTCTGATTGTGTGTTCTTCACTACCACAATTGCTGCATTTTTTCTTTCGTCGCCGTCTCTGACTCGATGGTTCTCCCTCCGGGGGAATATTTATATCGACATCTAAAGCGAGTGGTTCGGTGCAATTCTTTCTATTGTGGCCGGTCCCCTTACACTTAGAGCATTTTTGGCTACGGCGTGTTGTGGGCGCACCTTCAACTGCTGAACGAACACGCTGTGTCCTCGGACGGCCGGCTTGACGAACTCCCACCGGTGGCAAGCAAACGATTCTTGCAATATCAGGCGGGACATTCCACTCCTCGGGATGTGGTACCGGCCTAATGGATTCTCTGTAAGTCTCGCGCAAGTCGTGTTGCTTGTAATACCGACTTACGAAATCAAACAAATTGACAGTGTTTCCTTGGGTCCTGTAACGAACAAAAGTTAGAAATATTGAGCCATGAAAATACAAATGTAATACCGACTTACGAAATCAAACAAATTTACGCTTGTACATACCTGAGGGCGGCAGCTGCATGACGACATGGCATCTTATCCTGATCGAACTCACGACACTCACATGTCCAATTCCCAAGGTCCACCTCGAAGACCATCTTCTTGTCTTTCACTTTATAAACATTGTCAGTGGTAGGTTGAGCAACGAGCTGATGACTTGCTTCCACTGTCACAGCAAGCTTGTTGAAGGCCTCGAGTGTAATCTCATGCTCTCTCTCCCTAGCTAATGCCCTCTTCTCGTCGAACCATTTCTCGACAATGCAACGATACACCTCAAGTAACGAGCAAATAGGTAAACGTCTAGCCCACAGTAGCCTAGAGTTCAAGCTTTCGGCGGCATTGGAGGTCATGAAACTGTACCGTCGGGCGGGCAATGCGACCTAGACCACCTATGAACACCACTTTCGGAAAGTCGTGTGTGAGCACCCTCACATGAAGCTTTCAAGGCGAGAAAAATTCTTCTCGAACTCTTCAACACGATAAGCATACGCTGCATTTTGGAAGATGGCAAGAGCTCGACGGCCGTATCGCGTCAGATTCTTCTGCATGTGGTGAAAGCACAATCCGTGCGCTGCAGTCGGATAGATGGCTTTCACGGCATTTGCAATGCTCTTATGTTGGTCAGAGACGATCAACAACTCATCCGGAGGGTCGAAACACCTGCGCAGATTTGAAAGAAACCAAGTCCACGACTCATCGTTCTCTATCGGACCAATTCCAATAGCTATAGGAAAGAGCTGCTCATTCCCATCTTTGCTAACAGCGACAAAAAGAACTCCCTTGTTCCTTCCCTTAAGGTGGGTCCCGTCCAACACAATCACTGGCCTGAGATAGCGCTCGAAGGCACGAATACACTGTCCTAAGGCGAGAAACATGTGACAAAATACTCCCTCACTACTGATCTGCATGTTGTACTCAGTACCGGGATTACGCTGCCTCAAAAAATGTAGATACGACGGGACCATCTGATACGACTTGTCAAAGTCACCGTATGTCTTCTCTATCGCTATATTCCTCGTTTCTAGAGCGAGGTTGTACAACATGTGAACACCAAACTCTCTGCGCATCTCTTCCATCATCTCTCTCGGCTTCAAATACACACCCTCGCAAACCAACCTACGAGCAAAGTACACGGCTGCAACTTTAGCAGTCACCGTCCGCTCGGCAGTACGGATCACGTTCAAGTGGCAGCTGTGATCCAAAGTCAACTTCGTAATGTACCAAATCGAGTCGCCCTCATCTTTTGGCCCCTGAGCACACAACCTAAACGTGCAATTATTCCTACCGTGCTTGCAGAGAAAGACTATACGATTTCTGGCGGAACGATCAATGACATACTCTAGCATGTGCTCCAGGTGATACATTCCCACAGCCATCTTCAATTCATACTTGGACTGAAACGTAGCCCCCACTACAAGTTGACTAGTGAACGGTCCGGGCTGCTCAACCCACCCAAGTGGCAGCGCGCTGTCACACTCGACCAGTGGAATGCTCCAATTGCCTAGGCTGCTGCGTAGTTCATCATCATCACGACCAATCTGATGCTCAGATGTGAAATTCTGGTGCCCGAAGATCCTGTTTACTTGTTCTGGCTGTCTAATCCAAGCAAGAAACTCAGTAGTCACAGATTCAATTATATTCTTACGGCGTTCATCTTCTTCGTCGTCGGAGATGTGAGCACCCTCTGCTTCTGGTGGCATTCTATCATCATCATCCTTAAATAGATCCCGTCGTCCACTGCCTTCCACGTACACCTCAGGGGCAAAAATACTGTCTCTTTCAAAGACATAAACCATCGGATCCGACCTTTTCTCTTGCACTAGCAATCGAAGTAAATCTGTATCACTATTTAATAAAACTCTACATCTGCTCCCATCCCTCAAAACAGTTAAATAGGATAGCACATACTCGGAATCTCTTCGACCACACAAAGCATCTTTAATCAGATTCATGAGATGATCTCGATCATCATTCGTATCGTCCATGTGCACAACAACAGTACTCCCGCCTAAGTAAGCCAATCCCTCCCACTGACCTCCAAAACGTACAATAACACGCCGCCGCCCCATCTAAAAATCAAAGAAAGAAGAGAGATTAGGGTTACAATACGAAAAACAGAAATTTACATCACAAACTGCCAGGGCACGATGGTCATCGAGTTGGCCATCGTGCCCATCGTGTCTATCGTGGGCACGATCGTGGGCACGATCATGGGCACGATCGTGGCACGATCGTGCCTTCTACATCGTGCCATCGTGGGGAGAAACCCTTCGCCCCCGACAGAAAAAAATTCATAGTTTCCAACCCCTTACAAATCACACAAGGCGAGTTATTTCAACTATTTTTTCTCCTAAACATATTACTAAACTTCAAGTTATATTCGAATTTAAACAAATATCACTTAACATCTACATATTCCATGCAAATCGAAGACAATTTTGGGACACGATGGTCAAGGCACGATCGTGTTTACTTGGTCACGATCGTGCCTTGCCATCGTGAGTTAAATAACACGCACTAGTATATGCTTTTCGGACGGAGATTTCGGGTGTATACCTTCTTTATGAAGCCAGAAACGCGATGCCGGCTTTTCTTGATATCTTTTTCTTCTTTGAATTCACGTTTCGATAGATTGGAGTAGCTTTTTTCTCTTCTTTTTCTTCTTCTTTCTTTTTAGGGTTTTGTGGTTTTTGGTGTTTTCAATTGTAGTGTTGTGATTAATTCGAACCTAACTAGGAGTTCTAAACCTTGTCAACAACCTCTCTTACGCAAACTTTAATGAACTACCTTCATTAAATCCTAGTTTCATCCGAAAATCTTCAGAGAATCGGATTTGGTAGGGTTCAATAAATGAAACCCTAGTTTCATCCGAAAATCTTCAGAGAATCGGATTTGGTAGGGTTCAATAAATGAAACGCGACAGAATCTGCATTAAATATTACTTTCCATCGTGTCCAATAGCACCATCGTGTCCACCCATCGTGCCCAGCCATCGTGTCCAGTTGCCCCATCGTGTCCTCCCATCGTGTCCTCCCATCGTGTCCAGAAGAAATCTGGCCGACGACGGGAGAGAATTGAGAGAGATTGAGGTTGTTTTTTCAGATTTTTTTTTAATTCATAGGTGTATTATTTATTTATTAGTTTTTGTAAAAGGGAGGGCACTTTAGTCTTTTAAATGATTTTGGTATAGAAAACTTATAGTTTTATGAATGAGGTTAAAAAACTTATGCTTATTAAGTTTTGGTATTTTTTCGTCCAATTTCTCATATAAAAATACAACACATAAGTGAACTACAATACTTTACTAACTAAACACAAGCTCCTAAATACCCGTACCGTAAAGAAATGAGACATACGTAATGGGCGCAAGGAGTATATATTATTATTATTATTATTATTATTATTATTATTATTATTATTATTATTATTATTATTATTATTATTATTATTATTATTATTATTATTATTATTATCATCATCATCTAATAAATCTACTTCTTTTCTTTCCTATATTTGAACTCAATCTCAGCTAGTGCATTGTCTATAATATTAATCATATATATTTTTACTCAAATTACGTGGGGAAACAAACTAGATAAATTGATATCAATATGAATTTCTCGAGTCACAATTATTCCAATATTTCACTCTTACAATAGGTCAAAATTTATGGTTTTATACCTGAAATCATCATCACATGATTAAGCCAGTTGCTTGTGGTCTCATCCCTATAAGCAACTAACCCCACTACATTTCCATGATTTGAGGGAAAGTTTTTCAGAATTATAACTACATTTTATAGTTACTTATAGTTAATTAAATTAACTATATACGTAGAAGGTAGAGACAACATCGATCATATATATAATTGCTATATATGTCCAAGGTTCCATACATTATGAATACACATGCAAATAAATCACATCAAAACATGAAAACACGACTAGGTGAAATTAACATTTCAGACGAGACCCTCTATTTCAAAATGATGTTACATTCTTGATTCCAATCGTGAATTGCTATCACGTGCACATGTGATAGCAATGACACGATCAAAAAAGCAAACGGATCAACATTCTAGAACAAAGGACCCCGTCCCCAAACATCCTCGATCACTTATTGATATAGTGAAACACGACATACTATTATATAAGTAAACATAATTTTCTCGCCACTAGTGCACATTAGCATTAAACAGAAAACCGGCCGGTATCAAGTTGCCTACACTCAAGAGTCCGGCCAGAGTGGTGCCAACGAACTGCAGCTCGGAGACGAGGCTGCCAACCGATGGCAAGCTCGCGTTGCACGATGCTAGCGTTGTGCTGACCGCGAGCTTGCAGCCGGAGAGGAGCGTGGAGAAGAGAAAGTTCACAGGGTCCATCAGTATGGAAAATAGGCCGGAACTATCAGTTGTGGAAGAAGACACCACGTTTCCACCACACTGCAGCTGCACCAAAGCATCTACAACACAAACAACAAATTAATTTAATTTCTAGAACTTAATATAAGGAATACCTATGTAGGTATTTAATTGGAATATATAATTTCAAAATGTGGACTTATATCTAGAAAAATAACGTGTCCATTTAAAAGTTAATCTAATTGATCTGCACTAATAAAGGTATCAAATGATTATACAAACTAAATAATATGTAGATATCATAAGGAAATTTCAATTTGTTGGTATTTTCTGAGGTCGACAACCAGGAAAATTAGTCACTTTGAGACAGTAGGGGGCGTTTACTTTGGGTGATAGGATAGATTGATAAAAATAGTATAAGTTAATCCACCGTTTACTTTGATGGATTGATTATTTTTTAGCTTGTTTGATTATCTAATCCTTCATATAATCAATCATATGTTTTATCAATCTATCCTATCACGCAAAGTAAACGCTCTCTAATAGTATTATTTTATGGGAAATACAATTTTTTTTTAGTCAGAATTAATGTCCATATATAATAGCACTCACTAATATGGAAAACTAATTTCCGTGTTGTACGATCATGATATATATACCATTACACGAAGCTTTCGTGTGAAGTCATAATACGGAAAATTGAGCGTATTGTGTGGTATTGCACAAAAGCTAAAGGGCATTTTTGTCCGTTAACACATGCATAACCTAAAAATTTATAATTTCAAGTTTATGACTAAAAAAAGCATAATGATCATTTCTGCAATTCTATATTCTCTGAAATTAAACAACTCGTTTGGAAGATCTAATTCAGATACGAACGTACTAGGAAAAACGGGGGTGCCAACGTTTCCATTAGGAGTACAGTAAAGAATGCCTTGGATTCTAAGTAGGCTCAAAAGAGGGCCAAGAATCCCTCCAAGCCCACCCAGCTGCGCTTGAGCAAATGGCAATGCAATGCAACCAATCAAGAGGCCAAAAAGAAGAAGAGATTTGAAGGCCATTTTTGATTAATTTGGTTTGAAAAAACATAGTTGCAATTCGACCTCCTCTTATAGAGGGAAGACAACAAGGGTCTATACATCTCCGATCACCAAATTCTTGCAATGTACAAATTGTATCTTTTATCGTGTCGCTATCGTATCAAAACAAGGTTTATACTTGATGCTCGGGCACTTTTGCGGGCTTTCACGCCTTCACCTACGTGCTAAATGGGGAATGTTTTTTTGAAAATTTACCCATATTTGAGAGCTACTTTCTTGTAATTTTGCTACTATTTTGGCTGTCCAAATGGTCCATCCAACTGGAATTAAATGAACTGATTACCACAATAATTTTTTTTTTTCCAGTCTGCAGAGTTGAATTTGTGACATTGGTACGTATTTGTTTATATTAATTGCAATATGGTTACCATTTTTTATTTTTTATTTTATTATCAGTCTGAAGAGTTGAATTCTGACAATGCTTGGTAGAGTGAGTTTTGGCGTTTTCTTAAAGAATATTATACGTGATTATTATTCTATTAAAGTGAAATATGATATGAAGAAACATAATTAAGTTAATTAGAAGAATATAAAGTATGTTTTGTATGGTCAGGGGTGGCTTTCTGTTTTAAAACCCTCTGAGGCATACCATGTTAAATGGATAATCTGTTATGTTTCCAAAATAATTTCAAAATGGCACATGCTCACTGAGTACACTAGTACTCAGCCCAAAATCTTTTCAAAATGTTTTCAGGTCGGGAGGCACGTGATGGGGTGCAAGGCTAAGACAGGGGTTGTAGCTGTCTATTTGCTTATGCTATGTACTCCCTCTGTCCCATTATTCTTGTCTTGTATTCCCTTTTGGGTTGTTCCGTTATTCTTGTCCTGTTTCCATAAAAGGAAATATGCTTCTCTCATAAAAAGTTATGGGCTCCACCACTTTCTATCTTTTTACCCTTTAAACACTCTTCTCCTTAATACCCGTGCCCAAAAGAAATGAGACAACAATAATGAGACGGAGGTAGTAATATAATTTTGAATGTGCAACTCTGAATAATATTTTAAATATGTAATTTGAGACAATGATCGCTAGATCTACTTTATAGTATTTTTATATAATGTTACGTCTTAGGATATATTTTGGAATATGATATTGATGGTCCCTGAGCTAGGTATTTGGTGTAGAGGGGGGGTGGGTGAATACACCAAATAGATTTCTGAAAACTTTTTCTAGTTTAAATAACAGAGTTGGTGAGCTCAGTTATTAATCCAGCTGAGGAGGGTTAGCTGGACAAATAACTCAGCTGGCGGTGCGGAATGTGGTGGTTTGAAAACTTAGCTCGGTTGGTTAGAAAAACTCAGCTTGAAAAGATTAACTTTATATTTTCAGTTTAGTCAAGTTGTGCAACTTTCAGAAAGACACAGCTGTCTTTGGAGAGCAGCTGTGTATGCAGTTTTAGATCAAATATGCAATGAGATGATAAAGTTAATACTAAAACTGAATTTAAAGAGAAAGAAACGAGCACGAGATTTTTACGTGGTTCGAAGTAACACCTCCTACATCCACGACCAGGTTCACTGGTAATTCACTACCACTTGGTTTCCAAGTACCAAACAACTTCACAACTCTAACCCGAGCTGTGTTCCAACAGTTTGCGGGCACTGTCAAGCCTAACCTTTCAGTTTACGGGTACTGAAAAAACCTTACAACCACTTGAATTTCCCGCTTCAAGCAAGCGTTACCTTGACCTAACCTTTCTGGGTAAAGAGGGGTTTGGTTTGGGGTTCCAACTGTGAACGAGTTCTTACAATTAAGAACTTTAGAGTATGATGAACTCGTTCGAAATCTAGGCTTAAGATATACAAAGATTTTGGCCTAGGGATCAGACGAAAAACTAAGCAGTTTCTGAACTAAAAACTAAGCAGTTTCTGAACTAGAAACACTTTAAGATAAAGTGTTCTTTGAACTATGTAGAACTGCTAGAGAGCTTTTGAAAGATTGAGGATTTCAGAGAATGAAAGCTTGTAGAGAGTTTTTCGTCTTTGATCCTGAGGTTGAAGACGGGTTTATATAGGTAGAGATTCAAGACTAGCCGTTGGAGGAGCCATTTGAATCTTACCTACTCTCCTTAAATTCGATATCTGCCGTTGGGCGAATCTGCACCTGTCTTTATTTGTGTCACATCCTAGGTCCTGAAGTCTATGATACTGATTCGGCAATCCCTCATTGGTCGAGGCATGTTGACTTCCTCTGACGCCGGGATCTTCTGCCTTTGGAGCTGGCTTCTGGATTCAGAGCTGGATTGGACAAACTGACTTGAAGTGATGTCTTCAGAGTTAGTTCCTTTTGTTCTGTACAGCTGGACCAGCTGTGTTTTGAACTCAGCTCGAATTCTCTTCAGCTTGATCATGCTCTGCTGAAAGACTCAGCTGAAGATTGACCCTCTTTGTAGACACACTGATCGTCTCGTGTCTTCGCTTCTGCCGTAGGCACGGTTGGATCGTCCGCTTCTCGTCTTCGCTTCCGTAGGCACAACTGGATCGTCTGCTGTCTTTTGCTTCCTGAACCTGTAAACCTAGAAAATCTAGAGCTCAAACAGATGAGCTAAACAACACTACTTAGGATGAAGCGATCATCTATTCGGTTGGAGAATCAGTTGGGTTTTGGTATTAAATCAAAACTTTATAATTTTACCAACAGATATTGTCTATTACGACTCTCTTACGTTATTTATTGATTTGTATGGAGAGTGCCGAGTAGTCAGCCACTTTTAGTTGCTTGATTTCCCGATCCCTTTGGTGGTCAATGACTCCATTGGCGAATTGGATGGTCAATCGGCGAGCTAGGCTCTGGTAATCCTGTCTTTTATATTATATCTGGATGGAGAGTGTCCTATAATCAGCTTCTCTTGGATGCTCGAATTCCCACTCCCTCATGGTAATTCCATTTGGCGAAGTGGATGCTCGACTCCTTTTGTTATGCTAGACACGGATTTACCCTATCTTTACTTCAGTTGTGTGGTGCGGTTTGGTCGCCTCACTTTACTGTATTTGTATATTAATTGCTATTTGTATTAAGTATGTCGCTTTCTTTCCCGCCTCTTTACTTCCCCTCGCCGGGGTGTGACACATAAGGAATTTGGGGGGGGGGGGGTTAAACTTATGAATGTGGTTGTCATTTTGCCAAAAAAATTATTTTTAATTGATCAACAATTATATATGCATATATTTCTAAATTTATATTTTAATTAAATAGGTCATCCTTTAAATATAAAAACATTTCTCCTATTAACTAGTCAAGAAAAAAAAACTTTTAATTGGCCAAATTAATCTATATATCGTTTTATTTAGGTTTCGAAATAATAAGTCTCATGAAAATCATGTCTTCCAAATTTCTTAACAATATCTTTGAAATCTTTATTAAATCTTTGATTACAATTCCGAACTTCAAATTCGTGAGATGATGAACATGCTCATTAATTTCTCTTATTGTCACACCCTATCTTTTATTCTATTTGGCTCGCCGAAATGTTATCTGAGATCAAAACGACGTCATTTTAATAATCCAAATAAATAAAAATAAAAATAATCTAAATTTAAACAAATTGAAGTTGAGAAATGAACGACCGTAAACCATCTTTCTTATTCCATGTCATTTCCACCATCATCGACTAACTCTACGATCAATGTCTTCTCCATCATCGATGACTACTTCAACTTCAACCACTATATATTATAATTTGCAGCCATTAAATTATTAACATTTCTCTCTCCCAACCATTGTCTTCTCTAGGCTTTCGCTCAACAATATTCTTCACCAAAAGCATTTGTTGAGTTACTGAAATGTCTTTGGAATTTCTCTCCGCGATGCCTCGATTCGGGTTTGATTCATTTCTTGTAAAAGTTCATTACAAATTTGTATTCATTTACTAATTAGATCTATAACAATTTTATATAGCAATTTTATTTGCATATATTATGAGAATTTAATTTTCACGATACTAATACAATGGCAAATAAAAGCCTAAAAACTCATTTTAATAATTTAATATACTACGAAAGCACGTGAAAGTGGAGCATTTTGCACTCTTCCTTTTCCCATTGTTTAATCAAGCAATGACCCGAAAGTGGAGCATTTTGCACTCTTCCTTTTCCCCAGCCTAAATAAGTTGGCTAATAATTAAGTTGCTCATTCCTATTTCCTGCATGTTATAGTGAGTGACTTTGCTAATATGGAATATACAAAATGTAGATTAGAAAATTTTGTTAATTTACAATACGTTAAAGTATTGGAGATTAGAGACAATCAATATTTGGCTGCAAAAACAAAGATAAGATTCTTCAAAATATCAAACTAAGATATAATATACCCCATCAACAGAATTAAACAATTAAAAAAATAAATCTAGCATTATAAGATATTAGAAGCTAGCATAGAACAGTTAAACAAATAAATCTAAACATAAAAATAAAAAAACATACACAAGAGATTAACTGAAATGCCACATCAAAATTAAGTAGGATAATAATAGTAGAACAATATACCCCATCAACAGAATTTCAAAACATTCCCATGGCATGTTAAGATAATTGTCATGCATAAAATAAACCAACAACATAATTCGAAAAACTAACATAAATAAAATGCACCACATGACCGAAATACTGTGAGAAATACACATAATAAAAACTTTTAAAATTCACTACTAAATCCAAAATAGATCAATTCGTCCGGATGTCATGTACCATTTTCTAATGAGGTCGAAGTATTAAACTCTTGCAAATTGCGTTTCTTTCAAGCAGTGTTAAACCCCCTTCTAAAAAAAGCTGTATATATTAAACTTCTTATAAACTCAACTTGATTCATAATCAATGAAACTATATCGGAAAAATTTCAACTATTCAATATCCCACAATTCACATGCACAATTAACATGATTGTTTGGTCACTTGCAGAATAATTGTCAAAATCAGGAATTAAATACTAAAATTAGTTCTTATATATGCAGAACTGCAAAAGAATAAAATGTACATTGCATAAAATACGTACACAACTATTCATATATAGATGAGTCATACAAAAAAATGAAACCTTTTTACAGATGAAAATCTACATCTCAAGACTTGGCAAATTTACACATTGATTATTCCAAACCCCCCAAAACTATTATGCAGGCAGTTGAAGTTATCGACAAAGTACCAATTCCATTGCCTGAGCTATATTCCTCACCTTACTTTCCCTCGGTCGTAAGTTTCATTAATTTAGGCTACACTAAACAATTCTCACATGTTCCGTATTTTGAGATCAAGACATCGAGATATGGTACAAATTTATAATCAAAGAGGATTCAATGTAAATTAAGAAGATAAATGCAAATTACGTTTGAATATAATAAATTGCGGATTTAATGCAATCATATAATTAAGATAAGTTGTGGATTTAATGCAATTATATAATTAAGGAAAATAGCGGATTTTTTTCCATTTTTTTATTAAGGTAAATTTCAGATTTGACTTTTGAGATTTTAATTATATCATATACAGATAAATAATTCTATTATAAACTATCCAAATTTGGCAATGAGAAATTAAGGGAAATAAGCTTTCTAAAAAGTCAATTCGAAACTCTTATTATTTATATAGAATAGAATAATATAATTACTACATAAATTAAATGGGTATTAATTCATATAAAAATGATTTATATGGTTTTTCTACTTAAGAGAAGGAAACAGAAAGTTAGTATAAAAATTACATAATCCAACTTTAATTGCTAATTGACATAATTTACGGGATGCTAATTAATTTGTTGGATGGTATAACAACTTTAATGGCGTATGATTTATACTATATTAAAAATGGACTTTTAATTGTTGGATGGTATAACAATTAATTTGTTTAGAAATTAAATACCATATATTGAAAGTGGATGCAAATATATTGAAAATTTTAGATAAGGGAAAAGATTTTTTGAAATAATGTCTTGGACATAATTGGTTTTTTTTGCCCATATATTTTAAAAACCGGTTCTTCCAAAACCAGTTCCTTTATTTTCGGTTTTCTGGTTTACACATTTCTCTAATTTACCCTTATGTAATTTTGGAATATTTTAATTATCATCATAATCTTAATTAGGTAAATATACAATTCTAGTAAAAATCGAAATATACATATTCTAATTTACATATTCTTGTTTACAATTACCAGACGAACATTTTAGTTTACTTTGTTTATGAATCAATTCTAGTAAAAATCGAAATATACATATTCTAATTTACATATTCTTGTTTCCTTTTTTTTTCCTACATATTATTTGATCCCTTACTTTGTTTACGATTTACTTTTGTCATTTTGCTAATTATCTTTTCTTTTTCTTTTTCTTTTTATGAATCAATTGCTTTGCCACTTATATATGTATATTCTTGCTAATTTTTTTTCTTTTTCCTCCGAATCAATTTCTTTGGCACATAATATGGAAATTATTCTATAATATATTACTTAAAAATCTTTGTGATTTCAAATCTTAGGATTTAATAACTTTTATCTTTTCATATCTTTAATTATTTTTGAGAGATATATTTTCATATCTATTATTATTCTCATCATATCTTTAATTAGTTTTTAGAGATTATTTTTTAGAGATATATTTTCATATCATAATATCATTCTCATTTTTCAAGTTCAGTAATAAGCATTTTTGGATCACTAATATAAGAATTTACGCCCTTTCATTTTTTGAGTTCCATTATAAGCATTTTTCGATTTTTTTCAATAATTTTTTATTTCATTGTAGTTGGCTTCCTATTTTTTTATTTTTTATTTTTTTGATATAAAATAAGTCATTAATTCGAATAATACATAAAAATCGAAATTGCATCAAGATTAATATTTTTTTTTATCATTTGTTAGTTTTTAGTGTGTGTAATTTTTTAATGTCAATTTTTTCATACTTTTTTCGATTTTTTTAATAAATTTTTTATTTTATTGTAGTTGGATTCCTTTTTTTATTATTGTCGAATAATAGATAAAAAAAATGAAATTCAATAAAGATTAATATAAATGATTTTATTTTGATTTAGTTGCTTAATTGTAGCATGATTTTATGAAATAATTATGGATATGTTAGAAATTAATTATAGAATATATAGATATGATTTGATTTTCCAAATTTCAAATCAATCATGTAATATATCCCTTAATTAGTGTTAAGGATAATAGAGTAATTGCAAAAATCCTATTAATTAATTCAATTAATTCGAAAATTTTAAATTTACTTAAATACCCCCGTTATGTCTAGGACATTATGTCCCATTATCACTACTCTTTAGATAAATGTCAAAGAAAATATCTCAAAATGCCACATAGTATTGAGGATGATTGTAGTGTGGGATGCTAATTAATTTGTCGGATGGTATAACAACTTTAATGGCGTATGATTTATACTATATTAAAGTGGACTTTTAATTGTCGGATGGTATAAAAATTAATTTGTTTAGAAATCAAATACCATATATTGAAAGTGGATGCAAATATATTGAAAATTTTAGATAAATGTCAAAGAAAATATTCAAAATGCCACATCGGATTGAGGATGATTGTAGTGTTTAGGATATGTTTTGCTATTAGTAATTGATGTGAAATGAATGAGCACAAGGGAGGTGGAGTGTAAGTGTTATTGGCTACAAAATTCTAAATTATATAGGCACAAAACACAATAAAAATAGGAAAAAAAATATTTTTTCCATGATTTATATTTTTGTAACGTCTATTATTATTAATTGGTTGATTGAAATTATAATATACAATTATGATATATCATTTCCCCATAATTCCATTTTTTTAATTAATGCAAATTGATGAAATGATAAAAACTGCTTTTATATATAAGGAAAATAGGGATTACATAAGCTCATTTGATATATATTATACATATAAGTTGAGTTTTTAGATAAATAAAAAAGAAAATTAGAGGATTTTCCACATAAGCATGAAGATGGATATGATGGCTTCAATATGACTTTGTATGTTGTAATTTATTGTAAATTCAATTATTTATCGAAGTTATGACTTTTTAACCAAAGTTATTCAAATTTAGTTTATTTATTTCATTATTTCATATTTAGTAGTGATATATATATATATATATCCTATATATATATAACATAAAGTCATAATAAAAAATATAAAAGGCGGAGCCTTCGGTTAATTTCTAGTTCCAAAATACAATATGATTGGATATGAATTTGAACCTGGATAAAAGTAGCATGGCACTTCGTGTTTCATGATGTATATAATTTTAAGGGATCTGAAATAGATCAAATATGGAACGATAATTTTGCAACCGTCTATTTATTCTGCTCAATTAACTACTCAGATTATTAATACAAGAAAAAGACATGGAGCTTATGCCATTGCTCTCTCGATCCCTCTTTCTCTCTCTCTAGACTTTGAGCAGACTGTCTTTCTTCTACCTACAGGCTACAGCTAGTGGCTATATCAAACTCCAAAATCTTGTTAATATTTGAGAGTTTTTAATCAAAAAGCCTTTTCTTTAACAAGAGAGTGGATAATAACGAACTTCCGCCCCAAAACAAGAGACTTTTAAAAACAAATAAGATATTATTGCAGTTTTTCGTTAACCAGAAAACCTATTTTATTCATGTAGTTGGAGGAATCAAGTTTACTTAATTCCAATAATTTGTCCATTTTAGCTTGCAATTAATTAATACTTCAATGAATACAATTTACTTGTAAGCTAGTCATGTAGTTTTAATTTGTCGTAAACTTCATCTTAATAGGTCAATATACACTAATCTATATATTGTATTTTCTTATATTTCAATTGTAGCCACTGGTAGCTAGGATCGTACCGACATATAATACGTTTTGAGTAACTGATCAAGTTTAAAAGTATTGAGGAAATTCGAACTCATAACTCTTTGGTCATAAAATCCTAAACTCCACCTACAAAGTTTTGAGTCCACTCCTAGAAACACTTCACCACAAACTTGAAAGCATTAATTAATCAATTACTCATAAAATACAAAACCCGCAAAAAAAATGAAAAAGATAAAAAAAATCATACTCACAAGTCACAACAAAGTCCACGTAGTAAAATACTTAATTTATTAATATGATGCGACATGACATGCTATATATATATATATGGAATAAGAAGACCTTACTAGCTGGTCGCTACTACTAATTGACATAGCATGCATGCTATATATAGTACGTACGGTATTCTTGCTCGTCGCTACAACTAATTGATGTTCGCATTGAACTGAAAGCCCGACGGAATGATATTGGCGATGTTGAGGAGGCCAAGAAGCGTATTTCCTATAAACTGCAAGTTCGAAACCAGCCCGCCTATCGATGGTAAAGTCGCGTTACAAGAAGCAAGAGGCGTGTTTACGACAAGCTTGCAGCCCGAAATAAGCGTTGACAGAAGAAAGTTGACCGGGTTCAATAGTATCGAAAATAGACCCGACCCGTTTGTTGTGGCAGTAGACACTACATTCCCACCACACTGCAGCTGCACCAGTGCATCTACACCAAGAACAAAACAAAATAAATAAATAATAAAACCAAATTGAGAATAACACCAAATTAAAACCTACAAGGAATTAATTAATCATACAATCGTGCTACATTTGCTATTACATGATTTTGACAGAAGGCAATTGTATTAAGATAAGAATATTGAGCATATATAATGCCCTGCTTAAGAAATTGCTAGAAAGAATTCCATAGCGTGTATGAATAAAGTTGAAAGAGCTCATAAATAGCATGGCGAAAACTTGTGGATACTGCATAGTATAACTAGAGGTGTCAAAATACGTTGGGTCCAGCCCAACCCAACTCGGTTTTATGTTGGTTTGAGCCATAGTTTTATGTCCCAACATGATTTTATGTTGACAGAATTTCGGCCCAGTCAATTAGAAATATGACATAATAAAATCCTTTTGTTTCAACCTTTGTTCTATTTATTAATGTTTAAACTTTTTTCTTTCAATTAATAAATACTACTCGTCCTACTATCAAATCAAGCCATTAGATACATGCATATATTCTAAATTATCATAATATATCAAAAGTATGTAACAAATAAATGTATAATTTCTTTAAAAGTAGATGATATGTATATATAGGAAACTCGAAGAAATCAAGAATGGATGATGCTAAGTTACTAGGAAAAATAGGAGTGGAAGTGGCATTGACACCAACTTGGCCATTAGGAGTGCAATAAAGAATCCCTTGGATTCTTAGTATGCCTAAAAGAGGGCCAAGAATACCACCAAGCAATTGTGCCTGACCAAATGGCAATGCAATTAAGATGCTAATCAAAAGAAGAGATTTCAACCCCATCCCCATTTTGCTATTGTAGGTTGTCTTTGTTTTGTTTGTAATCTAACTTGATTGATCGACGCCTATTTATAGAAAAATCGACCAATTCTTCTTCATCATCATGCGCGTGCTCACTTGCCCCTTATGATCAGCCATGCAAGTCAAGTCAATCCGATACAACTTGTGAGTTCGTTTTCCTATCATCCTATAGTAGACGTCGACGACATCATAAATATATTACACATATAAATAATATTTATTTGTGATGTTAAACGTGAGATATAATATGAATATATATAATAGAACATGAACCGTTTTGTGGTCTTTTTCTTTGTTATATTTTGCATTCCACTCATATGTTATTTGTAAATTTATAATATCATCTGCTACATTGTGATAATAATTTACATATATTTCTAACAATAGTGAAATATAAGACGTAACACAAAAAGTCGTTTCGTGGGCTTTCACCTATAAGCCAACTATATAGCATGTCTATGCTACGAGTATGAGGGAAGCTTCTTTGAAAATTTCGCCGCAACTGAGAGCAAATCATGTAACTTGGCTTCGCAAATGGTCCAAGGAGCTGCAACTGGAACAAATTAAGAGAAAACGGCTACCACTTTTCTTTAAATTTTTATTACACCCACTGGATTACAGTTGAATCTTGACATGGTGCAGTGATTAATTTGTTAGCATATTTCAATTATCAAATGAGAGACAAAACAAATTATACAAACTCTTCATTTTCTCATCTTGTTCAAAGTTGGATTCCAACTAAAACAAGCCTATGATTAAGGGTAATTCTATTCATAGCTCCCGTTTTTCTCCCTATAACCTCTTTTTTTTTTATTAAATAATAAAAATATTAGTAAATGTACTAATTTATCCCTATAGCCTCTAACATAAATCCCAATTAATAATACTTTGTCCTATAGCCCCATATCTAAAAAAAACGATGAAGTTCTCTCAAACTTAAAGATGAAGTTCATCCATGGCCATGGGATTCAAGCATATCACAAAGAACACATCAAAGTCTCAAATCCCAAACTCCTTCCTGGTGATCCAAAATTTGTGAATTCAGCCAGTGGCGGATGTACATGTAGCCAAGGGGAGTCAATTGACCCCCCTTGTATTTTCATGCGAAATACCTATTATATTCCTAATAAAATTTATCATAACCATGTATACCCTTCACCAAACTCTTACGCTTCGGTTTCTGCAAACGATTTTGAACTCTATTCTTTTCTCTTCTCTTCTCTAATTACAATCGAATGAGTGATGAATGATAATTTGGTAGTCTATATTGAAAATGATATATTCAATTATGTTCCTAATGATGCTATTATGCATAAGTTTCAGAGTACATCGTTTTTTTAGGACTGTAACTTTTGCCGTTTTGCAAAAATATGACAGATTTTTTCGGGCTTCCAATTATAGGACAAAAATTTAAAAATTGATCATTCCCAAGACAGATTTGAGCCCGATTTTTAAGTTTCGGGCTATTTTGCATTTATGCAGCCCGATGCATATGTGGCTGCCAACTAATGCTTAGGTGGTTGCCACATAACACATGAATAAGAAAAAAAAAGTAAATTAAAATGATTTTAATAAAAAATTAATAAAAACAAAAAAAGAAATAAAATAAAGAGATGAATGGACCGTTTAGTTGGCATGTAAGAATGAGCCGACAAATCGACCTCACGTGATGTGCATGTGCAACTTAGCCCGATCTGGCCGAAATCTATCCTGGATAATGATCAATTTTAAAACTTTTGTCCTTAAATTGGAAGCCCGAAAAAATCTGTCCTATTTTTGCAAAACGTCAAAAGTTACGGTCCTACAAAAACGCTGGACTCTAAGTTTCAGGATATGGCAAACAGTCGAGGCCAAATATAGCTTAGATTCCTATGGCTTATTTGTATAGTAAATTTTGTTATAAAATTTTATATTTAATTTTGCTTGATATAATTTTTGACCCCTCTTACTTGAAATCCTACGTCCGCCACTGAATTCAGCCACATGTCATCGTACTAGACGAACCATGATTCTTAAACTCTCCGAACGCCACTCCCTCACCAACCATCTCTTTCAACTCTTTCTTGATGCCGAGCGACATCGCTTGCGCCGCTGTGAGGCATATTTTTCAAAAGGAACGAAAGGCTTTACTCTGTTTAGGTTCATCTTCATCCATCCTCTCGATTCAACATAAGGCCTCGTGGAGTGGCGGTGGGACAGTTTACACATCCTCAAATTTCTGGATTGGATTTTAGGGTTATGTTATGAAAACCATCGTATCATTCACAATTTTCTTTTCTTCAGATTGTTTTGTTTGGGGTTGTAATTAATTATTAATTATAATTATAATTATAATTATTGGGGGCTATAGGGATAAAATTGTATATTTACTATAATTTTAATTATTTTTTTTAATTAAGGGACTATGGAGAGTAAACTGGGGGCTATGTTTAAAATTATTTTATGATTAATTGGGATCATGGTAGTGGCGAAGTCATATGTAGAGCCAGTAAAATTAGCCCGGCCCGATCCTATGAGCCGGGTTGGGCCTCATTATTTTAGATATGGTAGAATTTCAACCGTTTCAGGGTCCTGAAAAAATGAGACAAAGTTTGGTAGGTTTGGGTTGGACCAACCCAATTTTTTTGCGCTATGAAAAATAATTTGGGCCTGGCTGGGCCTCAATCAACCCAGCCATGTTCGATCTTTTGCCACTTCAAGTTATTTTGGTCTTTCAACAGAACTCTAGCTTGACCTAAAAGGTGCAAGAAGAATCAGAACATTTATTTTTTAATTATGATGAGAGACTTACGATCTACCGTTTGCGACGGCCTTCAGAATTCTTATATATATGTGGTGCCATTTTATTCATGTTGATATCATCAAATTGAACACTAGTTCCCAAAAGAACTATAAAATGGTTGCAAAAGAGGAGTTAAGTGCAAGGCATAAAGACAAGAATGTCCATTTCTTGCACACCTCCTCCTACAAACAAGCACAAAATGAGTGTCTACTCCCGCCATTTCCATGACTAATTATCTCTCACTAAACTACCACACCCAAAAACAATATAAACCCACAAACCACACTCCCACAAAAGAATCAAGAAAAAGCCTCAAGAACTCAAACCAAAAAATGGCTCTATCTCTCCTACACACTCTCTCTCATCTTACCTTCACCAACAACAACTTAATAGGGTTGGCCTCAATCTTAGTAGCATCCATCATATACCTCACATACAAGAAGAAGACGACGGTATGCCTACTTGACTACGTGTGCTACAAGCCCCCGCCCTCATACCGCGCCCCCATGTCCTTGTTCGTCGAGCACCTAGAGCTCGAAGACGAACTCGACCAAGAAAGCGTTGACTTTCAGGTCAAGATTCTAGAAAACTCGGGGTTCGGAGAGGAAACATGCGTCCCTCCGGCCCTCACCCGTCTCCCCATCGACAAATCCATCTCATTCTCCATAGACGAAACGGAGACCGTCGTCTTCACCGTCGTCGGCCAATTACTGCGCAAGTCCAAAACAAACCCTAAAGACATAGACATCCTCATCACAAACTCTAGCATGTTTTGCCCCACACCTTCACTTAGTGCCCTAATTGTCAACAAATTCACCATGAGAAGCAACATCATGAGCTTCAGTCTCTCAGGAATGGGATGCAGTGCAGGAATCATCTCTCTAGGGTTAGCCAAAGATCTCTTAACCGTCCACCGGAACTCCCTCGCTCTCATAGTGAGCAGTGAGGCTATGAACCTCAACTGGTACACCGGAAAAAACCGGTCAATGCTCCTCACCAACTGCCTTTTCCGGCTAGGCGGCGCCGCCATACTCGTCTCGAGCAGAGATCAAGACAAACACAGAGCGAAATACTCGCTCCAACACTTGATACGGACTAATAGAGCATGCGAGGACTCTTCCTACACGTGCATAATCCAAGAACTCGATCGAGAGAAGAAACTCGGAGTCTCCATCTCTAAGAACACCGTGGCGGTCGCCGGAAAAGCTCTGAAGGCGAACATGGCGGTTTTAGGACCTAGGGTTTTGCCATTGAAGGAGCAGTTTCTTTACGCCCTTTTCTTGGTGATGAAGAAAACATACATACCTAAATTCAGACATGCTTTCCAGCATTTCTGCATTCATCCTGGAGGGAGGGCTGTGATCACAGCCATTCAGAAGAGCTTAAAAATGGCGGACGACGACGTGGAAGCTTCTAGAATGACGTTGTACAGATTTGGAAACACTTCTTCTTCCTCAATATGGTATGAACTGAGCTATATTGAAGCAAAAGGGAGGATGAGGAAAGGTGATAGAGTTTGGCAGCTTGCGGTTGGGAGTGGATTCAAATGTAACAGTGCAGTTTGGAAATGTCTGTACAACGTTAAATATGACGAAACTAATGTGTGGAGTGATACAATCCATTTATTTCCGGTACAACTACCGGAAACTGTTCAAATAGTTTAATTTGAATTAATTGTTTTTTTTTTACAAGTGAAATAATATAATGTGGGAGAAATAAATGAAAATTGCCAGTTTTTATAGGGTTTGAGATTTTCGTGCAGGCCTAATTTCTTGAAGAAAAAACTGAACTCGTGTAATAATAGATTATGAAGATGAAATAATCAGCACCGTTGGAGAATTGCTTAATTTACTTAGTAACATCAATTTTTTTGTGCCGGATTCGTGTAACACGGCAACATTTATATATATATATATATATATATATATACTATTATTTATTTTTGTATTAACTTACTGTATTTCCTAATAAGAATTCGAATTTATCGTGTACACGTTCTAGAATTGGTAGTTTAGATTGGAATATAGAGAGAGAATTGTGTACATTTCAGATGTACAGCTGGTGTTGACATGAATAACAGAAATTAGAGCTCAGCAACTAAGCAACAATAAAACTGAATACTGTACAAAGAATTAAAACTCAGCCGTTGGATGAGTGCCATGTGCAGCGATCTGGAGTTGATGAGTTTTGGGTCTTGATCTGCATGCAACTGGGGTCGGAATTATTCTCCTTTCAGTTGTGTAGTATAGTTATCATACCGTGTCAGTATGTATGAACAAAATCGTGTTACCTTGCTCGTATTTTTGTTTTTTTGTGATGCAGGGAATCATTTTTCTTTTCAACAATATTCTATACAAAATATTTTCTCTTCACATTCTATGTAGGACTCGCACAATAGTAATTAAGATGCATTAAAAAAAAAAAACTCGGTTATATCCATAGCACTAAAACAACGAGTTCGACTGTTGGTTTCTCCTTGTCATTTAAAAAAAGAAAAGGAAAAGGAAAAAGAAACCGCTTCCATTAGGCTGTGTTCTGATGTTGGTTGTTCCACTTCAATTAAAGCAAATTAAATCAAACATTAAAACCAAACATCAAGATTCTTAAACTAAGTTGTCTGTAATCAACCTTTGTTAGAATGTCCCAACAAAATGATCATAAGTATAATTCAAGGATCAGATCATAGGTAAAAACCTCTGCCTCAATTACGAAGATGAAACACCATTTTTATAACAGTTGAAACCAGTAGTAAGTATGTCCCTCATAAATTTTCTGTTTTTTTTTTCCCTTCTCTTTTTCCCTTCTATCTCTGCATTAGAATATGTTGGAGCATTATTCTTGACCAAGCTAGCACATAACATAAGTTTTTCTTACATGGATGCATCCATTAGTACATGTAATTAAACATTTTTCAAGCACTAGACGTGCCCGTGCTCTCCTTCTCGTCTCCATAGACACGTTGTCTGAAGTCACTCACCATACGAGGAAGCCCGTCTCTCAGTGAAACAGTTGGCTCCCATCCAAGAAGCTGCTTTGCCTTTGAAATGTCTGGTTTCCTCTTGTGTGGATCGTCCTCAGTATTTGGTCTGAACTCAATCTTTGCATTTGGATCTATTGTGTCTTGCACTACCTATGTAAATAAACATATTAATTCCAACTTTCACAACAGAATCTTCCCAAAATTAGACAATTTTATGTTTTCATCTGTTTAGCTCAAATCTAGTTATACTGTTATACCTTAGCTAGCTCAAGCATGGTGAATTCCCCGGGGTTCCCGAGGTTGAAGGGGCCCACGTGGTCGCCTTCCATTAGCCTCATCAAGCCTTCTACCTGTCCAACCACACGCAATTTTCAAGAAGAGTTCATGTTCTTACCATAACTAGTTCAAAATATATGACAGAATTGAGAGATTGAATAAAATCAAGACTTTTCAAGAGATGAATCTGTTTTTTTACCAAATCAGAAACATATTGGAAACTCCTAGTTTGCTTTCCATCCCCATAAACAGTCAAAGGCTCCTTCCTTAAGGCCTGCAAAAAATTTAATCAGAATGTCAACAAGCAGAACTCCCTCTGATGCAAGAAAACGAGCCTTCCTGATCAATCTTTTTATGTTCTATTAGGTAAACAGCAGCAACAAAATAATTTTATGTCTGAACTCCAGTTTTAGTACCTAGTTTGCCTTAATAAAGATTATTAAGGAAAAATTAAATGAAAAACAGAGTGTTTGAACTTACCTGAGCTACAAAGTTGCTAACAACGCGACCATCATCAATGCACATACGCGGTCCATAAGTATTGAAAATTCGAGCAATTCTTACCTGGAAAAGAATAACAAATATACTATGTGTGACTTGCTCCACAAACTGTTAACAATGAAGTATAATATATATTTTGATAAAAATCTAATAACCTCAAGATTAAGTCCTCTGTGATAATCCATGGTCAAGGTCTCAGCTGTTCTCTTTCCCTCATCATAACAACTCCTAACACCTGTTTATCATAATCCAAATTTGTTCAGACAAGACTGTTGTGCTAACTGCAAGAAATTTACATCGATCTCAGATATGATTTTTTTTTCTTCCTTTGCTGTAACATTTCAGAAGTTGAAATAAACTTACCAATGGGATTGACATTGCCCCAATAGGCCTCGGATTGTGGATGCTCCAACGGATCACCATAGACTTCACTTGTGCTCGTCAGCAGAAAACGCGCTCCAACCCTCTTAGCCAGCCCCAACATGTTCAACGTTCCCATCACGTTCGTCTTGTGAATAAAATTAAGTCAAGGATTCGATTCTTCTTTGTTGAGACAACTTATTTCAGATTCTACAGAGAAATTTGTTGCAAAATCCAAATTGGAATGAGTTTCTACTCAAAATCAAGAAATGTAAGCTAATTATTCCAATTATTTAGTAATTTTGTACTTCCACCATCTCCTTCTTGCATAAGCAAGAATCAAGTGAGACAATCTTCCTATGTTTAGACAACCTATATCAGATTCTACAGAGAAATTTTCTTGCAAATTTGGGTTTAGATTCGTCTCAAAATCAAGAAATCTAAGCCAACTAGGACAATATAGCTTGTTCTTTCTTTGAATAATAGCAGGAAAACAGAATATGAGATCGATCACACAACTTATGTAAGATTTCAAGAATTTAAACAAAATGCAATAAAACTATGAAGATTGAAAGGATATGATTGTCTTGACAGGGTTGTACTTGTAATGTACAGGAGATGCAGGGCAAGCCAAGTGGTAGATTTGATCCACCTCGAGCAAAATAGGCTCGACCACATCATGTCGAATGAGCTCAAGCCTCGGATTTCTGAAATGGTGCAGAAGGTTTTCCTTTCGCCCCGTGAAGAAGTTATCAACAACAATCACACTATCACCACGAGCTATCAAACGGTCCACCAAATGGCTACCTACAAAACCAGCTCCACCGGTAACCAATACCCTCAAACTTTTGCCTTTCAACCCTAAAGGAACCCTTCCACCTGCATTTATGTACTTACATTTTGTCAAATTAATTAGATGAAATTCTTACTTAACGATTACACATTATATCTATGAATAAATTTGATATTTAGTTCACAATAAAGAAAAAAATTACTCTTGAAATGTAAAAATTCTTAAACTTAAAAGTATAACAAAACTAAACAATAGTAGTTAGCTGAAATATTATAAAACTTTCTGAAATATTTGTTAAACTTAACTAATGCAGACAAACTTTTCATCCGTCCATGTCAAAAAATCAGATTTCGCAACGAAAAATCTTCAACCTTGTTGAGACTAACACAAGATTTCAAATCTCACACCAAAAATAAATCAGTAAAAAAAAAACTAGTATAATGTTTTTCCATTAATCTTGAATTACTATGCCTTAAAACAGAGCAAGAAACAGAGGAAAATAGTTACAGAACCAACGTATATGTTTATACAAAATCAAATACCTAAAAAATCTTGATATAAACATGAAAAATCACAAGTCAGACAATGAAAAAAAGAAGCCAAACTTCAAATCAATGATACTGAAAACACACAAAAAAAAAAGGAAAAAAAATTGAGATTAGAAAATTACCTGCTCTAAAATGACTAGTTTGATCATCGTATCGATACGAAAAACGGCCGTGAACCCACGTGGACTCATCGGAGACGGAGATCGGTGCTTTTCGCGGCCGAGAAGACGAAGATATAACGGCGAAAAACAGACAAGGAATCGAGATTCCGATCAACAAACACACAAATCTTTGTTCTTGAAGAATATATCGAAAAGGGTAAGCTGCAGAAATCTTTTTCTGATGTTTAACGTCGATCCTTCGTAACTGTTCATCACTTCCCATTTTCTTCTCTTTTTCCTATGTTTTCCTGTCTTGTTTTTTTTCTTTTTAATATAACTTTTCTCTTTCTTTATGTCTGAAGGTGGCTGTAATAAAACGAGCAGAAGGAAAACACAGATTCCGGAATGAGAAAAATTTAATTTTTGGAGACGACGGAATAAATGAAGATTTTTGGTGAAAGAAGAAACAAGAGAATTAAATTCAGGTGGAAAAATCAGAGAGAGATAATTAAGATAGTAATTAGTGACAAACGCATGTGCATGTAATGATATAGATACATTATTTGCGTGGGATTGTTTGCATGGGAGTGTGTGTTGTGTGTGAAAAACTCAAAGTGAAAAGGGAGTGGTGAGATGAGATCTAAGCTTTTGCATGAAATTTCGGCGTAATATCGCTGTCCGTGGCGTGACTCTTGCTATTTTCTGTTTGCTTTATTTTATTTATTATTTATTCTTTATATATTTTTCTGACAGTAATTTTTTGAATCATTTAATTTTCACCTAATTACGCTTTTTCTTACACGGGAAATGACTAGTAATTAAATGTAAGAAAATACTTATGTTTTGGACCGGTTTTATAAATGCGCTACACTGGAATGGAGAGTATTGCATTAATGGGAAATATTCCTTCCGTATCAATGTAATGTGGTTTAATTAATATTTTTTTAGAGGAGGTTTAATTAATATTTTATATTTTACTATACCACATTTTTTAGAGACGGAGGGAGTACTTCCTTCATTCACGAAAAGAGATTTATTGTGCATGATGGAAACGTGTTTTAATAAATTAATTGAAGTTATTGTGAATGAAAAAAGTAAAATGGAGTTAAAATTGTTGTGAGTGGAATAAGTATTTTATTTGATGTGAGCGAAAAAAGTGAAATGAAACGCTTTTTTGTGGACGGAAAAATTGAGCAAATAAGATTGTTTTTCATGAACGGATGAAATATAATGTTGGGATACACGTTATCGGACACGTTTATTTATTTGTGTGCGTAAAATGGATGGTGGATATTATATTTGACAAAATTTGACGAAAGTATGTATTATATGGTCTTGATGGAAAAGGTAAGAAATCAAGAAGGTGATACAAATCCGATTTCTTGCCAATTTTGTTAAGAAATTGGTGAAAAAGATAAAAATATATAGAACGAGGGTATATTTGACATTCCATTTTAGTTGTTGATCAGCCATTGAAATTGACCGTGTAGTTATTATATTATAAAATTATACCATCAATGCAAGTTGATCCGCCTTTTATTATTATTATTATTATTATTATTATTATTATTATTATTATTATTATTATTATTATTATTATTATTATTATTATTATTATTATTATTATTATTATTATTATTATGTAGATATTTATAAAGTGGATAATAAATATCTCAATAAATAGAATTCCTTCAAAGCAGCCAAATTTAGACATGTCCAAATGTCATAATTTTGCGTTCCCCCTTTTGCCGATGTAAGAAATTTATAGTCACTATTATTATTATTATTATTATTATTATTATTATTATTATTATTATTATTATTTGATGGTCCCAAGACGGATACCTTGGTGTAGAGGGGGGGTGAATACACCAAGGTTTAAAAACTTTTCCAATTAAAACTCTTTTGAGTGAAATTTGTTGTGTTCGATCCGAAATTTGGAAGGCGGCTTGATCGACACGGTATTTGTGTGCGGAATGTGGTGGGATTTTGAAAAGTCCGTCTGTTGTTTCAAATATATTGCAAAGCTTAGTTTCTCTTTTCAGTTAATCAGTTTATGCAGCTTGAAATAATGCTTATGAAGGGTTAGCTGGATGCATAAATAAACATGAAAGAACAAAGCAACTTAACGTGGTTCGGAGAAACTACTCCTACGTCCACGACCAGAAACCTCTGGTAATCCACTAAGGATACCACTGACTTTTCGCGCAGTCAGCAAGCGTTGCAGCTTAGTTCCTCAAGCTGGATACAAGTTTACGCGTACTGTATCGAAACGTAACCGGCATTTACGGGCACAGCTGAAGCCTATCCTGTAGTTTACGGGTACTACAGAACCAACACTCGAATTACGCGCTTCGAGCAAGCGTACCTTTACCTAACCTTTTCTGGGTTTGGGTTTGAGGTTTTCCAACTATGAACGAGTTCTTACATTGAAGAACTTTGAGTATGATGAACTCGTTCAAACTAGGCTTAAGATGGGAAGGATTATATGCCTAGATACTAGTGGGAGAGAGCTTCAGCAGTCTGAAAAAGAATACTAACTCATAAGAATGAAGGCTGCTGTATCTTTGAAGCTTTTCTGAGAGATCTCTTGATCTTTGGTTAGTCTTCCTTCAATGAAGTATGTTGATCTCTCTTGAATATATTCTCTCGTCTCTCCTCTCTTTTTGATGATGAAGAAGACTTCTATATATATAGGGAGAGATTAGAACTAGCCGTTGGAAAGAGCCGTTCTGAATCTCTACCTAACTTCTGACAGGATTGACTTGTCTTCTTCTTTGATTTCCTCGTAAAGCAATCCTAGGTTTGACTTCTAGGTGCTGAGGTATCGAGTTCCTGATGGTCCAGATCAGATCTGACTTTATCTAAAGTTCACTTCGACTCTGCTGTGTTGGTGACTCGAGGCATCTTGAACTCTCTTTGGATCGTGTGGCGTGAGTCTTGAACTCTGCTGGGTCTTGACGCTGAGCTGAGTTGTCACACGAGCTGGGTCTTTCCTACAGCTGTGTCTGGAAGAACTTTATCGTCTTGGATCTGGATAACGTTGCTTAACACTTCGACTTGGCTTACCCTGCTGTGTACTCAGCTGGGTCTTCTGCTGTCTTCAGCGATCACCTGTAAACATAGAAAATCTATAAGCTCAAACAGGTGAGCTGGAAAACACTTGGGCTTGTGCAAACATCTACTCGGTTGGGGTCAGCTGGGTTTTGGTATCACTTCAAAACTCTATTAATTTTCCCAACAATTTCCCCCTTTTTGATGATGCCAAAACCCCAAGTTGGAAAAACAAAAATTGCTTCCCCCTTAACAGGAAACGGGGATTCAACGAATTAAACAATCACAGCAGGTAAACATATTCAGAGCCTGGACAAAGAGAGATTGTCTTCAGGTTGATTTTGATAAAATGAACTTTTCATTAATATGAAGAATTTTTACAACTTTCTAAATACAAAAGTTCAAAATAAAAATTCCCAGTTAGGTACAGGTCTTGACTTGACTGCTTCCTTTGTTCATCAATTTGATGGTCAGTCTTTAGACCATATCTATTGAAGATGAACTCTTCCAGCTCCTTCCATTCAGCTTGATTCTTCGACTTTGAAATTCCTCTTTCACCAGCCCAGTGATTAATTTCTTTGATGATTTGGGCCTTGTCAGGAAGGTTTGTTCCAGCTAGAAATGGAGGCTTTAGCTGTTTGACTTTTGGAGCCTTCAGCTGGATGTTGTTGCTCTTGGCATAGAGGGCGATTGACCTTGCCATCATTGATCGTCTCATGAAGCTCGAGGAAATAGTCCTGGAAAGCAGCTTCTGGATCCATGCCTTTGAACTGATTCAAGTAGTAGAATTCTTTGATGAATTCTGATTTGCATCTTTCCCAGTTTTCATTGATATCGTCTGGGTTCTTCTTATCGAGGAAATTTTTGGATTTGTTTCTTCTTTGCTTGTACGTAGCTCTGCCTTTTCTTCTTGCTTTTCTCGGCGAGGCTTGAGAGCTTCAGCTTTCTTCTTAACAATCTTATCCGGCTCTTGCATTTCTTTTCTTTGCTCGTTGTGGAAGTTACACGGCCCGGTGATAGTCTTTGTATTCTTCGGGCTTGTGTCCACATGCTTTGGCAAGAGCAACCATTTTCTCTCTCCATGTCTCTTTGACAGACTTTGGTACAGGAAGCGGATAGCTCTGTCTCTTCTTCATCCGGCTCTTTTGCAAAATCGTCGATTTCCTCTCGTATTTGCTTTGCACGGGTTCCCCCTTAGCTGCGGCTTCCCTCTTACTTGTTTTTCCGGCTTCATTCGATCTTTTTTGGCATTATCAACAAGGGAGGTAGAGAGGTTGGCAAGCTGTTGAGCTTGGAGAGAATACCTTCAACATCGGCGATCTTGGTGAGTTGTCGAGTTTGTGACGAAATTCGGCTGGGCATTCTTCTTGCTTCCGGCTCTTAGCGAGCATCCGGATCTTTATATAAGTTGAAGAGTTGGCGGATGTCGGAAATTTGTTGGAGAGAGTGGTCTTTTTGAGAGCTTTGGCTTGAAATATTTGCAATGTCGTCAACCGGTGGAGCTTGAAGGTTTGAGATGATCTCGGGGACTCTCTTCTCTAGAAGAATTGGTGATCAATTTGTTGAGAAACAAGAGATTGCCCGAGATCTCTGTGGTGCTTTCTGCAGTTGAGAGCGAATCTGTGAACGTCGTCAATGGACAGTCCATTGCTCTGGACTTGCGACTCTATAGCTGTGATGCGCAGAAGGGTATCAACATTTGATTTGAGTCTATCCTGAAAAAGGATTTCCTCGACTTGTTTGGCAATCTCGTCCTTCATTGCATCAGAGAGCTCAACATGATCCGTCTGGGTTCCGGATTCGGCTTGGTCAGGTTTCTTGCCTCGATCTCGACCGGTGAGCGAGTGTCATCGGCAATTGGACTGCTGTGGGGCGAGCCATGCACGGTTCAGTTGATGCAACAGCTGGTTCTTCAATGATCATTACCTCAGCTGTTTCAACAGGTACAGCTTCCTTGGTAATCTCAGCTGAGACTTCTTTAGAATTGTCAGCTCCAGAATGTGTCTCCCATCCCGCTGCTATAAGAAGCTTGTCGGCTGATTCCCAGACTTCAGCTGGGTGCGGCTTGGGATACTGCTGAGACACTTCAATTATTCCTCTGATGAGATCATCTTGGTGCAAATATGCATCCTCCAGACTTCCAAAGCCAAAAGTGTGCTGGAGGCGTGCTTCATCAGTCTTCAGTTTCTCAAAGGAGAAAGTCTCTATCAGCTGCTCATTCTGGTACCAAGTTGCCATCTTGGTAGCCAGATAGAACTTGAGGTCTCCAACTTTGACGAGGGCAATGGGCAGGTGCGCCAGAATCGGATACTGAGTTAGAACACTCTTGATCCCTGTAATGCGCAAGTCCTCGTACATGGCTTCCATAAAGGCTGAGCCAGTAGAGTTGAGAGAAGGAGAGGTAGTAGAATCACTCTCTTCTGATTCTGAGATGTTTTGAGGAGTAGGTTCAAAAGGGTTCACAATTGGCTGTGAAGAAGCATCAGCCAACTGTGTGGGAGATTGAGCTCTTGGAGATGGCTGTTTTGGGGGTGAGCTGGGATAAGTGGAAGAGGGTTCAGCATGGGTGTCAGCTGGCTGTGAAGGAGCTTCAGCCAGTTGAATATCTTCCTGCTCTCTTGCAGGAGATGGCTCTTTGGTTGGAGAGCTGGGTGGAGGGGAAGGCTGTTTCGGCGGAGAGCTGAGAGGAGGTGAGGGCTGGGGTGAGCTTCTTGGATTATCCAGCTCGTCCTCTGAGCTGGATGACAATCCATCATTCAATCCCATCTCGGCCAGGATGTTTGATCCGTATTGATCGAAGGCCGACACTGGCTGTGGGGAGAGAATCACCATTGCTTGACTGGGAATGACAGCTGTTTTCTTTTTCTTCTCAGCTGGACCTCCAGCTGGTTTAGGGTCAGCTGCCTTCCTCTTTCTTTGTTTCTTCTCAGCTGGAACTTCGCCTCGTTCCTTCCAGTGTCTTGCCTTTACTCTGTATGCCCTTCTTCAGAAGATCATTGATTTGATTTATTCTTTGGAAAAGAATCTTCGTTTCTGGAAACGGTTCTGAATCAGCCCACTTTACTGTGTGCCCTTTCACTGCTTGCTCTATTAAGAAAGAAATTTTGGAGCAGAGATACAGTGGCTCTGAAGCTGAAAACTTCGTCCTGGTGGAGTTGAACTTTATCTTCTCTGACTCCTTGACCAGTCGGTTGAGTAGGAAATCAAACCAGGTGACGTTTGCGCCTTTGATCATGGCAATCATCGGCTTGAGCTTTGGAATGCTGATCTCTCCTTGAGATCCAGCTATCCCAAGAATACACTTTTGTGTGATGTCCAGCAGCAGCCTGTACTTTGGCTTGAGCAGGAGCTTTGACATGCTCGCTCTGTAAGGCTCTGGGGAGATAAGCATCTCTTGACTGAGAAATTCATCTACTTCTTCCCGACTGTAATCATCTGGAATGAATTCTCCTATGCTGGGCAGATTAAACACCTTTCGCAGCATTCTGTTGAGCTTGATGGTGACGGTTGTTGAATCAAACTTTCCGTCTGCGCCTTCGACGTCCATGTCGAATGAAGATGAGTAGAGGCCGTCTTCATCAATGATGTTGAGGTAGAACAGGGCGGCATCTCTCTTCAGCATGAGCTTGGGCATGGAGGTTGCCCACAGCAAGAGACCGGAGTTATCAACAAGGTCTACCATCTCTTTTAGTTCAGAAACATGGAGATTGGAGGTGGACAGAATACTCTCAAATGACAGCTTTGTCATTAGGGCTTCAAACTGATTCATCCCTGCAGTTGATTTCTTGGGAGCCATTTCTGCAATCTGTTGATTTTAGATCTTGCGAAGAACTTGCAGACAAAAGATGGAGGTTCTGGAGATTTGAAATTTGCAGAGATAAAGATGAAGGATGAAAGAATCTGCGTATCTTTTCCATATATATCAACTGCCATAACGGATCAACGGTTAAGATTGAAACAGTTGATATTCTGATCAACGGCTGGGAGAGATTCACTCATCACGTTTTGCTGACGTGCTTTCGGCGAGTGTATTACAACCGCGCGTGAGGTATTTCAAACGTTTGACGTTCTGCCTCGATCCTGCCGTGCTACAGTACTATGCAGACTTTATAATTAATGCGATGGGAAAGGAAACTTATCAAACAATTTAACTAAGGAATGTCTGTCCGCTTAACATATGAATTCAAAATAATTGGACTTTATATAGCATATTCCTCAGAGCAATTATTGCATGAGATGCAGACCGGTCAGCTTGGACACAGTATCCAGCTGATATCACAGCGGTCTTCTCCTTTGCTTGATTGACAGTTCTCCTCAGCTGAGTATTTTGAGATTAGCTTGAATTTCCTTCAGCTGAGTTCCCTTTAACTCTTCGACTGATGTCCAGCTGAGCTTGATTCCATTTTTGGCTGTGAAATCCTTCTGAATTGAGCTTTTGGGATCCAGCTGAGTTTGTTCCCCCTCAGCTGGATGGTTTTTCTTCACCCGGATTGAGCAGTCCAAATAATTCACACATCATCTTGACTTGGATTTCAGCAGATTGTGCTTTTGTGTGAATTTTCCCAACAATGGATTCCTTCAGATGTTGAGAAGTCTCTTGGATGCTTTCTAAGTTGTCAGCTGGGTTAGAGGATCATCTTGATTTCTCCGCTGGATCAGGTTTCTCTTCAGCTGATGACTCCAGCTGTGTTTATTTTGGAGAGAGCATCCTGCTGGGTATTCTACTTGATTTTACTAAATCTTTCCAGCTATGTAGAATTCCCCCTTGATTTGTCAGTAGGTGGCTTTTTCTTCAGCTGCATCCTACTTCCTTTGAGCGGATTTTCTCATCATTGGCTCATTCATTTGTTAAGGTCAGCTGTCCCAAATCCAGCTGATTTATCTGCTGCTACTCTAATCTTCTTTTGAGACCAATGTACTCAGCTGTATGACTGGCTGATTCTTCAGTTTTGTATCCAGCTGTCTTTATTTCACAGCTGGTCCCAGTCAGCTAGCTGGGTTTCTTCTCTAAGATGTTTCAGACATCTTAATCAGAGCAATCATCCTCATCTGAGTCGGAGAAGGAGATTTGATCATCATCCATTTCGCTCGATTCGATCCTTTTATCTTCTCTCCGGGAGGATGACTCAGCTGGGTTGCTCTTTGGGTAGAGTTGCTTGTCGTGATGAACCTTCACGATATTCTTGTACTTTTCCTTGCTTTGTTCCAGCTGATTAATGCTTCGTACAAGCATGGCAACTTCTTCGTTCAAATCTTCTTTGCTCATAAATCTGAGCTCTTTGTTGGTCCTTCCAAGCTGAGCTGATTGAGCTTCTTTTCTCGGCTTGATCTTCAGCTCTGCTTCATTCATTCGGCTGGATGACTCTCTGCTTGTGATCCCCAGATCAAATTCGTTGGCCTTCAAGATGGAAAACAATTTTTCCGTTTCCATGCTGCCAAGATCAGTTCTGCTTTGGTGAACCACTTTGTGTGTACACCATTCTGAGGAGAGAGCTGAAAGAACTTTCAAGTTCTTGTCTCGAACTGTATATTTTCCAGTTCGGATCGTCTCGATCTCGATGACGAGGTTGGAGAATCTGAGCTCCATTTGATCAATGGACTCATAGGGGAGTTGCTTGAAATTGTCGAACTTCTGGCATGCAACTGAGAATTTGTTCTCTTGAATTTCCTCTGAGCCTTCACACAGCTTGGCTAGAGTGTCCCACATCCCCTTAGCTGTCTCGCAGTTGATGATCTTGCTGAGATAAGCATTCGTCACCGTTGAGGAGATGACGTTGCGAGCGTAGCTGTCCAAACCAGCTTGTCTTCTTTCTTCTGGAGAGTACTCCCTTTTGGGCTTCACAACTTGCCGGAGTACTGGTTCAGCTCCAGGTAAGGTTTCTGCTTGTCTTTCTGATTTCATGATGATGATGGGTCCGTCAGTGATAACATCCCACATCATGTCGTGATGCGCACTCAGAAAGCTTTTGAGTCGGAACTTCCAGATCTGATAATCATCGACAGAGAATGTCGGAAGATTCCTGCACAAGGAAGATTCCATGACAGTATGCAATATAATGACTTTTAAAAAGATTTTGAAACTTTGAAGGATCTGTTCAGGTGACCACTATCAGCAAAGAAATGCTGACTTGACAGATACAGTGATCTTTTGAACCACTGCTCTGATACCAATTGATGGTCCCAAGACGGATACCTTGGTGTAGAGGGGGGGTGAATACACCAAGGTTTAAAAACTTTTCCAATTAAAACTCTTTTGAGTGAAATTTGTTTGTGTTCGATCCGAATGGAAGGCGGCTTGATCGACACTGTTGTGTGCGGAATGTGGTGGGATTTTGGAAAGTCCGTCTGTTGTTTCAAATATATTGCAAAGCTTAGTTTCTCTTTTCAGTTAATCAGTTTATGCAGCTTGAAATAATGCTTATGAAGGGTTAGTTGGATGCATAAATAAACATGAAAGAACAAAGCAACTTAACGTGGTTCGGAGAAACTACTCCTACGTCCACGACCAGAAACCTCTGGTAATCCACTAAGGATACCACTGACTTTTCGCACAGTCAGCAAGCGTTGCAGCTTTGTTCCTCAAGCTGGATACAAGTTTACGCGTACTGTATCGAAACGTAACCGGATCGTTTACGGGCACGGTGAAGCCTATCCCGTAGTTTACGGGTACTACGTAACCAACACTCGAATTACGCGCTTCGAGCAAGCGTACCTTTACCTAACCTTTTAAGGTTTGGGTTTGGGGTTTTCCAACTATGAACGAGTTCTTACATTGAAGAACTTTGAGTATGATGAACTCGTTCAAACTAGGCTTAAGATGGGAAGGATTATATGCCTAGATACTAGTGGGGAGAGAGCTTCATCGAAAAAGAATACTAACTCATAAGAATGAAGGCGTCGCCGTATCTTTGAAGCTTTTCGAGAGATCTCTTGATCTTTGGTTAGTCTTCCTTCAATGAAGTATGTTGATCTCTCTTGAATATATTCTCTCGTCTCTCCTCTCTTTTTGATGATGAAGAAGACTTCTATATATATGGAGAGATTAGAACTAGCCGCGAAAGAGCCGTTCGAATCTCTACCTAACTTCTGATGTGATTGACTTGTCTTCTTCCTTGATTTCCTCGTAAAGCAATCCTAGGTTTGACTTCTAGGCGCTGAGGTGTCGAGTTCCCTGATGGTCCGCATCAGATTCCGACTTTATCTAAAGTTCACTTCGACTCGCATGTTGGTGACTCGAGCCGTTCTTGAACTCTGCTGGATCATTGACGCTGAGCTGAGTCTTGAACTCTGCTGGGTCTTGACGCTGAGCTGAGTTGTCACACGAGCTGGGTCTTTCCTACAGCTGTGTCTGGAAGAACTTTATCGTCTTGGATCTGGATAATGTTGCTTAACACTTCGACTTGGCTTACCCTGCTGTGTACTCAGCTGGGTCTTCTGCTGTCTTCAGCGATCACCTGTAAACATAGAAAATCTATAAGCTCAAACAGGTGAGCTGGAAAACACTTGGGCTTGTGCAAACATCTACTCGGTTGGGGTCAGCTGGGTTTTGGTATCACTTCAAAACTCTATTAATTTTCCCAACATTATTATTATTATTATGTAGATATTTATAAAGTGGATAATAAATATCTCAATAAATAGAATTCCTTCAAAGCAGCCAAATTTAGACATGTCCAAATGTCATAATTTTGCGTTCCCCCTTTTGCCGATGTAAGAAATTTATAGTCACTACTCGTGGTCGTGTGGATTACGCTATATGTGCATATTAAATAAATTATATTCATCTGTTATTAAGCGAGTCATATATAATAAATTCGATTTAGAAGGTATTGGTGATTTTAACCACCAGTTCTAAGCTCATCTATACTAATACTAAATAAGATAGTTGTAACTATATTAACAAGTTTGTCATTTTCCCTCCAAAACCAATTTAGTAGATAATAGGTTTTGAACTTTAAGTTATTTCATGAATGATGAATAATATGTGTTGGTTAAGACTATACATCACCTTTCTTGGTTATTATGTTTGAGCTTTAAAAAAAATCAAATTATTTAATAAAATTGAATGATTATGAATTTTTTCTTATTTGGGATTATGTAATTGAATTTTCTACTTTTTATATTTATTATTTATATACTAAATATTCTAATTTAAAACAATACTATTTTGACTAAGATATTTAATTTTGAAAAACAAATTAGCACAATGAATGGTTGCCAAAATAATTTTATTATTTTCATTATTTAGATTCATAAATATTTAAAAAATATAATAGTGAAAAAATAATTAAAAATTAAAAATATATATTTCGAGATGTTTGGAAGTTATCAAAAATAAAGAATTATTAAAAATGCCAAAATTGGTTGAAATTTTTATAATGATCGTTTATCTTTAATTCTAATAGCATTTTGAAATGGGTTTTAATCGAAATTGTATTTTCAAATGTATAAAAAAAAATGGTTGTCTAGAGATGCTTAGAAAGTAAGTGTTATGCTATTTTTTAAAAAACATATTCTTAAATTATTAATGTAATTAAATGTTTTGTGTTTTATATTTGGATTATTTAGATGTTTATATGTAATTATTTAATAGTGTATTTAAATTTATGTACAAAGAAGTATATCATAATACAAAATTTAACATGTCATATTTATTAATGTTATTCTGATTGAATGTTTCTTTTAAAAAAAATATTGATGTAATGTATGAATTTTATATTTTATTGTGTTATTCCATAATTAAAATATTAGATGATTAATGCATTTTATTTGTGGCAGACAGTTTTTCGACAACTTTATATGGATATTTCAAGAGTTGCAAATTGAAAAGATTTAAAGATATTGGTGTGTGGTAATGAGGACTCTTCAAAAACTATTGTATTAAAAGAAAATTTTCATAATGTTTGAAATGTAATACTCCTTTCATCCACGAAATATATAGCACAACTTTAGTAGCTAGCACGAGTTTTTATAATGTTTGTAGATTATTTGTTAAGTGGAGAAAAATGACTCATTACTTTTGAATTGTTGTGAGGTATAATATATAAGAAAGTGAGTGAAATTATGTCAAAAAATGGACATGATATACATTTCGTGGACTATTTCGTGGACAGAGAAAATATGTTGTATTTGTTATTGTTATACTTAAAAATGTCCTTTATTAATTTCTATACTGAAAAATTAATGTATTATTATTCTCTTTTGTTGTTTGAAATTTTATACTCCCTCCGTTCATGAAATATAGGTCACGTAGGGTGCGACAAGAGTTTTAATAAATGTTAGGTATGTAGTGTTTGAGTGGAGAACGAGATTCATTATATTGAATTGTTGTGAGGTATAAAATAATGAATGTGTGAAATATTATCCCAAAAAGAAAAGTGACATAAATATGATGGACAATCAAAAAATGAAATTGTGTCATATATATCTTGGACGGATGAGAGTAATTAATACATTTTACTCATTATTTATGTGATTTGATAATTTATATGTTACATATTTTTAAAATGCATTATACCGTGCAACGCACGGGTGCAATCTAGTTCCATAAGTAAACCACCAACAATAAAAATTTCTCTCTTTTTTGTGGTTGGGCTATTTTCTTAGGCCATTCCATAGTGTGACTGCAAAAAAAGAAAGTGTTACTCTCTCTATCCCAATAACAATGTCTCGTTTTCCTTCTTCGTCTGTTCCCATAGTAAGATTACATTCTAAAATTAAAAATAATTAATTTTTCAAAAACTGTGTAACCTACCATTTTTTATTTTTTAACTCATTTTTATTAATATCTGTGGTCAAATCAAATAAAACTTTGTTATTGAAGCAGAGAGAATATTTAGCCGTTAGCACTAGGCAATAAATGCTAGTTAAATGGTACATTTATTAAATTATAGCAAGTCACAGAACATTAACACATGCACCTACATTAGCTCTGCCAACAAAAGTACTTATAGGTGTGGAAAAGTAGATCCTAATACATTTGATTTGTTCAATGAAAATGAAAATTAAATCTTAGTACAATTTGGTTCACAATTTTCTTTTTGTCGGTAAATTAAGTAGTAATCCTCCATTATTTACCTTTAGCGGTTAAATAAAATTTAGACCCTCTAAATTGAATCAATCAACAACAAGAATTTGTTTCTAATATATATATATATATATATATATATATATATATATATATATTATACAATACACACACTTATGTATCTGAATAATTGATTTTTATAGATATAGATCCAAATTGAATCAATCACCAACAATAATTTATTTCTAATATATATATATATAGGGAAGAGAACATATAATAATAGATCTTAATCTCATCTAGTCAACAAGTCAAACACATCTTTTTGTAACGAAATGCATCAAATAGTATAATGAGATGCTCCACACAATGTAAATGCCTTAATGGTGGAGGAAAAGAGTATAAGGCGGTGATGGCGGTGTCCGACAGTGGTGGAGGCAACGACAGTGATAGTGTTTCAGTTTGTAGTTTGTATTTAAAATCTTAATTGAATCAACTAAGTCCTTAAATCACAAGATATAAAGCATTAAACAATTCCATCAAATTAATAACTTGTCTTCAATAACTGACGCATTAGAATATAAATACTCTAAATCATATTATTAAATGTGGTTGATCGAGGGAATGGGTAAAGATATATCGAATATGAGGTTAGATGCAACAACAAGTACTGAGATGCACCACACAGTGTAAATGTAATCAGATGCATCACACTGTGTTACGAAATGCATCCCACTGTGTAATGAGATACAATAGTGGATGCATAAGTGGTTATGTCCCGCGCGATGGTGATTGAGGAAGAAAATAAAATAGTGGCGGTGATGACGGAATTCGACGAAGTTGATGACGACGGTGATGTTCGACGATGGTGATTGTAAAGAGAGAGAAACATCTAGAGAGAGAGAGGAAGAAGAAAAAGAAGAAAAAGAAAAAGGAAGCAGCAACAACGGTTAGTGGTGGTAGCGGAGGCGATTTTCCGATGACGGCTGTAATGGTGGCGGTAATGGTGGGTAGTGATGGTGGTGATTATATAGAGAGAGATATATCAAACAGAGAAGGATGAGAAGAAGAAGCTCTATATATGTGTGGTCTTGATTTAATCTTATTTCTTAATTTAATGGTTTTTTCACTAGATACACTCCCTATATATATATATATAGTAGAACCTCTATAAATTAATACAGTCGGGAGAGGAGAAAAATATTACTCCCTCCGTCCCTCAATAAGTGTCTACATTTCCTTATTGGGTTGTCCCATCATAAGTGTCTACTTTCCTAATATGGAAACACCCTATCTCACACAAAAGATGTGGGTTCCGCCACTTTTTATCTTTTTACCCTTTAAACACTTATCTCCTAAATACCCGTGCCCAAAAGAAAGTAGACACTTATCATGGGACGGAGGGAGTATCTTATAGAGGTTATTAATTTATCGAGTTAAAATTTAAAGGAGAGTATTACTATCGGGACCAGAGAAAATTATTATTTTAGAGTGGTTATTAATTTATCGAGTATTAATTTAAAGAGGTTATACTGTATATATATATATATATATATATTATATATATATATATATATATAGGGAGTGGATCTGGTAAGAATACATCTTATATAAGAACGTAAGAACAATGCATTTTTATTACATCGGAAATGCATAAAATGCAGAAACTAAATGCATAAATTACAATAACTTAATGCATTAACATTTAAATGCATAAATTACAGTAATTAAATGCACGGTTAAATCTAGACTGTAGATCAACAAAGATCAAGGGTTCATATTTGTTCTTATTTCTCACCTAAGAAAGTATTCTTATTTGATCCGCGCTCTATACACTACAAAAAAATGCAAGTTTACCAACTGTTATTACCGACGGATATAATTCCTTCGGTAATTACCGACGGATTACCGATGGAAAAAGGGCGGGTCGGCTATTAAGAACTTAACGACAGATTACCGATGGATTAGCCGTCGGTAATATTACCGACGGAGTTATCCGTCGGTAATATCTAATTTATCTAATTAAAAATAAAAAAACAAACTTCCGACAGATATATCCGTCGTTAATTACCGACGAAAAGTTTGCCGTCGGTAATTAACGACGGATATATTCTTCGGTATTTGTAAACAGGCAAAAAATAATATTTAATAAAAAATAATAATTAACGACGGATTTATCTGTCGTTAATTACCGACGGATTAACTTCCCTCGGTAATTAACGACGGATATATCCGTCGGTAATCATAATCCGGAAAAAAAAAATTAATTATATATAATTACCGATGGATTGTCCGTCGGTAATTACCGACGGATTGAATCCGTCGGTAAATCTGCGATATACCCAACAGACCTAATTTCTCCCTCATTCACCCGTCCGCCTCTCTCTCTCACTCTCCTCCGCCGCCTCGCCACCGTCCCGCCCCGCCCTGTCCGCCTCTCTCTCTCACTCTCCGCCCCGTCGTAACCGCCGCCTCGCTGCCGGCCTGCCGCCCCTCTCTCTCTCACTCTCCGTCCCTGTCTCGCCCCGCCTCCGCCTTGTCTGTCTCTCTCTTGCCCCGACTCGCCCCGCCCCACCCCTGCCTCGCCGCCGCGCCACCGCCGTGCCCTGCCTCCTCCTTGTTTGTCTCCACCTCGCCGCCTCTCTCACCCCGCCCCTGCCTCGCCACCGGCGCCTTGCTGTCGCCGTGCCGCCGCCTTCCGGGTTATCCCATCACGGTATGCACTCTCTCTCTCTCCATTTCTATCTTAATTACCGTCTTTGTCTCTCTCACTTTCTCTTTTTCTATTTCTCTCTTTCGGTCCAGATTTGCAGTTGCCATTCCTGTCATAATTGCAGCCATCATCGCCGGGTTCTGCAATAGTCAACCCTCCAAGTTAGTTTTCCTATCCCGTTGTTTCCAAGTTAGTTTCCATAAATAATTAGAATTTGAATCTAGTTAAATTATTGTAGTTCATGAATTGTGTATTTGTTCGATTATTTGCCAATGAAATATGATTTGAATAGCATGAGTTTATTTTATGATGTAAAAATTAGCATGAGTTTGTTTGATGTTGAAGTATAAGTATAAATAGCATGAAATTTATTTATGATGAAGTATAAGTATAACATGCAGTATAATTGATAAGTGTAAATTAATTTATTGTAAATAGCATGAGTTTGTTTTATGATGATGATTTAATTGTATATATAGTGTAGTTGTATAAAATGATTTATTTATAATAAAATGTTGGGAAAATTAATAGAGTTTTGATTTGATACCAAAACCCAGCTGACCCCAACCGAGTAGATGATTGCACAAACCTAAGCGCTTTTCAGCTCACCTGTTTGAGCTTATAGAGTTTCTTAGTTTACAGGTAGAGTCGCTGAAGACAGCAGAAGACACAGCTAAGCTGACCTAGCTGAGGTATTCAGCAAAACAGACTCAACAGAGTAGATCAAGCAGAGTCAAAGACCCAGCAGTATCAAGACCCAGCTCAGTGACGGAAAACCAGCTCAGTGTAAAAAACCCAGCTCAGTGTAAAGGACCCAGCTTAGTGTCAATGACACAGCTCAGGTCTAAGACAACTCAGGTTAATGACACAACTCAGGTTGAAGCCACAACTCAGGTTAAAAATACAGCACAGGTCTAAGACACAGCTCAGAGTCAAGACGCAGCAGAGTCCAAGACGCTGAAGACACAACAGAGACGCTTAGCAGCTCGAAGACGAAGACCTTCTCAAAGACAAGATCCCAATGTCAGAAGATCTCATCTGACGCAGTCAAATCAGAGAAGAAATAGCCTCTGCATATGCAGACCTACTTCGTAGGTTAAAGGCCAGAAGTCAATGAGAGTATGTAAGATTCAAACGGCTCTCTTCCAACGGCTAGTTTGAATATTCACCTATATATATCTCCTCACCATTGAAGAATGAGGAGACTGGCGAGACGACTGAAGAAATAAAAGAGCAAACAGAAAATTGATCAACGATCTTCAAAGCTAAATCTTTCAAGAACACCCAGCCAATCAGTTGTGTTCTTAGTTGTTCACATATTCAGTCTTAGGCAGAATAGATCAGAATAGAAATATCTTAAGCCTAGTTTTTGAACGAGTTCATCCAACTCTTTGTTCTTCATTGTAAGAACTCGTTCATAGTTGGAAAACCCATACCCAAACCTTAACTTAGAAAGGTTAGGTAAAGGTACGCTTGCTCGAAGCGTGTAATTCGAGTGGTCAGGTTTTACAGTACCCGTAAACTGTAAGGAAGGTTTTTCAGTACCTGCAAACTGAAGGTGTAGGCTTGACAGTGCCCGCAAACTGTTTAAACACAACTCAGGTTAGAGTTGTGAAGTTGCTTGGTACTTGGAAACCAAGAGGTAGTGAATTACCAGTGAACCTGGTCGTGGACGTATGAGGTGTTACTCCGAACCACGTTAAAATTGCTTTGTTCTTTACTGCTTTGTTTATGCATTTAGCTAACCTCTCACGCATATATTTCAAGCTGCATAAACTGACTAACTGAAAAGTGAAACAGAGCTTTGCAATATAATTTGAAGAAACAGACGGACTTTCCAAACCCACCAACTTCCGCACACACACTCACACAGCCAGCTGTGTCAATCAAGCTGTCATCCAGCTGGATCGGACACAGCAGGCTCTCTCAAAAGAGTTTTAACTTGGAAAAGTTTTTAAACCTTGGTGTATTCACCCCTCCTCTACACCAAGGTATCCGTCTTGAGACCAACATAAAACTTTATAGTAATTGTATAAGTGTAACTTTGATCTATGATGTTAATAGCATGAGATTGTTTTAAGATGTATATATTAAAGTTTGTAGCAATTGTGTAAGTATAAATTTGGGATAGATGTAATTAATTTATTAAGGATCTACTTCCTTTGGGATAGAAATTAATTACATCTTAATTAAGGACATTTACATTGAGGGTAGATATAGACGTTTAGAACCATTATGGTTACTATAGCTGCTGGTAGAGTCGAGCACTTGGTAGTTAGGATAGTAGGGTTATGCTGCCGAAATTTTGTTTGATTAAAGTAATTAATGCATTTATTATATTTTTGTTAGAATTTACAAGAATGAGTGAAAATCGTCAGTGGATGTATCATCGTTATCATGATCGTCCTGCATTTGAGAAGGGACTTGACAGTTTTATTAAGTATGCAAGTAATCAGAAAGAGTACATGGATGGAGATAAAATCAGGTGTCCATGTAAGAAGTGTAAGCATTTGGCATTTCGAGGGGTTGATGAAGTTAGGGATCACGTTTCTAGGCGTGGGTTCGTCTTGAATTACAAAATCTGGGTTTATCACGGGGAAGTAGAGCAGTATAGGCCGACAGAAGTTATTACAATGGATGTTGATGAACAATCATCAAATAACTATCATAGGATGGTGATGGATCATGCGGGTCCTTCTAATAATTTTGAAGAGCAGACGAATATTGAAGAACCGCCGAATCCTAGAGCTCAACAGATTTATGACATGTTGAATGCAGCCGAAAATCCATTGTATACCAGTTGTGACAGTCATTCACAGTTATCATTTATGATGCAATTTTTGAGCATCGAGGCAGAAAATCATATTTCTGAGAGGTGTTTTAATCAGCTCGCTACATTATTTAAGTCGGCTCTTCCAAAAGAAAACTTGTCTCCTGAAAACTTATATAGTACGAAGAGACAGCTACGGGGCATGGGTTTACCAGTACAGAAGATTGATTGTTGCATTAAGAATTGCATGCTTTATTGGGGAGACGACCATGCATTGGAGAACTGTAAGTTTTGCGGCACATCCCGATTCAAGGATAGCTATCGTGCATCTGAAAGCCGTAGAAAGAAACGTGTACCTACAATGCAGATGCACTACTTTCCCCTTACACAGCGATTGCAGAGGTTGAATGCATCTAAAGCAACAGCAGAACATATGCGTTGGCATGCTACTTCTACAGATGATGGAATTATGCGTCATCCTGCGGACTCTCCAGCATGGGAGCACTTGAATGATGTTTATCCTGATTTCGCACAAGAGATCCGAAATGTAAGATTGTGCCTTTCAACAGATGGTTTCGCACCCTTTGCGCAATCAGGACGGTAGTATTCTTCTTGGCCGGTGATTGTCACACCTTATAACTTGCCGCCTTGGCTGTGCATGAAGAAACAATTCATGTTCCTCACTATATTGGTGCCTGGGCCATCCAATCCGAAGATGAAGTTGGATGTTTTTTTGCAGCCGTTAATAGAAGAGTTGAGATTCTTGTGGGAAATAGGTGTGCCAACGTATGACGTGTCATTGAAACACAATTTTCAAGTGTTTTATTGTCCTTATCCTAGTATGAATCAAGCAAAAAAGAATTGGTGGGCAGCATGCAAAGTCAAGACTCGATCTAATGTAGAAGTCTCTACTGAAACATCTACATCAACATTAGATCAACCGTTTCAAGAAGATCATGTCATTATAACGGGTACACACACTGTTATAGATTATTATCCGATACAGATTGATCATCCAGGAGGTGGAACCATAGAAATTGACGAGAATGAGGGTGTAGAAGATAGCGATGAAGATATAATGTCGTCGGATGAGGAAAGTAGTGATGAAGATGATGGTTATGACAACTATTGAAAGGTTTATTTGAAACCTCAATTGTCTATGTATATATCATGTGAATGTACTTAGTCTAATATCTTGATTGTGTTGTACTCAATGTTGTTATATTTTGTTAAATTTTTTTTGCAAGAATGAGTGCTAATCAAGGCTTCCTTACATCGGTTGAATTTGAAGTTGGCCTTCAGATGGTTTACAATCAATGTAATATAATATAGCTAAGTAATTTATATGTCGTTATTAAGCAATATAATATATATGTACATCTCAATGTTCTTTGTGAAACAGATATCATGGATCTACGTAGAGGTTTTCGTGCTCCTTCTAGCTCAGGCAGTCAGCCTGAGTCAGAGTCCTCAGTTACACGTTTAGGTGCTACTCCGCCCTCTTCACAGCAGGTACCAGATACCCCTCCAGAGACAGCACCTGCCAGCTCTAGTAGGCCATCTGTTATTTTCCAGATAGACAGTACGGGGAGGGTGATTTTTCAGAGAGACGACAAGGGGTATGTATTTATTTATCGTAATTCATATTAAAAATTTCAATATTTATTATATATATATGTATAATATACATATATATATAATATATAATAAATATTGAAAATTTTAATATATATAATAAATATTGAAATTTTTATTATAATATATGATATTATATATATATATATATATATTTATGTGTTAATTGTCTAATTTTTATTTTTTTTTTACAAATGGAAAGTTATCTACTAGAGGTACCTGGGAAATCTCATACTGCTACAGTAATTTTTAAGAGTATTCAAAATCCAGGAGGGTTTAGTTGGAAATTGACTCCAGATAACATCAATGCTATATACTTTGAAGAATTTAAGGTAATAAAATTTCAGGAGTTTGTTACTACTATTATCAATAAAATGTGATTAACTTATTAATTAATATTTTGTTCAACAGAAATATTTTAGTTGGCCAGCTGAGTGGGAAGCTGATGTGTATAAAATGTGGGAGGCCAAGGCACGTGTCAGATACAGTAGGTGGGTGAACGATATGAAAAAACTGTGGATCAAAAACCCTGACACAAAACCCCCTTACTTGACTGATGAGTTTTGGGCGGGTTTGCAAGAGTATTGGGTGAATCCAGATGTGATTGCTAGATCGGAAAAAGCTCGTGCAAATCGGTTGGCTGAGCCCAATGGACCCGGCACAGGGATTAGCAAGCATAGGGGAGGATCAAGATCCACTCGTATCCTCGTTCAGTCGTTGGTACGTAATTTTTAATTAACTTGTTAACCAATATATATATATATTATATTTTTTAATTTATAATTAAAACTTATATATGATATTTTGTAATAATGCATGAATAGGCAGCAGAGCAGGGGGTCGCACCGGATGCATTGAATTATGCGAGTTTCTGCTGACTGCACGTGAACGCCGATGGAACTTATCTGACGCTGAGGGATGAAAAAATTGATGTAAGTATTTAATTAAGTTTTTCTAATTGTTATAATTAATGATAATATATTTTCTAACACATTTATATTTATGAATTAGGCCGAGGTTCATCGCCGGGCTGCTGCGGAGGGACGATCCGATTTGAACGAGATCTATTTGGAGATCACATAGCCCACGAAGCAGAGGCGCTACGGCACTGGAAACTTCGGCAGCAGCCAGCTCAGACAGACTGCATTCAGTGGTAGCTCCGGTTCTACGGCTGCTCTGACACAAGAGATGTTTCATACACAAATCGGCAGCTTAGATAAGCAGCTACAGGAGGAGCGAGAGGCATGTGCCCGCATCGAGCAGGAGCAGCAGGCGGAACGTGAGGTACGTGCACGTCTGGAGCAGCAGTTTGCCGAGTTCCAGCAGATGCTGGCGTCAGGGCAGTTTTTTCGTCCACCTTCACCCGCTGGTCCTGATGTATGATTAACTTGTTTGTTGGATATTTTTTTAATTATTTAGTATTTTTATTATTTTAGAATATTTAAACTACTTTACATTTTACATTTATATCTGTCGAACATGATATTATTTGATATATGACAAATCGCTTTTAATGCAAATTAATTATTTTGCCTGATGTTTGGTTTTTTGTTGGAAATTTTAATTCGACAAAAAGATTGCAAAAATAAATATATATATATATAATACAATTTTTTTTAAAATATTGTTAAAACCATTACCGACGGACCTAAATCCGTCAGTAATTACCGACGGAAAATCCGTCGGTAATGTGTATTTCGATTCTTCGAAACCTACCGACGGATATTTATCCGTTGGTAATTACCGACGGACAATCCGTCTGTATTTCGTCGCTATTTCCAGCCAACGGAATACAAAAAACAGAACGTCACCGACGGAATTTCTGTCGTTAAATTTACCGATGGAAATAAATCCATCTGTAAATCTCTACCGTCGACTTATTTAAGGACGGCATAAATCCGTCGGTAAGCTGTTTACCAACGGATTCCTTTGTTTTACCGACGGAAAAATCCGTCGGTAAAAGAGAGTTTTTTTGTAGTGATATATATATATATATATATATATATATATATATATTTGTGCAAGCGGATCTGGTAAGAACACATCTTTATATAAGAACGTGAGAACAATACATTTTTATTACATCGGAAATGCATAAAATGCAGGAACTAAATGCATAAATATTTTAATGCATAAACTACAATAACTTAATGCATTAATATTTAAATGCATAAATTATACTCCCTCCGCCCCCCAAAAGTGTGGTCCAATTAATATTTTATACCTCACATATAATCAAATTTAGACCACACTTTTGGGGGACGGAGGGAGTAGTAACTAAATGCATGGTTAAATCTGGACCGTAGATCAACAAGGATCAAGGGTCCAGATTTGTTCTTATTTCTCACCTAAGAAAGTATTTTTATTTGATCCGCAAAGTATATATATATATATGTTATAAACTAGAGAGAATATAGTAGAGAATAAGAATTATGTATATTCAAATGTATTCAAAGTGTGTCGAAAGTGTGTACAATATGAGGACCAAAGGCCTGTATTTATTATAGTACAGAGCTAGGGTTTTAGGTTAATTACTTGGTCAACACTCATATGATGTATATCTATAAGATATTTACAATACTCCCCCTTGAGTGACCAACCCTAAAACAAATGTTGTCTCATTAAAAATTTGCCAGGAAAACCCAGTGGGATAAAACCTGATCGAAGGAAAAATAGTACAACTGCTCTAATTGAACTTGATCATTGTAGTCTTTGAGTTGTTGCATGCCGATCTTATTTACCAACTTTCTTAATATTAACGTCGACAATGCCTTTGTGAATAAGCCCACCAAATTATCACTTGAACGAGTCTCCGTTAAAACAATGATACAAGTATAACACTTCACATTTGACATAATTGCTTTGATGTGCATGCCTCGTTAAAAACCTCTTCAGAAAAACCCTTGGGAAAAAAACTCGATATAGGAAAAAATATTACATGACATACATTTACTCATGTGTTGCATTAGTTGTCTCGTTAAAAATCTTGACTAAGAAAATCCATCGGGAGGAATACTTAGCGAGGGAAAAAATACGAGTACAACAATTTGGCCTTTAGAGTATAATCTGTATGATTACTCAAAATTAACCTTTATAGCCAAATCTTCATAAATATGTAGTAGTTTCTCATTCCCCTGAAGATAATAATCTTCAAAATCAACATATATTATTACTATAAACGTATCTTTGTATATAGATTAGGAGGAGATTTAGTGAATAAATCTACAAGTTTATCACTAAACAAAATTTTGTGGCCATAGTTCTTATAAAACTTATTTGTGCAACACAAGTTGAATTATTCTCATAGAGAATAGTGGGGGATATATATCATATTATTACACCAATTTGAGATATTGAATCATGGGATGAGATAAATAACCAACATTCTAGTAGCCACCAATGTGAATCTCGATCTCTTTCATAAAATAGATTAAGGTTGTTTAATCTTCAAAATAACGAATGATATTCTCAATATCATTACAATGTCTCCTTGTGAGATCATTAAATCTTGCTAGCAAGTTTACTTTAAATGTTATATCAGATCTGATAGAATATATAGTGCTATCGGCACTCAAAGTAGGGAACTTATGGCCCCATAATATAATCGTTATCTTCTATATTCACTTCAAGTCAAGTGAAGAGAGAATCATTGGGGTCTCACTAGATGTGATTTATAATAAAAATAAACTTCTATACAACCTTTCAAGTAGGTCGATTGGTGTAAAAATAATATGCTCCTTTAGCAGATGAGATGCTCGATCTTCATATCGAGTCAATACTTAGATTTAGCCAAATCTTCTATTCCAAACTCTACCTTTATGTACGACTTGGCTTTTTCATCAATATAAATAAGAGTCATTCAAAGACTTTTGGATATGTACACAAATACATGTATCATTATTCACATATCTTTATTTCATAAGGATTAATTCACACTTCTTGTAAATTTATATTTCTCTTTCTTAGAAATTTTGAGTCCATTAGGAACTTTCATATATATTCACGTACAATGATCCAACCAATATGCGGATCAATGATATCATTACTGCGATAGATATTAAAGAACGTAACGTGATGTCATATTAGGAGAATATATAAAATCAAAATCAATTTAGGATCTCTGCCTAAATCTTTGAGTTGTCGCTTTATTTCTTCTTTTCTCTTAGTACAAATACTCATTTGTGTCAATATTTTTTGACATATGTACTACAGAGCAAAAGATTATATATTTATTTAGCGAGTTAAACTCTACCTCAATTGTTTCGTTCAAAAAAAAATTACTCAGTGCTTATGGCACTTCTGTTCTCTTTGATTCTGGATCCAGACTATCATTTCAAAATGATATAAGCAATTTTGTCGAGGCAAAATTATTATCGACAATTATAATATTTTTCTATTGTTTGTTTCTCCTGAATTTACAGAATTCATGGCATTTTCAATTAACCAAATTTTCATCATTTCTCAATGATATATATTTTTTTACTGGTTGTTCCGTAATCCCAGTAGTTTGATCTTTTGTGCACGTGCATATGCACTGGAACGGAGTGATATAATTTCTCTATTCAATTTTGTATTCCGCGGATCTTTATATTTGTTGGGAAAATTATAAGGTTTCGATTTGATACCAAAACCCAACTGATTCTCCAACTGAATAGATGATTGCATCAACCTAAATAGTGTTTTCCAGCTCGCCTGTTTGAGCTTTAGATTTTCTAGGCTTACAGGTTAAGGAAGCGGAAGACATCGATCAACCAGTGTGTTACAATGGAGTCACCAGCGAAGACGAGAGTCGACCCGAGTGTGTTTACGGAGTAAGCTAGCAAAAGACGACGGCGTCAACCTTCACTCGAGTGATCCAACAGAGCTCGATCAATGCGAAGAGAATTCGAGCCGAGTTCAAAACACAGGTCCAACAGTACAGAACAAAGGGAACTATCTCCGAAGACTTCACTTCAAGATACCCATCTCCGAATTCAAAAGCCACTCTAAAGGCAGAAGATCCCGGAATCAGAGGAAGTCAACCTACCTCGACCAATGAGGGATTGCCAAATCAGCATCCTAGACTTCAGAACCTAGGATGTGACTCAAATGAAGACAGGTGCAGATACGCTCAACGGCAGATCTTGCATTTAAGATGAGTAGGTAAGATTCAAACGGCTCCTCCAACGGCTAGTCTTGAATCTCTACCTATATAAACCCGTCTTCAACCTCAGGATCAGATACGAAAAACTCTCTACAAGCTTTCATTATCTGAAATCTTCATTCTTTCCGAAGCTCTCAAGCGATTCCGGATAGATCAAAGAACACTTTATCTTAAAGTGTTTCTAGTTAAGAAACTGCTTAGTTTTTCGTCTGTTCCCTAGGCCAAACTCATTGTATAACTTTAGCCTAGATTTCGAACGAGTTCATCATACTCTAAAGTTCTTAATTGTAAGAACTCGTTCACAGTTGGAACCCCATACCCAAACCCAAACCCAGAAAGGTTAGGTAAAGGTACGTTTGCTCGAAGCGCGTAATTCGAGTGGATAGGTTCTTCGCACCCGAAACCGAAGGTGTAGGCTTGACGGTGCCCGCAAACTGTTGGAACACAGCTCGGGTTAGAGTTGTGAAGTTGCTTGGTACTTGGAAACCAAGTGGTAGTGAATTACCAGTGAACCTGGTCGTGGACGTAGGAGGTGTTACTCCGAACCACGTAAAACTCGCGTGTTTCTTACTCCCTCTCTTTACTTTCGCTTTATATTCAGCTGTGTACTAACTCCTTCATATCATTGCATATTTGTTCAAAACTGCACACACATACCGCTCTCCAAAGACAAATTTGTGTCTCTCTAAAAAGTTGCACAATCTGACTAAGCTGAAAACGTCAAGTTAATATTTTCAAACTGAGTTTTTCTAAGTAACCGAGCTAAGTTTTCAAACCACCACTTTCCGCACCTCCAGCTGAGTTATTTACCCAGCTGACCCTCCCCAGCTGGATCGATAACTGAGCTCACCAACTCTGTGATTTAACTTGAAAAAGTTTTGAAAAATCTATTTGGTGTATTCACCCCCCCCTCTACACCAAATACCCAGCTCAGGGACCATCAATTGGTATCAGAGCAGTGGTTCAAAAGACCACCGTTTCTGTATCAAGAGATCTCTCTTGACACTCTGTGTCAGTGGTCAACTGAACAGATCCGTTTTTCAGAAAAAACTCATATTATTACATACTGCACATGTCTATGGATTCTTATCTTAACAGGAATCTCCCCACCTTCTCGGTAGACGACTATGCAATCTGGAAATTCAGATTGAAAAGCTTCCTTTGTGCACATCACGACATGATGTGGGACGTCATCACAGACGGACCCATCCTTATTTATAAACAAGGAAATGAACTCGTACCTGCCCATGATGGAGGACAACCAGAATATCGGCCAATTCTCAAGCCAAAGAAGGATTACTCGTCAGAAGAACGAAAGCAAGCTGGACTGGACAGCTTCGCAAGAAACACCATCTCATCAACAGTCTCAAACGCCTACCTGAGTAAGATCATCAAGTGCGAGATAGCCAAAGAGATGTGGGAAATACTTGCCAAGCTATGTGAAGGATCTGAAGAAATCAAAGAAAACAAATTCACAATAGCTTGCCAAAAATTCGACAACTTCAAGCAGCTAGCCAACGAGTCCATCGAAGCGATGGAGCTAAGGTTCTCAAACATAGTCATCGAGATAGAGACAATCAGAACTGGGAAGTATACCCAGCGGGAAAAGAATCTAAAGGTTCTTTCAGCCCTTTCAGCCGAATGGAACACTTACAAGGTAGTTCACCAAAGTCGAAGTGACTTGGGTGATCTATCTACAGAAAGGTTGTTCTCACTCTTAAAAGCCAACGAATACAACTTGAAGATCACTCAAGAAGAATCTTCAAGGTACGAATGACGGAGAACTCACCCTGCCTCCAAAAGAAATTGCCTTCAGAGCCAACTACGAAAAGTCACCATGTCAAGTCACTCGAGTCCTCCAAGATGAAGAAGGACAAAAAGGAAATGAGCAAAGAGGAGCTACTCGAAGAAATTGCCATGATGGTGAAAGATTATAACAGACTCAACACCAGCAAGAGCAAATACAAGAAGTTCGCAAGGACTTACAGAGATAAGTACGCAGCAACTGATGAGAAGTCAGCTGACAAACGAACAGAAGAAGGTTGCTTCAACTGCAAGGAACCAGGACACTACCGACAAGATTGTCCAAAGCTGTCCAAGAAAGACAAAGACCAATTAAAAGCTAAGGCAGCTGACATAATGAGAGCTTATATCGCTGATGAAGAATCAGAGTGCAATAAAATGGATGACATGCCATTTTCAGACTCGGAAGAAGAAGCCCTGATGGCCCATGATGAACCTGATTGGGATACATGCTTCATGGGACAAACAGACGGCATCGATGAAGATGAGGTAACGTCTCGAACTCTAAATCTGTCTAACATCTCACCATCACACGAACACTCTACACAGGACTCAGAATCTGGTCTACCTGATTGGAGTCTAGTAGAGAAAGTAATGAACGATTCCAAGGAGCTTCAAGAGATCCTTGACGTCATTATGTGTGAGAATGCCGAGCTGAAGGCGGAACTGGAAAAGACAAAAGTATCAGACGCAGCTGATACAACTCAGCTCCAACAGGAAGTCGTTTCACTAAAAGACAAAATAGTGAAACAAGATCAGCTGATGAAGGAATTCAACACTGAGAAGAAACAGCTGATAGAAGATGTGGAAAATGTCACAGCTGAATCGGAAAGGAAGTCAGCTGAGATCATTGAGCTGAAAAGCACCGAAGAGGTACTATCTAAAAAGATAGTAGCTCTCATCAAAGCCACGTCGACAATGGACGAGATCATTAGTGCTCAGCGTCCAGCAGCACTCAAAGCGGGACTGGGATACAACGAATCAAAGGATGCCTCAAACATTGCCTCCACAAGTGGAACAAAAGTAATGTTTATACGTGCAAACGAACCTCCAATCCCAGCAAGTCAGCATCAACAGTCGAGAACACAGCAGACGTCAAGAAAAACAGCTGTGAAACAGTCTCAAACTCCGTTGAGAACACAGCAGACATCAAGAAGGTCAGCTGTGCGACAACCTCAAGCCCAACTCAGACAGCAACGTGCTCAACCTCAACGAAGACCACAGGCTGGATTTTACAGATACCAGCCACAGCACCAGCATGTTGATCGATATCAACCGAGTTATCAGAGATACCCAGTTGGATACCACTCAAACGAGTATCAGCTGGATGATCATTTCCAGCCACATCATCACATGAGACAGCAGAGACAAAGGAACGTCTCAGCTAGGCACACAGCTGGAAACCAAAAGAAATCCAACCAACAAAACAAGAAGATACGGAGATCAAGACCCCGCCAGCAACAACAGAAGAACACAAAGAATGTGTATATCGACTCAGCTGGGAGAATTATCATATCAAATGACCCAATTCGAGTCATCAAGCAGATCTGGGTCGTCAAAGGATCTCTGTCTAACCCACAAGGACCCAATTAAAACTGGGTACCTGAATTTTAATTTTTTGTTTAGGTTACAAGGAATCAACGCATCTCTGAGGAGTCGATGAGAACGCTATGGTACTTGGAATGTGGATGTTCCAAGCACATGACGCACCTAAAGCATCTACTCCAGGAGTATATTGAGCGTACAGGTCCACAAGTAACATTTGGTGACAACTCCAAAGGCCTAACCAAAGCCAATTCTGCGACAACGGTTTTTCTGTCAAGTTTGATGCACAGGGATGCACAGTGAAGCACAGGGAAACCAAGCAGATACTCCTAAGAGGGAAAAGAGAAGGAAATATGTACTTTGCTGACTGGAACAGCAGCCCTCCGGAGACTTGTCTTGTATCAAAAAGCAGCAATGAAGTCAGCTGGCTGTGGCACAGACGGCTGAATCATCTCAACTTCAAGACAATCAACAAACTGGCTAGGAACCAGCTCGCTAATGGAATTCCAGATCAAGTATATGACAAAAGTCATATGTGCAGCGCGTGTCAACAAGGAAAGCAGACAAGAATTTCATTCTCTCTCAAGCCAGCTCAGTCAACTGATCGAGTTCTTCAACTTCTTCACATGGATCTTTTTGGTCCAGTTACTCCAAAGAAGCTTCAATGGCAGAAAATATACTCTGGTCGTTGTGGATGATTTCTCAAGATTCACATGGGTATCATTCTTATACCAGAAGAGCGAAACCAGAACTAAGCTGCCTATCCTGCTGGAAAGATTATCAACACAGAAGGAGTGCAAGATAATGGCAATAAGATCAGACCGTGGAACGGAGTTTCTAAATGAAACTATTTATGATTTTTGCGAGAAGAACGGAGTTCAACACCAAACATCTGCAGCTCGCACACCTCAGCAGAATGGTGTAGCAGAAAGAAGAAACAGAACTCTCAAGGAAGCAGCTACCTCAATGCTAGCAAGCTCTGCTATTCCAAAGAAGTTCTGGGCTGAAGCAATCAACACAGCATGCTTCACTCAAAATCGCTCCCTACTCACATCAAGGCAAGGAAAGACACCGTATGAGCTATGGAACAACAGAATACCATACATTGGATATTTCAAGGTATTCGGATCCAAATGTCACATTCTCAACAATGGGAAGACACAGCTCAAGACGTTCGACGAAAAGACAGACCGAGGAGTATTCCTTGGTTACTCCGCTGTGAGTAAAGCATACAGAGTCTTCAACAGAAGAACTCAAATAGTCGAAGTAACTCCATATGTTACCTTTGATGAATCTTCTTTCGAATATAGAGATTCTATCAAACGAAGAAGCGAAGGAGAATCTTCAAGATTGATTCAGACAAGGGCTCAAGAGAATAGAGTCAGGAATCTGGCCGAACCATTAATTTGGGACAATGAGCCAGAGGAGGAAATTCAAAACAATCAAGAAGCTCCACCAGCTGGAAATCGAGAAGAAGCTTCAACGCCAAATCAAGGGGGAACATCATCAGCCCGGAATCCAAACACAGCTGAGTCCCCAGCTCCATCTCCAGCTGAGCCTCTACAGAAGTCTCCTCAAAATATAAATCAAAGAGAGACAAACTCTCAAGATTTAACTCCTGAGCAACTCCAAGTCAGACGAAATTTAGCCACGTCAAGCATCAATCAATTGGAAGAAGAAATTCACAAGAGGAGAAGATGGATTGAAGATCATCCATCATCAGCTATTATCGGAGAACCATCTGACCAAGTCAAAACCAGAAGCTCAGCTACTCAAGCTTCATCGGATCATCAAGAAGCAGCTGACACAGCTCAATTCTCAGTAGAGCTCGAACTAACGGTCTATGATGAAGACACAGCTCTAATGGCGTGTTACGTAGCTCAAGTGCCAGAGCCTCAATCAATTCTCGAAGCTTTGAAGAGCGTGCCTTGGACCAACGCCATGCAAGAAGAGCTGAACGAATTCCTCAGAAATTGTGTCTGGGAATTAGTCGACAGACCTCAAGAAGTCAAAGTCATAGGACTTAAATGGATATTCAAGAACAAATTGGATACCCTGGGAGTCGTCATCAGAAACAAAGCTCGACTGGTTGCCAAGGGCTACACTCAGCAGGAAGGAATTGACTTCGAAGAATCATTTGCTCCAGTAGCACGAGGAAGCAATCAGACTATTTCTCGCCTATGCAGCACATCACAAATTCAAGGTCTATCAAATGGATGTGAAGAGTGCATTCTTAAATGGAGAAATCAAAGAAGATGTCTACGTTGAACAACCTCCAGGATTTGAAGTAGAAGGAAATAAAGTCTACAAGCTAAAGAAGGCACTTTATGGATTGAAGCAAGCACCTCGAGCTTGGTATGACACTCTTTCAAGTTTTCTCGTATCCAAAGGATTTAAGAAGGGCTCAGTAGACAGAACTCTCTTTACCATCAAATCAGGAGAAGACATCCTGGTTGTTCAAATCTACGTAGACGACATCATCTTTGGATCAAGATCAAGCTTCTTATGTCAAAGATTTGGAGAGATGATGTCAGAAAAGTTCCAAATGTCCATGATGGGAGAAATGAGTTTCTTCCTAGGACTTCAAGTCAGGCAATCAACAGAAGGGATTTTCATAAATCAATCCAAATACGTGAAAGACTTGATCGCCAAGTATGGAGTTCAATCCAGCAGAAATGTAAAAATTCCAATGAACACCAACTGGAAGATTGAACCAGAATGTATGGAAATCAGCTGATTCCAAAGCAAATACAAGAGGTGATAATAGGATCCCCGCTATATCTAACAAGAAGTCGTCCGTACATCTCTTTCGCAATCGGAGTGTGTGCCAGCATTTCAAGTTGATCCAAAGGAAGCACACATGCAAGCAGCCAAGAACATTCTCAAATATCTCAAAGGAACTCGAATGTTGGGCCGTGGTACCCACCGAAGACAATCTACACTACCGATCGGATACTCGGACTCGGTACTTCGCCGGAGATCGGTTGGACGTAAAATCAACTTCGGGAACTTGTCGGTTCTTAGGAAGTAAGTTGATCTCGTGGTTTTCAAAGAAACAAACGTGCGTCGCAACTTCCACGATGTAAGGTAATATATGGCCGCCGGAAGCCGCCGCTCGCAAATTCTCCGTCGAAACATCACCGGATGACTATGAAGTAAAACCGGACAAGTTCCAATTTTCGTGATAGCTCAAGTGCGATTGCCATTTCGTAGAATCCAAGATTTCACACAAGATGCAAGCATGTAGACGTACGACATCATTTCATCGTAGATCACGTAGAAAAGAAGGATGTGATTGTTGAGAAAATTCACACGTACATACAAATGGCCGATATTCTCACAAAACCGCTGATAGAAGCAAGGTTCAAAATGATGTGCGGATTACTTGGACTTCTCAACCTAGACGATGCTTCACCCAGCTGATTGGAAGCAGACCAAATTAACGCAGACTCCGATTGGAAGAAGACCCAGCTGATTGGAAGTAGACCCAGCTGAACGGAAGCAGACCCAGCTGATTGGAAGAAGACCCAAATGCAAAGCAAAACTGAAATTCAGAATCAACGTCACTGATATCAGCTGAGAAAGAATTCAGCTAAAACAGATGCTGAAAGGAAAGGATTATTCAGCTGAGGGGGAACCAGCTGGAACCACGATGACCTAGCACACCCACTCAACCGAGGTATCAGCTGACTACAATGATCAGCTGAGAGGTTTGCAACAACATTAATTACACCTACTCAATCTGTTTTCTGTCAACTCACATCTTGTCATTTCTAATCAATATTAATTAAAAGTCTGCAAAGAATTGAATAATGGGAGTTTCGAGGCAAAAGTCAAAACGCCTCAACCGTTCTCTCTCGCGCATTAACTCACATATTCTAATCAAGAAATTAATATGTAGAGAGAATCACTCCCAGCCGTAGATCTTCTTTTCAATAGACAAATCTTGATCGTTCATTCATCAAGAAAACTCTTTAAATATGCTAGAAGACATACGCATCAATCCTAGAAAGTTTTTCGGCATTCTTTCTTATTTCCATCAATTGGTATTATTCATTTCTACTAACAAAAGTTGCAGACGTAGAACATGGAATCCAGAAAGATATCTTCCGAAGCCGATCAAACTTGAAGAATCTGTCAAAACTTCAAGATAAGAGTTGCTTAACTCTCAAAGAAGACAGAAGTCCAGAAGAAGGTGAAGCCCATCGACGTAACTGCACTCAGCAAAGAGACTGCAAAGCTCAAGAACGTCATTCACCAGGAAGGTGCAGAAAACTTTCTGGGAATGTCAAAGGAAAAAGACCTCCTCAACCCCACTATTTCTCTCATCATAAAAGAGAGAACGGGACATACAACTCCCTGGGATGCAAAAATCAACGTCAACAGACCGGAACCAAATGTTGATAAAACTGGAGTATTCAAGAGCAGTCATGACAAAGCTCTTGCTCCACCACAGGAGGCACAGAAAAAGATGTAGGAGAAAAATCAGAATGCATCTAACTCCATCCCAGCTGGGAATCGGAGACAACTTGAGGAGACAAAATTTACTGAAGCACTGTCTTCAAACCGAAGACTCAAGTCAAAGGTGCTCAGTCAGTCAGCAGAGAAGCCAGCTGATATTATGAGAGAATTCGTAATCACTCTCCGAGGAGCAGAAGGCCCACAAGCGGTCGTTTCTTACGGTGGAAGAGAAGTTCACGTCCCTGCGTGAACATAATCATCACCAACACCGCAACGGAGTATTCCAGCTGAACAACCAAGCTTAAACCCCAAGACAGATGGGATACTTCAACCGCCTTCTCCTCAGTTTCCTTCAGCTCCACAGGGACACCAGCTTCGAGATCTTCCGATGAAAGATGCTCAAGTCCCTGCACCAAGCTTAAATGAGAAACATCACCCAGCCAATGATCACCTGCAGTTGGATGATGATGATATGAGCTGAACACAAGTCCCTCAAGTGCTGAATCAGACTTTCTCATTCAATCTAAGAAGTCTGAAGAAGCAAAAGTTGCAAGGAATGAAGTTGTGCCCGACTCAGAAGATGCTATCTCCCGTGCCAACTCATCGCTCCAAGCACTCAGCTGGACTGCCCCAGCTGAATCAGGCCAAGGACGCTGTGTCTGCAATTACAGCTGAGGATAATGCAACTGAAGAAGAGCCAGCTAATACAACAGCTGAGCCACTTAGACTCCAATCCTCGCTGCTCAGAGCTAAAAACCACAGTTTCGCCAAACTAAAACATCGCAACAGCCGATGGTGTATCTCTCCCACCCTGTTTTGATCATGCCAAAAAGAGGGAAGTAAGGGAGAAGAGAGACAAGTCAATAAAGAGGCAAACTGTTGAGCTAGAGGAACCAGCTGAAGAAGAGACGAGTCAAAAGAAAGAAACAACGGATGCAGAAGAGAAGACCCAGCCAACTGGGATTGAAGACTGAAGGATTAAAGACTGAAGTTTTTTTATTTCTTTCTTTTTCCTGTGTTATAATGTATTTTCTTACATTAATAACACACAAGTTTTTCTGCGTCATAAGTTGTCTCAGTTAGGTTTTGGCATCATCAAAAAGGGGGAAATTGTTGGGAAAATTATAAGGTTTCGATTTGATACCAAAACCCAACTGATTCTCTAACTGAATAGATGATTGCGTCAACCTAAATAGTGTTTTCCAGCTCGCCTGTTTGAGCTTTAGATTTTCTAGGCTTACAGGTTAAGGAAGCGGAAGACAGCAGCCAACCCAGCTGGAGTCAGCTAGCAGAAGACGATGATCGACCCGAGTTGTGTTTACAATGAGTAAGCTAGCAAAAGACAGCAGGCGTCAACCTTCAGCTGAGTGATCCAAATAGAGCCCGATCAATCCGAAGAGAATTCGAGCCGAGTTCAAAACACACTGGTCCAACAGACGTAACAAAGGGAACTATCTCTGAAGACTTCACTTCAAGACAGTCCAGCTCTGAATTCAAAAACCAGCTCTAAAGGCAGAAGATCCCGGAATCAGAGGAAGTCAACCTACCTCGACCAATGAGGGATTGCCAAATCAGCATCCTAGACTTCAGAACCTAGGATGTGACTCAAATGAAGACAGGTGCAGATACGCTCAACGGCAGATCTTGCATTTAAGATGAGTAGGTAAGATTCAAACGGCTCCTCCAACGGCTAGTCTTGAATCTCTACCTATATAAACCCGTCTTCAACCTCAGGATCAGATACGAAAAACTCTCTACAAGCTTTCATTATCTGAAATCTTCATTCTTTCCGAAGCTCTCAAGCAGTTCCAGATAGATCAAAGAACACTTTATCTTAAAGTGTTTCTAGTTAAGAAATTGCTTAGTTTTTCGTCTGTTCCCTAGGCCAAACTCATTGTATAACTTTAGCCTAGATTTCGAACGAGTTCATCATACTCTAAAGTTCTTAATTGTTAGAACTCGTTCACAGTTGGAACCCCATACCCAAACCCAAACCCAGAAAGGTTAGGTAAAGGTACGCTTGCTCGAAGCGCGTAATTCGAGTGGATAGGTTCTTCAGTACCCGAAAACTGAAGGTGTAGGCTTGATAGTGCCCGCAAACTATTGGAACACAGCTCGGGTTAGAGTTGTGAAGTTGCTTGGTACTTGGAAACCAAGTGGTAGTGAATTACCAGTGAACCTGGTCGTGGACGTAGGAGGTGTTACTCCGAACCACGTAAAACTCGCGTGTTTCTTACTCTCTCTCTTTACTTTCGCTTTATATTCAGCTGTGTACTAACTCCTTCATATCATTGCATATTTGTTCAAAACTGCACACACAGCTGCTCTCCAAAGACAGCTGTGTCTCTCTAAAAAGTTGCACAATCTGACTAAGCTGAAAACGTCAAGTTAATATTTTCAAACTGAGTTTTTCTAAGTAACCGAGCTAAGTTTTCAAACCACCACTTTCCGCACCTCCAGCTGAGTTATTTACCCAGCTGACCCTCCCCAGCTGGATCGATAACTGAGCTCACCAACTCTGTGATTTAACTTGAAAAAGTTTCGAAAAATCTATTTGGTGTATTCACCCCCCCCTCTACACCAAATACCCAGCTCAGGGACCATCAATATTTAGCACCAATAGATCTCTTATGCTTATGGCGTTAAAGAGTCATCTAATTTATTTAGTTCACGAGGAACTTCAATTCTTTATGGTGCATCTACAATATGTATATGAAATTTGATCACTCATTCGGCAGTAATAACTTATTGACCTTCAAGTTCATTTGCGTGAATATTTAATCCAACGTACATTCCAACCTTTTGTTGGGAACCCATCTTTTATATATTGTGGGTGTGCAATTGAGACTTGAAATCAAAAGTTCGTAGATGAGAAACATCAAGTTCTCAACCAACAATATACGAACTAATGTTGTCTCAATATGGTATCCATTGTAGCGGATATCATTAAAACTTAGTAAGTTTATTTTTTACTTACTAACATTTCTATTGTTAATTTAGTATCAAAATGATACAAGGTCTTCCGGAGCCATTTGTCATTTGTGCAATATATACGCACAAAAATCAGGGATAATCATATATTATCCAAATATTTTATTGCTCATCAAGGCATGTAATATTCTTTAGGAATATTAATTGTTCTACTTCAATAGCATCAATATATAATCTTTCAAGATTATTCGTAAATTCCCGTTTGTTCGAAAATAATGATTATCAAATCATCAAATATAAACAATATATTAAAACAAATAACCATTATGTAAATCTCAATTAATAAACACAATCTATTAATATGAGGCAAAACTTAGAATAGCCAAAACACATAGTAAAACACAAATATTGGCCACAAGTTTAATTTTCACAAATTATGGCAAACATTTGCCTTTTTGGACCCTTTTACCCTTACTTTTGACTTTATCCACCTAACTTTACATTCTCTTTCCTCTATCATTATCAACCTACTTTTTACTTTTTCCATCTAACTTTACATTCTCTCTCCTCTCTCATCAAATTCGTACTGCTGTCCAACTTCACTTTTGTATCGCGGTACGAAATGTGTGAATTTCGTACCGTGCTACCAAAGTTAGCACGAAATGATAACACGGTACGAAATGGTTCAATTTCGTACCGATATCGTGGTACGAAATGGTTGAATTTCGTACCGTGCTACCAAAGTTAGAACTTTTATATCGCGGTACGAAATGTTGAATTTCGTACCGTGTTACCAAAGTTAGAACCTTTATATCGTGGTACGAAATGGTTGGATTTCGTACCGTGTTACCAGAGTTAGAACTTTTAGATCGTGGTACGAAATTGTTGAATTTCGTACCGTGTTACCAGAGTTAGAACTTTTAGATCCTGGTAGAAATGGTTGAATTTCATACCATGATATAAAGGTTCTAACTTTGGTAACACGGTACGAAATGGTTCAATTTCGTACCGATATCGTGGTACGAAATGGTTGAATTTCGTACTGTGCTACCAAATTTAGAACTTTTATATCGCGGTACGAAATGTTGAATTTCGTACCGTATTACCAAAGTTAGAATCTTTATATCGTGGTACGAAATGGTTGAATTTCGTACCGTGTTACCAGAGTTAGAACTTTTAGATCGTGATACGAAATGGTTGAATTTCGTACCGTGATATAAAGGTTCAAACTTTGGTAATACGGTACAAAATGATACAATTTCGTACCGATATCGTGGTACGAAATGATTAAATTTCGTACCGATATCGTGGTATGAAATGGTTGAATTTCGTACCATGCTACCAAAGTTAGAACTTTTATATCGCGGTACGAAATGGTTGAATTTCGTACCGTGTTACCAAAGTTAGAACCTTTATATCGTGGTACGAAATGGTTGGATTTCGTACCGTGTTACCAGAGTTAGAACTTTTAGATCGTGGTACGAAATTGTTGAATTTCGTACCGTGTTACCAGAGTTAGAACTTTTAGATCCTGGTAGAAATGGTTGAATTTCATACCATGATATAAAGGTTCTAACTTTGGTAACACGGTACGAAATGGTTCAATTTCGTACCGATATCGTGGTACGAAATGGTTGAATTTCGTACTGTGCTACCAAAGTTAGAACTTTTATATCGCGGTACGAAATGTTGAATTTCATACCGTATTACCAAAGTTAGAACCTTTATATCGTGGTACGAAATGGTTGAATTTCGTACCGTGTTACCTGAGTTAGAACTTTTAGATCATGATACGAAATGGTTGAATTTCGTACCGTGATATAAAGGTTCTAACTTTGGTAACACGGTACAAAATGATTCAATTTCGTACCGATATCGTGGTACGAAATGATTGAATTTCGTACCGATATCGTGGTATGAAATGGTTGAATTTCGTACCATGCTACCAAAGTTAGAACTTTTATATCGCGGTACGAAATGGTTGAATTTCGTACCGTGTTACCAAAGTTATAACCTTTATATCGTGGTATGAAATGGTTTAATTTCGTACCGTGTTACCAATGTTAGAACCTTTATATCGTGGTACAAAATGGTTGAATTTCGTACCGTGTTAATTACCAGAGTTAGAACTTTTAGATCGTGGTACGAAATGTTGAATTTCGTACCGTGTTACCAAAGATAGGACTTTTATATCGCGGTACGAAATGTTTGAATTTCGTACCATGCAACCAAAGTTAGAACTTTGATATCACGGTACGAAATGTTTGAATTTCGTACCGTGCTATCAAAGTTAGAACTTTTATATCACGGTACGAAATGGTGTAATTTCGTACCATGGTACAAAAGTTAGAACTTTTATACCGCGGTACGAAATATCTGGATTTCATACCGTGCTACCAAAGTTAGAACTAATATAACGCGGTACGAAATGTCTAAATTTCGTATCGTGCTACCAAAGTTAGAACTTTTGTATCACGATACGAAATGGTTGAATTTCGTACCGTGCTACCAAAGTTAGAACTTTTATATCCGCTGCCACCACCTCCATCACCGCGATGGCGAGGTATAATTTTTGTTTTTTCCTACCGATATGAATATCAACATTTCGTACCGATATATCAACAAAAACACTAATAATATTATTAATATTGTAGCAAAGGGTTTACAAACAAGAAATTGCAGCAAATAATTTACAAAATAAGAATTGTTCATTCACGAATCACTAAGCATTGTTCATTCACCAACTCAATCTCTACGGTAAGTGTTATTTCATCTGTGTTGAAACAAATAAATGCTCCCAAAAAAAATATTGATTTCTTGAGATCTTGTAGGACATCATGACCAAATTCATCCAAAATCTTGCACATAATCATCTATGATGTCCACTGTACCTTCAAAACTAAAGCAAGAAAAATTAGAATATGGTACTAATATAATTCTTACCAACATACCATTTCTTTGTGCTTGATTATTAGTACGAAGTGTGAATTCATACATGGTACTTGGTAAGAATTTCATAATTCTTTCCAGCATACCATTTCTTTGTGCTTGGTTATTGGTACGAAATATGAAATTGTTACATGGTACTTGGTAAGAATTTCATAATTCGTACCAATAACCAAGCACAACGAAATGGTACGTTGGTAAGAATTATGAAATTCATACATGGTACTTGGTAAGAATTATGAAATTCTTACTAGCGTACCATTTCTGTGTACTTGGTTATTGGTACGAATTATCAAAATTCTTACATAGTACATGGCAAGAATTTCATAATTCTAACCAGCGTACCATTTATTTGTGCTTGGTTATTTGTACGAATTATGAAATTCTTACATGGTACTTGGTAAGAATTTCATAATTCTTACCAGCGTACCATTTCTTTGTGCTTGGTTATTGGTACGAATTATGAAATTCTTACATGTACTTGGTAAGAATTTCATAATTCTTATAAGCGTACCATTTCTTTGTGCTTGGTTATTGGTACGAATTATGAAATTCTTACATGGTACTTGGTAAAAATTTCATAATTCTTACCAGCGTACCATTCATTTGTGTTTGGTTATTGGTACGAATTATGAAATTCTTACATGATTGGTATGAACTACTGGTACGAAATGATTGAATTTCGTACCGACGAGTTTTGACAGCAAGCAGCAGGCTCCTTCAATCAATACAAACGAAATAGAAATCAGCAAAAATACATCCAAATCATCCAGAAATTAACCCAAATACACAAAAAATTACCAAAATAATATGAAAATCTCATAAATCATCGAGAAATAGAAACAATATCGAAATGGTTCAATTTTGTACCGATATTAAGGTACGAAATGGTTGAATTTCGTACCGTGGTACCAAAGTTAAAACTTTTATATCGCGGTACGAAATGGTTGAATTTCGTACCGTGTTACCAAAGTTAAATCCTTTATATCGTGGTACGAAATGGTTGATTTTCGTACCATTTTTTGGTGCTTGGTTATTGGTACGAATTATGAAATTCTTACATGGTACTTAGTAAGAATTTCATAATTCTTACCCAGCGTACCATTTCGTTGTGCTTGGTTATTGGTACGAATTATAAAATTCTTACATGGTACGAGTTACTACTGGTACGAATACACCTATTTCGTACCGACGAGTTTTGACGACAACGACAATCTCCTTCAATCAACACAAACGAAACAGAAATCAGCGAAAATACATCCAAATCATCCAGAAATTAACCCAAATATACCAAAAATTACCAAAACAATATGAAAATGTCATAAATCATCGAGAAACAAATACGTAAAAGCACTAAATCAACAAAAAAATAAGAAAAATTCAACAAAAATAACAATAATACAACAAAAATTCAAAAAAACTTTAGATCAACATGAATTGCGAGAATTGGAAGGAGAAATAACCTGGATCTATGGATCTATTTGTAGATCTGGAGCACGATGCCAACGAAAAGCTTCCGATTGGTAGAAAATCGCAGAAGCGAGCAAAACGCGATGGAAGAGCTAGGTTTCGGGAGAGAGAAAATCGCAGGAGAGAGGGTGAAGGATGGACGGCATGGTGGATGAATCTCGTGAATGGAGGAGACGGCGGAGGCGGCGGAATAGAGGCGATGGTGGTGGTGGCACAGAGAGAGAAATAAGAGAATGGAAAGAGAGAGAAAGTGAGAAGAGAAAACACAGCAGGAAAAAAATGAGAAGAGAGAGAGGGAAGGGAAAAATAAGGAAAGAGAAAAAGAAAGAGAGAGAAAAAGTAAGGGTATTTTGGTCCGTAAAGACAAATGTTTGCCATAATTTGTGAAAATTAAACTTGTGACCAACTTTTGTGTTTTACTATCTCATGTGGCTAAAAAGGTGTATTTTCTCTATTAATATTCTATCTACTTTTCATTCTACGAGAAACAATCAATATAATATTGAATCTATTTCATTCATATTCTTTGCTTTAGAATTAAGGCTTTACATTAATGAATCTAATGTATGCAACGTCTTATTTATCGGAATAATTGATTTTTATAGATATAGATCGAAACGATTATGTAATAATGTAATAATATTGTCAAATCTCGTCCCATGTTTGAATTTTTTTTCAAAAATATCTCACTATTGAAAGAAATAACAATTTCAATATCTAGCGTTTCAACATTTTCAAAATTTAATGCTGAATTGGGATGGAAGGAGCATTATATATATTCACACAAAACATTAGTGCAGTCAGCCTTACCGTGCAATTAGAAGAAAAGTAACAATTACTCCCTACGTCCATGAAAAAGAGTCCCATGAAAGAGTCTCATTATGTGTTGGGCACGCGTTTTAATAAAGCTGTTAAGTGGAATAAAAGTATAATTTGTAGCAGTAGTGTAAAGTAGAATAAAAGTACAATTTGTAAGAATAAAAGTACAATTTGTAGAGGTAAGTGAAATAAAGTACAAAAAATGGAGTGACAAAAATAGGTAAATATAGAAGAGAATGGAAGGTGTGATAGTATATAAAGTGGAGTGAGACTCTTTTTGTGGACAAATAAAAATGGATAAGTAGACTCTATTTCATGGACAGAGGGGGTATTTTTTTTACCCACTAACTAGTTAAAATACCAAGAACTGACAATTATCACAAAGAAAAAATGACAATTATTTTTAAAAAAACGACAATTCCGATCCAGAGGCTAATTGCACCCAAATCCACCCTCATACATGCATACATCATGTGTAAATATTCGAATTCAACATAACAAACCAATCTAGCAAGGTAGTCTCCAGAAAATCGCCATCCAGAAAATAAAAAGATATTTTCTAATCTTGAAATTTTAAGGATCATCCACCATTATTTCTTCCATCATGATTTCCTAACACGATCATGAAACTATGTAAGAAGATCTGACACAGAAAAGCATGTAGAAAAATGTAATTAACCAAGATAAAGAAAGGTATGCATTATTTCACTAAACTGTAGAAGTTGCTTTACAGTTTGAAATTGCAAAGAATATCAGCAGAAGTTCAAGATCTAGCAATAGTTCCCAAAAATCTCGAACATTTTCTAGCATATCCACTACTACAACACATCCACAAAACATTGCTACAAGATGGAAAGGAAAAAGAACGAAAAATAAGATATTGGTACTCAAATCCCCTACTGAAAGCATAAAACTCGAGTACAGTTTGCTAAACTTTTCAAGAAAAATCTATATACTGGAGCTACGGGCGACTGCTCGTGTGCTATCAATATCTACTTAGGCATCAGAGTTTATTATTGATTTCGAGAAGTGGAGAATGGTAAGCAGAAACAGTTTCTTACTCATCAGCTCACGAAAGATGAAGTTTAATTCTTATGCTGGCTTTCGTTCAGGTCAAGGAACTTTGCAACTCGTTCTGTTTTCGCTCCTGATTTGTGATCATAGTACTCAACAACCGCAGCCCCAGCCAAAGCAGCAAGAGTAAGTGCTTGAGCGTGCAACCTGATTGGCAAGTGGTAGTGTTTTGATAAGAAACCAAAATTAAGTGATGAGACGTTGCAGAGGGAAATTCCTCGTGCTTCATCTTACAAAATAGTAACAACGCTGTAATAACAGAAGCATAACTCAGCAAGACGAAACTTTGAGATGTTATATAACTGAAAACAGACGAGAATGGCCATAAAGCGGATGAAATAGACATGCAAATGCATCACGCCCCTTTTACCCTCCCCTCTAATAACGATAAGGCAAATCAAGAACCCAAAATCGACTTCAGTTTGCCCTTTGTGGAAGAAATCAGATATCACCATGCTCAAGCATCCTAACCATTATACCCTCCCCTTTAAAAAGCAATATGGGAAATCAAGATCCCAAAATTGACTTCAGTTTGCCCGTTGTGGAAGAAACCAGATATCACCATGCTCATGCACCACAGGGATATATTGCTTGTTACATAAATGGAAAGGAATACAACAAAATATTTTCCTAAATTGCAAACTGTAATCTAGGAACCAAAAATTAATCATGATCAATCCCCAATATCATGCAATTGTACCATTCCTTCAAGTTCTCAATCTTAAATCCATTTTCAAAGCCCAATGTTCTGTACCCTTTCGACATGGCAAGAACCTCAACAAATTTATACCCCAATGTTAATCCTCAGAAGCAAATTACACGAATGCATCTATGTATACTTCCAAATTACAACAAGCCCATTAGGAGACGCAGAAAATTACATGCACATGATAAAACGCAGCAAAACATAATTCATGATTCTAACACTTTTGCCAACTACATTCAAAAACCATAATTTCACAACTCATTATATATCTCCCATATACAAATTATAACATCAAACACAGACATTGAACAACTATCTCACAAAAGAAGAAAAAACAAAAAACCCCTTTTAGCTACAGATTACAAACAAGAAAATAAAAATTTATGAGCTAAATAAGAATTCAAGAATAAACAATATACATAAAACCGTACCTAGCGTGAATGATCTTGACGCTTGTCTTCATATTAGGCTGAGACCAATTATATGCCAATGAACCCACAATTCCAGTCGCCCACAAAGTCCCTAAAAACAAATTCCAATCAAACGAAAAGGGGCAAACACACCAATAAAAATCCAATCTTGAAATAAAGAAACCCTATATAAAATAGAAGAAAAACATATTCGTATTCATCATTACCAACAGTACGAAGCTTGTGCTCCACAACCCATTCCCTCAGAGATTGAATCTTGCCCTTTTCTTCTCCCATCTTCGTGATTTTCTCTTCAAATCTTTTTTTCTTTTCTTTTCTCTCTTTTTTCAAAATATCTAATGTTCTTGTGTTAATCAACAGGATTTTGTTTAGACGAGAATTGTAATTGTAAAGCGTAGCTGCAAAACAGGAATTCCATCAGTAGACGCTATTTTTGTAACGCGTTTGGTTATTGAAAGGCTTGGCCCAATCTTTAGCCCATTTTTGGAAATTCAGAAAATGTAATTTTAAACATAATAAAATACAAAAAAAAATACATAATTAAATACAAAAAATTCAAGAATTTGGTCTAATTTCCGATTATAATTTGATTTTTTTTTTGGTTGAGTTAGATACAAGTAAATTTTTCGTTGGAAATTGACTTACGTGGACCACAAAAATGGTGTATTATTGACCATTGTAGAGGTGGCCGCGGTTGAATTCGGTTCCATCTTGATGGAACTGGAACCGAAACGCCTATTACTTTGGTTTCGGTTCCAAATCGGAACCGCAGGTTTTGATTCCGTTCGGTTCCGCAGTTTTGGTGGTTCCAAATTGGAACCGCATGTTTCGGGGTACCAATTATATATGTTATTTTTTTCGTTTTTTGCTATTTTTTCTTGTGTTAATTGTAATTTTATGCATTCTGATGTAACATTTAGATGAAATAAATATGAATTGTAACATAAATATGGATAAAAATGTAAAAAATAAAAAAAAATTAGGAGGAACCAACTGTTTGAACCGAAAACCGGCGGTTCTCGGTTCCGTAGCTTTGGAACTGAAACCGAATCGTCGTCGATGTTGTTCTAGTTTCTGAACCGGAACCGGCGGTTCAGTTTCGGTTCCAGAAATGCTAGTTTCGGTTCGGTTCCGGCGGTTCCGATTCCTTTGGCCACCTCTAGATCATTGTTGATATTTAGAAATTATCAACATCTTTTGGGAAAAAATTGGTTAGTAAAGCTAATAATATGTCAAGCTGGAGTTATTTATGTTTTTTACCTGTTTTTTCAATAAGTGAGAAATTATATGAATATTGCACATGTATTATTTATCCAAGAAAAATGGAAATTCAGGTTAGAGTGTTTGGTAAAAAAAAATTGGGAACTAAATTGACCACATACATATATGATTCTTTCCCTACTCATAAATTGATATTATTACGGTATGATAGCTTAAAATTTAATTAACAATGTCTCTGAAAGGAAAAAGCCTTTATAATAAAAAATATCAAGCTTGAAATCATATTGCATAGATAAAACAATGAATACACTTTCTTTTGATTTTAAGAGGTATTCAAACAATTTATAATGCCAACAATCTATAATACAACAAATTTACATGACTGCATCTCTATATTTACACCAAAAATTAGATTCTTGATCAAAATTCAAAAGAATCAGAAAAACAAAAATTATGTAGCTGCCCACTTGTTCATCTTCCTTTAAAGAGGAATCCATCCCTGTCATTTAGCAATCAGTACTAATGATGCCCACTTCAAGAATTAGTTGAACGAAACTTGGACATCTGAATTATTTTGAACGGAAAAAAAATGATAAATATACCTTGATCACTCCTTTCTCAGTGCCACAAAGAATCATGTCATTGGCTGAAAGTAGGCTTGTTATCTTGCTTCCTGCTGATAACCTTCCAACTTTTTGCTGTGTCCCTCTCAACCATATCTGTTTTTCAACCATATTTATCACTAGAAAAGCTCAAATAATTATCAAGAAGTTTATATTATGTATTTCTAATCACATTTTGATTGCATTTCTCTTTATTGCAAATCCATAAACATGTGAAAAATCTTGATTAAAATTCAAGAAATTGTTACAAATTTCTATGACTACTACCTGCAGGCTGCTCATTGATGTGTTGCAGTTTAAGTAGATAAAATCCTCAACAACTTCCATTGCTAGAATGCTTGCTCCTTTATCTGGCACCATTGATATCTGAGGTCGGCTTCCTCGCCTCCATTCCTACATTACTTGTCTCATTAGCTCAATGCAGCACATAAACTTTGATGTTACTACAAAATCTTGTATGCTACCTTCATCTTTGAACCCTCAACGGCTAAGCTTGCACTATATAACCAGTCTTTATACAAAGAAATCGACCTTATAGGCTTGTTCTGCATCCAGCTCTTTGACGGCCCTTTCATCTCCTGCTGCCGGTTGGTCATGATCATCACCTCCACAACACTTGAATCCGAACACCCTGCATAGACCTTTCCCTGCGCGACTCTCATACATTTTACGCGCTTGTTCTTCAACACGTCTCTAGCTTTTCTTGATGCATCAATCACCTAAAGAAAAAAAAAAAAAAAAAGTTTTGGCAAGTCTTGGTTTGTGCAATAACAAAGGTTTTTGCAAATATTTCTTAACTACCTTCAATTTATGGCTTTGAGTAGTAGCAAAAATCAATTCCCCCGAAGAATCTATGCTTCTGATAGATTCCTTTGTAGGTATTGCTTCAATACACTCAAGATTCATCTGCTTCATCTGCCACATCTGTCCAAAAACACATATGCAACATGAAGAAAAAATGCGAAGTTTTGATTAGGAAAGGATGCATGAGTTCACTCACTACCTTGATAGTTTTGTCAGCTGAGCAACTCAGAAGGCAGTTCCCAGGATCATAGATAGAGAAGCATGTCACAGCCTTCTTATGCTCCTTCGTCTCAAGCACAAGCGTCGTTGTCTGCCCCTTGACATCCCAACCCTGCCATTAGACCATAGCGTTATTAATCAAACATTCATCAACAATGTAGTAACATAGTATGAACAAAAAACCAAATCAAGAAACCTTAATTGATCCATCAGCGTATCCACTGCATAAATATCCCTTGTAGTAAATGAGTGCCGTCACAGCTCCACTACATTTAGTTCCCGCCTCCAAGATTTGGCTATGAACACACGATATACGCTGCACAGAAATCAAACAGTAGTTCAGTACTCTCCTATAATGCACAAAATTTAAGCTGCATTTTCAGATTCTGGCCTAAAAGGACACAAGCTTTTATCGTTCTTGTTGTTGTTGTCGTTGTAAGAAAATGGTAATTAATGTCTTAATAAGACCGCTCACCCATTTATTTGGCTGGTAATAGTCAGCTACTTTGAGTAACTCTTCAGCCATCCAAGTCACATTCGACAGACGTCTCAAAGATTCTCTCACACCTTCTGATAGATTGATGATTCTCTTCATCCCTACAAGATCAAGCTCAAGCTTAGGACAATGAACATCACATTTATAGCAACTTTGTTTCTTGAAGTACGAGGTTAATTACCTCTGCCTGAAGTGTAGTTGTAGATGCACAAGCAAGCCACGAGGCGTTCTTCAAGCTCAAAGCCAGGATGCAAGAACTGTTCAACACTATGCAGCAAGATCTCACAAGCAGCATGCCTCAGTTCATCATGACCTTTCACGAGTTCGAGTCCAAGCCATGCAGTAGCTACCAAACTATCTCTTGACACTCTTCTTGTCTTGCTCTTCAGACCCTTGTCCAACGCGTCGAACACACGTGTCCCTAGCTGCAGTATCCGTTGCGCGATTTTGCTGCACCATGAGTCTATCCCACCATCCTGCAGTTAAGAAAAGAGCCCTTCTTGATGATGTTCTGAAAAATGGTCTTGATTCTATTTAAAAATTTGGACAAGAGTTTGTGATTTACTTGTAAACTTTGATCAAGAAAGTCATAGGTTTTGATCAAATTCCTATGTTGTGATAAAGTTAGGCCAGTTTTCTTCACCAGCCATGCCATAGTGTAGGCTTTTCCTGTCCAAGAGTAAGTGCCTCCAAGATTGGCTAGGATGGATGAAGAAAGGGCCTGCATTTGTGGAGAATCTTCGCGTTGCAACGAGTCGAAGAGGGCCTCTACTGCTTTGTCTCTATACATTGATTCCGAAGATGGATCTTCCTATAAAATGAGAGATGAATGCAGTTTGTGAGAAAGGTGATTTCTTGATTGAAATGTGTATTTTTTATTTTTTTTTTAGAAACTTGACTTACAAGAATTTCTAACTGCAGTAGCAAATTTGCTGCTAGAATTCTGTATTGAGGCTCCGAATTCTCTATAAGTAGGAATAAAGCACACGAATTGTTGCTACTTCCTTGTTTCTGTATCTGCTCCAACAAGGCAATGGCAGATGACCTAATGCAAAAGATGAATCCGTGATCAGAAAGTTATGAGTTCGTGTATACGAATGAGTAGGCTTTGGCTATATATGTACCGTGGCATTTTGAGCAGCTCGTTGAAGAACTCCATAGCAGTAGAGGCTGCACGTTCTTGGTTGCTCCAGAAGAGAGAGACGAAGGGTGTTGTAGGGGAAGCTTCAGATATGTACTTCCTACATTCTCCATCAAAGCACATACATTTTGCTAGTACAGAAGCCAAGGAGACGAGCTCCTCAAGATTGTTCCTCCTCGGCACATGCAGGAGGCTGGTGAGAACCCTAGGCGAGCTGATGGCAGCCAGATGCATGTTGTTAGTCTCGCAGTCGAATGCAGTCACCAGAATTTCAATGATCATTAAAGAAGCAGCAGGTGGGGTTAGCAGCAGCGACGCGAACTCCAGCTTGTGGCTCGTGGTGTTAGTGCAGACTACCTCCACGAGACAAGGCAGGAGTTCGAGTGTCTTGATCTCTAGAGGAGATGGATTTATCAAGTATATAAGGATGACTGCTTCGTGCACGTTGCGTTTGAGGGCTGTAGCTAGATCGTACAGCTGCAACCCTTTTCTTTTTATGTCGTCCACGACTGATCTGTTCGTGGTGACAATGGTGGAGAGTATGGCTACTGATCGTCTCACGACTATTTCTTCTCTGGAAGTTGAAATTGTTATCAGCAGCTGATCTAAGATCATGTCTTTCAAGAGGGAGTACTTGAGTCCTGCTTTCGTGTTCAGCATTTCGTATATCGTGTTCATCTCAACCGTGTAGTCCTGCTCGACGTTTCCTAGCTCTTCTGAGAAGCAGAGCTTCGAGATTATTCTCTCGACTACTCCATTTTGTTCGGTGATTGAGCTATCCTCTTGCTGTAGTGAAGTTCTGCAGCTTAAGCTCTTTGCCATTCTTGAAAAACTCTGATGATTTTTGGTGGAAAATGAAGTGGAGAAACTCCGGGGAATGTATTCTATTCTTGTTTGATGGATTTGTCGTTGCAGTTGAAGAGATCCTGATCTCTCTGGCTTCGTCTTGCCAGAAGGCATTCGCGCATTCCTGCATCCGTGTAAAAAAAATCAGCGCGAATTTTGCGTAATTATACAAACTCTAGTACTCACAAATTGTCAAATTACCAAGATAATGAAGCAATGTGGTTGAGATCTTCTTCTTGTTGATCTTCACCACAACTCTAGTCGAAACAAATGCAAGAGAATCGCGTGATTTCAATTTCAAAATAAAAGATGATGTATTTGAACGTGTTTATTTTGGGTGATAGCTTAGATAGATGATCTGTTTAGAATGTACCTGGTCGAAAGTATTGTCAGCAGAGGAAATGTTGTCCGAATGTGAGGATTTTGGTGTGTCCGGTTCGGATTCTGTTAGAATATCTCTGAGGCATTTGATGTTTGAACTTCCCCTAGTTTGTTCTTCCATTGTCCTCCGGCGTTCCAATGTCGGGGCACAGCTAACGACGGATATCTCGTCTGTATCATCAACAACATTTTCTCGACACTGTACCGTGAAAATTAGAGTATTTCTGTTCAAAACGATTATCGGATTTAGAATAAACTCAAAATGATCACTTACATGTGGTGGTGGATTAGTCCTCGCTCCATTTCTATGCTCGTACCAGCTCTCAACTCCACTCCTGAAATATCTCATTCGATCAATCTTTAGGCGCAATCAGCATCCAATGCAATTAGACTACAATACATATGATTCAGTTTTTTAAAATCAAACAAAGCTCATCGTTAATCCTTCAAGTACGTCGTGAGTTACCATTCTTTTTTTTTTATCACCCCAAGTATTACACTCCTAAATGAAATAAAAATTCTCAAAATTTAAAGTTATTCGACCCAATTTTACAATTACACCACTATAAAATGACGTCATTTTAGCGGTACACAAACCATATATAACGTTTTAAAAATCGTGTGGAATTCGCAGAACACGCGATAAACTTGGTGATTTTTCCCGGGAATTATCTCAAATCAAGATTGTATTAACTACATTATCCAAGAAGCCAATCCAAAACATAAAGAAAAAAGAAAACTCACAGTGATGAAGAAACGCCGTCGTTTTGGGAGAAATCGTCTGTGGACATAATCTGGTAGTACATCAACCAAGGCTTGTATCTTCTGGCAATCCATCTCATGACATCATCATCGAATTCATCCAACGGCGCAGAGAAGCCGAAAGATTTGTCAGCTCTGTGCCTCACAAACAGAGGAAGAAGAGAGCGCCAAATTCCGGGAGCAAAATCATTACACACAATCCTGGGACAAATCGAAACGGCTTGAAGAAAATGCATTGCGCCGCGCCACTCATTCCTGCGGAGGAATTCAACTGCGGAGAGGTAGAGGTACGAGGAGCAAACGAGGTAACTGTTCGGAATTCCTAAGGTAACTCCATTGCCGTCCAACGAAGCGGGAATCTGCAGCAATTTCTCTGCGCTGTCGAGCCTACTTTCTCTCTCATCAATAAATTCTGTCTCGAACGCGGCTTCTGCGTTCTCTACGCCCCAGTAGAGATTTGACAGAACGGAGTGTTCGGAGAATTCGAAGAATTCTTGGGACTGAATCTTGAGTTTGGAGAAACATTTGTGTTTCAAGGATTTCTGGGCGAGGATGGCGTGCATGTGGCGGCTGATTATGGCTACGAGGTGGCGCACGGCGGCGATATCGAGCTTTTGGGCGTCGTCGCCGGTGGAGGTGGAGAGAGAGGGAGGCGTTGGGTTTGGTGACATTTTGAGTTCATGGAGGAGGAGGAGATGGAGAAGATAATCGAGAGAGAGAGAGAGAGGGAGTATTTATGCAGCATGGGCTCGTGACGAGTTCAGACAACTCCAAACTCCATTTTAGTTGTTTTTTTCAGAGCATTCATAGAGATTGCTACAGACAGAAATTACGGTTGTTGCTTACATTTAAGGAAGGGCAGTGGGGCTGAGAACTCGGAAGAGAGAGAGAGAGAGATTAACAACTAACACTTTCAGATGAGACCGTGAGAGTTATAAAATGTTAACTAAGCTAATTTAATTACTTTCTTGATAATGACTCTCACGTGTGATTTAATTAGCCTTGGAGAAATCTTATCATTGGGCTCCAAAATTTTCAGTGTTATTTATTTTTTATTATCTTTTTTTTTTTGATATAGGGGAAGGAAAGCGGTGGAATTTGTACCCGAGACGCCTTTGTTCATAGACAAAATCTATTATCTCTTGAATGTCCCCAAAGAAACATTTATTTATTATTATCAAGAATTTCGTTTATGATTATGTAACTAAATGATTAATGTATGATTTTTGTTAAATTACCTATAGGAATTATGAAAAAGTGCTTGCAAAGACAATCATATCCTCAAATCTTGTGAATTAAACATAAGGAATATTCTTATCATTAAATTATGGGTCGGGCCGCCCGATGGTTTTTTGGTTGGTTAGACGGTACCTACCTCTTATCCAGATCCAATCTTATATCTGTTGACAATTTTATAATTTTACTAATATTGATTATGTCGTACGGTCTAACATAATATTAATTCCCCTTTTCGTAATGGTTTGAAAGGTTGTCTTCATAATTGTCCGAGACAAAGTTGACATAAGTGAGAGCAAACATTCAGCCTTAGAAATTTCATTTACTCATCATATAAACTCAGATGATGATCGTAAATTTTTGTCTCGTCATACAATAATAGTTATAATGATCCAAGATAATCTTATGTATAAATAGAAGAAGACTATATGGATTTTTTTTTTAAAGACTAGGAATTTATCATATTTAAATTCTTGCAATCTCATTTCGTAAAGTAAAATTATACTCCCTACGTCTCATGATAAGTGTCTACTTTCTTTTGGGCACGAGTATTTAGGAGAAGAGTGTTTAAAGAGTAAAAAGATAAAAAGTGGTGGAGCTCACATCTTTTGTGTGAGAGATGGTGTTTCCATATTAGGAAAGTGGCCACTTATGATGGGACAGCCCAATAAAGAAATGTGGCCACTTATGGCGGGACGGAGGGAGTAGTGAATAACGTTTAGTTTTGGTATAGTTTTATATGTCACGTCCAAAAATGATGTTACTTTATAGATGATTAGACAATTATTAATGCAATGTACTATGCTTAATTTGCTCTTTATGTTTGTACCTTGTTAGTTATAGGATAATTTTTTCTATTATTGATTCTTCATAATTGGTGAAATAACTAAGCTAAATATATACTGTAAAGTAGAAAGTAAATCTTTCGAAAGGTGTTTTGTTGTAAATGACATGTATGGGCAAAATGGTTGGTTATATATATATTTTTTGTCTCTATCAGTCATATTCATCGTGGTGGCAAACAAAAAAAAAATGTTATCCTGGATGCACTATGCAGTACTAGGATGGATAGAAATATTTTTTATTCATAAATAATTATTATATACAAAAAGTAATTTTTTTTTAAAAAATATTCAATTCATATTAGATTAGATGCCATTCAAAAAGTTTATTTATTATTAATTCTTAGCAAAAATTGTATTTTTTGTACACTCTACTTATATAGGGCAATGATCACCACATTTGATCCAAATTGCAAATGCCACATATTCTTTTAATTTATTGCAATTAAGATCACTATCAAATATTTCGGTTAGCCAAACCTTCAATTTCAAATAAATTTTATGTATTTAAAATTTTAGTATTTAATAAATCAAATGCTTGGCTTTGATGTGTTCAGTGATAAAAATATCTTAATATATCAATACTTGTTGACCATGATAAATTATTGTCGGAGCGTCAATATAATTCGATTACAATGGCTAATATATCATCCATTTTACTTTATCAACATGAATTTCTCTCGAATCGATCTTGAATAATTTACGAGTTGTCTTTACTTACCTACACCTCAACAAATTACTCCCTCCGTTTTTTAATAAGTGTCCTCTTTAGCTCATTTTTTTGTTTCTCAATAAGTGTCCTATTTCAAAATTCTAGAGAAAAATAATGTAAAACTTCTCATTATATCCTTGTCATTAATGCAGATTATCAACTTGTTTATGTTTCTTATGCTATTAGTTAAGGGTAAAGAGAGTAAATTATCAATTTTCTTAGGCAAAAACTCTTGTACATCATGATGTACCATACATCCGGTTCAACCCGACCCGCGACCCGACCGGTCAACATTGACCGGTCAATGGTCAACATTGACCGCGTTGACTTTTTTATTATTATTTTTTTAAATTTTTTTCCAAGAATCGAGCGGGGGGAGTCGAATGTCTCGGAGCGAGCTAAAAAACATTAATGTTGTCACAATCCTTATGTATAAATTAAAAATCGAAGCCGAAGGCGGAGAGAAAAAAAAAGTCAACGGTCAGACGTTGACCGTTGACCGGTCAACGCTGATCGGATCGGTCGGGTCGGGTCGGGTCGGGTTGAACCAGATGTATAATGTACCCAAGTACAACTCATTTTCTTAATATGTGTGTTTTGAAGGAGTATGACACTTATTAAATAACGAAAGGAATATATAATATAACAATGTTGGGATATCTCAACTTTTTCTTACAAAAAATACCAAATGTATTATTACCACATGCTGTTCTATCACAGCTTGACCTGTCAGAACATAATTATTCAGTTCCGATTAGCTGGCCCCATCGCAATAAAATTTAAGGTTGCTTAATTTTTCCTATTACAGAATCGCCCTCTATAATTTAAAGTTTAAACTAGTAGGCTAGTAGCCACTAAACATATCATTAAATGCTCGATCAAACTCAAAACTTCTAATAACTCAAGAAATTGTAATTAAAAAGTCCCAAAACCGCCCCTTCAAAATGTGGGCCAATTATTATCTAGATAAAATGTGATGGTTTTGAATAAAAACATAGATATCTCTGACCCAAATTTAATTATGTTTTGTTTGGTTTGATGAAATTAAATTCTTGAAATACCAAAGTGAGGCTGTAATGAAAGTGACTTGACCCCAAACAGAAGCAGAACCCCAATGCAGCCGATTGATTGATCAATCCCAACTCTTGGACCATTGATTAAGGGCAAAAGTGTCATTCTAACATCTTTTACGAGAATAGATGAATCGACAGTAAATGTGTGCCCTGTTATGTTCCAATTGGAAACTTGTCATTGTTGTCAAGACATACAACACACTCTCTCTCTCTCTCTCTCTAATAAAGAAAACTACTCTAGCTAGATGTGTATAACGCAAACTCCATCGTATGCAAAAAAACATGTAAGTTACATTTAAAAACAGTAAGCAAATTATACTACAAGTCCTTTGGATCGAAAATGTGTTTCTGTTATGTACAAATTGGAAACTACTCAATATAACTCTTCTTTAAAAAAATAACCTGTAACCACTGCTCGAGATGTTTATAACGTAAACTCCGTCTCGTGCAAAAGTCTACAAATTAAATTTTAACAAAACAAATTATACTACAAGTCTTTTGATATGACATTGTTCATGAAGTTACTCATAATTGTGGACTGATCATGTTTGTTCTTATGTTAAAAAGATTATATACATACAAAATAATTATTCTATATAAATAACACCGGCTTGCTTTAATTCCATTCTTTGGTTGAAATAATTATTTGATTTTGAAAGTTGAATAACAACCACTCTCATTAAAATGACAATGGTATGGGTTCGAATTAACGCTTTCAATAAATTCGCCTCATTAAGTTGGGATCTCTACTTGATTGAAAGTTTTATAGGATTCTAGCTCTAGGATAGGACCATATATTAAATAAGTGATTTTTAAAATTAGTATAAATAAATAAATTAAATAATTAGTATACTCAGGAATAACATATATAATGTTATGCTAGCAAACATAATTTTTTTAAATAGACCCTCAATTTCTTATAGGAAGGATATATACTGGAGATAAAAATATATATGTCTTTAATGCTAATTGGAAAAATAAAAGTGATTTGTAGGTCAAATTATTATGTCAATGCCTTTTTTGTTTAGAATATTATGTCATGCTTTTTAAGTTTTGGTAAATTGATACAAATTTTTATGTCATGCTTTTTAACTTCTTGTCACAAAATGACAACAATAACAGTAATAGTCGGATAAAGTTTCTTTATAAATAAAAACGAAACAGGGAAGGAAAAAAGAAAAAACTTTGTTGATCACAGCAGTAGTAATAGTATTAGTAATAGTACGTAATAATAATATATAATGATCTATTGAGATAGAGATCAAAGGTCAAGAATGGCATCAAATGTGGGTCATAAAACACAATGGATTTTGCACACAAGCAAAATATTGTCTATCACGGGCAGAATAAAAAATAAAAAGAAAACAGTTATTCCTGTAATAAAAGAAAAACTTTTTAATTAATTTATAGACCTTGGTCCAAACTCACATGTAGAATACAAATATTGATGTGAAAAGAGAATAAGACATTTTCTTTTACGTGTTTCATACAAGACTAGAACCTAACTAAAGTTCGAAATGACTTTGTCCAAATATAATTGAAATCCAACATTATTGCCAATCATAGGAGCAGGGTGACAACAGGATTATTTTTCATGATCAAATTAACAAATGGAAATGGCAAGGATTTTTGTGCAAAACCCAAGAAATTCCATTGTTCCTTGTTGCGAGATAGTATATCACTTAATCTAACATGCTATGTGATCATAAATTCCTTCGGTTCCTTATAAATGTTCCGAACCGCCGAAATTCTTGTTTCTGAATAAACGTTATATTTCAGAGTTTATACAAAAATTATCTTAAGCTATCAGATTTATCCTTTAACATGATGCAAATTAATTTTTTACTTTTTTCGATTTTTCGTGTAATAATTAGGATTAAATAATTCTAGAAGATTTATTAAGCCTCAATTAGGGATTATGGGGTAAAATGGTGCATCTACTAATATTTTATTATTTATAAATGAGGAGGCTAAGGAGAGAAAAGTGGAGCCTATGTATAAAATCACCAGTTAGATAAAATTTTTAAAAAAAAAACTATTTGACATGTTATTGTTCTTGTAAAATAGTGCAACCCAAAAACAAATATGTAAAGCATATACCATACAAAACCAATAAAGCCCTAAAAAAAAGAGAGTGATTTTAAACTGGGCTTGGATGAAATGGGCCTTAATTGACATACATTGTAAGCAAAATTTAAATCGGACATGATTTTAATAAAATTTAACAAACCTTAAAAGTGGAATCTTTATAAATTTCTTGAATTTAGAACTTTAATTTGTGTAATATTTCTAGTTAGGGTTTAAAGCGACTTTATTCTTTCAAACCGTAGTCTTAAAAGCCCATTGTTTATCCAACAATTTCAAACCGTAATTCTAAACATAGCCTCCATTTTACTCTTTGTAGCCCCTCATAAATATAAATAATTAAAAATAATATATTTTTACTATTTTACCCTTATAGCTCCAAAAAAAATAATTAACTAATAAATGAAAAAACACTAAATTAATAACAATAATGCATCGGTAGCGCTCAGACAGATCTGAAGTTCGAGCGACGGAATCGAAGTTGAGTTACATGAAAGAGAATGGTTTTAGAAGATTGCTAAATCGATCAAGATCGTATTTTTCTCCTCTTCTCTCTCGATTCCTTCTTGATTTATTGCTTCTTGGCTCCATATTTGAAGTGGGCTCTTGATTTGGGGAGATGAAATTAACGTGGTAAATTAAAAAAATTGGATGAATTGGGTGATGGGATGTGATGTTTCTTAATAACAAATGGGTTTTCTGATCGGAGAAGATTTGAAGCAAAAACTTGTTTAAAAGAAGCTATTTTTAATGTTGTTTACAATTGACACGCTTATAGGGAAATACAGGCTAGTGACAATTCAGAGTGTGTGAAGAATTAGTTTGTCGTCTCCTTCTTCGTCTTCTTCTTTCCAATTTTCCCTTCCCTCGGTTAATCCCCGCGGCGGCGGATTTCTGCAATTCCAATTCTCACAGAAACAAAATCAAAATCTCTTCTCTTTCCGATTTCTCGACAATTAGAGAGCTCGAAACACGGACTTTGTCGCTTTAATGGAGAACTCGCCGCCGCTGCAGAGCTTGATCCTAAATCCCTCAAAAACCTCGAGTTCTTTCCCGCCGCATCGCCGCCGGCCTCTCCGTAGCCGTACATATGGCGCTATCGAGATTTGGGCTTCATATTGAATCCCATATTCACAACACCGAATTTATTAAAATCGTTAAAATCAATTGTATTCACGAGAGATTTAAACATTTCAATTAGGAATCACTGGAATTCTGTATGAGGCAAATAGGACTAAAAGGAAGTTAAAAGAAAGAAAAAAGGGATAGACGAAGAGAAAGATGTCAAGGGAAAAAGGAGTGAAGAATCTGTAGAAAAGTCTTAGATCTGTGTTGACTTGGTGGCTGTGTATACTGATAACCGATGCAATTTTATTATTTTTGGATTTATTTTGTAGCTATTAGTTAATAATAATTTTAAATAGTAAAAATTTTGGATTTATTTTGTAGCTATTAGTTAATAATAATTTTTTTGGGATTATTGGGATAAAATAGTAAAAGTAATATAAATTTAATATTTTTTTTAAATAGGGGGCTATAAAGAGTAAAACGGCGGCTACGAATTTCCCTAAGTTATTAGTTCTTTTACTCGTACATAGCATTGCATATTCACTGCAGAATCATATGGGATAATCTTCATTTCCTCTATCTCTTTCAGTGTCTTCGGACACATTTAATATCATAAAATAACTATTTAAAATTATTAGAATATATAATTACAAATGTTTTATCGGTAAAATGAATTTGAAATTAATTGAGAGCCGCGTGCTTCAATTTTCTCAATCTATCAGAAACCCCAAAATCCATCAAACAAAATCCATCAATTTTGCGTAATATTATTTTCAATGAGACAGGTTACTACTACCTTAGAAAATTGAGTAGTTAATAGATGCTCTGAACTCTCTGACTTTATAATGTTAAAATAAATAAAATTTCGTATAATATTATTTTCCTGCATGCACGCAAAGTAGTTTAAATCCAAGCCATCATCATCCTAAACCTGCCCACGGGCCCTGAACCGGCGGTTCCGGGCCCGAGCCCGCCGGTTACGGTTTCACCGGAGAGTGAACCGTAACCGGCCCGTGTACACTGTACACGGTTACGGGCCGGGCTTTTTAACCGGCGGTTCCGGGCCCGGTTAAAACCCGCCGGTTCCGGTTAAAAACCGGCCCGGTTTTTAATTTTTTTTTGTTATATATATATATATATATATATAAAACATTGAAAATTAAGAAAATGAAACATAAATGAAAATGAACTAGTTTTTCATTAATACTTGAAAATTAAAATAAACATGACTAAATAGAAATTACAAGTACTTGAAAATTAAATTAAACATTACAAAATACATATTTCAATTTTCAACTACAAAATAGAGATTGCATTAGTAACATTACATACCACTTCCCATAGCTTCTCGGATGCTTTTTGGAATGTGACGACGAATAAGGAAAGCATAGCCATCATTTTGAGTCCACTTGAAAACTTTGCCGCAATAATTGCAATGAACTTCATAGGTCAGATTAGAATAGTCGGCAATGGAGCACTACGGGTGTAGTGCTTGTTGAAAATATCAACCTTAATACTAGATCTGTGAGGCATTGTTGTTTGTATTTTGTAGAATTGAAGTTGAAACTTGAGTCTCGAGAGAGAAAATTAAAAAAGAAGAAAATGAAGAAGATAGATAAGGTGCGAAGAGATGATAAGATTGAATGACAGATCATTAAGGCTACATTTACGGGAGTGATAGGAAGGAGCGAGAAAAGGGTTGCGCTTGGGGGGTATTTATAGATAGAATTTAGGGTTTTGGAAAAATAATAATAATAATAATAATAATTAAAACCGCCGTTTCGCCGAACCGCCGTTCAGGCCGAAAACCGGCGGTTAATTACAGATTGTTTTTGTATTTTTGGAGCACTTTTTTCAACTTTTGTAATTTTTTTTTGTAATTAATTGTTGTATATATATATCTTAAGACAATATAAGCAAAAAAATTTAAATTTTACTTAGTAGTCATTGAATAAAAATATTAAATCATTTCTCATTAATATTGTTGAAATTACAACACTTTGAAAAGTTGAAATGAAAAAAAAAGGAAAAAAGGACTTGAGCTCAATTTTAATATTAAAATTGAGTTGCCTACGTATCCTCATAGAGGAATCAAAGTCCACATAGTTCGATTACATTACATTACATTACTCCCTACTCCCTAGTAGTTCTCGTCCACCGATCGATCACTCTCGTGAACTCTTCGTTTGGGCTCGTCGCGATCATCCCAATCGAGCTCTTGAGCTCTAAGGTCGGCCTCGACCAATCATCAAGCAACAGGCTTCAATGTTTCTGTTTCATCGTTGATCTTCTTTGGTCCAACATGAGTCCGCCAATGCTAAAAGCTTGTTCGACCGAGACGGTGGACGCGGGGACGGCAAACAACTCTTTTCGCCATGACAGAGTACGGGATACTGCCTTTGACCACCACTTCATCACGTCGATTCGCTGGAGCACTATCTTCAACACCAAAAACAAAACGACAACCCAAATACATATCTAATTCACTATTACCTTGGCCCCTGGGAGTTCATAAGATCTATCTTGGTACATGCTACTTAATTGTTGAACTAAGGGATTCTAAGGAGTTTAAATCAAGTGGTATAAATGAAGAGGTAGAAGTAGAAGAAATAGGTGCATTCATGTCAAGATCAATACCATGAGTCATCCTATATTCTAAAAAGAGATCTTAAAGTTCTTTCTAAATCATCTTTTATTTGAAAGTAACATTGCAATATCAAAGAAAATTATTTCTCCATCAATTCGTACATTTAAAAAGTCCATTTGCTTAAAAGCATTATAATAAATATCTAACATTTGACAAACACCATCATATTTCCATTTAGGATCTAAGCACTTACCTACTAGAAAAACATCCGGAATATTTCTAAAATATTTTAGCCATTTTTGAACCATAAAATAAATCACACCTTGCAAATTGGGTTTACTAAAACAATTTTTAAAGCTAAGTGCAATATACATGCAATGTTCCAACACACGAACGGAAGTACAATAATAAACACCCGATAATTGAACGGTGGCATTATTAAAAACCTTTAACAATTGATATAAATCCATGCATTGGTCCCAATAAGAAGGTAATAAAGTCAATTGAACCGTCGCAAATTCTTTTCTAAAAAAATTCGCATAAATAATCTTTATACTCTAAAGTAGAATTAAGCATTTCATAAGTGGAATTCCAACGATGTGATACATCTCTAACAAAACTCCTATGTTGAATATTCTTATGACGACAATATTTTTGCCATTTTTTACCTAAAGTTATATTTGTATGCAAAAGGGCAACGGCTTTTCTAATTGACATAACTGGATTCATTAAAAATTTCAAGTCCATCTTGAACACATAAATTCAAAATATGACAAATGCATCTACTATGAAAATATTTTCCTTGGAAAGATGGATTACATGCTTCAATGAGTTCGGGAATACTAGCGGTGTTGGCGGATGCATTATCAAAACCAACCGAAAATACTTTATTAATCAATTGGTATTCATTTAAAACGGTTATAATTATTAAAGCAATATTAGTGGCCGTGTGTGGATCATCGAACTCCCTAAATGCAATTAAACGTTTTTGTAGTATCCATTTATCATCAACCCAATGACATGTTATTCCCATGTAATTATTTTGATGAAAACAATCCGTCCAAATATCGGCACAAATAGAAACTTTATGGTCTAAGTTTATCAAATATTTCATTAATTCCATTTTTTTATCAAAAGCTTGTCTTCTAATTCTGCCTAAGCATATTACTTCTACTAATTTTTTTAGCGGCGGGACAATATGCATCTTTTATACTTTCTTGATAGGTTATTTTATCGGCAAATGTAAAAGGTTGTTTTTCCATAGCACAATATCTAGCCATAACATCTTCGGCATGTGGATGATCATATTTAAATAAAGGGTGAGAAGACGTACCCGTCGCCGAGAAAGCCGGTGCCACGAATTTGAGTTTGTGTTGATGCAATCCCGTATTCTCTTGATGACACGTCTCCATGTGTCGCCTTAGTGTGCCATAGCCTCCTCCATGCGTCCATTTGTAGACGTTATTGCAATAGTTGCAATAGGCGTTGTATTTTGGAGGATCTCCGGCTTGTCGCTAGTGCCGGGGCTCTAGGCATTTTTTAAAATGCTTAGTAAAGATATCCGACACAAGAGGTCGAGCCGTCGGTTTGTTTGGCGGCGCTTCGACTTCTTCTTCTTCTTCTTCGTTGGATTGTTCTTGAGATTGCCGAAGCATCTCCTCCTCTTGACGATGAACTTGCTCGGCAAACTCTCGATCCTCTTGTTGTTGAAGTTGTTCCGCATACGCCCTTGATATTTCTTCGGCGGCCATTGCTCGAGCTTGCCGAGCCGATCTTCCTCCTCTTTTGGATCGACGAGGAGCATCATCTTGATTTTCGGCAACGCCTTTGCCCTTATCGACACGAGACAGGTCGACATTATGGAATATTGTTATGGATGGATTGGTGAAGTGTGTGGTGAGAGAAGTTGAGAACTTGAGCACAAAATTAACACAAAAATGAAGAATTCGAGCAACAAATAATAGATTGAATGCTTGAAATTAAATAGATATGAGATATGAGAAGTGTGATTATTTGAGAGATTATAGTGCGGCATTTATAGGGTAAAATGGTGCGGAAGGGAGGGGGAGAGGCAGAAGAACGGCTATTTTTCTAGCCGTTGAGCCGCCGCCCAAAGCCGCCCATTGATGCAGTTGGCCGGTCATTGCTCCGTCTTCTTCCCGTTGGGAACCGGCGGTTCCGGCTCCGCCTTTAATCAGCCGGCTAACGGTTAACCGCCGGTTTTGACCGTTCGAACCGGCGCCACGTCACATTTTTTTTTTTTTTTTTTTTTTTTTTTAATACCGTTAATCGGTTTTAACCGGCGGTTAACCGGCGGTCACGGTTTGAACGAAGGCAGGCCCGGAACCGGCCCTTGAGCTCACGGTTCCGGTTACGGTTCCGGCCCGTTGACTGCCGGGCCGGTTAAAAAACCGTTGACCGGCGGGCCGGTTCCGGTTAGGCCCGCCGGGCCCTCCAGTTTGGGCAGGTTTACATCATCCTTTAGATGCTCTCTCAAAACAATACATTTAAAATTTAATCATCACCTAATTTGTTGAACGCTACACCAAGTTTTCAAACTAAATTAATAGATTATTACCAGCACAATATTTTTAATGAGTTGTACTACCAATTAATACAATATTAATATAGATAATAATTTGTGTAAAATCTTCTGACCGATCAAGATCAGTCAAGAAAACTCATACATATATATCCAGTGGCATGATTGAAATATTGATCAGAAAATGTAATTTGTAAAGCCCAAAGAGCTCCATCTTCCTCAAATATATATATATATATAGAGAGGGAGGGAGGGGGAGAGAGAGCCCTAGCTTCTTGCTCCTTCACACCTACATTGATAAAAAGAAAAGGTACAACATCCCAATGCCACTCCATTCATCATCTTCTTCTCCATGCTTGGAGCAAACCATTTCTTGAAAAAAACAAGCCCAATTTCCACCCAACCTCATCACCTTTTCTTTTACATTATATCTATCCTTGTAATAATATTGATATCCCATGTTTCTGCCCAAAAACCCATAAAAAAAGATTTTCCCACACACTTGAATTTCTTGAGAGGGAGAAAAAGAGTTGCGTGGTGCGCAAATGACCCGGCTGTCTGTTCGGATCCGGATAAAAACCCATGGGGCGGGCCCACTTGCTGTTTCCAGAGGTACTGCAAGGACACCTTGAACGACCCGAATCACTGTGGGTCTTGCGGGCGGGTTTGTGGGTTCGGGTTCGGGTGCTGTGGGGGAAATTGTGTGGATACGAGAAATAATCCTCTGCATTGTGGGGCTTGTTTTGAGGAGTGCCCTAGGGGAAATAGGTGCGCCTATTCAATGTGTGATTATGGAGGGTAAATTCGTAATTTGTGCATTTCTTAGTAATATGATTTGTTGAAAATAAAAGGATTTTTGAATTTTTATTTGTTGGTGTGTGGTGATTTATTCGATGTTTTGGTTACTACTTACTGTTTCAATTGGACTTAGATATTTATTTCACCGATTTACCCTTCAATAATTGCTATTATCAAGTTTAACACTAAATATTCAGTTTTTTTGTATATCAAATCAGTCCTAATTCCTTCCAAAAATAAAACAAAACAACACGAAATCGTTTTTCTTTAATTTCCTCTTCTTTTTACATTAATATGTGTGATATAATTTTGGGATTATTATAGTTTATGTTCCGGAGATTTTGGGACGAATTTTAGAACCGGTCTGATCTTCAAAATATTTGTAAAATCTTGACTTTTGGAACAAGCTTTAAATATGCAAATAATGTATTTTCAGAGAACAGAAATATGACTAAACTTGATAAAAAAAAACACATGAAAATTATATGAAGCTTAAATTCGAATTTGAATAATTGTGATTTGTGTCATGTCTCAAGTCTAGTTTCCACTCTTAAAAAATATCTTACATGACGTATTTGAAATTTCATCCAACAAAACGCATCTCAAAAATCAAGTCATAAATTATAGTTATCCATGTAAATTTAATTTTATCAAAGAAGTTAGTTGTGAATCTTCCCTATAATTATATGTAAAATGTCCCACGAAAAAAAAATCCGAATACAGCCGGCCATGTTACGATCTGTGAATGAAAATGTCCTCACATGGATTCAATTTATCAAATGTAATAATTTTTTTTTGCCACAAATACATTCAATATACACATACTAAGTGAGTGAAAACGAGCGATGAAAGACGCATTCGGCATTAAAATGATGTTGAAGACATTAATTCATGATGATGAAGACATTATGAATATTAAAGACATTAAAATGAATATCAAGGTGATATTTTCCCTAAACACTTTGTTGCTCAATAAAATCACGCGTGATGACGCACCTAGTCTATTCATTTACATTGACTAAAGCCAATAAATTAAAAATGGACGGCGATGAAGAGTCGAGATGTCCACATCGAGTATGAATAAATTGTGATCGTATCCAAATTTATTTTGGAACAAATAAAGATTAAAGACTATCATCTTCTAGAACAATCGAAGAAAATAGTCCTACACTTCAACTATTAGCAAAGCTCTTACCAAAAAACAAACAAATAGAAAACAATTAAATAAGGGCAAAAAAAAAAAATTTGTGCTGCCAATCCGCAGGATGCGGTTGACCATAGTGTAAGAGTTGGGTTAAAGCTTCTTACAGCAGAAACGGAATTGATCTTCTCCTCCATCGAAATTACATCGGAAACCTACAAAACAGAAACCGGGGAGGTCCCCGGCGTAGACACTCCGACGCCCAAGTCAGTATTTTTGAGAGAGAGAAACGAAGAGGGTGTAAATGATAGAGAAGCAGATACCTCAATTTAGGGTAAAGGGGGGATTTATAAGCTTACCATAGTGAGGGGCATTTTAGTCTTTCCAACTATGAGAGGTCTAATGACATTAACTTTCGGAGTTGAGATCCGTCAAGTCTAGAATATCAGGTCTGAAAAATGTCAGACGTGAAAGCATCAAGACTCGAATGTCAGCTCTGAAGGATGTCAGACCTGAAAGCGTCAAGGCTCCAATGTCAAGGCTCCAATGTCAGCTCTGAGGGATGTCAGACCTGAAAGTGTCAAGGCTCCAATGTTAGAGCTCAAATGATGATCTTCTTCAGCTCTGAGATGATCAGGGCCGAATTCTTCAGCACCGCTTCTTTCACGTCTGACATTTTTCAGACCTGATATTCTAGACTTGACGGATCTCAACTCCGAAAGTTAATGTCATTAGACCTCTCATAGTTGGAAAGACTAAAATGCCCCTCACTATGGTAAGCTTATAAATCCCCCCTTTACCCTAAATTGAGGTATCTGCTTCTCTATCATTTACACTCTCTTCGTTTCTCTCTCTCTAAAATACTGACTTGGGCGTCGGAGTGTCTAAGCCGAGGACCTCCCCGGTTTCTATTTTGTAGGTTTCCGATGTAATTTCGATGGAGGAGAAGATCAATTCTGTTTCTGCTGTAAGAAGCTTTAACCCAGCTCTTACAATGGGTACACTTCAATTCCGATTTAAGGCATCAGAGAGAATGGCTAAGTAACAAAGCATGATAAGCGTTATTATTTTAAAGCTAATCATAAGGTACATGTGGAAATGAATATTTTATAGCTCCAGGTCGTAAACCTCATATCATGCAGAACAATCAACTCTGTATGAGGTTTAGCATGCATTCACTTGAGGAATTCCATATTTCACAACATATTCCAGCTCTCGTTTCAGCTCTGAATTTTTAAGCCTTCAATTATGAGTTCAAGGTGTCAGTTATGCAGTAATGATTTTCAGCGCAACCAATAAATAGATTGCATTCCATCAAATCTCATCCTCATAGTTCGGCTAATAAATACACATGAGAAATCATATATCACCATCTTCAAATTCATGTAACTATCAATAGAATCAGGTGTGACTAATAAATCTAAGCATGCTCAGCTAACCCAACACATAACACAAATTATCACAATTGTCATTTATTGAATGCTCAATGCTCAATACTCAATTTTCAATACCCAGTATTCAATGCTTAAAATTATTTATTTTTATATTGGAAATTCCATTAGGAGAAAATAGAGTTTATGAATCGTCATTATTCAGTGCTTCTGTTGTGATGCAGAAAAATTTCATTACTTCATCATTATGCGGCGCTTTCCTCATTTTCTCTGCTTTGCTTTCTTAAACCCCACAAACGAGATTCTAGAATTAATGAGGATATTAGGGTATGCACCCCGACTCCCCCTTACTCTGATTGAATTCAGCTACTGAAATTCAATCAGAGGAGAATTTCACACCTGATTTTCAGGCAGAGATTTTCAAGCTTCTGTTTCCTCTTCTAATTTCAGCTCCGAATATGAGCTAGAATACCAAATTCTAACTCCCAAGATCCGAATATTTTGACTTTTAGCCGAGATTTGACTTCAGACCTTTGATATCCAACTCCTCAGACATTTGAGCCAAAACTTTAAACCCTGTCTGAAGGGGGCAGCCTTAGATGGGCAAGTTTCAGACCTATTAGAAATAGAGCAGAGTTCTTTTCCTTCTTGTTCTTTTACTTCCGTTCACATTTTATGTTGATAAGTCAATATCAGTGACCTTAAATAGGGTTTGTTTTCTTCTTTGTACGTACACTTAATATTTTATGGATTCACAATGAAAAAATATCTTTCTACTTTCCTTAATTCATCTTCAGATCTGCCAATATATATATATATTTTAATTTTTGAGCTTTTAACTCTAATTCTGGGGCTTAAACTTTGAGCCCTGCCTTTAGATTCTCGATCTGATCCATTCATTTCAACTCTGTCGACCGTGGTTCTCATTTCAGTCCTGCCTCGACTCTGATTTATCTATGATTTCCGGTTTTGAATTTTTGAACTATGATTTCAGTATCAATTTTCAGTTCGCCAGGCTAAAATTTCAAATTCCCATTCCAGATTCCATTTTTCAACTCTAAGCACTACTTAGCTCGAAATTGAGTTCTGCATTATTGAGGTTATTTGTTGAGTTTCGATTTTGTACAAACATTGAGTTTCAGGCGTGCACTTTGATTCTAGATTCTTCATTTGGAGTTCTCATTACTGAGAATTGTCCCTTAAGCTCTAGATTCTTGAGCTCTGATTTCCAACTCTCATTTCAGTTCTTACCTTCATCTCTACCTCCGCTCTTATTTCAAGCTACTTCGCATTTCATTTCAGATCCTACTTCAACTTTCAATTCAAGCTCTTACTTCATCTCTCAATTCAGTTATGTTTTACTTCACCTCTGCCTCAATTCTAATCCATGATTTCCAGCTCTGCATTTTTGTACTATGATTTCAAGCACAATTTTTCAGTTCTGCTAAGCTAAAATTTCGAACTCTGTTTTCAAACTTCAATTGTCAACTCTACGTTTTACTTACTTTGCCTTATTAAACCTTTAAAAAGGGGGTTTTGACAGTCATGGTGTATGCACCCTACTCTGGTTGAATTCAGTTACTGAAATTTAATCAGAATAAGACTCGAGTTCTTCTTTGACAGATTTCATTTCAATCGTATTTGCATGTGTACATTAGTTCACTTATTTTCCATCATTCATAGCATATCAGATGTAAGACTCAACCAAACAGATCATCTTCATTATCAGAGCCAAAATGGAGAGACGTTCAGATCATCCATAACAGTGGAACTGGGCCGGCAAAGCTACTAGCACCACTTGCGGCGATTCGCTATGACCAGACCTTCTAACCATTTCTTCTATCACTCTTTTGGATGCCATTCATAACAAACTGACTGGTTGAATCAAGCTTGGATTTTTAATCTTGATTCTCAGCTCTCTAATTTTTGGGTTATTTATTCTCAGCTCTACTTTACCTTTGCGTAGCATGCATCTCCTAAAGCACTCATGATTTATTATACAGATATTGCTTATGGACAACACTAGTTTTAATATAATGTCGCATTCTGACTTACAGATTTCATCCAACACTCGGGGCATACAATTAAATTTCATCAAATCTCATTCAAATAAGGTTCAGTTAACGATTACACACGAGAAATCTTATATTGACATTTTCAAATTCATACGACTATCAACAGCCTCATGTGCGTCTCACCAATCTAGACGTGCTTAAGTAATGAAGTACATAGCACAAATTATAACCACAATTTATTTAATGCCCAATGCATGCTCGATGCTCAGTTCTTAATGCTAAATGCATAACACTTGCCGATCATCGGAACTCCAACACCATTCCACTACTTCCATTCCAGGGCGCTGAAGCCCACCTTTCAGAGCTGGGGAGAGAAGATGCTCGGATCACTCTCAACCGTTCACATTGGAGCCCGACAGAGCTTCCACTCCAATCCTCAGCTTTCAATTCTAGGGCGCTAAATCGAAGCAGCAATTCCCCTTTTCAGAGCTGGGGAGAGAAGATGCTCGGATCACTCTCAATCATTCACGTTGGAGCCCGGCAGAGCTTCCACTCCAATCCTCAGCTTTCAATTCTAGGGCGCTAAGTCGAAGCCGTAATTCCCCTTTTTCATTCATCAAATCATGGACACGCAACTAATATAAAGACAGAGATGTTCACCAATCATTACGTTATTCAACAAGATATAAAGACAACTGACTTTTTCCCAATATAGAATTAACTGAACAAAGCCTCACAGTTCCAAGAAGAGACCAAAATCATTAGAATTACAAATTCAATGCCTCATAAACAAACTCATACATAACAGACTTACTCTCAAAATTCTATCCAAAAAATTAAATAACATAGATTCATAACTCTAGATGAATTTTTTACGTTTTCCACAGATCTTCAAATCACAGATTTCTTCATAAAATTACATTATTTCTGTTAGACTCAACCACTAATTTCAAACTCGATTTATCATTCTGTCATGTCAGGATTCACAAATAAAAATACTTCCATTTCAGTCACGAAACGCATCTTCTCACCATACCGACACATCAAACAATAATCATCAATGCCAGATTATACTATATCTATCTTTCATAAATGCAAACAAAAATCAGAGAAATCCTGACTTTGCCCGGACAATAAGATACAAAATCCTTCAGACTAGCATCAACAAGATCCTATAATAATAAATTTTACATCTATGATATACCTGTTCCACGGGTCACTGTTCACACGCTTTAGACATCTGTATTTTCACCTATTCCGTATCACAATCGTTCCACGTGTCTACTGCTTCCTTATATATATTTGTATATCTCCACATATCTTCATTTCTACTCTTTTTTAATGGAGAGATCATTTTGCTGTAAGGATTCTCAAGCACACAGATTAGTAAAAAAGGAGAACCCTCGGAGGCAGGTTATAAACCATTTACGCAGAAAATTAACAATTTATCATCTCATAGATAAGCAATTCCAAAATCGTAGGTTAGAGGCTCATACATTGAGGACAGATCATACATATATCTCAACAGTTGAAAACGATAAATCATGACCATTACAAACAAATTGAAGAAACTCAACCAACTTTCTCTAAATAATTTAGTCGAACGTCTTTACCATCATCAGCTCTATAATACAAAATCACATATTCACATACTATCTCCTTACTATATTGCTCTTAGCCAAACTTTACCTTCTGCTCAAGCTTAAGATGGAAACACGAATCATAGTATTAATTATTACCTTATGATCAGCAAACTGAAATCTTCAACTTTCATTCTGAAATTCCTACTCCATATTAATTATTACATCTAAGAATCGAGCATGCAAGAAAAACAGACCAGAAAATCAAAATAATGCTTGTTTTTATCTATATCACGCTATCCTCATCAACAATACCTCAAGAATATGAATCAACAAATAAAACAAGACTAAAATCCAGTGTGCTTACTCTGGTGCCTTCATTTCAACAGAAACATGGGTCAAGTGACAGTCCACCTCCGAATTTCTTATCCTAATCTCGACTTTAGCATATTCACGATTAGTTCTATAAGGAAAATTGACATTTATAAAACTAAATCAAAATACCCTTAACATGATCCATTTTCTAAGAATAAAACTCACATTTATATAAGTACACCGAACATAGTCCTTCATTTTTCACCGTAAACCAGTGAAGTATAAATCGATTAATTTTCTCTCTATGTTGATTTTCAACATAATTCCTCGAAAGTTGAGCTCTAAATCTTTACAACAATATGTAATCTCATATATATCTATACCAGAGCATACAAGATGGACATTACCAAGCCAACTGACGAGTCCTCAAAATTCCTATTTGATATTGGAAGATCAATATGAATAACATTTCCACCAGCAATTAATTCAAATCATAGAAATCATCTATATCGGCAGCAAATTGAGTAATTCTCACATATCAGTCATCAATCACTTCAACAAATGATCTGTTATTGTAGAAATGAAAGAACATGGGATATAGCTTTCAAACTAAGGTTTGACATAACAGCTGGAAATTAAATTCTATGTGACTTCACAAACAGTTAGAGTGAAGTTTAGCTTAAGATCGACTAGTAGGAAGGGGATTACTCAAGTCAAGTCAAACAAAACAATTATATCAACACAATATCGATAATCCCCCAAAGAAGGCATCGCGCGTAAAATCACAATTAAGATAGTATTACAACAGAGAGATGTTGAAGGTTTCCACCTCCATTTCAAGAGATTAGAGCTTTGTAGCTTTTCGACAAACAGTTGGTGTGCCATTTTGGTTAAATTCAATTCATAGACAGAGAAATAATCGATCCAGACCACCTATTTTAATTTCTAATCCAATAATTCACATGTATCAGCAAAATATTGACAATTCCAACGCAACAATAGTAAACCATCCATTGTAAAATCACGGTTAAAGTTGGATAAAAGGTAGAAGACCAGAAACTCAAATCAGAATTCCGTGTAACACCTCTGGATCTAGCTTCGGGATTCTCCGGTTTAGCGGAAACAGAGCTCGGCCTCACCGCCATCGATAAGATTCAGCGAAGGTAGGGTATTTAGAGAAACGACAGTACGGTATCAATGACGAAAATTCACTCGAAAAATCACTTTTAATTCCAGATCTGATGGTTTACACCCATTTGCACAGAAAAAAACGAGATAAGATTGAAAAGCTCAAAATATAAACAAAGCTCGAGTTCTTAGGAGCTTCAGAAAATAAAAAATGACAAAGATCTCCAAAGTTTTTGTGTTTTCGGAAATAGATCTGAGTTTCAAGGTTTCTTTTCATAGATTCTTAATGAAATAATGAATGATTAAAACACCTCGGATAGGGTAGCAATCATTGCTGAAGAGCAAGAAGCATTTTCCCTTGATCCTGTCTGGTTCTCCGAGCATGAAAAATGTAGAAAATTTTACGGAAACTAAAACTCCAGAATGAATAAAATCACGCCAAAGCCCAAGTTTCCCACAGACGGCGCCAGTTGTAAGAGCTGGGTTAAAGCTTCTTACAGCAGAAACGGAATTGATCTTCTCCTCCATCGAAATTACATCGGAAACCTACAAAACAGAAACCGGGGAGGTCCCCGGCGTAGACACTCCGACGCCCAAGTCAGTATTTTAGAGAGAGAGAAACGAAGAGGGTGTAAATGATAGAGAAGCAGATACCTCAATTTAGGGTAAAGAGGGGATTTATAAGCTTACCATAGTGAGGGGCATTTTAGTCTTTCCAACTATGAGAGGTCTAATGACATTAACTTTCGGAGTTGAGATCCGTCAAGTCTAGAATATCAGGTCTGAAAAATGTCAGACGTGAAAGCATCAACACTCGAATGTCAGCTCTAAATGATGTTAGACCTGAAAGCGTCAAGGCTCCAATGTCAGCTCTGAGGGATGTCAGACCTGAAAGCGTCAAGGCTCCAATGTTAGAGCTCAAATGATGATCTTCTTCAGCTCTGAGATGATCAGGGCCGAATTCTTCAGCACCGCTTCTCATGTGAGTCTAGTTCAAGGTATCAATCCCTAATTTCAGCCTCACATAAATAACCCCATATCACATAGGAATAGTTAAAGGAAATTATAGGATAATTAAGGATGATTGGGAGTCATTAAGGTTAATTAATATAATTAGGTAGAGTTTATTACTTCCCAAATAATATTAATTAATTAAAAAATAATAACCGGACGATGCTATCCACCGCACCAGAGACATCTCTTTAATCAATAGTTACGTGTGGTCCTAGCTCCCAAGTCTCAATTGCATTGAGATCCCAAAATTCTTTATCTTGCCTAAAAAGTGCCCTCAGGCCCAAAATATAGTATTAATTCAGCCCTAAAGAAATATGGACTGGACCCCCTAATTTCATGGTACGAATAGATCGAGTAATTACTTTTTTTAGAGGGTTCGAGTAATTACTTTGCCTTGCATACTACTTAATTTTTATTGTTATTTGATTACATATAACAGCAACTAATATGTATTTTCTAAAATGGCATTAAAGAGCTTGGAAAATTCCTCTCACCGCGTTGCATCCAACGGAATCGAGGAAGAAGTTTCAATTACATTTACATTTACGTTGAACATTTTGACGTATCACAAATATTAATTTAAGGTGTCACATATGTCAATTTCGGCGGTAAAAAACTTACGTAGCTCGTCAAATATTTAACGTGAATTTAAATATTAAAATATAAAAATTGATTTTGAAATATAATCTGACGTAGACCAAAATGAAGTATTTTTGGTCCATCGTCCAACGAATCATGTAAGCTTTACGTGTCAAAAATTGACGTTCGAGATCTTTTTATTAATTTTATGATAGTTCGAGCATTTAATTATAATTATATTTAGTTTGAGACAGTTTTCATTAAAAGATAAATAGGTTAGGTATTAAGCTGTAATTCACCCAACAAAAAAAATCAAAAAATTAAAACAATAGTAATATATTCAAATCGACCTAACAAGATCATCTATTTCATTATGTAGTTACTATTCTAACCGTGCAGAAGATTGTTGTCACGATTATTTTTAATATTTTTAAACTTTTCTAATCCTTTTCAATAGATAATTATTTAATTTTTGAAATAAAAGTGAGTGTTCCTAGTATTACAATTAAAATAAAATTATATAAAAGTAAAAAAAATAAAATTTCATATATACATCGGTTTGTTAGTATAATTTATTTTTTTTAAATGAAGCGCGTCCAAGTCCCACGCCCTTTATTTTTAACCCTTCCAAAAAGAAACACACATACGCACACCCCCCAAAGACAAAAAGCTTAAAAACACACACACACACACACAAGCACTCTTCACTGAAAAGCCAAGACAAATCCGAGATGATAGAAGAGCGACGTGCCGGAGCTCCGCACGCCGCCATCATCGCGGTGGTGGTGGTGCTGGTGATGGTGGTGCCGACATTGCTTGGCGACCAAGGCGAGGCGCTAACCGACTTCATAGCGGAGCTGCTCAGCCCCGTAGGGCTCCTACTCCTCCCCATTGTCCTGCTCCTCACCATCCAATTCCTCTCCTCCGACAGCGGATCCTTCATCGCAGCCGTCTTCTCCACCGGCGAGCCAAACACCATCCACCGTGTCAGCGGATCGCCCGTCGGCGTCGCGCTCGTCCTCATCCTCGTCCTCTTTCTGCTCTACAACAGAGTCTCGATCTTCGGCGGCGACGACGATTCCGGCGACTGATGCTCTGATCTGAAACCGTCGTGGGAATGGCTTTTTCCGTCGGTTTTAGGATCTACATTTTGCTGCTTCTTTTTCTTTTTCCTTTTCTTTTTTCTTTTTTCTTTTTTCTTTTTTGGGGTATTTTTGCGTTGGTGATTTCATAATTTCATTTTTCTTTATTATAGTTTGTTTATACGTAGTGGTGTACGGACGTAAAGCCAGCTCGTGTATGAACATGTGCAGTGTCTATGAAATTACGAGAATAGCCCTTCTGTTGACTTCTTGGTACTTGCGTTCGCATGCCTTCTGATTACATTAAATGGAGAAGGTTTTTATTGGAAAATTTCATGCTAACCACAAAACAAATTCAATAAATTGAAATGTTCATGATCGACATAAATAGCATCTGTTGAACTGAGCTCTTGTATTTTTAAAATTTTTTAGTATCGTCAAAATTATATTAAGATTATTATAATATGTTGAATCATTTGAAAACATCACTCCATTCCATAACTTTAAAATTTATTATAATTTCTTTTGTTGCGCAACCTACCAACAATCGACATAGGATGAAATTTCTCATTTTATCATCCTTCCATATCCGCGTTAGCAAGTCAGCTATCGGTTGTTGACGCTTCCCTTTCAGATGATACGTCCTAATTAAACCAGGCTCATTTAAATTTCCATTTCTGTCCTTGACTTCGGATTCTTTAATTAAACGACATGATATAAAATAAAGCTGTTTCTGTGTTTCATCTCAATATTCCTGAATCGTATGATACTAATTTTTTTCATGAAAAAAGAATTAAAACTTAATTATAAATCTATATAAAAGAGGAAGGACAATATGAATCTGAAAGATATCAAGTACAAACCATTTCAACAAAAATTACAAAATAGAAAAGAAAATTTCCATCTTCTATCTTCTGAGAAATACCTAATCGATAATATCGTTATTAATTAACTACATGTAGATATATCATACCACATGATTGCTTGCGATCGTCCTAAATTCCGCAACTTCACATAATTGTCAATGTAATAGTCATATACGAAGATAATAAAATAAAATGCGAGATTGAATCCAGAAAGGCCGGCGTGCCAAACAACAGCAACTCAACAAAAAGCTTGGAAACCTCACCTTATTATTGGCTAAAATCTCAGTCGTCATCAAATAATTTTCCATCTATCTGAAATGCTAAGATTCAGTGTATGGCAATTTTGATAGCTGCAATATAATATACAGAAATGAAACGATAACTTTCACATGGTCCCTTTGCAAAAAACCTCCCCCTCAGGCAAGACCCTCGTCCAAGTCCAATGGCAATGAGCTCGTGGCAACAAAGTCGAGTAAGAAGTGAGAGGAAGAAAGCCTCGTCGACTTCAACTGTCAGCGAGGAATTTTCATGGTGGATACGATTGTGATAAAGCGTGAATCTCCAACTGGGAGGTCATCAACTTGGAGAACCTGCATAAGGCTAGAGCAAGATTTATGATCAGAACTGTGAGCAGAATCTACCAAGAACGCAAGGTGAACGTGTATGCATATGCAAAAGTAGCAATAATTTGAGTGATGTGGCTTTCTTAGAAGAACCCGGACGCCATTTAGGACAAAAAGAGCCAGTAAAACTACAATTATTACACAAAAATGTTATATCATCTTTATAATGTTATATCTTCACCTAAAGTAATTTCAGAAGGTGTTTTTAGATATACAAAAGAAACGAACATGTATGCCCATCCAAGACCAAATTAAAGCATGTATTAAGGTCTTACGAAAGCAAGAAAAAAGTAGTGGGGCCTCCATAAACTCTGAAGGAGCTAACAAGATTATACCATCTTTGTAAACATTTCATGTCTTATAAAATTTTGAAACATTTTCTAAACAATAACTAACAGTACTGAGCATAAGAACACGGCTAGATGCCCTCTCCGAGACTCCGATCCCTGATATTCAATTTAATAAAAATTCTTCAATTGATCTTATGCTGGTAGAGAAAAACTCAGATGAATCACATTCTTGTATGGCCAAGGGAAAGGCAAAGCTCAACCAGTGATACTTGTTTCTATGTCGACTATTTTATTTCCAAAACAGAGAAAGCTTTCAGACATTTATAATCTCATTCCAAAAATCATGCTCGTGTCCTTCTAGTGACATCCTAAAAGTCCAACATACTTATCTATTCATGGGTGCTCCGTCACTTAAAAGTAAGATAACAATGACAGAACTTTCACTTTTCTAATATTAATCTAAAACTCCACATCCAGTAAATTTTGATGTGCAAAATTGGATTGAGAACAAAGGATATTTTACATAGCATTCACAGTAGAACGTTAAAAAGTGGAATGTTAAATGAAGCCTAATTCAACAATAGTATGTTAAATGAAGCCTAACTGACACAGGTAAATGCTTTGAGCAAACAAAATTTTATATGAAGCAGGAACAACATAAATTAACATGTTGGCAGCCTAATGCCAATCCTCAACTTCTCTTATACTTGGTTGAATCTGCTTACAAGAGTAGCAGTTGATCAATCCACTATATCGTAGCAGTGCTTCATCATAAACGAGTTAACCACCAGTTCTCAATGTGGTCCCTTATTCTAGCCCATTAGCTACGTAGTACGTGAAATAATTGACAGTAAGGTGCAAGGGCCTCAATGTGAACAGACTCTCATGTGCTACCCCCTTTGACAGCCAAAGAAAAGGGTTAACTTACATAATCCATACAAATTCAAAGAGATGAAGGATTTTGGCTGGGCCAGCCAATCTCTCTCCCTCAAACCACCCCAACCCACTTCCCCCAACTCAGTTTTTCCTTGAAAAGAAAATAAGAGAAGGCATACTAAGGTACTTCTGTTTTTTCTGATATATTATTTTCCAAAAAACTGGTCTGCTTCCATCGAGTACCAAGTAAAAGAATTCGGAAAATTCATTCATTATAAATTGAAATTCAAATTCTACTAAGTCGGATACATGAAAACCTTTCCATCGAACTCAAAATAAACTTTCAAAGTTTTCCTCTAATTTTCACTTGCCCCTACAAAAACCAAAATGCTCAATCTTCAAAGCTCACCTGCTTTGCATTAACAACCAAATCTCGCAGAAAAAACTTAATCAGGTAAAAGTTCTTACACACTTGTCATATGAAACCCACAATGTAATCTTTTATCTTTTTAAACCCAATAAGAAAGGAAAAGAATCAAACCAGTTCTCTAGTAAAATACACTATAAGATCCATCACATACCAGAAAACAAGGAACATCAACATCATGCTAACACATCTGAGTTCTATATAATGAAAAACTAGAACTCACCTTCATGCAGCAAAACTTTGAAGCCTATCGCAGTGAGGAGTCGGAATGTGCCTATTCCAATGACGCCTCTGCATTTCCATGTGACAATAGCGTCCAAGCATATGCTTGTAATCCTTTATCACATTATGTTCAATTTCATGTCGACCAGGAGTTCCAAATGGATAGGTCCTATCAAATTCAGGTGACTTAACAAAGAACTCTACTCCATGTTTCTCTGTCATTTTCTTAAATTGGTAAGAATAGTTCTTCTGCAATGAGTACTCGGGCTCCGAAAATGGAAGATAAGCAAGCAGAATGATTATCAAAAATGGCAGCAACTGAAGAAGCAGCATAAGACTAGGACCTGCATTGCCCAAATCTTCTCTCTGATGTGCAGCAGCAGTATGCGTTCTAGTCCTATAAACATGAGCATTCCTGAACATATCACGTTGACCAAAAAACGCTCTGAATATCTCATCAGGATCAAATTCATCGTCATAGAAGTTATTCCCAGTTCTCCTTCGCCTTCTCCTAGCCTGATACTGTTGGTTATACTCAAACTCATCCACTAAACCCGTCTGATCATACTGCCTCCTCGACTCATCTTCACTCAAGCACTTGAACGCCTTGCTAACTTTCTTAAAAGCCTCCTCAGAACCAGGTGCCTTGTTCTTATCAGGATGAACTTTCAGCGACAACTTCCTATACGCCTTCCTAATCTCCTCTACCGAACAACTCTTCTCAACCCCAAGAATCGAATAATAATCCTTCTTCGTCTTGATCTGTCTTACCAAGAGCACGTGCTCGTCCGTGTAATTCCTCTCCCCATTTGAAACCCCATCAGGATTAGCAACACCCTGATCATCCTTCACCGTGGCAACCTTTTTCACATTACTAGATGGACCAGCAGAGGACGAAGAATCGAGATTTTCACAAGCGGCCACAAGATCATCGACAGATAAATTCTGGTTAAGGCGCCGAGCAATTCCAATGAATTTCGCCGCTTTTTGCTTATTACCAGCTGCAATTGCCTCTTTCGCAATATTGATACATCTCAACGCCTCATCCTTGTTGCTATCCATCACGATTTACAAAAAAGCTTATTCAATTTACAAACAGCCAAGCTCGAGAAAAAGTCCCAAATTCAACCTTGGGAGCCAAAACCTAGAAAATCCATACATACTCCCACAAAACGATCAATTCAGAAATTCATCAACACCAGTGCATGAAGTGAAGCCGTCGATCTCCTTACCTAGATTTCCCTAATTGAAAAAAAAAAAACACAAACAAAAAATCCTAAATCAGGATCTTAATCAAATTCAAAAATTAAGCACCCTAACTAGTACAAATAATAAGAACAAACCACAAACAGGGTTCATCAAATTGAAAAACCCACCGAAATTTATTAAGAATTTAACATCAGCCATCCAAAATGCCATCGGAAATTTTGAAAATTAAAGAAAGCCATATATTTTACCTATAAGTATTAGATCCGTAATCCCATGACCGACTCGTAGAGAGAGAAAGAGGAAGTGTGAGAGATCACAAGAGAGGAATGTGTATAGGTATAGATATATAATACTGCCTAAAATGTCAACCAATTGAAATGTGCCAAGTCAATGCACCCAATCACATTTTCCTTTTCCTTTTGTTTTTTTATTACTTTTCTCACAGTCAGATATTTATGGGTTGGAAACTCCACTTTAGTCTTTAAGAAAGACGTTTGTTTTGCGTGATAGGATAGATTGATAAAATTATATAATTAAATAAACTTAAAAATAATCAATCCATCAAAATAAATGATAGATTAATCTATATTATTTTTACCTATTTATCTTATCACCTAAAGTAAACGCCATCAAAAAGCAATTAAATGTTATTTTGCATCGTACATTTATCTCATTATTTTTCCTCCAAAAAAAATCTACACTCTTGTTTTTCGAAATAGATTATCTTTTAAGCTATTTATTAAACAGAAATATTTTTCAATATATTTTTTTTTTAGATGCATAATTCTGCATATTTGTCTACAAATACCAAAATAATCTAACACTATTTTTCAATACGACTTGCCCATTTTTGTAATTAGAATCTTTTCAAATTGAAATTACAAGTGTTTGTATTTGGTGGAGGCTAAAAAGGTCTTTTACATAGCTGCATTATACACGTGTTCCCTACAAACAAAGTTACACTTGATATAAATGAGGATTTCTTTTTCTTTTTTTTACAATAACTTCCCTCCCCCCTCTTTTTTTGGGTTTGCATTTTTGCCCTTTGTCCCTATTATTCATTTTTAATTGGAAGACAAATATATATAATTTTGGAAAATATTTCTTCAGAGTATAGGTGTAACCAAGAAATTGAAATAACTTTTTCGTGGTCGATTTATACCATTTTAATGATTTTTGGCTCATCTAGATACCTAAAAATTTCAGAATTTGAGTAATCACTTTCTTTTGTCTTTTCATCTGCATTTAACTTAATAATTATTATATTGACGTCGATTAAAAATATAAAGGTGCAAGTATGACTCCAAGATCAGCCAATGAGGCCTAACTCAAATAGCTAGCAGAGGCATCACAAGACTTTCTTTAGTGAGAGGTCTTGAATTCAATCTCGCATGTGTGCGGTTATTATATTTCCCACCTTGTTTGGTGGTGTAATTGTCCCACCATGCGTGGTGGTGTAGAGGTTCCGCCTATATGGTTGTGTGCGCTTGATTTGATTATATATATACATTATAATTCTCTAAAAAAAAGTATGACTCCAAGATAAAGAATGTTAGTAATATTTTACTATATATTAGAATAAAAATAATATTTATGTTTTAACTTTACCATAATTTGACTAACAATAATCAATTGGAGATACCTTATGTCCTCAAGAAAGTATTTTTGTGCTTTTCCGAGGAATAGAATAAAAGATAAATTAAGACTATTTTTTACACCAAAGTTTGTTCACCTATCCATTCTTGCCAACAAGCAAAACATTAGTGCCACCAATATTATATCAATCCCTAAAATAATTTTATAAAATAACTGAACATTTCTATTTTTCAGCATATTGATTTAATTGAGCATGATTCGTCTAAGTATTAACACATTAATTTCCTGGTCGTACTCTCGTACCGTGTCAAAAATTATCTGAACTACTGAACATGTGGTACTAGTACAAAAGTTAAAAATCAAGCTATAACATTAAACTTCCCTAATACAATGGTTAGATAATCACTTTCTACACCAATGTAACAACATTAATACGTCCTAATATCGTCTACATTCATGCATCGTACGTACATTGGTCTGCATTAAGACCAACAAACAATTAACTCTCATCATCAGAATCAAAACATTGTCTTCTCCTCAAAGACTCTATCACATCAGCTGGCTTCTCTCCTCCATAACCACTAGCTTCCCCCCTCCGCGACTTCAGCTTAGGCACATTCATCGTGCTAAGAGGCGTAGAGACGCCCATGTTCGCCTCCCTGAGCACAGACCGCGCTGTGGCTGCTGCTGCAGCATCAGCCACTGCAGAAGCAACTTTGGAGTTACTTTGGAGATTTTTAGGCAACTTGCTCCTTATTGTGTTGTGATTCGTCGTCCCCTTTGCTATCCCGTTGGGGGACTTAAACGCCTCTGATCTCTGCACCGAGGCAACTGCATCAGCAGCAGTCGTCTTGGCCTTGTTGGATTCGTATTTCTGCATGTCGTAGATGAGTTCTTTCTGCAGCTGCCTATCAGCAACCAAGATGTCATCAATCTCGTTCTTGTAGTCCTTGAGCAGGACTCTGAGGCAGTCCATGAGGGTGCCAATGAGGGGGCTATTCTTGCTCTCTAGGAGGCGTTTGAGCTCGATGAAGATGGGGATCGCATTCTGGATTAGGCCTTTCCTCACTGCTTGGGTTATGGCTCTCCCTTTTGAGGCGGATGTGGATGCTCCTCCCCCTTCTCCACCTTCTTCCTCGATTTCTGCTGCCCCGTGGCTGCATTGGATTCGAATCTCCTTGCTGGAGAGGACTAGGAAGGCGTCCTGATCACACACAATGCCGTGCCAGTTTGTTAGAATCAAGAAAATCCAAGACTAGTTCAGAAACCGGTTTTTTTTTTTTTTTTCCTTTAGGAAAGTTGAGATCTTGCTATGTAGCTATCATGATTATTCATCAAAAACCTCAATTTTCAGCAGAAATGGAGTAGGGAAAATGCTACCTGTATAACAGACTGCCCCGTTGTATCCTCAAGAGCAAGCATGCCATCAGATGCAGCAGCAAGAATCTCAGTACATACTTTTGCAAAGGTGGCCAAGAGGTGCTCTGGAGCCATCTGCTTCAGCAAAGTCGCGTAGATGTGCATCCGTTGAGACCTTGACTGCTCGTCATTTCCTCTGTGAGAGAAGCAATGCTGTTAGATGGTGTTTACTTTGGGCTAATACACCTCATACTTTGATGGATCGAGCAATTTTGAACGTGTTTGATCATATATAATACTCCAAATGCCACCTTAGTATATGATACCTTATAGTAAAGAGACGGTTCTCATTGCGCGAACTGCTGGAATTACTACGTCCTGTGTGTGCATTGCAGTCATTCAAGACGAAAATGGATTCAACGAAGCTGTTGTAGGCTAAAAGAGGGGCCTTTGCTGAAGGAAGGTACAACAAAGGAAAGATCAGACGAAACTCAAACTGCTGCACATGATAGTAAAGTAAACAGGTAACCTTTCAAGATGTTCCCAAAAAGGAAATCGGCTAGTTGCTGAATTTTCTCCGAATCATCAACTAAACACAACAGAAATCTAAGGAAAAGCATCCCTCTCCACTTCACATAGTCGCGCTGTACACAATAAAAAGGTTGCATAAGACAATACCCAAAGAACTGATCCTCAACAACTTGTTCTTACAACCAATATGTACCTGCAATAGCCGGCCTAGTAGGATAAATGTTTGCCTTCTTACTAGCTCACAAGGATCGCGTAGGCACTTTGTGATCTTTGACATATAACTGTAGGGTGTGGAACTCAGATATCAAGAATCTCGAATAAGTTTAAGCTGCAGAAAGTTTTGAACTCACCAGTCCACCATAGCAGTGTATCTTACACAGAAATCTGCCATCACCACCACAATGTTATTTCGAACTGTTGCAGAATCACTCTTTTCGAGCTCCTGATAAACATAGTATATACAGATGTATTATACATAGGATTTGTAGTTTTGCAGTCAAAGAATACTTTCTACTTTGCAATACAGAGATATGTCAGCAAAGAAGATCATGCATACATTTCACTTCAAGAATCGACAGTCTACTTGTTAAGGATCCCAAGCATGAGTTTGAAATGTACCTGCACGAAAAGAGGAATATAGCGCTTTGCAAGTTTCCCATCGGCAAGACAAATCTTGCCCATAGCCAGCCATGCATGTACGTATAAGGAGGGTGCAAAATGCTTAACAGAAACTGCAGGACCGGGTAGTTTGCTGGATTTTGGATCACAACTCCCTGGAGTTATGATGGTGTCTATAGTTTGAACGAGGTCTTTTAAACTGGCTGAAGGACAGACAATAACTAATGTTCCGATCGTATAAATGGCTACTATTGCTTGTGCTAATAGTTTTGGCTCAACTGTTGTTGATCCTTTTCGACTTACAGAAGTCTGTGGAGGAGTAAGAAGAGCACTTTCTTTACCAGCATTAAAGATTTCCGACATGTACAAGTTGAGGACTTTGGTGGCTTTAGACTGAAGTTGGTTCACCCATTCCATTACAATGATATCAGCCTCTTCTTGATGCAAAGCCTTCCTTCTGCATAAGGTTCTAAGTGCTTTTATATGAGCATCGACCTGGTACAATACATGAAAACAGAAGGGGAAAAACTTTATTTTAAGAACCATAAAGTACATATATGGAGAAAAATGAAATAAGATTCTCATTATAAGAAGCAATGCAAGAAAAAACCCTGTTTTCTAAAAAATTTATCCTTTATAGTTTGTGAAGGATGAAAAGAAAACCTTCATCTTTCTGTAACATTCATGCACATGAACTGTAAATTGCAAGAAACACTGACATTAAATAAATACAGAAAATGCATGCTGCTTTTTGAGTTTATATGAAGCATGGTTTTAACTTTTCACAAGTTGTTTCTGAGTGCTTTTATATGAGCATCAAGTACAAGACATTACAATAGAAGAAAAAGTTCTAAATCACGAACGATAAAGCAGATAATAGAGAAAAATGAAATAAGATTCTTATAGTCATTTTAAGAAGCAATGCTAGGAAAAGCCTTGCTTTCTAGAAAATTTAACCTATATATTTTGTGAAGGATGAAAATAAAATTTTCATCTTTCTGTGACATTCATGCACATGAACTGTAAATTGCAATAAATACTGACATTATAAAAAAATAAACAAATCTAGAGGACATACAAGATGGTATTGTCATGATTAATGGCCTTTAAACAAATACAGAAAATGCATGCTACCTTTGATTTATGAAGCAAGGTTTAAATTTTTACAAGTTGTTATGACTTTAAGACTTCAAAGGTAATCAAGAAATGTGATTTCAACTGAAATGACCTCTTAAGAAGCCAAAACCAGCATTTCAAACTATTCTAGAACTATTGGCATGATAATATATAAAGCTTTATATACCTCGGACGGATGCATGCTGAACTTTTCAAGTCTTTTGAGGAAGTCATGTGCTAGGTCTGCAGCAGGATTGGGAGGGAGGTCCATGGAAACATTAGAAATCGTCTGCAAAAGAAATACTCGATCTCCCATCCAAGTAATAGAATGAGATTCCACATCAACTATTTCTTCATCCATGAATCCACTTCCAATAGGGCTTTGGAGTTCACCAACTGGCTCATGCTTGTCAAGAAGCTTCCAATGATGAAGGAGGAACTCCCAGTCGACTGCTTTTGGAACGAATGCAGATACTTCAGACAGCAGAAACCAGGCACCGTGGGGTGCTTGCCACTTCCCCATTGGCATGGAGTCGTTCAGCCAATGGGCTTCAGAAGCCTTGATGATATTTTGAAGTACTATAGCTGTTTGCCTCTGGAGTTTTTTCTTTTTCCCTAGGCTCTTGCAGATCTTTTTCACCCATGGAGACACCTCTCCATCACAAAGCTCCTCGAGTAGGCCAAGTACTCCTTCTGTATATAATGACTCAGCTTCGATATTCAAGCTACTATTCTTGCCTCTTTTGTCACAAGCAACAGAGCTGTGATTAGCTGAAGAGCTCGATCCAACCCTTGATACACGATCGAGAACCAGTTCGGAGAAAAGGTTCTCACATTCCTCCTGGATGCTAGTTTCATTGTCACCTATTAAACGTGTAACAGAATGCATCCACTCTTTGGTTACGCGATGAGTTGAGTATTTCCTAAAGGCCTACGTCTCAAGAGAGGATAGTAGTATAAGAACAAGATTGCAGTAGAGCTCTATTACGATAAACACAAACAAGAAAAGGAAATACAATGAAATAGCATGAGAGGATAATAGACAATGACTAGCAGCAAAATCGCAATAAGTTTCAAATCAAAGCAAAAGCACTTAACCACAATTATATCATTTAAATATCACAAATCTGATTGGCCAGCATATACAAACGAAGCAAAGATACGAATTTCACCTCAGATAGAGCAGAGATTGCCACTTTTCTAATACTAACAAGTGGATCAGAGCAAGCCATGCCTACTGTCTTCAGCAGTTCTTCATCAAGTTCATCTCCTAACAATGACATCGATTTTGATATCAGTAAAAGTGCTGCTTTTCGAACAGCAGCCTTCTCGTCCACACAGCGTAGTTTCAGAATCTTGTTCATCCCATTTATCCCCCCACGTCCGTGCCCCATCACCTCCATCAACATTGCTCTACTTCTATCATTTCCAGACAAGGACACGACAACTTGAGCTAAATTTGTCAAAGCTTTAGCTCTAACCCCAGCTGTCGAATCAGAGCAGCGCTGAATCAATGCTTCTAACAACTTCAAACCCCTAGAATCCTCAAACCTTTCAACCATATCAAATCCAAAAGCATCCTTCAAAGACATCAATAAAACAGGTATCAAATCCACTGACAAAACACGAAACTGTGTCTTCCCTTGGCTCATCTTCACTACATAATCACCAAACTCAACTTGACCATCACAATCCAAAGCCTTAACAATCTCCATTATGGACTCAACAGCTGATGCCCTCGGCTCAGCCCTCTCAGGTGCCCTCTGAACCAAATACTTAGGCATATTCTCTACGGCCTTCTTAATTTCATCCGAATCTTCACTCATCTCCACCATCCTATTCGCAACGAATCCCAAACCAAAGCTCCTCACCTGCGATTTAGACAGCAAGATCAACGGCCTTAATGCCTTCAACACCTCAGCTGCAGTATCTCCTAAATTCCCATGTTCGCCTTTCAATGTTTCACTCAAAATCCTCGAACACAACTCACACAGCCTCCTAAAACTCCCTGAATCCCAAGAATCAACAGCCGTCATCGGAATCTCGCACATTGTCTGAACCAAAGCCTTCAAACAATCGGGAAATCGGTCCAAATGAATCAAGCCCATCACCATTTCCAACTTCTCAATCAGAAAAAACAAATCTTTCACATCATAACCTCTCTCTTCCCCTTCATTCTCTACAACATCCCTAATTTCTACCCTTTTCTGATTCCCCCCAGTTTTTCTCTTCCCTTTTTTCTTTGCGCCAGAGCTTCGATACGTAGAACCTTCCTTTCCGACCGAAGAAGGGTTCTTGACGGCCAATCGTATTACGCGGAGAAGAGAGAGAAAAGCCATGGGAGTAAACAGAGTGAAAACGGGGGAATTTGGGGATAACAGCAGTGAGAGATAAACTTTTGAGGCCATAACTGAATTACTGGAGCTAACACCGGAATCCATGGCCGTGGAAATGGCATTTGTGAGTGAAGTGAGGGAGAGATTTTTTGAAGAAAGTTCATTGTAGAAATTCTCGATATCGATTGTATCGTTGGTGTTGAGAGTATAATCCAGAAGGGCGTCTATATCTCTGAGAAAAGATTGTGAAATTGGTGAATGGGCTTCAAGATCTGCAACTATTCTAGCTATTACGTCATCCATGGCGAAATCTAGAATGAATCTTCACCGCGGTGGGGGTGTAAATGCAGATGGCTTTGAATTTTCGCATTTCCCGCTTTAAAATTGGAGATGGTTTGCGGCTTGCGAGATTATATATATTTAAATAATATAATAATATTATTTATTTATTACATTATTTTATATGAGAACTTTTTTTAAAAATATTTTAACTTTTTTTAAAATATTTTAAATAATATATAATATTTTAAATGTAAAATGAATAATCTATATAGAGTGAAACTCGTAATAGCCTTTCTTGAAACTAAAAGAAAAGATAAATAATGGCCTTTAAAACTTAAAACACAAATTATGACTCTCAAAATAGTAAAATATCAATATTGCCCTTAATGAAACCTTTTTACTTTCATGTATGAATCTTCATGTATGTATAATATCATACTTGAAGTAGCTTATATGTAGGCATACATAAAAAACAACATATTTCCGGCGGTAGCAACGATTTCCAGCGATGGCGGCGCGATCTCTGATGATGAAGAAACCAAAATTTGTCAAAATTCCAGGTGTATGACTGGGTTTCTTGTAGCATACACGAAGAATGACTTTCATGTATGTACGACATAATACTTGAAGTGGTTTGTGTATATGCACACATGAAAAGTAGCGTACATAAGGATTGTAATGGGACGGCATACATGAAGTACGTACGCTTATTTAATAACCTAATATACATACACATGTAAATACATACACAAGACATGTACATTTCATGTATATCCACATATGAAACAAAACACATACATGAAATTAATACATAAATACAAGAAATCTATAGACTTCATATGTAAACATTACGGGTGTCAAAATTGGCCCGGCCCGAAATCGGGCTGGGCTGCCAATTTTCAGGCCCGAAGCATTTTTGGGCCGAGACGGGCATCACAATGTTAGGCCCGAAAATTTTCGGGCCAGCCCGGCCCGGCCCGAAATGGGTAAAAGCCCGCTAAGCTCGGGCCGGCCCAGACAAATTATACTACAAAGGTATTTTCGGGCCAGGCTGGGCCGCACAGTTTCAGGCCCGAAAAATTTCTGGGCCGGTCCGGCCCGGGAATTTGACAGCCCTAGTAAACATACATGAATAACACATTCATGTACGTATACATACATAAAATAACACATACACAAAATATGTATGTATATGATATTCATGTATACTATACTCATGTATGTGATTCATGTATATATGAAACAAGTCATGTATGGTATTCATGTATACTATGTTGGATTTTGAGTTGTGGACTCATTTTATATTGGCAAGTTTATGTAGTCAAAAGTTCAGCTGAAGACTTTCATCCGCTGTGTGTCATTCTCTGTTATGTGTGCTTCAGTCTGAACTACGTAGAACCAAGAACAGTTCGCCGAGAAGCTGTTATGATCTGCGTGGATTTTGCGGGATTCTTTCCTTTTATTGATTGATGCGGAAATAATATATTATTTGCAGATATCTTTGAGAGTTCTACAAGACATATCCTCACAAGGAAGTTTCCATCGTTTAGGAAACGTATCTGAAGAGAGTGGGGACCACCGCTTCTAGGATTTTCAAGTGATCATATATATAAGTCTTCCTCAAGACTTTGGAGCGGCTGCTGTTTTATTGTTTTCATAATATACTTTCATACGAAAGTATTGTTTCGTGAGTTCATACATTTGAGTGCATATATCTTTGTAATTGAGAGTTGAGTGTTGAGCGTGACTCAAGCTTAGATTGCAAGAGGTGTTCTAGCAATCATCGATTCATGGAGTTAGGAAGGGAGTGAGCGAAAAGGTGTCATAAGGTGGTACGCTTGTGTGTAAGATCCTCTGTAGTCACTTTCTCTAATAGTGAATTGGTTCTCTCTTGGGCGTGGCCCTCCAGACGTAGGTTGTTTAACCGAACTGGGTTACCATATCGTGTCTCTTTTACTTTGCTCAATTTATATTCTCTGTGCGTTTAATTGTGCTAAATTTTGCAGTAATACTTTCACTTTATATGCTTAAAGTTCATGGTTTAGAAATTACAATTGGTATCAGAGCGGTACACCTACCTTACGGGTGTTGATCCGAGGACAGTTTTCTAAACGTGTTGTTGCGTCTGAGTTCTGATTAATTCAAACGGACACTCATTGGTGAAACCACCAATTCTGGATGGAACAAATTATGGCTATTGGAATGTGCGTCTTATGTCTCACATAAGAGCATGATGAAAATGCCTGGACATCAATTGAAGATGGATGGGAGATGCCTCAAACAGAAGGTGGTGAACCAAAACCAGAAGAGACTGGACTGAAACGGAGCGCAGTTTCTCAGGAATGAATCAAAAAGCGTTGAATGCAATTCAAGCTTCTGTGAGCGTGGATATATTTGCATTAATATCCACATGCACGTCTGCAAAGAAAGCGTGGGATCTTCTTCAAACCTCGTTTGAAGGAAATGAACGTGTCAAAGGACAACGTCTTCAACAATTAGCAACCCAATTTGAGATGCTGAGAATGGAAGAACATGAAACCATCAGTGACTTTTATGCTAAACTCCTAAGGATTGTGAATGAGAGTTTCTCTTTGGGTAAAAGGTTAACAGACGAAGACCTAGTCAGAAAAGTCATAAGATCTCTACCAATCAGATTTGAATTCAAGGTCGCAGCCATAGAAGAAGCAAGGGACCTATCAACGATGACTTTAGATGAGCTTATTGGATCTCTGAGAACTTTCGAGATGGGCAAGAAGAGCGAAAGTTTTGATAAAAGAAAAGGAGTCGATTTTCTGTCACACAACTGGCATCCTGAGTCACCGTCTGAATCTTCAGACAAAACTAATGTAGGGAAACTATAGCCCTTATCACTAATACTTTCAAAAAGGAATTCAAAAAATTCGTTAATAAGGGAAATGGAAAGAAGATTGGAAGCAAGTTCTCTCTGAACCCTCAGTCCAAAGATAAAGGAGAAAAATCAGCAACACAAAGAACTGGACCTCAATGCTACGAATGTGATGGATATGGTCATATACAAGCTGAATGTGCCTACACCTTAAAGAAACAGAATAAATCTTATCACACCACCCATAGTGCTAATGATACATATGAGAGTGAAAGAGATAATGAAGAAAAGATGGCCAATATAGCCGTCACAGTGGCTCAGACTCAGGATCAGACGACACATCGGTAGTATATGGACAGTGCTTGTTCCAAACACATGACCGACAATTCAAACTTCTTGAGAAATATCGTTAAAAATAATAATGATCACGTCACGTTTGGAGATGGATCTCAAGCTACTGTTGTTGGAAAAGGCATTTTAAATCTTCCAGGCCTGCCAGCTCTTCAAAATGTGTTTCTAGTTGATGGTCTCAAGGCAAATCTTCTAAGCATAAGCCAACTTTGCGATGATGGTCTTGATGTGAGAATCACCAAATCTCAGTACTTGGTAACCAAGGAGGGAAAGGAGTACATGACTGGAAACAGATCTAACGACAAATGTTATCTAGTAGCACCCTCAAAAGTCTGTCTTCAAGTCTGTGTCTCAGAGATAGAAAAATGGCTCCAGAAGCTTGGCCATATCAGCTTGAGAAATATGAAGAAGTTAATTGATGTGGATGTCGTGCGTAATGTTCCTAAACTGCATATTGATCCTGAAATTATGTGTGGTCCTTGTCAGATCTGAAAATAGGTTCAAACTGGTCACAAAATGGTCCAACGTATTACTACATCAAACGTACTCGAACTCATACACATGGATATGATGGGTCCTATGCCCGTGAAGAGCATTGGTGGAAAGGAGTTTATTCTTGTTTATGTCGATGACTTTTCTCGATGACTTCAAAGAAATTTGTCTTCTAGTCGAATTGAAAAAGGAGACCTCTGTAAAGAGAATCAGAAGTGACCATGGAAAGAAGTTTCAAAATGAGGAATTCATTTAATTCTGCTCTGAAAAAGGAATCACTCATGAGTTCTCAGCTCCCAAAACACCCCAGCAGAATGGAGTTGTAGAACGGAAGAATCACACACTTCAAGAAATGATGAGAACCATGTTAAAAGCTCAAAATCTGGCTGATCGGTTCTGGGCAGAGGCCATGAACACTGCTTGTTACATAGTGAACCGAGTATATCTCCGTCCCAAAACAAATCAAACTCCGTATGAAATCTGGAAAGGAAGAAAGCCCAGTTTGAAACATCTCCATGTGTTTGGATCTATTTGCTACGTACGTATTGATAGAAAGTATACTCGCAAACTTGATGATCGAGGTCTTGAGGATGTATTTCTGGGATATGCTCGCAACAACAGAGCATTTCGTGTCTATGTAAAATCAACTCAATCCATCATTGAGTCCATTAATGTTGTGTTTAGTGATGTTTCTGACGATGTGATTGATAGTGACACACATGTACTGATACATGACACGCCAACTGTGCCTAGTTCCAACACGCCCCAGAATAATCAAAATGAATCAGCCACTCCTACCAATGAGGCTAATGTTGTGGATTCAAATGAAGTGGTTGTTGTCACCCCCGTCGAGAAGAGTGACTAAAAATCATCATGCTTCTATTATTATTGGAAACATCAATGAAGGACGTCTGACCAGGAAGATTCAAAAAGATTACGCCAGAATGGTAGCAAACCTGGCCTTTGTGAGCTATGTCTCAAAAATCCTTCCGAAGAACGTAAAAGAAGCTCTTCAGATTGAAGAATGGATTGCATCTATGCAAGAAAAACTTCTACAGTTTGTGCGTTGTAATGTCTGGGTTCTAGTTCCCAGACCTATTGATGTCCACATAATAGGAACAGAGTGGATTTTTCGTAACAAGACTGATGAAGATGAAGTTATCACCAGAAATAAATCTCGACTGGTTGCTCAGGGTTACTCTCAGGAAGAATGTATTGACTTCGAAGATTCTTTTGCTCCGATTACTCGTCTTGAAGCAATTCGATTATTACTTGGTATGGCTTGTTGTCTGAATTTCAAGCTGTATCAAATGGACGTCAAGAGTGCCTTCTTAAATGGCATTGTTCATGAGGATGTTTATGTCGAACAACCTCTCGGTTTCGTTGATCCAGAATACCCTAATCATGTGTACAAGTTGAATAAAGCTTTGTATGGATTAAAGCAAGCATCGAGAGCATGGTACGAGACTCTATCGAAGTACCTTATCTCCAAGGGGTATACTCGTGGTGGATCAGACAAAACATTATTCTTCAAAGAGGATTATGTTGGCATTATTCTCATACAGATTTATGTTGATGATATCATTTTTGGCTCTGCATCTCAGAGTCTGATCCAGGAATTTGTGGATCACATGACCAAGGAGTTTGATATGAGTTTGTTTGCCGAATTGCATTATTTTCTGGGTCTTCAAATTAAGCAATCCGAGGTGGGGATATTCATATCTCAATCGAAATACACCAAGAACTTAGTCAAGAAATTTGGTCTTGAGAATGCTAGGGGAAGACGAACGCCCATGGAAACTACGGTAAAGCTTTACAAAGATAAGGATGGTGTATCTGTGGATCAATCTCTATATCAAAGCATGATAGGAAGCTTATTATACTTGTGTGCAAGTAGGCCAGAAATTAGTTACAGTGTTGGCGTCGGTGTCCGATTTCAAGCTGATCCAAAAGAAAGTCACATGTGTGCAGTGAAGAATATTATTAAATATGTGAAGAACACCAGTGATTTTGGATTGTGGTATGGCAAGGATAGCACCACACCCCTTGTTGGATTTAGTGATGCCGATTGGGCGGGAAGCCCAGACGATAGAAAGAGTACCTCTGGTGGATGTTTCTTTCTTAGGAATAACTTAGTTTCTTTTCACAACAAGAACCAAAACAGTATATCCTTGTCGTCTGCGGAGGCAGAATATATTGCTGCTGGATCTGCGTGTACTCAACTTATGTGGATGACTCAAATGCTTGAAGATTATGGAATTCCACCGGAAACGTTTACTTTGTTTTGTGATAACAAAAGTGCTATCAACATCTCGAAGAATCCGGTTCATCATTCAAAGACTAAGCATATTGATATTCGTCATCACTTCATAAGGGAATTAATTGAAGAAAAAGTGCTTGATATTTAGTTTATGCCTACTGAAAAGCAGTTGGCCGATATCTTAACAAAGGCTCTTGATGCATCGAAGTTTGAATCGCTTCGAGAAGAGTTGAGAATTCTCTCTCTTTAACTTATTAAAAGAGACCTAGTACTTGAGGTCATGATACAAGATACAAGTACTTTGTATAGTAGGTTGTTGGTTTTTGGAGCCATTTCTGTATCAGAAATTTAGAGCACAGGTTGCGTTTCAGAATGATTCATCTGAAAAACAAGGGCTGACGCCATCTCTGCAGCAGCTCAACGGCTAGTTTGATTAAACGACGCCTCTGCGAATTCCGGAGCAACAACGGTAATTCCGTTCTTTTTGAACGTTGGAGATGAAAATTTAATTTTCAAATTCTTATTATACATCTCCTAATATTTTGGGATTTGATTTTATCTCAAATATTCTAGATTTTTTTTTTGTCTTAACCGACTTATTCTCCTTTTTAAAGTTGAAGTATGTTGCTTCCTTTTTCACCGTCTCTCTTCTGCTTCGTTGATAAGCTTTCTTTCGTGATAATTTGCTCTTGAATTCCCAACCTTCTTTCAAATGGCCTCTGACAAGTCCTCCTGCAGCCATCCCTCTCAAGAATTCTCCGATGAATCTTACAATACGAACGAGTTCATCGAATCCTTTGGCTCAAAGAGAGGATAGAAGAGAATAAGAGTCGTTGATTATTTCGACTCGGAGTCCGAAGAAGAAAGGGTGCCATCTCCGGTCAAGCAAGCCTCGCCGGAGAAAGCTGTAGTGTCTCAGCCGATCTCAAGTTGCTGATTCAGAATCTGACTCTGAATCTGAAGAGAACGAAAGAGATAAAATTTATATCGCTCGTTTAGGTTCTCTCAAGAAGAAGTTATTTGTATCTCCTTCGAAGCCGATGTCATCAGGTTCGTTGTTTAGGAGACCCTCCACCTCTGCTGCCGGTGGATCTCAAGTTGTGCGGGATCAAGATTCAATTCCTGATGTGATCCCAGTCTTTCAAGAAGAGGAGAAAGAGCCATCTATGGGTCCTTCTGTTGTTGATGTTCAAGCTCTGCCCATGCCTCCTGCTTCATTCCCCTTGTCTATTCAAGAAGCTCCGGCGAAGACGACGAAGAGGCCTAAGTGAATCAAAGTTGGGATTCGTAAGAATGCTGAACCCTCTAGAAAAAGGGTTAGGGTTTTGGAGAAGCCCGTGATTATTAGAGAGCCTGAGCCCGTGTCCACTAGACTCACTAGGGCTCAATTGCACAAGCAGATCGAAGAAGAGGCTGCAAGGATGGAAAAAGGGAAGACAAATGTGGACGAACCTCTTTCTAAGAAGAAAATAGTGAAAAAGGCGAAGAAAGTTCCATCTCCCATTGATGTTGATTCTGGTTCGGAGAATGCATCGCGAAGTGATGCAAATAATTCAAAGTTTGTACCTCCGCAAGCTTCACACGATAATTCAATGCCGTCGACCGGTAGACGTCGCACGGATGCAAAGTTCAAATCTGACCATCATGATGCGGCTTGGACTCATGTCCTGAATAAGAAGTTTGTGCTTGAGCAGCCAGTGAAGAATGAAGATCTGGAAGGAATTGGTCTGGACGCACTGTTGCATGAAGCTGACTGGGACCAGACCATATATCCTGTGCGCCGGTGTGTGCATTCAATTGTGTTGGAATTCTACTGCAATATGTCTCCTAGTATTGTTGATCCTACCTCTCTAGAAAGGTTTCGCTCCTATGTCCGAGGCAAGTATATTGATTTCTCTCCTTCTGTGATAAATTATTTTGTTGGTCGTGAAGATTTGGATGTTGGGGATGAAGAAGAAGACGTTTCCTTGGACGTCATTGCTGCTGAATTGACCAAGAATGTCTATAAATCTTGGCCAAAGGATGTCACGATTAGTGGTGCTCATCTCTCCCAGAAGTATGCAATCTTGCAATAGATCGCATATCGGAATTGGTTCCCTACCAGTCATACTGCCACCATCAGTCAAGAAATGGGAAGAGTTCTTTACAGAATTGGGCAGTTCAAGGAATTTGATTTTGGACGTTTGGTCTTCGACCACGTCTTCAAACATGCGGACAATCTAAAGAAAGCGAAGGCTCTGGGATATCCGAGGTTGATTTTTGGGATCATTTCTTCTTAGACTCCTGATATTGTAAGTTCTGATGATGTTTGGGAAGCTGCTCCAAGGCCTATTGTCTTCAGTGACAAGTTGTTTAATGAAGAGTATCATGTCAAGGACATCAGAGGTCATTTTGTTCAGATGGTATCTCGAAAGCGAGCACCAGTGCAAGTGTCTGTGCTGCGTGAGTCCAAACTCAGAACAATTTCTGGAAGAATGCTTCGAGAATTGGAACGGGAGTTCAATTCCATCACCAGGCAAATGAAGACTCTTCGTATGCGGAAGAATGAGATTGCAGCTTTGATTAATGACACTCAAGCTGTGCTTGCTGGTGAAGAAGGCAGTTCTGCCAGCGCAAAGAAGACTGAGGCAGCGTCTGAGGCTGCAGGTTCTGGGTCAGAAGAGGAAGATGAAGAGATTGAGTTGGATGCTGAGAACACTCAATCTGAAGAAGATGAAGATAATTTGGCAGCTTCGGCCAAGGCAACTCCATCAAAAGATTCTCAATCTTTTTGATGTTTTGATGTTTGTGACACCTCTATTTTATCATTTCTGTGAGACAAAAATGGGGAGTAGAAGAAAGTTTTTTAAGTTTTTTTGATGATTTTTGGTTGTTCTAAGGAGTTATATCTCCTTCTTTTTAAAGTTAATGAAAGCTCCAGTTTGTTTTTTGGATTCGAAGTCAGCTTAAGGGGGAGTTGTGGTGCGTGTTTGAGTTCGTTGATATTCTGGTCAGTTTAAGGGGGAGTTGTGCTATCATCTGACTTTGAAGTTTGTTTGTTGCGCTGATTTATTTGAGGAGGAGCTTCATTGGATCTTCATAGGCTGTTGTTTCTGTTGATAAGGTATGAAGATGGTTTGTTGATTTCTTGAGTGTATGACTTGTTTTGTTTTGTCTACATAAATGCCAAAGGGGGAGATTGTTGGATTTTGAGTTGTGGACTCATTTTATATTGGCAAGTTTATGTAGTCAAAAGTTCAGCTGAAGACTTTCATCCGTTGCGTGTCATTCTCTGTTATGTGTGCTTCAGTCTGAGCTACGTAGAACCAAGAATAGTTCGCCGAGAAGCTGTTATGATCTGCCCGGATTTTGCGGGATTCTTTCCTTTTATTGATTGATGCGGAAAGAATATATTATTTACAGATATCTTTGAATGTTCTACAAGGCATATCCTCACAAGAAAGTTTCCATCGTTTAGAAAACGTATCTGAAATGATCATATATATAAGTCTTCATCAAGACTTTAGAGCGGCTGCTGTTTTATTGTTTTCATAATATACTTTCATACGAAAGTATTGTTTCATGAGTTCATACACTTGAGTGCATATAATCTTTGTAATTGAGAGTTGAGTGGTGAGCGTGGCAAAAGCTTAGATTGCAAGAGGTGTTCTAGCAATCATCGATTCACGGAGTTAGGAAATGAGTGACACTACAAAAAAATGCGAAAATAACGACGGAAAAGTCTATCGCTAAATCGGAAGTTTCCGTCGCTAAACTTACTTAACGACGAAAAATGGTTGACACAATTTCGTTCGTCGCTAAGACAAATAACAACGGAATTTCCATTTCGTCACAATATTAACGACGTCGACTTGGCATCACGAATTTCGTCATCGGATGACGGCGACGGAATATTCTGTCGGTGTTAACGACGGCACCATTTCCGTCGTTATTAATGACGGAATTCCGTCGCTAGTAACGATGGAATATTTCCGTCACAAATGTTGACTGCTTCGTTGACTTTCTAGTGACAGAATTTCCGACATAATTCTGTCGCTAAGGCTGATGCAGTGGATAGTATATATCCTATTTTTTCAGTTCCTATGAATCACAAACACCAATTCAATATCTTACTAATCACATGAAATACGAATCAAAAATACAAATATTGAATCTCAATTAAACAGTAATTCATTGTTAAATTTCATAAAAAAGTTCAATGTAACAAAGTTCAATACCTAAACAAAGTTCAAACATAATAGTTTTGAAATATAGTTGAACCGATCATAGTTTTGAAACAAACAGAGGTCATACAAATCATCATAATCCAGGAGGCGTATGATCTCTCCTATGTAGCGGGTCGAGTACATCGAGTCGGTCTTGTGTGGCTTTAAGCTGGGCCGCCATTTTTGCCATCATTTCACTTTGTTGTTGCATATCTCGATCTACTGAAAGTTTAGCTATTTACTCCTGCATCGCCGCGAATGTAGTCGAGCTCTCAGAGAGATTTCCAACACTTGAAGAAGAGGTACCAAGACTGTGTGCCATGTAATCAGCAGAGTACAGTCTCATCCTCGAGCAATGTATTCTTCCTACATTTGTAAGTGTGATATATAACTGTCAAAATATGGAATTACGTAATTACGTTAGAAACAAATATGAAATTAATTGAAAACATATGTTCCATGGAGTATCAGCTGAAAACGACCATCTGCTCCCAGTGTGCTCGATCTTGCATAACCTATTTCACTACGTTGCGCATCCTCTGATGAGGACTGTGGACTGTCATCTGGTGCCTCAGACGACACACCTCTGTTAAGCATGCGTGGAACAGGGACCACTTCGAGCAGCCATCTGAAAATACAATATTAACATTATACTTCATTAGAATTTACAAGCAAATAAATAACAACATAATGTAATACGTGTCAATATAAAAAGTGATAACCTATCTCTATTCATCATCATCATCATCATCAGATGATGATGATGATGTATCATTAAAACTATCTTCACCCTCCCTATCCTCGTTCTCTTCATCTACTTCATCGTCGATGTCTTCAATATCGATCTGACCACCACTGGGATGAACTGAACTTGTGTCATCATCTATATCGATTGGATTGGTTATATGAACAAATTCATCTTCTTGAAACGCTGCAGATACTAATTCAGATGAAACTTCTACATTAGATCTAGCTTTGATTTTACAAACTTCCAACCAATCCTTTCTAGAACGATTCAAACTTGGATAAGAGCAATAATATACTTGTATTGCTTGATTTGAAAGAACAAACAGTTCATATTTGGAAAGTCTGCTTATGTGGTTTATCAAAACCAACTTAAAATCTTGATGAACCAATGTTCCGGATGGTGATGGGTCAAACCATTCGCACTTGAATAATGTCATTGTTTTCAATGGATAACCAGGATACTTAACATATCATAGAATTGTTGCGCTGAAGGATTTGGCGGCTCTTCAGTATCTTCATCACCAAACTGAAAGCCTGCAGCGTCATACACCATTCTGTGGTACGTACTTGAGCCCTCATTAGTATCAAAGCTCATATCAGCACCCGTATTTGCTCGTGTTTCTCCTTGAAACGTCCAAGTCTTGTAGTTCCGAACAAACCCATACCTCATAAGGTGATTTCGAACTTCATTGTTATCCTTGTATGTTGTGTTATCACACTTTGTACACGGACACTTAATCTTATCACCATGCATGAAGAGTGGTTTGCTACTTGCAAATTCAATGGAACTAGACAATCCATTTTTAAAGTCAGGATTTAGACCACCTCTCCCATCAAACCGTCTATACATCCATTCACGATTCGGATCGGTCATTTTCTAAATTCCTAATAAAAACATGTAGAACTTGGTTCAAATCAAAGAAATTCCCCACTATCCTAACTACCAAGTGCTCGACTCTGCCAGCTATGTAAACTATATTGGTTCAAAATAACTACGTTACCCAACCCCAATATTAAAGAAATTCAAAATAAGCATAATTATCAAATTTCAACAAAATAACCAAGGCACAACTTGGTTCAAACCAAACAAATTTCAATCAATTCACAAATGATTTGTTGGGATACGATCCTTAAGACGTAATTAATATCTATCCAAAAGGAGAAGATCCTTAAGAAATTAATTACATCTATTCCAATAAATATCTCAAACTAGGAAAACATTCATTCACATTTTTTTTGCCAAGAATCTACTGTCACAACCAATAAATAAAATCAAACTTCACAATAATTAATTGACTTCTGCTAAACTTATTTTATAGTGAGAGTTTTAGTGGCATTCAAATTGGCCTATAGTCTACATATACATTCTTCGATATATACATACAAAACATATATACATACATATAAGATTGAATAAAATTAACTTGTTTTATGCATATGATTAATTAAACCAAAAAATTGAAAACACATAGACACACATAGAACACTACACACACACAAAGAGAGTCTAGCGAGAGAGTCTGACCTTGAAGGCTTGAGGCTTTGGGGGATTGCTCGGGCAGACGGCGAGACGCTGTGAGAGAGAGATATGGTGAGAGGGAGAGAGAGACGGTTGAGCTCGAGAGAGAGAGAGAGGATAAGAGAGAAGACTCACTTGGATGAAAAATTTCCGTGAGCTTCAGCTAGAGCTCTGACCGCCGGCGGTGGAACGAGCGGTGACAGCACGCCGCCGAAGTTTTCGGCTAGGGCAGAGACACTAGATGAGAGAGAGACTCAAAGATATATATAGACAAATCAGTGAGAGAGATAGATACTTACCGTTATGGCCGGACGACGGCGGCTGACGGGCAACCGAAGAGGGCGTCGGACGACGGAGGGCGATGGGGATTAGGGCTGAAGAAAGAGAGAGATGGTGAGAGATAGCAATAGAGTAATTGGGCGAGATAGACCATGAGAGAGGTAGAAACTTACCATAAGCGGCGACGGTGGGCCGGAGCGGCGACGGGAATGGAGCGTCGACGGGGATTGAGCGGCGACTGTGAAAATTTGGAGATTAGGGCTTTCTGAAACGGATGTGAGATTTTGAATTTCAGAATTAACGACGGAACGGAACCGTCACAATTCCGTCGTTAAAATTAAATAAATTTTAAATAAATAATAAAAATAACTTGCGACGGAACAAAATCTGTCGTTACGTAGAAAATAAAAAGTATTAATTAAAAATAATCCTAACGACAAAATCATATCCGTCGTTAACATATTAATAATAATTAAATAACACTAACGACGGACATATATATGTCGTTAAAATATTAATAATAATTAAATAATATTAACGACGGAAGTAATCCGTCGTTGTTGAATTACCAAAAATTAAAAAAAAATATTTAAAATATTAAAGACAGAATTCTTCCGTCGCGAGTTTAACGTTGGAATTTCCGTCGTTAGTTTCAGCGCGAAAATTTCACGCCACATGTCTGTCAGAAATCCATCGTTAGTTCCGTCGTTAGTTGATTTTGAACTATTTCGACAATAATCCATCGTTATTCCGTCATTGTTTTGTGACGGTACATGTTCCGTCGCTAGTTTCCGTCGTTATTTCTACCTTCTTTTGTAGTGTGAGTGAAAAGGTATCATAAGGTGGTACGCTTGTGTGTAAGATCCTCTATAATCACTTTCTCTAATAGTGAATTGGTTCTCTCTTGGGCGTGGCCCCCCAGACGTAGGTTGTTTAACTGCGAACTGGGTTACCATATCGTGTGTCTTTTACTTTGCTCAGTTTATATTCTCTGTGCGTTTAACTGTGCTAAGTTTTACAGTAACACTTTCACTTTATATGCTTAAAGTTCGTGGTTTAGAAATTACATACTATACTCATATATGCGATTAATGTATATATGAAAAGTTCACCGAAAAAAGTCGTCGAAAAAAGTCACCAGAAAAAATTGTTGGAAAATTCTCGACGGAAAAAGTCGCTGGAGTTGACCGTCGCCACCTCCAGAAATAGTTATGTATTTCATGTATGCGATCTCATGTATGACACAAAGAGGATGGATAAAAAATGTAAGAAGAGCTATTATTTATATTTTAAGTTTTGAGCGCCATTATTTATCTTTTAGTTTGAAAATGTGACATTTTGAAACATTAACTTATATATTACTTGCTTTACTATTTTGAATGTTACTCTAGTCCACTTTGGGACTATATCAAACCTACCACTCCTTGAAGAGTTTTACTTTTGTAATGAAGTTATATATATAATGTAATTGTAATATTGTGAAATGATATTAGTATATACTTCCCTTCATTCAATTTGTAGGTTGTTTTGTGATTTTGTATACATTAATAAAAAAATATATATACCCAAATTTCAACAATTTTCTCACAAATGGCTCGTAGTTTGCAAAAGAAGAGAATTCAGAATCATGTGGGACTCCAAAAAGAAAAATGAAAAGTTCGTGATAGATTGAGAGTGCTTCGTCCCGGTCAAAATGGAATAGTATGGCCCTATTGATTTCGAAATTTGGTCATTTTTTAGAGTGAAAACTCAAAATAACCCTTTCCGAAACTAAAAGATAAATAATGGCAGGGAAAACTTAAAACACAAATTTTGTCATTTTTTCACTTTTTTTTACCTTCCTACCCCCTCACTCTCTCTCTCTGCCACCCGCCCCCCCATGTGCCAACTCTCTCTCTCTCTTCTCTCTCTTCTCTCCCCCGCCGCCCACTCCCACATCTGCCACTCTGTCTCTTATACTTTTCTCTCTCTCTCTTTCTCTCTCTCTCCTACTTTTCTCTCTTCTCTCTCTCTCTTTCTCTCTCTCTCTCTCAACCATTTTTGGGTGTTTCATGTATATATATACATACGTGTATTTTGTATGTGTTAATTTCATGTATGTATGTATACATATGAATTCTACATGTTTTCTTGTATTTATATATATATACATGAAGAGTACATGCACACATACACGAACATGTACTCTTCATGTATATATATATAAATACAAGAAAACATGTAGAATTCATATGTATACATACATACATGAAATTAACACATACAAAATACACGTATGTATATATATATGTACGAAGAACATGCACACATACATGAAGTGTTTTTTCATGTATGAAAATTTCTGGCATGTGCTGAGTTTTTGGCATACATGAAGAACATGCACACATACACGAACACGTACGCTTCATGTATATACACAAATACACGAAATTTGTCTACTTCATATGTATACATACATGAAATAACACATTCATGTATGTATTCTTATCTGAAATAACACGTACACACCACATTCATATATGTATACATACATGAAATAAACAAATAGAGAGAGAAGTTGGAGAGAGAGAAGTGGCAGATGGGGATGGGAGGGATGTCGTCGTTGGGAACGATCCAGTGGACGGCGGTGGCGGCTAGGAAGAAGGCGACGGCACCGGACCAAGGTGACAGGTGGATGGGAGGGGGGCGGCGGTGGATGGAGAGACAGAAAGAAACAGATGGTGGGGGTGAGAGGCTGGGGATGGGGGGAGCTGGAGAAAAGTTGCAGAAAGAAAAGAAAGAGGAGAAAGAAAGAGGTAGAGTGTCAGATGGGGGATGAGCGGCTGGGAAAGTAAATAGAGAGAGAGAGAGAAAAGTAGGAGAGAGAGTGGCAGATGTGGGGGCGGGTATTAGAGAGGATAGAGAGAGAGAGTAGGGGTAGTAAGGTAAAAAAAGAACAAATTTTGTTTTTTAAGTTTTATGGGCCATAATTTATCTTTAAGTTTTGAAAGGGGCTATTTTGGACCATTAACTCTTTTTTTTTATCTAAACATACTTTAAAATACTTTTGCATTTCGTTGTAAAATTCAAGTGCATTTTCACACATTATAGATGACATTCCATCTTGACAGCTTTTATCAAATTTATTAGACTATTCCGACTTTTGATAAATAATCATTTTATCACCGAAACCCGCCTATAGCGGCTGAAAAAGTGATCATATGATATGTTCGAATCAATCTTGTTGTTGTAGTATTTATTGGGTGAAAAAACACATTGGAATTTGGCATGTCATGTCATTTTTCCGCCATCGAGTCAGCTTTATTGATAGAAATAATATTTTATTCAAAAATCAAGATAATTTAGCTCTGTTTTTAAATCCATGATAGATTATAAACGGAAAAAATAACTATACTCAACCGATTTTTTAAGTTTTTTTAGTTTTTTTATATGAAAGTTTTCATAATTTAAAGAAACGAGAATTGTATGTTTTCTGAAAAGTTAAAAGATTATTTTTTTAATTTTTTTAGAGAAAATACTCAAATAGATCCTTATATTTACGTCAGGGTACAAATAAGTTAAAACAATATATAAACAGTAAACTAGTAAAACAAGCTCTAACGAAAATTCATCCTTCTCATCATGTGACTTCAAACAATATATATCATTACTTCGCTCACCAAATGTTTGCAAATCATCATACTCTACGAGTCATGAATGAACTGTAGGCTTGTGAGATTTTAGGAAAAATTAAAAATAATTTGTTTAAATAAATTAGGTTTGAATTTCATTGACTTAATTTGACCTTGATTAATATAATTGATCCAATAGTCAAGTTCCTCTTACAAAGCCCAATGATTTACATACTTACAGTCCATCCTTCCTTTTAATCTCATATACTCTAAAATGGAAAGGAAAATTTCACTTACTGTCTCAAAGTTTCAACCTTTTTATATTAGCATCTCAACGTAAGCATATTTGTAAACAATTTATAAGTAGAGACTTAGGGACAAGCTTGTGCACTGCACAAGCACGTTAGATTTTTGCCACCTGTAAAGGTATTTTAATTTAAATTTTATAAATTTAAATTTTTATTAAGCATACGTCGTTAACTAAACTGTTAACTCTTTCACGTGCCATGGGTCCCACCTTTTGTTACCGGCAGAACTGTTGCATGTCGGCAACATATTTCCGGCGAATTTTCTGCCGGCGTTTAACTTTTCCAGATCTACTCTTCAAGGCCGGTGATATTCCAGCGTCGGTACAAAATATCCTTGAAATATCAATTTGTTTGGTCCGCTGACCGTTGCTGGAGAGTGTTGGCGGGATTCCCAATGTCACTTGGCTTCCTTGAGAAGCCTCCGTTTTTTCGTTAATAATTGTTCCACAGGCAAATATTTTAGGCAGAATGACTTTTTTAGTAAAATGCTTATATTACCCCTAAAATTGTTGGCAGTTGAGGGTATATGATGTAATTTAACCAAAAAATTGTAATTTACTCTGGATTCAAATTTAAGTTTTGCTTTCCCGTATGAAGTTCGCGCCTCCTCAATCCTCATCTCCTTCCATGCTCTGGTTCTTGTCGATCTAATCCGATCCAACGATTTCTCCATTATTGTCCGATTATCTTGGCTGGAATTTAAATCCTTTCGTATCCAGAGGTGAAGGTAATGTTTGTATGTCTTTTTTATTTCCAATTTCGCTAAGTTTTGGTTAAAAATCGGTGTCGATCTGAATTTTTGATGTTTTCATCTTCCCTTTCAAAAATAGGCGCATTCTTCATCTATTGAAGTGGTTTATAGTAATGCATTCGCAGAGCAGTCAAGTCCCAAAATCAAGTTAGTAAAACCCTTACCCTAATCCTAGATTTTGGGGAAAATTGTTTGTGTGCTTTGAAGTTCAATATCGTTTTTAATTTTCAGTTTTATGCTTAATTTTGTTTCAATTAACATGGATTTTATGTGGATTTCTCGAAAAAAAAAATTTTGAATTTCGATCTATACTGTGATTTTATTTTACCAATAAAGTTGCTTGATTTGTCGTTCAGTTTTGTGACTGAAGCCTTGCAGATAACATGCATTTTTAAAAGATTTTAACATTGCTGAAGTTTCATCTATACTGCAAAATGTAGTTTTATCCTGCTTGATGTGTTGTTCTATCTTGTGACTGAAGTCTTGCTGCTAATATGATAGTAAAGAATTTCATTTATAAATTGAATTTTTGGTTGAAGTTTCCTCTGTACTATGATTTTTGTTGTTTGAGCTTGCGACTAAAGCCAGACTTGTACAAAGCATCTTCATTATAGATGGATTCAAATAAATTGTACTCTTCAGAAGTAAAGCCAACATTCAAGTCGATATCCATATTTTTCTAAAAATTTTTAAAAAATGCAGAGACATACGAATAAATGAATTAATTTCACTGAATATGAAAAAAAAAACTTAAAAAGTAAGAAAACAAAATTAAGTAAAGAGATACTATTTTGCCCTTAAATTACTTAGAATGACAGATTGAAGAGCTCAGTCCTACAAAACAGAGAAAAAAAAAACTAATTTAGAAACATTACCTTTATATACAAATTGAAGCTGGAAAAGTTATAAATATTGGCACTTCTGTCAACAATGTAAAATAACTTGAAGATACAGTATTATCGGAGTAAGGGTTAGGTCTATTTTAGATGTTTCGTTGTACACATTGACGCAATTAAACACGTTTTATTTCAATTCGCTTTCTAGATATGGGAATCTCCATAGCCTGGCAAAATTTTTGGATGAAGTTTCTGATTATGAACATTTAAATAAATGAGCCGCCAACCACAAAAATTAAAAAAAAAAAATCATAGTCAAATTACCTTCATGTCGGAGCAAACTTCAACTATTAATCCTGGAAATTAAACTGGAAATAGGTCCCTGGAATTGGTTTACCAGAAACGGAATAAAATAAACAGAGAAGAGAAATGTTCGAGCAGCGCGAATTTCATACGAGGAGGGAGGCAAAAACTGAAATTTGAAAAATAAGAAATGATATACCATAAATTGGTATAATTTACATGAAATACCCTCAACAACCAACAAATAGTGAGGTCAAAATAGTAATATCATAAAATCATAAGCTTCTATAGGAAGCCAACTAACATAGGGAACCACTATTTCACTCTCCGGCGATCTGGCCAGACGGAAAAATTGATATTTCACTGTTGGGTTGCGCCGACGTCAGAAGATGACCGGAATGGAAGAGTAGATCTGAAAAACATATTCACCGATAGTAATTTCACCGGAGAATATAGTTTGCCGATATGGAACACTCTTGCCGATAAAAAGATATGGGACCCATAGACTTAACAGAGAAATAGACGGCTGTTTCCCTTTTTGGGTGAAAAATAAATGAAAATTTAATTAAAGCACCTTTACATGTGGCAAAGATCTAACGTGCTTGTGCAGTGCACAAGCTTGTCCCTAAGTCTCTACTCAATTTATACTTAAAAAAAACTCACATTTATTAAAACCTATGTAAAAATGACATTAAAAGTCGTCGAAAGTTTTTTCTTCAACTCATACTTGTTTCTCTTCTTTATATAATAGTAATAAGTTCTAAAGTGCTTTATGCATTTATTTATTTGATCGTTCAAGTGAAATATGAAACTACATCATACCTTTTGTGGGGTGGATTATTGAAACTTTGTTAAAATAATTGGGGACGTGCATGCAATTGCAAAATTTTTAAATAAAGTATTATAATTGCAATGTTCTATAAATCATGTCAAAACTTTAAATTCGGGTTAACATACGCTCTAATCTCGATTCTCGAGTTTCTTCATAGACGGACATGCCCCGATTAGAGGAAACAATTGATGGAAACTGTATTCATGGTCTATTTAAACATTCAAATTCACAAGTTTTAGTGTTGTTAATGTACCATTGCCCTGAAAAACATGAAGAATAATTTGATCCATAGTCAATATATAATATACCATACAACAATATACATACGCTATATAATGAAATATGAGGCGCAACACTTGACATATTTACTGGTAATTTTATAAAGTGAGTATTTTTGTTGTCTGAAAAGTTTTCAGGTCGTTTTTATCCCCGGCCCGTCCACTTTAACAATTCTAGCTACAAAACACGAGTGGGCACCACTTAAACGTTATATTTAATGAGATTTTTAGGTAAACATGAAATTTCAAGAAATTAGGGTTTGAATTAAAAATTTAAAATATTCAGTAACATATTTTAAAAACTTCAAGGACTGACAATTTCACAAACTCCCCAAATTTTGAACATAAATACCCATATTCAAACTTTGGTTGAATTTAACGTTGATTAACATGCTTTTTTTTTCTCTTTCGAACCTATAATTGATTCAAATAAACATATAAATTCGTGCATGATTGCTGATTGGCTCAATAGAAACTCTAATTGCTGAATTTAATTACTTGATTACTCGCAACATCTAAATTTAGGGAAAAAAACTTAAAGTAAATAAGATAAAATAAATGTAACCTTGCATTCTAAATACAAAATTCATTATTTTTTCGCAATATATAAAAGCCCATTACGTACCTAGCTAATTAGCTAGTCTCGTACCTGAAACCAATAACTTTCATCTCTTTCATTAGTCGATTGAGTAGTACCCTCATGGGTTTGATGTTGCTCCTCTTGGGATCGACCCTCACTCGGGTTCGTAGTGAGTGTAAGCTCCAACGACGGGTCGTTATAGTACCCGTACGGCGAGAACGACTCGAACCTCGTCGTATTTGCATGCACGTGCGTATTTTCATCCCGCCTTTGATGCATTGATGCGTTATCCACCGTCGTCGGAGTTGGTGAGTTATGATGGTACCGAGTTCTTTGATAATGTGACCTCACCTCTCCAACATTTGGCCTAATGAAAAGTGTGAATGTGCGATTAATCAATACTTAAAATTCTATACATCTTATTATATTGTTAATCATGCATGTTTTGTACATAGACTTAATAATTAAATTACTATTACATATTAATTCGATATGTATATATATATATACCTGGAATTTGACCTATCTTGAAGTACAACATGCTCAACCCTAGTCGATCGCGTGGAGTCGGAACTTTGTGGGCCACCATAAGCCCTTAGCAGTGAGTCGGCACTCAAGGAATCATTGCTATAACCAACTGAAGCACTGCCTCCATAACTTGGAGGCAGTACTACAGTGTTGTGGTGGTAGTGCACCGTAGGGGATATCATTGACAACCTAGGTTCTTGATCACCGTTTTGACCCCTACATTATATTTGAAATAAATATATTTAAGCAATCATAAAATAAATAAAATTTTATTATAATTTGTCTTCATATTGGATTTCATAATTAAACTATGGTTAATTTGCACATTGATGATACATCAACATTAAGATTGCTACTCAATCCTCACTCCATGCCAATTTGATAATTTCCACCAAATTAACAATATGTTCTATTTTAGAAGAGCAAATGACGGTGCAGTAGAATATTTATTTGGATCATTTTAATCTTTTCGAAGTATATCAATGTTTTTTTTTTCCTTTTTCTTTTAAGAGCTTTCAAACAAGTTATTATTCTCATACCTTCATCTAAAAGATATATCGTTCTTAATTATAATTGCATTAATTCTTACAGATTTAATTTAGAATAAATAAACTTACGAAATCGAATAAATAAAATCACAAAATTTAAGATACGCATAATTAATAAAGAAACTTTCTACTACTTACCTGGAAGTTGGAGAACTACCCCTTCCACCGTGTGAATAGATGTGGAGTTCAAGACGACGCTTAAAAAAATGGAAATAAAAAAAAAACTTTAGGAATTAATTAATACGTAAATTAGAAATAATGTACATTGTATAATTAAATTAGTATAAACTAGCACACAACTCACATTTTGGTGAGATTTTGAACCAAAGACCTCTTATTAATAATAGACTTTGGTGCCTCAATTTTATCATTCGAACTAGGCCTCATCGGCATGTATATATGTAAAACAATAAGGAAAATAAAAGATGTTTTGAAATAACAGAAAATGCACGACAAACATTTTTCTCGAGGAAAAATATACCACATACTGTCCCAACTTTTATAATTTTTTTCATAAATATTCCAATGTTTAAAAAATATTATTTTGGCACCCAATGTTTAAACATTAATGTAACTAAAATTCACGACTCAAAATTTTTGGAATCGAAAAATCAACATGTTAAACCAGAGAACGTAGAATAAAGAGGCGGGAAGTGGAGAAATCTAAACTAGCCTACAGTGTGACAAGTTGATTTTTCAATCCCTAAAATTATGACTCGAAAATGGAAATATTTTAATTAGTTACAATTTCAAAACATTGAGTTCCAAAATAATACTCACTTTTTAAATGTTGACACATTTTTAACAAAAAATTGCAAATGTTGGGAAAATATAATCTATTTTTGCTTTCGTTAATAAAATGAGTTAACTACTACTCCCTCCGTCTCATTCATAATGTCCAATTTTCCTTTTTTGTCTGTCCCATCCATAACGTCTCGTTTCCAAATAAGGAAATAATTAACTCTTCAAAAGGGACCAACTACTTTTCTATCTTTTTACCCTTCTCCTTAATAACCGTGTCCAAAAGAAATGAAACGTTATGAATGGGACGGAGGGAGTATGTAGCAAAAATCATAATTTTTACACTTATTTGTAATCTCAACATTATACTTTGAGCATTTCAATTATACACCACATTTGATTTCAAAGCAAACTAGCATTACCCTCCGTTTTCGTTGAAGGAATAATGATTCAAGACAATATTCTTATTGACTTTGAATCTATTCATTCCATGAAGAGGAAATCGAGGGGCAAATTTGGAGAATAACAAAATCCTCACTTCTATTTTAATTATATGTTTTATATATAATATGGTGTAGAATTTGATAGTTTCAATTTTATATAATTAACAAAATTGCCATCAAAATTGAATTGTAATTGATTTGCAATTCCACTATTTTATTTTAATATATATATTATATATATTAGTATCTTCCCGCGCGATGCGTAGGAATGGCAATGGGTCGGGTCGGGTACCCGTCCATTAAGCATATCCCAAACTCAAACCCATAAAAATTTCCTCAACCCATACCCGTCCCAAACCCGATTAAAAAATCATTTCAAAACCCGTACCCGACCCAAACCCGTTGGGTAATACCCACTAAAAACCCATATGTACTAGAACATAAACATCAATATTAAATTTAGTAAAAAAAAATATTATAAACATAATTTTAACATAAGTATAAATAGAAAATTTCATTAAATTAAAATATTTGTGGGTTAAAAGAATAATATAAAATCATAAAATTATTAATATATATACTAATATAAATTATATATAAAATAAATATTTAATTACTAAAATTATTAATTCTTTGTATGCAGTTTAAAAAGAATAATATAAAATCCTAAAATTAATAATATTTACACTAATATCTATGATTATATTATAAATTATATATATAATATTTTATATATATATATATAAATGGGTTTGGGTAGCGGGTACCCGTAGGTAATTTCCCAAACCCGATCCAATCCCGTCACGGGTTTGAATGTTTCTACCCAAACCCGTCCCATAACCATTTAATGATTTCCAAACCCGTCCCATTAGGGTTTGGGAGAGCCGGGTATCCGTAAAAACCCGACCCATTGCCATCCCTAGCGATGCGTGGTGATTATTGCGTTACACCCATTTCATGCATATGTATATATATTTAAGATCATTAAATATTACTCCCTACGTTCCAAGATAAGTGGTCATATTTTCTTATTGGATTGTTCCATGATAAGTTACTACTTTCCTTAATTTTATAAGAAAATATGTTTATCTCTCAAAAAGTTGTGGCCCCACCACTTTCTATATATTTACCCTTTAAACACTCTTCTCTTTAATATCCGTGCCGAAAAAATCTCAAATACTGACCCATAAATTTCTCAAATGTAACCGACTTTTGATAATGACGCAAAAAAAAAATTGCTCAAGAAATTGGTCAAAATTGATTACAAGAGTCAAAATTAATTTCAAAATAGTTTTACTATTCCGTTTTAATATATATAGATATAGATATATAGATAAGACGTGCCTAATAATTTTCCAGCGAAACTTATCCCTATGTATGTCGATACGTGTACTATTGAATCGGCACTGTTTTACTACTGAAAAATTAGGAATGTTGTAAATTGTTATATATCAATTGAAATATTAAAAAACCGTCAAAATTACAAATAGGTCTAAAAATTGTGATCTTTCCAAATCGATAAAAAAGTAGTAATAATTGAATTTTGGTTCGAAGAAATTGAACTTACGTTATTTACGACGTGGACTGAATAGTCATCGTCATCGTCAGGATCCTCATCAGGTATTAGCCATTCACCATTTTCCACCACCCTACAATTTGGGCATTTCATTTCGCTTCTGTAATTGAATTCAGAACCGATACAATCTACAAGGGGAAAAAAAAAATTATTAATGAAATAAATTCTTTTAGATTTATATATTTTTGGGTGTTTTGTGGTTCAAGTTAAAGGGACTAAAAATTGAATTTCTATATCTTCGTAAGGTAACGAAAATGTTACAAGAGATAAATAAGCAAATCAAGATGACAGAATATGTAGGGGAAAAAAGGTTAGTAAGTTACTTCAAAAAAAAAAAAAAAAGGTTAGTAAGCTTAAGATACACGATTTTTTACCTTTTTTTTTATTTCTCCACAAATTTTTATTTTTTTTCTTTTTAAATACACAAACTTTACAGTTGTTGTATATTTTACAAGATTTACAAATTCATGAGCCAAATCGAAACTAATATGGGAAGCCCAAAATTATTCACATGAACATATCATATGATGTTATTTTTAATTTAAAGTGTTAATTTGCTTAAAATACACAATTTGTTTTTGTCATTTATATGGTTTAAAGGATAAAACTTTTGTTTTAAAGAGCAAAAGTTTATGTGTTTTAATTAAGCAAATTAGCCCTTTAAATAACGTCAATCAACATGTCCACGTGGACAATTTTGGTTGTCAATGCACAATAGTTTCGACCTGGTCGGATCTATAAATTGCGAAATAATAGTAATAAATGTAAAATTTGTGTATTTAAAAAAAACAACCAAAAATTTATATATTTCAAGCTAATTAACCAAAAAAAAAGTCTAAAACTATATTTGTAACCGTAGGACGAAAAATTTGAAGGATCTTAGAGCAGCTCAATTGGTAAAATGTTTCCTTCCAATCATGAAGTTGGAGAGTTAAGTCATATATGCATGTGTTGAAACTGAAAAAAATCATAAATTGTTTAAACTTTCTCCAAATAGAATCTCGCAAACATAAATAAGGACTATGGTTTAATTTATTACTATTCTTTCAATTTTTCACAATCAGATCCCAAAAAATAAAAATAAAAATAAAAATCATGTGGTCCGATCCAAGGATACATAACTAATTATAAATTATCAGTCTATTCTTATATCAATATTTCAAACGAGGAAAATATTATAATAAACTCACTTTGTCATCAATCATTACATTTATATATATAAAACTCCTATATATTATATATATGTATATATAAGTACACAATTTTTAAAAATAGTAGTGAGTGAAATAATATTTCTTGCCCAAAAATTTATTTGCCGTATCAATTGTTCATACTAGGAGTTCCTAGATTTAGATCTTCCAAAAAGCAGTCATTTTTTTTCTTAATCTATATAAATCTGTATACAACCAAACATCTACAAAACAATAAAAAGTAGATAAACTAAAAAATAGTAAAGAATAAATTTATGATATAAAGAAAATCTATATATACATATACATATACTATTTATTTATTGTACATACCCAAGTGAAAGAGATGGCCACACACGAGCTCAGCTTTTCCTCTACTGTTATCATCCAGAACTGAGTTCAAACAAATGGTGCATAACCGCGCAGATAATCCATCAACTGATGAAGAACTCATCTCTCTCTTTCTCTCTCTCTCTCTCTCTAATTTGCCGTTCAAAAACAATGAGAACCCAAGAAATGGCATAAGACTGTATATATAGCCAAGAAAGTAGTCATTGGTTCTCAAGAAATGTCATCACAAATATTTGAATTAATTCAAATAATGAAAGTATAAGGTAAGCTAAACATTTGTGAAATTATGTTTCTGACCATTGGGACATTAATGAGAAATTTATATTGTTCGTTGTAATAAATTAAAACAGAGTGCCAACGAAGCAATAGCGAAATCCGATTATAAATCAACAATAAATGTTCTTTTCCTGCTATAGAATTCGAGATTGGGTGTTGTATTCGACAAAAATAAGAAATCTGATTATCCACAATAAATACTATTTACCTGCTATAGAATTTGTGTGTGTTCGCATTGGTCACGCATTCATATTTGTTTATTGAGTATGAAATTGGGGTTAATTGCAAATTAATACCCAAATTTTTAGTATCTTTTGCAATCTAAATCCAATCTTTGAAATGTTGCAAATAAAAACTCAATGTTTACAAATTTTTAAATTTGACCTATTCTATTTTTTTCGGTCTTAGTTGTTCATTGACAACGTGATCTATAATTCCTTTACGTATATTCTACGTCGTTATAAATTTTTTAAAAACGGTACTAATTTGTGTCTAAATATTAAAATTTCGACAATTTAAGAACTCTAATTTGTTGACCGCATCTAAAACGGCGCCGTTCCAAAATATTTATGAAAACGTAGTATATTTAGAGTAAAATCATAGTCAATGTCGTTAATTAGCATGCAAAAATAGCTTGTCATAAGACGAAAAAAGAATGGTAGGTCGAATTTGTAAAAAATGTAAAAGTTAAGTATTTAAATATTCACAACATTAGAAAAGTTGGATTTGAATTGCAAGAAACATCAAAGATTGGGTCTTAATTTGATTAACTATGTGAAATTATAGTAATAATATTTTTTTGTTTTTTTGAAAGAGTAATAATATGATTCAATAAATAGATAAATAGATTTAGCCCATTAGATTAAAATAGAAGCCCAAGCCCATAAAAACTGAAATGGCACAAACGTAATTACAAGTGAATCCATGTCTGGTTGTGTTACTCGTGTAATTCGATTGAGCGTCGATCCCGAAAGGCCAAAACCCTCGTCTTCGTTGTATATAAACTCTCTCTCTACTAATTGTTCTTCCCTCTCAGTCTCTCTCTAGATTTCCTTCCTTGATTGAGAGCTGAAATTCTGCAGTCATGTTGGTCTATCAAGATTTGCTCACTGGTAAATTATTCTCTCTTTTTCCATATAATTTGAACTTGGATTTGTGGGGTTTTTATGTTATGATTTTCGCTCTTCGTGGGTAGATCTATTTATAAGCTGTATCTTTTTTCCTCGTGGGTTTTGATTATTGCTTAAGATTGATTTTGTTGTTTGGTGCTAGATCTGTTTTTGATTTAATTGAATTTTGCTGATCAAGCTCCTTTTTTAGCTGGTTTGTGGTTTATCATTAAGGTTATGAGTGAAAGATCAAACCTTTCAGTTACAGATTAACTTGAGATTAGTTTTTCGCTGAAGGTTTAATATTTTGGCCTTTTTATTATTTGGCTTGGGCTTACATGAAATATGAATTACTTTGTTGCTTGTGAATGATTTGTGATTTTCTGATTTACAATTTCATATTAACTGTGTTTCTTCGATGATTTAGAAGCTTGAAAGATTTGAGTTTTGCGATTACTACTACTACTGTGGTTCAAGTCATTAAGATTTATTTGGTGTTGGGGTTTCGTTAAGTTGCTATAGGTTCATACATATTTTCTTTAGGCTAATTGTTTAGCTCTGTATAATTTGTAGGTGATGAACTCCTCTCCGACTCTTTCCCTTACAAGGAAATCGAGAATGGAGCTCTATGGGAAGTCGAGGGAAAGGTTAGACTTTTCACTTTGTGCTATTGATTGTCAGCCAATATTATGTTTGTGGTTTAATCACATTATATATCTGCTTGTATGTTTAGTTTCTCTTACAAGACTGCTAGAGATCTGATCCTCGTTTTGTAATTTTTCTTATGCATCACAGTGGGTAGTTACAGGAGCTGTTGATGTCGACATTGGAGCAAACCCTTCAGCCGAAGGTGGTGGTGAGGATGAAGGTGTTGATGATGCAGCTGTTAAAGTGGTTGACATTGTCGATACATTCAGACTTCAGGTTTGCTCTTTGTTGTTTTATGCGTTATTTAAGCTTTCAATGATTTTTGGATTTCATGGTCTGAAAATCCGGCCATGTTTGTATAGGAGCAACCTCCTTTTGACAAGAAGCAATTCATTGGGTACATCAAGAAGTATATTAAGGCGTTGACCCCTAAGCTTGATGCCGAGAAGCAAGAGGAGTTTAAGAAGTCCATTGAGGGGGCAACCAAATATCTCGTCTCTAAGATCAAAGATCTTCAATTGTAAGAACCCTAGTTCTCTCTCCCCCCCCCCCCCCCCAAAAAAAACATATTCGTAGGTATTTGTTGAACAACAATCTCCAGTTTAAGAACCAAAACATCTAGTTCTTGATGAAGTTTTACCTTATATGTCTAGATTCATGCTGAAATTGCAATCTTTACACATGTTGTGTTCTTGAGTATTTTTGCTAGAATGATGAACTTATACTTTTTTGTGGTGTTAGTTTTGTCGGAGAGAGCATGCACGACGATAGCTCCCTGGTGTTTGCTTACTACAAGGAAGGTGCAACTGATCCAACATTTTTGTACTTTGCCCATGGTTTGAAGGAAATCAAGTGCTGAGTGTTTTATTTATAGCCATATATTTTTATGTTGTTGCCATATTTTATCTGTACTCTTTGAGACATCCCAATTTGTCTGGATTTTAAGTTGAATTTTAAGTGAGTAATTGCAGTTTTGACCTCGAGACATCATAATGTACTTTGCTTAATTTGGGTTTTATTTGAGTTAAGTTTCTTATTAGAATTGTGGTCTTGAGACTCTTGACCGTATTAATTAGAATTTTAAGTTTTGTGTTTAGCATCTCTAGAGCATATGCTTTATTCTCTTTAAAGTCTTCAGGAATCTTTATTTTTCTTTTTTTTCATAAAGATTTGCACAATCCTTTTGCTTTTGGCATAAAGGTATCATTTTTCTTTGAAATTTTATAATTTGGTGGGGCATTTTTTTTTTTGAAATGGATATCTTTTATAATGATAAATCTATTTATGTATTTCATATGTATTCTAATGCACTAACACAAAGAAATTGATTGATAATAATATTGATATTCTATTTAGAGATATCATCCATTAAAAACGCAAACTCAAAATGATTGTGGTTCGTGATCGTGAATAATAGACTTAAATACGAGTCTTTGGGTGAGATGGTTTTATGGTGAAAGTGAGACAGAAAAAATGGATTCATGCTGGATATTTATATAATTATAAGTATTTTCTTGAATGTGAGTTTGGATTCAAATTTTTTATCCGTCTCACTAATAAAATTGTCTCAATCAAGTCTTAGAGCCATACATTTTCTTGATTTATGAATAAAAGTAAATATTAAATCGATCGATTTTGTAAAGTAACAAGAAAAGGAAGAGGGGAAAAAGTATAGCCCAACCAAAGGACAATAACGGGAGCCGGCCCTGCCATACCACCACTCCATCATCTTCTCATAATCCACCATTGATTAATTTATAGTATTAGTTAAAGATTTTGACTTTTTATCGATTCAATTTGTTCGATTGATATTTATTCTTTATCCGATTAAACAAGTCCTAGATACTTCGAATATAATTACTAGTTTAGTAGGTGTACGTTAAGGTTAATCGTCGGATTCAATATCATTTTACACTATTTTAAATTTTTCGCGTGATTTTTTAATCGTTGCAATTTAAAAAAATTGCTTTTCAAATTGCAAAATAGTGTAAACGTGGTGCTGAATTTGACAGTTGTTCTATACATCAATCAAAAATCAAGATTTGAATTTGGTGATATATTTGTATTAGTGTCACTCAATAAGAGAATTTAAGTCCAGAGTCACTAAAATAAGAGAATTTTTTTGAGAGAATAAATAAGAGAATTTAACATTATATCATATCCTATACAAAATTAAGCAAATTAATAATACTAGAAAATTGAAAGTGAAATGAAAAGTCAAGAAACTTAAATTAAACATTAAAAACCAATAACTTCTTTGTAATTACAAGTCCACATGATTTAGTTAGGTTTGTAAGTCCATGTCAATTAAAGTTAAATGTCCAATTAGAAAACTACATATTATTTCAAATGTTGTATTAATAAAGACCTCAAAATAGTAATGTTTCGCACTACAATTTCATATTTAATTTCACCAAGTACACTTACAAGTATAATAACGATAGATCACCATATGGGACTGCATTTTAAAATGTAATGAAATATTAAATTAAAACGAAATATGAAATTAAGGATGCAATTGCAAATTAATAGGGACTAACCAAGTACGGACTTATATATATATATATATACATATATATATATATATTATTTTTACATTTAATAGTTATATACTTTAAGCTAAAGCAAGATTTTAATTAATTAATTAAAAAAAGCAGTGTACTGCAAGGCATGACAAGTTAGGCTGCATCTGAGCCTCTGAGGTGGGCATAACAACCTAATTTTTCATTAGATTCAAGTTTTACTTTTTCTTTTGTTCCATATTAGTATTCCCTCCCTACAATGACCACGACTATTTATCTTTTGAGACATGCTATTCAGCTATAATGTGGCTAGCCATAATTTGACCGATTAAGTAAAAATAGAGCAATTTTGTTAAATATTTGATTTATATAGAGTATGATTATATATTTATGTTAGTGTTTATATTTTTGACTTAAATTCTATCATGATTAGTGTAAATATATTTCTTTTTTATTTTTTCGACAAAAATCTTTGTATTACCTTTATTATATCTATCGAGATTTATGTTATATCTAAATCCAAATATATCAAGATAAATTTGTATCAATTAAATATTTTAAATATTAGAAGTCATTTAGGACAAAAAAATTTAAATAAACCAATTTTTTTTGTTATAGAATCAAATTATGGCTAGCCATAATGTGGCCGCATATATTTATTCTAATCTTTTTTTCCTTGAATATAAGTACTTAATTTGCCACCAATTTTTCTAGAGAAAAAAATAAGTTTCTTTCAAAATGAATTCTTGAATTATGAACACTTTTTAATAACACAATTTCCTAGATACACTTCACACGCATGCCTCAACATGCTAAACAACAATAAATACAGTAAAAGAGAGACTCTAAGCGTCCACAAATAAATATCTTATGTCGTCAAAAATTGTATACTAAGAAAATGGATAAATTTATTCTTTTGATCCTTAATCATTACATAAAAATCAAACAACTAAATAATTCTTATTGAGGAAAAGGATAAAATGGAAAGTTTGTCATCATTTTTCTATAGAATTATGAAATATTAGATTATTTAAAGACAACTCTTATTTTCAAATCGAATACTTATTTAAGGATAGAAGGAATACTGCAAGTGACTAGATTAAAATCATGAATTTAGGGGACCAATTAAAGGTTGGCTTTCAAGTGGAAATTAAATATTTCATAAAATTTCCAAAAATAAAATGTAACGTTTGCTTAACAAAAGGATATCAACTTGCTAAAATTATTATTCAGAGCAATCCCAGCAGAATTTTCAAAATTTTACTGTTAAATTTGCTCCTAAAGTCTTCCCTATATTATTTATATCCCATATTTTACAAATGAATACAACAGTTCTCCTATTTTCTACTAATTATAAAAATTATGGGCCCAATTCAATTTGTGAGATATGATAGATTTAGGGAGGTGTAAATTTGAGAGGAGATTTAGGGAGGTGTAAATATTTTTGTGGGTCCTATGCAATTTGAATGATCTGCTGGATGACATTATTATCTCATTTTTTTATTATTTTAACTAAAATTTAGAGTTAATGATGATTTTGAGAAAACTGTTGGGAGCTCTCAGTATTCGGTAAAACCAAAGTCCTATTCTTATTGAAATACATCTAACACATTCATGCACTTCGTCTTTTGGCTTCCACATGGACAATCTATAAAAATGGCCTTGCTAATTTCATAATTTTCCTTGCATGTGGTTTTCTTTCCCACTAATACAAATTATTTGTTTATATTTGCAGTTTTTTGAAAGCTTAACATCCAGACAACAACGTAGAAGAGCAAATAAAAGTTATCTATTGATAATATATTTTTTAATTTGAGACAAAATTTGGAATAGTCAAAATAGATAGTAGAAATTAATAGTTGCCCATCAACTTTATTTTTATAAATTGTATCAAATTTTAAGGATTTTGGACAAAATTATCCCTAGAAATTGATGGCGTGTTGCGCGTGGTACACTTGGAACGAATGAGATCGTACCAATCGTACTAAGTTATGGCTTTGCGACGTGGTACACTTGGGACGAATGAAATCCGTTCGTACCAAGTTATGGTGTTACACAACTAGTACACTTGGAACGAATCCGTACCAGTTGTGCCACACTTGGCAAACTTCGTACCAGTTGTGCCAAGTTAAAGTAAGGACAGTCTATTCGGCTCAAAGTTGGCCACAATTTATTAGAATAAAATTGGTGGCCAACATTTATTTTTCATAAACTTGATTTGCTATTTCGCACCATTACTAATTTTATTTTTTATTTTTGAATACTTATAACTGGTTACGTTTTGACATAAAGAACATCCACATAATTCAAATTTATGGCATCTTAATTACCATAATGACACTTTACATAGGATCATATGACATATATTCGTGCCATAGATATGTAATCCGATTTTCTCCAGTATTGTAAACTTTTTTATTTTTATTAGTCAGAAACATTGATATTTTATGTGTAGAACGTGTTTTTACTAGAATAAGGCACCGACCATTGTTTTGCAATATATTAGTCGCTCGGACGGCAGTATAATCTATTACTAATACGAAAATAAAGCTGCCCCTCCACGGTGTTCCGTTCAGATTTTCCTTTATTCTGGTAATTTGTCTTATTTTAATTCATATATATTCTAATTTTTATTTTTATTAATTAAAATTTTATTAGTTTCATATTCTTGAAATATCACATGTTTATCTATTAATCACATCTCATATTTATCTTTCCCTCTATTTAATTAATTTCTTCTATTATGCATGTTAAAATAATAACAATTTCGGAACGCATTCTTATAAATCATTATTTTATACATTCTTAATTCATATATAATAATCTATGGAAAATTTGTAAATGAAAATTCATACGAAGACTAAATAAATATATTTAATCAATATGTCTTTATGGAATCCTTTTCATTTTTCATTCATGTTTTTCTAAATACTTCGATTAGTGCTTTCTAGATTATATATACATTGAATCAAATGTGGGATATGTAGCTAAAGAAAAGAACAAAAAAGCTTGAAGATGTAAACATATTTTTTTCCGCATTTTGGCAAAGATTAGAGATATCGATTTAATATAAACTAACGAGACGGTTCAAATATACTTAAAAAGAAGGATTTTTAATAATTTTAATTAATATTAACTTTGTTTAGATTTTTATCGAGTAATTTAGCATAAATCAACGAGACGGTTCAAATAACATACAAAGAATGATTTTTACTAATTTTAATTAATTAATATTACTTTGAATATGTAAACATTTTTTTTCAGCATTTTGGCAAAGATTAGAGATATCGATTTAGCATGAACCAACGAGACGAATCAAATATACTTAAAAAGAAGAATTTTTACAAATTTTAATTAATATTAACTTTGTTTATATTTTTATCGAGTAATTTATCATAAACCAACGAGATGGTTCAAATAACATAGAAAGAAGGATTTTTACTAATTTTAATTAATTTTACTTGGAGTGTTCATATTTTTATCGAGTATTACTCAACGGATTTGAGACGGATATGTACAGTAAAGTCACTATTATAACCGAGATTAGGACGAACATGTAGAAAAATTACAAACAAATTTAGATTTAAAAAAACATAATGAATGAGTATACTCGATCCATTATCATTCCTAATTACAAATTTAGATACATGAAATAAAATTAATTTTCTAAGTTTGATTAATAATTAACGCGAACAATATCACAATTTTTAAATAAGATATAAAATTATTTTTAAAATGTATACACGTAAATTAAAACATAAAATTATTTTCCGTCGAGTCTCGACGGGCTACTTACTAATTAAAATTTTATTAATTTCATATTCTTGAAATATCACATGTTTATCTATTAATCACATCTCATATTTATCTATCCCTCCATTTAATTAAATTCTTCTATTATACATATTAAAATAATAACAATTTCGGAATGCATTCTTATAAATCCTTATTTTATACATTCTTAATTCATATATAATAATCTATAGAAAATTTATAAATGAAAATCTCTCTATGAAGACTAAATAAATATATTTAATCAACATATCTACATGGAATCCTTTTCATTTTTTCATTCATGTTTTTCTAAAAACTTCGATTAGTATTTTCTAAAAAATATATACATTGAATCAAATGTGGGATAGGTAACTAAAGAAAAGAACAAAAAAACTTGAAGATGTAAACATTTTTTTTTCCACATTTTGGCAAAGATTAGAGATATCGATTTAACATGAACTAACGAGACGGTTCAAAATATTTTTCTAAGAACTTCGATTAGTGCTTTCTAGATTGTATATACATTGAATGAAATGTGGGATAGGTAGCTAAAGAACAGAACAAAAAAACTTGAAGATGTAAACATATTTTTTTCTGTATTTTGGCAAAGATTAGAGATATTGATTTAACATAAACTAACAAGACGGTTGAAATATACTTAAAAAGAAGGTTTTTTACTAATTTTAATTAATATTAACTTTGTTTAGATTTTTATTGAGTAATTTAGTATAAACCAACAAGACGCTTCAAATAACTATAAAGAAGGATTTTTACTTAGTTTAATTAATATTACTTTGAAGATGTAAACATATTTTTTTTCCGCATTTTGACAAAGATTAAATATATCGATTTAGCATGAACCAATGAGACGATTCAAATATACTTAAAAGGGAAGGATTTTTACTAATTTTAATTAATATTAATTTTAACCGAGATTAAGACGAATATGTAGAAAAATTCTAAACAAATTTAGATTTAAAAAAATATATAATGAATGAGTATACCCGATCCATTATCATTCCTAATTATAAATTTAGATACGTGAAATAATTAATTTTTTAAGTTTGATTAATAATTAACGCGAATAATATCACAACTTTAAAATAAGATATAAAATTATTTTTAAAATATATACATATAAATTAAAACATAAAGTTATTTCCCGTCGAATTTCGACGGGCTACCTACTAGTTTCAATTATAAAATAAACAATCTTCGTAGAAGTGAAAACATATTTTCAAGAAATTATTATATTGTGGATCTGAATTTGAATTTTACAATATTATATCAAAAAATATTTATTATCTGTTGACCTCCTAAATTTCATCAATTTTTTAAAATAAGTTACGACCTAATGCGTGTATACTTATATCCCAAACAGGAATATATGTACACCAAAATACTACTCCTTCCGTCTCAATATTCATGGTCCGTATTCCTTTTTGGACCGTCCATGTAATATGATATGCTTTCTTTTTGGGTTAGTTTAGAGCTTACTTAGGTCCTAATTAAAACATTATATTGACTAAAAAAACACTTTATGACTAAAGGATTAAATATGGAATAAAAAAATACACTAAACATGTGTCACACATCTTTTGATCCCTAATTTCATTTTTCTTAATACCCGTGCCCAAAAGAAATAGGCCATGAATATGGGGACGGAGGGAGTATTTTTTTTTTTGGACATGGGAAGGGAAAGCGGTGGGGTTTGAACCCTAAACCATACTGCTTACAGACTGAAGCTGCATCGCTTGAGTGTAGAGGTGGCCAAAAAAATCGGAATCGCCGGAATCGAACCGAAACCGGCGGTTTCGGAATCGGAACCGAACTGCCGGTTCCAGTTCGGAACCGAGAACCACATCGATGGCGGTTCGGTTCCGATTCCAAAGTTAAGGAACCGAGAACCGCCGTTTTCGGTTCGGTTTCGATTCCGAACTGCCGGTTCCTCCTATTTTTTATTTATTTTTACGTTTTTATCTATATTTATATTACAATTCATATTTATTTCACCTAAATGTTATGTTAGAATGCACAAAATTACAATCAAACAAGAAAAAGTAGCAAAAAAACGAAAAAAAATGAAAAAAAAAATTGAACCCCAAAACATGCGGTTCCGGTTTGGAACCGCCGGAACCGCGGAACCGAAATCGAAGTGGTCGGCGGTTCGATTTCGGTTCCTTTGGGGTGGAACCGAGAACCACCGGTTCACCGAACCGAACCGCGGCCGCCTCTACTTGGGTGTCCCCTTGGGAACACCAAAATACTAATTTTAACATCGATTGAATTTAATTACAAAAAAAAAACATTGATTAAATTTAATTAAGAATGAATTTTAAATGAAAATAGCTATATATAAAAAGAACCCTCGTACTCGTATGATATGGTGTGAACGGTGACATGATGTATTATAAACTATGAACAACAACTTTACGTTTTAGTTATATAAAAGAGTTAATTGTACAAAATATCATTTTTCTAAACTATAAGATAAATAATAACCTTCAAAATTTAAAACATAAATAATGTCCCTTCTTTACCATATTACCCTTATATCTACTCTCAGTGCTCATTTGGTTCGAGTAGAGGAATGGAAAGGGAATGAAATCAGATAGAGGGGAGGAATGGTAACAATAAGTGTTGTTTTTATTGGGTGTTTGGTTCAACAATGGAAAAAAATCACCTTATGAAATGATTTCGGAGAGGAAGGATTTTGTTACTACTCTAGTTTGGAGGGTAACATTTTGGGAGATTGGATTACATTCACTTGTGTATTCTCTATTTCTCTTCTATCACTTTCTCTCTCCTTCCATTCTCTACATTCTCTCTCCCTGCCACCACCACCATTGTCTCTACCACCGCCATCGTCTCTATTCCGCCGCCGCCACTGTCGTCTTCTCCATTCTCGCGATTCATCCACCATGTCGTCCATCCTTCACCCTCTCTCATGTAATTTTCTCTCTCCCGAAACCTATCTTTTCCATCGCAATTTTCTCTCTCATGCGATTTTCTACCAATCGGAAAGCTTCTCTTTGGCATCGTGCTCCGGATCTACAAATAAATCCACAGATTCAGATAATTCCTCCTTCCAATTCTCGCAATTCATGTTCATTTGGAGTTTTTTTTTTTGAATTTTTGTTGTATTTTTCTGATTTTTTGTTGATTTAGGCTTTTTCGTGTTTGTTTCTCGATGATTTATGAGGTTTTCATATTGTTTTGGTGATTTTTAGTGTATTTGGGTTAATTTCTAGGTGATTTGAATGTATTTCTTCGATTTCTGTTTCGTTTGTGTTGATTCAAGGAAGTTGCTGCTTACTGTCAAAACTCGTCGATACTGAATGGGTGTATTCGTACCAGTAGTAACTCGTCCCAGTAGCGCGCAACCTATTATTGACTTGTCGGAACGATATGGTCTATTCGTACCAGGTAGTAATCCGTTGGTACGAAATAAATTTATTTATCTGTTACGATTTTAATGATTTAGTGCTTTAGGTATTTTTGTGCTTGATTTATGGGTGCTTTGAGACTTTTCGTAACTCATTTCTAGGTGATTTCGTTGTTATTATGCTTGATTTTAGAGTGATTTGATTATATTTTGGCAAATGTTTGGGGGTTCGTGTATGATTGCTGGTACGATTGAGTGTAATCGTACCAACATACCATGTAGGCGCAGCTCGCTGGATTGAAATGTTGGTTACGAATATGGTATATTTGTATCGGTGTACCATGCATGCGCGGGACGCAAACTTGATACGTTAGTACGAAAACAGAGAGTTCATACTAGAGCTCGTTGGTATAATAGTATGATTATTATGTTTTCGTATCAACGTACCAATATATTACCATGTTAGCAAGGTGTGCTGCATTATATTGGTATGACCGGTACAAACTGGTGTATTATATCAGTCGTACCAGGTATAATAGAACGAATGATTTATATTAGTACCATATTTAAATTTTTTTTGCTTTAGTTTTGAAGGTACAATGGATATCATAGATGATTATGTGCAAGATTTTGGGTGAATTCGGTCATGATGTTCTACAAGATCTCAAGAAATCAATGTTTTGATTGGAAGCATCTATTATTTCAACACGGATGAAATAACACAAACCGTAGAGATTGAGTTGGTGAATGAACAATTCTTAGTGATTAGTGAATGAACAATTCTTATTTGTAAATTATTTGCTACAATTTCTGGTTTGTAAACCATTTGCTACAATATTAGTATTATTAGTACGTTTGTTCTAATTGTATATGTTCTACAATTTGTCTAATTTAGATATGCAGTTACTTGGTACGACTGGTGTGAATATAAATGTTCAAAATTAATTCAAAAGTAAATACTCCATAAATAATTCAAGTAAATGGTATCCGGTACGGTACTTGGTGCATAAATAAATCAGTATAAAATTATACATTACACAGAACGAATGATATGAATTACATATTTTGTATTAGATACCCTTCTAAAACGTGGTACGCCGGTACGAAATATAAATTTCATTACATGGGTACCAGTTCAATGATACAAAGGTACAAAATGTCAATATTCGTACGGGGGTACCAGATTTATTACGTGGTATGTTGGTACAAAAACACTAAAGTCGTACCTTACCGTCGTAGTGGTGCTGGTGGCGAAATGAAAAATGGACGGTGGTACGTTGGTACGAAAATACAATAATCGTACCTCGTCGCCGTGGTAGTGGCGGAGGCGGTAGCGGTGACGGTGGTGGATTGGGAGGCGGATGGTGGTACGTTGGTACGAAAATATAAAAATCGTACCTAGCCGCTGCAGCGGTGGCGGAATGAGAAACGGACTGTGGTACGTTGGTACTAAAATACAAAAATTGTACCACGCCGCCGCACTGGTGGTGGTGGCGATGGCGGAAAGGGAGATGGACGGTGGTACGCTGTTACGAAAATACAAAAATCATACCTCGCCGCCGCAGTGATGGAGGTGGTGGCGGTAGTGGTGATGACGAACTGGGAGACGAACAGTGGTACGATGATACGAAAATACAAAAATTGTACCTCACCGCCGTGGTGATAGAGGTGGTGGCAGACTGGGAGGCGGACAGTGGTACGATGATATACGAAACACAAAAATCTTACCTCGTCGCCACACTAGTAGTGGTGGCGGAAAGAAAGGTGGACGGTGGTAAGAAAACCCAAAAATTGTACCTTGCAGCCGCGGTGATGGAGGTGGTGGCAGCGGTGGTGGTGGCGGATTGGGAGATGGCAGTAGTACGATGGTTCGAAAATACATAAATCGTACCTCGCCGCCACATTGGTGGTGGTGACAGTGAAGAAATGGAAGGTGGATTGTGGTACGCTCACTACTAGAAAAACTCTCATGCATAACACTGCATACATAACGGACATTTTGAAAATGCGTTATGTATGAGCGCACTTTTTGTAAAGATAACACATTTATAATTATCTATTATGTATGTAATGTTATCTACGTACATATATAACGGTATCAAGTCATATGTTATGTATGAGCGTTATCTATTAACCATATATATAACGGTCTTAGGGAACCGTTATTCCATACGTTATGTATGACCGTTTAATATATAACGATTACTTGAACCGTTAAGCCGACCGTTATGTATGAGCATTAATATTTTTTTTTAGGGACATTAGTAATTTTTTTAATTCAAAATTAATTATTTCCCCCAAATGTTCAAGTTCAACCGGGAAACAAATACTCATTTTCACCCAATTTCCATGTTGCATCTACATCCTTCCCTTCCAATCCCCTCTCCCATTCTCTGTGTTCTCCTTCTCCGGCGAGACCAACGCCGCCGACCTCGTCACCATCGCCTCCGCTCACTCTCCATCTCTCGTCTAACACACACAAAAACACCAAATTAAAGCCAAAACAACCAGCAGTCCAAAAGGCCACCGCCGCCACTGTTCACCCTCAGCCCTTGCGGCCGACAGCTTCCGCCGCAGCCACCCTCGTCCAAGACGGACAACAGCCTGGACGCTGCCACTGCCGGCATCTCTTCAACACTCCTAGATCCCCAATCGCCCCTCTCTTCTCTCTGAAATTCGATCCCCAATCAGAAACCTTAGATCTCATCTCTCTCTCTCTATGATATCGCCGGAACGCCTGGTGTCACCGCTGATGTTAGCCATATTAACTCCAGATCTGAGGTCCAATTCTTTTCTCCTCTCGTTTTTCGAGTGTGAATTTTGGATAATTCGTCTTTTGCGTCTACATCAGTCGCCCAAATTTTTAGATCCCCATCTTTTCTCCTAGAGCATAATTTGAATTTTTGATTGTTTTCCACGACTTCAGGTTCAAAATTAGTGATTTTATGATTTTACATGTGTTTGCTGTTGATTTAAGTTTACAACATGAAAATTTGTAGATTGAATTAAGTTATTTGTTTATTGTTCTTTTTGTTTATGGCGTCCTATGAGTTTATCAAGGTTTTATCTTCTTTGTGCAAAAGACATCCTTCTAATTGATAAAAGTTGTACAATCAGGAGTTGTTTCTCGTCTTGTTGAATTCCTTATGAGGGTTGATTATCCACAACTTCAGGTTTCTTACTAGTATGCTTCAAAGTCCATATTTATTTTTAGTTATAGTTTATTTAATTCTCTTATTCCTCTTCAGTGCAAAGCAACGTGTGTTCTCAAAATTCCATTTGATGTGAGGTTCACTCTAATTGCTTTCATATAAAGTACTGGCAGATTGTATGATACGAATAATTTCCAAGCCATGAATTTCCCATTTCTTGTAAGTGTGAATCAGAGTTAGTTAACCATATCATTCTGCTACTAAGTGTGTGGAGTTCAAGTTCTTGTTGATTTGTTACCATCACCTTTGATTATGTTTATATTAAGGAGTTGTTCTCTAATCATAATAAATTTAACCTGTATATTTCTGAAAAGATTAGTGTTATATATTAAGGAGTTGTTCTCTAATCATAATAACTTTTCACTTATAGAACTACATTTCCTTCTAATTTTTATACATGCACATGCTGCTATTTTGGTGAGAATTTGTGATGCTATTATTATTAAAGATATTCTAGATATCCGTTTTTTTTATCTTGTGGAAATACGAGAGGGGATGTGTTGAGCCTTTCTTTGTGTTTAGTTTTTTCTATAGAGAGCTTTGTATGCTTGAATTTGTCTTGTGGTCCCCTGTCATGCTTGAATTTGAGCTTTTCTTAATGTTTACAATATTTTATGTTTCCTTATTTGTTGTCCCTGTATTAGTGCTTTATATTTTATTCTTTATTTAATTTAATTAAGTTGATTGAGACTTTGTTTTTGGATATTAAAACAACAATCTATGTGGGCTCTAGTTCAGATGAACAATGTCTGTCCTTGAGATATTTGATGTGGTTTTTGATTGTGCTAGTAAGGTCCACGAGCAAGTCCTATACTCTTGTGATGCCATACACCATAAAATGAGAATAATGTTGAAGCCATAAATTGGAAGGGTGGTTCTTTTTTATACTGATCAACCAAATTTATTGGCCCCTAACATCCAGGTGTAAGAGTTGCTTATATTTTAAAAGCTTTCATGAATATAAGGATATATAAGTTTCTTAGACAAGTATGGTCTTAAATAAGACTTCAATTTCTGACTGAATTTTCTTTTTTTCCCATTCTGACTTTGTATCTTGTTTGAGGGAGTACAAAATAGCTAGAGTTGTGCCTATACAGATTATAAGAAAATTTTCTTTCAATAGAAGGTTAACTGATTTGTAATATCTTCTGTTCAGTACTATCTTTAGCTGATTAATCATTGAGCATAATTTATTATTTTTTGAGTTGACTGTCAAGCTCTCTTTCCACCTTTAATCTGGTCATCTCAATATCAATGGTTTGTTTCTAAAGCTCAATATTATTGATTTTGGTAGATTGGATAGATTGTGGTTGATAAAGTTATATTTTTATGATTTTTGTTTAGGTATGCAGCAATTGCTGGTACAACTCTCCTGATCTGTTTCATCCAGTTTCATATTCTCATAAATGTGCTGAAATTCATGTCAATACATCATGGCACTGGTTTGATAAGTAATTCAATCCATGGCACTGGTTTTTATTAAACATATATCATGCTAATAGTATTTTGGCTAAGTCGCAGCAAAAATTTATGGTTTCTCTAGATTTTCTGTTGATGTCAACATGATTGCTTTTGCAGGATTTTGAGATTTTTGGCTATTAAGTATTTTTGGAAATGCAGTTTTTATTTGATTAAGTTGTTTGAGTTTTATTTCTTGCTTCCATTTAGTCCACAACATAGAACTATAATGGAGACTGTTGGATCTTGCTATCCTTGCTCCGCAATTCCTTATGGATTCTATGCTGTTAAGTAAAGGTAAACGAGTTGGAAAAAGATAGACCATAATACGGATAGCTGAAAGACCTTTGTCGTGCCTTGTTTTTTTTTGTTTGCTTCAAATATTTATTTTATCTTACTAAGTTCAATTCTCTGTGACTTTGGTTATCTTGGTTATCTTGCTAAATTTTATGATTAGCCCAAAGCTCTTAATTAATTCAACTAGCCTATTTGCATATTTGTATGTGCTATCATATGTAATGCTCTTATCGTTGTTGATTGATAATAATTTGAATTCTTTCTCATTGCTAGGAATGGTTGGGACCGTTGGGCTGTAGGTGGGGAATGATCCGAGTGAAGAAGCTAAAGTGGCTAGCCATGACTGTAAGGAATCGATGCGTGCTTCCGATGAAGATGGACCGGTGGAGTCGGCGAAGAAGGGGATGATTATGAGTTTGGAACTAGCAATTGTATTGGATGATATACTTGCATAGATAGAACTTCTTATGAAACATTATTGTGTATTTTGACTATATTTGAATGATAATATATGTACGACTATGTTTTGATGATAATAAATGTGTCATTTTATGATTTTATAAGTATTATTTATTGATTTTAAGAATTTAAAAATAGGTAAATTAAATAAAATTATAACGGTAAAGAAGTGTTATGTATTGAAAAAAAAGATAACGAAAAAATACCGTTATCTAAAATATAAATCAACGTTATTTATGAAAAAATATACTATCTCATAAGGATACTTTATAACGGTTTAAAGTATATTTCATAACGGTCTATAATGTTATGTATAATAACTATAGGTGACGGAGATAATAGTGTTATGTATGAGGATAACACCGTTATGTATAATACTATAGATAACGGTTATTATCCGTTATGTATGAGCGCATTATACATAACACCACTATATATAACGGACTTTTGGGCACATACATAACGGAGATTCTCCGGCCCAAGACCATGATTGGAGCGGGTCTGGGCCGAGCTTTTTTTCGTAACCATAGGCCCAATTGGAGCAAGCTCGTTTAGGGCTATATTATTATGTGCTTAAAAATAGGCTCATTTCTCAAGGAGACGGGCCAATTCGGCATGCACTAATTGCTAAACTTGGTCGGCCTTGGACAAGGCTGCGCCGAGCTAGTCCAACCCACTTGACAATTCTAATTGGTGGGTTCTTTCTATGTTTGCGAATGATTACAATCGTAATCATACAAATTAACAGTACAAATTAGTTCTTAATTATTACCGTAAATTGTACCCTCTCCGTTCACGAAGATTGTAGCTAATTTTCCTTTTCCATTCGTTCACGAAGATTATAGCTAGTTTTTTTTTTCACTTTATGACATAACCCTCACCCACTAACTTACTTTTTTATCTCTTTTGTCACTCACTTAACATCAACGATACTTTTATTAAAAATCGTGCCACAAAAAATTAGGTACAATCTTCGTACATGGAAATAGTATAAATTAGTGACATTTGTAAATCATTCAAATTAACGATATAGATTGATTCCTAATTAATATGGAAGGAAATTTATATATTATTTGATCCTCCCCTGTAAGTTTTAATGTAAATTCAACCATCCATATTCATTTTCCTAAAAAAAAAGGAAAAGAAAAAACTACACATATTCATCATAATGTGTTAAACCTATTCATCAAATATCAAGATAAATCCTATCCTTATGTTTTAGGAGGAAAAATACAACTACACTATAACCCACAACATGCGTTGGAAAAAACACAAATCATATATACTTGAAAAAATCAGACAAATAAAATTGTTGGCTGTAAAAAATCGTCCAAAATTGATGATTGAAAGTAATTTAATGACACGAATGTGTCCCAATCAGCAGCAGAATCCAATGTGAAAATGTGTTGGGCAAGTGAGAGTAATAATCCCCTGCAACTTGGAAAAGGGAACTTTGTCTGCTCCCACAACTCCAACTTCTTGGACTCTGTGCTGGAATTATCATTAAATTTAGGGACCCAACATTAAATATAATTAAATCAACAAGGGGCATGATCGTAATTTCGAATTAGGTAAAATAATAAATTTACAAGACAATAAGCTTGTGCCTAATTCAGACTTGGTCGGCTCCCGTAATTATTTAAAAAAAATTGTTTATCATGTTAATTCACCTAAATTGCCGCCTTATCACTATGCAAAAGATGCACTAAAATAATACAAATATTGGCCGGGCGAAATTTAATCTATCCACTTTTAAATAGTAAAGATAAAATATTTAGGATAAAAAAAATATAAATACTACTCATTCATATCTTTTTATCCCTCTATCTATACTTATTATAAAAAAGTACTGTTTACAAAATTTGATTTACCCATTATATCCTTATTATAATATTTTATTATGAGTAAAAAATGTCAAATAGCCATTATGGATAGTGAAAATTAATAGTTTTTCAAAACTTAATTTATCATAAATTTTGTCTAACTTTCAGATTTCTGGACAGATTTGCCCTTATTCTTGGTACGAATTGGACGAATGGTTTCATTCGTACCAGTCGTACCAAGTTACGGAGCACAACTACTTGGTATGAATGGGACGAATGAATTCATTCGTACCAGTCGTACCAAATTATGGCACTTCGTCGTGGTCATTCCACTGACCACCATAAAAAAAAGATAGAGTAAGAGAGAAATATGCTTTAAAGTATGCCTAAATATTGTACGAAGAAAAGTTTGCGTACGAATCGTATGACTACAAAATATGGTATGAATAGTATGAATCGTATCATTCGTACCAATGTCAGTAACACTATTAAAAAATAAAATCAACTTGGGGAACTGCCATTAATAAAGCGAAGAAGTTCGCTGGAATCTACCGCTAATCCAAATAACGAGCAGCAGAGTTTGCCGGAATCTGCTGCTATTCCAAATAATTTACTGCTGCAGAAATAACAACAAAAATACCTCACAAACAGCCCTCTATCAATAATTTCATCTCCAAGCTTAACCAGAACTGCAAAATCTCCATCAATTCTCCAATCCATGACCACATAATTTTCAATTTTTGTTGAATATTATTAGTGTAAACTAAGAAACTTATCCTACAAAAGTTGTGAAATATGGACCAAAACATCGACATTCCAAAACATCTATCAACATTTGCACAAAATCTGTGGAGGAAAACACAACAATGAATTTCACTCTGTCTGAATCTATATCTACTCTCCCTCTCTCTCGCAAACACACACATACACACACAAACACAAACACAAATGGCTGCAGCAGAGAACGAGCTCGAGTTCGAGTTTCTTCCATACATCAAAGCCTACAAAAACGGCCATGTCGAGAGGCTGAAAGGAACAGACACCATTCCTGCAGGCACTGATCCCGACACTGGCGTTTCGTCGAAAGACGTCACAGACATTATCTCACTCCTATCACCAAAACAACTCATCTCAATCTCATCAACCCCCAATTCTCCACCCTCCCAACCCTACCGTCCAAACCAAGACAAAACTCCATCTTCAAACTAGATCCCTGTAGCCGCAGCAGCTCCGCAGTCAAAGCCTCCTCCGCCGCCGCCGACGTCGAAAAGACCGGCCGCCACAAGCAAGTCCCGAAAGTGAACAGCAACACTGAAGCACAACAACCAGATCTACAAATCGGAGGGGAGGGCAAATGTAGGAAGAGTAGTCGGGGCGGATCTTCAGATCGGAGGGGAGGGCAGCGTCGAAGACGACAGACGTCTGAAAGGGCAGAATCTAGTAAAGGAAAAGAACCGGCTGGTGGTGGTTGTAACACCCCGCAAAATCCGGGCTAGAAAAATTCGAATGAATTAAAACTTTTGGATTAATTAGATAGGTCCTTATTCCCGGATGTTTTAAAAGAATAAATTATTTACTTTAAAAGAGAAGATGAAGATATTTGATAAAGATTTAAAAGAATTGATTTCGAAACCTATCAATTGATATTTAATTATTTCGATTATCATATTTATTCACGAACACGAGCATGGCACGTTATATATCTATGTGTGAATTATGTGTCTCATATTACGTGATTATAAATGTGATGTAATTGTATGTTGTGAATTATTCGATAATCGAATAATGTAGCAAATAAAATTATCGATAAAGATCGTATGAGATGAAAAAACTAGCAACGAGACCACCTAGAATAATTTATCTAGGTGAGTATGCTTAAGATAATTAAATAATATTCGATCATAACATAATTTTGTTAGTTTAATTATTTAAGCTTGATTTATTTAGAATCCTTCTAATTAATTTACGTTACGATCAAGAGGGCTCGTACCCGAATATAATATACGAGACGAGATGAACTATACGTATGAAAGTATGCGAGTGCCGTGTGAGGGAGAGCAAGAAAGAGATGGACTCAAAGTCACAAGTTGCACCACAATCATTTCATTCTTTCCTCCAAAGTCAAACACCCAATGCATGCCCTCTAATCCCTTACACACACATTTCCCCCCCACAAGCAAGCTATCATACCACCTTATTACTCCCTCTCCTCCTCTAATTTTCGTACCGCTGCAGCCCACACACACACACACTTCACTCTCCATTCTTCTCCATTTTTGCTCTCAAACACCACCACTACCACCTCCTCTTCCACCACCACTTTTCCGTCACCTCCACCATTGTTATGGACTGTAAGAGAGCTCATCAAGGAGGCTAGAAGGTTCGAGAGAAAGAGAGAGGAGACGTGAGAGAGAGAGAGAGAGAGAGAGCCAAGAACTTGAGAGTGAGGAGAGAAGAAGTTTGGTATAATTTCTACCTTTTCTATGGTTTAAATCTCTAGATTTTCTTCTAGGATTTATATATCAAGATATTATACATGTTATGAGCATGATATACATGAGGTTTCTCGATTTCCATGGTTATATATGAAAGTCTATGGTTAAAAATGGAGATTTATTGTTATATATGCATTCTTGAGAAACATGAAAGCTATCTTGAGATTTTAAAGTGAAAGCATGTTAAATCTTGCTTGATATGAATGATATACATGTTATATGTGTTATATTTTTAAGATCTAGGATATATAGGTCGATTTGTGAAGCTTAGAGTTCGAAAATAAGAAAGATATAAAAAGCCCTAAATTCCAGTTTACTTTTTGTGTTTTTCGAACCAAACGGGCCAGCCAAAACCATAGTAAATGAACTCCATTTGCTCTAAACTTTTAACATGTTGTAGCCTTATATATCTTCTGTAACATATCCAAATATTAGCCAAATCCATCAACCAAATCGTTCTAGACAAAATAATTTGTCCACTGCCCTGTTTTCAGGAACCCTAATCTGCGCCCAGTTTCAAATATTAGCGTATAACTCTTTGGTTATTCAGATTAAGCAAATATATGCCTTCTGAAGAAATGTAGTAGACATCCTAAGATTTCCATAGCCATAAAGAACTTGATTTTTGGACTTGTGGTTTGTCCTCTATGAATTTATTTGTCGGCACCTTGTGCAAAGAACTTCCAGAAATTGAGCAGAATATGTTCTGCCCTTTTTGCTCGAATTTGACGAGCTTATGATTGATGAAAATGTATTTTAACACTTGAATATGTTAATTAGGTCAGTATAGAAGATGGTGTTAAAAGGGAAAGTCGATCAAAGATCGTTTGCTATTTTTCCTCTAATTAAATTAATTATCGTTCAAGTATGGAATTATGAAAAAGGGCTTAAATGGTTTTAAAACCTTAAAATCGATTTTCAAGAATTAACATAAATGTTTTAATTCTAATTTCCAGTAAATCATATTAATTTATATTATTATGATTTTATATGTAATTGTTTAATTAATTAAATAAGTTATTTAGTTAATTAATACATATGGGCTTATATGCTTAATTGGGTCTAGAATAAATGTTTGGGCCTTATTATGTGGGCCTTAGTGCCATATATGATTTATTTAAATTATTTGCCCAAGTATGTCGTATGTGATCGATTAACTAAATTAATCGGGTTAAGTGCAATTAATTATCTAAGTAATTAATTGAGTATGAGATGACGTAATTATATAATTGCATTATGTTATTATATGCATAAGTATGCTTACATGAGTTACGTGCCGTCACAACATGACATATGCATTCACATAATTTCAAACTGTGGTTTGATAAACGTTTTTAAAGTTGCATAAACGATTTGGATCACGGATCCGATGTTTTCAAAGGAAAATAATCAAGTCAAAGCCTTGATGGAGTTTTTAGTTCAATAACAAAGACCGGGAATATGATTTGACCTAAGATACTTATAATGGCTTGAACTCTCGATGAATGTAGTCTAAGTGTCTAGATTATATTGTAGGAGACGTTCAACCATAGATCAAAGGAATACGTTTCGCGCTCGACAACCAAGGTGGGTATCCTATTTTCAAGTGTGGGTTAGATTCACACGAGGTAACATTTCGGGTTATTAAGCCCAAAAGCTTTTTAAATTGATATGCATGCTAAGTGTTTTTATCTCAATTACTTGTGGTTACTTGAGAAACGGTATTCCCGTTTTCTCTTGGCATTGATATGCCAAATTATTTAACGACGATCGGCCTTGAGCTCCGTACAAGCCAAGGTAGTGTACACGGTAAACTGGACATAGGAGGGACTGAAAGACGTTGCCCATTGTCTCAGTAATTGTTCCCCACTTGAGTGGCTCCCCACTAATTGTTCCGGGTTTGGTAACACATGAATGAGAATTATGAATTGGTGCACCTATATTTTGAGCTTAAGCTCATATTAAATGTTTTAAAGAATATAAAGGGGAAAGTATTTTCTAACTAATAATACCCTTTATATAAAACTGAGCATGCTATATCTTAATGCTTTTATAAATGTTTTTCAAGAGGGGCATGGAACCACCGAGTGCTTTAAGATACTCTCCCCGCATGGTTTTCCCTAATGCAGATTGAGCAAAGGCCGAGACGGAGGTGTGTTGGTATTCAAGCCTATAGATGACGATCACTCGGATCGTCACCTCTTCTTCATTGCATGCACGTATGCAAACGTCATCATTCATTTAATATCTACGGACTTAACCGATTCCTGTTATTTTCAAGTAATCGTCTACAACGGGGTCAAAGTCCTCATACTTTGCCCCCAAGACGACCAAGCTAGGGTAACGATGACAATACGATAAAGGTTGTTTTCATAGTATTATTATCAAGTCCTCGATTGTTCAGACTTGTTAATATTTCAGTCGCAGTCGTAAATTGCCCCATTTATTGATGTAATAACGGTTATACCCATGGATTCATAAGTAGCGGTCTGGCAAATCCGCATAGGGTGGGGTGTCGGGTCGCAGAGTTCACCGCCGGCGACAGCGAGAACAGTAGCCAGATCTACAGATCGGATGAGAGGGCGGACGTAGGAGGAGTAGTCGAGGCGAATCTTCAGATCGGAGGGAAGGGCGGCGTCGATGGCGGCGGCGGATAGTAGCAGAGGCAGAAAGAGAGAGAGGGGATACGTGTGATAATAAAAAACGAAAAGATAGAATTGAGAGAAATATACTCACATAATTAAATTAAGGATACAATTGTCTCATCACACTAAAATCTGCTAAAATTTATAACAAATTAAGTTTTTGACAATATTTATTTTCCACTATCCATAGTGGCTATTTAATATGATAAACTCTTTTATTATTAGTATCTATTATCATATGATTATTTTATATTTGACATATATATTATATATATATATATATTATTAAAACCTATCTATATTACGTGCATTGCACGTACCACTCTATAGTATTATTTTAAAAAGATTTCACGAACAAGAATTCATAAACGATGGTTAGTAAATTCGTGAATTTTAGATTTATCTTATTTTACAAATGTTTCACGAATTATGTTTTCAAAGATTTCGTGAATTCACAAAATCATCGTCATTCGTGAATTCACGAATTCTAAATTTACGAAAATTTTACGAATTCACGAATTGAAAAAATTCTATTTGTGAATTCGTGAATTAAGGTGAAGATTCATGAATAAACAAACAAAAAATTGGATAAATCACGAATTCACAAAATTTCAGTTTTCATATTCGTGAATTCAAAAAATTCGATTCCTTAATTAACAATCGAAATTTGGATAAATCAAGAATTCATGAAATTTTAATTTTTATTCATGAATTCATCTACATTCATGAATTCATATTTGTGAGTTTCATTAAGGGTATATTAGTACATTATCACAAAAATTATAATAAGTATAAATTATCTCAAAGTGGTTAGAATAATCTCAATATTGGCTTCTTCTATAATTTATTTATTTTTTGGATTCCATTTTCGGAGGGCTTTTAGCAATAATATCATATAAATTAAGATAAAAACTTGTCTACCGCCAGCCATAGCGTGCGGATGACCATAATCAGGAGGTAATATTGAGGATTAAGCATAATTAAAAGAATTATGAGTAATTAGAGTATAACTAAGGTTAATTAACCTAAATTAGAGTCATTGCTTTTAAGTAAAATTTATTGATCCTAATTATATTTTATTAACTCACAACTTTTAAAGTTGACTTATTTTTTCTGAGCACATATATTAAGGAAAAATATATAAAATGATTAAAGCGGTTGGATCCATAACTTTAAAACAAATAATTATTTTTAAATTGGATAGGCACTATACTATCTTCCATGAAACATTTTTTAAAATGGAAAACAATCCATCTTAAATGGGACGGAAGGATAAAAATAGGTGGACCGTACCATTCGTACGGTGTGATCCACCGCAGATCATCTCATAAATCTATATCTATATCTATACTATACTAAATAATGGAGTTTTGGCTTTATTTACATATATTGCCATTTTCCCTCCAAAATCAATTTAGTGGATAATAAGTATTGACCTTTAGTTATATTATGAATGATGAATAATACATGTTGGTTAATTACTCTATACATCTCATTTCTTGATTATCATGTTTGAGCTTTAAAAATTGAATGATAATGGATTTTGGTTTATTTAATTGAACTAGTTTTGCCCCGGTGCGTTGCACCGAAAATACTTGTGAATTAATAAATAAAATTAAAAGAAAACACTACTTTACATTATTTAAGAAGTGGGAGAAATATGTTATAGGTGATAAAAAGTTGCAGGAAAAATGAGAGGTGCCTATTGTTAGTTATGTACCTTACAATTAATTTAATTACACTGCGCACCAATTACCAAATGTTCAAATTCAAATCTTATCTGACTACATTATACAACACACTCTTCTCACTCTAGTATTGTCATATGTCTATAAAACGATTTTGTCATCTTCTATTTAATCTTATTTGACGTTCCGTTTTGTGATAATATCTCAAAATAGCCACATTGATTTTAAAAACAACATAAATTGATTATATTTATAAAGAAAAAAATTCATTCACGGACAAATAATGATAACAATAATTAACAATTAAATTTAAAGACCGTGCAACGGTAGACTCGAATCCGAAATCTTTAGCCCTGGGCAGTATCCACTCTACTGTTAGACCAATACATATACACATAATGATAACAATGATAATTACACTAATTTTACAATAAAATAATATTAAATAATAATATTAAATTATCCTTAGATGTGTAATACAAACATTAAAATTAAAACACATCATTATAATTTATATTATATAAATAAAATATTTGAATACTTGTAAATAGAAACTGTGTGGTTAATATTTGCTTAAATATTTCACTTCAATACAAACCAATAATCTAGTGGCCCACATTTGATAATGTCCCTAATAAGAAAAAATTTGCAAATAGAATTAGCATACCCTAAAAAATCTGTTGGACAATTCATAGTAGCTATTGGAGGGAAAATGACAACTTTGTAAATAAGTAGAACATTTAGCTTTTATATATATATAGATTTGGGATTATGTAATTGAATTTTCTACTTATTATATTTATTATTAATATAATAAATATTCTAATTAAACACAACACTATTTTGACTAAGATATGTAATTTTGAAAAATAAAAAATAAAAGATTAGCACAATGAATAGTTGTCAAAATAATTTTATTATTTAGATTCGTAAATATTTTAAAAATATACTCCCTCCGTCCCAATAGCAAGATGCCTTTTTCCTTTTTGGAGTGTCCCAATAGTAAGAACTTAATCCAAATAAGGAAATAATTAGTGTGTAATAACTAATAAGGGGGCCATTAGATGAGTTTAAAAAACTAAAGGGAAAGGGTTGTTAGATTACTTTTAATTATAATACTTCTTAATAAAGTGAAACAACTTACTTTATACACTAGATCTTTTCTTCTTAATATCCGTGCCCAATATAAGGGGGACCTTGCTATTGGGACGGAGGGAGTAATAGTGAAAAATATTAAAAAGATAATTAAAAATTGATATTTCAAGATGTTAGAAGTTATCAAAAAAGAATAATTATTAAAAATGTTAAGATTGGTTGAAATTATTGTAATGGTTATTCATCTTTAATTCTAATGGCATTTTGACATGGGTTTTAATTGAAATTGTATTTTCAAATATATATATATATATATATATATATATATATATATATAATGGTTGTTTAAGATGTTTAGAAGGTAAGTGTTATGCTAATTAAAAAAAATGTTCCCTTAAATTATTAATGTAATGAACTATTTATTTTATATTTGGATCATTTATAATATATAAATATTATTTAGATGCTTATAATATGTAATTGTTTAATAGTGTATTTAAATTTATTTAAGCATATTTTGTTAATTAATTTTTAAACTTTATATTTTTTGGTAATATTAAGGATAAATTACCAATTAAATAGTTTTTTTTTTAGTTTACACATGCACACATGACTTGAATCCCCAACCTCTTGATTGATATAGTTCGGATTATTTTTTAGATTTCTTGATGAATATGTTTACATATTAGTGCAATATATTTTTATAGTGTAATGTTAAATGTATTGATTTAAAATTTTCTCTATTTTGTGTATTGTAAAATGAAAAATAAATGTATAAATTTTTAAATACTTATATATTTTAAATGAAGACATATACAAAATATTGGTTACCGGAAATATTTTGTACAAAGAATTTCTCAATAAGAAGTATATGTCATAATTATTAATGTTATTTGGATTGAATGTTTATTTTTAAAAAATATTGATGTAATATATGCATGAATTTTATATTTTATTGTGTTATTACATAATTAACATATTAGATGATTAATGCATTTTATGTGTGATAGACAGTTTTTCGACAATTTTATGTGAATATTTCAAGAGTTTTGAATTGGAAAGGTTTGAAGATATTGGTGTGTGGTGTTGTGTAAAAAGAATTTTTTTCATAATGTTTGATACTCCCTCCGTCCATGAAATATATAGCACAACTTTAGTGACACGAGAAGAGCATGAACCAAATGGACATAATATACATTTCATGGACGGAGGGAATATGTTGTATTTGTTAATGTTATACTTAAAAATGTCATTAATTTCTATACTGAAAAACTAATATATTATTATTCTCTTTTGTTGCTTTAAATTTTATACTCCCTCCGTCCATGAAATATAAGTCACGTAGGGTGCAATAAGGATTTTAATAAATGTTAGGTAGGTAATATTTGAGTAGAGAAAGAGACCCACTATAATGAGTAGTTGTGAAGTATAAAATTATAATGAATGTATGTGGGGTATTATCCCAAAAGAAAAGTGGTATAAATATGATGGACACCCAAAAAGAAAATTGTGTCATAAATATCATGGATGGAGAGAGTAATTAATACTCCTTATTATTTATGTAATTTATTAATTTATATATTATATATTTTTAAAATGCATTCTACCGTGCAACGCATGGGTGCGATAATAGTTAATTATAATAACTCTCATATGGAGCACGGATGAGCGATGATAGAGTTTATTTGTAAATTATTTATTCTTATTTATTTTAAATTTCCAATATTTAATTACTATTTTTATTAAAAAGAAATATAAAATACAATCAAAATGTCTTTTGAGGTGTTCAGATCTAATTTAATTTTTAATCTAATAATAATTATATATCTTACAAATGATACTACCGTATCACATTTATAAACAATAATTATCACTACAGACTATACATAGATAAATGTAACTTGGTTGAAACTAACATGGACTTACTAATTATACGAAGAAAAATGATATAACTATTTTTTTTTAGATATTTAAAACATGTTTATAAGAACATATTCCTAAATACACTATGCAAAAGAAACAACTTTTTTTTTTTTGAGGTAAAAAGAAACAACTTTTTATATAACACGAATAAGTTTACTTATAGGAAGTACAAAAAATGCTGTAATTTATTGTTTACATTGTTATAAATTATTACCTCCGTCCCACAATAAGTGACCACATGTTTTGCTTTTTATCTCATAAAAAAGCAAAACATGTGGCCACTTATGGCTGGACGGAGGGAGTATTATACTATATAAATTATTATACTACATTAAATACTTGATATGTAGTATATATCACCACTAAACTTTCATAAAACAACTAAAATTATTTAACTTCCATTTATCTATGAATTAAAGTTGATTTATTATGAATGAACAAGACAACTTTTTTTTTTATGCTGAGGGAACCTGCAACCGCTATCTTCGGTGAACACTGTGCAAACTCTTGCTCATATGCAATAGCTTACAAATCACACGTTTCAACGCGATTGATGAATTTTTTATTGATAGTCTATAATTTCCTTGAGTCTAAATTGAATTTCTAGAATCTATAAACACAACCAAACTTCTATAGAAGTAGACTCTTCAATGGGTTCCAAATTACTATTAATTTCAGGTGATTAGAGTATGATGAAAAAGTTGCCAAAAATCCAAAGATTACAATGGGAAAGTGAAGTTTGGTGGTGTCAATTATGAAAAATGACAATGTAGTTTGGTTTTCAAGAAGTAGCCTAGTAGGAGGGTATGATTGAATATTACTATTCAATATTATTAGTACTACTAATAATCAGCCTTTAAAATCAGAAAGTTAAATCTATACTTGATCTATGTAATAGACCTTTATATAAGCTTGTGTAGTGTTATGAGTAGTGCTATCAGATTCAAAATTAAACCGACTCAAAAAATATTTTTGACATGTGAATAGCTCGGACTAATATGATTTTGAGATAAAATATTATTTTCATAACTCCGACTATTAGTCCGATCCTACAGCTTGACAACTCTAGTTACGAGGTAGGCTTGAATTCTTCTAGCTTGAATGTTAACAAAATTCTGCATCAATCTTAATTTGGCAATAATCATTTTGGTAACAATCAAAATAATTATGATAATATTTTTCGACTAGAATACCATAATTTTTATTTTGGAGAGGTCGAGATCATTTGGGTACCCTAAAATAAGCTCAAAATAATTTGTAATTAGTGAATCCTTAAAACTAAGTTGATTTAAAAAAAAAAACTTAGTTAATACATATTGGAGTATATAGTAATTATATATATTAGGTATTAGTCCACAGTTAAAAACGACAGCATTTATCCATGAAGGGCATAAATGTCCGATAATTAACTTCCAAAATGAGCCGTTTAATCGTTATTTCAAAAAATTACACCACCCATTATTGTGAGATACACTTTTGTTTTGCAGGTACGTATAAATGTATACATACAGAAGCCTATACGTATTATCTGTATATATAATATCCATAAAAATTGCAATGATGAGTAATTTCTCCGCCAACAAGTAAAAGCAAAACTGGAAAATACATATATACACATAAATAAACATCCTCCGTCTCACGCTCCGTCCCACTCTCTCTCAAGCAATCTCAAAAATCTGCGGACAATTTCGCCCAAAATCATCTGTTTTTCTGTTTTTTTGATAAAACTCTCAGATCTGTTTGCATTCCATGTTCAATTGATTTTGTTTCAGGTAGTATGTTGCGGATTTGTTTTTCCATCGCATTGCTTGGATTTTATGTAATTCTGATTGAAATGCATTTTTTTTTTGTTTTGTTTCGGCGATGATCCGTATAGGATATCATTATAGACGTTGGGAATTCGGGAATTTTGTGCGCGAATTAAGGGGATTGAGATTGGATTGCGGTTTTTGCTGGTGCGGAGCACGTTGATGTGTTGCTTTGGTTCCGATTTCCCCACCTCTTTGTATGATTTCTAAATTTGTCTCATTTTGTTCTTTCGTTTGCTTGATGCTCTGTGGATTGATATTCGATTGTTATTGATTTCTTGAATTGTTTTGTTAAAGTGTGGAATACTAGATCTTGAAAATTGGCTCCGCAAAAGAGATCGATGCGCCACGTTGCTGGCCAGATGCAGCAGGGCAGCGCGGCGGCGGCCACCGCTCTCTATGATAGTGCAGGACCCGGGGTGTCCGGCGGAGATGCGGGGGACGCCGTGATGGCGCGGTGGCTGCAGTCTGCTGGATTGCAGCATCTGGCCTCTCCAATGTCGTCCAATGCAGTCGATCACCGCCTTCTCCCTAACCTCCTGATGCAGGTAGATTATTTCTTTGAAAATGTTTACTTTTCTAGGATTAAACTATGATTTTCTTCACGTAAGGGCGCTGAATGCGGAAATTAGGAGCTTGGCCATCGGTTGGTGAAAACTTTTGTTGGGGAATAGTGGCACCGTGTGGTTGAGTTGCTTTATAGAATTCGGGAAGAATTTCATTTTTTTTTACACATTGAGTATCGATTAAAACCATTCGATACCGCCATGACTTGTTATCTTGTTAAGGATGCATCTGGGATTGTGTTAGTAATTTCTTTCTTTCTTTCTTGCTTTCTCTGTATATTGGGCTCTTGTGTATATGATTAATTGGGAGGTCTGATGGTGTATGAAGGGCTATGGACCGCAATCTGCAGAAGAGAAACAGAGGCTCTTCAAATTAATGAGGAATCTCAACTTCAATGGTGAAACTGTTTCGGAGTCTTACACCCCAACTCCAACTGCCCAGAGTTCAGGAGCATTTACTCCAACAGAGGGATATTACTCTCCTGAGTTTAGGGGGGATTTTGGAGCTGGACTTTTGGACTTACATTCTATGGATGACACAGAGCTCTTATCTGATGTATGCTACACTTACTATTGACTTTCAAAATATTATTCTTTCAGATGTAACTAGAAATATCCACTTAATGGTGAACAATTTCATTTATTTATTTTCAGCATGTTATCTCAGAGCCATTTGAGCCATCTCCTTTCATGCCTGCTGTGACCAAAGCCTTTGAAACTGACATTGATGGGTTAGCCAACAGGCAGCAAAGGGGGCAAACAGATGCAGAAGCCCCTGTTGGGTCTGCGTATGAAAAAGAATGCAGTACAAGGGAAAATAATGTGGCTAAGATTAAAGTTGTGGTATGCAGCGTCTCCCTGGTTATTATGAATTACCTGCGATTGTGCTATTTGGTGCAATAACTTTGCTAACAATGAAGTACGAAGTAAATGTGTATCTTTCGTTTGATTTTAGGTTCGTAAGAGGCCGTTAAACAAGAAGGAAATGGCTCGCAAAGAGGATGATATTGTGGCTGTGTATGATGATTCCTATTTAACAGTTCATGAACCTAAGTTAAAGGTTTGGAAATGTTTTTGGCATCTTGAAATATTATTATACTTTTCTTGATGTTTTGATGCTGGTTTATTGTAGTTTTTTTTTTATTTTTTATTGTTTACCTTTTTTTACATGGGGAACTCACATTTGAGAGTTATGATGAAGGTTGACCTGACTGCATATGTAGAAAGGCACGAATTCTGTTTCGATGCTGTCCTGGATGAGCAAGTGTCAAATGATGAGGTAAAATACCTTCTTGGGTGAAAACTCTGGGAGTTGGGACAAAAACTGTTTACATCCACTATATGTGACGTTCTTTGTTAATTTTAAATTCTAATAGTCACTATGATATTTTTCCCAAGTCAGAGGTTAGTAGTAAAATGGATTTTGTGGTCTTCCACTCCCTTTTTCATTAGGCATCGTTTTCCCTCATTATCTTGGGATGCTGTCACAGGGATGGGTATAGGAGGCAAAGGTTGGGGACTAGGTGGGGATTCCTCAACAGTTATTGTTCTTGTATATGTTCTCACCAATATCTTATTACATGTCTAAGCAGGTATACCGTAAGACTGTTGAGCCGATAATTCCTATCATTTTTCAACGTACAAAAGCAACATGTTTTGCATATGGTCAGACAGGTGTGTGTTTTCTCACTGATCTAGGAATGCATCTACACAACTTGGTGTTACCTTTCATGTTGTTGACTAATAGAGTACCATCATTTTATCCATGTACTGTAGACATTCATTTGGACACAGTATAGCTTAATCACATTTTTTTATGTCAGCCATACTACATCTGTATTCTGCTGTTCATAAGACCATCTTACATTATATTAAATTATAAATTCTTATAATCTCAAGCAGATAGGATGCTAAGTGCTTTTCATAATCTTGCATCATTATGGATGTGCCTGAATGATAAATGATTGTAGGAAAATGGATTTAATAAATTCAACACCATTGATAGTTGGTGTGTGTGGAGGATTCTGAATGAAATGGGATATGTTTCACTAAAAGGCCATCTAGTATTATCTTTGTTTCCACTTTCTATTCTAAACTTTGAAGTACATGCAAGCAAAAGTTGCTGTTTTGGATGAATATTAGGAAATGTACTTTAAGTGGGCTTTGGGGGAATGAAGATTTGTTCAATTGAGTAAGGAAAGAATGCTTTGATGCATAATGAAAAATATGTTTGGACGAACTGATTCCAGATTAATATATTCTCCTAAGATGTTTTTTTCATGGAGGGTCCGTTTTGTGTCAAGATTTTGTAGCATTTTATATACTATATGATGTTAAAATAATTATTGAAAAATATCTATATGTGTGTGTGATGACATTATGAATGAAATATATGAATATATATTATTTTTGCTTGTAATAATTGGTGTATGCAATCATTAATATATATTTGAATCTATATGATGATTGGAAGCTACGCTAAGATGCCAGAAAAGATTTGAGAATGTGTACCCCAAATGAAACCAAGGATAGCAACAGGTTTTAGATCTATAGTCATGAAATATTTTTGTGATATAGACAGTAAGAGTATCTTGTTGTTTTAGAGCTAATATTGATGAGTGATTCTAAAGATCTCTTGGTAAAAATCATTTTAGTCAAGATAACTTTCTAATTGTGGCCAAACTGAGCTCAGTTTTATTGTATGTTCTGTTTCTCTAAGTTTGATCCTATAAATGCGGGTAGATAACAAATATTTGTCCCCCATTTTACCAGGAAGTGGCAAGACATACACCATGCAACCATTACCGCTTAGAGCAGCAGAAGACCTTGTGAGATTGCTGCATCAGCCAGTTTATCGTAACCAAAGATTCAAGCTGTGGCTGAGCTATTTTGAGATTTATGGAGGAAAACTTTTTGATCTTCTGAGTGATAGGAAGTTAATACTCTAACTTGGTTTCCCTTTTAATGAAGTTTTGATTCCTTTTAAATTATTTCCTTTGATATTCTCATTCCTAAGTTAACAGTATTTGGGAAATGACCCTTTATGAAGTTAGCTTCCTATATCCCAAGAAAAGAAAAGAAAAATGATTACCAAATATGCGAAACTATTCTCATTAGTTGACTTTCTTAAAATAATGTTTTTTAATTTTGGATTCTTCTTATGTAGGAAACTATGCATGCGAGAAGATGGCAGACAACAAGTTTGCATTGTTGGACTTCAGGAGTTTGAAGTCTCAGATGTGGCTATTGTAAAAGAATATATTGAGAGGGGAAATTCCTCTAGAAGCACCGGTTCTACTGGTGCTAATGAGGAGTCTTCGAGATCCCATGCTATTTTGCAACTGGTTGTGAAGAAACACCCTGAGGTGAAAGAATCTAGGAGGAATAATTACAATAATGATGGAAATGAAACCAGGGTTGGGAAGGTTGTAGGCAAGATTTCTTTTATTGATCTTGCTGGAAGTGAGAGGGGAGCCGATACTACAGATAATGATCGACAAACACGGTATTAATTTCTGCTGTTATAGACAGGTGCTACTGTGCTTTTCATATGCACTTGTTTTTGTCTGCCAAAGTGATATTCTTTTCCATTTTCACTGTTGGATTTCTCATTTTACATTATTTCAAATGTTCATTTGGTGAGTGTCTTTGTTTTGTTGCAAGTATAGTAAAATCGATAGTTTCATTGTCCTGTTTGTATCTTAGGAATTTCCTTTCTAGGATCATCTGGTAATTATTGGATTTGTTATATGTTTTTTAGTCAGATGATATAAGGGTTAGTAACTCATGTGCTTATCTGGTTTAAAAGCAAGGATTTAGTGGATTTTGGTGGTCAACTATAGGAATGTTTAATCCTGGTTTCTATACCTGTTAATTATTCAGGAACATCAATTTGAATAAATAGCTAACTGTGCTTTCTTTAATTAAATTTTTGCAAAGCTATGATGCTTCTTTTCCCACTTACTAATCCTCCTTTTTAACCATTTCGTATACTTGACTGTTGGCATTATTACAAAGACTCTGAAATATACTTGGTTTTGTGGAATGGATGGACTTAAAAACTCTGATCCACTTAGCTGATATCTAAAGCAAAAGATTGTAATTACTATCCTATGAGTAATGCAGAAGATGGAAATTATTGTTGCATCCTGTTTTAGGACTCTGTCAATTTTAAAAAAGACAGTTGTGGACTTTGATATAAAATGCCGAGTTTTTGGCTGCTGTTGTTCGGCGATTTGAAATAGAAGAAAGGTTGTTTTGAACTTTCCATTTGCTCCTAAATAAATGCTTTGTCAACAGACCTCAGTTGTAATTCCTTGAAGGAATCTGTTACTTTTTAAAGGTGCTATGTCTTTGTTTCTGTACAGGATTGAAGGTGCAGAAATCAACAAAAGTTTACTGGCACTCAAGGAATGCATTCGTGCTCTTGACAATGACCAAATTCACATCCCATTTCGTGGAAGCAAGCTTACCGAGGTTCTTCGTGACTCCTTTGTGGGCAACTCAAGGACCGTTATGATCTCTTGCATTTCTCCAAATGCTGGTTCGTGTGAGCACACTCTCAATACTTTGAGATATGCAGATAGGTGAGATTTATCTTCCGTCACTATTTTTTATTAGTATGACCCACATGTGCTTTTCACATGGTAAGCTAAAAAATATCGCTATCATTGGACAGGGTTAAAAGTCTTTCTAAAAGTGGGAACCCAAGGAAGGATCAGACTAGTTCATTGCCTTCGAGCGCCAGGGAGTCTTCATCAGCTACAGCTTCATCTGCTGCTGCTGCTGCTGAGGCAGAGGATGTTTATGAGCAACACCAAGAATCTAAAGTAATGGATACAAGTAGAAGAGTTTCAGAGAAGGAAACTTCATCTTTCAATTTTTCTACTGAGGAAGAGAAACAGCCTTCTAGTTTTTCTTCCAATTTTAACTTAAATGGCCGTGATGAGAGTGGGATGGCTGCTGTTGGTATGGAAAAGGAACGGTTCGATGTTAGAAATTCTTTGAGAGGCTCTACCAGTCAGAGAACATCTTCAGCTGGATACACTCAGAGCTCAAACGATATAGAAGAGAAGGTGCAGAAAGTATCTCCACCTCGGCAAAAAGCTTACAGGGAGGATAGGCTTGAAAAACAGGGGCTTGGACTACGAAGGGACTACGACAATATTGATGTAATGTCCCCCACTGGTTATAAGCAACAAAATCTGAATAACTCCAATGCAAATACTACTGCTGCTAAGCAGAGCGAATCCGAGCAGCCTCCTGATGGCAGTATCAATGAGATACTTGAGGTTTCGTTTTAAACTCTCTTGTCAATAATTAATGCATTTATAAATTGGTCTTTGATCACATGTTCCTAAATGTTTTGTGAATGTAGGAAGAAGAGGCCCTTATTGCAGCCCACCGGAAGGAGATTGAAGATACTATGGAGATAGTTCGTGAAGTAAGAACCGTTCTCTCTATATTTGCTTGATTACCTGATATCAACTTTTTATTTTTTAAATTTCAATTTTATGTTGCTGAAAATAATGGCTTGATAATAAGCTTTAAGCTGTAGACAAATTTTGAACTAGAGTGATGACTTGTTTGCTTTGTATGACAGGAAATGAAACTATTAGCGGAAGTGGATCAACCAGGCAGCCATATCGACAACTATGTGACACAACTGAGTTTCGTGCTATCACGCAAGGCAGCTAGCCTTGTCAGTCTTCAAGCTCGCCTCGCCAGGTTCCAGCACCGGCTGAGGGAGCAGGAGATACTGAGTCGAAAAAGGGTTCCCCGCTGAAGCAACACTTACAGAGAGAGACCAGTGAAACTACGTTCTTGTTTATTGTACCAACTATAGCCTACCCTTTACTGTCAATTATACATACAAATATCACGTTGTGAAGTTTGTATTTGTGAAGCAGAAGATACAATGCTAAGAAGTGTTGAAAGAGAATATTGTGAAACCTGGGACTAACGATACTCTGGCATTTTCATCACTTGAAATCATAGTATGAAATGTGTATTGCTGCTGCTGCTGCTGCTGCAACCATCGCACATCTAATGCGATTAAATTGCTTCATCGACGAAATTGGGAAGTCTCGTTTCTCCTGGGAATTGTACATTTTTCTGATTTCTTGAGGTTTTGACATATCTTTGTCTGAATGTTGTTATAATTTGGTGGACGTCGCACATTTCAAAACTTTCTGAGCTTCAACAGATGAGTGTCTGAATGCTGCTTTGATCATTCATGAATTCATTCTTTTGAAAATGTATCTTATTTTATTTTTCCTCTATGTATGTGTTTTTTTCCATTGTTTGAAATTCCATTCATGGCACTATAAGAATATGCATGTACAAAGACATACCAAATTTAAAAAAATATTCCCTCCAGAATCCAATCCATCAATCCTGCGGTGACGACTATATAAAATGTAGGAATCATCAATTCATTACTAAATTTTCCCAAAAACAACTTGGATTAGATATATTATCTCACAAATTAACAATGGATAGAAGAACACAAATATTTTTTTTAAATAAAAGTATTTCTGCAGTATGTTAACAGTGATTTCCAATATGGTACAATCACTTTATACTCGGTGGCCTGAATTGATGGTTCCAGTCTTCCAAAACATGACTTTCCATTTGATTCCAATTTTTTTTGTGAACAAGTATTTGTCTGACAATATTAATCTTGTTTTAGTCAACATAAACATGACTCAGATCATGCATCTAAATTAGCAACTATCATCACAATTTCACTTTTCAGATTACAATATGGCAGAAGAATCAAGACACAAAACATTTACCCACCAAATAGAATTCAAAATTCAAGACTCGAGCCACTTATGCAAATAGTATATCAAAAAATCTCTATTAATCGCATCAATTCTTTCTTGAAAGATTAAATAACATTTTGTGAGGACAAACAAAGACATTCCAGAGACTTAACCCCAAAAAAGAATACAAATTTCCTAACAGCTAAACTGCAAAATTACTATAAACACATCCAAGGATATGAAAACTGCATCAGTGTCATAAATTTTCATAATCAACCCGTGACCATCAAGCTGCGTTGCTCAGCATTCGTATTCATGTACAGACGAGACTGGCAACCTTAGCAACTGCAGAGTTGAACTTGCTATGGATAAACTGCGATATGAAACCCATCTTTGTACTCTACAGAAAGCACATCTTATATAATATGATAATCCCGATCTCAACAGTTTTCATCAACAGATGATTTTCTGCCTATGAGCCAATCAAGAATATAGGCAAATGAATCAGTCAGTTCTTCGATCATCAGTCTGCTCTCTTATTTAAAATCTCCTTAGCTGTTCTCTGCCTAAAATACGGCATATCATCCTATTGCAAAGGAATAAGAAAATTTCAACAACACTAGAGCTTCAAAATAGAAAAACGGAAGGCTGTTACTTTTAGTAGAAAACAAAGTATACGAGACATCACTTATTATTCAATGCCAAATGTTCCCACTTCCATCCTCGAAAGGACATGCCACTAGATGACACTGTGCCTAGTAAACCAAGTTCACTTCCACAGAAAAATCGAAGTGAGTTACTACACAGTGGCCAAGCAAAGGCCAGGAAAACGAAGGACATCTGATGAATTTTATGTTGTTTATCTATAATGGCTGAAGAGGAAACATTTTAGAACAAGGGAAAACAATACTGAGCTAACTTCTTGAAAGTGAATATCACTAGCAGTCATTCTGGGAAAACCAGCATTCCTCTTAAGGCACCCGAATTATTAAATTAACGTGAAGCAAGTCTACTAAGTATGCCACTAGGCAGATGTTTACAAGCTACACTGTGAGGTTTACCTGGCTAAAACAGAGTCCAATATCCCTGCTATAGAAGTCAGCATATTTAATCATGAACATGCCACAATCAAACCTGTCCAGGGGAGAAATTTATCATAATTAGAAAAGGAGAACTTATTTTCACACAATTCAACAACTAAGAGAGTAAATCTTTTTTTGTCATCTGTGCAGAGAGCAACAAAGGTCCAGAATTTTATATAACACACACTTACCCCATTTCACTGCATATTCACAAAAGGCATATCATAGCAGTATCACCGCACCATGCAAAATATAGTCACCATAATGATAATGAACAAAACAGAATAACAGAAATCTTAGCGTATGAATTGGTACAGAAACAAGGGAAGACTGTATTTTACAGATTACTAAAATGAATGTGCAATGACAAGATCAAATAATTGAAAAAAGAGACTAAAACCACAATTGTATCTTTAATGTCTACTTAATAACTAGGTATATAGTTTGAGTTCATTTTAGAAATAAAGAAAAACACTAAATTAAACGTGACAAAAAAAAAAAAACACTAAATTAAAGAAGTGATTGATACACGTTCTCTTATATTCAGCCATGATTTCAACAAACAATAACTAATGAGAAAAGAAGCACAACTCCATATTACGTTTAGAGAGGAGCGTGGAGGAAAGAAGGACAATATCAGGACTACAAAAGTAACAAAACATACTGTCACATTCTCGACTGTTTTGTTCTAGCAACTTTATTATGTCATGATACACATTCTTTTGTCTTTTAGTTCTCTGTCTCATCATCATCCTTCTTCTCGCATTATAGTGCAATTAGAAACATTTCTCAAGATGGAAATACCAAGAGGTAATTCAAAAACTTAATTCGTGGTTATCAAAAAAAAAAACAAACCCACAAAGCAGATTTATCTGTGCCTTTTGCCAACCATCTAAGTACTATGACTCAGAGGCTATTTCAAATCACATTAACTCAGCAAAATCAAGCCGTTTTTATCTCTCGGCATGACATTTCAAGTTTTGACATTCATAACCACAAAAACTAAGATGCATGAAAAGTTTAACAAATTACCCATTTGCCTGCTCTGGAAGTTCTGTGACAAATTCTTTGTCCCATGAGCTAACATTGATATCCTTTCCACACTTGTCCTTCACCTCATCAACAAAATATTTGGCCTACATTTAGAACATTAAAAGGGTTATCCCACAGCAAATAACTACAGAACTAGCAAAAACTATGGACAAATCAATACATTATGTAGCTCTGAATGCCACGTAACATGGGATGCAATTCTTGGAGATCAACCAAAGCCTACTGCTCTGAAATGATGATGAATATGAACTAGATAAAACTGTTCAGCAAAATGGATGGATACAGCTCTACTTTGAGAGGGATTATTTTACAAATTTAAATGTTTTGATTGTACAAGTACTACATAGGCCGCAAATCATGCATTCCCTCGCTCAACAAATAGTAAAGGTTAAGACCACGTCTGCCAAAAAATGGAAACAGGTCAGGTGTGTCCCAACCTAAGTAATATAATGAGGGAGAAGGACTGAAATTGAGATTGCAGAACTTCTTTCTTATAAATGAGATGCAAGCGCTGTTAGAGATCTAATGAACCTATACGGTGAATAGATTTATACAAAGAACACCTGAGTTGTTAAAAGAAAAACATATAAATAATGAGGACACAAATATGCTTCATTGCTTTTATGATATATTATCAAGTGATGAAACAACCAGAGTTCAATTTTCCAACTCCATCTCTTTGCCACCTTTCATTCATAAATATCTGATTTTGACCATGGTTTAAAGTTATTTTTCCTTTCTCCCTCCTTCCTACTTACTTTCTCTTTTTATTTTTCTCAAAACTGCTACTCTACAAAATGTGAAAGCTATTTTAACAGTGATCGCGCAGAGATTATTATGAGATACAAGTGAGCAAGTAATATCCCGTATATGCATGGATTACGAGATCTAGCACTTAAGTAGATAAACGTAAATACACTAGGCTAAAATAAAGAAATTAAGAAGATCAGCAAGCCTAACAAGCACTCAAGCATACCAGTACGTTCAGAACTTGATTATCAACACCTCCGAGTGAATCAAGATACTGAAACTTTTCATCCTTCTTGTTGATAACTGCCAGACACCAATGGATTTCTTTGTGTATAGGCACAAAAACCTAAAAAAATTAGGCAACAACATGAATAAATTCTGAAGGGATGCGGAGACTTCGACGATGAAAAACTTATAATGAAATTTAAATTTATTGAAACATACTTTGTCACACTCTACAAGACTATATCCGAGCTTTTTCTGTGTAGTCCATCTTCGAACTGATTGAAAATTGTAGCCACCATGACCACTAATAAGCTGAGAAAGTACAAGTGACAATACAAGGCTTTAGACATAAAATTGCATTTCTAGACGTTAAGGGCAGTAAGTATTTTCTTCTCATATAGAAGAAATTGTGTATCAAGTATGGCAAGCTAAACTTTCAATAAATGGGACATGGTGTTAACGAATGGAACTCAGAGCATTGAGCATACCTTCTTGTAGAAGAAGGTGTTAAAGAAATGGCATTTAAGAAACTTTTGTGGCTCCCTTTTCTCCCTTTCTTTCAACAATTCAAGATACAAATTAATGACCTGCAAAACAAAAATTTCATTGCAGATGACATCAATCTCCCAATAGCAGCATCTCCAAAAAATCTTATGAAATTCATGCAAAAGAACAACAGAAAATTACCTCATCATTAAGCCATGCTCCAGGCCTCAAACACTGTAATTTTTCTCCAGTAATATCAATGCTGGAATTCTCATGAGTGACCAAAAGTTTTTTCCTGAAAATGTTGAGTAGAGATAAGATGATAGTGAAAAAGTAAATTACAGACATCCAGTACAATCGAAGAGGAAATGCAACCTGTTGTTATTAGACAAGGCACGAGAAATCACGGTCTTCTCCTCATCACGAAGAGGCACAAAGCACTCAGCCACATCCTACAAATAAATGCAACCTAGTAAAACACATGTGACTTAATGCAATTGCACAAAAGATAGCAGATTAAACCAAAGCCCACCTTCTTAATAGGCTCTTCTTTCATCAGAGGCCGCAATAACTGCATCCTTTGAACCCGCTTTTCTTGTATTTCTATATCATAATTTATGTTGGCAAGCTTACCATCTCTTTTCTTCGACCTATCATACAACCTCATATATGAGGGAACCCCATAATTATCACCCATCGGGTCAAACAACAATAAACCATTCTTCTCCGTATCATCAACCTTCGCAACCGCATTGCTAAAATCAGTAACCACAGAGGAATCGAAAGACCGCACTTCTTTCTCCACTGTCCTGACATTTGGTTCCTGTGAATTATCCTCAGTATCTTCTCGCCCCTTCCACCTTCTCCCACCGGAATCCACAATCTCCACCTCCTCTATGCTAGAATCATCAGAGACGTCCTTGACATCCTCATCCTCGCTATCAAGCTCAATGACCTCCTTTTCCTTCTGTTTCCCCATCAAGTACCTTAAAGATCTGAATGCTGAATCCCTAGCTCTACGATAGTTCAGAAACCGCGGGAAAAAACTAAATTTCCCCATTTTATCAGCTGGGGTTTCCCTAGAACTAGCAGTAGATTCAGTATTCTTAGCAGAAGCAGAACCTCCAAATCTCAAATTCCTAACTGGGGCGTGAACTTCTCTCGAAAACCCCGGTTTCCTATCCGGATACTGAGCAATTCTGGATAAAACCGAATTCGATGCCGCCGCCCGATTAGTCTCCGGCGTAGCTTGATTCATAGAAACTGAAAACTTCGTTTTTTTCGAAATGTGGTCGTACGATTTGTCAAATTGGATCGGAAACGAAAGCGTTTTGAAGTGATCGTCCCCTCGTTTCCTGTTGCTGGTTAGAGCCCCCATTATCGAAGGCCTACTCAGGCGAAAACCCTAGCCAATGAGAACGTTGAATCATCGAAAGTTCGGAAATTTTTGCAGTAAAATTGACCTGGGGTTTCTGAATTCGGTCAAAAAGCGCGCAGAAGGTAAAATTGATCGGGAGATTGCGTGGAATTAAGGCGGATTAGGGTTTTGGCGGAGAGTTCGTCGGCGAACAACTATTTTTCAAGAATTCGAAAGCAATCAACGGAGAATTGGGCAATAGAGAGCTGCGAAAGGAGATTTGGGAGTTAGAAACGTTAAGTGTTAATTTATTGTTTTCTTTTTTCTTTTTCTGAAGTAAAGTGTTGCTAATTTCTTTTGATATATCTTTTGTATTATTTGTGGAACTTCAATTGATGTTAAATTACATAAATTTATTACCTTTTCCCAAAAACGGAGCAGAAGTTATATTATTATTTACAACATAATTTTCAAAATTTTGCTAAATTCTTTTATAAAGCTTCTCCTATACTATTTTTAGCCCCTATTTTACGAATAAAGTTTTCCTATTTTTCATTAATTATTTTATAAAAATTGTGAACCTAACTCAATTTGTGAGATATGAGTAAATTTAGGGTGTAAATTTGAGCTCTATTTTACGAATGCAGTTCTCCTATTTTTCATTAATTATTTTATAAAAATTGTGGGCCTAACTCAATTTGTGAGATATGAGCATATTTAGGAAAATGTAAATTTGAGGAAAAATTTTGAGAGATGTAAATATTTTTGTGGGGTCTATTCAATTTGGGAGATTTGTTAGATAAACTTTTTATTTCACTTTTGTTATTTTAGTCTAAATTAAAGTTAAAAGTAATTTTGAGTGAGCTGATGGGAGTGCTCTTATAAGTTACACACTAAGTTAGAAGCTAATTTAAGATTATTTTTTTGCCCTTTTTGACATGAATAGGTAAATCGTCAGAGCTATTTTAGTACGTTTTGAATAATTTTTGTTCATGAGTAAATAATTGTCTGATTAAAAATTAGAGATAAATCACCTTATGAAAATTTGATACGACACGTTCCATCAGTACACAGTTTGGTGAAATATGTTAAGAATTACAAAGATTCTTATTGGTGAAATTTTGTTATTAGTACTTGTAATTAGGGATGTCAATTGTGCAAATTCTATTAATTATACAAGTCACTTTTCATCTCACTCGTCAAATTTCAACGGGGAATTATATATTGTACTATATTATTATGAATTATATAAATAATTTAATAATATTCCGAAGTGATAATATTTCGACAATCTATTAGAAGAAATGTTGCAGGACGGAGAAAATAATAGAAAATAGACCAATAAAAGTGTTTCTTCGATTTTATTCCACTACCTTTATCTGCATGAGAGTAATTTTTACTATTATTTCACATTCCAGCCTTGTATAATAATATCCGCTAGTTATCCAAATTCGTTTAAATTTATAATAATTTAAATAATCTAATATAAGTTTTCGCATTAGTTGGATATGTGTCTCAATAAAAATTCAGACATTATTATTTATTTCAAAAATATTTATTTGGCCAAATTAATATGAAGAAACTATTTACTTGAGATTAAATCAAAGAAACTATTTATTTCCATCTTAATATTAAATTATGCATCCGTGAAGATCTGAATCGCCCCCAATCACCACACAACCTTTAATTATGCACCAAGTACTGAGCTAGATGGTGCAACACGACGTGATACAACAAGAAGAATTTTGCGATCACACCAACCCCAAATCGTCCATTCTCTTTGTCAAATAAAGCATCAACATCTACTCGAATTCTCCCCTTCGCCGGAGCTATCCAAGATCGCGCTTCTGGTACCATTCCCGAAACCGCAGCTGCCAAAAACGTCAGCTTTGCTTGCTGATAAGCTGCCCAGAACAACTTGGCATGCACCTCCGAAACAACCCCCTGTTCCAACTCCTCTGCATTCTCCTATATATATATATATATATTAATTTTGCTTTGGAAAAGAAGATTAAAAGTACAATCTTGAAGCACTCAAGATTGGAGACTTCTTTTCCAAAAACAAATTTTCTTTGCTTTTTACAAGTTCAATTTTATTTAGTTTAAACTACCATCGAGTTTAATTTATTATTAGTTTAAATACATTTGAAAATTCGATATACAATACTTGAATGAAACTATTCATCAATTCATGTGGCAAATAAATGATCTGAATACAAAAGAAAAGAAAAGCAAAAGAGTACAAGTCAAAAAGAAAAAGCTACCAATTTGATGGTTGTGAAAAGTATTCAAACCCAGAAGAGAGGCGAGGCGAGGCGAGGCTCGTTAAAAGCTCTATAGAAAGGCATTGTAGAGGAAAAAGAGTAGCTTATTCACAATTACGTCTTTATAGTAAGTTTGATGTAGTTTTCGAACTCAGATTGGTGAGGAGCGCTGCAAGCTTCCAACTTGATTGATTGGAGAGTTGGGATATCTCCAATGTCTGTAGGAATTTCCTACAGAAATCCAAAATGAGGCGGCGGAGTCTAGGGAAGTTGGTCTTATCGGCTCTCCAATGCACCAGATTCAATCTCCCACACTTGCTCACGCGTCCTCTCCTTGATGTCAATTACCAGATTAGGCAGATCGACTACACTGGACATCCGGAATGCTTTCGAAGAAACCAAACCTAATCAGTGAGGAAGACCGCCACAATCACTTGCAATCTTTCTTCCTATCTCTTGTAATACTACATCAGAGGCAGAGCAATCCTCTTCTCCAAACACACTCTCAGACTTGCTTAGCAGTTGCACCTGATGATGCACACTCTTAGGGCCTGCATGTTTCGCCACATTCGAGTCCCTCGTAGTTATCACAATTCGACTCCCCTTGTTATTGTCTGGGAAGCACATCCTCATTTCATCCCAAAAATTGATGCTCCACATATCATCCAGTACAATTATATATCTACTACCAAACAATTTCTTAAACAAAATATCTTTCAGTGCATTAACATTCTTCTCAATGTGTTTGTCAACTTTTTTTCCAATTATGCAACGAAGAAGATCTAACAGAATAGCTTGCATATTGTAAACTTGTGCAATTGTGGTCCAAGCACGAGAGTCAAAGTGCTCAACAATAAAGTTTTTGAGCAAGAGTGGTCTTACCGATCCCACCCATTCCAACGATGGGGATGATCTCCAGCTTTCTCTGCGTCCTGTCAGCCGATCCTTCAACTGCATCAAATCTTCATCAACTCCCTTCACCACTTGTTCCATTAGAGAAACAAGTTTTCTCTCCCTTCACGGTTGGAATGTATTTTATCAGCCATGTGAGATTGGACAATATCTTCTGCTTTATGTGCTGTGCTGCATCTCGGATGTGGTTCTCCAAACTCTTTTCAATTTTGGGGAGTGAAGAATTTTCAAGTTTGTGCTGCAGTTTTCGAGGAGGGATTCAAGTTGCATTTGGTTTGTTGTGATCATGAATCCAACGTGTTTGTTGAGGATTCAAGATTTGTTCTAGGATGGTGATGAGGGATTGAAGATTGTAGGCCATTTTTTTCTGATATCTTCTCACTCGAAAACACAGGGAAGCTTTATAGCAATCACAAGAATAATTTAATCTATAACAATTAGTCACCTAAGTCTGTTCAGTTCTGACTTTGAGAAAAAATACTACAAAATTGTTATTTGATAATAATGAAATTGATTACTTAATTATCTGTAGTTTGCACGACTTGTCTTGAATCTGTCCACGAGCTGAGAGTATATCGTTCAATATTTATATATTTTTATTGATAATAAAATTCGATTTGCATTATTTTACACGCGCAACAATTATGATATTGGAAAGAAGCGTTCAATATTTATAATCTTATTCAAGTTGTAAATATTAATTTATCGCCTAAGGCAAATAGTATGCCACAAGGCATGCATTAACATGTAAGCCATATATGTGATGGTCACTTTTATATATTTTTTGAAAAATCCATTTTTGATTTACCTGAATTAAAAATTTAATTTTCTTGTATTGCATTGCACCCTCTGACTTATACGTATCAAAGTAGGAAAATTTATGTGAGGGTGGCTGTAGTTTGCACGACATGCCTTGAATCTGTCCATGAGGATAGTTCAATATTTATATTTTTATTGATAATAAAATTCAGTTTGCATTATTTTACATGGGGCATCAGTTATGATCTTATGATCTTGGAAAGAAGCGTTCAATATATTTATATTTTTTATTCAAGTTGTAAATATTAATTAATTTATCGCCCAAGAGAAATAGTATGCTACAAGGCACTATCGTGTAATGTGATGATCAGTAGTACTTTAATATATTTTTTGAAACTCCATTTTCCATCTCCTGACAAATTGTATTGTATGTATCAAGTAGGAAATTTTTTAAATGAGTGTTGAGGTCTGAAAAGATAAGAATTTGTATATGTGAAATATGAGACTTTTGATATTTGCTTGATTTAGTGAAATCTAAAGAGCCATGATGCATGCATGAAATGAAACTAAACAATAGGTCAGAGGTTCGAGAGTACTCTCGGCCACAAAAAAACCCTAGGTGGGGTGTGTGAGTATTAATATTTGTAATGATATTAAAAAAAAAAAAAACAATGAGACTAGGTTCTGAAGGAAATCTTTGAGTAACTTTCTCGACGAGTTATAAATCTAGAGGAGCTTACATTGGGCTCAACTTAGCTCGACTCGATTACACCCCTATTTTTATGAGTCACCTACACATGTAAGTTTCCTTACACACACATAAAGATCGCCATAATAATAAAAAAATGTATAAATTGTAATTAACCTCACAATGAAATAGAAACAAAAAATATGGGCCCCTACAAAAAGAAATGGGCTAGTGAATTGTTTGAAATTCTTAAAACACAATACAATAGCAAATTATATTATATAATATTAAATCGGGCCCTGACCTCAAATAAAAATATTAAATAGCATAAAAAAGACGTGAGGCTAATGAATTGTTTGAAGTTCTTAAAAACAATACAATAGCAAATTATATTAAATAGTTTCAAATTGGCCCCTAAGGCCATCTCCAGCAGTTCGCACTAAAATACAACAATTTCAGCACAAAAATACAGTAAAATCAGTAAGTCATCTCCAGCAGTCTGCTCTATATTTTTACACAAAAACAGAATATTCTATTTTTAGTCACGGTTGATGATCATGAAACATGTGATTACTTCCGATCAGAGCAACAAGATATTATTCGAAAGCGGTAACAAGCCAAAGAAGCCAACACTAGTATTTCTGATATGTTTCAAAATTTATTTTCAGATGGGGTGGGACGTTCCGGAGATGACCTTTATTAGAAATTAAATGTATCGACTTTGTGTTTATGCTTTTATTATGTAATTGTATTTTTTTTTGTTTATCTTGTATTTTATTTAAATGTATTTTTTTAAATAATTTTATGTAATTTTAATGTTGGTATAATATGTTTAGAAATATAACTATAATATAATATTTTGGAACAAAATAATTAAAGAACACAAAAAATAATAAATACAACAAGGAATAATAATTATAACAATAAAATTAATTGCAAAAATAATAGAGCAATGAATAGTGTTGCTCCAAGTTTGGAGCAACACTATTCAAATCTGTATAATAGAGCAAGATTTTGGTGCTGGGCTGGAGAAGGAATTGCTCCAGATTTGGAAATATGTGAAGATATAGAGATGGGTTGGAGATGCCCTGACATCAAATAAATCAGAGATAAAGTAAAAAATAAAAAATAAAAGACATGAGCCTAGTGAATTATTTGAAGTTACAATGGTAAACTATACTATATAGTTTTAAATTAGAGAAAATATAGGATTATAGCACTTTCAGGAAAAAAAACACTAATAATAACATCAATTTTTAAAAAGACAAATAATAACACTTTTGGACATGTTTGCCCCTAATTCTTTTATCTCAATCTATTTTCATCTTTTTATTTGTTTATACGTATATTCTTCATTTTTTTCATACATGTCGACCATCTTTCCGCCTCCGGCGTGGATTTTAAAGTCGTCGTCACCGACTCACATGGCCTAGTCGCCGTCGTACGCCGTCTTCTTTTCGGCGACCTCCTTTGTTATGCGTGAAATCACATATTAAAATTCGTGAATTCACATATTAGAATTCGTGAATTCACAAATTAAAACTCGTGAATTCATAAATTAGAATTTGTGAATTTTTCAATTCTCGAATTAATATTTTAAATTTGAAGAAAATATAACATGAAATCACAAATTTAAATTTGTGAATCACAAATTAAAATTTGAGAATTCACAAATTTTAATTCGTGAATTCTCAAATTCTAATTTGTGAATTCACGCATAATGATGGAGAAATGGTGGGATGGAGGGATAAATATGTCCAGAAGTGCTATTATTTGTATTATTTAAAAACATGTGCTATTATTAGGATTTTTAATCTTAAAAGTGCTATTATACCATTTCTCCGGTTAAATTATTGGACCTCTAACCTCAAATGAAAAAAGAAAAACATGGGTCTAGTGAATTGTTTGTTCTTAAAGAACATTAATACAATAAAAAAGTATACTATATAGTCACTACTAGAAAATTAGCTTTTTAAGACACATAGAAATGTCGTAATAAAATACTTAATACTACAATATACCTATCATGGCATTTTCGAGAAGTGTCATTTATACCAATGTAATAATAGGTAAAGTGTAACGAGAAATACTTTGTTGCCACATATCTGGACAGTGTAGCAATAGGTGATATGTAAGGATAAATGATCTATCGCAACACTTTGAAGAGACGTAGTAAACTGCTTAATATGGCACTAAAATCTGTAGTGAAATGTTCTGCACCATGAATTTTAGATATATATAAAAATACGAAAAATGCTAATAAATAATTTTCTTTAAACATTTATTTGACATATTTTTTATATTATTTCTTTTGAAATTTATTTGGATTATATTTTGGTATTTTTTTGTGACAACATGTATATCAAATTAATAGGAAATAAATTTATAAATAGGAGAACGTGAAAGTGGAAAATGAACAAATTTATTTAAGAAAATATCATATTCCATGTATACACTCATAAAAGGTATCTCAAATCTATAACATTCTATTCGATACAAAAATGACAATTTGCAGATGATAATTTGCTCTACTTCAATCTAATCATAAGATCATCACAAGGCCTAATCAATTATATTGGGTCCAGATGAATCCCCAACACTCTGCACTCTTTAGCCTGCACTTCCAGCAAGAATTAGCAGCAAAACATTTTATGGTTTCTGTACGGACAAGAAAAGGGTAATCGTAATAATTATGAAATGATGCTCTGAGGTGCAGACACATTAAGAAATGAACTAAAATAAGAGAATATGTCACAATTTACATCTTACTTCTGGAAAATTCACCATATGGAGAAGAACATTCAAATACAAAATGTTAAGATTAAGCTAAATTGTACTCACCAAGAATCTAATTTCTCAACACAAAAATAAATTAAAAATAACAGAAAACATCATTAAGGCCAAAAGCTAAGAAATATGGACAGGAACCTTAAATGGAAGCAGCCATTTTTCTAGCAAACAGAACATAAAAAAGAGGTGGTCAAGAAAGCCAATAATCCTTACCTTATTTACCACAAAAACCTCTCTTCACCATCGACATCCACTTCAAGATTGAGAAAACAATCAAATGCATGTGGTCTGCGAAAAGCAAGAGGCTTAAAAAGCATGTGGTCTACGAAAATAAAGAGGTTAAAGAAAGAAAAAACAACACCATTGTTGTAATATTGTGATAATACCTGCACAGGGTCAACATTTAAACTTAAGAAAATATATGAAATAAGCAATCAATCTCCAAATTATAGGATGCAGTACAATACAACGCATTGAAAATAACAATCCATGAAAGTTTTAAATTTGAGCGTCCTCTCAAGAACAAGAAAACCACTTACCTCCAAACTGGGTTGCTGCTCAAATTAACTACCATTTCAGCAGCCAAGTTCCTTAATCGATCAAGCAATCCGCATCAACAAGATTCAAATTTGGTGGCTCAATTCAATCCGTAGCCTGAAAAGTGTGCTTTCTAATGTAAAAGGAAGCATTTGAAATAAAGGGTTGTGATCTAAACCACGTTCTTGGCCTATGTACAGGAAACGCAGCATCATTGTTACAAACCTCATCAGTTTTGTGATTCAAAATTAAAAATTCGATCAATTTAGCTGTAAACAAACATAACAAAGAAATTGTTGAATAATATCTGAAGTTAGGACAATCACTATTAATTCCTTGAACTAATCACCAATTACTTCAAAATAGCTAGCAAGTATCAATACTTCCAACAAATGCAAATTTAATATAATAATCATCATCCAAAAACTTTAGAACCACCAAAAGATCCAATCTTTCCTATTGAACACCTCGCAACATCATCTAAAATTCTATCAAATTAACAACTTAATTCATACATATCTTATAATATAGAAATAAAATAAACCAAATGAATATGTAATGAATTTATAATAATTTCATAAATGATCTGCAGCAAAATTCCCCCACACAAACATACATACAAGTACAACAGCTAGAAATTCTAGTAATTAATAGTATAATATAATTTCAGTACACAGGGTTTGCTTCTTCATTAATTCAGAACTAGAATATTTATGGAATTAGATGTGAATCCACTATCAAATAAGAATTTGACCATAAAGGCCACTACGACAACACAAATAGAATCAAACAACTGTAAAAATAAAATTCAAACCTACATAGTGAAGTAAAGAGAGATTGCGTCGGCGTGGAGTCGAATTGGGAGTTGGTTGTTGTATGTCGAAAAACTGTGGTCGATTCGTCGAAGGGATTTCACAGAGAACGGTAGTGAAGTGGCGATTTGGAATTCTGGGGTTTCTACAATTTGGGGGCAGAAAGTGGGCAGAGTGAAGAACGTGTTTCAATTTCAAAAAATCAATTATCCCTTTTCTATTTTTTGAAAGGAATCTTAAAAATTTATTAGAGTATTGGCGGCTGATCTTTTTACTCTTTGCCGCTAAATTTCTAAATAAGTAATTGTTGGATTGATTATAAGGCCGTTGACATAAGTGTAGCATAATTCATATTATAATGGCATTTATTTTGAAATGTCGTATCAACTTTTCTTGTAAATGTGGCAATAGATCGATGTAGTATTTGAATACTTATAGTCACATTTGCTAAAATATGTCATAAAATTAATGTAGTAATATGTCATTTTTCTAGTAGTGAGTATTAAAAGTGTCCTCATAATCCAGATGATCTGTTGGCATACTCTTGAACCAAAGCACTAAACAAGGAAGTCTTCTCTAGAAGCTTGGATGGAGTGTCGAATTCCTTGGCCAGACCTGTTACGATTACAATACAAAGAGCGCGTAAGAAAAATGGTCTGCTCATTATATATACAATAGAGGGTTTAATTTTAATTAAATTTGCAAGTACTGACCATCGTCTATAACCAAGACGCGATCACAGTCTATGACAGTGGGGATTCTATGAGCGATGGTGATGATGCTGCAGGCCGAGAAGTCGTGGCGGATGATCCTTTGGATGACCGCATCCGTTTGAGAATCAACGGACGCCGTTGCTTCGTCCATGAACAGAATCCGGCTGCGTTTCAGCATAACTCTCCCCAAGCATAGAAGCTGTCGTTGTCCCACGCTCCAATTGTCGCCTGAGTCCATCACTATATATATATATATGGAAGAGCAATTAATGCTCGCATTTGCTACGCTATATGTATATATGGAGAGAGAGAAAATGAGATGATCATAGTCAGGGGCGGATCCAATAGCCTCGCGGCCTCGCCGGTCGCCCGGGTGAAATAATTTTTTTTTTTACTATTACACACACACATATATATATATATATATACATTATAATATATTTCAAGTTCAGCATTTTCGCCTCATTCCCCTTTTTATTATATTTTATTCTAATAGTGAAAAAATTCAAACTTCCTTTTTCCTTCTAAGACTACAAAATGGAGAATCATTATAGAGACTATATTCTTCCATTTTTCTTCTAAGGCTATTGTTATAGATTTCTAATGGGTAAAAAAGGAATTGAATCATACTTTCAAAAAAAAAGTACCCAAACAGAAATTGGTGGTTCTACAAATCTTGAGGTTCCAATTAGTAATGAAGATGAAATTATAAAGTTGTGTATATTTTTCATTTTGATTGTATAATTATAAATAAATATTTCAAGATCTAACCCAATTTTTTTACTATTATTCAAAAAAAAATGTTGGAATTTTTCGATAAGATCTCGCCCGGCCGTTCTTAAAATCCTAGGGATGATAGGAGTTAAGCGAACCTGAAGAGTCGAGCTTTTCTGGTTTTGCTGATACCACATCTTTCAGTTGGCAACGTTCCAAGCTCTACATCAATAGAATAGAATACGTACACTCAAAACCTCTATAAATTAATAAACGATCACAATAGTAGATATTACTATGTGGGGCCTAGATTTCTTTAAAAAAATGGTTGGCCGGCCGCTCATGTTTACAAGGATCGATACGTACCTTCCATATTTGGTCGTCCGAATACAATCCAAGCGGGTCGATGTTGGTTCGGATAGTTCCTTGGAACAAGACAGGTTCTTGAGGAATGATCCCAAAACGAGACCTAAGTTGATTTAGTCCAAGGTTGCATATGTTTACTCCATCAATTATTATTTTCCCAGAATAGGGTTCCACAAGCCTAAAGAAAACTTGGATCAAAGTAGACTTTCCACTTCCAGTTCGACCAACAACTCCGATTTTCTCGCCTCCGCTGATGCTCAGAGATATTCCCTTCAACACCAAAGGAGTGTTGTCTCGATACCGGACCTGCGCACATGATAGCATGTCGTAGCTCGTTAATTTGTAACTCATATTATGTCAGGCCATGTAATTGACTTTTACAATGATTCAATTACAACTGCTTTTTGCAGTTTTTGGAAAAATGGATTGAGAAAATTGAAGATGATGTTGTAACTTGTTAGTTGCGGTAAATATTGTGTTAAGTACCTGCAAGTCTTTTATGTCGATGTCACCGCGATTAGGCCAATCGGGAGAAGCCGGAGAATCGGGTTTGGTCTGTGCCGCCTCAGATGGAATGTCTGTGAACTGCTTTATCCTCTCCACAGAGACCATTTTGTTCTCAAGTGACGAACCGAGGTAGACGGTGTAGTATAGCAAAGCATTAAGAGGGAGGCCGTATGAGAGAGACATTCCAACGTATTCTGGTGGCAAAGGAACTAATTGCATCACATCACAAGAGTCGACAGATTCAGCCTATATTATTTTTATCTATCCAAACTGTAAACAAGACATACCTGGTCGGACAATGCTACTAGGTAACAAGACCAGGAACACAGCGGAAACACACAGGAGAAAGCTTCCAATCATCTCCAAACGGAAACCTAACCACTCGTTTGATGCATTGTTGTGAAAGTTCATCCTTAAATTCGAGTTCACTCTATCAAGATTTTCTTGAAAGAACTCATCCCGCTTTCTGAACGAACGGATAGTCGTGGCGCCTGAGATCGTCTCCGAGAAATGATGGATGATCGGAGCTTTGGTGATCTGCTCAAGCCTGGTCAGCTCACGAGACGATGCAATGTAATACCTCTGCAACCACAAAGATCAAAAGAAAATGGCCAAGTTTATCATAGTGTAAATACAACTTTAACTCATATTTTCAACAATGACATACTAATACCTAATAAAAAATTGACTTTGTTTCCAAATCTAGGACGGTCCCTCTTTTTCAACAGATTTCTGGTTGCCAACACGAGTTCTCAGTCACGTCCCAGATTTGAAAATGAAGTCAATTTATTGGGTACTAATCGATCATTATCGAAAGAGAGAATGATATTTACTCTTCCTTACACACCTGATACCAGATGTTGAGCCAAACAATTGGAACTATGAAGAAAATTGTAGGCCAAGTGTATTGACACATTATAACCAATGTGCCGAGCAACGACATTACTATAGCAATGGTTATGGTCATGAGGAACGGAATCATAACATCGACATTCGCCTGATCAGACGACGCCTGCAAGTTCAAAACACAACACACGTCAGAATGTCTTGCAGTTACGGAGTGAATGTAAGTGCGGTCAGGGGTGGACGCAGAAATATATCTACACCAGTGCTAAAATTGAAATTTTCCGACCAAGAGTGGTGCTAAAATGGAAAATTTTCGATAAAATACAAAGTTTAGGTTAAAAAAAGGGAAAAAATCTCAGTGAGACTTACACGGCTCAACACTCTGCCAGAGGGCGTCGTGTCGAAGAATGACATTGGAGCGTGCAGAATGCACAACATCATCTGGTTGAAGAAGGTCTGAGCTGTTTTCAGTCCCAAAAACGCAAAAAGAAGCGATCTCACTGCCAAGAAAATGCACGAAACAACAGCTATGCCCGAGTAGACACCAATGAAGACAGAAGCCACGAAACTATGGCCGTCGGAAGTCTCATATGCGAGCCAATAATCACTTGACATCTGTGACAACTGCCACAATACAGAAGCGATCACAACACCTGATACTCCCAACCATCCGTATGCCTCTGTGCAATACTGCTCGTACACGTGGAGACTGACACGGCCAGTTTCTCGCTCCTCATCCTCAATGAGCTTCGAGCTGCCCTTATCGCGCTTGGATTGCCCCTGTTCAACAATTTCAGGCGAATGCTGCCCTTCTTCGAGGGGTGATTCTGGTGTTATTGTGTTGTTTGTACGAGAGTCTGCTGTGCTAGCCCCGACTAGCTCCATGGAAGTGTCATGAGCTTCTACAAGCGCGCTGAAATCTAGGTTGGATTGTCGAAGTTGTTCATACTTTCCCGATTGCACAATCTTCCCATCTTTCATAACCTTTACACAAACTCATCACAGATATGAACCAAAAATAAAATTTTAAGTGGAATATTATACTTACTTACCAATATCAGATCAGCATTGTGAAGGAAATCAATCTGATGTGTGACAAGTAGAACTGTTTTCTCCTTCAAAGCTCCTCCTACACATTCCTGCAAAAAGTCGAGCAGTCGGATTTGGAACTATATTGAGGCGTGCAGGAAAGCAACAAATCGTGTGATTGAATCAGCAGAAGGAAATAAGTTTTTAGGCGAATTTCAATCAAGATTTCAGCAAACAGAATACTAATATCAAAATGCAATTGGTAGAGATTTTTGTACGAACCTTAAATATTTCAGCACCGGTGTGAGCATCGACTGCACTAAATATATCATCAAGTAGATAGATGTCACAATCTTGATATACCGCTCTAGCAAGCTGTATTCGTTGCTTCTGCCCGCCACTAAGGTTGATTCCGCGCTCTCCTATCTCCGTCTGATCGCCATGATCCAAAATCTCCAAATCTTTCTCCAAAGAACAGACCTTTATCACATTCTTGTATCTTTCACTGTCCATTGGTGATCCGAAAAGGATGTTTTCTTGAATTGTCGCGTTCTGTATCCATGCTGTTTGCGCCACATAAGCAGTCGTCCCACAAACTCTAACCTATGCAGAGGCCAAAACAATGTGCATTAACATTAAAAGTACATAGAATGAGAGAACTATGGTTGCATACATGAGAGAGGATATAGATTTGAAAGAGTCGAAAAAATCATACCTTTCCTGAAATTCTTCGAAGTTCACCAAGAACAGCAGCTAATAAGGAAGATTTCCCAGATCCAACAGTTCCAACAATGGCAGCAAGCTCTCCTTTCTTGACCTCAAAACTCAAACCTTCAAGAACTGCTCGATTGTCTTCATCATCCCAAGCAAACGCGCCTTCTTTGACCTCGACTGCAACCTCACCACCATCATATCCTTCCTCCCTCTCGACAGAATCCTCCAATTCGCGACTAGTAAGGTAGCCATCCAGCCTCCCTAAAGAGACGATGGCTTGAGAAACCGAGATGAGCGTCTGTGGGAAACTCTGTATCGGCTCCTGCAAGATCTTGAAAACTGAAGTCACGGTGAAAACTGTCGCAGCATCAAGAGGCACGCGGAGCGAAGTCGCAACTCCGAATGTGAGTGCAGCTATGACAAGAGGCACACTATATAACAAGATAATGTTTCCGGAAAACATATACATGAATTTAGCAAGCCAACTATACTCTTTCTCTCTCGCAGATTGAATTTTCTCGTAGAAGTGTTCTTCCCAAGCCTGAAACTTAATCACGCGCATGTTGTTGAGCAGCTCAGTCGTGGCTTTCATCCTCACATCTCTGCTCATCATCAAGTTGAACTGATACGAGTTAGTCCTGCGCGTGATTGCAAGAGTAACGAGCATTACTGCCACGACTGCAACCAACGAGACCACAACGGATACTCCTAGGTAAAAGTACAACAAAAGTAAAGCAACTCCGACTTGAAAAGGCATCATCCACAACGTATGCAGCTGAAACACTAAATCAGAAAGCTGCTGGCAATCAACAGCCATGTAATTCACAATCTGGCCTACTCCATGAGCTTGCCTAGACGAGCTGGACAGTCGGAGCCCTTTCTGATACAGAGCAGTGATCAGAGTCGAGCGAATCAACATCCCAAGCTTCAGGGACAGAAAATTGAACTGATGGGAACTCAGCACTTCGACTAACTTTGAAATAAGTAGTATGAACACGAGAAGAAAAGCTTGACCTAGGTTGCTCCTGTCTCCGGATGTGAAACTGACGAAACCTTGGATTAAGACAGGCCCAACGTACATGACAGCCAAACGCACAACGCAAAGAAAGCCCGTGAAAGCAAGATCCTTCCAGAAACATCTAAGAAGCATCGTTCTTACAGGATTTTCGGAGCTCTCACTAGGCTTAGGCCAATACTGTTCAAAGAGCTCAGACATTCTCTGAGCTTGATGATCATGTGGAAGCAAAGGTACATCATCCATCTGCAGTGGAGACTTGTACCCTTTTTTCAGAATCGGATTCATCCAGTTCCACATTGCTCGAGAAATCAAGGAAGCCGTAGCATAGCCACTCAAATTTTCCAATAAAGAATTTTCATCAACATTCGTCCTAATCCCGGTTGATCCCTTGATGGCAACGATAAACAAGAAACTATGTAGAGGGAAGCTAGCCAAGGAGAATATGTCATCCACTTCCACATCTAGATCGACATTCTTGAAACCCGAGACCAAACGGATCAATGCCGATACAGAAAACAAACAAACAACAATGAAACTGCAGCCCCAATACATACGAAGGGGCAATGGATGAGAGACAGCTCCATACTTTCTCTCATGTGCAATAACAACCAAAAGTACTACATTATTCATTGCACGTACTAATTTGAACAAAACATCAACGCGATTCCACTCAGATCTAACTCCTTGACTTAAGGCCAATATGCAAACAGCAGCATAGGCTGAAGCCAAGAGAGCTATCACAAAAAATGTAACCTTAAACCAAAGAGTGACTCTCAAACCAGAACTATCACCTCCTAGGAGAGGTTTTTCAAGAAATTTGGAGTCTGAATTTCGGGCAACGAGGAATCTGCCATACACCCTTTTGAGTGCTAGTACTAAAAGGGCTAACAGAAGTACAAGATCAATGGCTAAAAACAGAATCCTCTGCATACATGGTGATAAAAAAATGAACTCTAACCATGATAATATCATTGAAAACGAGCTCGAATACGATGATTGAACGACGGAGATGGAGCAGTCAATGGATGTTAGCCATGCTAAATATGACATGATTTTCAGAGAAAATTGCCCTGAAGAACTAGCTCCTCTCTCCTGCTACTGAATGCATTTGCTGAACAATCACATGTAATTATCAAGATAAATAATTTCATAAACGCTTACTACTGCAAGTTAGTCAAACACTCATTTCAATAGAATGGAGTATATTTTACAGTAGGAAATGAATTCTAGTTTTGGAAAATGAGGGGACACTAAAACCTATGACAACAGAATCATTAAAATAATCAGCATCGAATTTTGCTCCATGCCAAGTAGAAGGGATACATGAAATCTGCTTAAATCTAAGATTTCTGACTTCTTACTAATATATAAAATTAAGAGCTCTGCATTTGCATTACAATAATTAGTATAATCTTTATGAGTTATGACAGATACATTTTCTCTGCAGCATTTGATCAGACAACTTACTTGCAATAACTTCTGTAGCCTTTCTTGACTCTTTTTCTTCTTGAAGAAAATGTTGTAGCTCCAAAATAAGTCTATGGAGTACTTCCTTTTATTGATCGAGAAAAGAACAGGAAAACTTTATGAGGTTTTGATTTCCTGATTTGTTGTACCAAGTTTGCAACATGCAAAAACGTGTATATCTATACCTATTATAAAAGTGTCTTGTTTACAAAAATTGATTTGCCTATTATACTTTTATTATAGACTAGTAGGATATTATGTGTTGCACGTATAACCTCTAATTTAAAATAACTAATTTATTATATAATAAAATATATTGTTGATATTTTTTAAAGTTATAATATTATTAATTATTGATTATTAACTTCAATAAAATATTAGCAAGTATATGTAAAGAGTAAAAAAAATCAAATTTCTTATATCATATCTTATGTACAATTATCAAAATTGTATGGTACTGATAGTAATCGTCTATTATAATATATTTATTCTAATTATGAATGAAGGGCCGTATACATAAAAAAAATAGAGTGTTCCAGAACCAAAACTCTGGGTATATCATGCTTATCTTTCAGAGTCAAACCTAACTTTTATGGATAAAATCCTATATTAAGGTTGTTTTAAGTCTTTAAAAATATTCTCTTGATATATTGTGAAACAACCTTTGATATTATTATTGTAATCTATAGTATTTAACTTTCTCTTTCATACGAAAATCGTTTGTCTTATATGTACACCGTCTCGGGTTAAGTGAAGACATTCAGCTCTCTTCTTAAGTTAAGACATGACAAATTCAGTGTTGTATCAAAACCAATGAAAAAATTAAAGGGAATACATTTATATTTTGAATGATCAATTATATATTAATTTTAAATAATACGAATTACATATATACCTATATTCTAAATTAAATTAATATTTATAAATACAATATATTAATTAATATATTAGTATGCATTGGTTGCTACGTACTATATGGTGATAGTTAATATATCATTAAAAGCCTAAAATTTTTCTATTATGCATAATCATATATTTAATATAGGGTTAATTATCAAAAAATACGTGACATTTATCTGTATTCTACATATGATTTTTGAAATTGGAACAACCACCCAACGTCCCCTTCTCCTTCCTTCTCTCACAACCACCACCGCCGCCCACCACTATAACCAGTTGCGGCTACCCCACCCCCTCCTCCCTCTCCCTCACCCTCATATTTTTTAATTTTTTTCCCTGGAAACTATTCTATACAATTAAACTTGAATAAATTCTTTAATAAATGAATTATGCTTGAGCTTAATGGTACTCGACTTAATTTGACTCGATTAAAAATTATCAACAAATAAGAACAGTAAAGTATAATAAATTACATAAATAAATTAAATAAAATATAAAATAAAATTTTGTGTGTATATATTTTAGTGATAAAGAGAAAAGATTGAAATATAAAGATGAAATTTAACAATAAAGACGGCATGTTAATTATTAGAAAAAATAATTATTAAATTACTAACTTAATAAAAGTATAAACTTTTACCAAAATTAATATACAACTATATTAATATCCTAATAAATCTTAACATAATTCTCAAAATTTATGTTTGTCTTTTTTTTTTTCCACTTTTGAGTTATAGTACAAGTAAGACTATATTATTAATTAATTCATTAAGTTGAGTTGTAGTAGGAGTAGAACTATTATTAATTTATTAAGTTTATAATAAATTTAATATAGGTTTACACTGTTGCCCTTAAAATAAACATAATAATAAGGACATATTAGGCAAACTCAATTTTGTAAGAATTCGCCCTTTTTTAATAGGTATAGATTTAATTATAGGAAAATAATGTATACCATATACTATATTGATCTCTTATATAGTATTAGATTATACTTATAATATTCTTAATTTTTTAAATTATTTAGGGTATAGGGTTTAGGGTAGTTTAATAATTAATTAATATAAATACGTTTTATTTATTTGATATGTGATAACAATCCTTTGATATAAGATAAGAATTCTCTTGCATTTAAATTTCTTCAAAATTGTAGTATCATTTATCTATTTTTTACGCATATATATTTATTATTTAGATTTATTATGACATGATTATTTTATTTTTCATATATATATATATATATTCTTATTATTAAAATCTATCAATAATACGTGCGGCGCACATACGACACTACTAGTACAATATAAATACATAGAGAGAGAGAGTATGAGAGCCCAGGAAACACTATAAATTAATGAGCATGATTAACGTGCATCTTCTTGGTAATACATGAGGTTGAAGATGAAAGATGCAGTTAGTATATTTTAACAAAATTAAATTGACAAGCTCAAGTAGCAAACTGAGCCGTCACAATTCTCTTCTTAGCGAGGTCTTGGGTTCAATCTTGTATGCGTGCGGTATAGTTTATTTTTCACTTTATTTGGTAGTATAATAGTTACATCTTGTGTGATGGTGTAATGATCTCCACCTTTATGTTATATGCAAAAATCCCATCTTTACGGTAATATAACAATTTATTTAATTAATCATATATATATATATATATATATATATATATTATACCTCTTGTGATTCTCTAGAAAACAAAATTAAATTGACACACGATGGATTCCACTAAAGTCACGATGAAGCAGGTAAAGACCTACTACTACTACTACTATTATTATTATTATTATTATTAGAAAAAGGATGATCGAGGAAGTAGGTATTTTATAGGGAAAATGTGCAAATATCTCCTTCATGTTGGTAGCGCCGGGCAAATATCCTCCTGAACTTTGTTTAGGTGCAAATTCACCATTCCCTAAAGTTTTCGGGTGCAATTACCCTCTCACCATGACGGAAACTACACTTTCGTTGGCAAAAAAAAAAATTTTGATTCATTTTTATTCTTGTGGACCCTTACAATTTCCAAGAATTAATTGGTGCTAAAAATTCAAATTAGGATAAAATTTGTTTCGAACCCTAGCTCACAACTATCAAAACTCAGGCGAAGCTCTCTAATAATTTGCAATCCAAGCCAACTATTTGTTGTTGACATTGATGATCTCATATTCTTCAAGTGGTCCGTCATCCTTTTTCGTGCAAATTATTGGAGAACCTCACCTGAATTTTGATAGTTGTGAGCTAGGGTTCGAATAATTTTTTTCCTAATTTGAGCTTTTAGCACCAATTATGTAGTATATAACCGTTGAAAATTGTAAGGGTCCACAAGAATAAAAATGAATCAAAAATATTTTTTTTTCCAACGAAAGTGTAGTTTCCGTCACGGCGAGGGGGTAATTGCACCCGAAAACTTTAGGAAAGTGTGAATTTGCACTTAAACAAAGTTCAGGGGGATCTTTGCCCAGTACTGCTAATATGAGGGGGTATTTGCATCTTTTCCCTATTCTATATATGAGCGTATGTTCTGAATAAGTGATACTATGAGATATGAATATAAATGTATTTTCTGAGATCACATTAATTACAACATATAATATATACGTAGTAATTAATAGACGTATGAAAAGAAAAACTACCAACAACTTAAGTCAACTTTGTCATACCAAATTATTTTAGTATTATTTATCTATGTATTACTTGCGGAGTATATTATGTTGTGAGTTTACAACTTTACACACTACTACAAATAAGGAAATTGTAGTCTATAATTGTAAATTCTCGTACATGGACTATTATTTTGGTTAAAAACCATAGTCTATGTCCAAAGACTATTATTTTGGAAAGAGGTATATCGTCTGTGCGTTAAAATGTTTCACATTAATTGAAGAAAATGATATGAGCCATATATTTGTAATGTATCCCTCCCATTAAGGCCATTGAATGGTATTGGGCTCAATATCTAATTCTAACATAGTATCAAAGTCAATCTAATATTATAATGGATCAAATCCCCCAATATTTTTGTCAACCGATGACCATTAGCATAGTCCACGCCCCTCGTGGGGGAGTTGGGGTGTGTTAAAATGTCTTACTTTAGGGTTATTTATAGTTTGTGGCCCCAACTTTTATCACTTTTCTGTTTTTGGCATGCACTTTAAACTTTTACAAAAAAATCCTCTACTTTACGATTTTATCTAAAAAAGGTTCGCCTTTATTTTCCGGCGTTGGAATGATGAATCAGTTGACCGTCTATCTGATATAAATATTAAAATGACAAGTGTACCGAAACGAAGTCGTTTTAGTTTGGATAGAATTAAATATTGACTGAGTATCGCTTCTCTTATAAGCCAATGCACTGGTATGCCAAATTGGTAGTAGGGTTGTATACGAATCGAATAATTTTGGTTCGGTTCGGTTCAGTATTCGATTCGAATTTTTGATATTCGAATTCGAAAATTTACGATTCGAATTAGTTATCAAATACTTTTTTCGATTCGATTAGTTATCAAATACGAATTCAAAATCATGATATTCGATTCGATATTCGAAAATATTCGATTAAATATTCGATTATATACATATATATTTAATATTCACAAATACATATTTATATAGATATATACACACACACACACACACACACACATATATATATATATATTTAAAAACCAAACTACAAATTAAAATATGTTGTTTGACCCATTTTTAAGCCCATTTTTAAAATAAGGTCAAAAATTTTCTTAAGGGATATGTACTGCATTAACTATAATCTCTTCATTGGTATGTAAGTCAGAGTCTTTCTCTCTTATCTAACTATTTTACATTGTCTCGCATCTACCATCATTCTTATTATCGTTTTTCATCGTATTCCTTTACAGAGTTATGGAAAATCGTTCTTCATCTCCTTTCTATATAGATTCGATATTCAATTCGAATTCGTGAAATTATTCGAATATTCGAATTCAAATCAAATTTAATATTCGAATATGATTCTAATTCGTAAATGATTTTATGAATTCGATTCGTTTACAATAATATTCGATTCGATTCGATTCGTTTACATCCCTAATTGGTAGTAGTGACACAAGAGTTGACACGCTAATTTTAATAGTGTTTACTGTTTACACATCTCTTTCCATTTCTTTTTCTCCCTTTCTAAAAGTAGAAAAATTAAGTTCTAATGCAGATGTGCAAGTATATGACATTTGAAATTTCAAAAATCCATTGTATATCACTTTATACTATTAACAATTATTCACTTTTTTCATTGTTATATCTATTTACTTATTTATAAGTAATACTTCAAATTACTGAAGGTACTATTGTGTTTTGAAAAGTATTGCTATTCATGTCCATGAAATAGTACTCCCTCCAATATTGAATTTCTCTAGAAAAGAAGATATTTTTTGTCTAACGTAACTTTCAATATTAGCCTAGCCATACACTTAGCATATTTCAAACCATTCATATGGAATCATGAAATGGTACACGACTTAGATAAGAATCTATAATGTATTACAACTTCTTTGTTGATGATTTTTCACTTCGGCGTCATCTTGATTTCTCGAACATTGTGTTATCTTATATCAAGTATAAAAAAAATTATAATCTTCTCTTTTCTTGTCTTAAAATAATAGTGTGATCTTCAAAAATATTTCATTTTCGGTGAGTAAATGAAGAGTATAGTTGAAAATCCGTATATCCATTTTAAATTTTAAATGTTCAAGAACACTTTTTTTTTTTTTTAATTTTGTAAAAAGAATAATGAGACTATTAAAAAAAAGATACAATACCTGCATATTTATATCTCACATTTTGGTTTGTAGGGTGACTTGAACATAAACTTTACAGCTACTATTACCTAGACAATGATAGGGTTTATAATAATAGAATGAACATATCACACCATATTTTTAAAGTGTAATTACCTTTTCTATGTTATTTGCAAACTATTACTTAAAATTAAAATTTATCCCTTGCGCACTCTAAGTAGTAGAGTATTATATATAATACGTACTTTGAGTAGCAGCTACAAATTAGCCTTCGTTATACAAAAATCTATACCTATATAAAAATGTATTGTTTACAAAATTTGATTTACCTATTATATCCTTGTTAATATATTTAATATAAGGGCAATAGTGTAATAATATATTTAATATTTATAAAGGTATAATTGATCATTAGATATATATTAACATACTATATTATCGTTAGATATATATATATATATATATATATATATATTAAAATCATATTATATTAAATCGTAATGATATTTTCTACCCTGAATTAATAACATATTAGTAATTTATAGATTTCCTTATATTTAATATAATATGATATATTTTTATTTTTATTTTTTTCTTTTTGGCAAACTATTGCATATGAACAAGAGTTCACAAGAACATTACAGATTTAAACGCCAATTCAACACCAAAAAAGGAACGAAAATAATAACCAAAAAAATGAATTGAAGAGTTTGTATACTGAAATGGAATCTGATTCAAGGTAATTTTTCATATAAATTAAGCAATGGGATAGAAGGATCAATATTCATATAGCAATTTGAAATTTTATAAAAACACAAAAATTAATAAATTTGCGGATTCAACATTTATCAATTTAAAGATAATAAATTATATATATATATATACTTGTTAATAGCACTACCGAAATTCGGTCTTTATCCAATCTACTAATTTTGAATCATACAAAACTTATTTATTTTGAATATGGGAACCACTTATTTAATAGTTATTTAAATTTTAAATAAATAATAAATAATTTTTAATATATTTACGTATGTATATATATAATTATAAGTCAAAATAATTTATACTTTTGGGAGAGAAGACTATGAACTATAATAATACTACAGTAAAATAAAAAAGACTAAAGATAATACGATAAATTGAATACTAAATGAAGATATATTGGTGTACATATATATTATTGCACATAAACATAACATAAATATAAATGCATCTATATATATTTATATCGTGGTAAACCACACTTTTCAAGTACAGGTGTGACAGACTCGACCTATAGAGGTATTAGCGAGATTTGAACCTAAGACCTTTTAGCCTCTCAGGCAGCCCACTCTATCACTAGGTCATCTTCAAGGGGACATAAATGCATCTATATCATGTTATATCATGATAATAAACATGTTATAGAATACTCAAAAGGGATCTGAACTTCAAACTTAGGTCTCTTACCTCTCTAATAATTATACTCCCTCCGTCCCCGTATTCTTGTCTCATTTCTTTTAGGATCGGGTATTAAAGAGAAAAGAATTAGAGATAGAAAGTGTGTTAGTAGAGTTTTTAATTGAATACTTAATAGGGTACAAATAGTGAAATAAAGTGGATAGAGAGAGAGTGAATAGTGAACGGCACAGAAAATGAGATGAAGAATAGTAAAATGTGAAGTAGTTAGGAGAGATAAGGGCCATATTAACAATTTAAATAGGGTCTTAATAACCCTTAATTTAAACCAAAAAAGGAAACATGACAAGAATAACGGGACAACCCAAAAAATGATACAAAATAAGAATAACGGGACGGAGGGAGTAATATATATACCAAAATCGTTTGATTTGTATATGGAAATTAATAAAGTAACACTCATTTAAAAAAAAATAAACAAAGTACACGGAAAAATGTAAAAATTGGTAAGTGATATACATTTTTATTTAAAATTTAAAATTATATGCAATTAATACGTATTACTATCTCGGAGTTTGGATTGTTATTGAGTTCTTCACAATGATTGTATACTTTTTTTTTATTAATTAGCAATGAAATTTAAAGACCACGCCATAATGGACTCAAACCTGAAGCCTTTAGCCTCGAGAATTAACCACTCTACCGTTGGGCCAACACACACACACATGATTATATTCTTTTATTTATAATAATACGTACAACATTAAATACACAGATATCTTAGGTGTTTTCGTAAGTAAAAGAAAATCACATATATTTGTTTTATGGGAATTATTGATAGAGTTGATAAAAATATTTAATATGGTATGATTCCTGCAAAAAGTGCAATAAATCGTGATAAAAAAATGATGAAATTAAGGCATGCAGAATGTGCAATGAGGTAGTTCTTAAAACAGTCCCAAGGTACGTAATAATAAAAATTTTAATAAATAATTTATATATCTAATGAGAAAATATTCATTATATTATGTAATTTCAGATACAAAATAACCGTAAATATTATACATGACGACTGCAATACACAAATCATCATGTTTGATGAAGTTGCAGCATTCTATGTAGGATGCACTGTAGATGGGTATATTTCGTCAATTAATGGGGTATATTATAAATTTATAATATAAAAATTATTTTAAATAGTTTATAACATTGTGTAATATTAACAAATTAATTTTTGCATGGCGAGAATGAATCTACATACAATAGAGCTCTGAACATGCAAACACAAACTAAAATGCAATTTATGACAACTCTCAAGTCTATTAACTATAATCATAGGGGATATTTGAACATTGTAGTCAATGGAATACAAAAGTAGAATCCATGGACAACATTGATATTGCATCGATTGAAGAGATAACTCAGAGACCTAGAGAGTGGGACTGAAGAAAAAATCAACTATAGAGTTGCAGCCTACCGAAGTACAAGAGAAGGAAAAAAAAAGAAAAATCACTAGGAAAAAGATTCAAGATTGTATAAAAATTTCAAGTGATGATGATCAACAGCTGTTGGCCAAAATTATCTCAGCAAGTCAAAAGAACAAAAAAAACTTTTCCAGTCATCAAGATTAAACAAGAAAAAATATAAAATGAACAAAGATTCAGTACCTTAATTTTTTTATTCGTGTTTCTTTTTTAAATATAATTTTTCACCAAGTTAAGAACAATAGTTTTTTAAAATTTCTTTTCGTTTATAATTAAATAATATTATTTATATTTTCATAAATTCATTATATTAGCAATAATTAAATGCATTATTAAAATACATTTGACTACACATGCAACGCAAAACACACAAAAATCAAATATAATAAATAGCATAACTCGCTAGAAGTAATCATCCACAAAGGCGGTCAATTTTCACAAGAAAGTTTATTATACATTTCATCACATATCCAATATTTTAAATGAAAATATTTTTAAAAAAATAATAAAAGCCCTATTTCGAGGATATTGAAAAATTATAATTTCTTTGTCTTGTATCGAAAAAAATGAAAATGAAATATAGGTACTACATGCAACGCACGTGCATCCCTGCTAGTAATACGAAAAGAATAAATCTATGCAGCCACATTATGGCTAGCCATAATTTCATTTAATAACAAAAAAAATGGTTTATTTAAATTTTAGGATTCTAAATGACCTCTAATATTTAAAATATTTAATTTATATAAATTTATCTTGATATATTTGGATTTGGATGTAACATAAATCTCGATAGATATAATAAAGGTAATACAAAGATTTTTGTCGAAAAAATAAGAAAGAAATATATTTACACTAATCATGATAGAATTTAAGTAAAAAATATAAACATTAACATAAAATATATAATCATACTTTTTATATAAATCAAATATCTAACAAAATTGGTCTATTTTCATTGAATCGGCCAAATTATAGCTAGTCACATTATAGCTAAATAGCATCACTCATAAGAAAAACGTGAACTTATCAAATCAATCTCTATTACTATTCAGATAAAATACAAATAAAATATATCTATCAATGAAACTTTGCTTTCCCACACTGCACATGCAAACTAAAGAATAGAAAGAAAAGAAAAATACTAATAAAATTTTCCAAACTTTGCCCCCATTAAATTTGAACCAAAAATTATAAAAAAAAAATTATATCAAACTACTTATTTTATTCTGATATTCTTTAATTGTTATATTTTCCATACAATAATTTAAGGTAGTAAAAGTATATATGCATCTTAGTATACGAATTTTGACGGTACAAGACACATATTCAGGAACGGAGAGTGTCATTTGTTAGAAAACTATTTCGATAAATCAATACTAGTTCCACAATTTCCAAGGTTCGACTAGGTCTTTGTGTCGCAATCACATAGAAGAACTCGTGCTCATAATTGCACGCTTTTGTGTAGAAAAAGAGGAATAGAAAGAGACTTCTTTTTTGTTAAGTTGTGATTTATTCAAGGAAACATGAAAGTAGCGTTTTGGTTTTTGTCTAGGATTAGTTGTCAATAGACGTCTACTAACATTCTAGTTCACTCTCCTCAAAAAAAAAAAAAAAAAAAAAAAAAACATTCTAGTTCACCAATGTAACCTATAATAATAGGTTTCTTGAGACCACAAACATTTATTTTGAACCACACGAAATTATGAATAGTAACAATATTTGGCGAAACAGACAAACTTAAGATTGATTACCTACTAAAGAAAATCATCTATGAGAATCTTTGGAAATATTTTCAACAAACGGTTTATAAGTTGAGATATCATGTTCTACTAATGGCAGTAAGGATGTCGCTAATCCCCAAACAAATTTTAGAAGAAAAAGGAAATGATGTAATTGTTCAAAAAATGATTAATTTAGACAAACTTTTGCATGTTTTAGGCTATTCCAACAAACTTTAGATCTGTTACAATTTTCCCACAATTTACAAATCCAACGTAGTTGGAATTGTCCTAGTGAATTTCACCGGATTTATATATCGTAGGAAAATTGCAACATATATAAAGTTTTGTATTTAGAGGAAAAACTAAAAGTTCGATGGAAAAACCAAAGAGGGGCCAAATTGTGTATATTCTAAGCAAATTAATCATTTAAAAATAACATTTGGCCATACTGCATTACCCTTACCCAACCATAAAACTCATGTTTATTTAAAGCACGACACAACCGAACAACAATAAAATTATAGTTAAGCTATCGGATACTGCCCTACGGATCTTGATACGTGAGACAGTTTCACACAAGCTTTTGCGTTAAATTTTTCGATCAATTGGAAATGACTATAACCTTTTCTGGAAACACAGCGAAATGATTGCAGATTACTACTAGCGTACCTCAATTGGAAAATCTCTTGTATAAAATTGACTTCGTAGATATTACTATGAACACTACAATGGCACCCAAGAAACTACTAGAATACCTCAAATTGGAAAATCTCTTATATATATAAAACTATATACATAATCCCTCAAGATGTAAGAAAAATAGAACTGGCTTACAAAAGTACTTGAGATGTAAGTCTAGTCCGATAGAATGTCAGGTACAGACTTCAAAAATTGCGCTCGCTCCACCTGAAACCAGAAACAGAAGATATATGTAGTAACATCCTTAGTGTCTGGAAAATTTTGAGCAATACTGATAGGAGCTAGTAACAACCTTAAGAGGAATCAGATAAGCTGCACTACAGCTGCAACTCGTAGGGTGCCATTTTGGAGTAGATCACCAAGCTCGTCGAATACTAATGCTGTCCGCCAGCCCCATCCCTTTGGGGCTTTTGGCAGAAGCGTGCCTGTTTGTTTATCGCTTCCGAAAACCATCACCTCTCTCTTTGACGGACATATCAACTGAACGTTCAAAGAGATAGAAGCAATTAGTGAACACCACGAGCCAGTTAAGTTATTGTCAAATATTCTTGAAAAGCCTGGTGATTTCACCTGATATCTAGCCGTAACTTTTTCCCTAGAATCAACATACATATGGACCTGAGATCACAAGACAGAAAATACAGTGTAAATTATGTTGTAAGTTGTAACTACATACAGTCATTTTAAGTTACTTGGAGAAGAGAAAAGGAAATTTAAAATGCAAGACAGATTATATAAAGGTTCAAGATCTTCTAGTAATTTTCACTTGATATTATTATTAGAGAAGTCATATAAGCTGACACAGTTAAAGGTTCAATGATTGTTTTTACCATTAGTGTGATCAGCAATAACAAATGAATTTACTTATCGATTCATGAAATAAGTGAGATACTGGAACGTAGTATTCAGACCTCATATGAATACAGCAATTAAGTCTTCATCAACCATTTCTAAACAGAACGTAAGTGAGAGTATGAAAGCTCAGAAGAATAAAGCGCCTCTGTTCCTAAGCATCATTGATAATTTTTGTTATCGGTGTATCTTAGCACCAAAATGTGTTTCAGGCTTGTTTTTTGCAGCCCAAAATGCATTATACAAACATGACTTTGAGTACCTTTCTGAGTGGATCACTAGTGTCTGCCTTGCGCCGATGAAGAAACATGCCTGAGTAACATAAAATAAAAGAGAGAACAGCATTGGAATAAGGCATTCGTTCTAAGGTATATTTAGTCAATTACAAGGGTTAAAAAATAATACCAAGTGTACGGCGTCCTTGTGGATCTTCATCACTAAAAGCCTGGACACTAACCTATGAGATCAAAATGATAAAAATAAAAAATTGAACATTAAAAAGTAAGTTAAACATTACTGATCAAAGAAAGAATAAATTACAAAGCAATATTAATAGAAATGAAAGAAAAAAAAAAATTGTCTTCATTTCTAACCTTCCACAGGGAACCTGCATAAAATGCTTCAGGGGAGTGCTTGACTTGGCCATCACAGAGCTTATGCACATCCTGAAATTCGACCCTGAAAAACCAGCAGAGGATGATCAGAAACTACACAAATACTCTATTTCATCAACTAATAAATATCAGATTCAAAGAATACTACACTTTTAGATCTTTCGAAAGTTATACATTAATAAAATAAATCAAACATAGAAGAAAAGAAGTTTCTTCTATCGTAAAACATAGATTCATCTTCATTCCAGAAGAAAATTAATGAGAAATATAGGCCTCATTTATTTCCGTGAAGTATATAAATTGACACAAAGAATAGGACCAGTCAAGTATTACCATGAGATGGCAGGTACATTCTTAAGAAAGTAAATGCCAGATCAAGGTATGACTTACGCAAAACGAAAAGGTGGAAAGTGATTCAAAGGTGTCTTCAGGTCTAATGATATAGAACTATTTTCATTCTCCCACTCAACCCCCATAGCATGCTCCGGTGAGTCTATCATTTGAATGGGAATGCCACTGGTAGTTGACCCAGGGGTTAAGGATCCCACCTTCCTGTTCTGCTGACCTGTCTCAAATTCTCTTCCTAGTTGCACCTCATGCACATTAGTGACGTCATTTGATCCCATACTGAGCCCAACCAAAACAGTTAACCCGTCCCCGGCAAGGTCCGTATTACTGTCAGGTCTATTATCTGGTCCATCATTGGCAGGAGCTTGCTGACTATTTCGGTTGCCAATACCAAATGGAACACGAGAAAAGACATAACGAGTCGGTGGCCAAGCAGCTGCAGGCGCAAATGTAGTTCCACGTCCAATGCCAGCCAGCCCATCAATAGGGCCCCTGTCATGTACACGAACCGGCCTAAAGAGGCCGTTTCTTTCCCCTTGAGCAGAACTATTGATATAGACATGTCCTATTTCATTTAGGGGTAAATTGTTATGCTCATGATCTTGCATGTAGTATCCGGGTGCAGTAACTCCAGTTGAGTATCCAAATGGCTGTCTGCACATACATGTAATACTCATGCGGAAGCAATTTCTGCATGTATCAGCACCAATTTCTTGCACCTTTTGGCTTAAGAGCATCTATAAGATGCAGACAACAATGAGAGTAGTTCCCAAATAAATGAAATTGTTTTTAAGAAATAATCAAAAAGTTCAGCACACTGGAAACGTAATCAAAATTATCGAAAGTGAGTATCTTAGCAAATTTAAGTTCCAAGGATGCAAAAATGCAAAAAGTGTAATAAATGTAGTGAATGTTAAATAGCTTACACAACTAAACAAAATGAGCTTCATCTTATGATGGTAAAAAAAGTAAGTAACCCAGAAGTATGGACAGTTGACATCGTCGACCGAGTATAAAATTTATTAAATGACATTATATGTAATAAATCGGTAATATACCTGCAACCATAAACCATCATTCACTGCTTTGCAAGGGAAGCCCATTTCTTCAAGATGTTTTCTTGTATTTAGGAGGGCCTCAAAAGACATGTTACAATATAAAAGAGAGCCACCTTCAAAAACATTGACAAAAGAATCATAATCTTCCCTGCTCATCCCATAGTGCCGTTTAAGGCAACGTTTTACCTCTCTTCTGCCCACAATCCTACCACCCCATGTCAAAGGTGACATGTTACATCTTTCCCATTCATTAGGCATCAGCATATTACAAGAAGAGTTCATTGACATGTAGTGCATTTGATTTCCTGGTGGCCAGCTACTGTTTAATTGGTAGCATGGATCTTCATCCGAAGGCCCTTCCGGCGCCAAACCACTGCGTGCCAATCCACTCTCTCCAATAGTTAAATAAGAACATGAAGCACTAATGTCATTTGTATAAAGTGTATTACTTGATGAAGGTCGTTGACCGCTACAATCATATGTTGACTCCAAGTTAGATTCACCATATAATGCTTGGGCTTCACCAAAGTTGTCAGCATTAGAATGAGAATCCACAATGGAGTCAGCAAGCTCAACCAAAATTTTATGAGCAGTGTACCGGCCTTCAATGTCATCTTTGGATTTTCTGCACCCTTTTTCAGTTTCCAGTAAGTCATTAGTGCTTTCATCACCCACATACTTTTTGTTTACTCTTGAAGAATCAGTACTGGCTATGACCTCACAACCTACACTGTCCTGCTCATGATGTTCTTTGCAAAGCGTACCTTTTGCAAGAAGAGTGTATAGGGCCAGTTCAAACCTTCCCGCGTTTTGAAAAAAGAAAAGAGAGAGAGAGAGAGATAGAAAAAATTAGAAGATATTCATTCTTCCTAATAACTTTTAAATTACTTCTGCAGTTTTCCTCACCGTTTCTCTTCATTGGGCACCCATAGTTCGTCTGAGGTGAGTAAAGCAAGCAATGTTTGAGAGGAAAGTTTTGGGAGGACCTGACACAGATAGAAGAATCTTAGAAAAGAAAAAGTAGACCAACTACTACATTCTATTTTTGCCACATTCATATGGTGAGAGAAAATAAATGTCTAAAGCTAGCAGCACTACAGAATCAGAATATTGGCACATTTACCTCTTTCAGTTCCTGAGCACCACTTTGACAAAGGTAGCCCCAACAAGCATTTCTAACACGTTCCCCATGCGAGCCATAATCTTGGCTCTCGGCAAAGACCTACATAACGGTGAATGTGATTCCACTCTAAATGCTTATAATGCTATCATAACCAAAAAGATTCAGACCTGATAAGTTAAGAAGTTGGCAGACCACAATTCAGCAATAATGAAGTCTGTGCAAATAGCACATAAATCCTGCACAGAAAATGTCAAAGAAAAAAGTAAATTGATGCGATCCATGGATAAAAAGTAAAATGCAGTGCACAAAGACCATAATTGATTATCAGTAGACGTAGGGAACTCGCTTATAAAGTACATGCAGTGCACAAAGACCATAATCAATAAGCGATTATTAGTAGAGGTAGATAAAAATCTGGAACTAGGGGAACGTACACACGTCTAAACAAAAGGAAAGATATACCATCCTTGGTGAATTGAGCATAAAATTTTACCCAGCTACATAAAAGAACAGGATAATTTTGGTTATACAAAATTCAACCCAACAAAAGAGGTAGAAATCCACAAGGGCAACTATAACTGTTTATCACTCTAAAATTCAGTAGGATCATTTGGTTCCTTGACCAAAGATGAGATTTACACTTTTGATTGCTATTAGTTACCTGAAGGTCAAGAAAAGAAGCAGCAGCTAGAACTCGAAATGCATTATTGTCATTAAGCTTAGGATAATGACCATAAAGGTAGGCCAAAGCTATCTCCATGGCTTCACCATTTACATTTTTATCATCCACATTCAGGGTTAAAACTGGAGCATTGGCTTCTTTCCAGGGGCCCTGGAGCATGTTTCTGCAGACAACAGTTCAGGTGAATGTCATACGTGATTAACTGCGGGTTCTTGACAATTAAGGAGAAAACATGGTGAAAGAGATACTAAGCAAGCAAACAGCTTCTTCCACACAATAAAGATTATAAACAAGTTAACTCGAAACCACTATGTACTTATCTTAAAATTAGATTAAGAAATTGAATGTTAATTCAATCTAAAAAAATCCATTATGCAATATGCGTAGCCTAACATTATTTCCAACGGCATAGATATGAAAGCACGGGTACCAATAAAAGCCACTAACGAGCAATGCCTCCATAAGAAAATTACAACTACTTTTATCATACCGATCATCCATCTTTACACAGCAAGGAGTTCTTTCAAATTGTTAGTGGTGGTCTCTTTTATCATCCCATCACATTAATTTTGGTCAACCAATCAAGCATCAAAGTCCTGTACTCGTAAGCAACCACTCAATAGAGAAAAGCAGTCTGTTTCCTATAATATGGTCAAGTAGTTTGTCAAACGGAAAAAGAACTGCTCGGTCATTGGAGTGCATCAGCTTATAAAACGAGACAACTGGGAAAAACTTAACAGTCACTTCATATACAGTTTCCCAATCAATTACGTATTGATACAAAATTAATTTAAACCATTCCAAGTCAGTTGCCAAGTAACATAATCCTCCAATATTCGCTCCATTGGACGAACCACCAAAAGCTTTTATGCAGGGGGGAATAATATAATGGCTTGCAGGTGTACAGACTTAAGAAACGAATACTGAAAGCATGTACAACTTATTCCGATCACATGTACAGACTTGAGAAACCAATAACGGAATCACGGCAACTCTAATAATACTAAGGCATAATTCCCCCTAACAAAACAGGAAACAGTAAAGAAAGAATCACGGAAAGTCTCATTCAAACCTCAGATAAATAGTTAACTAAGCCATTCATACAATACATACTTCAGCAGATAACAAAATTCTAGAGTGAAGACATACCGAAAGTAAGAACTCCGGGAGAGTATGAGGCGATGGAGGTGATAAGTGGATCCCATGGCTTTCAAAACGACGTCCGAGAACACGCCGTTGTTAAACCCTTCCAATTGAATGTGATCGCAGAGCGACGCGAGGTTGCAATCCAGCGCGGCCCGGCGCATCTCGCCACCGCCGCGCCTCTCCCCGGCGCTGCTGCTCTCGCTATTCTCCGAATGCGAGTGCTCCTTCGTCATCTCCACCGGTCCGCCGCCCTCGCCGCGGTGGCTGCGGTGGTTGTATCGCCTGACGGAGAAATGCTGCGGCTGCGATGCCAATAATTGAGGTGGCGGAGGCTCCATAACATATGGATACAATAATTTTTATGTATAGGTGCAATTTCAGTGGAGAATTCTGGAAAATGGGGATGCATGCGATGGAGAATTGCTTCCGAGAATTTATGCAGTGGGGCATTTGATAGTGTAAAAAAATAGGAATGGAGGTGAAACGAGAACTTGCTGAAAAGCCCCTGAGCTTGTGGTGTCTTCATAAATGAGCCCTTATTTATTTCTTGTTTTATTGCTCATTCAAGGTCTCATTGAATTTCGGATCGGGTCGACTCAACCTAAATTGGCTTGAAGCCTATCCCATTAGGATTGTAAATGAATCGAATAATTTTGCTCGGTTCGATATTCGAATTTAAAATTTTATGATTCGAATACAAATACAAATACTTTTTTCGATTCGATTAGTTATCAAATACGAATTCAAAATCATGATATTAGATTCGATATTCGAAAATATTCGATTCGATATATATATTAATATATTTATATATAATATATATTTGATAATATTCATAAATATAATATAATATAATAATACATATATATTTATTAGGTAAAATATTGATTTTAAATATTATTTTACAAATTTTATTCAAAAATCGAATCGAATATATTCGAATATATTCGAATCGAATCGAATATTGCAAAAAACAGGAAATTTTGAATCGAATATTAGATTCGAATCGAATTAAATAAATTTGGAAAAAATTAAATTGAATATTCGAATCGAATATTCGTGAATAATATAACGAATCGAATACGAATAAAAAAAAATATTCGAAACCGAATCGAATACTATGAAATTTTTTCGAATCGAATTGAATATCTTGATATTCGCTCCGATTCGATTCGTTTGCAACCCTATATCCCACCATCTTTACATTAATTAAAGAGGTCCAAATATTTTGGTACCAAAATTTAAATAGTATAAGTTTTTTAACCCTAAACTTAAAACTACAAGTTTTCTATACCAAAATTGATAAAAATACTAAAATACCCTTACTAACTATTTTAAAAAAAAATTGTCTCTCTCTCACTCTTAAATTTCGGTCCCCCCTACCCTACCACACACCCCCACATTATCTATCTCTCTCTGATCTCTCTCGCAAGAGTCAGCGACCGAAACCATATCATATCTTAAGAATGAAAAGGATCACAATGAATATTTACTTCAAATTATCAAATTATAGGTTGTATATCATCAATGTTGCAAAAATCATTCAGATTGATCATAATTATGTATGTAAGGTATAAAAAACTATTTATAGGGTATAACAAACACTATGGAATAACATTAAGATATTAAAAATACTTATCGATGTCTGTTCTTCTGGGCACGATGGGGAGTCTCCATTATGGTCACGATGGGGAGTCCCCATCGTGCCCAGGAGAACAGTGGGCGATGGGGTCGGGGCGATGGGAGCGATGGACTGTTCTTCTGGGCACGATGGGCATTCTCCATCGTGAGCACGATGGGGAGTCCCCATCGTGTCCAGAAGAACAGACATCGATAAGTATTTTTAATATCTTAATGTTATTCCATAGTGTTTGTTATACCCTATAAATAGTTTTTTATACCTTACATACATAATTATGATCAATCAGAATGATTTTGCAACATCGATGATATACAGCCTATAATTTGATAATTTGAAGTAAATATTCATTGTGATCCTTTTCATTCTTAAGATATGATATGATTCATAATCATAGTGGGTTTCCTCGTTTCTATGGTTACTTCTTCACATTCACCGTGCAATGCATGCAGTAATTGATAGACAGAAGAATCACGGTATGCACTTCCGTGTACTAGCTAAAGCGTTACGTCTGTCCGGTGGAGATCATATTCACGCTGGTACCGTAGTAGGTAAACTTGAAGGAGAGAGACACATTACTTTAGGCTTTGTTGATTTACTGAAGACTATATTTAAATTATTTAAAATGTTAGTTTTTACTTAAATTCTCAAAAATATCATAATGTATAAACCGTGTCATTTTAGTATTCAACGTTTAAATAATATAAATAGAATTTTCCTAATTCAATTTTTCGAGATTAGAAAATTGACGTGGGGAGCCTCCACGAGGACCATGACATGGAGCTATTTATTCTTTTGTGAAAAATAAAATGATTTCTGGTACATTGCTAGTGGATTGAAGTCTGGGAAGTTAGTTTTGTTTGTTCATATTGAATTGAACTATTTTCTGTACGCTTTTAATTTCCAATTATTAGGAGACATTTTTAGATGAATTGGTTTAATTTCCAATTGGATGTATGTTTTGAACCTAGTGAGGTTTGGGAGGTCAAAACGGCTCCCACCGTGCTGCCTTTGGCATTGTAAATTCCGACAAGGGAATTTCTCTGAGGTTTCCACGGTTTGTTCGTGTCCGAAAAGATAAGAATCCAGAACATGCCACCTCGTCCGATATGGTTGCGGTCATGTACAATACACAGAAGCACAACTAGAAAGTAAAATCTCCAACTTGAAATTCAGAAAACTCAGTATCTATCAATGATTTTTTTTTCCTGCCTTCGCCCATGCTTGAAGGTGGAGTGAATAGTGGATGAAGTAGTTTGTGCTCAGAGATTTTTAGTACTCCCTCCGTCCCACCATAGGTGGCTACATTCTTTTCGGCACGGGAATTAAGAAAAAAAGTGTTTAAAGGGTAAAAAGATAGAAAGTGGTGGATCCATAACTTTGTGTGAGAGGGGTATATTTCCTTATAAGGAAAATGGCCACTTATCCCGGGACAACCCAAAAAGGAAATGTGGCCACTTATCACGGGACGGAGGGAGTATGATTTATGAAGAAACAATACCCAAAAATGGGATATGTTTAGAAGGTGTTGGACTTAGATGCTTAGGTTTTATTTTAGGGTTATTTATATTTTGTGGCCCGAACTTTCATCATTTTTTCATTGTGGTATGTACTTTAAAAAATTTCAAAAAAAAAACCATGTGTTTTACGATTTTATCCAAATAAGGTCCGCCTTTATTTTCCGGTGTTGGAATGATGAATCATCTGACCGACTATCTAACGTGGATATTAAAATGCCAAGTGTACCGAAACAACGTCGTTTCAGTTTGAGTAGAATTAAAAATTGACAAGGTCATACGACATATGGCTTGTATGATGGAACCCTAAATGTCTTTTTATTCTCTCTCTAAACTCTTTTCTTTCCCAAAAATCGACTTATAGTTTAGGGAGAGAATAAAAATACATTTAGGGTTCAACCGTAAAAGTTATATGTCCTATGATTTTGTCCCTATTTAAGTCTATCCAAATTAAAATAACGTCGTTTCGGTACACTTGTCATTTTAATATCCACATCAGATAGACGGTACTGATTCATCATTCCAATGCCGGAAAATAAAGGCAAGTCTTTTTTAGATAAATTCATAAAGTACAGAGTTTTTTGGAAGATTTTAAAGTACAGATCACAAACAGAAAAGTGATGAAAGTTGGAGTCACAAACTATAAATAACCGTTTATTTTATTATACCATTTAATATATGCTTTATTTATTAATTTTTTGGTGAATATTAGAAGCACATAGGCTTAGCGAATAGTCCTTGTATTTACATAGAATATTTACGAATTGAGTTTTAGTTTGACCATATCTTATGAATAATGTTAAATCTCCCTAAAAAAAAATGAATAATGTTAAATTTTATATTAAATAGTGGTACTAAGTATATAAAATTAGAAGTGATAGAACTCCATTGGCTTATTCAATCGGTGAAGTAAGGACACGAGAACTTAAATATTATACTAATGATCATTTAAAAATTGTACACCAACCATATACTACTCTTGTATAAGAAAAATTAAATAGATGGTTGGTTAGTATTTAAATCGCATTTTGTTTTGAACTATTGTCTTAAACCAAATTATGCTAAATGGAATGAAGTTTGAACATCTCGCAGATAAATAACACATATAAACGTATAGGTATATTTATGATAGAGCTGTCAAATTGATTAGATTAGGATGGTAGGGGTGGTCAAAGAAACCGGAACCGTCGGAACTGAACTGAAATCGAACCGAAATCTAGTCGCTGCGAAATCGAAATCGAGCCGCTGGTTCCGATTTTGGAACCGCGAACCGCATCGACGGCAATTCAGTTTCGGTTCCAAAGCTACGGAACCGAGAACCGCCAGTTTCGGTTCGATTTCGGTTCCAAACCGCCGATTCCTCTTATTTTTTTATTTTTTACGTTTTTATCTATATTTATGTTACAATTCACATTTATTTCACCTAAATGTTACATTAAAATTCATAAAATTACAATTAAACAAGAAAAATAACAAAAAACCGAAAAAAATACATATATAATTGGTACCCCGAAATATGCGGTTCCGCTTTGGAACAGCCGAAACCGCAGGACCGAACGGTACCAAAACTTTCCGGTTTGAAACCGAAGTATAGGCAGTTCGCTTTCGATTCCATCTAGATGAAACGGAGAACCGCCGGTTCAGTTTTAATTCTGGAACCGAATCGAACCGCGACCACCTCTACAGGCGGGGCCATCAAGTCAAGTGACCGTCACGCAACCAACACAAACCCAAATGATAAATTTAATTAAGTGAAATTGGATAAAAAAATACCAAAACTTAATAAGCATAAGTTTTTTAGCCTCATTCATAAAACTATAAGTTTTCTATACCAAAATCATTTAAAAGACTAAAGTGCCCTCCCTTTAACAAAAACTAATAAATAAATAATACACCTATGAATTAAATTAAAAAAGCTACAAAAAAATATGGAAAAACAGCCTCAATCTCTCGTGATTCTCTCCCTTCGTCGGCCAGATTTCTTCTGGACACGATGGGAAGACACGATGGGGCTATTGGACACGATGGGAACTACACGATGGGTGGACACGATGGATGGACTCGATGGAAAGTAATATTTAATGCAGATTTTCTGAAGATTTTCATTTATTGAACCCTACCAAATCCAATTCTCTGAAGATTTTCGGATGAAACTAGGGAATTTAATGAAGCTAGTTCATTAAAGTTTGCGTAAGAGAGGTTGTTGAGAAGGTTTAGAATTCATAATTTGAGTCAAATTAATCTCAACATCCTCGCTCTAGAAACGAGGAATATAACGATATAGAAGACTTACGGTGACTTTGACAAGTCGTATCAGATGGTCTCGTCGTATCTACATTTATTGAGGCAGCGTAATCCTGGAACTGAGTACAACATGCAGATCAGTAGTGAGGGAGTACTTTGTCACATGTTTCTCGCCTTAGGACAGTGTATTCGTGCCTTTGAGCGTAATTCTGGTCCCGATGGGTTACTCGCCGAAGCGGGTTTCCTTTGTTAAGCGGGTGCACCCGCTTCGGCAGCTCACCCGCCGCGGCGGGGTACACGAGTCTGCCCATTTTCTCCATCGCCCACGATTAGGAGACCCACCGTGCCTATTGCCCCCATCGCCCCCATCGTGTCCATCGTGTCCAGAGCGCCCATCGTGGCCATCGCCCTCACGATGCATGTCCCATCGCCCCCTCACGATATTTTGATTTTATAGACATTTTTTGACTTTATGTTGTTGTTGTGCTGATATATTGATTGTAATTGCTTATTATATCTTTAATTTATAATTTAGATTTTAGTATGCGGTACTTGTAGAGTTTAGACTTTTGAAATTTGTCCCTCATAATCAACTCCAAAAGTATTTAGATAAGTAGCAACCCACACAAAAAAAAAATCAAGTTATTTTCCGATTTATAGTTACCATTATTACATTTTTACAAATTTAAAAAGTCTTTTTTTTTTTTGGGTTGGTGGCTCCTTCCTTTTATCGTATAAAATAATTTTCCATTTGCAGTCCTCTTCTAGCTGGTGCGACTTCAATGTTAAAAGACCTAACCGGACCAAACAGCACCGCAGAGAACTGGGTATTCTAGAAATGACCGTTGTCAAAAGCCTAATAATCCCTAAAAATTCAAATTCACAAACGACCGTTACCAAAATGTTTTCACCTTCCTTTTATTCTTGAAAGCATTTGCAACCCCATTTCATCATCTTTATATCAACCCTCAGCCACCTCCGCTTCTTCTCTCACTTCAAAAATTCTCTCTCTCTCCCTCTAAAAGATCGAAACTTTTGAATCTTCGAAGAAAACTTCAGAAAAAATGGCACTGAGGCCTCTTGACAATGCTCTGCCGATCACTGCCGAAAGGCCTAAAAAGCAAGCAAAGACCGTAATCTCAGTTCAGAAAGAGAAGCAGCAGCCCAACCATGGCGTTAACGATGAAAATCAAGCTCCGTTGCCACTGCCATCGTCAATGGATGCATCCATCGACTACATCTCCTCTGAAAATCTCAAGCCGTTTCAAGATCCCAATTCCAAAATTCAGGTTTTTCTCGGTTTTCTTGAAATCCAATTTCTTGTTTCGAACTTTGATGAATCCGTGATTTCTGCAGTTGGGGCAATGTGATATAAATTTATGAATTTTGTAACTTTTATCAGGATCTTGTTGGAGGGTTAGAGTCAAAAGATTGGTTGAAGGTGTGTGAATCACTAAATGATGTTAGGCGATTCGCGCTATATCACTCTGGTCTCTTGCAGCCAATTCTGTAAGTTTTTCTCCCTCTCTCTCTCTCTCTCTCTCTTTCTCTCTCTCTAGATTCTGTGGTTTGATGACTTCTGTGGTAAATGCAGGGAAAAAGTGATGCTAGTGATGGTGAAAACAATCAAGAATCCAAGAAGTGCGTTGATCAAGACTTCTATCATGGCTTCTTCTGATATTTTCAATGCATTTGGTGAAAATCTACTTGAATCTGCTTCTGATGCTTTTAGCCAATTGGTACAAAATCATGCCTTTAAATCAATCCCTATGTTTTTCAATCTTCATCAACCTTAAAATCCCTTTGACTCATCTCTCTCCCTCTCTCTCTCTCTTTCATAGTTGTTGCAACTACTACTGAAAGCTTCACAAGACAAGAAATTTGTGTGTGAAGAAGCAGACAAGGCATTACTGGCAATGACAAAGTCCATGGCCCCTCTCTCTCTCCTTCATAAGCTCGTTGCATACGTTAAGCACATGAATCTCAGAGTCAGAGCAAAGGCTGCGATTTCCATCTCCAACTGTGTCTCCAATATGGTATGTGAGAGAGCAATAACTTCACCATTCTTGCATGCATTAGTACTGGAAATTGGATAAACATTATATAGCTAACTTGTATGAAATGCTCATTATAGGATATGAAAAGCATGGAAGAGTTTGGGTTCGCAGCACTGATTCAGATCGCGTCAAGTTTGTTGAATGACAAGCTTCCTGAGGCAAGAGAAGCTGCTAGAAGAATTGTTGTCTCACTGTATGCAGCAATGACTGAGGGTGAAGAAGAGAAGTTGGAGTTTTGGCAAAGCTTTTGCCAGTCTAATCTTTCTGCTATTCATGCACAAGCTATGGTTAAGATTGTTTCTTCTTAATAATAATAATATTAGGATCAAGGCATTTTTTATAGTAAAATGTCTATTAGTTTTAGTTTCTGTGAGTTGTGGTGAGAAAAGATTTGATTTTGTCATGTAAAGATCATATTTACATGAATGTGTTAAAATAATTTTTTTTGTACAAGGCCATTATTTGATTTCATTTAGTTGTCCTCATCTTTTGTTTCATGTGGATACTGATCCCAATTTCCAGTTATCTAAATAAGTTGTTAAAATTGCTTTCTGGCATTATGCAGTTTATGTACATAGTAAAAATAAGGAATTAAAAGATTTCATTTTCATCAAGTCGAAAAAAAAAATTACATTTTCATTCAAAGAAAATTCCTAACTGAATTTGAATCATCAATGGCAATAAGCTACAATAGTGGAGATATTAATTAAGACAATCTTCAAAATCCACAAAAAATAGCAACTCTAAACAAAAAACATACAAAAACAACAAACAAATGGAGGGAGAGTGTTCTTGTTTTGCCGTAGAATGAGGGTTGCACGTAATGGTCAGCACTGGATTATTCAATCAAAGCTCGTAATGCCATCTCAGCATCAGTAAGTGGCTGTCCTGCATAGAGCTGAAGTTGCCCTCTCTTGACAACAAGCGCCCTCAAGGAATATGATTTCACTGCCTCTTTTAGTTCCTAGAAATCGAGCTATATCTCAGTAACGTGCAACTCTGATCAAGAAAAGTTGAATGAAGGGAGTGAGATCCAAGTCACTTACTTTGACTGTTAATGGAGCAACATAAGCTTTGAAATCTCCCAAATCCTCAAAGAAAGATTCCAGAATATAACAGAAGTTGGTTGCATCAGCACGATCCTCAAAAGCTACAGTGTAAGATATCTGCTCGTCTCTGTTTGAAATGCTTTTCAACGTATAAAGCCCTTCACCACCGGTGCCTCTTTGCATAAAAATAACCTGAATCGAAGGAGCTACATTTCATTACGACAAAAATTCTACTGCTCACTATGCATAAAACTAAACATAGGTAAATATTCATGTTTAACTATGTCAATGATTATTATCTGTAGTAGCACATGATCCTTCGTTTCTTAATTCTGAGTGCCAGCATATAATCAACTCAGGAGAACATCAAATCATAACAGAGTAGGTACATATCAAAAGGAATGGAAAATTATGATTGTAAAGTAAATAAAGAAAGAAAAACAACACAAGAAACGAGCATGGGAAGGTTTCTAGGGACATACTAGAACGAAAGGAAGATTCAACCACCAGAGACCAGTCTCACTTCTGCTTACAATTGCTGATTTAGTATTTCCAAATCCTTTGCCTCTAACAGAACCATTGCCAGTAGACAGCTTATCGGATACCACTGCAGTGTCGAGAGCACTAGCTTTTCCTGATTTCACAGCTTCGACATTTGATTTGCCTGTACATGTGATGATTCAATGAGAACCATTTGAGATCTATATAATTGCATATTTTGACTATTATAATCACTGTTGCAGTAGATTAGATACTAAAATAGTATAATCTAATGATTTTGGCATCTATAACAGTCATACAGACTAGGATGGTGCAAGATCCCAATTAGAATGAGTTTGCAACTCAATCTTTTCAAAAAACTGAAAGCATTCAATGGCTACAGTATAATCAGTATCCGAAACATTAGTAACAATATATTTCAGATATCTAACTGCGTAAGTATAGCTATAAAAGCCATCAAAATTCAGATAATATAAGAGTTTATCAGGGCACTACCATCTATCACCTTGGGTTTTGCAACACCCTTTCTCCTTCCTTGCCTGTTCGTCCCCCTTTCTTTCGTCACCTTACTCCTTGTATTCCTAGTGGACTCATTTGTTTCTGATTTCCCTCTCTTGTTATCCTCTTCCACTACTTGAACTGCATCACTTCCCTTCGGATCATCTTCAGACAGTTTGATCTTCCCCTCTCCATCACCTAAACCAGCAGCATTATCATCACCATTGCTACTTTTAAATAAATCATTCCCTCCCTCTATATCTCCATTAACTCTACTATCATCTGAACCTACAAAACCTTTAGGTTTCTCTATTTTATCACCAGAAAAATCTTTGAATTTATACTTCTTTCTATACAATAAATCACCATTCTCATCTCCTCTTTGAGTCTCCCCACTCGAATGCTCAACCACCGGAGTTTTGAACCGTGTTTTCCCTAACTTCTTCCTCAACCTATCCATTGTACCATCAACCTCTTCTTCTATTTCACTTTTGAATTTTTTGCCCCCATAAGTCCCTTCATCATCCTCACCATCATCCTCATCATCACCGTCATTCTTCTTCGACTGCAATTTTTCCTTTTCCCTCACCTCCCTCGCCATTAACCGAATTTCCTTGATTTTCCTCTCCATCTCCAAATTGTCCACATTACTATTTCTCAACCCCATTTTCACATTGCCATTTTCATCCAAAACAGCATCCTTCCCCCTCAAATCACCACTTCCGTTCACAATTTTCCTTTTATTGTCGATATCATCCAAACCAAAAAACATAACAGCACAAACTGTCTGAAACACAAAAGCTCCAACAAACCACAACCCATATTTCAAGACGGAATCTTTACCGACTACAGCAATTCCTCCATCAATCCCAACTCCAGCAGGTGCTGAAACCTCAACCTCCTTCAGTTCTTGCAATTCTTGTGTTTCTTCATTTTCAGCTAATTCTGAGTCTTCAGACTTCTCCAATTCTTGAACTTCCTGATTAATATCGATATCTTTGAGCTCTTGCGGTGGGGATTCAATAGGGATTATCGGGTTTCCAGGAGGCAATTTGGGGTTAATGGGATTTTTCAGGGTTTTGAGGATTTTTTGGCGAAGGTGGTTTCTTCTTCTGGCGTTTTTAGCTGGGAACGCAATGGAAGAGCTGGAAATGAAGAAAACTGGTTTTATGAGCCTGATATTCTCGGTCGTGAACCGACGGCGGTGGAGAGCGGGGGTAGCGGCGGTGGCGCCATGGTGCAGAACCGCCATTTTGCCATGGAAAAACCAATTGTAACCATTATTTAGATGGAAATATTTGTGTAAATTGTAAACTGGAGGAACTTTTTTTTTTTTTACTTTTCCTTACTAGTTTTGTTTGTAGACCTAATAGATTTTAATTATTCGCAGTACTAAAAAAATACTCCCTCCATCACGATATTCATTGCCTATTTTTCACATGTATTAAGGAGAATGAAATTAGGGATAAGAAGATGTGTAACCCACGTATGTGTAGTTTTTATTTATTATTTAATTATTTAATTAATAAAATATATTTTTTAGTCAATAAAGTACTTTAATTAGAATTTGAGTAAGCTTTAAATTAATTAAAAAAAAAATGTGCCTTGTTACATGGAACGGCCCAAAAAAGAATACAGGCCATGAATATTGAGACAAATGAAGTAATACTTAGGTCATCTCCAGCAGTTCGCATCAAAATACAGCAATATGTGATTACTTCCGATCAGAGCAACAAGATATTATTCGAAAGCGGAAACAAACCAAAGAAGTCAACACTAGTACTTCTGATATATTCTAGAATTTATTTTCAGATGGGGTGGGACGTTTCGGAGATGGTCTTTATTAGAAATTAAATGTATCGACTTTATGTTTATGCTTCTATTATGTAATTGTATTTTTTATTTTATTTTTTTGTTTATCTTGTATTTTATGTAATTGTGTTTTTTAAATAATTTTTTGTAATTTTAATGTCGGTATAATATGTTTAGAAATATAACTATAACTATAATATAATATTTTGGAACAAAATAATTAAAGAACACAAAAAATAATAAATATAACAAGAACATTAATTACAAAAAGAGTAGAGCAATGAATAGTGTTGCTCAAAACTTGGAGCAACAGTATTCAAATCTGTATAATATAGCAGGATTTTAATGCTGGGCTGGAGAAGGAATTGCTCCAAATTTAAAAATATGTGAAGATATAGAGTAGGGTTGTAGATGCCCTTATAACTCCATTTTAGCCTTATTAATTAAGTCGAAAGGCCTGTAAAATACCCAACTTTCAATAAATTCTGGTTTTGCACACCACGTAAAGATTTTGCATGGTAAATACCAATCTTTCAATATCTTCTCATTTTGCAATCGAATCGATTTTCCCCGAATTTGATGTTGATGTGGCTATCAGAAAAGTTTTTATCCCTAAACTTCAACTCATATATATCCCTAAACTTGAAATCATTAACCCTAAATTGCATCTACTAAGTTACAGGTTAATAGGAGAGGGAAGAAAAGAGAGAAAATTGCATTCAATTTTTATCTAATAATTAAAACGACAACATTTAATGACACGTGTGTGCATTATTTTGCTAAAAAGTGTCACGCAGGTGCCACACAAATATTATTTTGCCACGTAATCAAATTCCTAATTAATATTTCATCGGAACACTTTTTCGGTTGCAAAATGAGAAGAAATTGAAAGTTTGATATTTATCACGCAGAATCTTTACTTGATATGCAAGACTAGAATTTATTAATTGGGTATTTTACAGGCCATTTGGCCTATTAATTAATTGTTCAATATGAAAAAAAAAGAGCCAAACAGTGAACCCGAAATTGTGTCAAGTCTAGTTGAGTGAGCTGGGCTGATTTTTATTTTAAAACTAGTGTGTAATCCGTCGAAATTCGACGGGATGACTTAATATTATAATTTTTGAGTATTATTTAAAAAATACAATTAAATAATTTATTTAAAGTAATAGTACGACGACGAATAATTAAAAGAAGTGTTACATTATATATATATGAAAATAATTAAATAGTGAAAAAGGGGGTTTATTCAATTTCGTCCAACTTCTTTTATCTGCAAAAAACCAAAAAAAATTAAGGAAACATATGCTTTAAATAAAAATAATCAATTTTTAAAATAATTAATTTAATAATTACCTCACAATCTGTCGAAAATTTCATCGTAAACCACGTTAGTTGTTGTGTCATGCATCTTACCATCATCTTCACAAATTAAAATCGAGATGTTTTTTTGCTAGTGACTCGTGAGATTGCAACATAAAACTGATCATAGCTAAACACAGGTTCGATAGGTATAGTCTTACATTCGAAAAAGATTAGGCGTGACTCTTGTTTATGGTCATAGCAAAGCAGACAATCGAGGAAAATTGCCTCATTTGGAATAGAATTGGAAATTTAGTAAAATCCGAGGGGCTCATGATCATTCTTGCAATTGGAAACTTTTTGTTCGCATTCTTTCTTGAAATTAATTTGACTTCAATTATGCGGTCCCCGAGTTTAGTTACTATCATCCTAGTACCTTTGCAAAGCTCATTCGACGGATCGATATTCCTAATAAGCATGATGATGCATCTCCCCCGGCCCCCCTTCAATTTAATATCTAGTGTGTAATCCGTCGAAACTTGACGGATAATCACTTTATATTTTTTTTATATAGAAGTATACATTTAAATTATAATTAAATAATTTATTTTGGGATGATAATATTTTTATAATTTATTAGAAAAATTGTTGTATAGAAGATAAATAAAATAATAAAATAAATAGAGGAGGTGATTTCTTCGATTTTATTTTAGAAGCTTTCTTCGAATTATATCTTCCATACATATAATATAATATATCGAATAACACAAAAGAAAAAAAAAATCTAATTTCCGCAGCATTTGGGGAAAAATTAAAAACAAAACAAAGCCTATAATCCTACACAATAAATCAATAATCATAATCTAAATTTCAATAACATATAAATAACAATAAATATAATAGCAAAATGTCGAAATTACTTTAATGTTTTATTTCAATGCATTTACATCTTATTGGCTAAAGTCTGCAAAATAATTATAAATTCCTCGATTTGATTGTAAATTCGATACCTGGAAGTATTTCTTGCCTTGTTTATGTTGGATTGCTATCTCTCATCTCTAATTAGAACTCGATTTATTAAGCTATATAGTAATGAATAATTCCTAAATAAAACTATTGAAATGAGACGGGTGGAATATATAGATTGTCAAATAGAAAGAGAACAAAAAATTGTAAACCTTATAAAGCAACAAAACAACTATGCATAAATTGTATTCAAGTATAAGATTAGTCAACTATAATCGTTGTAAATATGTGTTTCATTCTTGTATAATACTTATAAGATCACAACATATGTAATTTAGAATACTCTAGTACTCCCTCCGTCAAAATAGCAAAGTCTCGCTTTACTTTTCGTATGTTCCAATAGCAAGGTTTTATTCCAAAAATGGAAATGATTAACTCTTTAAAAGTGGTAGGACCTACTACTTTTTATCTTTTTACTCTTGTTTATTAATAACCGTGCCTAAAGCAAGTGAGACAATATTGCTATTGGAACGGAGGGAGTAATAGACTAAGCTAGAAATTTTAAATTGTTTATCTAATATGCAACTGAAAACAATATAACTAAATTCAACTCATACATAAGATATGTTATTAGCGTCAATTAGTCATTTAGAACCAATTCAATTTAGTTTTAGAAATAAATTAATTTATTTATGACTATTAAATCATTATATATATATATTATATAACTGACGCTAATATAAACAATATATATATATGTATAATGATTTATAATAAAGTTGTTCGGCCGCATTGTGACCAGCCACACGTATAAGAAAAAGAAAGTTCATTGTAAAAATTGAAATAATCACATTTTTTCTTAGGGTTTATGATTCTCCAATTAGGGTATATTTCTTTTTTCAAAACCTATATTACGTTTTTTAGCTTGTATGGCCAGCCAGGCATAGTGTGTCCAAATAGCACCACCCAATGATTTAATAGTCAACAGTTGGCTCACCACTGTGTTTTAATTTATAAATATAATTAAAAAATATATTTCATTACTTTATTTTAAAGTGATATAATTTGACAAATCATTGCAAATAAGTGTTACATAAAAGATCATCTTGTGTATAATTTATTAACAGGGAGTCAGTTTACGTTGTAACTTATAAGTATAACTTTAAAAAATATTTAATGAACTTTATTCAAAGTGATAATTTGAAATTAATATTTGCCCTTTAGCAGCTGATTTTGTGTTTTTTTGTTGGAAGTAAATAAATAAATAAATAATGTAATGCAAACTTAATTCATGCTCATATATTTAAACAATTAATTTTCTCAAACTTAGAGTAATTATTGAGTTATGCAATCAATAAGTAATCTATTCTCTTTCTTGTTTTGTTTTTCGAAAACATGTAATCTATTATAGATTAGTAATAATCAAACAATTATTAGATTAGTAATAATATGATCATTAAGACTGTATTAAAAGCAAGGTAATATATATATATATATATATTTGATTATTACTAATTAGTATTAGTAATCCATATGAAACAACTATTTTTGAGACTATCTTTAACTGTAGAGTCAAATAATCTATTATTTGTATCTAAATTTTATAATTTATACACACAATATGATCATTAAAAGTCTTTCTTAAAAATATGATCATTAAAATTGTATCACTTAATTCATGCTTTCCTTATATCTATACTATACACGTAGACTTCTTTTAATTTGATTGATTAACACATATAAATGACAATCAATTTCCTTCAATCTATACTATATTATTGATAGCTTAAAAATACTTATGTAAACCAATATGCACTAATTAATATATTTTCAAAATGTATTGGCATGTAATTAAGTTAATGAGTGTTGTAAATTATTAGAATCAATTATTGGGTAAGTTCATAAATTATGGCAAAAGTATATGTTATACAAAATCTTCACTCCATATAAAAAGTTGTAAGTTTTACATAACACATATACATTGTATTTTCTAAAGAATGATATGAAAATCGTTGAGTGTAAACTACTAAAAGAGTAACCCTTATAACAATATGAACTATTCAATTGAAGGTCATTGCAACAAAATTTAAACTTTGAGCCATTAATTACAAAAAATATTCAGAAAAGTGGATGATAAAGAAGAATTAAGCCTATCGGAACAATCACTTATACAATTGCAAAGCGGTTTCGAGAGCTCCATGCCACGAAATTCTCCATTTGTTATGGTATCATACTTCTCCAATATCGTTCATCGACGATACTTCTCTCTCTAATTCGGATAATTGATGGCAATGGTCTTGTTATGAAAACATCTTTCATATTAAAATTGTATTTTCTTTGATCGGAAAATGTGAAATGAAGGAGTACAAAGTAGGTGAATTGTGAGTATTTCTTGCTACATAATTCTAGTTTATATAGGCACAAAACATGATAAAAATTGAAAATAACTTAATTTTTGCCATGAATTATGCGTTTGTAACCGCTACTATTAATTTCTGATTGAAAATTATTAATGAATAATTACAATTAAATGAGTTTGATTTACATTATTGGTTTTATAACATCCAATTTAATTTGAGTGATTGGAAAATATTAATGAATAATTAGAATTATACATTTATGAAATTTATTTCCAAAAATGGAATGATGAAAAAAAATGAAAATAAAAGTTTTTAAAATAGCAGCCCGGGCTTGCTATTATAGTTTATATAGATATAGATTCCTATTTTAATGATCCAGTTCAATTTTAAAATTCAGCCAGACTTGTTTTTGTTATTCTAATAAGAATATTTATCTCTACAAACACATTACTATAAAGTAACTTATGGTCCGTGGAGACTTAAAAAATTAAATTTACTGCAAATTATCTTTTACATAAAATGGTTGCGATTCATGTAAAAAATTAATGGTCTGAAAAAAGTAAAAAAATTAATATTTGAATTTTAAACGATCTTTGTAGGTGGTTTGATTATCAATAGAATTGAATTTGAAGGAGTAATTAATAACTCAACTACATATCAAATTGAGTAAATTCAAACATACCTATTTGAATCACTACTTTTTGAATTTGAAAATAATTTTACAATGATATCGCTTTAATTGATCAAAAAAACATATATCCACTCTATTTATTTTTTGAAGAGGAAGTAGCTTTCATAAAACTAGGCCAAAGCGACATAGACAATGTCAAGAAGCCAAGACGGAAAGTTCGACTTCCAAATCATTACATTTTGATGTTTAAAAGCAAAGTTTGCTAAACTATGAGCTGCCATATTTGCCTCCCGACGAACATGCAAGAAGTCGATAACAATACTATGCTTTGCAGCCATTATAGCCTCATACCATTCATCGGATAACGCGTTCGATCCGTCTTTCCCATCTCCGACGACATGTATTGCCAGCATGGAATCTGTGTAGACGTGAATTGGGCCAAGATCTTGTTCCATACAATAGCCAATACCTAGCATCATGGCATGCAACTCTCTAATCAAGACAGTAGGTAGAAATCCCGTAAGGCGACTCACCGCTGCCACAATAATACCGTCATGGTCCCGAACAATAAATCCAATTCCCACCCTACTCCAGCCATCATGGAAAGAAACATCAACGTCGAGGCGATAACACCCATTCAAAGGTTTCTTCCATCTTCTCGAACCTTCCTTCGGTAGAATACTCGTAGAGCAAAGCAGATCTGCACGGGCTCGCTGGTAACTCTCAAGCAAATTAGAGCTCCGCGCCATTGGATTATCACCCTCATGTCGGATTTTATCATGCTTATATCCACACAAAGAAAGCCAAATCGACCACAGACTCATCACCCATTCTTCAAGGTCGTCAGATTTAAACCGGGCAATAATTAATCTAGAAAGATCCAGCATTGATAAGAACGAACCTTCTTTAATCACGGTCCAGAAATCTGTATCCTTCCAGAAAGATCTAATTTTGTCGCAAAACAGAAGGCAATGTTTAGTCGAGCCCCATTCTGAAAGACACCAGGAACATAGGCCCTTTGTAGGTACGTGATGCTTTCGCAAATTTTCATCCATCGGAATAAAGTCATGAAGCATTTTCCAGCAGAAGATTTTAACCTTCAGAGGTACATTAAGATTCCAAATTGTGTTCCACCACTTCTTCAAATCTGAAACGTTGGAGCTGAAAGTCGGCGGAGAGAAGTAATTTATGGCTCATAAGTAACCACTCTTGACAGAATATTCTCCTTTCTCATCTAAACTCCAATACCTGACATCGGCCCTTTCCGAAAATGGAAGAGTGATTGAGCGCACTCCATCCGCTTCGTGAGGAAGAAATAGCTGATTCAACAAAGTATCATCCCAACTTATCGAATTTTCCACTAGCTCTGCCACCTTTAGATCGCTATTAGGCGATATCTCCCTTAGCATTCTGCCAGACATAAGGCCTGGAATCCATGCATCTTTAAAAACTCTTATAGACTCGCCGTTCCCAACCTTCCACCTGATTCCCTTATCTAACAGATCTCGGCTCCAACAAAGAGACCGCCACACAAAAGAACCGTTCGACCCAACTTTAGCATCCATGATATCCACATTATTAAAATATCTTCCCTTCAAAACTTTTGCAAGAAGTGAGTTGGGATATTTTAGAAGTCGCCAAACTTGTTTCGCCAAGAGGGCTTTATTGAATGTCGTTAACTTTCTAAACCCCATCCCACCTTCTGATTTCAGGCGGTACAATTTTTCCCACTTCGCCCAATGCATACTCCTTCCCTCTTCTTTGTCTCCCCACCAGAAATTCGCACAAAGTTTCTCAATATCATCACAAACTGAAACTGGGATCCGAAAGCAGGACATAGTATAAGTCGGTATGGATTGAATGACTGACTTAATCAATACCTCTTTTCCTCCAGCTGAAAAGAAGTTAGTTTTCCAGCCTTTTAACCTTTTACTATCTCGCTCACGGAGGTAGTCAAACTGTAGTTTCCGTTGCCTCATCACAAAAGTAGGCAGACCAAGATAGATAGCATGCATGCCCTCTAGTTTCCTCAATCCGATGATTCACAACAAAAGAGAATTGTGCCGACGTCACACAGTTCATAATCAGAGTCACCAGGTGAGTTGGAAGATGCATTGCTGTCATCATGTGCTTTAAAAAATTCCACTCTACTCGATCATAGGCTTTGCTCATGTCGAGCTTAGCCGCAACATAAGCCATCTTGCCTTTCTTTTCATGTCTTAGCCAATGCATACACTCGAAACCCAACATAATATTATCCGAAATTAGACGCCTGAAATGAAAGCGCTTTGAGATGAGTCAATTACCTCGTCAAGAAAACCCCTGAGTCTATTTGCCACCACTTTAGTGACCATCTTATAAGTCGTGTTGCAGAGACTTATTGGTTGAAAATCTCACTCTCTTCGGAGATTTGGACTTTGGGATCAGAACTATGTATGTTTGATTCCATTCTCTTACATCTGTTGTTCCATTTAAAACTCGTAGTACTTCCTTCGTAACCGACTCTCCAATTTCGGGCCAGAATTTTTGAAAAAAAATTGGTGGGAAACCATCTGGTCCCGGCGCCTTATGAGGATGCATTTGGAAAGCTGCCCTTCTAACTTCATCCGCTGTAAAAGGCTCAGGCATCTTCCTGATGCTTTCCTCCGAAAATCTCGAAATTTCGGCCCTTAGAATTTCATCCATCGCCTCACTACAATGACCCATAGATGAGAACATATCAGTAAAATATTGGATCACTATTTCTGTCTTCTGTGTTTCTTCTGTAACCCAAGAATCATTTTCATCAAAGAGGCCAGAGATAGTATTTTTCCGTTTCCTTTCCGAAGCAAAGTTATGAAAAAAGTGCGAATTTCTATCGCCTAATCCCAACCAATTTGCTCTCGATCTCTGTTTCCAGTGGATCTCTTCCATCTCCAATAGTTTCTCGAGCTTAGTATTAATGGTCTGTAGATCTTCTGAAATATCAAAGTTTCCAACATTATTTAGCAACTTTTCCCTGGCTTTACGTAATTCATCAATTTGTTTTCCCGGTTTATCGAAGCGAGAACCTGTCCAAGATGTGCAGTAACGCTGACATTCCTCCAGCTTGGAGTGAAGAGGGATAGAGCCAACACTCGACCATTCTATAAGGAAGTCCGCAACAAACTCCTTGTCCGTCATCCATTTCTGTTCAAAATGAAATCGCCGGCCACCACCACCGAAATGTTGGGTTTTCTGTTTAACCAACCTGAGAAATATTGGATGATGATCTGACCCAAAAGAATCCAAAGTACGGATCCTTGGAGAAATAAAGGCTTTTATTGCAGCTTCATTAAGACAGAAACGGTCAAGTCTTTCAAAAATTGCCGATTGGCCCTTACGCCGATTATACCACGTGAATTTCGTGTCGCTAGCAAGGAATTTTAAACCACATAGGTCCAAAACTCTCCTGAAATCCTCCATTTGAGCCCACGATCTTCGACACCCTCCAACCTTCTCTGACTGTACCAGAATCTCATTAAAATCCCCGCTTACAATCCATGGTGTGCCAATTCCAGCATTAACAGTTGCCAACCGTCTTAAAAGCTCCCACGAATTCCATCGATATTGTGTGACCGGGTTGCCATAAAAGCCGGTGAATCTTGATTTTACATCGCTCTGCTCAACCAAGCAGTCTATATGACCCAAAGAATATGAAAGAATAGACACCTGAATTTTGTGCTTCCAAAAAATCATTAAACCACACTAGCACCTCTTGGATTAACTACAAAATGACCTTCAAAACCCAAACTCGACTTCCAGTTCTTGCAACATCTAGCTCTCAATTTAGTTTCACAAATAAAGAGTATAGATGGGGAATAGCCAGCCACAAGCCGGCGCAATTCATGGAATGCACAAGGTCTTCCCAACCCTCATGCATTTCAGGCGATGTAATTCATAATGTTCGGCGGGACTGCATAGCAGTCACCGCCGATTCAGGTCGTTTGCAATCACTTGTTTCCTCAAGCCCTGCATAGACGTTTTCCTCTTCCAACCTTCTTTTAACCGTAGCCCTTTCTAGATCAGACTCCGATGGGCTAGCTCCTCTCTTTTCTCCCGCTTTTCCACTCGTCACCACTACCTCCATCACTTCTAGCTCACTCCCTCCTACTTCTCTAGCACGTCTCTTCCAGCTGCCCTTCCCCGGAATAGAGATAGTGTTACTGGTTATCTCATTTCCCTCAACTCCCGCACTCTCCACTCCCTGTCTCCCCCCCTTATTTTCTCCCCGCACATCAATTTTTCCTCGACTCCTCTACTTATTAAAAGAGACTTAAATGAAAATTAATGTGCAGCAAAACTACATTTCCCCCTAGTTTGATTCATTTGGCATCTTTTCATGTTATTTATCATTAAAAGTGTCATGTCAAATAATAGTCCTTCTGGAGTTTTGGGGACATCCAAAACCTAAAGATCTCATTGGTAAGTAGATAGGTTTAATAAGGTCATATTCCTCACCAATCTTTCATATATATATATATATATGGAGAGGATCAAATAAGAACTCTTATTTATATGAGAACTATGAACCAATCCCAGTCATCTATCCTCTAAGATCTATGGATATGATTTAATATCATAATTAATGGGTCAAAACCCACTTGTTTGGTCAAACCCGTATCTTTTCACTTAAGTAAGGTTATTATGGTAATTTTTGCTGTTATATATAGTGCAAAAACGAGATGCAAAAAATAGTGTAAAGTGATGCATTAATATAATTTTTCTAATGCATCAATTATTTTTTTATTAATGTGGTGCAAATAATGTGTTGGGAAAATTAATAGAGTTTTGATTTGATACCAAAACCCAGCTGACCCCAACCGAATAGATGATTGCACAAGCCTAAACGTTTTTCAGCTCACCTGTTTGCGCTTATAGAGTTTCTAAGTTTACAGGTAGAGTCGCTGAAGATAGCAGAAGACACAGCTAAGCTGACACAGCTGAGGTATTCAGCAGAACAGACCAAGCAGAGCCAAAGACCCAGCAGTATCAAGACCCAGCTCAGTGACGGAAACCCAGCTCAGTGTCAAAGACCCAGCTCAGTGTAAAGGACCCAGTTTAGTGTCAATGACACAGCTCAGGTCTAAGACAGCTCAGGTTGAAGACACAACTCAGGTTAATGATGCAGCACAGGTCTAAGACACAGCTCAGAGTCGAGACACAACAGAGTCCAAGACGCTGAAGACACAGCAGACACGCTTAGCAGCTCGAAGACGAAGACCTTCTCCAAGACAAGATCCCGATGTCAGAAGATCTTATCTGACGCAGTCAAATCAGAGAATGAATAGCTTCTGTAGATGCAGACCTACTTCGTAGGCAAAAGGCCAGAAGTCAATGAGAGTAGGTAAGATTCAAACGGCTCTCTTCCAACGGCTAGTTTGAATCTCCACCTATATATATATCCTCTCCATTGAAGATGTGAGAGGCTGGCGAGACGACTGAAGAAATAAAAGAGTAAACAGAAAAATGAACAACGATCTTCAAAGCCAAATCTTTCAAGAACACCCAGCCAGTCAGCTGTGTTCTTAGTTGTTCACATATTCAGTCATAGGCAGAATAGAATAGAATCGAAATATCTTAAGCGTAGTTTGAACGAGTTCATCATACTCCTTGTTCTTCATTGTAAGAACTCGTTCATAGTTGGAAAATCCATACCCAAACCCAAACCCAGAAAGGTTAGGTCAATGTACGCTTGCTCGAAGCGTATAATTCGAGTGGTCAGGTTTTCTCAGTACCCGCAAACTGAGAGGTGTAGGCTTGACAGTGCCCGTAAACTGTTGGAACACAACTCAGGTTAGAGTTGTGAAGTTGCTTGGTACTTGGAAACCAAGTGGTAGTGAATTACCAGTGAATCTGGTCATGGACGTAGGAGGTGTTACTCCGAACCACGTTAAAATTGCTTTGTTCTTTACTGCTTTGTTTATGCATTCTGCTAACCTCTCACGCATACATTTCAAGCTGCATAAACTGACTAACTGAAAAGTAAAACAGAGCTTTGCAATATAATTTGAAGTAACAGACGGACTTTCCAAACCCACCACATTCCGCACACAGCCAGCTGTGTCGATCAAGCTGCCTTCCAGCTGGATCGGACACAGCCATCTCACTCAAAAGAGTTTTTAACTGGAAAATTTTTTAAACCTTGGTGTATTCACCCCCTCTCTATACCAAGGTATCCGTCTTGGGACCAACAATTGGTATCGGAGCAGTGGTTCAAAAGATCACTGTATCTGTGTCAAGTCAGCTTCTTTGCTGATAGTGGTCACCTGAACAGATCCTTCAAAGTTTCAAAATCTTTTAAAAAAAAATCATTATATTGCATACTGTCATGGAATCTTCCTTGTGCAGGAATCTCCCGACATTCTCTGTCGATGATTTTCAGATTTGGAAGTTCCGACTTAAAAGCTTTCTGAGCGCGAATCACGACATGATGTGGGATGTTATCACTGACGGACCCATCATCATCATAAAATCAGAAAGTCAAACAGAAGAATGAATGATCAGGAGCTGAAGATTGCCAAAGCTGAATCAGATCAAAGAATGGCTCCAGCCAATGCAAACACAGCTGTAACCAAGCCAAGGATGTACCAAAGAGGTCGTACATAATCAAGCCAGCTCTCCAAGCTCAGTCATGTCAAAGAAGAAAACTGCTCGACAACTCCAAGCCCAAGAAAAGCAGCAACTCCCAGCTGATCACAGAGCTCAAAGGCAACAGATAAATCCAGCTGACTGGAATCAAAATCAAAGACAGAATGTCATCCAGCACAGACATCAAGGTCAACTAAAAAGACAGCTGAGAAGGATCTCAGCCGGTTATAAAGCTAAAAATCAACCGAGCTTCACATCAAGATTCCAGCAGACGGGATATCAAGCTAGATATCAAGCTGATAGACTCCCGCTATGAAAGAGACCTCATCAAAATGGAGTCAACAAGGTCCAAAAAAGAAATGACCCTTTCAAGGACCAACCAGAAGTATCTTTCACAAAAGATAAGGACAAATCTGAGTTATCAATGGAACCCTCAATAACAAAGACGGACCCAATCACAATTGGTGCCGAATGAGTGATAACAGGTCAAGAAAGGACATGCGTTTTTGAGGAGTCATCAAGCATGCTGTGAAAGAAAGACAGCTGGTGATCAAAGCTCATGACTCTCCTCAAAGCTCTTCAAAGAATATGTCAAGCGTACTAGTCCTAACTAATTGTTGTGATAACGATTTTCCTGGTAAGTTCTATGCGTAGGTCTGCAATGCAAAGAACAGGAAATCGAAGATTCTACCCTGCAAAGCAGCAGTGAATTCAGCTGATCATGGAACAGCTGACTGTCTTCTCAAGATCAGAGATCGAGTTGACAGATGAACGTAATTGTTGAGAAAATCACTGGCTCAAGTAGGAAGCAGCTGAGAATAGACAGCCACCTACTATCAAATTCAGGAGAAACTCCACCAAGCTGGAAATCTACACAGCTGTGATATCAGCTGAGGGCAAATTCAATCCAGCAGAATATTCAAGTGGAGAATCAAGAGAGAAATCCAGCTGAACTATCAAAGATCATCCTCTGGATACCAAACAAAGCTGGATCAAGCGTAAATCGCAGAATTCAGAAGAGAAGTCTAGATGAAGGGAACTCTGTCCAGCAGATTCACCAACAATTGGTATCAACTCAAACCGGATGAAGAAAGTTCATCCAGCTGAGGGGGAACAAACTCAGCTGGATCTCAAAGCTCAGTTCAGAAGGTTTACCCAGATGAAGGCGAATCAAGCTCAACTGGATGTCAGTCGCAGAACTCAAGGGAACTCAGCTGAAGGAAAATCAAGTTAATATCCAGATACTCAGCTGAAGGTGAAAAGACCGCCGTGGTATCAGCTGACTTCTATGTCCAAACTGACCGGTTTGCGTCTCATGCGTTTATTTCTCTGAGAAATATACTATTTAAGTCCAATTATTTTGAATTCCTATTTTAAGCGGACATATGTTCCTTAGTTAAATTGCTTGATAAGTTTCCTTTCCCATCGCATTAATTATAAAGTGCAGAGTACTGTAGCACGGTAGTATCGAGGTAGAACGTCAAAAGTTTGAACTGCCTCACGCGCGGTTGTAATACACTCGTCGTAAGCACATCAGCAAACGTGATGAGTGAATCTCTTCCAGTCGTTGATCAGAATATCAACTGCTTCAATCTCAACCGTTGATCCATTATGGCAGTTGATATATATGGAAAAGATACGCAGAATTATCTCATGTTTATCTCTGCGAATTTCAAATCTTCAAAACAACTATCTATTTTCTGCAAAGTCTTCGCACGATCAAATTCAACAGATTGCAGTAATGGCACCCAAGAAATCAACCGCAGGGATGAACCAGTTCGAAGCTCTTATGACAAAGTTGTCATTTGAAAGTTGTCTGTCCATCTCCAACCTTCATATCTCAGAACTCAACGAAATGGTGGATCTCATCACAGACTCCGGACTCTTGCTGTGGGCAACCTCCATGCCCGAACTTATGCTGAAGAGAGATGCTGCTCTCTTCTACCTCAACATCATTGACAAAGACGGCTTCTACTCATCGTCATTCGATATGATCGTCAAGGGCGCTGACGGAAAGTATGATTCAGCAACCATCAACATCAAGCTAAATAGAATGCTGCGAAAAGTGTTCAATCTGCCCAGCGAAGGAGATTTCATACCAGACGACTACAGCCATGAGGAAGTGGATGAATTCCTCAGTCAAGAGATGCTTATCTCCCCAGAGCCTTACAGAGCAAGCATGTCAAAGCTCCTACTCAAGCCAAAGTACAGGCTGCTGCTGGATATTACACAAAAGTGTATTCTTGGGATAGCTGGATCTCAAGGAGAGATCAGTATTACAAAGCTCAAACCAATGATTGCCATGATCAAAGGTGCAAATGTCAACTGGTTTGATTTCTTACTCAACCGACTGGTCAAGGAGTCAGAGAAGATCAAGTTCGACTCCACCAGGACGACGTATTCAACCTCAGAGCCCCTGTATCTATGCTCTAAGAATTCATTCTTGATAGAGCAAGCTGTGATAGGGCACACAGTAAAATGGGCTGATTCAGAACCGTTTCCAGAAACGAAGATTCTCTTCAAGAGAATTAATCAAATCAATGATCTTCTGAAAAAACAGCCTGCTGTGAGCAAAGGCAAGAAGCAGCTGGAAGAAATAGAGGGAGAAGTTCCAGCTGAGAAGAAACAGAGAAAAAGGAAGGCAGCTGACCTCAAACCAGCTGGAGGACCAGCTGAAAAGAAGAAGAAAACAACTGTCGTTCCACCAACTGAGGCAAGCTCTTCTGAAGCAAATCCAAGTCATGCAATGGTGATTCTCTCCCCACAGCCAGTGTCGGCCTTCAATCAATTCGGATCAAACATCCTGGCTGATATGGGATTGAATGATGGATCGTCATCCAGCTCAGAGGACGAGCTGGATAATCCAAGGAGTCAGACACCTCTTTCCAGCTCACCCCAGCCCTCACCGCCTCACATCTCTCCGCCCAAACAACCTTCTCCTCCACCCAACTCTCCAACCAAAGAGCTATCTCCTGTAAGAGAGCAGGCGGATATTCAACTGGCTGAAGCTCATTTACAGCCAGCTGACACCCAAGCTGAACTCTCTTCCACAAATCCCAGCTCATCCCCAAAATAGTCATCACCCAAAGTTCAATCTCCCACGCAGTTGGCTGATGCTTCTTCACAGCCTACTGTGAAACCAATTGAACATGTTCCTCAAATCTCCACAGAATCAGAGGAGAGTGATTCCACTGCCTCTCTATCATTCAACTTCTCTGGCTCAGCCTTTATGGAAGCTATGTACGAAGAGTTACGCATCGCAGGGATCAAGAGTGTTCTAACTCAGTATCCAATCTTGGCGCATCTGTCCATCGCCCTCGTCAAAGTTGGAGATCTCAAGTTCTATCTGGCCACCAAGATGGCAACTTGGTACCAGAATGAGCAGCTGATAGAGACCTTCTCCTACGAGAAGTTGAAGACAGATGAAGCGCGCCTCCAGCACACTTTTGGCTTTGGAAGCCTGGAAGATGCATACTTGCATCAAGATGATCTCATTAGAGGTATCATCGAAGTGTCTCAGCAGTACCCTAAGCCGCACCCAGCAGACGTCTGGGAATCAGCCAACAAGCTTCTAATATCAGCGGGATGGGAAACGCCTTCTGGAGCTGACAACTCCAAAGAAGTCTCAGCTGAGATTACCAATGAAGCTGTACCAGATAACACAGCTGAGGTAATGATCATTGAAGAACCAGCTGATGCAACAGCTGAACCAGAGACAGCAGACCCACCAAGTCCAATTGCCGATGACACTCGCGCGCTGGTCGAGTTCGAGGCAGACAAACCCAGTCATGTTGAATCTGGAACACAAACAGACTCAGCTGTCGAGCTATCAACCGCCATGAAAGACGCAATCTCTAAAGAGGTTGAGGAAATACTCTTTCAGGACAGACTGAAGTCTCAAGTCGATGTTATCTTGCGATTCACAGCTCTAGACTGTCAAGTTCGAGAACAACAACGGGCAATTGATAATGCTCATAAATTTGCCCAAAATGTACAAGAAAGTACAAGTCTAGACCTCAAGCAGTCTCTTGTCTCTCAAGATCTTAAACTCAGAAATCATTTAGATAAGAGAGTTCCTGAGATTGTAACAAGACTTCAAGTTCCACTGGTCGACGACATAGCAAATCTTTCAAGCCAGCTGGAAAGCATCAAGAAGTCCACTCTCTCCAACAGCTCTGACATCCGCCAACTTTTCAACCTTTATAAAGATCTGGATGCTCAGTTCAGAGCTGGAAGCAGCAACAATGCTCAGTTGAACATCGCCACAGCTGATAACTCAGCCAAGATTGCTGATGTTGAAGCTGCTCTCGCCAAGCTCAACACAACAGTCGCTCACCTCTCTGCCTCCCTTGTTGATAATGCCAAAAAGGGAGAAGAAAAGAATGAAGCTGGAAAAACAATGGAGAGGAAAGCTACAGCTCAGGGGGAACCTGTCCAGCCAAATCAGTCGGAAATCGACGACTTTGCTAAAGAGCTGGATGAGGATGAGCCAACTGCAGCAGCCAAAGCAGTCAAAGAGACATGGAGAGAGAAGATGGTCGCTCTTGCCAAAGCTTGTGGACATAAGCCAGAAGAATACAAGGACTATCACTGGCTGTGTAACTTCTACAACGAGCAAACAAGAGAAATGCAAGAGCTGGACAAGATCATCAAGAAGAAAGCTGAATCACTCAAGCCTGCTGAGAAAAAACAGAAGAAGAAAAGGCTAAGCTACAGACAAGCTAGGAAGAAACAAGCAGCTTCAAGCATTCCAAGATCTGACAAGAGGAACCCAGATGAAATCAACGAAAACTGGGAACAATGCAAAACAGAATTCATCAAAGAATTCTATTATCTGAATCAGTACAAAGGAATGGATCACGAAACTGCGTTCAAGGAATACTTGCTCGAACTTCATGAAGAAGATCCAATGATGGCAAGATCATTAGCCCTAGCTGCCAAGAGAAAGGACATCCAGCTCAAAGCTCCAAAAGTCAAGCAATTGAAGCCTCCCACTATAGCTGGAACGAACCTTCCCGACAAGGCCCAGATTATCAAAGAAGTTCATCACTGGGCTGGCAAAAGAGAAATCTCCAAGTCCAAAAATCAAGATGAATGGAAGGACTTGGAAGAATTCATCTTCAACAGATATGGTCTCAAGACTGACCATCAGATGGACAAACAGGGGAAGTAGCAGCAGCAGAAATGAAGACCCAACCAACTGGGTTTAAATAGTCTTTGTCTAATTTCAGTTTGTTAATATTGTAATTCTTGTAATCATCTTTGAGGATTAATAAAACTGAAATGTTTTTGCTCTCAAGCTCACTCTGATGACAATAACTCTTTGTCCAGGCTCTGAACTCTGAATTTAATTACCTGCTGTGAATGTTACTTTTTTTTTAAACCCTGTTTTCTGTTAAGGGTGGAGTAAATTGTTTTTCTCAGTTAGGTTTTGGCATCATCAAAAAGGGGGAAATTGTTGGGAAAATTAATAAAGTTTTGATTTGATACCAAAATCCAGCTGACCCCAACCGAGTAGATGATTGCACAAGCCTAAACGTTTTTCAGCTCACCTGTTTGAGCTTATAGAGTTTCTAAGTTTACAGGTAGAGTCGTTGAAGATAGCAGAAGACATAGCAGAAGACACAGCTAAGCTGACACAGCTGAGGTATTCAGCAGAGCAGACCAAGCAGAGCCAAAGACCCAGCAGTATCAAGACCCAGCTCAGTGACGGAAACCCAGCTCAGTGTCAAAGACCCAGCTCAGTGTAAAGGACCCAGCTTAGTGTCAATGACACAGCTCAGGTCTAAGACAGCTCAGGTTAATGACACAGCTCAGGTTGAAGACACAGCTCAGGTTAATGATGCAGCACAGGTCTAAGACACAGCTCAGAGTCGAGATACAGCAGAGTCCAAGACGCTGAAGACACAGCAGACACGCTTAGCAGCTCGAAGATGAAGACCTTCTCCAAGACAAGATCCCGATGTCAGAAGATCTTGTCTGACGCAGTCAAATCAGAGAAGGAATAGCTTCTGCAGATGCAGACCTACTTCGTAGGCAAAAGGCCAGAAGTCAATGAGAGTAGGTAAGATTCAAACGGCTCTCTTCCAACGGCTAGTTTGAATCTCCACCTATATATATATCCTCTCCATTGAAGATGTGAGAGGCTGGCGAGACGACTGAAGAAATAAAAGAGTAAACAGAAAAATGAACAACGATCTTCAAAGCCAAATCTTTCAAGAACACCCAGCCAGTCAGCTGTGTTCTTAGTTGTTCACATATTCAGTCATAGGCAGAATAGAATAGAATCGAAATATCTTAAGCCTAGTTTGAACGAGTTCATCATACTCCTTGTTCTTCATTGTAAGAACTCGTTCATAGTTGGAAAATCCATACCCAAACCCAAACCCAGAAAGGTTAGGTCAATGTACGCTTGCTCGAAGCGTATAATTCGAGTGGTCAGGTTTTCTCAGTACCCGCAAACTGAGAGGTGTAGGCTTGACAGTGCCCGTAAACTGTTGGAACACAACTCAGGTTAGAGTTGTGAAGTTGTTTGGTACTTGGAAACCAAGTGGTAGTGAATTACCAGTGAATCTGGTCGTGGACGTAGGAGGTGTTACTCCGAACCACGTTAAAATTGCTTTGTTCTTTACTGCTTTGTTTATGCATTCTGCTAACCTCTCACGCATACATTTCAAGCTGCATAAACTGACTAACTGAAAAGTAAAACAGAGCTTTGCAATATAATTTGAAGTAACAGACGGACTTTCCAAACCCACCACATTCCGCACACAGCTAGCTGTGTCGATCAAGCTGCCTTCCAGCTGGATCGGACACAGCCAGCTCACTCAAAAAAGTTTTTAACTGGAAAAGTTTTTAAACCTTGGTGTATTCACCCCCCTCTACACCAAGGTATCCGTCTTGGGATCAACATAATGTTTTTCTACACGGTTTATAAAGAACAAACAATTTTTGTAAAGTGTGTATTTATACAATTAAAATATTATGTATATTATACTCGTATTTGTTACTTACTAATCTGTGCACAATTTTATGATGCATTAATACTATTTACGCGATGCATCAATATAAAATTTTAAATGCACATAAAAAAATGATTCATTACCACAACCAATGCATTATGTATATGGTATTTGTGCATTACATTGTTTAAATTTATACATTACTTTGTGTATTTTTTTTAACATGTATCATTCATTATATTATTATTTATCATTTCATTATTTAGATTTATGCATTAAATTGTGTATTTTTTTGTCATGCATTATCATTCATTTATGCAATATGTATATCGTATTCGCATTGATATATGATATCACAATTAAATTATGCAGTACGTATATCATATTTGTATTTGTTACTTGATGTTCTGGATATAATTTTATAATGCATTAACATGATTTATGTGATGCATCAATATAAAACTGTTAAATACACATAAAACGCATAATCACAATTAATGTATTACGTATATAGTATTTGTGCATTAAATTAGTGTATATTTATGCATTACATTATGTCCGATAGTAATGGTGGCGAGACGGTATTAGACGGTAGTGTTGACGACGGCAGTGATGGTAGGTGGTGGTGGTGTGAGGAGAGAGAGATAAGATATATAGATGAACGATAATTTCAGAATTTTGTTTAAAGAATCAAATAGAAAATGTCTTTCCAATACAAAAATCAAAATGATGAAAGACTACATTTCACACAATTTTATGCAAAAAGGCTCCACAATTTCGTCAATCTTCTCGATCCATTATCAATTGATCTAAGGTTCTTCACAAGTGATGAAGGAGAATTTTACCCACAAAAATTTCCAAAAAAATCAAAAAGTAAAACAATTTATCTTTGAACCTTTAAACAATTTGAAACAATTTACACTATCTTCAATTCTGACCCTATAAACAAGCTTTCCCTCCACGATTGAATAACGAGCGTCATAACAAAAGCCGACGCTATCAAATCCCTAATCTATATTCTGTAACAAAATTTAAATAGAAAAAGTCCTCCAAGAAAGGACGAGAATTAGAGTGGAGAGAGGGATACGGTGGTTGTGACAATGTGCATCTGATAGTGATGGTGGCGACGATGATGTCCGGCAGTGGTTGTGGTGGCGGCGGTTACTGCAATAGTGGTGGAAGATGGTGGTGAGGAGAGAGAGAGAGATCTGCAACGTGAAAAAGAGAAGGAGGAGGTTTTTTCCTTTTTCCAAAAATAGCCCTCACCCCTTATTTTTTAATCTATATCAAATTTGTAGATTTAATTATAGCCACACATTTTTTGCAAATATATGATCAGAATTAATTCCTATTTCTCATATAAGGAGGAGTTCTCACCAGATTCACACTATATATATATATATACATTTTTTGCAAATATATGGTCAGAATTAATTCCTATTTCTCATATAAGGAGGAGTTCTCACCAGATTCACACTATATATATATATATATATATATATATATTCCACTCTCCTTTCTCCTAGAAAACATTATCAAATGATGGACTAATCCAAAATTAATATATATAACATGAGAACCAACACGTCGTACACCATTTGTGTCTATTAGTGTGAGTGCATCGTCTAGATTAATATTTTTTTTTAATTTTCCATTTCTGAAGATTCTTTTTTCTTCTATTTCTTATCTTTAAAAATCAAGCAACATCTATTTTTTCCTGAAAAAAAAATCTTCTCTTTAAAGGCATAAATTGTGAGGAGGGAGGGGGAAAATATAAGAAAAAAATAAAATTAAAAAGAAAAATATTGACATAGTCAGTAATGTTTCTGAATAGTGTGTTGACATTGATTATTTGTATAATGTATACTAAAACTCAAAGATACACATGAACATTGTTGAATTTTCATCTTTTTAATTAAAATTTCATATATGTACATCAAACACTATCACAAATTAAATTAGTACGACACAATTTATTACTCCCTCCGTCACAATAAGTGAGACGTTTCTTTTGGGCACAAAAATTAAGGAGAAGGGTAATTTAAAAGAGAAGTGGTGGAATCCACACTTTTATGTGAGAGAGAGTGATTTTCAAAAAAGAAAATCAGACACTTGGATGAGTTAAACCAAAAAGGAGAAAGTGAGATACTAATTGTGAAACAGAAGGAGTATGAGATATCCAAATAGGATTCGAATCCAATCCCAATCCCTACCTTAACTTCCTACCCCAGTACCCCTCCTTTCAAGTCTCACCTCTTCTACAAAGTTGCAACAGCAGGCTCGATAATGATGGTTCATTCTTATCTATCATCAATTAATTGTTAAATTAACCCAACCCCAACATAAATCTTAATGAATAATCTTTTCAAAAAAAAAAAAATCTTAATGAATAGTAATAATTTCAAAATGTTTGAATTACATACCGCAAGTAAGAACAGGGCGAAAAGGCATCCACGAAGTCATCTCGCAAGAAAAAAACCACCACCTATGCCATCCGACCTTTCATGTCTCCACAACCACAACCTCAACCAAAACAAAAACAAAATCCTACAAAACCCTCAAGAATAAGACAAAAATCCTCAAACAAGAAATACAAACTCAGAAAACACCCCACAACATTGACCTACCTAGTGTTTTTTCACTCTTTTGAAACAAACCCACAAGCAAAACAGCTCGGAAACATGCATACAAGAACAGTAAAAGCCTAAAGTTTGAAGCTTTCTCCATGGAGTCGAGCACCCGTGGCGTCCCTCTTTCGGGAGCACAGATGGGCCGTTCAGACAGCAACGTTTCAGGTATTAGAGCTCCTATAACTGTGGACGAATCTGACTTTGAATGTTCTGGTAGTAGTTATTACAGTGGTAGTGAGCTTGAGGGATTTGAGAGTGGTGAGGATATGCCAGAAAAAGCTCGTGTTGTTGAGGAAGATGAAGGGTTTGTTGAAAGAACTGATATTGTTAAGGAGTTAGCCATTTCTGATGGTGATGTGGTTGAGTTGAATGGAGAATTAGTTGAGGGTAGTAGTAGCAATGAGCGTGAATTTGTTCAAGAAAGTGGTAATGTAGGTGAAAATGTTGTTTTTAGGCCTCTTGCTAGATACCCGACTGGTAAAATTCATAAGGGAGCTGGTCATTCTGATGATTCTGATGATTCAGGATCGTTGAGTGATTCGAGTGATGATGAACTAGTCGAAGAAGAAAAGTATAAGGCGAATTTAGGCAGTTTTTCTAGGCCTGTTGTAGCTGTGGTGAATGATGAAGTTTCTGAGGGTGAGCCTTCACCAGTTATGAGCTTTAAAGTTCCATCAGCAAGAAAGTTAGCTATTCCTATAGCCAAGATCTCTGGTGAGAGTGATGACGACTCTTATGGCAGCGAGGTTTTGGATGACGAAGGTTTCTCTGGCCTTGCAAGGGTTCCTAGCATTGAAGTGTTGCATAGGATAAATAGTGCACCAAAAGTTAGAATCTTGGAGGCTGAAGAAGGGGATGAGAATGAGCCACAAGCTGAAAATGTTGTAAAAATGGAGCCTATTGTTGCAGAGTACTCTCTTGTTCAAGAAAATGGTTCTGATTTTAGTGAAGAAACTATAGCTAATTCGTTGGCTATGAATGAATTTAATCCCACATCAGAATCAGGGCATAATGGAGATCTTATTCATTTAGATGAGGATATTAAAGAAGTTGATGTTGTTGAAGAAAGGAAGGAGTGTGTGGAATTGGTTGATTTCAGAGAGCCAGCTGACTTTGCCGAGAGCATAGTGTTGCCAAATATTTCTTGTGTTGCTTTGGTTGCAGAAGCTGAAGTCGGTGAACTGGGAGCTTCTCTTGATGATGAAGATTGCAAGAACAATTATTCCGGTTTAGAGGATAATTGTATCTTCAATCAAGATTACGAGAGTGAGAATGTGGAAAGCATGAAGCAAGAGATTGAGCAGACAGTTGAGTCCTTTAGCTTAAATGCTGACCATGACATTAGCTCTGCTCGTCAATGTGTTGACATCAACGAAGTGCATGCTGAAGCCGTGCCAGAATGTATCAATGATAGCATTTCTGAAGATGCTAGCTCGACTTATGCCTTTGCTGCAGGTCAATCTGTCTATGAAGGTTCAAATTTGGAAGAAGAAACTGGGGAAGAAGCTGAAACTAGTGACCCGTTGCCTTGTGAGGTGGAAGAATCGAGCTTTCACTCAGACAACGAGGCAGCAATAGCTGAAATTGATGAGGTACAAGACTCTACTACTCCTCACACAGGAGGGATTCCACTTGATCATTTGCAAGAGATTGATGGTCAGGCTGTCGAAGATTTTCATGAGGAGGTGGATGTAGATGGTGGAATGAGTAACGGGAGACATATAATTGATCCTGCTGCAGTAACTGCTCTTTTTAAGGCCATCAGAAGTGCTGTATCAGATGATGATGATATTAAATCTGTATCTGTTGATGGTGCAGAGAATTTGTCTCTTGGCTGCAACTTGGACGATCTAGGCATATTCGACCCTGCAAGAGCTACTGGCATTGGAGGTGGAACTCATGGTGTCCGTCCTTCTTCCATCAATGTTGAATTGAGTGATGCTTTAAGTGATAGGGAGAAGGAGAATATCAAGAAAATACAAAAGATACGAGTTAAATATTTGCGCCTTCTAGACAAACTAGGCCATTCTCATAAAGATTCTGTAGCTTCAAAGGTTTTACACCAGCTGACACTTGCTGCTGGAAGTTCCCATTCACTCGAATTCCATCTTGATTCGATCAAGAATGCGGCCATGGAGCTTGAAGCACAAAGAAATGACAATTCTGATTTTCCTTTGACTTTCCTGATTATTGGAAAGACTGGAGTTGGTAAGAGTGCTACTATAAATTCCATTTTTGGAGAAGGTACTGCTGTAGTTGACGCGTTTGAGCCTGCCACGGCTCGTGTGAAAGAAATTACTGGCACGATCAATGGTGTCAAACTAAAGATCTTCGACACCCCTGGCCTCAGAACTTCTTTGATAGACCAATCCATCAACAGGAAAATTTTATCATCAATCAAGAAAGTGATGAAGAAATCCCCTCCTGATGTTATCCTGTATGTTGACCGCCTAGACACCCGAAGAGGCAACCTTAATGATTTACCTCTTCTGAGGTTAGTCACTTCTTGTCTTGGTTCATCAATATGGAAGAAATCTATTGTTGCTTTCACACATGGAACTGCAGCACCTCCAGATGGACCTAATGGATTTCCTTTAAGCTATGAGGCGTTCGTTGCTCAGCAGTTGCAGGTTATACAAGGGCTTATTTGTCATTCAACTGGGGAGCCAGTGGTGATGAGTTCTGGTGTGATGATTCCATTTTGTGTTATTGAAAACCATCCATTCGCAGAAAAGAATGGAAGTGGAGAAACAGTATTGCACAATGGGGAAAGGTGGATATCTCAGCTGCTGCTTTTGTGTTGCTCAATGAAAATTTTATCAGAAGTGAGCTCTGTGGTCGCGACTCAGAGTTCCTTGGAATATGGTGAGGTGTTAGGAATGCAGATTCGTTCGCCTCCTCTATCTCACTATTTGTCTTCATTTTTGAAATCCTATGTTCATCCAGAACTGTCAAATGATCAAAGTGGTAACATTGTTGGCTCAGATGTTGAGCTGTGTTATTCCTCTGATTCTGATGAAGAAAAAGATATCGAAAAGCAATCAAGAGAAGAAACGAGGCGAATCAGAAGCTTGAGTAGATCAGTAGCTGCAGAACAAGAAACTGAAGCCCAAGAATCAGCGGTTATTCCCTTACCAGACATGGCACTCCCACCTTCCTTTGATGGAGACAGCCCTTCTTTCAGATACCGCGTTCTAGAACACTCTTCCCGCTTTCTTACAAGGCCGATTCTTGTATCTCAATGGGACCATGACTGCAACTATTATGGTCTCCTCATTGAAGACAAAATCAACATTGCCAATTGTTTCCCAGCCATGATCTCAGTTCAGCTCGCCAAAGATAAGAAAGAATTCGACATCCAGTTACATTCATCAGTTTCAGCAAACCATGGAGTTAAAGGATCAACCATGGCAGGACTCGACATTATACACTTAGGGGGGAAGCTCGCCTGCGCCCTCAAAGGTGAAACCAGAATCAAGAACTTCAGAGAGCACACAACAGCAGCTGCCACATCTATCACCTTTGTTGAGGAAAATGTGGTGTCAGGCCTCAAATTTGAGGACCGCGTCTCAATTGGGAAACGAGCAGCATTGGTGGGAAATGCCGGTATCCTTCAATCTCAAGATGATGCAGCATATGGTGTAAACTTAGATTTGTGCATGAAGGGAAAAGATCATCTTATCGATGAAGATGAAACCTCGGTGGGAATGTCTGTCATGAGATGCAGAGGTGACCTTATCTATGGCTGTAATCTGCATTCTCAGATTTCTTTCAGCAGGAACTTGAAGGTAGACATCACAGCTGCTCTGAACAACGGGCTGAAGGGCCGGATATCTATCAAGACGAGCTCCTCGGATCAGCTTCAGATCGCGGCTCTGGCTCTTGTTCCAACTGCCATAGCTGTGGTCAAGAGGATTTTTGGGCAGTCAAGTGAGGATTGATTGAACATAGGCAGTTGAAGATAGAGAGAGGGCAAACCAGTTCTTGAGAGAGACTAAATTTGTGTTGGTTGCCAGATTTTTGCATTTTGATGATGTGTATACAGTCAAGACTCAAGAGATGAATGTTACTGTGCTCATATCTGAATGGAAAAAAGTGTTAGATTGCTTGCACAGAGTTAGTTTCATTACATCCTTAATCCTAAGCATCACAAATATTCACATGAATACGAGTCAATTCAGATTCTTTTGCAAACAAATAGACAAACTCTTGCCTTTTTTATTCCTTTTATTTTTATTTTTTTCTTTTTCCCTTCGAATTTTTTCATTTGGAGGGTTTGTATTTTACATCAAGAAGGAAAAATATTTAGGTGATCTTTCGTGTGACTTAATTGGACCTTTGAACTTTGAATTATGTTGTAATCGAGTCTAACTTTTATTTGATTTAGTTTTTATAAAATGTTATTGTAATTAAATGGAATTTCGATTGCTATATCTTTTTTTGAGAGAATTACAAAAGGTATATATTGTTATAAACTAGAGAGAACAGGGAATAAAGTAGAGAGAACAAGAGTTCTGTGTATTGAGATGTATTCAAAGTGTGTACAATATGAGGACCAAAGGCCTCTATTTATAATGGTACAGAGCTAGGGTTTTAGGGTGGATGACTTGGTCAACACTCATATAATGTATATCTATAAGATATTTACAACACTCCCCCTTGAGTGACCAATCCCTAAAACAAATGTTACCTCATTAAAACCTTGCCAGGAAAACCCAGTGGGACAAAACCTGATCGAAGAAAAAAGAGTACAACTGCTCCGCTTGAACTTGATCATTGTAGTCTTTGAGTTGTTGCATGCTGACTTGTGTACCAACTTTCGTAATGTTGACGTCGGCAATACCTTTGTGAATAAGCACGCCAAATTGTCACTTGTGCGAGTCTCCGTTGAAACAATGATACAAGTATAAAATTTCACATTTGACAATATTATTGTGATGTGCATGCCTTGTTAAAAACCTCTTCAGAAAAAACCCTGTGGGAAAAAAAAAACTCGATAGAGGAAAAAATTACATATCATACACTTACTCATGTGTTGCATTAGTTGTCTCGTTAAAAACCTTGACTAAGAAAATCCATCGGGAGAAAAACTTAGTAAGGAAAAAACACAAGTACAACCATTTTGCCTTTAGAGTATAATCTTTATGATTACTCAAAATTAACCTTCACGGCTAAATCTTCATAAATATGTAGTAGTTTCTCACCTCCCCTGAAGATAATAACCTTCAAAATTAACATATTTCACTAATATAAACGTAATTTCGTATAAAGATTGGGAGGAGATTTAGTGAATAAATCCACAAGTTTTTCACTAAACAAACTTTTGTGGCCATAGTTCATATAGAACTCATTTGTGCAACACAAGTTGAATTATTCTCATAGAGAATAATGGAGAATATATCTCATATCCTTACACCAATTTGAGATATTGTATTATGAGGATGGGATAAATAACTAACATCCAGTAGCCATCAATGTGAATCTCAATATCTTTCATAAAATAGACTAAGGTCGTTTTAACCATGAAGATAAGTAGATAACGAATGATATTCTCAATATCATTTCAATGTCTCCTTGTGAGAGCATTAAATCTTGCTAGCAATGTTACTTTAAATGTTATATCAGATCTGATAGAATATATAGTGCTATCAGCACTCAAAGTAGGGAACTTCTGGCCCCATAATATAATCGTTATGTTCCATATTCACTTCAAGTCAAGTGAAGAGACAATCATTGTGGTCTAACCAGATGTGATTTATAATAAAAATCAATCTCTCTACAACCTTTTCAAGTAGGTCGACTGGTGTAATAATAATATGCTCCTTTAGGAGATGCTCGATCTTCATATCAAGTCAATACTTAGATTTAGCTAAGTCTTCTATTTCAAACTCTACCTTTATGTACGAGTTGACTCTTTCATCAATATAAGTCATTCAAAGACTTTTGTACACAAGTACATATATCATTATTCGCATTTCCTTACTTCAGAAGGATTAATTCACACTTGTTGTGAATTTATATTTCTCTTTCTTAGAAATTTTTAGTACATTAGAGACTTTTATATATATTCACGTACAATGACCCAACAAATATACGGATCAATAATATTCATTACTGCGATAGATATTAAATAACGGAACGTGATGCCATATTAGGAGAATATATATAAGAAAAATCAATTTATGATCTCTGCCTAAATCTTTCAGTTATTTACATCGCTTTATTTCTCATCATCTCATCAATTTCTTTTCTCTTAGTACAAATATTCATTTGTGTCAACATTCTTTGGCATATGTACTACAGAGCAAAAGATTATATATTTAGCGAGTTAAGCTCTGCCTCAATTGCTTCTTTCAAATTTATCCAGTGCTTATGACACTTCTATTCTCTTTGATTCTGGATCCAGAGTATCATCAAAGTTGATATAAGCAATTTTATCGAGGCAAAAGTATTGTCGACAATATAATATTTTTCTATTTCTCATTTCTCTTGAATTCACAGAATTTATGGCATTTTCAATTAACCAGATTTTCATCATTTCTCAATGATATTTTTCTTTACTGGTTATTCCGTAATCCCAGTCTTTTAATATTTGGTGCACGTGCATATGCACTGGGATTTTCGTCCTTATGACGATCCTCTTTAAGAGATTGATGAAGTGATATAATTTCTCTATTCAATTTTATATTCCGCGGATCTTTATATTTAACACCAATAGATCTCTCACGCTTATGGCGTTAAAGAGCATCATCTAATTTTTTTTTAGTTCACGAGGAACTTCAAGATCTTTTTGGTGCATATACAATATGTATATGAGATTTGATCACTCATTCGGCAGTAATAACTTGTTGAACTTCAAGTTCATTTGCGTGAATATTTAATCCAACGTATATTCCAACCTTTTGTTGGGTTGGGAACCCATCTTTTGTATGTTGTGGGTGTGCAATTGAGACTTGAAATCAAAAGTTCGTAGATGAGAAACATCACGTTCTCAACCAACAAATATACGAACTAATGTTGTCGCATGTATATTTGCAGAGATATTCATTATTATCTTCTGCTATTGTCTCAATATAGTATCCATTGTGGGGGATATCATTAAAATTTAGTAAGTTTCTTTTTGACTTACTAACATTGTCTATTGTTAATTTAGTATCATTTGTAATATGATACAAGCTAGCTCTTCCGGAGCTATTTGTATTACTTGTGCAATATTTATGCACAAAAATCAAGGATAAATATAATATCCAAATATTTAATTTATTTGCTCTTCGGAGCATGTAATATTCTTCAGGAATATTACTTATGCTACTTTAATTAGCATCAATAGATAATCTTTCCAGATTATTCAAAATTCGTGTTTCTTCATAAACAACGATTATTGTAACATAATGGTAAACATAATATACACAATATATCTATGTAGTAAATACATCTCAAATATATAAACCAATTCCAGTTCTAATTATTACAGCATGAATATATCTCATATAATCACGAAATATAATTTATTATAAATTCTAATGACATGCGTGTAATTCAAAAACAAATTAAAAATATGGTATAAGTATCAAAGCATTTGGATCTTACTTTTAAGAATATAAAAAAAGGGTTATTTGATTAATAAAAGTTCTTTGAATCATTAAATCATGGTTGGAATATCCGATGCAATTTTAACGAATTAAAAAAACCTTTCGACAATATATAATGAATGATACATATATCTGAATCTATCCTTGCACATAAATTTCAGATATTGACGGCAATACGACAATATGATCTGGACGAATGAAAAGAAAATTAGAAGAATACCTTCTAGGAACGAAGGACTTCTATGATTGAAGGAGAGGATCGAAGTAGCAGTAGAACTATCGTGCTGATAACGTGTTATAAACTAGAGAGAACAGGGAATAAAGTAGAGAGAACAAGAGTTCTGTGTATTGAGATGTATTCAAAGTGTGTACAATATGAGGACCAAAGGCCTCTATTTATAATGGTACAGAGCTAGGGTTTTAGGGTGGATGACTTGGTCAACACTCATATAATGTATATCTATAAGATATTTACAACATATATATAATAATATAATGTCAAATAAAGCACCACACCACCATAGAGGTGGGACCTCTACACCACACAAATTCTCCAATTGAAATTTAATAATCTCTAAGAATTTATTAATTTCATATTTTCTTTATTTTTATTTTTACTTTTAATAAATTGTAATTATGATATTTTAATTCTCAATTAATAATTTAATAATCATAATTAATATCCCTTTTTTTTCCTTTCTTTCGTTTTTCTTAATTCATTACATTTTTGTTCTTATTAGTAAAAGTGATACTACTTTCTCTTTTCTTTCTTTTTAATTTATTATATATATTTTTTCTTATTTTAATTTTATTTTTCTTAATTGTTCTTATTAGTAATAGTGATACTCATTTCTCTTTTCGTTCTTTCTTTTTATATTATTTGTTTTTCTTTCTTTTTTTCTTAATTCTTTATTTTTCTTAATTATTTATTTTTTTCTTATTTTAATTTTCTCTTTCTTAATTCATTGTATTTTAGTTCTTATTAGTAAAAGTGAAACTCCTTTCTCTTTTCTTTCTTTGTTTTTATTAATTATTTTTTTCTTTCTTTTTTTCTTAATTCTTTCTTTTACTTAATTGTTTTTCTCAATCTCTTGACTAATCGTAATTGATTATATCTGTGTACTATAAATGTATCTTGATAAAAATTAATAATTGGTTATAAAAATATGGGCTCGATGTCTATTAATTGTATCTTTGGAATTAGGATACTAATAGGAGGTGGGATATGTATCACAAAAGATTATAAAAACATACATTAGGCTAAAATGTTCCTAACCAAATCAATTAAAACCAAATAAAAAACTAGAATATCATCGTCTCCTGCTCCCGCCATATTCTTCTATCGTTTCCATCGATCTTCAGCCGCTCATCGTCTTCAAAAGTTGGTTTCTTTCTACAAATATTGATTGGTGATTTCAAATTCCTTATGTCTGTTTTAAACTCCTTTTTTCTTCCTTGCACTGATGATTTATTAGCAATTTATCAAGCTAGTTCGTTTTTTTTTTCGATGGCAACAAGCTTTTGTTTAATTCGGCTAGTTCATGATTGATGACTAACTGGTAGACAAGAACAAAAATCAAATTTTCTAATTAGTCTATTTTCTGATTTTATGGAACTTGATTTGGGCTCTGAAATCTTGGGATTGGTTATTTGTACTATACCAAAGATATACTGAAATTTAATAAAGATTTTGTGCTCCCTCCGTCCCAATATGAGTGAAACGTAATTTTTTTTAAAGGAAATCACTTTCTTTTACAAATTTTTTGGATCCTCTCATTTGAAGTGGTACAGTCCAAAAAAAGAAATCACTTTATCTCAAAATAAGATGTGATTCCACCAATTTCTATCTTATTATTTTTTATTAATCATTTTCCTAAATAACCCTTCCGTGCCGAAAAAAAGTGTACCACCTCTAGCTGGACGAGTGAGATGAAAGGCATATTATTTTTTTTTAGACAAAAGAATTGAAATACAATTTTGACCATTCAGATTTTAAATTGATTAAATATTATCTTTTGAGCCCGATAAAACGCCAAAAGATAGATTAATAGCGAGTTATGAATTTAATGGTAATTCAATTTTTTTTTATTTAAAATTTTGGGGTTTTAGATTTGACCTTGGGAGCCAAGGGTCCAAAGTGAAACGTCAATCTCCTCCAGACGCCACTTCATTGATTTTATCCTAAATAAGATTTCAAGAAACGAACTTTGCAAGAACCCAATTCACTGAATTAGTTGAATACGTGTTTCGTCTCTGTATTTTTGCTGAATGGAAACGAAATCAAAGGAACTGCAGAAATGAAAGCCAGTACAAATGGACTCCACACTCTTCACTAAACCCACAACTTTTTACTCCCTCACTAAAATGGCTGTGCAGAATTTTTCTTACAGGGTAGAAATATTTGTATTTTTTTTCCCAATTAGCATGCATATATTTATGTGTTCTAAATCCAAATTAGAACTTTTTTTTTAAATCTTTATTCTTGGTGTAGTTTGAAAGATTAGTATTGTGTGTTCCTTTTTGTATTATTTATTTAAATTTTTGGAAAGTAACGTGTTCATGGGGTATATGTTATATGAAAATGGTTTTCCTGAAGACTAGAAATGGCTCGTGCAGAAAAAAGGCGATTAATTTCAAAGTATAGTTATGGGATTGTATTGGAAATGAAGGAGACATTGTGTGATTTCTTTTTCTCAGCTAGTTCTTGCTGAATTTTTTGCTGTAGAGTGTATCTATCTAATCATAGTTTTAGTTGAAAATCTTAAAATTATTCGTATTCTGATGTTTGATGAATTGCTTGCTTTGGCTTTGTGACTCCATTTTTGTGCATTTTTCAATTTTCACAGACTCTCAATTTTCACACTCTCAGTAGTTGTGATAGCACAGACACACTATTTATAAATGTTGATTTTAGATGTAAACTAACAGCTGGGATTTCATTGTGAAATATAAACTGTTAATGCTGTCCTTATAGTTGGAGCATCTAATATGAATTCTCTAATTTGCTCAGGCTCCGTTGCTGAAAAATTACTCATATTTTAGGAATACAACTGCTACCAGCCTATTACATTTACAAAGAAGCTCTTCAGCCAGAGTCTTATCCCTCTTGAATGTGTGCCGCTATTCTACTTGCTCTGGTCAAGAATATTCCTCATCCTCAAAGCGAAGATCACGTGGGCCTGTCATGGCAGCAAAAAAATCTGAAGGTGGTCAAGAATATATAAATCATGATATTCCAGTCTTATATATGTATAAGGTGGTTGCATACATTTCATAAGTGCTTCCGCACACTTCTTATCTTCTAGTGATAAACGTGCTTATGGCTGTGCAGGAGACAAACAGGAAGATGGCAAATATAAGCACACAATCGATCTTCCTAGGACTGCCTTTGGCTTAAGAGCAAATTCTGTTGTAAGAGAGCCTGAAATACAAAAATTATGGGATAAAAATCAGGTGTTTGAGAGGGTTGCCAGCAGGAATAGTGGGGTAATTTCTTCTGCAGCTTTCTTTACTGCATCCAACTCTTTCTCGTTGGATGACTGGATCTCTAAAAAAGTAAATTCTGGCTGATATTTATAATCTCAACAGGGAAGCTTTGTGCTCCATGATGGCCCCCCTTATGCAAATGGGGATTTACATATGGGACATGCCTTAAATAAGATTTTGAAGGATATTATCAACCGCTATAAGGTAATTTTGGAATACTCTTTTCGTTAAGTTGATATTCATGAACAAGAAGAGAGAGGTTTCTTGGAATCTTGTTGAACTTTGTTTACTTCCGTTTCATAAATGCTTGTAGGTATTTATATGATTGTGTGTACTGTCACATGTGCTTGAAATTTCTGTGTCTAACAAACTTACTGCTCCTTTTTTTTCCCTTCCAGCTTCTTCAGAACTTCCAAGTCAGTTATGTGCCTGGTTGGGATTGCCATGGCCTGCCAATTGAACTGAAAGGCAAGTGTTAGCAAGATAGCGTGTAAGGGTTGAGTACCCCTTGTACTCATTATTTATATATTTTTCAGTACTGACCTTTCAAAAAAAAAAGGCAAGTGTTAGCATTTAGCACCAGTCCTGCTTTCTGAAACCGTTGAATTCTTTTTCTGGATGATATTATTAAACTTGTGTAAGCTGGAAATTTTTGTGACCCTGTGGTTTGCAGAAATAAACCCAGAAAAAATCTCTTTGAAGATCTTAGAGTGTAGAACTTTATATAAACAATTGTTCATGTATATATCTATAAAGTTTAGAAAGTTTATGGGCTGGATCTCAGATGGAAGGCATAAGTAGGAAATTAGGTAATTTATGATATACACGAAACTGACGGCCTTTGGTAGATGAACATGGGGGCTATCTGTTTGTTAATACCAAAGTAATTTACTCATACTTTAGGTTTCTTTGGTTATAATGTATAGAAGCTTGTGGCCATGTATGACAAAGCTCGTTGATTTGCTTCAGTTTTGCAGTCTCTGGATCAGGATGCCAGAAAGGAGCTGACACCACTAAAGTTGAGAGCAAAGGCAGCAAAATTTGCTAAATCAACTGTCAAGAATCAGCTGGCAGCATTTAAGGTTGTATTAGATCAGCAGATGGAACAGAAAAGTTTTTGCTTCAGAGTTGAGCCTTTTAGCAGGAAATATTTATTTGCCCATCTAAGCCCAAATATATTCAGATGCCTGAATTTATCTGATGCTCCCACCATTTGTTTACAGGATGTTTATGTCGTATTTCCTATCCATATACCATGAGTTTGGTCTTAAATTCATTTAATTAAATCATGCATCTTTATCATAGTTCTTGTTAGATAGATTTGCATGGCTAACTGTGGCTCCTAGGTTATCGGTTTCCATCTAGTTTGAAATGTTTCCGTCTAGGTCTAAATGCACTTTTGTTATATGTTGGTTTATTTTGGAAGAAATGCGCTAAAATAATATTGCCCTCCACTTATAGATATATCTTTATTGGAAAAGTTTGCTTTGATGTTCTTTTGGGGACAGAGGAGGTGCCAACATGTCTGTCAATGAGATGACAAATTTTTATTTCCATTGCTTACAGCGGTTTGGCATATGGGCAGACTGGGATAATCCATACCTCACTCTTGATCCAGAGTATGAAGCTGCTCAGGTATTTTATTTCCCTATATTAGAATTCTCATTTATAGATTTTGATGAGCTATGACTAGTATGAATGTATCTATATCTGTTTAATATTACTGTTTTCAGAGTGCTCTTATCATCTTTGTTTTTTGGTCTACTCGAACTATGCTAGGTTGAAGTGTTTGGCAAAATGGCGTTGCAAGGGTATATCTTTAGAGGCAGGAAACCAGTACACTGGAGTCCTTCATCTCGAACTGCTCTTGCAGAGGCTGAATTGGAGGTACTAAATTGTTTGTATTCACTTATCTTCATTATTTTGGTATCCTAGCACCCTCTAAGTACTGTGAAACTTTTGGCTTTTGAGGTGTAGATTTAACTATTTATGTTTCTTCTTCTCAAATCTGTTTCCAGTATCCTGAGGGGCATGTTTCGAAGAGCATATATGCCATTTTCAAATTAGTCTCTGGCACTACTTCGTGTAAACTGCTAGAGGATTTCATTCCCAATTTGGGCTTGGCCATTTGGACTACAACTCCATGGACTATTCCTGCTAATGCTGGTAAGCTTTTCATTCCAGCCAAATAATCACTTCATCTTTCTTTTTCTTTTTCTTTTTTTCAAAATTGCCATTGTTTTTGTTACTGTTATTTATTACCATCATCATAATTCATGATTACTGTTCTGTTATCAATTTGACCCCCCTTTCAGTAGGCGATAATTAGGTTAATTATTTTCAATGTCTTGAAGTGCCTCAATTGTTTAAATCTTCAGCTTGAATATACAAGTGTCATTTGTTCCTGATATTTCCGAATTAGTGTTAATGCATATGATTTTGTAGATTGAGTGCTCAATTATGATGATTCTGCAATTATTATTTGCTTCTAGTAGGGTAGAAACTCATAACTTAGACACAGTTTTCTTACTTGAGAACTTGATGAGCAATTCTGACATAACTATCATGATGCATTGCGTAGCTAACAACCACGTCGGTGGCCATCCAAGACCATGGCCAACTTGGTCCTGGTCCCATTTTATACCTGACAAAATTTGCTGTTGCCAAGGCCCTCCAACGGTCTATCAGACAAAACACATACATCAAATTGTGTATTGATTCACAATACTTGAAATGTTTGTGCATGAAATTATAAAAATTAACAAGTCTAATAAAAAAATGAATATTGCCCCAATGCTTGTCTATGTGTTTGCAATTAACCCCTAATTCGGATGCAGGAACTGTAAATCTGAAAAATACCATGGATCCTTAGTTGGTGACTTTTTATCTTCAAATAACTTCTCTTCTTAGTTTCCACATTCTCGCATTTTCTAGTACCTATTAGTGTATTCTACTAATCTTTCAATCCTTTTGGGTGTATAGTCTTGCTTTCAGCTTCACCGGACATATTATTCTTTACCTGCTTCTTTCTGTATATTCTTTATATAGCTTCTATATAAATGATGATTTTCCCCCTTCAGCTGTTGCCGTCAATTCAAAGCTTCAATACGCTGTTGTTGAAGTTCATTCCATAACTTTGGATGTTACTGCATCATCAGCCAATAAAGAAAAAAGACTTGGAAGAATCTTGAAGGAAAATGACAACCTGCACTTGATTGTTGCATTAGACCTTGTCCCAACGCTAGAAGCAAAATGGGGTGTGAAGCTTACTGTGAAGGCAACAGTTACAGGCGCAGAGCTAGAGAATTGCAGGTTCTTTAACCTTTTGAACTATAACTGTGTAGTTGTTGCAGAATTTCACTATGGAGATTCTATTATGTGCTTTTGTGCCCTTCTCCTAACCTTTTGGATTACCCTATGGATGGATGCTAGCAGTAGGAGAAATGTCTATTCCATCCTGATCATCGTGTGTATTGTCTCATAAATCATAAAAATAAAAGAAACAAAATGTTTCTATTTTGATCTTAGAGCTTAGTGGTTGTGTAGGCATTCCCTGCGGTCCTTAGCTATCGTCTATATGTCTATATTTATTGTAGATAATGGTATCTTTTCCAAGTTTTTCAAATGAACATGTGGTGCAATATATCTATCCTGCCCCACCTTGGGGGGGGGGGGGAATGTAGATCAAAGTATGTGAGCTATGTTTGGTGCTGTTATCTCGATCTTGGAGTGACCTCTAATTTTGGTTAACTGCCACTTCAGGTATGTTCATCCTGTAGAGAGCAGAGAATGCCCAGTTGTCGTTGGTGGGGATTACATTACAACTGAATCAGGAACTGGACTTGTTCATACTGCTCCTGGCCATGGACAGGAAGATTTTGTGACTGGCCTTAAATATGATTTGCCTGTCCTCTCCCCTGTGGATGATGAAGGGAAATTTACTGAAGAAGCTGGACAATTTACTGGTCTAGACGTACTTGGTAATGGCAATATTGCTGTTATTGAGTGCTTGGACCAAAACTTATCAATGATTATGGTTGAGCCATATAGTAAGTTCAGTTCTTGTCTTGGTGATCTGCCTTAATTTTTTTCTTCTCCGATTGTATAGAAATAAGTAAAATCGTAGTTATATGGTTTACATGTCCTAACACTTAAAAAATTCAGATCACAAGTACCCATATGATTGGCGAACAAAGAAGCCTACAATTTTTAGGGCAACGGAACAATGGTTTGCTTCAGTAGAAGGATTTCGTAAGGCTGCAATGGATTCAATTAACCAAGTAACCTGGATTCCTCCACAGGTAATCAACCAGCCTTCCTTTTTTGTATAGATGATAATGAGTATCCTACCAATAATCCTATGTTACATTTTGTTTGTCTCTCATTCTGGAAAATCCATTATAGATCTTATCGAGCTTCACTGTCATTAAGCTCATTTTGAATTTAATAGGCAGAAAATCGAATTTCGGCCATGACTTCAAGTCGTTCTGATTGGTGCATCTCGCGGCAAAGAACTTGGGGTGTTCCAATCCCAGTTTTTTATCATGTGGAGTCAAAGGAACCATTGATGAACACTGAAACTATTGATCATATCAAGTGTAAGGGCTATCAACTGTTTACTTTTCCACATACATCTGTTTCATTTGGTTGTTGCTTGTAACTCGCTGAATCTTTCTTTTGGATTTTTTTTATACAATTTCAATGTATAAGAAATTCTGGACTCCGCTCTCTCTAGCAGCACACTGAAAAATATATTTGTCGCATACATATCTACCACATATTTACCTGATGTTTAACACTGTTGTAGGATTTTCCTTTAAAATGTAATAACCTTGGTATATTATGACAATTTCATATAATCTGTTTTGGCAGCTATAATTTCTCAGAAGGGGAGCGATGCGTGGTGGTACATGAAGGTAGAGGAATTGCTTCCAGAAAAATATCGCGACCAAGCATCAAGCTATGTGAAAGGAACAGACACGATGGATGTTTGGTTTGACTCAGGTATGCAACCATTCTGGTGTTTGTACTATTTTATTTATATTTACAAGGCTTTGTTACTGCTTAGTACTGCCGACTCATTTTAAGATAGATAGATAATAGATAACAAAATTAAGATAATGCTGATTACATTTTAAAGGGTGTATCTTGCTTCTATGCTGGCATTTGAGCAGGATCTCTACTTAGGAGGATGCATCGCAAATGTTTATTTTACGACGATATCATGTTGCCGACTCTAATTCGCATTACATGGGAATCCATTCTTTATGTTTGTCCTTGATATATTTTGTTACTTGAGTGTGTTCTGTGATCATGGATATTTATGCGCACATATTATTAAATCAGTTCATAAACTGGAGGTTTTTCCTTTGGATGTGATATTTATTAACTGGTGAAAAAAGTGGTACCGATTCTGGAGAGTTTTAATCTTAACTGCATTATTTCTTTTAGGTTCTTCATGGGCTGCAGTACTCGGGAAGAGAAGTGGTCTTAGTTACCCAGCAGATCTGTACCTTGAGGGTACAGATCAGCATCGTGGCTGGTTCCAAAGTTCGTTGCTGACAAGTATTGCTACAAATGGTAAGAGATGAACATTTATCTTCAACAATATCTAGTTTGACAAATTCAATACAGTGCTAGTTGACTGTTTGGCAGCGTTTAGATTCTAGTAAATCTTTTGAGATAGAGACAATGAAGTATGGAATTTCGTACTGTTCCTTTGTTTAATCCTATGAAGAAGTGATTTTTTGAGTTAAAAGAGTCTTATGAACTACCCTCATGATCCGCTGCAAGCAGGCATATATTTTAGGTTAAACTGTTCATGTATTGCCGTATAGCTGTTAAATAAAGTGATTATTTATTATGATCATGACACTAAATCTAGTCTCTCCGAGGATGTAAAATATTATTGTTAGTTTGTGACACTTCGTATTTAGTATTTCTTTTGTTGAAGATAAACCATAAGAAATGTTCCTTGATATTGCAGGAAAGGCTCCATATCGTGGTGTGATAACGCATGGATTTGTACTTGATGAGAAGGGCTTCAAGATGAGCAAATCTGTAGGAAATGTCGTTGACCCAAGAACTGTGATTGAAGGAGGGAAAGATCAGAAGGTAGTAAACATATTGCTCGAGAGTTTATATTTATGGAAACGCTGAATTTTGCCTTGATTGTCTTCAACAGGAGGCCTTCGGTGCAGATGTACTTAGGTTGTGGGTCTCCAGTGTGGATTATACCAGTGATGTCACGATCGGACCTACAATCCTTCGTCAAATGTCAGAAGTATACAGGAAACTAAGAGGAACCTTACGATTTCTTCTGGGAAACTTGCACGATTGGAAAGTATGCCATCTCTTGGAGCTCATATATTTTGCTTTTAAATGTCTGGCTACTGTCGTTTTAACTTGTAGACTTGGCAATATAGTCTCTCTCTTATATTTTTTTATGCTACACCCTCGATGTTGCCTGGTTAGCTAGTTATTTGGGATGAGAGATGTGTAGTTTCTCATCAACTTTTTCTGATCGCCCTCGTGTATTTATTGATTTTTGTAGGCTGATTTTGCTGTTCCTTATAGTGAGCTCCCGATTATAGATCAATATGCATTGTTTCAACTTGAAAACGTTGTGAAGAACATCAAAGAGAGCTATGATAATTATCAGTTCTTCAAGATTTTTCAGGTATGTTATGTCCAAAATTGATTTTCTTTGAGTGGCTTCTTTGTTATATCTTTTTTTCTTTCTTCCTTCAGATAAATCAAAAGCAATGTTTATGGGTTGCTAGATGAGTAACACTACTTATGTGTTTAATATTTTTATCCTTAACAGATCATTCAGCGCTTTGTCGTCGTTGATCTCTCAAGCTTCTACTTGGACGTTGCCAAAGATCGGCTTTATGTCGGGTAAGCATTAATTTCGCTTCATCTCTTGCTAATATTGATGCCTAGGATGAGATTCATCTATCAAAGCAACACACTCGCACTACATATTTGACCTTATTTGAATGAATGTATTTATTAAAATAATAAACAGTGATGACAGATTTGTCAAGTCGGATCAATTTAGCTCTAGGGGATTCACCCATCTTAGTTCTAATCAAGAACTCGAGCGCTCGTATTTGGCTTTGGATCTCAGTTAACCAAAGTCTCCACTGAGGCTAATCAAGTAAAATTTGAGTGGAAAATATAACTCTAGGGGATTCACCCATCTTAGTGGAAAATAAATGAAGTAAAATTTGAGTTCTTGATATTCATGAGGATCCTCATAGGCGTATTGATTTTTTTTCTCTGTCCGTTTCAATATTTTGTCGATTCTTTCAGTGGAACCACTAGCTCTACAAGGAGGAGTTGTCAAACAGTCCTTGCTGCACAGCTGATTTCTGTTTCAAGGGTCATTGCTCCTATTTTACCACATTTAGCAGAGGATGTATGGCAGAATCTTCCTTTCCCATTCACTACTGCTGAAGGTCATGTTGCTAAATTCATCTTTGAGTCGGGATGGCCTATCTTAAACGAAACACATCTTGCATTCCCAGAAGACGACGTTATCTTTTGGGGGAAGATTCTCGAGGTGATTAATTTTGACAAGAAAATCATATGATATTTCTCCAGACATCACATTGTTCTAATTTCAAGCTGCTTTTCCCAGCTGAGAACCGAGGTGAACAAGGTGCTTGAGGTTGCTCGTACTAAGAAGTTGATCGGTTCTAGTTTAGAGGCGAAGGTCTACCTCCATGCATCCGATGGTGGCCTCGTTTCCAGATTGGCTAGCTTGTCCACATCAGAAAACGAGGCTGACACGTTGCATCGTATCTTCCTGACATCTCAGGTACGCATTATGTGCCACAGTCGAACGGGCAAGACTAACTACATCCCACTGCAAGACAAATTTGAATGTTCTGAATATGCAGGTTGAGATTATTCCTAGTATGAAAAGCGTGAAAGAAGATGACATATCTTGCATCGGGGAGTACATTATCGATGAAACGAAGAAGGTCTGGATTGGTGTGTCGCGTGCAGACGGGTGGAAATGTGAGAGATGCTGGAATTTCTCACCTCAAGTAGGTAGTTATGACGATCACCCGTCGCTTTGTAGCCGGTGCCATGGCGTTGTCAGTCTGCCAATCCCTGCTCTTGCTGCAGCTAGTTAGACATTTTGGAAAGGGTTTTGCTTCCAAGTTTAGCTAGAAAAACATCGTGGCCGACCCTCGAGTTGTGGCCGCGGGCTCGACTTGCACGAAGAGGTGTAATAACTTGATGGAAGAGTACCCTTATTTCTGCATCAGGTTTATCAATTTGCTTCAAATTGAAGCATGATTTTGTGATACTCTCTCTATTCTATAGGTATTGGGGGGGATTTTCTTATTTGAGAAGTGGAACCCAAAATGCACAGAAAATAGCCTATAAATTTATGTCTGAAATAAGTACTTCTTACAAAATGTTGTAACTGAGGACAAAATTCATTTCACCAGCACATATTTGTGTATCCAAGCTATCCGCATTTACTTTTATATTTACCATCATTTTTTTAATTTTGCATTAATTATGTCGGAATTAAATCGCAAAAAATCTTCTCCAAAGAGAAATCGTGAAAGAGGAAGGGAAGAAAGAAATTAGGGTTATTTCGATCCACTCTTGAAACAAAATTAGAATGAAGACGAGGACGCTGATCTTAACCCCAGTAATAATGTTTAATTAAAAATAATTCCACCTAAATACCCACGTGGGCCAACAACGATGAGTTTCTAACAACACCATTTATACAAATTTAACAAAGGACAAGTTAGGGTAAGAAAGTGAGTGGATATTGATAAGTAAACGCAAATAGTTTGGGATGTAATCGAATAAGTGCATCAAACGCACGTCGACAAATTCGACATTAACAAACTCAGACAAACCAGGTGGGCATATAAACACACAAGGACTTGCCTCAAAACTGATTCCAATTCAACCCTTGCCTAAAGTGCAGAAAATAGAAGCTCAAAATTTTCAACTTGATTCAAGCCATTATTTGTCAAGCTGATGGGAGGTACAAGTTAGAAATCCATGTCGAACAATCAAATAGAGCTGCAAGCTGGCACAATTACAAGAGACATTATCGGGTTTTCACACGTGCTAAGGCTACTACCACTGGGCTTACAATAATATAACGAATATGGTAGAACTTCTTTCATCAGGTTGATCGTGGATGCAGCAACATCATACAGATTGTTGCAATAAATCCGAACCCTCTTCATCATGTGATTGTATTTGTAAATCCTGTAACAAGCGACACAAATGTTAACCATGGTTTGACACCAAGTTGGTCAAACATGTCCGGAAAAACAGACGAGGGAGGGAGCTCACTAATCCTACGAGTTGGTTAATATAGGTGGATTTTAGGCATAATATATGTTGGCACGTCGCTGTGGTGACAACATGCTCTCCTCAAATTAGGTTACCATTGATGTTAATGCATTAAAAACTGGTAAGAAACTGGACTTGTGGAAAGCATTTGTGGAAGTTCAAGATTCAAATTTATGTTGTTTACCAGAGAGATAGAAAAGAAAATTTGGAGCAACTCTAACAATGTGTTGCATTTCATTCAAACCTAACATTCATGTCAGATAGATAAAAGATTTTTGATAGCATATATCAGATTGTCCCAAAGAACAAATAATGGACAATATTATAATTTACCACGTAGTAAAAACAGAAAATCAAATGTAAAGAATAAAAAGCATATTCAAGAACAGCAGAAGGTTGCAAACCTGCGATTGTAGTAATTGATTTGGTTGTTGGTCTTGGGACATTGGATATGCCTGAGGTTGAGACATCCTATAATAAGGCTCTTTAAGATCAAGTTTGCCGGATGACGTCTGGAGTATTCCTCCTTGTTCAGCACCAGGGCCCCACATTTTAGCTATTTTAACAAAAACTATTTAGTTAGAAAAGAAAACTAAACAAATACAAAACTGGAATAAGTTTTAGAACCCACCAGACAATGTTAGGTTAAGGGTATAACTCTGAGCTTTATGGGCTATCATATGAAGTCGGCCGGTTATCTCTTGGCCAGGCATCACATATATAGGTTGGGCCAGAACACAACGTAGCTGGTACCAGTGCGTTGTAGGTGCCCCTGGAGCAGTGGTGAGCCACCTTTGTACCGTGCTGCAAATGACATAAACTGACAAAAGTAAGAACACATACCAGACTCGAGACACTGATGAGCACATAAATGCTGCATCAAACTATTACCTTCCATCAAACAATACGTCAAACCAGCAAGCCAATCCATGCACTCTGGTGCCAGTGGAAGATACAAACCTCAATGGAATGTCAAATTCGTACAAATCTTCCTCCTGTTGGTTAACATTTCAAACACCAGCTTAGAATCTTTGTGGCCAGAGAAGTGATTTAAGTTTTTTTTATACTTTTGTTTAAGGAGGGGTTGTTTCTAGAGAAGGTTGCCGGATTATGTATGCAAATATGAAATATGAAATATAAAGAAGGTAAAGGACTACTGAAGTCCCATTTTACACTCATGCACATACATAAGTTATGTCACGGACTCACGGGAAAAGAAAAGAAAAACAAAAAACAAACTTATAGTGGACCTAGTGAAGTAGCCTTCAGGCCGTGATCAGGTGAACTCTGCAATAATTTTTATGGTATGCGCACATAATAGGCTAATTTAAGTGAGAATGAGTCCCCAGCGTGTAGGAGCAAAAGCCCATTTTTTGGTTTGGGATTTTATGACCAAATTTTAGAATTAGGAATTTCACGTGGTTTATTTGTCTGTTTAAGCTTTTACCAAAAATGATAACATACACCAAGAAACATCTTGTTTTAGAAAAAAATACACACACAATGGATACAAGAATCTTAAAATAGGCAGCATCTCATTCATTTCACAAGCGCTGTCAATAGTAACTATATAGCCATTTTATTTCTGAAGTAAAGCAGCAGTAAATGGACTCTGAAGTTGCATATATACAACAATTTCTCAGTAAACATTTACCTTAGCAGAAGTGAAATCTATCACATGGGAGATTGCAGGAGCCACCAATAACCTAGGATCAAAAGCATCCACAACTGGCTGCAATGCTCAGCGGAGGCAAAGTAGAATACAGTCAGAAACATTAATGGATAGCTGATGACTAACTGTTGTGAATCCAAATAGGTGAAAGAATGAATGTAGGATGAGAGTGGTAGAGAAGAATAGCAGCATGATTAAAAGGACCATATCACAGGGAAAAAGTACGGTTGACTTTAATTACTAAGTTCAATTAAAAGGAAACAGTTTGCTTTCCTAGCATAGCACTTCCCGCAGGAACACCCACATAACCACCTAGAATTATAAGATCTAGAACATGTCGAAATTTAGTTAAATCCTTCCTTTTCAATATTTATATTTCTTTGTAATAAAACAGAGCTTTACTGATAGAAGGAACAATTCTAGAGAACACCACCACTACTAATGACTATTTACTATAAAGAAATGCTATAGAAGGGGAAAAGGTTCATGATTGAAACATCACAAATTATAGAGAGAATGAAATGAAGGGCAAGTTCTTCATTACAGTAAATACATTTTTAGAATGTCAAGAAGTGGCAGTATTTGTGCAGCACAGGGAAAAGACAAAAGGACACATGGTTGAACAGACATTAGAAGCCTACACTATAAATAGATGCAGAAAAAAGAAGTATACAAATGGAATTAGAATGAACCTGTGAGAAGTATCCTTCAAAGGCAGTTCCATGTAAAGGTGTCAAGTTAACACCATAATAATTTTGTTGCTGCCAGAACAAGGCCTGGATTGGGGATAGAAACAATAAATTTGTATCGCGTCTTAATAGTAAAAACAATATAGATGCAGACATAATAAACAATTTATATATTACAAATTATTCAACCTTCACAAATAAAAATTATACAAGTTATTTCTTGTTGATCAGTGGACAATCAATCAACCATTTAGGCAATAGACAACCTGGCAGTATGAGATCCTTACCTTATTTGCAATTTCTATGTACAAATACTCATCGCTGAATGGTGCCATATGTATTCTACATGAGCAAATAGTAACAAATATCAGCACAGGATAGGTTAACAAAATATAATTCAAGGGATTGTAAACCCACCCAAAGGTGATTTCTAGTTGAAATTAAATTGAAATTGATCTAGCAGTACTGTAGACACTTGCTAAGTTGCATAAGAGATGAAAATGCAGGCAACATGGACCATTTATAATTTGAAACCAAGATCTCTTGAAAGAGAAGTAAGAAAAATTGTAGTGTAATACAGTCATACACATACGAGCATTCTGGAGAGAGTATATAAAGTGCAGGCAATAAATATCTAAAAAAGAGGTATATAGAATAATTTTCAAATATTGCTAAACAAATTAAATGTGTAATGAGAAAGAAGATGGTCCAACTCACACGGCACAAAATCTCTTTCTTTTAAGAAAACACATAACTATGGAAAACAAAACCCGTAACAATAGCAATCAGCACAAGATGGCAAGATCTTGGGGAACATATACCTTCCTATAGTTGGAAACATTTTCCCTTTAGAAACAAGGAACCTATCTCTTGCAATTATGTATGACTCTAGCATCCTCTCATTTACTAGCAATGTGCCTGCAGAGCAAAGTCCATTCTCAGTAAATGTGTTCGGATCAAATTCTAAATACAGAAAAAGAGGATCCCTCTAGTGTTTCTTCTTTATCTAATCTAGTCAGCTACATCTTCAATCATCTAGGCCTTATCATAAGATGGATGTCAGAAGATAAAGAACTAAGCATACCCATTGGTTCAGATATCAAAATATCTGCTTTCTCAGGTAATTCAACATCTTCAACTTTACCCTTTATTACCTATCAGCAAAAATATGTAACATGAAATTGATAAGAGAAGCGGAAAATGATTAAATCTCAAAAGAATTAAAAGTATGACCAAACAACACTTACTGTTATTCTTTGACTGAGTGACGGATTTCCAGATATGAGTTTGCGAGCATAATCTGCCATATCTGATGCTTCTACAGCATAAACATGCTTTGCACCAGCCTGAGAAAAAAAGCATATAAAAAATCAGAAATGGCTGATATATATGATGCTAAGGTGTTCAAAAGCATGTGCATCACAGAACCTGAGCAGCAAATAAAGACAAGATTCCACTACCAGCCCCAACATCAACCACTACACGACCGGCAAAATCAATGCGGTTCTCAAGGACTGCAGCATAATAAGATCCTGGAATAGAAATATCTACCATGTCACCGTAGGGATGGTTTCCAATTTACTACAGCTACAAGAAAATGCAACAAGCACTTATATGCAATATTTTCTTGACAGGAAACTGAAATAGTTTTCAAGATTTTGGATTTAGAAAGAGATTAAAAATGTACTGCAGAACAGATCGAAAAGAGTACCTGTCCTCACGTAGTCCTGCAACATATTTTGTTGATGAAGAAGCTGACCGTAGTAATGGAAGTACATTTTGGCAGAAGATGCCTCTATTTTGTCATCAAACTTGCTTGCAGATGATGACACAATTCCATTTGGCAAAGATGACTCTGGAACAAAGGAATTGAGATATGAGCCAGCCTTGTACCTTAATTTTACTTTCTTTGCCCCAGATATGTGGTTCATTTTGATCTTCCATGTAGATAAAGAATAAAAGAAGTATTTGGGAAAACAAGTTATTCAACTAAACTTCCTGTGTTCATTTAATGAAACTTGGGGCAAACAATTATTAAATATTTAAATGTAATGTGTAAGTTTCCAAAACTACATAATGACATTTATAAACTTGGCATGCGACTTTTAAGCCATTGCAATTACTCAACCTATTAATTTTTTGCAATTACAACATTTTCTATTGTTTTAAGCAACGAAACGACGTTTTTATATTATATATCGTACAAACATTGCCAGAATATTTTGGGCACGTAATTGCCACAATCTAAAAGTCGTGTTGTAATTGCAAATAAGGGTAGAAGTTGTTGTATTTGCTGCAATTAAGCCATGAAAATATTGTAAATATAGTACTGAGACTATACAATTGGGTAATTCAAAATATAGTACTAGGCCAATATTTGGGATGGAGAGAGTAATAATTTCATAGAATGATAAGAGGACATATATTTTCTGATGATACATATAGAACTTACCAGTACATGGATTTGAGAATGAAATTAGAAATGCAAAACAGCATGAAAGCATGCATACAACGATGCTTGTTTGGCGAGTTATCACAAAATGTGGAACAGCATTGACAGAATATTATTGTACAAAGCAACCCTAGATCAGCATTATGCTCCATCATGGAAGGTCTTACTGTATTATACTCATGACATGCAAGATGACTCAGGCTTAAATTATTTTACTAGGAAATAACATTGATCGCTTATATACCAGCATTAGCATAGTATTTCAATCATGAAATACCAAACGCATAGTGCTGATATTCAGCTCAAACAAAGAAAGGTAACAAACTACTTAAAAAATTAAGAGGATAATGCAACCACATCTGCCATGCACACCAACAAAGATATCATGTACCAACCTTGAACAACCACTTCCTTCTTCCATTGCTCAAATGCACAATGGAAGGCCCTACTTTCCTCCTCATTTCTAAACTCTATGGTGATTCCTCTGGAATAGCTTTTCTGATTCACAGGACAAAAGCCAAAATAAAACACCTCCTTTATATGTGATGCAGAAACAAGGAGAAGAAAGTTCTCGCATCAAGTACCAACAAATTAACAGTGAGATATATAGCTATTAACTTTTAGGCAAGAAATATTAGAGCAAGCTCCACACCTCCACATACACAATTTCATAAATATTTAGGTCGATATAAAAAAGATTGGAATTTCCAAAGCAGGCAATAGTTTTCACCCTCAAAAAAGACGAAATCTAGTTCCACCTCCATTTGTATATAAACCAGAGACTATTAAATGTGATATACAGGTAATGACATATTAATCCATACCTCCTTATTTGTATCTGAAGCTTCAGATATACACAATGATTGAGACGGACCGATCTTGAAAAGCTGGAATGAAAACCAAAACATAGTAAACCGAATCATCATTACACTAAAAAATGAAGATACAGACATAGCTCGATAACTTCAAATAAAATTACTTGTGAATTCATTAGGCATCACTCTGCAGTATTTATCATTTTAAGTTATTGAAGAAAAAGTTTTCCACAACTTTAACACCAAAAAAATAAGGCTTAATAGTAAAGTCCACTCGCCATTTTATATAGAAAACTGCCAACATTTTCAAGAACAGTACAGATATATACTATGCCAATATTTTCTAATACCAAACAGATTCAAGATTCCATTCCTTTCGCATACTTAACAAATAGTACTTCTTTTTTGTTAATTTTCAATATCTTCCAATAGTTCTTATGTACTAAACACAGACAGGGAAAACAACAAACTTTCTCCATTTTTACTACATTCTGAAGTCTTAAAAAACTCAACTTTCTCTATGCATCCAAAATTCTAATATTTTAAAAAGAATCAGTTCAAATACGGATAAAACTAAAAACGAGTAAATATACACCATAATCGTCGACGAAACACATAATACAATTCAGCTAACCACTAAAACCACCAAAAAGAGCATAATTACACGCAAAAAATACATCCTTCCTTTCAGCAGGCTTAGTTTCCACCACCTCGAAATCAAACCAACCAGATACCCCGGCCGCAAAATTCAATCACCACAATACAGAAAACGAACAAACACTAACGAACCTGGCAGTTACTGAGATCGAACTGAACTGCGTCGTCCGAATCGGACTCGGAGCCGAATAAAAGCGAGTCAGAGCGGAACCGCGCCACCACAGGAGGCGAGGCGCTGCTGGAAATCGACAGCTGCGAGATTGAGGCCACCAAAAAGTCCTGCTCCCTCAGCTTATTGTTCTCCATTACAAACAAGAATAATTCAGCTAATTCTACCAAAAAGAATAAAAATAGAGAAAAAAACAAGAAATCTATCCGTGTCCCGAAAGAGAAACAGTTAGGGTTTTCAGTTGAGAGTGGGAGTGGGAGAGGAGGTTTTAGTGCGCAATGGCTTTTTGCTGCACTGGTTTTTGTTTGGAGGCGTTGATGATGAAGGGTTCCGTGATCAGGTGTTGCAGTAGAGAATGCGCCGCGGTGCAATCGGTGACGTGTCGACCATAGATTGGTGGGTTTGTTGTACTTTGTTTGGTTGCTTAGTTTTGTTGGATTTTGGATTCTTAAGACGTAGGACACAAGTACAAAAGTATTTGCCCACTCGTGAATTAATTTTAACATTCGGTAGCTCGGAGGAAAAATAAAATAATAAAAAAATATTATCTTGTTGAGATAGGTTAATGTTTATAACTAGAAACTAATTTGATTAGTAAATATAATTTCTAGGTTTATAAAATCAATAAATATATAATTTATGAATAAAATGCACATGATCATTTTAATCTAATAATATTAGCAATATACGGAGTTACGGACATTAGTAGTTACGTACATATCCATCTCACTAAATACGTTATCAAATAGCTTATGTGAATTAAGTACCTAATAAGTACAGGTGTTCACCCGACCCGTAACCGCGGTCAACGGGCCAGTTTTGACCAGGAACCGTGTTTGGGACGGGCCAGTTCCGGTTCCAAGGGTTAGGAACCGTGAACTGGCGATTCCGAACCGGTGGTTCCACATTTTTTTTTTAAATATGTTTTGTGTTATTCATGTTAATTATATCCTAAAACAAGCAATAATGACAATTAAAATGCTAAATGGAACGAAAAAATGTCAAAAAAAAAAGGTTCGAGATTGAACCGGCGGTTCCGGTTCGGAACCCGGTTCACACGCCTAGGATTTGGCACTCATTTGAAATTCAAAATGGATGACTAGGATTTCATCTAGTGATCCAATGGCTATGATTCAAAGTTTCCCCCCCATTTCCTCCCACTTTCAACTATAAATACCCCCTACCCACAACCATTTCTTCACACCAATTACTCTCTTCTCTTCTCTTACTCTCTAAGTTATTCATTCTTTTCAGTTTTCATTGTTCTATTTTCTAGCTCTTACTCTCTTAGTAGTTATAGCAAAAATGTCTTCCTCCAACCCTCGTAAGGGTAAGGAAAAGGCAGTCGAAAATATTCGTGGTACTCGTGGTAGTGGTAACCCTCCTCGTCGTCCTCGTGGTGTTGTCATTCGAGAACGAGAAGCGTTCCAGGATTACTACTACGAAGATGATGATACTTCTTCCACTCCTACTCCCACAAGCCAGAATCCTCAATATCGGAGGGTCCCCACTCGCCGCCAACGTGAAGAAATGGAGAACCAGCAGATGGCCGAAGATGCTGCTGCCTTTGCTGCCCACCAGATTGAAGCGGATAAGCTACTTGCTGAAAGCCTATATGTTGCCGACCTCGAAGTGGAGATGAATCCGCCCCACCAAATGCATCCTCCCAGCACTATGCAGTCGTCCCCCTTTCACGAAGAGGCAATCAACTTGGATGAGGATGACGAAATGGACGAGCAAGAGGACGGCAGAATGGCTGCCGACAAGGGTCGTCGTACCAGAAAGGTGAAGCTGCAGGCCAAAGGAAAGAATGAAGGATCTGATGTGTTCTCAATGTGGTTCAAAAAGGTAACACTACCTTGTGCCGAAGGAGAAACTCCAATTGTAATGGCGTGCTGCAATTTCTGCGACCAGCAGTACGAGCATAAGAAAGAAAATTGGTATGGCACTTATAACCGCCATATACTCAAACACAAGCCGAAGGATCAAAAAAAAGGTACACAACAACAAACTCAAACTCAACTAAACTTCACGCAAGGTAATGAACTCACTTTATTTAAGTATAATGATATAATAGCTAGAGAAGTGATGGCTAAGTTTGTTGCTACTGAATCTCTTGCTTTCCAATTTGCCGATAGCATGCGTTTTGAAAATTCCATTAAAAAAGCATATAATCCGCAAGCTAAAAAAATCTCACGAAGTACCATGACTAGGACAATTGCTAAATTATCTATTAGATATAAAAAACATTAAGAGACATGTTTGCTAAGTTGCCATATAGAGTCTCTGTTTGTTCTGATATTTGGTCATGTGCTTGGCAACAAAATTCATATCTTGGAATGATTGTGCATTGGATTGATCTGAATTGGTGTATGAACAAATGCGTACTTTGTTTTAGAAAGTTTAATTGTACTCATAATGCTGCAAACATTGCTCTTTGCATTATAAAAGTGTTGAATCAATTTAGATTAACCTCTAAGATTTTTTCAATCGGTTTTGATAATGCATCTGCTAATACTACAAGTGTGCCTGCTCTAATTGCTGCATGTAATCCAACTCTAGGAGGAAAATATTATCATACTAGATGCATATGTCACATACTAAATTTATGTGTGCAAGATGGATTAAAGCAATTAGAAGGTTCAATTACGCCTATTAGAAAATGTGTTGCCATATTAAGGGATAAAGCTAAGCTACACAGAAATTGGTTAAAATTTTGTAAGCAAAAAACTGGAAAAAGTAAGAGTTTTAACATTGATGTATGCACTAGATGGAACTCTACTTATGAAATGTTGGCAACAACTTCTGAATATAAGGATTTATTATGTGATTTCTTTTCAACTGAGGTTAACAACATGTTCTTATTGCCTTCTTATTGGGATGAATGCTCAGGTCTGATTGCACTCTTAAAAGTTTTTGAAACTGCAACTAAAGATTTATCTGGAGTTCATTATCCTACTTCATGTCGTGTACTATATCATTGTGTTGTTATCGTTCTTCAATTCTTAATATGCAGTACTAACTCAAGGTTGTAGGATTCTATAACTATGATGGTCATTAAATGGTTGAAATATTTTACTTATATTCTCGATGTCTTTTTGATTGCAAAATGTTTAGATCCCTCTATGAAATTGGAAGGGGTTTGTGGTCTATTAGACTTGTATTACAGTTATCTTCGTGAAATGACATTTGGAGGGGGTAAGCGTGGTGAAGACTCTTTTGAATTGCCTAATATTGAATCTGTTAAAACTTCTCTAGATACGACATTGAGTGGTCTTTTTCAAGAATATGAATATAAGTATTCGGATAGAGGGTCATCATCTAGGCCTAGTCAAAGACTAAGAAGCTCTTTTAATCTAGGAATAGATTCTAGTTCTGTAGCTGCACAAAGACTTCAAAGTTTCTTTCAAAATCAGGGCACATGTAGTAATATAAGCAGTGAACTTGATATCTATCTTAGCGAACCCAAAAGTACAGATTTAGCAGGTGAATGGCCAAATGATGTTGATGTTTTGCAATGGTGGTCGAGGAGGCAAAACCAATACCCGATTTTAGCAATGATGACGAGGGAGATCTTAGTCGTTCCGGCATCAACAGTCTCGGTGGAACAAGCTTTCAGTGTTGGAGGCTACGTGCTCGATGAAAGAAGATCGGTGATGACGCCAAGAAACCTAGAAGCTCAAGTTTTACTCAAAGATTATACATTGGCCGAAATGCGTGAACAAGAAAATAATTGGGATGAAATATTTGCGGAGTATCCCATAAGCACAACCGAGGCCGAAAGCACAGACACCGACTCTATAGCCACTACTGAAACCGATGAATTTGAAGATGATTGGGACTTTGACGCTGACATCAACGGGTAGTCCTAAATAATTTTAGACGAGTACTCTTTTTCCTTACTTGGTGTTTTTCCCATTGGGTTTTCGCCAAGAAGGTTTTAATGAGGCTCGGCCCTTGAGTTTTCAAACTTTGTGAATTCCAAGGATTTTAGGATTTCGAGTTTTAAATAATAATATATTTCCATTTGTAATTGATTACACATTGTTATAAATGAAGACATATATTATTCTATTTCGATCTTATACATTACATTGATGATTTATGTGTTTCATTTCAATAAAAAAAAAAATGGTTCGGGCCCTAAACCGGCGGTTCCGACCCGAAACCGTGGTATGTGGCGGGCCGGTTCCGGTTCCAATTTCTCCGAACCGGAACCCGCGGTTTCGGACCCGGTTCCTAACCGGAACCGGCCCGTGAACACCTCTACCTAATAAGTAATAAGCCATCACAAAGAATCTTGAATTATTTTTTTGAACTATAAAATCTAATCGTTGAGATGTGTGTGTGTTTAGTCCCGTTACTTTTACTTCTTATGTTCCTAAAACCATATAGGATAGAGCAATATATTTAGCAATCCTATATGACAGCTCAATATACAACATATGAATAGAATTCAAACTTTTTTATCACGAGTTGATTCGTTCCATTAAAACAGGTAATCAAATAAATAACTTTATTTGATTTAGTTATTGAATGAGCCACCTCTAAAGGCTCATTTAATTTACTCATCAAATAAACCACTCGAGACTCAACAATTTACTTTACTAACATGATTTTTTTTTACTATGTACTTTTTTTTAGAAATATATATAAGTTTATTAATAGGTCCTAATTGCCATTCTAATTTATTTTGGAAATTTAAAAAACTTAGTTTAAGTGTATATATCAAATCATTAACATATTAAGATAGTCATACTCGAATGTGGTTCCTGCTTGATTTATAACTCAATCCAATGTTAAAATTAAGTGAAATCGAAAAGAAAACAATCAAAGCTCAATGTAAATGTAATTAAGTGGAACAACAATATATCTAGCTTGATTTAAATTATTTAAAATTCTAACTTATTTTTTTCGGAATTCGATCATTTTGAGACTTGCAATATTTGAGCGCTCATATCCTATGATGATTGAAAACTTACTCATTTTTATGGTTGTCACTCTTTATACCTATGGTTTGACAGCAAATATATATATATATATATATATATATATATATATATATATATATATTTAGGGAAGAGATCATATGCAAAAGTTTTTCCCATAAGAAATAAGACACGATCTGTACCATTGATCTTCGTAGATCTACGGTTGTCATTGATCGATGCATTATAATTGAACATGAAATGCATTATTATTACAGTGCACTGTAATAATACATAAAATACATTATTTTAGTACATAAAATGCATTATTATTTTTTTTACGGGAATAATGTTTTGTATGTGAACCGACCAATATATATATATATATATATATATATATATATATATATATACTAATACTTTTTGGACATATATGTCCGGACATAAAATGAATATATTAATAATCTTAACTTATAATTTATCAAATAAAATAATGGTGTTGGTTAGTACTCTAATGTATTTACTTAATTAATCTAAACCGCCATTTTTAGAGAGAGAAATATGAATACAAAAAATACGAAATTAAAGTAATAAAGTTATTTTGTGATTTTCACTAATCTTTCGGAAATACTATATATTTATGCATTCACTTGAATTAGATTACTCAAAAAATAATAAATTGAATGAATGTGGAGAAATTACAAAATTAAATAAATAAGTTAAACGGATCGAACCGATTCATTTACCTAAACGAACTAGATTATGTCCGGACATTTATGTCCGAATAGCATCAGTCATATATATATATATATTGAAGGAACAACAATTTTTTAGTAATTTGACTTTTCCACATTTATGCGATTATTTATGAATGTACAAAATGAGGAATACTGGTAATGCTGTCAAAAGCAGCAATGTTAAGATTCTAACTTTGAAATGTCGAGTTTGCCCCTATATCACATTTAGAACTATGCTAAAGCAAAAGCATGTGCTTCCATCTTTTGCTTTTCTACTATAAAGTGTCAAAAATAAGATGCTTGGTTCAAAGTTTCCTCATTGCCAACTTCAACACTCAATCCTTTGGCTTCAAATAATTTGCGTACATTCTTTTTATTTGTTGAGGCAGTTTATCTATGTTATACTCCCTCCGTCCCGCTATTAGTGGCTCATACTTTTTGGGCAAGGGTATTAAAAAGAAGACATAAAAGATAGAAAAGTAGTAGGGTCCACACTTTTTAAAGGGTTAATTTTTGTTATTTTGAGTCCGAGCTACTAATAGAGGAACAACCCAAAAAGGAAAGCGAGCCACTAATAGCGGGACGGAGGGAGTACTTGTTATTCTATTTTTCGAGTGTATATATATATATATAGAATATACAGTAAAACCTCTATAAATTAATACAGTCAGGATCGAAGAAATTTATTATTTTATAGAGATTATTAATTTATCGAGTTCAAATTTAAAGAAGAATATATATTGATGGTGTATGAATTGATGAGCAGAAAAAGTGATGCTCTTGTGGAAGCATGATAGGGTTGAAATCGGAGGAGAGAGTTGGTGGTGGTGTAGCCACGGAATAGGAGATGAAAGATTAAATGTGTGGACACTTGCGCATATCTTAGTTTGGAAGAAGTGACAAGTTGGATAAAAAACATAAAGTTTAGCAAGGTTATCAATATCTAATAGCAAAACATTTTTAAGTCATCACATTCATTCTCATGCCTAGGTATCAATTTCTCAATTTTTTTTTTAAATTATCTAAAATCTCAACTTAATTATATATATCCTTAACAATACAATAGCAATTAATTGTAATTAGTAATTATTCATTAATAATTTTCAATCAACAATTATTTGTAGGGGTTACAAAAGCATGATTCATGACAAAAATTAATTTGTTTCCAATTTTTATCATATTTTGTGCCTATATAAACTAGAATTATGTAGCAAGGAATACTCACAATTCACCTACTTTGTACTCCTTCATTTCACATTTTCCGATAAAAAAATACGATTTTCACATGAAAGATATTTTCATAACAAGACCATTTCCACCAAGGTTATTCGGATTAGAGAGAGAAGTAATTACACCAGCGATGAACATATGGAAGTAAGTGTAAGACAAATATAATACCATAACTTTTGTGTTAGCAAGAACAACGAGACATGGATATCATTTGTATAACATGTATGGATTTATAATGTTATTTCTTTGAAATGAATATTGCTCCTTACATTTGTAGAAAAGTTGGTGGATTTGGTCTTAATTAAGTTCTTAAATTTTATTATTGTTTAATTTTTAGTGTCACTATTAGTAATTAAGGGTTAGTAGATTTAATAATTTTATGTGTATATATGTATTCTGACATATAATATATACATATTATGCAAATCAATCAATATATATATTGTATAAGCTAAAGCCTAGCAAATAAGTACCACAAAAATTATTTTTTAAATTGCAACATTTACTATTGAAATAAAGCATAATAATAGTATATTATAGTTTACTTATTGAATATTCAGAAATTTATCTAACTTTGTGTACAAATATAGTAATATCACGTAATTAGTGTAAATCAATTAATATGTAATTAAAATATTAATTAAATAAATAATCTTCATGACTTGACCTTCTAATATGAAATGGAGTAGTAAAATAGAACCGTTAATAATACGTTGATACGTTTCTATGATTGTATAGATATCGCATGCATTAGATACAAATCCGCTAATAATACCCATTAATTATATATTTTCATAATTATATATGGATTACTTTGTGTGCATACACTAAAATTTCTATTTTAATTTATTGATTGATATAATCTATTTTTTTTTATATTAACCAACTCCTTTGATTAGGGTTTGCAATATTGATGGTTAATTGAATAATAAGGATTAACTATAGCCTACAGGATCCAGATTCTATAAAAATCTATATAAACTATAATAGCAAGCCCGAGCTATTTTTAGAAACTTCTTTTTTCATTTTCTTTTTCATTTTTTTTAATATTCCATTTCATAAAATTATACATTAAATGTTATAAAATAATTGTACATTTACATTTCCAATCATCTAATTAATTTTTCATTTATGATTTTCAATCATCTAATTAATATAAAATGTTACTAATGCATAATTCAAGGTACAAAAGGTTTAATTTTAGGCTACAATGCTATTTTTAGAAACTTCATTTTTCATTTTTTTTTTCATTTTTTTCAATATTCCATTTCTGAAAATTATATATTAAATATTATATAATAATTGTACATTTACATTTCCAATCATCTAATTAATTTTCCATTTATGATTTTCAATCATCTAATTAATATAAAATGTTACTAATACATAATTCAAGTAGTGGTGGCCGCGGTTCGGTTCGGTTCCGGAACCGGAATTTCTCGGTTCCGCCTCAAGGGAACCGGAATCGAACCGCCGAACACTTCGGTTTCGGTTCCAAACCGGAATCGCAAGTTTCGGTTCGATTCGGTTTCGCGGTTGCGGCGGTTCCAAACCGGAACCGCATGTTTTAGAGTTCAAAAATTATGTTTTTATTCATTTTTTTGCTATGTTTTTTTGTTTAATTATAATTTGATGCATTCTAATGTAACATTTAGATGAAATAAATATGAATTGTAACATAAATATTGATAAAATCATAAAAATTAAAAAAAAAAGGAGGAACCGACGGTTCGGAACCGAAACCAAACCGAACCGAAACCGGCGGTTCTCAGTTCCGCAACTTTGGAACTGAAACCGAACCGCCGTCGATGCGGTTCTCAGTTCCGAACCAGAACCAGCGGTTCGGTTCCGGCGGTTCCGGTTCTTATGACCACCTCTAAATTCAAGGTACAAAAGGTTTAATTTTAGGCTACAAAAGGTTTAGCAACAATAATATCACACATCTTGTGCTTCCCCCGAAATTAATTTGAGAGAAATCTTTTATTTTATTTATTTTTTGCATAACACGTAATTATAGTTTGTATGACAGTGTGTAAATCAGTAATTAATACCAATATTTCAAATATATATTTTTTAGAATAGTACAGAAACAACACATATATATGACGTATCTGTCATTATTCAGCAAAATACGTTTAATGTACTGTCAAAAACGTAAAATATATTAAAAGAAGATCTAATCATACACACTGTCATACAAATTCAAGCCTCAAAATCACAATTTCTGTTAATTTCATTTACAAAATCTAGGTATAATATAAATTTCTTAGAAATAATAAATAATTAACATTTGTATTAGAATTAATAAATAATGAAGATTGTAAAACAATAAATAATTAATATTTATATTAGAATTCATAAGTAATGAAGATTTTAGTATAGTTAAACTAAGGCCGGTGTATTTTAGTAATTATTCATATCCAATTAGTACTTATTGACTAACTATCCCAAATCAAAACATGACATCAGTCAATGCTTTCAGTTTACCAATTTTCTTAGACCTATATATATATAGGGTAATTTTCACTTAAATAGCCAAACTATTCAACTTTTCACAATTATATTCCAAACTATTAAAAATATTAATTAAATAGCCAAACTATTGAAATTTTTACAATTGTATTCCAAACTATTAAAAATATCAATTAAATAGCCAAACTATTTAAATTTTCACAATAATGTTCTAGGTCAAACTTTCGCGACGGAAATCCAACGTGTTACGTTGGAAACTTATTTTGGTTGAGTTTTGAAGGATTTAGAATTTTGAAATTCTAAATATGTTTTCAGCGTGACACCTTGGATTTTCGTCGTCGAAAGTTTGATCTAGAATATTATTATGAAAACATCAATAGTTTGGCCATTTAATTGATATTTTTAATAGTTTGGAATACAATTGTAAAAATTTCAATAGTTTGGCTATTTAATTGATATTTTTAATAGTTTGGAATATAATTGTGAAAAGTTGAATAGTTTGGCTATTTAAGTGAAAATTACCCAATATATATATATATATATATATATATATATATCATTGTATGTGTAGATTATATCCAGAACTTCTGAATCTGATTACAAATGTTAATTTAATATAGGATATCATAAGTATCTTATATTCTTATTGTGTTCGTCACACTATAATAGCAAGCCCGTGCTATTTTTATGAACTTTTTTTTTCATTTTTTTCAATATTCCATTTTTTAAAATTATATATTAAATGTTATATAATAATTGTACATTTACATTTCCAATCATCTAATTAATTTTTCATTTATGATTTTCAATCATCTAATTAATATAAACTGTTACTAATGCATAATTTAAGGTACAAAAGGTTTAAATTTAGGCTACAAAAGGTTTAGCAACAATAATGTGTGAATATCACACATCCTGTGCTTCCCCCGAAATTAATTCGAGAAAAATCTTTTATTTTAAAGTTTGATTACATATGTTTTATTTGAAATAATATTACGTGGGTAATTTATAGTTCGTATTGTGATCAAGTTATTTTTTATTTTTTTTGTTATTTTTATATAGTGCGATTTTCATATTAAAAAAATATTTAATAATAATAATGTTTCTCTTCATGTTAGATATACATTTGAATGAAGAACATATAAAGAATTATGCACTGGCAGAAATCGAGAAGATTATGCACAAATGTGGACGCAACATGCGAGATTTTAATGAGATATATACAATATCCCAATCCAGAGTATTTTTGTCAGCCGTATAATAGTTTGATAAATGATGAGTTGCGTTATAATCGATCAGATATGAAAGCTGAGGATGCTTCGTTCATGCGTGATATTACCGAAGAATAACGTCAAGTCTATCAAATGATTATTGAGAGAGCACAATCAAAATCAGGCGGTGTCTTTTTTGTATACGGATACGGGGGGACTGGAAACATATTTATTTGAAGGACATTATCTTCTGTGTTACGATCAAAAGTAGATATAGTACTCAACATAGCATCGAGTGGGATAGCATCTCTATTACTGCCAGGTGGAAGGACTGCACATTCCCGATTCGTTATCCCGATAAATCCAAATGAAGATTCATTGTGCAACATCAAACAAGGAAGTCCACAGGCTGAACTCCTTATCAGATGTAAGCTCATAATATGGGATGAAGCACCGATGATGCATAAATATTGTTTTGAAGCCCTGGACAGAATCTTGAGGGATATAATGAGGTTTAAAAGTCCGATGAATTCTGAATCACCATCCGGAGGTAAGACAATCGTGTTCGGAGATGACTTTAGACAAATATTGCATGTCATACCCAGAGAAAGCAGACAAGAAGTAGTCAATGCAAGTATCAACTCTTCTTACATCTGGAAGGACGTTCAATTGCTCAGGCTTACAAAAAATATGAGGCTGCGACTCATAGATTTAGAATTGAAGGCAAAAGAATTAAAAAAGTTTTTTGATTGGGTTGCAGCTGTAGGTGATGGACTTTTCGGTGATACGAATGATGGTCATGCAAAAATAGACATACCAGACGATATTCACCTTAAATTCTCGGGAGATCCAATAGAAGCAATTGTTAAGGATACATATCCTTCAATCATGGATGCTCCAAATGACTTGAGTTACCTTCAGGACAGAGCCATACTCGCTCCTACACTCGATGTAGTTGAATCAGTTAATGAGTACATGATAGACAAGAATATTTATGTGAACAAAGAATATTTGAGTTCAGACAAGACATGCAGCTCTGATGTAATTATTGATGTAATGAACGATGTCCACACACCTGAATTTCTAAATGGTCTGAAATATTCGGGAATCCCTAACCACATGCTCATTCTGAAGGTCGGCAAGTCGGTTATGTTGTTAAGGAACATTGATTATTCTCTTGGATTGTGCAGTGGAACGCGTTTGGTTGTCACGAGAGTTGGTAATCATGTTTTGGAGGCCAAAATATTGACAGGAAATAATTTCGGCCATAAAGTATTGATTCCGAGAATGTCATTAACTTCATCAGATCCACGTCTTCCATTCAAGTTTCAACGAAAACAATTCCCTCTAATTGTTTCGTACGCCATGACAATCAATAAAAGTCAATGACAATCTCTATCACATGTGGGACTTTTTCTCAAGAAACCAGTGTTCTCCCATGGTCAATTGTACGTCTCTGTATCGAGAGTATGGAGTCGAAGTGGTTTGAAGATCCTGATATGCGATAAAGATAATAAGAGCACTGCATGTACCACGAATGTTGTTTACAAGGAAATTTTTCAAAATTTATAGATGTATAATTTTGAATGAAATTTTAATTTATATTGTTTCATACTTATCTTTTTTTTATATATATTTTCCTTACTCATACTTATGTTATTTTATAAAAAAATAAATTAAAATTCAATTTACGCCGTGCATCGCACGGGTATAGTACTAGTAAAAATAAAAAACTATACGAACTATCAAATTATAAATTATTATCTATAAAATATACAATAGGAGCTTCGGATTGTCATTTTTAGAAAACTTCAATTATCATACACATTTCACCTTTCCGTAAATATAATAATTAATATTAATAAATTATTAGTCAATAATTTATATGTATTTGGTGGTGCGATGGGTTGTTGGGTTGTTTCCGTATGTCTTGGTTGTTACCATTGGGAGGGTAACGCGATGGGTGGAGAACGACATCAACCTCTGAAAAGACTTACGAGAGAGATGCAAATTTGGGTCTTGCGTGTTTGTGAATTTTTGGTCAAGGATGTGAGAGACACTTGAAGTGGAGGAAGAGATGTATCTATGTCATTACTTTAATCGAATTTGAAACATGTACAATTACATATTCTAAATAGATCCGGATGATTGAACCCTAGCCTCATCATCTTGGTTCATCGACGTCTTCTGTCGCGGTGAACAAATTATGATAATTGAACGATAACTTCATTGTTTCGGTTAAATAACGGTTTTCTTGAATGAAATTAGAAATTAAAGATTTTCACCTCAAAAAATATTTTTATAACTACCAAACATATCGTCTAATAATTTATATTTTAATTCTTAATTTTCAAAGACTTCATTCTATTAAACACAATACACAAGAATTGAGCCTCTATTTATATTTTTCTAAATTATCCTATTTAATTGTTAATTAATCAAATTATTAAACAATAGACATATTATATATATACATATATATTAAATCTTATATCCCATATCGTTTTTTAACGAGGGTCCAATCATTTGAGAACTTAAATAAATACTTAGAATCAATGTTTATTTTCTCATCCCACAATTATTTTCCAAATTCAATTTAATTTGGCCAATTAATTAATTGGCCAAATAAATAGTTTTTTTATTAGAAAATTTAATTTGGTCAATAATTAAATTTACTAAATAAAGAGTTTAATTTTTATTTTTTACTTTATCCTAGAAAATTAACTTCTAATTTGTTGGCATTTATACTATATATTAATAATATTACTTTGTAATATTTAAGTTTATAGCGAGTATTACTATGCAGATTTCAGACGTGAACAAGTTGTAATTTTTTTTCAATTAGAACGAAATGGGTAGAGGTATATAAATAAACGGGTCGAGTTATTAATGAATATTACTATACGTGTTATAGTGGGAACAAATATTAAAATTACTTCTTAATTGGGCTTGAGACGAGTTTGTATAATTTTCAAATTCATACTTGAAACTTATTTTTTAATATTTTGTTAATGTTTCCTTTGTAATATACAAGACTTTATCGTGTATTACTATGTAAGTTTGGGACGATGACAAGATGTAAAATTATTTTTTAATCTGATTTGAGACGGGTAACAGGTATATAAATAAATGGGTATTTATATAATATATAAGGCTTGATATGTTTGATTGAGATGTCTGTATAAAGTTTCAATATTTTGTTTGATAAGATGTATAAAAAATATCTGCAATATATAATCCATTGTTTGGTTGGACGTATACAAATTTTATATAAAATTTTAATTTCTAAAATATCCTTAATTTTTAAACTTATAGAATTCATAAAATTATTTTTTTATAATTTTATATAATTCAATATTTAATCAAATTAACATCAGAATCCATTAATTCGAAGTTCTTGATTAGGATTCAAAATTTGATTTGGAGAAATGATTATGTAGATCGAATTTCTCCACATCGATCACCTTAAACACATCTTCAAGAAAAATCAGGTGTATATAACTTCAAGAAAATCGAGTGTAAAATCGAAATTCTACTTCCAAATTCATGGCAAAAATAAATAATACACCCTTGAAATATTTCTATCCAGATTCATGGCATAAATTCACAGCACAAAAAAAAACAACGAAATTTTTTTTACAATAGAATTTTATTCTTTCACAATCAAACAAAATACTGAAAAAGAGATTTAATAATTTAAATCAAACAATTAATAGCAATATACAAGATATATAAAAATAAACCAACCTTCAAGATAATGAACAAGAGGAAATACGGCAGGAGCAGGAGGAAAAATCAGAGAAGAAGAACGACGGGAGCGAGAATAAAACTTGCGGGAGTGGGAAAGAAGAGTACTACCTCCGTCCCGCCATAATTGGCCAGTTATTTTGCTTTTGGCTACTTATGGCGGGACGGATGGAGTATTATTTTTTACTAGGTTTTAATTGATATGAGGGTTGCTTGATAAAAAAATGAATTAATATAGATTTGCTTCGTAAAAAGATGAATTAATATAGATTTGTGATACATATCCCACCAAGGAGGTGGTATACCTAACAACCAAAATTAATATAATATAGACGGGCCCGAATTTTATAAAGGGCCGTATACTTCGTACCAAACAAGATATTAGTGTGTCATATACATATTATACACCCTAATCATCCCTCTCAAACGAGTAATATTCACGTTTATAGCATATATTACTATACGAGCTTAAGATGCAGACAAGTTAATTTTTTTTATTTCGATATGAACGGGTATGTGTATAGAAATTAACATGTTCAATTAATTAACGAGTATCTATTACTATGCAGGTTTTAAAACAAGTAAAATAGTTGTATAACTAAGTTTCTACAAATAATATATACAATATGGCAATCCCGTGGATGTTCGACGGACAACATACTAGTGGATAATTATGGTTGTTTAAAGGTGATTTTTTGGCAAGGGGTCAAGACCTTCCCTAGACCGATAGCGTTGAAATTTTTCAACATGTGGCTGAAACACCGAACTTGAGGTCGATCTTTTCAAAATGTGACTTTCGGGACCTCTCAACTCATACGTGCTGCTCAACCTCACCTGGATGTTGATCCGCAATGAAAGAGAGAAATTAACTTACACTAGTCTTTTTGGATAAACACACAATGCTGGTTACACACTCACCAATCCATCACTTTTCTTTCAAATGATTTTGTGGATATCCTTTTTGGTAACAGGTTAGAGACGTCCAGAGGTCTTCCGAATTAATATGACAAAACTTGTGACAGAATGAAGACATCAGCACTGCAATTTTTGATATGCCAATTCTCCAGTAGCTAAATCAGACCTCATAATTTCAAAGCATAGACCAATAGAGATGACCATTTACAAATGCAGTTGCGTCTCGACCTGCCATTACGATATGATCTCCCTTGAGCGAATACATCTCACCAAATTGGCTGGAATCTTTCTGTTCCAAATACAAAGTAACCCATCTCACGTATTCGTAATCTTGATACTACGATAGAGAAAGGATGGATTCGGCAACACAAGCTCAAACATTCATATGATATGTTGATAATACTATATGAGATCTTAGAATCCAGACAACATGGTCTCAAGTTCAAGGTAATAAATATGATAAAAATTTGGTGCTAGCTGTCCTTTTTAACTAAGATACATACAACCTCAAAGACTATGTGGAGAACAATCACCATGAACGTAAAATTACACTATGTCACAGCACAAATTACCACAAATGAAGGAATACATCAAAGGTAACTCTAAGATCATGTGATAAGGAACAAGGGCACAAAATGACATGTATTATAACTTAAAAATACAATCTCAGCTGAGAATCCCATCCATTCCCTTCTATGTGCATTCAAGGAGACCCTGTCTTCACAGCCTTAAACGAGGGATGAAGCAAGCCAAGCTCATCCCTCTCTTCAAGAGGATTGCTCGTTTCGTTCCTAATCCTCATCACTCTCCTACTAGCAAGCGACTTATGAGTGAAACCATACATCTGCAGGATCTGATTATCCCCGAAGTTGAATGCACGATCCATCTGCTTCAAGCACCTCTCAACGGGGTAATCCCCAAACTTCCCACAAGGCTTGCAACCGACAAAGTGAGTAACAAGAGGCCACCTATGATCACCATAGCCAGGATGATAGCTCTCAATCATCTCCTCATATCTATCCACCAAAATCCCCCAATAACCGTGCAGATAGTACGCATTCTCAAGATAAACCTTCTCCCCCCACTTCTCCCTCTGCGTCGCCAGTATATACACCATTGCAGACTGATCATCCGCCTCAAAAACCGGCCTACCCTTCAGCTCCCTCGTCAGAACCTTCCCTGCCTCGTCTCTGATCTTCCCCTTCGGCCCCATTGGCGCCCACGTATCAAGAATGTCCAAAGACCACTGGCAATTCCTCAACAAGAAACTACCAGTATTCAATCCAATCCAATTCTTTTGATCATAGATCATCTCATTCCATCCGTGCATCACGAAATTATGATCTTTATACCTCTCCCACGGCACCTCATACGCCATATCTGTAAACATTGCATCACTATCCATCCACCATAGGAACTCCACCTCCGGATGAGAAAGCAAAAGCTTCCTAATCAACGGCAATTTCGCCCAAAAACCCGCCATTTCAGCATCTAGCAATGCCATATTATAGAAAATCTCAATCCCATGAACCCTACAGTAATCAATCTTATTCTTGATCGATTTCAACAAGTAATGATCACCCACCGGATTCTCACACGGCTTCGGCGACGAACCTGTCACCAGCAAAACCCTTGGCTTATTCTCAGCAATAAAATTCGGAAAACCCGGATTGTTTTTCAGCCATTCGGATCTCTGCTCGTCCCAATCCGATATTTTTGGGCCGAGAGTGTACGGCTGCGACGGATCGCGTTTGAATTCCGGAATCCCATCGTCCTCATCCTTCAAAACCTTGGTTATGTCGAACTCGGCATAATTGTTGCTCCCGCTTTCTACATTTCCGCTTGATTTCTGCTCCTCAGCCTCCACCAAAACGCGGCGCGGCTCGGCCCGCTTGCGGATGTGGGAGAAAGTCTCGCGGATCTCATCCAGATCCTTCTCCGGCGTGCCGAACTTTCCGGCGCCGATGTTCGCGCGCAGAACGATCAAGGTCAGGAAGAGGCATAGCACCGTCAGCTTCGCCTTGCGGAAAACGCGGTGGATCCGCCGCGCGTTGAGCGGGCCGAGAACCCGATCCAACATCGCGATTCGGGCCCGTCGAGCAAGAGCCTTGATTCTGACAGCAGAATGCGGGATTCGAAAAACCCAGAATCCTAAATATGGGTTTTTTTTTTTTTTTTAATCTTTTCCTCACTTTTTGGGTCTGAACTGATTGATGAAGAAGGGAGATCGGAATCTGGTATTGTAATGGAGGAAAATGGGGATCTGAGATTGGAATGTGGAAGTAAATTAGTGAATATAAAAGGGTTTTTGAGGGAAGGTGGTGTCGGTGGAAGAGTGATGAAGAGGTGGAAGGCAAAATGGAGGAGAGGAGAAGGTTCTTTCAGACAAGAATTTTTTAATTAGTGATAATAGTTGTTAATTGTAAGTTTAGTCAGTTTGTCAAGATGTAATTGCGCGTGGAGATAGCGGACTTGCCCCAAGTGGGGCCCGCTTTTCGGCTGCCTTGGACTTATTTTTTGGTTAGGATTAAGGTTTGGACAAATTTTGTACTCCATCCGTCCCATTGTTCATTTCGTTTGGGCACGAGTATTAAGGAGAAAGAAATTAGGGATAAAAAGGTGTGTGACCCACATGTTTAATATATTTTTTATTCAATATTTAATCCTTTAGTCAATAAAGTGTTTTTTAGTCAATAAAGTGCTTTAATTAGGATTGATTATTCGCAAAACAAATTCCGGGGGCTAAGTTATTCTTTTAAGAATTAATCGCAGATCAATATTTAATTTTTGACATATTTTGCAATTTAGTCCATCTTTAAAATATTGTAAATAAATATTTAACTTTTATAATTTTTATAAATTCGACAAATTCTGTCTTTTTCGACTTCCGACATGATAATTTCGCCTGTTCATTAACGATGTGAATTGGGATTTTGTTGTATATATATATATATATATTTATATATATATATTAGATTATCATAAATTTTTCAAATCATTGTTGTGTTGTATCTAAATTTTAAATTTCTTAGGATTGAACAATCCTAATATGTCGACCACTTTTTCCAAATTGGTGTTGTTGAAAGAACGCGCCAAATTAATTTGCCGGAGTACGTAAAAAATTGAGCAGGTCAAATTTGTAAACTATATAAAGTTGAGTATTTATTACATCATTTTAAAAATTAAAACTCTTTGTTTACAATTCACCAAAGGTCACCAAAGGTGAATACTAGTTTACAATTCACTCTTTGTTTTCATATAAACTAGTGTGTAACCCGTCGAAATTCGACGGGGAATCACTTAATAGTACTCCCTCCGTACGCGAAAAAGAGTCCTACTTACCCCTTTTTTTTTGTACACAAAAAAAGTCCTGCTTCACTTTTTGTACTATGATACCCTCCATACTTTCCTATATTTACATATTTTTGTCATTGATGGACCCACCCCAAACAATTAACTCAACACAATTAACTCAACACAATTAACTCATTAATCCTAACACTAATAACCCAACACATTTTCCCATATTATAGACCAATCCGTTTGCCTCATTTATCATTTCTTCTCTCATTTTATTAACCCAATCCATCTGCTCATTTATCAGTTCCTCTTTCTGTTATTATCGCCCAAAATCTGAAAAGCCTAGCTCACTCACTTCCTCCTCTCTCATTCTATCCGATGGCCAACTTTTAATCGTTGCATCTCTTTAAAAATTTGTTTCTCTTCAACTCGTCTGTCAACTACGATGATCTATCGATCACGATTGCAACCCACACTGAATATTCCTAATTTTTCATGGGAGTTGGAGAGTGATTCGGTCGAGATCGTGCCGGAAACACCATTCACGGTTGTGGATGGTTCGTCACTCTCTGATGCGGCCGCCGATCCTCTCTTCGATCTATCCTTGGCGTCGACGACCGACGGAGATTCGATTCCAATCTCTATATCTAAGATCGAATCTGAAATGGTGGTGACAGAAACACCATTCACAGCTGTGGATGGCTCTAAATCGGCCGCCGATCATCTCTTCGATCTATCCTTGGCGATGACGACCGACGAAGATTCAATTCCAATCTCTAGATCTAAGATCAAATCTGAAATGGTGGTGACAGAAACACCATTCACTGTCCAGGATTCGATCTGTGACCTATCATTCGAGTCGGAAAAGTATCTACGATGGGTTGGAATCTCTGAAAGCATACTGCCAGAATCTAGCTTTGAAGCTTTCATGGCCATGGATGGCTTGATCGCCGATCAAGAATGCCGGCCAATTCTGTGCCAGGAGTGGAGCGATGACCAAAAAATTTGGTATCTGCAGATGCTAGGGATTTGGTGCCCTAGTGTGTTGACCCTACTGTAACAAGGTGATTTTGTTCTTATTTGTCGATTTATGATAATTATGTTGGGGCTGGTGATGCCATTAATTATGTTGTTTCATTTTGGGGGCTGGTGATGCCATTAATTATGTTGTTTCATTTTGGGGATTGTCTTATTGATGCTGGTGATAATTTGGGGCTGGTGATAATTATGCTGGGGTCTGTCTTATTGATGATGGTGATAATTGGGGGCTGTCTTATTGATACCACCACTAGGTGATTATTTTCCTGGTTTTGGAGGTTGAAATAAGACCCCCTAAGAAGTCAATGATGCAAAAAATAATGAAATTTCATAATGCTGAGACTGCAATGGTTCCAAAAATAGCTACAATATGGATAGTTTACATTCCAAACAACGCACAAAACCTTGCATTGTTTGTCACTGTAAACCCTAAGCAAAAAACTGAAATAAAGAGAAATTAATCTCTTAAAACCATCTGTTGGAGTCCCTGAACTAGCATGTCACTGTTGTAGATTGATCCTTGTTCAATTTCCTACAACTTTAGATAATCCAAACTGTCCCTTACAAGCTGCTCCTCAACTTGAATGCATTCTGGCAGTAAGCCAAGCCTAAGAAGTCTCTCCTTGTTCATGTGTGGGATCTTGTAGTTGTTGTTGTCCCTCACTTTGATAATTTCATGGTAACATCCTTGCAAAGTTAGAAACACATTATTTAACTTACTTGCTGGATACTCTTCAAATGTAGCTGTCACATTATTGAGCAAATCTTCTACACTATTAGCCATCTCCTCATCTTTGAGTGTTTGTATGGCTCTAAGAAACCCAAGATCATTGACATTAGTATCAGGTGAGTTGGTTGGTTGGCAAACCAATTGGATGTTAAATCCATCAGAGTGGGCAGCTTGTTGAAAATCTGGATCATTGTTGTTGATGTGGGGTTTGACATTATCTTGTTGTATAATTATGTTCTTGCTTGCACCAAGGGGCCACTTAGCTTTAATGGTTGGTATAACCTGAAAATTACACTAAATGATGAATGATCATGCATTCTGATAGTAAAAATGATGCAAAAAACTGACCTTATTGATAATGCATTCCTTGATGACAGCTTTAGTGACTGCTTGAATTGGCTTTGTTTCCATGGTTCCCTTCAATCTATTTTTTGAACTTCTTTGTGCTGGCTCCTCTGTTGTGAATGGAAAAATACCAAACTTCCCATGAAAGATCATTTTCCCATCGATGTCAGTTTGTGGTCTAGAAACAACACAAATGAACATTACTTTGGGAATGAATCTTTTTGATTTGCATGACCTGTGTGGCTCAATCTCATCTTGCAAAAGGTAGCACCTGTCTGTGATTTTGGTTAAATTAAACCACTTTTCATCTATATGTATGGTGTTATACATGGTCTGAAAAGGTATTTTTCCATCTGCACTAATGCAACTTAGCTGACTAAGGCTCCAAGTCAGTCTGCAAATCATATTTTTAGGGGTTAGAAATGGTTTTATTGCATTTGTATGTGGCCTTACCTATTTCTCTTTGATCCACCGCTGAAGCAAGCCTTTACTAACACCAAGCTTACATGACATCTTTCTAATGCTTGATCTCTCTAGCACTGATAATTTTCTGACTTTTTCTTTATCAAATACCCACTTATCTTTGTGTTTTGATCCTTTCTTCATTGATACTACATGCACAGGTTTTCCCAAAGCTTGTTGGGCAGTTGCAGCCATCCATATGCGCCAGACAGTCCTCAAATCAATTTGGAATCTTGCTGCAGCTTCTTTTTTTGCTCCGTATCGAAGAATACTGTTGTTGCTGTTTTGTAGGAGCCATTCTGCCACGTTGTTCCTTTCTTGATCTGTCAGATTTGGCCTACTTCTTTTATCTGCCATGCTCCTGTAATTTCTTTGTATTTATTGCACTTTAGTTGTTCTGAATTTTGGCAGACCTTGAATGGCGTATTTATTCTTGTTTTTAGTGTGTTAGGTGTAGTTGTAATTTCCCTCCAAACAAAACACTCAATTGGTGGGAATTTTGAATTAAAAAAAGTTGTTTTTTGGCACCAAATTTCAATGACAAGTTTTGTCTTTAATTTTAATCTGTAAAGTTAGTCTTGAATGAGAATAAATATGCGTCTGTAATTTCTAACGTAGCAATCAACCATTTAATTTCAGTTGATAATTAATGTCTGTAATTTTCGCACCCATTTAATTTCTTTCTTAAAATGCGCAGTGATCATACCAGCAACCAAGAATAGGATTAAGCCACTAAACATGCCATTAGCACTACCCTTGAAATGTACTTTTATTCCACTCACAACAACTTTATCAGCTTTCTTAAACTCCGTGTCCAGCACACAATAGGACTCTTTTTCGCGTACGGAGGGAGTATAATTTATGAGTAGAAATCTAAAATATAATTTCATATTTGGCGCCTAAGTTTCAGTCATTCGGAATTGTTAACCGCAACTAAAAACAACTATGAACATAAATGGTAAGGCTAGGGTTCAACCACGTGGACCGTCTACAATGTATATGCTCATACTCGTGTCCAACTAGATTCAAAAGTGATTTCACTATTCTGTTTGTCTAAAATCCGTATAGTAATACCCGCTAATTATTCAAATTCATTTAAATATATAAACATAAAAATTGTTACAATAGTTTGTTCTCTATTACAATAAAAATTCGAATATCACAAAATAGATATTAATAATAAATAGTACTCCATAAATAACCAAAGTTTAAAAATAAAGAAAATTTTACGTAGGCTTGTAGATTCATGTTTGGACCCATTTAGAATTCATATACTCGTACATGTCACAAACTCGATTAAAAGTAATTTTACCACTCCTCATTCAAAATTCGTATAGTAATACCCCATTAATTATCCAAACTTGTTCAAAATTTTAAAACATCTAAATAATTAAATATAGGTTGTTACAATAATTAGTTATCTGTCTCACTGAAACCCGATCATTATACTCCCTCCATCCCGGGATAAGTGGCCATATTTTCTTATTGAGTTGTCTCGGAATAAGTAGTCACTTTCCTTTTAAGATCTCACAAAAAGCTGTGGGCTCCACCACTTTCAATCTTTTTACCTTTTAAACACCATTTTCCTTAATACTCGTGCCAAAAAAAATGTGGCCACTTATTGCGGGACGGAGGGATAATAATAATAATAATAATAATAATAATAATAATAATAATAATAATAATAATAATAATTCCTTCGTCCCACAATAAGTGTGATGTTTCTTTTGGGCACGAGAATTAAGGAGAATGGTAATTTAAAGCAGAAGTGGTGAAACCCATACCTTTTATGTGAGAGAAGGTGTTCCAAAAAAAAAAGAAATGAGACACTAGGGTGAGACAAAATAAAAAGGAAAGTGGAACACTTATTGTTGGACAGAGAGAGTAATAATTAATAGTTTACTCAATAATGATGTCAATAAAAAAATAAGCATTGTTACTATTTATTTAGCCTGAAATAAATTGAAGAAACCATTTATTTCATATTAAATAAACTATTTATTTCAACGGTATTAAATTGAAGTAACTATTAATTTCCACCTTAATTATAAATTGAAGAAACTATTAAATGGAATAATTTTTATTCCTTAATTAAAATTGAGACAATCTTGAATCCAAAACTATTGCTTAACCGTCTCAAATCCATCCTATTATAATTTGGTAAAGGTGAGTACCCGTAAAAATTCGACTTATCCCTAGCAAAATTTAGAAAATTGTATAATTAGATTGTCGTTCAATTTTAAAAATTATATTAAAACATAATCTTATTAATTAGATCTAGCTATAACAGAAAATAAAATAGATCTATAACAGTTTTATTTGCATCATGAGAACTTAATTTTCACTATACTAATATTATGGCAAATAAAAGCCTTAAAACTCATTTTTTTCTACTACCAAACTATGTGAACTCAATTTTAATAACTATATTCTATTTTCTAATCATGTAACGTTATCAATGTTACTATAAAAATCCCTCCCAAATCCATTCTATTAGGATTTGGTAAAAGTGAGTACCCGCAAAAATTCGACTCATCCCTAAATAACATTAGAAAATTGTATAATTAATTTATCGTTCAGTTTAAAAATTATATTTAATCATAACTTACATAAAACATTGTAATTGTATTACGAAACTATGGAAAAATTAGGGATGACAATTTTTCCCACGGGTTCGGGTCCCCGCGGGTACCCGCCCCTAATGGGCCGAGTTCGGGTGAAGTTTTTCGGGGTCGTCGGGGACGGGTTTGAATTATAATACCCGAATCGGGTCGGGTCGGGTACGGGGATATAGATCCCCGCCCCGAACCCGACCCGATTATTATTATTTTTTTTTAATTTTTTTTAATTTTTTGTAAGTAGATATTTTATTACCAAATGGTATGGAAAACAACTTCATAAGTATTAAAAATAAATTATTAACAAATTTTTAATAAGTATTAAAAATAAATTATTAATAAATTACTAATAAATTATTTTTTTTGTTATTTAAAATTATTAAAAATAAAATAAATTATCTAACGGGTACCCGATGGGGATCCTTTTTACGACGGGTAATCCCCGCCCCGCCCCCGCCCCGATTTAAACGGGAATGGGGACGGAATTCTGAAGCGGGTATTGGGATGGGGAAGCAATACCCGGCCCCGCCCCGACCCGTTTACATCCCTAGGAAAAATAATCTAACAAATTTACTAATAAAAATATTTACAATAAATGCCAAATATTTTTGCCTCAATATACATATTGAAATATCTTTGAAATTTCTATCCGCGATGCCTCGTTTCGGATTTGATTCATTTCATGTAAAAGTTAATTACAAATTTATATTTTTATTAATTAGATCAAGCTATAACAGAAACTAAAAAAAAAAAGGATCTAGAACAATTTTATTTGCATCATGAGAACTTTATTTTCACGATACTAATATTAGGGATGATAATGGATCGGGTTTTTACGACCCAACTTTACCAAACTCTAATGGGATGGGTTTGAGAATTATGAAATGGTTTTGAAACGGGTTTGAGTAGAAACATTCAAACTCGTGACGGGTTTGTGTCGGATTTGGAAAATTACCTACGGATACCCGCTACCCAAACACATTTATATATATGTAAGATAACAAAATATTATATATATAATTATAGATATTAGTATACATATTAATAATTTTGGGGCTTTATATTATTCTTTTTAACACGCATACAAAGAATTAATAATTTTAGTAATTAAATATTTGTTTTATATATAATTTATATTAGTATAAATATTTATAATTTTAGGATTTTATATCATTCTTTTAACCCACATATAATTTAATTTAATGAATTTTTTTATTTATACTTATGTTAAAATTATGTTTATAATATTTTATGATTTTCTACTATTTAATATTGATGTTTATGTTTTAGCACATTCGGGTTTTTAACGGGATTTTAGCGAGTATTACCCAACGGATTTGGGTCAGGTACGGGTTTTAAAATGATTTTTTAATCGGATTTGGGACGGATATAAGTTGAAATTTTTTTAATAGGTTTGAGTTTGAAAAATGCTTAATGAATGTGTACCCGTCCCATTGCCATTCCTAACTAATATTATGGCAAATAAAAGACTTAAAACTCATTTGATTCTACTACCAAACTACGTGAACTTAGTTTTAGTAATTGATTATTAATGTAGATTGTTCCATAATATGGTATACCACATTATTTTTTTAGCTTGTGTGGCTGGCCACAGTGTGTCTAAATAACACTACCCTTAATTTAAAGAAATAATAAAGTCTAACATTTTTTTGAGGAACCTAACTAAATTATTAATTCAAATGCACATCAAACAAATCATGTCATACATTTTACATTTTATTAATATCGAGATAGTCCAAAAGAAAGGCCCGATTACACTTGCAACCCCGAATCAATGAGTTTGAAACAATATAAATGTCCTATTACGGAATTTGAAATTAAAATAATGACAAAACTCCTATTTCACCCTCACAATAGTTATTGGAAAATGTAATTATTAGACTTTGAAAATAATAAATATGGATATAAAAGTAATATTCCATTTTTCCTTGATTTTTGTAATTTTTCTCAATAGGACATTTGAAAAAAATTAGAGGGAGTACATATATAGATTTCCATATTGAAATAGGAGATTAACAATAAATAAGAGTGAAATGGATTATGGCTCACTTTCAGAATAAGTAACTGACAAATCTAGGAACATTAATAATTGCATAATTGATGTCTTTAGCCGGCTATGTTTGGCTGGAAAATTGGCAACTGTACGACAATTTTGCAGCAATAATTGTTGCACTTGAACTTCAGCCATTAATTGATATATATTTACTATAGTTAACTAGTCATCTTACTACAATATGCAACATGTTTTACTAAGCTTATATCATTTCGTTTCTAGTATTTTATTCTTTGTTATTATTATTATAAATCCGGAGCTCCTATTATGTATGGAGAAACTAATATAAAAGGTAATCTAAAAATTGCATCGAGTCTTATTCTGAAAATCGAAAAAGATAACGTTTAAAGAATTCGCTATCCCTACTTTCAATCAAGAAAATCTGTTTATTGAAAAATTGAAATCTACTCATATTTTTAGCTAGTGATTCTGTCTAATTCATCTAGTTCTCTACCCTTGATGAAGCTAGCAATTTAACATAATTACCTAATTTCATATTAACTACAAAATCAAAAGCTTGCAACAACTTGCACAGTCATTTGTAATCCTAGATAGTAGATGTCTTCCACAACGAAACCTCTCCATGACCCACTCGGGAGATAGGATGCTACCACCCCTTGCACTGCATACATACATTCATCACCGTACACGTGGATATTAATTCATTTTCCATTTATTTTTTTTCTGCAAAAAGATGGTTTTTTAAATACAAAAAAAGGGAACCATGGTTTAGTTATACTTTATTATGTGGCACATAAGTTAAAGAGTGGGACCAACTACTATTCATATTTGAGTTTCTTCCTGGACGAGCTACCATCTTCTCCATAGCAGGAAGATTTTTAAGCTAGTGTGTTCGGCACATTCTTCTTTTCGGCCGCAATAGTAAACTTGCAGATGTTCATTTTCTTATTTATGTCGACAAAAAACCATCTAAAATGGTGTATGCTTCTGGTATGAAGCTAGGTATTTTCTTCGTCCTCCAATGGTTTTGGTGTTTTTATTTCCTCTGAGCCTATGATTTCACTATAGTGGTAGGCGAACATTTGTTTCAGGCTTAAGAAGATATCTTTTCCCAGGTGATATTTAGTTCTTACGCTATAGTTTATTTTGCTTACCTTACAAATTTCGGTAATTTTGACCCAAAATTATCTGTTTTAATACAATGCATTTTCTAGTATGAGTTTAGTATGTAGTCTGTTTTGAAGAAATGCGTGCATGTAAATTTTTTTGTAATAATTTGCAATCCCTAATTTTCATCTTTTGCGTCGAGGTTGCCCTCCCGAGTGAATAATAGTTGAAGTAATTATAAGGTATTATAAATAAGAAAAATCGTGGTTGTATCCCTAAATTTGCTCAGGATTATCCCATAATGCAATAATCAAAACATAGTAGCTATATGCGGTAATATATCTGTTTGAAATTATGAAATTTCTTGTATGTGATGATATGATTAGGTTATTAATTGAAGTATGTTTACAAAACAGTGATTGGCCTATCCCTAAATTTGATCAGGATTATCCCATAATGCAATAATCGAAACATAGTAGCTATATGTGGTAAAATATCTGTTTGAAATTATGAAATTTCTTGTCTGTGATGATATGATTAGGTTATTAAGTGAAGTATCTTTACAAAACAGTGATTGGCCTATCAACAATAATTTTTAACATGGATTTGGACCTGAATTCTGATATGGGTGTGGAGTCATTGAATTGCTGGGATGATGAAAGTGACAACGAACTTGGCAACTATATTACTGATGATGAGATTGATAGAAGAACCACCAGTGATTCTGCCGAAGAAGGTGATGAAGAAGGAATGGTAGGTGAGGACCATGACAACGGTGCAGTTATTGGAGTTGGAGAAATGGGTGATGAAGGATACCTTGTTGAAATCCCGAATGAAATGTCGACCCGTGATATTGTTATTGTTAATGTTATCCCATTTGTGGATAATAAAATATGCGAGGATCTTGAGAAACGTTTAGCGGTGGGAGCAAATGTGCGTGATTTGGACCAAGCTTATCTACTATACTGCGAGTACGGGCGTGTTAAAGGTTTCGGCATTAGAAAATGATAGCAGAGATATATGGGCAGAAGTGATACTATAAAGTGGAAAGAATATGTCTGTTGTTGCGCCGGACTTTCCGATACCAAAAAATCGAAGGATCGTGTTCCAATGTACAAGAAATTATTGACGATGAGTGGTTGCAAAGCAAAGATTAGGGTGTCACGCTTTATGGGGGCACCGTGGCGTGTGAGCATCTTTGTAATTGAACACAACCACAGTCTAGTTCCATCTGCACTGACTTATATGTTGCGAACCAATACTCTAGTTCTCGAAGCTTTGACTTCATATGGAATTGGTGTCAGTAGTGCTTTCGGATTTATGCAAAAAGAGTGTGGTGGCCCTGAAAACGTTGGATTTCAGGATGCATATGATCACTTTGGCCGCAAGAGAAAACAGTCGCTCCTCGATAATGCTGATTCGAGAATGGTAATGCAATATTTCCGTGATAAAGCCAACGAAGAACCCTTTTACTATTGGAATGCAGAAACTGATGGCGAGGGTCGGCTAGTGAACTTATTTTTTCGTGATATGAGATCTGCAAAAGACTATCGAGCCTTTGATAATGTTTTATCACTTGACACTACTTATCGGACCAACCTATACAACTTGATCTGTGCGCCCTTTGTAGGTGTTAACCACCACACCTTCACCATTATGTTTGGAATGGGGTTCCTTTCTGATGAGACCACTAGTTCATTTGAGTGGCTGTTTAAAGAGTTTTTGAAGTCAATGAATGGTGTTGAGCCTAAGGTAGTCTTCACCGATCAATGTATGGCTATGATGAAAGCAATTGAGACGACCTTTCCGAGCGCAAAACACCTCTTATGTCAATGGCACATAAATCAAAATGCAGCAAAAAAATTTGGTTCCATGAATGGGAAACCCTCGTTCAAAAAACTATGGCACAGATGTATGAATGAGGTGGAGACGGAATGTGAGTTTGATGATGTTTGGAAGGAGGTTATGAGTTACACCAATCCAAAGAGTAATTCTTGGTTTACCAATATGTACAATCTTCGGCGTCGTTGGGCTTCTATTTTTACCCGAGAAATCTTCATAGGAGGTCTGTTAGCCACTTCTCGAAGTGAAGGTACTAATCGCGTTGTTAAGAGTGTGCAAAAACGTAGTATGACTCTCTATGAATTTGTGACGAATTATGAAGAAATGAAGAAAAAATGGCGCAAAAAGGAAATTGAGGAGGACACACTGGGTATATGGTTGCCAGGACAGCTTGTTAGCAACAATGCTCTTTTTTCTCAGGCAGCCTCACGTTACACTCGCAGGGTGTATAAGAAGTTTGAGGCCGACTAGAACCTTCGATGTTGTGCTTCCTCATGATATGCGTGACCTTGGTGATGATAAGTTGGAGTTCTCTGCATCAACGGGGTCCAAGGAACGTGTAAGGAAGGTTATTTTTAATATCAATACGTATTACTCCTCGTGTACATGTAGGAAGTGGGAATCCGAGGGACTTTTATGCCGCCATATATTGAAAGTGTACTACTTCATGAATCATTGTTCCATTCCAGAGTCGCAAATACTGAAGCGGTGGACTAAAACAACAAAAGAGGGATGTTTTGTTGAGAAGTTAGGTGCAGAGGTCCGTTCCACGTTGCCTTACATGTTGTTTTTGAATACTGTGATGAGGCATCTATATGAGATGACGTGTGGTTGCGTGGATAATGAGGCCGGTCGGTCCATGATTATTGAACGCCTGGAGTCACTGAGGCACGATTTTTTTGATATTGTTGGTTTACCACAAATCAAGCAAAAACGTAATGCATTGACTGACTTGAAATCTAATGACGTAAATGGGTGCTTGTTTAGGGATCCTAAAATTGTTAAAGAAAAAGGTTTCATTGCTGTCCGAGAATTCCGTGCTTTGCAGGGGAAACAAAACAAAGGTACATGTATGTATTAAAACTTATGTAAGCTTATTTTACATAGTGCAATTTAGTTTAAATTATTGAAGATTGTCTTTGGTGATATTTTTTAACCAACTTATTTTGTTGGCATGGCCGAAACAAAAAAACTAAAACAAGTCGAGAGTTGTTCATTGCCGCCACGAGTGGGTTTTGAAATGATGGAGCACATTCATACAAGTCCGAGTGTTTATCCTCCTCATAGTGCTGGTTGGAAAGTTGATGGTGAGAGAGTTAGGCCTTGTTCTCAGCCCTAAGTATTCTACTGTTAAAAAATATTTTTTTGTTCCCTCATCCATATTACACTTATATATTTTGTTGAGGTATCTTTTTATTTAGCGTGTGCAAAGTTTTCTCAAATACTTTATTTAGTTGGCTTGTATTCGGAATAGTTTTGTGATTTATTGATATTTATGGGAGTGATATCTATGTTGACTGAAAATTATATTTACTCTAAATATTACTTGTCTACATTTATCATCTTGGTTGTTCTAAAGGAGTATGAGTTGCATGCAGTATTTATAATGATTTATTTTTATTATGTGGGGAGAATGTTTATTTATGTAATACCCTATTTTCTATTTAACTAAAATGTTACAACACATATCACAATGCGGAAGATCACGAAGGTTACATATCTATATATATACACTTTATTTAACCTTATAGCTAGAAGTAAAGAAATCATATATTATTTTATTATATATATTATCACACATAAATAAAGTACTTTTCTAAGTAAATAAATTAGTGACATGTAACGCAACCCCTAAAACTAACACAAGACACAGACTTTTACTTATGCAATTGTTAATAAATTTGGACTCAACTTTTACTATAATAAAATAGAAATAAACCATTATAATATTCATTTATAATAAGAAAAATACCATAAATAAATTGTACGTACGAAGAATGCAACTAAACTATTAGGTAAACTTATGTTCTCGAAAAAGAAACGAGAAAGGAAAAAAAAATAACAGAAATAAAATAATTGGTGAAACTTTAAATAAATTAACTAATTATTTCAAATGACGCCATAGTCATTCTCGGCCTCCACGACTGTTTCGGCTCCAAATCCTGACAAAGCTGACAATCTAAAAAGGGTGAGCAAATCCGAGAAGTACTCGGTGACCAAATATGCAATTATCCATACATATTTAACGTGTAAATAAAACATATTATCATAAACATATATATAAAACTTGTACCATGAGATTTGAATCTGAACTTGAAGTAGGGTTGTATCCCTTTAACTTGTACATGAGCATACGTTAATCAAATATTATATATAAACACATTAAAAACATATATAAATAATTAATCAACGTGCATAAATTCGAATGCTACCCCCTAATACATCCGGTAATGCCGGAGGTAGATATGCAAAACTCTACTTGAAGATTTGGTATATAGGGGGAGAAGACGACCGACATCATCCTCTTCGTTCTTTCTTCCGTAGTATTATTCTCACTTTGAACAATGACTTCCTCTTTCGTTAAAAAACACCTTGTTGTCAAGCAACTCCTCCAAGTTGGACCAAGTGCAGCGTTCACTCGCCTTTCAGAAGTTATGACAGAAAGATCGCAACGTGGCGTATATGTTCCCCCATTTTCTACTACGTCTACTACTTGGTTTGTAACGATGACTGCCATACCGTATCTTACTGAAAGAGAATTCAAGACGTTCCTAATCTTGTAGAAATATGTGCTTCGCTCTAGCAATTTCTCTCTATCGTTGGAGAAAACCCCCCGGAATAAAGATGCGATTGAGTCGATTATTAGCATCGTAATGTTGCTTGTTTGCACGACTATATCCAGTCTAATCAATAGGTCGACTAGTTGTTCTACCGAATACAGCAGTTGTACATAAATCCGATCAAGCGCATCCTACGGTAGGCCTGTCATGTTAGACGCTATTTGTTGCAGTCAGCGTAAAGGAAATGGATATTCTGTGTGCAGTATCATCAAGCTTCCCTCCATGCCTTCGGCACTTATTGGTAGTTGTGTGGTCAGCAACAGCTGTAGGGCTAGCTGTGTTTTGCCGGTACCGCTCTCCGAGACAAATTCCGTAATACCATTGCAATGCACTCCACCGGAGAATACTCGATCTAGTACACGACATCCAAATGTGATAATTGGTAGTCTTTGGCTTGAGAAAGAATTCTGCCTTGGAGAATTATGCATGGTTGTTCAAACAAATTTGCCTTGTATCCCTACTATTGAGGCTATTCTTACTGATTTTGCATGTAAAGTGTTTTCTTGAATCCTATGTTATGTAATATTTATAGCCTGGAGGAGTTTAACTCATTTAAAATTTGAATTTTAGATGAATTGCATGTTGGTGGGAAACATATTTTGTGTGGGAATTTGAAAATTTCCCTTCAACTTAAGTTTCCCTCCCAATTTATATTTTTCTTTTGGAAACTTTGCACATAAATAAATAAAGTTCCCATTTCACATTATATTGAAGAATGCGAGTCTCATTCCGCAGAAGATTTTATCGAAATAATAACCACCTCAGGTGTTTGAAGATATGCTTGTCCTAAATTTATTTTAATTGTGCTTAGTTGAAAGTGGCCACATTGTGTGATTAATGAATTTGACCCAGATAAGTTTCACACGTTTATATTTTGAGTTGCATTGTATAAAAAGATACTTCATAATATGGCAACATCGTCGTTATAATATAACACATCCAAAAAGGGTTTCCATATGCATCATCATGCTATCAACCCTAAACATAAACCACAAGGACAGTTTATCTCCTAACAAGAGTCGTGACCGGACCTACTGTGAGGAGTAAACTGCAACTTGGGGTGACAAAAAACAAAATACAGGCATACTGCGTTCATAAACTTCCACGCCACATATAAAACTTAAACATAATAACAACACAGGTCTCCTAAAAAAGGAATCTTCAAGGAAGTACCACATATTGGGTAGCCTTTGACGTCGCATTTCCAGTACGCATCAACACTGCCTCGAGCTTCAACTTCCATGCGTCCGTCATGTACCCTTCACGGTATTCTGCAGATATCTGAGGGTTGATATCTGACACTGGAATGCCTGCCGCGATACACTCTAAGAACTTCCCAGCCATGATGCCACAGTCCATGAGATTGGATTGTTGCGGTGCAGCTGGATACCAAATGACATCTCACTGAGCCTTGTTCCTAAGTGCACATCCCTTCTTCTCATAAACTTTTTCCTCAATGCACAGCCATGGAATAACCTCGCTTATCTCCTGAAACTCCTCTCGGACCATCTGCCAATCCGAATCAGTTATGCACAATGAGTCATAGACATAAATCTTCTCCATTGTCAAATTCACCTTGTATGTCACCCAATGCTCATTCTTCAAATTAGCTATGCCCAATACAAATCCACATAGGACCACGTAATGGGCCTATCGAGGGGCAAATCTCCTTTTACATATGGAGAAATCTGCTTGCTCACGAAGGTTTGGCTCTTGTCTTTCATCTTCACCTGCATAGCACATCCAACATTTAACATAATGCAATTTGGTAGTTAACGAATATTTATGAAATATACTTCTATAAATTATTCTATTGAAACAAATAACTAAATTTTGTACCCATGATGATGGGTCCAGACAAGTCCATTTTTGCCGGAACAAGGCCGGATCCATCATTGCCTTGTACATGAGCATGTTCATAATCAAGTCGCAGTCCTGAAACAAAGTGCACAGCATTGTTATAAGATTTATTAAATAAATAAAGATGGAGCTAGCTTATAATTCATTAAATACGCTTGATGTTCAAATTAGTGATCTTACAAAGTTGGATAGCCAGTTGTTCACTTCCAAGAAATTTTCAAACCTTCAGGGATAGAGGTCAGCATTTTTTTGCATTGGCATCATCAGTTTCCCGCCACTGCAAACATTAATTCAAATTAGGAGGATACTCGGTATTCGTATATTTTCATGATAACAACTCATTTGATGTAATCACTTTGTAAATGACATTTCCTACATATGAATATATGTAGGAGTGGTTATAATTTCTTACTTGTTTCCTTTGCTTGCGATTTCGTACCACTCCTTGATTTCTGTCAAAGCCGATGCATCATTCATATCAAAAGGATTATATGTTGGTACAACATTCATCTCAAATTCAGGTGGAATTTTGGTGGAGCTGCCACCATCCTCTGTGGCCAATCTTTTTCCCTTATAACCAAAATGCGTGCTACCCTTGGGGTTCTTTTCACGCCTTGCATCTGCCATGAACAATTTTCTTTTCATCCCAGTGGTGTTGTCTGTCAGCACATCGATCATGGATGAACACTGCAACGGGTTCACAAAGTCCTGCACAGCTGATAGCGTCTCTCTGACAATGAATTCATCCCAGGCATCGTCTTCATCTACTTTCTCCTTGTCCTTTCTCTGTTTTTGTTGTTCATCACTCACTTTTTTGAGCTCTGCAAGTTTCGCCCTAAACTCCGAAAGAAATATTTCATTTGCCCCTGCCTCTTTCGCCTGCTTCAATGCTTCCAGTGCCTCTTGCCTGTGGTATTCAGCCATCAAGTAGATAACTCCCTCAGATAAAGAAGTCAAATGTCCTACGACGAACCGTTCAAAACTAGTTTCACCCTGCCAAAACATGATATAAGGAATATTTCTTCAAACTTTGTACATTTTTATTAACTGATAGTTTTATTTTCCATATCAAATAATTATCCACTGCCGGAATATGATAAGGACCAACAGAAGGGCTCTCATCTTCCTTGTTCCCGACGACATTCAGTTCTTTCGAGAAATTTAGTCGTCGTTGAATCCCACTGCGATCCACAACAGGTGAAGCAACCCTAAGGTCCAACACAGGTTTCAGATTTTGTCTATCAAACCACAATCTCTCAAACTCGGTAGGTTCCATCTCAACCTAGTAATCCAATTAAATAATATTGCGTTATTTGGCAGAAATGGTTGCAAAAATTAAATATGTCATTATCAACACAACCTGTAATATATGAAAATACATATGTATATTAATAAAGACACTTACGTAGTTGAAGTCAACATCATCACTAAAGACACTTTTGATGGTCTTGTACGGGGGGCTATACCGAGTTGTCCACCGCCCCATCCGGGACCAAACAAGCTGCCAATCTGGTATCCTTCTTGCCCATTTAACTGGTAATTCAGGGCAAACTTCATACAACCAGTGTTGGAGCACATTATAATATCCATAAACATAGACCACCGGCTTCTTGTTGTCTGTAAGGGACTCCATCAACTTGTCCAACGACATGTAGATTCGCTTCACGAAGAACCGGTACGCCTCACTACCCTAGAGGTATTTCTCAAACTCTTCAAGATTGTCAACAGCGTGGATGTATTTCTCATCCACGTTATAATTTTTCTTAATTTCTCCATTGAATAGGGCAACGTACAGCAAATATATCAAAGCAAGTTTATATGTTGTTTCGCCCTCATTATCTCTTTCGGCGTACTGAATGATTATCTTCTCTATAGCGTCAAAATTGACTCTTCTATTGTTACCTGCAAACACTCTGTCGTAAATTTGTAAATTCGCCGGCCAAGATGTTGCACCCTCTACAAATGAAAGTCCTGTGATCATAAAGAATTCTTTGGGCCCGAACTCCACTGTGCGGTTGCTAAACTCAAACTTTATCTTTCCCGTGTCCCTAACATCCATCATTCTCAACATCATGCCGAAAAGAACATGGCCCTGGAATGTTACGTGGGGCAATTCGAGGAATGACCCTAGGCAGGATCTCCTAAACTGATTTAGATTGTGAGGCCCAAGCTGCATCTTGATCTCATGTTGTGCTTTGTATGTGTAATTACTCTTGTGTAGGTGCGCATTTCCTGGAAAAATATATATTACATTTATGTTATTGGCGAATTCAAAAATTTACAAGAAAAACCACACAACATAACCATGCATAATCGCACATAACACACCCATCACACCAACCAAAATTCGTAGGCATGCAGCGTATGATTATTCGCACATCTGCTTGGCCGGGGTTTGTTTAAACCATAATGCTTGTTTCAGAAATTTTGAAATAAAGTTTAATAAAATACCGTTCTCATCAAATAAAATGAGATTTGTGTCAACTATTTTGGTATGTAGGCGGCATAATATTAAATAAATTTAAACCACATCTACTTTCCACAACTTACCTGAGTTTGCCATCCACGTCCCTCTATAAGACGCCATTTTATCTCTGCGATGCGGATCCACTTGTTTGAAGAAATTAGCCACTCGATAAGATCACTGATCCTATATCAGATGCAATAAAGACGAGATTTTGGTTTAGAATGACATCATCACTTTGATAGCAAAATTACTGCATGTCATATAATTGAGCATCGATGACGATTTCTCAATATAAGAATAAACTTCAGAATTCCTAAAATTTTATTCGTGGTTGAGATACACTATATCCAGTCTAACAAGATATTACAACAAGGCAACACAAAGTAAATGTTTGGAGCATCCATCGCAACAATCAACTAGATAAATATAATTTTGGGTACCTTCTACTTCATACCTTACCCCCTACACCTCACACACATCACTAACTCACCCCAAACATGTTGTATAATTTTCACCATAGATTTTTAAATTATAAACAACAAAATATAAATTACCAGATACATATGGGGCCTTTAATTGTTAAAAAACAACACACATTTAAATTAGGTTATATGTAGTGGATTTGCATACAACATGAATATACACACAATTTGATTTGCATGTGTCGAGATGTTTGTAAAAAAAAACGCAACCAGATGACTTCATTTTAGGAAAAATATCGAAGTTTACCTTTTGCTGCAGAAATTTCGGTAGAACGTGGAACCTTCTATGCCTTAATTTCTCGAAGATTCCTCAAATGCATTGAACACGACATGACTCATGTTTGGTATAGTGAAAAGGGGATGCAGCAAGTTCTGCAATTTTAGAACCCTGCAGCTTCTATATGTAGTAAAAGGTGTAAGCAAAAAAAATAAAAAAGGTATCAATGAGCCCATAAAAAGGCGCGCGGCGTCTGTTGCAGGTCAGTGTGTTGGAGACAAATTTTATATGTTTTTATTTTATGTAAGGGGAAATTATGATGTCTTATTTTTTATGTCTTCGAGCTTGTTTTTAAATACCGGGTGATAGACCGCTACCATTGGAGACAATTTTTCGACCGTGCTTTCAATGATTGGAACCTCACAAAAAGTACAAAAACAATTAATTAAATATTCAGTGACCGGTTTATCCAGAGACCACTGCTGTGGATGCTGTTAGAATTAACATATGATATGACTATTTTTTTTTATTCATATCACATGTATTTATACACCGTGAACATGTATAATTGTCTGAAATATTGACACATATGATTACTTCCTTTTTATACACCGTGTACGTGTTGTTTGGGAATATGATTTCTAGGAATATGATTCTAGGGAAAAGAAATATGTGGATTCGTTATTTGTGTGTTTCCAAATACCTTGGAAAATAACCATAATTATAATTTTACATATTAGATTTTAATTAATGTGCTAATTAATTTATAATTATAATACCTAAAGAATGTCGAACAATTTCATATTATTGTCAATATTTTTACTTTTTAAATATTTATATTATTTATTTATAATTAAATAAGTAAAGAGTATTATTTAAGTGTTTATATAGATATACAATAAAAATATTTAAGAGTTATCTTTTGGTATTTTGTTTGAATCATATAGATTAGATTTGTTTGCATGTTTTCCTCTGTGTACTTATTTGCAAGTACTGAATGTTTTTTAGTTATATCTTCTGCGCATGTTTTTTTTCTTTCTACTTCTCAAAAAATTGGCAATGAGCTTGTTTTAATAAAAATTAAATTGGAGTTGTTAAGAGATCTAGTTAAATAATGATGTCATAATTCGGTGGTTTATGTATATACTTTTCTTATATCGTATAAAGCTTGATATGTTTAGTTTATAATTTAGTTGTACATTTAAGTTCAAAACTTCACATAGTTCGACTTTTGATTAAAGAATTGTTTTTTTAATGAAAATATTTACATGTTATAAGTTCCGCTTAATGATTTATATTGTAAGTTATATTGTAACTATATAGTAAAAAAAATAGGGTGTTACAAAATCTCATTCTAGATCGTTAGTTTTGTCATAGTAAAAATACAACATAACAAATAAATTTATTTTTTATCCACTTAATGTATCATCTTAAGCCCCATATTATGTAGGTCCAACCCTCCTAAAGCTATATTTGTTCTTTTTGCTTGAATGCACTGAAATGCTTCGTCTAAAAAAATGTCCAAATATTTACTTATCAGCCCACCCCATTATCGAATTCCGGATCCGTCCCTGAAATAGACACGACAACATTCACAAAACAGAAAGCCTAGAAATGAAAACAATAACTCTCGCTTTCAATTGTATTTTAAACAAACTACGAAGTAAATACTGCATTATAGCATCATCAACAATTCTCGACCAAGTACAGGTACTTAAATAACAGTAGAGGGAAATATTTTCAAAAATTGCCAAAAAGTCACTTTTATGTCCAAAATGTAAAGCTCCCATACATAAGTAAGAACCTAGGAGGGCTTAGTGATTGCCACAGAGTCTAAGATTGTAAATTTCATGACAGTAATCATCACGAAATGACTGAGAATTAGCAAAATCTACTTGATCGAATGGCGTACCAGATGCAAGACATTCGATAATCTTCACAGCAACTATACCGCAATCATGTGTGTTCGGCTGTCTTGGAGAGTCCTCAGGTACCTCAATTTTCCATGTCGAATAAATTAATTCATGAGCCCCATGATCTTTCAGGACACCATGTGACTGGACGAGATCTGGCACAAAATCGACAACCTTTTTGAACTCCTTAATCAACCCTTCAACTCGATCCGTCGACCACAGAGAGTCATACAACACAAATTTCTGCTCCACAAGATCAATGGTATAGGCAAGCCAATGATCTTCGTTCACATGTGCAATGCCGTAAACCTTCTCGATATCTTTCCACATAATTCCTCGCTCACACGGCATCTGTCCTAGGACATACTTTTGCAGTGTGGTGTCGTCCTTATTCACGGTAGGGCATGTCAACCTCAGCTGAAGGAAAATACAGAAAATTTCACGGATGAAAATACAGTTACAGAGTAATTAAAAAAAGGGTTGGGAACAAGGTACCCAAGCATGGTACTCGAGGACGGTCCAGTCTTTCAAATATTTATCCGGATGTAGCGAGGCTTTGTATAACAACACATTCAGCAGAATGTCACAATGCTACATAAATACTCATCAGTTATACAAATGAAACACGTAAAAAATATGACATTCAATGTGTTTGTTTGGTGTAGAGAACTTACAGTGTCCCTCAACCATTCGCGAAGATTTAGCAATCCATCAAACAACGCGAAACCAACCACCGAGAATAACTTCAGAGGCAGCTTAATAAGGCCGGAACTGAACAAATAGATATCAAGTGTTGTTAATATGGAAACAATAATTCACACAATTCAATTAATTATACAACAAAACAGATTGCCACGTACTTCATGTTGTTGATGGCATTGGCTTTCCATATATGAAACTCTGCTTTATCACTCTCTGCTACAAGCGAACCTATGCACGTCCATCTGGGAGCTCGGACAGGCTTTCTGCGTGCACACGTACGTGTTGCCATAGTTGCATGGCACTACAGACACACAACGCGCCCTCCTATTCCTTGAGGAACGTCATCTCTAGAATTGACAACAGTGTCCACGTCGATTATATGAATTGTCGCGGGTTGTGCAGGTGTACAAGGTCCTTCTACAGGATACATAACATGTTCTTCGGCTTCAGCACGACTTTTCGAAGGCCACCCACGTTTCTTTTTAGCAGCACCCCGTGTCGTACACGTGGAAGAGAAATTGGGTTGAGCAAAATTCGTACTAGAGGGATCAATATCCTCGACAACCGTCACTGGGCCGTCTGCATCGGGTTTTGATCTGGTTTCTGTCTCTTCTTCACACCTTACACTCTCTTTATGTGGGGAGCCTTCATTCACACCTGGAAGACCAATTACCTCCTCAGTCTTCTTCGAAGCCGATGTTGTAGTCAAATCCGGAAAAAATGGTTTATTCACAAATGGGGGAGGGAACTAATTCATCAACACCCAACTCTGGGTCGTGTACATCGGGTGTTGTCACGGTTTCAGTGACAGATGCTGCTTCATCCGGTATAGTCTCATCACTAAGCACCTCCTCCAAATTCTCTTTCACATGTTGCTGATCCAATTTCATACACGAGTTTGGGATATCGTTTGCCACACCAAGCCCCAATCTATCGGAATAATAGGCCAACCGAGCTTTAATAGACTACACAGTCGACATTGCTTCCCTCAGGAAATCAAGATATTCACATACAAGCTGTATTCCAAAAACACAAAAAAAATATAATTAAATGTATACTCCTGGTCAAAATTTCATAAACTTCGTTGTTGACACTTATAATAAACACAAACAACAAGAATAAGATACAAGAAATTTTCATTTCCCTCAAAATTATGGCTCACATTGGTCATGTCGTGCATGTCAGTTGGTCGAGGACAAGCACTGGAAAAATAGCCTTCATCAGGACCTGACGTTTGCTCTTTCGAAACGATGGGAGCTTCTTCAGCTGGGCAGGAAAATTCACATTCAACAATCGGGAAAAATGGTCGCTCCATTACCAACCTAGATTCTTCAACTACAGAATGGATCATTTTTTCCTAAAAAAATGACATTGCACAATTTTATTAAGCATATACATGAAATGTTACAAATCAACTATGTACATTAAATAACAACACAACATATAAACGACATTAGAAACTTACAAATAATAATGGTACTTCACCATGCACAAAATACATCTTCAGCTCATCAAATCTCTTCTTTGATTGGCTCTGACGACGCAGCAAACGATGGACCAAAGACTCGTGACCCTTAACAATTGAAGTACATAAAGAACCAAGACACGGAAAGAATTCATAAGCCCAACACATTAAAGCATGGCTGAAACCATGCAGGTCATAAGCTACCTTGCCATTGCCATCCAGATGTTCACATAGCTTATTATATGAAAGAAACATGTTATCAACCAAGAAATTGTAAGAAACACGACCCCATGGATATGAATTAAAAAGGGCTAAATCATCTACAAGGTGCATATAAATAAGCTTCACACCAAACTTTCTACCATGGTCTTGTGCAAACAAAATAGGGTAAAGAAAGTATAGTAAAGCTAGTTTCAGGGTAAGTTCACTGCCTTTATCCTTTTCACTTGCTTTGGTTAAGGCATCTTCAATTTCTTTCACGTAAACAGTCTTCCGTCCGCCAAATATGCGAGAATGAATGTCAGACTTACGGGGCAATATTCTATCTGGACCAAATCTGAGTCCAGTGCAAAGATAGAACTCTTCTGGACCAAACTCCACTGTTTGATTCTTGAACCAAACAGAACCACGGTCCTCGACACACATATGGAGCATCATGAGGTAAGCTAAATTACCTCGAAATTGTATTGTAGGTACATCAAAAAAGCGCCCAAAGCATGAGGCTCTGAATTGTTCAAGATTTTGATCGTCCAAGCAGGCCCTTTTCTTCTTCAAGACATAATTCAAACCACACCGACTCGAAATAATGCCGGCTGCAAAATTAAAAAAGGTTGCCTAGTAAACAATAAAAATGACCAAAACAACAATTGAAGGAACGGATTATCCAGGAAACATCAATCAACAACAGTGCACAAAGGAGAGGGCACAACACAAATTTTAACTATCAATGATCGAAAATATATGCTTACAACATAGAACAGCCACAACCAAAAGGACAAATATGTTTAATTGGGGATAAAAAGATTAGAAATTACGTTTGGGTGAACTTAAACCGCTCTCAATCAAAGACTTTTTGGGCCGCATTATGATACCAAACTAAAATGGTGCACCAATAATCTACAGGTAAATACAAAATCGATGGTCAGAGATAGTAAGCTTAAAACGAGGTAAATCATATTCAACAAACATAGCAAATGTATTAAACCAACTAAATCTTATTCAAACCTACTGCCCCAATTTGACGAAATAACAAATTCCTCGAAAATCAGATTTCGAAAGAGATATTCACAGAATAAAACCGATTTTCCAGAAATGTAAAGCTTCTTCGAGAAACTAATAAATAAACTTAACATGCCTAAAGATCAAACTAAATAAATAGCCTTTCAATTTCATATCCCTCAAATGTAGCCAGCATAAACCCTAGTATGATGAAATCTTATCAAATCAAATTTCGTTTCAACTAGTAAATAGTGTTTTGCTTCGGAATTAATTCCGCAGAGAAAATTTAAGAAATAAAAAAACGATCACATGGTTACTCACCGTTGCAAGCTCCGCAAATTTGGAAGGAACCAGAGAGTCGCCTCGCCGAAGTATCTGGAAATTCATAGATTCGCCGTGCAAATTTGTATGTACAATATAAAACTTTTGGGCGATTAGTTTTCCAAAAGTTTCTGCATTTTTCTCGAAACTGGTGACCAACTACGGTTGGGTTACAAACCAATTAATTTCTTTTTTTTTAAGGTTCTGTTATTAAATTACACGTGTCGCCAGATTAAGGCATGGTGTCAGTGCAAGGCCTGGTAGCATCGAGGCTCCCTGACACACTCATATGAGAGATTGATATGAAGTAAACAAAACTTTGAATTGACATTAAAGTAAGTAAAGCACTCGTATTTGCATAGTTGTCGACATATGTAGTTTGCCATTTACGTACGGTTGATAGTTAATTAACTAAATCATAAATCAAGAGTGATCAAGAAACTTACCACGAAGATTTGTAGTTTCTGGCGTAAAATCCAACATGGTGTGGTCGCCGACTATTGTTAGCGCCTTCTATCATCCCCCTTAACCTATCTTCAGTGGCACAAATCACAAAGATCGTAAAATAGCCTGACATGACCTCAAATAGTAAAAAAATGCGCTTTATCACGGAAACATGATTAGCGGGTGCGCTAAAGGATCTCTTAGAAAGAAAAAGAATAACAGAGTATCTTGAAAAATACCTCTCACGGATTCTTAAAACTCTTGGGCGCAAGCCAGGATACAAAAGAGCAGTTTCAACCTGCGAGTGGAACTACTAAATCAGATATTGATTCAATATACTGCAATCTTGATTTTTACAAAATAATCACTAATTTCATCAAATAATCACAACACAGACAATACAAAAATATAAGGTAGAATTAAGGCATTTCGTCAAACAGGTTATATGCAACTAAAGCTGGACATTCTAATTTTGCTCACCAGAATTATAACTCAATCGGCAGCAGCGGTGTTTGATGGCGGCGTGCTACACTTTCTCGTGTGGTCAGAGATATGATATCAGTATAATTGCTTGAGGTAGAAAGATTAGAAGATGTATGAGTTAATGAGAATTTTCTCATGGAAGATGAATGAATGTGAGAAGTTTGATGATTTGAAAAACGTAATTGTTCCTTAATTCATATAATTGATTGTAGTTAATTGATATAATGGATAATTCCAAATATAATTGTTGACTATATTTAATTCCGGAATTGTTCCCTAATTGATGCATATAAAAAGATTATAATGATATATAGATAGGATTTAAAAATTAGAAAATTGGAAAAATTAGCAAAATAGGATGTGAGGAATTTGAGACATACCACATAGGATACTTAATAAGGGGATCCGTTTTACTATTAGTAATTGATGATGATTTGGACGAGTTTAGTATAAAATCCATTGGTTTAGTAGTTTCATTTTTATGTAGTTTCATTTTTTAAATCGAGGTGCTCCAAATCTATCGTAATGCTAAGAGCTTGTTGGAATTGGCTAGTCTACTGATAGAGACATCATTCACACTAATATCAAGTTTTTCGAACTGTCGTAATTAGGTTAGATTTTTTTGAGATGATAATTTTTTTTAATCTTATTTTTTTTAATGCCTTTTTTTGGAACAAAATTTTAACGCTTGTTTGACAAGCCGACAAGTTTACAGAAAAAAAAATGACATATATAAATAGTGAGCATGTATTTTTAAATACCAAACCATAAAAAAAATAAGTTATATATCTTCATACATAAGAGTATAAGTTTTTTATACCAAAATTAGTTAAAAGATTTAAATACCCCTTCATAAAGTTGTTATGTTCACTTATCTTTTTTTTTTTTAATAAATTTCAGTCTTCTTCTTAAAAAATAACTGAAAACTAAGCAAATAATATCTGAAAAAGAAAAATATTGGCATTCAATTTTCGATTTTATTCCTACAGTTTGAACTACTTCAATTAATTCTTTATAAGAGAGGTTGTTGATCTCATTAATATCCAACAACAACTTAATAACACTACATCTATATTCTATCTAAATGAGCAACAATTACTAAGAAAACACACAGCAAAAACGACGAGAGCAATTTTGACAAATGGGTCTCCAAAAATCCATCTAAACGTCTCACGATAATTCGAAAAGAGGAGTTGAAGATCAAATAGCACAACGTTCGTGTTTCTGGGTGTATAAAGAAGGTATGTCGCTAAATTTTAACCTTCGAAATCATTTTTTACTATCAGTTCATAAGCACACGGTGTCTACACACGATGAGCCGCGATCATGTGCAGTTACTGTGCCCACGGTGGTTGCACATGGTGGCTACTCACGGTCGCAGACCATCGTGTGCAGCCACCGTGTCACCATGCACGTGTGCACATGATGGTCACACCGATCATGGGCACGGTTGTGGGGTGCACTGTGTGCTTAAGAACATATACCATTTTACACTAATATCCATACTAAATCACCAATTTATGTGTTATTTAATATCTACGAACAATTATTTGCTTTGCTAACAATATACATGTTTGTAAAGTTTGTTTCAACTCTAAACACCTAGAATTGACTCGCAAGAGAACGAGGTCAATGTAGGGCGTCAAGCTAACCCAAGTCGTATTCTCAAGGAAGGCTCAACAGGGCTAATGCAACTCGTATTATTTACACAGAACATAAAATAATCCTAAACATTCTAAACCAAGATTTTGGGAGATTAAATATTTAACTAACAAATGAAATCAAAACAATAAACGAATAAATAAATTGGATAATGAAATAGGATAAATATATTAGGATTTAGAATTTTTTCCTCGAATTCTCACCTAGCTTGTTTCTAATCAATTCCAATAATCAATCACGCGTAATCAACTTCAACATAGGGCTAACGTCAATAGCTTTCGCGTCAATCCGAAAGAAAAACCCTAAAGACTAAATTACACGATCACGACTAATTATTAGACATGCGTTTCCGGTCAATCTAATGTTGAAAGAATCACGATCGAGCAATAGAATCATCCATCGATCTCATCTATCACTTAACAATATCAAATAACGAATAATTATTCAATATAATAAAATCAATTCGATCAACGGAGGAATTAATAATTAACAAGCATGGTTCGAACACGATTCGAATATCTAAACCCTAATTAAAGAATTAGCTCAACATCGCACAATTCATCCAACAACAATTACAAGAATTCATCAATTAAATTGCAAGAAATAACGATGAAGAAATACTTACAATAAAACGGACATAATCCTTGATGATGATCCTTCGATTTCAAGACAATCCAAAAGAAAAGAAATGAAATACAAAAGAAACGGATAAAAGTTTGCTGCTGCTGCGTGAGCTGCTGCTGTGTGTTGTGTTCTCTCCTCCAAAGCCAGCAGCAGAGTGTGAATGAAACGAAAAACAGAGAAAAGCTAGACTTAATTCTCTAGCTGCCGTCCCAACGTCCTCGCTTCTGTGTGTGAAAACCCTAGCTGGATATTTATTTACAACGTCGCGTACAGCCGTTACAAGTTTCGATCCAGCGCTCGCTCGAACCCACCGCTCGCTGGACTGAAATCAGCGAACTTCACTTCAGCGGCCGTTCAGCTCCAGCGCACGCTCAAGACCAGCGCTCTCCCACTTCCAGCGGCGGCGGCGTTTTCCAGCAGCAACTCCAGCGGTGGCTCACTTCCAGCGCCGACTGCTTTTCAGCGGCCGCTGGCTGCTGTTTTCTCCAGCTGTTGTTCGTGTCCGATGTCGTGCTCCCGTGCTGCTGCTGTTCTCCTGCTGCTGTTCAGCTTCAGCAAGTGATCGAGAAGCCGCTGCTGTTGATCGTAGAGCTGCTGTTCCAAGGGAAGTTGTTCGCTGCAGCTGTGTGTTGTTCGTCTCCTCACCGGGAGAATTAGTGAGTGCAGCTGCTGTGGTTCTTCCCCAGCTGCTCACATTAAGCGGTCAAGCTTCCAACGATGGCTGACTTTCATGCGATCGTTGTACGTTGTCCTTGTCAACGAGCTTCTTTCACAATTTGCATGATTTTTCTGTTGAAAACTCGAGAACCTGCACTTATGACAAGAAAAACCATAAAAGAATAAAACAAAGCCAAAATACGAATAAAATACATGGGAAACATAAATGCACGCATGCAAATACGATAAAACAAACACATAAAAACGACACAAATATCGACTAAACAAAGTTATGTATTGAATTAACAAAATCCATTATATATTGTGTATAATCTTTAGATTTCTAGATATAAGTATATAAGTTCATATCATTATCTATAAAAAGTGGCTCATATAATAATGAATTAGACGAAGGCTACATGTATGCGTTTGGAGAAGATGTTGTGTAGTTATGAATGCTTACACAAGCTATAAGAGAATCATAAAACATCAAAATCGATAACACAAATAATCAAAATGACCATAAATGGTGAGTTCATGTGCACACGATACACGCCACCACCGTGCCCACGGTGGTGTACCTGATCATGTGCACATTTATCGTGGGCACTGTTTCTGCATCGTGGGCAGTGTGCACACGGTCGCTGCACACGATCACAGCCCATCGTGTGCAGATCGTGTGCAGCGATCGTGTGGTTGAGTCAGTGAACCCCCAAACTGCTGTGAAACCTATTATTTCCAATCACCTAATACAAGACATACATAAACATTAATCACAATATGAACATATATAGCATAAGGACAATGATCGGGTGCTAAAACGAAACAAAGAACACAAAACACAAAGAGGTTGCACTGCATTTGCCTTGCACACGATCGTTGGACACGGTAGAGCACCACCGTGTGCAGCCATCGTGTGCAAGCATCTAGGCACAACATCCACCACTGTTGGTCGAATTCAGTGGCCCTTGGATTCATATCACCACCGTCGAGTGTAGTGATTGTGGGGAGGAGAGAAAAGTGACAGTTCGAGTTGAGAGAAAGAAAGAGTGAGGTTGGGGGTCGATACTTTGTCTTGGGATGGGAGAGGCGGATCGATTTTGAGTTTTTTTTTTTAATTTCTATCATCTTTTAGTGGATGAGTAAGATTATTTTAGTCTTTTAACTCATTTTGGTATAAAAAACTTCTAGTTTTATGGATGAGGATATATAACTTTTTTTTTTTTTATGTTTTGGTATTTAAAAAGAGTTCCCCCAATATAAATATATAAATTGTCTAATGATAAACCCATAAATTTATAATTTCAACAAATTTGGCATAATTATAGCATAACTCACCACCAATCTATCTATTTTATATATCAATTACTAATAGGGATGTTTTCTCAAGGCATAGTACCTTAATCTAAGGTCGTACATGACACACTTTCCATTATATATTCATATTTATCATAAATTAATATTTTGTACATCCTTAATTCATACGTTCAAATATTAATTTATTTGATTACTATTTTCAAAATTTATTTTCTAATTTATATTTATATTCTAATCACATACCTATCTTTTGAATCACATTCCATAGCTATCTCAGTATTTAAAAAAGATACATAACTTTCTCATGAACTTTACAAGCTATGGAGAAAAAAAAAAAAACATTGCATGTTAACATAGCAGTATTGTGGTTAATGTCTGAGTTCAAATGTCTCAAGTTCAGTTCACCGTGACGCCGTCTTTAAAAATTTAATATTATAATTACAAAAAAAAATTATATAAACAAATAATCATGAATAAATAAAGCAAAAAAGAATACTTTTGTTTTTATATATCGAACTTTTAAATACATTAAAAAGTACAACTAAAAGGCCATTGTTTATACAAAGTTGCATGTTATCTCAGTTGTTGTGTCTTCTCATCGACTCAATCATAGCCGTTAATATTATCAAAATTCATAAATTAATTATTGCACTTTTACTCCTTTCGTCTAATTATTCTTGTCTTATTTCTTTTGGGCACGGTTAATAAGGAAAAAAGTAAAAAAAGATTAGAAAATTGGTGGGTCTTACTACATTTAAAGAGTTAATTATTCATTTTTTGAAACAAGACATTAATAATGGAGCAAACAAAAAAGTAAAGCAGGACATTAATAATGGACAGATGGAGTATTTCTTTATAAAATTACTATATACGATTATTTGCGTTGGCTCATTCTTTCTCGTCCAAACTCCGAATTGCCTTCCGTTTTTCTTATTAGCTTCGTATCGAGCCCCTCTTCAACAATCCAAGTTCTTTTAACTCCAATTTCACTTTTATTTTCCTGAAATTTAATTAAAACTTCGAAACAAGTGTAAAACTTCATAAAAATAATAAAATTAAGGTAAACACTTGTTTCAAACATGATTTTCACTCACAAATGACATAAAATGCAACCTAAAATAACATGGAAAAATCCATGTTTTTCAATTCGCTGGGTTGGGAAATCATACCTGATCCGAATTCAACATGTATGTCGCTAGCCGCACAAGAGTGTGTCCCTAATCTTAAAGCTTGAAATTAGATGTTTTTTTTTAATGTATATTCCAAATATTTATTTTCCTTTTAATTTTATTTTTTTAATTTAAAGTTTAAAATTTTTATTTTTTTATTTTATCTATTCGGGCTGGTTGGACCCGAATATATTCACATTTGAATCCATTCCCAAACGAGGATTAAAGCAAAAGGAAATCCGGCCCAGTCCGATAAAGGTGAGCTCTATCAGATTTCAAATTTAAGCTCAGTCACAGACTCAAAATTCACAATTCAAAATCTCACAAATTTTCATCTCAATCTCTCTCCCTAGGGCGTTTCCAGCGAAGATTTCACTCTCGAAAAATGGTAATTGATCCACCAATTATTCTCTCTTAGATTTTCATTCCAACTCGTCGATCGTGCGCTGGATTCTCGTTTTCTCTTGTTTTTTCCACGTTTAGTTTGTACATTTTTTTATTCTAGCATTTTTTTTAGGATGTGATTTATTTGGAATTGCTCGATTGAATTATGATTAAAATGCTCTCTCATTTTATTTTTTTAATAATTCTGAATGCGTGTGTGGGTGTAGTTCGGAGTTTGGATTTATTTGCTGCTCTTTGATTCGAGAATGTTATTTTTGTTGCCATTTCTGTTGTATTTTTGTAATTTTTTTCGGGTACATGGATATGAAGGCAATATAATGTAGCAACTGTGATTTGAATGATTGAATGTTTAAGACCGATTTGTATGATTGTGGATTTATTTGTACTATTCATGTTGTTTGATGATAAGGGTGCCTCCGGAAAAATGTTGATTTTCTTATTTTTCAGCTAAATGTTTCGTATAATTATGATACTATAAGAATTTTATGTTGTGTACCATATAACACATCTGTGTGTTTTAAAGTTGTCTGTGCTTCCTCTTCTTGGGTGAGGTTCGAATTACGGCAGTCATGGCTCTTGTTATATGATGTCGATGAAATTGTTTCACAGAGTGTGTTATCTATCTTTTGGTATCATATCTAGCTTTCATATGTTAATGTTATGAACTTTTCTTGATCTGCTAAAATATATTAGTATTTCATAATCACAGCTCCATAGAATTCATGCTGTACTCTTGTTCTTCCCCTAGTGCATTCAAGTGGATGTTTTGTTTCTTGCATGTATTTAATTGTTCTACAGCATGCCTTTTCTTTTGGGTTCTTCCTTATAATATTCATACTTCAATTGCAGGATGGTCAAGATGATACTAAACAAAGCACTGCTGACATGACTGCGTTTGTAAGTTCTGTCATATGAACTAATATTGATGATTGATTTGTCTGTGATTTTCATTAACTTAAGATATTATACATCTGGGTCTGAAATTGTATTGATGGTTCCTGTTTTGCTGCTGGTATGAGTCTCATTCCTTTATGCTGGGGAAGAGTGGCTCTTTGTTTGTTGTGTCGTACATGTGTGTGACTAGATTAATGGCCACATGCCAATGATACTTGTGCTAATATTTCCTCCTTTGACTGTTTAGGTGCAAAATCTTCTTCAGCAAATGGTGAGTAACTACTGTTATGAAGTTAAGTTTCCAGTCATGTATTATACTCTTGGATCCTTATCCTATTTCATTTTCTTTCTTCTCCGTCCAGCAATCGAGGTTTCAGACAATGTCAGAATCTATCATCACTAAGAATATCCTTCAGTCCTATACATAATTGCTTTCTTTTATGGACACTACATGGTTTCTGTATGAACATAGAGTAAATACTCAACGAACTTGGAAATGAGTGATCATGGCATTTACACTACTCATGGTATCTCAAGCATGTTCGACAAACAATTTACTACATAAATATGCAACTTTTAAGGTGCACATCAGTGACAAACCCTCAAATTGGTAATTGAACATGCATATCTTTTATTTGTCATTCTTATTCAGTTGATACTTATTGAATTCCTTAACTACACTGTACTTGATGAGATGGGTAACCGGATTGATGAGTTGGAGCAGAGCATCAACGATCTTAGAGCTGAGATGGGTCAAGAAGGCTCGCCATCTCCTTCAGCTCCAGCAAAGACTGGAGATGAGCCCAAGTCTGCTGGAGATAGTTAATCAAATGGCGTACATATATATTTCTCAGTGTTGCTGATGCTGTTTCTTGCCTTTTTAAGATTGTTATGATGAGTAATTGTATCATTTCTGTTGTCTCAATTGCTGTGAGGAGACGATGTAGACGAGAATCACTAGGAGCACAAACTTGTGACTGATATTCAACTGTGATTTCTAATCAGAAAGTCTTTGCAATGATGCAACTTTGGTGACTTTGGTCTACATTTAGATGTTTAAGATTGTTCTTCATGTGCCATTCAAGTGTTCATGAAAATTAGCTTTCATTTGGTCAGTTTGATGATTAATTCACTCGTGTTGCTTTTGATCGTATTGGCCATAATTTGTGTGTATGTGACAATAATTTGTTACGGATATTGGCAAACTAGCAACAAAACTGTGTTGGAACTCGACATCTGCTTGATGATGACATGGTTGTCTTAAATTGGGTGTATTATAAGCTTTCGGAGGTTGTACATTGGCAGGAATTATGTGTCCCATAGTAGATATGATGGTTGGTGACTTTTCTGGCAAAGGATGTAATTGAGTTGCGCTAGTTCTTGAGCTACTCAAACTTTACTCGACATCGATTAAGTTGAGCACGAGCTTCTCGAGTAGTCATGGAGCTTGAATTTCACCATGAGAGTACCAGACTCAATAGGATCGAGCTTCAAGTTCTTGTTAGTCAATGCCCAAGCTCAAGTAATCAAACTTGATTGAGCTTGAACTCGAGCCTACTAGTAATCGGCTTAAGCTCAAGTTTACCGACTTAACTGGGAAAATGCGTCTCATCAAGATCAATTACAGGTTACATATTCATATAAAAACTTCAAAAATATTTGTATTAAATTTACAAAAAAAAAACTGAAAAAAATAATAATGAGTAACAAGATTGAATATTGTACAATTATCGGCTACAAAAGTCAAAGTGAGCTCAATTCAAGATGGCTGGATTTGGGCCTAAACATTCGGTCTAATAAATTTGAGTATATTTGGGCCTATTTACTCTACCTTAAATAATAAATACTCAATATGCAAAGTGGCCCAATTAGATGTATAAATTGCAGGACTCAAGAAACTAGGGTTTTACTCTTCGATCAGTTTCTGCTGACTGCTATTTTTCTCCAGCTGAGAATTTAACCAGGTAAAATTTCTCTCGTATGAATTTTGCTCGTGAGATGTAGTAATTGTTGAATATTTCTCTCGTCTTATTTTATCCATTTCTGTTGGCCTTCTATCAAGCAGATTAGATTTTAGGTCGACTTTCTTGCGTATAATTGTAACTATCGTGTTCTGTTGTAATTTTTTTTTTTTTTGTTAAATAAATAAATTATGATTGAAGTATATAGAATGCCTTAGTTTAGAATTTTTCATAATCTGCAAAACTTTCAATTATTTCTACGCACTCATTGTTTAAATTTGCTTGTTTTGATAGTCGACGTAGTGTTCGAATACACTTGCCAAAATGCAGAATGAGGAGGGGCAAAACATGGATCTTTACATCCCGCGGAAATGGTATAGATTAGTGCTTTTTTTTATTAAGTACATTTGTAGATTTTCAGTGGCAATTTAAATTCATTAGCTTTTCTTGTTCGATTTTTTTGTGATGGATTATATACCGGCGCCCTAAAATTATTCGGGTCTACTCCAAAATCTATGGCTCATTTTGGAGTGCTTGTAGCAATTTTTTTTTTTGAATATCATTACAAATATTAATACTCACACACCCCACCTAGAGTTTTTTGTGGCCGAGAGTACTCGAACCTCTGACCTATTGGTCAACAGGCAACCACTCCACCACTAGGCCATCCCCACTGGGACGCTTGTAGCAATTTTAGTGTGCAAATATCGGCATTATTGTGACGTGAAGTTGATATTTGTTCGTTATGTATGTAGCTCTGCGACCAACCGGCTGATTACGTCCAAGGATCACGCTTCAGTGCAGCTTAACGTTGGGCATGTGGATGAGAGGGGCATTTACACCGGTCAATTCTCTACGTTTGCCCTCTGTGGATTCATCCGTGCTCAGGTATTGTTCGTTATTCACTGTTCTCTAATGTAATTAGCATTTGTTTGTAGTCCGTCACTTGTTCGTTGTTACTGTAATAAGTTGAATCGAATGCTTTGAAATCTTGTCGTCATTGTATGATATAGTTGTAACTTGTAAGCTTTCAGTTGCTTTGTCTTGAGCATGACACTTTTTGAAAAGTTCTCAAGGATAAAATACTTATCATTATGCGTTGCATAGTTCCTCTTATGATTAATCAGTATAAATTAGCTTGTTTGAATGTTTGTGTGAACCAGCATCATTGTCTGTTGACGGCCTTCGAATTTTCCTAGTCCAAATTTTGACTCTGAACAATATTGTGCTGTGGTCTGCATTTCCTGAAGTTTTATGTCTGGTTTATGGAGTTGGGTGTAAGAACAAAATCACAACTATGCATCGACCTACTTGTTTTATTGTAACTTCAATTCTGTCGGCTGAACTGCTCCCGTTTGTAGCAAAACCAAACTGATATTCAGTAATGTGCACTTCACTTGTTTCACTTTACTGATTACTATGTGACGTTGTTTTGTTGCATATAATGTAACCTCTATTATAATTTCAGAACTTTTTGAACTGAACATACTTGATCTCTTACACCAGGGTGATGCTGACAGTGCTTTGGATCGCCTCTGGCAGAAGAAGAAAGTTGAGGCCCGACAACAGTAGAATGATATTTTCTCGTGCTTCAATCATTAATCTAGTCTTGAGTTCAAAACTTGCTTATTCATGGATATTTCTCTTTTTGCTAATTGTTGTTAGTGACTTTGCTGTGGACACAATCTTGTGCCATTAGTCAATGAGATCTTCTAATACATTGCAATATTTGTGAGCCCAACTTATCTTACAGTTTCTTATGAGTAGGCTAAACTTTCACATCTATTTTTATCTTGGGTTAGCTTTAGAAAGTCTTCAAAGAATATGGAAATTAATGGAGAAGAAAACGAGTTATTACTGCCCCGTTTAAATTTGTGTGTGTGTGTGTTTTTTTTCCTTTCTCTGTTAGAATGGTCATTCAGACATACAACAATATATGATTGTTAAGATACCCTAAAAGTGGACATATTTAATAAAATTTGTTTTATGTCGTTATTTTTGAACTGAGTGTCATATTTTGAAATGAAATTTGTCGCTGAATAAGTAATTTACAGAAAGGTAATGTTGGAACATTTTTTTTTAATCTTGTCTTCAATGCAAATTTTATTGTTGCTCGACTTTTTGATTTTTGATGCAATCGACGAAGCAGTATTAGCTGTTTCATTGTCCAGAACATTCTCTTTCTGGCCTCGACATAGACCACTTGATTGATAACTCGATGCATGCCAACTTGAACATCTATTTGATAACTATTTCTACGTTCAATAAATTTATAAAATTTAAACTAATAATTTTCTATCCTTCAACTTCACGTGGGGCCTTCTTTAATCTTTGTCGTAGTGGTAGAAATAAATTAGTTGTCAATATGGACTTATTGCTAATTTTGCTATTTTTGTGATGTAATGAATTTTTCTTCTACTAGTGGGGAAAATAGTGAAAAATCAAGTTGATGGAAATTGAAAAGTCGGATATCATTACTTAAAATGGAGCTAAATACATTGTTTATTGAACGGACAATTCAGACCACTCAAAGTTTACATTATATAAAATCATCATTGATCGATATAACCAGACACATTTTTGCAAGTTTATATATTTAAATTGGGATGTTACATTCAGTGCACGTTCCTTATATTATGTCATGACGACAAGAAAAAAGAACGAATGATTTGTGGATGACAACCTAATTAGGTTTCAGTCGATCTTCTTATCCTAACATAAGTCCATACTTGTGATAGTTACATGAAGATTGATCAAATATGGGCCACACGTAAAGGGTATGGACATGCATTCTAGATCAAAATTAGGGCTTCAATTTCTTGGAATATCTTCATCTTTGGTCTCTGGCCCTACTAAGAAGAGAAAAGGACTCTAGAGCAATTTAGCGATATTTGATTCGAGATTGTTCGTTAAAGATTTTTTGTTCTTCTCGAATTTGGTATGTTTTAAATTTGATCCGGTTAAATAATTTTCTCGATAAATCTTGATTTTGACGAATGATGATAGATACTAAAATTATAATCGTTCAATGGTCATGACTAAATAAATAAAATTTCTGGCCTTTTGTTACAAATAATATTAATCTATGAGTAATATAGTCTCCCTTTGCATTCCTATTCTGACTTTATTGAATCGAACCCAAAATCCTAAAATCCTAAATTCATAACATGGATGGGTAGCTATGAACTTGCAAAGTGGAAAATCACCACTCCTAATATCATTCGTTGAAACAAAAAAGTGTAACATTTTGTTGTTTATCTAAGCCAGGTATTCTCATAGAGAGAAGATGCTAGAACAAAAATTGAATTATTATTGTAGTGGTTATATTAAAATTAAACAAGAAAGATTTGTCCTCTACCTACGTAGCAATAAATTGTTTACTCAACTTGCACAATACAAAACGCATTTGTCACAATATTATAGAATATGTTTAATACAAATCCAGTTCCTCATAAATCAGATCAGTGCTAATGATTGTTTTAGATGTTAATGGTTGCTTAAAGCCCAATAAGAAATTAAAGCTGACTTTTAATTTTGATATAAAAATCAAGAATTAGTTATATTTCCCCTAAATGTCCTCCATACTTAATTTTTATGATCTTTATTTTATTTTAATTTTATTTTGTTTTGTTAATTCATGTTAATAGAATAACGACGTAATAGTATAAGTGTGGTGTGTGCTGAATGAATGGTGATCAATGTATAAAAGTGGAGGGAGAGGTGAGAGAAAGTGGAGGGAGAGGTGAGAGGAAAAAGAGTGGAGATAGTTGATGAGCATCTGGAAAAGGGGGGAGAGTTTAACTGAGTCCAAAGAAGAGGAAAAGAAAGAAAGAAGAAAGAAAGAAATTCTTGCGAAGAAAAAAGGGGGAATTCTTTCCAAGGGATTCAGCAAATTTCCTAATACCCACAAAAGACTGATTCTTGATACCGGTATTGGTGAATCATAACTCATTTTGACCTCTCTCCAGCCAGAAACACCACCCTTTAAATTTCCTCTATATTTAGCAACCTCCCTCCTCCCCGTCTCTCTCTCTCTCTCTCTCCCCTCTTGTGTAGTGCTATTACCTCTAATAGATTTGCCTTTGTGCTTTATTGCACTTTTGCCACACTGTGTGTGTGTGTGTGTTGGGGCTACTCAGAGTTTTACATATTCATCAACCGCATCCCTTTTCGTTTCCTGTGAATTCGTGAGAGAGAAAGAGAGAGTTGGCATTCTGAGGTTTGAAGCTTTGTGGGTGGATTCTTGATTGAATACAATCAAGAAGGTGAGTTGCTTATTATGTAAGAAAATTGAGTTCTTGCCATGTTTGTGTTCCTTTCGCTGTCTGGAGTGATGGAATTGTGTGTTTGATTTTATTTTATTTTATTTTATTTTATTTTATTTTTTGGGTTGAATTTGCTGTTTTTCATGTTTTGTGTTTAGCCCTCTTGATCTTCCTCTTTAGAGATTGGTTTGGATTGTATGAATTTTCATTGGTTTCTTCATTGACTTCTATAGAGATATTTTATGTTATTATAGATGTAATCTCTGTGTGGCCACAAATTAGTCTATTACTAATATTTTCATCGTGTAATTTCAATTGTATACCTGAGAAAATTAGATCTTGTTTTCTCTGGAGAATTTTTAATAATATTGAGAAAATATTAGCACATTCTTGTAAATTCCTGTAAGTTGAGTGTAAATTGAAATTTTCTTGAAGGTGTGTTCAAATCTAGCAGCAAGATACTGATGTACTATGCTTTGCAATTCCCAATTATTGTTTGACACTTTTGCATTTTCATCAGCCTCATGTACTTATGGGACAGTCTTTTTAGAAAAATATCAAGGTTTTTGATAACTTTACATTTCTGGATTGATTTTCCATTTAATGTGATTAGTACTTCTCGCGAAAAAAATTCCTTTCGTATTATAGTAATGATGAACTTGTTGCTTATGAAAGTTCTCGGATCTTCATACTTCATTTGATCACTAACAACATCCTATGGTCATTATGTTTATTTATTTATTTATGATCACTATGTCAAGTGAAAATGTTCTGCAGGGATTTTTATGGCATTTTGCTTCTGAGCACTTAAATTGATTTGTCGCATATTAATGTGCACTTAAACGTTCTAGTTTCAATCTACTGAATAATTTACTGAAAGTTCTTCTTGATTTGTGCTTATTTAGCTATGATGATACATGGTGAAACCATAAGCAGTTCCGAAGGAGAGATTAAGGTTAGTTTCGGCTATCATTGCAACGGTGAGAATTATACTTCTTGGGACAGGCCTAATTATATTGATATCCCGTCTTCTGGTGGGCTCCGAAGAGCCAATAGTTCTTTCTCTTGCCTCTCCGGTGCTGCATTGAGTGCTAATGCTACCTTAGCTAACACAAATATCTGCAACGGGCTGATTGCGTCTGAGATACTGCCGACTCTGGACTCTCCTAATTCATTCCGGAGGATTCCTTCTTTAACGAAGATGGACCTGTTGTCGTCTTCTCTCCAGAGTAGCATGTCAATCTTGAGTTTTAGTCCGTCCTCACCAAGTGAGACGCTCGATTATGATTCCTTTTCACTCAAGTCCATGAGTGCTCCTTCAAGAAGCGAGAGCTTTCTCAATGCAATGGAATTGCAAATTGCTGGAGGCGCAGCCGGTGAAGACAGAGTTCAAGCTGTTTGCTCCGAAGAGAATGGTTGGCTTTTCTGTAGTATCTACGACGGCTTTAATGGAAGGGATGCAGCTGATTTTCTTGCAGGAACGTTATATGAAACAATCACTGCTCACCTTAACTTGCTCGACTGGGATTTAGATCAGGATTTATCGAGAGCCTCTGACCGTTTGTCTAGGGAAAATGTTACAGCTAAGAACATGAATGGGGACAGATTATTCAAGCAGAGCGTGCTTAGCAGCCTCCAACATGCTCTCGATCAAGCAGAAAGTGAATTTCTTCACATGGTTGAACAAGAAATGGATGACCGTCCCGACTTAGTATCTATAGGATCTTGCGTTTTACTTGTTCTTCTCCATGGGAAGAACTTGTACTTGCTCAATCTAGGTGATAGTCGAGCGGTCTTGGCTACCTATGATAAAGGGAATAACACAAAGGGCAGTGAGGGGCTGCGAGCAGTCCAGCTCACCGATAGTCATACTGTTGACAACGAAGATGAAAGAATCCGACTTCTGAACGAACATCCTGATGATCCTTGTACACTTGTGGCTGGAAAAGTAAAAGGAAAGCTAAAAGTTACAAGGGCTTTTGGGGTTGGTTACTTGAAAAAGGTATGCCTTTTGACTACCTAGGTCGTTACTTTAATGGCTTGTATTATGCAGAGCCGAGTTACATTCTTCGTTATATCTGATCATTTACTCTTGTTCTGCAGAAAGAGATGAATGATGCCTTGATGGGTATTCTTAGAGTCCGTAATCTCATAAGCCCTCCTTATGTATCCCTCCAACCATCTCTTAGTGCACGCGAAGTATCGGACTCTGATCACTTCGTTGTACTTGGGAGTGATGGCTTGTTTGATTTCTTCAGCAACGATGAAGTCGTGAATCTTGTACATTTGTACATGCTAAGAAACCCTTCTGGCGATCCAGCAAAATTCCTAGTTGAGCAGCTTGCAGCAAGAGCAGCATATTCAGCAGGTGTGTGATCCAGACATCTACTTTGTTTAATATTTCATTTGATGTGATTGAGGTTGATGGATTCATCAAATTGCAGTATGCAATTATTCAAATAATTCAATGCTTGTGATTGTCATAACAATATACTATTCTGCTAATATTTTTGAAGTCGAACTACTTGATTTGCTCATGTCACTTAGACTAATCAATAGTCGTTGCCTGCTGCAAAACGATATCGTCACATCCCTTTTCGAGTATTTGACTTCCTGCTTGAAAATATTATTGTAAGGCTCTATGACAGCAGTAGTACATGGTAGGCCAGATTAAATAATCATCTTGCAACTGGCGTAATTTCTTACTTATGATTTGTTAATATTATATTTATTTCTGGTTGTGGGGCATCATCTACTTCAAAAAATAATTGTACTTGGCAAAAATCTTGAATAGGTCACTTGAAATTGCATGAATTTGATGAAAAAATCGCGTTATAAATATATTATATTATTACGTCATTTACAGGTTTTAGTATGGAAGAGCTGATGAGCATCCCTGCTGGCAGAAGACGGAAATATCACGACGACGTTACAGTCATCGTAATCTTTCTGGGGACGAACAAACGCACCTCAAAGGCATCAACATGTCTGTGAAACAGACCAAGTCAATTTTTTGCAGCTTGTTAGCTTTAGATTCCTCCATTAGATAAGGTTTGAATAAACTTGGGACGTAAATATCTTTTATATCGTGTTATCGTTGCAAAATCGTCTGTCTGCACATTGATTTTTTTTTTTTTATGTAGAATGAATATCTTCATCTAGTTACAAAATGCCTTTGCGGTTGTCTTTTGTTTCTTTTTTATTTTTTTTATGAGTAGTCAAGAAGCTTGATGATGAAGCTGGTTGAATTTGTGGAATAATTTTATGGATAATAATCGCATTGCAGAAAGGTGAAAGCAGTCACATTTTAGTGTGAGAAAACAATGCTAAACCAACTTTGGATTCTTCAGTAATGTCAAGAATCGATTTGGAGCATAAAACGAAATGCTTTTCGTTTTATGCTCGATTCCTTGTGTTGGTGCTCGTCTTTATGACTGCTCGACCTATAAGGATTTGGTGAGCGTGGAATAGAAACCATTCTTCTAAGCTCTTTCTTCCCTTTGTGTTTTGATTGGATCATTTAAGTTTGCTTTTTTGTGCCTATTTAGAAATATCATCACTTTGGTGTACAAAAATTATACTCCATGGTTTGACTTCTTACACTTAGAATGCTCCAAAAGCTCTCTTTTGGACACTAAGAAATAGAATATCTATGAGTATAAATGTACATATATGTAGATAGACGTTATGCAGAGATTCTCATAATGTCAAAAGGGTTATGGGAATAAAAACCCATATAAAGCTTGGGGACCTCTTGTTCTATTTTTATGGAGTCAACTCTATCAATGTTGAGAAGATTAGGAGATATGTTTTGTGGAAAATCATGATTAACTGAAGTCAAAAAATTGAGAGGGCTTTCTTGAATTTGAGCATTGGCCAACCATTTGTGATGTTAATGATATTTTATTTTAAGATTGTTCCAAAAAAGTTGTGTTAATATATTAGATAAGATAACAGGGGGATGGCGTGAATGTTGTAGAGTCTGAATATTCCTTATTGATTGGTGAGGCTGAAATATTCCTTCCCCAACATGAAGTGTTAGGAAAAAGTTGCTCTCACTTTCAGTGGAGATATGATCACACACTTTGTATGGGGGAGATTCGTGATAATGATGTCCCATCTCGTATTTTATTTGGAGCATTACATATGGTATTGATATGTAACTTGATGTTTTCATTGTGTTACAAGCTCTGATATAATAAATACGAGATATTGAAGATGATTTTAATGTAAATAATTATATTTGTCATGCCAAATAAGATATAAAGATTATTTTAGTTATAAGAATGTTGAAGAGGCAATAAAGAAATAAGCATCAAAGGTGAAAAGGGTGGTTTGTTGAGCCATATCATGAATGATGACAATTGGTTGTTCTGAGACTGAATAAAAACAAGAATGTTAAATAAGTTAGGAGCAAGTAAATAATGCTAAATGATAAACCATTTATTGGATTTTCATTTATGTTTTAATGTTCCATATAGTGTTGTATTATATGCATAAGATGTTGTACCAAATTCATGACATTAATTTTATTTCAATGCTTTTGGAGGACTCATAGTTATTTTAATTATATTATCTTTTAACAAAACTAATAAAATAGATACCCTTTTTAAAAAGATATTTATAAAAATTCAAATTTGAAAAAATTAAAACGTGTGGCTTAAAAAAAAATCATATTCATTCACAAAAATACAAGCTCAACTCAATAATGATAATTGCTCCCAAAAAAAATAAAAGGAAGGATGATTTTTGTTGTCTTCCTTTTTGCAACCCAATTTAATACCATCTTAATATCATTGTCACTACAAAATGAGCATTAAAACATTTAATGCAACCTCTAACATATTGAAGCACAGCATACAAAATTTCCCCAAATTTCTCTAGCTCCTTTATATACATTCCAACATAACAGGATCACACGATGCAACATCCATTAGGGTTCTCGTCGCTTAGGATCTCAAACGAATCCAACGGCTGAGATTGCACCCGATAAGGATCACACGATGCAGCATCCATTAGGGTTCTCATCGCTCAGCATCTCAAACGAATCCAACGGCTGAGATTGCACCCGATAATCCTCGTACGGGTACGGGTACGGCGACGGAGGCATGTAGTAGCCCGGAGCACCTGCTACAGTAGGATGCGCCGCATTGTAACTCACCACATACGCATAACTTGGAGGAAAATGATATACATCCTGTGGAGGGCCGAGATTGATTTTATCAACGGCTTGCGTGAATCCAACCCTTGGAATCTCTAATCCCGTGGTTGATGGTGCACCATTAGCCGGTGGTCCTGCATTGTTACTGCTGCTATTATTATTAGTATTATTGTTATTACTGTTATTCCCTTTTCGGCCTTTCCTTTTCTTCTTTTTACCACCCTGACCTCCTCCTCCACCGCTGGGGCCGCCTTTATTCTCCGCCTGCGGGGACTTCTCCCCGCCGGAGACATTTTCCGGCGGCTGCTCCACCATGAACTTGACCGTAGCTCCGCCGTTTCCGCCGCCAATTCTTGGAGAGCTGATTTTTACGTGAAGATTGCCACTGTTATTGCCGTTCTCCGGCGGTTGCTCCTCCTCTTCTTCTTCACTATTTTCGCCGCTTTTTGAATCGTTCTCTTTTACGTTTCCTTTCCCGGCCTTCTTCTCCTTTCCGCCGGCGGGCTTTTCCGGCCACATCTCTGCATGTTTGCCGGTTTTCACTAGCTTCTTGATCAGGGTTTGCGCATCAACGTTGCCGGTGACAGTAACTTTTTGCTGCTGGGATTCAATACTTATTGTATAAACACCTAAAATAAACATGATTAAAAACCCAAAATAAAAAAAGTATTCCTCAAATTAAAGTCTTCAGACATGCAAAGTATGACATAAAAGATTAATAACAAACGCTCTACCTTCGATGCTTTGAAGCACTTTCTTGACTTTCCTTTTGCAGCCTTGACAGTGGATGGAAACTTTCAGAACCCATGTCTGAAAATGAGAGAGAGAGAGAGAGGGGGAGCTTAATTAGAACACATGTTAACACAAAAAGGTGGCAAAAAAGAAGAAAGATGATTAAATTAAGAGTCTTGTAATTTTGTTGCAATTAAGTTGTTGTTATACCTGGTACTGAAGAGGTGGCTGTGAGGGTTCTTCTGGTTGCCCTGACGCCATGAGAGTGGGTGTGTGTTGCAGTTGCAGAGGAGTATTTGAGTGTGAAGAAGAATTAATGAAGAAGTGAGTGAATTAAGATGAGATAATTACTACTTCAATTCTCTCTGTGTTGGCGCACAAAGTGAGGAAAACAAAATTAAAAGACCCTAGTTGGACTGGACGTCAACTGTACTCTAATTTTGAAAATGACAATAGATGCCCTCCGAGATTCTTTATTTCAAATATAATAATAAATTAATAATATTTTTTACGTCTATACTTAATTTTACAATCAATATATATGGTCTTGATTTAATATGTTCTTTACATCTTGCCCTTAATCATAACAAATTAAATAGGTGTGATATTTCTTGCTAAATAATTGTGTTGCGCCTTATATTCCATACTCCCTCCGTCTCAATAGCATGGTCTCACTTCCTTTGGGCACGGTTATTAAGAAAAAGGGGTTTAGTGTATAAAGTAAGTTTGTTTCACTTTATTAAGGAGTATTTTAATTAAAAGTAATACTCCTAACCAACAACCATTTCCCCCTTATTACACACTAATTATTTCTTTATTTGGACCGAGACCTTGCTATTGTGACAGCCGAAAAAGGAAAGTGAGACCTTACTATTGAGACGGATGGAGTACTATTTTGTTTAATAGGTGTGAGATTTAAAATAAGGGTTGTGGGTGGGGTCATTTTTCAAAATGGAAAATATTACACTTATCGTAGACGTACGCAAAAGGAAATTGTGTTATACTTATTGTGGATAGGATGGAGTACATGTTGTATATTGGTGAAGTGAAGTGAATAATCATAACATGATATGAAGAAAGTTTGTTTAAGGTTAGAACATTGCATAAAATTATTTACTTGTATAATTATTAACCCACGTAAAAAATCAAATTGGACTATATGAATTGGGGCGTTTCCTTTAATTTTTTTTTTTCTTCTTTTGGAGTCTAACCATCAATATTTAAGTTTGTAGGTGCACTTGTTCAACTCATTTAAGATTAATTATAGCATACGGTAATATATGGTTCTTGACCAGCTGAAATGATTGTATTCACTCAATTATTTAATTTCAATTCTCACAATATCGTGGTCGTGGCATACTGCACCACCTACTAACATAATAGGCTATTATTAGGTGATGAAATATCGAAGAGATTAATAAGTTAGGTTGCTTCTCCATCATTATTTGGCTGATTTAATTTATTTCTGTCGGAATTTCACTCTTCTCATTTCGTTATTACTCATAAAATTTGAATCCAAAAATATGTAATTGTTCGTCACTCTACCAAGCTACTATACTCGACCAAATAATCACCTCAACCAAGTTACTACTATATAATGATCTTTCTGTTCACAGTAAATTTCTGCGATGTCTAGCTTTGGAAATAATTTCCGACTCTCATTCCAACCCAACCAAATCATCAAATCTGTAATTACTACAAGCTTAGCCGAAGACAAGACAGGTCAAGACACAGGTCATCCCAGCTCCCTCCAGCTTCCTTCTTTAATGTGTGTGTGTGTGTGTGTGAGAGAGAGAGGGGGGAGGGGGGGAGAGAGAGGGGGTATCCTATCATTGTCTCCTGTCAAAATTTTGTCTTTGAAATGTGTGAAAGGGGTCTAGAGCTAATAAATGAAATACTTTGTTTACAATTCACAATGTAAAAAATTGAATTCCGAATAGCAGTAATGAGGATATTGCCAAACAGAAGCAATCCCATTTTTCCAGGCCTTGACAACTGTGAGAATTAATCAGCAGAAAAGCCAAGAAGAAACAACTAATTTGAAAGAGAAAATTTCAAAACTCCCACCAAATTCCAAAATAAATAAAGATGGATGAAAATATATAAACATCACTACTAGTGAATCAGTGATACAGGACTAATGTCGCATGATGAAAATTGAGATGGGAGTTATCTCAATAGTAGTACATAAAGTTTAAAGACAATTTAATCTATTCATGAATCATCAACTCATTTACCCTCATCTCTTGGAAAATCTTGATCTACAATCTTGCTGCTTTCTACATCTCTCTGGCCTTCGACTTCTTTTGCTTCTCCTACATCATCCTGCAGCTACAAAAAAGAATGGAGTTGAGCATTGGCAAAAATCTCAAAAAAAGCTAAATAAAGGAGCCATGAAATGTTGGCATTGGCAACATGCTGACCCCTAAATTTTTTAGGCTGGTTGCAACATCTTCCTGCTGCTGTTGGAGAGTAGTCCTCAGTTCTTGAAATTCCTTTGTGATCAAACAAACAAGCATGTGATAAGTGCATGTAATTTTATATGTCAGCTATAAATATGAAGTATAGGATGGAATCTCACTTTTCGGAGCTGATCAACTTCAGTGTTTAGCGACTTTTTAAGATCTGAGAGCTCCTGCAGGAAGAAAGGAAACAGAAAACTGGATGATATGGGACTAAAGGATCAAGTTAATCGATCTTTAGATGCAAAGAAAAATTTCAGCACTATTGATATGTCCAGACAATTTCGCATTTTATAGACTGAGACAGCATACACTTTCATAGTAATAGCAGAACAATAACATAGGAGTTCCAAATCCTTACACCTTAGAATACTTTAAGCACATTTGAGCACCAATATTCAAACCCTTGTTTTAATGCATAACATTCCCAACTTCTTATATACGGCTACTCCCTCTCCCTTGTACAATAAACTGAATACCTTCATACCATTAATGTAAATCTGACAATGTTCATGTCCAGACTCAAAAGGATCAGATTGACATCCACAACAAAACTTAAGTGTTTTGTTAAACAGTGAGCCAACCAATATAAACATTTGAATGTTTTGCCAGAGGTGATGGTTCAGTACTGAAACACAAATCTTGATCATAAGCGCCACAAGAACAGAATCCACCTTCTTTTTTCCATCATGCCATACACAGACTTCCATATCACTCTCATCAGTCTTCCTACATTTACATTGTTGTTTGGACTAACACGCATATGATTTAAGCTCACCTTCATTGATTGATCATGTATAAGATGGGTTTCTTGATTAAGTCCCCAGTCCTGCTTCATTATTCTCACTGGTTTTTGTGTTTGATGCGTGTGCACTTCAATTATGGATGATAGATGATAGCAGTCTAGCAGATACATCATACTTGGGCAAGGGTCAGTCTAAATACATCCTAAGCACTTAACATTAGAATCTTTTGTAGTTAGACAATAGGATAAAAACTCATTCTTGACATCATCCAATACATCTAGCAACTAGCATAATGATGCTAGCAAGTATCCACTCCATTTAAAGTACCAAATTCTGTTTCACAAGAACTAACCTAAGATGACAGGCCCCCACAACGAATAGAAACAGCATATACAATCTATAAGAGCATAACATAACTATAAGGACAGTCTACAAAGACATAGCAACTCATCAAGATCAGACCTTATCCGATAAAAACTAGCAATACTTACATCACGGTAAACCTTAACTTGAGTGTCCAGCTTCGTTCTCCAGCTTTGTAGGTCCTATTTTTGCAATAAAAGGGACAATTTCAGAAAAAACCTAAACTCAAAATCAAGAACAGATCACTACTAGACCACATGTTAAAACACAAATAATATAAACCAAACAAATTACTTTGTCAAATATTAATGCAGTGAACCTATCACAAATACTTCATTAACTTGCAGCAGTTTCAACTTAGGCTAGTTAATTTCTTCAATATGATCCCCAAAACTAAATGAATAACTAAATCAAACCCAAGAAACCCCTGAAAATCGCACCAACTAACAAAAATAGCGGGTAGAAAAACCTGTTTTAGATTCTGAATTCTGCTGAAAAGCTCCTGCCGCGATTCAGCCAATTCCTGCAAAACCCAAATTCAAAAATGCACATTCGAACTCATAAAAGTATCTACAACCCGAAAAAATAAATAGATTTGGAGTTGTTACCGCAATCTTCGGATTAGTCGGCGTTACGTTATCCTTTTTCTGAATAATTAAGGACAAAAATCACAATCTAACGCAGAACACACTAACTAATAAATGAATAAATAAATAAATAAATAAATAAAGAAGATATAACTATTACTCCATACCTCGGATGGAGGAACCGAGGGAGCGGATTCCGGATGTTCCATTGGAAAATCTGCTGCTAATCTGAGAAAATTTGAATAGATTTGGATCTGAGACTTTTAGTGGAGGAACTATTTTTGGTTTAAAGATGAGGTTTTTAGCACTACTCGAAAAGTCTAGCAATTATTATGAAGAAATGGTAAAAACCAAAATTGAATTTCAATTTCAAATTAAGGCGGGCCAATTTTTATTCCATTTAATTTAATGAAAAATAATGAAGTATTACTCTGGTTTAAGATTCGTCAGATCAGATACTAGTATTTATAACTACTAACTAGTCCATTACTAATAGCAGAATATGCATGATCCATTCGTCATTACGGAGAGGTTTTGAGTTCAATCCCGTCTGTATGTAGTGTATATTTTACTTTGTTTGGTGGTGTAATATTCCACCTATATAATAATGTAATGATTTATTTGATAATATATATACCTTGTGTGAATAAAAAAATGTATAAATAACTTATAGAAATTTGCAAAATTATTAATACTATGATAGTTTTTCTAAGTAAAACATTTAATATAGTCATTCATCTAAAGATATATTGATAATAACTTTCTATTAATATTATGCATTATTTTTTAAAAGATATAATATTCGTAGTGTTAATATTTGAAAATAAGATATTATAAGTGTGTTTAATACATACAACGCATATTTTATTTTTAGTTTTTTTTTTTGTAGGATTACTAACTTAATGTTGGATTTTCAAAATACTATTCAACATAATTATTTCATAATTGATATAATAAATTTTATAATAATTATTTAACATAATAGCTTGATCACAACAAAATAAAATGTGATATTGATAATGTAAAATATAAATTCTATTATTATCCATGCACACGTGTCCCGTGTTACTCTATTGGCTATTAAATCCCTTTTATTCAATGTTGTTTATCAAATGAGAAGGAATTACATTCTAGCAGTGGAAGTGCATGATTTCAATTAAAAGATCTTCAAAGGTACTCCATAAAATAATGATTAGGCATTTTAAGTGGGCAATTAAACAATTTTAGCCAAGTTTATACTAAGCACGGATATAACTATTCTGTCAACTATTTTTAACTGCAAAAATTTCAAACAATCAAACTAGTAACTTATTTTATTATTAATAATTTTTCGTAGCCATAATATTTATTATTTCTTCAAGCGTGAACTATGATTACATTTTTTTTTACGGAAAGATAACTCATTTTATTAAAAACACACGCATGGAATATGAAGAAGACCCTCCACAAAATTCGGAGGTTCATTCCAAACATACACATAAGGATAATCCTTAGAAATTATAGCAAGAGTGTGTACCAATTCATTGGCCTCACGTCTAACATGATTTACTTGAATACTACCACTAGAATGAATGAACTCTCGACATTTAGCAATAATCAACCCAAACTCAGATTCATCCTCCGTTGCAGTTGAGATGGCTTCACTAACCATTTACTCATTTAGGGTGTGTTTACTTTGATTGTAAGGGAAAGTGAGGGAAAAAAAATTCTCTCCCTCTAAATCCTTCATTTCTTATTGATTAGAATTTCATCATTTCTTATTCATTCTCTTCACTTGAGAAAATATTATTTTTTCCTTTCCAAGGAAAGAAAAATATTATCACACCTATTCATAATATTTTCCCTCTTTGAAGTGAAAAGAAGGAATAAGAAAGTGTGAAATTTAAATTTATAGAAAAAAAGGAAAAGAAATGAAGAATTTAAAGGGAAAAACTATTCTTTTCCATCATTTTCCCTAACAATCAAAGTAAACATACCATTAGGGACCCGTTTGGTTGACAGGAAATCTGGTCTGGGAAAGTAATCTAATTCCTAATTTGCAGATTTCTCTGTTTGGTTTAATTTTAATAGATTTTGGAAAATAAAAAGAATCCAAATACAAGGAAAGTTGTTAACACTTTCCTGGATTCTTATTCCCTAAAAAAATTTAGGTATTCTGATTCCATATCTCAGGATTATTATTATTATTATTATTATTATTATTATTATTATTATTATTATTATTATTATTATTATTATTATTATTATTATTATTATTATTATTACTACTACTACTACTACATTTTGTATTAAAATTATTTTTATCAATAATATATTATTAGTATTATAATTATGACTATATTTTTATTATTTATTAATATTATTTTTATTATTGTTGTTGTTATTATTATTATAATTATTTATTACTACGTTGTTATTCATATTAGTATATTACCACTATATTATTATATTGCTACTACTATATATTATCATTTATATTTATATTTATATTTATATTTATTATTATTATTATTATTATTATAGAATCGGATCGTTAATCATTATGTTTTGAAATGTTTTTATTGTATATCTATATATTATTAAATAAAATTTAATACTTATTTAATTATAAAAAATAAATATTAATATTTAAAAATGAAAAATAAAAAATATTGACAATAGTATGAAAGTGTTGGGCATTTTTTAGGTATTATAATTATAAATTAATTAACTCATTAATTTAAATCAAATACGTAAAATTAGAATCCTGACTATTTTCCAAGGTATTTCCAAACACAAGGATAAAGAATCCGTGTATTCATTTTTTTCAGAATCATATTCCTAGAAATCATATTCCCAGACAACATTACTTTCCTGCCAACCAAACGAGCCCTAGGAGTCTAACTTCTAGGATTTGTTTACTTTTATGACTTGTAATTTGGTAGGGATGTGATTTAATTTGTTTTCTTCGTTCGATACTTTTCTTAATTAATGTCTCAATTAGAATAATGTTTTGGATCTTTATAGAGCAGCAGAAGCCCAATAAATAGCAGTTTGACGTTGAATTAAGAGTTGGGCCTTTAGTGAGTAATGGCCCTAGAGAAACAATTTAGAAAATGATAATTTTAAACATAGTCCCATTTTCTCTCTACCACCCTTAAAATTAAAAAATAATAAAAAATTATTAAAGTTACTATCTCGTCCTCATAGCCCCCACTTAATTGAATTCTCAACAAAATAAAAATTTCTCTAAAAACTAAAATAACGCTGAAACTCAATGTTTTAAAAACCGGACCGGAGATCAAACCGGTGAGGCCTCCGGGTCATGATTCAATCGGTTTAACCGTGTTTGAACCGTTTAATCGAACCGTTCAATAAATAAATAAAAATAATAATTAAATAAATAATAAAATGTTAAAATATTCATGATTTTATAAGAAATACATATTAAAATCCATCATAAATATATTTATACTTTTCATGTGTAGATATTCTTAATAAATATATTCAAAATATATACATTAAAAATATATTTGGTATCAAAAGTAGTTGAGCGAAAAAAAACTATGTTATAGTATTCTGAATTAATAATAATAATAATAAATGTTGAATATTGAACAAGTGTGTGGGTTATAAGAGTTGGTTGAGACCTTAGACTAATATCTAGAGGTTAAGGTTCAAGTCTCGTTGAAAACACAAATTTTTGCACATTAAAAAAAAAATGAACCGGTTGGTTCTCGAAAACCGGCACCGGTTCTGTGACCCGGACGGTTGTGATCGGTTCTAGCGGTCCAACTCCGGTTTTGACCCACAACCAGTTTTAAAGGATTGACTCGACCGGCACCGTGACCTATTCTCGGTCCAACCGGCCGGTCCGGTCCGGTTTTTAAAACATTGCTGAATCTATTTCCTCTTCTGCCTTAAAAAAACCCATAGTTTAATTATGGCAATCGAAAAAACAAACATAACTTTAATCTCCATTGATGCAAGGCAAAGTGTACAAACAAACGAAATTGATCAGATTTCAATAGTTTTATTTGGGTAGCCACATCAGAAACCTACGATTAAAATTAAATTATTGCCGATTGAGACATCAAATTGAGTGTGGACGCCATCAAATAAATGATAAAATAGAAGAAATCGAATTCAGATCTCTATTTTTTTTTTTCTTTAGAATCCAAATTCAGATCTCTATTTTTTGTTCTTTAGAATCCAAATTCAACTCTCTACTCACCTAATTTATTGTCTTCTCGAATGGATGGGGTTGTAAAGGACACATACAACCAAGAAAAAAAATCCTTTCTCGGAAGGAATTTTTTATTCATCGACAACATATATGCATGAAGTTAAGATTTTGAGAGAGAATCAAGAGAGAGAAAGAGAAAGGGATTGACGATTCATGTCTTCTGCTTCGTTGTTCGGCGATGGTAACGATTCTCGTACGGTGAAAATTGGGTCAAGGCCGCCATTGGTGAACTTTTCCCGGCGTACACATTTTTAGTGATTTTTTTAGGGTTAATGTTGATAAAAGGATTATAAAGGTAAAGTAGTATATTTATCAATATTTTAATATTATTTAAATTAATATTAAGGGGTTATGAAGAGAAAAATAAGAGCTATGTTTAGAATTAACCTTTAAAAAAGGGGAGAGATAGACTGAGATTGTTCCGATGATAAGTAAACAAAAAGTAGTTTTTTGTTTCCCCTTAAAAGTCTTATGTATTTCGATTGTAACTCACACAAATACATTGCATACTTCAAACGTTAGGGACGTAAGAATAAGACGCCCAAAACTCCCGGGTATCTGCACTTTATCCCAATTTTATTTAGTATGCATTTTGAGTAGCTGACATTAAAAGTTATTTTTGTGTTAGAAATGATCTTAATGTGCTAATTGCAGAGGGAGGCTATAATCTATTATCTTATAGTATTTGACTATTTTGTACACATATTGTTGTCTCCTTCCATAAAATAAAGGTCAAAGTTAGGATTCTTAGTCATGACTCATGAGAACATTTTAATTATTTGTCACAAAATCTGTGTCTCCAAATCTAGTCAACAAAATATTGCTACTTTACATTAAACAAATATCTTATGGTGGCTATTTAATTGAACGACGCCGTGCCGCGTATTTTTGTTTGATTCTTCCCCATTCCTCTCTACCTAATTAAAGAATCAATTTTCTATTACATACCTTAATTGCAAAGCAAAAAAAGAATTCTATGTTTCCTACATTTCAAAAATTCGAAACCAAATTATTCTGATTGAATTTGGAATGGACTACCAAAAAAGTAGAGAGAAAAGTTTATACATCCGTTTTTCATAAAAGTAGAAGTTATATGGCCATTGATGTAATAGTAGAAGTAAAAGTTATATAGTTGTATGCGTGTGTTGGCCTAGCGGTAAAGTGGTTAATACTCGATACCAAAGGTTTTGGATTCAAGTCCACCGTAGCGCGGTATTTAAATTTATCAAAAAAAAACATTTAATAGAAGTTATATAGCCACACACGATCGTCCGAGTCCAACCATTGTGTACACGATGGTGTACATGATCGTGTAATGGTTTTTATCTTTTAAGTCCAAAATGGTCATATAACTCCTATTCTTGAACCTATGGTCATATAATTTCTATTTTTATGAAACATGGCTATTCTTGAGCATTCTCACTTGAGTATTTGAAGGTGATGCCATTCCTATGATTGATATATAAGCATAATATAATTTTAGGTACAGTAAAATTCAAAAATTGTATTGAGCTTAAATCAAATAAATAAATACAAAATTACATGGGCTTGATTTTTATTCGTATTATCTATTACTAATAGGAAAATAAACGTACCCACCTCTTCGGTTCTCCATTTTGATTTTTCTTTATTCTGGTATTTTGTGCAATATTAATTCATATTCATATATTCTAATTCTAATTCTAATTTAATAATTTTTATCTATTTGGATATATCAACATCTAATATATTTTTTGCATTATTAATTCATATAATATATATTCTAATTGTAATTTTAATATATTTAATTATTATTCATCATACTTTTGTATTTATATTGTGTAGACGCATAAAAGACTAAAAGTTCTAAATTTTGATTTATAATTAACATTAATAAATAAAATATTAAATGTTGCTTAATATCCATACTAAAACTAAATGATTCGTGAATCAAGTTTAAGAAGGTACGAGTATATGCATTCTAGATGGAAATATAAATTATACTCCCTCCGTCCCATCCATAATGACTCATTTTTCTTTTTGGATCGTCTCATTGATAATGACTCAATCCAAATAAGGAAACCCCTTTCTCTTACAAAAAATTGTGGGCTCCACCACTTTCTCTTTTTTAATCAAACTTTTCCTTATTCCCGTGTCGAACAGTGTTGAGCTGTTATGAATGGGACGAAGAGAGTAACTTACTTAATAAATATATTTGATTTAATTATTTTTAAATTTATTCATTTAAACTATAATATAAAATTATTTTCCGTCGATTTTTGATGGTCTCCATTCGCAATTTCAATTTATCTTTATTCTCGTATTTTCTATATATTAATTCATAATAATATATATATATATATATATATATATATATATATATTCACATCTTTTATCTCAATTCCATATTCACGTATCAAATCAATCTATTCATATCCTCACCAAATACATATCAATAAACAATTATTCACATCCTATGTGTATCAAAAGTTCAATTATTTTCGTGTATATATATATTTATTTATTTATTTATTAATAAAGAATAACGTGATACAATTTAATCAAACCTTTAAATCACAAAAGTAATAACAAATTTATATAAAGCCTATTATTTCGTACAACAAGAGTTATATAGGACCATACTTCTAACATATATATTTTTGCTATAAGTAAATATTGCAAATAGATAATTTAGTGTAAACCAATGAGACGGTTCAAATAATATAGAAAGAAGGACTTTTACTAATTTTAGTTAATATTAACTTTGTAGTGGTAATTCGCCTCACTATAAGTTTAGAGTACGTGAAATAAAATTAACTAAGTTTGATTTATAATTAATTTAGAACAACATCTTAACTTTTAAATAAGACATAAAATTATTTTAAAATATATACACATAAATTAAAATATAAAATTATTTCCTGTCGAATCTCGACGGCTATTTATTAATTAAAAAATAAAAGAAAATAAAATGAAAATGTCTTGATAAATATAACACTTTTTCCTTCAGTCGCTGTGTCTGTCTATTTAATAATATAGGGAAATTTCATTGAAAAACTCAATTCAACGTTCTAGAAACAAGACTTGACCTTGAACGATTTTTCAAACTTTTTATTCCAAAACAGGAAAAAATATACTCCCTCCATCCCGCCATAAGTGTCTACATTTCTTTATTGGGCTGTCCCATCATCAGTGTCTACTTTCCTAATATGGAAACACCCTCTCTCACACAAAAGATGTGGGCTCCACCACTTTTTATCTTTTTACCCTTTAAACATTTCTCTCCTAAATACCCGTGCCCAAAATAAAGTAGACACTTATCATGGGACGGAGGGAGTAATTATTTCACTCGGTTTTATAATGTGAAAATCATAATTATAAGAAACGACATTGTAATCATAAATACGAAGTCCTTCGCGTTCACTGATTATATAAGAAAGTTTACAGCAGAGAAAAAAATAATACAGTAATACAAGAACATTTAAAATACAGATTAAACAAAAGCAAGAAAGTAATTAAAAAACAGCAGCTGCCAGCCAATCAGAAGCAGCCCACCAGCAAAAAGCGGCGGTTCAACGTTAAAGAAAGCAACTGTCGACTGCTGCGGCGGTGGGTTTCGCTAATCGCCGTTCAATTCTGCCTGCAGAATCGGTGAGTCGACTCAGTTATGGGCCAAGAATCGTTCATATACAGCTTCGTGGCGCGTGGGACGATGGTGCTGGCGGAGTACACGGAGTTCACCGGCAACTTCCCGGCGATCGCAGCTCAGTGTTTGCAGCGGCTGCCGTCGACCAACAACAAGTTCACGTACAAGTGTGATCACCACATTTTTAACTTTTTAGTTGAAGATGGATACGGTAAATTATCTATCTTTTTTTCTTTCTTTCTGATTCTTTTGATTACCATGATTGTGGGATGTCTGAATTTTTTCTTCTGTTATTGTTTGTGTTGATCTGGGTTGGAATTTAGGGGAATGAGAGTTGAATTCGAAGTGGGGTTTTCTTGGATCTGAGGTAGAAAGCTAGAATCTTGAGTTTTTGCTGCTTTCTAGAAGTTACAGATTCAAGAAATATCGGTAGTTTTCCAATTCTAGAAATTCTTGTCATCTTTTTAGGTTCTTGAGATTTGAGTCTTGAATCTGTTAAGGTGTTGATTTTGGACAAGTGAAAATGGTTGGCTATTAATAGAACTAAGCTTATGCTTTCTTGATTTTTCATTTGCTTTTCTTATCCTTTTTATTGCCTGAACTGCTTGAGTTGTGATTTTACAGATGTAGAATTAATTTAGATGATGTTAAGAAAAATTAGAGCAATACTGCATAAGTTCTTTAGTCTTTACTATGATTTTGCAGATTTCTTGCTAAGAAGGCAAACGCTTAAGCTTTGAACTGAAACATGATGTGGTTTGATTAATTTGGAGTCCGATTTTGTATAGATGAGGAGGAAGAAATATCAAATATGTATGCAGTGGCTGCAGTTGTTTGTATATATAAATTGATCATATGGGAATTTGAGTGATTGTTGAATGAAAAATTATATCTTAGCTTCCCAGCCTTATATAATGTGTTTCGGCCATTAATGACTGATGGTAAAGCTAATTCAAGATGCTTGTTAGAGTTGGAATGAACTCGAACTATTAGTAAATTGTCGTTGTGGCTAAACCGAAACTTGTGTTTGTTAAATCTTGCAAACTTCTAACATCACTAGCTTCTGAATCTTTGGTTCTTGTATTGGTATCAGCTTTATGTTCATTTCATGATCATATCAAGTTGTGAATCTTTATTGGGGAATCCTCTGCTAGAGCTGTTAAATTTTGAATAAGAAAGGTTATGATATAAAGTTATAAACATTTGAATTGTATTCTAAAAAAAAAATAATAATTATAATAATAATAAAAAAAAAAAGAGTTAATAATTTACGAGATTTTGCACTATATTGATGTCCCTCGTTATTGAGTCTTTGACTTTTATGAAGTTTTAGCCTATTTTGTCCAGCTTCTAAAGACGTATCTGCTGATCTGATTCTATTATATATAGGCCAGTGAACATGATCATCACAATCTCCCTGCATGATTGATATACGTTCAAAAGCTATTTGCTCGTTTCCATTACTTTTCTTCAAATGTTAGACTTTCAGAAGCCGCTTGAAGTCTTGGTTTTAAAAGGCGCAAGGCGCACCGAGGCGCAAACGGGCCTGGAGCCTAGGCGCAGGGCTTTAAGCTCAGGCGCGGGCTTTTCGTAGGCGAGGCGCACCTAAAGTATAAAAATTCTAATATATTTACCTATAATATATTTTCTACTAAAAACACAAATACTTAAAACACAAACACTTAAAACACACAAATACTTAATTTATCAACTCTAGATACCCTCTAGTGCTATAAATAGGATCATTGGCTCCCGTAGCCTTACTAACAACACTCCATGTCAAGTCATCATCCCCAAACACAATATCATTATCCTCATTAGAAGAGTCACCATCCATTTATCCAAGCAACCATTCATTGCTATCATCAATCTCTTCTAATAGAATAGGATCTATTGTGTCTTTCCTCATGTATCGGCGTCGCAAAGTTTGATTATACTTCACATAAACCAAGTGATTGAGCTGATCTTACCGAAGGCGCGCGCCTCTGGGCTTTTGCGCCTAGGCGCGCCTCGGTGCGCCTTGGTGCGCCTACGTGGGCTTTACGTATATGACTGAGCCTCGCCTAAAAAAAGCGCTAATGGTGCGCCTCGCCTAGGCTCCGCGCCTAGGCGCGCTTTTTAAAACCAAGCTTGAAGTTAGATATGTTGGTGAATAAATGATGAAAAAGACACACATATACCGTCTAAAAGATGTAAACTCATTTACAATGTTGTACTAAACTTCAAGAAACAGATTTTAGAGAATTTTGTATTGAGTTCTAAAATTTGACATTTCTCTTACCTTAAGGATGTTTTGAAATTCTCTTTAGTTGAAACTGTGCTTCTTTCCTGTGTCCTTTTAGTATTTACTTGACACCATGCTTACCTATCATGCAGCTTACTGCGTCGTTGCCAAAGAATCCGTTGGAAAACAGATCTCAATCGCACTTTTGGAACGTATAAAAGCTGATTTCAGGAAAAGATATGGTGGTGGTAAAGCCGATACAGCAGTTGCAAAAAGTCTTAATAAAGAATTTGGGTATATTTCTCACTCCCAAAAGCCGAAATATGTTCTATTTTTTAATATTTGACATTAATGTTAGACAAATATATATATAACTCGAAAAATCATAAAAGTGCAGGCCTCATATGAAAGAACACATGCAATATATCATTGATCATGCCGATGAGATTGAGAAACTATTGAAAGTTAAAGCCCAAGTTTCTGAAGTCAAAAGTATTATGCTGGAGAATATAGACAAGGTAGGCAAAATGAACTGCACTCAACAAATATACGACACTCTTCTTTGCTGCTCGTTATTTTATTAGTTCTTCTACCTTGCTCTCGTTAGTGTGGCTCTATTGCTTTCTTTGATCTCTGTGGAAGACAGAGGTCTAAGGCACATATCTTGATTTAACCACAATTTTAAAAACTTGTACGATTTTCAATTTTTGTGGCTCTTATAGTTCAACTTACAGACTTTACACCTTTAACTAACCAAAAATGAGGTGATACTATCTTTATGATCAAAACAGTTTTCCGTTGTAGGATTGATTTAAGCCATTCTTCATTTCAAGTAAAAACGGACAGCAATCTTCGTATCTATGTGATCTAGACATGTATGTTCGATTTTTCATTTGGTTTTATTTATGATCTCCTTACCCTTCATGCATCTTGCAGACCATTGAAAGAGGCCAAAACTTAACTGATCTCAACGACAAGGCGCAAGACCTGCGTGATTCGGTAGGTCGAGCTATTGTTCTTCCTCTTTTCTTCCCTATGTCTTTCTTGAATTTAAGCGCGCGTGCAGATCCTTTTAATCTTTAAGACGCGTTTTAATTTGAAAAAGGACTTTGTATGGATTGAAACAAGCTCCGCGTGCTCACAACCTAGCTCTGAGCACGTTTTCTCATCTCTGCAGGCTCAAGTATTCAAGAACCAAGGGACACAAATGCGGCGAAAGATGTGGTACCAAAACATGAAGATAAAGTTGGTTGTGCTCGGAATCATCCTCCTCCTCATCCTCATAATCGTGCTCTCGATTTGCCGGGGTTTTAACTGTTAGTATTCGCGGCCTTACCCTATCCAATCTCCATTATAGAGCTTGGTTAAGAAGGTTTCTTCATGGCAAGAGCTCTGTTGCCCCTTCTCTTCTTGGGGAGATGTGATGTAATTGCTTAAACTGTTTTTCCATGTCAAATAGACAGAATATTTTTTCAGTTTTACATAAGAAATTATAGAAAAGATTTGATTGATGCAAGCGCTGCTAATTTGATCTCAAGAACTCGTTAAATCTCTTCGACTAAACTTTAAAGACAACGTTTTTGGATAAACTCTGTTCTCCACTTCTCTGTGATAATCCGAAAATCATATGGAAACAAAAGAAAGTTAAATCTATATATCTATCTATCTATACCTATTATAAAAGAGCGGATATTACAAAATTGAGTTTGTCTAATATATCCATGCTATTATATTTATTTTAAGGTGTAATTTATATTAAATTTATTATAACCTTAATAAATTAATAATAATCCTACTCTCACTATAACTTTTTTGTTTTTTTAAGAGAATTACAAAGGTATATATATATAATGTCAAATAAAGCAATACACCACTACTCATACTATAACTCAAAAGTGAAAGAGAAAAAGACAACATAAATTTTCAGAATTGGGCTAAGATTTATTAGGATACCAATATAGTTGTATATTAATTTTGGTAAAAGTTCTTATTTTTATTAAGTTTACAATTTAATAATTATTATTTTTAATAATTAACATGTCATCTTTATTATCAAATTTCATACTTTATATTTTAATCTTTTCTCTTTATCATTGAAACATTTTTTCATAAAACTTTATTTTATATTTTATTTATTTAATTTATTTATGTAATTTATAAAACTTTGCAGTTCTTATTTGTTGATAATATTTAGTTGAGTTGAATTAAACCGAGTACCATCAAACTCAAGATTATTTATTAAAGATATCATTTGAGTTTTAATTGTATAAGTTTTTAGTGGTGGGTGGTGGTGGTTGTTGTGAGAGGGAGAGGGAGGAGGGAGCGGTGTGTTGTGATTCCAATTTCAAGTCATGTATGGAATATAAATAAAGGTCACATATTTTTCGATAATTAATCTTATATTAAATGTATCGTTATGCATAATAGAAAAATTTTAGGCTTTTAATGATATATTAACAATCACTATATAGTAGCAACCAGTGCATACTACCGATATATTAATTAATGTATTCATGGATATTAGTTTAATTTAGAAATATAGACATATATGTTATTCATTATTTAGAATTACTCCCTCCGTTCCACTATTTATGACATGTATTCTTTTTAGGACCGTCCAATGTAATATGATGGGTTTCCTTTTTGGGCTAATCTAGAGCTTACTTAAGCCCTAAAAAAATACTTTATTGACTAAATGATTAAATATTGAATAAAAATTATACAAAACTTGTGGGTCACACACCTTCTGGTCCCTAAATTCCCCTATTTTGGGTCCCTAAATCTAAAATTAATATTAATCATAGATGACAAAAAAGAACGGTGTAGATCATTTCTTATTTCTTACACGGATATTATTTTTATTTAATCCTTCCCCTATTTTGGAATATACTATACATAGGGATGGCAATGAGGGCGGGTTCGGGGCTGGAAGTACTTTCCCACCCCCATACCGGCACCAAAAATTTACCCCCATACCCGATTAAATTGGGCGGGAATTACCCTGCGGGGAAGGGTACCCGCTAAAAAATTCTATGAGTTTAAAAGTTTGTTTTTGTCAAAAAAATAAATTAAATACTAACATCATCCACTAAATTAATACATGCAAACCAGGAAAATAAATTCAAAATATGCAAAGCAGGAAATTAATACAGTTACATACAAATGTGTTTACTAGACCCTAAAATTTATAAATAATATTAAATATAATTTTAAAAAATATATTAAGAGTATTATTTATCTGGGCGGGTTCGGGGCGGGGATTTATACCCCCCGTACCCGATTTGAACTCTCGGGTATAAATCTTCATATCTGAAACCGAACTCGACTCTGGAATTTTTCATTCCCATATGAGGCGAGCACCTACGGATATAATTGTCATCCTATAGTGCCTCTTTCGTACTCCATTTGTACCTTCGCTTATTGGGATTTTGCATAGGAAGAAGACTAGAAATAACAACAAGACTTTTCAAAATTACAAAACAATATCTAAAATTTGCAATTTCTTTTAATAAGAATGGTGTTCAATAATTGAAATGGCTACACAAATTTTTCTTCATTAAAAAAAATTTTATTATAGATTTATCATTAATGTTTACTATGTAACATTCAAGTTTTTATTGAGATGAATACTCAATTAGTATAACATTTTATTTTTGATTATAGATATTTTCTATATTTAAACGGGGATCGGGTATCAATGGATATTGCTATACGGGTTGCGGCGGGAATATGTAGTAAAATAATTTTTTAATCGGACTTCGGACGAGTTTCTTAAATTGTATAATTTTCAAATTTATACTTAAGCATATTTTCAAATCTTTTGTTAATGTCTTATTTCGTAATATTCAAATTTTTAACAAGTATTACTATACGAGTTTGAGACAAAACAAGTTGTAAAATTATTTTTTAAATATAAATAAACGAGTTCATGTAATTAGTTGACATTGCTATATGAGTTTGAAAAATGAATAAGTAGTGTAATTAGTTAGCATTGCTATACGAGTTTGATAAATGAATGAGTAGTTTAGGACGGGAACAAATAGTAAAATTATTTTTTGATCGACTTTAGGTCAAGTATAAATTTTAAGCTGATTTTTGATGGATTTTGTAACTTTTAAGTTTAGGACGAGAGTATAATTTTTGAGTTTATACTTGAAAATATTAACTTTTAAGTTTTTGGCATTTATACATATATTAATAATGTTTACTTTGTAATATTTAAGTTTATAGCGAGTATTACTATGTAGATTTAAGATGCGAACGAGTTGTAATAAACGGGTTCGAGTTACGTGTTGTGGTAGGAAAGAGTATTAAAATTACTTTTTAATCGGGCTTGAGACGAGTTTCATAAATTATATAATTTTTAAATTTATACTTGAATTTTTTTTTTAATATTTTGTTAATGTTTCCTTGAGTTCAAAGTTTTTATGGGCCATTAATTTAAAATACCGAAGTCATCAATACTCACTTGCTTTGGAACCAACTTTGAATACACATCTAAGATAAAATAAATTAAAAATACTCAAGGTTATTATTATGCCCTTACTTTTTGCTTTACGATGATCCACATTTTTTCAAAATGGTATCAGAGCCCTAAGTTTATCTGGGAATTATATTTTATTTATTACTATAAGTATTATTCAAACGGAGGAGACATCAAGAAAAAACATGGATCCGGACGATTGTCCGAGATATGAATGTTACAGGAACTATCTCCATGATTTGGAGATACAAAAAACAAGAACCCTGAGTGCTATTGCACACTGGAAAAGGGAGTTTCACTCCGCAACAAGGAGAGTTGATTGCGAAGCAATCATCTTTTGCCACCAAGAGATGAGGAGAAGAGAGAGCCTCATTAAGAAGCTGGAGTATCTCGAAGCCGAGGTCCAACATGTGATGGGAGTGAACCATTGGAAACATCTGGGAGTGAATTGGAATCATCTCTGATGGAACAAAAGAAAGATAAAGGAGTATTCTCTACTCTTTTATATCAAGAGATTAATCCAGATTCCTCCAAATGTTCGATGGATCTGAGAGAAGTGCAGAAGACGGTACAACATTATGGCGACAACTTATATGGTGTACCAAGAAATCTCTACGGGATCGAAAATAAGCTGGAGGAAATCTACAACATCCTGAAGGACATTCGAGACCGTTTAGAGAAACTAGAACAACATCCCCGTTCTAGTCAAAGAAGGAATCATTTTGCCAACGAACTCACTTATCCATTACCAGTGGGAGAGGCTAAGAAGGATCCAAAGATAGAAACATTGACAAGAATGATTCGAGAAGAAAAAAGATGAGTACCCTCGAGAGAGTCAATGTTGACGACCTCCAAGAATTAGCAGAATCTTTTGCTAATCTTGCGGTAGTCGATCTGAAGATGAATCAGAACGATCGACAAGTTATAATGGCCCAAAATCCACAACCGGTGAATCAATTACCACCAGGAGCCATTATTGGAAATCCACAGGATTTTCAGACCGGAGCCCGATTTGATCATCATACACCAAATGATGCATACATGGCGGAGAGAAAAACTAGGGCAAGGCGGCCACAACCAAGAATGCATGATACCCCTGTTGGTAAAGCCACCTTGGATCCAATCCATCCATATGGGGTTATGCTCGATCTTGACGAAGTTAATTTCAAAGATCGAGAATCTGTAATCGACGAGTGGACGTCAGCAATGAGAATTGCAGCAGCAACTCTCGATTTGAACAAGGAAGGATTTATAAAAATCCTAGAAATGAGCATTGCATGAGAGGTAAAGATAGCTTGGGAGGGCATGTCTCTTGAAGTTAAGAACGCATGCTTCGAAGGTGAATCCTTCACCGAACATGTCAGAAAAATGGATGTTATTATTAAGAGTCAGTTTATTGGAGAAGGATATTTTGAAGGTTTTGATGAAGAAAAAAGAAAGAAATACTTGATGACATTGTACAATCTAAGACTCGCAGTCTTGGATCAACAATCGCTTAACAAGTTTCTACAGCTTTTTTCTCTTTATCAACATCAATCAAAAGCTGATGAAAGAGTCGCACTGGAAATTTTCTTCCTAAAATTTCCAAGTCCATGGAAGGAAATACTGATTCGAGATTACGAACCAGGAGATCCTGAAAATGTCGCAAGAAGGATGTCATATTGCAAAGCTTTGTTTCTCTTTTCTCTTAGTCAGATTATGCAACTTGAAATGTATGCTTATGAGGAGTTAGCTGAATGCATAAATAAAGCAGTAAGGAACAAAGTTATTTAACGTGGTTCGTAGAAACTACTCCTACGTCCACGACCAGAAAACCATCTGGTAATCCACTAAGGATACCACTGACTTTACACGTAGTCAGCAAGCGTTGCAGCTCAGTTCCTCGAGTTGGATACAAGTTTCTACGTACTGTATCAAAACGTGACCAACTGTTTCCGGGCATAGCTGAAGCCTACCTTCAGTTTCCGGGTACTGAAGAACCTAACTTACAGTTTACGGGTACTGTAAAAACCTAGTCACTCGAATTACACGTTTCGAGCAGGCGTACCTTAACCTAACCTTTTCTAGGTAGAATAAAGAACAAGGAGTATGATGAACTCGTTCAAACTAGGCTTAAGATAGTTCTAATCTAATCTTTTCTGTCTATGACTGAATATGTGAACAACTAAGAACACAGCTGACTGGCTGGGTGTTCTTGAGAGATTTCGCTTTGAAGATCGTTGTTCATTTATCTGTTGGCTCTTTTATTTCTTCAGTCTTCTTTCCAGTCTCTGGTGGAGGAGATATATATAGGTGGAGATTCAAACTAGCCGTTGGAAGAGAGCCGTTTGAATCTCACCTACTCTCTTTGACTTCTAGCCTTTCGCCTATGATGTAGGTCTGCATCTGCAGAAGCTATTCCTCATCTCTGATTGGACCACGTTAGATGAGATCTTCTGACACCGGGATCTTGTCTTGGAGTTGGTCTTCGTCTTCGAGCTACTAAGCGTCTCTGCTGTGTCTTCAGCGTCTTCGACTCTGCTGCGTCTCGACTCTGAGCTGTCTTAGACCTGAGCTGTATCATCAACCTGAGCTGTGTCTTAAACCTGAGCTGTGTCATTAACCTGAGCTGTCTTAGACCTGAGCTGTGTCATCGACACTGTTGGGAAAATTATAAGGTTTCGATTTGATACCAAAACCCAACTGATTCTCCAACCGAATAGATGATCGCGTCAACCTAAATAGTGTTTTCCAGCTCGCCTATTTGAGCTTTAGATTTTCTAGGTTTACAGGTTAAGGAAGCGGAAGACAGCAGTCGACCCGATTTGTGTCTACGGCGGGGAGTCGGCGCGGAAGACAACAGTCGACCCAGCTGTGTCTACAGCAGGAGTCAGCTAGCGAAAGATAGCAGGCGTCAACCTTCAGCTGAGTTCTCCAGCAGAGCATGATCAAGCTGAAGAGAATTCGAGCTTAGTTCAAAACACAGCCGGTCCAGCTGTACAGAACAAAGGGAACTAACTCTGAAGACTTCACTTCAAGTCAGTCCAGCTCTGAATTCAAAAGCCAGCTGCAAAGGCAGAAGATCCCGGTGTCAGAGGAAGTCAACATGCCTCGACCAATGAGGGATTGCCAAATCAGCATCCTAGACTTCAGGACCTAGGATGTGACACAAATGAAGACATGTGCAGATTCGCCCAACGGCAGATCTTGAATTTAAGAAGAGTATGTAAGATTCAAACGGCTCCTCCAACGGCTAGTCTTGAATCTCTACCTATATAAACCCGTCTTCAACCTCAGGATCAGATAAAAACTCTCTACAAGCTTTCATTCTCTGAAATCATCAATCATTCAAAAGCTCTCAAGCAGTTCTACATAGCTCAAAGAACACTTTATCTTAAAGTGTTTCTAGTTCAGAAACTGCTTAGTTTTTCGTCTGTTCCCTAGGCCAAACTCTTTGTATATCTTAAGCCTAGATTTCGAACGAGTTCATCATACTCTAAAGTTCTTAATTGTAAGAACTCGTTCACAGTTGGAACCCCAAACCAAACCCCTCTTACCCAGAAAGGTTAGGTCAAGGTCACGCTTGCTTGAAGCGGGAAATTCAAGTGTGTAAGGTTTTTTTTCAGTACCCGTAAACTGAAAGGTTAGGCTTGACAGTGCCCGCAAACTGTTGGAACACAGCTCGGGTTAGAGTTGTGAAGTTGCTTGGTACTTGGAAACCAAGTGGTAGTGGATTACCAGTGAACCTGGTCGTGGACGTAGGAGGTGTTACTCCGAACCACGTAAAAACTCGCGTGCACTTTACTTTCTCTTTATATTCAGTTTTGTACTAACTCTTTCATAACATTGCATATTTGATCAAAACTGCATACGCAGCTGCTCTCCAAAGATAGCTGTGTCTCTCAGAAAGTTACACAACTTGACTAAGCTGAAAACCTAAAGTTAATCTTTTCAAACTGAGTTTTTCTAAGTAACCGAGCTAAGTTTTCAAACCACTATTTTCCGCACCGCCAGCTGAGTTATTTACCCAGCTGACCCTCCCCAGCTGGATCGATAACTGAGCTCACCAACTCTGTGATTTAACTTGAAAAAGTTTTCTAAAAATCTATTTGGTGTATTCACCCCCCTCTACACCAAATACCTAGCTCAGGGACCATCAATTGGTATCAGAGTAGTGGTTCAACAGACCACCGTTTCTGTATCAAGAGATCTCTCTTGACAATCTGTCAGTGGTCATCTGAACAGATCCTCTTTGTGAAAAATTCATATTATTACATACTGCATATTTCTATGGATTCTTATCTTAACAGGAATCTTCCCACCTTCTCGGTAGACGATTATGCAATATGGAAATTCAGATTGAAGATCTTTCTCTGTGCGCATCACGATATGATGTGGGACGTCATCACAGACGGACCCATCATCATCTACAAATCAGGGAACGAGCTTGTCCCAACTCAAGATGGCGAACAACCAAGATATCAGCTCATTCCCAAGCCCAAGAATGAGCACACCTCAGAAGAAAGGAAGCAAGCTGGACTAGACAGCTTCGCGAGGAACACCATATCTTCATCGGTCTCCAATGCCTACCTCAGCAAAATCATCAACTGCGAAACCGCAAAGGAGATGTGGAAAACCCTAGCAAAGCTATGCGAATGATCGGAGGAGATAAAGGAGAATAAATTCCCGATTGCATGCCAGAAGTTTGATAACTTCAAGCAGCTGGTCAACGAGTCCATCAAAGGGATGGAACTCAGATTCTCCAATATTGTGGTGGAAATAGAAACCATCAGAACTGGAAAATACACCCAGCGAGAAAAGAATCTAAAAGTTCTTTCAGCGGTCACAGCTGAATGGAACACCTATAAGGTGGTACACCAAAGTCGAAGTGACTTAGGTGATCTTTTTACTGAAAGATTATACTTTCTGCTCAAAGCCAACGAGTACAACTTGAAGATTATAATGAAAGAATCTTCAAACAATCAGAATGATGAAGAGCTGACACCGGCAACAAAGGAGATTGCGTTCAGAGCCAACTCTGACATATCCGCATACAGGCAGTCAGCTGAGTCATCGAAGAAGGATAAGAAGGACATGAGCAAGAAAGAGCTACTTGAAGAAATAGCCATGCTGGTCAAAAACTACAACAGACTCAACACCAGCAAGGGCAAATACAAGAAGTTCGCAAGAACTTACAGAGACAAGTACGCAGCAGCTGATGAGAAGTCAGCTGACAAACGAACAGAAGAAGGTTGCTTCAACTGCAAGGAACCAGGACACTATTGGCTAGATTGTCCAAAGCTGTCCAAGAAAGACAAAGACCAATTGAAAGCTAAGGCAGCTGACAGAAGGAGAGCTTATATCGCCGATGAAGAATCAGAGTGCAACAAAATGGATGACATGCCATTTTCAGACTCGGAAGAAGAAGCCCTGATGGCCCATGATGAACCTGATTGGGATACATGCTTCATGGGACAAACAGACGACATCGATGAAGATGAGGTAATGTCTCGAACTCAAAATCTATCAGACATCTCACCATCACACGAACACTCTACACAGGTCTCGTAATGCGGACTACCTGATTGGAGTCTAGTAGAGAAAGTAATGAACGAGTCCAAGGAGCTTCAAGAGATCCTTGACGTCATTATGTGAGAATGCCGAGCTGAAGGCAGAACTGGAAAAGACAAAGGTATCAGACGCAGCTGATACAACACAGCTCCAACAGGAAGTTGTTTCACTAAAAGACAAAATAATGAAACAAGATCAGCTGATGAAGAAATTCTACTATGAGAAGAAACAGCTGATGGAAGATGTGAAAAAGGTCACAGCTGAATCGGAAAAGAAGTCAGCTGAGATCATTGAGCTGAAAAGCACCGAAGAGGTACTATCTAAGAAGATAGTAGCTCTCATCAAAGCCACGTCAACAATGGACGAGATCATTAGTGCTCAACGTCCAGCAGCACTCAAAGCGGGACTGGGATACAACGAATCAAAGGATGCCTCAAACATTGCCTCCACAAGTGAAACTAAGGTAATGTTTGTACGAGCAAAAGAACATCCAATCCCAGCAACTCAGCATCAACAGTTGAGGACACAGCAGGCGTCAGGAAGACCAGCTGTGAAACATCCTCAAGCTCCATCGAGGACACAGCAGGCATCAAGAAGGTCAGTTGTGCGACAACCTCAAGCATAACTCAGACAGCAACGTGCTCAACCTCAACGAAGACAACAAGTTGGATTTTACAGATACCAGCAACAGCAACAGCACGTTGAACGATATCAACCGAGATATCAGAGATACCCAGCTGGATACCACTCATATGAGTACCAGCTGGATAATCATTTCCAGCCACAACATCACATAAGACAGCAGAGACAAAGGAACGTCTCAGCTAGGCACACAGCTGGAAACCAAAAGAAATCAAGACATCAAAACGGGAAGACACTGGGATCAAGACCACGCCAGCAACAACCGAAGAACACAAAGAATATGTATATCGACTCAGCTGGGAGAATTATCAGATCAAATGACCCAATTCGAGTCATCAAGCAGATCTGGGTCGTCAAAGGATCTCTGTCTAACCCACAAGGACCCAATTAAAACTGGGTACCTGAATTTTAATTTTTTATATAGGTTGCAAGGAATCGACGCATCTCTGAGGAGTCGATGAGAACGCTATGGTACTTGGACAGTGGATGTTCCAAGCACATGACACACCTAAAGCATCTACTCCAGGAGTATATCGAGCGTACAGGTCCACAAGTAACATTTGGTGACAACTCCAAAGGCCTAACCAAAGGTTATGGTACATTTAAAACTAGAAATGCTATAATCCCAAATGTTTCTTATGTACAAGGATTGCAACACAACTTGCTTTCCATTAGCCAATTCTGCGACAACGGTTTTTCTGTCAAGTTTGATGCACAGGGATGCACAGGAAAACCAAGCAGATACTCCTAAGAGGGAAAAGAGAAGGAAATATGTATTTTGCTGACTGGAACATCAGCCCTCCGGAGACTTGTCTTGTATCGAAAAGCAGCAATGAAGTCGGTATGTACGCGCCGAATCATCTCAACTTCAAGACAATCAACAAACTGGCTAGGAACCAGCTCGCTAATGGAATTCCAGATCAAGTATATGACAAAAGTCATATGTGCAGCGCGTGTCAACAAGGAAAGCAGACATGAATTTCATTCTCTCTCAAGCCAGTTCAGTCAATTGATCGAGTACTTCAACTTCTTCACATGGATCTTTTTGGTCCAGTTACTCCAGCAAGCTTCAATGGCAGAAAATATACTCTGGTTGTAGTGGATGATTTCTCAAGATTCACATGGGTATCATTCTTGTACCAGAAGAGCGAAACCAGGACTAAGCTGCCTATCCTGCTGGAAAGATTATCAACACAGAAGGAGTGCAAGATAATGTCAATAAGATCAGATCGTGGAACGGAGTTTCTGAATGAAACTATTTATGATTACTGCGAGAAGAACGGAGTTCAACATCAAACATCTGCAGCACGCACACCTCAGCAGAATGGTGTAGCAGAAAGAAGAAACAGAACTCTCAAGGAAGCAGCTACCTCAATGCTAGCTAGCTCTGCCATTCCAAAGAAGTTCTGGGCTGAAGCAATCAACACAGCTTGCTTCACTCAGAATCGCTCCCTACTCACATCAAGGCAAGAAAAGACACCGTATGAGCTATGGAACAACAGAATACCATACATAGGGTATTTCAAGGTATTCGGATCCAAATGTCACATCCTCAACAATGGGAAGACACAGCTCAAGACGTTCGACGTGAAGACAGACCGAGGAGTATTCCTTGGTTACTCCGCTGTGAATAAAGCATACAGAGTCTTCAACAGAAGAACTCAAATAGTCGAGGTAACTCCACATATTACCTTTGACGAATCCTCCTTCGAATATAGAGAGTCTATCAAACGAAGAAATGAAGGAGAATCTTCAAGACCGATTCAGACACGAGCCCAAGAAAATAGAATCAGGAATCTGGCCGAACCATTAATTTGGGACGATGAGCCAGAGGAGGAACTTCAAATCAACCAAGAAGCTCCACCAGCTGGAAATCGAGAAGAACCTTCAACGCCAAATCAAGGGGGAACATCATCAGCTGGAAATCCAAACACAGCTGAATCCCCAGCTCCATCTCCAGCTGAGCCTCTACAGAAGTCTCCTCAAAATCTAAATCAAAGAGAACCAATCTCTCAAGACTTAACTCCTGAGCAACTCCAAGTCTATCAATAGATAAATCTTGATCGTCCATTCATCAAGAAAGCTCTTTAAATATGCTAGAAGATATACGTAAAGCATTGCATCAACCCTAAAAAGTTTCTCGGCATTCTTTCTCATTTCCATCAATTGGTATTATTTGTCTCTACTAACAAAAGTTGCAGAAGAAGAACATGGAATCCAGAAAGATATCTCCCGAAGCCGATCAAACTTGAAGAATCTGTCAAAGCTTCAAGATAAGAGTTGCTTAACTCTCAGGAACCCCAAAGAAGACGAAAGTCCAGAAGAAGGTGAAGCCCATAGACAGATCCAGGCTAACACAGTGAGAGACTGCAAAGCTCAAGAACGTCATTCACCAGGAAGGTGCAGAAAACTTCCTGGGAATGTCAAAGGAAAAAGACCTCTTCCGCCCCACTGTTTCTCTCAACATAAAAGAGAGAACGGGACATACAACTCCCTGGGATGCAAAAATCAACGTCAACAGACCTGGACCAGATGTTGATAAAGCCGGAGTATTCAAGAGCAGTCATGACAAAGCTCTTGCTCCACCACAGGAGGCACAGAAAAAGATGCAGGAGACAAAGCATCATGCATCTATCTCCGTCCCAGCTGGGAATCAGAGACAACTTGAGGAGACAAAACATGCTGAAGCACCGTCTTCAAACAGAAGACTCAAGTCAAAGGTGCTCAGTCAGTCAGCCGAGAAGCCAGCTGACATTATGAGAGAATTCGTAATTACTCTCCGAGGAGCAGAAGGCCCACAAGCGGTCGTTTCTTACGGTGGAGGAGAAGTTCATGCGCCTGCGTGAACATAATCGTCACCAACACCACAACGGAGTATTCCAGCTGATCAACCAAGCTTAAACCCTAAGACAGATGGAATACTTCAACCGCCTTCTCCTCAGTTTCCTTCAGCTCTACAGGGACACCAGCTTCGAGATCTTCCGATGAAAGATGCTCAAGCCCCTGCACCAAGCTCAAATGAGAAACATCACCCAGCCAATGATCACCTGCAGCTGGATGATGATGATATGAGCTGAACACGAGTCCCTCAAGTGCTGAATCAGACTTTCTCATTCAATCTAAGAAGTCTGAAGAAGCAAAATTTGCAAGGAATGAAGTTGTGCCCGACTCAGAAGATGCTATCTCCCGTGCCAACTCATCCCTCCAAGCACTCAGCTGGACCGCCCCAGCTGAATCAGGCCAAGGACGTTGTGTCTGCAATCACAGCTGAGGCTAATGCTACTGAAGAAGAGCCAGCTAATACAACAGCTGAGCCACCAAGACTCCAAACCTCGCTGCTCAGAGCTGAAGACCACAGTTTCGCCAAACTAAAACATCGCAACAGCCGATGGTGTATCTCTCCCACCCTGTTTGATCATGCCAAAAAGGGTGAAGTAAGGGAGAAGAGACAAGTCAAAGAAGAGGCAAACTGTTGAGCTAGAGGAACCAGCTGAATCAGAATCAGCTGAAGAAGACGAGTCAAAAGAAAGAAGCAACGGATGCAGAAGAGAAGACCCAGCCAACTGGGATTGAAGACTGAAGGATTGAAGACTGAAGATTTGAAGATTTTTTTCCTTCTTTCTGTTTGGCTTTGAAGATCGTTGTTCATTTATCTGTTGGCTCTTTTATTTCATCAGTCTTCTTTCCAGTCTCTGGTGGAGGAGATATATATAGGTGGAGATTCAAACTAGCCGTTGGAAGAGAGCCGTTTGAATCTCACCTACTCTCTTTGACTTCTAGCCTTTCGCCTATGATGTAGGTCTGCATCTGTAGAAGCTATTCCTCATCTCTGATTGGACCACATTAGATGAGATCTTCTGACACCGGGATCTTGTCTTGGAGTTGGTCTTCGTCTTCGAGCTACTAAGCGTCTCTGCTGTGTCTTCAGCGTCTTCGACTCTGCTGCGTCTCGACTCTGAGCTGTCTTAGACCTGAGCTATATCATCAACCTGAGCTGTGTCTTAAACCTGAGCTGTGTCATTAACCTGAGCTGTCTTAGACCTGAGCTGTGTCATCGACACTGTTGGGAAAATTATAAGGTTTCGATTTGATACCAAAACCTAACTGATTCTCCAACCGAATAGATGATCGCGTCAACCTAAATAGTGTTTTCCAGCTCGCCTATTTGAGCTTTAGATTTTCTAGGTTTACAGGTTAAGGAAGCGGAAGACAGCAGTCGACCCAGCTGTGTCTACAGCAGGAGTCAGCTAGCGGAAGACAGCAGTCGACCCAGCTGTGTCTACAGCAGGAGTCAGCTAGCGAAAGACAGCAGGCGTCAACCTTCAGCTGAGTCCTCCAGTAGAGCATGATCAAGCTGAAGAGAATTCGAGCTTAGTTCAAAACACAGCCGGTCCAGCTGTACAGAACAAAGGGAACTAACTCTGAAGACTTCACTTCAAGTCAGTCCAGCTCTGAATTCAAAAGCCAGCTCCAAAGGCAGAAGATCCCGGCGTCAGAGGAAGTCAACATGCCTCGACCAATGAGGGATTGCCAAATCAGCATCCTAGACTTCAGGACCTAGGATGTGACACAAATGAAGACAGGTGCAGATTCGCCCAACGGCAGATCTTGAATTTAAGAAAAGTAGGTAAGATTCAAACGGCTCCTCCAACGGCTAGTCTTGAATCTCTACCTATATAAACCCGTCTTCAACCTCAGGATCAGATACGAAAAACTCTCTACAAGCTTTCATTCTCTGAAATCATCAATCATTCAAAAGCTCTCAAGCAGTTCTACATAGCTCAAAGAACACTTTATCTTAAAGTGTTTCTAGTTCAGAAACTGCTTAGTTTTTCGTCTGTTCCCTAGGCCAAACTCTTTGTATATCTTAAGCCTAGATTTCGAACGAGTTCATCATACTCTAAAGTTCTTAATTGTAAGAACTCGTTCACAGTTGGAACCCCAAACCAAACCCCTCTTACCCAGAAAGGTTAGGTCAAGGTCACGCTTGCTTGAAGCGGGAAATTCAAGTGTGTAAGGTTTTTATTCAGTACCCGTAAACTGAAAGGTTAGGCTTGACAGTGCCCGCAAACTGTTGGAACACAGCTCGGGTTAGAGTTGTGAAGTTGCTTGGTACTTGGAAACCAAGTGGTAGTGGATTACCAGTGAACCTGGTCGTGGACGTAGGAGGTGTTACTCCGAACCACGTAAAAACTCGCGTGCACTTTACTTTCTCTTTATATTCAGTTTTGTACTAACTCTTTCATAACATTGCATATTTGATCAAAACTGCATACGCAGCTGCTCTCCAAAGACAGCTGTGTCTCTCAGAAAGTTACACAACTTGACTAAGCTGAAAACCTAAAGTTAATATTTTCAAACTGAGTTTTTCTAAGTAACCGAGCTAAGTTTTCAAACCACCATTTTCCGCACCGCCAGCTGAGTTATTTACCCAGCTGACCCTCCCCAGCTGGATCGATAACTGAGCTCACCAACTCTGTGATTTAACTTGAAAAAGTTTTCTAAAAATCTATTTGGTGTATTCACCCACCCCTCTACACCAAATACCTAGCTCAGGGACCATCAGACACTAAGCTGGGTCTTTTACACTGTGTTGGATCTTCGACACTGAGCTGTGTTTCCGTCACTGAGCTGGGTCTTGATACTGCTGGGTCTTTGACTCTGCTTGGTCTGCTCTGCTGAATCCATATTTTCTCCGCTCAACTGGGTCTTCTACTGTCTTCAGCGACTCTACCTGTAAACTTAGAAACTCTATAAGCTCAAACAGGTGAGCAGGAAACAACACAAAGTTTGTACATTCATCTACTCGGTTGGGGTCAGCTGGGTTTTGGTATCACTTCAAAACATATTTGGAGAGAGGGGTGTCGAGTTCTGGTGGCGGCGTGCTGGCAAAAATTTCTTCCCGTTTGAGGTAACTCTAGTCAGCTTGGAGTTAAAGCTAATCGATGCATTTTGGCTCTTCTTTGTCAGCTGATTCCAATTGATGGACATTCTCAGCTGTATGACTCAGTTCGGAGTGAGTCATCTTGTCTTTCTTTCTCTGTTGAAAGACACCGTTTGCGAGGTTCCCCCTCAATTGGATAAACCAATTGGGTTTTGTCAGCTGGATTTGATTTCTCCTGACTTGATAAATTCATTTTGAAATTCTTGGGGTTCCTGCTGAGTTAGTCCAGCTGTGTCTGATTCCTTCTTGATGACACACGGTGATCCAGCTGAGTATTTCCTGCTGGATGCTTTTGTTGATACCAATTGTTGGTGAATCTGCTGAACTGAGTTCCCCCTCAGCAAGATTCCTCTTCTGGATTCTGCGATCCACGTTTGATCCAACTTTGTTTGATATCCAGAGGATGACATTTGATAGTTCAGCTGGATTTCTCTCTTGATTCTCCACTTGATTATTCTGCTGGATTGACTTTGCCCTCAGCTGATATCATAGTTGTGTCGATTTCCATCTCGGTGGAGTTCTCCCTGAATTTGATTCTCAGCTGCTTCATAATTTACTTGGGCCAGTGATTTTCTCAACAATTACGTTCATCTGTCAACTTGATCTCTGATCTTGAGAAGACATGCTGCTGTTTCATGATCAGTTGAGTTCACTGCAACTTTGCGGGGTAGAATCTTCGATTTTCTGTTCTTTGCATTGCATTCCTGCGCATATAACTCACTAGGAAAACCGTAATCACAACAATTGGCTGATGGACAACAGATTATGCTAAAGTCCATCAACAAAAGAGACATTTGATATTATTATTATTTGTCTCAAATGAGCCAAATCCTTTGACGTATCCTTTCGAGATATCACCAAATGTTACTTGGGACCAGTACGCTTGACATATTCTTTGAAGAGCTTTGAGGTGAGTCATGAGCTTTGATCACCAGTTGTCTTTCTTTCACAACACGCTTGATGACTCCTCAAAAGCGCATGTCCCTCCTTGACCTGTTATCACTCCTTCGGCACCCAGTTGTGATTGGGTCCGACTTTGTTGTTGAGGGTTCCATTGATAACCCAGATTTGTCCTTATCTTTTGTGAGTGATACTTTTGGTTGGTTCTTGAATGAGTCCACTTCTCTTTGGACTTTTGATGACTGCTTGAATTCCATCTTCTTTGATGCAGTCCATTTCCAAGCTGGAGTATGTCGGCTTGATATCCAGCTCGATATTCCATCTGGTGGAATCTTGATGTGAAGTTCGATTGATTTTCAGCTTTATAACCAGCTGAGATCCTTCTCAGCTGTCTTTTTAGTTGACCTTGATGTCTGTACTGGATGACATTATCTTTAATTATGATTCCAGTCAGCTGGATTTATCTGCTGCCTTTGAGCTTTGTGTTCAGTTGGGAGTCGCTAAATTTCTTGGACTTGAGGTTGCCGAGCAACTTGTCTTCTTTGGCAGGGCTGAGCTTTGAGAGCTGGCTTGATGATGTTCGATCTTTTTAGAACATCCTTGGCCTTGGTTTCAGCTGTGTTTGCATTGGCTGGAGCCAGTCTTTGTTCTGATTCAGCTCTGGCCATCTTCAGCTTCTTGATCAACTGTGTTTTCTCATCTTCAAGCTCCTGATCATTCTTCTGCTTGAGCTCATTCCTTAGCTCCGAATTCTCAACTGGCTAGATTTCAAGGATTTCTAGCAATCTCTTGAAGTCGCTGAGCACTTCTTCGATGAGGTCTCTTTAGCATGCAGTCAGCTGTGCCATGTCCAGCTGGGTAAATTGTTGCTTCTTCTTTCATCTCTTGAGACCATTATACTCAGCTGTGTTTACTTTTCATAGCTGGTCCCAGACAGCTAGCTGGGTAATTTCACTTTCTTCATCAGCTGGGTTAAAGAGTTCCATGAAGCAGGCATCTTCAATGAAATGCTTCATCGTCTGAGTCGGAAGAAAATACTTGATCTTCTATCTTACTCGACTTGAGCTCTTTATCTTTTCTTCGGGAGGTCGACTCAGCTGGGGTTCTCTTTGGGTAGAATTTCTTGTCGTGATGAACCTTTATGATCATCTTGTACCTTTTCTTACTGTGATCCAGCCTATTGATGCTCCGTACAAGCATGGCAACTTCTTCGTGCAATTCTTCTTTGCTCATATTTCTGTGCTCCTTGTTGGTCCTTCCAAGCTGAGCTGATATTCTTGATTTTGCACTGAGAGCTGTCTTCTTTGATTTAGAAGTCAGCTCCGTTTGATTCATCCGGCTGGATGATTCTCCGTTTGTAATGCCCAGATCAAATTCATTGGCTTTTAGGGTGGAGAATAATTTTTCTGTCTCCATGCTGCCAAGATCAGTTCTGCTTTGGTGAACCACCTTGTGTGTACACCATTATGAGGAGAGAGCTGCAAGAACTTTCAAGTTCTTATCTCGAACAGTATATTTTTCAGTTTGGATCGTCTCGATCTCGATGTTGAGGTTGGAGAATCTGAGCTCCATTTGCTCGATGGACTCACATGGGAGTTGCTTGAAATTATCAAATTTCTGGCATGCAACTGAGAACTTGTTCTCTTGAATTTTCTCTGAGCCTTTACACATCTTGGCTAGAGTGTCTCACACCCCTTAGCTGTCTCGCAGTTGATGATCTTGTTGAGATAAGCGTCCGTCACCGTTGAGGAGATGACGTTGCGAGCGTAGTTGTCCAATCCAGCTTGTCTTCTTTCTTCTAGAGAGTACTCCCTTTTGGGCATCACAACTTGACGGAGTACTGGTTCAGCTCCAGGTGAGGTTTCTTCTTCTCTTTCTGACTTCATGATGATGATGGGTCTATCAGTGATAACATCCCACATCATGTCGTGATGCGCGCTCAGAAAGCTTTTGAGTCGGAACTTCCAGATCTGATAATCATCGACAGAGAATGTCGAAAGATTGATGCACAAGGAAGATTCCATGACAGTATGCAATATAATGATTTTGAATTTTTGAAGGATCTGTTCAAATGACCACTATCAGCAAAGAGGCTGACTTGACACAGATAGAGTGGTCTTTTGAACCACTGCTCTGATACCAATTGTTGGTCCCAAGACGGATACCTAGGTGTAGAATGGGGTGAATACACCAAGGTTTAAAAACTTTTCCAATTAAAACTCTTTGAGTGAGCTGGCTGTGTTCGATCCAGCTGGAAGACAGCTTGATCGACACAGCTGGCTGTGTGCGGAATGTGGTGGGTTTTGGAAAGTCCGTCTGTTACTTCAAATATATTGCAAAGCTTTGTTTCTCTTTTCTCTTAGTCAGATTATGCAACTTGAAATGTATGCTTATGAGGAGTTAGCTGAATGCATAAATAAAGCAGTAAGGAACAAAGTTATTTAACGTGGTTCGTAGAAACTACTCCTACGTCCACGACCAGAAAACCATCTGGTAATCCACTAAGGATACCACTGACTTTACACGCAGTCAGCAAGCGTTGCAGCTCAGTTCCTTGAGCTGGATACAAGTTTTCACGTACTGTATCAAAACGTAACCAACTGTTTCCGGGCACAGCTGAAGCATACCTTCAGTTTCCGGGTACTGAAGAACCTGACTTACAGTTTACGGGTTCTGTAAAAACCTAGCCACTCGAATTACACACTTCGAGCAGGCGTACCTTAACCTAACCTTTTCTAGGTAGAAGGGTTTGAGTTTGGGTTTTCTAACTATGAACGAGTTCTTACAATGAAGAACAAGGAGTATGATGAACTCGTTCAAACTAGGCTTAAGATAGTTCTAATCTAATCTTTTCTGCCTATGACTGAATATGTGAACAACTAAGAACACAACTGACTGGCTGGGTATTCTTGAGAGATTTGGCTTTAAAGATCGTTGTTCATTTATCTGTTGGCTCTTTTATTTCTTCATTCTTCTTTCCAGTCTCTGGTGGAGGAGATATATATAGGTGGAGATTCAAACTAGCCGTTGGAAGAGAGCCGTTTAAATCTCACCTACTCTCTTTGACTTCTAGCCTTTCGCCTACAATGTAGGTATGCATCTGCAGAAGCTATTCCTCATCTCTGATTAGACCACGTCAGTTGAGATCTTCTAACACCGGTATCTTGTCTTGGAGTTGGTCTTCATCTTCGAGCTGCTAAGCGTCTCTGCTGTGTCTTCAGCGTTTTCAACTCTGCTGCATCTCGACTCTGAGCATGTCTTAGACCTGAGCTGTATCATTAACCTGAGCTGTGTCTTCAACCTGAGCTGTGTCATTAACATGAGCTGTCTTAGACCTGAGCCGTGTCATCGAACTAAGCTGGGTCTTTTATACTGAGCTGGATCTTCGACACTGAGCTGGGTTTCCGTCACTGAGCTGGGTCTTGATACCGCTGGGTTTTTGACTCTGCTGCTCTGCTGAATCCATCTTTGCTCCGCTGAATCCATCTTTGCTCCGCTCAACTGGGTCTTCTACTGTCTTCAGCGACTCTACCTGTAAACTTAGAAACTCTATAAGCTCAAACATGTGAGCTGGAAAGAACACAAGGTTTGTACATTCATCTACTCGGTTGGGGTCAGCTAGGTTTTGGTATCACTTCAAAACATATTTATTATTTTCCCAACACATCCTGAAATCTTTGCAGATGTTTGTTACAAAGAGGGTTTAGTACTGTCTGAAAAGAAGGCAGTTGTTGTAACTCGGAAAATGGAATTTCTGGGTATCGAGATCGATGAAGCAGGAATTATTCTACAGGACCATATTGTTCAGAATGTCCAGAATTTTCCTAAAGATCTGAAAGAAAAGAAACAACTTCAAAGCTTTCTGGGAGTTGTTAATTTTGCAGGATCATTCATTAAGAATCTCGCAAAACATAGAAAGGTTTTCAGTTCATTACTGAAAAAGGATGTTCTATTTATCTGGACAGAAGAACATCGACAAGGAATGAAGGAGTTAAAAGAGGTTTGCAGAAATCTCCCAAACTCTCGATACCTCAGGACGAAGACGACTTGGTCCTGTATACAGATGCAAGTGATTATTGGTGGGCAGCAGTCTTGATCACGATCACTCCTTATGGAGAAGAACCATGCAGATACTGTAGTGGTTTATTCTCAGAAGATGAAGTTGTGCGGTGGCACATTAATGAGAAAGAATTCTTTGCAGTCTGAAAGACGTTTAAGAAATGGCCTTTATTTTTATTAGCAAAGAAATTTACTTTGAAAGTCGATAACACAGGTTAAAGCTTTCTTAAAAAATAAGATGGAATCTAAGCCCGAAAAGGCTAAATTTATTAGATGGCAAGCTGAATGTCAATATTATATTTTTGATATTGTCATTGTGAAATCTCACGAAAATGTACTTGCAGATTTCTTAACAAGAGATGGGGCCAACTGATGTGAACTCCATTCTACTGGCCCAAAGGCATCTCAGAGAAAATCTGGAGATGTTAACGGGAGAGTGGGACGAGTGCGTTCTGAATGCTGAACAAGCAGGAAGATTACAGACTCTCGACAAGATGAATGTCACCGAGAGAATACGAGCTTGCATACGGTCTCAGGGTCAACTCTGGGCTGCATGCCAAACACCAATCCTTCGGGTGGCCAAAGATTCTTTGGTGAAAGAAGAGTTTCGAGTACAGGGCTCTAAACCTGTAGCAGAGGATTCCAATACCTCTTGCCCGAGTTCTAAGGTGGTGGTCTCTTCGGAACCATTGCCCCAAGAAAAAGATGATATTTAGGGGTCACACTCTGAATCATCATGTCAACCCAGTACCTCTGGGGCAAAAGAGGGAGAGATTAATCTTAGGCCAATGACTGACACTTCTAAGGTTAATACTGACAAAATTGAAGTTTCTTTTTCTTGGCAGATTTATCAAGCTAATTGGGAGAAGCTCCATACAAGGTCGGGGATCAATCCGGAAAAAATAAGGGTTGATGTTTCGGGGAAGTATCCTCGAGTGTGGATGATGCCAAACTCCGATCCACACGAAGTCAAGAGATGGTATGAATTTGGGGCTTTAGCCTCAGTTTATACAACATCACCATCATTCACCGAAATCAAGAATCTACCCAAATGGATTCAAGAAGTGGTGTATGATACCTGGGCTAACAATCCACAACTTAGCCGATGTGATATTTTGGAATTGTACTTCATAAGTGCGGCTCTAGAACCAGCAGGAAAAGGTAACCATGAAGCCTTTCACTACATCAGGCTTCGGAGACCAGATGGACGCGCCCTCGAAAAAATTAAGGCGCCTACAGAAAAGGAGACAACTCTAGTCTCCACACTACCAGAAGACCTCATCTCAACCAGAAGAGCATGGGGATTATGGGTTTGTCTCACAGAGATGGACAAAGTCAAGTTTCCGTTTAAATTCTTTCAGAATTCGGTAAATGGATCATTTCTGTTAAATACTATGACAGAAAAATCAACAAGATTTGCAGAGGAAGCTTTCGAGAGAAAGAGGACTTTGCTCTGGGAAAACAAGATCGCGACGAGCAAAGAAACTCATCGCAAATATTGCAACATGGCTCACTTTGGGCATTGGTCTGAGCGCATTTGTCCAGGCTGTCAAAACCAGAATGAGCCAGAGTTCGGGAAAGGCTTATTGTCTAGAAAGGGGAAAGAAAAGGCTCGATCGAACGAGTATACCGATTGCAAGGCGGTGCCAAAAGTAAGGACGCCCAGGATCCCGGGAAAAAAGTAGATTCCCGATACAAGTTGGTGGAGTCATGTGACTCTGAGCTGGAGAACCACCCACTAAAAAGAAAACGACAGCAGTGGGTGGATGAACATGAACTACCCACTAAAAGTCATATGGGTAAATGAACAGGAGGACTACTATCAACAGAAGAAAGTGATCCACAAGTCATGGGAAAAAGACCTCATACCAAAGTTGGTTGTCCGCATTCAATAATGAAGGACAATGGAGGACCCAATTCACGTGAAGACTAGCTGGCCAAGGAAAGAAAATATCCAAGGCAATAATGCAGGAATGGAGGTCATTCATTTAGACCTCTATATAAACGAGGAGTGAAGGGAGGATTGATCATCGAAAAATCTAAACAACATCTTCTCCGCTCTCTCCAAAAAATAAATTATCATAGTTCTTAGTTTTAACATATATTAGTTATAGTTTATGTATTTCAATTCCGCTACCATAGGTAGCTAAACAAGTATGTCTCCTCCCTAAAGGAGATATACTTATGTTGTAATAAATTTTATATAATTCCTAAATAAAGTTTGGGCTTTTGTCCATCCCTTCCAGTGTCTAAATTTTCTCTGTATACCGACTAAAATGCCCTACGCCTCGGGTAGGAAACAATTGAAGGCTGTGCTGAGTGCTGCTGAAGGAGTCTGTGTCTGGAAACCATAAGTTGCGATCGTGTGGTTGGACGTGGTCCCTAAAACTTCCGGCGGATATTTACCCGGCAGCATTACGGTCAAAAAGGTATGAAGTTGGTATATTTAGAATTTTTATACGGAAGTGTGATGGGCCTGATTGCATTACATGAATTATCTCCAAGTTGAAAAATGGATCAAAATTTGAAGAAAATGGTAAACTTGGATATTTTCTATCGATTTTAACTTAGATGTGTAATCTATCTATGAATGGGCTTTGTGAGTATGGATATTTTCACTGATCGGGCCGAAAATGGCCTATGACTAGGGCTGTAAACGAGTCAAGCCGTTCATGAGCTACTCGGTGATCGACTTGAAAAAAGCTCCTTCGGCGCTCGACTCGATAACTAATCGAGTCGAGCTCGAGCATGAAATCGAGCTCGATAAGTTTTTCGAGCCGACTTCGAGCATCGTATTGCTCGACTCGACAGGCTCGTGAACATGCTCGACTCGTATTTAATCGAGCATGTTCGCGAGCCTATAATCGAGTATGTTCGCGAGCCTACAAATCGAGTATTAGTCGAGCTTGTTCATGAGTCTAATAATCCAGTTTTATACATAAAACTAAAAAATTAGCTTTAAGCAAGCTCGAACTAGAGCTCAATTAACATGTATCGAGTTGAATTTAAATATAATCGAGTTCTTGGCGAGTCTGGCTCGAGCTTGAATACCTCGTTATCGAGTATTTAACGAGTCGAACTCGAGCTCGCTAATTTTAAATCGAGTCGAGCTCGATCACAATGACAGAAACTCGACTCAAGCTCCAGTCGAGCTCGAGCAAGCGAATATTTAAACGAGTCGAGTTTGAGCAGACCAATACTCGGCTCGACTCGACTCGTTTACAGCCCTACCTATGACCTCAACCTTTTAGTTTGAATGGCCCAATTTTGATCGGCCCGAAGAAATGTGGCCTAAAATTGCAAACCACCCTAAGATAGAGGCCTAAACAGATCTATAACTCTGTTTCCTTTGTAATATGGAGTACAAGACTTTACCGTGTATTACCATGTGAGTTTGGGACGATAACAAGATGTAAATTTATTTTTTAATCGGATTTGAAACCGGTAGTGTGTATATAAATAAACGGGTATTTTTATAATATGTTATAAATATTCAGGTTTATAGCATATATTACTATACGAGCTTAAAATGCGTACAAGCTAATTTTTTTTAATGGTATTTATTACTATACTGATTTTAAAACAAATCGAATAATTGTATAACTAATTTTCCTACAAATAATATATAAAGTATGACAATCCCGTCGATGTTCGACAGGCAACATACTAGTCCATACTCGTTGGGTATTTAAGAGTTGAAAGGATTGGAGCTGCCACTGGTTCTGCCGTGCTGCATCTCCTCTTGTTCTGCTGCTTCTCTTGCCTATGCTGATGGTGCGTGGCTGCACTTGAAAACCTCACATAAGGAAAATACAAGGAAAATGAAGATATCGGAGGGGCTGCTGCTGTGCTGCCCTATCCGTTTCCAGGTGTTGCTGCTGCCTTGGAACCACAACAATAAACCTCACTTTTGTATTTGTAACATTAGAACTTTATTTGGTTATTTTCCTCACGTGCTAATTCTTTTTGAGGGTGATTGTGTCTTCATCACACCTTCCGAATTAGCCGTGTGTTTTAACCTTTCTCCCTTGGGTATGCCCAAGTATCTTGTACCTATTCTTTTAAATTAATGCAATCTTTTTTCCCGAAAATACCCGGTGCAAAACGACTATTGTACTGCTAGTCTTGTTAATTCACAAGCTTGAGAGCATATTTACTCTCAAATTGGTTTTCTATGTATATTAATGTTGAAGTTCTACTTTTCCCATCCCACATCGGTAACGCGTTGAGAGAGTGATGGCCAAAGAGAGTATAAAATGGGCTGGGCCGCAATTATTGAAGCTCATACCTTTCTCGGCCTTTTGGCTAAGATCAAGTGTAGTATCTGTTCTTATCAGTTTAATATCTGATATGTGGGCCAATGGCTCACACGATATTAAATTTATTTTTTGAGGGGAAGGCCCTTTAAGGTAGCTTGCTGCCTGGGCCTTCACGCGTCGCCCAAGCGTTGCACTATTGCTCGGGCCCGGCGTACCCCACCAATGCAACTTATAAATTTTAATCTGGCCTTGTGTACACTGCATAGATTTCTTTTGTTGAATCGTAATTTCGAAGATTGCAGTTTGAAATTTTTTAATTAAGTATCTAGTTTTATAACGTGGTCTATATTTATTGAATAACTAAAATCTTTTAGAGATGGAATGATGGTAGTAATGTTGTAGATTATGAGCTGCAACGAGAATTGAAGGTGTAATTTTTTGAATTTTGCTATTTGAAGGGGTAGTAAATTGTACTCCCTCCGTCCAATTTATATGCACAGAAATTAAAAATAATTGTAATATGAGCGTGGCGGAGGGAGTACTTGATTGTAATAATTTTTTGTTAATTTTATCCTCTCCACATTTTTCCATCATATAGCCTTCAAAATTCATCATGATACTAGTATCTTATTTGACATTTTTAACCTTATAGCCCCTCAAATTAAAAACTCTAGGGAAAAAAAAAATCAAAACCCCAAAAGTATTATTATCACATATGAATGATATTCTGAATGGCTAAATAAAATCATCATAACAATTTACTAATTAGAAACATTAATTTTCAACTTAGTCTCTTTTTTGGTGAAAAGTAGGTGGCAGAAACTTGGTTACGGTCACTCGAATCCTTCCGACCTGCGACCCATAATTAGGGAATAATTAAGAGATAATTAAAATTTGTAATTTTAATTAGGACTTATTTATTTAGTTAATGTTAATTAAACTCCAATTAAAATTTATTAATCACTAATTAGATTCACACCAACCGTACGTACACCGCACCGGAGTTTTCCTCAAAGTAGATTCACGTGCTTTCTAACAATATAAAGCTTGGACTATGATTCACTCCCGTTATGTTACTCCAAAAGTGTTATAAAGCTATATTTTTATGAAGGCGATTGGAAAAAGATTTTTTGTTATCCATGGTGGCTATTTTAAACTTTTTATTCATGTCACAATTTAGCTATTATAAAAAAAAAATGTTGCTGTAAAGGTTGCTTATAATTCAAGGATAGAGTCTCCCTATTATATTTTTATAAGAGTTATTAGTGCTTTTTATCACTTTTAGGATAGTAAAGATAAATTTTAGCGCTCTTTATAAAAAAAGATAAATTCTAGTACTTTTGAACTTTTTTACCCCTCCACGATCACGAATTTTTATTTGTACTTATCACTAAATAAAAAGTGTGAATGCAATTGTAGTAGTTTTATTTCATACGGGATCACAAAATTTTATTCGTGCTATCACTAAATAAAAAGTGTGAAATACACTTGTATAGTTTCATTTTATATATATGTGATCCATAAATATTTTTTATATGACACTAAATAAAAAGTGTGAATTCAATGCGGAAAAAAAAGAAGGGGACAGGAGAAAAAAAGTCCAAAAATGCTAGTATTATTTATCTTTTTTAAACTGAGTGCTAAAATTTATTTTTTAATCTTAGAATTGCAATATCTCTATCCACTCTTTTTATAAATCACTATTTGTTTCTAACAATTTTTTTTGAGAAGGGTATTAATTTTTATTTTTTATTGACAAAAAAGTCATAGTTTGCCAAACCTATGAAACTTGTAAAATTCCCTTTTTCAGAGATTGAAAGACTTTGGGGGTAAAAAATGAGTCCTAAATCCAGAAAACATGGTGGGCTGCAATACCACTTCAAACATTAAAGAAATTTTAAAGACCATTCTTTATATATAGACATATTCTTAGAGATGGAATAAAAAAAGTTAATTTTTTTATTCTAAAAAAATATCGTAGCTTAATATGTATGGAAAAATAGGGTTGCCTTTTTCATTATATTCTGAATCATTAGGGTTAAGGGGAATATGTCTTTCTTTTCCCCTCCTTTAATTATAAAATTTTGGTTGGAGAGTATTAAAATTGTCTTTTGGGGTGGGAAATCAACAACCTTTCTGAAGCATCTTTGTCAAAAAGGGAGGTTTTAAAGTAAGAATTTGCCCAAACAAGTTATTATATTAAGTTAACAATGTCCCATCAATAAGGAGCATCAAATAATAATATTATAATACATATTTGGATAGTTTTAGTTGTTAGGCATTTATTATTGCAATATATAAGAACATCAATTAACTCATTTGCAAAACTAACATATCATAGGTTTTAACTTTTATCTAGCTCAAAAAATGGGACAATGAATTATATATATATGGACTACTTAATTCTCAATTCTCATAGCTAGGCCAAATGGCTACATCTTAATTAACTCTTTGAAAGGAAAATTGCATGCGTCTAACCCTCTCACACTTCCATTTTTCCCCTTAATTTTGGCATCCCTGTACTTTAATTTCTACATTTTCTTTCATAAAAGAATACTTACAAAATAAAAGCAAATATATTAGAAGATATCAGCCCAAGTATTAATTACGCGGCCTTTTGCACAATAATTAAAGCAAGAGGTTAAAATACAAAAAAGTGAATATTATAGAGTGCAAAATTTTAGAAAAAGAAAGAGATACGAAGGCAAAATATATATATATATGCATAATATTAGGCCCGACCAATAGTGGATACTCCACGCTGAAATTTCCTTCAACATCACGTGGAGCCCTATATAAGTATGATGAATATTGAGAATATAATATTACTCACAACAAAATGATCACATAAATATGAATAGGCATATTAATATGTTCATAAATATGATGGTGACATATGTATTGTCACATAATTAGGGTTGAAATTTCTATGTAGAAGGTGTTTACTTTAGTTCATATATATGTATATTAGAGGCGACACAGTTTAAATTTTTGGTGGGACCTATGTTTTATTAATTTCAAGTTTAAGATTTTGAGAAGATAATTTTCATGCAATTCGATTTAGTGATAGAGACTTTAATTTGCACTGGATTCACGCAAAAAGAAGAAGGCATGCAAGCTATTTCAAGTGCATTTTTAGCTATATATCTTTAATTTGAAGCAATTTTATTCTCTTCTTCTTTGTCTTCATGCTTTCCTATGTTCTTGGTATTTTACTATTGACTTGTTTAGGGTAATTTGATTAACTGGAAAAAAGATCTTAGTCTTCCTTGTAGCAATTCCATGTGTATATATATGCAACCGCGGTTATCTTCTTAATTACTAGTACACATTAATGTGTCCGCCTATTAACGCGGCAGTGTTAAATGTGACTAAAGTTAATTTTCTTATTAGAGTTTATATATAATTTTTTTAATTTTAATTTTTTTTTACATGAGTTTATATATAATTTTATAATAAATTATCAATGTGTTGTACGTAACATGTGTATGACGCTACCCCATAATCATTGAGTAGACTAGTTAATAGGGTGTGGATCTGGTAGGAAATCATCCTTATATGAGTTAGTAGGAACAATGCATTTTTATCACTTCAGAAACGCACAAAATATAGTATTTTAATGCACAAACATGACAAAGGACAAATTCAGTAACTTAATGCACAAAGATTTAATACATTTTTGATGCACTACGTGCAATAATTTAATGCACCAATTGACCTCGACAATGCATAAAAAAGATCAACAGTTCAACTTTTTCATTAATATATATTGGTGCATTAAAATATGCAATTTGTGCATTAACCGATGAGATAAAAATGTATGGTTCCTACGGACTCATATAAGATGACTTCTTATATGATCCTCTTCCTTAGTTAATATATCCACCAATATATGTAAAAACTTTTAATTTATGTTCGACATTCCAAAGCTATATATTATACATGTGTTTGTGCGTACTGCGTACACAATTTAATTTCCGATTAAATATTTTCACCAAACATCAGTACATATCACCAATTCACCATACGTCTATGGATTATTTTTTCATTTATTCGTAATGAACGTACAAACATTAATTCTTTCACCAGATCCAACGTATCGGTTGAACTTGAAAAACTACATATATATAGGAATAAATTTAAAAAACGAACAAATAATATTATTTAAAAAAAATGAAGCATGTATTTCTTCCAACTTAAATATCCTGGGTATTCGACGATATAAATTAATTGGCTTATAATGAATCATAAATAAATCCTAAAAATAGAGAATAATTTATAGAATCAATTCCTCCATTTTGTTCGTTCAAACGACATATCAACTCAACATAAACGGTAATCAAAGTTGTCGAAGCATAAAAATTGACAATTCAAACATATAAATTACTCAAATCAAATTGATATCACTTTTAATTTGATATTGATGCAGAATATATAAAAATTAAATTTCACAGAATATCAATATGGCATAAAAAAGAACACTCTCTTTAGCTAGCTTGGAAACTGAAATTAGACAACCTTGTACATTACACTACAATTCCTACAATATTAATTCAACCCCTTATTCCATTTTTCATACAAAACATCACCCCAAATCAAGAAGAGATAATGCAACAATATTAAATTTGCATCAATTCTCAAACATTACTCACAAAAAATAAAAATAAAAACAAACCCTAATTAATATCTTCTATCAAACACCTCCCCTCTTAGGTATATCCAAAAGGGCCATCCCTAAAACACGCGCGCGCACGCACACAACACACACAAAAGTTAAACAAATTAAACACTCACAAAAACAAACCTAAAAGTGATCTAATAACACTATTATTACATGATCACTGCACATCTCTAACTTCAAACTCGTTTCGATTTTTGACAACGATGTCGTACATGTGCATGGATTTGAACTTGTTGAAATCTTTGGGGAGAGAGATAAGATGGACCGTTGATCTCTTGTGGAACTGCAGGAGGGCAAGATCATCATAGTACCTCTCCCATCCGAGGCTCGACAGTATTCTCTCCAACACAGCATATGATGTGATTACCTCATTTGAAGATACGTGGACAAGCATTTTCTTGCTGTGGCACTCTCCGGCGTTCTCCACGAGTCGAACGACGCCGTTTTTGAACACCCAAACGCCAGACATTATTAGACTATGTATGTATTTATGTTGAAGAAGCTCTCTCTCTCTCTCTCTCAGAGTTGTTTTTATTTGTTGAGAAGTGGTGAATTAATGTGGAGATATATATAGTGGTTAATATGCGTGCAGTGGAATTTGCCTCTTTTTTCTTTTGGAAAAAGAGGCTGAAAAAGTTAAGTTAGCAAATAGGCTATATATGGAATTGAATTGTTCCTTTTTTTTTTTGCTTTTTATATATAGTTTAGAACTAGGTTCTTTCTTGTATTACATAAAAGAGGTTATTTTTATTCAGAAATTAATCAAGCATCAGTCCGTATTTTATTTGGCCATAGTGAATAAAGCCTACACAATTAATTATAATATACTTGATTTTTGTCTTAATGGGTTCTCAAGAACCTTCCCTCCATATATTCTTCAAAACAAAGTGTACCCACACATTGTAGGTGTGTATTATATTTATAAAAATATACATTAATGAAAAATATTAATAAAGTGGATCTATTCTCAATGTTATTTATATTTCCTTAAGCATTTGCCACAAGATTGAATTTTGATTTTTGAGCAAAGAACATGAGAGCCCATCTCATTCTAATGAATAGGAGTATTATTTATATATATCCTTAATTTAATTACAGATTCTTGTTTGTGGGTGTGGCTACTCTCTCTCTCCTCTCTCTCTCTCTCTTAAAAAAGAATTGGATGATGGGGGTAGATCAGAATCAGAGTACGTAGCAGATCTTGTGGGATAGGGAAAATCATGAATGATCAATGTTTCCAGCAGTGAAAGGACAATAATAAATTTGGAGTACTATATCAAGAAAACAAAATAAAAGAAATAAGTTTCATGCAAATGGAAAAATTCATGCATGGCATGAGTGTGACAAAAGCTAGCTGTAGCAGTCAAAATCAAACTCATGAGCGGCAAATGGAGAACTCTCTTGCCCCATACTTTATGGATAGGATAAGAGAGAAAGATCAGAAACAAATAAATTTAATACTCCCTCCCTACCCTAAAAGTGTGGTGCATATTAATTTATTGTGAAGTATAAAATATTAATTAAACCATACTAACGTGAGACGGAGGGAGTAATATATATATACAATTTCTTGATGAATATGACCATTTTGTCTACGATATCATTTATTATATACTCTCTCCGTCCACAAAAATTGTAACTAGTTTTCTTTTTCGTCCGTCCACGAAGAGTGTAACTTTTCCATTTTAGGACATGACCCATTTACTCTCTTACTTCTTTATCTTCATTCCATCTTACTATTTACCGTCAAAACCAACCAGGGTCTACCATTAACCTAATACTATAACAAAGATGGGTCACTTTCTCTACTCACTTAATACTTATCAAACTTTTATTAAAACTCGTGCCACAATCTAATAGTCACAACTTCGTGTACACGAAGGGAGTATTAAAGTCAATTATATTATACTTTTTCTCTCTATAAATGATTGCTGAGAAGGAGAGTGAAATGTCATAGAAGCCCATTCAAGAAAGGAGTATGGGCTTTTGAAAAGAGTTCACTGTTGAAGAAATTCTACTTGTTTTGATAAGCCTCTTATCTTCTTATAAGTCTCAATAATAGATAGTACTATCATATATATATATATAATTTGAATTTGGGAATTCTTGCTGAAATTAGAGAGATATGTATCTTGAAACTTGTGAAGGACTTTTTTTTTTCTATCTATCATAATAAATTAATTTAATATTCTCCCATGGCTAGTGCGTATATATCTTGGTTATAATGCAAAGGCTTTCTAGGCCTAGCTTGAAGCAGCTTGGATTTCGAATTTCATCGTATTTCAATCTCGTAAATCTAGGCGTATACTGCTTAATTAAATAGATGCATAGAGAGATGGAATGAAAGATTAATATATGTATAGACAATAATGGATCAATATGGAGATAAAGGCAAGAAAATTTAGATACATTTGTCCTAGTTGTCCCTTAAGTCAAATAAAACCCCATACATGACTAATGACTGGATTTGGGCAAAGAATCTAGAGATTAGATTGCAATACAAGCTAGTAAGAATACAAGAATCCTATCATATTTCAAGAGTATGTTGATCATTTGAATCTTCTACCCCATGATGGATATGGATGCATGTGTATCAAGAATCCTATCAACAAAATCTTCTTGAAAGCAAAAACATGAGATTTTTGGCCATTTGCTCATTAGATGTTCTCTCTCTCTCTCTCTCTCTCCCTCCCCCCAATAATGTTTATGGAATAACAGTACTCTTGAAGAGTCATGTCTAGCAGTAACAACTAAAAACAGATGTTGAAATTGTAGAGGCTTAAGGCAATTGCTGTACCCAAAAAGTACCCTCAATTAATTGGAATCTTCATTTCTAACTAAGGACAACTTTCTATTTCTGGCATTAATCCTCTCCAAATAGAAACTAGCCTTTTTGGAATAAGAGAATTCTAGATTGGTTTGTGGTCAATCTTGAATCAATTTCCCATGCACACTTTACTTTGTATTCAATCCCATTCTTGCTATAGTGACGACATTTTTCATTCTTTTCTTCGGAGGGAAGCAGTGAAGATTAAATCCGAGATCTCCTTTTAGTTTTTACATAGGGAATGCATGTACACCTTTTCTTTTCACGTCTCAAATCACACTGTTTCAATTGTGTAATAAAACAAACCAATAATTGATGAAATGCCATCATGCATATATCCCACTATTTATCTTCTTCATTCCCATCACCACTTTATCTATCGACACTTGGAGTTTTGTGAATGGCTAATGCAATCTCAAAATAAACATATCGTTGCAATTAATTTTTAAACTAGCTATCTCTCATATATATCAAATTAAAATAATCTCGGAATAAATAAAGCCCCTTTTTAATTCCCATTGCACATACATATCACACAACTCATTCACAGCAACTTCAACAACTATACACCTAGACAAACAACTCTAAACTACGAAACAATTAAAACCTAGCTAAATTTAAATCCACACAACAAATTAACTCATAATAATCATCATCTTCGGACAAACACTTAATGAGCAGACAAGCTGCTAGAATTAATCACAGGTCCCTAACGTCAAATTCGTTGCGATTCTTGACAACGATGTCGTACATGTGGATGGATTTGAACTTGTTGAAGTCTTTGGGGAGAGAAATGAGGTGCACCGTAGATCTCTTGTGGAACTGCAGCAGATCAGGATCATCGTAGTACCTCTCCCAACCAAGTGAAAACAAGATTCTCTCAAGAACTGCGTACGACGTAATGGCTTCGCCGGAGGCCACATGGACCATCACTTTCCGGCGAGGGCAGTCGCCGCCGGGGTTCTCCACCAGCCGGACGACGCCGTTTTTGAACACCCAAACGCCGGACATTAATTGTAGGTTAATTAGATTTTGGTAGCGAAAGAGATGATGAGAGAGATGCAAGAATTTTGTGAGTGCGGAAATCAAGCTGTGGTTGCATGAATTTATATAGGAGTAGCTGTTAGATGCTTCGTGATGGAGTACTAGAAGGCATACTCCTATATTTTATGTCTATTTTAAATTGTAGTATCTCGATCGTTTTCATTTACGTATGTACTGATATCATATATAAATAAATAAATAAATATGTACATATACATGTTCCGTGTATGAGTACGGATCGAATAAGGTATATGGGCGAGTACAAAAATATTTTTGTACACATTTGAAAAGTGCTGAGAGACACGAATTGAAAGTAATTAAACAGCTGTCATAAGACAATTCAAGTATACGTGAATAGTTAAAATACTTAATTAATTAGTGCGACACGTGGAATATTAGATTTGCAAGAATAATAATTATACTTTAGAAGAGCATAATATCGTAGATCAAATGTTTCATGCATGTACAATATATCGGTTTTCGATCGGTCTTGCTTTATTTGTTGTTCACGTGGGTATAGCTAGCCTCTTATTTAATTTTTTATATATATTTTTTAGAACAATTATGGGATAGGTCTGGTGGCAAGTCGATAGATACCTTGTGGATCCCATATGCTAAAATCTATTATCATTTAAAATAAGATATATATTTATTTGATGTTATATATGTTACACGTATTTTTTATATCGATCGATGCATACGGCAACATGTACTTGTCTAGTTATGACTAACATTATATTGTATGATTTCTTCCTCTTTTTTGTTTTTTTTTGTCTTTGGTACATTAATTACCAAAACTAGTCAGAGATTATATGTATTCACTTTGCTATTTTTTTAGGAAACTGAGCTATTTTTATTTGTTTGCATTAAATTAAAAAAGAGTTCGGATTGAGAAGAATCCAACTTTATGCGATTCTCTGTATAACCCCACCACATATGGGAGAATAATATGCAAATTCTTGAAATCCTCATCAGCCATGCACCTTCTCCAAATAAATAAATAAATAAATAAATAAAATAAATAAAAAAACGATCGAGAAGAAGAATTGTATTTCAAAGTGGTACCTTAACAAAGAAATTTTGTCAGACAACATTTATCTTAGGCTGTCATCACAAAATCTTGCAAGAAAACAATTTATCATAGTATTGCTGTCAAGAAATGACTAGAGAGAGAATCAAGTAATATTAGTGGATGGCATCAAAGTTTTGTTGTATTCATATTGAGAAATTGACGTTGTATTATATTTAAGAATATATAGTATATATGCGAGAAACAAATGAAGAAATATAATTATCACGTACGTACGATACAATGTTCAAAATCATGCTTCAAGATATATTATATTTTCTTTCTTTAAGCTAGGTTATGGCAATTGACACATGCATGGTTAATTAAATTTAATTTTTTTTCTTTGATTAATGATTATAAATAGTTAAGTATTTTCTAGAAGAAGCATTGAACCAAGCAAGCATTGCATAAAATTATCTAGAATCTTGTTAGGTTGTAAAGTTGAAGGGAAAAATAGGATGTCTTTTCACACAACAAGCTAAGTGTGTGAATGGGGTGGATTCAAATTTCAAGAACTTTAGGAGGCATGGCTCTCCCTCTCTTATGGACCAGAGTCCAGAAACAAAGGGAGATTCTTGATTCTGATTGTGAGACCACATTCACTTACCTTTATACTTGATCTGACTCAAGCCCTTCATTCTTGACTCTTCCTCCTTCATCCTCTATAACACACACACACACACACATGGGAAAGTTCTAATAGTATAGACGACATACATTGCATGGACGGTCCAAATTCAATTATTGATGGTTTCATAACCATGGTCAATTATTATTTTCTTATCATGGTCAGTTTTTTCCTTCTATCATGGTCAATGTTAATTGATTTATTTTTCAATGACAAAATATAAAATTGAACACTGTAATATTATTTAAATGAAATAAAATCAACGATAAACATAATCGATTTATGAAAGCAAAATTTTTTTTTACTACATTTGCACATATGAATGAATCTGGACCGTCTATACAATACATGTCAACCACATAGAAACTTCCCTTCACACATGCATAATGACACAATTAAAGTAACATTTCTTCATATATACTTATATTTTTTAGAAAGAGGATTCTGCATGAATTATGATCATTGGCATTTGCAAAATTTCACATTGGGAATTGGAGATGAATTTACGATGAAGGGCATTTGCACAAATGAGAATGTGTGTGTATGAGAGAGAGAGAGATTACAGGTATAGTTATAGATAAATTATACAAACAATAAATGTGCAAATTAATCAGAATTCTATTGGGGCATGTTATTAGAGTATTCTGGTCTGTATATCAATAGTGAATTATGGATATCAAGATTATGTGAGAGCCTATTGTTAAACCAGCTGCTTCGAAAAAATCACGTTGAGATTAAATGTTGTGGCAATAAATAAATAATAAAAAAATAACAGAAGCCATATACTGCAAGGATTTGAACACCAAAAAAAATAAAAATAAAAATTGTTTGTGCTGCGGTACAATGATTAATGTCTGAGGCCAAAAGTGGTCTTTAAATTTAATATTACAATTACAAAAAAAGCACATAAAATACTACTCGAGCTCAAAGAAAACAAGGGTTTCCAATAACTATTACTCTCTCAGTCTCACTCATTTTGTCATGTTATTGTTCGGCACGGTAAGATGAATGATAAAAAGAGAGGAAATGTGTAGGTCCCATTATTTTTGAAGGGTTAATTAGTTCTTTTTTAGGAAAAAAGACAATTTAAATAAAACGGCCCAAAAAAGTAAGGAAGACAAATTTGGAGGTACAGATGCAGTATTTTCTTTTATCATCTTTTAATAAACAGAGAAACATGTGCTCCTTATTTTGTACATTTAACTTGAATTATATTCGATCGAGTTGTACACAGTGAACAATTTCTGCAGTTTTTATCCCACGGGCTAGCTAAGTAGTGTATGGCGTGCCAAATAAAGTTTGAAACTTATGTGCAAAAGCAATATTGCATGACTATTCCCAGATTCTTGGCCTTTTGTTTTATCATCCAGAAATTTTAGAAAGATAAAAGAAAACGGGTGTAGTACATGTATATATAGAATAGAATTTCTCAGAAAATGGATAGAGAAAATTGAGAAAAGTTAAGGTCATTTTGTTTTGTAGGAGTTTATGGCATACAAAAATTGGGTAACCTTAGAAATTGTTTTACTTGTCCCTCGTGAATAATGGTCCAATGATCCCAACTTACCCGACCAACTCTCTCTCTCTCACACCACACACGCACACCCACAGAGACCCGATAATAGAGAGATAGATATTTATTCCCAATTATTTTTCAGAATTATCATTGTATTAATTTTCAATGAAATTATTCCAAGCATAAGGGTAGGGGTGTGCAAGATGTAAACCGGACCGAAAAAACTGACCGAACCGATGAGTTTCGGTCGGTTCGGTTCGGTGCAAAATTGAATTCGGTTCGGGTTCGGTTTTCTTCTGTAAAAACCGATGAGGTTCGGTTCGGTTATCGGTTGGGCAGTTTTGGGTCGGTCGGTTCTCGGTTGGACAGTTTTCGGTTCTCTGAGTTCTCTCCGTCGCCGCGTCACCCGTTGTCAGCCAGAGCCCATCGCGGCGCGGCGGCGTCGACCATTCGCTGCTTCCACCTCGCCGCCTCGCTACTTTCTATCTCCGCCTCGCCTCCACCTCGTTCCCGTCGCTGCCTCGCCGCCGCCTTGTTCCCGTCGCTGCCTCGCCGCCTTTTCCTTCCTGTCTCCGCCTTCTTCTAGTCTCGGTAAGTTGTGTCTTAATTTTAAATTCCAATTTGTTATCGCAGCCAGTAACCCAAGTCGTAGAATTACAGTTTGAGTTTGGTTTGAGGAAAGAAGCTGCTGATCTTGAGTTTGCTATGAAATTTGTGAAGTGTCCGCTGCTGTACATAATCTCTGCGGCAAATCTCCTATGTCTTATTTCATACTTATTTTTTTTCGAAAAAAAAATCACCACTGTCGGTTTTTAGACAACCGACCGAAACCGACCAATGATTTTGGGTCGGTTTCGGTTCGGCCCGAACCTTGAAATCGGTTCGGTTCGGTTGAGAAAATCCCCTTCGGTCAGTTGGTCGGTTTTTAAGGTTTTGGTCGGTCGGTCGAACCGACCGACCGATGCACACCCCTACATAAGGGGGCATTTACCATTCGATTCTCTTCTAATAAGGTCTCAAAATATTTCATGCACAAGACTATTATTTTTATTTCCAGTTTTTTAATTCGATTTTTTTTAATTTCTTTTATTAAATTATAATTTATCCATTAAAACTATTATTTTTTTCATCAAAACTATCACTTTTATTTATTAAGACTATCACTTTGCAATAATAAAAGGTAAAAAATGTCAAAATAGAAAGGAAAATAAGTGTCACTTTTATCCATTAAGATTATCACTTTTATTCGTGAAGACTATCACTTTTATTCATTAAGACTATCACTTATGCAATAATATTGTATATAAATTATCTATTACGTTAAGAAATAAAAGTAAAAATGTCAAAATAGAAAGGAAAATAAGTGTCACTTCCATCCACTAAGACTATCACTTTTATTCGTTAAGACTATCACTTTTCATTTATGAAGACTATCACTAATTTTGGAATAATATTGTATATATGTTATGTATTTCGTCAAAAAAAAATGAAAATATAGAAATGGAAGTAAGTGTCACTTTCATCTATTAAGACTATCACCTTTTTTCGTCAACACTATCACTTTTGCAATAATATTGTGTATATATGCAATCAATTACGTCAAGAAATAAAAGTAAAAATGTCAAAATAGAAAAGGAAATAAGTGTCACTTTTATTCATCAAGACTACCATTTTCATTCGTGAAGACTATCACTTTTGGAATAATATTGTATATATTATCTATTTTATAAAATAAAAATAAAATATAGAAAGGAAAATAATTGTCACTTTCATCCATTAAGACTATCACTTTTATTCGTCAAGACTATCACTTTCATTTATGACTATCACTTTTGCAGTAATATCGTATATGTTATCTATTTCGTCAAATATAATTGGAAGAATTAAATTAAAAAGAAAAAAGAAAACAGAAAAACAATTGAAAAAAATGAATTAAAAAATAAAAAAAAAGAATTGAAAAACAAAATCTGAAAAAATATATACAAAAATCAAAACAGATATTAGGACATTATAAGTGTCGTATTACGTATTTAATAGGACACCAAACCGTCCTAACAGATGTATACGGATATATTATTTAAATAAGTCGCATGTGTTACACGTGCCAGAATTAAAAATTCTGAAAATGCGCGTGGGGGCGCTTGGACGCGCCTTTATGGTGCATGTACGACACACACCTGATGTGTGTGGCTGTGATTGTGGCGTGTATTACACGCGCTGAAGCGCACGGACTCGGTCGCACGGTATGCGATCGACCGCATGAGAGTATTTGCGCTATTTAATATGAGGCATTTCATGATATGACATTATCCCTCTTAAAAACACAATAGTTGTCAAAAAGTTGAAAAAACATAAAATATGGCACTTTTAAAATTTTTTGGACCCTTTTACTCTTACTTTTCACCAAACTCACATTTTTCTCTCTCCTCTCTCCTCCCACCCACATGATACGCATTTAATTTTTTTCTTCCACTTTTTTCTCTCCTATCTCCTTTCTTCTATCTTTCTTCTCCTTTCTCTCTCCTCCCCCTCTTACCTCACTCCGTCCAGCGTCCATTTTTTTCTTCATTTTTTTTTCTTCTTTCTTCTTCCCATCGCAAACTCTCGCTCGATATCGGTCAATCTTTTTTCTTTTGCTCTTCAGTGTTCTACAGATCCGACGATGTTGATGTAGTTTTTTCGGTGATGTTGATGTAATTTTTTTTCCGACAACGTTTGCTAATATTTCTTTTTCGTCTGAAATTTCTGGTTATACAGTTTGTACGAATTACAGTTGATACAATCATACATTTTTTCGTACCGAGTACCAATTGCGGCATATTCCGATATGAATATATAATTTCTTATCTCTTATTGGTACGAATATGTATATTCGTACCGCGTACCAATCAACCAATTATGTCATACGCGGGTACGAAAATATATTTTCGTACCGAGTACCAGTGTAACCTGGCGCTATATGCAGAACGAATATGCATATTCGTATTGCTTATTGGTACGATTTTTATCATTTTGCAACTCGATTGTCAATATTAGCACAACTGACTGTCTCTTAATTGTATAATGCATGCTAGACCATGGAGGGGAATGGAATAACAACACATACCACCTAGTGGTATAACATTCGATGATTTATTGAGTAAGCTTGAAGTGCGACTGAAGAAATATAAGAACATGTATATGATTGAAGAACAATAAGAACATGTATATGTTAGATCCAGTTTTTCGTTTGAAATTTTTGTTGATGTAATATACTGTTGCTATGAATTGCTAACTTTCGTTCCAATGTTGTGTACTGACTGGATTATGCATATCAGTACTCTGGTATGAATATCCATTTTCGTACCGCATAACAGTGCAATACGGCGATGTACGCGGATACAAATATGTATGTTTGTACCGCTTTTAGGTACGAATATCCATTTTCGTACCGCCTCTCGGTGCAACACGACACTATACTCGAGTACGAATATGTATGTTCGAACCGCTTTTAGGTTACAAATATATATATTCGTACTCGCATATCAGTGCAACACGGTGCTGTACGCGGGTACGAATATGTATATTTGTACCGTTTGTAGGTATGAATTATGTCATTTCGTACCTTGATTACCAATATTATCAAACCTGACTGTCTCGTACTTATTTAATGCAACCGAAATCATCTTCTCTAGTTGTTATCCATGGAGGAGAATGGAATAACAACATATACGAAAGTGGGAAAAAACAATAAAATAAGAATGAAGATAACGTATGATTATGTGGGCTATTTTACTTTTAATTGATTTTGAATATTTACACCCGAACTTGACGAATATGATATATTGATGATTTGTACCAGTTAAACAAACTATTGTTAAAAATTTGACACATTGCATATCTAAATTAAAGCATACGTACTAATAATAGTAAGCAGTAACAAATTATTTACAAACCAGAAATTGTAGCAAATTATACAATATTCACTAATATATAATCCAACTCAATCCCTACTATAAGTGTTCTTTTATCCGTGCTGCAAGAATATATGCTTCTAACTAAAATATTGATTTTTCGAGTTCTTGTAGGACATCATGACTGATTTCTTGAGTTCTTTCATACCTCTTGTAGATCCATTATACCTTGGAAAAAAAGACAAACAGTTAGGATGTGATACTAATAAATCAATACAAACGCACCAAATCACCAAAAAATCAATCCAAATTCACCAAAAATCACCATAAACTACCATATTCGTACCGAAGTATCACGTTAGGGCGTGGTACGTTAGTACGAAAATAGTATATTCGTACCAAAGTATCAGAGTATCAAGCACGAAAATAACCACATTAGGGCGTGGTACACCGGTACGAATATACCATATTCGCATCGAAGTACCGTGTTAGGGCGTGGTATGCTAGTACGAAAACAGTATATTTGTACCGATTTAACGCCCTAACGTGGTACTCCGGTACGAATAAACCATGTTTGTTCCAACTTACCAATGCATGGTACGGTGGTACGAATACATCCAAACATACCAACAATCAAGCATGAAAATTACCGAGAAATACAACCAAATCAACAATATATAATCAAATCCCCTAGAAATAGAGCATGAAAACAATCAAATTATCAAAAAATGAACTATGCAAACACGCAAAGCAACTATAAATCAAGCTTGAAAATAACCAAAGCACGAAATTAAAACAATCGTACCAGCGTGCATGGTACGCCGGTACGAATTAACCATATTCGTTCCAACAAGTCAATAATGGACTGCGCATTACTGGTACGAGTTACTACTGGTACGAATTCACTTATTTCGTACCTACTGGTTTTTGACAGCGAACAAAAATTTCCTGCAAAAACACAAACGAACCATAAATCACCAAAAATACACCCAAATCACCCAGAAATCAATCCAAATACACCATAAAATCACTAGAAACTATATGAAAAAGAGAGATCTAGAATTTTCGACGAGATCTAGGATTTTCTAGAGAGAGAGAGAAAGAAAACACAAGAGAAAAAGAGAAGAAGAGAGATATAGAATTTCTGGCGGTGCTTGGATCTGGACAGTGGGTGGTCCGGTGGCGCTGTGAGTTGCAGAGCACAATGGAGATGGACGGAGAACGACGTAGACGGCGGCGGGGCGGGCGGAGTTTTGGAGGAGAAATGTGAGGGGTCGTGTGAGAGAGAAGAAGTGGAGAGAGAATTTTGCAGAGAGAGAAAAAGTAGTTTTTTTAAATGAAAAATGGGGTAAAAATTGGTTTTGACCTTTCACATATAGTAAGGGTAGAAGGGTCCAAATTTTTTGAAAAGTGTCATTTTTTGTGTTTTTTCTACTTTGTGCCAACTATTATGTTTTTAAGAGGGATAATATCATTTCACTATATTACCTCATTTAATATCATATCATGTATCGATATACAAATATTGTGATAATAATTGTTGAAATACTAGCAATGCAAATTGATCATAAGATGATTTTTTTTTTAATTTTAATAAAAAAGAATCATGTTTGTAACAAACTCTCGAAATTCACTTAATTAGCATGCTTTAGCGTGATATTGAGGGTGAAAGCCGGAAACCTAATTGTAGAGAGAGAAGTATATTAAATTAGTATAACTAGTTTCTAGTGTTGTATATGTAGAATAATTTATTATATTTTTTCTTTTTTAGATACTTCAGTCATTGTTCGCCAGTACACACATAATATCGATTTAGAAAACGTCGGTAGTCCTCAAATCACCAAAATTTGTTGAAATTACAAGCCTAAGGGAAGTCAATGAGAAAAGCCTAAATCATACAATGAGACATATTTTGGTTTATTCAAAATTGTTATAAGTACAAACTTTTTCTGGAGAAAATATTGGATATGTCTCATTCAAATTTACGCAAAGACTTTCATGAGTAACCGGATTCGGGATCCGAAATAAACCTATGAATAAATAATGTTCACCACATCCACTAATTGAATCCGCTAGCCTACTTGTCAACGCCTCTGCCTTCAATACTACATGCCGTGGGTTCGAATCCCAGAAACAGCATATTGACGTTTTTTTTTTGCATTGTGAAATCTATTGAGACACTTTTAAGTGTCCTAATAACTGTGTTATAGAATATTTTAAGTGTCCTATTAACTGATTTATTTATTTTTTCAATTTTTTTCGTTTTTTATGTTTTTTTTTTAATTTATTTCTTCCAATAATATTTGTTAATTTCCAATTATAGTTTATTAATCCCTAAATATTACGTTTCTTCTTGTTAATTAATACTTTTTATCTTTACAAATATTACTTTGAAAAAGAATACTTTTGTTTACGACAACTGTTACATTGAAAAAATATTACTTTTCTTTCTTGAATTATTAATTTTCATCTCGACAAATATTATTTTTGTTTACGACAATAGTTCATTGAAAAATAATATTACTTTTCTTCTTTTGAATTATTACTTTTTATCCCGACAATTATTACTTTTGTTTACGATAAATATTACTTTAAAAAATATAACTTTTATTTACGATAATTGTTACATTGATAAAATATTACCTTTCTTATCGTGAATTATTACTTTTCATCCTCACAAATATTACATTGAAAAATATTCATTTTGTTTACGACAATTGTTACATTGATAAAATATTACCTTTCTTCTCGTGAATTATTACTTTTTATCCCAGCAAATATTAATTTGAAAAATATTACTTTTATTTACTATAATTGTTACATTGAAAAACTATTACATTTCTTCTCGTGAATTATTACTTTTTATCCCAAAAAATATTATTTTTATTTTCGACAATTGTTACATCGATAAAATATTACCTTTCTTCTCGTGAATTATTACCTTTTATCACGACATATATTACTTTTGTTTACGACAATTGTTACATTGAAAAAATATTATTTTTCTTCTTGTGAATTATTACTACCTCCGTCCCATTATTCTTGTCTCATTTCTTTTGGGCACGAGTATTAAGGAGAAGGGTGTTTAAAGGGTAAAAAGATAGAAAGTGGTGGAGGCCAAAACTTTTTGTGAGAGAAGCATATTTCCTTTTATGGAAACAGGACAAGAATAACGGGACAACCCAAAAAGGAATACAAGACAAGAATAATGGGACGAAGGGAGTACTTTTTATCACAACAAAAATATTACCTTTATTTACGACAATTGTTACATTGATAAAATATTACTTTTCTTCTTGTGAACTATTACCTTTTATCCCGATAAATATTACTTTGAAAAATTACTCTTGTTTACGATAATTGTTGCATTGAAAAAATATTACTTATTTATGACAATTGTTATTTTTTATCCCGACAATTGTTACTTTGAAAAATATTACTTTTGTGTACGACAATTGTTACATTGAAAAAATATTATTTTGCTTCTCGTAAATTATTACTTTTTATCACGACAAATATTACTTTTGTTTACGACAGTTGTTACATTAAAATATATTTTACTTTTCTTCTCGTAAATTATTACTTTTTATTCTGACAAATATTACTTTTGAAAAATATTACTTTTGTTTACGACAGTTGTTACATTAAAATAAATTTTTACTTTTCTTCTTGTAAATTATTACTTTTTATCCCGACAAATATTACTTTTGAGAAATATTACTTTTGTTTACGACAGTTGTTACATTAAAATAAATTTTTACTTTTCTTCTCGTAAATTATTACTTTTTATTCCGACAAATATTACTTTTGAAAAATATTACTTTTGTTTACGACAGTTGTTACATTAAAATAAATTTTTACTTTACTTCTCGTAAATTATTAATTACTTTTTATCCCGATAAATATTATTTTGAAAAATGTTACTTTTGTTTACCGATAATTGTTACATTGTAATAAATTATTACTTTTCTTTTCTTGAATTATTATTTTTTATTCAACAAATATTACTTTTGTTTATGACAATTGTTATATTGAATGAATTATTACTTTTTTTCTCGTGATTTATTATTATTTTTTATCACGACAAATATTACATTTGAAAAATATTACTTTTGTTTATAAAAATTGTTACATTGAAAAATTATTACTTTTCTTCTTGTGAATTATTACTTTTTCCCGATAAATATGTACCTTTGAAAAATATTACTTTTTTTTACGACAATTATTACATTGAAAAAATATTACTTTTCTTCTTGTGAATTATTACTTTTTTATCTCGATAAATATTACTTTTGAAAAATTTTACTTTTCTTTTCTTCTCATGAATTATTACTTTTTATCTCGACAAATATTACTTTTGAAAAATATTACTTTTGTTTATGAAAATTGTTACATTGAAAAAAATATTACTTTTCTTCTTGTGAATTATTACTTTTTATCTCGATAAATGTTACCTTTAAAAAATATTACTTTTATTTACGATAATTATTACATTGAAAAAATATTACTTTTCTTCTCGTGAATTATTACCTTCTATCTCGATAAATATTACTTTTATTCACGATAATTATCATATTGAAAAATAAATAATATGTTCATTATGCTTTTAGATTAATTAAGTAAAAAATAAAAGAAGAAAGAAGAAAATATGTTAATTTTGCTTGTTAGATTAATTAAGTAAAAAATAAAATAAAATTATTAAAAAATAAAGATATTAGTATAATGTTACTTTGTAAAAAATATTACTTTTTTTTGTTTACAACAATTTTTATCACAACAAATGTTACTTAGAAAAATATTACTTTTATTTACGATAATTGTTACATATAAAATATTACTTTAATTTGTTAACTACAATTGTTACATTTAGATGAATTATATTTTAAGATTTTTTTTAAATAAAAATATATGAAAATTAAAAAAGAAATAAAAGTTAAGGAAAGGGATGATGATTTATATTTTAATATTTCGAAAAAAAAGTGTAAACTAAAAAGAAAAAGTGAAAGCAAGGGGAAAAGATAATGAAACATGCGTCCTTAGTGGGTTTCGATCCCACTAGGCGCCTTTGCCAACCACTAGGCTAGCATATTTTAATAAGAGATCCGATCTCTTATTAGAGATCGGTCTCACGGGAGACCAACTCTCAAATTTATTGAAGAATATTAGAATGAATTATGCCCTTAGTAAATGATGTAAAAAGGAATGGAATGGTATAACGTGCCGTACATTGTATGTGGATTCTAAAACACTATATTTGGATTATATTGAGGAAAATAATATTAGATGTAACGTGGGTAAATAAGTCAAAAGAAAACAAGACAAAATTTTTGATGGGGATTGAATTGATATATTACTAGTATTATTATGTTTGAACGTGTCCCTACGCTATGTTTAGATTCTGGGCATTAAAAATGATTGATTTAAACATGTCTGTGAAATAAGAATATTTATTATAAATTAGAATCAAAAGATGATTTTGTTGCTAAAGAGAAAGAGACCAAAAAAAAATCTTAGTTTATTGTTTATTTTCCTTTTGAGAACAATCAAAATAAACACGACTCTTGTTTGGTGAGTGAAATTAATAACATAGTGTGAATTGTTATAATTCTCACACAAAATATTGCAATTATAATATTATTTTTTTTTCATTTTTTTTTATAATTACAACTTTCTCGATTTTTTAGTTTTAAAATTACGATGTTTTAGGCACGCATCGGACAAATTTAACTAAATTATTTCAAATTTTTATATTTGCAAAAATAATAAATAAATAAAAGAAAACAATTTAAAGTTATGTGAAAATTGCTAATATAGGTAAACATTGTGTTACTTTCAGAAATTAACCCTATAGCACAAGACACAAATAAATGAATAATTAGATAAACTAGCACTTAAAGAACTCTCGTTTCGAACCTTCATATAATTCTTTTGATTATTTCATCCCTGTATTTGAAATTGTATTTCAATTATATATTCTCTTGGATTCTTTCATCCTTGTATTTGAAAAATCGTTACGTTATAATTGTTCTCTTGGATTCTTTCATATATTAGTATAAAAATATAAAATGATAAGATTGACATGTCCGTTCATATTTTTCAACTACTAATCGAGCTCTAACAAAGAATATCAGTACTCTTCTTGATCAAAGAAATTAAAGGGATTAACTATAGACATTTATTACAACAATATTTTTTTAACTAATCGAATCGAACTTCTCTCACAAAGTTGAATAAAGATCATTAAAATGAGAATTACATATCCTTTCTTACTTTAATAGTTCTTAATTGAATTGATTCTCCAATACTCGCAAGAAATGCAACATCCAAATCTAATTGGGATGCAAAAAGTGAGCACTTTCCAAACGTATTTATTTTAGTGATTGATCAGAATTTTCTTTCTGAACAAATTAAAAAGGAAGGAATTATCTATTTGGGTATAAAGGGAATATCGAAGGGCAAAAAGGAGCTAATAAGTATTTTTCTATCATTAGCGTTATGCTATACTTAAGAATATAAATGATGGGATTAGATCAATATCGTAGAATTCCCTCAAAAAAAAAAAAAAGATCAATATCGTAGAATAAGAGAATAAAGGTAAAACCTTTGGAATTAATTAAGGACTTATTCCATTTGGTTATAAAAAACAGTACATTTAATTTTTTTGAAATTTCTTGAAATCATCTCCAAATCCGTAGACAATGACTTTCATAGATGTATTACTTGTTTAAATATTAAAGATAAGAATTTGAATACGCAAATTTTAAGAATAATAACTTTATTCCTTGTCTTAATATGAAGTTTAGCATCATAATTTTCTTATATTTGTTCCTTATATTCGATATTTTAATTAAAATATTTATATTGCGGGAATCCGCATCCACTAATTTTGGTGGGCACAGAGTAAACCTCATACTCCTCCTATACAATAACCTGCATATTTTAATAATTTTAATATCTTTAAATGGGGAATGTCTTATTATTAATTTTATCTATAAGAATACTTTGTGATGCATAATTATGAGAACTTTGTGAAGACGATTCGTCATCGAATTTGGACCTTTTAACGTTGAAGTTTAGTTTTTTGGGCTATAAGCTTATCATGTATATTCTTATTTTTCTAGACCATATATAGAATAATAAAATTTAAACACATTAGGACAAACATTTTCGATCATTTAAAAGGGCTTTACTCATAAAAGGAAAATTAATTATATTTTGCTTTTCACCAAAAAAATAAAATAAAAGAAGAAGAAGAAGAAGAAGATGTGATTGTAATGCTATAGGTTCAAATCACACCAATACCTTTTAGATTAAGACGTTTTTAATAAAAATTCAAAGTTATCGAAACAGATTCTGGTTGATTTTGGTACGTATACAATCCGATTTCTTCTTATAAAGACCCAACTATTAGTCATTATGATTTTAGCTTCATAGTGACATATATCATCAAATAAGATTCCAAACGTATTGAACTTGCTCGATATCGTGTAGTCTTGAATCAAATTTCGTCGAGAAGAAGTATCAAGTCATACGGTCTAACGACTTTTGATTCGTTAAACCCGTATCCATACATTTTATAATAATAATATTGTGGTTTAACATTCAACTAGATATGTACAAGGTTTTAATTTTGGAATAATTGATATAAATAACATCCTTGAGAAACGAACGACGAGCGCATCTGGTGTAGTGGTATCATAGTACCCTCCCACGGTACTGACCGGGGTTCGATTCCCCGGATGCGCATAATATATTTATTTTTATTTTTTCCGATTTTCTATTAATTTTTAAAAAAAATATCAAGATCACACATGAATAAGTTTATACTTTACAAGAAAATAATTATTACAGTTACAAATGGTAACACCTTAAATATGTTAGGCATGCATGCTATCGGTCCATCTAAATTTCTTTAGTCAAATGACTAGCTCTAGCGACATGTCCTTACTTATTCCCATAACATTTTTTTTTTTTTGCTCTTATGCTCTTTGTGATTATTTTAAGTTTCTAAATAATATGTTATTTTTCACTTGATCCACTTATCCCATTTTAAGTGTCTCGTTCCCTATCATTTATCTTAGGTATTTTTACATTTTTTTTTTCCTTCAACTTTAGTCTCTTTCAATCAATTGCATCATAGTGTGTTAATTTTCAAGGGGAATACTTTCCTCTTATCCCATTTTAAGTGTCCCCCTATCATTTTTCTTAGGTATTTTTACATTTTTTTTTCTTCAACTTCAATCTCTTTGCATGATTTGCATCCTAGTGTGTTAATTTTCAAGGGGAATACTGACTTTACTCGCTCGACAAAAAATTAAGTTTTGTTAATGATGTTCGTATATGTATACAAACAACTAAAGTAACTTAGAATATTAGAAAACTAGAACAAGAAAACGTACTAATATACTAAATCAAATACGAATGCCTCATGGATTAACATATACACCAGAAAACATTTGGATTAAGATTAACACACACACACAACCACCTAGCCAACAGTCAATCAAACAATACACACACACACACAAAACCACAATTATTCAAACAATGGTGAGAATCTAACAGTTAACAACACAGATCTGCAGTTTCATAGAAAATTCTAAACCAAATAATCAGCACAAACCATGCCAACCTCAGGTTTAACGCATCTAACAAAGCTATAAACCCAAGTAAAATGACACTAAGTTCATGCTGTTAATTCAAGAACACTTCCTACAAATTAAAAAATAACTAATCCACCTCACCCTCACCAACACATAAATAACAAAATAAGATTCAATGATATAAAAAAGTATTACCTTGAACAAAACCATCCAGGGCAAGAACAAATCTCAAGTTGTTCTCAGGACTAACAAGATAGCAATCATGATGCAGAAGTTGTCTTCTAGTCACACATCTCAAGACCATGAAAAGACTTGAGGACATGAGCTACAAGGAAATGTAGCAATTTGGAAACCTATGAATGATTTTTAAACGAAATTCTGGATAATGTTCAGTAACAGTTGCACGGTCACAGCTAATAGGATTCAATTATAATAACTTAAGAAATTTATATGGGATAGAAATGATGAGAATTGCTACAAGGCAAAACTTAAAACGAAACCATAATGATTACTTCCACTCAAATATCAACAGTTGGACTGGCTGACATCATACGAGAATGAAACTGTAAGGTGCAACAAATTGAAGAGCAATCTCCGATAAAAGCCTTCAGACAATCCCAACCTAAAGATTCCTATAAAGTGAAGCCAATTGACCTTCTGATCATAATACTTTGGAAGAAGAAGCACATAAAATATAATAAAGAAGTAATCAAGGTTCTACTTAAGCAAATTTAAAAAGCTACGATGTCAGGAATATCAATGACAGGGCTCAACCATAACTGGATGGCACTTTCAGGTCTTCAAGTGGCATCCATGAAGGATTCAGTACACCTGAAATGCTCAATGAAACACCAAGAAAGTAGAGTACCTAAGTTAAATCAACAAATAATCGAATAACAGGAAATCAAGGGCTGCGCATTAATGTATTTCGAGTATATTAAACATGATGCAAATGCAAATAAGAACTCAATCCTCACAAATTCATCTATGTCCCCAGCAAGAGAACACTATTGAAACATTCTCAAGATAAATCATTTAGCCAACAACTACGCAGTAGTAACCGAACAAACAACAGATATCAAACGCTTCCATCAATATCAACCAACACAAATAAATTACCCAAAATTATATCATAAATATGACAAACATTCACCAACCAAATCAAGATTACACTCTCATACAATTCACCACAATTTCCCCTCAAATACCACCTAGAGATCATCCTCCATCCTCAAATACTCCCCAATATCGGCATGTCTGTGGACGACGATCCCATTGGGGTCCATCTTCCTGCAATCCACCGTGCTCTTCGCCGCATCCCCAAATCCCAGCGGCACATCTGACATCGAGAACACCACCACCCCATCATTCACCTGAATACTCTCCGTAATCCTCCCAACGCCGCCCTTCAACACGCTATTACCGTACAGAAAGCTCATCTCCGCGGTCGGCTTCAGCCACACCTTGTGCTTGGCGTTCGCCGCCAGCAGATTCAAGCACTGCACCGTGAGGTGGAACTTCCCACCCTTGGTGAATTTACCGATTTGGGTCCCCAGCGCGACCAGCTTCTCGCGCTTGACGTTGGTGGCGCGTTTGACGAGCGATTCGGAGACGTAGAAGACGCGATTCTTCTGCATGCGGAAGCAGTAGCGGCCTGGATCGGGCCCCTCGTGGGCCTGCGATTCGAGGACGATATTCTTGAGGTTGTTGCCGACGAATTTGTGGAGCTTGTTGAAGACGGCGGTTGTCTCGTTCTCGTCGAGAGGTCTCATCGCTGATTCAATTAGGGTTTGGGAATTGGGATTTTTGAGGTAGGGTTTATGATTGCAGCGGTCATTTTGCAAGGTTTAAGGAGTTGAGGCCGTAATGAGCTTTTGAATTTGGACTGGGCTAATGATTTTAGATAATTTGGGTCGGTCTTTTCTTCAAGCAAACGACTAGAATAAAAGATATAGAGATGGGCCAGATGGCCATCTACAAAATTAAGAAGCTCCCTCAATAATGAGTAACCAATCTTAGATTTATTGGCGTCACCACAAACAAGTCTAACTATATGTATATAATATTTAACAACTCAAAGTTATTGCGTTAATTTTTTAAATAGTTTAGTGGTGGAATGGCGAATTCTTTATTTAAATGTCACTAAAAGGAAAAATATTTACAACCGTAGATTGGATGCATATCTCTCACCTTAAACTATTGTTTGGTAATCTAGATAATTAATCTTGAGGGCCCCTTCACTAATCCACTGTTCCTCTTCACCAGATGCATCTCCCCCCAACCCCCAGTTACCATCTCTTGCCTCAACAGTTGTCAGTTGGACAGACAAAATTACCCTCCTTGATTGAGAAACATTTTCGGTGCCATTCTCCTCCCATCACATTTCTCCCTTTCAAAGTGCAAAACCAAAATCTAATTTCATGTTCTCCAACCACCACCCCACCCACAAAACTCAAGTTTCAAAAGCCATCTGTAACCAAATTTTAATGTTCGAATGAAAATCCTTATAAGAAATTATCAGACTTCGGTTTCATTCTATAATTATTTGCAAAAATTACTATTTCTTAAATCATACTCTCCATAGATATATATCGAGAGAGAGAATTATATATATATATTTTATATCGTGGGAACCGCAGCCGCTATCTTTGGTGCGCACTGGGTAAACCTACGGCCTTGCGCAATAGCCTGCTGATAAATCTAGGGTTTGCGAAAGTAGCTAAAAGAAATAATAACACGATGACACAAGGATATACGTGGTTCGATCGATGTGATCTACGTCCACGGGAGAGAATATAGAGAGTCTTTATTATGCTTGAGAGTACAATGAGTATTTAATGTCCTTACACCTCTAATCTTGCATCTATTTATAAGCCTTGAATTAAGCCCTAATCCCTCTAGGGATTGGACTCCTTTTACATATCTAGTTTCTCAATACATGCATATCCGATTCCCATCCATAGTAGAATTCTATCTTCCTCCAAAGTAGGACTTCGTTACTTGGTCTTCAAGGCAGAGGTTGACTTTGTTTGGGCCGAACTCTGTGGGCCGAGCTTTAACATATAGGCCCAAATAGCCTTAGGTCAGGCCCAGGATGAGGCCGTTACTATCATACCCCCCCCCAAAAAAAAAAGAGGAAAGAAGACATGTAGACGCAGACTATGAGGTCTAATTGCCGAGGTGATTGATCGTGCAAATTACCTATACGAGCTTAATTACCGAGCTTATGTTCCGAACTGAAGTAGCAGGTAGAACAAGATGAGCAAACTGAGTATCAGCGGCTTTGTTATGTTGTTTAGGTCGGTCAGTAGACGCAGCCCATACCCGATTTAGTGGGAGGGGAAAGTAGTGGGCCGTTTTGAATTTTGTTGAGGGACGGTTCATATTCCGAGAAAGGCGGGCCCACGTCCGCACGTGTGTCATATGTAACGGCGGGATTCAAATGTATATCCACGGAATTTGAAACGTTTCTCCCCCTATCACATTATTTCACATCCGCCATTATTAGCAGAAACATCCTTTGCCCAGAAAACTTCCCTTCTTCCGCAAAATCTTCGATTTACTGCTTTCCGTACCGCCGGTGTTCACTCCGTTGGGGTTTCCGTTCACAACCGCGCCAGAACATTTCCGCTCCCTTTTACAAGTAAGTATGGCCTCCCATTCTCAGTCTAGTAGTAGTTGTGGTATAGAATCTCCTCTGGCAGTCGGCTTGAGTAGAAGCGTTGATTTTAGCATTTTTGTATTAGGATCTTCTATTCCCTTTGTCGAAACTTTAATAGTGCCCCCGTGTGTGAAGGGGAAAGTGGCTGATTACCCCTCAACCTTAAACAAAGCTAGGATTAGGTTTCTTGCCCAAACGTATAATTTCCCTATCGATGCTGAATTAATAGAACCTCGCCCAGAGGATAGGGCATGCTCTCCCCCGATGGGATTTGTTACTATTTATGAGGACAGCCTGCACGCTGGTCTTCGACTACCCCTCCCTGAGTCCTATTCCGAGCTCCAGAAGAAGCTTGGCTTAGCGTTAGGGCAGATAATGCCGAATTCGTTTAGGCAATTCACCGATTTGGGTGTGGCAGCGATTGATAAGGGTCACCGAATATCCGCCTAGCTCATTCACGAGCTCTTTATCTTCAAAAATGCGGGGGGGCTGGTACTATGCCGCTGCCCGGACTGAGTTCAAGGGGCGAACTCAAAATAAAGTGGAGAAATGGCACACGAAGTTTTTCTTTTGCCGCCACAATAGTTTTGTCGACCTGGTTTGGAGGCTAGAAAAGCCTTATGAGTGGGTAATAGATAATGTGGATAAGGATTTGGAGACTGCTGTGAAAGCGATGAGGGATCGCGGTCCTTTTGAGGGGAGCTACAACGAAGACTCCTTAGCTGAAGCGGGGTTGAGCCCGTATGAGCCCCAAAGTATGATGGATCCGGCGACGGGTGAGGCCCCGCTAGTGCTGTTAGGGTTGTTTTGTTTGTTGATTCGTCGTCCTTACATTCTTTTCTTTTTTTCGATTTGCAGTGAGGAACTTCGGGAAGTTAAAAGAGGTCGGTGCCAAGGCCGCAGCTCGCGGGGCTAAGAGGGCGAGGGTGTCTGGACGATCTGCCTCCTCCTCTGATCAGGGTAAGCTCGGGGGGTCTGCTGCGGCAACTGTTCGCTCTACTTCCCCCAAACCACCTCAGAAACGATCGAAGGTCGGGGACCAGATCGAAGTGGACATTATCGACGTCACAGGCAGTGACGCGAGCCCGGTAGCTCCTCCAAACAAGCTGGCTGGTCTGCCTTTTCCCGAGGTGAAGACTTATTGCTTTCATTACACAATTTCCCTTAATTATTGCCTGTGTAGCTAACTGCATTATTTCTTGCAGGGCATCGATATGTTCGTGGGATGGCTGAAGAACAGCGTCGGGGAGATGTCCGCGAAACACGAGGACGAGAAAAGCCAGTACTCGGAAAAGCTGATGTCCGCTAATGCCCGGGCGAAGAAGGCTGAGGCCGAGCTGATCAAGGCCGAAGAGGGCATGAAAGCCATCAAGTCCGAGCTGGTTGCTCATCTCGCGAAGGCCGAGGCGGAGGCCGAGAAAGCTCGGAAGTTTGAGTCCGAGCTGAATGTGGCGAAGGACAGGGAGGCCAACCTTGCAGCTAGTCAAGGTGAGCTCCTCCGGGCCTATACAAAGAGGTTCCTGTTGTCGGAGAGTTTCTCCGAGCTTGCCAATGATTTGGCCGCGCTTATCAATGGAAACTTCGCCGTGGCTGCTTTGGAGAGGGCCGCCAAGGACTTCCCCGACCTGGATGTCTCCAAGTATGGCTTCGAGCGGCTAGGGGATGAAATTCTCCCTTCCCGATATGCCAGAGTGGTCCGAGATCGCCTCGGTCAGTTTCCGGTCCTGGAAAATCTTGCCAGCTCGTCCACGCTGCTATCTGCCGAGCAGATTGCTGACTGCTCGGTAGATCGGGACCTCGACTGGGACGCGGCTTTTGATTCTCTTCGCGATGAAGTGAAGACCACGAAGAGGAAGTAGAGGAGGAACGGGAGGCCGGGACTGGCGAAAATCCGACCTCCGACAAGAATGTGAAGGATCCCCCCTCCGAGCAGCCACCTTCTCAAAATAAGGAGGTCGGCGATGTTTAGTTTTTTTTTTTTGTACATTGTATTTTTGTACTTAGCATCCTCGAATCAATGGATTTGTTTTCCTTTTCTTGCGTGTAGACCTTGGATTCTGTCGATGTTTCTACTTTACGCATTCAAATAGCTCTCCTTTCACAAGACCTGCTTGACCAACGATCCATTGCTCAGCAATGGAGGGAGAAATGCCGCCGAGCTGAGGAGCTTTTCGGCAAAAAGTGTACTCTGCTGAAATCCCAAGAAGCCGAGCTGAAGGAATGGCAGGTGAAGTTCGAGGCGCTTTGCGAGGAGGTTGAAGTCAAGCGGCTCGCTTTTCAAGAAAGTACCGACTTGCTTCAGGCTAAGCTTCTTCAGGCTGAGGAAGAGTTGGAAGTTGCCCGAGGTCGAGCTGGCCGCGTTCCTAAGGATCATGCGAAGATTGCCGAGGAGCATGCCGAGTATGAAGATATTATCTGTCGCGGCGGTGGTATCACCATATTCGAGGTGGAATTAAAGACGAAAGAAGACTTGGAGCAGTATCTCGAGCTGAAAGAAGCACTCGGCCCCGAGTCTTTTGGGCTTCAAGGTGCTTTTGATATGCTGAAAGAGAGTGCGAGCAGGTATAAGTGTATATTGGACCGCCGACCTAAGTTACGTGCGCTCCTGGCCAATGGCGCGGGCGCGGCCATTCCGTCTTCTTCTCGGACGATGCCTGCCCGCGAGGTGAAAACGGCTTCGCGGGGACATCAGGTCGGCCCGAGCCAAGGTAGCCGAGCTGTTGGGCGAGGTTCGGCTACCCCGCGAGGTCTGAGTTTTTCTGCTGGAAGAAGTCGAGGTCGGGGACGGGGTCGAATTTCGATTGATGATCTCTTGGGGCCTTCCTCATTTGAGGAAGATTGGCTTAGCTTTAGCAAGAAACATCCTCCCCCATAGATTAGCTCGATTCTGCCTGTAATTTATGTACACACAAACTGTTCTAAATAGTTAGAAATAAAGATATATATATATATTTGGTCATTGAACTTCCTGTCCTTTGTGAAGATTGCTTCTTTGGTTTATTTGCACGATGCATCTTTGAGGGAGTTGAACTCGGACCTCTTTGTGTTGACAAGGGAACCATGGTTCGGACCTCGTATCTTATTCTCCCGGGGGAACCTGGTTCCGACTCCAGTTGAGAACTAATTATCCTTAGGAGGGAGTTTGATTCGGACCTCGTGGGATCTTCCTTTTTGGAGGGAGACGAGCTCGGACCTCGGAAAGGGTTTCCTTTGCGCATTGTAGGATATTATTACCCCATGTCGGGTCATTACTGACCACGCAAGGGAACCGTAGTTCGACCTTATGAGGGGATTTTTGATATTATGGATACTTCGTATAAGCAGATCAAAAGACACAAGATGTGCAAGACGAAAAAGAAACTTTATTTAAAAAAGACCAAAACAAAAAAAAGAGTTTTGACGAGCTCGTAAAAAAAATAAAACATTAAGGACAAAAAGAAAACCTAGGACCCTATATGCAAGACTTTGCTGCTTATACGAAGAATCTCTTTAGATGGGCGATGTGCCACGTTCTGGGTATTAGCTCGCCCGAAAGATAGGCGATTTTGTAAGCTCCTTTGCCGAGGACTTCGTGTACTCTGTAGGGCCCTTCCCACGTGGCTTCGAGCTTGCCGAGCTTCTCTGAATGGCTTATCTCGTTGTTTCTAAGCACAAGATCACCGACCTGGAACTGCTGGGGTTTAACCATTTGGTTGTAATACCGAGTCATCTGCTATTTGTACCGAGCATCTTTTATGCTGGCTTGTTCCCTCTTTTCCTCCAATAAGTCCAGGTCGGTTCGGCGTTGTTCTTCATTAGCTTCGGCGGAGAAATTGATAGTGCGGGGGCTGGGTGCTCTGATCTCGACAGGTATGACTGCTTCTGACCCGTATACTAAACGGTACGGGGTTTCTCCCGTTGGAGTTCGGGGTGTAGTCCGGTATGACCACAGGACGTTTTGGAGATTATAGATCCACTCCGTTTTATCCTTCTCTAGGCGGGCCTTGAGTCCGTTCACTATTGTCCTGTTGGTGACTTCGGTCTGGCCATTAGTTTGAGGTCGGTTGACCGAGGTGAAATTTTGCTGGATATTGAGTCCTTCACAAAATTCTCGGAACTCTCTGCTTGTAAATTGCGTTCCATTATCCGAGATGAGGACTCTTGGTACTCCGAACCGGCACACGATATTTTTCCAGACGAAGTCAACGGCTTTCTCACTTGTGACTTTTGTGGAAGGTTCAGCTTCGACCCACTTGGTGAAGTAGTCGACTGCAACAATTAGAAATCGTTTTTGCTTAGGTACCGGGTAGAAAGGTCCTACGATGTCAATGCCCCACTCCATAAATGGCCACGGGCTTTGCATAGTAGAGAGGTCGGTCTGGGGTAGTCTCGTCACTCTGGCATGTAGTTGGCATTTCAGACACTCTTTCACGAATCCTTCTGCGTCTCTTGCCATTGTCGGCCAATAGTACCCCCATCGCATAGCATGATCTTCTGAGCCAGCATCCGAGCTCCGATGTGGCTCCCGCATGTCCCCGCATGTACTTCTCTTAGTACGTAATCTGCTTCTCTTGGTCCAACACACTTCAGGAGAGGCTGTAAATATGATTTTCGATAAAGGACTCATCCTTCGAGGACGTACTGCGTTGATTTAGCTAGAATTTTTCGAGCTTCAGCTTTGTCCTCGGGCACTTCCCCTCTCTCCAAATATCTTATTAAGGGAGTCATCCAGTTCGGATCGTCCTCTTCGATTGCATTAATTTCTGCTTTTTCTATACTCCGATTCCGAACTTGTTCCACTAGCGTCGAGCTAGATGGGGAGTTCGCTAGTTTGCTTAGCTCATCAGCTCGGGTATTTTGGCTTCGGGGAATGCGAACTATTTTGAAGAACTGGAAAGATTGTTCTAGAAGTTTTACCTTCTCCAGGTACTTCTTCAGCTTCTCACTTTTCACCTCGTACTTCCCCAGCACGTGGTTGACTACAACTTGGGAGTCACAGTGGACTTGGACAGCTCGTACCTGGAGGGTTTGGGCGAGACGCAGTCCGGCAATAAGGGCTTCATATTCCACTTCGTTGTTCGTAGTGGGAAACTCGAATCGCAGTGAGTATGTCAACTCCTTTTTCTCCGGGCTGATAAGGAGTATGCCAGCTCCACTTCCTTTCTTTCCCGAAGCTCCATCTACGTACATCTCCCAGCAGTCCGGGGGTGTCTTCTCTAGGACTTCTTGGAGTTCGGTTTTGGCTTTGATCTCTTTTGGTTCCTCGAGGTCCTTTCTTTGAGCTTCTACGAGGAAGTCTGCCAAAGCTTGTCCTTTTATAGCTCGGCGGGGACCGAACGATATAGAATGCTCCCCAAGCTCGACTGCCCATTTCGCGATACTTCCCGAAGCTTCCGGCTTAGTGAGAACTTGCCGAAGTGGTAGATCGGTCAAAACTTGTATTGGGTGAGCTTGGAAGTAGGGTTTTAGGCGCCGAGCTGCATTTATCAGGGCTAGAGCGACCTTCTCGAGAGGCTGATACCTCGTCTCTGGGTTTTTTAGAACTCGGCTAACGTAGTACACCGGTAGCTGCCGATCTCCTTCGTCTCGGACCAACACTGCACTTATTGCTTCCTCCGATGCCGCGAGGTACAGAGAGAGGGGTTCTTCCTTTTGGGGGACAGACAAGGTTGGTAAGTCCCCGAGGTGGTGCTTGAGCTCCTCAAAGGCTAGCTCATGCTCTCGTCCCCATCCAAATTCCGGTGCCTTCTTAAGAATTTTGAAGAATGGGAGCTGTTTCTCGGCAGCCTTGGAGAGGAAACGACTTAGCGCGGTTATGCATCCTGTCAACCTATGCACGTCGCGGATAGTTCGGGGTACCTTCATCTCCTGCACGGCTCTAACCTTCAGCGGGTTGGCTTTGAGACCTTCTGGCGAGATCCAGCACCCTAAGAATTTTCCAGATCGCACGTTGAAAGTGCACTTCTTTGGGTTCAACTTGAGGTTCGCCTACCTTAGTATGTTGAGCGTAGTTCGTAGGTCGCTCACTGCTGAAGCCTTTTCTCTACTCTTGACGACAATGTCGTCTACATATACTTCGACAATCTTGCCGATGTGGTCTCGGAAGAGGAAATCGACCATTCGCTGGTATGTTGCTCCGACATTCTTTAACCCGAAGGGCATATATTTGAATGCAAAGATACCGAAGCTCGTTGCAAAAGCTGTCATGATCGTATCTCCTTAATCCATTAGAACCTGATAGTACCCTTTGTAGAGATCGAGAAAGCAGAATACCTCGTGTCCCACTAAGGATTCGATCTTTTCATCGATGTTGGGGAGAGAATAGCAGTCCTTTGGGCAAGCTTTATTGAGGTCGGTGTAATCTACACACATCCTCCACTCTCCTTCTACCTTCTTTACCACTACCGGATTAGCTAGCCAAATTGGGTACTTGACTTCAAACAAAAGTCCTGCTTTCAACCATTGCTGCACCTCGTTGTAGATAACTTGATTTCGTTCGGTAGCAAATGATCGCCGTTTTTGCTTGACCGGGGTTGAGTTCGGGTTAATGTTAAGCTTATGCGTAATGATTTCCGATGACACCCCCGTCATGTCTGTTGGAGACCAGGCGAAGACGTCTTGATATTCCCTAAGGAGCTGGATTACCTGCATGCGAGTTTGAGGTCCCCCTGCAAAGCCGACCTTGACGACTTTCGCTGGATCTGTTTCGGATAAGGGAACCTGTTCCGCCGAGGTGTCTGGGATCGACGTCGTTTCTTCCAGCTCCTTGGGATACTTTGATTGCTATGCTTGTGGTTGACCTCGGAGAGCAACCTGCATGCACTCCTTGGCCTTTATCTGGTCACCTCGGACAATAAGGATTCCAGCCGAGGTCGGGATCTTCAACAGCAAGTGGTAGGGCGAAATGATGGCTCTGACTGCATTTAGCCAATCCCGACCTAGTATGATGTTGTAGGGGGAGTTCGCTTTAACCACGTAGAACTGAATCAGTTTATTGACGCTGGTCGGCGGGCTGCCAATGGCAACATCGAGCGCGATGGTCCCTTCAGGTCGCGTCTCGTGCTGTGTAAAGCTCTTGAGGGGCAGGGGCGTGGAGTTCACCCGAGCTGGGTCGAGGCCCATCCTATCCAAACAGTATTGGAAGATGATGCTCACGCTGGCCCCACCATCGATGAAAATGCGATGGACTATCTTGTTGGCCACTCCAACCTGTATCACCAGGGCGTCATTGTGTGGTGTAGCTGTAGGTACAGGATCATCCTCAGAGAATGTGACTGTTTCTCCTTTCTTGAACCGCTTTTTAGTTTGCTCCTCCCCTGACGGGACTGGCGGTCTGCGAGCTTCTGCCTTCAACTTAGCTTTTGTCATGCCTGGGGTAGTCCGGTGATGGTTGAGACCACTCCGTCGTACTGTGGTGCGTCGTACTGAGGGTCGTCATCCTCCTCGTCGTGATCGACCTTAGCTCGCTTATTGTTTGGAGCACAGCGACCCTGTCCTCCTTTCCGTTTTCCTTTTCTGTTTCTCTTTCCCCCGGCTTCATATTTCTTCAGAGCTCCCTCCTGGGCTAACCTCTCTATCTGTTCCGCGAGGTCGCGACAGTCCTCCGTGTGGTGCCCCTGGTCGTCGTGGAAGGAGCAGTGTTTGTTTCTGTCCCGAGGTTTAGACCCTGACATAGGACGTGGTTTAGTGAACCAGTCCTCGTGGAGTGCGAAGATCTCGGCATTCGTTTTCACAAAAGGAGGTCGTTGAGATGGCTCTGGTCCCACCCGAGGTCCAAGCCGGGACTGGATAGGTCCTGATCCGAGCCGGGACTGGATAGGTCCTCGTTGAAGGCGCTCGTGAGCACTTCTCCGATCACGATCATTCCGACCTCGATCCCCTTCAGTTCTCTTCTTCTCGGTCTCTTCCCACTTCAACCGGTCCGCATCTTGGCCATCAGCGAACTGGTATACAATCCTCCACATCTCCTGAGCTGTCTCAGGTTTCTGTTTAGCGAGCTCCTGATTCAGGGACCCAGGAGCAACCCCATTTCGGAAGGCCGAGATGAGGAAGACATCGTCGATTTTATCGACTTTCAAGCTTTCCTCCATGAATCTGGAAGCGTACTCCCTTATAGATTCTTTGTCCTTTTGCTTCACCGATAGGAGGTAGGCTGTGTCTCGGCGGGCCTGAACCTTTGTATGGAATCTTTGCTTAAAGATTTTTTCCAAATAGGTCCAGGACCCCACGCTGCCAGTTGGGAGGCTGTCAAACCAAGCTCGAGCATAATCGATTAGCATCTCGGGGAATAGCTTGCACATGTGTTCCTCTCTAAGGCCCTGGTTGTGCATGCTGTACCTGAAACGCGTTAAGAAGTTAAGGGGGTCATCTAGCCCATTGTAGGCCGGAATGTTTGGCAATTTGTACACCGTGGGGAGTTTGGTGTCAAGCAGCTCGTCGGTGAACGGGCTGACAAGTCGAGCTGGTTCCTTTTCACGTCGGTGTTGGTTCCTCGGGGGACTGCGACTCTCGCTATAGCTCGGACTTCGGCTCCTTCTGGGGCTCCGAGGTTGCCTTTGGATATGATGTCGCCTGGGACTCCGCTGCGAGCTTGGGCTCTGACGTCGAACTGAACCCCGCCGGGGGTCGTGCTTCCCCCTTAGCTCCGGTTCCTGCCTCTCGGTGTAGCGAGGAGCTTTAGGTTGGGAATTCCGTGTTGAACTCTCTCTAGCCTCGGGTATTGAGGATTTCCGAGCTGCTGCAAGGAAGCGCTTGAACTTTTCCTTATGTGCTTTAGCGAATTCTGTGGCGGCGTAGGTGGTGGCAAGGTCGAAGTCTCCGGGGAGATCATCCTCCTTCGACTCGGATTCCTTCGGCTCTGACTCGTTGTTGATTTCTTCAACGTACCCTTCCGGAGTATCACCCGTTCCGAAGGACTGTCCGTTATGTACCCTCCGACGCCGGTTTTACGGTGGGTCTCTCTGAGGGATGTCCTCTAGCTCGGGCATCCCTTCGTAGGGATTTTCTTCTATTGGGTCATTGTTGTGCCCCTCTTTTGGAACCGACTTGCATTTCTGGCGAATACCCCTCCTTACGGGGTGACTTTCTGCTTCGTTGGTATTCCCCTGTTGGTTTTGGGCTTCCCGCATGCTTTGCGATCGCGTTACCATCGTTGATCAGCTACCGCAGGACCGTCGATTTCTTTCCCACAGACGGCGCCAATGATAAATCTAGGGTTTGCGAAAGTAGCTAAAAGAAATAATAACACGATGACACAAGGATATACGTGGTTCGATCGATGTGATCTACGTCCACGGGAGAGAATATAGAGAGCCTTTATTATGCTTGAGAGTACAATGAGTATTTAATGTCCTTACACCTCTAATCTTGCATCTATTTATAAGCCTTGAATTAAGCCTTAATCCCTCTAGGGATTGGACTCCTTTTACATATCTAGTTTCTCAATACATGCATATCCGATTCCCAATCATAGTAGAATTCTATCTTCCTCCAAAGTAGGACTTCGTTACTTGGTCTTCAAGGCAGAGGTTGACTTTGTTTGGGCCGAACTCTGTGGGCCGAGCTTTAACATATAGGCCCAAATAGCCTTAGGTCAGGCCCAGGATGAGGCCGTTACTATCACCTGCAAACCACACAAGGCAGGTAAACCACACCATCCAAGTATAGGTGTGACAGGCTGGACCTATAGAGGCGTCAGTGGGGATTGAACCTGAGACCTCTTAGTCCCAGGCAGCCCACTCTACCAAAAAAAAAAGAGAGAGAGAGAGAATTATAGAATTATAGAATTACCCAATCATCTCGGTGGTCTCCGACCTCAGTTTGAATCTCCTAGTCGTCGTTGAGAAAAATGGTGGTGAGTGGAGAGAATGAAGATGACATAGAAATAATATTTTTTTTTCTTTTTTTATTCAAATTTTAAATTATGAAACAAAGAAAAATATATATTAAATTCTAAAAACTCATAGTCAAAACTACGTCATTTTATTTAATTGGCACCGTTTTACAGAGAAAATCGAAAAGTCGTGTGTAAAATATATAGGATACCGACTAAAGTTCGTATATTTACGTGCATTTAACCATTTAATTATCATCAAGTTAAAATTTTTATTTAATTATCACCAAATTAGATATTTTATTTTTTAATTGTGATAGGGTTAAAATTGTAATTTCAAACTTAATCTTGAATTTAAACTAGGGTACCAAATAACCAAAATGATTTTTGAGGATCTCAATAGGGAAGATATCATAGAGGCATATAAAAACATTAATCTTAATCTTCCAAATAATAAATTTTGCAAAAGGCTCAACATTATAAATATAAAACAACAAATCATTACAGGCACACCACATAGCGTGAATACTGAATAGTAGCCATAAGAGCATCTGTAAATAGGGTCTCGACCCAGCCCCAAGCAATGAGTCGGACACGATAAAATTAATAAATGACGCATGCAATATACGCGCCTATTAAAGAAATAAAAATAAAAATAAAATTCGAATTTGTGCGGTACGCTAGAGTGGCCGTTCCTCGCAACCTCGCCACTATTTTTCTTCTTCGTTTGTGTTTTACTATTTTTGTTGATTTTATTTTTTATTTTTGTGTGGTCGTGATTTCCTTTTCAACAATCAAGAGTTGTCAAAGGTTTATGTCACGTCAAGTTCCAATATTTCCAACCAAAAACCCAATTTTTCCAACTTGATTATGTTTTTGGTGTCGAATCTATTACTGGAACATAAACTCCCTCATCGGTATTCCATTCCGATTTTCCTTTATTTTGGTAATTTGTCTAATTTTAATTCATATATTTATATATTCTAATCTAATAATTTATATATATATATATATATATTCACATAAGGATAGGATTAGATGAAAACCATACCTTATGTAGAAACTAGAAATTAATATTGACCCTAGATCATTACCTTATCAATGGCTAGGATTAAAATTACATGGATTGATGATTGTCTAATATTTGGCTTATTGCAACCTTTAAAGGATATTAAAGTAATTTTTTTTCACACCTTCCGTGTAATTGAATAAACGTGGTGGAAATCAAGGGTCATTTATTCAAATTTATCAATAACCAAATCTTCTCAAAATCACTCCGATTCAAATCGAAACTTGCAAATTATTAATGAAAATAATGAATGAATCTTGCCTCATTTTTGCGGCTTTGCCTCATCTGAAGGCTTGAAGCATTATGATATGAAAGAAAAAGCATTAATTTTAACAGTTTAGAACATACATTTTGTGATATTATTAAAAATAACGAATAATACTTTATTGGTCTTCTTCAATTGAAGAACCATAATTATAACAAGATGTATTTGAAGCATTATAACATACCAACAAAAACATTATGATAAGCAATTAAGAACACTATATTGTATTACCTCAAAAAAAAAAAACTATATTGTAGAGATAAAATATATTGAAGCATTATAATATGACAATAAAAACATTACAATAGGCAATTAAGAACACTATATTATACAGATAAAAAAAATTATTTTCAGACTAATAATATTGATATCATTCGAATAAAAGACCTTAATAATTAAATTATTAATTATTATGTAATAAAAACAAAAAAGACGACAATTTTGAGAAAAAAATGATAATAATGGATCGAAATGTATTGATATTAAAATATACAAAAAATAATTAGTTATAATATTAGAATAAGGAAGTAAAAAATACCATACATCCCACAAATTAAGGTTACGTCAGTTACAAATGAGGAGGGGATGACGAGAATGTCCTAATGTGCATATTCACCTACAAAAAAACTTTTATAATTCAAATTAATAATATCCATAGATCATAATAAATCAAAGGTCCATAATGGTTTCTAGTTTCTACATAAGGAGTGGTTTCTATTTGATCTGCTCCCTATTCACATATCAACATCTATTTGTGTATATCAATTCTCACGCCTCATCACCTTATCTATTATCATACAAATTATTATTAATGATATAATATATACTAACACCACAAATCTATTATTTATCTTAAATTCTAAAAAATTTGCATTATTAATTCATAATAATAGACAATCATATGAGAAAAAATAGCGGTAACCTTAATTTTGATACAACTTTTATTTTTCTTCGTCTCTAGAGTCATTTATGAAGCTTATTAGATAAATTTCGTAATATTAATTGGCTTTAATTTTAATAATTACAAGTCTCTAAAATTATGTACTAATTATCATTTACTACTAAAGTTAAAGTTAGAATAAAAGAAAATTATGATTTGATACAATTTAATAATTCATGTCTTATGCCATATACGTATTATTCTAATTCTAATCTTTTTAAAAATGGTATTACATTGCATTGAAAAGAAAATTATATTGTTACCTTGAATTAAATGCCTTATGGTAGATTCATTTCATAATATACGCATATCTCACATCAATTTATATCTAAAATTCAACTTATAATTATGTTTAAAATCCAACAAATTATTTAATTATAAAGTAATATAATTAAAGAGGATCTAGAGAACACATTTTAATATGTATACTATACTAAATTTACGTCCTCTCGGTTATTGTCTTCTTAATTGTTCTTAATAAATCATAATTAAGCATACTATTTATTGTTATTATTTATTATGTAAAGTTTGGATTTAAATGAGACGGATAACAACCTTATATTTGTTTATACAGATATTTCATAAATTTAAACAGTTATGTAAAAAAAAAGAATAAAAAAATTTGAAAATGTAAACATATCTTTTTCGGCGTTTTGGTAAAGATTGGGGATATCGATCTAGCATGAACTAGTGAGACGGTTCAAATAGACTTAAAAATAAGAATTTTTACTAATTTTAATTAATATTAATTTTGTTCAGATTTTTATCGAGTAATTTAATATAAACCAACAAGACGGTTCAAATAACATAGAAAGAAGAAAAAATTATTTTAAAATGTATGCTCATAAATCAAAACATAAATTATTTCCCGTCGAATCTCGACGGACTACTTCCTAATTACATAAGAAACGTCTAGATTAATGGTTAATTAGCATTTAATATTTAGCTTAACTTAGACCATGTTCATCTATAGCACATAAATTTTTTGTCATAGTACAGACGGCCACTATATAACAATTTGATCACATAAAATACTATGGACAAGAGTGGATATAATACCGCTTGATCATAAAAATTAAAAATACTGCACGTAAAACAGTTTATATAATTCATATATAATGTACAGTATTACATACATATGAATCAACGCAATAAAATAAAAAATGAAATTCACCTTTAATCAATTTTAACAATAACATACAAGTTTAGAGATCCCTTGAATCAAAGGTAACAATCAAAATCTTGGAAAATGTTCCAACCTCCAACCCGAAAAAGATAAGATGGTCACATTCAAAAGGCGGCACCAACAGAAAGTTAAACATGGCGTTATGAATATACCCGAATCAAACATTATACATAATTTTTGAAAAAAAAAAAAGTACTGCTTCATGAATCATGAGAAACAAAATCTTAGTTCACAATAAATTAAGAACTAAACAAGATTAAACAACATAAAATTCCCCGATATTAATTAACATCAGAAATCAAATCCACCGTCAAAATCAGCCCCATCGGAAACCATATCTCCGATCAACATTCCGCCGAGAGCGCCGCCAAGCAGCCCCGCCCCCAACCCTAACCCAAATTTATTCTTCTTCTTCGGTTGCTGCACCGGCGGCAGCGGTGGGTAACCATAACCTTGCTGCGGCGGATACCCGTATCCCGGCTGAGGCGGTGCCGGATACCCGTATCCCTGCTGAGGCGGCGGAGGGTACCCATATCCCGCCGGAGGTGGAGGAGGATATCCTCCCGGCTTATGAGCACCACCAACCACCGGGTACCCTGCCGGCGGCGGATAAGTTCCGCTTCCATCAACCGCTGGATACGCCGGCGGCGGTGGATAATGGCCACTTCCTTCAGCCACCGGGTAACCCGCCGGAGGTGGGTAAACTCCGGGGGGCGGATATCCCGAACTGGGTCCGGCAGGGTACGCCGTGTAGGGCTCGTAATTATCAGCCTTTCCCACAGGAATCGCCGCCGCGTACGGCGGAGCTGTGGCGGCGGGGGGAGAGGTTTTCTCACTGAATTTGCATGAGAAAGTGAGCTGGCCCTTGGGTTTTCCGCTGGGTTTCCGGACTTGGTAGCTGACGAATTGCTTGGCGTCGGCGGCGGAATTCGCCGGAGAATCAAGAAGCTCTTTGATGGGGACGCTGACCTCGCCGACGTCTTTGTCGCCCAAAGCCCGCTCGCAGACGAGCTTGAAGTCGAGGGTGAGGCGGTTCATCTGCAGCGCCGCCTCTTCCACCGTGAATTTCATCGGAAAATTCCACGTGGGGTTGGCGTCGCCGTCGTGGTCGACCGGCGACCTGGTCTTCTGCTTGGAGCTCTTGTCGCCGCCGGAGATCGAAACGACGGCGTAGACGTCCATCTTTGTGATGAGGTTGACTTTGTTCAAGTCTTTTCCGGACTGCAGCGTGATTTCGAGAGTTCGGTACTCCATTGTTCTGATCTCAGATCGCTTCGATTGCGTGTGTAGAAGAGCGGAGTTTTAGATAGAGAAAGAAGGGGGAGAGAGAGAGAGAGAGTGCGGAGATTGCAAGGAAGAGAGAGGGAGAGAGCAGGCGGGGGCTATAAAATATGAAGCGGAGTAACGTGTTAACAATTCTTGAAGTCAACGTTGACACGGTATGTGGAATTACTTGGCGGCTTCCATGACTTAGCGATAATTACAAATTAAACCATTACTACTTTTTTTTCTATTTTAAGGGAAAAAAAATGTGATGATGAAATTTATTTTTCTTTTCTTTTAGTTTTTGTATTTCTTTTCTTTTTTTTACCAAATAGTATAACATTCCATTTGGTGGGTCATTCTTTCAAATATAACTATAGAAGTATATATAATCTTATAAGTACTATTTTTTTATTTGTGTAATTTCACGATAATATTATGAACAGAATATGTCATTTATGCAGAAAACAGATAGTTTATATATGAGTGAAGTCCATATGTTTATATTGCTAGATTTTAACTCGTAATGGACATTATTAAGTATTTTTTTGAAGTAAGACATAACTTAATTTAAAGAGGAGAGTATTGATGTTTGAAGTAGTAATTCATTATTTATGCAATTTTGTCAATGAAATGAAATTAGTTAACAACAATATTATTAAAGCGCATGAAAATAAAAATAAAAGATACACATATTTGGAAAGAAAAAAAACAAGTGATGTAATCTACATGCAACACTTGAGATGTACAAAGTACATCAAATATGGATTATTTTATTGAAATTAAAATATATACATCACTATATAATTTCAAAATTAAATAAAATATTGATTGTTCAGAATTTCTGAATACTTCTTTGTAAATTAAGTACTTACTCCATCCCAAAAAAATATTTACAATTTATTATTTTAGTACGTCCTACAAAAATATTTACTTTCTACTTTTGAGATCTTTTTTACTTACAAAACATTCACCTAATATTTCTTAAAATCCGTGCCACTAAAAATGGTGAATATTTTTGTGGGACTGATGGGGCATTATCTCTCATCAGCTTATATAAGAATAATTAATAGATAAAAATCTATCATTAGTTTAATCGCTTTAAAAAGTTTGCCCACTTCCAAAGCAGATTTGATATTTGCAAGTGTTAACAATAACAAGTCAACTTCTCTCTCTCTCTTAAGTTGTGAAAAAAACTAAACTTGTGAGTTGTGTCCAAGTCCTTTCTGGCTCCTGGAATTTCAAAGACCACTTCGATTAGAAGTGGAAACTTCCAAAAATTTTCTTTTCTAATTTCACTTTAAACGTGGATCAAGTCGTTCGATATTAAATTTTTTTTAAGGATTTATTGATCACTATAACTCTTTAAATAAAAGGTTTCGTTGTGCATTTACGAATAACTAAAGATATGATGTGATTAATTATTAAGATAAAGATAATTTGTCACGTTAAAAATATAGAGTCATAAAAGTAACAATTTATCATTCTCGTATTATATATATATGTTCGAAATTATTGTAAATATCTAATTTTGTTAGAAGAACTGTTGATGGACTTCTTACATACAATTATTTGGCGAAAGAAGTATATTTATACATCCCTTAAAAAAAAGAAGTATATTTATACATTATTAGTTCTATTGCATTCATTATTTATTGTCTCAATCATTGCACATGCACCTGTATTAATTCGAGTGGCGTTTGTTACATATGGACAAGTTGATAAAACATAATACAATTAATGCTCTACATATATATTTAACTGATGGCGTGTTTAATTAAAGGAACGTATTAATCATAAGGGAAGAAGAGATCTGATCCTCTCTACACTTAGACAAAGCACATCAGGTTTTAATATGCTTAGCCCAATTATAGAGGATTCGGATCCATTTCCCTATACTTCTCTATATCTAGTCGTAGATACACTTTTTTTTGTGCACTCGTTAATAAACTTTATAATTTCAAAAAGAGTTATATTTTGGGTGCCATGGTCGCACCCCAAGTGGCATTTTTTTTAAAAAATATAATCAATTATAAACTCTAATATTTGAATTATACAGTATATTTCTAACTATGCATTACTTAAACTCTAATCATAAATTATAAAATTTAATTATGGATTACTAAAACTTTAATTAATCATAGTTAAAAAAAAATTTCAAAAATTAATAGCGCAGTCGCACATGCATATGTCACACCCGAATCTGTATCTTGCAAAGATTATGATGTGTCACACTCAATAATAGTTCCACTGAGATAACTACTAAGCACCAAACAGTAGGGGGTGAGCATTCGGTTATTCGATTTGGTTTCGGTCTAAACTAAATCAAATCGAATAAATTTAATTTTTAAAAATTGAAACCAAACCAAATCGAATAACCGAACCGAATAAACTGAATTTTTAAAAATTAAAACCAAACCAAACCAAACCGAACGGTCATATACATTCTAAAAATTTCATCCAAAATCCACAAAAATATACTTAATACAATAAGACAATAATAGTATCTATTACTAATACGAAAATAAAGTTGCCCCATCCACGGTGCTCCGTTCAGATTTTCCTTTATTCTGGTAATTTGTCTAATTTTAATTCATATATATATTCTAATTTTTATTTTTATTAATTTCATATTCTTGAAATATCACATGTTTATCTATTAATCACATCTCATATTTATCTTTCCCTCTATTTAATTAAATTCTTCTATTATCCAGATTAAAATAATAACAATTTCGGAATGCATTCTTATAAACCATTATTTTATACATTCTTAATTCATATATAATAATCTATAGAAAATTTGTAAATGAAAATCCCTATGAAGACTAAATAAATATTTAATCAACATGTCTATATGAAATTCTTTTTATTTTTCATTCATGTTTTTCTAAAAATTCGATTAGTGCTTTCTATAAAATATATACATTGAATCAAATGTGTGATTTAGGTAGCTAAAGAAAAAAACAAAAAAACTTGAAGATGTAAACATATTTTTTTCCGCATTTTGACAAAGATTAGAGATATCGATTTAACATGAACTAACGAGACGGTTCAAATATACTTAAAAAGAAGGATTTTTACTAATTTTAAATAATATTAACTTTATTTATATTTTTATCGAGTAATTTAGCATAAACCAACAAGACGGTTCAAATAACATAGAAAGAAGGATTTTTACTAATTTTAATTAATATTATTTTGAAGATGTAAACATTTTTTTTCTTTGTAGAAAATATATACATTGAATCAAATGTGGGATAGATAGCTAAAGAAAAGAAAAACTTCAAGATGTAAACGTATTTTTTTCCGCATTTTGGCAAAGATTAGAGATATCGATTTAACATGAACTAACGAGAAGGTTCAAATATACTTAAAAAAGAATTTTTACTAATTTTAATTAATATTAAATTGTTTAAATTTTTATCGAGTAATTTAGCATAAACCAACGAGACGGTTCAAATAACATAGAAAGAAGGTTTTTTAATAATTTTAATTAATATTACTTTGAAGATGTAAACATTTTTTTTCCGCATTTTGGCAAAGATTAGAAATATCAATTTAGCATGAACCAACGAGACGGTTCAAATATACTTAAAAAGAAGAATTTTTACAAATTTTATTAATATTAACTTTGTTTAGATTTTTATCAAGTAATTTAACATAAACCAACGAGACAATTCAAATAACATAGAAAGAAGGATTTTTACTAATTTTAATTAATTTTACTTGGAGCGTTCATATTTTTATCGAGTATTACTCAACGGATTTGAGACGCGTATGTACAGTAAAGTCACTATTTTAACCGAGATTAGGATGAACATGTATAAAAATTCTAAATAAATTTAGATTTAGAAAATACATAATTAATGAGTATACTCGATCCAATGTCATTCCTAATAATAATTTAGATACGTGAAATAAAATTAATTTTCTAAGTTTGATTAATTATTAACGCGAATAATATCACAACTTTTAAATAATATATAAATTTATTTTTATAATATATACACGTAAATTAAAACGTAAAGTTATTTCCCGTCGAGTCTCGACGGGCTACTTACTAGTTTTAATTAAAAAATTAATATATGTATATATATATACACATATTATAGGAAAAGTAAAAAATGTTAAACGAGCAACAAAAAGACCGGTCTATTGCCTTGTCGCCTAATGTTGATATCCGCGCTTTATTTCAAGTTTTATTAGGTCCAACAAGCTCTTGCGACTAAATTCTTTCAAATTATTTTTCATTATTGAGAAAAATTATATATAAATACAATTAATATATTATGTATGTATATATAAATATATAAATTCGGTTTTCGGTTTGGTTTGGTTGCCAAAGCATCAACCCAAACCAAACCAAACAAATTAAATTTAAAAAAATAAAACCAAATAAATCAAACAAACCGAACAAACCAAACAAACAAACCGAATTCTATTTTCGGTTTGGTTCGATTTTGATTTTCTGTTTCGATTATTTTTGGTCACCCCTACCAAACTGACTACATTTTCTTAGAGTAGACAGAAACTCAAGTTAAATTTCACTCTAACTATACACATACAAATAAATTCAGAATTCGAATTAAAAATACAACTATGAATAGGAGAAGAATAATAATATTCTATAGTTATAATGGTATTCCTCTAAATTCAATAGCTATTTTTTTTATATTTTTTTTTTGAGTTGGTAAAAGCTAAAATTGATTGCATCAATTTATTTCCTCTTTATTAGGGAGGAAGCCCTCCCGGCCCATTACACAGAAGTGGGCCTCCAAATGGGCTACCATACGGTCAGCAAAAGCGGTCTGACCAACTTGTCATGGCTTGAGAAAGGGTAATTCTAAACATAGCCTCCATTTTACTTTCTATAGCCCTCTAATTAAAAAATAATTAAAATAATATAAATTGTACTATGTTACCCCTATAACCCCCAAATATTATAATTAACTAATAACCCTAAAATAATTATAGTTCATCCAGATACTATAGCCTCCAAACCCATAAATTTGAAGAAAATAAAACGAGAAATGACTGCTTCCTAACTTTTCATGAGAGATTTGAGGGCATATGGTTGAACAATCCGAAGTTTCCCTATGGGAAGAAATCCAAATCCAAGAGAAGAATTATTTGTGGGATCATAAGTTCCGATTGAAAATGAAGGTGAGTTCATTGCTCAAGTTTTGGAACAACCACAATTTTGAAATTCGATAGAAATTGATATTATAATAATTGAAAATGAAGCAACAAATCATTAAATAAGTTTCTGGACTGAAATGGTAAAACAATCATCTTAAATTGACTGAAAATGTGAAGATTTTGGCATTTGAAGTCCAATTGCTGGATTTTTTTTCATCTACATTTCTGCTTTAGGCTTCCGAAGAAGTTGAGTTAGTGAATTGAAGTGGAAGGCCTTGATTTTTCAATTCTCTCTTGTTCGTCTAGTATCTTAATTGCTGATATGATGGCTGAATCGCTTTAATTAAACAAACACATAATTTCTTCAAATTTTTGAGTTTGGGGGCTATAGTAAATTGATAGATTATACTTATTTTAGGGTTTATTTTATGTTTATTAGTTAAATTTTTAGGGGCTATAGGGTTAAAATGGTACAATTTATATAATTTTAATTATTTATTTAATTAGGGGGCTATAAAGAGTAAAATGGGGGCTATGTTTAAAACTAGCCCTTGAGAAAATAGAAAAATGAAATGTGTAAAAAACACAAAAACGAAAAAAAGAGAAAAATAGGTGTTGTACTTAGTGGTAGGTAAGCTCGTGATCCGAAATTGGTCGATTTATTTTTTTGAAAATAGATAAAAAAATGAAATGTAAAATTAAGAATCGAATTATATTCTAAATGGAACAAGAGTTTAATTCAATTTTGATAATTTAAATCGAGATTACTTTTGGGTGATAATTTGGATAGATAAAAGAAAATTATGGGTAGAATCGAATTGAATTAGTTGTTCTTTTTATGAGAAAATGGAATTGAATACTACTCTCTCCATTTTGCTCGTTTTGTCTATATTTATTTAAATGGACGTTTCACTCAATTTGTCTACTTTCTAATAAGGAAAGAATTTACTTTCCAAAACCCTTTAAAAGTAATGTAACCTACCCACTCTTATCCTTAATCTCCATGCCGAACAGTAAGAGCAGAACAGAGGGAGTATATTTTTTAGAAGCCACACTAACTAGAAATAATTTTCGATTTTGGGTTGAAATTTGCTTGTACAATTAATTTAGGATATTTGGTGAAAGAATATTCGTGAAAATGTCACTCTCTCTCCTTCCCTCTCTAAACTAGACCACAAAGCGGTTCCAATTCCAAACGCAGAAACGCGGCACAAAAACCTTTTCTTTGTATTGGTACTTATCATAACTTTGGAAATTCTTTTGACCCCCTTTGGAAATTTGTTCAATGTTTTCTTTCTCCCCTCCATTCTTTGCAGGTCGGTATCTTTAATTCATTTTTTTTTTTTTTTAAATATTGAATCTATATTTGATCTTATATATACTGTTGCCTTTTCTGCTGTGTGGATGCTTTGATTAGACAGAAACCCATATCGATTCCATCAAATCCCTACTATTTCAGAATCTTTATCTTCGAGTACAAACTCTACAATTTTGGGTAAACATTTTCATTTATTTTTTTATCTTTGATTAGTGCCTTTTGTAATTATCATGTGAAAGTTGACAAGTTGCAGCATATTAGTGCCTTTTGTACTGTTCTTGGTTGTGGTGCTCTAATTCTGGCTCATGGTGATTCCCACGGGGCCAAAATAAGGGTTATAGAAAATTGTGGGGTTAATTTGGGAATTGGGTCTTCTTTGCAGGAATTTGAAGTTTGATTGTTGAAGGAGGTGAATGGAGGAACCGGGGCAGCTGAAAAGGGCTTTGATTGATGCATCCGCGGGCGCTGTTTCGGGTGCGATTTCAAGAACTGTGACCTCGCCGCTCGACGTGATTAAAATCAGATTTCAGGTTGATTTTCTTGTTAAATTGCTTTGAAAAGTTGGCTTGTTGAAGAATTATGGTCTTAGTTATGTTTAATTATGGTTTTACTTCTGTTTTTTCCGTATAAATTTCTACTTGGGTTAAGCTTTTTGATGATGAGTTTTGAGTATAATGCGGTGGAGGTCCTCATTTAGTGCTTTTGTTGTATAGAAGATCTTCAGTTACTGCAAATAGAATGTTAAATTTATTTCATGGTGCAGGTTCAATTGGAACCGACCACGCAATGGGCTTTGCTTCGGAGAGATGCGTATAGTCGATCAAAATATACTGGTATGCTGCAAGCAACAAAGGACATTTTTAGGGAAGAAGGCTTGCCGGTATTAGTTACCTATGAAGTAGTATCTGTAGACTTTGTTTTCATTTGATAAGAATATGTGGATCAACATTCCTTATTTGTGATTTATCAAGTTTGTTATGGCATTCTCATTATCATGCTTGGCATTTCTTCTTACATGCTCATCCTGTATATGTGGAGATTCTATGTAAGGTTAAGTCCTTCCAGTACCACCAAAATGTGATTTTTCATGGTTGGTGTTATTTATCTTGTGGGGTTGAACTAGGATCTGACTGAATAAAGACGAGAATAACACAAATAATGCAGTAGAGACGTACTTATGCAATTGAAATAATTTGTGAGCAGATTGGAACTAAATCTGATAGATTTTGCTTTTGAAACCGTAGATTGCTTCATGATTTTCTGCTGACTATTTCAATTGTACTTGGAATGTTTCGCAAGGACCATTGAGCTCTGCATAAACTCAAACAATGAACAAAGAGTTAGAATATCTGATTAGAATAAAGAAATAAAGGAAAAGAGGTGAATGGCAAAGGAATAATAACAAGAGGAGCAGCAAAGAACATAGAAAGAAGACACTGAAGGACAAATCATGGAGGAAAAGAAATGTAATGAAAGTCAGCATGATAAAAAATCAAGAAAGAAATATTATCAGGGCTGCCAATGGCAGTCATTCTCGGTCACTCAGTTTCCTTCTTGACATGTTGGTCTTGCTGAGATAATAGGCGGTCTACCATTGTGGTGCGCGATAGTTGATACAAGGGTAGCATTGGCAGGAGTTACATACCTAACGGATGGGAGGAGTGGGCTTGTGCACCTTGTCCTGTTTTGAAGATATAGATGTTCAGAAAGAAAGTTGCCAGTGTTGTTTTTACCATGAGGAGAAAAAGAAGTTTATGTTGCTTGTCAAATTTGATTTTCTGTGATAAGTAAAGAACTTAGTAGTACCCCGTCAGCCAATTTCTTTTTTGTTAGCTCCACATGGTAATAATGGTCTTGAATTTTCATTATGATATTTGTGACTCTTGAACTGCTTTCATATTTCTTCTTCTTCTTGCGGCATATTCATTTTGTTTCATATTATTTTTCTATAGGGTTTCTGGAGGGGTAATGTTCCAGCCTTGCTTATGGTGATGCCATACACAGCAATTCAGTTTACAGTTCTGCACAAATTGAAGTCATTTGTTTCTGGTTCAACCAAGTCAGGTCTGTATATTGCTGCTCCTGTCCAGTATCTTTGGATGCACATTACATCATTATACCTAGTAAATTAAGCTTTCGTCTTTCTTTATGGCGATGAGTTAGAATTATACTGCGGTAGCTTTGAAGAACTGTTACCATATTGTCTGAATCCCCACTGGATAATTGGGCTTGGTCTTGATCTATCATTCATGTATATGCATAAGCCGTATGTCTTGGCAGCTCGTATTTTTGTTAGGGATTTCACATTATTTTATTCTATTACCATACTGAAGCGAGTCCCGTTCATATTCTGATTCTTAGTTGTGCATTACTTGAAACGTGTAGAAATTTTGTTTGCTCTGAACATCTTGTGCAATGCAGACCGAGTTGCCATACGACTTTCGTTTATGATATTGTGTTCTCTTGTTTTCTTTATGCAGAGGACCATATCAATATAAGTCCATATCTTTCATATGTTAGTGGGGCATTAGCGGGATGTGCAGCCACTGTTGGATCCTATCCATTTGATCTTATAAGAACCCTATTAGCTTCACAAGGGGAGCCAAAGGTATTTTGCTATACCCTTGCAAGTAATGACCATTTCCTCAATTGGGTATCGTTTTATTCAAGAACAAACTTTGGAACACAGTTTTGAAAATTATTGGTTATTTTTGAATCTACTGAGCTAGACTTGCTAGATGATTTGCTGGTTGTGTGGAGAACTTAAGATGCATGATCTATGAATTGCTGTTTCATCTGCTATATATGAAAATAAGGAATTTTCTCATTCAGGTTTATCCTAATATGAGAGCTGCATTCTCTGATATTCTTAAAAATCGTGGCTTTCGAGGGCTTTATGCTGGACTAACACCTACACTGATTGAGATAGTTCCTTATGCCGGATTACAGTTTGGAACATATGATACGTTCAAACGTTGGACCATGGTGATCTTCTACTTTTGATCTCTTCCTCCCTCCCTTTCACGCATGCATGCTCATTTTCTTTTGCTGGAAATTAAATACTTTGGTATGTTTCTAATTAGAATTAGTTTCTTGCTTGTCTAGGCCTGGAATCGGCACAAAACTGATTATGCTATGGAAGCTAATGACAGTCCTTCAAGCTTCCAGCTTTTCCTATGTGGATTGGCTGCTGGCACTTGTGCTAAAGCTGTATGTCATCCACTTGATGTGGTGAAGAAGAGGTTTCAGGTATATTTCTGGCTTCAACTATCGATTATTCATTTTAATCCTTCACTGTCAGCTTTTGCTTGATTAAGTCTCTACAACAAATGGACGACTTCTAACCTAGAGTCTAAATTCCCCGAATCTTACAATTTCTATTTAAATGAAGTAATTCCTCTTGTAGGTTGAAGGGCTGCAACGGGATCCAAGATATGGAGCTCGAGTGGAGCACCGTGCTTATAAAAACATGTACGATGCCCTACGGCAAATTTTGCATAGGGAGGGTTGGGCCGGTCTTTACAAGGGTATCACCCCATCAATCATTAAAGCTGCACCCGCTGGTGCTGTAACCTTCGTTGCTTATGAATTCACGTCAGATTGGTTAGAGTACCTTTTGACTTGATCTCATTTGTTTTTTCACCTCTTGATTATCTTCTTCAAGCATTCATTCTTTTTGCATTGCAGCAATTTTATATCTACAGTTTATCTTGATATGTTCCCTCAAAAAAAGAGGGATGCCACCTGCATATTGTTTTGTACTAGGAATAATTTCATACGCTTAGTTTTAGTCAGAAAATAGCAGAAATTCAGTGAGATTATAGGTTTTGATGAGACAACATTTAATTTTATTACTCTTGTATTTTTGTTTTTAACATAGTTTAATGGTAAGGTTCATTTTGCTGCTCATGATTCTTGAAATTCTCTACACATTTGATGCTGGTGTGCGCTTGGTTCTTTATTTTTATCGTGTTTCAATTTCATAAAAGGATTAGTAAAGGTTTTGAGGGGATGTAGTTCATACAGAGTAAGTTGGCTTGATTGCACAAATGATTTCTTTACGGTCATTTATAATATCAACAATTTCTTTTATTCTTTCATAATTTGTAATGTATTATCCGATGTGTACAGGTAGGGCTGGCTGGGGCTGTGAATTATTGACTTAACTTTATAAAATTCGTTTATTGTTCGTATTGACTTATTAAATACAATAAAAATAATAGGTTGACTTGGTAACCTACTACCAATATGATAATATGTTGTGGCACACACATAATAATAATAATTAATTTGTTAGTTTTATGATAAAATGTAGACATATTACCTGTTTCTATTGAGTAGCAAAATTATTTATATTTTAATTATTAATATACTTATTTTGGTTGATTATTTCAGTTTATATCATTATGCATTAAATATAAAAGAAAATTAGAAAACATAAAAATGAACCCCGGACTGTCATTTTTGTATAGATAGATTGTAAAATTAAGTGTGTCGTATGAAAGACAATTTCATATTTGTATATGTTGATTTTCATCAAGTTATGGTGTCTTGTCGAAGTGAAATTGTGTGTATCTAACTACATACTTTAAGCTTATCATTTTGTTAATAAGAATATATAAATATTAAAAAAAAAATACCAAAATGCATTAATTGAAGCTATACGTACGTAAAGTTGAAGATGTCATATATATATGACATTTGACTTGAAGAAAATGGTTGCAATCATATAAGAGAAACTGCATCCAGAAATTTAATTTTTGTGCACAAATCATAGAACAACCCCCCCCCCCCCCCAGTTGTGTATGAATTGCAAGCATAATCCCACTTATCACTTATGCACGAAAACGTACTGGAAAAAATTTAGTGCGATAAATTCAACAAATAATGTATTGGCGAGATTAGAGTTTATAACTTATATATTACCGCAAGCGCGCTCACTCAAAATCTACATCAACGTGTTCAATAAAAATAAGACTTGTTTTCACTAATTTAATAGACAACTTGCCTCGCATTTTTTTTTTCTTTCAGAAAATAGAAATCGCGTTCAAATAAACTTGCACATCAAAAATAATATTCTCAACTCGATTCATTTACAAACATTAAGTGTGCTAATGGAGCAACGAATACTCAACTTACCACCTTCATCTTTCAATTTTTTCTTTTCTTTTTTTTTTTTTGAAACCCCTTTCAGTCTTTCATCCATACTTCAAAAATTTCTTGCACGTTATTCATTATACACATCCAAAGTCTTCATATCCTAGTGCAGTAACAAAAACACTACAAAAATTGATTGCTGAGGAGCATTTGGAGCACCTATATCAGCTGCAAGAAAAGTGTTATTTCTCACCTTCAAATAGATTTCCTCATTCAATTCTGAGCTCAAGATCATTTTGCTCATTGCTCAATCCTCGTCTGTACTAGCTTCCTTCCTCTTCTGCCTCCGGTTCACAGACAAGTATCCGCGTGCAAAAGCTTCTAGCACTCTCATTGTTGGAGGTCTATGCCTTGAGCTATACCTTATTCGATTTGAACTAGACTGCTCCCCTGCTTCAACCTTGTTTGAAGTGATATCTTGCTCGTGGCCGGCCTCAGCAGCAATGGATCCATCCTCATTGTCTAGAGGCACCGGAGGCAAGTTTAGGTCTATCAACAACTGAGGCCGCACCTCTTCAATGTTGATAGCAAGATTCTTGGTTACTTCATCTCGTGTTTGTGCCTCATCTTCATCTTGTGCTCGTGCTTGATCTTGATCTGGAGTGTTCTCTTGTATGTCCTTCCTCCTTTTCTTATGGACTAACGCATTGCTGACATCATCATGGGCGCGTTTCTTGCCTAGAAGTGTAGCCTCATTAGGTGTTTTTGGACTGATTTCTGCATCAGATGGGAGGTTTCTGAGTTTTACTACCTTCCCATCTGAGATTCCTGTGTCTACAACAGTAAATTTCACAAGGGAAGAAATAATATTATGATTTTCATCATTTTCTTTCAGTTTCCCTTCATTAGTCACTTCATATCCTTCTACCTTATTGCTACAATCAACGTCTTCCAGGTTGAGCTCGAGCAAGGCAGGCTCTCGAGCAATCTTGCTCAAGACATCACTCAAGGAATCAAAATAGTGATAACCTCTCACCAAATTTTTTCTTGAAAATTTCTTGACTCCGGGTACAAGGAAAACTAGGCTAGGACTCGAGCCACCAATGTATTTGTAGCTCGTGTATTGCTCCGAATGCCAACCATTTGCTAGCAAACGCGGCCACACAACTTCCCAGAACAGATCATTTGATCTGGCCTTACTCAACCTATGTTCTCCATTCAAGAAGTTCATTATTTCAGCCGTTGAAAGTGAAGAGTACGCCTTTTCTGATGGTAAGTTATGGCGCGTTTTAGCTGCAAGATTGGACTTTCCAGTGAGATCTTGATGTGGTATACCAATTCCAACAGCTTCTACGAGTAATTCTGCACCAATCATTGCCTTCAAAGAGAAGACGTACTCTGCCATTGAGATCTTTTCATTCTCAAATGATTTAAAAACCTAGTAAAAGAACCAAATGCAGAACATTAGCACTAGATTTGCACAAAAAGTGCACTAAATGAGCACAATTGGAACAATAATCGCGTTCAATCAAGAAAAAAACACAGAATTTTAGACGAAAAATCAGAAATAAGTACCTCCAAGAGAGCATTCTGACACTCTCCAACTCTTGGGAGTAGTCTAGATAGAAATTCTTGCAGCCTTAGTCCAGAAAAAATTCCCCGGCCTTTCTTGTGCTTCATCTTTCGAGTTTTAGACCATCTATGATGTTCCGGTGAAGAGTAGAACGTCCCATAGTAGTACGACTGCAGAGCTCCCATATCCTTTGTTCCAACAAATTTCTTTACCTCAACAAAGTTCTTTGCAAATATATACAACCCAAGAAGGAAACAGTCCTTCTCAGCTGCAGTCCAGTCGCCACCACATATTTCAGGCACCAAACGAGGCAAATTCTCCGACTCCTCCATAAGATCATGTGAAAGGTCAAGCTCACAAAATGAAATTTGTGCTTCATTGATATTCTTTGCCTCTGATTGCATTAGAGCTGAACTTGTTCTTGAGCTGCTTATCCACGCCAACTTTATAGGCGACCCAACGTGCAAATTTTGTAGGAAATCATCTCTAATTTCATCATCTGCATACTCCATTGAGTAAGAGCAACTATTTGAGTCTTGAAGAAGCTGAGGAAGTTCAGCTTGATACTCATTCCCCATTCGAGGCAGGATTTCTGGCTCTCCAAACATATCAACTGCATTATACGAACAGGATGGAACTTGATGCTCTATAGAAGCCATCTGCCAAAGAATTATCACATTTCAATGCAGAAGTATACATGTAACGGATTATGCAATAAGACAGTTTAAGTTAGGAACTAAAACTCTTTGGTAATTGGTTATCAATATAAGCTAAGCATGAAGGATTCATAGCTTTGACAATCATATGAAAACTAAACAAGAAAGGTAATTCGTTTAGCAACAAAGACAGAACAACGCGCTCCAAAAATGCACGTAACTCACACTTTAGACTCTGCAAAAGTAGCTAACAAAACAGAGTTTGCCCAGCAACTTCGAGTAATCAAAATCTAGACTAAAAACAGAAAGGTAGAAGAATTAATCCTTGTCTTTCTGAACTTAACCTGATGAGGCAATTCTCCTTTCTAAGATCTGCTTCAAATATAAACAAGTGTGTTGGTATATAATAATATGTTCAAAATCAATTCATCAAGATTCCAAAAAGAGTGAGTGATTCTATATCCATGATTTCTATAAATGGAATCAGAAAATTAAATTTTGGAACAATAGAAGCATAAATTAAAACCTCATGACAAATAAATAAATCACAATAAACTCTTTTTTATAAGAAAATTACAATAAACTAAAGGTCGATATCAGATATAGAAAATTTTAATCTATTTTTCTACTCTTTTCACCACAAACATCGCAACTTCACCCTACATGAAGATGCTTTAGATGCATAATACCAAAAACGAAAATATCAATTCAAAGAGATCCTAATCTACATAAAAAACTCTTCTTTTTACCAAATTATATTATTGTGGTCTAACTTTAAAAAAAAAAATCGAGGGTTCACTAATAATCCCAGGAATTAAAATTTGTGACGCTCCAAAACTCATGTATTCATAAGCAAACTGCAAACTAACCAACATCACCTAGAAATTTATTAAACACAAACATATAAAAACATTTACTCCTACATATATAATATTTATGCTTATGCATTGAAGGCACGTGTGGAAAGAAGCTGAAAAAATGGGTTTAGATGTGAAACAACAAAACCGTGAAATACAAAGTACGACATACACAAATATACAGAAACAGTCCAAGTCAGCTACGATCATGCTTACAAAAGTTGTACGTATAGGCGATAGAGAGGGAAGAACCTGTCTTTTTTCTCTATGAGAGATGAAACTCATGTCGAGAATTGAATCGAGTTATGGAGAGTTCATGAAAATAATTTGAACGATAGAAAGAAAAAAGAGTGAATCAATTTGCAGAGCGAGCAAGAGCACTAGCCCACGCGCGGAGGAGCGTGTGTATTACTACAATACAAAAAAAGTCGCAAATTTTTATTAGCTATTTTAATACAAAGATTGATAGGTAGTTTTCTGAAGGGATTATAATAGGAAAAATTAGCAGATTAATTCAATTCCAATAAAGGCATAAACATTAATATCTATTGGATAAATCCTCAGCGTCATAAAGGAAGTTACTATAATTAGTCATTTTAAGATATTGTCACAAGTATTAACTGCGTATCTACAATTTAAATACACGGCAAAAAAAGATTATACAATAAATTAAATTGGAAGGAAACAAAGTGTATCACAGGAAATAAATTAATTTTCACTCTTGAATTGACCTAGTTTGTGGAGTGAATATAATCGAAAAATGTCTTCAATATAAACAATATATATCTTTGTAGACCAAAATACCATATATATGCACGCACGAATACAATTTTGACAACAATCTGCACATGTGGTACGTTGTGGTAAATTCATCAATTGCTACTATTTAATACAGAAACATTAATCTATTTCATTCATGACTATGCATACAAAAGTAATTGTATGTTCATGCGATAGATAGAAAAGAAACTAGGTTTTCATGTCTTTATAGATCTGAGCAAGAGGGCTGAGTAGAAGCACGATGAAAAATGACCAAGGAAAAAGACATAGCAATTTATAGATCGAGTACCCGAATCACGTTGGAGGAGCATGAAAGAGTATATATGCAATAACTTTTAAATAAAACAATCCAAGCGAAAAAGTTACAAAAAAACAAATGAAAATTTGACTATAAAAGTTTTGCAATATAATTTTTAAATTTGATTGTAATAAGAAAAAATAGCACATTAACTTAATTTCAATAAAGTCGTAGAATATTAATATCTAATGCAAACAATCGTTCACGTCATATAAAAGAACTTTTTTTGTTGAAAGGGTCGTACTCCCTCCATACCCCATAAACATGTCTTTCTTGGAGTGGCACGAGTATTAAGAAAATCTAGTAAAATGTATTGTGAGTAGAGAAAGAGTCCTACATTTTAAATAGTCGGATGTTTTTTAATTGATAATTAGGTTGATAGTAGTGGGCTATCTCAGGTATTAGAGTAAATAAGGAAATATAATAAGGATAATATTGTAAGAATTAATGTCTAAATAAGAAAGACATGTTTTTGGGGGACGGATAAAAAAAAAAAAAGACATGCTTATGGGGATGGAGGGGGCTAGTATAAAAGAAGTTATTATAAATATGCTACTATTAGACAACACATAAAGATAAAGGTTTTTATGAAAAAATGTTGTTTATAAAGAAAAAAAAAAAAGATTTGTCTTGCCGTTGTCATTAGCATGTTGTAGTAGCTAAAAATCACGCTATTCCACGCAGCAATGTTAATTGGGTTTGCACCATGCGAAGAAGAGCAAGGCGTTGGGGTTTTGCTATGTTAATGATAATGTTTTGGGGATTCTCGAGCTGCTCAAAGTTCATAGGGTATATATGGATTCTTTCACTACTTATTACTATAGTTGAATGATTTGTAGATTATTTTAAATTAGAATAAAAAAGAATTAGACTACCATAGATTAGTCAAGTTGTTCTCTTGTGGAATGATTGATGGTCAGATTGCGATTTCATATATTTGGATTCACAACTTGTAAATAGGGATGTAAACGGGTCGGGGCGGGGTCGGGTATTGCTTCCCCATTCCCATACCCGCTTCAGAATTCCATACCCGTCCCCATTCCCGTTTAAATCGGGGCGGGGCCGGGCGAGGATTACCCGTCGGGAAAAGAATACCCATCGGATACCCGTTAGATAATTTATTATAACAGAAAAAATAATTTATTAGTAATTTATTAATAATTTATTTTTAATACTTATTAAAAATTTAAATTTATTTTTAATAATTTATTATTCAATAACTAATTAATCGGGTCGGGTTCGGGGTGGGGATCTATCCCCCTGTACCCGACCCAAATCCGATTCGGGTTTTATAGTTCAAACCCGTCCCCGTCCCCATCCCCGTCCCCGACCCCGAAAAATTTCACCTGAACCCGACCCATTAGGGACGGGTACCCGCGGGAATCCGAACCCATGGGTAAAATTATCATCCCTACTTGTAAACAATTAAAGGAACTTTTATTAATTGTTTACCGATACACACATGCTCCGTATGTAAGATTGTGTTTCGTGTAAAAAAAACCATGTACCAACCTTGAAAATTGCACATAAGCAGAAATAAATCGCACGGAGCAAGTAATGTGCAATAAATTTAACTTATAAAGTGTTGATGAAACTGAAAATATAAACAATTGATATTAGCAATAAAAAGAACAATAGATGGAGGAAACAAAAAAACAAATCAATTATATAGTTGAGCGAATGAGTAATATATGTGAATATTTATTACTCCCTCTGTTCCAGGTTAGTGTGGTTCAATTAATATTTTATATCTCACATATAATTAAATACGCACCATACTTATGGGAGACGGAGGGAGTATGTATTTACAATTTAAATAAATGAGAAAGATAAAAATAAATAAATAATTTGCACGCTAGAAGGAAAAGAATCATACTACAAGAGATCGGTCAACTTACCGTCATAGAATGATTTAATTGGTGGAGTGATGATTCCGTAATTAGAAGGTTAAAGGACCAAAAAATGCCGTTTAGGTTAATTATTCGACTGTACAAATAAACGACGATAAAAAAAAAAATGATTTGCACGTTGGGAGGAAAAGAATCATAATTGCTAGAGATAAATCAACTTACCGCTATTGAATGGTCTGATTCGACTTAATTAATGATGATCACAAATGACAAATTCACGCAAATAATATGTTTATTGACTGGTGAATAAATTATAATGCAAACACATTTTTTTTAAACAAAATTACTCGATTAGTTAATCATCTTTGATGAGTACATCGGAAAACACACATTTTAATCGATGAAGGTATATAGAGAGAGAGTAAAATCATGCACAACAAAACTAAAATCATGCAAGAAAATTCTAACACGACTGAAAAATCAATCGGATCCAACCAATTAAAATCTTATCATGCTCTCATGCATTTCTCTTGAGAGCATTTCTCTTAAAGTGAAACGATTTTTCATAAATAAATCAAAGTTGAAATTAAAGAAACCAACGTCGAAAAGAAATATATATACTACTTAACAATAACATGGATTTAAAAAAATATACATAACATATAAGAACCTGGGTAGTCTTCTATGAGAGAACAATTGGTGAATTGAATGGAGAGGGAGAGGGAGGGGAGGGGGGGGGGAGAGAAAGAGAGAGAGAGAGAGAGAGAGAGAGAGAGAGAGAGAGAGAGAGAGAGAGATGGCTATGCTATTATTTTCTGAGAGGAGGCTATGCTCTTTGGTATTAATGAAAATGGAAAAGAAGGAAGAAGTGGAAGCAATTTATAGAGCGACTGAGCGAGCAAGAGGGGCGTGAAGTTTATATTTGAAAAAAGATGTTAATTTTTTTTTTTGGAAAAATTTATTCAATAGAGAAAAAGTTAGAAAAGTAACTTGGTTAAAATAGTTTTTGAAAAATTATAATAATAGGACAAATTAGTTAAATTAGTTTTTTTATTTATTTTGAGGTGAAAAAAGTAGATAATTAGTTGAATCCGAACAAAATCACAAAATAGTACTCTATTTATTAGATATATAGGACTGGTGGTGTCTCATAAAAAATTAAAAAGTTTAATTAAAATGAATAATCATACAGGAGAATATCGATGCGCATTTATTACTCCCCCTTAGCCATAACTTCTGCATGACATTAAAAAAAAAAAAAAAGATAAACGAGAAATGAATAAATAAATAATTTGCACGCTAGAAGGAAAAGAATCATACTAGCTACAAGATATTAGTCAGCTTACAGTCATGAGATGGTTTAATTGATGGAATGACGATCCCTTAACTAAAAGGTTAAGATTTCACAAACACATTTTAGAGAGAGAGAGAGAGATCTAGGAGAGAGACAAAGAGAGATATGTAGAAGGAGAAAGGAGTATAAATTTATAGACCGAGCAAGAGGGCTAAGTCGAAACACGCACGGTGGAGAATGTCGAGGAAAATTGATGTAGCAATTTATATGGATCGAGTAAGAGAGATAAGAGAAGCATGATGGAGAATGTTGAAGAAAAAATGTGTAGCAATTTATGGATCTATCGAGAGCAGAAGAGCTAGCTAAGTCGAAGCGCGGTGGAGCACGAAAGAGTATGTATATAACAACTTTTAACATATATAATCCAAGAAAAAGAGTTAACAAAATAAATTTTTATTTGGCCATAAAAGTTTTGTTATAGAACTTTTTATTATTGATTGTAATTGGAAAAGTAGTATAATGTAATCGCAACAAAGTAATAATTATGAACCGTTAATATCTAATGCATACATTCGCTTTATACAAAATAAGTTAAAAAGACGATACAAAATTGAAAGATTTGCACAAAAGAAGAAACAAATTCCCACGGAGCAAGCGATGTGCGGTAAATCAACTTATAAAATATTGAAGGATAAACAATTGAAATTGTTAATAAGAAAGAAAGATAGACAAAAAAAAAAAAAAATCATTAAAAGAGTTGAGAAAATGAGTAATTTTGCATATGAGTATCTGTGGTATTTAGTATGCATTCGCTATTCACATAAACGAGAAAGAAAAAATAAATGATTTGCATGTTAGAAGGAAAAGAATCATACTACAACTACAAGAGAACAATCAATTTAGGGGGTGTTTATTTTGGGTGATAGGATAGATAGATAAAAATAGTATAGGATAATCCACCGTTTACTTTGATGGATTGATTATTTTTGAACTTGTTTGATCATCTAATCCTTTATATAGTCAATCATATGTTTTATCAATATATCCTATCATGCAAAGTAAACGCCCCCTTACAATCATAGTTAGGATTCCTTAAAAGTTAAAAATAAGGTTAACAGGTCAAAAATACATTTTAATTCCAATTATTCGACGATTTAAAGAAACGACAGAAGTATTAGTAAATGACTTGCACATTGGAAGGAAAATAGTCGTGTTACAAGAGATAAATCAACTTACTACTATAGGATGGTCTAATTCGACTTTAATGGTAATGAAAGACAAATTCACGCTCGAACGATGTGCGTACACTGCACGCACATAATGTCTTTTTTTGTATGGTGTAAATTAGAATCCACACTGGTAATTCAAATAAAATGACACCGATTAGTTAATCTGTGTAAGGTAAATAAGAAAACACACACTTTCCTCAAAAAAATAAAAAATAAAAAAAATAAAAGAAAAAGAAAAAGAAAACGCGCACATGTTAATCTGTGTATGTATGTATAGAGATAGTAAAAAATCATGCAAGGCAAATTCTAAAGAGAAATCTTGTCATGCTGTTGCATTTTTTCAAAAGAGAAACAATTTTTCATGAATAAATCAAAGAAACCAACGTCACACCAAGAAATATACTTAACCATAACATATGTATTTCTATATAAACACATAAATAACATAATTAAGAACCTGGATAGTCTTCTATGATGAGAACAAAGTTGGTGAATTGAATCGGGATATCAGAGAGTGATGTGTGTGTGTGTGTGTGAGAGAGAGAGAGAGAGAGAGAGAGAGAGAGAGAGAGAGAGAGAGAGAGAGAGATGGTTAATTGGCTATGCTCTTTGTCTATTAATGAAAATGGAATAGAAGGAAATAAGGAGATCAATTTATAGTCCAGGAACCGTGGAGGAGTAGAGGACGTGAATTTTATATTTGAAAATTTAGTAATTTTTGAAAAGTATATCAAATAGAAACTAATTATAAAAGTATTTATTTGGCTATTGTTTCAAAATTATAATAATAGGACAAATTACTAGATTAGTAGAATCCGAACAAAATCATTAAGACTAAAAATTATTAGAGATATAAAATTGGCAGCGTCATATAAATTTTTTTATTTTAAATGTTTGTACATGAGAAATGTCGGTGTGTATTTAATACGTACCGATATTTCTCATGTACAATTAACAGAATCGATTCATTATTTTGGTATTTTTTTCCTTTAAAATTAATAGAATAGCCTTGTATGTAAGGTCTGACCAAATTGGATCCTCTCTTGCATTTTGTGTTTCATTCTCTATTGCATCCGTTAGATTTATGATATATGCCGATTTTATAATAATTATATACCTTAATTGGGTGAAATAAACCCTACTTACTATACTTAAATTATAAAATTGCCGCATATCGTAAATCTAACATATGCAATAGAAGATGAAACATAATTAGACAAGAGGATCTCATTTGCAAGATAATGGGTGTAAATGATGTGGCCAACACGAGTTTAGTTTGTCTAAAGCAATTTAATTTTAATTTATATTATTTCATAAAATATATCGACAGAAGATTATTTCGGTATTAAATTAAAAAGGCATAATTAAAGTTCTAAAAACTACATTAGTGTGCATTTTTCTATTTAAATTATAAAATAATAAGTAGTATAATATTTTGGAGAATGTTTATTGAGTGTGAGGTGTTCACGGGCCGGTTCCGGTTCGGAACCGGCCCGTATTGGACGGTTCCGGTTCCGGGTCGGAACCGCCGGTTTAGGGCCCGAACCGTCTAATTTTTTATTTATTTATTTATTTTTGAAAATATAAATTATATTGTCATTCAAACTCATAAATAATTAATGTAATGTATAAATCGATATAGAACAAAATATATCTTCATTCATAATAATATATGATCAATTACAAATGAAAATATATAATTATTCAAAAACGGTTCATGTTCGAACCTTATTATTATTATTACCATTTTTGGCTTTTTTCATTCAATTTACCATTGTAATTGTCATTTTTGCTTTCTATGTGATATAATTAATATGGATTAGCACAAAATATAATTTAAAACAAAAAAAAATAAAAAATTGTCGGAACCGCCAGTTCGGAACCGCCGGTTCACGGTTCCTAGCCTTTGGAACCGGAACCGGCCCGTCCCAAGCACGGTTCCGGGTCGGAACCGGCCCATTGACCTCGATTCCGGGCCGAAAACCGTTGACCACGGTTCCGGGTCGGTTGAACACCTCTAAGTGTGATATTTGGTGTGAATAGTCAATAAGTGGAGTTGGAAAAGTATTTGGTGACTAAAATTAGTAAACTACACCATTTTCATGATAAAACTACATACAGATTGTATACAATAACAAGGCATCATAAATAGTTTTTTTTTTTTTTTTCTTTTTTATGAGGGAATCATAGATACTCTCCCCGTCTCATTTTCCTTTTCTGTCTGTCTCATTGATAATGTCACGTTTCCAAATAAGGAAGTAATTAACTCTTTAAAAGTGATGTGACCTACTACTTTTCGGAGTATCTTTTTACCCTTATCCTTAATAATTATGCCCAAGAAAAATGGGACGTTATCAATGAGACGGACGGAGTAATTAAAGCTCCCTAAAAGAATAAAACAAAATACTGTTTGGGTGTAAAGCCTATTAAGATTTACAGATAAAGCCCAGATTCAGACCCAATATCTGTTCAAATCTAGATCACTAAAAGACGGTCAAGCCTTATTGGGCCCAAGTAAATAATTATAGCCCATTACCACACAAGCTAATTTATCAACTCGTGAATGACGTTTCATCTTCTATTTAAAATACGTTATAAGTTATTGTCACATATATATGAATAAGTTTATTGCTTATGTTTTATCAGTTAATTTTGACTATACTATGTTATGTTGCCCACGCATTCAAGTTCGTAACAAAAGTGCCCCAATTATATTGAATCTTGAAGGTAAAATTTTCATATCTACTTTTTTTTCCCTCCTCGTATTTAGCATATTTTGAATTCAATAATGGCTATATTTAATGTAAAGCATGTTTGCCGCACCGCCAATATCGCAGTTCATCGTTTAGCTAGGGCGGCTATGAATTTTTCTAGTCCGTTTGTCTGGAATGAATTAGGTTTTTCTTTTTTATTTAATTATCGAAATATAATGCCGTGTCGAAACTTTTTTTTTTTACAAACGAAAAACTAATTTTATTGTTGCTTATTCAATTTCGGTGTATATATAGTTGTTTGCCGCATGAGTTGGCTAGTTACCGTATGCCACTGTTGATTCTAAGCTTCATGTAGAATTTATTAATTCTAATTAATATTTATTAATTTCAAATATAATTTTTAAAAATTTTTTAATTAGAATTTAATTAAATAATAATTAAATTAAAAATCATGATATAAAAATTAAAGTAAATCGCTTGGATGGGCGGCCGCCTTCTGCTGGACCTAAGTGTGACCCTATCTTCATCAATGTCGTTCAAATCCTGTTAATATCTTTTAGGTTGAATATATCTTTCAAGTTTGTTTTGTACAACTCTCTCATATTTATTTTGTGGCCCTATTAGTTAAAAAAATATTATACTTCTGACAGTATTTACTAAATGTATGGTTAAATACAAAGCTAGAGTAATCACATGCTAATGAAGGGATTGGTGGCAAAAATTATTTATGAAGGGAGGTCAAGCCCTAGTTGAACAGCTCCAAGATTCAATTTCAAATAAAATTAAAATAATCAAGACTAGTACTGAAATGGAATATTCTCAAAATTAAGGGATTAATTTGTGCATGGCCCACAGAATATTCCTGTGATTCTCGAGCATTGGCTGTTATTAAATAATTTTCAAACAATTGTTTCCCTTTCAAGGTCCTTTTGCTTTTTTTTTCCTTCTCTATCTTGATATTTTATTTTATATTGTAAATTATTTTATTTACAAAATGTAGTGATCAATCAGACAAAAGAGGACTGCCAAGGCAACATGAACCAAAACTTAAGGTGGTTGCACTTAAAAAGAGGAACTGCTTGTACTTTATTGAGAACATGACATCTGTTTTATATATGTTGTTGATTCTATTTAATTAATTTATTTTTTCTTTTGAGGAAATAAGTTGTTAATTCTTGAATTATATGTATAAAGAAAATGTCAAACGATCCCATTTAGGATCTCATTACCTCGTTTCTAGAGGTTGTGTAGGACATAAATTGTAAATGGGGTCGTCTCAGACTCTTATGCAGTGGACCGCACGATGAGGGCCATTTCTTACTATATGATTAAGAATTTACTCAACTTTTAATTGTAAATTATTAAATTTAATTATGAATTACCATTATATTTTAATTAATAACTACCCCTATCTATCTATAATCCTTAATTAGGGTAATTAAGGCACCTCCGCACAAATTTTGTTAATTGTGGAATGTATGCTAGTCGAAGAGGATTAAAAAACTATTGTTTCTAAACTAAACTAGATCAATTGAAAATTAAAATCGGATCAAAGTTCAAATTGAATTACTTATTAGCTAGAATCGAAACTATACTTCACTTTGGTTTTCAAATCGGCCAAGCACTTGAAATGAGTAAACTCGTTTTACTTTATTGTGAACATGACATATGTAATCAAGTTGTAAATATTTTTGAATTTGATTTATATATAATTCAGATACATAAGTATGTCTTTTCTTTTGATCTGGTTTGGTTGAATATCTATAAATCCCACGACCTTGGAACATGCGACTGCATTCATTCAAATGAAAACTAATGCTTTTTTTTTTGTCTTTAATTTGTCCACTTGCAAACTAACAAATACGTTCAATTAATGGATTCTTCATCATCGCTACCATTAGTTAGATAAAATAATCATCATATATAATGATTTTGATTCCATCTATGTGATTGAGAAAATGACATTTTTGCCTCACATAATTTCAAAATATTCAAATACGGGAAGTCGCTGGTTTCCTTTCATTTTTCAGTTTTCACATATCTAAATCATGTCCAGATACAAGCCCCCTTTATAAATTATTGATATGATTAATATACAAATTAATGATGTAATTAAATTGTGCATATATTGTGGAAGCATGCTTAATTCACAAATAACACTTTATTTTTCTTAATATTTTTGTGAGGAAGTGGGCGATGAGGACAAACAGTCGAAACCCATTTTCTACGGTTTTGAAGATGACAGTATAATTACCAAAAGCAAGTGGGAGATTAATTTGACCTGAAAAGACTACATCAAGAAAATTTAGCAGGAATAAGCACAATTTATGTATTAGTTTTGTAAATGTTATACCAATGAAATATATATACTGATACAATATTAATCATTTCGAATAGAATACTTTCTTGAATATATGTATTTTTTTTTATGTCAAGAATTCAATAGGTGTCCTTTTAAGTACATCAACAATATAATTAATCTACACTTGAACATAGCATCAAATTATAAACTGTTCAATTTATACATGTAATTACAAATAGAGAATCTATGTAAAATACCACTCAACTTAATAAAAACAAAATTCTAGCCACAAACTTAAAAATATATAAATACTAGCTACTTTTCGTGTAATTTGTCTAATGTACCCTTAATGAATACGAAACATGAAGAAAGAACGTTATGTCTCGAACCGTGCATATTGATGCGAACGGAAGCTATTCGTGTCATTCGCGCCTCAAAATCATGTTCACGCAAGGGAGGTGCGAATGGTGCGAACGGAGCCCTGTTCGCGCCACTCGCGCCATGTAGTGTGTCATTGCGCAGTATTTTTGTTTCGGTTCGTTCTCCCTCGTTTTAGCTCCGATTTTTGATCCGTTTTTTTCTATAAACTCCTATTGAACCAATCTTTAAATATTTTAAAGTGAATTTAATGTAAATATTTTGTAGGAATTTATATTTAGAATCAAGTTTTTGTGTTTGTTATCATTATTCTAAGAATTTGATACTTGTATCCTATTTCTTAGATCTTGTAGGAAAATATTGTTAAGAAAATGAGGAATAATCATGATATATTTGAAGTTTAGCTCAATATGAGTTCATAGGAAAAAACAGATTGAAAATTCGAGTTAAAACGAAGGAGAACGAACCAAAATAAAAATACCGCGCAACAACACATTTCTAGGTGCGAACGGAGCTCCGTTCGGGCTATTCGCGTCTCCCATGCTCGAGCATGACTTTGAGGTGCGAATGGCACGAATGGAACCGTTTGTGCCATTCGCACCTATTTGGTCGAACATAATTTTGAGGTGCGAACGGAGCCCCGTTCGCGCCATGTAGTGTGTCATTGCGCAGTATTTTTGTTTCGGTTCGTTCTCCCTCGTTTTAGCTCCGATTTTTGATCCGTTTTTTTCTATGAACTCCTATCGAACCATTATTTAATTATATTATATTTTAAAGTGCATTTAAAGTAAATATTTTGTAGGAATTTATATTTATAAATAAGTCTTTGTGTTTGTTATCATTATTCTAAGAATTTGATACTTATACGGTTATACCCTATTTCCTAAATCTCGTAGGAAAATATTATTAAGAAAATGAGGAATAGTTATGATATATATTAAGTTTAGCTCAATAGGAGTTCATAAAAAAAAAACGGATCGAAAATCCGAATTAAAATGAGAGAGAACGAACCGAAACAAAAACACTACGCAACTACACGTTTCTAGGCACAAATGGCGCGAACGGAGCTCAGTTCGAGCCATTCGCACCTCCCATGTAATATGCAAATACATCTGAACCATGAATAAATATCACCAACTATATAATATGCAATAACATTTTAATATAGAGCAACAACATATCACACAATCCACAGACCTTAAAGTAAACTATTTATGCACTATATATTATGCAATAAAAAATGACATAATATGCAATAAAAAGTACTATAATAAACAATAATAAAAAAATAATTCATCTTGACGAAAAATGGAACTGATAATGTGAGTGAAAAAATTGAATTTAAAAATATGATGCAAATTATAAATTAAACAAAATTAATGTTAAATATTTGTGAGTTTCAAAACATCCGATATTTAACAACCAAATAAATTAAAAAATAAAAACATTCATTTAATCCCACAAATTAAGGAAGTTGGCGGTTACAAATATGTGGGGAATATACTAAATGTCCTTATTAGTTAAAAATGACCGAAAATACAAATTACAAATCATCATTAATCTAAACCGTAGATCTATTAAATAAATGTCCCTGATTTATTTTTAGTTAACACGCACATAATTATTTCTATTTGATCTCTTCCATATATATATATATATACATATAAAATTACTTATATACATATATAAATATTGATGGTCAATCATAAATTTTATTTATCTCTCTCTCACACACTACTGTGTTATATCATCGGCATAATTTATTAATTTTGTAGCTCTGTCAAGAAAATTTGAGCTGTATTATTAAACTTTGGGCACTTCTTTGAAGTTGACTTTTTAGCGTACATGTTATCAACAGTAATAAGTTATTTAATAGGAGTATATATTTTGCTACTTGTAAAAATGAAATGGTTAGTACCCGAACTAGTAAGGCCTTGTTTTCGTTGTGTTACTTCAGTTTAGTTTACAAGTTGTGTATTATAAATAGTGTGTGAGAGAATAAATATATTTGGATAAATGGCAATGAGAGCTAGTTGAGGCACCACAAGTCTCTCCTTAATAAGAGGTCTTGGATTCAATTTCGGCTGCGTGCGGTGTAGTATATTTTCACTTTGTTTGGTGGTGTAGTGTTCCCACCTCGTGTGGTGGTGTAGTAATCTCACCTTTGTGTGGTGTAGATCTAGGTCCCACTTATATGGTGGTATAATGATTTATTTGATTTATATATATACCTCGTGTAATTCCTTAAAAAAAAACTAGTATTTGGATAAATGTATATTGAAAAATAAAAATAATATATGAGTCCAGAAACAAGTTATATATGTGTGTGTGTGTGTGTTATTCAATTTACGATCGAAAATAAAGAATAATATGAATGGTGAATACCATACCTGTAATATACGACTTAATGAGTAAAAAACATAGAGATTTTAGAAAACAAAATATATATATATTTCTAATGTCTTTATTACATAGTAAAATTAATCTACTAAAGATTTTCGGAAAACACTAGAAAACATGGCCCTAGGACAGTAGGACTAGGGTTATCTATATATTATCAAGATTCCAATTCCTTGTAATAAGTAAATACTACTCGAAAATAATAATTACTTCAGCTATCGATGGATCTAATTAATTAATACCAATCAATTATATTTTATATCAATATGACGTCTATATTAGAATCCAGCGTCCGAAAAATAAGATTCAATTTTGAAAAAAGGAGAGATTTGGGCAAATACAATAAAAAAAATAAAATAAAGCATACTAAAAACAATAAAGGTCTCTTTGTGGCTTTGTCAAACACTTTTTTTGGGAGGATTCTTACAGGGACAAATTAGCTAGCACTAAAACAACTTTAACACTTAGATAAACAAACTGTAAATAAAGTTCGTAGAAAAGAAAATTTTAGAAAGTGAAGAATCAAGATTAATGTCCCACTTTATTCAAAGTCGATTGGATAATTCTAAAGATGTATCCAAAATAAAAAATAAAAAAAAATCCTAAAGCTAATAAATTAAAACAATCCTAAAGATAATATCCAATAAGGGATCGGATATGGCAAAAAGAATGGATAAACTCTTCTGATTAATTTTTGACTATCATATAGTACTAGTAATAATCAATAAGTGCCCAGGATCTATGAGTTGCACCCAAAAAGTGCCCAGGATTATTATGGTTTGTACGTAGATTTAGCAAATGTAACATTATATATATAAAATAGGGTCACATAATCTGAATCTAAATTGTTTGATGCTCGACAAGGTGAAGGTGTTTAATATATCCATACTTTTAACTTTTAAGTCCTACTACTTGGACTAATTGTTTCCCAGCATGGCTGGAGGAGATTGTACTTTCGGATTCTACGTAATTTAAATACATTTTTCCTTTCAAAAAAAAAAAAATAGTAGACACAAAAATTAATAATTTAATATTGATAATTAGGTGAAGGTGCTTGAGCATGACCGTGTTCGCCACTTCTTTTAATAATCAATTGAATTATTATTATTTACTAATTTTCATCTGATGTAATTTTAAACACGCTTTATAAAACATTTCAATAATGACATTAATTTTCCGACAATTGAAAAAATATCATGTCATGATTTTTTTTAAGATTCAAAAGTCTGATTCCTCTAAATTTCTTACCAGAGTGGGAAAAATTCTGTTCCAGTCAGTAGGAAAATTTTGGGAGTATATATTTTGCTACAAATCAAGGTTATTATTGGGATGTCCTATATTAAACATGTCTAAAATCAAAATTGAATCAAAGTCATGTTTGTTTTGTTTTGTTTTTTTTTTTTGACAAGTAACCCTACTTTCAATATGGTCTGGATCAGATTCAATTCCTTCTCTCTTGAAGTTTGAATTTGGAGTAGTCAAGTAGTAATGAGCTTCTCGAAATAACTAACATAACACATCATATATCCATATATATAATAAAAAACTACGCATTAAATACAATTAAAAAATTTAAGTATATATGTAGACAAATTAACTCCAATAAACTTGAGAAGAAGCTCCAAATATTTTATGTTGTTAGCAAATAGCAATATTGTATCATCACACGCCACAAAGTTATTATTAAGGACACTTGACAAGGAATATACACACAAATTGCACACACATAATATTAACACACACAACACACACTATATACTATATAGTTTGACCAAGAAATTAAAGAGAGTTTTTTTCTCGATGTCTACCTCAAACAACAACAATGACGACAACAGCAACTTCAGCTCATCGAAGCCCATATTCTCGATGAGCATGCCGTCGGAAAACGCCGAAGGCAGCAGCAGCTCATCAAACGAGCAAGAGCGGCTGCTGCCGATCGCAAACGTGGGCAGAATCATGAAGCAGATCCTGCCGCCCAACGCCAAGATCTCTAAGGAGGCCAAGGAAACGATGCAGGAATGCGTGTCGGAATTCATAGGCTTCGTCACCGGCGAGGCGTCGGAGAAGTGCCGGAAGGAGCGGCGGAAGACAGTCAACGGCGACGACATCTGCTGGGCGATGGCGGCGCTGGGATTCGACGACTATGCGGCGCCATTGAAGAGGTATTTGGAGAGGTATAGAGAGATTGAAGTTGATAGGGCTAATCAGAATATTAAGCTTAGTAATAGTGAAGAATTAATGGAGGAGAATAATTTGTTGTATACAAGGCAGAAGCCACAGAGGGATTCTGGCTGAGAGGAAATATGTTTTTTCTTATTATTTTTTTCTTTCTTTTATGAATAATGAGGATTTTTGGAGGTTTTGGAGTTTGTGGGAATTTGATTTGATGGTTTTGGGTTAGGGTTCTTGTTTTGGTGAAGCTGCAAATATTTTATCAGTTGTAGTTTAATTCCTAATTTAACAAATGTTTTGTCTTTGATTTTTGTTGCCTTGGTTTTGAATGTAGTTCTTGAACATATATGAAAAAAAAAGGATTATATTTTTTGGAGGGGTTATGAAAGTAGTGATAATCTCTTTTAGAGAAGAAAAAAAAAGTAGTGACATCTAGAATCTAGGCTTAATTATTGGTAAAAGCTGCTTGAATTCCATTTCTGCTTCTTTTTCACCTTCAAAATACTGTAAGGAATATATGAAATTTATTGGAAGACTGATCCATCATTTTTTTTTTTTTGGTAAATAAGAATTTTATTTCACCAAATAAGCATGACAAAACAGAATTCAACCCTCAAACAAAGAAACAAAGGAGCTTATCTATAACAACATTAAGCAAGCAAAAATCTAGATAGTTTTGGATCCTTATGACAGCAAATGGCCATTTGCATCTGACATGTCTTTACCACATCTTCAGCTCTGCATTGGGTCGCTTGAAACCTTCTTCTATTCCTTTCTATCCACAGATGATAGATAGCAACAGACACCATCAATCTAAACATTTTCTGTTTACCTGTTTTAGAGTGGCACTGTGTTATCAGGTAAATTTTCTCCTCATTCCAACCTGATGTGTGTCTCTTGATCCCACACCAAGCTGAGAGCTCTCTCCATACATCAGCAGAGAATGCACATTTAAAGAATAAATGATCCAAACTTTCATTTTCAAGACCACATAAACAGCAAAGTTGATCAACAGAGATTCCAAATTTTAAAAGCTGATCACAAGTCATCAATCTCCCCAGCATGGTAAGCCACATAATGAATATGCATTTAGGAGGGGCAATGTTAGAGCAGATCAACCTTTGCTAAGGGAGTTTCTGAACCACACCTCTCATAGCCAGATAGACCTTTCTAATAGTCAAATTTGGTTGAGCTATCATCTGCTCCCCTGCTTCGATAGATTCTAAATAGCTGCGAGCCCCAATGATTTTCCTCACAACCCAAGATGCTTGAGCTGGCATAGGCATGGTGAGAATGTTTCTTTGCTTCACATAATAACCATGGATCCATTTGATCCAGATTTTGTCCTTTTTATGAGACAAACTCCACAACATTTTACACAAAGCAGCTTTATTCCAGAGCTGAATATCAGTTATGTTCCATCCTCCAGCATATTTTGGGAGACAAAGCTGATCCCAAGCTACCAACGCTCGCTTAGATGTGTTAGAAGAGCCTGTCCAAAGGAAAGTTCTACAAGCTGTTTGAATTGCTTTAAGAACTTTCTGGGGGATCAAGAAGAGTTGACACCAGTAGGTCTGTATGCTAAAAAGAACAGATTTAATTAATTGCACTCTACCAGCATATGATAGCAGTTTCGAGCTCCAGCAATCAATTCTAGCCAAGATTTTCTTTATGAGTGGTTGACACTGCAGCACAGTGAGCTTCTTTGTAGATAAAGGAACCCCAAGGTATTTAAAAGGAAGTTCCCCTCTAGTCATACCAAACTCGTGTAAAATATCTTCCTGAATGTTGTCAGCAACTCCACCAAAGTAAATACAGCTTTTTGATTGATTGGCTTTTAACCCTGAAACCTCAGAAAACTTGTGGAAAGCTCTCATAAGTTGTTGAACTGAAGTCTTGTCTCCTCTAGTGAACAACAATAAGTCATCAGCAAAGCAAACATGGATCAAATCAAATCTCTTACACCTTGGGTGATAATGAAATCTACAATTTGTCCGTAGCTCCCTCAAGCATCTGTGTAAATATTCCATGCTCAAAACAAACAGATATGGGGATATAGGATCACCCTGCCTTAATCCTTTTTTTGCTTCAAATGGTTCTGTGAGCTCACCATTGACATTCACTATGTACGAAGACTGATCCATCATTGATACGTTTATAAATTGATAATCAATAAGATCATAGTACATAAATTAGGTTTGGTTTAGTTAGATCTGCTGTTGGATGTGATACGTTTATAAATTGATAATCAATAAGATCATAGTACATAAATTAGGTATGGTTTAGTTAGATCTGCTGTTGGATGTAATGTTTAGTTTAGTAGTTTAATTAAGATCAATATTAATGGTTTAAGACCATACTTTGCTTGGCAGATTGTCCAAAATGTAAAAGCCCTTTCTATTAATTAATATTTCCTCCTCCAATCATAAAATCTGGCAGGAATCGTTAATTCAAAATAAGTGGTAGAGAATATCATACCAATTGACAATAGAGGATCCCGTGTGAATTGAGCATCGGGTAAATTAAGGATATTTTAATAGGTTAAAAACCATAAATTATTTTTGTATAGTTCCCAGGTTCCAAGAATACTTTTCTTTACAATTTGTTTCAAGAATGCCTTTTTTTTTTTCACAATTTGTTATTCCATGTAATACGTATACTTGTGTAGTCACGCCAAGAATAATATTCACGGTAGCTGACTTTCCGAAAATACTTTATTTTTTCTTTGTAATTAATTTTTAATTGAACAGTATAATTTATGCTATACTTGATGGATAATATCCAAAATTTTAACTGCTCAATATTATTATTATGTGTGATGTACATGATCCGCTAGTGAAACTAATTTTTGGAAAAGGCAAAATGTATTTTAAGGTCCCTGTATTTTGATGTTCTATTTCGTTAGGTCCTCGTACAATTTTTCGTTTTATTAAAACCTTATATTTTTATTTTATTTTAATAGGTCCTTATTTAATGGAACGTTAACTTTTCCGTTAAATAAATTACACCTTACCATCAGTCATTGTCCACATCACATCCTATGTGTTTTATTTTTATTTTTTGATAATTCATAATTACAAATATTATATAAATATTAATATTGAGTTAGAAAAGAAGAGTAAAAAACTGATCGTGAATTCACCCCGTGATAATGGGTTGCAGAATTGTTGGTCTCGCCATAGAGAGCTTCATCTTCTTGTAATTATTTTTACAGATTCTGAAATTTTTCTTTGCAGTTTTTGCCGCTCCGATCCTTTGATATTCACGTTCTTGCACTAAATCAAACAAAATGATTTGTTGGAGCGAACCCTAGATTTTTCTTTCCCCTCTGTTTTGCTTAATTTAATTTGTCATATGATAACAATGATGAGATTGCACTTAATTAGTGATTCGTAGACCAATTCGTTTTGGAATAAAACTTTTGTAAAGCATAATTTCGAAGAATTTATACATCAAGATCTCTTTTTAGGGGAACTAAACGAAGATTGTTTACAAGAATGCAGCAATTAAAGATTTTTTTTTTGAAGCAGAAGAGTGGTGAGAATTTCTGCCCAAAATAGATAGGCTTGATATTTTCATTTCATTTATTAATTTCCATTGCATACAACATTTGTTTCTCTTAATTCGCGATCAGTTTTTTGAGAGAGTGAATTTTCTTTTCTATATTAATACTGATATGTATATAATATTTAAATCTATGAGATTTCAAAAAATAAAAATAAAATATTGGACATGATGTGGAAAATGATTAAATAAATAAATGTTGATGTGTAAAAGTAAAAGGACTTAGTAAAACAAAAAAATTGTAAAACGAAAATAAGGACCCATTGAAATTGAAAATAAAAGTATAAGGACTTAGTAAAACGAAAAAATTGTATGAGGACCTAATAAAATTAAAAATCAAAGTACGGGGATCTCATGATGCATTTTGCCTTTGGAGAATTATGAGACTTATACATGACACTAATTAAAATTGTGACATCTTGTAATCAGTGGCGGAGGGAGCATGGGTCCTGTGGGGTCCAAGGACCCCCACCAATTTGAAAAAAAAAGTAGGTATATATTAGTAATTCATTATTTTAATTAAAATAAAAAAAAATAATATATGTGTTGCTGCATGATTTAGGTAGTGTAACTATGCTTTAACATTTCTAAGTTGGAATGACTTTTGAGTTGGATTTGCAAATTGGGTTTGAAAATTTGGGCACAAATTAAGTTGAATTGGATTTTAAATTACATTTCTAAATTTTGTGTTAATTTGTGATTGTCAGTTAATTACTTATAGAAGCTGGGGTTGTTGTATATGTTCGATTGTGATATTCACAATATTTATGCATTATAAGCTTATGATAAAGGTGTGATTGTTTTAGTATTAATTGAGTGTTGAATGGGGATAAAATAAACTTTGATGTAGAAACTAATTGAGTGTTGATTGAGGATAAAATAAACTTTGATGCAGTAGCTACATATCACTTGTTTGCTTAATTCCAAGTACTTGCAGTCAGGAGTTAGGAGAATATGATTATTGACTGACTTTATTTTCATTGTTTCTCAAATCAATGGATCGTTTTATAAAACCAACATCGTCAGCTGTGGAATTCTCATATTTGTTAGCTAATAAAACTATGCCTCAAGAGTCATTGAAGAAACAAAAGATTGAAGTTGATTTAAAAAACATTCCAAGTGACCAAGACCAGGGCAGAGCTAGGATTTTTAAAGTGACTAGTTGAGATTACGTTAATGTATTTAGACATAAATTTGGATGGAAGAATTTACAATTATATATGTAAAAGTAGGAAAAATATATAAAAAAATTCAACCTAAATATAATTAAAAAGAAAAATTTGGTTAGGTGATCGTCGGGGCCGCTCGACTTCTAATAAAACATAATGAGTTATCCGTTGAACTCAATAGAACATGTTAGCAGAGCTTAGTTACTTAAAGGTCCATATCAACCATATATTTTCCTCATAGAATGGATGAGAGTCGAAAACGTAAATTTGTTTCATCTTGATTTGATGAGTTCAAGTTATATATGATAAGTTGGACCCCCCAGAGTAAAATGTCTGGCTCCGCCACTGCGTGTCACAAATTTAGTGACATTTTTAATTTATTAAATTAAATTTATAAATATAAAAAAAATATAGTTACATTTCTATATATAGTAAAAGTATATAGATTTATGTATGCGTGGATGTCACTAAAATTCGACAACATTTGATCCACCATGTGAGATTCAATGATATCTTGTGCTTTCATGTGCTGCACGCGTCTTGAATTTGAATATTGTGGCTCTCCAAACTTTTTATTTTGTGGTTTGTTGTGATCATCAAGAATCCATCCAGCGTGTTTGTTCAGTATTCAAGACTTGTTGTAGGATGCATGCATGGTGATGGTGATAAGGGATTGAGGCTGATTTTTATCATCTCTCTACTCACTCGCAAAAGCACGGAACATGCATCGATGAAAATTCTATTAGGGGTGTACGATGTACATATAATACACTAATCTTTCACATATAATATTTTATTAATATAAACTAGTGTATGACCCGTCAAAATTCGACGGTGATTAAATGTTATTATAAATTTATGAAATTAGTTTGCGTCATTTTCATTCATAAAATGCATCATATTAAAGACATATATTATATACTCTTTGTTGTCTCACAAACTCATTGTGTAGCATACTTGTAGCTATCTTTTAATTCTCCATTCACCTTATGAAAATATTCATATATGACATATTGCACCCTGAAGTGATTCGATAGTATCTAAAACGAGATCTTTTTTGCAACAAACAGAGGTATGTGAAATATGTAAAAATAGATCAATAAGGATGATGATTCTTGGATTTTTATATCCATTTTCTATTACAATCGTCAATTGTTTGAACGATGGTGGGATCTAACAAAGAGATTCATATAAAGAATAGGCCAATGAGAGGTAGCGTTCCTCTAATGTTGTACCTATTACATATTTCAATCACTCGATGTTTGGATTTTCTCGTCCATTCTATTAAAATAATCATATTTTTGCTTTTATTTGAGAAAAATAATGAATTAATTAATTTTATAAATTTTCCCACTTTAGGATGTGATGGAATATTTTTTTTTATTTTCATCGTCACTTTTATTTGGAGTTGAATGTATCAATTTGTTACAATTAACAAAGAAATTTCATTTACTAAAATTTCATCGATTATTTTAAATGACTACATCCAAAAATAATTTATAAAATAACTAAGAAAAATAATTATGGGATGTGAAAATATACATTTGATCTTGAATATTTATATAGATTTCCCAATAGTGGAGTTTTATATGAAAAACGGCGTGGGATATAAATTTTTTATATTAAATAGATAAACGTACATTATTATCAATAATATATAGATAAATATATTTTGTATTATACATGCCAAAATGTATAAATTACAATCACATATTTTTTTGTACCCCTCAATAGCCACAGTTTACAGGCCAAAATGATCGATTCATTTTTAAAAAGAATAATAAAAAATAATTATAGTCTAATTGTGGATTAATAAATTTTAATTATATATTATTACTATTAAGTTTTCGAACTTTTTAAGTTAATTGAATTGTTGAACTTTATTTAAGTTTAACAATTCTTAAATCAACTTAATAATTGACCAAAATAAATAATTTTATTAAAATAATAAAATTATTTATTTGGCCAACTAATTAATTAGACTGTGCCTTGTAAATTGAACTAGTACTCCATCCCGCACGATGGACGGTAAACAAACTCTATATGTAAAATAAAATATTGCAAAATCTTAAAATAATTTAAAATTTATTCGAAATCAATTTCGGTAACAATTTGGTAGATTTAATTAACTTAATTTCACAATTTATGCAAAAATTAGTCTAATGGAAGTAATAAATGTAATTATTTACTCAAAGATCGATCTATACATGTTATAGCACGAATTTAGTGGGCAATTGTAGTTTCTTATATATTAGATAGAAAAATTATAATAATTTAAAATCAGAATTATAAAATTTAATTGGTATGTAACGGTAAAGTACTAAAATTCACATTTTTGCCCAATGTCATATTTAATTGAAATAAAAAATGTCAAATGCCAATGTCTTTTGGTTCGTGGGTTTGCAGCAGAAGATGAAGAACTTAATTCAATGCCAATTCCAAACAAACTGATGCAAATGTCCTTTATATAAATGCGAAATATCAAAATTGTCATCATATAATATAATTGGTGCTAAAAAATGGTTGTCAAAAATTTTGTTTTAATATATTAATAGATTTAATAATATATAAGTATTCAAACTAACTCAATCCACCTACTCCTCAAAAATGTCATATTTAATTGAAATAAAAAATGTCTTAAATTCAACATTCACGCCTCTATTTCCACAACCCATAAATGATCTATATTACTTCTAAAACTCCAATTTGATTCAACTCTTCATGCAACACTATATATCTTCAAACTGCAAAACGTTTGACTTCTATATTGTACATTTCACTTGGTGTTGAGCAAGATCACAGTACAAAAAACATGCATTACCAATCAGTTGAAGAGAGCTCAAATTTCAAAAATAAGATAATTTCATAATCAAAATTTAGAAACAAAAGAAGATGATAACACAAACAGAGCAAATTAAAAGGGAATACATACTAAAAAGAATCGTGTCTTTATGCGGTGTTACTAATTGTGCTAATAAAAGATACAAAATCATAGCAACGGGGAAACTAAAGCTCTAAAAGAGACATCTTTATTCTGTCAACCATCCCCATTTCATATAAATCATTTATACAAAAGAAGAGCCAAAAATGAAGAATTAACGCGGAATTCTTTTCCTATAAAACATAATCATCAATAAAAAAAAATAAAAAAAAAGTAACCATATCTTTATAATCTTGTATGTGATCTCATCTGTCAATGGGCTGTAGTTTTAGCTTTAGGTATTTTCTTAGCCTCGAATGATTCCCATTATAGTCATGGCAAACCCTATTATCCCCATCAACGTCACTGGTATGAACACTGAGACGACGACGGATGAGGTGAGGTCTATGTTATGGAATCTTCCTTTCAGAATCTTCCAAGCTTTTAATTCGTCACTAACTGCAGCAACTGCTTCAGATAAAGAGGGATAATAAGTTTTCAAACAATAACAATTAACTGAAGCAAATTTACTATATTACTGTAATTATGATCAATTTTATAATTCAGACTTGTTTCTTGACCATAGATTGTTACAAAAATTACTTTTAACCAATAGAATAGCAAGGTCAACTTTCTATTATGAGAAATTTTATTCAATAGATTTCCTCTACAACATTTTAGCAAACTTACAATTTTCAACAAATATTCTAAAATTTGCCATCTTGACAACGAACTTTCTAATTTTTGAAATTCAAGTTATGATAATTATGGGTAAAATAATTTCTAAATAGCCAGGAAACAAATCGAAAGGGAAGAGTAATAATCTTCACAGAATTTATTTCTACTTTTCATATATAGGCTAGAACAATTAATCGAAAGGACACGTCTAACAACTATATATTTGTCATCAACTATATATGGCAGGAAAAAAATTATGTTACCTATAAAATATAATTTCATGAGCATCTCTAGGTCGACATCTCCACAGCGCCTGCAATCGAATTCTCCGCATATTCTCTTATTCGACGATTTCGACCTGCTTTGACTGGTTTCTCTCTTCTTCTCTAGGATTTTGACTCTGCACTCAATTTCTCCGCAAAGAGAAAGAGAGAATTGTAGCTGGAGGAGATGTTTTGAGAGCCCAGATTCCGGCGACTCATTCTACTGTCTAACATCAATAACTTTTCGTTCTTCTTTTTCTCCTTTCGTTTTCTGAAATTGGGTTTTTTGTAGAACCCTAGTGAAATAGAGTATCAGTTGAGAGTTACTCGCTGAATGCGCCCAGCAGTTCAAAGCACGATCCGATTATTCTGGAAATAAAAAAACTGCTCTTCTTGAAATTTGGCGCAAAAAAATTACCGTTAAAACTCTATTTTTATACTCCATCAATTGTTTATGAAAATCTGGAAAATACTAAATATATTAAATATAATATAAAGTACATGCATAAAAAATGTTCAAAAAATGAGAAATTTTAAATTAATAAGTACTATAAAGTTGCCCATGTTAATTATTATGGTTGGTTTGAAAATTATACAAATATTTAGAATAAATATATACGTTCTAAATTTTCTTCTATTTACCCCAACTTTATAATCTGTCAAATTAAACAATTTAATATTGACAACTTAATAAATTATAAATCAAAATATCGAATGGAGATTGCGCCACATAGGACCTTGAAATAAGTGGAGAACTCGAATTCGTAATTGTTTTAATATATATGTATGTATATATTCAAGCTCTCCCCTTAATTCGAGTCCTACGTGGCGCAATCTATATTCGGTATTCTTATTTATCTTAAATCCTCCTTTTAAATAATTTTTATTTTTATATTCTATTATTATTATATATATATATTTAATATGAATACATGATAAATTTCAAAAATTAATAAAATTAATTAATGAGGAGAAGAGAAATTCAATTTAGTATCTTTCATAAATTAAATAAGGCACATATTTTATTATTATATATTTACATTACTAATCTCATATCTTAATTGTCTTGACCTTTTCGCCATTACTATTTTTTTGGCCAAAACAAATTATTACTTGGTGAAATTAAATAAAAACTATTTGAGTTTTAGTAATTGGCGTCTAAACTAAATTTTCCAATAAAAAATAAAAATAAAACTTGTTATTTGCCCCACTAATTAATTAATTGGCCAAATTAAATTGGTATGAAAAATAAAAACAGGATGAGAAAATACTCATTGATTTTGGGTATTTATATAGATAGTTCATCAGTGGAGTCTTATTGAAAAATAATGTGGGATACAAAATTTGATACTAATATGATGGATACCAAATTAATATAACAGCCATGTTTTATTTATGAGAGATACAAAATTTAAAAAATATTATATTAATTATTTCCTTCTTACCTTAAACTTGGATTATATTTATAGATATCGTCCTTTTTATAATAATATAATAGCCATATTTGATTTATGATGGATACTAAATTAATAAATAGGAGTACTATATTATTTTCTTCTTGTCATACCAAATTGGATATAGAATATCTTAATATCATAATTGAATCTTTATATATGATCAAGGTTCGACAACTATTAAATATACGCTAAAACTTGGATGAGGCCGGTCTTTTATTAGAGACCGGATCTCACCCACCTCGACCCGCCCCGCTATCCAACCCATTTTGCATAATATAAAAGCTAAAAAAAAAAAAATTTTGCCTTATTTCTTCTTATTTTTTCTTTAGTTTCGTCCCTCTCTCTTCATCCACCAAAACCTAGATCTGATATTCTCATCGTCGCCCCTTCGATCAGCTCATCATCTCCGATTTGCTCCGGCACCGTCTTTCACCAGTAGTCCACATCCGTGTTTCTCCATTATTTCATTTACATTTTCTCTGTTTTGTGTACATATCTCTCTCCATAGCAACCTCGTTCTCAATTCTTTGTCGCTCAACCCATCTACGCCGCTCGCCGATCGCCGGATTTCGCCATTCGCCATGTCATATCCTAACTCTTGGAAATGAAGGTATTACCCATTTTTCTTTTATCTGATTTGTACGAGGGTTTTCATCAGTTTTGGAATTTTTTTGGGTACTTTCTGGGCTTATGTTGTGGGTATTGTCTCTAATTTTCTCTTCTATATGTTTTGATTTTGGTTATAAATAAATTAGACAGTTTCTTTTGCATAAGTCACGTTTGGGTGTTGGTTTCTTAATTTCTTTAGGGATTAGGAAAAGAATGTACGGTGATCTGATGCAGGTTCTGATTTATGGCTTTGCATTAAGATTTCAAAGCATCTACTTGACTTTGGACACTTTTCCACATTTCCCTTTGCTGAATTTTAATGAGTTGCTACTTTGAAATTTTTTGTTTATATATTCATGAATTTCTGGTCTAAAATTTGAGCTAAGATTTATGAGTTTTCTGAAACATGGATATAATGCTGTTTTACACTTTTTATAGATTTATTACCAAAAGTAATAGTTATGTTGAATAAAAGTAAAAATTGTAGTTAAGAAAAGTAACATTCATGTGAGAGTATATGTTAAAAAAGAACTTATTACTAATATGGATATAATTCTTTCATCCATTTGGATGGTTTTCCACTTGTTATACATTTAATTTGCAAAAGTAATAGTTATGTTGAATAAAAGTAAACATTGCAGTTGAGAAAAATAACATTGATATAATAATTCATCGATTTAATTGTTTTCCACTTGTGATATATTTTAAATTAATGCTTTTTTCTCTTGGTTTTTCAGATTCTAAAGAATGGTGAATAAGAAAGCAGGAAAAGAGATTGTATTGTCTTCCGGTGAACCAAGTCAGCGCAGGTAATAATTTTAATATAATTTGAATTGTTACATTTTGTAATAATTTAATGAGTCCTTTTGTACCTAATACTTGTTTTGAAATAATAAATTTAGGCTTGGTTTTAGGCAAAGTAACTCAAATCCAAATATTCTTATAAAGGAGAAGAAAGAGATCAAGGTTGTCATAAAAGAAGAAAGGTAATATGTCTTCATTAGTTATATTTTTCAGTACTTGTTTGAGTGTTTTAGGTAAAACAAGATCAATTGTTACAGTACTGTTTTTTTTTTTTTTGCAGATACAACATAAAGTGTAGGCCTTCGAAATTATGTGATTTGATTGTATTGTTGAATGATGAATAGAAATATTCTGTTAGAGAAATTGATTTTGGTGGTCTGTTGTATATGACTGATTGGAAGTACGTATCTTGGCAGAGTGCCTTTTGGTTTATTGAAAATTTTAATGCATCATCTCATGTATTACCATTTGATTGTGGACATAATTTAGTTGTCAAACCTGCTGACATTGAGGATTTATTTTTATTACCTAGAAATGAAGGTAATGAAGTTAAACCTTATGACAGGAATGATGAGAAATCTGTTGCTTTCTTAAACAATTTTAACAAAAGATTTGGTTTGGAAGGGAAAGTCACTCACAAATGATCAGTCTTTGATCTTTTAACTGATAGTACTGATGATAGATTTAACAGTGGTGGAGATGATTTCAAAATCCTTTTTGTCCTCTATGCTTTATCTACCTTTTTGGCACCTACATCGAATACCTCCATCGAATTTTCTCTTATGAGATGTTTGTCTGATGTTAAGAAAATTCCAAAGTTTGATTGGTGTGGATTCGTGCTTCAAAGGTTATGTAAAGCCTTAGAATCTTTCAAGCATAGTACGTATAAGTCTATAAATGGTTGTGTACTAGTTATACCACTTCTTTACTGTCACCGATTTAAGTGGTTGGGTATAGCTGAGAAATGTAGCTTACCCCTTATAAAGCATTGGACATCTTCTAAACTGTCCAATAGACTTAAGGATGAGGCTAAGAGTGACACTGTTTTTGGACGAGGAGAGTGGCTTCTAGGGATATTCCCTATCAGTGAGCATAGTAAGAAATCTGAAACTGTTGATAGAAGTGAAGATGAGGTAGGTCTTGATGATGAAGAGGTTGGAATCTCTGATCATAATGAAGATGATGAAGATACTGAAGATCCCGAATTCATTACTTACAAGCTTCCTAGAGGTGAAAAGTCTAATGCGAAGATTAATGCTATTTCAAGAAATGTAAGTTATTATCTACTTTGACAACAATTCAAAATTTAATCCATTAATTTTATTATTCTCACTCATATTTTCTAACATTCTATAATTTAACTTATGTTTGCTGGAGTTGCACAAATCATTTTTGATGTTGAAGAGAGATTTCAATGTGATTGTTGTCAATCACATTGAAAGAGTGAAGCAGTTCAAGAAGAATTTTAATGAACAAGAGAGTTTTGTCCCTTCATCATCTCCAACTCCACCCGAGCAGAAATTATCTGATAGTCAAAAGTTTTGGGCTGACGAGGAAATGCATAAATATCTCGATGAGTTGGTGATTAAGTTCTAGAAAAAGAAGAAGAGAAAGATCAGTAATGACGATTTTCCAAGATTTAAGTGGATCTCCATCTCCACGATCAGATTCACCGACAGATTCACCTGTTAAGGATGAATCTCTCACAAGTAAGTTAAATACCAATTTTTTCAATTTTGTCGTCATATATTAGCTTTCTATTTTTTTTAGTAATAATCTTCTATTTTTTCTCTCGTAGGAGTTTGTCATGAGATGAACCTTGAATGTGAATTCGATATTCTGCATGCAAGTGTAGATCGAAGAGCTGGTATGAACAAAAAATTCAAAGGAAGGTAGTATCTCATCCTTAGTATCATTCAAGGTTTATTTGAGCTTACTATCTTAGTATCTCATTCTTACTATCTTTCTGTCATGTAGAAGTTACTTTTTAGAACTTCATCAGTTATATTAAATTTTAAGTGCAGAAGTTCGGGAAAAGCAGAATGAAGTTGAAGAGCAAACTGAAAAAGATCAAGAGCAGATTGAAGATCAAGAGAAGAATGAAGTTCATGAAAAACAAATTCCTTGCCCCAAGATTTTTGAATGGGAAATATATGAACAAGTGAGACAACATTACAAAAATGAAAAGACAGATAAGGTAGTAATTTATTTCTGTTTTTCATATGTTATTCAACATTTTAATGACAGAATAGTACCCTGTTTATCTATGCTTATTTGCTACTTGAAAACTTTTGTGTATATATTCATGGACTTGTGGTTTGAAATTTGAGCTAAGAAGTTCAGTAGTTCTTGTATTCTTAGTGATTATTAGTTCACAGCTCAATATTTCTCAAAGCACATTAATTTCATACTTCGAAATAATGTTGTTTTCCACTTCTTATACATTTAATTACCAAAAAAGTAACATTTATGTACAATAAAAGTAATAACTGCAGTTAAGAAAATTAACTTTTCCTGTGAAACTCTATGGACTGAATTGATATTTTTCAATTTTTAACTGTAAATTTATCCTTGTAGTGATCAACATGATCATAGCTGATCCTATGCGTTGTGACTCTGATTTTGGATGGATCAATGATAACCTTCATTCAAGACAAGATTCATGAAAAACAACACAAGATATCTGAAAGCTTTGAGCAGGCGTGAGAAAGACATTGCTGACTTTTGTTTTCACGAGCATCGTCCAATGACTATGTAAGTAATTTTTTATCTTTGAAGATATATTTATATACTTCTATTATATATGGTTAGTAACTATTAATATTCTACAGGAGCAATGTTTTTATGTACGATCTTCATCGTTGGAAATTTGTTCTTAACTTCAATGGGGTTAAAACTTTGAATGATTGTTGCTTTATTGATTCTATTGTCATTGACACTTGGGCTCTGATGCTTAACAAGGCTGTTAAGTACAACTCGTCAAAAAGTTCATCCATCCCACGAGAATTCTTTTTCAATACTCAACATTCCGTAAGTTTTACAATTTAGTTTCAATGATATTCATCTGTTATTTTAATTCTTACTTGTTTTTAACTCTTTTTTGCAGTCTTATCTTGAGAATGTTTTGAATGCGAAGAATGCAGCTGCAATTCAAAAAAATGGTTATGACGTGAGGAGCTGTTGGCATTTTTGCATGAAGCAAATGATCTTGAACAACCTGAAGTCGATAGAATTTGTAAGTAACATGATTCAGATACATTTATTAATACTATATATTGTTCAACTATCTTTTTGATGAAACTATTTTTGCCTTTTTATCATAGTTTTTTATTCTTATCTGCTTCGAAAAATATTTATTTGCTGCTGCCATAAACTTTAGTGAAAGTAAGATTCACTATTTGGACAATATGGCGAATAATTTAGAGGTGAACAATGGCAATTGGAAGATTATCCATATTTTGGTAAATATTTACATGTTTTCTGTTTTGTATTTTAGTTAAAATATCCTTTAATGAACATTATAAACTATTGATTTTCTACAGAAAGAACAATTCGCCATATTTCTTGAAGACATGGAACATCCCCGAGCTCTAGAAATTAAATCGTTTCCAATTGAAAATGTTCGTTTTCAATGGCAAACTTGTAGAAGCAATGTCGATTGTGGTGTCTTCCTTATGCACTATATGGAAAATTTTCACGGGCATCCTTATGTGTGTAAAGATATATATGTTGGAGGTATAAATTTTACTTATGTTTGTTCATGTTGTTTGTGCTCATGTTGTTTGTTCTTTTGCCATGTCTGCAAAGTAATACACAGTTGGATATTATTTTTTTTTCTTGTTTGAAGGCACCCTTTAGAAGAAAACTTAGAGCTCAATATTGTTCAAGGATTATTTTATCGGATATCAATGACTGCAGAAATGAAATTTTGAGTGAGATCCTTGCATTTGCCAAAAGGAATTAATGATGCAGGTACACTGACTCTTTTTATTTTATTTTATTGTGATATTATTATGTTTGATTCATGCTGAAAACTAGTATATTTTTTTGTGGCAGTAATTAAAGGTCTTAATTTTTTTTTTCATTGTTAGATATCCTTTCCAGATTTTGGGCCAACGTTTCCTAAGGATCATAGTTCCCAGATTGTCTCGTCCATATGTGCAGAAGAAACAACATTTCTAACATTGTGAAGTTTTTTGTCGAATACTAATCGTATTTTGAATTGAAATACTGCTATTTGTGTAGTTGATGTACAATTCTCACTTTCTACATATTGCCTATTATGTAGTTGTGTAATCGATAATACTCTTATTTTAAATGAGATTTATTACTTATACTGTAGTAATTGCTATCTTATGCTTCAATGCTATATGTAGAACCAATGCAACTCATTTCTATATCTTTAAGCTGATTTATTTCAGGCTCTGTTGTTTTGGTAACTTTTTAAATTATTCATACTTTAAAACTCTTATTTTTAGTCATAAAAATTGTTACTTTAAATTACTTATAACCGATTAGTTGCACCTAAGTGTGCCTCTAGTCCAAGTTGTTGACTAGTTTCTTATAACTAGTCGAATGCTCCCCAAATAGAATTTCGTAGGAAGCACAAAAAAATAGTATGATGTGATGTTACACGAAAAAAAGGAAAAGCGAACAGAAAAAAAAAAATTCACGCAAATGATTATTTCATTAAAAAAAAGAAAAATAAAAAATTGAGGAGTTTTTCTTCAAAGAAACTGAAAATGACCTTGATAAGATCATTTCTTTTGAATTAGCCCAATTGGTTGGGTATTGGCCCAATTTGCCGGGAAAAATAAATTAAGAAAATTTTCATTCCACACCACAACACAAAAATGAGAAATTTTAAACATAGCCCCCATTTTACTCCATATAGCCCCTTATAAAAAAATAAAATTAATTACAAATATACTATTATGCCCTTATAGCCCCCAATTAAATTTTAAATAATTTAATTACGTAGCCCTCATTTTACTCCACATAGCCCCCTATAAAAAATAATAATGAAATTAATTATAAACATAGTTGTTTCACAGTTGTTCTTCGATCATAATTAATAACTATTTTTACCGTACAAGTTGCACTACACATACATAATATTTATAAGCACCTAAAGTTCGGAACTCTAGCTCGATAATTCTTCCCATATTTTTACATTTATCCATTATTTTTGTTTGCAATTAAGTCTTTGCTAATACATGAGAACTATTAATCATGTCAGAAATTGAGATAGAAGACAAGAGATTTATCAAATTATGAATGCTTGAGATAACTCCCAAAGTAGGCGGCACATGAGAAAGCTAAACACACGAACAATTATTTTTTCACGCAATTCAATATTTTTCTTTAATATCCTGACAAACTTAAACAAATTATAGAAGAACAAAAAGATTAATAAGAAAGTAACAATTGAAATACCGATAGTTTTTTTCTTCTTTCATGGCTTCGTACGAGTTCTTCTGTTTGATGGCTAAGGGCTATAAACCGATAATATATCTTTAGGATTTATGTTATTTAAATTTTAAGTGGGGGCTATAAGGGTTTTAAGATTTATTTTATTTAAAAATTTAATTGGGGGCTATAAGGGCATAATAGTATATTTATAATTAATTTTATTATTATTTTTTATGGGGACTATGTGGAATAAAATGGGAGCTATGTTTAAAATTTCCCCACAAAAATCTTCTCTTGCTTTCCTCAAACCCTCTCCAATCCCCAACCCTAATTCCCAAATTCACGGTGAAGTTCAATGGAGATCGCCGTTATTTCCGACGCAATATCGTCGATCGCCGTTATTTCCCATAAAGATTTTGTTTTTCAACCGCAACTCAAGTCAACTCCAACAGATGATATCATATTCAGACTCTACCGAGTATGTGTGGCCAATTATCTCAGCAATTCTCATATCAGCCGTATCGTAGCCGATCATGGCTGGTGGCGCCGCCGTGATGACGACCGATCTTCAATTTGAGGGGGCCGACCAACCGTCAAGTCTTCACTTCTCAAGACTATGCGATTATAGAAGAGGAGCGGGGAGCAGAGAGAATGCATCTAGGATAGCAAAGAGGAGGGTGTTCAGAGAGAGTGAGAGGCCATCAACTCCGTCGTTATGGGCTTCAGGTAAACATGTTTTAGCTGAGAGCTGTCAATTTTATCTCTTTTGGTGATTTCTGCAACTGCATTTTGCTTTTTTGCTATTTTGGAGTGAAATTATGCATTTTTTTAATAGTTTTGTTTCTGATGATGCCATTAAAAGTTATATGACTTCAAGCTGTTAGAATCTAACTGCAGGTAAATTGCTACATATAATTCACACCACCTTTTCTGTTTATAATTGCTGAAGTGCTTTGTGTTATATTTCTGTTTTTGTGCCAATTTTGTTTAGTTTTAGCATGATTGTATAACTGAGAAATAAGTAGGTAGAAAACGCAGAGTAATAGTTTCATTACTCCGATATCTTCTGATAGCTAATTAGCTTCATCATAGATTATTATACCATACGTAGATACGCCTTATAAGATGCGATATCTTGCTGTGATTTATCACGCACTCAATTTTACTCTCTCTTTCTTTACAATGACAGCAGTCTTGGGCGTTGCTGCAATTCCTCGACTGACAGACTCTTCCTTCTTCACTGCGACAGCCACAGGCTGCACGTTGAAAGCATGAGTATGAGAAGGCGCTATACTCGCCCTTATCGGGCTTGAGCACGAGTACACGTTGTCGACACCAGCACATCCACTACAGCAGTCCTAGTATTCATTTCTTGAGGTTTAGGTCTATTTCTCTTGAAATTGAGCAGGATATATTTAAATTGGTGTTTGATTCCTGGAAGGATGAGAATATATATAGTGAAGGATTAGAGTTTTGAGGTCTTTCCCACATTGAATGCTTCATTCATTAGCTACAAACTACAAGGCCACAAGTGCTACTTATTTAGGGGGTGTTTGACTAAGCTTATAAAATCTCCTTAAAACAGAGAGCTTATAAGCTCTTGAAAAGTATTTGGCGAAATAAGATTCTAAACACCTTATAAACTAGTAAAAGAACTTCAAATTAACTTGGATTAGGCGTTGAACTTCAAAATCTATGAAAAACATTAAACATTCAACATTTTTTACCTTGTGAAAATCGATGAAAGAATAAACAAAAAATCATGAAGATTATAATATCATGCATGCCAACTTATTATCTCTAGCAGAATTACAAACACTCAAGATCAGAGTCCAAAAACATATATACTAGATGAACATGAACAACTTGTGGTAGCAAAGTTGAAGACCAAGAAACTAAACTATATTAGCAGTCACCTCAAAATCTATGAAAGAATTAAAACATTTTTGAGTTGGGTACCTGGGATCACATTAGCAGTTACCTCAAAATCTATGAAAGAATTAAAACATTTTGAGTTGGGTACCTGGGATCACGTTGAATTCGGTCAGGTACGAAGTTGAAGGTTATAGTTCCCGATACCATGTTGCTCCTCGATGATGAGTTCAGCTGAGGCCACAATGGAAGGGCTGCATTCATCCAACTCGATTGTTTGGAGCGACGAAATTTCTCCAATACCGCAAGGGATCGCCTCTAGAGCAGAGCAACCTCGGATAAAAAGGTGACGAAGTCTTGGGAAATTGGTCTCATCAGCTTCCCAATGCACGAGTTCCAATCTCTCAAGTAGGAGGAACTGTAGCCTGCAGAACACTTGCTCCTCTGCATCCCATTTCCGCTGGTCCCCATCTACTAACTCGCATTCTTGAAGTTTAAGAACTTCAAGATTTGGTAACTTACTAAGATATTTCATGAATTCCCCAAGTATTTTAAAACCTGTAAGAGACAACTTTCTCAATGAAGGAGGTAATCTGAGTTTAGATGGGGAAAGTAGATTTTTCTTTGGATAACTGGAGAATTTCAGTGTTTCGAGTTTGTGCAGACAGGAAAAATCAAAGCTAGACTGCGAGATACTACTAGTTCCCAACTTTCTTAAGTTGGGGCTTCTGTCGATGAAGCTTTGGCCTGCATGAAAATCTATCGTAGAGATCGGTTGTAGCTTTTCTTGAATGAAGCCTCCCCAACCACGAGATTCAGGATAGATTATTGCTCCATAAGTTTTGACATGTCTCAACTCTGTCATCTGCCATATCTCAGATCGCAGAACAATGTTATATTATATCAAATGGCAGAATCATATAAGGTTTTTTTTTAGCAAAAGTATTTATTGTACGTTTATACCTTAAAAATTTATATAATCCATATACATTGATTTAAACTTTTTCTAATTTTTCCTATTTATTGTTGCTCAAAATATAATTTTTTTTGGATTAATTATAATTATGCTCGAAATTTATCGGTTGTGGCAGAATGAATAACTTTATTGTTATATGTAATACATATATAATGTCAAATTCTATATTCTTCTTAATTTTAGATATTACATGTAATGCTTAATTATTGTTTGATACCTAGAAACCAGTCTGGACAAAAACTTTAGCAGATTGACATTATGATTGATTTTTTATTTTCTTGATCTTGATGGATAAAGATTAGTTTTTTTAATTTTGTAGTATCGTATAATATTTTTTTAATTATATCATTATTATTATACTAAAGTTTTGTTTTATCTAACTTATTTTTGCCTATTCTAAGATACTCTAGACAAATTATACATAAATAAGTATGACTGTTGATAAGTGAATTTTATTATGTCTATTTTATATTACATTTCATTCTTACTATAGTATCTTTTTTATTATCAACACACTTTGAATTAATTAGAGTATAGCTTTCTCAAAAATATTACAATCTATTATTAATTACGTATAAAATCAAAATTAAATAAAATATTTTATTGTAAATAATACTCTTTATGGATATCTTAATTTCTCTTAATATATTAACAATTATTTTTATTTTTATTACAAGATTTTTAATAAATATAATTACACAAAAAGATATTACTAATCAAATCATTAAACAAATGCTCATTTAATTTAGCTCAACTTTAATTTGATACTCCTCCGTTCCTGAAAATTGTGATCTTATTGCGTTATTTATCTGTCCTTTAAAATTATGATATTTTCTTTTTGTACATGAACTCACTCACTTCCTTATATTTTAAGCCTCACAACAAATCAAAAGTGGTGGGTCCCTTTCTTCACTCAACAAATATCTATCAATCATTTCTAAAATTCGTGCCACACAAATTGCATCACAATTTTCATGTACGGATGAATTATTATTTAACTCATTATTTCGTTAATGGCCTCTTGTGTTAATTGAAATATGTAAAAGTAATTCTTTCTAAGTTATAATTTATATACTTTAAGTAATAAAAGATATATTAATTATGTACTTAACCTTATTTGTTGTAGAATTTTAGGATATATATTATTTCCTCCGTCCACGAAAGAATTGCCACAATTTTTTTTCGTTCTGTTCACAAAAGAATTGTCGCGTCCATTTATAATAATAGACCACACACAATTCACTTACTTATTAACCTGTCATACCTCATTATTTACAAAAATTATCATTGTTGGACCCATCATATATTAGTTTAAAATCATTAAAAGTGAGACCCTTATTCCACTAATAACACGTTAATAAATATTGATTAGTTGGCTAGTTTGTATTATATGCCTTGAATCTGTTAAGGGTTTGAAAGAAGCGTTCAATATTTATATTTTTTAACTAGTTTTAAGGATGAAATCATTGCACAAGGGCTAATAGGATTGCTCGGACATTATAATAATAATGTGATATTGTGTTTGATCATTATCGAGACTTTGGATCAGGCAAGAAGGAAGCAGTAGATGAACTACTTCTAGATTGTAAGCCATTTTCTGCTCTAAAAAATCTCTCAATCTCTATACATATATGTGTGTATGTATATATATATCAAAAATAGATAATTTTTAGAGGATTATTGAGGTATATCCAGTATGGTGATAGTGTATACCCCCCATAACCAGTTTTGAAGGCATGTATAACACATAACCACTAAGACTTTTTGACTTTCTTAATTAAATCTATTGTGACACTTTCTAAAAATGTGTCTTATTTGTGTGGAAATGGGGATAAATTGACTAGTTAATCAAAATCATATAAAATCATGTATTTACCCTCCTATTTTAGCTATTTAAAATGATAGCTACGTATTTCTTTATTACATATTTTGCTAATCGATCCAACGCTTTCAAAATGATATCAGAGCCTTGTTTTTATTAAGGAATTATATTTTATTTATTGCTTTAAGTATTATCCTAACGGAGGAGACATCAAGAAAATATGGATCCGGACAATTGTCCGAGATGCGAGTGTTACAGGAATTATCTCCAAGATCTGGAGATAAAAAGAGAAAGAAACCAGATGTTAAGGACATTCTGGAGAGAATTGTTCGACTCCCGAGTCGTACGTGAAAGAAGGCTTGAATACATGGAGCCTTTCATACAAGAAATTGAGGCAAGGGTTAGATTTGATGCAAATCTAAGCACTTTCCAGTTCGAGGTGATAAACACCATGAGGAGAAACCATCAGAACAATCATATCTGATGGATCTAGAATGATGTCCAAGGTGTGGACATTTTCAGGAACATCTCCAAATTTTGGAGAAAAGAAGGATAAGATACCAGAGTGTTCTGACACACTGGAGGAATATGTTGAATCTCTTGATTCAACATAACCAAGAGAAAGAATTAATTGATTCCTGCCTCCAAGGAATCAAAATAAAGGAAGATCTTCTCCATAGTTGTATCTGCCTTGAATGAGAGATAGAACATGCCATGAGAAGAGACCATTGGATCCATTTGGGAGTAAATTGGAATTAGCTCTGATGGAACCAAAGAAAGATAAAGGAGTATCATCTACTCTTTTATATCAAGAGATTACTCCAGATTCATCCAAGATATCGGAGGATCTGAGAGAAATACAGAAAACAATACAACATTATGGTGATAGCCTGTATGGTGTACCGCTCGATCTTTACAAGATTGCTATGAAACAGGATGAAATTTATCATATCCTGAAGGAGATCCAATCACGGATCGAAAAACTGGAGCAACAACCTCGTTCCAGTCAAAGAAGGAATCCTTTTGGTAATGAACCCACTTATCCATTTCCAGTGGGAGAAACCAAGAAGGATCCAAACATGGAGGCCTTGATAAAAATGATTCGAGAAAAAAAAAGATGAATAATCTCGAAATAATCAATCTTGACGACCTCCAGGAGTTAGCAGAATATCTTTTGCTAACATGGCGATGGTTGATTTAAAAATGAACCAGAATGTGGTCCAAAACCCACAGCCGGTGAATCAACTTCCACAAGGAGCTATCATTGGAAATCAACAAGATTTTCAAAATGCACCCGGAGCCATTAATGTTGTCCAGGATTTTCAGACTGGAGCAAGGTATGATCAACATACCCCAAATGATGCATATATGGCGGCAAGAAGGACAAGGGCAAGAAGGCCACAACTAAAGGTACAGGATACACCTTATGGTAAGGCAACCCTGGATCTAATCTTCCCTACGGAGTGATGCTCGATCTTGATGAAGTAAATTTCAAAGATCGAGAATTTGTAATTGATGAGTGGACGTCAGCTTTGAGAATTGCGGCAGCAACTCTCGATTTAAACAAGGAAGTATAATTTTCAGGAACGGAGGGAGTATCAAATTAAAGTTGAGCTAAACTAAATGAGCATTTATTTAATGATTTGATTAATAATATCTTTTTGTGTAATTATATTTATTAAAAATCTTGTAATAAAAATAAAAATAATAGTTAATATATTAAGAGAAATTAAGATATCCATAGAGAGTATTATTTACAATAAAATATTTTATTTAATTTTGATTTTATACGTAATTAATAATAGATTTTAATATTTTTGAGAAAGCTATCCTCTAATTAATTCAAAGTGTGTTGATAATAAAAAAGAATACTATCGCAAGAATGAAATGTAATATAAAATAGATATAATAAAATTCACTTTCCTTCAAAAAAAAAAAAATTCACTTATTAACAATCATACTTATTTATGTGTAATTTGGCTAGAGTATCTTAGAATAGACAAAAATAAGTTAGATAAAGCAAACTCTACAATTAGATTTTCACAAGAAAAAAATTAGAAATGTTATGCCGCTTAGCAAGTTAACAATCACAATCTAACTTCTATTTTCATTACTTATATTCATATTACTACTGATAATTGTGCAAAATAATAATGATATAATTAAAAAAATATTATACGATACTACAAAATTACAAAATTAATCTTTATCCATTAAGATCAAGAAAACAAAAAATTAATCAATCACAATGTCAATCTACTAAAATTTTTGTCCAGACTGATTTCTAGGTATCAAACAATAATTAAGCATTACATGTAATATCCAAAATTAAGAAGAATATAGAATTTGACATTAAATATGTATTACATATAACAATAAATCTATTCATACGGCCACACTGTGGCCAGTCACACGGTGGCATTCTCGTAATTATGAACAATAAAAATATAATTAATTAATAGTTCTAAATTAATTCCAGATTATTTTTAAATAATTACCCTTTCCCATTTTTCTAAAGAAAATATACTTTGTTACTTTCAAATTTGAATTTGTTAATATTCCCTCTCCACAATAATTTTAGATTTGTTTTCCAATAAAGTGAATATCAAATTCTTTAAATAATACACAAATCCTCAAATAATAAAAAATTGTTTCTTATTTCATCTACAAACAAATATTAATTGATCATGGTCGAATCAAAATTGCAAAGTTATAATCGAATCAAAGTTCTTCTTTAAAAAAAATCATTTATTTGATTATAATGCATCCGATGATGAATATAAGATATCTATATTTTAAAGGAATATAATTATCTCTTTTTAAGACAAACAACATTGAATAAAATATTAATTGTAAGATATTTATCAAAACAAAAATATTAGTTTGGTTTTGAATGATTTAGAGGCAAAGAGGGAATAATTGTATTACTGAATTTTTTTTGTTTAATGGTTAGGATATTTTTTGATCTTGATCTTGAAATTTCCATAAATAAAATATTAGAAGAGTAATGAGGAAGGAAATCTTACAACATAATCTCACTAAATTTTGGAGCCAAAATAACATTGGGGTACTATAGTCATAATAACTCTTTTTAGTAAACAGATTATTAATTGAACCGGTCTGCAACACCCTATGATATGAACACTTGAAGTATTAATTTTTAAAATATATTTAATATATAATATGATATACTATAAGTAATACAAAGATCAACGAACCACATTTATTCATATTTCTTACTTTAAATTTCTCTTTTATTTGATCTTTATCATATACATATATATTATTTTAATTCATAACTTCAACATGCGACACACGTACCATCCATCTAGTACTATCAAATGAGTTAACCATAATAATTATCAAAAGATTTATAAGTAAATCATTGCAAAATATTGAAACATATGAACTGCAGTCTATATTATTCAAGTTGTATGTGATGATAATTAAGATAACTAGACGATATAACTGAAAATCCAAAATTCGGGAACAAATAGTCATTACGAATGAAGAGCCAAAGTTTTGGTCCAATTTCATTTTATTTTTCATCTACGGATAACCACATTAAGAAATTCTGGTGCAATTTCTTATCTGGGCTTTGTATGCCAAAAATTTGAAGTAGCTATACTAATCAAAATAAAAAAAAAATAGTAGTAATACTTTATACCTAAACATGGCATGCATCAACTCCATGAAGTAAAAATGATATGGAAAACTAATTCATAGCAAAATGTGTCAAGATAAGGAGATAGCAAAATAGGTCAGCAGCTTGCTCTAATTCCAAGTAACAGCAATTAACAGAGAAATAGAAACATAAATGAAAAAATATAACGTGTACATCAGATGAAAATATCCACATGTGCCATATTGGATAGATCAAATCATCTCCGTCGAAGCACCATCTTTTGGAGCATTTCCAATAGAGTTTTTATGACTGGAATATAATTATTGAGTCGTCGTGTACACACCAAGTAATCTTAACTGTCTTCAGATGGAGCAGAGAGGGGCGGGAGATAGTCGTATCACACACCATTGGCTTATACTCTCCATCCTGCAAAGTATAGTTGTGCAGAATTGATTTAGACAAAAAGATGCTGATAATCCAAAACCCCCCAAAATTCCAATTAAAAGACAAAGAAAAGAAGAAACTAAAAAGAGTTAGGATGGGGGAAGACTAATAATCTATATCTCCTCTTTACTACTCTCTCCGTCCGCGAAAAGTGTAGCACATTTCCTAATTATTGTGAGGTATAAAATAATGAAAAGTGCTACACTTTTCGCGGACGGAGGGAGTATTAAAGATCTTTAAATGATATGCATTAATGTGACATGGCCATCATAGCCAAGAAAACTCAAAAATATACTAAATTTTGCTTATATAACTTCAGATTCTATACATTCATAAATTTCTACAAGCAAAAATAAATTTGTTAGATTTTTATATTTAGTGGAGATCAATTGCATTGCAGATTTATAAATTTCAACACATATATAGGGACAAATCAATGCGATAAAGAATTCATTTACCAAGAAACTGCAATGTTTTGTTAAACGAGCTGTATTAGTTAAAAACAAGGGATAATCGAATACAGAACTAATCAAAAGACTATGCAGAACATAATCAGAAACAAGAAAGAATTCAAATGTGTGCTAAGTGATAGTGTATAATCAGGAATCTCAAGAACATTAAGCATTCCCTCAGTATCAACAACGCCGAGTTTTAGAAACTTGGCATTTGAAAACAGTACAAAAGTATCATTCATCCCTTTATCAACAAGAAGCTGGCAGAAAAATATGAGATAAGATTCATTAAATAATAAGTGATGCAAAAGAAGCTACAGATACATCACTGATATTTCAAAGAATTCATGAAATCTAATAATGAACAATGAAACTTGTAGTAGATGAGACAATCTATTAATATATAAAAATACAGTTTCTAACGGAAACTTTTTCCCGGCAAAATCTAAATCATACAGTTTTGTTAAAATCCTGATTTTTCGGTATTAACTTCATCTGATAAAAATGCAAGTTACCTAAAGCTCACCCACGTCTTACTCCCACTATCAGCAGTTTTAAATCTTATTTGACTCTCAATTATCTCTTCAACTTCATCGCCTGATTTTCGAGCCATTGATCACGATTGTTGAAGAAAGAGTTAATAATCGGGGCCTCTACCCTCTATCACAATTCACAAAGGGCGAAATCTATGGCTCGAAATCTTTCTGATCTCTGTGTATCGAATCAATTTATGAAACAATCAAAATTTCTTATAATATTTCTCAACATCAACATGTTGACGGAGACAAAATCCTAAATACAAGTTTTTGGTCGTTCACTTCGATGGCTATGAATGGCGAATCGTTCCAAAATCTCTTCTTTTACAACCACTACCATTTTCACAACTCAAAATTTAGAGGGAATTTCGCATCTCCCGCTCTCTCAAATCGGGATCAACCATCACTCGATGATTGCTTATAATCCACCGGATCGATGGTACGATACTGGCTAAAATCCTAATCCTCAATCCGACGATGGAGACAACGTGAGCATGTTTAAATGTTTGGGGCTTCTGAAATTCCAATTTTCCGTCAAAATCCCTCACATATTCTTAAGAAAAATCTCCAAATTGAATTTTTCGAATTCGCAGCGATGTAGGTATATTTTATTATCTCTCGCTTTTACATTCTAATGGGACTACTTGATTGTCATTTACATTGGCTATTGATAAGAAATATATTGTCTAATTTGCTTGTGTTTTATGAGTATTGTTTTTATGTATGATGGACGGATTCATTCATGTAATTTTTTAATAAATGTTTGAGTTTTTCGGCTTGAGTTGTAGAATTGAAAGGAGGCGTACGTCGTGGCATTGCTTAGTTCAGTATTGAGCGGGACTACACTTTTGATCATGAGGTACTGATCTACTGAAATATATATATACATATAGGGATGGATTACTATAGAAATTATTCCTCCCGTGAGAACTTCAGAACATGCTTAAATCTATATATATTCATGCTTAAATCAATATATAGTCATGCTTAATAAGATTCATGCTTTTTTGCATAAACAATAATGCTTATATAAAATCATGCTTAAATCTATATATATTCATGCTTCGAATAATGACAACCATAGATCATACAAAGATCAATGGTTCAGATTGGTTCCTAGTTCCCACACTAGGAATAGTTTCTATATGAACCAATCGAACCAGTAGAAAATTAAGGACACTATCTATGGATGAATTATGAATTAAGGATATTTATTTTTGGGCTGGCAATAGAAGGACAATAAGTCTTGAAAGTTGCAAAAATAGGACAGAAAACGGGAAAAATGACAAAATTAAAGCCCAAAGACATCTGATTTGTTATAAACATTTAATATACATCCTAGATAGAATAAATTAAAAATACCCAAGATTATTATTTTGATAAAATTATTTAATGGAGATCCACGCTCTCAAAATGGTATCAAAGCCCTAGGTTTATTAAGGAATTATATTTTATTTATAACTTTAAGTATTATCCTAACGGAGGAGACATCAAGAAAAACATGGATCCGGACAACTGTCCGAGATGCGAATGTTACAGGAACTATCTCCATGATTTGAAGGTACAGAAAACAAGAACCCAGACTGCTCTTGCAATCTGGAAGAGAGAATTTCACTCTGCAGCAACAAGAGTGGATTGTGAGTCTATTATCTCTTGCCACCAAGAGATGAGAAGAAGAGAAAACTTCATTGAGGAGTTGAAGTATCTCCATCTAAGGACGGAGAACGTGATGAGAGAAAACCATCAGAACCATATGGACTGATGGATCTAGAAGGATGTCCACGGTGTGGACATTTCCAGGAACGTCTCCAAATCTTGGAGAAAAGGAGGATAAAATACCAGAGTGTTCTAACACACTGGAGAAATATGTTGAATTTATAAATTTTAACATAACCAGGAGAAAGAATTAATTGATTCTTGCCTCCAAGGAATCAAAAGAAAAGAAGATCTTCTCCATAGTTGTATCTGCCTTGAATGAGAGATAGAACATGCCATGAGAAGAGACCATTGGATCCATTTGGGAATGAATTGGAATCATCTATGATGGAACCAAAGAAAGATAAAGGAGTATCATCTACTCTTTTATATCAAGAGATTACTCCAGATTCATCCAAGATTTCGGAGGATCTGAGAGAAATACAAAAAACGGTACAATATTATGGTGATAGCCTGTATGGGGTACCACGTGATCTTTACGAGATTGCTATGAAGCAGGATGAAATGTATAATATCCTGAAGGAGATCCAGTCGCGGATCGAAAAACTGGAACAACAACCTCGTTCCGGTCAAAGGAGGAATCCTTTTGGTAATGAACCCACTTATCCATTACCAGTGGGAGAAATCAAGAAGGATCCAAACATGGATGCCTTAAAAAGAATGATTCGAGAAAGAAAAAGATGAATAATCTCGAAAGAATCGATGACCTCCAGGAGTTAGCAGAATCTTTTGCTAACATGACGATGGTTAATTTAAAAATGAACCAGAATGTGGTCCAAAACCCACAGCCGGTAATTAACTTCCACAAGGAGTTATCGTTGGAAATCCAAAAGATTTTCAAAATGCACCCGGAGCCATTAATGCAGTCCAGGATTTTTAGACTAGAGCAAGGTAAGATCAACATACCCCAAATGATGCATATATGGAGGCAAGAAGGACAAGGGCAAGGAGGCCACAACTAAAGGTGCAGGATACACCTTATGATAAGACGACCCTAGATCCAATCCATCCCTACGGAATAATGCTCGACCTTGATGAAGTTAATTTCAAAGATCGAGAATCCGTAATTGATGAGTGAACATCAGCTTTGAGAATTGCGGCAGCAACTCTCGATTTAAACAAGGTAGGATTCGTAAGAATCCTCGAGATGAGCCTTGCAGGAATTGCCAAGATAGCATGGAAATTCTTTCCTATGGATATCAAGAATACATGTTTTGAGAGCGAAAACTTCACTGAACATGTTCAGAATATGGCGATGCTCTTTAAAAGCCATTTTCTGGGAGAAAGATATTTTGAAGGATTTGATCAGGAAAAGAGAAAGAAATACTTGATGGCATTGTATAATCTAAGACTTGCAGTCTTGGATCAACAATCACTTAACAAGTTTTTACAGCTCTTTACTCTTTATCAATATCAATCTAAAGTTGATGATAGAGTTGCACTGGAAATTTTCTTTCTAAAATTTCCAAGCCCATGGAAGGAGATGCTGATTCGGGATTACGAACTAGGAGATCCTAAAAATGTCGCAAGGATGATGTCTTATGTACGTCGAAAGCTCTCAGAGTGGTGTCAACAAGCAACAGCTCTGAGGAACATGAAGAAACTGAGGAGGATTAACAAATACGCTCCTCTAAACTGTGATGATAATGATCTGCCAACGATCATTGGAGGAGAACCACCAAGGCTGAAAAGAAGCAAGAAAAATAGGTTTCAGCCCTATCATAAAGGTGAAGATTCAAAAAGAAATTCTTGGAAACCAAGAACCAGATGGTCAAGACAGAAGGCCAGATCTTACAAATCAGGCCAAAGAAGTGGACCATCAAGGAATAGGTATCCATTCCAAGGAGTTAATAAAACCCAAGGAAGGACACCCGCCAAGAAAACTTTCAGGAGAACTCACACTAGAGTTAATGAAAGTTTCAAGGATTGCAACTGCTGGACGTGCGGTGCGAAAGGGCATATTTCCATAAATTGCCCTGACAACGAGAAAAGAGGTATCAATAAATTCGAATCCACTCCGGATATCGAAGATGCCATCTACTACGAAGAAATGATACAAGTATATCAGTTCGAATATATACCTTCGGATGAGAGTATATATCAACAGGAAGAAGTCTTCAGCGAAGAAGATTCAGAATGGTCTGATGGAACTAGATCGGAGTCAGACTGATCCAGAAATTGTTCATCAGGAGAAAAAGGACATGACGGGATTCTCCAGTCATACAACTCTCTCTCAAAATCTGATTGACAAGATTATGAAGAAGAGTCTAAATATACAAAAGTATCAAGGCTTTTCAGCAAGTAACATAGATCAAGTTCTGAGGAATTTTAATCTAAGGAGCAAGAAACAACAAATCGTTTATGGAATTACTAGACGAGAAATGTCGCTTCCTATAGAGCTTACGGGGAATCAAGTGGAGATGCAGTTGATTCCAGCAAGTGACATAAGGGAAGATCTATCAAAGATGTAGCCTGAGGTCGCTGAAAAGATGAATTAGATCCATATTGGAGTAATCCAGTTGATGTTAAAATCGGCTCTCTTTACCGGAGTTCACACGCCGATCGATATCACTATATGCGATAAAAGGGTTAGAAATTTGAAAGATTCCGTATTGGGAACAATTGCGGGAGATCTTTGTGCAGGACAAGTAGTGGGAATCAACTATCCAAAGATTGCTTACAATCTTAATGATACTCATTTCAGCAGAATATTTTGCTGCTTATATTGATTCAGGTGCAGGAATTTGTACTGCAAAACGAGGAGTCTTCCCAGCAGAGGTAGAAGATAATCTATCCCAAATTGCAGGAAGAGATTTCTCAAAGAATATTTTGCTCTTAGCTAAAGGAGTAAAAGAGACGGAAATTTTAATTGGCAGAGCCAGAGGTACACTTTGGTATAAGGTTAAAACTCCACCAATTTATTTCCATGATACAGGAGCAAATATTCTGTTAGGAAACAATTTTCTACAGATGTTCAAAAGATACATGCAGGATAATGAAAGAAGGCAATTGGTGTTCACAACCATTTTCGATCACAAAATCATTGTCCAGAGGCTCAAAGGGGCTTTTAATCGCCAGATACCATTGAGTTTTCACAGCAAGCATGGTGATGAAGGAAAACTTCGACACCCAAAAATGAAGGATCAAAGGAGATTCAGCGAAGCAGTGCTAAGCTGTATTAGGGAAGATGATCTCAAAGATGAAGAGGTCCAGATCCTCAAAGCATCTTTAATATCTCATCAAGATATTAAGAAAGAGATGCAGGTGTCCCTAGAAGATGTCAAAAGGAAGATTAAAAGGAATTACAATGAGAATCCTTTGGCATGGTGGGATAGAAACAAACTCAAAGCTACCTTGAAGGTGAAGCCAGATAAGGAGTATGAGTTTGTTAGATACAGACCAATCTTGATGAACCTCAAAGATCAACAGGATATGAAGGAGATAATCAAGGAACACCTTGATTTAAAGTTGATCGAACCAGAGAACTCGCCTGACTGCAGTCCCGGATTTCTGGTAAGGAATCATGGTGAGATCAAACGAGGTAAATCCAGATTAGTTATTAATTACAAAGGAATTAATGATATTCTGGAGTTTGATGAATATTTTATCCCTAGTATGGAACACCTTATTAACTGCATTAGAAATGCTAAGGTATTCTCTAAGTTTGACTGCAAGTCAGGTTTCTACCAGATTCGCATGGAGGAAGGTAGTAAGAAATTTACAGCCTTCTCTACTCCACAAGGGCATTATGTTTGGAAAGTAATGCCAATGGGGTTGGTTAATGCGCCCCAAATATTTCAGAGGAAGATGGATAATCTGTTCAAAGATTATTTTTCTTTTATGTTTGTCTATATTGATGACATTTTAATTGCATCAAAAAATATAGAGGAACATATCAAACATCTTGAAATCTTTGCAGATGTTTGTTATAAAGAAGGTTTAGTACTGTCTGAAAAGAAGGCAGTTGTTGCAACTCAGAAAATGGAATTTCTGGGTATCGAGATTGATGAAGCAGGAATTATTCTACAGGACCATATTGTTCAGAAGGTCCAGAATTTTCCTGAAGATCTGAAAGAAAAGAAATAACTTCAGAGCTTTTTGGGAGTTGTTAATTTTGCGGGACCATTCATTAAGAATCTCGCAAAACACAGAAAAGTTTTCAGTACTTTACTGAAAAAGGATGTTCCATTCATCTGGACGGAAGAACATCGACAAGGAATGAAAGAGTTAAAAGAGGTTTGCAGAAATCTCCCAAAACTCTCGATACCGCAGGATGAAGACGACTTAGTCCTGTATACAGATGCAAGTGATTATTGGTGGGCAGCAGTCTTAACCAAGATCACTCCTAATGGAGAAGAACCTTGCAGATATTGTAGTGGTTTATTCTCAGAAGATGAGGCCGTGCGATGGCACATCAACGAAAAAGAATTCTTTGCAGTCCGAAAGGCGTTTAAAAAATGGCCTTTATTATTGTTAGCAAAGAAATTTACTTTGAAAGTCGATAACACACAGGTTAAGGCTTTCTTAAAAAACAAGATGGAATCTAAGCCTGAAAAGGCTAGATTAATTAGATGGCAAGCGGAATGTCAATATTATATTTTTGATATTGTCATTGTGAAATCTCACGAAAATGTTCTTGCAGATTTGTTAACAAGAGATTGAGCAAACTGATGTGAACTCCATTCTACTGGCCCATAGACATCTTAGAGAAAATCTGGAGATGTTAACGGGAGAGTGGGACGAGTGCGTTCTGAATGCTGAACAAGCAGGAAGATTGCAGACTCTCGACAAGACGAAGTTACCGAGAGAATACGAGCTTGCATACGGTCTCAGGGTCAACTCTGGGCTGCATATCAAACACCAATCCTTCGGGTGGCCAAAGATCCTTTGGTGAAAGAAGAGTTTCGAGTACAGAGCTCTAAACCTGTAGCAGAGGATTCCAATACCTCTTGCCCAAGTTCTAAGGTGGTGGTATCTTCGGAACCATTGCCCTAAGAAAAAGATGATATTCAGGGGTCACACTCTGAATCATCATGTCAACCCAGCACCTCTGGGGAAAAATAGGGAGAGATTAATCTTAGGCTAATGACTGACACTTCTAAGATTAATACTGATAAAATTGAAGTTTCTTCTTCTTGGCAGATTTATCAAGCTAACTGGGAGAAGCTCAATACAAGGACTGGAATCAACCTAAAAAAAATAAGGGTTGATGTTTCAGGGAAATATCCTCGAGTGTGGATGATGTCAAATTCAGATCCACATGAAGTCAAAAGATGGTATGAATTTGGAGCACTTGCTTCGGTTTATACCACATCTCCATCATTCGCCGAAATCTAGAATCTACCTAAATGGATTTAAGAAGCGGTGTATGATACATGGGCTAACAATCCGCAGCTTAGCCGAGGTGATATTTTGGAGCTGTATTTTATTAGTGCAGCCCCAGAACCAGCGGGAAAAGGAAACCATGAAACCTTCCACTATATTAGGCTTCGAAGACCAGATGCACGCACCCTTGAAAAAAATCAAGGCGCCTACAGAGAAAGAGACTACTCTAGTCTCTACATTACCAGAAGTCCTCATCTCCACCAGAAGAGCATGGGGATTATGGGTCTGTCTCACAGAAATGGACAAAGTCAAGTTTCCGTTTAAATTCTTTCAGAATTCAGTAATTGGATCATTCCTGTTAAACACTATGACAGGAAAATCGACAAGATTTGCAGAGGAAGCTTTCGAAATAAAGAGAACCTTGCTCTGGGAAAACAAGATTGCGACGAGCAAAGAAACTCATCGCAAATACTGCAACATGGCTCATTTTGGAAACTGGTCTGAGCGAGTTTGTTCAGATTGTCAGAACCAAAAGGAACCAGAGTTCGGGAAGGGGTTCTTGCCCAGAAGGGGAAAAGAGAAGGCTCGATCCAACGAGCATCTAGAGCACAAGGCGCTGCCAAAAGCAAGGACTCCTAGGGCCCCGGGAAAAAAGTAGATTCCCGACACAGGTTGGTGGAGTCATGTGACTCTGAGCTGGAGAACCACACACTAAAAAGAAAACGACAATAGTGGGTGGATGAATAGAGATTACCCACTAAACAACAGATGGGTAAAACAACAAGAGAACCACTACCAATAGAAAAGTGGTCCATTAGTCACAAGAAAGGGACCTCACACCGAAAGTTAGTTGTCTTCATTCAATAATGGAATACAAGAGAGGACCCCATTCACGTGGAACCAAGCTGGCCAAGGATAAGAGCATCCAAGGCAATAATGCGGGGAATGAGGCCTTTTCACTAAAGACCTCTATATAAACAAGGATTGAAGAGAGCATTCGACATCAGAAATCCTCCACTCCATCTTCTCTGCTCTCTCCAAAATAAAAATTGTTATAGTTCCTATTCTAGTATAGTTTAGTTTATGTATTTCAATTCCGCTACCATAGGTAGCTAAACAAGTCTGTCTCATCCCTAAATGAGATATACTTATGATGTAATAAATATTATATAATTTCTAAATAAAAGTTTGGGCTTTTGTTCATCCCTTCCAGTATATTATTTTCTTTGTATACCGACCGAAAACCCTACGCCCCGGGTAGGAAACGAACGAGGGTTGTGTTGTGTGTTGCTGAAGGAGTCTGCATCTGGAAACCATCGGTTGCGATCGTGTGGTTGGGGTCCCTAAAACTTCCTGCGGAAATACCCGGCAGCATTCCGGTCAAAAAGGTATGAAGTTGGTAAACGTAGAATTTATTTATACGGAAGTGTGATGGGCCTGATAGTTTTGCATGATTTATTTCCAAATCGAAAACGGGATTAATATAAGCGGAGTATGTAATGAAGAAATTCAGTAGAAGGGTAAAAGATCAAAAGTTTGACGCATATTGTATGATTATAAGGTTGACTAGTTTATATCAATATTTCCCCTTATTTTATACAATATTTTATACACAAAAAATGGATATAATAATCTTATAGGTGGGTCAGTGGGTACTACTTATACATGCCACCAAAAGTGGTCGTGTGAGGTACACACTATCTCTATACTGGTTAGAATGAATTTCCTCTCTAATTTTTATCATAATTAAATTCAATTATGGTGATGAGGCCATTTTTCCTGAACTCTCAAGAAAGAGAAAACTTGCAACAATAACAAGAAAAGGCAGCAGTTGACTTGTACAATTTTGATGTTGATAACAATGTTTTAAAAATCGGACCGGAGATCTAACCGGCGATGCCTCCAGGTCATGATTCAATCGGTTCAACCGTGGTTGAACCGTTTAATCGAACTGTTCAATAAATAAATAAAAATATTAATTCTATACATGTTAAATATAAAAATATCCACATTTTGTAACCAATAAAATAAAAATTCATCATAAATACACATTAAAATTCATAATTATAATATATATTAATAATATATATAATATATATTTATTTATATATATATTTATTATGTATTAATATTATATAATACACAAATAATTAAGAATCGAAGAGAGAGGTCACTAATATTGGAGTTTGGAACATGCTTTTATAGTATTTAGAGGTAACTATAATAATAAAAATAGTCAAACTAGTAACAAATTGCTTGTTGGTGGAGATGGCAAAGACCTCTATGCTTAACCTAGAGGTCATGGGTTCAATTCTCCTCCCCAACATTTAAAATTTTCGCCAAAATCATAACCCGGACGGTTTTCTAAAACCGCCACCGGTTTCCGGTTCTTCCCGGTTTTCACCGGTTCTTTCCTGTTCCGATCGGTTTTCACCCATTCCGGTTTTATAGGCATTGACCCGACCGGAACCATGTCCGGTTCACCGGTTGAACCGGCCAGTTCGGTCCGGGTTTTAAAACACTGGTTGATAACATGATGGAAGTCCTAGATGACTGCTTATTTATTAAATTATGGGTTGCTAGCTGACCAAAATCTGAGCATTTATTACTCCCTCCGTCCACAATAAATTTGCAACATTGTGGATGATACGAGTTTTAATAATTTGTTGGTTGATTGTATTGTGAGTGGAATAAGGGTCCCACTTTTATATAGTTTTAAATTGTGTTGTGAGTGGAAGAGTAAGTGAGGTGTGTGGGGTCTATTACCATAAATGGATGTGGCAATTTTTTTGTGGACGGACCAAAAAAGAAATTGTGGCAAATTTATCGTGGACGGAGAGAGTAGTTATTAATGGCAATGACCTACGATGAAGCTCTCGCATGAATTCTATATATATTTTTATGAGAAACAAGAGAGAAAATTGAGAATTTTGTCCACATCTTTATAATTACTAGTAGAGATATACGTGCGTTGCACGTATAACCTTTTATTTTTTATAATTATTTTATTATAAATATTAATATATTAGGAAAAAAAATTAAGTTGTTCCATATTTTTAAGTTTGACCATTAAAGTAGACGTGAAGAGTAGACCTTAGAAGAAGCAAATATCTTTATAATTTAATTATATATTCTATCTTATGTACAATTTTTAAGCAGTGGGAAAGATGATCTATTATAATAAAATTAATATGATTAGTGACCTTAGAACTTAGAAAGAAACATAACACACACCACGTTGTTTCAATTATAATGTGGAAAAATTGCTCCCATTTAATATAGTTTGAGAAATTCAATAAAGGAATTCTAAATTACATAGTTAATTGTTATAATGGTTGCAATTATTATACTTTTTTTATCATATAAAATGATCCTTCCCACGATATCAAAAAAAAAAAAAAATTCTCAATATGTAACTCGTATTTCGGAAGTGACGGAAGATCTATTTAGAATCCACTACCTTTCGCTCAAACTATAGTAAAGACATTTGCCTCTATTCCTAAGTTAATATTCAATATCATCAATGTTGTAGTTTCTAACAGCTGATAAATTTAAAGAGAATACATTTATCTTTAGAAGGTTTAGTTTCTCCTGTAGTATTCTACACTCATCTTACGGGGGTTGTATCTCCAAAAGCTCTTAATCGAGTCTTATACTTAGACATAAAAATTATTGTTCTCTATTTTTAAATACATGACATGATCTATTCTTAAATCATGCACATATTGAAAAAATATCGTTTTTAAGTAACATATATTCTCACACATTCACCCAAGATGCAATTCTATGAATATTAAAATTTATATCAATTTTTCTCTCATCTTGAGTTCCACGACAAGTTAGTCTTTAAACTTTCATTCTCAAGTTTTTCCATTTTTTCTCAATTAATTATAAAAATTCACATTCTTCTTGAACTTTCTTAACCTCCAGCTAAAAAAAAAAGGTAGTCTCTTCTTGCTTCTTTAGGATTTCTATTTTTAGTCATTGTATTATACCTTAATACTCGCGGCATATTTTCAACATTTATTTCTAACTTTTTAAAAAAAGTTATAGAGATCACAATTTAATGTTTCTATAAATATGATGTATTAAATTGAATTATTACTTATAAATTGAGTGTGTAAGAGAGATACAATAGACAAACTCAATTTTATAAAAATAAATTATTTTATAATACTGATAATAGAAAATAGATTGAGATAAGTTTAACTCCGAACCCTATGATAAATTTATATATTATACCTATATAAAACTCACAAAATATTCAACAAATATAATTTTAAAAAAGCACATAGTGGGAACCAAATACTAATAAATTTGCCAGCAAATATTGAAACAAATTGACATGTGACCGTAAACTTTACAAAGTCATCAAAATTGTAATAATTCTTTCGTCTTGGTTTATATATATCTAAATCAATCAACAAATAAACAACTCAATAAAATAAAAAAAATCATAAATAATGATCGAACCAAAAGTTAAGTTGATGATAGGCTACCTCGCATCTTATTTGATCATTGGAATCGATTGTCCATTCAAATTGTATCAGAATTTATTTTTCTTATTAGTATCTTTCTAAAATCTCTAACGCGGCTTGCAATTTGTAAAGTAGATGGTGGAAGAGTTTTATTAGGAGAAGAATTCTTATATATGAAGAGTTAATAAGGTTAATTAGAATATAAATTTAATATAGATTTACAATATTGCCCTTAAAATAAATATAATAAGAGGGGCATATTAGGTAAATCCAATTTTGTAAGAATCCGCTCTTTTATAATAGGTATAGATTTGAATCTCGGTCCCAATTTAAAGTCCGTTGGAGTCATTTGAATACATGAAAAGGATCAAATGGAAAATGGAAAATACATGCATTGGATCAAATGGATTTATGTAGTGCATATGCATGTACATGAATACCATAATCAATAAATCATTAATAAAATTGAAAACAAGCTCTTATGCTTTGAAAATTGATATTGAAATTGAAACGAATACAACAGTATGTCTTAATCAACATTGGTATGATAGACAACCAATTCAACATCAACACTTCAACAGTGTGTTAATGATATTCAATATTCCTCTGTAATTTATCACAATACATATATATACATGTTAAGTAAGTTTATCCCTAACTTAAAATATACGTGTACTGTAGAAAATTAATTGTATTATAGTTGGTATAAACTCTGGTACGGTGGAACATGTTTATTATGGGGGTAGCCCTCAGTTTACGGTTGATTTGAGGCCCGGTTGAGAAAAATCTCATCACAAAAATTATCACCAATGACTACAAATTCCATGATAAAAAGAAAATGTGATGGAAATCACTATTCAAATAAGGTACATAATAACTCCAATTTAAAAAAAATATATAGAATCAACGACAAGAAATCAATCAACAAGACAAAAAGATAAAAAAATATACTCCAATATATTAAACCAAACAAAAGAAAGTCTCATTCTATTCTATATATCCGTAGGCTAGTGATAAATCGAGGGTTTGCGGAAGTAGCTGAAAGAAATAATAACACGATGACACAAGGATTTACGTGGTTCGATCGATGTGATCTACGTCCACGGGAGGGAATATAGAGAGCTTTTATTATGCTTGAGAGTACAATGAGTATTGAATCCCCTTACACCCCTAGTCTTGCATCTATTTATAAGCCTTGGATTAAGCCCTAATCCTTCTAGGGATCGGACTCCTTATACATATCTAGTTTCTTAATACATGCATATCCGATTCCCATCCATAGTAGAATTCTATCATCTCCCAAAGTAGGGTTTCGTTACTTGGTCTTCAAGGCAGATGTTGACTTTGTTTGGGTCGAACTCCGTGGGCCGAGCTTTAATATACAGGCCCAATTAGCCTTAGGTCAGGCCCAGGATGAGGCCGGTACTATCACATTCCCCCCAAAAAAGAGGAAAGAAGACCTGTAGACGCAGACTATGAGGGCTTATTTTCGAGGTGATTGATCGCGCAAATCACCTATACGAGCTGAATTACCGAGCTTATGTGCCGAGCTGAAGTAGCAGTCAGAACAAGATGAGCGATCTGAGTATCAGCGACTTTGTTAAGCTGGGTTGGTAGGTCAGTTTACACGGCCCATACCGAATTTAGAGGGCGGGGAAAGTAGTGGGCCGTTTGAATTTTGTTGAGGGACGGTTCATTTTCCGAGAAAGGCTGGCCCACGTTTACACGTGTGTTAGATGTAACGGCGGGATTCAAATGCAGATCCACAGAAGTTGAAACGTTTCTGCCCCTATCACACTATTTCACATCCGCTATCATTAGCAGAAAAATCTCTTGCTCAGAAATTTTCCCTTCTTCCCCGAAATCCTCGACTTACTGCTTCCATACCGCCGGTGTTCACTCCGTTGGGTTTCCGTTCACAACCGTGCCAGAGCATTTCCACTCCCTGTTACAAGTAAGTATGGCCTCCCCTTCTCAGTCTAGTAGTAGTGGTAGCGAATCTCCTCCGTCAGTCGGCTTGAGTAGAAGCGTTGCGTTTAGCATTTTTTCATTAGGATCCTCTATACCTACTGTTGAAACTTTAATAGTACCCCCGTGTGGCGAAAGTGGCCGATTACCCCTCGACCTTAAATGAGGCTAGGATTAGGTTTCTTGCCCAAACGTATAATTTTCCTATTGATGCGGAATTAATAGAACCTCGCCCAGAGGATAGGGCATGCTCTCCCCCGATGGGGTTTGTTACTATTTATGAGGACAGTCTGCACGCTGGTCTTCGACTACCCCTCCCTGAGTCCTATTCCGAGCTCCAGAAGAAGTTGGGCTTAGCGTTAGGGCAGATAATGCCGAATTCGTTTAGGCAGTTCACCGATTTGGGTGTGGCAGCGATTGATAAGGGTCACCAAATATCCACCGAGCTCATTCACAAGCTATTTGTTTTAAAAAAGGCGGGGGGCTGGTACTATGCCGCTGCCCGGACTGAGTTCAAGGGGCGAACACAAAATAAGGTGGACAAATGGCACAAGAAATTTTTCTTTTGTCGCCACAATAGCTTTGTCGACCTGGTTTGGAGGCTAGAAAAGCCTTACGAATGGGTGATAGACGAGGTGGATAAGGATGTGGAGACTGCTGTGAAAGCGATGAGGGATCGCGGTCCTTTTGAGGGGAGCTACAACGAAGACTCCCTAGCTAAAGCGGGGTTGAGCCCGTATGAGCCTCAAAATATGGTGGATCCGGCGACGGGTAAGGCCCCACTAGTGCTGTTAGGGTTGTTTTGTTTGCTGATTCGTCGTCCTTACAGTTTTGTTGTTTTTTTTACAGTGAAGAACTTCGGAAAGCTAAAAGATGTCGGTGCCAAGGCCACAGCTCGCGGGGCTAAGAGAGCGAGGTTATCTGGACGATCTGCCTCCTCTGATCAGGGTCAGCTCAGGGGGGGGCTGCTGCGGCAACTGTTCGCTCTCCTTCCCCCAAACCACCTCAGAAACGATCGAAGGTCGGGGACCAGCTCGAAGTGGACATTATCGACGTCACAGGAAGTGACGCGAGCCCGGTAGCTCCTCCCAACAAGCTGGCTGGTCTGCCTTTTCCCGAGGTGAAGACTTATTCCTTTCATTACACAATTTCCCACAATTCCTTTCATATTGTTTTAGCAATTTTTGGTGTATTTGGGTTAATTTCTGGATTATTTGGATGTATTTTCGCTGATTTCTGTTTCGTTTGTGTTGATTGAAGGAGGTTGTTGCTTGCTGTAAAAACTCGTCGGTACGAAATAGGTGTATTCGTACCAGTAGTAACTGTACCATGTAAGAATTTCATAATTTGTACCAATAACCAAGCACAATGAAATGGCACGCTGGTAAGAATTATGAAATTCTTACCAAGTACTATGTAAGAATTTCATAAGCACAAAGAAATGGTACGCTGGTAAGAATTATGAAATTCTTACCAAGTACCATGTAAGAATTTCATAATTCGTACCAATAACCAAGCACAAAGAAATGGTACACAATACCATGTAAGAATTTCATAATTCGTACCAATAACCAAGCACAAAGAAATGGTACGCTGGTAAGAATTTCATAATTCTTATCAAGTAAGAATTTTTGAATTGTCGTAATTCAATTCTCGTAATTCATGTTGATCTAGAGTTTTTTTTTGAATTTTTGTTGTATTTTTCTTATTTTTTGTTGATTTAGGGCTTTTACGTATTTGTTTCTCGATTATTTATGAGGTTTTCATATTGTTTTGATAATTTTTGGTGTATTTGGGTTAATTTCTGGATGATTTGGATGTATTTTCGTTGATTTCTGTTTCGTTTGTGTTGTTTGTTGGAGGTTGTTGCTTGCTGTCAAAACTCGTCGGTAAGAATTATGAAATTCTTACCACGTACCATGTAAGAATTTCATAATTTGTACCAATAACCAAGCACAAAGAAATGGTACGCTGATAAGAATTTTGAAATTCTTACCAAGTACCATGTAAGAATTTCATAATTCGTACTAATAACCAAGCACAAAGTAATGGTACGCTGGTAAGAATTTCATAATTCTTACCAAGTACCATGTATGAATTTCATATTTCGTACCAATAACCAAGCACAAAGAAATGGTACGCTGGTAAGAATTTCATACCAAGTAAGAATTTTTGAATTGTCGTAATTCAATTCTCGTAATTCATATTGATCTAGAGTTTTTTTGAATTTTTGTTGTATTTTTCTTATTTTTTTGTTGATTTAGGGCTTTTACTTGTTTGTTTCTCGATGATTTATGAGGTTTTCATATTGTTTTGGTAATTTTTGGTGTATTTGGATTAATTTCTGGATGATTTGGATGTATTTTCGCTGATTTCTGTTTCGTTTGTGTTGTTTGTTGGAGGCTGATGATTGCTGTCAAAACTCGTTGGTAAGAATTATGAAATTCTTACCACGTACCATGTAAGAATTTCATAATTCGTTCTAATAACCAAGCACAAAGAAATGGTACGTTGGTAAGAATTTCATAATTCTTACCAAGTACCATGTATGAATTTCATATTTCGTACTAATAACCAAGCACAAAGAAAGAGTACGGTGATAAAAATTATGAAATTCTTACCAAGTACCATGTAAGAATCACACTTTGTACTAATAATCAAGCACAAAGAAATGATAGGTTGGTAAGAAATCTGAACTTCTTACCAAGTACCATTTAAGAATTCACACTTAGTATAACGTACCAATATGTTACCATGATAACAAGGTGTGTTGCATTGGTATGACTGGTACGAACTGATGTATTATACCAGTCGTATCAGGTACGTTGGAACGAAAGATTTATATTAGTACCATATTCTAATTTTTGTTGCTTTAATTTTGAAGGTACAATGAACATCATAGATGATTATATGCAAGATTTTGGGTGAATTTGGTCATGATGTCCTACAAGATCTCAAGAAATGAATGTTTTAGCTGGGAGCATCTATTGTTTCAACACAGTTGAAATAACACTTATCGTAGAGATTGAGTTGGTGAATGAACAATTCTTATTTTGTAAATTATTTGCTACAATTTCTGGTTTGTAAACCATTTGCTACAATATTAGTATTATTAGTACTTTTGTTCTAAATTTTATATGTTCTGCAATTTGTCTAATTTAGATATGTAGTTACCATGGCATTATGACCAAAAATATCGCGGTACAAAATATTTATTTTCGTACTAAGTTACCATGGCATAACCTGGTAGTGCGGTACGAAATGATCAATTCACACCCGCTTATCACTCCGTATCAGGATGTTCTTAGTATGAAAATATACATTTCTTACCGAAGTTGTAACCTGGGAACTCAGTACAAAATTATCATATCGTACCACATTAAGTTAATAAATGATATATCGGTACGAAAATACAAAAATCGTACCTCGCTGTCGTACTGGTGGTCGTGGCAGTGGCGGTGGCAGAATGAGAGGTGAATGGTGGTACGATGGTACGAAAACATAAAAATCGTACCTCGCCATCGCGGTGATGTAGGCAGTGGTGGCGGCGGATTGGGAGGCGGACGGTGGTACGATGGTACGAAAATACAAAAATCGTACCTCGTCGCCGCGGTGGTGGTGGCGGATTGAGAGACAAACAGTGGTACGATGGTACGAAAATATAAAAAGCGTACCTCGCCGTCGCTGTGATAGAGGTGGTGGCAGCGGTGGTGATGGCGGATTGGGAGGCGGACAGTGGTACGATGGTACGAAAATACAAAAATCGTACCTCGTCGCTGCACTGGTGGTGGTGGAGTTGGCGGAATGGGAGGCAGACGGTGGTATGCCAGTACGAAAATACAAAAATCGTACCTCATGGAGGCGGTGGTGGCGGCGGTACGAATTTGAGATGTAATGGTCCCGGAACGAGGTCTTCGGTGTAGAGCGGGGGTGATTACACCGAAGAGGGATTTTTGCAGAACTTTTGCAGATTAAAAGTGAGTTGAGTGAGAGCTCAGTTATGAATCATGCTGACTTCTAAAGAAGATGGTCAGCTGGACTAATAACTCAGCTAGCGGTGCGGAATGTGGTGGTTTGAAAAAAACTTAGTTCGTTCCCTTTACAAGGATTCAGAAAAACTTAGGGTTTCAGTTTTCAGTTTAGTCCAGTTGAGCAGATTTGAAAAATGTAGCTGGGTGGGTCACACAGCCAGAAAATTTTAACTTGAAAACTTGTGCCGTGTTTATGCAGTTAGTTCTTTAAAGAGAGAAAATGCAGAAGATAATTAAAGCAATAAAGAACTCGAGATTTTAATGTGGTTTGGAGAAACAATTCCTACGTGCACGACCAGATTTAACTGGTAAATCCACTAAGGATTTCCACTTGGTTTACGAGTACCAAACAACTTCACTGCTCGAACTTGAGCTGTGTTCTAACAGTTTACGGGTACTGTAGAAGCCTGAATCCTTTCAGTTTCCGGGTACTGAAATAACCTTAAACACTCGAATTTCGCGCTTCGAGACAGCGTAACCTTAACCTAACCTTTTCTGAGTAAAGAAGGGTTTGGGTTTAGGTTTGGGTTTTCAACTTTGAACGAGTTCTTACAATGAAGAACTTTGAGTTAGATGAACTCGTTCAGAACTAGGCTATGGATTTACTATGATTTCTGCCTAGGGATCAGACGAAAAACTAAAGCAGTTTTTGGAAAAGTAAAGGTTAAGTATTCTTCGAAGGATTAAGAACTGCTTGAGAGTTTTTAATGCTTGAGAGTTTCAGAGATGTTGAAAGCTTTTAGAGAGTTTTTCGTTCTTAATTATGAGGTTGAAGATTGGTATTTGATAAACACTCATTTTGTATGGTTTTCATTGGTTTTTTCATGCTCATTTCGATAAAATTATGCACTTTTGTGATGTCATTTGGTTTGTTTTCTTTACTATACTATGATATCACGTTTGGGTATAGTTTTACGTATTTTATGCAGATTTGAGTATTTTGGAATAGCTCATGATAAAATGGGGTAGTTTGAGATTCAAGGAGAAGATGATTTGGGCTAAAGAATCGTGTTCAAGACACAAAAGATGAGAGGAGCCATGGAATATATAGTGCAAGGTTTACAAATTGAGCGATATAGGAATGAAGTTCAGCTCGTTGGGAGTCCGTAGGCAAAAACGGATCCAAATTCGGAGTTATAACGAAGGAGAACGGGCCAAAACGAGTTTACTATGCGAAAGAGACGGAACCGGCGACCCGGTGTGGTGGATCGCCGTTTCTGTAGATTTGGCTTGCAAAATCGGCAATCGGGACAACGATCGTGCTCGGGTCACCGGAATTTTCTGTATTGCGCTGAAAGTCTACAATATCGGCGACCGATCCGGCTATCGGGGTTCGGATAGCCGGTTCTGCTGTCCGGATCGCCGATTCTACTGGATGGATCGCCGGTTTTACTTCTTAGTGTGTATTGTACGAATTTTGCTTCTTTTGAGTCTAGGTTTTGACTCCCATCTATAAATAGGACTTCGCAGAGTGGTTTAGGGGACTTTTGCATCTTTTTACATACTTTTACTTTCTAGATTTCTTTTTAAGCTTTTAGCTAGTTAATTACTTTTCTTGGAGAAGATTCAAGATTGAAGATTGAAGACATTCAAGACGAGATCAAGAATCCGAACTCCAGTTATTTTAATTATGTTTTTCTTTTATTTCTTTGTTGAAACCCTAGTTATGAGTAGCTAATTTCCTCGTTGATCCTAGGGTTTGTAAGATTCAATTGAGATGATGTTTTTAGTTTATTGATTCCAATCTTCCTTTCAATTTATGGTTTGTGATTCTTGGTGTGCTTTATTCATGTTTAGATAGTTGGCCACTATTTAAGCATGCTAGTTGTTCGATTAAATTCTTAGCATGTTTAGTTGATCAATGGAATTCAAGAATACATGATATGAATGACTATGAGACCTAGCGGAGATTAATTCGTTCATAGGAGGTTATAGATCTTTTGTGCTTTTTGGAGTTAGTAGATTATCTTGAGACCTAGCGGAGATAGATACTTTGCTAATCAACTTTTGCATGATTTGTCAAGAGAGAGCTTGTGAATATATTTGTGATTCCTTCACCTAAATTGAATTAAAATTGGTAATTGGGTTAGTAAATTAATTTCATTGTTAATTTTGAGTCGAAGCATTCCCTAGGATCAGTCTTTTATCCTTGATATTTTATAAATTTGTTGCTTTATCATTTGTTTTCTTTTAATTAATTAATTTCATTTTAAGTTGAAAATAAAATCCCAAATCAAAATAATCAAGAGCTTGAATAGTAAAGAGGTTTCTAAAATTTATTTCCCACTATATTTTCGATTTACAGTCCCTATGGATACGATACTCCATTTACTAACTGTCTACAATTGCACCGTTTAGTTGCGGTATATATTGCTAAGATTTTAGTTATCAGTATTTATAGGTAGAGATTCAAAACTAGCCGTTGGAAGAGCCATTTGAATCTCACCTACTCTCTGATCTGCCGATCTGCCATTGAGCATATCTTCACCTATCTTCATCATTGTATCAGATCTTAGGTTCACTTTTCTAGGATGCTGAGATGTCGATCCCTCATTGGTCGAGGTATATTGACTTCCTCTGATACCGGGATCTCTGTCTTGGAGCTGGTTTTTGAATTTAGAGCTAGATTGGAGAATCTGACTTGAAATGATATCTTCAGAGTTAGTTCTCTTTTGTTTGTTGAGCTGAATCTTTCCAGCTGGATCTCTTAGACTTGAGTCAGCTCGGTTTACTCTGCTCCGTTGGATCTCCTTGGCTGGATCCAATCTTCTTTGCTTGACATGAGTCAGCTTCATCATTATTTAGTCTGACTGGGCTCAGTCTTAAACTTTGTTCAGCTGGAAAACCTTTCAGCTGACTTTGGGTCCAGCTGATTACTCCGCTGGGTCTTCTGTTGTCTTCAGCTTTCTTACCTGTAAACTTAGAAAATCTAAAGCTCAAACAGGCGAGCTAGAAAACACAACTTAGGCTTGCGCATTCATCTACTAGGTTGGAGATCAGTTGTGTTTTGGTATCAAATCAAAACTTAGAAATTTCCCAACAATTTTCCCCTTTTTGATGATGCCAAAACCTAACTGAGAAAAACAACCTACTTCCCCTTTAACTGGAAAGTGGGGTTGAAACGATAAATAAACTCAACAGATAATCATATTCAGAGTTCAGAACCTGGACAAAGAGTTATTGTCTTCAGGGTGAGCTTGAGAGCAAAATACTTCAGTTTTATGAATCTTCAAAAATGGTTACAAAGATTACAAGATTAACAAACTGAAATAAAACAAAAATAAACTTCAATTGCAGTTGGATGGGTCTTCATTCTTGCGGCTGCTATTGATTTCTTCTTCGATCTTCTTCCATCTGCTCATCTGTTCTCAACCTGTATCGGTTGAAGATCATCCGCTCTAGCTTCCTATATTCTTCTTCATTATTTACCTTGGAAATTTTTTTCCTGATCGCCCATTTATTTACTTCTGCGATAGATTTGCAACTTGTCAGGGAGATGAGTTCCAGGTATCAGCGGTGGCTGGAGATGATACAGCTGGGGAGTAGTGAACTTGACCTTTGCAGTCCTTGCAGCATTGAAGAATGCTTTAGCTGTCATCCTGTCTTGAAGAAATAACTCATTGAGATGCATATTGAATGCAACATCTGGCGGCGTATTTAGGTAAGCTCCCAGGTAGTAGTAGTCTTCAATGAACTCAAATTTTGTATGTTCCCAGTTGTCGTTTAACTCTTCTGAGATCCATAAGTCTACTATTCTCCAGTTCATTGGCACCTGAGGCTTCTTCTTCGCTGCTCTGATGTTTGCTCTTTTCTTCTTTTGCTTCTTTTCTTCAGCATTGAGCGAAATTTCTTTCTTTTTTGCTGCTCTTGGAAGGTTTTCATCTCTTGCTTTTGTTGACTCACAAAGTTACAGAGCCAGTGAATATCATTGAACTCTTCTGGTTTGGCTCCGCTAGCTTTGGCAAGAGGGATAATCATTTTTCTCCATTTTTCTCTCTTCGCGTCCAGCTCAGCAACAACTTCATCAATCTCAGACTGCAGTACTGGGATTTCGTCTTCAGCTACAGCTTTGCCATTGCCCTTCCTTGATATTTTTTCTCATGTCACTACCTTCCTCCTTTTTGGCATTATCAACAAGGGTGGAGGAGAGGCTGACTACGGTCTTATTCAGCTGGGCCAGGGCTTTATCAACATCAACAATCATGGGTGTGTTGTCTGCTGTGACGAGGTTGAGCTGTGTGGTGTTGTCGCTTCCAGCTTTGAACTGAGTGTCCAGCTCTTTGTAGAGATTGAAGAGCTGGTGAATATCAATTTTGTTGGAGAGGGTTTCCTGTCGAAGAGTTTCCAGCTGGCTGGATAAGTCTGTGATGTTTTTTTTCCAGTGGAGCTTGGTGTAATGTAATTATCTCAGGAACTCTCTTCTCTAGATGATTTGACTGATCAATGTATTGAGAGACGAGAGATTGCTTGAGATCTAGACTGGTGCTTTCTTGTAGATTTTGGGTAAATTTATGAACTTCATCAATTGACTGTCCTTGACAATGGACTTGCCACTCTACAGTTGTGATGCGCAGAAGGGTGTCAACATTAGATTTGAGTCGATCCTGGAATAGGATTTCCTCAACTTGTTTGGCGATTTCATCCTTCATTGCATCTGAAAGCCCGGCAGTGGAACCCGTATGGATCCTGGATTCAGCTTGGCTGGGTTTTACTGCCTCGATCTCGACCAGTGCGAGAGTGTCATCGGCAATTGGACTTTGTAGGGCTGCTTCTGTAAGCTCAGTTGTTGCATTAGCTGGCTCTTCTTCAATCACCATTACCTCAGCTGTGTCGGCAGGCATAGCTTCCTTGGCAATCTCAACTGGAACAATCCAGGTGAGAGTGTAGAGGTATGAGTTAGCCCTTGAAATTACTTCCTCTGAAGGGGGCACTTCATCCTGCTCGGCCTTCTGGATGAGGGTTTGGATCAGTTCGTCTTGATGCACGAAAGCATCCTGAAGACTTCCAAAACCAAATGTTCGTCTCGACCTTCTTCGGCCTTGAGCTTATTGAAAGAATAGTACTCCACAAGTTCTTCATTTGCGTACCAAGTGTTCATCTTGATAACAAGGTAAAATTTGAAGTCGCTGACGGTGACTAATGCGGCGGGGAGCAAAGCTAGAATAGGGTATTGTTGCAGTGCGCTCTTAACACCTTGAAGCCTGAGGTCATCGAACCTCATGATAGTGGCAGCACGTGCAACGGCTTCGGGATTGACGTGTTCAATTTTCTCAGATGAAGTAGGGATAGAGGATTCAGCTTGGTTTTCATCATCCAGCTGCAAAGGAGCGTCAGATGGACGGGGCTCTTTGGGTGAGCTTGGTGATGAATTTTGTGTGTGAGGGAGTTGGACGGTTTCAGGTACTGAAAGAGTAGAAGAGAGATCTGGATATGGTACCTGAGGATGAAGAGGAAGGAGAAGAGAGTGTTGTTGAGTGGTTCTAGCTGATGTGGGATCAAGAATGGGTTGATCAGTTGAAGCAGGTTGGGAGGCTGCTTGAAAGATTTGGCGGAGGGGAATAACATCCTCTTGGTCAGGGTGGGTAGTGGAAGGAGAAGAGCGTGTGGTTGAGGGGTCAGGTATATCGACAATTACTTGTGCGATTGTTTCAACTCTAAACACCTAGACTTGACTCACAAGAGGACGAGGTCAATGTAGGGCGTCAAGCTAACCCAAGTCGTATTCTCAAGGAAGGCTAAACAGGACAAATACTCATAATATTACTTACACATAAATTAAAATAATCCTAAGCATTCTAAACCAATGATTTGAATGATCAAGAAATAACTGAACGAACGAATTCAAAGCAACAAATAAATGACGAGAAATAACAAAAAGAGATAAACAAGAAAAGAGGTATTAGGGCTTAGATTCTTCTCTTTAATCTCACCAAGCTCGATATCTATTAATTCAATTAATCAATTTGCATAATCCACTTCAACAAAAGGATAACATCAATAACTCTCGTTTCAATCCGTTAAACCTTTAAGACTAAATTATACGATTAAGACTAATGATTAGAAATGCGTTTCCGGTCAATCTAAAATTGAGAGAATTATGATCGAGCAACAGATTCATCTATCGATCTCAACTACTACCTAACAATATTGAACAATGGCCAATTATTCAATATAAAGGCAAACAATTCAATGAACGAAGAATTTACACACATCAAGTAAGGATCGGAATTAAATCGAATGTCTAAACCCTAATTGGAAATTAGATATCTATAGAACAATGCATCAAAGAATTACAAGAAGAATTCTTCAAATTATCCGTAAGAAATAGAAGAAATTAATCAATCCTTACAATAGTCGTGATGACGATCACAATCGAAACCCTCGATCCTGTTTTTGTAGCCACCAAATGAAAGATAAGAAAACTATGCTAAAAGAGCTAAAAATCGTCCAAGAATGACTGTTGTTCGAGAATGAGAAGTGAAGTACATAAAACAGAACCCTAGCTGAAGTAATAAACGCGTAGCAGCCGTTGCAGAATTCCAGCGCTCGCTGGATTTCAGTGCTCGCTGGATTTCAGCACCCGCTGGGTAGCAATTCTGCGAAGTTGATTACAGCGACCGTTGGCCAGCGCCCAGCACACTCCCAAAGCCAGCGACCACTGGCCCGGCCAGCGCGCTCCTTAATCCAGCGACCGTTGGCTGCTTCTTCATGTCCATTTCTTACGGTTCTTTTCCACTTCTTTTTCGTACTAAATCCCTTCATCCCCGTTGCTTTCTTCCCTTTAAAGCTCCAAAACCTACATCCACCATAACCACACCAGAAACAACTAAGGGTAACCAAATACGAGAAATAAAAGACGGAAAATAAGCAAACACACACGGAAACACGACTCAAAAGCAACATAAAAATGACACACAAAACGACTAAACATCGATAACCTCAGTGGGGGTAGGAGAGGTTGCTGCTTGGGCGTCAGCTCCACCATAAGATACCATCACTTGTGGTTCTTCAGCTTCTCGTGATGCAATCACGAACTCCCTTCCATTATCTGAGCTGAAGGAGGTTCCCTGAGCTGTCCCCTTAGTGACTGGTCTCCACTCAGTTCTCTTCTTTTGGACTAGGGAGGCTGTGAGAGTGTACTCAGATCCAGCTGGCTCATCAGCTGGCTTCTCAGATGTCTTCTCAGCTGGCTTGCTGGCTTTCTTAAATTTTAGCTTCTTTTTGGCAGGTAGAGCTCCAGCTGGTTGTGACTCCTCCGGCTGTTTCCTTTTCCCTACTTGAGAGGAAGATGCAGTCTGCTGCTTTGCCTCCTGCTTCTTCTTCTTTCCTTCAGGGGATGCTTTCTTCAACAAGCCAGTGAGCTGACTTGGCTTTTCAAAAAGTATCCTGGAAACAGGAAACTCTTCTGGGTCTTGCCACCTGATCTGGCATCCGGCAGCGTACTTTTCTATTATGCAGGCGACTTTGGTACACAAATAGATTGCCTCCCTGCAGCTGTACCGGGTGCATCCTTCATCATCCAAATGAATCTTCTTAGATTATTTCTCCAACTTACCCATGAAGAAAGAGAACCATTCCACAGGGTCATTCCTGAGGATGGCTATCATCGGCTTCAGTTTCGGCATGCTGATCTCTCCTTGAGACCCAGCGATACCGAGAATGCACTTCTGGGTGATATCCAAAAACAGTCTGTATTTAGGCTTGAGCAAGAGCTTGGACATGCTTGCCCTGTATGGTTTTGGTTTGAACAACATGTTGTCCAGTTTTGCCTGGACTTCCTCTCTGGTGTAACTTTTTGGGGAACGGTCCCCAAGAGTCTTTAAGTTGAACAACACGTTCAACATCCGGGTGATATTGATGTCGACCTCCCCGGAAGTTGTATGCCCTATTTCTCTTTGATTTGTAGAGTGATGTTGGAGCGGAGGCGGTCATCCCTGTTCGTCATCTCCAGGAAGAACTTGGCCACTTCCTGGCGGAAGATGTTCTTCGGTCTTGCAGTCACCCACTGCATCAGGCCGACTTTCTCGATGAGATCCATCACTTCCTGGAATTCTGAGTTCTTGTAGTTCTTGAGAGTTAAACAACTCTCAAAGTGAAGCTTTGACATCAAATTCTCAGACTGGCCTGCTCCTGGTGTTAGCTTCTTTGGTGCCATGATCTTTTTCTGCAACAAAGAGTTAGTATAACGAAAATACAAAAGAAGAGAGTTTGCAGAGAGATAAGTTAGAATCTAAGAGAATTTTAGAGATAGATATGAGCGAAAAAAATGGCGATGATTTGCGTATCTCTGATATATATATATATATATCAACTGCTAATTTTGATGAACGGTTGAGATCTTGGCAATTGAATTGAAGATCTGCTGCTGGGAGTGATTTACTCAACACGTCAAATGACGTACGTACAGAGAGTGTAGTTCAAGCGCGCGTGAGGTAGTCAAAACGTTCCGACTTCTGCCTCGATACTCCCGTGCTACAGTACTTTGCATGTCTTTCATTAAATGCGATGGGATTCGATTGGATGGATAGCTTATTGATTAATCCATCTAAGGAATGTCTGGGTATTTGAAATAAATTCAAAAAAATTTAACCATAAATAGCATATTCCTCAGAGAAATAAATGTAAAGAGCTGCAAACCTGTCAGCTGATCATAGTAGTCAGCTGATATCACGGCTGTATTTCTTTATGTTGATTGAGCTTTCCTTCAGCTGAGTTTTGAATGAATAACTTACTTCCCCATCAGCTGATAATTCCTTCAGTTTTGTTGTCCAGCTGAGCTTGATTCCCCCTCAGTTGGTTTCCCATTTTAAACTGAGTTTTCGATCCAGCTGGGCCTGGTTCCTCCTAACTGGATATCCCATTAGCTCTTGATGTCCAGCTGAGTCTGGTTTCCCCTCAGCTGGGTGAGATTTCTTCATTCGGGTTAAGCAATCCGAGCAATCCACACAACATTTTGAATCTAGCTTCCACCAATGGCTTTGTTAATATGTCAGCTCGCTGGATATCTGTGTGAATTTTCTCAACAATAACGTCTTTCTTTTCCACATGATCTCTGATGAAGTGATGTTGAACATCCACATGTTTACATCTTGTGTGAAGAACTGGATTTTCAGATATGGCAATAGCACTTGAGCTATCACAGAAAATTGGGACTTGACCAGTTTTCACTTCATAATCATCCAACTGATGCTTCAGCCAGAGAATTTGAGAGCAGCAGCTTCCAGCTGTCATATACTGTGCTTCAGTTGTTGATGTAGTGACACACGTCTAATTCTTTGAAAACCATGATATCAACTTGCTTCATAAGAACTGACATGTTCATGACGTCGATTTTCTGTCTAATCGATCTCCACCAAAGTCTGAGTCTAAGTATCCAGTCAGCTGCAAATTATCTTCAGCTGGATACGACAGCCCAACGTTCTGAGTGCCCTTTAGATTTTTGAGAATATTCTTGGCTGCTTGCATATGTGCCTCCTTAGGATCAACTTGATATCTGGCACATACTCCGACGGCGAATGCTATGTCTGGGCGGCTGGCTGTGAGGTACAGCAGGGAGCCTATTATCCCTCTGTATTTGCTGGGATCTACTGGATTTCCTTCAGTTCCTGGTTCAATCTTCCAGTTGGTATTTATTGGGATCTTCATTGATCTGCTGGATTGAACTCCATATTTGGCGATCAAGTCTTTTATATATTTTGACTGATTTATGAAAATTCCTTCTGCTGATTGCTTGACTTGAAGTCCTAGGAAAAAACTCATTTCTCCCATCATAGACATTTTGAACTGTTCTGACATCATTTTGTCCAAATTTTTTGCATAAGAAAGTTGATCTTGATCCGAAGATGATGTCGTCCACGTATATTTGAACAACTAAGATATCTTCACCTAGCTTGATGGTGAAGAGGGTTCTATCGACTGAATATTTCTTGAATCTTTTGGATACAAGGAAGCCTGATAAGGTGTCATACCAAGCTCGAGGTGCTTGCTTCAGACCATAAAGCGCCTTCATCAGCTTGTATACTTTTTACCTTCTACTTCAAATGCTGGTGGTTGTTCAGCGTAGACATCTTCTTTGATTTCTCCATTCAGAAATGCACATTTCACATCCATTTGATATACTTTGAATTTGTGATGTGCAACATATGCGAGAAATAATCTGATGGCCTCCAGTCTTGCTACTGGAGCAAATGATTCTTCAAAATCTATTCCTTCTTGCTGTGTATAACCCTTGGCGACTAAACTAGCTTTATTTCTGATAATTACTCCAAGAGTATCCAGCTTGTTCTTGAATATCCATTTGAGTCCGATTACTTTGACTCCTTCTGGTCTATCGACCAATTCCCAGACGCAATTTCTAATAAATTCATTAAGCTCTTCTTGCATAGCATTTGTCCAGGGTACACTCTTTAAAGCTTCAAGAATTGTCTGAGGCTCTGGAACTTGAGCTACATAGCACGTCATGAGAGTTGTGTCTTCGTCGTAGATGGTCAGTTCTAGCTCTACTGAGATTTGAACTTCATCAGCTGCTTCTTGAGGATTTATCGAGGGATTCTGAGCAACTGAGCTTTTTGTTCTGACTCTGTCTGATGGTTCTCCAATGATTACTGAAGATGGATGATCTTCGATCCATCTTCGTCTTCTTCTAATTTCTTCTTCTAGCTCGTTGATGCTAGATGTTGCTAGGTCACGTCTTGCTTGGAGATATTCTGGAGTCATGTCTTGAGACTCGTTTTGCTTTGGACTTTAACTAGATTATTCTTGAGGAGAAAACTGGGTGAACTCAGCTGAAGAGGGAGCTGGGGAGTCAGTTGGGTCTGGATTTCCAGCTGGTTGAGTTGTCTCTACTGGATTGATTTGAGGTTCTTCTGGTTCACCATCCCAAATCAATGGTTCAACAAGATTCCTGATTCGAGTTTCTTGAGACCTTGTCTGAGCTGGACCGGGGCTTGAAGTTCCAACTGTGTTTCTTTGTTTGATCGACTCTCTGAATTCGAAGGATGTTTCATCAAATGTGACATGAGGTCACTTCGACTGTTTGTGTTCGTCTGTTGAAGACTCTGTAAGCTTTATTCACAGCTGAGTAACCAAGGAATACTCATTGGTCAGTTTTGGTGTCGAACGTCTTCAGTTGGGTTGTCCCGTTGTTCAGGATATGACATTTTGAACCGAAAACCTTGAAGTACCCGATGTAGGGTTTCATGTTGTTCCATAGCTCGTACAGAGTCTTTCCTTCTCTTGATGTGAGTAGCGATCTGTCCTGAGTGAAGCATGCTGTATTGTCAATCTTTCCAGCAGGGCCAATAGCTTGGATCTTATTTCGCTTTTCTGGTACAAGAATGACACCCATGTGAATCTAGAGAAGTCATCTACTACGACCAGATTGTATTTTCTGCCGTTGAATCTTGCTGGTGTCACTGGTGACAAACATGGATATTTCACGATGTTTTGGGTACTTTCGATGCCAATTGTTAGTGAAAAATTATGTTGTTTAACCTTTTTCCCAAAGTTAAACCATGTTTTGTCGGTTTTTACGCTTGTTTTCTTGTTTTGAAATAATTTCAGGAAAATAGATGTGAAATTAGAGTGAAATGAGCTTGGAATGAGAAAGAGGAGTTCGATACGAGAACGTGGGAAAAAACGGAGGTCAATTCGGAGTCCGGACGAGGGAGAACGGGCCGAAACAAAAAAAGTGCGCAACCGAGAGCGGGATGGGCGCGCGGAACGTGCATGAAAATCGCCTCCGGGCGCGGGATGCACGCGCGGGACAATCCGCCGGGGCTCATGTCGCGCGCGGAAGAAGGAATTTTCTTCTTCGCCGCGCGACCTAGGGGCGCGACCGCGCGCGGCGCTGCAGAATTCTCCAAAACACGTTTTTGCTTCATTTTTCCACCTCATTTCGGATTTATACTCCATAACACTTTTCTCCCACCTCAAAAACCTATAAATAGAGCATTTGGGCTCTCTCTTCTAGGTTAAGTTTCACTCCTCCCACCACCCACACACATTTCACACTTTACACACACTACCACCATCCACCATTGTTGGAAGCTTGAAACTTGGAGAAGAAGAAGCCTAGGAAGAAATATTGAAGATCAAGAGTTGGATTTGTCACTTCACCTCTATTCTCTTGCATTTTAAATGTTTTTATTTCTTGATTTGGGATTTGTGTTGATTATGAACATGGTTGGCTAAATTCCTCTTTCTAGGGATTAAGCTAGACAATTTGTATGGATTAAAATATTTGATATTTAAGTATTGTTGAGTTTTCTCTTACCTCCTTGTGTTTGTGTATTTATTTGAGCATTTGGATGTTTTGCAACCATTTAAATGTGTTTGTTATGTTGGTTTGAGGCTCGAGAGAGGGGTGAATCGACATTAGAACCGAGCACAAGGTGTAATATCGCAATAGCCCGAGAGGGTGAGTGGTTTGCAAGGGTAGAGTGATCCTAGGTGCTTTTAGGAGTTATAGGCTTGTGTTTGATTAGAGACAACAATCCTAGCTTGTAATCAACTACTTTAGTCGTCCGAGAGGAGACTCGAGTGAACGAGAGATCACCTTAGGTAAAGAGATAACAAAACGAGACTTGAGTGTTGGAATTTTAATCCGTAGTAAGTTGTTGATGCTTAGTCCTTAGAAATTCATCTCTCTTAAGTTTTAAGTCATTGTCTCATATTTGTTTGATATAATTGAGTTCGTTAATTTATTTAATTACTCTTGTTCGTTTAATTTAGTAATTGTCCCTAAAACTCCGATTAGTCTAAATAGGTTAGAACAACGTAGTAATAGTAATCATAAGTGTTGAAAATTAGTCTCCGTGGATACGACCTTGCTTGCCATTTTCTACATATACACCGTACGCTTGCGGTTAATATTTGCATAATTAAAAAGGCGAACAAGTTTTTGGCGCCGTTGCCGGGGACTAATTAATTTACTACTTGTGATATTATAAACCGTTGTGATGATCTAGATTAGATATTATTTATGTTTATTTTGTTGTATTTTGTTTTGCCGTGTTTTGCTTGTGATTGACTTGCCTTTTCCGTTGGATTCTAGGTGGTGCATGAACACAAGGTCTAAGAAGTTATCATTTGACCCCTTAAATCCCGAAATTGAAGCAACTTGCCGAAGGAATCAAGGAAGGGCTAGGAGAGAACGAGAAGCCCGGAGAACAATGGCCGACGAAAATATGATAAGGCAACTCCAAGCGCAATTAGAGGCTATGCAAGCTCAATTGAGAGCACAAGAGGAAGAACGGAATAGGGTACCAATTCCCCCTATTCGAGATGTCTTTCAACCCGGTTTTCAACAAGGGGGAAATCATGGCCCAAGGATCAATGCTAATAACTTCGAGCTCAAGCCCGCTCTCATCTCCATGGTCCAACAAAACACATTTGGAAGTCGTCCGTTGGAAGACCCCAATGATCATCTTGCCCAATTTTTGGAGATATGTAGCACCACGAAGATAAATGGGGTGTCGGACGATGTCATTAAACTTCGCCTTTTTCCCTTTTCTCTTAGGGATAAGGCAAAGTTGTGGTATCAATCTTTAGATGATGAGAGTATAAAGACATGGGATGACATGATTCACAAGTTCCTTATGAAGTTCTTTCCACCGGGAATGACTATGAAGCTAAAGGCGGAGATCATGCAATTCCAACAATTGGATGGAGAGACATTCTATGAGGCTTGGGAAAGGTTCAAGGAGTTGGTGAGGAAATGTCCCAACCATGGTTTTGATCAAGATGCAAAAATTTGTTTTTTCTACAATGGTTGCAATGGTGAAATGAAGAGGCTCATTGACGCCGCGGCGGGTGGTTCTTTATTTGGAAAGAGTCATGAGGTTGCCACGGAGATCATTGAGAATATGGCTATCAATAGCTATCAATGGCCGGGAGAGAGGACTACATTGAAGAAGGTTGCCTCCGCCACAAGTTCGGATCCTATTGCTTTATTGGCGGCTCAAATGTCTACTATGAATAGCAAGATTGATGCTATGGCACAAACGAAGAATGAGCCAAGGATGGAGGAGCCAACTAGTGTCGAAGATGTAAACTACATACACAACAACCGGAATTATGGCAATTATCGTCCTCAACAAAGTGGAAATCAATACCATCAAGGGTATCAAGGAAACCGGGCACATCCTAATCTTTCCTATGGAAATCCCAATAATGCCCTACAACCTCCGCCGGGATTTTCGGTGACGAATGGGATGATTAATGAGAAAAAGAAGCCGAGTATGGATGACATGCTCATGAAATTCATGGAAACTACCAAAGCTCGAATGGAGAAAACCGAAGCTATTGTGGAAGCTCAAGGAGCTCAACTCAAGATCATTGAAAAACAATTGGGCCAAATAGCTACTTCAATGAGCAATCAACACCAACAAGGCCAATTTCCGAGCAACACTATTGTCAATCCCAAGGAGCATTGTAAGGCCATCAAGCTTCGGAGTGGTACTTCCTATGAGGGACCCAAGATGCCTAATGAAGAAGATGAAAATGTTGAGCATGAGTCGGAAAATGTAGAAGAAGAGCGCTCAAAGGAAAATGAAAAGGTGAGTGACAAAGATGAAGAAAGTAGAAGAGTTACATCAAGTGATATTACTCCTTCTTCAACTAGCTCATCTAATCCGGCTCCTCAAGCTTCTAAAGGAGAAGATGGCAAGAAGCAAAATGAGGGAACCAAGATTCCACCTCCATATTGCCCTCCCATTCCATTTCCACAAAGGCTACAAAAGAAGAAAACGGAGGAGCAATTCACTAAATTCCTTGATATCTTTAGGAAAGTGCACATCAACACCCCTTTAGTTGAGGCATTGCAACAAATGCCCAACTATGCTAAATTTTTGAAGGATGTCATATCAAGGAAGAGGAGATTGGGGGATTGTGAAACGGTTAATCTCACGGAGGAGTGTAGCGCCGTCATTCAAAGAAAATTGCCTACCAAGATCAAGGATCTCGGAAGTTTCACCATACCGTGCGGCATTGGAAATGATAGCTTTGAGAAGGCATTATGTGATTTGGGGGCAAGCATCAATTTGATGCCCCTTTCCATCTTCAACAAGCTACAAATTGGAGTTATCAAGCCAACTACTATTGCTCTTCAAATGGCGGACCGATCTATTTCCTATCCGAAGGGTATTGTGGAAGATGTGCTTGTCAAGGTGAATGATTTTATCTTTCCGGTGGACTTTGTTGTCTTGGACATGGAGGAAGACAAAGATGTCCCATTGATCCTAGGGCGCCCATTCCTAGCCACGGGGAGAGCTCTTATCGATGTTTCCAAAGGAGAGCTCACACTTCGATTCAACGAGGAGAGTTTCACATTCTCTATCCACCGAGCTCTCAAACTCCATAATGATGAAGATGTGCAAAGGATGGATGAATGCAAGATGTTGAGCATCGTGGATTCTTGCATGGATTTAGAGTCTTATTGCTCACCCAAAGAACCCTTGGAGGCTTGCTTACTCAACTCTTTTTACTCTTATGCTTTAAATGATGATTGTGATGATTCGAGTTTGCTTGATTGTGTTGATGCTTTAAATGTTGCAAAGGAAATTCCTAGGTTCAAAGAAAGATTTTTAGAACTACGGAGTGAAGAAGAAATAGAGGAGGCAAAGCGAAGGAAAGAGAAGAAGGAAGCTCCCGTTTTGGATTTGAAACCTCTTCCCGAGCATTTGAAGTATGCTTTTCTTGGTGAGAACGACACTTATCCGGTTATAGTATCTTCATATCTCTCTTCTATTGAGCTTGAGAAATTGCTAGAGGTATTGAGGGAGCATAAATCGGCAATAGGGTGGTCAATCTCGGATTTAAAGGGAATTAGCCCGTCCATTTGCATGCATAGGATTCTCATGGAAGATGACTATACGCCTAAGAGGCAAAATCAAAGGCGATTGAATCCGGTGATGCAAGAAGTCGTTAGGAAGGAAGTTCTCAAGTGGTTGGATGTTGGGATAGTTTTCCCTATCTCGGATAGCAAGTGGGTAAAGCCTACTCAAGTGATGAGCAAAAAGGAGGGTATGACGGTTACAAAATATGAGAAAAATGAATTGATTGCTACTAGGGTGGTAAGTGGTTGGAGAGTTTGCATTGATTATAGAATGTTGAATGCTGCCACCCGCAAGGATCATTTTCCCGTCCCTTTTATTGATCAAATTTTGGATAGGCTTTCCGGGTTCGAGTTTTATTGCTTCCTTGATGGCTACTCGGGGTATAACCAAATCATGATTGCACCCAAGGATCAAGAAAAAACTGCTTTCACATGCCCATATGGAATCTTTGCTTTCCTGTTCATGTCATTTGGCTTGTGCAATGCTCCCGCCACCTTCCAAAGATGTATGATGGCTATCTTTGACGGGTTGATTGAAAAGGTTATGGAGGTTTTTATGGATGACTTCTCCGTATTTGGGAATTCTTTTGATCATTGCCTACATAATCTCTCATTGGTCTTGAAAAGGTGCGAAGAAACCAACCTAGTGTTGAATTGGGAGAAATGCCACTTCATGGTGAGAGAAGGTGTGGTACTCGGGCACAAGGTTTCTAGTGCCGGATTGGAAGTGGATAGAGCCAAGGTTGTAGCCATTGAGAAGTTGCCACCTCCGTCCAATGAGAAGGCCGTTAGAAGTTTCCTTGGTCACGCCGGTTTCTATAGACGATTCATCAAGGACTTCTCCAAGATTTCTAAGCCCTTGTGCCATTTGCTTGAAAAAGATACTATCTTTGATTTTAATGAAGAATGCTTGAAGGCTTTTGAGCATTTGAAGAAGGCACTTGTGATTGCTCCCGTTTTGATATCTCCGGATTGGTCTCAACCATTTGAGCTCATGTGCGATGCAAGAGATATAGCCGTCGGGGCCGTCTTGGGTCAAAAACAAGATAAAATCTTCCGGGTGATCTACTATGCTAGTAGAACCCTCGACAAAGCCCAAGCCAACTATACCACCACCGAAAAGGAAATGCTAGCGGTGGTGTATGCCTTTGATAAGTTCCGATCTTATTTGATTGGAACCAAATCAATAGTTCACACCGATCATGCCGTCATCCGTTATCTCTTTGACAAGAAAGATGCAAAGCCAAGACTAATCCGGTGGATTCTACTCCTTCAAGAATTTGATATTGAAATCCGGGATCGAAAGGGATGTGAAAATGTGGTAGCCGACCACCTTTCAAGAATTGAAAATCCGGTTGAAGGGGAGGAGCTTGGAGTCCCAATTAATGAGAGCTTTCCGGATGAACAACTCTTCCAAGTGCAAGCACATGTTCCTTGGTATGCGGACTTTGTAAATTATCTTGTTGCCAATGTTCCCCCGCCATCCGACTTGCCCTTTTACCAAAGGAAAAAGTTCTACCACGACGTGAAGTTCTATTTTTGGGAGGAGCCATACTTATATAGAAGATGCGCCGACATGGTTATCCGACGGTGCATGCCTCAAGAAGAATGGGAGCCGATCATGAAGCAATGCCACTCTTCACTAAATGGTGGACACTTTGGAGCTCACCGAACGGCAATGAAGGTACTTCAATGTGGTTTTTATTGGCCTACAATTTATAAAGATTGCTATGCTTTTGTGAGTTGTTGTGATAGATGCCAAAGGACGGGGGGAATTTCTAAAAGGCATGAGATGCCCTTGACGAGTGTGGTGGAGGTTGAATTGTTCGATGTTTGGGGAATTGATTTTATGGGGCCATTTCCCGTTTCTTTTGGATTTCAATACATATTATTGGCGGTTGAGTATGTCTCTAGATGGGTGGAAGCCATTCCTACCCAAACAAACGATGCCAAGGTTGTTTTGAAATTTGTGCAAAAGAATATTTTGTCGAGGTATGGAGCACCCCGGGCCATAATAAGTGATGTGAGCCACTTTTGCAATAGATGGGTGAATGGTCTCTTAACCAAGTTTGGAGTGAAGCATAGAGTCACCACCGCCTACCATCCACAAGCTAACGGGCAAACCGAGCTTGCGAACCGGGAGATAAAACAAATCTTGGAGAAGACGGTGAATGGGACCCGAAAGGATTGGGCGATGTTGCTTGATGAAGCTCTTTGGGCATATAGGACGGCTTACAAGACTCTGCTTGGGATGTCCCCGTATCAATTGGTTTTTGGAAAGTCGTGCCATTTGCCCGTCGAATTAGAGCATAAGGCGTATTGGGCGATAAAAAAGATCAATTTTGATTTCAAGAAGGCGGGCCAAGCAAGAATGCTCCAACTCAATGAGTTGGATGAATTTAGGTGTGAGGCATTTGAGAATTCAAGCCTCTACAAAGAGAGAACAAAGAGATTCCATGATAAGCTAATCAAGAAACGGGAGTTTGTACCCGGTGATGAAGTTCTCCTTTTCAATTCTCGTCTTTCTCTATTTCCGGGCAAGTTGAGATCAAAATGGTCGGGGCCGTTCTCTATCAAAAAGGTGTTTGAGAATGGGGCCGTTGAATTAATGGGGCGTGATGGTAGCACTTTCATGGTCAACGGGCAACGTGTCAAGGCCTATTTCAAGCAAGAGAAAAAGGATGAAGTGTTCGTCATCTACCATGACCAAGCATAGAGCCAACCAAGAAGACGTCGAGCTAGCGACGTTAAACTTAGCGCTCGTTGGGAGGCACCCCAACAAGGTTAGATTTAATTTTTGCACTAGTTTAATCTTTAGCTTTGTTCTTTATTTTGATTTTTATTTTATTTTCTTATAGTTTCATTTTTTTTATTTATTTTATTTTAATTTAAATATCTATATATATATGTATTTGTCTATAAATATATATAAGTATCTTTATAACTTTCTCTTATATATATATATATATATATAATTTTTGCTTTTAAATTCAGTTTTCTCTTAAAAAAAATAATAAAAAATAAAAAAAAAATAATAAAAAAAATTGTGCGCGCGGGTTGTGGGGCGCGGCCGCGCCGGTCCCACGTGAAAATCTGCGCCGCGCGCGGGTTCAGGCGCTATGCCTCGCGCGGGACAATCCGCTGGCCTCCACCTCGCGCCCGTCTTCACACTTCGACGCCTCTGCCGCGCGGGTTCCGGGCGCGCCGCGCGCGATGTTCAGCAGCAGCCCCTTTTTAATTTTCAAACAATTTCTCTTTCCCTCTCATTCTCAAACACGCACACACACAACTCAACACCCTTTTCTCCATTCTTTTTCCTTCTTCAATACAAGCTCCACAAATCATCAAGGTATGTACTTCTCTCCCTCAATTCTTGTTCTTTACATGATTTATACTCTCTTTGACCGATTACATTCATGAAATTTGAGGATTTGAGTAAACTTTGAACCTAGGGCTCTAAATTTCGAAATTTTTTGGCATGGATTTTTCTCTAATTTGATGCTATCCATGATGAATGTACATGCCTAGAAACATGGGTTCATGCTTAATTCTTCAATTTGTTGGCCAATTTGGGAGTATTGAAGTAAGTTTTGAAAATATGCATGTTAGGGCTCAAATTGGGGAAATTCGAATTTAAGCTTTATTTTGCTAAATTGATGCTTCTCATGCTTTAATTGTGTGCTAATCATGATGGGCTTGTGCCTAATTGAAAAATTCCTTGAGCATGATGCAAAGAATTTGTGAATTTTGCATGAATTTTCAAATTTTGAATTTGTGTATTGGGGATTTTGAATTTTTGTGCTTAATTGTGTAAATTGGTGGTTGGATTGTGCTATAATATGATTCGAGTGGAGTTGGGAATGTTTGTTTTGCTTGGTGTATGCTTCTAAATTTTAACTTGGAGTTGGGAGAGGAATTTTTGAAGAAGTAAAGTAAGAAAAATTGCTTGTCTTGTGATTACAAATATGTTGTTGAGCAATTGTTGCTACTTTACTTTCTTGTTTGTGTGTTCTTAAGAACTTAGGAAATTGGATAATCTTTTACCAACTTGTTACAACTTGGAGGGTTGATTCTTTGAGCATAAACGAGTAGTCGTAGTGAAGTTGAGTGTGTATAGCCTTTCTTTGTTGTAGCATGATCTTATACACCAATTTTTCCTATTTTCTTTATTTGTGTAATCAATCTCTTTTTAATTGTTTGCTTTTGTTTTTTTTTCTCTAGGAAATGGCACCAAAGAAAGAAGGAAAGGGCAAAAATAAGGCAAGTAGCTCCTCCCAAGCCGAGCGTCAATGGAGACCGGCCGATCCCGAGAGTTATGGTATCCATCTCCCCACTCGGGATGCTCTTGAGCATTGGCAAACTTTGTTTGCTGCCAAGATGAAGCCCACACTCTACCCCGATGAAGATTGCATGCGAGCTTTGGGGATAAATGTCGATGTGTGGCGTCTCTTTGAGAGGGTTGGATGGACGTATTTCATGCAAGCTCAATGGCCTACATATGAGCCCCTTGTCCTAGAGGTTTTGAGCACCATGGTCATCCACAAGAGAAAACAACAAATTGTCAAGATGACCTTTCAAATGGGGAATGAGCAAAGGACACTTAGGCCGGATGAACTCAATGAAATCCTAAGGGTTCCTCTTGGGGGTGTCATGCAACCACCGGGTGATACGACACATAATGATATGTGGCTTGAGCTAACCACTGATGGCACTCCGTACGTCTCCAACGCCTCCAAGGCCACCGCTATCCGTAATCCGGTTTTTCGCTACATACAACGAGTAATGGCTTCGGGACTCTTCAACCGGGATAACAATGGAGGAGTGCTCCAAAAGGAGCTATTTGCCCTTCATTGCATGGCTACGAGCACAAACTTTAATGTTGGAGCTTATTTGATGGAAGTTTTTGAGCATCTACTCCGGCCGGTCTCGTTTATTGGCATTGGTGGTTTCATCACTCCTATTGCCGAGTATTTTGGATTCGATCACGACTATGCGTACGTGAAAGGAAACATGGATCTCAGTTATTCGGTGATCAACAAGATGCAAATGGTCACAAATGATATGGACCACATTTTTCTCATGCAACGGGATGGCACCTACTTTCCATTACCACATCCCGGTCTCACCACTGTTAGTGACCCTACATCAAGAGATAATTGGAAGATGGCAACTCCTGCACACGCGGCATTGCATGTGATTGATCCACAGACTCCACTTCCTCGCCCCGCTCCTCGTCCCCCAACCGGCAACACCGAGCGCCGACGTACTAGGGAAGATGTTCATGAAGATGAAATTGCATCTTTGACCCACATGATGCATGAAATGCAGCGGACAAATGAAGCGAGGCACGTTGCAATGGAGGCCACCATGAGAGAACATCAACAACAAAGTCATGATGAGTTCGTAATTTTGAGAGAGAATGGCCGAGTGATGCAAGACCAAATGGCCCAAATGTTTCAGCTGCTACAACAAAGGAATGCTCAAGACTACCCACCTCCTTGATTGGTGTCAGGTAGATAAGTGAACCACCTCTTCTCTTTTCAAACTTATTTGTCACCTTTGTGAGAAATAAGTTTGGGGGGGTGGGAGAAGCGTGGTTTGCTTATCTCTTATCGTTTATTTTGTTATTTATCTTTCTAGTGTTTCTTTTTAATCGTTGAATTTGGAGTTTGTAGTGTATAGTTGAGTCATGTTTAAAGCATGTGTTGGGTGAATTGTGACAGGGCTAATGATGAGAATGGAAAATTTTGGTTTTGATTGAAATTATTGCTTATGTATTTTGATTGATTTGTTGGATATGCTTTGATGAAGCAAGTTTTGACCTCTTAGGTTGTGGATTAAATGAACCTATGTGAGATTTGAGCCATTGACTATCCGTTGATTATAGTCTTTCTCGCTTCTTGTGTGTGATTGTTTGAGCATGTATTTGTATCTCTAGAACTTGCCATGGTTCTTCCTTGAAAATGAGTAAATGTGCTCTAGATGTTGATATGATTAAAGGCCCTCTTGGTTAGCCAAAAAAATTTCCCTCATTCTTGACCAAAATGCTAAAAGCGTGATCCTAGTTCGCCCCTTTGAGCCGTTATCTTTTCTTTGATCTAGCCGAATTGGGGAGGGGTAGAACTTGTGATAATGTATGAATCTAGGAAATGATGAGTTGGTAAATAATTGAGGTTATCTTGCTCGAATTGTATCGGAAATGGTTAGCCCTTATAGCTCTTGAAAGTAGTTGAAAAATGAGAAGAAAGAGATTTTCAAATTCTTGAGAATTGATGAAAGATGAAAAGAGCATTAAAAGGGTAGAAATAGCAAGTAAAGAGGAAGCTAGAGCAAGAAAGAGAAAAGTAAGTGGAGTGTTGTGCAAAATAGGGCAATTGTGGTTGTCGATTGTTGAAGTTGTTAAATCACATGGGAAGTCACTTTGCCTAAAACTCTCACTCACCCACCAAAGAGCCTCATTACAACCTTGTGAAAGCCCTTTTTGATCTTTATCTTAGAGCACATTGAGCAATAGATAGGCTAGACGAATGGCAAGCCTATGGTAGAACTTATGCATGTCATCAAATTGAGTGAAAACACGTCCCATTTATACACTTGAGCGTTGAGTGCTTCATTTTAAGTCTTTGTGTGAGAATCCAAAATCCCTAAGAGGTTAAATGTTTGACTTTGTTGTAACATGTTCAATTTTGATTGAGAAATGCATTTGCAACTTTGTGTTGAAAAGAATAATTTCTGAGGCCCTTCCAATGTCATCAATTTGCCCTTCCATGTTTGTTTTTTCTTTTCTTTTCTTTTCGTTGTTTGGGGACAAACAATGGTTTAAGTTTGGGGGGTTGACAAACATGGATATTTCACGATGTTTTGGGTACTTTCGATGCCAATTGTTAGTGAAAAATTATGTTGTTTAACCTTTTTCCCAAAGTTAAACCATGTTTTGTCGGTTTTTACGCTTGTTTTCTTGTTTTGAAATAATTGCAGGAAAATAGATGTGAAATTAGAGTGAAATGAGCTTGGAATGAGAAAGAGGAGTTCGATACGAGAACGTGGAAAAAAACGGAGGTCAATTCGGAGTCCGGACGAGGGAGAACGGGCCGAAACAAAAAAAGTGCGCAACCGAGAGCGGGATGGGCGCGCGGGCGCGCGGAGCGTGCATGAAAATCACCTCCGGGCGCGGGATGCACGCGCGGGACAATCCGCCGGGGCTCATGTCGCGCGCGGAAGAAGGAATTTTCTTCTTCGCCGCGCGACCTAGGGGCGCGACCGCGCGCGCGCGCCGTAATTCTCCAAAACACGTTTTTGCTTCATTTTTCCACCTCATTTCGGATTTATACTCCATAACACTTTTCTTCCACCTCAAAAACCTATAAATAGAGCATTTGGGCTCTCTCATCTAGGTTAAGTTTCACTCCTCCCACCACCCACACACATTTCACACTTTACACACACTACCACCATCCACCATTGTTGGAAGCTTGAAACTTGGAGAAGAAGAAGCCTAGGAAGAAATATTGAAGATCAAGAGTTGGATTTGTCACTTCACCTCTATTCTCTTGCATTTTAAATGTTTTTATTTCTTGATTTGGGATTTGTGTTGATTATAAACATGGTTGGCTAAATTCCTCTTTCTAGGGATTAAGCTAGACAATTTGTATGGATTAAAATATTTGATATTTAAGTATTGTTGAGTTTTCTCTTACCTCCTTGTGTTTGTGTATTTATTTGAGCATTTGGATGTTTTGCAACGATTTAAATGTGTTTGTTATGTTGGTTTGAGGCTCGAGAGAGGGGTGAATCGACATTAGAACCGAGCACAAGGTGTAATATCGCAATAGCCCGAGAGGGTGAGTGGTTTGCAAGGGTAGAGTGATCCTAGGTGCTTTTAGGAGTTATAGGCTTGTGTTTGATTGGAGACAACAATCCTAGCTTGTAATCAACTACTTTAGTCGTCCGAGAGGAGACTCGAGTGAACGAGAGATCGCCTTAGGTAAAGAGATAACAAAAAGAGACTTGAGTGTTGGAATTTTAATCCGTAGTAAGTTGTTGATGCTTAGTCCTTAGAAATTCATCTCTCTTAAGTTTTAAGTCATTGTCTCATATTTGTTTGATATAATTGAGTTCGTTAATTTATTTAATTACTCTTGTTCGTTTAATTTAGTAATTGTCTCTAAAACTCCGATTAGTCTAAATAGGTTAGAACAACGTAGTAATAGTAATCATAAGTGTTGAAAATTAGTCTCCGTGGATACGACCTTGCTTGCCATTTTCTACATATACACCGTACGCTTGCGGTTAATATTTGCATAATTAAAAAGGCGAACAACTGGACCAAAAAGATCCATGCGAAGAAGTTGAAGAACTTGATCAATTGAGGGCGTTGGCTTGAGAGAAAATGAAATCTTTATCTGTTTTTCTTGTTGACAAGCGCTGCAAATGTGGCTCTTGTCATAAACTTGATTTGGAATTCCATTAGCAAGGTGGTTTCTAGCTAGTTTGTTGATTGTCTTGAAGTTGAGATGATTCAGCCGTCTGTGCCACAACCAGCTGACTTCATTGCTGCTTTTCGATACAAGACATGTGTCTGGAGGGCTGCTATTCCAGTCAGCAAAATATATGTTTGCTTCTCTTTTCCTTCTCAGTAACACCTGCTTGGTTTCTCTTTTCTTCACTGTACATCCCTGTGCATCAAACTTGACAGAAAAACCGTTGTCGCAGAATTGGCTAATGGAGATCAAGTTATGTTGCAATCCTTGCACATATGAAACGTTAGATATTTTAACATTGTTAGTTTTAAATGTACCGTAACCTTTGGTTAGACCTTTGGAGTTGTCACCAAATGTTACTTGAGGGCCTGAACGCTCTACATATTCCTGGAGTAGGTGCTTCAGATGAGTCATGTGCTTTGAGCATCCGTTGTCCATGTACCACAGCGTCCTCATCGATTCTTTTATGATGTATCTTTCCCTCGCAGCCTGTCACAGAAATCAAAATTTAGGTCCCCAATTTTAATTGGGTCCTTGTAGGTTAGTTAGAGATCCCTTCAAGACCTAGATCTGTTTGATGACTCGTATTGGGTCATTTGATCAGATAATTCTCCCAGCTGTGTCCACAAACACATTCTTTGTGTTCTTGTTTGACTCTGCTGGCTAGGTCTTGATCTCTGTTGTTTCCCAGTGTTGGGAAAATTATAAGGTTTCGATTTGATACCAAAACCCAACTGATTCTCCAACCGAATAGATGATCGCGTCAACCTAAATAGTGTTTTCCAGCTTTCCTCTTTGAGCCTTAGATGTTCTAGGTTTACAGGTTAAGGAAGCGGAAGACGATAGCCGACCCACCGTGTTTACAACAGAGTCACTAGCGGAAGACGCGGTCGACCCCGTGTCTACGGCGGGAGTCGGCTAGCGGAATACAAGAGCCGACATACGTGTTCACGGAGTCGCCTAGCAAAAGAAAGCGGCGTCAACCTTCACTCGAGTGATCCGGCGAGCTCGATCAAGTGAAGAGAATTCGAGCTGAGTTCAAAACACACTGGTCCAACAGACAGAACAAAGGAACTATCTCTGAAGACTCCACTTCAAGACAGTCCAGCTCTGAATTCAAAAGCCAACTCTAAAGGCAGAAGATCCCGGAATCAGAGGAAGTCAACCTACCTTGACCAATGAGGGATTGCCAGATCAGCATCCTAGACTTCAGAACCTAGGATGTGACACAAATGAAGACAGGTGCAGATACGCCCAACGGCAGATCTTGTATTTAAAAAGAGTAGGTAAGATTCAAACGGCTCCTCCAACGGCTAGTCTGAATCTCTAACTATATAAACCCGTCTTCAATCTCAGGATCAGATACGAAAAACTCTCTACAAGCTTTCATTATCTGAAATCATTATTCTTTCAAAAGCTCTCAAGCAGTTCTACATAGATCAAAGAACACTTTATCTTAAAGTGTTTCTAGTTAAGAAACTGCTTAGATTTTCGTCTGTTCCCTAGGCCAAACTCATTGTATATCTTAAGCCTAGATTTCGAACGAGTTCATCATACTCTGAAGTTCTTAATTGTAAGAACTCGTTCATAGTTGGAACCCCATACCCAAACCCAAACCCAGAAAGGTTAGGTAAAGGTACGCTTGCTCGAAGCGCGTAATTCGAGTTGTTAGGTTCTTCAGTACCCGGAAACTGAAGGTGTATAGGCTTGACAGTGCCCGCAAACTGTTGGAACACAGCTCGGGTTAGAGTTGTGAAGTTGCTTGGTACTTGGAAACCAAGTGGTAGTGGATTACCAGTGAACCTGATCGTGGACGTAGGAGGTGTTACTCCGAACCACGTAAAAACTCGCGTGCTTCTCTCTCTCTCTCTTTACTATTGCTTTATATTCAGCTGTGTACTAACTCCTTCATATCATTGCATACTTGTTCAAAACTGCACACACAGCTGCTCTCCAAAGACAGCTGTGTCTCTCGAAAAGTTGCACAACCTGACTAAGCTGAAAACGTTAAGTTAATATTTTCAAACTGAGTTTTTCTAAGTAACTGAGCTAAATTTTCAAACCACCACTTTCCGCACCGCCAGCTGAGTTGTTTACCCAGCTGACCCTCCCCAGCTGGATCAATAACTGAGCTCTCACTCAACTCCGTTTTAACTTGATAAAAGTTTCGAAAAAAATCTACTTGGTGTATTCACCCCCCCCTCTACACCAAGTACCCAGCTCAGGGACCATCACCCAGCTTGATTTCTTTGATGTTGTTCAGCTCTCTTTCGGTTTCCAGCTGAGTGTACAGCTGAGACATTCCTTTGTCTCCGTCTCTGCTGTCTAGCTTGATATCTTGGCTGGAATTGGTGATTCAGCTGGTGATCATATGATTGATATCCAGTTGGATATATTCTCTGATATCTTGGTTGATACCTTGTCGCTTGTTGCTGATATTGCTGGTATCTGAATTGTCCAGCATTCTACCTTCGCTGTGACTGAGCTCGTTGATGTTGTCTGATTTGTGCTTGAGGTTGCCTTACAGCTTGTCTTCTAGGCGTGTGCTGTGTTCTTTGTTTATCAGTCTGCTGTGCAGCTGGAGTTGGGTTTTCTTTTGCTTTTACAAATGTCACCTTGGTTCCACTTGTAGTCGCAACATTTGTTAAGTCCTTCGATCCATCGTAATCCAATCTTGTCTTTAATGCTGATGGTCGTTGCACGCTGATGATTTCGTCTATTGTTGATGTAGCTTTGATGAGTGCTACCATCTTTGTGGTAGTGTCTCTTCTGACTATTTAAGTTCCATGATCTCAGCTGACTTTCTTTCTGACTCAGCTGTGGATTTTTCCAATTCGTCCAACAACTGCTTTTGCTCATAGTAGAATTCCTTCATCAGCTAGTCTTGTTTTACTATCTTTTCTTTGAGTGACACAACCTCCTCTTTGAGCTGTGTAGCATCAGCTGCTTCTGATGCTCTTTTCTTTTTCAGTTCTTCCTTCAGCTCAACATATTCACACATTATGACATCAAGAATCTCTTGTAGATCCTTGAAGTCATTCATGACCATCTCTACCAGATTCCAATCAGGTTGACCTTCTGATTTTGATACCTACGTAGAGTGTTCGTGTGATGGTCAGGGGTTAGATACGACTTGAGTTTTAGAAGTTACCTCTTCGCATTTGAGTCCGTCTGTCTGTCCCATGAAGCATGCATCCCAGTCTTGATCATCATAGGCCATGAGTGCATCTTCCTCTGAGTCTGAGAAAGGCATGTCATCATCTATTTTGTTGCACTCGGACTCCTCATCTGTTATGCATGCTCTTCTTCTGTCAGCTGCCTTAGCTTTCAGAATATCTTTTTCTTTCTTAGACAGTTTGAGACAGTCCTGCTTGTAGTGTCCCGGCTCCTTGCAGTTGAAGCAGTCTTCGTCTGTCCATTTTGAGTTATCAGCTGACTTTTCATCAGCTGTTGCATACTTGTCTCTGTACGTCTTGGTGAATTTCTTGTATTTGCATTTGCTGGTGTTGAGTCTGTTGTAATTTTTTACCAACATGGCAATCTCATCGAGTAGTTCTTCTTTGCTCATATCCTTTTTGTCCTTCTTCTTTTTGGAGGACTCAGCTGTGTTGACATGAGCTGACTTTTCAGAGTTGGCTCTGAAAGCTATTTCTTTTGGAGCTGGGGTCAGTTCTCCTTCATTTTGTCTGCTTGAAGATTTTTCTTGGGTAATCTTCAAGTTGTATTCGTTGGCTTTTAGAAGTGAGAACAATCTCTCTGTAGGTAGATCTCCCAAGTCACTTCGACTTTGGTGAACAACTTTGTAAGTGTTCCATTCAGCTAAAAGAGCTGAAAGGACCTTCAAATTCTTTTCCCGCTGGGTATACTTCCCAGTTCTGATTGTTTCTATTTCAATTACTATGTTTGAAAACCTGAGCTTCATCGCTTCGTGGACTCGTTGGCTAGCTGCTTGAAGTTGTCAAACTTTTGGCAAGTTATCGTGAATTTGTTTTCCTTGATCTCTTTTGACCCTTCACATAGCTTGGCTAGGGTTTCCCACATGTCTTTGGCGGTCTCGCACTTGATAATTTTGCTGAGGTAGGCGTTAGAGACCGTTGACGAGATGGTGTTTCTTGCAAAGTTGTCTAATCTAACTTGCTTCATTTCTTCTGAAGAATATTCATTCTTTGGCTTGAGAATTAGCTGGTACACTGGCTGTCCTCCATCTTGAGCTGGTACAAGCTCATTTCCTTGCTTGTAAATGAGGATGGATCCTTCTGTGATGACGTCCCACATCATATCATGATGCGCACAGAGGAAGCTCTTTAATCTGAATTTCCAGATTGCATAATCATCAACCGAGAAGGTAGAAAATTCCTGTAAGATAAGAATCCATGTAGAAATGCACAAGATGCACTAAGATGAGTTTTTCTGAATATGAATTTGTTCAGTTGACCACTGACAGAAAGTTTCAAGACAAATCTCTTGATTTAGAAACAGCGGTCTTTTGAACCACTGCTCTGATACCAATTGATGGTCCCGGAATGAGGTATTCGGTGTAGAGGGGGGTGAATACACCGAAGAGGTATATTTTGAAAACTTTTGAAGATTAAAACTGAGTTGCGTGAGAGCTCAGTTATGAATCCTGCTGACTTCTAAGGAAGATGGTCAGCTGGACTAATAACTCAGCTGGCGGTGCGGAATGTGGTGGTTTGAAAAACTTAGCTCGTTCCCTTTACAAGGATTCAGAAAAACTTAGGGTTTCAGTTTTCAGTTTAGTCCAGTTGAGCATATTTGAAAAATGCAGCTGGCTGGGACACACAGCCAGAAAATTTTAACTTGAAAACTTGTGTTGTGTTTATGCAGTTAGTTCTTTAAAGAGAGAAAATACAGAAGATAATTAAAGCAATAAAGAACTCGAGATTTTAACGTGGTTTGGAGAAACAACTCCTACGTCCAAGACCAGATTTAACTGGTAAATCCACTAAGGATTTCCACTTGGTTTACGAGTACCAAGCAACTTCACAGCTCGAACTTGAGCTGTGTTCTAACAGTTTACGGGCACTGTAGAAGCCTGAATCCTTTCAATTTCCGGGTACTGAAATAACCTTAAACACTCAAATTTTGTGCTTCGAGACGGCGTAACCTTAACTAACCTTTTCTGAGTAAAGAAAGGTTTGGGTTTGGGTTTCCAACTTTGAACGAATTCTTACAATGAAGAACTTTGAGTTAGATGAACTCGTTCAGAACTAGGCTTTGGATTTACTATGATTTCTGCCTAAGGATCAGACGAAAAACTAAAGCAGTTTTTGGAAAGGAGACACTTGAAGGTTAAGTGTTCTTCGAAGGATTAAGAACTGCTTGAGAGCTTTTAATGCTTGAGAGTTTCAGAGATGTTGAAAGCTTTTAGAGAGTTTTTCGTTCTTAATTCTGAGGTTGAAGATTGGTATTTATAGATAGAGATTCAAAACTAGTCGTTGGAAGAGCCGTTTGAATCTCACCTACTCTCTGATCTGCTGATTTGCCGTTGAGCATATCTTCACTTATCTTCATCATTATGTCAGATCCTAGGTTCACCTTTCTAGGATGCTGAGATGTTGATCCCTCATTGGTTGAGGTATATTGACTTCCTCTGACACCGGGATCTCTGTCTTGGAGCTGGTTTTTGAATTTAGAGCTAGATTGGAGAATCTGACTTGAAATGATATCTTCAGAGTTAGTTCCCTTTTGTCTGTTCAGCTGAATCTTTCCAGCTGGATCTCTTAGACTTGAGTCAGCTCGGTTTACTCTGCTCCGTTGGATCTCCTTGGCTGGATCCAATCTTCTTTGCTTGACATGAGTCAGTTTTATCATTATTTAGTCTGACTCAGCTCAGTCTTAAATTCTGTTCAGCTGAAAACCTTTCAGCTGACTTTGGGTCCAGCTGATTACTCAGCTGGGTCTTCTGCTGTCTTCAGCTTCCTTACTTGTAAACTTAAAAAATCTAAAGCTCAAACAGGTGAGCTGGAAAACACAACTTAGGCTTGCGCATTCATCTACTAGGTTGGAGATCAGTTGAGTTTTGGTATCAAATCAAAACTTAGAATTTTCCCAACAAGGTGTATTCGGGTAGAAGATGATAGAAGAGAGAGAATGTAAAGTTAGGTGGAAAAAGTCAAAAGTAAGGGGTAAAATGGTCCAAAAAAGGCAAATATTTGCCCTAATTTGTAAAAATTAAGTTTGTGGCCAACTTTTGTGTTTTAGTATGTATTTTAACTATTCTAATTTTTGCCTCTAATTATTTTATGGAATTCTATTAGAATTAATTATGGATACCGTATATATAATGGAAAAGTTTCAGATGTATTTTGATATTTTTAGATAAAATCATAAAAAAGAAAAATTTTAATGGTCATAATGTGGCTGGCCATAATGCCCTTATATTTCTAAAAATCAGGTTTATAATGTTGGTTTTAATTTAAATCGATTAGTAAAAATTGTAATACTAGTATGTCCTTGGTATAAAATTTATCATTGATTCTCCTATTTAATTTTCAAAATATTTTTATTTTTATATTTGGTAAGAAGATCCTGATTGAGTCTAAGAATGGATTGAAAATTTGAGAATTTAATTACGAAAATTTGAGTTTGATATTTCAATTGGGGGGATCTAGGTTTTAGACTGCGGTTGCTGGCAACGAGTGATGGTGCTTGTACGTTGCTAACTATGGGCGGCGACACATAATTGCTCTGTTATGTATGGATTAATTTTGTCGTCAATAACATGGATCTGAGTATGTTACAAGTTTTGTTGTAAGCCAAAGCAAAATTTGTTTTTGATCTTCTAATTTTTTTCATTTTACCTTCTACTTCAATTTTTGTTATGTGTTCACATTCGAACGCCGCCGTCGGTGGGATTGAGCAGAGGTTTCCTTCATCAATGAATTGATGTTTGAATACTGAAAATTCTAATAATTTAGAAAGAGAACAATTTGGTGAGGAAGAAGACGGTAATGAGAGAGGGGGAGCTAAGGAAAAGAGGGAGAGAAAGAAAGTAAGAGATTTGTAATTTGTTTAATTAATTAATAGAAATTACAATCTCTAATTGGTGTGGATAAAGATTTGATTAGGAATGTATTTTTATAAATGATTTTGGATTAACTTTCTTCGTAAATAACAATAAGGATACATATGTAAATTAATAATTTAATTAAAAATTAAAAATTATAATAACATATAATTACTTATATATCCTTATATGGCTGGCCATAATATGATCATTTAGCAAAGCCCTCATAAAATTACTCTTACTTATCATTTCCTAGTTAGAAATGTTTTAAAAACTAGATCGGACCGGCCGGCTCATAAAATTACTCTTACTTATCATTTCCTAGTTAGAAATGTTTTAAAAACTAGATCGGACCGGCCAGTTCGACCGGTTGGACCGGGAACCGGTCATGGTGCCGGTCTGGTCAACCCCTAAATCGGTCAAAATCGGTCAGAACCGGTCAAAATCGGTCGGGTCATAGAACCGACGCCGGTTTTCGAGAACTGACCGGTTCAATTTTTTTTTTTAATGTGCAAAAATTTGTGTTTCCAATGAGATTTGAACCTTGGACCTCTAGGATGTTAGTCTAAGGTCTCAACCAACTCTCCCAACCCACACACTTGGGCTCGTTTGCTATGAAGTATGAGATAAGGCTTGATATGATTAGGTGAGATATTTTAATACGTATAAAGAATTAATATTGTGTTTGGTATGGTGTATTAAATTCTCTGCAAAACATATTAATTATGGTAAGAGGGTGAAATTATAGTAATTTATTCTTATATTTAGTTGCAGTATTATTTATACCACCTCATAGATGGTATAACATAATAACAACAATAAGTATAACTTATACGGGCCCGAATTTTATATAGCGCCCCATACTTTGTACCAAACGAGATATTAGGGTGTATAATATATATTATACACCCTAATCACTCCTAACAAACAAGTAATATTCAACATTTGTTATTATTATTATTAATTCAGAATACTATAAAAGTATGTCTAAATTTTAATTATAGTTTTTTTCGATTATCAATTATTTTAGATACCAAATATATTTTTAATGTATAAATTTTGAATATATTTATTAAGAATATCTACACATAAAAAATATAAATATATTTATGATGGATTTTAATATGTATTTCTTATAAAATCATGAATATTTTAACATTTTATTATTTATTTAATTATAATTTTTATTTATTTATTGAACGGTTCGATTAAAACGGCTCAAACACGGTTGAACCATGATCCGGAAGCCTCACCGGTTCGATCTCCGGTCCGATTTTTAAAACATTGGTTAGAATAGGATTAAAGTTGAATATTAGGATAAGACATGAAGATAGTCTTTTCTCTAAACACATCTATCTATTTATCTATCTCTATTACTAATAGCGAAATATGCATTCACGTACGCGTGCCTTCCATCCGTCATTCCGATTTATTTTTAATTATGTATTTTGTGCATTATTAATTCAATATAACATATATATATATATGTTGAAAATTATCTTAAATCATATTCGTCATATTTATCTTAAAATCTATATTTTATGCAATATTAATTCATAATATATATATATATATATTCTATTCTATATATTCATAGTTATCTTAAATTCTTATTTTGTGCATTCTAATTCATATATTAAATTTATATTAAATTCTTAATTTATTAACTATAAAATATTTTAAGCCAATGAGGCCTAGTTCAAGTGGCTAGCTGAGGCACCATAAGACTCTCCTTAGTGAGAGGTCTTGACTTCAACCCCGCCTGCGTGTGGGTGTTATTATATTTCCCACCTTGTCTCACCCTGTGTGGTGTTGTAAAGATCCCGCCTATATGATGGTGTACCTATTGAATCCAAGAAGAGCCTACCCAAGTAACTTAGTTTAGTCTATTGAATCAAGAAGAGCCTACCCAAGTAACTTAGTTTAGTACAACCCCGCCTGCGTGTGGGTGTTATTATATTTCCCACCTTGTCCCACCCTGTGTGGTGTTGTAAAGGTCCCGCCTATATGATGGTGTACCTATTGAATCAAGAAGAGCCTACCCAAGTAACTTAGTTTAGTACAACCCCGCCTGCGTGTGGGTGTTATTATATTTCCCACCTTGTCCCACCCTGTGTGGTGTTGTAAAGGTCCCGCCTATATGATGGTGTACCTATTGAATCAAGAATAGCCTACCCAAGTAACTTAGTTTAGTACTAACTCTAAGATTCATTTTATGTGGTTATTTTACCCAAATTATTTACCTGTTAGAACTCAATTATAATTGCGGTTGTAATTTCATTCAAAAAAAAAATGGACATAAAGACTGTGACCAATTTTTTTTTGTTTTTTTGAACGGGACTGAGACCAAATTAACTGTATTGAAACATAGATATAGTCAATGGCGCGTTTTGATCCACCGCAACCACTCAGCTCAGCAATTCTCATCTCCGCCGCGTCGCATCCGACCATGGCTGGTGGCGCCGCCGTGATGACGTTTGATGAAGCATGGCCCATTCTGCAGGAGGAAGCCATTAACAAGCTCATCTCCCACCTTCAACTTGAGGAGCCGCCCAACAGTCAAATCTTCACTTCTCAAGACTATATGCGATTATACACGTATCCTCTGTGTGTGTGTATGTGTGTGTGTCCAACTTGTTTTACTCCCTAATAATGTAGATAGTGCATATATTGCTACTATTGTTACAATTTAATGCTGTATATATCTTTGTCTTGTGATGATAATATTTGTGGGAGTTCTGAGTTTGGATTTTTGGTCAAATTGTTTGAATTGAGCATAAAAAATTTGCTAGGAATTGCATAGAATCACCAATAGATTCTTGAATTGATTTCGATAAGTGTAGCCTTGACCTAAAAGAGATTGCTTTAACCAAATAAGTTAGTACTTTGAGGCACATTGAGAAAAAAAATTGAAGCCCAATAGATTTTTGAGGTAGAATAGTGAGTAAATGACAATGTTTAAGCCAATAATGTTTGCCAAGAGTGGATTGCCTGTCATGTTAGAAGGTTTCCTCATGTGCCGATTCTTGGCAGATTGTGCAGCATTTCCAGCCTTCTTGATTATCTGTTTACCCTTTTCCTGCTTTTATAATTCAGCACATAATTTGGATAAGATAGGAAGTGTATATACTCTGTGTGTGTGTGTGTGTTCATTCACTAGCCATCTAGTATATAGTATGCTATAAATCTGAGTTATACTAGGAACTTTCGTAATTTTTTTCAATTTTAGCAAGTTTGAAAACGATCTGAAAGGAGGGAGATTTCCCAAAATTGAGGTTTAAAATGGATTTGTTGAATGATCATTTTAGCATATATACTGTGAAGTAGGATTCATTTTCTAAGGAGTTCAACTTCTGGGCTCGAAATTCTCGATGTAAGTTTTCTTGACTAGAACAAATCAGAGTTGTTTACAGTGTATCTTCTCCAAATCCATTAAGCCCTGAAGTCGACAAACTATATGATCAATACAAGAAAACATTTGAGGACTACATCTCTTCTGAGGTGAACGTCAAGTTTTGCATAACTGTAAATTTATATACAGCACCAAAGTTATATAGAAAATGCGTTTAAGTTTTTGAAGTTTTGTCTGTATGAACATGCAGGTATTGCCTTCTCTCAGGGGAAAGGGGAGTGATAATCTCTTGAAAGAATTGTTGAGAGGATGGAAGAATCACAAAACTATGTTATTTTGGATTTCAAGATTCTTCCATTATCTTTCAAGATACTATATACCGAGAAAGGGACTGCCTTCTCTTGTAGAGACCAGCCACTCGGTATTCCATAATAAGGTCAGACAAATTTCTTAGCATGAATCAGTCAAAATCTTATAATATTCTGATAGACATCATTCTTTATGGTGGTTATTTAGGTTTACATTGAAATCAAAGATCAAGTTGTAGACGCCATTACATCATCCGTAAGTTGTTGAGTGCTGTGTAATATAAGAGGCTAACTAGGTATCCATTTTGCTAACAATAACTATGTTTTTCAGTCGAAAAATACCAAATTCTTCGAAAATTTGTTAGTCCGAGTGCATCTGTGTTTATCTGTTGATGTTCTAAAGAAACAAATGTACAGATTGAGCGGGATGGCGAAGGCGGAAGGACTGATCTAGCCTTGGTGAAACAAGTGTTGAGTATATTTGATGAAACTGGTGGTGATGCGTTGGAAAACTACAAAAAAGATATTGAAGAGGCCATGGTTGAAGCTTCTGGAAAATTCTATTCAGGAAAGGCCTTAGAGTGGATGGCTACCATGTCTTATGAGGAATACATGCTTAAGGTTAATCACTAGCAATCCCGATTCCTCTATTTTCTACCGTGTTTCAATATCTCTTCATTTTTATTTATTTTTAATCAATACACTGTATGAGTATAGTATGTTATTATTTGAAGTTATAAAGCACGAGACTGAAACTTGATAAGCCTCTTGTTCTTAACTTCACAAACAAAGAAAAACAACGTATGAATTGAGTTTTGTTTTTTTGAAATATGTAGGTTGAGGAATGCTTAGAAATGGAGAAAGGCAGAGTTTCAGAATACTTGAAGCTTACAAACAAGAACAGAGTATTAGAGGTATTTTTTCTGTGTTCTCTTTTGAGGTATTGCGTTGTGAATACAATCTGCTTCGAATCATTCGAACGTACAAACTTTGTTGCAGGCTGTGCAACATGAACTGCTCAATGTACATGCAAAAAAGCTTGAAGAAAATAGAGCTTCTTCATGATGAAGTTGATTACACATAATATTTTCTCTCTCATAAATCTTGGTAATAACTTTATATCTGATGCAAGTATGCAAGTTTATGTATTTTAAAATAAAATGTGACCTGCTTTTCCTCCAACTTTGAATTTTTTGTTGATTACATGTTTCTTAATTGAATGTAAAGTGATTCAATAATGTGATGATATAAATGATAGAATGATATGCTAGCTAATAAAGTGATGAATAAATAGAAATGTATTCTGCCAATAATAAGTCAAAAGATTACAAGAAATTAAAATAAAAAGATTGAAGCAGAGGACATCAGATGCTCTCATTTGTCTCTCTATATATCATCAATACTCGCCGTGTATATCCATGAACGTCATTTTGTCGAGATGTTTTATTTATACGAGATGAAACTTTATTTGAAACAGAGGATCTCGTGTGCTCATTTGTTAACTGCATCCTTCACGGAATCGACTGCAGCTTGTGCCTTCTCCTGCATCTGATGTCCAGCCTATTGCAAAACAATTTGAAAAAAAAAAAAATTAGAAAAAAGGTGAAAACTTCCATGATTTGTCTTAATTAAACATAAACAGAACTAAAAAAGATACTGATTATGCTTCAATTTTTGGTACCTCCTGTGCTGATTCTTTCACAGATTGTGCAGCATTGCTAGCCTTCTCCATCATCTGGTTACCCTTTTCCTGCATTCGAACATCGTGAGAGAGAGAGAGAGAGAGAGAGAGAGAGAGAGAGAGAGAGAGAGAGAGAGAGAGAGAGGGAGGGAGGGAGGGAGGGAGAGAGTGAGGGAGAGAAAGGAAACCTTGGCCTCGCCCTTGGCCTGTCCAGCTTGGTAGCTAGCGTTGTTGGAGTTATCCATTTTCTGATGATTATTATCTGATAATAGAACAAACTCAAACGAGAGATGTTGTATGTATAATGTATATCAAAATTAGAAATATTATTGTTGGTGGGATTCGAAGATATGTTTTTCACCGTAATTTATAGTGTTCGACGTCTAACTGAAGGCATCCACGTGTAAGGCAGAGAAGTAGAGAGATCCACTTGGATTGGCTATTCGAAGGGGAGATAGAGAGGAGAGCTATTCCGAGGCATACAGATACAGTATTAACCAACTTAATCTTGTAATTTCACAAGGCATAGTAGTTTTCTCATGTCACTAGTATGCACGGAGAAAAGATATGATATAATTTTGAATAATAAGAATAATTTTTAAAAATGAAATATATTAATATTCTGAATAGATTTAAAAGAAAATAACAAAATGATATGATAAGAAAAGACAAAATGATACACATATTTATTAATTGAATAATGCGCACTTAAATAGGAAAACTATTTGAATTTTCACAATTGCATTTCAATCTAAACAAAATATTAATTAAATGACCAAACTATCGAATTTTTTCCAATTATAAATTATAGTATAATATTAATATTAATTACTACTATTTTGAATATCGGTATATTTTTTTTTAATTTAATTGAAAAGTTGGATTGACTTGTTAGGCCACACACTTTCATTTTGATTCTTTTCTGGGTGGTCCTTAGTTAAAATATTACGTACATCTTCTTTTTACTCACTACATAATAAGTTCAGATATAATTGATTCAATAATAGAAAAAAAGAAGTAGCAGTATTTTATGATTAATGAATTATATTTAAATAATTTATTTTTGAAATAGTGTACAATATATGGTGTGAAGGACTTAAATTTTAAAATTGATGCAACCATAAGAAATATTCCTCTCGCTAAAAAACTACTCCTATCTAATTTAGTTAATCTGAAACTCGTCCGTACATGAATGTTTATAATCATCTATCTATCTATTAATATATAAAAACACAGTTTTCAACGCTAATATTTTAGCGCCAATTTTTTAGAGGAGCAGTTTTTGTTAAATCCTAACTTTTCGTAGAACTTCCGGCCATTAAAAGAGAAACCGCTCAACTCTGCCAAAATTCCCAAAACCTACAACCTCATCAATCTGATTGTTCCTCAGCGTTTTCTCACTCCGTTTCTCTCAAATCGGCTAGATGGGTGGTCTCAAGGCGGATTATTAAAAAAAAAGATGTTGGGCAGATTGACGAAGTCTACTGCAAATACTTTTTTTTGATTAATTGGCAGAGAAGATAGAAATTAGAAGTAGGGTGAAGAAAAAGCGTCGCTGGAGAAGGTTTGGGCCGAAAATTCTATCTTTATCACTCTCTATGAAGAGATGCCCCTGGAGTCGCCTCTTGACCCGGTAGTGCAGGTACTATTTGAACTGTTGTTCTTTCCATTTTTAATTTGTTTCTCTCTCCCATGATTATATCTAATTAATAATTTGGTGGTTTTGGGCCTTGTGAATCTGTGATACATTTTTTCATGTTTATAGAAGTGTAGAAAGCTTTGAAGTCGAACATGAAGTTGCATTTTTCTTTTTATAATTTATTCTTTTTCAGTAATTTGATTAATTGTGTGAAAAGAAACAAAATTTTAAATTTTAATTCGTGATTTTCTACTCACATCTTCAGAATAAAATGCCAATCAATTGATTTCTGCCGCAACATGCGAGTTTGCGGCAACGGAGGTACAACTGATTTCTACCACTGATTTCTTTTGTTTATATTCTCAAATGGATGATTATTGTAAAAGGTTTCTGATTTTACGCTCTTTTTGATACACACTCGTGATTCCAAGGACTTCATTTCAGTTTGATTTAGGCGATTTTTGAATCACATTAGTTTTCTTGATTTGGTTTATATTAATTATATTGAATCCAAAAAGGACAAGAAGAAGTATTCTTAAGGTAGAAGTTTAGATATTTATGAGTATCAGTATATGTACGTTCTACAAGATGGATTAATACATTGGCAAGATATCACGTTTTCTGTGAAAGTGCAAGTTTATTAGAAATTATGTTTGTGTTTGAAGTTCCATGCAGTCTAAAATATGGAAATTGATGCTTCACAGAGCTTGAGCTTTGATGATGATGTGTATGACTGCGATAGTGATTCGGAGGGTTTAGTTGAGGACTCAGTTGATGATGAACTTTGCTTTGCCTCTGGTGACATACCCAAAATGCAATTTAGGTTTACTCTTCGAAATCAAATCACATGGAGTTTCTTTGTGTCTGTGAGAGGAAACTATTTTTAGAAATTTATGAGACTAATGGTTTTATATTCATGTGTACTGCAGGAAAGAGAGGTCAAAGGTAAGTTGGATTGAAGAGTTGGGAATGGCGGAGAAAAAAGGGTAAGATGTGGATTACAATTGGGATAGTTCGTAATGGGAATTGCTGAATAGAAGAAACTCTATATGTGATGCAAACTCTTCATCATTAATTCCAGCATTGTTATCTCTTTAGGTGCATTATGGATTTTGTTATCTTTGTTCAATTTGTTTATTTTTTTAAACCATCCCAAAATTGGGAAACTTGGTGTAGTGTAGGAGCATTTAACTGCCCTTAACCAGTTATCGTCCTTTGCTTGAAATAATAAATAAATAAATAGTGGATGTTGATATTTCCTTTTTAAGTTAGAATTATCAAATACTTCTATTGCCTCGGTTAATTATGGATAATAACGTTGGAGTAATAATCAATGGTGCTGCTTTGATTGTGCATTTTTCATAGTTAATTTGGAGAAAATAATTTTTAGTAGATTTAACTAATACGATTTACCCCGTCCATTCATGTTAATCAGTTCCGCAGTAGAAGATTCAGATCACGGTTGGCCCAGATTTAACTGAAACTTATCTTTGTGGCCTCAACTTTTCTTGAAAGTGTTGTTACCTCTTAATGGATGTAATTTTCTTTTTTGGCAAAAACATATATTTTCCATGCAGTAAAATTGTTGATTCTGCCGAGCCATTGGTAGCAACACGTGGTGCTTATTCAGGATGGTTTTCCATTATTTATGCTCCCTATATTTGGGAGTGATATTGCTGACTTCTGTGTAGGTACTTGGCTGAGATTGGTGCATTGGACATCTTGAATATCTCCTTCCCTTAAGTGATATGTACACAAAGGTAGCAGAAGACAAGGATAAATATGGATGCTCTTGGGAGTCTTTTGAGGTTTACCAGCACCTGAAGTTTCTCGGTTATATTGTTGGCCGACATGGTATAGCTTGGTCCTTGAAGAATATGAAAAATAAAGCCAATGTTGAAGGTGTGGATAGTATTACAAATAAGGGAAATGAAGAAAACAGCTTCATTGCAGATATGTTTGGTAATATGCATCTTGGTGGAACTAGACCAAAATTTAATGTTCCTCCTCCTAATTGCAAGTTCAAAAAGTCTTATGCCCATTTAACAATCTTCTGCCAGGTAACTAACTTCAGCAATCTATTTTGGATGAGCTAATTTCCTTTGAATTATGAATTTGTGATTAAGGTTTCGAACGAACTGTGCTAACATATATGATGATGATGATTGATGAATACTGGTGCAAATATTGATCTGGATTTTGAATGCATGCTAATTTTGTTCTAAGAAAGACTTTTCTGGTAGAACTGTTATTTTTAATTGTTTGTGCTTGATTAATATATAATAGATAGGTAGGATTATATGAAACTGCATAATAAAGATCAAAATCTAGAACAATCATAGTAGTTTGATTAATTTTTGCAAATTTAATACTGGTGTCAGTGGTGTGGAATGATATTTTTCTTCTAAGTTTTAGTAATCATTTTTATTATTTCTTTTCGTGTTGTATTTCTCTGTTTTTTTCATGCCCTACATTAGTTTTGGAAGTGAGAAATTTTTATGAGCAGATTTTGAAGCCAACTAGGTGATTTCTCTTCTTACATCCATTCCTGCATCTCTTACAGAGAAAAAGGAGAGACATTGGATGATGCCGAGAAGATGAAGTAAACGTGGAACATCGTGCACCAATCCTACAGGCCAACACCCTTTTAATAGGAGGATTCGGGAAAGTTATAGGTTACAATCTTCAAATAATTGTTCTTTCTATAACATAATTTAATCAAATATGCTATTTTTCTAAATTATGATTTATTTATATATTTTGCATAGTGGCATAATGGTTGTATTTAATTCTTTCTTATGAGTTTAGGACTGGAATTTCTCTTTGTTGCTGGTGATTGGAGAGAGGATGGGGCTTAAAAATAGTTAGTGTGGACGGGAAAGCGCTTGGGACAATATTAACCAATATTATATAGCATCATATTTGCTCTGTAATATTTTTCTAAATATAAACAATGATAGCATTAAATTTTACGAATCATTTAAATATATATTTTACAAATTACATGATATTGCTGAATATAAAGTAGTTATGACATCCATAATCACCTTTTGAGATTTCATTTAACATACAAATTTCAAATTAAAAACTGAAGAAAGTGAAGATTGACTTCACAATGGGTCCAGATTGCTAAAGTGTCAAAGAGCCAAGGAACGTGGAAAGAGTCCCAAAAAGTTTCGAAGAACTCAAACGTAGAATAGAAAGAGTATGTTTGGCCACAACTCGATCGGACTCATTCATATTTCATGACATAATGGTAGAATATAATCATTACAAAATAATACAAATACTACATCATAAATATATAGAACTGTTTATAAAAATTAAAACTCACATCACCTTGCTATATAGGAAATTATAACCAAAACTAATCAAGGTACATAATCTTACCCTCTTCTTTTTAGTATGTTGTATTTCATCTATGTGAAGTTTTGTGGTTGGTTTTAATTTATTAGTTGTATTCCTATTAATTGCATATTTGTGATTTATAATTTAATTTTAATTATATAATAATGTATCGTTTCACTGCAATGATTAATAATTTCCATGCATTGCACGGGTACAAAACTAGTATCATTAAATCTTTAGTTTTTATATATATATCCCTAAGGATTTTTCCAAAATCTAGTTATAGATCCCTACGATAATGTCTCCATATGCTTAATTTGTTAGCTGGTTTCATGTGCTTTAGCCATTTAAATTTATTTAGGTGCTATTCGATTCACAAAGTTTAGCTAAAATTATATTCCTTTGTCTTTTAGTTAAATTTGTATTTACGATTATAGTTTTTATACTTTTATTAGAAGAGAGGAAATTCATTCTAACCAGTATAGAGATAGTGTGTACCTCCTACGACCACTTTTGTTGGTGTGTATAAGCAGTACCCACTGACCCACCAATAAGATTATTATATCCATTTTTTGTGTATAAAATATTGTTTAAAATAAGGGGAAATATTGATATATTCTAGTCAACCTTATAATCATACAATATGCGTAAATTCTTTTACCCTTCTACTGAATTTCTTCATTACATACTCTGATTTATCAATTCACTTTTCAATTTGGAGATAAATCATGCAACACTATCAGGCCCATCACAATTCCGTATAACTAAAATCAAAGTATACCAACTTCATACCTTTTTGACCGGAATGCTGCCGGGTATTTCCGCCGGAAGTTTTAGGGATCTCGTCCAACCACACGATCGCAACCGATGGTTTCCAGACGCAGACTCCTTCAGCAGCACACAGCACAACCCTCGTTCGTTTCCTACTCGGGGCGTAGGGTTTTCGGTCGGTACACAAAGAAAATAATATACTGGAAGGGATGAACAAAAGCCCAAACTTTTATTTAGGAATTATATATTATTTATTACAACATAAGTATATCTCCTTTAGGGAGGAGACAGACTTGTTTAGCTACCTATGGTAGCGGAATTGAAATACATAAACTATACTATACTAGGAACTATACTATAACAATTTTATTTTGGAGAGAGCAGAGAGGATGGTGTAGAGGATTTCTGATGGATTTTTTTATCCCCTTCTGCTTTCTTCAATCCTTGTTTATATAGAGGTTCGGATGTCCTCTATTCATGCATTATTGCCTTGGATACCTTCCTCAGCCAGCCTGTTTCCCATGTGAAGCCTGGTCCACCATTGTCGTCTATTATTGAGTACAACCAATAGACTTTCGGTGCAGCCTCAATCATGCCGCATTATCTTTAGATAATGCTCTTCCTCTGCTTTTACCCGTTTGGATTTTTATGGGTAATTACTTTTCCCTCCACCCACTATTGTCGTTTTCTCTTTTGTGGGTGCTCCAGCTTAGAGTAACATGACTCCACCAACCTGTGTTGGGAATCTACTTTTTTCCGGGGCCCTGGGCGTCCTTGCCTTTGGCAGCGCCTTCTGTTCAAGATGCTCGTTTGACCGAGCCTTCTCTTTTCCCTTTCTGGGCATGAACCCCTTCCCGAACTCTGGTTCCTTCTGGTTCTGGCAATCCGAACAAATGCGCTCGGACTAGTTTCCAAAATGAGCCATGTTGCAGTATTTTCGATGAGTGTCTTTACTCGTCGAAATCTTGTTTTCCCAGAGCAAGGTTCTCTTTCTTTCGAAAGCTTCCTCTGCGAATCTTGTAGATTTTCCTGTCATAGTGTTTAATAGGAATGATCCGTTCACTAAATTCTGAAAGAATTTGAACAGGAACTTGACTTTGTCCATCTCAGTGAGACAGACCCATAATCCCCATGCTCTTCTGGTAGAGATGAGGTCTTCTGGTAATGTAGAGACTAAAGTAGTCTATTTTTCTGTAGGCGCCTTGATCTTCTCGAGGGCGCGTGCATCTGGTCTTCGAAGCCTAATATAGTGGAAGGCTTCATGGTTTCCTTTCCCTGTAGGTTCTGGGGCTGCGCTGATGAAATACAGCTCCAAAATGTCCCCTCGGCTAAGCTGTGGATTGTTAGCCCAGGTATCATACACCGCTTCTTGAATCCACTTGGATAGATTCTTGATTTCGGCGAATGATGGAGATGTAGTATAAACTGAAGCAAGTGCTCCAAATTCATACCATCTTTTGACTTCGTGTGGATCTGAATTTGGCATCATCCACACCCGAGGATATTTCTCCGAGACATCAACCCTTATTTTTTCTGGATTGATTCCAGTCCTTGTGTTGAGCTTCTGCCAATTGGCTTGATAAACCTGCCACGAAGAAGAAACTTCAATCTTATCAGTATTAATCTTAGATGTGCCAGTCATTGGCCTAAGATTAATCTCTCCCTCTTTTTCCCCAGAGGTGCTGGGTTGACATGATGGTTCAGAGTGTGACCCCTGAATATCATCTTTTTCTTGGGGCAATGGCTCCGAAGATACCACCACCTTAGAACTTGGGCAAGAGGTATTTGAATCATCTGCTACAGGTTTAGAGCCCTGTACTCGAAACTCTTCTTTTACCAAAGGATCTTTGGCCACCCGAAGGATTGGTGTTTGACATGCAGCCCAGAGTTGACCCTGAGACCGTATGCAAGCTCGTATTCTCTCGGTGACTTTCGTCTTATCGAGAGTCTGCAATCTTCCTGCTTGCTCAGCATTCAGAATGCACTCGTCCCACTCTCCCGTTAACATCTCCAGATTTTCTCTGAGATGTCTATGGGCTAGTAGAATGGAGTTCACATCAGTTTGCTCCATCTCTTGTTAAGAAATCTGCAAGAATATTTTCGTGAGATTTCAGAATAACAATATCAAAAATATAATATTGGCATTCAGCTTGCCATCTAATTAATCTAGCCTTTTCAGGCTTAGATTCCATCTTGTTTCTTAAGAAAGCTTTAACTTGTGTGTTATCAACTTTCAAAGTAAATTTCTTTGCAAGTAAAAATAAAGGCCATTTTTTAAACGCCTTTCTGACTGCAAAGAATTCTTTCTCGTTGATGTGCCATCTTACTGCCTCATCATCTGAGAACAAACCACTGCAATATCTACAGGGTTCTTCTCCATTAGGAGTGATCTTGGTTAAGACTGCTGCCCACCAATAGTCACTTGCATCTGTGTACAGGACCAAGTCATCTTCGTCCTGTGGTATCGAGAGTTTTGGGAGATTTCTGCAAACCTCTTTTGATTCCCTCATACCCTTTCGATGTTCTTCTGTCCAGATGAACGGAACATCCTTCTTCAGTAATGTACTGAAAACTTTTCTATGTTTCGCGAGATCTTTGAGAAATGGTCCCGCGAAATTAACAACTCCCAAGAAACTCTGAAGTTGTTTCTTTTCCTTTAGATCTTCAGAAAAATTCTGGACCTTTTGAACAATATGGTCCTGCAGAATGATTCCTGCTTCATCGATCTCAATACCCAGAAATTCCATTTTCCGAGTTGCAACGACTGCCTTTTTTTCAGACAGTATTAAACCTTCTTTATAACAAACATCTGCAAAGATATCAAGATGTTTGATATGTTCTTCCATATTTTTTTGATGCAATTAAAATATCATCAATATAGACGAACATAAAAGAAAAATAATCTTTAAACAGATTATCCATCTTTCTCTGAAATATTTAAGGCGCATTAGCTAACCCCATTGGGATTACGTTCCAAACATAATGCCCCTGTGGAGTAGAGAAGGCTGTAAACCTCTTACTACTTTCCTCCATGCGAATCTGGTAGAAACCTGACTTGCAATCAAACTTAGAGAATACCTTAGCATTTCTAATGCAGTTAATAAGGTGTTCTCTACTAGGGATAAAATATCCATCAAACTCCAGAATATCATTAATTCCTTTGTAATTAATAACTAGTCTGGGTTTACCTCGTTTGATCTCCCCATGATTCCTTACCAGAAATCCGGGACTGCTGTAAGGCGAGTTCCCTGGTTCGATCAATTTTAAATCAAGGTGTTCCTTGATTATCTCCTTCATATCCTGTTGATCTTTGAGGTTCATCAGGATTGGTCTGTATCTAACAAACTCATACTCCTTTTCTGGCTTCACCTTCAAGGTAGCTTTGAGCTTGTTTCTGTCCCACCATGCCAAAGGATTCTCATTGTAATTCCTTTTAATCTTTCTTTTGACATCTTTTAGGGACACCTGCATTTCTTCTTTAATATCTTGATGAGATATTAAAGATGCTTTGAGAATCTGGACCTCTTCATCATTGAGATCCTCATCCCTAATACAGCTTAGCACTGCTTCGCTGAATCTCCTTTGATCCTTCATTTTTGGTTGTCGAAGTTTTCCCCTTCATCACCACGCTTGCTGCGAAAACTCAATGGTATCTGGCGATTAAAAGCCCCTTTGAGCCTCTGGACAATGATCTTGTGATCGCAAATGGTTGTGAATACCAATTGCCTTCTTTCATTATCCTGCATATATCTTTTGAACATCTGTAGGAAATTGTTTCCTAGCAGAATGTCTGCACCTGTATCATGGAAATAAATTGGTGAAGTTTTAACCTTATACCAAGGTGTACCTCTGGCTCCGCAAATTAGAATTTCCGTCTCTTTTACTCCTTTAGCCAGGAGCAAAATTTTCTTTGAGAAATCTCTTCCTGCAATTCGGGTAGATCATCTTCTACCTATGCCGGGAAGACTCCTCGTTTTGCAGTACAAATCCCTGCACCTGAGTCAATATAAGCAGCAAAATATTCTGCCTTATATTTTTCATATAACATCCCTATAGAGATGTATATGGAGAATGGACTTGTCATTCGGTCAATAGTTTTCTCCCATTAATCGTGATTTCTATTCCGTCCTCTTTATTTCCCCAAGGTTTGTGGTCCTCGAGAAAATCCAGACCCAAAAGCAAAACTGCTTCTCTTCCAGCTCTACCCTTGATCTCCATCACTTGTCTCCCAATTTCCAGGGTACCTTTGTAATGATTGATCTCCGGCTGCTGCAGATAGTAAAGAACATTACAAGGGAAGTTGGTTTCCCACCTTGTAGTGTCAAATTTTACTATCACTTGTCTCCATCCCTCGGGACATTTCAGATTCACTGGAACTTTGTTACTCTGAGATGTTTGAGGGTGTGCTTCTTGAATGAGACTCCGACTCCTCCCATAGGGCAAAGACATGATTCTGTCTCCTTGAAAAGATAATCTCCCTGAAGTTATCCTGAGACTTTGATCGTGTCTCATGACTTCTCTATCTCGGATTTGAATATCCACATTCCTTAACCGAGTAATTTCAACTCTATCGGGACAAACAGCTGTTGTCACCTTGTTGAAGATATCTGGTATCTCAATAAACTTCTTTCCCAGAAATAACTCAGTGTGATGTGAGTTGGAAAGAGCATATGATACCTGATAAGTAATGGAGTAAGGCCTATTTCCTTCCTCCAATAAATCCTTGCGTTTAAAGTCCTGATAAAGTGTCAGGGCTTTGCTGAAATGGGTATCATTAAGATTGTAAGCAATCTTTGGATAGATGATTCCCACTACTTGTCCTGCACAAAGATCTCCCGCAATTGTTCCCAATACGGAATCTTTCAGATTTCTAACTATTTTATCGCATATAGCGATATCGATCGGCGTGTGAACTCCGGTAAAGAGGGCCGATTTTAACATCAACTGGATGGCTCCAATATGGATCCAGTTCATCTTTTCAGCGACTTCAGGCTTCATCTTTGATAGATCTTCCCTGATGTCACTAGCTGGAATCAGCTGCATCTCCACTTGATTGCCTGTAAGCTCTATAGGAAACGAAATTTCTCGTCTAGAAATTCCATAGACGATTTGTTGTTTCCTGCTCCTTAGATTAAAGTTCCTTAGAACTTGATCTATGTTGTTTGCTGAAAAGCCTTGATACTTTTGTATATTCAGACTCTTCTTCATGATTTTGTCAATCAGACTTTGAGAGAGAGTTGTGTGACTGAAGAATCTCGTCCTGTCCTCTTTCTCCTGATGAACAATCTGGATCGATCGACTCCGATCTAGTTCCATCAGACCATTCTGAATCTTCTTCGCTGAAGACTTCTTCTTGTTCATATATACTCTCATCCGAGGGTATATCTTCGAACTGATATACTTGTACCAGTTCCTGGTAGTAGACGGCATCTTCGATATCCGGAGTGGATTCGAATTTATTGATACCTCTTCTCTCGTTGTCAGGGTAATTTGTGGAAATATGCCCTTTTGCACCGCACGTCCAGCAGTTGCAATCTTTGAAACTTTCATTTACTGTAGTATGAGTTCTTCTGAAAGTTTTCTTGGCAGGTGTCATTCCTTGTGATTTATCATCTCCTCGGAAGGGATACCTATTCCTTGATGGTCCACTTCTTTGGCCTGATTTATAAGATCTGGCCTTCTGTCTTGACCACCTGGTTCTTGGTTTCCAAGAATTTCTTTTTGGATCTCCACCTTTATAATAGGGCTGAAACCTATTTTTCTTGCTTTTCTTCAGCCTCGGTGGTTCTCCTCCAATGATCGTTGGCAGATCATTGTCATCACAATTTAGAGGAGCAAATTTGTTAATTCTCCTCAGTTTCTTCATGTTCCTCAGAGCTGTTGCTTGTTGACACCACTCTGAGAGCTTCCGATGTACATAAGACATCCTTCTTGCGACGTTTTCAGGATCACCAGGTTCGTAATCCCGAATTAGCATCTCTTTCCATGGGCTTGGAAATTTCAGAAAGAAAATTTCCAGCGCTACTCTATCATCAACTTTTGATTGATGTTGATAAAGAGCAAAGAGTTGTAGAAACTTGTTAAGCGATTGTTGATCCAAGACAGCCAGTCTTAGATTATACAATGCCATCAAGTATTTCTTCCTTTTCTCTTGATCAAATCCCTCGAAATATCCTTCTCCCAGAAAATGGTTTTTAAATAGTACTGCCATATTCTGGACATGTTCTGTATAGTTTTCACTCTCAAAACATGAATTCTTGATATCCACAGGAAAGAATTCCCATGCAATTTTGACGATTCCCGCAAGACTCATTTCGAGAATTCTTACGAAACCTTCCTTGTTCAAATCGAGAGTTGCTGCTGCAATTCTCAGGGCTGACGTCCACTCGTCAATAACGGATTCTCGATCTCTGAAATTTACTTCATCGAGGTCGAGCATTACTCCGTATGGATGAATAGGATCCAGGGTTGCCTTTCCATAAGGTGTGTCTTGTACCTTTGGATGCGGCCTTCTTGCCCTTGTCCTTCTTGCTGCCATGTATGCATCATTTGGGGTATGTTGATCATACCTTGCTCCAGTCTGAAAATCCTGAACTGCATTAATGGCTCCGGGTGCATTTTGAAAATCTTGTTGATTTCCAATGATGGCTCATGGTGGAAGTTGATTCACCGGCTGTGGGTTTTGGACCACATTCTGGTTCATTTTTAAATCCACCATGGTCATGTTAGCAAAAGATTCCGCTAACTCCTGGAGATCGTCAAGCTTGATTCGTTCAAGATTACTCATTTTTTTCTTTCACGAATCATTCTTTTCAAGGTCTCCATGTTGGGATCCTTTTTGGTTTCTCCCACTGGTAATGGATAAGTGGGTTCATTACCAAAAGGATTTCTCCTTTGACTGGAACGAGGTTGTTGCTCCAGTTTTTCGATCCGTGATTGGATCTCATTCAGGATATTATAGATTTCATCCTGTTTCATAGCAATCTTGTAAAGATCGCGTGGTACACCATACAGGCTATCGCCATAATGTTGTACTGTCTTCTGTATTTCTCTTAGATCCGCCGATATTTTGGAGGAATCTGGATAAATCTCTTGATACAAAAGAGTAGATGATACTCCTTTATCTTTCTTTTGTTCCATCAGAGCGATACAAAGCTAAGTCCAATGTATCCCCAAATGGACCCAATGGTCTCTTCTCATGGCATGCTCTATCTCCCATTCAAGGAGGATATAACCATGTAAAAGATCTTCTTTTCGTTTGATTCCTTGGAGACAGGAATCAATTAATTCTTTCTCCTGGTTTTGTTGGATTAGGATATCCAACTGCCTTCTCCAGTGTGTTAGCACACTCTGGTATCTTGTCCTTCTTTTCTCCAAGATTTGGAGACGTTCCTGGAAATGTCCACACCTTGGACATCCTTCAAGGTCCATCAGTCAGTATGGTTCTGATGGTTTTCTTTCATCACGTACTCCGTCCTAAGATGAAGATACTTCAACTCCTCGAGGAAGTTCTCTCTTCTTCTCATCTCTTGGTGGCAAGAGATAATAGATTCACAATCCACTCTTAATGCTGCAGAGTGGAATTCTCTTTTCCAGATTGCTAGTGCAGTCTGGGTTCTTGTTTTCTATACCTCCAAATCATGGAGATAATTCCTGTAACCCTCGCATCTCGGACAATTGTCCGGATCCATGTTTTTCTTGATGTCTCCTCCGTTAGGATAATACTTAAAGCAATAAATAAAATATAATTCCCAGATAAACCTAAGGCTCTGATACCATTTTGGAAAGCGTATGATCGATTAGCAAAATATGTAATAAAGAAATACGTAACTATCTTTTGGATAGCTAAAATAGGAGGGTAAATACATGATTTTATATGATTTTGATTAACTAGTCAATTCTTCCCCATTTCTACACAAATAAGACACATTTTTAGAAAGTGTCACAATAGATATAATTAGGAAAGTCAAAAGTCAAAGTGGTTATGTGTTATACATGCCCTCAAAACTGGTTATGGGGGTACACACTATCATCATACTGGATATACATAAATAATACTCTTATTAGAATGATGTAAACATATTGCCATCAAATTTTAAAAATCTGAAAAATATCGGTTTCTGATTATTATTTTTGCATTATATAACAATTTCGTAATTAGATTTTGGACTGTAAAATTATTAAATGAATTCGGTATCACTTGTAAACTGAAAGAATTAAAAAAAAAAAAAACATAATCAATCAAAGATGAAATTAATGAATTTTTTTTTTGCGCAACAGAAATTAATGTATTTATTATGGTAGTGCTTTCTTCGATTGTTTCCTACTAAAATGGGAAGTGTGTTCCATTCCAAATTTCGACAATGAATAAAATGAAACTATAATTTGAATTTGCGTTCACATTACATGCTTACATAATTATTCCTCATTTAATTGTTTATTACAAAATTGCCATTAAAATTAATTTTCAATTGATTGTTGATTGAAAACTGTATTTTTAATATATACTAATAGATTTCTGTTGTGTATTTTCTACATGCATGTTAATATTCGAAATCTCGTGTTACATTGAAATATCAACCTTAATGATTAATTATTAAACGAAGATTAAAAATAAATAAAAAAGTGAAAATAGTTTTATCACGGAGATACTACATGAGCACGAAAGTCAGCTTCTTAAATCAATTTCTGACCAAAGTTTTATGTTTGATTTTTTCCCACTCTCTTATATTTCACGTAAGATAATATAGTACTCCCAACGAGCAGTGAGTAGGCAACGTGTCTCCAAACTAGCGCGTTTGACGATAAAACCAAGAACCAAAGTTCTAAAATTAATTAATTCCAAATTATGGCAACGAACCTTCCACAAGAAATCTTGATCGACATTTTCTCCCTATTGCCGGCAAAATCAATCGGAAAATGCAGATGCTTAGCCAAAATATGGCAAACACTGCTCTCCACCCCTCAATTCATCAAATCCCACCTCACTCGAAAACCCCACCAAGAAAATCTCATTCTCATAGCCCCGTCTGGCTCCGTTTACTCGGCCGCCACCGTCGCAGACGGCGCCGTTTCAAGGAAGCTCCAATCGCCACAGAATTGCACAGAGGTTGCAGGTTCTTGTGATGGATTGGTTTTGTTGGTCGACGAAGAAAACCGCAAGTTTCTAGTAAATCCCATCACTCTGCAGTGTATAAGAATAACTGATTCGCCGCTAGCTTTGAAGGTTCGTGAGAGCTTTAGCATGTACGGACTAGGTTATGATGAGATTAGCGATGATTATAAAATTGTTGCGCTTTCGTATTGGGATACCGACAACGAGTACAATCCGGATTGTGCCGATACATTTGTGGATGTATATTCTGTAAAAAGGGGTGTTTGGAAAAGGGTTGATTGTTCACCTTATGATCATGCCGTTCCTCATCTTTCGCCTGGGGCTTTTGTGAATGGTGCTATCCATTGGTTGGCTAGTGATGGAGGGGAGGGCTACCCGTCTGTGATTGCTGCTTTCGATTTTGCAGATGAGGTGTTCGACGAGATTCCTGCTCCAAGTGACGTTGATGTGAAGAGATTTGTGTTTTATAAGCTGGTGGTTCTTGGAGGGTGTCTTTGTATGGTTGATGCTGGGAGGAATACGACAGATGTTTGGATGATGAAAGAGTATGGTGTGAGAGAATCTTGGACTAAATTCAGCATTGAAGGGGAGAGTGAATTTGATGTAGTTAAACCTCTGTGTTTTGTTGGGGATGAGGAAGTTTTGTTGCTGACTGAAGGGGAAAGTTTGGTTGTTAACAATGTGAAGGCCAAGTTGTTTAGAGACATGGTTGTTGATGGAGTTCGAGCTATGTTTATCGATGGAGGTGTCTTCGTTGCGAGCCTCGTCTCGCCTGCTGCAACTGTTGATGGAGTTCAAGCTATGTAAACTTGGTTGTATCTGTTGTGTGGTTTTGTTTGTTTCGTTCTTACTCATTTTCAGCATGATATATGTGATATGCTTAAGAACTTCAAGTTTATTATCTTCAATAGGTTAATGCAGTGATAACTTTTCTATCAAATTAATAACATTGTTTGTTTTAGTTTTGGTTAACTGGAGATGACAGATTAGAATGGTGAAGTGCAATTAGCCTTCTATGTTTACTTTGATACATCCGTTAATCTGACCATAGATCATACAAGATTAATAGTCACACTTTTATTCTTATTTCTCACTATAAAGTTCATCCTTGTAATGTATTTGATCTCTACTCTCTCTCTCTCTCTATATATATATATATATGTATCTGGCTATCTGTCGATATTCAGCCACCAGCTTTAGTTCGCTTAAAACCACAAACTTTTGTGTTTTTATTTCATTTTGTTATTTCAATGAATATAACAACCAAAGATACAAACTATATTTATCTCTCTCTATCTAACGAGTCGATGAATCTAAAATTGGAGACATTCTTCTATTATATATAAGCAACAAGTTTCTCATGAGAGGTCTTGCCTCAACCATATCTGCGTGTGTTGTAGTATATTCTCACCTTGTTTGGCGGTATAGTGGTTCACATCTTGTATGTTGGTGTAGTGGTTCCACATTTGTGTGGTGTGGAGGTTTCACCTATATGATATGGTGAAATGATTTATTTGATAATATATATTTCTTGTAATTTCTAATAAAAAAGATTTCAATTAGTTGTTAAATAATTGTGTAAACAGGCATGGCGATGTTTATCGGCCTTAGCCGCGTTTAAGCCCACTAGTGTTTTAATTCAGGGATTTATTCGTTCAATGGAATATTAATATTCTACTCTTCGGAGTTCTTGACGGAGTGATAAAATATTATTTTGCTAGTTTTCCAAAGGCCACATTTATGTATAATTCGTTCGTCAAATCAGGTATGTTCATCTTTCTTTCCGTCTAATTTTGTTGGATTCAGTTACAAAATCTATGCCTTTCGTCGAAGAATTATTAATTTGTTACTTTATATTTTCATGTAAGGCGAATTTCTTTGTATAATCTGCTTATATTTGTAATATTAGGCCGTTTAAATTTTACTCCGATACTTATGAAGCCAATGAATTTTTAAGTCTAGTTAGGTTTTAAAAGAATAAACTACGAGGCAATTAGGGTTCTGATTTTGAAATTAGTGAACGGAGTGCTGATTGAAGACTGTAAGCAGGTAATCGATCTTCAGTTTTTCTTACAGCATCACAGGAATTGGAATTAATCTTCGATTAATTGAATCGAACCATATTTAGATTACGAGATGAAAAAGTTTAAGAGTGATGCTACCGTGGATCGACTCAGTGAGTTACCGGACTCATTAATCGGGCTCATTAGTTCGGTTGTCATCCGAGAACGAGGAAATTGAATGTGTTCATCCAAAGAGGTTATTCGGATAACAACGAAATTGGTTCGTTTGCCGAACAATTCTATTATGCCTGTACATGAACTAAACCAACCCATTGATTGTGCTACACGTATGTGGTGGTTGGATCCGCCGTGTTAAACCATCATTTTTTTATGGCAACAGTGTGTTTGTTTTTTGATAAATTTATCTCTTTAAATGGAGGGATAAAAAAAATCTCACCCTTTAAAAAGATAATATTATCCCTCACTGAAAGTGAAAAAGAGGAATAAGAAATGGTGGAAAGATGAATATTTAAGAAATGATGCATAAGAAAGAAAAGATTTAAATGAAGAGAATTACCCTAAGGGGGCGTTTACTTTGAAGGATAGGATAGATTGATAAAACATAGGATTGACTATATGAAGGATTAGATGATCAAACAAGTTCAAAAGTAATCAATCCATCAAAGTAAACAGTGGATTAACCTATATTATTTTTATCTATCTATCCTATCACTCAAAGTAAACACCCCCTAAACGTATAGATTTGATTGTCCCGAAAGAATGTTCGACTTTTGTGTCTTCCTAGTCAAAAATCGGTATTTGGTTCCTGCTTAAATTTATTGCTTTTGTCAACTTATATATTTTGCTTTTGTGAACTTACATATTTGGTGACAAGTTTGTAAAATTGAATTTCTTGTTGTGTTGAGATGTTTTCTCGTAACTTCGGATTAATTTTCATCGACATTCTTTTGGATTAAAACGGAGCTATATAGCTTTATTCATTTGTGTTTTTATTTTTAAAAATTTTACGTTCTCTTGAGAGTAACGTAGAGGTGTCAATCGGTTAACTCATTATGATGAGGCTATTTTTGTTCCAAGTTGAATTTTTTCAAGCCAGAAATTTTCAATCTTAATCATAAACTTTTTTGGTTTTCAAGCTAGTACATTGGGGCAACAAGCTTACAACACGGGTTCAAGTCCACCGTCACGCGACTTTTAAAATTTCTTGTAATGTTTGTTAAAAAAAAATGTAGCATGCATAAAAATTCTTGATATCATATGTTTTGTTACGAAAATAAGCCATATTTTCTCTTCCAAAACATTTGACCTCTTATTATGAGTAACTATGTGACCTAGGATTATTTTCACATCATAAATTAAATTTTTTATTTAGTATTTGAGTAAAAAGACAGAAAAGTGAACATGTCCGAATAAAAAATTAAATATATTTATTTCATAAATATTTAAAACAAGATCTTATTATTAAATTCATAAAAAAGATAATGAAATTAGACAAATAAGTAATGAGAATATGTAGATAGCGATAGCAGCAATTAATCAACAAGTTTCTAGTGGCTTAATTGCTAAATAATTAATTCGCGACTTATGGCCCTTTTCACAATTTAATTGTGCTTTATAACAGCACTGCCAACAATTCTCTCAAAATCATCATTAACTCTAAATTATGCTAAAATAATAAAAAATGAGATAAAAAGTTCATCCACCAAATCTCTCAAATTGGGTATGACCCACAAAAATATTTACACCTCCCAAAATCTTCTCTCAAATTTACACCTTCCCAAATCTATCATATCTCACAAATTGAGTTGGACCCACAATCTATCTCACAAATTGAGTTGAACCCACAATTTTTATAGAATAATTAGTAGAAAATAGGAGAACTGTTGTACGCATTTGTAAAACAATGGATATAAATAGTATATGGGAAACTTAAGGAGCAAATTTAACAGCAAAATTTTGAAAATTTTGCTGGGATTGCTCTAATAACTACAGTAACAAACTTCTTGTTTGTTGCAATTTGATCATGATCCTTAATTTTGCCATGAGAAGTAAATTCTCATGACTAAATTATTTAGAAGTTTTTGCACAAAATTTATAATTTTTGTCTAATTGTGTTCAACTAGAGGTCAAACAGTACAAAAAAAATCTAATATATTTACACTCCATTGTTTAAAAAACTATTTTTTTTTTGTCCCAGTGGGGATGGTCTAGTGGTGGAGTGGTTGCCTGTTGACCAATAGGTCAGAGGTTCGAGTACCCTCGCCCACAAAAAAAATCCTAGGTGAGGTGTGTGAGTATTAATATTTGTAATGATATTAAAAAAAAAAAAACTATTGTTTTCTCATTAATATATTGCATTGCATGTGTTGCGTGTTAATGATGTCGACCTTAAAGAATGAATTTTAAGTGATATCGAATCATTTATATATTCAGACTATTCAGTTTTGTTAAATTTATTAATTTTTACAATTTACACTTTTTATATAAGTCAACATAGTCAACACCCGGATTCATGTAACTCGACTCAATACGGCGTCGTTACATTTTCTTTTTTTATTTTTCAGATGAAATGTCGTCACAGTGACACAGTCGCTCCAAAATCCGAACTGGTACGGCGTCGTTCCTCTCTCTCTCTCTCTCTGCGGAGTTGCTCTCTTCTACGTTGTTGAATTCTGAAACCTCGACGGTGACAAACTTCAATTCTACCTATCAAGTAAAGAGTTCAATTGGGGAGGTCCTTTTTACTGAATGTTATTCTAAATTATGATCAATTTGGATGAATTAAGCCGAGGGAGAAGCTCTAAAAGTAGCTGCCCATAAGTTCACCATTTTCTAAAATTGCAGATTTCTTGAAATTCGCGGTAAGTAATTCGATTTTCCTCTACTTCATTTCGTTTTGATGTAATCGTGTTACTGATTTCCAATCGATTTGGTCCAATTTTTCCTTTTCTTCAATTGGCTATTTATTTATTTTTATTTGTCAGAAAATTAAAATGCCAAGTGTTTGATTAATTGTTTACTTGACCGTGCGAGATTCAACGTATTGGCGTTGTAAACCTGTAATGCAAATGAAATTCAGTAAAGAGTTTAGTATTAGGAAATTAATGAAAATTGTCACGGATGAATATCTGCATATTATTACTATTCAAGTATTCATTTATAATGAATTACTTTCACTGATTGCATGTTGTTTTAATGTACATTAGCATTATAGAAGAGTCATGCCCTGCTAATGTTGTGCTAATCAAATCTATGCTAAAAAAATTACATTTTCCTCAGAGTGATGGCTCCTAGGACTCGAAAACTAGCTGTAAAGAGAAGATCAAATCACGTATTACGAGATAGGGATGGAATAGAGGAACATGGACAACCACAAAATGAACAAGAACCAGACGTGGAAGTCGAAAGTCAGCAACCAGTTCAATCGCAAGGTTAATATTTACATGTATTGAACATCCATAAGTATTGGTTGATTTTGTTACGTTAAGGTTGAGTTTTTCTTTCCGTTCTTACTCTTTAAAGTTTAGTGCATTAATTGTTTATGCTATTTCCATTTTTTTTAATAGTGATGGCTCCTAGCACTCGAAGAGCAACTGCTAGTAGAAATGCCAGTTCTGCGTTTCAAGATAAGCAGCAAATGGTGGAGATTCGGCAACCACAAATCTTTTCACAAGCTTCGAGGAAGCAAGGTTAAACTTGCAATAATTGAACTTAAAGTTTTATGGTGTTCATGCATACAATACCAATTTTTTTTTTTTGGTGAAACAGCGATGCGTCCTAGAACTCGTAAAGCAACTGGAAACCAAAGTGTATCTCGAAGATTAGAAGAAATAGATCAAATCAGAGGAGATGGGAAACACCAAAATGAAGAAGAACTGGAGTTTCAAACGACCCAACAAACAAATCATCGACAAGGTTAAGTTTTTAGTCAGTAGAAGTTGTGAATGACACAATTATTTTGATTCATTATGTACAACTTAGTCACTTATTAGTGAAGAAGAGGTACGGAAAAGGAAATGTATGAAATGCACAATGGATGGATACCGGCTAGTTATTTCTATTCAATTCTTCATTTTTTTAAAAAATATTTTATTAGAGTAAGTCTTTTATGAGAATGTCCTTGGAATGGACGGCCAGAATTAATATAGATCATGGACTGGATAGTTTAATTTCAGTCTGAATTGAGCCTTCGTCTTATGGACTCTACTTTAGGAGATGGTCTCATCCAAGATTTCGTTAATTTAATAATGGGCTATTATTATTTTTAATTTTTTATGTACATTTAGCAATAGCGATGAGTTATGTCATGCTATTTTCTTCATTAATATTCATAAATAACTTTTTGTTTGCAGTGACGACTCCCACTCCCAGGTCCCAAAGATCAACTGTAAATAGAAGCCTAAATCATGGATTTCTAGATGAGGATGAAATGGAGGAACATGGAGGACAAGCAAACGAACAACATTCAAATTTGGAAGTCGCGAAAGCATTAAAAAATGCATTACAGATCTGTAAGTGTTGGTTGAATTTATTACACATCTGCATCAACTTGACTAATTCTTCTTACATGGTTTATGGCTCTTACACATTCAAATGCAGTGCATTGATTATTAATGAAGTCCCCTTTTTTGGTAGTGACGGCTTCTGGTAATCAAAGAGCAACTACCAATCAAAATTCCCATCATGGATTTCAAAATAAGCGTCAAAGGGAGGAGACTGGGCTATGGCAGAATAGTCGAGCAACCAGTCAACAAGTTTCTAGTGAGAAAAATCAAATTTTTATTTTTAAAATTGTTTTGGATAAGATCACACTTTTGACCTTTTTGCAGTCTAATAGTGTCATAAGTTTATCTATGGAGACAAATTTTAGTCTGTTGCAAGTTGATTAATTTCGGAATTATTAACCTAACTCCTTTTGGTTTTGACGTTTGCAATATGAAATCATTCAATCTAACTAGCAGACTTTAGATTAATGCATCTAATTTTGGTTTAATTTACTTCCAACTTTTCTGGATTTACAGGCCTTGTATGGAATTGCGTAAGTTTGCTACTGATATTGTCTTTAACTCGATTTATGACTTAATTTTTTCTAGCTTATAAAAGATACTCTTCACTGTACAGTGATGGCTCCTACAACTCGGAAGGCAACTAGAAACCACCTTGGGTATGACAGATTACGAGATGAGATCCAAATGGAAGGAGATGCACTGCACCAAAATGAAGAACAATTAGATTTTCAAGTGACTCAACAAGGTTAGGTATTCAACCTAATAGAACTTGTGATTGATAAGATTATTTTATTTCACTGTCTACACTTAGCCGTGTAGAAAATTTGCTTTCTAGGAAATTACTGAAACATCAATGGAGGGGTATCTGCTCATTTTTAGTGTTCAATTAATTTCTTATTATTTAGCATGTACATTTAGCAGTAGAGAAGAGTGAGTTACTTCTTTCTATAATCGTGATCATCTTATTCAAACTTATAAGTTAACATTTCATCCACAGTAACGACTCCCATTACCCAAAGATCAACTGGCAAAAGAAATCTAAATCACATATTACTAGATGAGGATGAAATAGAGGAACAAGGGCAGCAAGGAAATGAACAGTCCAAGTTGGAATTCACTCAAGAAATTGAAAATGCATTAAAGATCTGTAAGTTTTGGTTGAATTTGTTGCTTAACTCTTGTAAGGATTAGCGAAAAATTGATCTTAGTTAATATTACTTGGGTACTGTTTCTTTTTTTACATTGTTTGTCACACTTGTTTAAATGTAATGTGTTAATTATTTCTCCTTTTTTGGTAGTGATGGAACCTAATACTCGAAGAGCAATTGCAAATCTGAATTCAAATTCTGGATTTCGGGATAAGAATCGAATGAAGCAGCCGCAGAATATGAAACAACTACAGCCGCAAATCAGTCACCAAGCTTCGAGTGAGGAAGATTTTATTTTTATTTTTATGTCCTAACAATTTATAGTTTATAAAATATATTTTTCTTTCTATAGTGATGGCTTCTAGAACTCGGAAAGCTACCACAGTCCAAAGTGGGTATCACAGATTACGAGATCAGGACCAACTGGAAAGAGATAGGCAACACCAAAATGAAGAACAGCTAGAGTTTCAAACAACTCGACAAACTAAGGATAAACAAGGTTATGCATTCAGTTAATAAAAGTTACAGTTGACGAAAATGTTTTAATTCATTGTGTGCCCTAAGTAGTGGAGAATAGTTACATTCTTACAGACTAGAAAAATAGTGATATGTCAGTCTTGATGCTCAAATACATTATTTTTTTAAATACAGAGGAAGGTGTAGTTGGGGGGTTAATCACAATTTCCCAAGTAAGAGATAGTACCTTTTTTTAGAACGTGGGACTTGCACTTGTGAGTGAAAAAGTATAGATATCTTCAATGCAATGGGATTACACACCTGAATATCTAAAAAAACTCGTGGTCAAGAATGGAAAAAAGGCAATCCCGCTTTCACTAATGAATAGATAGATAGCATTTGAAGTTATCAACTTCAACACTATGCTTTTATCGTCCTCAATAGGAAGAAGAAATGGGGAGGCACCGCTCAAAATTGCTATTCAACTCTTCATTTTTTATGTACATTTATCATTAGTGAAGACTGAAGAGTTGTACATGCTATAATTGTGATCACTGTATTTATACTGATGGAATAGCATTTCCTTTGCAGTGATGACTCGTAGTACCCGAAGATCAACTGCACAAGTAAATCATGGATTACTAGATGAGGATGAAATAGAAGAGCATGGGCAGCAAGAAACTGAACAAGCATCAGACATGGAAGTCAATCAAGCAATTGAAAATGCATTAAAGATCTGTAAGTCTGGTTGAATTTGTTATTTTGAAGTATTAGTAGAAAAAGATTGACCTACTTATTTATTGCATTAAAGGATTAGTCCTAATTTTGCGTACTTTCTTTATTGATCTTACATATTTAAACTCTGGTGGAACGATTATTAATCATGTCACCTCTTTTGGTAGTGATGGCTCCTAGTACTCAAAAAGCAACCACCAGCAAAATTTCTCACCGTGGATTTCAAGATAAGCATCAAATGAAGGAAAGTAGGCAGCAGCAAAGTAGGCAACAACAGCAGCCACAAGTCAGTCAACAAGCTTCTAGTAAGCAATATCGACCTTTTATTTTTGTGACTTCTTATTATTTAGTTTATAGAAGATATTTAGTTTATAAAAAAGATGCTGTTCAGTTTCTGCAGTGATGCCTCCTAGAACTCAGAATGCAAGTGAAAACCAAAGCGGGTATCACAGGTTACAGGATGAGAACCAAATGGAAGGAGATGAACAACAGCAAATTGAAGAACCACCAGAGATTGAAATGGCTCGACTAACAAATAATGAAAGAGGTTTAGTCTTCAGATAAAAAGTTGTGATCTAGGAGATTATATTAATTCAATCATGTCTTCAACTATATTCTTTTATTATATGATTATAGGAACATTAAGGAAGGGCCGGGGACCAACTTTGTTGCGTGAAATTTGGGGAAGGTATTCAGATGAAGAGCGCATCAAAGTTAATTTCAACAAGAGAGGTCAACCTGTCGGGCCCAATAAAAAAAAGTTTACTGGGTTTTTAGGTACATTAGCAAGAAATGGTAAAATTTCTCCCCTTGACATTGAGGATTGGCGCAAGGTGCCTAAAGAAAACAAAGATGAGATGATCAAGTTGGTGAAGGTAATAAGACTGATATATTTGTTGTTATTTTCTCGAGTATTGCTAAAAGTACTTATATTTAGATGCAATTTTGTAGGAGAGATTTGAAGTTCCTGTAGGCGTGGAACATTGGATCTTGTTGTCCATAGGCAAGAAGAGGAATAGTTGGAGGTCGAGAGTCAAAACTCAATGTTTTGTTCCTACATTGCCAATTGAAGACCAAACCCATAAGATACCTCCAAGAGTAGACGAAGAGCAATGGAAGAACTTATGTTTATATTGGGCCAATGAAGATGTAATGGTATGTGAAATTGTAACATCAACGTATCCATGCATAACCTAATTTTAACATTAATCTTTTCAGGAAGAATGTGAAAGAAACAAAGCTAACCGCCAACGGTCAGTCATGCGTCAAACTACTGGGAAGTTGAGTTTTGCTGAAATAGAAGAAGAGTTGGTGAGAATTAGATGATATTGTTCTCTTTTACTAGCAAATCTCTAACCATATGTCCTTATCAATTTGTGATTTTTATAGAGAGAGCGATTGGGTCGATCTCCAACACGTGTAGAGATGTTTTCTGCATGTTTCACTCGTCGTGATGGCAATCCCTCATCCCGTGAAGTTGGAGATGCACTTGTATGCAGAACAAATATTTTTATTTCCATGTTAAAATAGTTACATGCCAAGTTCTTTGTTAAGATTTGGATTGATTATTTGTCTTTGATCATTATACAGACTCGAATGAGAGATTACCAATCAAAACTGCCACAAGGTTCACAAGATCCAGTTGGGCCCGATGACACATTTGCCAAAGTTATAGGCAATGAACCACATGGTAAGATACGCATGCTTGGATTAGGTGCGAACCAATCAGATTTGTGGGGTGTCATTCCAAGTCGAGGTGCATGCTATCGAATGGTCTTGGAAAATCAAGCAGTAATGACACGAATGGAAGAAAAGATGGAGGAGTTTACAAAATTGGTTGGAAGTTTACAAGAAAAAATGCAGCCAGAGCAACAAAACCTAATTAATGTTTGTACTGCACACAGACCTGTATCACCCAGTCAATCTTCTAACTCGAATTTTGTAGGGCACAAACTTCAGGTATATAGATGACTTTCTTCATGCTAATTCTATATCTTCTTCTTTGTCACCCCTTTTGTGGATCTTCTTCATAATCTATTTAAAAACCTAGGTTGGTGATTCGGTGCTCTTGAAAAGTTTGTTCGATCAAAAGAAAATTGTGGCCAAAGGTTGTCTTGAAAGTGTAGATCCAGATCAATATGTTGGAGGGAGACGACTTGGATCAAATTGGTACGGAGTTCAGATTTCTGTTCCCATAGAGTGGGACGAAGATCTGATTCGGCCATATTCTAACTTTTCCACAATTGGAGATGCAGTTGGAACTTGCGTCGCATGGCCTCACCACTTGGTAATATTACCATTTCAACTTTTTATTCCATGTTTTAAGCATATTATATGTTGGTCTTTCTTTTACTCGTAATTTTTCATGTTTATGGAGAAGAATGCTCAGGTTTAGTTATTGGGTTAATGGATTCTTTTATATCTCTTTGTTGATGTTCTTGCTCCACGGCTGATAGTAATTTGACTTTAGCTAATCATGTACAATTAAGGTTATTACGTGATTATAGGTATGGTAGAATTATGCTAAGGTTATCAGCTAATCATGAACTTTTATCAGTTTGTTTATATATATTGCTCTAAAATATTTAGAATGATAATTAACTAACATTTTTTATAATATATTCAGGTTACTAGTGAAGATATTCAAGAATGACTGGCTTTTGGTGGATACGTGATTTCAGTACGTGAGTTGTATACTTTCGCCATTCGAATAGAAGAACATAATCATTTAAAATGTTATTTATGTATGCTGGATTATCGTAAAATTGTTTATGTGATGTTAAATTTAATAAAATATCTGTTTGGAATTGTTATTATATATATATCGACGTGTTTGCCTTCACATTTAAATGGAAATGTTTTCGGCGAATGTAGTTTCTCACTTTTCCTTCTTCTTTTCCCTCTTCTTTTCTTTAATTTTATCTGTAAGTAGTTAAATAGTCATTGTGAAAATCATCAAAACAATCTCCAACCCAAACCCTGGTCTCGTGCCCAAAATTTTCAACACCACATCTGAGAAATATTATATTCATTTTTACTGAGCTTTGTTTTACAAAATTTGGATTGCCTATTATATCTTTACTATATAATTTTTCTAAGGGTAATAGTGTAACATAATATATTATATTATAAAAAATATAATAATTCATTAGTAATTAAATTTACCTTATATATAGATTTTATATATGGTAAATATTAATCAATATCAATAGATATAGATACTATGTGTTTCATTAATTTGTTATTTATAAAGGATTTCTTTTTTATAGAGGAAATTTGTTGTTTAAACTTTAATTATACTGATCGCATAGACTTTTTCTCTTTACTCTTTGTAATTGAAAATAGAAAATCATTCAACATAATAATTTGTTTTTGTCGCTAATCCATTATCACTATATAATTTATCTATGTAATTTTTTAAACTTTAAAATTCTTATTCATTAATAATATTTTCAACTATCTTAAAAAATCTTAACTTAAAATCTTTTAATGAATTAATTTATTTTATCGGAGTATATTACTATTATACTGATTAGTATAATTTTTTTTAATCAAATCGAATTAAGACAAGTACTATCAACTTCAAACTTAATTCAATGATTAGCAATCCTATTCAAGTTTAACCCGCATAAACGAGCTTTCTCTAAATATATATTTCAACTTAAATATTCATTCGTTTAAAACAAATTATATTGTTCTATATATATACTACTTCCCTTCGTCCACCAAAGATTTGCTACGTTTTGACCGGTACGGATTTTAATAAGTTTGAGTTGAATGTATCGTGAGTAGAATAGGGATCCCACTTTTAATGCATTAGATTGAGTAAATATATTGTCAGTGAAATAAGAGTCCCACTTTTAATGATTTTAAATTAATATGGTGGGTCCAACAATGACAATTTTTGTAAATAATGAGGTTTGAGAGGTTAATAAGTAAGTGAATTGTGTGTGATCTTTTACTATAAATGGACGTGACAATTCTTTTGTGGACGAACCGAAAAGGAAATTGTAACAATTCTTTTGTGAATGGAGGAAATAATATACATCCTAAAATCCCACAAAAAATAAGGTTAAGTAGATAATTAATATATATCTTTAATTATTTAAAGTATATAAATTATAATTTAGAAAGAATTACTTTTACATATTTCAATTAACTCGAGAGGTCATTAACGAAATAATGGGTTAAAAGTACTTCATCCGTCCATGAAAATTGTGATGCAATTTGTGTGGCACGTTTTAAGAAATGTTTGATAGATGTTTGTTGAATGGAGAAAGAGACCAGCACTTTTGATTTGTTGTGAGGTTTAAAATATAAGGAAGTGGGTGGGGTCATGTACAAAAAAGAAAAGGTCATACTTTTGAAGGACGAATAAATAAGGCAATAAAATCACAATTTTTAGAGACGGAGGGAGTATCAAATTAAAGTTTGAGCTAAACAAAATGAACATTTGTTTAATGATTTGATTAATAATATCTTTTTGTGTACTTATATTTATTAAAAAAAATTAATAAAAATAAAAATAATAGTTAATACATTAAGAGAAATTAAGATATTCATAGAGAGTATCATTTAAAATAAAATATTTTATTTAATTTTAATTTTGGCTATTCTTAATCTTCTACCGTTTTTAATGAACACATATATAGTTATAAAATATTAAATATGTGAGCTTTCGCATAATATTTTATTGCTCTAATCGGAAGTAATCACATGTTTTAGGATCATCATCCGTGGCCAAAAGTAGAATATTCTGTTTTGTGTAAAAATATAGAGCAGACTGCTAGAGATGACTTACTGATTTTGCTGTATTTTTGTGTGCTGAAATTGCTGTATTTTGGTGCGAATTAGTGGAGATGGCTTTATACGGTATGATTTGTATTGATCATCATATCATAAAGGCATAAAGCGAATCAGAAATCGATCAAATCTTAGTGCACCAATTTGATAAGGTGACATTCTCAACATGGCAGATGCCCTGAAAAACTTGATTAAACATGATTTCCCCAAATCCAATAATGTAATTCAAATAAAAAAGTGGGTTAGTTAAAGACGGGACATCCAAGAAACAAGTACCATAATGAATTTCTAATCTCAAGAGATTAATTGGGAGCCCAAATTCTGAGCATCCGTCATTTCAGGACAATAAATAGAGTAGTAAATCGGATATTGAAGTTCTCACAAAATCATGTCTTCCACAAAGAAGTGGGTTACGGCGTCTGCACTTTCTCAATGAATTCACACCTATAATTCTTAAACTCTTCCGTCGATCCCACTACACATTCTCCTCAATCTTCATCTTACAATAAGAGAAGGATAATTTGGTAAGCAACGAGCATGAATACAAACGCTGAAGTGGGCAGTATTTTGTATGCGCGTGCCAATAATAATTTCCAAATTGTAAAGATAGCTCTTCGATGGCGAAAAGCAGCCACGAATCAAGATCATTAGCAGAGTTTCGAAATCTTGGGACCTTTCCATTGTGCAAGAGCACCATCAATAAAGGCAGGGGACATTTGAACCGAGGAATCTAACCTTTTATGATTGATCTGAAATATTCACGTCCTAAGTTTTATTGTTGAATAGACAATCAAAACAAACCTAGGGAAAATCGCCTTCTCCATCTCTCTATATTTTCCAAAAATATGAGCAGCATTACAATTTACAACTCAATATCGTTGAGCTATCCCACGATATGTACAAGGATTAAAACGGGCCCGACTAATATAATTTAATCTGAATATTTAAGACCAAATAATTTTAAATTATATTAATTTTAATTCATTCATTAAAGAATTGATATTGGACTAATCATTCAAATCTCAATTTATTAATCGGTCTTCTTTCCATTTATTTATTTTCCGTATAGCATGTCTATTAGTAATTTGACAGCTTTTAATTAATCAATATCTTTTCCTATTATTATTATTATTATTATTAAAAATTGATCTACCTACAAGGTTTAATATAAAAATTCTTCTGAGCCCCTCTAGGGGACATCATCTACTTTGTATGTACACACCGAAACACGATTTATAGTTATAATATTCATTATTATATAAATAATACTATTATAATCCAAATATTGAGTTGCAATAACTCTTACTTATGATAAATCAAAGTAACAAAATTACCAATTAAAGTCAGTATAGGATAATTAATCTCCCATCATGTTCAATGTATATTAGCAAAACCAACTATTTCAAGTATTATACTACTACCTATCAAATAATTGTTCATTAATTATTTAAGTTGTGAACGCTTTTATTACTTTATATAAGTATTACGATAATATGATCTTCCGTGCGACACAATACACCATATTATCTATAATATAAAGTAATTAGACTTTATTTACATAATATAATGCGAATAAATATATAAATTATGTGCCCACTGTCCTGGGAAACAATTATCATTGACAGAGGGAGTAGTTAAGTCTATAAAATTATAGCTAATTAATTTATTTTATTAGTCTTATACTACTTTTAATATTGACATAGGAAAAAAAGATATAAATGGATTGAAATATACTTTATTTACCAAAACAGGTTATGTAAGTACTTTTTTGGAAGACCATATCATAAAATTACTCCCGAGTGCTCTTTATAGATAAATAGTTTGGCTATTATAATCTTCAAAACATTTTAATGAACATATGAAGTTATGATTGTAAAACAAAAATGTATTAATCAAGAAATATAATTATTACGATAAAAATAAAATAAAGAGTTAATTATAATTCAATTGTTCTTTTTACATACAAGTGTATGTAACAAATGTTTCAGCTGAAAAAGCAACAATTAAGCCCAACTTTATGCACTTGATGATGAAATACTCATATAGAAAGACAGAATCTAATTTAAAACAAAACTAGTGAAGCCCATAAACTGAAGTACTAAACTTAAAACATAAATAAAATTAGCACACAAAAATCACTTCTTTACAGCATGTTTCAACAACGGATCATGTTTTGCAAGGAATGTGAATGCAGCTTCTTCCACTTCATGACAAAAACACTAATCAAAATACCATATTTCATAATAACAACCGCTACTACATATCAGAGTAGATGATAATTTACCAAGGTTTGACTACAATCACCTCTACAGTTGGGGAGGATCTCGGCATACTCAGCACCTTCTCTTTTGCCAAATCAAACTTCTTTTGGCAAGTCTCTCGATCAGCTCCACACACAATGAGTCGAAGAACCATCTTTTCAAGATCGTGAGCATTTTCCAACAGAAATTTTGTCACTGGAAATATTGAGGTGTCCCTTATAGACCAAACAATCTCAACTGTCTTTAGATGGTGAAGAGAGGGAGTCATCTTAGACACGACTGGATAGTCATTCTGCATTGTTAAGTTGAAGGAACTATATCAATAAAAAAGATGCTGATAATCCTAAAATTCAAAACATATAGGCAAAGGATAAGAAAACTGATCATGTATCCTTTAACAGCAGTCGTAATCGTGGTTTAATATGCCTAATTATTAGTTGAAGAGCATTATGCGATAAAGTAGATCAATTATGAAAATGAAATAGGTGAATAAAAGAGAAACCTGAGAGTATTGAAGTTTAGCAGTTAGATTCATGAGCTTAGGAAACATCTCAAGAACATCAAGCATTTCATGGGCCGGTTCATCAGGGCGGAGATTCAGAAACTTAGCATTTGAAAACTGAACAATCGGATCTTTCTTCATCTTCATCATGTAGACAAGAAACTGCAGGTACAACTTGAGATTACATGTGAAGAAGTAAAGGCAAAACCAAGACTAATCATACTCACTCTTTCCCATAATAATTAAGGAAGACACTATGATTTGTAATATTGATCATATAACAAAGCCATAGAGGAAAGGGAATCAACACACAAACCTTAATGCACCAACTTGATAGCGAGACGCTCTCAACATGGCGGATGCTTTGAAAAACTTGATTAAACATTTCAATACCCCTAAATTCTCTTTCAAAGAGACACTCGTAGAAATAAAGAAGTGCCTTAGTTAAAGATGGGACATCCAAGAAACAAGTACCATAAATTCGGGCATGAATTTCTAATGTCAAGAGATTGGGAGCCCAAATTCTGAGCTCTGAGCCCGACTGCACATCCACAATTTCAGAACAATAAACTACCCTGCCGATAGAGAGAGTCTTCAAACTAGTAGATCGAATATTGAAGTTCTCACTAATCTTCCTACTGCACATAATCAACTCTTCCAAGACAGGAGCGCCACAAACAACTCGGTTCATGGCGTCTGCATTCAACGAATTCACACCTACAATTGTCAAACTCTTGAGTCGATTCCATTGCACATTCACATTCTCCTCAATTTTCATCTTACAATAAGAAAGTGATAATTTTGTAATCGATGAACATGAATACAATTGCTGAGTTGGGGAGTATTCACTATCCGCTTCTCTTAGATCCCCAAATTGTAAATTTAGGTCTTCCACTTGTTTTTCGATGGCGAAAAGCAGCCACGAATCAAGATCGTTAGCACGGGGGTAAAAATAAGAGAAAGTTATGGTGAATTTGAGAATCTTGGGACCATTCCATTGTGCAAGAGCACCATGAATAAAGCTTCGATATTCATGTAAATCAAATGAGTCATACCAGAAATCAAGGCAGGGGACTCGGGTCCAGCGATTTTTCCAGAATTTCGAGAGAATGGTTGTTCTAACAACATCTTTCATCCGCAACAAGGAAAGAATTTGAAGGATTAACGAGTCGGGTAACTCACTGAGTCGATCGCAGCGTTCCGAGTTTGCAACCTTGCTGTTATCTTTAGAACCATGGAGCTGAGAATTGTGCGAAAACTCCATTCTTCGATTTTTTGAACTTGGCCTCAAAAAGTATCTTCTTCTTTGAGAACTCACTTTGTCATTTTTTTTTCTTCTTTTTTTCGAGGATATATGAGAAGTGAGAACTGATTCTTGAATTTGAAGTAGAAGAGAAAGTAGGGAAAAATAATGTAATGAGAAAAAGGCAAAGAATAATTAACGAAGCGGTAGTTTCCGAGGAATAGACCAGCTTTGGGAAATGAAAGGACCTGCAGAAGAAAGGACTAGACCTCTTCACCAATAATAATGATGATTAATGAATGATGATAGAGCAAAAGTTTGAACCTAGAAAAAAATGAAACAAAACAAATAATTTACATTGAAACTCCTTATAAAAAAAAGAAAAAAGAAAAAAAAATACTTTGCATTGAACTAAAGTGTTTTTTTTTTAAGAGATCTTATGGGATAATGATATGTAGTCATATTAAATTTCAATGTTTTTATGCTTATAATAATTATATTTACATATCTTAATTTTTAAAAATATTTTAGTTAGAAGATTCTCAGTCACGATCCTTTTTAATAAGTTGGAATACTTCGAAAAATCTATGTGAGGCGAATAAATTTTTTTGTCACCGCAGAGCGAACTCAATTTGTTCATGAAAATATATCTATCACACTATTACAGAAGTACTACGTATTTTTATAACCTTTTTTTTATGTGATGGGAAAGTAATATGCTTAACAATATTCTTTTGTACTCAAAATAAAAAATCTCTCTATTTCTCTGCATATATATTATTTAATTTTATTTTTTTACGTTCGTTATATGTGTTATTTTATGCTTAACAATTCTTTTGTACTAAAAAACAAAATCTATCTATTTCTCTACATATTATATATTATTTAAATTTATTTTTTACGTGCGTTATATGTGTTATTTAGGTAATTGAGGAAAGAAAAAAAAGGAGATAAAAGAACATTGATAGACTAAGCCAGCTAAAAAATCCATACTCCATCAATGGCCACCGAGTTATCATGTTTGGCACAAAATCATAAAGTCCAAAATTATGTGAATTGGCCACCAAATTATCATGTTCAGTTCAAACTACATATTAGGCTAAATATTTATCGCAAACATTTTAGGTACGGTTGAACGCACCATGTAGTCGGTGTGGTCACTGGTCCGACGCTGCAACTTAGTAATCTTCGTAACCATGAAGCTGGGAAACGGGCGAAGAATCCATTATTGAGGCTCAAAACTGATTTTTGTACATTTATGAGCTAGAAATATTAGTATATATAGAGAAAGTTTTAGGAGCAAATTTAGGAGAAACAATTTTAAAAATTCTATTGGAAATTGCTCTAATACGGGGAAAACCTATAAAATTTGAAAGTGATACATGGTTATTCGTGCAATGTTAAGTTGAAGATACGGATAATCTTAAATTTAGAAAATCGAATTAAAATGATGAAATATTAAAGATAATTTTGAATCTTAGTTACGGAACTAAGTGTTGAACGGTGTCGGAGTTGCATGGCTTAGTGCTAATCTATTCATATATAATACCATATTCGATGAAGTAGATAGAAGAGGAAAAATAATTGTTGATAAAACACTAAAATAAGTGGTCAAGCCAACCATATATTGTAAATAAGTGCAAATGCCTCTCCATGAAGAATTCCTAGCTTGTACGATCAGGGCTTGTTTGCTATGGGTAACTAGGGTGTATAATATATATTATACATCCTAATATCTTATTTGGTACAAAGTATGAAGCCCTTTATAAAATTCGGGCCCGTTGAATTATACCTATTGTTGTTATTATCTAATACCACATATGAGGTGGTATAAATAATACTGCAACTAAATATAAGAATAAATTACTATAATTTCACCATTTTACCATAATTAATATGTTTTGCAGAAAATTTAATACATCATACCAATTACAATATTAATTCTTTATACTTATTAAGATATCACAACTAATCATATCAAGCCTTGTCCCATACTTCGTAGCAAACGAGCCCTTAAGGTATAAACTAATTTATTTTCCATCTCAATCACAAATTGAGCAAAAACACATGGTGCTCAAGAACTTCATTACACATTAAATGTATATTTCATATGGAACGGTAAATATGTGATAGTACATGATGAGATGATGAGTTACCAAGATGAGCTAGGCACTCTCTTTTTTGTACCAAAAGATTGATATGGTCAACCCAATTCTATCACTGTCATTTTTAATATTTAATTAAATCTTGATTAGAAATTAATTAATCCTAACTGGATTAATAAATTCTAATTAAATATTAATGAATTAATTGTTTTTTTAAAAGAGGCCCATGAGCATTGGACTAACAGTAGTATCTCTGCATATAATCACCTTTGCATAAGGGGAAGATCTCGGCATACTTAGCACCTTCTCTAAAGCTAAAATGAAGTCTGGATCACCTTCTCGATATCGAAGTCGAAGCACCATCTTTTGAAGCATGTAAGCGTTTTCCAACAGAGTTTCTATCAATGGAAACATCGAGGGGTACCTTAAAGACCTAGTAATCTCCACCGTCTTTAGATGGAGAAGAGAGGCTAGCCGTCTTAGATGCGAGATAATCATTCTGCAATGTAAAGTTGAAGGAACTATATAATATTAATCCATAATTGCATTAAAAAGAAATTAAAGGCAAAGAATAAGAAGAAGCAAAAAAAAAAAAAAAAGTTGTGTTTATCAACTGAACAAAATCGAAATGACATGCACAAGCACACCTTAGGGAAATTATCAAGTTTAGCAATTAAAACGATCAGATTAGGGAACATCTCAAGAACACGAAGCATTTTGTCGGTTTCGATTTTTAGAAACTTGGCATTTGGGAAGCTCACAGCCATATCATTATTCTTCATTTGATGAAGAAACTGCAGTTACAACATAAGATAATTATTTCATTGTATTGATCATATTATAAAGCCATAAACGAATAAAAAAGCATTCAAACCTTAATGCACCAGTTTGATAAGGTGACGTTCTCAACATGATGGAAGCTCTGAAAAACTTGAAGAAGCTTTACAAGAGACGAATAGTCTCCCGACTTCATGTATAGAAAATAAAGACGGGACATAAAACAAACAGCTACCGCGCAATCGGCCCACATATTCAAAAGTCAAGAGATTGGGAGCCCAAATTCTGAGCACTGAATCCTCATGCACATAAGTAGCTCCAAAGCATAAGTCATCAATGCCGAAACGGAGAATCTTCAAACTAGTGGATCGGATATTGAAGTTGTCATCAATTACCCTAATGAGCAAATTCAACTCTTCCAACCAGAAAGAATTTTGTTCATGGCGTCTGCATTCAAGGACCTCGAGGACCACGAACTTTCAATTGTTAAACTCTTGAGTTGATCCCACTGCACAGTTTTCTCAATTTTCAGGTTACAATAAGAAAGGGATAACTTTGTAATCCACGAGCACGAATCAAGATCATTAGCACGGGGATAAAAATAAGAGAAAGATATGGTGAACTTGAGAATCTTGGGACCTTTCCATAGTGCAAGAGCACCAAAAATAAAGCTTCGATACTCATGTAAATCATATGAATGATACCAGAAATCAAGGTAGATTTTTCCAGCGTTTCGAGAGAATTAATGGTTGTGGCGACAACATCTTTCATCTGCAACAGCGAAAGAATCACAAGGATTAACGAGTCCGGTAACTCACTGAGTCGGTCGCGGCTGTCCGACTTTGCAACCTTGTTATGACGCTGAGGAAAGTGCGAATGTTGGACGATTCGAAATTGAATTCAACACTCAAAACGATTTACTTCTTTAAGAACTGATTCATGGAATTGATTGTAATGAGGAAAGGCAGTAAGCTCAAAATGTAATGAGGAAAGTAACATGCGTTGGAAATTAACGACCCCCACAAGTAAATTGAACCAACGATGTGCTGTGAATCAAATTAGGCTTCTTAATTGGGAATCCAATAATAGGAGAGAAGAAGAGAAAGAGTTTAGTCAAACAAGAGGAAGCATTAATCATATAAATAATGGCAACTGCTACGGCTCATATGATTAAATTAGTACTACCTCAACTAATCATATACCAATTAATAGCAACTTGCCTTTCATTTGCCTTATATGATTAATGGAGCCGTCAAAAGGCGTGTTTGAATTTGCGGCAACTAAACTAATCATATAATTAATAGCAATTGCTTCCGCCTTGAATGATTAATGGAGACGTACGTCTTTGAATTTAGTAGCAACTGCTACGGCTCATAAGATTAGATTAATACTAACTCTACTAAATCATATACTATTATAGAGTTAAAAGGTTTTATGGGCCGCTAACTTAGGGTGACTTGCAAATATATGCCATAATTTTTCGAGCTTGCAAGAAAAGGACAGTAAGTTTTTGAGTTGAAAAAACAGGACACAAAGTTTTGAAAATTGTAAATTAAAAGCCCGAAAACATGGTATTCACTTGCTCTTGATCAAATATTCAACTACATATTTGAGATAAAATAAATTATAAATACTCAAGGTTATTTTTCTACTCTAGCAATTTTTGCTTAATGATCCACGCTTTCAAAATGGTATCAGAGCCTAAGGTTTATTAAGGAATTATATTTTATTTATTACTTTAAGTATTATCCTAACGGAGGAGACATCGAGAAAAACATGAATCCGGACAATTGTCCGAGATGTGAGTGTTACAGGAATTATCTCCAAGATCTGGAGATAAAAAGAGAAAGAAACCAGATGTTACGGATAGTCTGGAGAGAATTGTTCGACTCCATAGTCGTACGAGAAAGAAGGCTTGAATACATGGAGCCTTTGTTTCAAGAAATTGAGGCAAGAGTGAGCTTTGATGCAAATCTAAGCACTCTCCAGTTCGAGGTGATAAACACCATGAGGAGAAACCATCAGAATAAGCATATCTGATGGATCTAGAAGAATGTCCAAGGTGTGGACATTTCCAGGAACGTCTCCAAATTTTGGAGAAAAGAAGAATAAGATACCAGAGTGTGCCTCCAACAAAACCAGGAGAAAGAATTAATTGATTCCTGCCTCCAAGGAATCAAAAGAAAAGAAGATCTTCTCCATAGTTGTATCCTCCTTGAATGGGAGATAGAACATGCCATGAGAAGAGACCATTAGATCCATTTGGGAGTAAATTGGAATCAGCTCTATGCTGGACCGCTCTGATGGATTCAAAGAAAGATAAAGGAGTATCATCTACTCTTTTATACCAGGAGTTTTCTCCAGATTCATCCAAGATATCGGCGGATCTGAGAGAAATACAGAAAACAGTACAACATTATGGCGATAGCCTGTATGGTGTACCACGTGATCTTTACCAGATTGCTAAAAAACAGGATGAAATTTATAATATCCTGAAGGAGATCCAAGCACGGATCGAAAAACTGGAGCAACAACCTCGTTCCAATCAAAGGAGAAATCCTTTTGGTAATGAACCCACTTATCCATTTCCAGTGGGAGAAACCAAAAAGGATCCCAATATGGAGGCCTTGAAAAGAATGATTCGTGAAAGAAAAAGATGAATAATCTTGAAAGAATCAAGCTTGACGACCTCCAGGAGTTAGCAGGATCTTTTGCTAACATGACGATGGTTGATTTAAAAATGAACCAGAATGTGGTCCAAAATCCACAGCCGGTGAATCAACTTCCATCAGGAGCCATTATTGGAAATCAACAAGATTTTCAAAATGCACCCGGAGCCATTAATGTAGTCTAGGATTTTCAGACTGGAGCAAGGTATGATCAACATACCCCAAATGATGCATACATGGCGGCAAGAAGGACAAGGGCAAGAAGGCCGCATCCAAAGGTGCAGGATACACCTTATGGAAAGGCGACCCTGGACCCTATCCATCCCTACGGAGTGATGCTCGACCTTGATGAAGTAAATTTCAGAGATCGAGAATCCGTAATTGACGAGTGAACGTCAGCCCTGAGAATTGCAGCATCAACTCTCGATTTGAACAAGGAAGGATTCGTAAGAACTCTTGAAATGAGTTTTGCAGGAATTGTCAAGATAGCATGGGAATTCTTTCATGTGGACATCAAGAATTCATGTTTTGAGAGTGAAAACTTCACAGAACATGTCCAGAATATGGCAATGATTTTTAAAACCATTTTCTGGGAGAAGGATATTTCGAAGGATTTGATCAAGAAAAGAGAAAGAAATACTTGATGGCATTGTATAATCTAAGACTTGCAGTTATAGATCAACAATCGCTTAACAAGTTTTTACAGCTCTTTACTCTTTATTAACATCAATCTAAAGTTGATGATAGAGTTGCACTGGAAATTTTCTTTCTGAAATTTCCAAGCCCATGGAAAGAGATGCTGATTCGGGATTATGAACCAGGAGATCCTGAAAACATTGCAAGAAGGATGTCATATGTACATCGAAAACTTTTAGAGTGGTGTCAACAAGCGACCGCTCTAAGGAACATGAAGAAATTGAGGAGAATTAACAAATATGCTCCTCTAAACTGTGATGACAATGATCTACCAACGATCATTGGAGGAGAACCACCGAGGCTGAAGAAAAGCAAGAAAAATAGGTTACAGCCCTATCATAAAGGTAGAGATCCAAAAAGAAATTCTTGGAAACCAAGAACTAGATGGTCAAGACAAAAGGCCAGATCTTATAAATCAGGCCAAAGGAGTGGACATCAAGGAATAGGTATCCTTTCCGAGGAGATAATAAATCCCAAGGAAGGACACCTGCCAAGAAAATTTTCAGGAGAACTCATACTAGAGTTAATGAAAGTTTCAAGGATTGCAACTGCTGGACGTGCGGTGCAAAGGGGCATATTTCCACAAATTACCCTGACAACGAGAGAAGGGGTATCAATAAATTCGAGTCCACTCCGGATATCGAAGATGCCATCTACTACCAAGAACTGATACAAGTATATCAGTTCGAAGATATACCCTCGGATGAGAGTATATATGAACAAGAAGAAGTCTTCAGTGAAGAAGATTCAGAGTGGTCTGATGGAACTAGATCGGAGTCAGACTGATCCAGAGATTGTTCATCAGGAGAAAGAGGACAGGACAGGATTCTCCAGTCACACAACTCTCTCTCAAAGTCTGATTGACAAAATAATGAAGAAGAGTCTGAATATACAAAGCTATCAAGGCTTTTCAGCGAACAATATAGATCAAATTCTGAGGAATTTTAATCTAAGGAGCAGGAAACAACAAATCGTCTATGGAATTTCTAGACGAGAAATGTCGCTTCCTATAGAGCTTACAGAGAATCAAGTGGAGATGCAGTTGATTCCAGCTAGTGACATCAGGGAAGATCTTTCAAAGATGAAGCCCGAAGTCGCTGAAAAGATGAACTGGATCCATATTGGAACAATCCAGTTGATGTTAAAATCGGCTCTCTTTACCGGAGTTTACACGCCGATCGATATCGCTATATGCGATAAAAGAGTTAGAAATCTGAAATATTCCGTATTGGGAACAATTGCGGGAGATCTTTGTGCAGGACAAGTAGTGGGAATCATTTATCCAAAGATTGCTTACAATCTTAATGATACCCATTTCAGCAAAGCCCTGACGCTTTATCAGGACTTTAAACGCAAGGATTTACTGGAGGAAGAAAATAGACCTTACTCCATTACTTATCAGGTATCATATGCTATTTCCAACTTACATCACACTGAGTTATTTTTAGGGAAGAAGTTCATTGAGATACCAGATATCTTCAACAAGGTGACAACAACAGTTTGTCCCGATAGAGTGGAAATTGCTCGGTTAAGGAATGTTGATATTCAAATCCGAGATAGAGAAGTCATGAGACACGACCAAAGTCTCAGGATAACTTTAGAGAGATTATCTTTCCAAGGAGACAGAATCATGTCTTTACCATATGGGAGGAGTCGGAGTCTCATTCGAGAAGCACATCCTCAAACATCTCAGAATAACAAGGTTCCAGTGAATCTGAAATGTCCCGAGGGATGGAGAGAAGTGATAGTAAAATTTGACACTACAAGGTGGGAAACCAACTTCCCTTGTAATGTTCTTTACTATCTGCAGCAGCCGGAGATCAATCATTACAAAGGTACCCTGGAGATTGGGGGACAAGTGATGGAGATCAAAGGCAGAGCCGGAAGAGAAGCAGTTTTGCTTTTGGGTTTGGATTTTCTTGAGGATCACAAACCTTGGGCAAATAAAGAAGATGGAATGGAAATCACGATTAATGGAAGAAAACTATTAATCGAATGGCAAGTCCATTCTCCATATACATCTCTATAGGGATGTTATATGAAAAATATAAGGCAGAATATTTTGCTGCTTATATTGATTCAGGTGCAGAAATTTGTACTGCAAAAAGATGAGTCTTCCCAGCAGAAGTAGAAGATAATCTACCCCGAATTGCAGGAAGAGATTTTTCAAAGAAAATTTTGCTCTTGGCCAAAGGAGTAAAAGTGACGGAAATTCTAATTGGCGGAGCCAGAGGTACACCTTGTTATAAGGTTAAAACTCCACCAATTTATTTCCATGATACCGGTGTAGATATTCTGTTAGGAAACAATTTCCTACAGATGTTCAAAAGATACATGCAGGATAATAAAGGAAGGCAATTGGTGTTTACAACCATTTGCGATCACAAAATCATTGTCCAGAGGCTCAAGGGAGCTTTTAATCGCCAGATACCATTGAGTTTTCTCAGCAAGCGTGGTGATGAAGGAAAACTTCGACACCCAAAAATTAAGGATCAAAGGAGATTCAGCGAAGCAGTGCTAAGTTGTATCAGGGATGAGGATCCCAAAGATGAAGAGGTCCAGGTCCTCAAAGCATCTCTAATATCTCATCAAGGTATTAGGGAAGAAATTCAGGTGTCCATAGAAGATGTCAAAAGGAAAATTAAAAGGAATTATAATGAGAATCTTTTGATATGGTGGGATAGAAACAAGCTCAAAGCAACCCTGAAGGTAAAACCCGATAGGGAATATGAGTTTGTTAGATACAGGCTAATCCTGATGAATCTCAAAGATCAACAGGATATGAAGGAGATAATCAAGGAACACCTTGATTTGAAGCTGATCGAACCAGGGAACTCGCCTTACAGCAGTCCTGGATTTCTGGTAAGAAATCATGGTGAGATCAAAAGAGGTAAACCCAGATTAGTTATTAATTACAAAGGAATTAATGATATTCTGGAGTTTGATTGATATTTTATCCTTAGTAGGAAACACCTTATTAACTGCATTAGAAATGCTAAGGTATTCTCTAAGTTTGATTGCAAGTCAGGTTTCTACCAGATTCGCATGGAGGAAAGTAGTAAGAGGTTTACAGCCTTCTCTACTCCACAGGGGCATTATGTTTGGAACGTAATCCCAATGGGGTTAGCTAATGCGCCTCAAATATTTCAGAGAAAGATGGATAATCTGTTTAAAGATTATTTTTCTTTTATGTTCGTCTATATTGATGATATTTTAATTGCATCAAAAAAATATGGAAGAACATATCAAACATCTTGAGATCTTTGCAGATGTTTGTTATAAAGAAGGATTAGTACTGTCTGAAAAAAAGGCAGTCGTGGCAACTCGGAAAATGGAATTTCTGGGTATAGAGATCGACGAAGCAGGAATTATTCTGCAGGACCATATTGTTCAGAAGGTCCAGAATTTTCCTGGAGATCTAAAGGAAAAGAAACAACTTCAGAGTTTCTTGGGAGTTGTTAATTTCACGGGACCATTCATTAAAGATCTCGCAAAATATAGAAAAGTTTTCAGTACTTTACTGAAAAAGGATGTTCCGTTCATCTGGACAGAAGAACATCGACAGGGTATGAAAGAGTTAAAAGAGGTTTGTAGAAATCTCCCAAAACTCTCGATACCACAGGACGAAGACGACTTGGTCCTGTACACAGACGCAAGTGATTATTGGTGGGCAGCAGTCTTAACCAAGATCACTCCTAATGGAGAAGAACCCTACAGATACTGTAGTGGTTTATTCTCAGAAGATGAGGCTGTGAGATGGCACATCAACGAAAAAGAATTCCTTGCAGTCAGAAAGGCATTTAAAAAATGGCCTATATTTTTGTTAGCAAAGAAATTTACTTTGAAAGTCGATAACACACAGGTTAAGGCTTTCTTAAGAAACAAGATAGAATCTAAGCCTGAAAAGGCTAGATTAATTAGATGGCAAGCTGAATGCCAATATTATATTTTTGATATTGTCGTTTTGAAATCTCACGAAAATGTTCTTGCAGATTTCCTAACAAGAGATGGAGCAAACTGATGTGAACTCCATTCTACTGGCCCATAGGCATCTCAGAGAAAATCTGGAGATGTTAACGGGAGAGTGGAACGAGTGCGTTCTGAATGCTGAACATAAGACGAAAGTCACCGAGAGAATACGAGCTTGCATATGGTCTCAGGGGCAACTCTGGGCTGCATGCCAAACACCAATCCTTTGGGTGACCAAAGATCCTTTGGTGAAAGAAGAGTTTCAAGTACAGGGCTCTAAACCTGTAGCAGAGGATTCAAATACCTCTTGCCCAAGTTCTAAGGTGGTGGTATCTTCGGAACCATTGCCCCAAGAAAAAGATGATATTCAGGGGTCACACTCTAAACCATCATGTCAACCCAGCACCTCTGGGGAAAAAGTGGGAGAGATTAATCTTAGGCCAATGACTGGCATTTCTAAGATTAATAGTGATAAGATTGAAGTTTATTCTTCTTGGCAGATATATCAGGCTAACTGGGAGAAGCTCCAAACAAGGACGGGAATCAACCCAGAAAAAATAAGGGTTGATGTTTCGGGGAAATATCCTCGAGTGTGGATGATGCCAAATTCAGATCCACACGAAGTCAAAAGATGGTATGAATTTAGAGCACTTGCTTCGGTTTATACCACATCTTCATCATTCACCGAAATCAAGAATCTACCTAAATGGATTCAAGAAGCGGTGTATGATATCTGGGCTAATAATTCACAGCTTAGCCGAGGTGACATTTTGGAGCTGTATTTTATTAGTGCAGCACCAGAACCAGCAGGGAAATGGAACCATGAAGCCTTCCACTATATTAGGCTTCGAAGACCAGATGCACGCGCCCTCGAAAAGATCAAGGCGCCGACAGAGAAAGAGACTACGCTAGTCTCTACATTACCAGAAGACCTCATCTCCACTAGAAGAGCATGGGGATTATGGGTCTGTCTCACAGAGATGGACAAAGTCAAGTTTCCGTTCATATTCTTTCAGAATTCAGTGAACGGATCATTCCTGTTAAACACTATGACAGGAAAATCTACAAGATTCGCAGAGGAAGCTTTCGAAAGAAAGAGAACCTTGCTCTGGGAAAACAAGATTGCGACGAGTAAAAACACTCATCGTAAATACTGCAATATGGCTCATTTTGGAAACTGGTCTGAGCGAGTTTGTTCGGATTGTCAGAACCAGAAGGAACCAGAGTTCGGGAAGGGGTTCATGCCCAGAAAGGGAAAAGAGAAGGCTCGGTCCAACGAGCATCTTGAACAGAAGGCGCTGCCAAAAGCAAGGACGCCCAGGGCCCCGAGAAAAAAGTAGATTCCCGACACAGGCTGGTGGAGTCATGTGACTCTGAGCTGGAACACCCACTAAAAAGAAAACGACAGTAGTGGGTGGGTGAACAAGAATTAGCCACTAAAAAACAGATGGGTAAAGCTACAGGAGAACCACTACCAATAAAAAAGTGGTCCATTAGTCACAAGAAAGGGACCTCACACCGAAAGTAGGTTGTCTTCATCCAATAATGGAAGACAATGGAGGACCCCATTTACGTGGAAGCAAGCTGGCCAAGGATAAGAGCATCCAAGGCAATAATGCAGAGGGAGGCCTTTCACTGAAGACCTCTATATAAACAAGGATTGAAGAGAGCATTGAGCATCGATAATTCATCAGAAATCCTCCACACCATCTTCTCTGCTCTCTCCAAAATAAAATTGTTATAGTTCCTATTCTAGTATAGTTTATGTATTTCAATTCCGCTACCATAGGAAGCTAAACAAGTCTGTCTCCTCCCTAAAGGAGATATACTTATGTTGTAATAAATATTATATAATTCTAAATAAAGTTCGGGCTTTTGCTCATCCCTTCCAGTGTCTAATTATTCTCTAAATACCGACTAAATACCATACGCCCCGGGTAGGAAATGAACGAGGGCTGTGCTGAGTGTTGCTGAAGGAGTCTGCGTCTGGAAACCATCGGTTGCGATCGTGTGGTTGGACGAGGTCCCTAAAACTTCCGGTGAAAATACCCGGCAGCATTACGGTCAAAAAGGTATGAAGTTGGTAGGCTTAGAATTTTATACGGAAGTGTGATGGGCCTGATAGTTTTGCATGATTTATCTCCAAATTGAAAATTGGATTAAGTTGGGAAGAAATGATAAACTTGAGTATTTTCTATGGATTTTATTTCAAATATGCCATTAATGGGCTTGCGAAGTACTGTTCGGGCTGAAAAGTGGCCTATTTATGCAACTTTTAAGACTTAGTGTCCTACTTTTGCCAGCCCGCAAACATATTAGTCTATTATCCAAAAAGGGGAAAGTTAGGGGCTTAAAAGAATCTTGTACTCACTATTATATTATATAATAGCAACTGCTACTGCCTGCCTCTCCAAGTAGATCATTGCTTAAAGCAAAGTTGCTCCAAAATATGTAGATTTACAATTCATTTAACATATTCTATTTCACTCGCAAATTCAAAACGCATTTATAGAATCATTATTTTATACAAATGATATTCAGAAGAGACTGGTGTAGTTTTGAATCATAAACCTAGCTCGCTCATCATACGAAAGAGGTCAACCACTTGGAGTGTCTTATTTTCTTTTTTGGACTAGGATATTATCAATAAGACAATAAAAATTAAAATAAAATAAAAAAGACAAGATCAACAAGATAGAGGGATTATTAAATAAATACATCAATAAGTACAGTGGAACCTCCCTATAGTAATATTACAATGTAAGGGTTATTCCTATTTATAACTGGTCCTGAGTTGGGACCGAGACTTTTTATCGCTATAAGGGGATTGTTAGATTCGAGCCGTTAGCTCAATTGAAGTTGGCAAGTTTATGTAGAAGCAAAATTGACTGAAGTGTTTCTGAGCTGTGCGACGACAGAAACTGGTTCTGTGTTTCAGTCTGAGCTCGTTCGTTGTGGAACAGAATGGAACAGATCTGAAAGATTCTTTCCATATTTATGCGGATTTTGCGGAGATCTTTTCCTTATTCATGTTTGACGCGGAAAAGATGTTATATTGCAGATATACTTAATTGTTCCACAAGGCATATCTTCAAAGGAAGTTTCCAGGCATAAGGAAACTTGGGCAAAGGAGGTGGAGAGCATATCTAGGGTTTCTCAAGACCTATATATATATATCTACACCAAGATACATTGAAGTGTTGTTGCCGCTGCTATTGTTCTTTACTCATAGCATTATACTTTCATAGTATTTTTATTGTATTCTTAAGATCGTTTATTTTCATAGATAAACACTTGTAAGAGGATTGAGTGTCAAGTTGCGGCTTAAGCTTAGATTGTGAGTGGTGCACTTACAATCACCAATTCATGCTAGATCGGGAAGGGTGTGAGTGAATAGGCTTCATAAGGTTGGAGACTTGTATGAGTAAGTTCCTTTGTAACTGCAACTTTCGATAGTGGACTGGTTCTCTCTTGGGCGTGGCCTCCCAGACGTAGGTTGTTTAACCGAACTGGGTTACCATTCTGTGTGTTCTTTTATTGTTCAGTTTTTACTTTGTGTTTTACTTTCTGAGCTAAGTATAACAGTGACAGTTTGTGTTAAAAGCAACGGTTGCACGTTTACGTAATTACAATTGGTACCAGAGCGGTACACCGAATCTACATGTGTTGATCCAGGGTCAAATTACGCCTTCTGTTGTTGTTTCTGAGCCACAATGTCTTCAAGTGGACATGGTGTGTCGAAACCTCCTATTCTGAATGCTTCAAATTATGGATATTGAAAAGTCAGACTGACGGCCCACATCAGATCCATTGATGAGAGTGCTTGGACTACCATTGAATCTGGGTGGAATGTTCATTTACAAGAAGACAACATAACCCCTAAAGATAGGAAAGATTGGACAGAGGAAAAGCGCAAGGAATCTGGGATCAGAAAGCCCTAAATGCCATTCAATCCGCTGTAAGTATGGAAATTTTTGCCTTAATTTCCACTTGCAATACTGCAAAAAGGGCGTGGGATACTCTCCAAAGTTCCTTCGAGGGAAACAGTAAAGTTAAGGGACAACGCCTTAAACAAATTACCTCGCAGTTTGAAAGTCTGAGAATGGAAGAATCTGAAGTGATTGGTGATTTCTATGCAAAACTTCTTGCTCTCTCAAATGAAAGTTTTGCTCTTGGTGAGAAAATGTATGATGAAAAGTTAGTTCGAAAGGTTCTTAGATCTCTTCCCAACAGATTTGAATACAAGGTTGCTGCTATTGAAGAAACGCAAGACTTATCCACTCTTTCGCTCGATCAGCTGATTAGTTCTTTAAGAACTTTTGAGATGGGAAAAAGGAGTGAGACATCTGACAAGAGGAAAGGTGTAGCTTTCGTAGCTCATAATTGGAATCTTAAGTCAGAATCTGAGCTTATGGATGAAGAAAAAATTACAGAGACCTTGTCTTTGCTGGTTAAGAACTACAGTAAATTATTCAAGAAACCAGGAAAGAAAGGAACATGACAAAGCTCATCAAAGAGAAGCACAGTTAGCCCTCAATTCAAGGACAAATGTGAAAAATCAGGCACTTTAAAATCAGGTCCGAAATGCTTTGAATGTGATGGATATGGACACATTCAAAGAGAATGTCCAAGCTTCTTAAAGAGACAGAAAAAGTCATATAATATTACTCACAGTGATGACGAGACTGATGATAGTGGCAGTGAGGAAGAAGGAGATAAGACTGCAAATGTTGCTACCATTCATTCTTCTAAAATCCAAGACTCTAGCACTACTCCGGAAGATGAGATCGATGATAGCGGAGAAGATGAAGTGGATGAAGACGAGATGATCAAAAGTTTCGAGATTCTCAAATCGAAGTATGAAGAAGCTGGAAGTGCAAACAATCAGTTAAAGAAGAAGATCAACGAAGTTGTTCGTGAAAGGGACATCTTAAAAGTTCAAGTTATTGAAGCTTGTCAAGAAAGAGATAACTTGAAATCTGCCAATGATGCTCTTATTGCAGAGGTGTCTCATCTCAGAGAAGATAATGTGAGAAAAATGAAAGAGCTAGACCACTTCAATAAATTCGTCAAGATGATGACAAGTGGAACCAAGAAGCTAGATCACATTCTGGAGACAGGGCAAACGTCTTCAAGCAAAGCAGGTCTTGGATATGAGAATTACCAATGGCAACCAATTGATGCCAACAAACAAATGACTTTTGTCCATGCCAAAGATAAGGAGTATGGTAATCAGCCAGAAGCTCAACATCAAGTTCAGAAGACTAATTCTGCAAGAAAAGTTGATCCAAGTCATCAGGCTCGAAGGCCAGCTCAGAACTCAGGTTTTGAGTTCCCACATCAAGGACATTTTCATATTAATCATGGTTATAATGATCATTTTGTTCCAGTTTGTCATTACTGTGGTCGTACAGGTCATATCAGGCCCAAATGCAGATTCTATTTGGCTGATAAAAGAAGAACCATGAATTATGGAAGAAGAAAGTCGAGATCCAGCCGGAATTATAAAGCTTATGTTGCTCACACATCTCTTTGGGCAAGAACTGATAACAGGTGGTACATGGATAGTGCTTGCTCTAGGCACATGACTGGAAATTCCAAATTCCTATGCAATGTTTTAAAGGTCACCAACGATCATGTTACATTTGGTGATGAAACTCAATCGAATATCGTTGGAAAAGGAACTTTGAACATCCCCGGTATGCCTCCTCTAAATGACGTCTACCTCGTTGATGGTCTTAAAGCTAATCTCCTAAGTATCAGTCAGTTATGTGATGAAGGTATGTCTGTCAGTTTCACTAAATCCAAGTGTTTGGTTACTCGAAATGGGGTCGATTATTTGACTGGAAATCGATCAAGTGATAATTGTTACATCGCCTGTCCAATTAAAGTTTTCTTTCGAGCCAGTAAGTCTGTGACAGAAATTTGGCATCAGAAACTGGGACACACCAGATTTAGGAACATCAAGAAGCTAATTCAGGTTGAAGCTGTTCGTGATCTTCCAAAACTTCAAATAGATACTGAAAAGGTGTGTGGTCCCTGTCAAATAGGCAAGCAAGTTCATGTTGGTCACAAAAGAGTTCAAAGTATCACTACGTCCCAGATACTTGATCTCATGCATATGGATCTCATGGGACCAATGCCAACTGAAAGCATAGGAAAGAAAAGCTATGTACTCGTGTGCGTAGACGACTTTTCAAGGTTTACTTGGGTGGAATTTCTTCATGACAAGTCAAAAGCTTTTCAGTACTTCAAAACACTATGTCTTAAGTTGGAAATAGAAAAAAATACTCCCTTAAGAAGGATAAGGAGTGATCACGGTAAAGACTTTGAAAAGGGTGAGTTGAAACTTTTTGTGATGAGAAAGGAATTGTGCATGAGTTTTCTGCTCCAAAAACCCCGCTACAAAATGGGGTTGTAGAGAGAAAGAATCGCACATTGCAGGAGATGATGCGCACCATGTTAGCAGCTGAAAATATTGTCGATCGATTTTGGGCTGAAGCAATGAGTACTGCTTGTTATATCATTAATCGTGTGTATCTTCGTCCAAAGACCAATCAGACTCCTTATGAAATCTGGAAATGAAGAAAACCAAGCTTCAAGCATTTTCACATCTTTGGAACGATTTGCTACGTTCTAAATGATAGAGAACAAATGAGAAAGTTGGATGATAAGGGAGTTGAAGCCATCTTTCTGGGATATTCCAAGAACAGCAAAGCGTTTAGAGTGTATAACAAGACGTCTCAGACTGTTATTGAGTCTATCAATGTTGTCTTCACAGATACTGATGTAGTTGAAGAAGATGAAGAAGATCAGGAGCTGATATCTATGCCAGCTTCTGAGCCAGCTTCCACATCAAGTCAGGATAATCAGTCTGGAAGTGGATCCTCAGTTAATAATGCTCAGGAGGGGACCAATATATCTAATGAATCCGATAATCAAATTGTTCCAGCCACTCCATCACGACGTATTTCCAAAAATCATCCAATGTTAAATGTGATTGGGGATGTTAATGAGGAAAGAAGAACGCGGAAAATTCAAAAGGATTTTAAGAAAATGGTAGCTAATATTGCTTATGTTAGCTATGTGTCAAAAGTTCTTCCCAAAAATGTTAAGAAAGCTCTTCAGATTGAAGATTGGATTGCATTCATGCAGGAAGAACTTCTCCAATTCATTCGCTGTAATGTATGGATACTTGTTCCTCGTCCCATTGATGTTCTTGTGATTGGAACCAAGTGGATCTTTCGAAACAAGACTGATGAAGAAGAAGTTATTACAAGGAACAAGTCTCTTCTTGTAGCTCAAGGATACTCTTAGGAGTAGGGTATTGACTTTGAGGAGTCTTTTGCTCCAGTCACTCGTTTAGAAGCTATTCGATTACTGCTTGGAATGGCTTGTTGTATGAACATCAAGCTATATCAAATAGACGTGAAAAGTGCTTTTTTAAATGGAGTTCTTAATGAAGAGATTTATGTTGAGCAGCCCCCTGGATTTGTGGACCCGGAATTTCCCAATCATGTGTACAAGCTCAACAAAGCCCTATACGGATTGAAACAGGCGCCACGTGCATGGTATGAGACCCTTTCAAAGTATCTCATATCAAAAGAATATACTCGTGGAGGATCAGACAAGACTTTGTTCTTCAAGGAGGATTCAAAAGGTATCATTCTTATTCAAATTTATGTTGATGATATCATATTCGGGTCTGTGTCACATGATTTGATCCAGGAATTTGTGGATCACATGACCAAGGAGTTCGATATGAGCTTATTTGCCGAATTGCATTATTTTCTGGGACTTCAAATTAAGCAATCCAAGGAGGGGATATTTATCTCACAATCGAAGTATGCCAGAAATTTGGTTAAGATATTTGGGCTTGAAAATGCCAAAGTTCGAAGAACACCGATGGGCACTTCTGTGAAATTGCACAAGGATAAAGATGATGTTCAGTAGATCAATCCTTGTATCGAAGTATGATTGGAAGTCTTCTGTACTTAACTACAAGTAGGCCAGATATAAGCTTCAGTGTTGGTGTTTGTGCCAGATTCCAGTCTGACCCAAAAGAAAGTCACCTATGTGCGGTGAAAAATATCATCAAATACGTGAAAGGTACAAGTGATTTTGGCATATGGTATGGCAAGGATAATACTACATCTCTTGTTGGTTTTAGTGACGCTGATTGGGCTGGAAGTCCGGATGATCGAAAAAGCACCTCCGGAGGTTGTTTCTTCCTTGGGAATAATATGGTTTCTTGGCATAGCAAGAAACAAAACAGCATATCCTTGTCTTCCACCGAAGCGGAATACATTGCTGTAGGTTCGGCATGCACTCAATTGATATGGATGAATCAAATGTTAGGAGATTATGGAGTGCTATCAGAGGAATTCTCTCTAACTGTGATAACAAGAGTGCAATTGATATCTCGAAGAATCCAGTTCATCACTCTAAGACAAAGCACATTGATATTCGTCATCATTTTATAAGAGAGTTGATGGAAGAAAAGGTTCTTAATTTGGAGTTCGTTTCTACTGAAAAACAGTTGGCCGACATCTTTACTAAGGCTCTTGATGCCTCAAGATTTGAATCATTGAGGGCAGCCTTGGGAATTTGTTCTCTCTAATTCGTACTTAGAGAAACCCTCCGCTTGGGGTTCTGGATGGCAAGCACGAATGGTGAGTTAATTATATTTAATAGATGGTGATTTCTCTTGAAGTTGTTTGAATTCTGTGCCAGATAGTATGTTGGCTCAAACTCTGGCTCAGAATGTTTGAATTGTTCAACGGTAAGCTTACGTCATAAAGCTGCCAACGGCTAGTTTCCTGCAGCCGCCTCTGCGTATTCCGAGCTGCTTCCGGTTTCGTTTGAATTTTTCGGCCGTTAAAGATAAGGATGAGATTTAAAAGTAATATATATCTCATTCCTAATTTATTGGGATTCGATTCTATTTTTTTTTGGAGAGGATTTTTCAGCCGCCATATATTTTCTTTAAATTCTCTACATCGGTGTCTTTGAGCATTCATTCTCTCTTTCGCTTTGTGATTACTTTCTCTCAAGCCCTCGTTGCTGTTTCTTTTGTAATTTTTCATCCCCTTTTCTTCCATGGCGTTCGGTCGTTCTGCTGGTTCCAGAGATTCTCAACGATTCTCTGATAACTCTCTAGAGAGAACCTTCTCTGATGTTTCCGATGAGTCAGATGCTCCTCGCAGGGGGAGAAAGTGAGCCATCTCAGAGTCTTCTTATGAGAAATAGACACCCCTGAAGACTCTATCTCGGTCTCAGGAGGTTGCTGCTGACTCCGATCATGAAACGGTCGGAGAAAAGACGATGAATACACCTCTAGTGGTTTTAAAGAAGAAGATGAAAGGCACACCAAAAGCGATGAAGGCCATTCATCAAAAGCCTGCTCGTTCCGGGTCGTTGTTTCGCAAGCCCGCCGGTTCCCATGGCGGATCTCGCCGCGAAAAGTCTCAAGTATCTATTCCGAAGGTGATACCTATTTTTGAACAGGTTGCTGAGAAAGGTGGTGCTGCTGGTGTTGATGTTGATGAGAAAACACCGTCAGTTGAAGTTGCTGTTGATGTCCAGGCTCAGAAGCAAGATTCTGTTCCAGTGGTTGAGCCAGCAAAAGAAGTTGCTGGGTCGAAGAAAAAGAATTTGTTGGCTAAAGGAAGTGCTCGAAAAAATCCTGAGCCTCAGAAGCCAAGAAAGAAAGCTAGGGTTATTCTCACTCCCCTGCAAATTCGTGAGCCCAATCCTGCAAAGCATACGAGGTCTCAATTGCTGAAGGAGACTTGGAAGAAGCTACCAAGGTGGGAAAATGAAAGGCGAATGTGGACGATTTCCCACCTAGAAGAAAGAGCACTTGCAAACAGAAGCCTGTGGTTGACGTTGAGTCAGGCTCTGAAAATGCTCTGGATAGTGATGCTGGAAATTCGAGGCAGGCCACTTCTCCTCGCTCTGCTGGTGTTTCAAGAGCGCCTATTCATCCCTATGGTGGATCTGACCCGTCTGTGTTCAAGTCAGATCATCATCGTGAGTCTTGGGGAATTTTGCTTCAAAAGAAGTTCATTGTGGAGAAGTATGTGAAGAAGGAGTCCATCAAAGGAACTGGACTTGTTGAAAGATTGAGGGATGCCAACTGGGATCAAACCATATATCCTGTGCGAAGGTTTGTGCCAGCTGTGGTGTTGGAGTTCTACTGCAACATGTCCAAGAGTATCAAGGACCCAACTTCTCCAGAGCGTTTCAAGGTGTATGTCCGTGGTAAGTACATCGATTTCAATCCTGCTATCATTAGTGCATTCGTTGATCGTGAAGAGAATGCATTTGTTGATCGAGAAGTCAGCCTTGATCAAGCTGCGAAAGGGCTGACTGGTGGTTTTTATAAGAAGTGGCCGAAGGATGGTAGCATCAGTGGTACTCACTTGTCGATGAAGTATGCTATTTTGCATAAAATAGCGGTGGTTAATTGGGTTCCCTCCGGTCATACCTCTACGGTGGGAAAAGAATTGGGAATAATTCTGTACAAAATTGGTTTGTTTGAAGACTTCGACTTCGGGAAGTTGGTGTTTAATCATGTTACCAACCACGCTGATGATTTGGAATTGTGCAGTCTCAGCTTCCAGATGTGGTTCGTGATGGTGACATCTGGAGTGATGAACCTAAGCCTTTCAGGTTCAACGAGAAGCTGTTCAATGAGGTGAATCACTTCAAAGACATCTCTGGTCCTGTTTTTCATGTGAAGCCTCAGTTCAAGACGTCTGTGCCAGTCTCTGAGCGTTCCCTGCCTAAAACTCATGCTCTCTCTGAACGCATGCTTCGCGAGCTTCGTCGTGAATTTGCCTCTCTTGGCAAAACTATCAGATATTTGAAGTTGCGTCAAGATTCCTTAGCATCCTTGATTTATGATGCTACTGTTCCAGATGTTGTTGCTGAAGATGAAGGAGGACCTTCAAAGGTTCAAGAGCCTGTGCCAGATGCTGAGCCTAATTTTTCTGGCACAGAAACTGAAGAAGAAGAAAAATATGAAGATCTAGATCTTGGTGATGAGGAATCTGGTTCTGAGAAGGCTGAAGACTCTGAAGAAGATAGCTATGTTCGGGCTATACATCAGATGAGGAAGGCGGGTTCTGTCTCTCCTACTTTGTAGATTTGTTTTGGTTTGGATTCCTACATTTTGTCATTTCTGTGAGACAAAAAGGGGAGTAAGTAGTAGTTTTTGTTGTTTTTTTGCTGCTGGTATTAAGGAGTGTGTCTCTTTATTTTAGTTCCGCTACTGTTAAGTAATGAAAGTTGAAGTTTCTCCTAATGTTTGCTTGAGGGGGAGTTTCATTTCAAGAAGTTGAGTTGTTCAATTCTCCCGTTGCGTGGTTTAAGGGGGAGTTGTGTTTCAAGAGGAAGTTGTTCTTGTTCCCGTTTGAGTTTAAGGGGGAGCTTCATCATCTCCATGTTGATTTTGCTGTTGTGAGGTATGGAGATCTTTCATGCTCTGATATTTTTGATTAATGCTATGAAGTTTTGTCTACATAAATGCCAAAGGGGGAGATTGTTAGATTCGAGCCGTTAGCTCAATTGAAGTTGGCAAGTTTATGTAGCTAGAAGCAAAATTGACTGAAGTGTTTCTGAGCTGTGCGACGACAGAAACTGGTTTCTGTGCTTCAGTCTGAGCTCGTTTGTTGTGGAACAGAATGGAACAGATCTGAAAGATTCTTTCCATATTTATGCGGATTTTGCGGAGATCTTTTCCTTATTCATGTTTGACGCGGAAAAGATGTTATATTGCAGATATACTTAATTGTTCCACAAGGCATATCTTCAAAGGAAGTTTCCATGCATAAGAAAACTTGGGCAAAGGAGGTGGAGAGCATATCTAGGGTTTCTCAAGACCTATATATATATATCTATACCAAGATACATTGAAGTGTTGCTGCCGCTGCTATTGTTCTTTACTCATAGCATTATACTTTCATAGTATTTTTATTGTATTCTTGAGATCGTTTATTTTCATAGATAAACACTTGTAAGAGGGTTGAGTGTCAAGTTGCGGCTTGAGCTTAGATTGTGAGTGGTGCACTTACAATCACCAATTCACGCTAGATCGGGAAGGGTGTGAGTGAATAGGCTTCATAAGGTTGGAGACTTGTATGAGTAAGTTCCTTTGTAACTGCAACTTTCGATAGTGGACTGGTTCTCTCTTGGGCGTGGCCCCCCAGACGTAGATTGTTTAACCGAACTGGGTTACCATTCTGTGTGTTCTTTTATGGTTCAATTTTTACTTTGTGTTTTACTTTCTGAGCTAAGTATAACAGTGACAGTTTGTGTTAAAAGCAACGGTTGCACGTTTACGTAATTACAGAGATTATTCTTATATAGAATATAATTATAGAGAGGTTCTACTGTATATCTAGACCAACCGCAATTAAATGGTTGGTCGGATGGCCGAGAGCTTACCGTTGGATTAGGAGACAAATATAATTCATTTTGTGATGGTGTATTTCTATTTCTAATGTAATTGAACTTTGTATGGGAGATTGAGTTAGAGGTGTTCACCGGACCCGGAACCGGAACCGTGGTCAACGGTTTCCGGCCCGGAACCGCGGTCAACGGGCCAGTTCCAACCCGGAACCGTGTTCGGGACGGGCCGGTTCCGGTTCCAAGGGCTAGGAACCGTGAACCGGCGGTTCCACTTTTTTTTTTTAAATATATTTTGTGTTATCCATGTTAATTATATCCTAAAACAAGCAATAATGACAATTAGAATTCTAAATGGAACGAAAAAATGTCAAAAAAAAGGTTCGAGGTTGAACCGGCGGTTCCGTTTCAGAACCGCCGAACCGCCGGTTCAACCGCCTAGGATTTTGCACCCATTTGAAATTCAAAATGGATGGCTAGGATTTCATCTTGTGATCCAATGGCTATGATTCAAAGTTTTCCCCCCCATTTCATCCCACTTTCAACTATAAATACCCCCTACCCACAACCATTTCTTCATACCAATTACTCTCTTCTCTTCTCTTACTCTCTTCTCTTACTCTCTAAGTTATTCATTCTTTTCAGTTTTCATTGTTCAATTTTCTAGCTCTTACTCTCTTAGTCTCTTAGTAGTTATAGCAAAAATGTCTTCCTCCAACCCTCGTAAGGGTAAGGAAAAGCCAGTCGAAAATATTCGTGGTACTCGTGGTAGTGGTAACCCTCCTCGTCGTCCTCGTGGTGTTGTCATTCGAGAACAAGAAGCGTTCCAAGATGACTACTACGAAGATGATTCTTCCACTCCCACTCCCACAAGCCAGAATCCTCAATACCGGAGGGTCCCCACTCGCCGCCAACGTAAAGAAATGGAAAACCAGCAGATGGCCGAAGATGCTGCTGCCCACCAGATTGAAGCGGATAGGCTACTTGCTGAAAGCCTATATGTTGCCGACCTCGAAGTGGAGATGAATCCGCCCCACCAAATGCATCCTCCCAGCACTATGCAGTCGTCCCCCTTTCACGAAGAGGCAATCAACTTGGATGAGGATGACGAAATGGACGAGCAAGAGGACGGCGGAATGGCTGCCGAGAAGGGTCTTCGTACCAGAAAGGCGAAGCTGCAGGCCAAAGGAAAGAAGGAAGGATTCGAAGTGTTCTCAATATGGTTCAAAAAGGTAACACTACCTTGTGCCGAAGGAGAAACTCCAATGTAATGGCGTGCTGCAATTTCTGCGACCAGCAGTACGAGCATAAGAAAGGAAATGGGTATGGCTCTTATAACCGCCATATACTCAAACACAAGCCGAAGGATCAAGAAAAAGGTACACAACAAGAAACTCAAACTCAACTAAACTTCACGCAAGGTAATGAACTCACTTTATTTAAGTATAATGATATAGTAGCTAGAGAAGTGATGGCTAAGTTTGTTGCTACTGAATCTCTTGCTTTCCAATTTGCCGATAGCATGCGTTTTGAAAATTCCATGAAAAAAGCATATAATCCTCAAGCTAAAAAAATCTCACGAAGTACCATGACTAGGACAATTGCTAAATTATCTATTAGATATAAAAAAAGCATTAAGAGACATGTTTGCTAAGCTGCCATATAGAGTCTCTGTTTGTTCTGATATTTGGTCATGTGTTTGGCAACAAAATTCATATCTTGGAATGACTGTGCATTGGATTGATCCGATTTGGTGTATGAACAAACGCGTACTTTGTTTTAGGAAGTTTAATTGTACTCATAATGCTGCAAACATTGCTCTTTGCATTATAAAAGTGTTGAATCAATTTAGATTAACCTCTAAGATTTTTTCAATCGGTTTTGATAATGCATCTGCTAATACTGCAAGTGTGCCTGCTCTAATTGCTACATGTAATCCAACTCTAGGAGGAAAATATTTTCATACTAGATGCATATGTCACATACTAAATTTATGTGTGCAAGATGGATTAAAGCAATTAGAAGGTTCAATTACGCCTATTAGAAAATGTGTTGCCATGTTAAGGGATAAAGTTAAGCTACACAGAAATTGGTTAAAATTTTGTAAGCAAAAAACTGGAAAAAGTAAGAGTTTTAACATTGATGTATGCACTAGATGGAACTCTACTTATGAAATGTTGGCAGAAACTTCTGAATATAAGGATTTATTATGTGATTTCTTTTTAACTGAGGTTAGCAACATGTTCTTATTGCCTTCTTATTGGGATGAATGCTCAGGTCTGATTGCACTCTTAAAAGTTTTTGAAATTGCAACTAAAGATTTATCTGGAGTTTATTATCCTACTTCATGTCGTGTACTATATCATTGTGTTGTTATCGTTCTTCAATTCTTAATATGCAGTACTAACCTAAGGTTGCAGGATTCTATAACTATGATGGTCATTAAATGGTTGAAATATTTTACTTATATTCCCGATGTCTTTTTGATTGCAAAATGTTTAGATCCCTCTATGAAATTGGAAGGGGTTTGTGGTCTATTAGACTTGTATTACAGTTATCTTCGTGAAATGACATTTGGAGGAGGGGTGAGCGTGGTGAAGACTCTTTTGAATTGCCTAATATTGCATCTGTTAAAACTTCTCTAGATACGACATTGAGGGGTCTTTTTCAAGAATATGAATCTAAGTATTCGGATAGAGGGTCATCATCTAGGCCTAGTCAAAGACCAAGAAGCTCTTTTAATCTAGGAATAGATTCTAGTTCTGTAGCTGCAGAAAGACTTCAAAGTTTCCTTCAAAATCAGAGCACGGGTAGTAATATAAGCAGTGAACTTGATATCTATCTTAGCGAACCCAAAAGTACAGATTTAGCAGGTGAAGGGCCAAATGATGTTGATGTTTTGCAATGGTGGTCGAGGAGGCAAAACCAATACCCGATTTTAGCAATGATGGCGAGGGATATCTTAGCCGTTCCGGCATCAACAGTCTCGGTGGAACAAGCTTTCAGTGTTGGAGGCTACGTGCTCGATGAAAGCAGATCGGTGATGACGCCAAGAAACCTAGAAGCTCAAGTTTTACTCAAAGATTATACATTGGCCGAAATGTGTGAACAAGAAAATAATTGGGATGAAATATTTACGGAGTATCCCATAAGCACAACCGAGGCCGAAAGCACAGACACCGACTCTATAGCCACTACTGAAACCGATGAATTTGAAGATGATTGGGACTTTGACGCCGACATCAACGGGTAGTCCTAAATAATTTTAGACGAGTACTCTTTTTCCTTACTTGGTGTTTTTCCCATTGGGTTTTCGCCAAGAAGGTTTTAACGAGGCTCGGCCCTTGAGTTTTCAAACTTTGTGAATTCCAAGGGTTTTAGGATTTCGAGTTTTAAATAATAATATATTTCCATTTGTAATTGATTACACATTGTTATAAATGAAGACATATATTATTCTATTTCGATCTTATACATTACATTGATGATTTACGTGTTTAATTTCAATTAAAAAAAAAACGGTTCGGGCCCTAAACCGGCGGTTCCGACCCGGAACCGGAACCGTCCAATACAGGCCGGTTCCGACCCGGAACCGTGGTATGTGGCGGGCCGGTTCCGGTTCCCATTTCTCCGAACCGGAACCGGAGGTTTTGGGCCCGGTTCCGAACCGGAACCGGCCCGTGAACACGACTAGATAGAGTACCCATTATACTTCCCCTTTTTCTTACTTAAATTTCATTTTTACTAATAAATCTCTAAAGTATAATTACAGCCGATATAAACAATACCAGTAACTGCGCTTATTCCAAAATTAGAATTTAGAATTAGTAGTAGATTTCCTGCTAATAATAAATAATATTGTCAATATTCCGTTGAAGTTATAAAACGACTTTAGAAAGTTCAAAAAGAAAATTTCATGAGAAATAGTAAAAGTAGAAATTATTCCCAAATCTTTTCAAAAAAAATAAAAATATAATTATTCCCAACTTAACTCTACTAACAACATGATACATACGACTATACATAAAATTCATGGATTTAAATGTAAATTAAATTTTGGAAATTTTTAGATACAATTGTTTGTTATCTTATGTATACTTATATAAAAAGAACCATATTTTACAAAATTTGGATTACCTATTATATCCTTACTATATAATTTAATTTAAGGATAATAGCGTAACATAGTATATTATATTATAAAACTATAATAATTCATTAGCAATTAAATTTACCTTATATATAGATTTTATATATGGTAAATATTAATCAATATCAATATATATAAACATTATGTATTTCATTAATTTATTGTTTATAAAAGATTTCTGTTTTATAAAGGACACTTATAATTTGTATGTAATTTTGTATACTTTTAAATTCTTATTCGTTAATAATATTTTCAACTATTTTAAAAAATCTGAACTTAAAATCTTTTAATGAATTAATTTATTTTACGGGAGGATATTACTATTATACTGATTAGTATAATTTTTTTAAAATCAAATCGAATTAAGAAGAATACCATCAACTTCAAACTTAATTCAATTATTAGCAATCTTATTCAAGTTTAACCCGTATAAATGAGATTACTAAATATATATATTTTAATTTAAATATTTATTTTTTTAAAACAAATTATATTGTTCTAAATATATACTACTCCCTCCGTCTTCCAAAAGTGTGGTACATATTTGAATTGTTGTGAGGCATAAAATATTAGTTGAACCACACTAACCTGGAACGGAAGGAGTACTTCCCTTCGTCCACCAAAGATTTGCTACGTTTTAACCGGTACGGATTTTAATAAGTTTGAGTTGAATATATTGTGAGTAGGATAGTGATCCCACTTTTAATGCATTACATTGAGTAAATGAGTTGTTAGTAGAATAAGGGTCTCACTTTTAATGATTTTAAACTAATATATATGATGGGTCCAACAATGACAATTTTTGTAAATAATGAGGTATGACAGGTTAATAAGCAAGTGAATTGTGTATGGTCTATTACTATAAATGGACGCGGCAATTCTTTTGTGGACGGAACGAAAAAAAAAATTGTGGTGATTCTTTCGTGGACGGAGGAAATAATATATACCCTAAAATTCCACAACAAATAAGGTTAAGTAGATAATTAATATATCTTTTATTATTTAAAGTACATAAATTATAATTTAGAAAGAATTACTTTTACATATTTCAATTAACTCAAGAACGCAATAAGATCACAATTTTCAGGAACGGAGGGAGTATCAAATTAAAGTTGAGCTAAACTAAATGAGCATTTATTTAATGATTTGATTAATAATATCTTTTTGTGTAATTATATTTATTAAAAATCTTGTAATAAAAATAAAAATAATAGTTAATATATTAAGAGAAATTAAGATATCCATAGAGAGTATTATTGTCGCAGCCCGACTTAGAATTAAGATAACTAAGCCGGTGGGTCCCGCGACGTACACAATTTATGATTAACCAAGGAATAGATAACGACCCAGTTATCAAACAAAACCAAACATACTTCAAAACACTTCCAACGAACATGCTGATCAAGAAAACAATATCAATAACATGCTCGATAATTTTAACCAACAAATAGTTATCAACAACAGACATATCTTGATATCAATAAGTAGGGTCACATGACCATGATATATCAAGTATAAACATCATCAAGAAATCTGGTTTAACCTGATATCAATAATTAATATCATACGACCAATGGTGCCAAGAGCTTAATATCAACAAGAAGTTTATCAGATCAAGAAAGCACGATAAAAAGGGTCGTATGACTTAGAAGATCTCAACAGAGAATCAATAACTGATTTCAAGTTAAGGCAGGCTAACATCAAAACCTTAACTAACAACGTCAAAAGACTTCAGAAGTTATAAACTTCAGAGTTTAAAAACGAACTTCATACTTCAGAACATATTTCAAAGTGATGCAGCGGAAAACATAACTAGGTTACATGTATGAAGACATATAACCAAACTCTTTAGTTTAAACAACTTTCAAGAATTCAACCAACGAAAGTCCGTCCAAGCACACTCCCATCTCCATCCGAAATAACCTGCACATTTTAGAAAACAACATGCAGGGCATTGTACTCAGTGGACACATGCCAAAATACTTGAAAACTTGCTACTTAGAGCTATAGATTTAACTTGCCCAAAGCATAAGCACAAGTAACTTTTATAAAACAAACATGTGCATGCTCAAATCTTTTCTTTCGATATAAGTGATTCGCGAATCATATACTTTTAACATGTATGTACCAGATCTACAATCATAAATTAGTGCTGAGAAGTAGGCCTCATTCTCAAACACTTGTAACCGGCCCACCTTTTGGAAGGCACACGATTACAAACTAGTGTACACAAATCCTACATTTCGTAGGACCGAATTCGTCTTCCTTCAGTAGATGGTAACATACAAAACTTAAAACATTTGGCAAGTTAATCAATTTAAAAACATCATAGATATATAATCATATATTCTCATTCGTCATTTCTTTGGTTAGAAAGCCCACCTGTCGAGTGCTGCTTTATCTTACGCTTCTCATTCTTGATTTCCTGACTTTATGCTCTCGCTCGTTCCTTCATTTGAGATTAGGTTTATTAACCATCAGCGCGAGAAATAAACGACAGGCGAAGAGATATGACATCTTGATCAACTTAATTTCTAATTTGCTTCGAATTTCTAAAACTTAAGTCAATACTAACCCTTATAAATACTTAACACTTCTAAATCTCAACTTATTTTCTATTTAACAATCTAACTTATAAACATTAACATTAAATACTTAAACGTATAATAACATCATTAATCATATAAGCACTTTAATAACTTTTAATACTTCTACTAATCACATCATCAAACATTTAAGCTTATTATTATCACATAAGCTCATCATCAACATATCATTAACATATAAATATGTCATTAGCATGTAATTAACATATAACTTATTATTTACTATTCATATCATTAACTTAAAATATTTTTTTACTCGACAAACGAGCTCCGAAAATTACGAAATTAATTCTACTTACATCATTTAACATAATAAGCATAATTACACAATCAGATTATCAATTCAGATCACGTACACGTATAAACCTTCAACTTGTAAAAATAGCCGGAAAAATAGAAAATTCTTAATACTTGGTAATTAATTTCTGAAAAATTCCACAATACTTAATTTTTATTGTAGAATTCAAATATGCAATTATTTTCTTACTTAAAAATCAAATAATACTTTTATTTTCTTTAATAAATTTCGGCTATTTTGAAAATTGGAAATTAACTATCCAATTTCATTCTAATCACTTCCCAACATCTTAATTTAATTTATAAGCTATATTTATAGCTTAATTACTTAATTTAATTGGACAAAAATCTAAACCCTATTATATATATATATTTCGACTTTTTAGCAAAATAGAGCACATTTGATTATTTTTATCCATTTCAAATTACAACATGCTTAATTAATATTCTCGAGTTTAATTGTAAACTCAATTAATCCATTTAAGCTCTAAAATAATTATTCCTAATTTAATTAAAATCTGAAAATTTTCGAAATATATATAATTGAGCTCCAAAAATTCTAACAAAATTCCCACATGCTTAAATAAATATTATGAGCTCAATTCTATCATCAATTTCATCATTCAACATCAAAATCAAAAAGCCCTAATCTTAAGAACCCTAATATTTCGAAAATTCCAAAAATTGGAATAATTATGATTCAATCTATTAATTCAATGCATAAACATACTTAATAACATCATATAAGCTCAATTTAAACATCAATTTAATCAAAGAACATCAAGATCAAAAACCCCTAATTATAATTAATTATTTTCGGCTAAATTGAAAATAATAGAAGGGCTTTGATTCTTTGATTACTTCCAACATCAAACATGCTTAGAATAATTATCTAAGCTCAATTAATCAATCAAATTGATCATATAACATCACAATCAAAATCTGAAAGTTTTCTTATTTTTCGACAATTATGAGAAATAATATGAAAGCTTGAATAAATCATGAATTTATAATCTATCATGCATCCTAAGCATGAATTAAATATCATAATTTAAAATCAAGATCATCTACTAACATTTGCCATTTTTTTCGAAAAAAATAGAAATGAGATTTAGATGATTTAAGCTTGATTTTTGAGCTACATCTTGAACTAAACACTTATCTTACCTTGCTTAATGATTTGGGATGGATTAACACTTGAATTTGAGCTCAAAAATTGAAGATCAAATGATGAAGTGTGTGTGAAATGCGTGTTGTGTGTGCTGCTGTATTTGCTGCTGTTTCTCGATGGAAATGGAGTGAGAAATGGCTTGCTAATCACACTTAATAGCTACTAACTTAGTCAACATGCTTAGGTCATTGCTATGCAATAATTAGGGTTAATTAATTAATTAAATGCTCAATTTAATCAATTAATTACTAAACTTGTTCATCATAACTTAAATCTCTAATTTCTCGATCTAGAAAAATCAATTAGGGCATCTCAAACTCTAATATAAATTTTCGGAAGAAAATGCTAAGAAACGCATTATTTATGAAATAAATAAGATTATTATTTTTAATCATAAATTACTAATAAATTAAATTAAGAAAATTAACTTCAGAATTTTCTCAATCAAATTCAAGCATAAATGCTCAATCTAATAAACATAAATTTTATTTCGTTTCGGTTAAACCGAGATGAAACAAAAATAATTAAATTCTACTTTTTCGACAAAAATTAAGGTTGCCGAAGAAAAATTATTAAAAAGGGAATTTTTGTCGCAGCCCGACTCAGAATAAAGATGACCGAGCCGGTGGGTCCCACGACGTACACAATTTATGATTAACCAAGGAATAGATAACGACCCAGTTATCCAACAAAACCAAACATTTGACAAACTATTCTTAACAAACAACGATACCGAGAGTTGAACTTATTCTTGAACGACATTTCAACGAACATGCTTAACAAGAAATCAATAACATGCTCGACAATTCCAACCAACAATTAGTATCGTACGACCAACGATGCCAAGAGATCAATATCGATAAGAAGTCCATTAGATCAAGAAAGCACGATAAAAGAGGGTCGTATGATTTAAAAGATCTCAACAAAGGATTGACAACTTATTTTCAAATTAAAACAAGTTTGCATCTGAAACCTTAACAAATAACTTTAACGACTTCAAAGTCGAGAACATACTTCAACATATATTTCAAAGTATTGCAGCGGAAAAATATAGGGAATCATATGTATGAAGACATATGACTCAACTCTAGTTTAAACAACTTTCAAAAGACTCAACCAACAAAAGTTCGTCCAAGCACACTCCCATCTTCATCCGAGCTAACTTGCACATTTTAGAAATAACATGCAGGGCTGAGTACGAAGTACTCAGTGGACACATGCCAAAAACATTTGAAAACTTGCTTCTTAGAGCTATAGATTAAACTTGCCATAAAGCATTGCACAAGTAACTTTTTGAAAACAAACTTGTGCTTGCTTAAGCATTTTCTTTTGAAATAAGTGACTGCAGTCAAAATACTCATTAAGTATGAACCATATCTACTATAAATAGTAGTGATGAGAAAGAGGCCTCTTTCTCAATCACTTGTAACCGGTCTATCAGAGAAAGGCTCACGATTACCAATGTAACCGGCCCATCAAAGAAAGACTCACGATTACTAATGTGTACACAAATCCCACCTTGCGCGGGACCGAATTCATACAAAAACTTAAAACATTTGGCAAGTTAATCAATTTAAAACATCACATATATATAATCATATATATATAGCATTCATCATTTCTTTGTTTAGAATGCCCACCTGATAACTGAAGCTTTGGACTTAACTTTTATCGATTCTGAATTCTCGGATTCACACTTCCACTCGATCCTTCATTCGAACTAGAATTCACGAATTCAGAACGAGAATTAACTACTATTGAATAAACGAATTCGATATTCTTAACTTCTAATTTACTTCGAAATTCTACGTCGAAACTCGACGAAACTTGAGAATTTCTAACTTAACTTCTTAAACGCTCTTACTCTATCTTAACTCATCATTAACCAAAATCACACTTAACATAATCATACATTAATTACTATTCATATCTTCAAATACGAAACGGATTTGACTCGACAAACGAGCTCTGAAAATTCTCAATTTAAATCTATTTACATCTTTTAACATAATAACATAATTACTCAATCATATTATCAATCCGTATCACGTACACATATAAACCTTTAACTTAGAAAAATAGCCGAAAAATAGAAAATTCTTAATACTTCATATTTAATTTCTGAAAAATTCCACAATACTTAATTTTTATTGTAGAATTCAAATATATGATTATTTTCTTGATAAAAATCAAATAATCATTTAATTTCCTTTAATTATTTTAGGCCCTTTTATAAAATTAGGATAAAATATCCAATTTCATTCTAATCAATTCCCAACATCTTATTTTAATTTATAAGCTATATTTATAGCTTAATTACTTAATTTAATTGGATAAAAATCAAAACTCTAATATATATATATTTCGACCTTTTAAAGAAATAGGGCACATTTGCTTATTTTTATCCATTTCAAATTACAACATGCTTAATTAATATTCTAGAGATTAATTGTAAACTCAATTAATCCATTTAAACTCTAGAATAATTATTTTTAATTTATTTTAAAAGCTAAAAATTTCGAAATTAATGAAATTGAGCTCCAAAAATTCTAACAAAATTCCCACATGCTTAAATAAATATCATAAGCTCAATTCTATCATCAATTTCATCATTCAACATCAAAATCAAAAAGCCCTAATCTTAAGAACCCTAGATTTCGAAAATTCCAATAATTGGAATAATTATGGTTCAACCAATTAATTCAATGTATAAACATACTTAACAACATCATATAAGTCCAATTTAAACATCAATTTAATCAAAGAATATCAAAATCATAAACCCTTAATTTTAATTAATTATTTTCGGCTAAATTGAAAATAATAGAAGGGCTTTGATTCTTCGATTACTTCCAACATCAAACATGTTAGAATAATTATCTAAGCTCAATTAATCAATCAATTTGATCATCTAACATCACAATTGAAAAAGCCCTTATTTCCTTAATTTTCGAAAATAATAAGAAATAGGGTTAGGGTTTGATTTAATCATGATTCAATGATCTATCATGCATCCTAAGCATGAATTAAACATCATAAATTAAATTCAACATCATCTACTAATATTCTTCAAAATTTTCGAAAAATATGAAAGAATGAAAAGAGATGATTTAACCATGATCTTGAGCTAAAACTTGCACTAAACACTTATCTTACCTTGATTAATAATTTGGAGATGATTTTGTTGGGAAAATTAATAGAGTTTTGATTGGATACCAAAACCCAGCTGACCCCAACTGAGTAGATGATCGCACAAGCCTAAGCGTTTTTTAGCTCACCTGTTTGAGCATATAGAGTTTCTTAGTTTACAGGTAGATCACCGAAGACGGTACCAAGACACAGTTTAAGGCAGATAAAATTTTAAAGGACTCAGCAGAGCAAGACCAAGAAGAGTCAAAGATCTTGCAGCATCAAGACCCAGCTCAGTGACGGAAACCCAGCTCAGTGTCGAAGACCCAACTCAGTGTAAAAGACCCAGCTTAGTGTCGATGACACAGCTCAGGTCTGAGACATAGCTCAGGTTAATGACACAGCTCAGGTTGAAGACACAGCTCAGGTTGATGATACAGCACAGGTCTAAGACATAGCTCAGAGTCGAGACGCAGCAGAGTCCAAAACGCTGAAGACACAGCAGAGACGCTTAGCAGCTCGAAGACGAAGACCTTTTCCAAGACAAGATCCCGATGTCAGAAGATCTTGTCTGACGCAGTCAAATCAGAGAAGGAATAGCTTCTGCAGATACAGACCTACTTCGTAGGTAATGGCCAGAAGTCAACAAGAGTAGGTAAGATTCAAACGGCTCTCTTCCAACGGCTAATTTGAATCTTCACCTATATATATCTCTCCTCCACCATTGAAGAAGAAGCTGGTGAGGGGGCTGACAAGATGACTGAAGAAATAGAAGAAAACAGAAAAATGAACAACGATCTTCAAAGCCAAATCTTTCAAGAACACCCAAATACTACCGTGTTCTTAGTTGTTCACATATTCAACATAGGCAGATTAGATCGAATAAATATCTTAAGCCTAGTTTGAACGAGTTCATCATACTCCTTGTCCTTCATTGTAAGAACTCGTTCATAGTTGGAAAACCATACCCAAACCCAAACCCGTAAAGGTTAGGTAAAGGTACGCTTGCTCGAAGCGTGTAATTCGAGTGGTTAGGTTCTTCGCACCCGCAAACCGAAGGTGTAGGCTTGATGCTGCCCGCAACCGTTGGAACACAGCTCGGGTTAGAGTTGTGAAGTTGCTTGGTACTTGGAAACCAAGTGGTAGTGAATTACCAGTGAATCTGGTCGTGGATGTAGGAGGGGTTACTCCGAACCACGTTAAAGATGCTCTTGTTATTTATCGCTTTGTTTTATACATGTTACTAACTCTCATAAGCATACATTTCAATCTGCATAAACTGACTAACTGAAAAGTGAAATAGAGCTTTGCAATATAATTTGAAGCAACAGACGGACTTTCCAAATCCACCACATTCCGCACACAGCCAGCTGTGTCGATCAAGCTGCCATCCAAATTCGGATCGAACACAACAAATTTCACTCAAAAGAGTTTTAACTTGGAAAAGTTTTTAAACCTTGGTGTATTCACCCCCCCCCTCTACACCAAGGTATCCGTCTTGGGACCAACAATTGGTATCAGAGCAGTGGTTCAAAAGATCACTGTATCTGTCAAGTCAGCATTTCTTTGCTGATAGTGGTTACCTGAACAGATCCTTCAAAGTTTCAAAATCTTTTTAAAAGTCATTATTTTGCACGGTCATGGAATCTTCTCTGTGCAGGAATCTTCCAACATTCTCAGTCGATGATTATCAGATATGGAAGTTCAGACTCAAAAGCTTTCTGTGCGCGCAAAACGACATGATGTGGGATGTTATCACAGACGGACCCATCATCATCATAAACTCAGAAAGTCAAGCAGAAGACTGAATGGTCAGGAGCTTGAAGATGGCCAAAGCTGAATCAGAACAAAGACTGGCTCCAGCCAATGCAAACACAGCTGGAACCTTGTCATCAATGTACCAAAGAGGTCGTACTCAATCAAGCCAGCTCTGCAAGCTCAGTCCGATCAGAAAAGAAAACTGATCGGCAACTCAAAGACCAAGAAAAGCAGCAACTCCCAGCTGATCACAGAGCTCAAAGGCAGCAGATAAATCCTGCTGACTGGAATCAAAATCAAAGACAGAATGTCATCCAGCACAGACATCAAGGTCAATTTATAAGACAGCTGGGAAGGATCTCAGCTGGTTAGAAAGCTGGAAAGCAACCGAGCTTCAAATCAAGATTCCAGCAGACGGGATATCAAACTAGATATCAAGCTTAACAGACTCCAGCCATGAAATGGACATCATCAAAGAAAATGGAGTCAACAAGGTCCAAAGAAGAAGCGGACTCATTCAAGGACCAACCAGAAGTATCACTCACAAAAGATAAGGACAAATCTGGGTTATCAATGGAACCCTCAACAACAAAGCTGGACCCAATCACAACTGGGTGCCGAAAGAGTGATAACAGGTCGAGGGACAGACGCAATTGTGGATGTCATCAAGCTTGCTGTGAAAGAAAGACAGCTGATGATCCAAGCTCATGACTTACCTCAAAGCTCATCAAAGAATATGTCAAGCGTACGGGTCCCAGCTAATTGTTGTGATAACGTTTTTCCTGGTGAGTTCGATGCAAAGAACAGGAAATCGAAGATTCTACCCCACAAAGCAACAATTAACTCAGCTAATCATGGAGCAACTGACCTCATCAAAGAATTGAGCCAGTGATGAGAAAATTCACTCAAGTGAAGTAGGAAGTAGCTGAGAAAAGAAAGCCACCTACTATCAAATTCAGGGGGAACTCCACCAAACTGGAAATCGACACAGCTGTGATATCAGCTGAGGGCAAAGTCAATCCAGCATAATACTCAAGTGGAGAATCAAGAGAGAAATCTAGCTGAACTATCAAATGTCATCCTCTGGATATCAAACAAAGCTAGATCAAACATGGATCGCAGAATCCAGAAGAGGAATCAAGGGCGAGGGGAACTCGGTTCGGCGGATTCACCATCAATTGGTATCAACAATTGATCTCATCCCAAATTCCAAAGAAGATCTTCAAGAAGAGCATCCAGCAGGAAATACTCAGCTGGATCACCGTGTGTCATCAAGAAGGAATCGGACACAGCTGGACTAACTCAGCAGGAACCCCAAGGAGTTCAAAATGAATTTATCAAGTCAGGGGGAATCAAACCCAGCTGATAAAACCCAATTGGTTTATCCAATTGAGGGCGAACCTCGCAAACAATGTCTATCAGCAGAGAAAGAAAGACAAGATGACTCATTCCAAACTGAGTCATACAGCTGAGAATGACCAAAAATTGATATCAGCTCAATCCGGATGAAGAAAGTCCATCCAGCTGAGGGGGAACAAACTCAGCTGGATCCCAAAACTTAGAAGGATTTCCCAGCCAAAAAGGGAATCAAGCTCCGCTGGACATCAGTCGAAGAGCTAAAGGGAACTCAGCTGACTAAAATTCAAGCAAAATCTACAAATACTCAGCTGAGAAGAACTGTCAATCAAGCAAAGGAGAAGACCGCTGTAATATCAGATGGATACTATGTCCAAGCTGACAGTTCAGGAAGGGAAACCAACTGTGGGGGAATCAAGCTCAGCTGGATAGCTAAACTGAAGGAGACTCAACATAAAGAAACACAGCAGAGGTATCAGCTGACTACAAAGTTCAAATTCGACAGTTTGCGATGCCTTTCATTTACTTCCCTGAGGAATATGCTATTTAAGGATAAAATTATTTGAATTTAAATTCAAAATTCACAATCATTCCTTAGAAGGATTCGTCAATAAGCCATCCAGCAAATCGAATCCCATCGCATTTAATGAAAAGCATGCAGGATACTGTAGCTCGGGAAAGTCGAGGGAGAAGTCAGAACGTTTTGACTACCTCACGCGCGCGTGACCTACAATCTACATACACACGTCACTTAACGTGTTGCGCAAATCTCTCCCAGCCGCAGATCTTGAATTCAAACCTAAAGATCTCAATCGTTCATCAAGATAGACGGTTGATGTATATATATCAAAGATATGCAAATCGTCGCCATATTTACTTATTTTCTCTGAAATCCTTCTGCAAATCAAGTTCTTGCTTTTCAAGCTCTCTCTGCAAAATTTATTTCTTCTATTTCTTCTAACTCTTCAATCCAGAAATACAATGGCACCAAAGAAGATAACCCCAGGAGCGAACCAATCAGAGAACCTCATGTCAAAATTGCACTTTGAGAGTTGCTTAACTCTCAAGAACTACAAGAACTCAGAGTTCCAGGAGGTGCTGGATCTCATCGATAAGGCAGGCCTACTTCAATGGGCGACGGCGCGTCCGAAGAACATCTTCCGCCGGAAAGTAGCAGAGTTCTTCATGGAGATGACGAACAGAGATGAACGCCTGCGCTCCAACATCACCCTCCAACTCAAAGAAAAGACAGGGCATACAACTCCCTGGGACGTCGACATCAACATCAACCGGATTTTGAACAAGCTATTCGGATTGAAAACTCTTGGGGACCGCTCCCCAGACAACTACACCAGAGAAGAGATCCAGGCCGAATTGGATCAGATGCTGTTCAAGCCGGAACCCTATAGGGCAAGTATGTCCAAGCTACTGCTGAAGCCCAAATTCAGACTGCTTCTGGATATCACCCAGAAGTGTATTCTAGGTATCGCTGGATCTCAAGGAGAAATCAGCATACCCAAGTTGAAGCCCATGATAGCCATCCTCAGGAATGATCCTGTGGATTGGTTCTCCTACTTCATGGGAAAGCTGGAGAAAGAGTCGAAGAAGATTCACTTCGAAGATGACAGCTTCACCAAGTTCAGCTGTAGGGAAACCATCTACTTATGCACCAAAGTGGCGTGCATAATAGAACACTACACCACTGGACGACAAATCAAGTGGAAAGACGCAGAAGAGTTCCCTGTGTCCAAAGTTCTTTTTGAAAAGCAGAGTCAGCTCTCTGACTTGATGAAGAAAGCGACCTGCAGGAAGAAGAAGATGCAGGAGGCAAAACAACGGACCGGCTCTCCCTCTCAACCGGGAAAAGGAAACAAATGGAGGAAACTCACCAGTGGATCCCCACCGCCAAAAAGAAGCTCAAATTTAAGGCGACCAGAAGCCACCGAGGAGACAAGAGAGAAGCCACCGATAAGCCACCGGAATCGAATGGAGATCACTGGCCGAGGAGACTCAGATTCCTCCTCCAAAGCACGGATCAAGGAAGGGAGTTCGTGGTTGCTTCACGAGAAGCCGAGGAACCACGGATAGTGGTCCCCCACCCCGACCTGCAGGATACTATTCCACTTCGCCAAATCCTACAAGCATCCTCACAACCCGCTCCGCTTGATCTCACATCATCCGGATCTCCTCCTCAACAACACTCTCTTCTCCTTCCTCCTCCTCCTCGGTGTACCTCTCCAAGAATCCTCCCCTACCTCTTCGCACTCGAAACCACCCATCTTTCAAAGACTACCACCCAAAGAGCTCCCATCCAATGGACGCTCCTTTGTGGATGATGAATACCAAGCTGAACCATCAAGCCCTACTTTTCTTCGAGGAAATCGAAATCCTCGGTCCCGCAGCCGTTGCACGTGCCGCCACAACATGAGGGTCGAGGACCTCAGACTTCAAGGAATAAAGAGCGCACTGCAACACTATCCCTCTCTTGCCTCCCTCCCTGCTGCTCTAGTCGCCGTAAGCGACTTCAAATTTTATTTGGCTACCAAGATGGCCACTTGGTACGCAAATGAAGAAATGGTGGAGTTCTTCACTTTCGATAAGCTGAAAGCTGAAGAAGCAGCTTTGCAGGAGACATTTGGCTTTGGAAGTCTTCAGGATGCTTTTGAGCATCAAGACGAGCTGATCCAGATCTTCATTCAGAAGGTTAAACAAGATGAAGTACCACCTTCTGAGAAAATCATTTCTCAAGCCAACTCCTACCTTCGCAACCTCAGCTGGATCGTTCCAGTTGAAACTGCCAATTAAGCTGTACCTACCAACACAGCTGAGGCAATGATGATTGAAGACGAGCCAACTGCGGCAACAGTTGAGCCAACCGAAGCTGCCAGTCCAATTGCCGATGACACTCGCTCACTGGTCGAGATCGAGGCAGTAAAACCCAGCCAAGCCGAATCCGGGACCCAGACGGATCCTGTTGTGCTCTCTGATGCAATGAAGGACGAGATTGCCAAACAAGTCGAGGAAATCCTTTTTCAGGATAGACTCAAATCAAATGTGGATACCCTTCTGCGCATCACAGCTATAGAGTCGCAAGTCCAGAGCAATGGACTTTCCATTGACGACGTTCACAGATTCGCTATGAATCTGCAAGAAAGCACCAGCAGAGATCTCGAACAGTCTCTCGTTTCTCAACGTATTGATAATTCAAATCATCTAGAGAAGAGAGTCCCTGAGATCATCTCAAACCTCCAAGCTCCGCTGGAAAGCCGCGTCATCGAATTATCCAACCAAATTTGGACGCTCTCCATCAAGAACTCTCTCCTTCGAACCGACATCCACCAGTGTTCAATCTTTACAAGGAGTCGGACAATCGGTTCAAAGCAGAAGAAGAAGACAAAGACACCAACCTAGTCACAAGCAGACAACTCAACAAAAATCACCGACATTGACAAAGCCTTGGCCCAAATTAACGAGACAAAGTAGTCAACCTCTCCTCCACTCTTTTTGATAATGCCAAAAAGCTTTTTAAGGTAATGACAAGAGAAAAACTTCAAAGACGGGCAAAGGAAAAGCCGTAGCCGAAATCCAAGTGATGCGATCAAGATTGACGAAGTTGTTGCCGAGCCGGATGCAGAGAACCACTCGGACGGAAAGGGAAGTGGAGCAGAATGATCATCCCTCTTGCCAAAGCTAGCGGAGCCACGCCGGAAACAGCTCAATGATATTCATTGGCTCGCAACTTTGTAACTCAAGAAAAGCAAGAGATGAAAAGCCTCCAAGATGAAGCGAGAAGAAGAAAGAAAGTACGCTAAATGCCGAAGAGAAGAAGCGAAGAAGAAAAGAGCAAACATAAAGAGCTGCAAAGAAAAAGTCTCGGATGCCGATGAACCGGAGAAGTTGATGAATGGATCCCAGAAGAGCTAAACGACGACTGGGAACATACAAAGTTTGAGTTCATCGAAGATTACTATTATCTGGGAGCTTACCCAAATACGTCCCCAGATATTGCTTTCATGATGCATCTAAATGAGCTTTTTCATCAAGACAGATGACGGCAAAAGCATTCTTCAACGCCGCAAATACCGCGAAGATCCAGCCATCGCTCCCTACCGTATCATATCCACCTCCGTTGATACCCGGAACTCAACTTCGACAAATCAAAGATTATTGCTGAAGTAAACGGATGGGCGATCGTGAGGAAAATTTCCAAGGCAAACAACGAAGAAGAATACGGGGAAACTGGAGCGAGATGATATTTAACCGATACAAGTTAAGAACGGATGAGCAAATTTGGAAGAAGATAGAATGAAGAATCGGCCAGGCGTACCGAGATGAAGACCCAACTTATCGGGATTTAATTTTGTTTGCTTTCGGCCCGTTAATCCCGTATCTCTTGTAATCATCTTTAGTGGATTAATAAAATCGAAATATTTTGCTCTCAAGCTCACTCCCGATGACAATAACTCTTTGTCCAGCACCGAACTTTGAATTTAATCTTCTCAATGAAATCTTTAAAAAAAAAAAAAAAAAAAACCCACTTTCTCATTTAGGGAAGCGTGTTGTTTTTCTCGCTAGGTTTTGGCATCATCAAAAGGACATTGTTGGGAAAATTAATAGAGTTTTGATTGGATACCAAAACCCAGCTGACCCCAACTGAGTAGATGATCGCACAAGCCTAAGCGTTTTTTCAGCTCACCTGTTTGAGCATATAGAGTTTCTTAGTTTACAGGTAGATCACCGAAGACGAAGACACGGCTAAGCGTAGACGGCTTAAAGGACTCGGCGAGCAAGACCAAGAAGAGTCAAAGATCTTGCGGCATCAAGACCCGGCTCGGTGACGGAAACCCGGCTCGGTGTCGAAGACCCACTCGGTGTAAAAGACCCGGCTTAGTGTCGATGACATTACCAGTCCGAGACACAGCTCAGGTTAATGACACAGCTCAGGTTGAAGACACAGCTCAGGTTGATGATACAGCACAGGTCTAAGACACAGCTCAGAGTCGAGACGCAACAGAGTCCAAAATGCTGAAGACACAGCAGAGACGCTTAACAGCTCGAAGACGAAGACCTTCTCCAAGACAAGATCCCGATGTCAGAAGATCTTGTCTGACGCAGTCAAATCAGAGAAGGAATAGCTTCTGCAGATACAGACCTACTTCGTAGGTAATGGCCAGAAGTCAACAAGAGTAGGTAAGATTCAAACGGCTCTCTTCCAACGGCTAATTTGAATCTTCACCTATATATATCTCTCCTCCACCACTGAAGAAGAAGCTGGTGAGGGGGCTGACAAGATGACTGAAGAAATAGAAGAAAACAGAAAAATGAACAACGATCTTCAAAGCCAAATCTTTCAAGAACACCCAGCCAGTCAGCTGTGTTCTTAGTTGTTCACATATTCAGTCATAGGCAGATTAGATCAGAATAAATATCTTAAGCCTAGTTTGAACGAGTTCATCATAATCCTTGTTCTTCATTGTAAGAACTCGTTCATAGTTGGAAAATCATACCCAAACCCAAACCCAGAAAGGTTAGGTAAAGGTACGCTTGCTCGAAGCGTGTAATTCGAGTGGTTAGGTTCTTCAGTACCCGGAAACTGAAGGTGTAGGCTTGACAGTGCCCGCAAACTGTTGAAACACAGCTCGGGTTAGAGTTGTGAAGTTGCTTGGTACTTGGAAACCAAGTGGTAGTGAATTACCAGTGAATCTGGTCGTGGATGTAGGAGGGGTTACTCCGAACCACGTTAAAGATGCTCTTGTTATTTATCGCTTTGTTTTATGCATGTTACTAACTCTCATAAGCATACATTTCAATCTGCATAAACTGACTAACTGAAAAGTGAAACAGAGCTTTGCAATATAATTTGAAGCAACAGACGGACTTTCCAAATCCACCACATTCCGCACACCACCGTGTCGATCAAGCTGTCATCCAGCTGGATCGAACACAGCCAGCTCACTCAAAAGAGTTTTAACTTGGAAAAGTTTTTAAACCTTGGTGTATTCACCCCCCCTCTACACCAAGGTATCCGTCTTGGGACCAACAGATTTGATCTTGGATTTGAGCTTAAAAATTGAAGAAAAATGGAAGAATGGTGCGTGAAGGAGCTGCTGTTCTTGCTGCTGTTTTTGGCGTGAGAAATGGGAAGAAAAAGCTTGGAATTCACATTTTATTAATCACAATTAGTCAACTAAGCTTAGGTCATTGCTTATGCAATAATTAGGATTATTTAATTAGTTAAATACTTAGTTTAATCAATTAATTACTAACTTGTTAATCATAACTTCATTCTCTAATTTCTTGATCTAGAAAAATCTATTAGGGCATCTCAAACCCTAACATAAATTTTCGGAAGAAAATACCGAAAAACGAATCATTTATGAAATAAATAAGATTATTATTTTTAATAATTAGTTGCTAATAAAATAAATTAAGAAAATTAAATTCATAATTTTCTCAATTAAAAATCATGCATAAATGCACAATTCGATAAATATAAATTCTAATTCGTTTCGGTTAATCCGAGACGGAACAAACATAATTAAATTCCACTTTTTCGGCACAAATTTGGATTGCCGAATAAAATTATTTAAAAAGGGAATTTTTCTTCATCTTCATTCTCTTAATTTAATTAAAGAAATACTAGGTTTAATTATTCACGAAAACGGGGTATCACATTCTCTCCTCCTAAAAATAAATTTCGTCCCGAAATTTGCTTATCACAAGGACAAAGCTCGGGATACCTTTCTTTCATCTTTATCTTTCAATTTCAATATTTCTTCTTCTGAGCCATCGGCTCCTCTTAATCTTTACTAGCACAATCGATTTAGCTGATGGATCCTTCGATCCAAAATTACTTCTTGATTTATCTCAAAACTAAGATCTGGTCTAAGGTCGCTTCTTCTTCTTAAATAACGTGCTTGGAATCGAACACGTATTGGCACAACTAGAATACATTAAACATGCTGCACGAATTTCTAAAGCTTAGTGGTAAAGCCAGCTTGTACTTTACTTGACTTATCCTTTCCAGGATTTCACACGGTCCTATTTAACGAAACTTAACTTTCTTTTCTCGCCAAAACTAAGGATTTATCTCGAAGATAAACTTTCAGAAAAATTTTATTTTCAACATCGAACTCTATCTTTGATTTTCGATTATCAGCATAAGACTTTTGGCTAACTTACTCTTCTTTAGCCCATTGTTTGATTTAGCGAATTATCTTGATCAATTCTTCAATAGCATCGGAACCTAATACTTTACTTTCACCTACTTCAACTATATAAAAGCAGGGATTAACACTTCTTTCTCAAGGAGCTTCATAAGGATGCTATGTGGTTCGGCATCTAATAACTGTTGTTGTACGCGAAATCAATGAGAAGAAAACTTGCTCTCACTAGTCATCTCAATTTAACACAACAGTTCTGAACATATCTTCCAAATGTGAATTATTTTCTTGAATCGATTATTCGTCTGAGGATGAAAGATGATGCTAACATTCAATTTTTTTTATATGCTCACTTAACTTTGTAGGCTTTTCCAAAACGGGAGGTAAACTTAAAATCTCGATCTAACAATCGACTTAGACATATCGTGCACTCGCACAATTTTATGAACATACAACTGAGTTAGCTTGTTTGATCCAAGCATTACTGAGATTGGCATGAAATGAGTAGATTCTGACAATCTGATCAAAATCATCCAAATAGTTGTATCCTCTCTCTTTTGAACTTAGGTAACCTGGTTACAAGTCCACGGTAATATCATTCCACTTCCAAATTGGGAGATCTAGTGGCTTAAATTTTTCCACATGGGTTTGTTCCTTCTGCTTAAGGCGTTAGCTACTACGGTTCTTTTTCCTCGATGATAGGAAATTTTACAACTGTAGTTTTCTATTAGCTCGAGCCATCTTCTTTGCCTCACTTAACTCTTTTTCTTGAAAAAAAAAATATTTGAGGCTTTTGAGATTTGCAAAGATCTCACACTTGTCTCCAACAGATAATATTTCAAAATCTTCGGAGCGTATACAACTACAGCTCATTAAAATCATCAGTTGGGTAATTTATCTTATGAGGTCTGAGTTGTCGTGCCACATAAGAAATTATTTTTCCTTCTTGCATCAGAACACTAACTAGTCCATTCTTTGATGCATCCGTAAACACGGTGTAATCCTTTCTTGTTTCTGGTAATGCTAAAACTAGAGCAGTGATTATCTCCCTTAAGTTCTTGAAAACTTTCTTTGCATTCAAAAGACCATTTGAACTTCGATTCTTTTTTTTTTCTTTTTCTTTTTCCGGAAGTTGGGTCATCAGCCTTGCTATCTTGGAGAATCTTTCAATGAATCTCTGATAGTAATCTGCTAGACCCAAGAAATTACCAATTTCCGAGTGTGAGATTGGTGATTTCCAATCTTGGACTGCATGCACTTTGAAGTGTCGACTTTAATTCTTTCGAAAGAACAAGTCCGAGAAAATTTACTTTTATTAGCCAAAATTCGCATTTGCTGAATTTAACATACAATTTCTCAGATCTTAGCTTTTCTAAGATAATTCGGAGATGGTCTTTATACTCCGGTTCACTTTTTGAATACTCAAGAATGTCATCGAAGAAGACTATGACAATTCTATTCCAATATTCATGGAAAACTCAATTCATGAGATCCACGAATACTGCTGGGGCATTTATTATTTCAAATGATATTACTACAGACTCGTAGTGGCCATACCTTATTTAAAAGGCGGTTTTTTTTTTTTGGAATATCTTCTTGACAAATTTTTAGCTGATGATAGCTAGATCTCAAATTAATCTTTGAGAAAACGCTAGCTCCTCAGAGTTGATTTGTCAGATCATCTATCCTTAGCAAAGGATATTTTATTTTCAACTTGCTAAATTCTCGTTAGCTCATACTCATCTTATACTTCCGTCTTTCTTCTTGACGAACAAGATTGGGGCTCCTCACGGGAAATACTAGATTAATAAAACCAAGGTCGAGCAATTCTTTTAACTGAATCTTCAATTCTTACAATTCCTTCGAAACATTATAAATATTGCTTTTAATATTGGAATTAAACCAGATGTAAGGTCGATGATGAACTCCAATTGCCTTGTCTAAAGTAGTCATGTCCAAAACATCAGGAAAAACTTCCTTAAACTTTCGGACTACAGCAACATCATCGATATTCTTCTCTTGGTTCTTATCTTTATGGAGATACTAAAATATACTTATTCTTCTTTTCTTCTTAACAACCTTCTTGCTTGAATTACCGAAATAATCGGTATATATTTTTTTTTTCTAGTTCTCTCTCCATTCCAAAGAATAGGGTTGACTCTTTTCCAGATTACTGGAAAGAGATATATCTTTGCTGGCACCAAATGGTGGCAAGGTTCTCGGTTAACTAGTATATCCTCATAATGATATCTACATCCATAATCGAAATAGATTTAGGGTTTTAGCTGGCATCATAAGGAAATCTAATCTCAAGTTCCCACATAGGGCAATCATGCATCACTGAGGTAGATTTACCTACCAAGATCAATACTCTTAAGCTCTGACTAGCTCGCCTTATTTTAAGGCCAAGAGTACTTACACATGCACTCAATATTAAAGAATGTGATGCATTAGTACCAAATAAAATTAATATTTGGTACACCTCTGAGCTGGCATATATCTGCCATATTTCCTTGGTCTCTAACGCTTGCTTTCTAATCTAGAGTAAAAATTCTTTGATGCTATTGATGCAACTCTTGCTGCGATGGTTGCTACTATTTTAGCTGCTGCTGCTGAGGACGGGGCGCTTGGCTCTGGTGTTGCTGCGGCCTTGGAACTTCTTCTATGGCCTTCAGACGCAGGGCTGCTACTCTATGATCTTCTTCCATCTTCTTCTTGCTACTTACTTGGGTACTGGTACGGACGAAATCCTTGCGGTCTTGTGCAGTCTTAGAGATGATCAATCTTACCCTATGAAAAACGATCTAAACTATTCTAGAGTTAATCGATTTCTGCTGACTTTGTCTTTGTTATGGATTCTTGCTAGATTGACTTTCAGCATTCCATTTTTTTTTCTCTCAGAATTCTGACCACCTTTTTTTTTTCTCTTCGGATTCTGACCTTAGCACGAAGATTGCGGTTTGATGGTTACTGGAGTTTGAACTTTAAATGGGGAAGGTGCTAGGATTTTGGACTAGCTTCTCTGGCTGCAAGGCCAACTCCAAATTCAGAGCTCGGCTTAACGTTTTAGCGTAAGTCAAAACACTTTGACTTACTAGAACTACTCTTTATATCTGGAATGAGTCTGAGGAAAAAGCTCAGACATCTTCTTGCCTGCCCGAATCAACTTGACAAGGACGGAACGAGCTAGGTCAAAATTTTTTTTAACAAACTATGCCATCTTCTTCTTTCCTTGCTTTAAAATTTACGAACTAGCTTTACTTCTGCTTACAAAAGCTTTTCGAAATATCTTTCAAAAAGGCTATTTAAACATCCAAGAGAGATATTTTCGAGCTGTTCGGAATAAATCTTCTGGCAAGCTTCCCACCAGTAGGATGCTGATTCTTCCAACGGATACGACATGCATGTGAGACGCTCGTGGTCATCACATCGAATAACTTAAAGATTCGATCTAACGTACAATCTATTTTTCTTCTTCTGATAGATTTCCTCTATCGTTAAAAGTTTGGAAAATTCTGATGAAGATAAAGTTCTTCGATTCTCCTCTTAGATAGAGAAGATGGGTAGGTTCTTGCTGCTCTTCTTTTTCTATTTTGATTCCTTTTCTAGAAAGCATTCTAATTAACACGCACAAAGGTTTTTTTTTTCTTTCAGAAGAATTTTATTTTCTTTAAATGGAATAAAACTTCCTTGATTTTTAAAAGTTAATAAAATTCTTATTCACATCTTTAGCACATAACATGCCTATCATAAATAATGAATCAAACAATTCATTCTCATCATCATACAATCAAATCATCAAAAATTTAACTTGAAAGTTTAAGCACTTTCACATTTTAAGCTTTAATATAAAAGCAGTTATTTCTCAAAATACTAGTTCCAAACATGGAACTTAACATTCAAGTAAATTAAATCTTATCATAGCATAATCACTTTCATAACTTAACTTAATACTTAAGCAATAGCACAATAGCTTAGCTTCATAAACTTTTCTCATCTTGGCAATCATCAAAGCACTCAGCTTTATAAACTTTTCTTATTCAATCAGACAATTCGCAAAATATTTTACTTAACTTATAACTCTTGACAAACGACTTACTTCTTTCTTACTTAGCTTATATTCATAAAATTCTCATTATTCAAGCTCTAGCTTCATATTGACAGCTATCTTTCAACTTACTTTATGCTTATCAAAGCATAATAACTTCTTATCTTTCTTAATCAGATAAGAACTCATCAACTGAACCAAATGACCGCTTTAGTCATTCTTTCATGTACTGGAAATTTTTTTTCCTCTTTGAGATCTTTTCTAACAACAGAAAAGTTATCCTTATCTCAACTGTGACATTCTAGCATCACACAACATAATAGTGACGGTACAAAATACTAATCTGTTATCGAAAAATCTAAGGTTAAACTATGCATCATATGTTCTATTTAAAACTCACATTTCCGCATTTATACTACTTCTTTCTTTCACGCTCTCAAAACTGGCAATAATTAAAAAGGTCGACTCTCTATTAGTCATCCTTGAAAAAATTTTCTTCTTTATTAAACGCATTATCGAAATCTATACTATCGAATTCTACATCATCTTCTTCTACTACTTCTTCTTTGACGATCACATCTCAGCCTAAGGTAAGCTTGTCTGCAACTTTAGTGTCTTTAACTGGATGTCTACGAAAAATTAGCCTCGAACTTAATTTCTGGGGAGGAACATGTCGAAGTTGGGCCAAACAGTCCATTCTCTTAGTAGCTGAATTGCTGACGAGGTCGTCATTTTATTATTATCCTTGTGATATAGTTAGAATAATTCTGTTTCAAGCTCCTTTGCTAAATTGGAGAAACGGAAGCGAAAGAAAACTTAATATTCTGAGGGTTGAGAATATTAAGGATCCTCGGAAAGAGAGAATAAATCACCTCTGCGCGAAAGACTAAAATTAAATCAAATTCTTAAAATAAAAATTTCTGAGGTCAAAACTGACGCATTTAACTGAATAATAAAATGACAGGATTAATAATCCGAGAAGTAGGTTGGGTAATGAAAGAATCCCAAACCTTAATTAAATCGGATAACTGAGGCTAAATAAAATTTTAGCTCAGGTATTCCTAACAAAACAGAAAGGAATAACATTATCCTGAGATATTTACTTCATCGATTGATTCTTTTGAGATATAATTCATCTCAATCTTGTTCTAAAATATAACAAGAATGTGATTAACGAAAGAGAAGAATAACGAACGACGAACGAAACAAACAAAGAACGAAACGGACGACGAATGATGAACGGACAACGGAATTTTTTTTTTATATATATATACTTTAAGCTATGTTTTCATTCTTCATTACTTATTTTAAATCTCTTCTTCATACCCATTTTTTTCTTCTTTTTCTTCAGTCGATTTCATCTTCTTGTCATTTTTCAACGGTGTCCCCCGATCACTTTACTTCCCAAAAGTAAACAATCGCCTTGCTTGAAATTAATTCATTATCTCGCTTACGAAAGCTCCTCACATAAAGGATCTTAAGCTTACATCGATGAGCAAGAATTTGATTTAGAAAGTTCCAAGAAATCAAAATAAATTGATTAAACTTGAAAGAAATAACTTATAGAAAAATCTGCACAATTGCAGCAGATTGAAACTAAATTTCGGAACAGAATATTTAGAACCAGGGGGCGTGCATGGTACCATTAGAAAGCCACGGATGTCTAGTTTCCAACCCAATTTACGGATCTGAATTCCGTTTAATGAGCAGGAAGTTATGGCCTCCGGAGTAAAAGGTGGCAGAACAGCCGCCGCCCAGGTCAGCGACCGCTGGGACTCAGCCGCGGCTGACCTGCCATGGTCAGCGACCGCTCGACCTCAGCGGACGCTGAGTTCCGGGGTCCTGCTTCCTTCAGCGAGCGCTGAGTCTAGGAGATGGCTGACTTCTCGCCCTGTATTATTTTCAGCGGTCTCTGACATCAAGCGGTCTCTCACTTCATTCCCTGTAATATTTTTGAGCGATCTCTGACTTAAAAAAAAATTTCTCCTTCGATTCTTTATGTTCTCAACGAACTTTCTATCTTTCAATTCTTGTTTAACGCTTTTATTTACTAAAATAAACTTCATTTTACTTCAACAAATTTTGTTTCAATAATTCATTTTTAAGATATAATTTCCGACATAAATACAAAACTCAGAAATTTTCTAAAATGACCGCTTTGGCTATACTTCTTCTCATAACGGAAATTTTACCTCTTCGAGGACATTTACAAAAACGAGGGATTCCTATCAACAATAAAAACTCCCTACGTTAACCGTGATATTAGGACATCACGCAAAATATACTTTCTCAGAGCGGAATTCTTCATCGCTATTGGATCTAAAAAAAACTTACATATTATGCATCTTTTTACGAAACCTACTAAACAATCATAAAACTTTAAAACGACAAAGCGTAAAATTTGTTCGATTAATAATCTATTAAATTAACGTCACTCTCGAACTCTCTCTCTGCTCATCCTCTAATGGATATTCTTCTTCTTTTTCTTCCTCACTTTCAGACTCGGTACTCTCCTCGGCTTTCTCCACTTCATCTAACGTCAAACGGACAACACTCACGTCGACCACACCCGCAAAAGATCTAAAACTAGGCTAAAACCCTAGATAGCTAAACGACATACGACGAAGATGAGAATATTCTTCGGTTGCTCCGACCTCGGGGTCAATGGTATCCTCGTCATTGTTATGGCGACGTGGTCCGGACGTACTCCTCTCGTGAAAATGAAAGAAACAAGCTGAGTTCCAAAGAAATAATCAAGCTCTGAAGAATTCAAACCTTGAAGAGTATCCAAAGAAGGATCTAATGGAACTATATCAATAGAGGGAGCTGAATCAAATTGTTCACCGAAGCAGAAGGCTTGGGAACAGAAGCAAAATATTTGTTAGAGGTGGAGATGAAACATAGCCATTCAACAACGGCTAAGAAATAATTTTGTTTTTATCAAAACTATAATCATTAGGATGAGGAGAAACAACGGTTTCAGGGTTCTCTTGAGGAACGAGAAAAGAAATTGGGTCGTCTTGAATATCGAATCCTGCAATTCTGCTCCATCCACTCGTCGGGAAGAAGAGGAACCAACTTTACTATTCTGAAAACTCCTGAAATATTACTCTCACTAATATTCGTCTAAATACAATGGAAACGGCTCAAACTCTGCTAATATCTCTGCATAGCTAATACGCATTTACTGAAACTCTTTAATGGCCTCGTCATTCAAGAAGCAAATTTTGCTTCCAAGCTCACTATACTTTCCAAAAACAAACAACCAACTTCTTACACAACTGATTCATCGTCTAGCTTACGATCAATCAGCACAAAAACAAACTCATTAAAAAAAAAACTCAAAACCTCAACACAATTTCATATATCTCAAACTTTATAACTTCATCACTTTAATTAACTTCATTATGAAAGCGGAAGATCCATATTACTGAGTTTCTACTTATGTGGGTTGATCAGGTCCACATAACAGTCCGTCAGTTACATGGAACTTCAAATTTTAAACATTTAAACATAGGAAACTTTCAAATACGTACCTGGTTTGCCGGATGAGATGAGGTGCTGGACTTTAGTTGTTGGTACTTAACTGGTCTAGAAATTCAAATCTAGACTACTCATAGAAAGTTTAAACAAAGAGCAGACGAGCTGCTCTGATACCATTCTGTCGCAGCCCGACTCAGAATAAAGATGACCGAGCTGGTGGGTCCCACGACGTACACAATTTATGATTAACCAAGGAATAGATAACGATCCAGTTATCCAACAATACCAAACATTTGACAAACTATTCTTAACAAACAACGATACCGGGAGTTGAACTTATTCTTGAACGACATTTCAACGAACATGCTTAACAAGAAATCAATAACATGCTCGACAATTCCAACCAACAATTAGTATCGTACAACCAACGATGCCAAGAGATCAATATCGACAAGAAGTCCATTAGATCAAGAAAGCACGATAAAAGAGGGTTGTATGATTTAAAAGATCTCAACAAAGGATTGACAACTTATTTTCAAATTAAAACAAGTTTGCAGCTGAAACCTTAACAAATAACTTTAACGACTTCAAAGTCGAGAACATACTTCAACATATATTTCAAAGTATTGCAGCGGAAAAATATAGGGAATCATATGTATAAAGACATATGACTCAACTCTAGTTTAAACAACTTTCAAAAGACTCAACCAACAAAAGTCCGTCCAAGCACACTCCCATCTTCATCCGAGCTAACCTGCACATTTTAGAAATAACATGCAGGGCTGAGTACGAAGTACTCAGTGGACACATGCCAAAAACATTTGAAAACTTGCTTCTTAGAGCTATAGATTAAACTTGCCATAATGCATTGCACAAGTAACTTTTTGAAAACAAACTTGTGCTTGCTTAAGCATTTTCTTTTGAAATAAGTGACTGCAGTCAAAATACTCATTAAGTATGAACCATATCTACTATAAATAGTAGTGATGAGAAAGAGGCCTCTTTCTCAATCACTTGTAACCGGTCTATCAGAGAAAGGCTCACGATTACCAATGTAACCGGCCCATCAAAGAAAGACTCACGATTACTAATGTGTACACAAATCCCACCTTGCGCGGGACCGAATTCGTCCTTCTTCAGTAGATGGTATCATACAAAAACTTAAAATATTTGGCAAGTTAATCAATTTAAAACATCACATATATATAATCATATATATATAGCATTCATCATTTCTTTGTTTAGAATGCCCACCTGATAACTGAAGCTTTGGACTTAACTTTTATCGATTCTGAATTCTCGGATTCACACTTCCACTCGATCCTTCATTCGAACTAGAATTCACGAATTCAGAACGAGAATTAACTACTATCGAATAAACGAATTCGATATTCTTAACTTCTAATTTACTTCGAAATTCTACGTCGAAACTCGACGAAACTTGAGAATTTCTAACTTAACTTCTTAAACGCTCTTACTCTATCTTAACTCATCATTAACCAAAATCACACTTAACATAATCATACATTAATTACTATTCATATCTTCAAATACGAAACGGATTTGACTCGACAAACGAGCTCTGAAAATTCTCAATTTAAATCTATTTACATCTTTTAACATAATAACATAATTACTCAATCATATTATCAATCCAGATCACGTACACATATAAACCTTTAACTTAGAAAAATAGCCGAAAAATAGAAAATTCTTAATACTTCATATTTAATTTCTGAAAAATTCCACAATACTTAATTTTTATTGTAGAATTCAAATATATGATTATTTTCTTGATAAAAATCAAATAATCATTTAATTTCCTTTAATTATTTTCGGCCCTTTTATAAAATTAGGATAAAATATCCAATTTCATTCTAATCAATTCCCAACATCTTATTTTAATTTATAAGCTATATTTATAGCTTAATTACTTAATTTAATTGGATAAAAATCAAAACTCTAATATATATATATTTCGACCTTTTAAAGAAATAGGGCACATTTGCTTATTTTTATCCATTTCAAATTACAACATGCTTAATTAATATTCTAGAGATTAATTGTAAACTCAATTAATCCATTTAAACTCTAGAATAATTATTTTTAATTTATTTTAAAAGCTAAAAATTTCGAAATTAATGAAATTTAGCTCCAAAAATTCTAACAAAATTCCCACATGCTTAAATAAATATCATAAGCTCAATTCTATCATCAATTTCATCATTCAACATCAAAATCAAAAAGCCCCAATCTTAAGAACCCTAGATTTCGAAAATTCCAATAATTGGAATAATTATGGTTCAACCAATTAATTCAATGTATAAACATACTTAACAACATCATATAAGTCCAATTTAAACATCAATTTAATCAAAGAATATCAAAATCATAAACCCTTAATTTTAATTAATTATTTTCGGCTAAATTGAAAATAATAGAAGGGCTTTGATTCTTCGATTACTTCCAACATCAAACATGCTTAGAATAATTATCTAAGCTCAATTAATCAATCAATTTGATCATCTAACATCACAATTGAAAAAGCCCTTATTTCCTTAATTTTCGAAAATAATAAGAAATAGGGTTAGGGTTTGATTTGATCATGATTCAATCATCTATCATGCATCCTAAGCATGAATTAAACATCATAAATTAAATTCAACATCATCTACTAATATTCTTCAAAATTTTCGAAAAATATGAAAGAATGAAAAGAGATGATTTAACCATGATCTTGAGCTAAAACTTGCACTAAACACTTATCTTACCTTGATTAATAATTTGGAGATGATTTGATCTTGGATTTGAGCTTAAAAATTGAAGAAAAATGGAAGAATGGTGCGTGAAGGAGCTGCTGTTCTTGCTGCTGTTTTTGGCGTGAGAAATGGGAAGAAAAAGCTTGGAATTCACATTTTATTAATCACAATTAGTCAACTAAGCTTAGGTCATTGCTTATGCAATAATTAGGATTATTTAATTAGTTAAATACTTAGTTTAATCAATTAATTACTAACTTGTTAATCATAACTTCATTCTCTAATTTCTTGATCTAGAAAAATCAATTAGGGAATCTCAAACCCTAACATAAATTTTCGGAAGAAAATACCGAAAAACGAATCATTTATGAAATAAATAAGATTATTATTTTTAATAATTAGTTGCTAATAAAATAAATTAAGAAAATTAAATTCATAATTTTCTCAATTAAAAATCATGCATAAATGCACAATTCGATAAATATAAATTCTAATTCGTTTCGGTTAACCCGAGACGGAACAAACATAATTAAATTCCACTTTTTCGGCACAAATTTGGATTGCCGAATAAAATTATTTAAAAAGGGAATTTTTCTTCATCTTCATTCTCTTAATTTAATTAAAGAAATACTAGGTTTAATTATTCACGAAAACGGGGTATCACAATTTTTCTTCATCTTCATTCACTTTACTTAATTATACACATATATATGCTTTCTCTAAGAATTTTCGAAAATAAAATCCGAAAATACAATAAATTGCCGGAGAAATTTTTATAATTTCTGAGGAAATTAAATCTTCAAAAATAATATATATTTCTCCAATAAATTCAAACATATAAGCACATAATCATAAACACCTTCGTCACCTCATTTCGGATTAACCGAGACGAGATAAAATCTTAAATTCCTTAAATTATTAAAATTCGGCAAATTAGAGTTGCCGAATAAATTTTAATTGCCGGAACTTATTCTCATTTTAAAATCTTGCAGCTTAATTATTTTAAACAAGCTCTTAATTAATTAATAAGATTGATTATGAAAAAGCGAGGTATTACAATTATTTACAATAAAATATTTTATTTAATTTTGATTTTATACGTAATTAATAATAGATTTTAATATTTTTGAGAAAGCTATCCTCTAATTAATTCAAAGTGTGTTGATAATAAAAAGAATACTATCGCAAGAATGAAATGTAATATAAAATAGACATAATAAAATTCACTTTCCTTCAAAAAAAAAAAATCACTTATTAACAGTCATACTTATTTATGTGTAATTTGGCTAGAGTATCTTAGAATAGACAAAAATAAGTTAGATAAAGCAAACTCTACAATTAGATTTTCACAAGAAAAAAATTAGAAATGTTATGCCGCTTAGCAAGTTAACAATCACAATCTAACTTCTATTTTCATTACTTATATTCAAATTACTACTGACAATTGTGTAAAATAATAATGATATAATTAAAAAAATATTATACGATACTACAAAATTACAAAATTAATCTTTATCCATCAAGATCAAGAAAACAAAAAATTAATCAATCACAATGTCAATCTACTAACGTTTTTTTCCAGACTGGTTTCTAGGTATCAAACAATAATTAAGCATTACATGTAATATCCAAAATTAAGAAGAATATAGAATTTGACATTAAATATGTATTACATATAACAATAAATCTATTCATACGGCCACACTGTGGCCAGTCACACGGTGGCATTCTCGTAATTAAAGGTACAGGATACACCTTATGGTAAGGCAACCCTGGATCTAATCTTCCATACGGAGTGATGCTCGATCTTGATGAAGTAAATTTCAAAGATCGAGAATTTGTAATTGATGAGTGGACGTCAGCTTTGAGAATTGCGGCAGCAACTCTCGATTTAAACAAGGAAGTATAATTTTCAGGAACGGAGGGAGTATCAAATTAAAGTTGAGCTAAACTAAATGAGCATTTATTTAATGATTTGATTAATAATATCTTTTTGTGTAATTATATTTATTAAAAATCTTGTAATAAAAATAAAAATAATAGTTAATATATTAAGAGAAATTAAGATATCCATAGAGAGTATTATTTACAATAAAATATTTTATTTAATTTTGATTTTATACGTAATTAATAATAGATTCTAATATTTTTGAGAAAGCGATCCTCTAATTAATTCAAAGTGTGTTGATAATAAAAAGAATACTATCGCAAGAATGAAATGTAATATAAAATAGATATAATAAAATTCACTTTCCTTCAAAAAAAAAAAAAAATTCACTTATTAACAATCATACTTATTTATGTGTAATTTGGCTAGAGTATCTTAGAATAGACAAAAATAAGTTAGATAAAGCAAACTCTACAATTAGATTTTCACAAGAAAAAAATTAGAAATGTTATGCCGCTTAGCAAGTTAACAATCACAATCTAACTTCTATTTTGATTACTTATATTCATATTACTATTGATAATTGTGCAAAATAATAATGATATAATTAAAAAAATATTATACGATACTACAAAATTAATCTTTATCCATCAAGATCAAGAAAACAAAAAATTAATCAATCACAATGTCAATCTACTAAAATTTTTGTCCAGACTGGTTTCTAGGTATCAAACAATAATTAAGCATTACATGTAATATCCAAAATTAAGAAGAATATAGAATTTGACATTAAATATGTATTACATATAACAATAAATCTATTCATACGGCCACACTGTGGCCAGTCACACGGTGGCATTCTCGTAATTATGAACAATAAAAATATAATTAATTAATAGTTCTAAATTAATTCCAGATTATTTTTAAATAATTACCCTTTCCCATTTTTCTAAAGAAAATATACTTTGTTACTTTCAAATTTGAATTTGTTAATATTCCCACTCCACAATAATTTTAGATTTGTTTTCCAATAAAGTGAATATCAAATTCTTTAAATAATACACAAATCCTCAAATAATAAAAAATTGTTTCTTATTTCATCTACAAACAAATATTAATTGATCATGGTCGAATCAAAATTGCAAAGTTATAATCGAATCAAAGTTCTTCTTTAAAAAAAATCATTTATTTGATTATAATGCATCCGATGATGAATATAAGATATCTATATTTTAAAGGAATATAATTATCTCTTTTTAAGACAAACAACATTGAATAAAATATTAATTGTAAGATATTTATCAAAACAAAAATATTAGCCTGGTTTTGAATGATTTAGAGGCAAAGAGGAAATAATTGTATTACTGAATTTTTTTTGTTTAATGGTTAGGATATTTTTTGATCTTGATCTTGAAATTTCCATAAATAAAATATTAGAAGAGTAATGAGGAAGGAAATCTTACAACATAATCTCACTAAATTTTGGAGCCAAAATAACATTGGGGTACTATAGTCATAATAACTCTTTTTAGTAAACAGATTATTAATTGAACCGGTCTGAATAGCAACACCCTATGATATGAACACTTGAAGTATTAATTTTTAAAATATATTTAATATATAATATGATATACTATAAGTAATACAAAGATCAACGAACCACATTTATTCATATTTCTTACTTTAAATTTCTCTTTTATTTGATCTTTATCATATACATATATATTATTTTAATTCATAACTTCAACGTGCGATGCACGTACCATCCATCTAGTACTATCAAATGAGTAAACCATAATAATTATCAAAAGATTTATAAGTAAATCATTGCAAAATATTGAAACATATGAACTGCAGTCTATATTATTCAAGTTGTATGTGATGATAATTAAGATAACTAGACGATATAACTGAAAATCCAAAATTCGGGAACAAATAGTCATTACGAATGAAGAGCCAAAGTTTTGGTCCAATTTCATTTTATTTTTCATCTACGGATAACCACATTAAGAAATTCTGGTGCAATTTATTATCTGGGCTTTGTATGCCAAAAATTTGAAGTAGCTATACTAATCAAAATAAAAAAAAAATAGTAGTAATACTTTATACCTAAACATGGCATGCATCAACTCCATGAAGTAAAAATGATATGGAAAACTAATTCATAGCAAAATGTGTCAAGATAAGGAGATAGCAAAATAGGTCAGCAGCTTGCTCTAATTCCAAGTAACAGCAATTAACAGAGAAATAGAAACATAAATGAAAAAATATAACGTGTACATCAGATGAAAATATCCACATGTGCCATATTGGATAGATCAAATCATCTCCGTCGAAGCACCATCTTTTGGAGCATTTCCAATAGAGTTTTTATGACTGGAATATAATTATTGAGTCGTCGTGTACACACCAAGTAATCTTAACTGTCTTCAGATGGAGCAGAGAGGGGCGGGAGATAGTCGTATCACACACCATTGGCTTATACTCTCCATCCTGCAAAGTATAGTTGTGCAGAATTGATTTAGACAAAAAGATGCTGATAATCCAAAACCCCCCAAAATTCCAATTAAAAGACAAAGAAAAGAAGAAACTAAAAAGAGTTAGGATGGGGGAAGACTAATAATCTATATCTCCTCTTTACTACTCTCTCCGTCCGCGAAAAGTGTAGCACATTTCCTAATTATTGTGAGGTATAAAATAATGAAAAGTCTTCTTTACACTTTTTCGCGGACGGAGGGAGTATTAAAGATCTTTAAATGATATGCATTAATGTGACATGGCCATCATAGCCAAGAAAACTCAAAAATATACTAAATTTTGCTTATATAACTTCAGATTCTATACATTCATAAATTTCTACAAGCAAAAATAAATTTGTTAGATTTTTATATTTAGTGGAGATCAATTGCATTGCAGATTTATAAATTTCAACACATATATAGGGACAAATCAATGCGATAAAGAATTCATTTACCAAGAAACTGCAATGTTTTGTTAAACGAGCTGTATTAGTTAAAAACAAGGGATAATCGAATACAGAACTAATCAAAAGACTATGCAGAACATAATCAGAAACAAGAAAGAATTCAAATGTGTGCTAAGTGATAGTGTATAATCAGGAATCTCAAGAACATTAAGCATTCCCTCAGTATCAACAACGCCGAGTTTTAGAAACTTGGCATTTGAAAACAGTACAAAAGTATCATTCATCCCTTTATCAACAAGAAGCTGGCAGAAAAATATGAGATAAGATTCATTAAATAATAAGTGATGCAAAAGAAGCTACAGATACATCACTGATATTTCAAAGAATTCATGAAATCTAATAATGAACAATGAAACTTGTAGTAGATGAGACAATCTATTAATATATAAAAAAACAGTTTCTAACGGAAACTTTTTCCCGGCAAAATCTAAATCATACAGTTTTGTTAAAATCCTGATTTTTCGGTATTAACTTCATCTGATAAAAATGCAAGTTACCTAAACCTCACCCACGTCTTACTCCCACTATCAGCAGTTTTAAATCTTATTTGACTCTCAATTATCTCTTCAACTTCATCGCCTGATTTTCGAGCCATTGATCACGATTGTTGAAGAAAGAGTTAATAATCGGGGCCTCTACCCTCTATCACAATTCACAAAGGGCGAAATCTATGGCTCAAAATCTTTCTGATCTCTGTGTATCGAATCAATTTATGAAACAATCAAAATTTCTTATAATATTTCTCAACATCAACATGTTGACGGAGACAAAATCCTAAATACAAGTTTTTGGTCGTTCACTTCGATGGCTATGAATGGCGAATCGTTCCAAAATCTCTTCTTTTACAACCACTACCATTTTCACAACTCAAAATTTAGAGGGAATTTCGCATCTCCCGCTCTCTCAAATCGGGATCAACCATCACTCGATGATTGCTTATAATCCACCGGATCGATGGTACGATACTGGCTAAAATCCTAATCCTCAATCCGACGATGGAGACAACGTGAGCATGTTTAAATGTTTGGGGCTTCTGAAATTCCAATTTTCCGTCAAAATCCCTCACATATTCTTAAGAAAAATCTCCAAATTGAATTTTTCGAATTCGCAGCGATGTAGGTATATTTTATTATCTCTCGCTTTTACATTCTAATGGGACTACTTGATTGTCATTTACATTGGCTATTGATAAGAAATATATTGTCTAATTTGCTTGTGTTTTATGAGTATTGTTTTTATGTATGATGGACGGATTCATTCATGTAATTTTTTAATAAATGTTTGAGTTTTCCTGCTTGAGTTGTAGAATTGAAAGGAGGCGTACGTCGTGGCATTGCTTAGTTCAGTATTGAGCGGGACTACACTTTTGATCATGAGGTACTGATCTACTGAAATATATATATACATATAGGGATGGATTACTATAGAAATTATTCCTCCCGTGAGAACTTCAGAACATGCTTAAATCTATATATATATTCATGCTTAAATCAATATATAGTCATGCTTAATAAGATTCATGCTTTTTTGCATAAACAATAATGCTTATATAAAATCATGCTTAAATCTATATATATTCATGCTTCGAATAATGACAACCATAGATCATACAAAGATCAATGGTTCAGATTGGTTCCTAGTTCCCACACTAGGAATAGTTTCTATATGAACCAATCGAACCAGTAGAAAATTAAGGACACTATCTATGGATGAATTATGAATTAAGGACATTTATTTTTGGGCTGGCAATAGAAGGACAATAAGTCTTGAAAGTTGCAAAAATAGGACAGAAAACGGGAAAAATGACAAAATTAAAGCCCAAAGACATCTGATTTGTTATAAACATTTAATATACATCCTAGATAGAATAAATTAAAAATACCCAAGATTATTATTTTGATAAAATTATTTAATGGAGATCCACGCTCTCAAAATGGTATCAAAGCCCTAGGTTTATTAAGGAATTATATTTTATTTATAACTTTAAGTATTATCCTAACGGAGGAGACATCAAGAAAAACATGGATCCGGACAACTGTCCGAGATGCGAATGTTACAGGAACTATCTCCATGATTTGAAGGTACAGAAAACAAGAACCCAAACTGCTCTTGCAATCTGGAAGAGAGAATTTCACTGCAAAGAACAAGAGTGGATTGTGAGTCTATTATCTCTTGCCACCAAGAGATGAGAAGAAGAGAAAACTTCATTGAGGAGTTGAAGTATCTCCATCTAAGGACGGAGAACGTGATGAGAGAAAACCATCAGAACCATACGGACTGATGGATCTAGAAGGATGTCCACGGTGTGGACATTTCCAGGAACGTCTCCAAATCTTGGAGGAAAGGAGGATAAAATACCAGAGTGTTCTAACACACTGGAGAAATATGTTGAATCTATAAATTTTAACATAACCAGGAGAAAGAATTAATTGATTCTTGCCTCCAAGGAATCAAAAGAAAAGAAGATCTTCTCCATAGTTGTATCTGCCTTGAATGAGAGATAGAACATGCCATGAGAAGAGACCATTGGATCCATTTGGGAATGAATTGGAATCATCTATGATGGAACCAAAGAAAGATAAAGGAGTATCATCTACTCTTTTATATCAAGAGATTACTCCAGATTCATCCAAGATTTCGGAGGATCTGAGAGAAATACAAAAAAGGTACAATATTATGGTGATAGCCTGTATGGGGTACCACGTGATCTTTACGAGATTGCTATGAAGCAGGATGAAATGTATAATATCCTGAAGGAGATCCAGTCGCGGATCGAAAAACTGGAACAACAACCTCGTTCCGGTCAAAGGAGGAATCCTTTTGGTAATGAACCCACTTATCCATTACCAGTGGGAGAAATCAAGAAGGATCCAAACATGGATGCCTTGAAAAGAATGATTCGAGAAAGAAAAAGATGAATAATCTCGAAAGAATCGATGACCTCCAGGAGTTAGCAGAATCTTTTGCTAACATGACGATGGTTAATTTAAAAATGAACCAGAATGTGGTCCAAAACCCACAGCCGGTAATTAACTTCCACAAGGAGTTATCGTTGGAAATCCAAAGATTTTCAAAATGCACCCGGAGCCATTAATGCAGTCCAGGATTTTTAGACTAGAGCAAGGTAAGATCAACATACCCCAAATGATGCATATATGGAGGCAAGAAGGACAAGGGCAAGGAGGCCACAACCAAAGGTGCAGGATACACCTTATGATAAGGCGACCCTAGATCCAATCCATCCCTACGGAATAATGCTCGACCTTGATGAAGTTAATTTCAAAGATCGAGAATCCGTAATTGATGAGTGAACATCAGCTTTGAGAATTGCGGCAGCAACTCTCGATTTAAACAAGGAGGGATTTGTAAGAATTCTCGAGATGAGCCTTGCAGGAATTGCCAAGATAGCATGGAAATTCTTTCCTATGGATATCAAGAATACATGTTTTGAGAGCGAAAACTTCACTGAGCATTTTCAGAATATGGCGATGCTCTTTAAAAGCCATTTTCTGGGAGAAGGATATTTTGAAGGTTTTGATCAAGAAAAGAGAAAGAAATACTTGATGGCATTGTATAATCTAAGACTTGCAGTCTTGGATCAACAATCGCTTAAAAAGTTTCTACAGCTCTTTACTCTTTATCAACATCAATCTAAAGTTGATGATAGAGTGACACTGGAAATTTTCTTTCTAAAATTTCTAAGCCCATGGAAGGAGATGCTGATTCGGGATTACGAACCAGGAGATCCTGAAAATGTCGCAAGAATGATGTCATATGTACATCGAAAACTCTCAGAGTGGTGTCAACAGGCCACAACCCTGAGGAATATGAAGAAATTTAGGAGGATCAACAAATATGCTCCTCTAAACTGTGATGATAATGATCTGCCAACGATCATTGGAGGAGAACCACCAAGGCTAAAAAGAAGCATGAAAAATAGGTTTCAACCCTATCATAAAGGTGGAGATCCAAAAAGAAATTCTTGGAAACCAAGAACCAGATGGTCAAGATAGAAGGCCACATCTTACAAATCAGGCCAAAGAAGTGGACCATCAAGGAATAGGAATCCATTCCAAGGAGCTAACAAATCCCAAGGAAGGACACCTGCAAAGAAAACTATCAGGCGAACTCATACCAGAGTTAATAAAAGTTTTAAGGATTGCAACTGCTGGACTTGCGGTGCAAAGGGGCATATTTCCACAAATTTCCCTGACAACGAGAGAAGAGGTATCAATAAATTCGAATCCACTCCGGATATCAAAGATGCCATCTACTACCAAGAACTGATACAAGTATATTAGTTCGAAGATATACCCTCGGATGAGAGTATATATGAACAAGAAGAATTCTTTAGCGAAGAAGATTCAGAATGGTGTGATGGAACTAGATCGGAGTCAAACTGATCCAGAAATTGTTCATCAGGAGAAAGAGGACAGGACGGGATTCTCCAGTTACACAACTCTCTCTCAAAATCTGATTGACAAAATTATGAAGAAGAGTCTGAATATACAAAAGTATTAAGGCTTTTCAACAAGTAACATAGATCAAGTTCTGAGGAACTTTAATCTAAGGAACAGGAAACAACAAATCGGCTATGGAATTACTAGACGAGAAATGTCTTTTCCTATAGAGCTTACGGGAAATCAAGTGGAGATGCAGCTGATTCCAGCAAGTGACATCAGGGAAGATCTATCAAAGATGAAGCCTGAAGTCGCTGAAAAGATGAACTGGATCCATATTGGAGCAATCCAGTTGATGTTAAAATCGACTCTCTTTACCGGAGTTCACACACCGATCGATATCGCTATATGCGATAAAAGGGTTAGAAATCTGAAAAATTCCGTATTGGGAACAATTGCGGGAGATCTTTGTGCAGGACAAGTAGTGGGAATCATCTATCCAAAGATTGCTTACAATCTTAATGATACTCATTTCAGCAAAGCTCTGACGCTTTATCAGGACTTTAAACGCAAGGATTTATTGGAGGAAGAAAATAGGCCTTACTCCATTACTTATCAGGTATCGTATGCTCTTTCCAACTCATATCACACTGAGTTATTTCTGGGAAAGAAGTTCATTGAGATACCAGATATCTTCAACAAGGTGACAACAGCTGTTTGTCCCGATAGAGTGGAAATTGCTCGGTTAAGAAACGTTGATATTCAAATCCGAGATAGAGAAGTCATAAGACACGATCAAAGTCTCAGGATAACTTCAGGGAGATTATCCTTCCAAGGAAACAGAATTATGTCTTTGCCATATGTGAGGAGTCGGAGTCTCATTCGAGAAGCTCAACCTCAAACATCTCAGAGTAACAAAGTTCTAGTGAATCTGAAATGTCCCGAGGGATGGAGAGAAGTGATAGTAAAATTCGACACTACAAGGTGGGAAACCAACTTCCCTTGTAATGTTCTTTACTATCTACACCAGCCGGAGATCAATCATTACAAAGGTACCCTGGAGATTGGGGGAAAAATGATGGAGATCAAGGGCAGAGCTAGAAGACATGCATTTTCGCTATTAGGTTTGGATTTTCTTGAGGATCACAAACCGTGGGCAAATAAGAGGATGGAATGGAAATCACGATTAATGGAAAAAACTATTAATCGAATGACAAGTCCATTCTCCATATACATCTCTATAGGGATGTTATATGAAAAATATAAAGCAGAATATTTTGCTGCTTATATTGATTCAGGTGCAGGAATTTGTACTGCAAAACGAGGAGTCTTCCCAGCAGAGGTAGAAGATGATCTACCCCGAATTGCAGGAAGAGATTTTTCAAAGAAAATTTTGCTCTTGGCTAAAAGAGTAAAAGAGACGGAAATTCTAATTGGCGGAGCCAGAGGTACACCTTGGTATAAGGTTAAAACTCCACCAATTTATTTCCATGATACAGGAGCAGATATTCTGTTAGGAAACAATTTTCTACAGATGTTCAAAAGATACATGCAGGATAATGAAAGAAGGCAATTGGTGTTCACAACCATTTGCGATCACAAAATCATTGTCGAGAGACTCAAGGGGGCTTTTAATCGCCAGATACCATTGAGTTTTTCGCAGCAAGTGTGGTGATGAAGGAAAACTTTGACACCCAAAAATGAAGGATCAAAGGAGATTCAGCGAAGCAGTGCTAAGTTGTATTAGGGAAGAGGATCTCAAAGATGAAGAGGTCCAGATCCTCAAAGCATCTTTAATATCTCATCAAGATATTAAGGAAGAAATGCAGGTGTCCCTAGAAGATGTCAAAAGGAAGATTAAAAGGAATTACAATGAGAATCCTTTGGCATGGTGGGATAGAAACAAGCTCAAAGCTACCTTGAAGGTGAAGCCAGATAAGGAGTATGAGTTTGTTAGATACAGACCAATCCTGATGAACCTCAAAGATCAACAGGATATGAAAGAGATAATCAAGGAACACCTTGATTTAAAGTTGATCGAACCAGGGAACTCGCCTTACAGCAGTCCCAGATTTCTGGTAAGGAATCATGGTGAGATCAAATGAGGTAAACCCAGGTTAGTTATTAATTACAAAGGAATTAATGATATTCTGGAGTTTGATAGATATTTTATCCCGAGTAGGGAACACTTTATTAACTGCATTAGAAATGCTAAGGTATTCTCTAAGTTTGATTGCAAGTTAGGTTTCTACCAGATTCGCATGGAGGAAGGTAGTAAGAAGTTTACAGCCTTCTCTACTCCACAAGGGCATTATGATTGGATCGTAATGCCAATGGGGTTGGCTAATGCGCCCCAAATATTTCAGAGGAAGATGGATAATCTGTTTAAAGATTATTTTTCTTTTATGTTTGTCTATATTGATGACATTTTAATTGCATCAAAAAATATGGAGGAACATATCAAACATCTTGAAATCTTTGCAGATATTTGTTACAAAGAAGGTTTAGTACTGTCGGAAAAGAAAGCAGTCGTTGCAACTCGGAAAATGGAATTTCTGGGTATCGAGATCGATGAAACAGGAATTATTATACAAGACCATATTGTTCAGAAGGTCCAGAATTTTCCTGAAGATCTGAAAGAAAATAAACAACTTCAGAGCTTTTTAGGAGTTGTTAATTTCTGCAGGAATATTCATTAAGAATCTCGCAAAACATAGAAAAGTCTTCAGTACATTACTGAAAAAGGATGTTCCGTTCATCTGGACGGAAGAACATCGACAAGGAATGAAGGAGTTAAAAAAGATTTGCAGAAATCTCCCAAAACTCTCGATACCACAGGACGAAGACGACTTGGTCTTGCATACAGATGCAAGTGACTATTGGTGGGCAGCAGTCTTAACCAAGATCACTCCTAATGGAGAAGAACCCTGCAGATACTGTAGTGGTCTTTTCTTAGAAGATGAAGTTGTGCGATGGCACATCAACGAGAAAGAATTATTTGCAGTTCGAAAGGAGTTTAAAAAATGGCCTTTATTCTTATTAGCAAAAAAATTTATTTTGAAAGTCGATAACACACAGGTTAAGGCTTTCTTATGAAACAAGATAGAATCTAAACCTGAAAAGGCTAGATTAATTAGATGGCAGGCTGAATGTCAATATTATATTTTTGATATTGTCATTGTGAAATCTCACGTGTTGGTCCCAAGACGGATACCTTGGTGTAGGGGGGGTGAATACACCAAGGTTTAAAAACTTTTCCAAGTTAAAATTCTTTTCAGAGAGCTGGCTGTGTCCGATCCAGCTGGATGACAGCTTGATCAACACAGCTGGCTGTGTGAGTGTGTGCGGAAGTTGGTGGAGTTGGAAAGTCCGTCGGTTGCTTCAAATTATATTGCAAAGCTCTGGTTCACTTTTCAGTTAGTCAGTTTATGCAGTTTGAAATAATGCTCATGAGGAGTTAGCAGAATGCATAAAACAAAGCAGTAAAGAACAAAGCAATTTTAACGTGGTTCGGAGTAACACCTCCTACGTCCACGACCAGGTTCACTGGTAATTCACTACCACTTGGTTTCCAAGTACCAAGCAACTTCACAACTCGAACCTGAGTTGTGTTCCAACAGTTTACGGGCACTGTCAGGCCTACACCTTCAGTTTCCGGGTACTGAAGAACCTAACCACTCGAATTACACGCTTCGAGCAAGCGTACCATTACCTAACCTTTCTGGGTTTGGGTTTGGATATGAGTTTTCCAACTATGAACGAGTTCTTACAATGAAGAACAAGAAGTGTGATGAACTCGTTCAAACTAGGCTTAAGATGTTTCTATTCTGATCTATTCTGCCTATGACTGAATATGTGAACAACTAAGAACACAGCTGACTGGCTGGGTGTTCTTGAAGGATTTGGCTTTGAAGATCGTTGTTCATTTTTCTGTTTTCTCTTTTTATTTCTTCAGTCGTTTCTGCCAGCCTCACCGGTCGGCAATGGTGAGGAGAAATATATAGGTGGAGATTCAAACTAGCCGTTGGAAGAGAGCCGTTTGAATCGTACCTACTCTCATTGACTTTTGGCCTTTTGCCTACGAAGTAGGTCTGCATCTGCAGAAGCTATTTCTTCTCTGATTTGACCGCGTTAGACAAGATCTTCTGACATCGGGATCTTGTCTTGAGAAGGTCTTCATCTACGAGCTGCTCAGCGTTTCTGCTGTATCTTCAGCGACTTAGACTCTGTTGTGTCTTGACTCTGAGCTGTGTCTTAGATCTGTGTTGTATCATTAACCTGAGCTGTGGCTTCAACCTGAGCTGTGTCTTTAACCTGAGCTGTCTTAGACCTGAGCTGTGTCATTGACACTAAGCTGGGTCTTTTACACTGAGCTGGGTTTTTGACACTGAGCTGGGTCTTGATAATGCTGGGTCTTTGACTCTGCTTAGTCTTGCTTTGCTGAGTCTGCTCTGCTGAATACCTAAGCTGGGTCCAGCTTAGCTGTGTCTTCTGCTATGTCTTCTGCTGTCTTCAGCGACTCTACCTGTAAACTAAAAAACTCTATAAGCTCAAACAGGTGAGTTGAAAAAACGCTTAGGCTTGTGCAATCATCAACTCGGTTGGGGTCAGCTGGGTTTTGGTATCAAATCAAAACTTTATTAATTTTCCCAACATCACGAAAATGTTCTTGCAGATTTATTAACAAGAGATGGAGCAAACTGATGTGAACTCCATTCTACTGGTCCATAGGCATCTCAGAGAGAATTTGAAGATGTTAACGGGAGAGTGGGACGAGTGCGTTCTAAATGCTGAACAAGCAGGAAGATTGCAGACTCTCGACAAGATGAAAGTCACCGAAAGAATACGAGCTTGCATACGGTCTCAGGGTCAACTCTGGGCTGCATGTCAAACATTAATCCTTCGGGTGGCCAAAGATCCTTTGGTGAAAGAAGAGTTTCGAGTACATGGCTCTAAGCCTGTAGCAGAGGATTCCAATACCTCTTGCCCGAGTTCTAAGGTGGTGGTATCTTCAGAACCATTGCCCCAAGAAAAAGATGATATTCAGGGGTCACACTCTGAACCATCATGTCAACCCGGCACCTTTGGGGTAAAAGAGGAAGAGACTATGCCAATGACTGGCACTTCTAAGATTAATACTGATAAATTTGAAGTTTCTTCTTCTTGGCAGATGTATCAAGCTAACTGGGAGAAGCTCCAGACAAGGACGGAAATCAACCCAGAAAAAATAAAGGTTGATGTTTCAGGGAAATATCCTCGGGTGTGGATGATGCCAAATTCAGATTCACACGAAGTCAAAAGATGGTATGAATTTGGAGCAATTGCTTCGGTTTATACAACATCTCCATCATTCGCCGAAATCAAGAATCTACCTAAATGGATTCAAGAAGCGGTGTATGATACCTGGGCTAACAATCCACAGCTTAGCCGAGGAGATATTTTGGAGCTGTATTTTATTACTGCAGCCCCAGAACCAGCAGGAAAGGGTAACCATGAAGCCTTCCACTATATTAGGCTTCGGAGACCCGACGGACGTCCTCGAAAAAATCAAGGCACCCACAGAGAAAGAGACTACACTAGTCTCTACATTACCAGAAGACCTCATCTCAACCAGAAGAGCATGGGGATTATGGGTCTGTCTCACAGAGATGGACAAAGTTAAGTTTCCGTTTAAGTTCTTTTAGAACTCAGCAAACGGATCATTCCTGTTAAATACCATGACAGGAAAATCTACAAGATTTGCAGAAGAAGCTTTCGAAAGAAAAAGGACTCTGCTTTGGGAAAACAAGATTGCGACGAGTAAAGAAACTCATCGCAAATACTGCAACATGGCTCATTTTGGAAACTGGTCTGAGCGCGTTTGTTCGGATTGCCAGAACCAGAAGGAACCAGAGTTCGGGAAAGGTTTTTTGCTTAGAAAGGGAAAAGAGAAGGCTCGATCCAACGAGCATCTAGAGCACAAGGCGCTGCCAAAAGCAAGGACGCCCAGGGCCCCAGGAAAAAAGTAGATTCCCGACACAAGTTAGTGGAGTATGTGACTCTGAGCTGGAGAACCACCCACTAAAAAGAAAACGACAGCGGTGGGTGGATGAACAGGAATTACCCACTAAGTGACAAATGGGTAAAGCTACAGGAAGTCCACTACCAGCAGAAAAGTGGTCCATTCGTCACAAGAAAGGGACCTCACACCGAAAGTTAGTTGTCTTCATTCAATAATGGAAGACAATGGAGGATCCCATTCACATGGAATCAAGCTGGTCAAGGATAAGAGCATCCAAAGCAATAATGCAGGAAAGGAGGCTGATTACTTAGACTTCTATATATACAAGGATTGAAGAGAGCATTCATCATAAAAAATCCTCCGCACCATCTACTCTACTCTCTCCAAAATAAAATTATTATAGTTCCTATTCTAGTATAGTTTAGTTTATGTATTTCAATTCCGCTACCATAGGTAGCTAAACAAGTCTGTCTCTTCCCTAAAGAAGATATACTTATGTTGTAATAAATTTTATATAATTCCTATATGAAAGTTGGGCTTTTGCTTTTTCCCTTTCAGTGTCTGATTATTCTCTGTATACCAAATCAATTACCCTACGCTTCGGGTAGGAAACGAGCGAAGGTTGTGCTGAGTGTTGCTGAAGGAGTCTGCGTCTGGAAACCATCGGTTGCGATCGTGTGGTTGGATGGGGTCCCTAAAACTTCTGGCGGATATTTACCCGGCAGCATTACGGTCAAAAGGTATGAAGTTGGTATGCTTAGAATTTTTATACGGAAGTGTGATGGGCCTGATAAGTATTGCATGATGGATTAAAAAAAAAATGATAAATTTGGGTATTTTATATAGATTTTATCTTGGATGTATAAGGATTGAAATGAAATGGGTGAGTTTGGGCTCTAAAATGGTCTGCAAAGCAATCTCAGGGCTTTTTGGCCTACTTTTCCCGGCTCGCAAACTTTTTGGCCTTGTTTTGAATCCTAAAATGACTACTAGCTCTGAACCAATCCCTACACACACACACACACACACACACACATATATATATATATATATATATAGGGAGCGGATCTGATAAGAACACATCTTATATGAGAACGTAAGAACAATACATTTTTATTACATTGGAGATGCATAAAATGCAGAAACTAAATGCATAAATATTTTAATGCATAAACTACAATAACTTAATGCATTAGCATTTAAATGCATAAATTAGAGTAATTAAATGCACGGTTAAATCTAGACCGTAGATCAACAAGGATCAAGGGTCCAGATTTGTTCTTATTTCTCATCTAAGAAAGTGTTCTTATTTGATCCGCGCTATATATATATATATATATATATATATATATATATATATTATTCCAAGGTTTATATCTTCTTCCTAAACTACATTCAATTGAACATGGGTTGGTGTATAATTTAATGCATGTATCATGTATGAAGAATATATATTATTTAGACTTTTTATTTACTTGAGATCATGAATCTAAAATTTTGACAATGTTTAGTTGTGATTCCAAGTAATTCAACTCATCTGTTACTTGAATAAAGAAGTATTATGCTATGATCATTGTTTTATCCGGTATATGATGATTGCTTAATTTGGTGTTTTCTCCAAATTAATTTAAATTCTAAATTACTTTTAGCTTATGAAGTTGGTGGTGTCGAGGTTTTGAAGTTCCTACTCCAAGTGATGCTTGGAATGCATTATGATCGATTGTTTTTGTTGATTTAATGTTTTGCTAAATACATGTATTCTGACATGTGCATGGTTTTGTAGGTACTCCTAATATCTCTTGATTATTTGAATATTTCTCAACACGTAATGTTTCTAGATGTGCGCGGGTGTAATATCTTATCCTAATATCTCTTGATTATTTGAATATTATTGATCTGAGCATGGTAAATCCATGATGTTTTATCTGGTCCACCGTATTTTTTTAAATAATTAAATATATGGTTGGACTTAGAGCACTCCCAGCAGAATCCTTAAAATCAATCCTAACTCTAAATTTAAGCTAAAACAATAAAAAATGAGATAAAAGTAATACCCAACAGATCTCCTAAATTAAGCTGGGTCCACAAAAATATTTACACCCCCCTAAATCTAATCTCAAATTTTCACTTGTTTTTATTGAGCGTAAAATATTTTTCATTCTTCCGCCACAATATTTTCACTTCCCCGCCACATCGTTTTCACCTCCTCCCTCCAAAATCTTTATCGTTTCTCTATATTGTTCTTCTCATTCAACAAAAAATCTGTGAAGTTCAGTTCCATTAAAGAAAAAAAGAAACCCAAGAAAACAATTCCAACTCAGGTATTTCTATTTCTCGTATTTTAACTTGATGATTTAAAATTCAATCGATAAGATGTCGAAAACTTGAAATTGATTATTCGAAATGAATTGTTAAGATTCTGATTGGTATCCGAGTGCCTCTGGTCTAGACGTTTATTTTATTATTTGGATGATTATGGGGTAACTTAATTTGCTAGATGATGTGAAGAAACTTGGAAACATGAAGAAGAAAATTTACTGTAAACTCTTCATCTGTTTCACATTGAATTGGTGTCTCATAAATGATTGTGGAAATTATTCAATAATAATAGAATGCGATGCTTATGTTCTGACTCATTATTTCCAGGTAAAAGGTTTTAGACTTTCAGCTAACCGTTGGACTTCATCATATTTTAGTTACTATTAGATTAAAGAAAAGAAAACTAAATCGTTTCTCGATGGAATGGAATCTGGGAAACCATTTAATCTCTTCATTATATTCATCTTTTGCAACATGCAATTCCAATTATTCCTTGAATGTGCTCATATTTGTTTATCGATTGCATGTAGTTGGTTATATTAAATCAGTCAAACTTTATTTTGTATATTAGAAATGGAGTTTCAGTTGGATGACAGTACCAATTTCACCACTCTGTTGCAACATGGCTCACAAGTGTCGATGGAGAATGGCTCCTTTAATATGTCATCTGATGTTACAAAATCGAATTCAGCTGAAAAACGTGGAAAGAACTTTAATTCGGATGAAGATAAATAACTTGTATCAGCTTGGCTTAATACTAGTTTGGATGCAGCAGATGGAAATAACATGAAAGGGGATCGCTTTTGGAAACGAATAGAAATTTACTACACCGAAGGGAAAAATGTTGATTGACCTGCGCATACTCGCAGCTCCTTAAACCATCATTGGGGTATCATCCAACATGATGTCAATAAATTTTGTGGTTTCTTAACTCAAGTTGAAGCACAACATAGAAGTGGTGTTAGTAATGAAGATAATGTAAGCATAATGCTAGATTTATGTTAATGTTTTTCTTGTTTATTTTTTCTTAAACTGGTTGCTGAAGTAAATGTTATTCTACAGATCCAAGAAGCACGAAGAATGTATCTATGTATCGTGAAGAATCCTTTTCGTTTCGATCATTGTTGGGTTCTTTTGAAGGATCAAGAGAAATGGAAGAAGCGCGATCAATTATCTGGTATTAAAAGGAAGAAGTTGCCAGGATCGTCTATTCATTCAACTCAGGAAACCGTTAATCTAGGTGAAGACTGTGATGAAGCAAACAAAGAGAATTATAATAAACGACCTGGTGGTCGGAAAGCTGCAAAAGAAAAGAAGAAGTTGCTTGGTGATGTTTCTGGATTTGCAAATATCTTATCTGAGCTTAAGGATGAAAAGCAGAAAGCTCGTGTTGAGAAAATTGAGAAAATCAACTTATCGATTGAACAAAAATCTGAGTTTCTTCAATTACAAAAATCACAATTGTTGGAAGCACGAGAAGCAAATCGGATTCAAAATGAAAAACTCCAAATGCAGTCTCGTATAGAGAATGAGAAGCTGCAATTGGAACGAGATAGAGAAGACACAAACATCATGATGAAAGATTTGAGTTCACTGGATGCAGAACAAAAAAAGTACTTTCAAATGCGTCGAATGAAGATTCTGAGACGAACAAATAGTAATCTTTAATGCAAGTGGAGCTTTGATTCCATCGACTCATTTCACATTATAGTTTTTTAGGAGATGTCTTTTGGTTTTGAACTATTACTTTGTAGTTTGGGTTGTGGTGCGATAGTATTTTTGTACTTTTGCTGCTGAAACCTTAAACCTCTGTATTCTATTTCTCGATCAAAATGCTCGGGAGACCGCCGGGTCACCCGGCCCTTGAAGAGGATTGAGACAGATGAGTTACTATAAACTGCTAAGACATTTATGTCCAGTAGAAGCTTCTAAGTTCAAGAAAAAAGTTCATTGCAAAACTATTATTTCCTTCAGATTTTTGGCTCACAATTTTCAGTTTATAATTACCATGTTTCTAGTTGACTTGCCTGCCATTACTTTAGCCGAAAACAAAAGCTGATCAGATTGTAAAAATGTCCATAACCACAAGCCTCCGACAACTTTCAGTGACTAAACTCATATTTTCTGGAGAATTAAAACCACAAGAACACAAAAATTTGAACATACAATAACGAGTGTACTAGAAATCCAAATATAAAAGTCAAAATCAAAGAGGAAACAACGCACAACAGGATAACATTCAAGTCGAGCATAACAGATGCTCTAAATACAAAATCTTTCATATATACCACCTCAAAAGGCATAATTTCTGAGATCATCTCAAGAAATGACAAAACACTAACAACTTTCAGAATTCAATTTCACTAAACATAAGTCTTGGTCCTTGAGCTTCAATAATAATCTAGTAATACTTCTACGATTCACTGTAAACTTTCCAGAGATGCTCAACAAGATCATCTTGGAGTTGAGTATGAATGGTTGAATCTCTCATTTCTATATGGCGCTCTATGAAGTCTTGGACTTCATTCATCTTTGCCGTTGAAACCTTCGGATTGGGTGGACATTGAAGATCTTGATCATATTCATCAGCAGTCGCATTAAGGTATAGATGTCTCCCATCTTCAACAATCATATTGTGCAATATAACGCACACCATCATTATTTGTTTTAGATCATCTTGATTATAGTAACGTGCAGGTCCACGAACAATTGCAAACCTTGATTGTAGAACTCCGAATGCACGCTCAACGTCCTACCTTAATGCTTCATGAACTTTAGCAAAATATTGCCTCTTCACTCCTATAGGAACTGGAATCGTTTTGACAAAAGTAGCCCATGCAGGATATATACCATCAGCAAGATAATATCCCTTACTATAGTCATGGCCGTTAATGGAGAAGTTAACTGGAGCAGCTTGTCCATCGATAAGCTCATTTAACAAAGGAGATCTTTCTAAGACATTTATATCATTATGAGATCCTGGCAAACCAAAAAACGCATGCCATATCCAAGTATCTGAAGAAGCAATAGCTTCTAACTTAATTGTTGGCTTACCACCTCGACCTGTATACATCCCTGACCATTGAGTAGGACAATTCTTTCATTCCCATTCCATGCAATCAATACTGCCTAACATACCTGGAAATCCACGGTGCTCACCCTCTGCGAGCAATTTAGCCGTGTCATCTTTATTCGGTCTTCTCAGGTATTCATCACCATAAATAGAAACAATAGCTTCAACAAATCTTTTCACACTCTCTGTTGTTGTGCTTTCTCCAATTTTAATGTACTCGTCAAACAAATCACCCGTGTTTCCGTAAGCAAGTATTCTAAATGCAGAGTCATGTGCTACTACAGCATCTTTAATACGAAGAAATAAATCACGATTCATGCGGAAACGTCTTCTAAAATCATTTGTTGGATAAGCAGAAGGATCCACAAAGTAATCCCGGAATAATCCTTTATGCGCTTCTATATGATTTCGATTTTTTGTGATACGACCTGGGATTGATCCATAACTTGATGTTGAGTTTCTTTCGGTTGTCAAATTTTCCAAAACTGTTTCCCCAACAACAATTGCTAATTCAACTTCCTCATCATCACTAGAGGATGAATATGAATCACTTTTGTAAAATAAATCCATTATAAATAGAATTCACACTACAAAGACTTAGGCCTGGCAAATCGTGCGTGTCGGATCGTTATCGTGTCGACCTGTTAACAACTCGACCTGTTAAGGTCAAATCTGAACACGACCTGTTAAGGATTTGCTCGACACGACACGAATCCGATCCGAAATGTTCAAATCCGAACACGACACGAACACGAAAATTAAACGATTTCTATCGTGTTGACACGATACGATAACGACACGATACGACACGACACGATTAAAATATAAATTTATATGACACTATAAGCTATATAAACAATAAAAACATTAAAAATTAAACTTAAAACCCTAAGAAAAATAATAAATTAATAATTAATGATGAAAATAAAAAATAAAAAATAAAAAATAAAAAATAAATCTTATCGGGTTACACGAATCCGACACGAACCCGACCTGATAATTTCGTGTCCATATCGGGTTACACGATAACGACCCGAATCCGATAAGGCTTGACACTAACCCATTAATTTCATGCGTGTTCGTGTCGAATTATCGTGTCGTGTAAAAAATTGTCAGCCCTACAAAGACATGCCACACTCAAAATCAGTAACAACTTCATTAATCTATGAAATATATATAAGAAAAATAAAGTACAAATCATGCCATGTGAAACTGAATTAAAAAGAAAAATGAGATTGAACTTCTTCCAAAAGCACAAGGAGATAAATCCTAACTTATTGACTTCAAATGACGTATTTAAGGTTGTATACCTGTGAAATTCGTAATAAATTCACAAATTTTATCTGAAGTGATAGCGTGAGATCCTTGGATTGATGGTGTGGGTTTTCGTTAGGTTGAATTGAGAAAGGTGAAAAAGATGAATGAAGGTTGCTGTTTGGAAAATTCCGTTTGGAAACAAAAATAATGAAATATTTTTTTTATAAAATAGTTAATATAGGAGAACTGCTGTATGCATTTGTAAAATAGGAGTTAAAAATAATATAGGGGAAGTTTTAGGATTAAATTTAGGAGCAAAATTTTGAGTGATCTGTTGGGAGTGCTCTTATATCTCTGATTCTATTTTTCTCATAGCATTTCCCATTTCAAATTATTCAGTCCAGAATAGGTGATAGAATATATGCTATCATATATCTTTGATTTTGTTTGTTGGACATATGACATAATTGTTTTCTTAAGTCTTTATTTAAATAGAAATATGACTTACCAATTCTTAATTAATAATTAGAATAATACTAATATTCTTAATTAATTTTTTAACCCATTTTTAGTTTTAAATTATTAATTGTTAATAAGATTAGGATTGCCGAAAAGTTATAAATATTTATTGTAGGATAGAGGGAGTAATAACTATTTTACTATCATGCACACATTAAATAGTCTATCAATTATGTACATACGGAAATATGTTTTTATAATGAAATTTCACGTTTATATTATTTTTATAATTTTACATTTTATAAATTAGTTAATATTATATGAATCTCATTAAATCGAAAAGCATGTGCAATGAGTTAGTAAAATGCTTCTCGTGCATCGCACGGGAGACATGCTAGTATTGATTAAAATCTAAGTGGAAACATATATGTGAAGTAAACAAATTGGAAAAGAAGCTCATAATAGAGAAAATTCTATCTGCAAGTACATCATTGACACGTCAATGTCAATGATTAATGATGAAATTCCAATAGCTACAAATAGGTAAACACTACTACTATTGCATTTGAAATTCCAAATAGTTTTAAGAATCAAGATTCTATGATAGTTTAAAGAGATTAAGAAATCAAACCATAAGCGACCTCTTATTCGATGTGAGCTTTACAGCATGAGAGATGCCCAGAACAGCTTCTCTAAACATTTTCCCGACCTTAATGCGCCATGAAAGCTTCACTTGCAATATCACATCAAAATCAAGATTTGCATTAGTCAAGGAAAGGACTTTTAAGAAACACCTTGTAAACCGAATTCCGGCAAATTCCAAACTCTCAAGAATGGGTGCAGAAATTCTCGCAACTGTCGGAGCTTCATCTTCATCATAAGCACCGATATCATAATAATAGATCTTGATTCTTGAGCATCTTGAAACTAGTAGATCGGATATTCAAGTCCCCGAAGATGGATTCAGTTCGCAAATTCAAGACTTCCAACAGAGGAGCACCCAGAAGTATACCCCATGTATGCTAAAGAAATAGGCCAATTTTTTATACGTGTAGATACTTAAAATTTAAAGCCCAAAAAGAAAAGTCTTGCACTTTTTTAAATATCAATGCTTCTTTTCAAATTCTAATAAAAAAAAGAAAAATTATTCTATGGTACAAAAATGGCGGGAAAGTAGGTTTGTGATTTGGTTTTGCTTTTATATATATATAGATTAGGATATTAAAATAAAATATATTAATAAAGTTGTTTCTTCGATTTTATTGTAATTCGTTAACAAATATTTTTATTTTTATTATTATTTTGCAATATATAAGCATGAACATTAAAAATAATTTAATATTATTTGAGTGATAATATTTCGATAATTCATCAAAAAGAGTGTTTCTTTGATTTTATTTCACTTTCTTTAGTTGCAAGAAATCAATAGAAGGGAAGAATCCTATTTGCAGAAAATTGAACTCAAAGACGGATGCTCTTCAGCTAAGTCTAAAAGTCTATAACTCTACTTTGAAGTTCAATCAAGAGGTATTTTCTAAGTAACTATCCTTCAAAATTAGCTTCATGGATCCCAAAACTGAAGTAGCACGGTGGAAGACTAATCTATATCACTTCTTTCTTACTTCAAGATCTTACATATTAAAAAGATATTTACAGAAAGGAAATATGTTACTCACAAAAGAATGAGGGACCTCAAAGCCACACCAATCCTTGTGTTCAAGAGTTAAAATCATCAGCTCAGGGAACATCTCAACAACACCAAGTATTTCGCCCGCTGCACTAGCATGGAGTTTAAGAAACCTGGCATTTGGAAACTGTATAAGCATATCTTTCCTCATTTCTGAAATAACATCAGTCATAGACAGAATCATCACTAACTAAGTGGAGAACATGTGAAGTGGAGGCAAAAGAAGCACAGATTGGATAAAATACATCCACATTTCACCGAATTGATAAAATTCTAATAATCCCTTAACAAAGCTACATCAAGATCTAATCTGCATCATTTGAAATACCTAAATTACAGATACTAAAATTTCTTTCAATTGTTGATGTCATTGTGTATAACATATGAAAATATAAAAGAATCTGATAATGTAACCCTTTCAACATGAAGGAATACGGATGATTGGTAAAACTTGCCTCAGCATTTCCTTAACCAATAAAATTCTAAAAAATCTTGTATGGTAAGGATCATCTAAACCAAGAGATGCACTAGTTAAAGACGGGACTTTCAACAAACACCTTGTATACAGAAAATCTGAAATTTCTCCATTACATCTAACGATTTTGAGAATCAGACTGGATATTCAAGTCCTCGCCGCTTTCGGTCACCGCAAAGAACTTGGTTCACCACATTTTCGATCCAGGGATCAACATGTTCACAATCAAGTCTCGAGCTGATTCCACTGCACATCCTCTTCAATTTTCAGATCACAACGACCAAAAACACAGCCGCTGCTATTCTGTCACCAATTTATGCACACTTATATAAAGCTCTTCCACTTGTTTTTCGATCGCAAAAAGAAGCCACAAATCAATAATATCATTAGGAAAGGAGCACCCCGTTTTGAAACGTAAGCTGAATTTGAGAATCTTGACCCCTTTCCAGAGCTCAAAGTTGCCATATGCAATTGAGGAATTACTTGTATCATAGGGGGGTCCACAGGTATTTCCACCGTTTAGAGAGTAGGGTAGTCCTAACAACATCTCTCATTTCCAACAATCAAAGAATCTGCACAACTAAGTAATCGGGTAACTCACTCAGTCAATTCGCCCATACCTTTCTCCTTGCTTGCTTTTCACTTTGAAGCTTTTCTCTTTGCTTTTCTCATTTGGTATACATATATTAATTAATAATTATTATCAAAAGGAATTATAACTATATCAAAGTTTGCTAAATACACACTTTTATATTAGTAGTAATAAATAGATAATATAACCATTCCAACACTATATGCATAGTTGTGTCCAACTATTTCATTGAAACATAGAAACTGCAGTCTACATCTACATATTGTTCAACTTGTATGTTATGCTAATTAAGATAACTAGACGATATAACTGAAGATCCAAACTCCGGGAGCAAATAGACTTTATGGATGAAACCAAAATTATATACGAGGGAGGTCCAATTTTATTTTATTTTTCATCTACTATAAACCAAATTCAGAAATTCTGCTTCAATTTATAATCTGGGCTTTATATACCAAAATTTTGAAGAAGCTATACTAATCACAATAAATAAAATAGTAGCAATACTTTATACCTAAACATGGTATGCATTAACTCCATTATGTAAAAATGAGTATGTAAAACTAATTCATAGCAAAATGAGTCAAAGATAAGGAGTCAGCAAAATAGGGCAGCTTGCTATTGGTTCTCAATGACAAAACTCAACGTGTGCATCATCAGATGAAAATATCCACATCCTCATCTCTTCTGCCAAATTGGATGGATCCAAATCACCTCCGAGCATTCCTAGTCGAAGCACCATCTTTTCGAGCACGGGAGCATTTTCCAATACAGTTTTTATGACTGGAATTATTGACTTGTCGTCGTGTACACACCAAGTAATCTCAACTGTCTTCAGATGGAGCAGAGAGGGACGGGGGAATGTCATATCACACACCATTGGCTTATACTCTCCATACTGCAAAGTATAGTTGTACAGAATTGATTTAAGCAAAAAGATGCTGATAATCCAGAAACCCCAAAATTCCAATTAAAAGACTTAAGAAAATAACAAACTACAAAGAGTTAGGATGGTGGAAGGCTAATAATCTAATATCTCATCTTTACACTTATAGATCTTTAAATTAATTTGTTGCTCGCTCCAAATAAGCAACTCCAGTCCTCTATCGCATTAGTTTGAGCATAGCCATCACATGCCACGAAAATTCAAAAATATACTAAAGTTTGCTTATATAAATTCATTGTCTATACATTCACAAATTTCTATAGGCAAAAATTAATTTGTTAGATGTTTATATGTTGCAGATTTGAAAATTTGAAAATTTCTATAAGCACATAGGTACAAATCAATGAGATAAAGAATTCAGCTACCAAGAAGGGAAATTCTATTACGAGTGTACATGAGGTAAAATGCAATGCTTTGTTAGACGAGCTGTATTAGTAAAAAAACAAAGGATAATCGAAAAATACTACAGAATTAATTAAAACACTAGGCAAAACATACTCAAACAAGCAAGAAATCAAGTGTGTCTATTAGGTAATAGTGTATAACTATTAACTAATTATGCTGCAAAATCATAACTATGGTCTGAAATGCGAAGTAGACAAGTTACAAAAACAAAATGTGGCTCAACATAAGTGAAGAAACTGAAATACCTCCATACGTTCAACGATTAACTTCTTCAGCTCAGGAAACATCTCAAGAACATTAAGCATTCCCTCGGCATCAACAGCGCATAGTTTTAGAAACTTGGCATTTGAAAACAGTACTATGGTGTCTTCCTTCATTTGATCAACAAGAAGCTGGTAGAAAAATATGAGATAAGATTCATTAAATACAGTGATGCAAAAGAAGCTCAGTTTACTAGCTACAACAACATCACTGATATTTCAAAGAATTCATTAAAATCTAAGTGGGAACATATATGTGAAGTAAACATAAAAGAAGCTCAGAATAGAGAAAATTCTATCTGCAAATACATCATTGACATATCAATGAATGATGAAATTCCAATAGCTCAAGAATCAGTGAAATAGGTAAAAACTACTACTATCACATTTGAAATTCCACATAGCTGAAGAATCAAGATACTATGATAGTTTAAAGAGATTAAGAAACCGAACCATAAGCAACCACTTATTCAGTGTGAGCTTTAAAGCATGAGAGATGCCTAGAACAGCTTCGCTGAACATTTCCCCGACTTCAATGCGCCATGAAGGCTCCACTTCCAATATCACATCGAAATCAACATTTGTATTAGTCATGGAAAGGACTTTTAACAAACACCTTGTATACCGAATTCCTGCAAATTCCAAACTCTCAAGAATAGGAGCAGAAATTCTCACAACTGTCGGAGTTTCGACATTATCATCATAAGCATCGATATCATAATAATAGATCTTGAGCATCTTCAAACTAGTAGATCGGATATACAAGTCCCCGAAGATGAGTTCAGTTCGCAAATCGAAGACTTCCAACAGACGAGCACCCAGGAGAATTTGATTTATCACATCTTGAGTCAAGTTGAATGTTCCATCAATAGTCAAACTGTTGAGTTGATTCCAACTCACGCTCTCTTTAAAATCCAGTCCAAGAAAATGAAGAGATAATTTCCTAATTGACGAACATAGATATACAGGGTCAGGAAGATGGTATTCGTAACAGATTAATTTTACACATAGCTCTTCCACATGTTTATCGACCGCAAAACGCACCCAAGAATCAACATCACTATGATCGTACTCGAACTCCATCTCCTGCAAATTTATGCTGAATTTCAGAATCTTGTTTCCTTTCCAACGTTCAAGAGCCCCTTTAACAAAATTTGGAAATTTATGTGAATCTTTTTCTTTGCGAAAGTAGAAATGAAGGTAAGGGACGGTGGTCCAGAGATCTTTCCAGCGTTTGGTGAGAAGCATTGTCGCAGCAACATCTCTCATCGGCAAGAACGAAAGAATCACATGGATTAACGGGTCGGGCAACTTATTGAGTCGATCGAGGGCCATGGATTCATCCTTTATTCGATTAGTCGTCGAATCATCCATTGATGGTGTGACGTTCAGATCCGGCAAAGAATTCATCTCTTTCGCTTAGCTCTCTGCCGTCGGTGAACACTAGGGTTACTAATTTCGTGTTTTCAAAATGAGGTCTGTCTCTGTCTCTCTCTCTCTCTCTCACTTAGTTAGAAAAGAGAGAGAAAACAATCAATTAGGCTGCAAAGGTTGAATTGGCCGCCAATTTTCATTAATTAGGCAATTTAAATTAGAGTATAATTTTTAAAATAAATTTAAAAATATTGTATAATTTTTGAATTATTATTATTTTGGTTCTTATTGAATTATTTTGTTATTCTTTTTAGATTTTTAACCTATTAATTCATTTTATTATTCCAATTTATGACATATCTCTTATTCGTGCACCTCACATCAATACTAGTAATACAAAAAATGTCTTCCAAGAAATAAAATGACATTAAAAAATTAGAAATGGGGAGATCAATTTTTTAATATTTTTATTTCCATATAATCATCACCACATTAATTAGATTAGAATCTCACGGTCTAATTACTAAAGAAATTAGATTTTCTAAAAAAAAAAATCTAAAATTAAAAAGATGATATTTGGATATTGCATTTTTTAATAGATATTGCATTTTTTTTAATCTTAAATTTTGGATGAAAATTAAAGATACAATTTATTTAATACTCCCTTCGTCCCACTGAACATGTCATGTTACTATTTTATACGAGTATTAAGGAAATGGTTAATTGCCGTTAAATACCCCAACTTTTTCTCAATTCTGGGATTGCACCCCAAGTGAAGATTCTATCAGGAAAATTTTCCAACTTTAGATTCTATCTCAATTTGCACCCCGGAGCAAAAAACCCTCTAATCGGTGCTGAGTTGGCAACCCGAGATATTGTGGTGGACAAAATTCGTCTGTCTAGTCCAAGCCCAATAAGTGTTTCTAATCGGCCCAATTGGCTAGACGGAGTTGGCCGTCTGATCCGATACGTTAACATTAAACGACTAGGCGGAATCTCTCTACTCATCCTAAGCCCAACAAGCCCCATTAGTTGGCCCAATCAACTAGGCGGATCGGATAATCTAGCCCGATAAGCCCTAAGACCTTGATCGACAACTGGATCGGATAACTCCACGTTCAAGCCCAAGGGTTTTGATAATTAATCAGACGGTTTGACTAAGTCATGAAAGCTTATCCCATTCGTAACAGACGGATCGGATGGGGTGAAAACCCCAAAACCTTAAGCGGCTACTAGCCGTCTATAAATACCGAACAGCTGGGTCATGAGACCTCATTCCATTTCTTACGTATTCAACTCCCTGCTATCTATCATCTCTTGATAGTCGACTACAATTATACGCTTACCACCACATCCGCTTACGGTTACTTCCATATCCATCTGCTACAAACTTAATTACATTGGGCTATACCGTAATCCTACTCCGCCTACACTCATTCACCTTTGCATCTGTTTGACTTTCTATCCGATTATATATCCGGTTATAGTTCCTATCATACTACTATTTCCATCGGACTATAGCCTGTACCCGGTTACACCTATCACTCGTCCATACCGGCTACGACCTCCTACCACATTCTAGCCATTAGCATCACCATTAGCATTTTCTTTTAGCTATTTATTTTATTGCTATCCGTCAAGTTATTCCAATTTACATTTGTTTATTTTCATTCGATTACATCTATCATCTACTTACTTGAGCGTCGGAGGTTCTTCGGTCAACACCTCCACCGGTGCTCTCCGAAGGGCTCTAACGTGTCTGTTGATTACAGGTTGCTAGTGCTCGATCTACCTGGACGCACCTGACGTCATCATCAATTGTAGATCCAGCCTCTACAATTTGGCACCCACCGTGGGGCCCTAGCAATCAAGCGAATCAACGCACTTTCCATAGAGTTCTTTAAGCACCAACCATGTCTGACGGATCTGAACAAACCATCCAGCCTGACATGAATGCTCAGTCGGACTTGGCGGCACAGATAACTGCTTTCACCAAACAGATGAATCGAGAGCGAGAAAGATGCAAGAAATTGGAAAATGAGAATGCCAATTTATATGTTCGCCTCGAGGCTTTGGAGCCAGTCGAGATCGTTGACTCTCCCTACTTCCCGGTTCAAGTGAATCCGATGCAACAACTGGATGACATCCCAATCACTCACAACGATGGATCCAACCCTTCTATGATAAATTCGTCGTCTTTGGTAAGGAATCGTGATATTGTCAATAACCCGACTGACCCGGGTTACTCTCTTTTGAATGCAGGTAATATCAATTCGTCTGCTACCCTAGACCAGACGTGAGTGCTAGGGCAAGTCACTCTGGATGTCAGAACTGGACGGACCACTCAGCCGGACGGAACAAACATTTTCATCCGACAACATGCCCGAACCATTTTGACCACCCCCAGAATAGCAATGAGTAACGCCGTCATTGGAGGCACACAACCAACTATACCAGTACCCAACCAGACAGTTCCACCGGCTAATATAAACCAACAGACGATCGGAACCGGTCAGAGGGAGGTTACCCAGGATCAACTGCTTGCCAATGAATTCGCCCAACCAGTCATGACCGAACACGGTACAATAAGAGATGAAGACTTGGCGCGAAAGCTGGCCGAAATGGAGGCCCTGATCCAGCGAATTCCCGGTGTGCCGGCACCAATCCACAAGAGTTTAGAGAACTGCTATGTTGATTCACCATTTGTAGATAAAATTGCCCTAGTTGAGATGCTCGTCAAGTTCAACTTTCCTAGCATGCAGATGTTCGAAGACACGACAGATCCAACCGATCATATTGCTCAGTACAAGCAGGTGATGTTCACTGCTTGTTGGGAAAATTATAAGGTTTCGATTTGATACCAAAACCCAACTGATTCTCCAACTGAATAGATGATTGCGTCAACCTAAATAGTGTTTTCCAGCTCGCCTGTTTGAGCTTTAGATTTTCTAGGCGTACAGGTTAAGGAAGCGGAAGACAGCAATCGACCCAGCTGTGTTCACAGCTGGAGTCAGCTAGCAAAAGACAGCAGGCGTCAACCTTCAGCTGAGTGATCCAGCAGAGCCTGATCAAGCTGAAGAGAATTCGAGCTGAGTTCAAAACACAGCTGGTCCAGTTGTACAGAACAAAGGAACTATCTCTGAAGACTCCACTTCAAGACAGTCCAGCTCTGAATTCAAAAGCCAGCACTAAAGGCAGAAGATTCCAGAATCAGAGGAAGTCAACCTACCTCGACCAATAAGGGATTGCCAAGTCAGCATTCTAGACTTCAGAACTTAGGATGTGACACAAATGAAGACAGGTGCAGATACGCCCAACGGCAAATCTTGTATTTAAGAAGAGTAGGTAAGATTCAAACGGCTCCTCCAACGGCTAGTCTTGAATCTCTACCTATATAAACCCGTCTTCAACCTCAGGATCAGATACGAAAAACTCTCTACAAGCTTTCATTATCTGAAATCTTCATTCTTTCCAAAGCTCTCAAGCAGTTCTAGATAGATCAAAGAACACTTTATCTTAAAGTGTTTCTAGTTAAGAAACTGCTTAGTTTTTCGTCTGTTCCCTAGGCCAAACTCTTTGTATATCTTTAGCCTAGATTTCGAACGAGTTCAACATACTTTAAAGTTCATAATTGAAAGAACTCGTTCATAGTTGGAACCCCATACCCAAACCCAAACCCAGAAAGGTTAGGTAAAGGTACGCTTGCTCGAAGCGCGTAATTCGAGTGGATAGGTTCTTCAGTACCCGGAAACTGAAGGTGTAGGCTTGACAGTGCCCGCAAACTGTTGGAACACAGCTCGGGTTAGAGTTGTGAAGTTGCTTGGTACTTGGAAACCAAGTGGTAGTGGATTACCAGTGAACCTGGTCGTGGACGTAGGAGGTGTTACTCCGAACCACATAAAAACTCGCGTGTTTCTTACTCTCTCTCTTTACTTTCGCTTTATGGCTGTGTACTAACTCCTTCATATCATTGCATATTTGTTCAAAACTGCACACATAGCTGCTCTCCAAAGACGGCTGTGTCTCTCTAAAAGTTGCACAACCTGACTAAGCTGAAAACGTTAAGTCAATATTTTCAAACTGAGTTTTTCTAAGTAATCGAGCTAAGTTTTCAAACCACCACTTTCCGCACCACCAGCTGAGTTATTTACCCAGCTGACCCTCCCCAGCTGGATCGATAACTGAGCTCACCAACTCTGTGATTTAACTTGAAAAAGTTTCGAAAAATCTATTTGGTGTATTCACCCCCCCCACTACACCAAATACCCAGCTCAGGGACCATCAATTGGTATCAGAGCAGTGGTTTAAAAGATCACCATTTCTGTATCAAGAGATCTCTCTTGACACTCTGTGTCAGTGGTCAACTGAACAGATCCGTTTTTCAGAAAAACTCATATTATTACATACTGCACATGTCTATGGATTCTTATCTTAACAGGAATCTCCCCACCTTCTCGGTAGACGACTATGCAATCTGGAAATTCAGATTGAAAAGCTTCCTTTGTGCACATCACAACAATAATGTGGGACGTCATCACAGACGGACCCATCCTTATTTATAAACAAGGAAATGAACTCGTACCTGCCCATGATGGAGGACAACCAGAATACCGGCCAATTCTCAAGCCAAAGAAGGATTACTCGTCAGAAAAACGAAAGCAAGCTGGACTGGACAGCTTCGCAAGAAACACCATCTCATCAACAGTCTCAAACGCCTACCTGAGTAAGATCATCAAGTGCGAGACAGCCAAAGAGATGTGGGAAATACTTGCCAAGCTATGTGAAGGATCTGAAGAAATCAAAGAAAACAAATTCACAATAGCTTGCCAAAAATTCGACAACTTCAAGCAGCTAGCCAACGAGTCCATCGAAGCGATGGAGCTAAGGTTCTCAAACATAGTCATCGAGATAGAGACAATGAGAACTGAGAAGTATACCCAGCGGGAAAAGAATCTAAAGGTTCTTTCAGCCCTTTCAGCTGAATGAAACACTTACAAGGTAGTTCACTAAAGTCGAAGTGACTTGGGTGATCTATCTACAGAAAGGTTATTCTCACTTTTAAAAGCCAACGAATACAACGAATACAGCTCATGTCAAGACAGCTGAGTCCTCCAAGATGAAGAAGGACAAAAAGGAAATGAGCAAAGAGGAGCTACTCGAAGAAATTGCCATGATGGTGAAAAATTATAACAGACTCAACACCAGCAAGGGCGAATACAAGAAGTTCGCAAGGACTTACAGAGATAAGTACGCAGCAGCTGATGAGAAATCAGCTGACAAACGAACAGAAGAAGGTTGCTTCAACTGCAAGGAACCAGGACACTACCGACAAGATTGTCCAAAGCTGTCCAAGAAAGACAAAGACCAATTAAAAGCTAAGGCAGCTGACAGAAGGAGAGCTTATATCGCTGATGAAGAATCAGAGTGCAATAAAATGGATGACATGCCATTTTCAGACTCGGAAGAAGAAGCCCTGATGGCCCATGATGAACCTGATTGGGATACATGCTTCATGGGACAAACAGACGGCATCGATGAAGATGAGGTAACGTCTCGAACTCTAAATCTGTCTAACATCTCACCATCACACGAACACTCTACACAGGACTCAGAATCTGGTCTACCTGATTGGAGTCTAGTAGAGAAAGTAATGAACGATTCCAAGGAGCTTCAAGAGATCCTTGACGTCATTATGTGTGAGAATACCGAGTCAAGGCGGAACCGGAAAAGACAAAAGTATCATACGCGGTGATACAACTCGGCTCAACAGGAAGTCGTTTCACTAAAAGACAAAATAGTGAAACAAGATCAGCTGATGAAGGAATTCAACAATGAGAAGAAACAGCTGATAGAAGATGTGGAAAAGGTCACAGCTGAATCGGAAAGGAAGTCAGCTGAGATCATTGAGCTGAAAAGCACCGAAGAGATACTATCTAAGAAGATAGTAGCTCTCATCAAAGCCACGACAACAATGGACGAGATCATTAGTGCTCAGCGTCCAGCAGCACTCAAAGCGGGACTGGGATACAACGAATCAAAGGATGCCTCAAACATTGCCTCCACAAGTGGAACAAAAGTAATGTTTGTACGTGCAAACGAACCTCCAATCCCAGCAGCTCAGCATCAACAGTTGAGGACACAGCAGGCTTCGGGAAGACCAGCTGTGAAACATTCTCAAGCTCCGTCGAGAACACAGCAGACATCAAGAAGGTCAGCTGTGCGACAACCTCAAGCCCAACTCAGACAGCAACGTGCACAACCTCAACGAAAACCACAGGCTGGATTTTACAGATACCAGCCACAGCACCAGCACGTTGATCGATATCAACCAAGATATCAGAGATACCCAGCTGGATACCACTCAAACGAGTATCAGCTGGATAATCATTTCCAGCCACAGCATCACATGAGACAGCAGAGACAAAGGAACGTCTCAGCTAGGCACACAGCTGGGAACCAAAAGAAATCCAGACAACAAAACAAGAAGACACGGAGATCAAGACCCCGCCAGCAACAACAGAAGAACACAAAGAATGTGTATATCGACTCAGCTGGGAGAATTATCAGATCAAATGACCCAATTCGAGTCATCAAGCAGATCTGGGTCGTCAAAGGATCTCTGTTTAACCCACAAGGACCCAATTAAAACTGGGTACCTGAATTTTAATTTTTTGTTTAGGTTGCAAGGAATCGACGCATCTCTGAGGAGTCGATGAGAACGCTATGGTACTTGGACAGTGGATGTTCCAAGCACATGACGCACCTAAGCATCTACTCCAGGAGTATATTGAGCGTACAGGTCCACAAGTAACATTTGGTGACAACTCCAAAGGCCTAACCAAAGGTTATGGTACATTTAAAACTAGAAATGTTATAATCCCAAATGTTTCTTATGTACAAGGATTGCAACATAACTTGCTTTCCATTAGCCAATTCTGCGACAACGGTTTTTCTGTCAAGTTTGATGCACAGGGATGCACAGTGAAGCACAGGGAAACCAAGCAGATACTCCTAAGAGGGAAAAGAGAAGGAAATATGTACTTTGCTGACTGGAACAGCAGCCCTCCTGAGACTTGTCTTGTATCGAAAAGTAGCAATGAAGTCAGCTGGCTGTGGCACAGACGGCTGAATCATCTCAACTTCAAGACAATCAACAAACTGGCTAGGAACCAGCTCGCTAATGGAATTCCAGATCAAGTATATGACAAAAGTCATATGTGCAGTGCGTGTCAACAAGGAAAGCAGACAAGAATTTCATTCTCTCTCAAGTCAGCTCAGTCAATTGATCGAGTTCTTCAACTTCTTAACATGGATCTTTTTGGTCCAGTTATTCCAGCAAGCTTCAATGGCAGAAAATATACTCTGGTCGTTGTGGATGATTTCTCAAGATTCACATGGGTATCATTCTTATACCAGAAGAGCGAAACCAGAACTAAGCTGCCTATCCTGCTGGAAAGATTATCAACACAGAAGGAGTGCAAGATAATGGCAATAAGATCAGATCGTGGAACGGAGTTTCTAAATGAAACTATTTATGATTTTTGCTAGAAGAACGGAGTTCAACACCAAACATCTGCAGCTCACACACCTCAGCAGAATGGTGTAGCAGAAAGAAGAAACAGAACTATCAAGGAAGCAGCTACCTCAATGCTAGCTAGCTATGCTATTCCAAAGAAGTTCTGGGCTGAAGCAATCAACACAGCTTGCTTCACTCAAAATTGCTCTCTACTCACATCAAGGCAAGGCAAGACACCGTATGAGCTATGGAACAACAGAATACCATACATTGGATATTTCAAGGTATTCGGATCTAAATGTCACATCCTCAACAATGGGAAGACACAACTCAAGACGTTCGACGAAAAGATAGACCGATGAGTATTCCTTGGTTACTCCGCTGTGAGTAAAGCATACAGAGTCTTCAACAGAAGAACTCAAATAGTCGAAGTAACTCCACATATTACCTTTGACGAATCTTCCTTCGAATATAGAGATTCTATCAAACGAAGAAGCGAAGGAGAATCTTCAAGATTGATTCAGACAAGGGCTCAAGAGAATAGAATCAGGAATCTGGCCGAACCATTAATTTGGGACAATGAGCCAGAGGAGGAAATTCAAATCAATCAAGAAGTTCCACCAGCTGGAAATCGAGAAGAAGCTTCAACGCCAAATCAAGGGGGAACATCATCAGCTGGGAATCCAAACACAGCTGAGTCCCCAGCTCCATCTCCAGCTGAGCCTCTACAGAGGTCTCCTCAAAATATAAATCAAAGAGAGCCAAACTCTCAAGATTTAACTCCTGAGCAACTCCAAGTCAGATGAAATTTAGCCACGTCAAGCATCAATCAATTGGAAGAAGAAATTCGCAAGAGGAGAAGATGGATTGAAGATCATCCATCATCAGCTATTATCGGAGAACCATCTGACCAAGTCAAAACCAGAAGCTCAGCTGCTCAAGCTTCATCGGATCATCAAGAAGCAGCTGACACAGCTCAACTCTCAGTAGAGTTAGAACTGACGGTCTATGATGAAGACACAGCTCTAATGGCGTGTTACGTAGCTCAAGTGCCAGAGCCTCAATCAATTCTCGAAGCTTTGAAGAGCGTGCCTTGGACAAACGCCATGCAAGAAGAACTGAACGAATTCCTCAGAAATCGTGTCTGGGAACTAGTCGACAGACCTGAAGGAGTCAAAGTCATATGACTCAAATGGATATTCAAGAACAAAATGGATACCCTGGGAGTCGTCATCAGAAACAAAGCTCGACTCGTTGCCAAGGGATACACTCAGCAGGAAGGAATTGACTTCGAAGAATCTTTTGCTTCAGTAGCACGATTGGAAGCAATTAGACTATATCTCGCCTTTGCAGCACATCACAAATTCAAGGTCTATCAAATGGATGTGAAGTGTGCATTCTTAAATGGAGAAATCAAAGAAGATATCTACGTTGAACAACCTCCAGGATTCGAAGTAGAAGGAAATAAAGTCTACAAGCTAAAGAAGGCTCTTTATGGATTGAAGCAAGCACCTCGAGCTTGGTATGACACTTTGTCAAATTTTCTCGTATCCAAAGGATTCAAGAAGGGCTCAGTAGACAGAACTCTCTTCACCATCAAGTCAGGAGAAGATATCCTGGTTGTTCAAATCTACGTAGACGACATCATCTTTGGATCAAGATCAAGCTTCTTATGCCAAAGATTTGGAAAGATGATGTCAGAGAAGTTCCAAATGTCCATGATGGGAGAAATGAGTTTCTTCCTAGGACTTCAAGTCAAGCAATCATCAGAAGGGATTTTCATAAATCAATCCAAATACGTGAAAGACTTGATCGCCAAGTATGGAGTTCAATCTAGCAGAACTGTAAAAATTCCAATGAACACCAACTGGAAGATTGAACCGAAGCGAAGGAAATCGGTTGATTCCGCAAATACGGAGGGATAATAGGATCCTCGTATCTAACGACAAGTCGTCCGGACATCTCTTTCGCAATCGGAGTGTGTGCCGGATTTCAAGTTGATCCAAAGGAAGCACACATGCAAGCGGCCAAGAACATTCTCAAATATCTCAAAGGAACTCGAATGTTGGGGTTGTGGTACCGAAGACAATCTACGGTAGTGGATACTCAGACTCAGACTTCGCTGGAGATCGGTTGGACAGAAAATCAACTTCAGGAACTTGTCAGTTCTTAGGAAGTAAGTTGATTTCGTGGTTTTCAAAGAAACAAACGTGCGTCGCAACTTCCACGACGAAGCGGGAATATATGGCCGCCGAAAAGCCGCCGCTCGCAAATTCTCGGCCGAAATATCAACTGGATGACTATGAAGTAAAAACTGGACAGGTTCCAATTTTCTGTGATAGCTCAAGTGCGATTGCCATTTCAGAGAATCCAGTACTTCACACAAGATGCAAGCATGTAGACGTACGACATCATTTCATCAGAGATCACGTAGAAAAGAAGGATGTGATTGTTGAGAAAATTCACACGTACATACAAAGAAGCGGGCGATATTCTCACAAAACCGCTGATAGAAGCAAGGTTCAAAATGCTGTGCGGATTACTTGGACTTCTCAACCCAGACGATGCTTCACCCAGCTGATTGGATGCAGACCCAGTTGATTGGAAGCAGACCAGTGAACGGAAGCGAACCCAAAGAATGGAACAGACCCAGTGAATGCAAAGCGAACAACCGAAATTCGAATCAACGTCAACGATATCAGTGAGAAAGAATTCGGCTAAACCGGATGCTGAAAGGAAAGGATTATTCGAGTGAGGAACCAGTGGAACCACGATGACCCAAAAGACACCCACTCAACCGAGGTATCGGTGACTACAATGATCAGCTGAGAGGTTTGCAACAACATTAATTACACCTACTCAATCTGTTTTCTGTCAACTCACATCTTGTCATTTCTAATCAATCTTAATTAAAAGTCTGCAAAGAATTGAATAATGGGAGTTTAGAGGCAAAAGTCAAAACGCCTCAACCGTTCTCTCTCGCGCATTAACTCACATATTCTATTCAAGAAATTAATATGTAGAGAGAATCACTCCCAGCCGTAGATCTTCTTATCAATAGACAAATCTTGATCGTCCATTCATCAAGAAAACTCTTTAAATATGCTAGAAGACATACGCATCAACCCTAGAAAGTTTTTCGGCATTCTTTCTTATTTCCATCAATTGGTATTATTCGTTTCCACTAACAAAAGATGCAGAAGAAGAACATGGAATCCAGAAAGATATCTCCCAAAGCCGATCAAACTTGAAGAATCCGTCAAAGCTTTAAGATAAGAGTTGCTTAACTCTCAAAGAAGACGGAAGTCTAGAAGAAGGTGAAGCCCATCGACAGAACCAGGCCAGCGCAGTAGACTGCAAAGCTCAAGAACGTCATTAACCAGGAAGGTACAGAAAACTTTCTGGGAATGTCAAAGGAAAAAGACCCCCTCAACCCCACTGTTTCTCTCAACATAAAAGAGAGAACGGGACATACAACTCCCTGGGATGCAAAAATCAACGTCAACAGACCTGGACCAGATGTTGATAAAGCCGGAGTATTCAAGAGCAGTCATGACAAAGCTCTTGCTCCACCACAAGAGGCATAGAAAAAGATGCAGGAGACAAAGCAGCATGCATCTAACTCCATCCCAGCTGGGAATCGGAGACAACTTGAGGAGACAAAATATACTGAAGCACTGTCTTCAAACCGAAGACTCAAGTCAAAGGTGCTCAGTCAGTCAGCAGAGAAGCCAGCTGACATTATGAGAGAATTCGTAATCACTCTCCGAGGAGCAGAAGGCCCACAAGCGGTCATCTCTTACGGTGGAAGAGAAGTTCACGTCCCTGCGTGAACATAATCATCACCAACACCGCAACGGAGTATTCCAGCTGATCAACCAAGCTTAAACCCCAAGACAGATGGGATACTTCAACCGCCTTCTCCTCAGTTTCCTTCAGCTCCACAGGGACACCCTCTTCGAGATCTTCCGATGAAAGATGCTCAAGTCCCTGCACCAAGCTCTAATGAGAAACATCACCCAGCTAACGATCACCTGCAGCTGGATGATGATGATATGAGCTGAATACAAGTCCCTCAAGTGCTAAATCAGACTTTCTCATTCAATCTAAGAAGTCTGAAGAAGCAAAAGTTGCAAGGAATGAAGTTGTGCCCGACTCAGAAGATGCTATCTCCAGTGCCAACTCATCCCTCCAAGCACTCAGCTGGACTGCCCCAGCTGAATCAGGCCAAGGATGCTGTGTCTGCGATCATAGCTGAGGCCAATGCAACTGAAGAAGAGCCAGCTAATACAACAGCTGAGCCAGTTAGACTCCAAACCTCGCTGCTCAGAGCTGAAAACCACAGTTTCGCCAAACTAAAACATCGCAACAGCTGATGGTGTATCTCTCCCACCCTGTTTTGATCATGCCAAAAAGGGGGAAGTAAGGGAGAAGAGAGACAAGTCAATGAAGAGGCAAACTGTTGAGCTAGAGGAACCGAGTGAATCGAATCGAGTGAAGAAGAGACGAGTCAAAAGAAAGAAGCAACGGATGCAGAAGAGAAGACCCAGCCAACTGGGATTGAAGACTGAAGATTTTTATTTTCTTCTTCTTTCTTTTTCCTGTGTTATAATGTATTTTCTTACATTAATAAAACACAAGTTTTTTTTTCTGCGTCATAAGTTGTCTCAGTTAGGTTTTGGCATCATCAAAAAGGGGGAAATTGTTGGGAAAATTATAAGGTTTCGATTTGATACCAAAACCCAACTGATTCTCCAACTGAATAGATGATTGTGTCAACCTAAATAGTGTTTTCTAGCTCGCCTGTTTGAGCTTTAGATTTTCTAGGCGTACAGGTTAAGGAAGCGGAAGACAGCAATCGACCCAGCTGTGTTCACAGCTGGAGTCAGCTAGCAAAAGACAGCAGGTGTCAACCTTCAGCTGAGTGATCCAGCAGAGCCTGATCAAGCTGAAGAGAATTCGAGCTGAGTTCAAAACACAGCTGGTCCAGCTGTACAGAACAAAGGAACTATCTCTGAAGACTCCATTTCAAGACAGTCCAGCTCTGAATTCAAAAGCCAGCACTAAAGGCAGAAGATCCCGGAATCAGAGGAAGTCAACCTACCTCGACCAAAAAGGGATTGCCAAGTCAGCATCCTAGACTTCAGAACCTAGGATGTGACACAAATGAAGACAGGTGCAGATACGCCCAACGGCAGATCTTGTATTTAAGAAGAGTAGGTAAGATTCAAACGGCTCCTCCAACGGCTAGTCTTGAATCTCTACCTATATAAACCCGTCTTCAACCTCAGGATCAGATACGAAAAACTCTCTACAAGCTTTCATTATCTGAAATCTTCATTTTTTCCAAAGCTCTCAAGCAGTTCTAGATAGATCAAAGAACACTTTATCTTAAAGTGTTTCTAGTTAAGAAACTGCTTAGTTTTTCGTCTGTTCCCTAGGCCAAACTCTTTGTATATCTTTAGCCTAGATTTCGAACGAGTTCAACATACTTTAAAGTTCTTAATTGAAAGAACTCGTTCATAGTTGGAACTCCATACCCAAACCCAAACCCAAACCCAGAAAGGTTAGGTAAAGGTACGCTTGCTCGAAGCGCGTAATTCGAGTGGATAGGTTCTTCAGTACCCGGAAACTGAAGGTGTAGGCTTGACAGTGCCCGCAAACTGTTGGAACACACCTCGGGTTAGAGTTGTGAAGTTGCTTGGTACTTGGAAACCAAGTGGTAGTGGATTACCAGTGAACCTGGTCGTGGACGTAGGAGGTGTTACTCCGAACCACGTAAAAACTCGCGTGTTTCTTACTCTCTCTCTTTACTTTCGCTTTATGGCTGTGTACTAACTCCTTCATGTCATTGCATATTTGTTCAAAACTGCACACACAGCTGCTCTCCAAAGACGGCTGTGTCTCTCTAAAAGTTGCACAACCTGACTAAGCTGAAAACGTTAAGTTAATATTTTTAAACTGAGTTTTTCTAAGTAACCGAGCTAAGTTTTCAAACCACCACTTTCCGCACCACCAGCTGAGTTATTTACCCAGCAGACCCTCCCAAGCTGGATCGATAACTGAGCTCACCAACTCTGTGATTTAACTTGAAAAAGTTTCGAAAAATCTATTTGGTGTATTCACCCCCCCTCTACACCAAATACCCAGCTCAGGGACCATCACTGCTGCAATTTCCCATGAATTGAAACAGGCTTGCATGTGTAAGGGGTTCGGTTCTAGTCTGACAAGACCGGCCCTCCAGTGGTACACCAATCATCCAAATTATTCTATTTCAAGTTTTGCTCAACTAACCGATATTTTTGTGTAGCAATATGCCAGTAGCAGGAAACTTGAAAAGATATCAGAGGACTTGTATGCCGTGGTGCAATGACGTGGAGAATCTCTTCGAGACTATATTGGACGCTTCAACAAGGAGAAGGTGTCCATAACCAACTGCAACACCCAGAAAGCGGTCACAGCCTTCCGAAAGGGTCTTCTGCCTGACTCAGATCTTTACAAAGATCTCACTAAGTATCCTTGCAGAACGATGGAAGATGTCCTCGCCAAGGCGTGGGCACAAATCAAGTGGAAGGAGGATCAATACAATCACCACCGATCTTCATCCCCTAGAAGCACTAAAAGAGATTCCAGGATGGACAGGACTGAAAGAAGGTTTTAACCTTACCTTCTCCACACAGAATGGACTACAGGAGGAGACAGTATGATCAAACATCAGAAACTCGACCACGTGAACGAGTGAAGATACTAGAGTACAACTTATCCATCTCGCCGGCTGAGGCGGTCTCCGCTCTCAAGGGATTCGGAGGCAAAGTCAAGTGGCCAGAAAAGATGAGAACGCCGGCTGACCAAAGAGATAAGTCGAAGTGGTGTGAGTTCCATGCTGACCACGGGCATCGGACAGATGACTGCATTACCTTGAAATTAGAAGTATCTTACCTACTCAAGTAGGGCCATCTAACCGACCTTCTTACTGACAAAGGGCGTCGGACCCTACAACAAGGCAAAGACAGACAAGATGACAAGATGGAGGTCAGCCCGCCAAGACCCCCAGTACATGAACAAACCGTGAATGTGATCACTGGCGGCTCAGAAATGAGTGAAGTTACTCATTCATCAGCCAAGAGACATACCAGACATCCGAATAGAGCCAAGTGAAATAGAAAGAAGCACAACCGTCCAACCCGTCCAGACCATCAGTTTCACGACATCCGAATCAACCAGGCTACTTAACCCTCATCATGATGCTTTAGTAATTTCGATTTATATTGCAAACTGTTTAGCTAAACGTGTACTAATAGACAATGGCAGCTCTTCCAATGTCCTCTATCTGTATGCTCTCAAGAAAATGAGGATCGATGAAACCAAGATCATTAAGTAGGCCACAGTCCTTATTGGCTTTAGCGGTGAACAAAAGAGCACGATCGGAGATATCGAGCTACCTGTTTATACTGAAGGGGTCAACCTGTGCACACGATTCCTAGTAGTGGACTCTCCTTCCGCCTATAACTTCATTCTAGGCCGACCATGGATACATGAGATGGAGGCGGTTCCATCCACCTATCACCAGGTCTTGAGGTTCCCGACCAAGTGGGGAGTGAAGGAGATACGAGGAGATCAAAAGGATTCTCGTTTCTGCTACCAGACAACAATGAAAGCGAAACATACAGCCTTATAGCAATTACAGCAAGGAGAATCATCCGATCCCCAGCCGAGTCATCCTATCCAACCAGACCAACCTGACACGGTGAAGTTAGATGAAGTCTCCATTCACCTTGATTTTCAAGACAACAAAGTCCAGATTGGAGCACAATTGGAGCCCCATCTCAGAGAGAGACTCATTCAATTTCTTTTTGAGCATTATGATTGTTTTGCTTGGTCCCATGCGGACATGACCGGTATTGATTCGGATGTTATTGTTCACAGGTTAAATGTTGATCCGGACTATCCTCCTAGAAAGCAAAAGCGAAGAAAATTTACCCCAGAAAGAAATAAAGTCATCAATGATGAGATCAAACAACTTTTAGACACTGGATTGGTCTAAGAGGTCTAGTACCCCAACTGGCTAGCAAATGTGGTGGTAGTAAAGAAAAAGAACGGTAAGTGGCGAGTTTGTATAGACTTCACGGACGTGAATAAGGCGTGTCCCAAGGACTCTTTCCCACTGCCGCAAGACATGCTGGTGGACGCTACTGCCGGACACGAGCTACTCAGCTTCATGGACGCCTATTCCGGATACCACCAGATATTGATGCACCTGGATGACCAAGAGAAGACAGTTTTCATATCCAACATAGGCATCTACTGTTACAAGTACATGCCCATCGGGTTGAAGAATGCAAGGGCAACCTACCAACGTTTGGTCAACAGGATGTTTCAAGAATTACTAGGAAACACAATGGAGGTCTACATAGATGACATGCTTGTCAAATCTCTACGAGCAGAAGACCATATCGACCACCTCAGACAGTTTTTCAGCATCCTCCGTGAGTATAATATGAAACTCAATCCGACTAAATGTTCATTCGGTGTAACTGCAGGTAAATTTCTAGGCTACATGGTGACCCAAAGGGGAATAGAAGCCAACCCGGCTCAGATTGACTATGTTCAAAGAATTATATCCCCAACATGTGTCAAGGACGTATAGAAGCTTACAGGAAGGGTGGTTGCCCTTAGCCGGTTCATCTTGAGATGATCGGAGCGATGCCACCCATTCTTCAACACATTAAGAAAGTCAAAAGCATTTAAGTGGACACCGGAATGTGAGGAAGCACTCAACCAGCTGAAGCAATACTTGACAAGCCTGCCGCTCTTATCCAAGCCTAAAGACGGTGAAACACTATACATCTACCTGGCCGTGTCAGAAACGGTGATCAGTGCAGTCCTAGTTCGGGAGGATGAGGGCAAACAATCACCAATCTACTACATCAGCAAGTCATTATTGGATACGAAGACAAGATACAGCCTGCTCGAGAAGCTAGCTTTTGCTCTTGTACACGCTGCAAGGAAGCTTCGCCCTTACTTCCAATGTCATCCAATAGTGGTCATCACCACATATCCTCTGAAGACCATCCTTCACAAGACGGAGCTATCCGGCAGACTTGTCAAATGGGCAGTCGAACTAAGCGAATATGACATATCTTATAAACTCTGGACTTCACTAAAGTTACAGGTATTAGCTAATTTTATAAATGATTTTACGCCTAACCTTTCAATGCAGGCAGACAGAGAGTTATGCTGCCTAACCGAGGGCGAATCGACTGGATCTTGGAAGCTCTTTGTGGATGGTTCGAGCAACAAGCATGGAAGTGGACTTGGACTCGTTCTTTCATCACCCCAAGGTGATAAAATAGAACATGCAGTAAGATGCGGATTCAAGACAACTAATAACGAAGCCGAGTATGAAGCTATGTTGGCCAGACTCGAGTTGGCTAAGGAGATGGGAGCAAAAAATATCAATGTCTATAGTGACTCCCAACTAGTAGTGAATCAGATGCAAGGAACTTACCGGGCTTGGAAAAACAAGATGTCGGCCTACCTGGAAAAGGTGAAAGAGCTGCAGTCAAGCTTTGAAGAGTTCATAGTCAGCCATGTTCCCAGAGAAGCGAATAATCATGAAAATGCCTTAGCCAACCTCGGCTCCTCTATCCAAACAACCAATTCTAAAAATATTCCAGTCGTCTACCTCCAATGGCCGGCAGTCTGGAAAAAGGAAGAAGAACTAGTGTTTGACATACAGATAGTCGGACCTGAATGACTCCGATACTAGAATACTTAGAACAAGACGTGCTCTTGAATGACAAGAACGAAGCATGCCGAATAAAAGCTCAGTCAGCCCGATTCTCCATCATCCGAGGTAAGTTGTACAAACGATCATATTCTGGTCCATACTTGAAATGTAATAACCCTGCAGAGGCAAAATACGTCTTGGCTGAGCTGCATGATGGAGAATGCGGGAACCATTCCGGTGGTAGGAGCTTAGCCTATAGAGCCCTAAGAGCAATTACAACGGTGGGTGGGTAGGGGATGGACGGGGGGTGGGCGCATGGACGGGTGGTGGGTAGGGCCGATGGCGCCCAGGGGAGGGCGGTAGGGCGACCGGGCGGGCGTGGTGGGCGGGAGGGATGGACACGTGGCAGGCCGTGGTTGGGCAACAGTTAATTTTTTTTAATTTAAAATTGTAATTTTTACCTATAAATACTGCACCTTATTATATTCATTTTCACCTCATTCTCTACATTTCTATCTCAATTTCTTCTAAATTCACTTTTCAACTTCTTATATTTTTTTGCTACAAATGGATCCCAGTTAAAATTGGTCTTGGTTCGGTCTAGTGATGCAAGTTTCGATCCCAATAATCCAAATTTCTACGACAATTTTTGACCTCCATCCTTCCAAAACGTCTCCACCCCCAACCGTCCTCAATTTCCGACGGCTTAAGACTCTATGCTGCAATATTCACCCGGTTCTGCCTATGTCTCTCAATTTTCGCCGGGGGCTTTCTCCACGTATCCTACACATTCGGCACCTTCTCCCGGCGACTTCCAATCGGCCGTTAATTTGGACTCGTCCGAGGACCAAGTCAACGTGGAGTACGAGGAGCCCACAGTTACTTTTACGCCCTAGAAAAAGGGCCGAGGTAAAGCCACCACCCGAGATAGAAGATGCGGCGGTCGCAGCAGCAGACCAGAAGACGGTCGAGGCGGCGGGGAATACAGCTACAGTGAGGCCGAGACATAGTGCTTGGCTCGTTGTTGGGTCGATATTAGCCACGACCCTATTGTCGGCAACGTCCAAAAATTGGGAAAAATATTGGCAGCGAGTCTCGGAGTGCTACAATCGTCTCCGTTCCAAGGGAATGAAAGAACGAAGTGATGAGCAATTGCGCCATCATTGAAAGAGAATAAAGAATTGTTAATAGACTTTCAACAAATCTACAAGGATGCTTCGGAGCAATATCATAGCGGCGAGAGCGCCGAGGACATTTTCCAGAGGGCACTAGCAGGGTGGCAAAAAAATTTCAACACCCCATTTAAGCATTTGGATGCTTGGAACGCGGTTAGGGATACGCCGAAGTTCCATATTGTCGTCTCTTCCAGCAAAGTCAAAGAGAATATCGCCAAGCGATCCAAGATCCGGGAAGACGGGAGCTACACCACGACATCAGAAGCAAGCACTCCAACCACTCTAAGCACTCCGGGCATGACGAGCGGTGGCAAATTCACCTCGGGAAGCACTCGTGCCGAACGTCCAATTTGAACGAAAAAGGCGAAGGCAATAGCACGGGGAAAAGGTAAAGTTTCTGCTGAGATAGAAGAGAAGTTTAATGCTATGCAATATCAAATTACGAGGCAGGCGAACTACGAGATTCTAACTCGAGACACAACGGGCATGGCACCCGACGCGCTCCAAAATAATCTTGCATTTTGTGCAATGCTCAGGAGAGAAATGGGACTCACCGACCCCCCGCCGCTGCAGAATTAATGTATTTTTTTTAATTTATTTTTATGTAATGTTTTTTTTTTCAATTCAATAAAATTTGCATTTAAAAATTAATATTATTTAAATTATGAAAATAAAAATAAAATTATTAAAATAATAGTTGTGCCCACCTTCATTTGTGCTTACCAATGTGGGTTCTAATTTTGTGCCCACCCTACCCCACAAATATTAATTAAATATTGGTGGGCACAACTTTTTTGTGCCCACCAATGTGAGTGCTCTAACAAGCGGATACTACTGGCCTACCATGAAGTCAGATTCAGCCGATTATGTTAGACCATGCGACAAATGCCAAAGATTTGCCCAAGTGTCCCACCTTCCACCTGAACCATTGATTTTCATCACATCGCCTTGGCCATTCATGAAGTGGGGGATGAACATCGTTGGGAAACTACCTACCGAGCCTGAACGAAAGGTGTATATGCTAGATGTAACATACTACTTTAGCAAATGGATAGAGGCAGAGGCATTCTAAAAAGTTCGAGACATAGAGGTAAAAGGATTCATATGGAAGAATGTGATATGCCGATATGGAGTACCAAAGGAAATAGTGACCGACAACGGTTCTCAATTCATCAGCAACGACTTTCAAGACTTTTGTAAGTTTTGGAACATTAAACTCAGCTTTTCCACTCCAAGATACTCGCAGGCGAACGGCCAAGCCGAATCATCCAACAAGACAATTATCAATACCATGAAGAAACGGCTTGAAAAAGCCAAGGGAAGATGGGTGGACGAACTATCCGGAGTGCTCTGGTCGTACCGGACAACCACTAGGACCTCGATAGGAGAAAGTCCATTCTCCTTAGCTTATGGGATGGAGGTAGTCATTCCACCCGAAAGCGAAGTACCCACCGCCAGATACGAGCTTACCTTAGACAGCCAGAATGATCAAGGAATAAGTCAAGAGCTTGACACTCTTGATGAAAAAAGAGATAAAGTAATGATAAGGCTTGCCTCCTACCAACAAAGTGACACTATAACAAACACGTTCGTACCCGGACATTCAAGCAAGGCGACTAGGTACTCCGACGTGTCTTTCAGAACACTAAGGAGATTGGAGCCGGCAAGCTGGGTCCGACATGAGAAGGTCCCTACCTGATCACCAAGGTGGTCGGACATGGAGCATACAAGCTCCAAGCTAAAGATGGACGCGACATAGCCAACAGTTGGAACGCCATCCATCTCAAACAGTATCATTTCTAAACTCTTTTTTGTCATTTTTTCCATTAAGTTTATTATTTTTCCCATACTATCGCTAATAGTTTTATCCAGGCCAATTCGGAACTACATCGGACTTCCCGTCAAAGGATATGTAGGCAACTCTATGGAACATGGCTCTACGGAACTCAGTCCACCACGAGAACTACATTTGGCTTGATTCCCAAAAGGGTATGTAGGGAGCTCTCCGGAACGCAGCCATCAGTCTTAATCCGTACGTCCCAGCCCGCTCCAAATCCATCACTTGAGTAAGCGTCGTCCGAAGTGTAAATCGTCGACAATAAAGCGACTAGATGGACGACATAATGGCATGGCATCGTACGCAATGGAAAAGAGTTACATTAATCTCGACTCCAAGTTTTCTACTATTATTGTTGGCCGACATCGAGCATGATAATCATCAACAAAATGGGGGGTGCTTTTGGTCCTCCGTCAAATATCAGCAACTTCAAATTTGTCAATCAAGTATCGATCTCCAATTTGTACCCATTGTTGGCTTCGATTTGTCATCTATAAATTACTTCATTTATTCAACAGTCGTGTTTTATGTTAATTGAGATAGAGAATGATTGCTTCGGTTCCCATACAACTGGAAAAAATCTGTACTACGCACTACTTTGGATAGCTCCAAGCTGCCAACTAAATGTAATTGATTATAGACGGCTACAATTGACTCTCTATTTTACGTGATATGCTTGTATTCAGACTTCAACAAATTGTATCTACCACAATATTCGTCAAAGCAGCATTTATATCCTACATAACGATCAACTTTGCATCAAGCAGACTCAATCAGCCGTAGACGGATATGAACGATTCTAAGCACACATGGCCACCTATAAAGCCCACTTAGGCCCCACAAGATGTATAAATATATATGGGTGTCATACATAATAATTAATATGGTCATATTTCGCCACGGGTCCAATATGGATAGATTACAAATATGAACAAAACATGTAATCAAAATTATTTCTCTAAATTCGAAGCAGCCAAGCTTTTCAAATCATCATCTACTACTGCTCACCAGCTACAAAATAAAAAGTTAGATCATCTCTTGATAGCCGGCGTAGAAATCATACTAGTCAGGATCACCACTTATGAATTGCCACACCGATAAATAGAAAGAACTTCAAATAAGTGGAGCTCAAGCAATATCAAAACACAGGCTTTAAAAGCACAACATCAACATCAGTCATTTAACCAAAGATTGGAAGCTGACACGCCAAAAACAACATCCTAAGATAATAAGATAGATAGTTCGAACTTAGCCAACAAACAACATAATACGTGAAACAATGCCCAACCGGATAGAGTAAATAAGCATAACCCGAATCACTCCTGTGTCGGCAGGTTAACGAGCTGAAGGCCTCCGGTGCTCATCCAGCAAAGTCAGCAGCAAGTTCCTTGTCTTGTTCTTCATGATGTCTTTCGAATTGGGCAACCCAATCAGGATTCTCTTTCTTCTATTCTTCAAACTCGGCCAGATACTGAGTGACGTCCCAAGTTTGAGGAGGCTTGATCTTGAGAAACTCTTTCGCCATCATGCCGCGAGTAATGATTTCAGTGTCGCAGCTGACACCAACAACCCGATCCTCCAGTTGCCTTACTCTTTCCTGAAGAGCTTGACATTCAGCTGCAGACCGACGAGCATCTTCTGCCCTAGCGGCTTCCAGCCTTTTAATGACTCCTCCAGCATCATCATAGGCTTTTTTGAAGGCCCCCATTTCCGTATGCCATCTAGCTCTCTCATCTTTTAATTCATTCAGCTCTGTAGCCATTTGAACAATCTTTTTCCTTCAAAAAATGGCCTTCTGCAATTGCTACAGAAAAGAAAAACAATTGAATTAGTAGTCACAAAGCCAACAGATAGGAGATATCAAATTACAATAGGTAAAGAACAAAAAATATCAAAACGTTTTAAGTTCTTGCCATGAACGTATCATCAAAGAGTGTTGTAGTAACAGCTTGATTTCCCATGTGCTCCAAAAGATCCCTATCATTTAGAAACAGTAACTTCTCGACTTCACTGCGACACTTGGGAAACTCAGAATGAGCAGCAACATCAGAAGAGAATGATAAGTCGATAGTATCGCCATATTGATCAGTCGGATCAACCTGAGCACGCCGTTTGCTCCGACGAGTTTGAGCGGAAGCCGGCGGAATGATCTCTACAGCCTCATCCCCCATCTCACTGCTCGAATCAGAGTAACTTATTCATGGCTTCTTCTTTTAATAATGGAGGATAAAATGGCTTCGACATGACGCAACCTGCAAAAAATCACATAACTTCAATCAAAACAGGATACTCAAAGGAAGTTCATACCATAAAAGTTCTATGCTTCTTTATAATTAAACGAATTTGCATCTATCGCTAGCCGATATAATAATAATACTTGTTGGAACTTGTTTCCACAACGAACTAGTTCGCAAGTTTTCTGGTGTCAAGATGGTGGAGTATTGATGTTCCTCTTAGGTGAAACCCAAAAACCAATTGATTTTCTCAAGACTACTCTTAGACGGAACATGAAGTTTTCTCGTTAAGCAAACTGCATAGCAAACAAACCAAACAAGTCAAATACAAAACAATCAAGTTAAACAACTAGGACTAACTCAATTATGCTAAGATACTCACCACAAATCTCCCATGACTCTTGAACCTCTGAACCATTTGGCACGCCTAATGCATCAAATGAAACAAAAAATATTTGAGTTTCCAACCCCTAGCACTATCAATTGGGGTAAGAATAAGCGGGCAAGTAGTCTTGAGTTGATACCGAACTTTATCGGTTTTATGCTTCTCCAAATTAAAACCTCGTAGATAGAAAAGTAAACATTCCTCAACTCGCTAAACACTTGGATAGCCATGAGAGTACGCCACGTGTTCGGCATTAACTGACTTGGAGATATGCAGAAGTAATCACAAGTTTCCAGTACCAATCGAGCAAGGAGAAGACGAGCGCCCATTGTGAAGAAGCACTCATACATAATGGTCCAGCGGGGATAAGTCCAATCTGGCCTTTCCAAGATAGAGGGGGCAATCAAACTTACATGGGGAGGAATGTTATAACCATATCGGAGTCGATCTAAGCTTTCCGACGAGATAGTTGACTGCGGATTGCCATCTTTTAACAAAGATCTAGGAACACCACCCTCAACCGACCCACAACAATTTACACCAAAACCAGAGTAAGCTACGAGACTACTACATTGATTATCCGTCTGAGTCTCTAATCCATGCACAGGCACACCCATTGGAATATGAATGCAACTGCTATTATTGGGTGACAAGCTGACGTTACTACCACTTGACCCACTCGAATATTCCCAATCGGAAGCAGACATAACAATAAGCACCTAGAGCAAGTAATTCGCTAAGTGACCACAAACAAACATACATGATAGGAAATAACCAATAGTCAAATGCGATCCAAGAAAAGATGTTTATCCAATCTCGTCGGACATACTACAAGAACACTAATCCAAGACCTGTCGGGGATAAAACCAACATAAACACACCAAAAAAGTCAAGCAAAAAATCTTCGAGTATACTCTATAGCAACATATTTCAAGCACGTATAGACAACAAACGACTATCTATTTTACAGCAACATGCCTTAAGAACAAGAAACTTTCACGTTTTTGCCGCAAACAACGGTCAAAGTACAATCAATATACCTAAGCATGTTCAGAACATAAACACATACAAAAAAAATGATTCAAAGAGACATACGAAGAATATGAGAAAGATAAGTGGTTAACCTTTCCAAAAAATTCCCTACAGCTACTCTTCAAGCTCTCTTTCTCTCTCGGCCTCAAACTCGAAGCATCCAAACTCTCTTTAGAACTTTCAAAATGCAAAACGAAAAATGAAACAAGGGTTATTACAACCCTTCACCTCTTTTACAGCAAAAAGAAAGCATAGATTGATGACAAATGGTAGTGATCCATCGGCTCTCATAAACTCCCACTCACTGCTGGGTGAGATACACTTTTCTATTTGAACACCAAAGAAATGCATTAATGAAGCCTACCCACCAAAGTACACAACATCAGAAAGATAGTAAGCTTTATGACTATTATGGTATGCTTTAATATGCTTAACCACTATCTGACAAACATGCATTTGTTTGCATAAAAACTTTGTAGTCCAGTCATTTAAGATGTACAGTACATCTGGCAGCATTGGAGAATCAAACAAAATCCGTAGGCATCAGAAATCAGATACATGTTTCAAATTTTCCTTACTTCATTTAATATACATAAACAACTGGTCAAACCCGCTTTAGTTGGTTAATCCCGCATCTTTTCACTTAAGTAAGGTTATTATGGTAATTTTTGCTGTTTTCTGTTGTGCAAAAGCGAGATGCACAAAATAGTGTAAAGTGATGCATTAATTAGTGTAAAGTGATGCATCAATATCACATTTCTGATGCATCAATTATTTTTTTATCAAGGTAGAACAATTAATATTTTTTTACACGGCTTATAAAGAAAAAACACGTTTTATAAAGTGTATACTTGTACAATTAAAACATTATGTATATCACATTTGTATTTATTAATTGATGTTTTGAGCATAATTTTATGATGCATTAATACGATTTTACGTGATGCATTAATATGAAACTTTAAATGCACATAATAGTGAAAGACTAATTACCACAATTAATGCATTACATATATAATATTTTTGCATTGCACTGTTTAAATTTATGCATTTACATTGAGTATTGTTTTTAGACGTAGTATCATTAATTATATTTTATTTTGCATTATATTTTTTAGATGTATGTAGTACACTATGCATTTTTTTGTCGGTATAGTATCATTCATTTATGCAATACGTATATCGTATTTGCATTCGTACGTATATGATATCACAACTAATTATGCATTACTTATGTCATATTCGTATTTATTACTTGATGTTCTTGTCACGATTTTATGATGCATTAACATGATTTAATTACGTGATGCATTAATATAAAACTGTAGATGCAAAAAAGATCTATCACCACAATTAATGCATTACGTATATGTTCTTTGTGCATTACTTTGTTTATATTTATGCATTATATTGTTTACAAAGTTGATACACTAGATGACCTTATAAGCTGCATTCGATTTAATTAGTGCCATTCACTACAAATTACTGTACCAACAACAAAATCTTTGTTTCTTTGATTTCTGTATCTAAAACATAACATTATACCAACATGAAAATCTCTAATTTATATGCCTAAGCTGAAGCATGAAATAAAATTACAACAGAAGACTTACTGAAGAGTAGAAGATGAAGAAAAAAATTGTACAATGAAGTTAAAAAAAAATCGATGGAGCAAACACAGTAATCTCGACAAATAGAAATAAGCATATGTAATGAGCGATCATTTCATGATTTAGGTGATCATTACTTGTCTAATATTTGTGCATTACATTGTTTAGGTTTATGCATTACATTGTGCATTTTTAATTGTGGAACGTAATGCATTAGGTGTACAACAAATTTGATGCATTCAAAAACTTCATCAAATGCATTCGATTTAGTGTCATGCACAACCAATTCATACTGCACAAGCTTTTAATTACAATAAAGCCATCCTCCAATTTTGTATAATCTAAAGAATAAAAATGAAGTTGATCCTTGCAGTCATTTTTCAGTCAAATCTTAAATCTCAGGCTTCTTCCTTTAATATGTTTACTATCACAATACTAGTTAAATATAATTAATGCATTATGTATATGGTATTTGTGCATTACATTATTTAGATTTGTGCATTACATCTCCAAAATCCCTGCAATCTCGACCAAACCATGTTTAATCTCCAATATTTTCATTTTCTGCAGCAAATTTGGTCTATCAATCCAAACACCCAACAAGAAGAAGACATCACTACAATCTCATATTCCATAATAGCCATGAAGTTATATTAGTATATGCATCAATTCTGTGCACCACCAAACAAAATCCAGAAAAAGATGAGAGTAATCGATTTTCAACATGATCCAACCCCTTTCCAAATTTTGACATGAAAAATTCATAATCCTTACAATTCATTCGCTTACACAAATAGAGAGAAAATCCAAAACTTATAATAATATAAGAAGATGGTGATAAAATTAAAAAGAAAGGTTTAAATTTTAAAGAAAAAGAAAAAAAGGCACGCTATTTTGGGATAATTTGAACTAGCTAATTAACAATGTTGAAGGTAGAAGATTTTGTAATTTAAATGTTTTTCAAATGATGAAATGATTGAAAAGTGGAGCATTCAAAGAAGCTGGGCTTCTGAATTTGAAGAATTTCATGCGTCTATGTTTGTGCAACATCATTTGTGATTTATACAAGGATCCAACAATAAATTCTCCAACACAAGATTTTAGGAAAGAGAGAAAGAGATAGAGAGAGAGAATAAGGAGGAGGAGATAATGACAGTGGTGGCGGCGGCGATGGTCAGTGGTGGCGGCGGCGGCGACGGCGATGGTAAGTGGTGGCGGAGATGAAGAGAAGAAAAAAAGAGAACGAGAGAAGGAACGAGTGAGATGAGTGAGGAAGATGGGTTGCTGAATTTACCCAAAATAACCCTCCACACTTTGTTTTATAATTCATGTCAAATTTTAGATTTAATCATAGCCACAAATTCTTTACAAATGAGAGGTAGGGATTAGTTCTTAGTTCTCATATAAGGAGTGGTCCCTATATATATATATATATAGGGGAGAGTTCAAATGAGAACTCAAGCTTTAGGTGTTAACTTAGGAACCAATCTTGTACATTCATTTTTTTAGATCAATGGTGTTAATTAATTAGATGGTTTTCTATTAAATTTATTCTAATATAACGGTTGAAGGTTATAGAAGTAAATCTAACACTCAATCCATAAATTATGGAATTTATGATCTCTATGCCTTTAATGACCAATTCACTTACGTTTCTTTTAACATTTTATAATAAAACAATCTTTAATTATGCAAGTTTTTTGAAATTGACATTGCAAAGAGACATACATAATAAACCAAATATCATAATTTTTTTTCCAATTTCAAGTTATGAACACGTTGGATTGAATGTGTATTTATTTATATTAAATTTTGTTTATGTTTATTTTACCACTTTCTATAATTAACATTTATATTTGATGTTTTTTAATAATATTTTATTTGCTTGTGCTTATTATCAATTGGCGAGATGCTTATTTATATTTTTTTATTGCTTTTTCATAATTTTTTATTTGCTTATCATCAATTGAAGAGATGCTTATATATATTTAATCAATTGTTTTTCTAGTTTTTTTATTTTCTTATTATCAATTGGGGAGATGCTTATTTATGTTTTATTCTGTTATTTTTTTTTAGATTTTAATTTTCCTATTATTAATTGATGATATGCTTATTTATGTTTATTTTACTGCTTTCATATAGTTTTTTATTTGCTTGTTATGAACTGGAGAAATGTTTACTGATTTTTTATTTTGTTGCTTTTTTTTCTAGTTTTGAGTTTGCATATTTGCTTATTTGTCTCATAATGATATTTTAAAAAGCATTCTAAATTTAGAAAACATATATAATAAAGGGTTAATTTCTATATGCTTTTTAAATAAAGGGTTAATTTCTCAAAACAGACGCAATCAAATAAGCATAATTTTTATATGCTTTTGTATAATTTTTTATTTGCTTGTTATGAATTGGAGAGATGCTTATCTATATTTATTTTGTTGCTTATTTATATTATGCTTATTTGCTTATGGAATTAACCCTTTATTTAAATATAGGTTAATTCCTTTATTAACTTAGTTTTAGTTAGTGTTTTAAGCAAATAAATTGTTCGTGTAGAATATGATAACAAAGGAAAAGTTAATTAAACTTAAACTAAATTGAAAAGGTAAAAAAAAATATTACATCAAATATAAAAGCAAAGCAAAGGAGCGAGATAAGCAAATATACTAAATATAAAAAGCATGCTGATCTAGAATATTACGTCTAATTAATATATAAGCAAAACTAACAGATAATATATTTTATGGATATAATTAGAAAGTTGCATACTATACTACCCATATTGAAGCTTGTCTCGATTAACAATTCGGAATCTCAAATTTTTGTGCTTTGTGGTTGTTTGGGTTTCATAAATCACGCCACAACAAAAATCTAGCCCTATATCATGCTAATGTATGTTTAATATTGCTTCATCTTTACTTATTTACCCTTAGCAGCTTATTTTAGGAATTTTTTTTGCTCAAAATTACAATATTTCCATTAATGTTAAGATTGCATCTAATCCATCCATTTACACTCAATCTATGGTTTATATTGGTTCCTAGTTAACACCTAGGGGATGGTTCTCATTTGATCCAACCCCTATATATATATATATATATATATATATATATATATATATATAGGGAGATGATCAAATAGGAACTCCTATTTATATGAGAACTATGAATCAATCCAAACCATCCATCCTTTAAGATCTATGTATATGATTTAATCTCATAACCAATTAGTCAAACCCGCTTTAGTTGGTCAATCCCGCTTTTTTTTACTTAAGTAAGGTTATTATGGTCATTTTCGCTGTTTTATCCAGTTTATAAAACGAAATGCATAAAATAGTGTAAAGTGGTGCATTAATTAGTGTAAACTAATGCATCAATATCATATTTCTGATGCATCAATTATTTTTTATCAATGTGGAACACATAATATTTTTTTACACGGTTTATAAAGAAAAAAACATTTTTTATAATGTGTGTATCTATACAATTAAAATATTATATATATATATATTCATATTTATTAATCGATGTTTTGAGTGCAATTTTATGATGCATTAACATGATTTACATGATGCATTAATATGAAACTTTAAATGCACAAAATAGTGAAAGACTAATTATCACGATTAATGCATTACTTATATAATATTTGTGCATTACACTGTTTATATTTATGCATTTATATTGAGTATTTTTTTTATACGTTGTATCGTTAATTATATTTTTATTTTGCATTAAATTGTTTAGATGTATGCATTACACAATGCATTTTTTTTATCGGTAGTATCATTCATTTATGCAATACATATATCGTATTTGCATTCGTATATGATATCACAATAATTAATTATGCATTACGTATATCATATTTATATTTATTACTTGATGTTTTTGTCACAATTTTATGATGCATTAACACGATTTACGTGATGCATCAATATAAAACTGTAAATGCACAAAAGATCTATCATCACAATTAATGCATTATGTATATGGTATTTGTGCATTACGTTGTTTAAAATTATGCATTACTTTGTTTACAAAGTTGATGCACTAGATAACCTTAAAGATACATTAGATTTAATTATTACTATTCACTACGAATTACTGTATCAACAATAAAATCTTTGTTTCCATGATTTCTGCATCTAAAACACACAACATTAAATTAATGAATTAGGGACTTATCTTACTAGGAATTAGGAAATAGGAAGGCATGCTAAAAGTATTAAGCACTGAGATTTTAATTTTAGAGCAATAATGCTTCACGCTAAATTGGCTCAAAACAAATATGAGCTGCCACTCAAACCAAATACGAAACAAGTTTAAGCAAATTAATGACAAAATTAGTCAGTTAAGTTAATTCTGATATCTAAATTTTGACAAATTAATTCTTGCACCATGCAATTTTAGGAAGAATTAAATATATACTCCCAAAAATATACAGACATCCGGGTCGTTCCACCAAGATACGGGCGTGTATGCCTATTCGCCCGATTCAACTTTAAAGAGAGAAAGAGAGAACGAAGAATCATCTTCACAGCCCCATTATATATATATATATATATATATATATATATATACAGATAGATACAGATGAGAAAGCAATGAAAGGAACATGCAAAGATGCATGTTGTTAATTATTGAGGTTTTTGTTGTAGCTGTTTGTTTTGAGAGTGCTAGATGTTCAATCTAGGGCTGTTGACTTATACGATTTAATCCCAGGTTGCTTCAATCTACTGATTTTTTCAGCTATCATCATGTGGTGGTAGTGATGGCGACGATGCGCGGTAGTTGCGACGGCGACGGCCACCGTCGGTGATGGCAACGACAATGTCAGTCAGCGGAGGCGACGGTGATGGTGAGTTGTGGTGGTGAAGATTGAAAGAGAAGAGGAAGACAGAAAGAGAGATGGAACGATGGGTGAGGAAGATGGGTTATAAATTTTTTTTTTCTCCAATATACCCCTCCAGAGTTTGTTTTTGAATTTTTATCAATTTTTTAGATTTAATTCTAGCCACACATTCTTTACAAATGAGTGGTCAAGATTAGTTCCTATTTCTCATATAATTGATGGTTCTTACCAGATCCACACCCTATATATATATATATATATAGGGTGTGGATCTGGTGAGAACTCCTCCTTATGTAAGAAATAGGAACTAATCCTAACCACTCATCATCAAAGAATATGTGGCTAGAATTAAATCCAAAAATTTGACATGAAGTCAAAATTAAGGGGGAGGGCTATTTTGGGAAAAAAAATCTAACAACACATCTTCATCACTCATCCCTCTAGTTCGATCACTCTTTTCTCCCTCTCTCTTCTCTTTCTCTTTTCACCACCACCACCCACCATCACAGCTGCCATCACCACCATTGACGGACATTATTGCCACTGCCACCGCCACCGTCGTCGCCGCTGCTGCACACTACCATAACCACATCTCTCTCTCTCTCTCTTGTATATAGAAGCTTTTATCATACAATTTGTCGGCAAGGAAGAAAAAAGAAGCCATGAACACCAAAGACATTAATTTTGTGAGATTTCTTTACTTTTATATAGTTTTTTTTGGCTGATGATAGTTAGATTGATAGATATGTCCGTGAAGAGTTTACCACTATTGAATTGATAGGAAAAAATTGATAGTTCATTATTGACGGGGGTTTTAATTTGTGTTATATGATGAGATGAATAGTGGAATTCATATAGTATTATTGTGTTAAAAATCACCTTTTTATGATTTTTGTTTATAAAAATGGAGTGTTTCTTCGTTCATTGTTGCATCAATTGTGGAATTCATGACATCTGATTATGTGTTAGTACAATGGTGTATATGCAGTGTATGTTTAGAATAAATGCATTTCATGGAAGTTATTTGTGCATTATTTTAATGGTATTAATTGTGCATGTTAGTTTATCACTCGTAAATGTCCATTTCATGAGTTCTGGAGCCATAACATGTTTACAGTCTAGATGCATTATCACTTCTAAATGTTATATTTGCTAATTTCAAAAAGTAAAACATATTGACACTTTTTACCTGATACAATGCACTAACGATATTAATTTCTTAATGCATTATTTATAACTGCACAATTCATATATAATCAGTTGCATGTGCATTCTACTTTTTTTTAATTGGTTTTGTGCATCTATTGTAGTGATGGCGCCAGGGAGAAAGAAGAAAGGCCAAGAGAGTGCATCAATTATTAAAAATATAGATAATGTGTAGTATCCCATCTTTCTCGAGTAATTAAAATAATTAATCTAATGAGAAAGACAAGAATTTTAGTAAAATAAAATTTTTCTTTCCGAAAATTTTACCCGGCAGATATATTCTACCGGAAAAATGAGTTTTAATTAAATTTTATCGTCTCGGTTAATCCGAAACGAAGAAGTTTTTACATTTATCAATAGATGATATATGTTTAGTTATTAATTGACTAAAAGAAAATTTAATTTAATTACGTAAATTTTTACGTAAATTATCTTTTAAAATTTTAGTTTCGGTCGATTTGAAAATACTTCGAATCTCCGATTCTTTCTGTGAAATTTTTATCCAAGGTTCGTGAGACTTTAAGCTAAATTCCTATGTTGAGAAATTAAGGGTTTAATGGAGGATTAGTTGATGATTAATTAATTGAATTGATTAAGCAATTAATTAATAACTTAACTTAAGAATTAAGTTTCAATATCTTATTATATACTCCTATCTCTATCTATATATATGAGATACATCTATCTCCACCCTCTTACCCAAACACACGCACACACAAACAGCAGCCACACTCTCTCTCTCGATCACACACACACTCACACACACTTAAGAAGATCTCCATTGTTGAGCAAGCTTTGAGCTCCAAAGTCTAGAGCATATCATCTCCAATCCTTTAAGTGAGAATATATCTTTCTTCTTCCAAGTTCTTATCTTTCTTTTCATGGTAGAAAAATATATATATATATGTTTCGAAAATTTGGAGAATTTTTTTTTGAATAATTAGATGTTGTTCATGCCTTCATATGTTATTTATATGATGATTTTATAATGTTAGATGATCAATTATTAGCTTAAGATGATGCATGAAGAACTCTAGTTATAAATATATATATGTCGATTATTTTGGAAGAAACCCTAGAAATGGTTAGTTAATCTTCATGTCTTAATATTATGCTTATATAGTGATTATATGATCATTGGTATGATTAAATAAAGCATGAAGAACCCTAACCCTAATTTTTGGAGAAAATTGAAATTATGAAGAAAATGCTAAATTTTTATTTATGCATTGTTTGATATGATCTTCATGAATTATGCTTAGAATATGATTATAAGATCAAATATGTAATTAGATTAAAAATAAGAAAACCCTAGCTAATATTACATTATTTTCGAAAATTTCAAGAAATGAATAAAATGATGATCCATGATTTAAATGCTTGTTTTAATGATATAAATGAATTTAATTAAGTATTTTAAGAATGTTTCATGTTGGGAGTAAGCATGAATTCCAAACATATTTCATTTTATTATTAATTGTCGAAAATTAGGTTTTAATTAGGGTTTTGAAGATTTGATGAAGAAAGATGTAATTGACGGATGATTCGATGTTATATAATGTTAATGGTAATTGTTGAATCAAGAGTTGGTGAATTAAAAGCATAATTAACCCTAGAAACCCTAGAAAAATCGAATTAGGGTTCTTAAATTAGGGTTGGAAGATTAATACTTAATTAAATGAAATTAAATGAAGAAATGAGCTTAAGATGATAATTAAGTATATTAGAAATTAAAAAGAAAAGAAGATAATTAAAGAAATATTAATTTTAATATAACCAAAAAAATTAAAATAAATAAATAAAATATTAATTAAATTTTAATTAAGAAATTAATTGTATTTATGAACTTCTTAATAAAAATTAAGTGTTATATGATTTTCTGGAAATTTAATTCAAAGTAATAAAGATTTTCTATTTTTGGTTGATTTTCCCGATTTGGGAGTTTATATGTTTAATTAAGTTAATGTGTGTGTTTAAAGTATAATTATGTTTGTTGTGATGAAATAAGTGTGTGGAATTAATTTGAGAATTTTCTGAATTCGTTAGACGAATTAAAATCGATTTAGTCGATTATGATGAATAGTAATTTATAAATGTTGATATTATATGAGATTTGATTGATGTTTGATGCTTAATCAGGAATTAAGATAGATTAAGAATGTTTGAAAAGTTAAGATAGAAATTCTCGAATTTCGTTAAGTTTCGGCGTAGAAATTCGAATCGAATTACGTTAGGTTTATCGAAGTAGTTATTCGATAAAAGATTTATGTTCTAAAAATCGTTATTCTCTCTCGATTAAAGGAGCAAGCGGAAGTAGAGGCGGAAGCGTGAAGTAAAAGGATTTCAAGAGATAAAGTTTTAAAGTTTAAAGCTTAAGTTTATCAGGTGGGCTTTCTAAACTGAAAAATGTGCAAAGCATGATATACTATGATTTTAAAGCTTTGATACTTGCCAAATGATTTTAAAATGTTTAAGTATGTTACCATCTACTTCAGAAAGACGAATTCGGTTTCACGCAAGGTGAAATCTGTGTACACATAAGTAATCGTGCGCATTTCTTTGATGGGCCGATTATTCATAATCGTGAGCCTTTCCTCGATATGCCGGTTACAAGTGATTGAGAAAGAGGCCTCTTTCTCATCACCAATATTTATTGTAGATATGGTTCATACTGTTATAACTGTCTGCAGACAAATGATTTTTGAGAAAAGAAAGTATTTTTATCATTTTACGAGTTGTTTTCAGAAAATCCTCGTATTATGTTTTCTGGCGAGTTTTCATATATAGCTGTATTCAGCAAAGTTTTCAAATGTTTTCGGCATGTGTTCACTGAGTACGTAGTACTCAGCCCTGCATGTTATTTCTAAAACGTGCAGGTTAGCAGGGATGAAGATGATGAGTACTGGATGGACTATTGTTGTTGTTAAATGTTGTTTCTGTAAAGAAAGTCGTTTTTGAGAAGTTGACCTAGAATATATGTCTTCATACATATATTCTCATGTTTTCCGCTGCAAGAAAATGAAGTTGATGTTGTTAGAAGTTTGAATTCTAAAGTCGAACTCTTTTGTCAAGTTCTTTTGAAACTCAACCAGTGAATCATATGTAAATAAGTTATTAGTTGTGTTGAGAAGCTTTGTCGAACTTGAAACAGTTTTCTTTATCGTGTTTTCTTGATCATCGAATCAGCTTGTCATTTCCTCGATCATTGTCGATTATTTGGTTGATCAGGTCTTTTGTTTTCGAGCTGATTTGGATTATATTGTTGATTTGCCTGTTGTTATTGAAATTGTTTGATCGTCTCATTTATATCGATCATGCATGTCGTGATTATTCAGAACTCTTGAACTTTATTGAGTATGAATGTCCTTTGTTTTAGTAATCAATAGCCGGGTCGCTATTAAATTTCCTTTGTTAATCATAAATTGTGTAAGTCGTGGGACCTACCGACCTTGACATCTGATATCGGGGTTCGGGCTGCGACATAATGTAATGCATAAATCTAAACAATGTAATGCACAAATACCATATACGTAATGCATTAATTACGATATCGTGTTGACACACTATAACAACATTATTTAGCAATGCAAAACAATGTTATAACGAATGATATATACTACACACAAAAAAAATACAATGTAATGCAAAAATCTAAATAATGTGATGCATAAATACTGTTTAAGTAATGCATTAATTGTGGTAATGGGTCTGTCCTTATTATGTGCATTTACAGTTTTATATTGATGCATCACGTAAATCATTTTAATGCATCATAAAATTATGCACATCCCAGACATCAAGTAATAACTACAAATACGATATATGTAATGCATTAATTGTGATATCATATACGAATATGAATACGAATACGATTTACGTAGCATTAATTATGATATCATATACGAATACGAATACGAATACGATTTACGTAATGCATTAATTGTAAGTACACACTTTATAAATCTAACCATAATGAGATTTAAAAAACATCTTTGAATTTAATAAATCATAATTAATTTGAATAATTCAAATTGATGTTCAATAAAATCTATTTTATTTTATTTACCCTATTTAGGGCATGAAAATTAACAAAATATAAAAACTTGGACATTTTTCGCTTCACATGAATAGAAGAAATTAATTGATGCATCAAACATAGGGCATTGATGCATTTCATTATACTATTTAATGCATCACTTTATACTATTTTGTGCATTTCGTTTTTGCACTATAGCGAAAATTACGATAGTAACCTTACTTAAGTGAAAAGATGCGGGTTTGACCAAAAAAGTGGGTTTGACCAATTAGTTATGAAATTAAATCATATACATAGATCTTAGAGGATAGATGGCTTGGATTGGTTCCTAGTTCTCATATAAATAGGAGTTCCTATTTGATCCTCTCCCTATATATATATATATATATATATATATATACCACATATCAACAATTAATACATCACCCAAAATACAGCCACAACCTGATTTTCATAAGCAAATTTATCAAGATTTAATCAATTGTTTGTAAGGCTTTTATAGTTTGATACGTTCTAATTTTTTCTATTTAGGCTTAATCATGCCTATTCAGAAATACAACATCGCATATATATCAATAGGGGTGAGCACGGTTCGGTTAACCGACCGTTTGTCACAAAAAAAAACCGAACATACGGTTTTTAATCGGTTCGGTTAACCGCTAAAATGTAGAAAATAAAAACCAAAAACCACTATAATGGCTAACCTAAAAATCGGTTCGGTTAACCGTTATTCAACGGTTAACCATGTAGAAAGAAACTTTCAATTTTTTTATAATTCATAGCATGAAAAATAAAAATTCATATCTTAAAATGTGAATACGAGATATACATTTAAAGAAGTATAAATAATAAATTGAACACTCTCATATTTTCAAGTCAAAGTAGTAAACTCAAGTTAGTTAATATTATAATTTATAACATATAATTATCTGGTATAATAATTTTATAACATATAATTAGTAAAATTATAATTTTAAATGAGTTTCGGTTCGGTTCGGTTAACCGTCATATAAAAATAAAAACCTAACCGTTATCCTCAATTTTTTAAAATTAGAAAAATAAACCGAACCGTCGGTTCGGTTAACCATTTTTTTGGAACGGTTTCAGTACGATTTGTCGGTCGGTTCGGTTTTTCGGTTTGTTTTGCTCATCCCTATATATCAAAGCATCAAAAAACAGACACATATACTCACCTCAGACTCAATTGATTCTATCGAGCATTTGATTCGACAATAGCCTGTCCAAATTCAGCCATAAAGCTCATCGACGCCGCAATTATGAAATAGATCATCACCTTGACCAACCTCCGGCAGCAATCACCGGCGCAGCCTCATGATCGAGTGAATATCCACGACGGCCAAGCGCAGCCGTCTCTAAGATCCGTAGGTGAGGGCAAATCACTCCGGTGAATCATCGACTATGGAACTGAAAATTCCGAACTGATCCTTTATATGGTTTTGACGTCTTTCGATGTTTTTTGAAACATCACCTTACCTTATCGCAAGGAACAAGCTAATGCAGCTGACAATTGAACAGCGGGCGCCCTTGGAACTTTTCGTTCTGCGAAGCTTTGCCTGATTTTGACGGAAAAGAGAAAGAATGCAAGGAGAATGATCCAAATTTAGGCCAATTCGTTTGTTCTACTGATGTCAGCTGCCAAGGCTAAAACCCTTCAAATTCAATTAATTACCCAAGTCAACGGGACCCACTACATTGAGTCCAAATAAATTCCATTTTTATATATATATATATACTCCCTCCATCCCCAAATAAGTGTCCCGAGCCGTCAAAATTTTTGTTCCCGAATAAGTGTCCCATTTCAGAATTCTATGCAAAAGTTATGTGAAATTGTCATATTTACCCCTTGTATTATTCCAAAAAGTTTACTTTTTCATTTTTCCATGCAATAATTAGGCGTAAAATAAGTCATTTTACCCACTACCTTGGTAGACGCATTTTCACGGCTGGGGACACTTAATTGGGGACGGAGGGAGTATATATATATATAATGAAAACATATATATACATGTTATAAGTGCTGAGTTCAGTGGCTCGAAATTTGCCAATTAATTAGATTACTACTCGAAAATTTGGGCTTGAATAAATGATGGCCCACACGTCACTTAGTAGCGCTCTATTTTTAATTGTTAACCTTTGAATAACGATTTGTATCGGGTTGCATTTGGCTAAATCAGACAAAGCCGACAACATCAACATGATAACGACGACAGAACTCACGTGTCGTATTTTTGTAACCGAGTGATCCCAAATAATATACTCTTCAATTAGAAAAATTCTAACTGTAGAGTGGGGGGCAAACTGTAGTGGACAAAATTCGTCTGTCTAGTCCAAGCCTAATAAGTGTTTCTAATCGGCCCAATTGGCTAGACGGAGTCGACCATCTGATCTGATACGTTAACATTAAAAGACTAGGCGGAATCTCTCTACTCAGCCTAAGCCCAACAAGCCCCATTAGTTGGCCCAATCAGCAAGGCGGATCGGATAATCTAGCTCGATAAGCCCTAAGACCTTGATCGACAACTGTATCGGATAACTCCACGTTCAAGCCCAAGGGTTTTGATAATTAATCAGATGGTTTGACTAAGTCATGAAAGCTTATCCCATTCGTAACAGACGGATCGTATCAGCCGTCAACAAACCACGTGCTTCATAACCGATTTAGACGGATGGGATGAAAACCCCAAAATCTTAAGCGGCTACTAGCCGTCTATAAATACCGAACAACTGGGTCATGAGACCTCATTCCATTTCTTACGTATTCAACTCCCTACTATCTAGCATCTCTTGATAGTCGACTACGATTATACGCTTAACACCACATCCGCTTACGGTTACTTCCATATCCATCTGCCACAAACATAATTACATTAGGCTATACCGTAATCCTACTCCACCTACACTCACTCACCTTTGCATCCGTTTGACTTTCTATCCGATTATATATCCGGTTATAGTTCCTATCCAACTACTATTTCCATCCGACTATAGCCTGTACCTGGTTACACTTATCACTCGTCCATACCGGCTATGACCTCCTACCACATTCTAGCCATTGGCATCACCATTAGCATTTTCTTTTAGCTATTTATTTTATTGCTATCCGTCAAGTTATTCCAATTTACATTTGTTTATTTCCATTCGATTACATCTATCGTCTACTTACTTGAGCGTCGGAGGTTCTTCGGTCAACACCCCCACCAATGCTCTCCGAAGAGCTCTAACGTGTCTGCTGATTACAGGTTGCTAGTGCCTGATCTACCCGAACGTGCCTGACATTATCATCAATTATAGATCCAGCCTCTACAGCTATATTTCCAGGCGAAACAAACGATGTATTTTAGTACTCCCTCTGTCCCATGATAAATGGCTACTTTCTTTTGGGCACATGTATTTAGGAGAAGGGTGTTTAAAGGGTAAAAAGATAAAAAGTGGTGGAGCCCACATCTTTTGTGTGAGAGAGGGTGTTTCCATATTAGAAAAGTAGCCACTTATGATGGGACAGCCCAAGAAGGAAATATGGCCACTTATTGCTGGACGGAGGGAGTAGTTATTGTTGCAGCCCGGCCTAGAAATTAGATGACAAAGCCGGTGGGTCCTACGACTTACACAATTTATGATTAACAAAAGGATTAAGATAGCGACCCTGCTATCATTTAAGAACAAACAAGGCAACTCATGCTCGACAAATCATCAAACTTAGGATAATTGGGACATGCATAACTTGAGATTAATGAAACGAACATTTGTTCTCTTTTTAAAAACATGCATATCATCAAATACGATCTCAAATCAGCTCGGAAATCAATAATCTCATCAACCAAATTAATGGCAACAACCATGAAGGAAATGAGCTGATTTTCAGGGTCAAGAAAGCACGAAAAAAATTAGTTGCAATAAGACTATCTTCCAATATAACGAGCAACTGTTATATAGATAATTAGGTCGGCTAGACTTCAAAATAAGATAACAAACATAGTTCGAGACTTCAGACTTCAACACTTCATCAAACTTATACCAAATTCAATCTTCATAAACTTGCAGCGGAAAAACGAGAGAATATATGTATGAAGACATATACTCTAGGTTCTAAACTCCTCAAAATGAGTCTTAAATAAACAACAACAACAACAGTAAGTCCGTCCAGCACACGATCATCTTCATCCCAGCTAACCTGCACATTTTAGAAATAATAGGCGGGGCTGAGTACGAAGTACTCAGTGGGCACATGCCAAAATATTTTGAAACTTACTTCTTAGAGTTAGAGATTAAACTTGCCATAAAGCACTGTGCATGCTCAACTTCTTCTTTTCTGTAAATCATGTTTGTCTGGCCAGACATATACTTTAGAATGTATGTACCAGATCTACAATCACATAATGACAGTGTTGAGAAGGAGGCCTCCTTCTCAACACACTTGTAATCGTCCACTCCTTTCGGAAGGCTCCCGATTACAAAATAGTGTACACAAATCCTACCTTGCGTAGGACCGAATTCGTCTTGCTATAGTAGATGGTAACATACAAGAACTTAAACATTTGGCAAGTCAATCATTTTTAAAACATCTCATATATAATCATATAACTTCATTCGTCATTTCATTGGTTAGAAAGCCCACCTGATAACTGAAGCTTTGGACTTAACCTTTATCGATTCTGAATCCTCGGATTCACACTTCCACTCGATCCTTCATTCGAACTAGAATTCACGAATTCAGAACGAGAATTAACTACTATCGAATAAACGAATTCGATACTCTTAACTTCTAATTTACTTCGAAATTCTATGTCGAAACTTAACGAAACTTGAGATATTCTAACTTAACTTCTTAAACGCTCTTACTCTATCTTAACTCATCATTAGTCAAAATCACACTTAACATAATCATACATTAATTACTATTCATATCTTCAAATACGAAACGGATTTGACTCGACAAACGAGCTCTGAAAATTCTCAAATTAATTTCTTATCATTACTAAACCATAATAAGCATAATTACATATTCAAATCATCACTTCATATCATACAAACATATCAACCTTCAACTTGGAAAAATTCATCGGAAAAATAGAAATTATCAAAACTTCGTATTACATTTCTGAAAAATTCCACAACACTTAGTTTTTAACATAGAATCCAAATCTATAATTATTTATTTGATTAAAAATCAAATAATCTTTATACATAAAGATTAAAGGGGCTGCCCTTTTTCAACTCTTGGATTAAATATTCAATCTCATTCTAATTACTTCCAAACCTTCTTAATTAAATTATAAACTATAATTATAATTTAATTTCTTAAATAACTTGAATAAAAATCATAATTCCACATATATATATATATATTTCGGCTTTTTTTCATATATAATATATGGATGATTACTTTCTCTTCAAATCAATTCATAACATGCTTAATTAAAATCATAGAGATTAATTATAACTTTAATTAATCCATTTAAGTCTTAAATTAATTATTTCTTAATTAATTTAAAAGCTAAAAATTTCTAAATAATAGAAATTAAACTCCAAAAATTCTAATAATATTCTCACATGCTTAAATAAATATCATAAGCTCAATGCTATCATCAATTTCATCATTCAAGATCAAAATCAAAATCCCAATTTTGATGAACCCTAATTTCGAAAATATTCAAAATTGGAGAATTAATGATTCAATCCATTAATTCAATACATAATCATACTCAATAACATCATATAAGCTCAATTTAAACATCAAATTAATCAAAGAACATCAAGATCAAAAATCCCTAATTTTAATTAATATTTTCGGCTATTTTGAAAATAATAGAAGGACTTTGATTCTTTGATTACTTCCAACATCAAACATGCTTAGAATAATTATCTAAGCTCAAATAATCAATTAATTTGATCATCCATCATCAAAATTTAAAAACCCCTAATTCTTCCTTCATTTTCGAAAAATTCAATTAATTAGGGTTAGGGTTTAATTAAGCTTGAATCAATGATCTATCATGCATCCCAAGCATGAATTAAACATCATAAATCAAGATCATAATCATCTACAAATTTTTTCTTAAATTTTCGAAAATCTGGAAATTTAAATAGAATGATTAATCTTTGAATTTTGAGCTATAAACTTGAATTAAACACTAATCTCACCTTGATTAATGAATTGGAGATGATTTAGACTTGATTTGAAGCTTGAAAATTGATCAAGAATGAAGTTTAGTGTGTGTGTATGTGTGCTGCCATTTTTGAGAAAAATGGAGAGAGAGATTTACGAGAGAGTGAGAGAGAAATGAGAGAAATTTTGGTATTAATACATATATATAGCTATATATATATATATATATTACCTAGGATTAATTAATTAATTGGCACCAAAGTCAAAATTAGCATATGCTTAGAATATACTTAGGAATATTCTAGGAATAAACCTTATCTTAAAAAATATCTAGATATTTAGGAAATAATTAGATTAGTTAATTAATTAAAATTCTAATCAATTCAATTAATTACTAACAACTAAATCCTCAATTAAACCTCTAATTTCTCAACATAGGAAAATCAATTAGGGTTTCACGAACCCTAGATAAAAATCTCACAAAAAGAATCGGAGATTTGAAACATTTTCAAATCGACCGAAACTAAAAATTTAAGTGATAAATTACGCAATAAATCACTTAAATAAATTAAATTCTTCTTTTAGTCAATTAATGACTAATCATTTATCACTTAATGATAAATGTAAAAACTTCTTCATTTCGGATTAACCGAGACGATAAAAATTAATTAAAGCTCATTTTTACGGCAAAATATATCTGCCGGATAAAATTTTCGGGAACGAAAATTTTTCTTTCACTGAAATCTTATCTTTCTTATTAAATTAATAAATTTTAGTACGCAAGAAAGATGGGATATTACATTCTCTCCCCCTAAAAATAAATTTCGTCCCGAAATTTACTTACATCTTGAAATAACTCAGGATACTTTTCCTTCATCTTACTTTCTAACTCCCAAGTGGCTTCTTCTAAACCATTATGATTCTACTTGATCTTTACTGACACGATTGACTTATTTCTAAGCTGCTGGACATTTCGATCCAAAATCGCTTTTGGCTTCTCTTCATAACTAAGATCTGGATTAAAGATCACTTCTTCTTGATGGATAACGTGCTTAGGGTCAAACATGTATCGTCGCAACTGAGATACATGGAACACGTTAAACGAACTTCTAAAAAATTCGGCGATAAAGCTAGCTTATCCGTTACTTGACTTATTCTTTCCAGAATATCATATGTTCTATGTAGTGAGACTTAAACTTTCTTTTAACAAAAACGATGAACCTCTCTTGAAGGTTTTCCTTTCAAACTCTAACGCTGATCTTTGCGTATCTGCATAAAATTTCTGACGATCTTGTACTTCCTTAATTCTTTGCTTAACTTAATGTACATTCTCTATTATTTCTTTAATTATTTCGGCCCTAACATTTTATTCTCGCCCACATTATTCTAATGGAGCGGAGATCGACATTTTCTTTCATGAAGGCTTCATCGGGTGTCGTCATGCCTATCATCATTTGGTAACTGTTGTTATAAACAATTCATCAAGAGGAAAAATTTGCTCTCAATGATCTCTTCGATCAAGAACAATAGTTCTTAACATATCCTCTAGGATTCGAATGGTTCTTTCTGATTACTTCGTGAGGTCTAAACTATCTAGAAGCATAAGCAATAATTTTTCCTTCTTGCATCAGGACACAACTTAGTCCATTCTTTGATGTATCCATGGAAACGGTATAATCTTTATCTGTTTCTGAAAATGCTAGCACTGGAGCAATGGATAAACTTTTCTTGAGTTTTTGATAACCTTCTTCATACTGCTAGACTACTCAAACTTTGATTCTTTCTTTAGGAGTTGGGTCATTGGCTTTGTTATCTTGGAGAATCCTTCGATAGTAGTCTGCTAAACTTAAGAAACTCCTAATCTCATGTGGCGTAGTTGGAAACTTCCCTTCCTGGACTGCTTGCACTTTTGTGGAAACGACTTTGATTCCTTTAGAGGAAACAATATTTCTAAGGAAAATGTACTTTTTCGTAGCTAAAATTCGCATTTATTTAATGTTATACCTAAAGGGAAAACACTAGGTCGGATAAATCCTAAAACAAGAAACTCTTGCAGCTGGATCTTTAGTTCTTGCAACTCTTTCGGGCCATCCTATACGACGCCTTTGAACTGAAGTTGATCCTGATTAAACTTCAGGAAATACTTCCTGGAATTTCTTAACTATAGCTACATTTTCAATACTTTCTTCTCGATCTTCACTTTTGTTGCGATAGATGAGATATGATGTTACATCTTTTCTTTTCATCAATTTCTTTACTTAAACTGCCGAGATAATCGGCGATTTCTTATGACTTCTTTCTATTCCGAAGGATAGAGATTACTCTTGATTAGATGGCTGAAAAGAGATTTGTCTCTACTTGTACCGAATGGTTACAAAATTCTTGGTTAACTAATCTATTCCCAGAATGACATCAACATTTAACATTTTAATTTAGGTTAAGGCTTTGACTAGCATTTTGAGAAATCCTAATTCAACTATAATTTAGGACAAGCAATAGTAACTGAGGTAGCTTTACCTACTGGAGTAACTATTCTTAGGTTTTGCCTAGCACGTTTTACGTTTTAAATCAAGATTACTAACGCATGCATTTTATAGAAATGAATGCGATGTACCCATAAGATTATAACAGGTACGCCTTTTGATTGACCTAAACCTGTTAAATTTCCTTGATCTTCAATGCACTACTTCTGCATAGATCAATGCACTCTAACTGAGTAGCACGACTCTTATTTCTCGACGTAGTCCGGCTCGAAAGAGCTCAGACCTTATCTTATCTGTGTATACTTCATCTTAGGCGAAACGAGTGAGATCATAAAACTATCGATCAAACTCGGATACCGACTTCTTTCCTTGCTTAAGATTGGCATACTCATTCTTATTTTATTTGCGATAACTTCTTGGGACATAATTCTCGAAAAGAGTATTCTTGAATTATTCTCTAGTTAAATCTTTAGCTGCTCGGGGTATACGTCTCCTGACGAACTTTCCACCAATGATCCGCAGATCCTTTGAGCTGGTAGGTCATGCACGTAAGACGCTCTTGATCATTAAACGAAGAAACCAAAAAAATTTTTTCTAACGATCAAACCCACTCTTCAGCTTCTAACGAATTTTCTCTCCCGTCTAAAGTTGGGGATTTTGACGAAGAAAAAGTTCTTTTATCCTCTTTTCAGGCTGAGGAGATGGAAAAAGGTTCTTGATGTTCTTCTTTTCTACTTTTTTTTTAAAAAGGCATTCTAATTAACACGCGCAAGGATTTTTCCGAAGAATTTTATTTTCTTTAAACGGAATAAAACTTCCTTGATTTTTAAAACTTAATAAAATTCTTATTCACATCTTTAGCACATAACATCCTCATCATAAATAATGAATCAAACGATTCATTCTCATCATCATACAATCACATTATCAAGAATTTAACTTGAAAGTTTAAGCACTTTTCACATATTAAGCTTTTAATATAAAAGCAGTTATTTCTCAAAATAATAGTTCCAAACATGGAACTTAACATTCAAGTAAATCAAATCTTATCATAGCATAATCACTTTCATAACTTAACTCAATACTTAAGCAATAGCACAACAACTTAGCTTCATAACTTTTCTCATATTGACAATCAACATCAAAGCATTCAGATTCATAACTTTTCTTAACCATTCAAACAATTCGCAAAATAACCTAACGTACTTTTAACTTTTGGCAAAGCAACTTACTTCTTTCATACTTAGCTTATATTCATAAAATTCTTATTCTTTAAACTCTAACTTTATCTTGATAATTTATTGTCAACTTACTTTCTGCTTCACAAAGCATCATAACTTCTTATTTTTCTTAAGCATATAAGAACTCATCAACTGAACTTAATGACTGCTTTAGTCATTCTTTCATGTACTGGAAGATTTTCCCTTTTGAAATCTCTTTAAGATAAGGAATCTATCAAAAGATAAATTATTCTTATCTTAATTGTGATGTTCTAGCATCACACTAGCGTAATAGTGACGGTACAGAATACTAATCTGTTACCGAAAAATCTATGGTTAAACTATGCATCATATATTCTATTTAAAAACTCACATTTCCCGCATTTATACTACTTCTTTCTTTCACGTTCTCAAAATAATTAAAAAGATCGACTCTCTATTGGTCGTCCTTGGAAAACTTTTCTTCTTTATTAAACTCATTATCGAATTCTACACTATCGATTTCTACATCATCTTCTTCTGCTACTTCCTCTTTGACGATCACATCTCAGACCAAGGTAAGCTTGACTTCATCTTCAATGTCCGTAACTGGTGTCGACGAGAAACTAGCCTTGAACTTGACTTTTGGAGAGGAACACGTTGATGTTAGTTAAACAATCCATCCTTTTAGTAGTTGGATTGCTGTCGAGGTCATTATATTATTATTCTCATGACACAGGGAGAATGATCCCGCTTCATGCTCCTTTACTAGAACGGAGAAATGGAAACGGAAGAAAATTTAATATTCGGAGGTTTGAGAATATTAAGGATCCTCGGAAAGAGAGAATAAATCACCTCTGCGCGAAAGACTAAAATTAAATCCAATCCTTAATAAAAATTTCTGAGGTCAAAATTGACGCATTTAACTGAATAAGGAAATGACAGGATTAATAATCCGAGAAGTAGGTTGGGTAATGAAAGAATCCCAAACCTTAATTAAATCGGATAACTGAGGTTAAATAAAATTTTAGCACAGGTATTCCTAACAAAACAGAAAGGAATAACATTATCCCGAGACATTAATTTCATTGTTTACTTCTTTTGAGATATTAATTCATCTCAATCTCGTTCTAAAACATAACTAGAATGTGATTAACGACAGAAAAGAATAACGAACGACGGACGAAATAAACAAAGAACGAAACGGACGACGAATGATGAACGAACAACGGAATTATTTTTTTTTTATATACTTTAAGTTATGTTTTCATTCTTTTATTACTTATTTTAAATCTCTTCTTCATACCCATTTTTCCTCTTTTTCTTCAGTCGATTTCATCTCGTTATCGCTTCCCAACGATATCTCGCATTCACTTTACTTTCCAAAAACGAACAATCGCCATGCTTGCAATTAATTCATCATCTCGCTTACTAAAGTTCGTCACATAAAGGATTTCAAGCTCATAACAACGAGTAAAATTTGATTTAGAAAGTTCCAAGAAATCAAAATGAATTGATTAAACTTGAAAGAAACAACTTGCAAAAAAATCTGCACAGCTGTATCAGATTCTAACTGGATTTCAGAATAGAATACTTCGAATCAGGGGAAGTGCAGGGTACCATTAGAAAGCCACGGATGTCTAGTTTCTAACCCAATTTACGGATCTGAATTCCGTTAAACGAGCAGAAAGTTATGGCCTCCGGAGTAAAAGGTAGCAGAACAGCCACCGCCCAGGTCAGCGACCGCTGGGACTCAGCCGCGGCTGACCTGCCATGGTCAGCGGTCTCTGAAGCTCAGCTATGGCTGACTTCAGGTTCCCGGGGTCAGCGGTCTCTGAAGCTCAGCCGTGGCTGACTTCAGGTTCCCGGGGTCAGCGACCGCTCGACCTCAGCGGACGCTGAGTTCCGGCGTCCTGCTTTCTTCAGCGAGCGCTGAGTCTAGGAGATGGCTGACTTCTCGCCCTGTATTATTTTTGAACGATCTCTGAGGTGCAGCCATCTCTCACTTTCATGGCCTAAAAAAAATTTCTCCTTCGATTCTTTATGCGCTCAACGAACTTTCTATCTTTCAATTCTTGTTTTAACTCTTTTATTTACTAAAAATAAAATTCATTTTACTTCAAAAATTCTTGTTTCATTAATTCATTTTTAAGATATAATTTCCGACATAAATACAAAACTCGGAAATTTTCTAAAATGACCGCTTTGGCCATACTTCTTCTTATAACGGGAAAAAAATTACCTCTTCGAGGACTTTTTCAAAAACGAGGGATTTTTCTCTATATAAAAACTCCTCACGTTAACCGTGATTTTAGAGCATCACGCAAAACTACTTTCTCGGAGCGGAATTCTTCATCGCTACCGAATCTTTAAAAACTCAACATTTTATGCATCTTTATATGAAAACCTACTAAACAAGCATAAAATTTGCTTGATTACTAATCTATTAAATTAACGCCACTCTCGAACTCTCTCTCTCTGCTCATCCTCTAATGGATCTTCTTCTTCTTTTTCTTCCTCACTTTCAGACTCGGTACTCTCCTCGGCTTTCTCCACTTCATCTAACGTCAAACTGACAACACTCACGTCGACCACACCCGAAAAAGGTCTAAAACTAGGTTTGAAATCCTAGATGACTAAACGACATACAACGAAGATAAAAATATCCTTCGGTTGCTCCGACCTCGGGGTCAACGATCTCCTTGTCACTGACATGACGACGCGGTCCAGACGTAGTCCTCTCGCAGAAACGAAAGAAACAAGCTGAGTTCCAAAGAAATAATCAAGCTCTGAAGAATTCAAAGCTTGAAGAGAATCCAAAGGAGGATTTAATGGAACTACGTCAATAGAGGGAGCTGAAATTAAGTTGTTCACCGAAGCAGAAGGCTCGGAAACAGAAGCAAAACATTTGATAAGGGTGGAGATGAAACATAGTCATTCGACAACGGCTAAGAAAGAAATGAGTTTACATCAAACCCATAATCATTAGGATGAGTAGTAACAACGAGCTTAGGGTTCTCTTGAGAAATGAGAAAAGAAATTGGATCGTCTTGATGCAGTGGATCCTGCAATCCTGCTCCAACCACACATGATGGTAACGTCTAAAAACTCTGCTAACGCTTCCGTGTAACTTATACGCATATTGATAAAACTCTCTCATGGCCTCGTCACTTAGAGAAACTAATTTTCCTTTCCATAGGTGATACCAAGCTCACGATACTTCCCAAAAACGTACAATTGTCTTGCTTGCAATTGTTAAAACTTACTTTAAACAACTCAATCATAAAACAACCTCATTAAAATCTCAAATCCACATCACAATTTCATATTTCTCAAACTTTCTAACTTCATCTTATTAATTAACTCCGTTATGGAGACAGAAGACCATATTACTGAGTTTCTAGCTATGTGGGTTGATCAGGTCCACATAACAGTCCCTCAGTCACATAGGACTTCAAATTTTAAACTTTTTATCATAGGAAACTTTTAAATGCGTACCTGGTTTGCCGGATGAGATGAGGTGCTGGACTTTTGTTGTTGTTCAAACTTGACTAGTCTAGAACTCAAACCAGACTAGACTTTAAGAAATATGAACTTAGAGCAATAGACTTTGCTCTCGACTAGTCTAGGGATTCAAACTAGACTAGACTTTTAAGAAATAATGACTCAGAGCAAACAGACACCGCTTCCGATACCACTCTGTCACCCGGCCTAGAAATTAGATGACAAAGCCGGTGGGTCCTACGACTTACACAATTTATGATTAACAAAAGGATTAAGATAGCGACCCTGCTATCATTTAAGAACAAACAAGGCAACTCATGCTCGACAAATCATCAAACTTAGGATAATTGGGACATGCATAACTTGAGATTAATGAAACGAACATTTGTTCTCTTTTTAAAAACATGCATATCATCAAATACGATCTCAAATCAGCTCGGAAATCAATAATCTCATCAACCAAATTAATGGCAACAACCATGAAGGAAATGAGCTGATTTTCATGGTTAAGAAAGCACGATAAAAATTAGTTGCAATAAGACTATCTTCCAATATAACGAGCAACTGTTATATAGATAATTAGGTCGGCTAGACTTCAAAATAAGATAACAAACATAGTGCGAGACTTCAGACTTCAACACTTCATCAAACTTATACCAAATTCAATCTTCATTAACTTGCAGCGGAAAAACGAGAGAATATATGTATGAAGACATATACTCTAGGTTCTAAACTCCTCAAAATGAGTCTTAAATAAACAACAACAACGATGAAGTCCGTCCAAAGACACGATCATCTTCATCCCGACTAACACGCACATTTTAGAAATAATAGGCGGGGCGAGTACGAAGTACTCGGTGGGCACATGCCAAAATATTTTGAAACTTACTTCTTAGAGTTAGAGATTAAACTTGCCATAAAGCATAAGCACGTAATTTTTGTTTCTCAAAAATGCTCAACTTCTTTTTCGTAAATCATGTTTGTCCGCCGTACATATACTTTAGAATGTATGTACTGCATCTACAATCACATAATGACAGTGTTGAGAAGGAGGCCTCCTTCTCAACACACTTGTAATCGTCCACTCCTTTCGGAAGGCTCCCGATTACAAAATAGTGTACACAAATCCTACCTTGCGTAGGACCGAATTCGTCTTGCTATAGTAGATGGTAACATACAAGAACTTAAACATTTGGCAAGTCAATCATTTTTAAAACATCTCATATATAATCATATAACTTCATTCGTCATTTCATTGGTTAGAAAGCCCACACGATAACGAAGCTTTGGACTTAACCTTTATCGATTCTGAATCCTCGGATTCACACTTCCACTCGATCCTTCATTCGAACTAGAATTCACGAATTCAGAACGAGAATTAACTACTATCGAATAAACGAATTCGATACTCTTAACTTCTAATTTACTTCGAAATTCTATGTCGAAACTTAACGAAACTTGAGATATTCTAACTTAACTTCTTAAACGCTCTTACTCTATCTTAACTCATCATTAGTCAAAATCACACTTAACATAATCATACATTAATTACTATTCATATCTTCAAATACGAAACGGATTTGACTCGACAAACGAGCTCTGAAAATTCTCAAATTAATTTCTTATCATTACTAAACCATAATAAGCATAATTACATATTCAAATCATCACTTCATATCATACAAACATATCAACCTTCAACTTGGAAAAATTCATCGGAAAAATAGAAATTATCAAAACTTCGTATTACATTTCTGAAAAATTCCACAACACTTAGTTTTTAACATAGAATCCAAATCTATAATTATTTATTTGATTAAAAATCAAATAATCTTTATACATAAAGATTAAAGGGGCTGCCCTTTTTCAACTCTTGGATTAAATATTCAATCTCATTCTAATTACTTCCAAACCTTCTTAATTAAATTATAAACTATAATTATAATTTAATTTCTTAAATAACTTGAATAAAAATCATAATTCCACATATATATATATATATTTCGGCTTTTTTTCATATATAATATATGGATGATTACTTTCTCTTCAAATCAATTCATAACATGCTTAATTAAAATCATAGAGATTAATTATAACTTTAATTAATCCATTTAAGTCTTAAATTAATTATTTCTTAATTAATTTAAAAGCTAAAAATTTCTAAATAATAGAAATTAAACTCCAAAAATTCTAATAATATTCTCACATAATTAAATAAATATCATAAGCTCAATGCTATCATCAATTTCATCATTCAAGATCAAAATCAAAATCCCAATTTTGATGAACCCTAATTTCGAAAATATTCAAAATTGGAGAATTAATGATTCAATCCATTAATTCAATACATAATCATACTCAATAACATCATATAAGCTCAATTTAAACATCAAATTAATCAAAGAACATCAAGATCAAAAATCCCTAATTTTAATTAATATTTTCGGCTATTTTGAAAATAATAGAAGGACTTTGATTCTTTGATTACTTCCAACATCAAACATGCTTAGAATAATTATCTAAGCTCAAATAATCAATTAATTTGATCATCCATCATCAAAATTTAAAAACCCCTAATTCTTCCTTCATTTTCGAAAAATTCAATTAATTAGGGTTAGGGTTTAATTAAGCTTGAATCAATGATCTATCATGCATCCCAAGCATGAATTAAACATCATAAATCAAGATCATAATCATCTACAAATTTTTTCTTAAATTTTCGAAAATCTGGAAATTTAAATAGAATGATTAATCTTTGAATTTTGAGCTATAAACTTGAATTAAACACTAATCTCACCTTGATTAATGAATTGGAGATGATTTAGACTTGATTTGAAGCTTGAAAATTGATCAAGAATGAAGTTTAGTGTGTGTGTATGTGTGCTGCCATTTTTGAGAAAAATGGAGAGAGAGATTTACGAGAGAGAGTGAGAGAGAAATGAGAGAAATTTTGGTATTAATACATATATATATATATATACATATATATATATATTACCTAGGATTAATTAATTAATTGGCACCAAAGTCAAAATTAGCATATGCTTAGAATATACTTAGGAATATTCTAGGAATAAACCTTATCTTAAAAAAATATCTAGATATTTAGGAAATAATTAGATTAGTTAATTAATTAAAATTCTAATCAATTCAATTAATTACTAACAACTAAATCCTCAATTAAACCTCTAATTTCTCAACATAGGAAAATCAATTAGGGTTTCACGAACCCTAGATAAAAATCTCACAAAAAGAATCGGAGATTTGAAACATTTTCAAATCGACCGAAACTAAAAATTTAAGTGATAAATTACGCAATAAATCACTTAAATAAATTAAATTCTTCTTTTAGTCAATTAATGACTAATCATTTATCACTTAATGATAAATGTAAATACTTCTTCATTTCGGATTAACCGAGACGATAAAAATTAATTAAAGCTCATTTTTACGGCAAAATATATCTGCCGGATAAAATTTTCGGGAACGAAAATTTTTCTTTCACTGAAATCTTATCTTTCTTATTAAATTAATAAATTTTAGTACGCAAGAAAGACGGGATATTACAGTTATTAAATAGAAAACTATAAGATGAAAAATAAAGTTAGAATGAATAAAAAAAAGGAAAAATAAATAAAATATTAAAATAATAAAATAAACAAAAAGCTTTCTCTCTCTCTCATCCTCCCTCTCATCCTCCCGTCTCTCTCTCATTCTCTTCCGCCACCGCTAAACCATTTTTTCATCTCGTTGCCAGAGCAGACGGCGGCGAAGCCGGTGAAGGAGAAGGTAATTGCCGGCGCCCACGCCTCACTCATCTCCGCTGCCCACTGTCTCCTCGCCACCGCCCTCCTCGACGACCCTCCAACTCTTACTTCATCGTCGTCTCGCAAACCCTCGCCCCTAATTCGACGCAGCTTCATCGAAATTCTAGAAGGCGAGCCGCAATTGTGGGACCGGTACATATACAGAGGGGAAACCGCAATGCTGCCGGAGGTCCCCTTCGATCTTTGTTCTGACCCAGCCGCACGCGGTGGTGGTGATGAGGGACCAAAGATTATGGCGGAAGTTTAGGCTGCCGTGTCTGAATGCGGATTCCTGCTACCCTGAGAAGCATTATTTTCCTACCGTGGCGTGTGGCGGCGGCCGTGGGGGAAGTTCGCGGTGGAGATAAGGGACTTGACGCGGAACGGCGTGAGTGTGTGGCTAGGGACGGTCGAGACGGCGCGGCGGCGATGGCCTACGACCAGACGGCGTTCTCAATGCGGGGCAGGCGGCGGTGCTCAACATTCCGGTGGAGAGGGTGCAGAAGTTGCTAAGGGAGATGAGGTGGTGCATGGAGGAGGAGGAGGAGGAGGGGTGTTCGCCGGTGATGGCTTTGAAAAAGAAGCACTCAATGCGGCGGAGGGAGAAGAGGAGGGAGGTGTTTGAGCTTCTTTGGCCTTGATGGTGTTTGGGCTTGACCGTTTGGTGTTGGACCATTTAAAAAAAAAAAAAAACCAACACAAGTTCAATAGGTTGGAGGGAGAAATCATGACATTTGCCTCTTTGCAAGTCTGAACATCCAATTGTAGTTGAATACATCCATTGTATACAGTGGCGGATGCACTTGGGGACAAGGGGGACAGCCATCCCCCCATTTTTTTTTAACTATATATATATATATATAATGTATAATATTGTAAAAATTCAATAATTCAGCTCACAATTAATATAATTCAATAATTTAACATAATATTTTAATAATTTAATCCTCAATTCACAATGCCCCACTATCTTTTCCTATTTTTCATTTACGGCTGCCTTGTGATTTTAAAGAATAGAATTTCATCTTCTTTCTCTTTCGAAAATGTCATGGATCGTGTTCAACCGAATTAATCTAAGTTGCACGCAATTAAACGTGGTCGTAATAGATTAAATAAGTTAACCCGAATATCGTCTCACAAGGAAAACTTAGCAGGGAAATTATTGTATTGTGAAAAGAAAATAAACAGAAAGCAGTAAATCAATTGGTTTGTGATTTATAACTAGACGGACAGAATAATTAAACACAAATTAATCCCTAGGCAAGAACTAAAATGCATAAATTAAATCCTAGGCAGGAATCGAAATTTAATCTAACAAAAGCATTAATCTTCTCTAACATTAATTCTAGAGAGCAATCTGCAGGAGAAATTATAAAGCATAAATAAAAAGCTGAAATAGTAAACTCACTACTGTAATCGAAATCGAAGATAAACTTGAATTGAATCTGACAAATCGCAACGACTGAAGTTTCCAATCCGGAATGAAAATTACGATAATCAAATTACTAACTAGAAAAATCCCAAGAAAAACTAGAAAAAAACCCTAAAGAACTCTAACAAAAACAAAAGGAAAAAATCGTCTGGAATAGTTGTGGAGGAACAGAAGTGCCCTAAAAGTGCAAGAACTTAGTAAGTAATTAAGATAATTATTTAGAATAATTTAAAATGCAAGAACTTAGAAGGAAATTAAGTTCCGGCAGTTAAAATAATTCGACAACTTAATTTGCCGAATTTTGATGATTTAAGTTTTATTTTCGTTTCGGTGAATCCGAAATGAAATATTAAAGGTGTTTATGATTATGTGCCATTATATGCACATTATAGGAGAAATATATGCCATTTTTGAAGTATTTAATTTTCTAGGGATTTATGAATTTTTCCCCGGCAATTTAATTAATTTTCGGATTTATTTTCGGAAATTTTTAGAGGAAGCTTATAGTAGGGTCTGAAAAACCCTATTAAAATATTATAGATCGAGAGCTTTTTAAATTAAAGCTTCTATGATTATTTATTTTATGATTGATTAATTAGAGAATTAATCGATCGATTAAGATGAGATTTATATGCTTAATGTTTAATTAATTAATTAAGCTAAGATATTAAGCATAATTATTTTTCCTAGGAAACAAAGCTTGTATTATAAGCTTAATTATTATTTCCTAATTGAAATTGTCTAACAATAATTAGTGATTAATTTAATTACTAATATATATTGTTAGAAATTAAATTAGAGCATGTGTTAATTTCTAACACTAGGGTTATTTTATTAATTAATTAGTGCCACCTCATTATGTCTCCAACATAATGATTAGTGTGTTCGTGTTAGTACGTAATATAAATCCATGCATCTCTCATTACACTCTCATCTCTCTCAACTCACCCAGACACACACACTCACACACACTCGACACACACTTTCACACACACTCAATTCTCCATTGAAGAAGGAAGAATTAAGCTTGGGTGATCAAAGGAGATAGCCATAATATCATCCAAAAAGGTTAGATCTATGGTTATTTAAGCATTTAGCTTAAGATTAAGCAAGAACACACCATCCCCTTCATCTCCAAAAATTTTGAAAATTATGTATATGTTAGAGGATAGATTTGATCTTCAAGGATGATGTTAAATCTATGATTTAGATTAAATTTCTTTCATTAAATCATTGAGAAATCAAACCCTAACCCTAATTCTCATTTTTTTGAAAATTATGAAATAAATTGGGGTTTTCGATTCTTGATTTATATGATCAAATTGATGAGTTATATGAGCTTCTATGATGATTATAAGCATGATAAATGATTTAATTGAGCAAGAAATAATCACTTTATATTTTTATTTTAAAAAGGGCCGAAACTTTGGCAAAAATTGGGATTTTTAGATTTGATCTTCTATGATCAAATTGATGATTTATATGAGCTCATATGATACCTATAAGCATGTTAGATAATTGAATTGAGAAAAATTTAATCAATTTCCTATTTATTTTTATAATAGCCGAAAATTTGGCTAAAAATAGGAAAATTTGATTTTGATGTTCTAAGCTTAAATTGATGATCAATTTAGTCTTAAATGATGTTATTGAGCATGATGATATATGAATTTAATGAGTTGAATTCCCCCTTGCATTAATTTGGAATTTATTTAAAAATTAGGGTTTCTAGGTTTGGGAATTTTTGATGTTGAATTTTTATGATGAAATTGATGATGGATTTGAGCTTAGAATGATGAAATAAGCTTATGATGAATTTATGGGAATTTTTGAAGGTCATGTGATTGATTTTCAAAAATTAAAGTTTACAAAGATTTTGGGGCTTTTTGATTTAAAGGTGTAATTGGTTAATTGATGATATAATTAGCCTCTATAATTATATCTAAGAATGTTTTAAATTAAAATGGAGAGAAAATAATTTTCTAAACCCTAATTATGAAAATTTCGAAAGTTTTAAGTGTAGGGTTTTGAGTTTTCTCCAATTTATTTAAGTAATTATGTTATAATTGAGGTTTATAATTTAAGTAATCATGTTTGAAAGTGATTAGAATGAAATTGGGAATTTAATCCTAATTTTCCCAAAAAGGCCAAAAATTATATGTATTAAAAGGCCATGTATTTGATTTTTAATCAAGAAAATAATGATGGAAATGAATTCTACGATAAAAATTAAGTATCGTAGAATTTTTCGGAATTTTAATACAAAGTTTTGAGATTTTCCTAATTTCCGGCTATTTTTTGAAGTCGGAGGTTTATATGTATAGAAGATCTGCTTTAATGATGTGATTATGTAATTATGTCACATTTAGTATAAAAAGTATAAGGAATTAATTTGAAATTTTTTGGAACTCGTTTGACGAGTCGAAAATATTTTTCAGTTAAAGATACGAATAGTAGAGATTAAATATATGTTAAATAAAGGACAATGATGATATTTGTCATCAATTAAATGTTAATGATGATTTTAGCTATTAATTATATATGTTAATGGTCATTAGTTGCTAATGACGTGTTAATGACGAATTAAGTATTAATGATACGTCATTAATAAATAAATATGTCAATGACATATTTTATTAATATAATGTTATGATTATATGTTTATAAAGAAGTTAAGCATTTTAATATGCTTACTAAATTAGATGAAGAGTTTAAGTGTTTAATAAACACTTATATGATTAAATGATATGTTTAATTTCTTTGGAATGATAATATGTTTAAGAATAAGTTTAAATGATGGATGAAGTGATTAATATGAGTTTAATTATTAATTATATGCTTATATGCATTTATGAAGTCAAATGCTGAATTGCATGTTTATATATATATTCATGAAGTTTAATGATGAATTATATGATTATATGTTTATTTATGGAGTTAAATGAGAAATTATGTGATTATATGTTTATTTATGAAGTTAAATGAGAAGTATATGGATTTATGTTTTAAAATATATCCTGAAGTTATAATCGATTATTTATCGATTAAGAAGTCAAGAATGAAAGAGGAAGTAAATGGAAAAGCTTAGTTTTAATTGCCGAGAGAAAAACCCTAGAAAAACCGAGTCGAAGTAAAGAAATATTAAGTATAGAATCGGCATCCCTCATTTAAATATTTAAATTTTCTCGCTCTTATGTTTAAATTTAATTCTTAAATTGAAGGATCGAGCGGGATATTAATGTAAGGGAAAAGCCGAAAGGATTAAAGTGTAGATAAGTAGCGCCATTTCAGGTGGGCTTTCTGAACTAAAGAAATAAAGAATGTGATATTATGATTATATATATGTGTGATGATTTTTAAAGTGATTGACTTGCCAATTTTTGAAGTTTTTGTATGATACCATCTACCAAGGAAAGACGAATTCGGTCCTACGTAATGCAGGATTTGTGTACACTATGTCGTAATGGGGAGCCTTCCTTTGTGGTGGGACGATTACAAGTGTTTGAGAAGGAGGCCTACTTCTCAACACTCAAAGTTATAGAAGTTGTGGTACATACATGATAAGTATTTTGACTGCGCAGTCACTTATAATGAAAAGAAAAGGTTTGAGCATGCACAGGTTTGTTTATAAAAGTTACTTGTGCTATGCTCTTTGGCAAGATTCAATCTATAGCTCTAAGCAGCAGTTTTCAATTATTTTGTCATGTGTCCACTGAGTGCGAAAGTACTCAGCCCTGCATGTTATTTCTAAAATGTGCAGGCTAGCTGGAATGAAGATGGAGTGTGTTGGGCGGACTTTTGTCGTTGACCTCTTGAGACTTTGTTGATGTTGAGCATGGTTATATGTCTTCATACATATAATTAAAGATATGTCATGTTGTTTTCCGCTGCAACATTCTGAATTTATTCAGTAATTGTTGTCTTATTATGATGTTGAAGCTATGACTTGATAAACCTTGTTTCCGTTGCTAATTAAACTCTGATACGAGATAGTGTTGTTTTTAGACCATTCTCGGCTATTTTGATTTTAAACTTAAAGTATAAATTGTTATTGAGGTCGTTGATTGATATTTGATTCGACTTGGTTTGACTTGAAAGTATGATTTATTGTATGATGGGTTTTTGTTGGATAACTGGGTCGTTATCTTGTTCCTTGGTTAATCATAAATTGTGTACGTCGTGGGACCCACCGGCTTGGTTATCTTCATTCTTAGTCGGGCTGCGACAGAGTGGTATCAGAGCAGCTTAATTGTCTGCTCTAAGTCTAAAAAAATTTCTCTTGAGTCTAGTCTAGACTTGAATCCCTAGACTAGTTAAGTCTTAAACGACAAAAGTCCAGCACCTCATCTCATCCGGCAAAGTCAGGTATGTATTAAAAGTTTTCTAAAGTTATAAAGTTTGAATTTAGTTGGAGATATGTTTTATGAACGTAAATATTGTAAAGTTTTGATGTCTAAGGAAGAGTAAAGTATAGACATTTTATCTACCCTTTTTGTTGAGAAAGACGTTATTTTAAGTTAAGACTCGATTCGCGGAAGTCTTTGGAATTAGGAAATAAGACGAGAGTAGCAATTTTACGCAAAACTTCTAAAAGAACCTTGAAATTTTCTTGAAGGGTTCGTAATCCCCGTATAACAAGATTGTTGAGCGAGACAAAAGTTCCATGTGACTGACGGACTGTTATGTGGACCTGATCAACCCACATAGCTAGAAACTCAGTAATATGGGTCTTCCGCCTCCATAACGAAGTTAATTAATGAAATGAAGTGAGAAAGTAAAGAAGGAGAATTTTATGAAAATAAGTTATAAGTTATGATGTGTTAACTGTTTAAAGTTAAGTAAAGGAAGTTAAATTATTCTGACAATTGTTTAATTGTTAAGGTTATAAGCCAAGTTAGCTTGTTGCTATTCGAATAATTAAGAAAAGTCTATGAAGCTAAGTGCTTTAATATTGATTGTCATGCTGATAAAAGTGTATGAAATTAAGTTGCTTCGCTATTGCGTGATTATTAAGTTAAAGTTATGAAAGTAATGATGATGTAAATATGTGTGTGGGTGTGAATATTTGATGCATAATATGACGTAGTTAGATCTGTAACGGAGTAGTAGTTCGTACCGCTAATGATATTTTTGTGTGATGTCCTAACATCACAGATGACGTAGGGATAGCTTTTGCTGTATATAAATCCCTTCTTTTGAAAAGACCTCTAAAAGGCAATTTTTCCAAGTATATAAAGAAAAATGACCAAAGCAGTTATTTAAGTTAAGTTGATATTTTCCTAAAGTATTTAAGTATTATGAAAAGATATGATGAAGTATGAAGGCAAGGAAAGCATAAGTAAGAAAAGAAGTTAGATGAAGAAAAAGGATTAAAGATGTTATTTAAATTAAGTTGACGCTTTCTTAAAGTGTAAGATGTGAAGTTATGATGCTCTAAGAGAAAAGAGAAGTATGAGGAAAGATAAGTAAGAAGAGGAAGGAACGAAGTAAAGAATTTAAAAAAAAATTGAAAATGAAAGAAGAAAAGATTTCTTTAGGAGTTAAAAGTTGAGTTAATAAGGAAAGTTAAATAATGAGATGAAAGTATAAAGAATGTTGTGAAAATAAATTAAGAATGAAAGAAATTAAGATTTCTTTAGAAGTTAAAGTCAAGTTATTAAAGACAGATAATTTATTCTGTCAATTTATAAGTCAAGTTATTCTGCTGCTATTTAAGACAAGTTTATAAAGCCGAGTGCTTTATTAATGATTTCTTAATTAAGAAAAGATATAAAGCTGAGTGCTTTGATAATAATTAAGAAAAGATATAAAGGTGAGTGCTTTAATAATGATTAAGAAAAGTTATGAAGTTAAGTTATGTTGCTATTATATGACTAGTAAGTGAAGTTATGTAAGTGATTATATTATGATGTGATGTGAATTCTTGAATGTTAAGCTCTACGATTTAAGAATTCGCTTGTGAAGTATTTGCTTATGCAATAAAGAATAAGATGAAAATTTGCTTAAATGCAAAGCTCGATAAGAATAAACTTATTTCGTGATAGTTTATATTTTCTTAAAAATTAGAATGCCTCGTAAAAGAAAAAATAGGGTAGAGAAAGAAGTAGAAGAAGAGCAGCGAGATCTTACCCCACCTCCTCAGCCTGAGAGGAGAATCGAAGAATTATTTCTTCGACAAAAACCCCTGACCTTCGACGGAAGAGGAAATCTGTCAGAAGCGAAAGAATGAATTCGTGCTTTAGAGCGAATCTTTAGGTTTCTTCGATGTAATGATAGCGAGTGTCTCGCATGTATGTCGTATCAGTTGAAAGGATCTGCAGACTACTGGTGGGAAGCTAGTCAAGAGACTTATACTCCCGAGCAGCATGAAAATCTCACTTGGAAATAGTTCAAAGAAGCCCTTTTTGAGAAGTACGTTCCAAAAAAGTTATCGCAAGTAAAAAGAAAATGAGTTCGAAAATCTCAAACAAGGAAAGAAGACGGTGTCAGAATATGACCGTGAATTTGTGATTTAGCTCGTTGCACCCCCGATAAAGTTGATTCAAATGAGAAGATGTCTGAGCTTTTTCGTGCCGGAGTTAGATAAGATATAAGAGTGGTCTTAGCAAGTTAGAGTGCTTTCACCTATGCTGAAGCTTTGAACAGAGCCTTGGATATGGAATTGGCTATGCAGCCAGAGAAATCAGTTCAGATTCCAGCACCTCCCCCGATTCAATCTCATGCGGCTGTTAAACCGTAATCCTCTTATCCAAGTCAGATTTAAAAAAAAAAGAGGAAAATGAATGCTAGAAATCAACCTAGCAAGAAGCCATGGCATCGACAGAGTCAGCAGCAATTGACTCAAGAAAAAAAAAATATAGACCTCCTGTTGTTGGTCAAGGTAGCTCGTCTTAGAGACAGCAAGGAATTCCTGCATGCCCTAAGTGTGGTAAAATGCATTAGGGAATTTGCGGAGCAGGAAGTAATAGCTGTTATGCATGTGGGCAACCAGGGCATTATTCTTAGCAGTGCCCAAATAGACAATAAAGGACTGGAGGAGGAAAAACTAATCAGTATCAGCCTCCACATTTAAAAGCCATTGAAGGAGTCCCACAGATGCAGCAGCGTCAACATTAAATTCCTCGGCCTCAGCAGCAGAAGCTGAAGCAGCAAACACCGCAGCAAGAGCATCACCATCACCAGAGGGTTTTTGCTCTTGAGCAGAAAGCGAGTGTCAAAGATCAGGGCAATCTGGCAGGTATGAGTCAGAACCTGTTATAATTCTTTTCGATACCGGTGCATCACATTCTTTTATATCAAATGCATGCGTAGATACTCTTGGCTTTAAAATAGAGAGAGATAGCCAGAACTTAAGAGTATCGACCCCGGTAGGTAAAACTACCCCAGTCACGCATGTTTGCCCTAATCTAGAATTTGAATTTGGATTCCTTAAGATGTCAGTTAAACCCTAAATCTAATTCAAATGTGGAACATAGACATCATTATGGGAATGGATTGGTTAACTGAGAACTTTGCCACCATTCGGTGTAAGCAAAGATAAATTTCTTTTCATACCCCGTGAAAAGAGCCAACTTTATTCTTTGAAAAAGAGAGAAGAAATAGAGGAATGCCGATTATTTCGGCAATTCAAGCAAAAGATTGTTGAGAAGAAAAGATGTGCAAGTATATCTTGTTTACCTCAACAAAGATGAAAACCAAGAGAAGAAAATCGATGACGTAGCTGTAGTCCGAGAATTCAAGGATGTTTTTCCTGAAGTTTGCAGGATTACCCCCAGACAGGCAATGGAGTTTACCATTGACCTTGAACCTGGTTCAGCTGCAATATCAAAGGCGCCGTATAGAATGGCCCAAAAGAATTGCAGGAACTAAAGATCCAGCCACAAGAATTGCTTGATCTTGGTTTTATCAGGCCTAGTGTTTCCCCATGGGGAGCACCAATCTTGTTGTCAAGAAGAAAGATGGTAGTCTAAGAATGTGTATAGACTATCGAAAGCTAAACAAATTGACATTGAAGAACAAGTATCCTTTGCCAAGGATAGATGATCTGTTTGATCAGCTTAGAGGAGCCAGTGTATTCTCAAAGATTGATTTAAAATCTGGCTATCATCAGTTGAAGATTCGTCAAGAAGACATTTTAAAAACTGCCTTTCGAACGAGATATGGCTACTACGAGTTTGTAGTAATGCCGTTTGGATTGATAAATGCTCCGACAGTATTCATGGATCTCATAAATTGAGTTTTTCACGAATTCTTGGATAGATTTGTCATAGTCTTTATTGATGACATTCTCGTATATTCAAGAAGTGAAACAGCGCATGAAGAGCATCTTTGAATTGTCTTAGAAAAGTTAAGATCTGAGAAGTTATATGCCGAATTCAGCAAGTGTGAATTTTGGCTAAAAGAAATAAATTTCCTCGGTCATGTTGTTTCTTCCGAAGGAATTAAAGTAGACAATTCTAAAGTTCAAGCAATTCAAGAATGGAAATCTCCAAAGTCACCCCATGAGATTCGTAGTTTCTTGGGTCTAGCAGGTTACTATCGGAGATTCATTGATGGATTCTCTAAGATAGCAAGGCCATTGACCCAACTTCTCAAGAAAGAATCAAAGTTTAAATGGTCACCTGAATGTTAAGAAAGTTTCCAAGAGCTTAAGAGAAAGCTAACCACTGCTCCAGTTCTAGCAGTTCCAGAAGTAGGCAAGGATTTTACCGTATATACGGATGAATCAAAGAAATGACTAGGTTGTGTTTTGATGCAAGATGACAGAGTTATAGCCTATACTTCACGACAACTTAGACCTCATGAAGAGAATTACCCAACTCATAATTTAGAGCTAGTAGCAGTTGTGCATGCTCTGAAAATCTGGAGACATCATCTTTATGGATCCAAATGTGAGATCTTTTCGGATCATAAGAGTCTCAAATAATTTTTCGAGGAAAAAGAATTGAATATGAGGCAAAGAAGATGGCTCGAACTAGTAAAGGACTACGATTGCAAAATTTCCAATCATCCAGGAAAAGTGAACGTAGTAGCCGATGCTTTGAGCAGAAAGAGCATAACTGAGTTAGGATTTTTGCTCACTCAAGAAAAAGAGCTTATTAAAAGTTTTGGAAAGCTGAAAATAGAAGTGGTTATACCACCACAATCTACAGAGCAACTAGTTGCAGCTTTAGAAATAACTCCAGACTTGAGAATGAGAATTTCAGATGCTCAAGGAAAATACGAGAAGTTAGAGAATTTACGACTTCAGATTCGCAAAGGAAAAACGGAAGATTTTCGTGAAGCTGGAGATAATACTTTTCTATTTAAAGAAAGGCTTTGTGTTCCAGATAAAGAAGAATTAAGAGCTGAGATCATGAGAGGAGCTCATGAAATGCCTTACACAGCTCAACTTGAAAAGCACCAAAATGTATCAAGATTTGAAGCAGAAATTTTGGTGGGAAGGAGTGAAGCTAGATATAGCTTCGTTTGTAGAGTGATGTTTAGCTTGTCAGCAAGTTAAAGCTTTACATCAACGCCCTTATGGAAAGCTTCAGCCGTTAGAAATTTCGGAATGGAAATGGGATGGTACCACTATAGACTTTGTAACTGGATTACCAAAGTCTAAGAGAGGAAATACAGCTATATGGGTGATAGTGGACAGACTGACAAAATCTGCTAACTTTATACCAATTCCAGAAACATATGGAACGGATAAGTTAGCTCAGCTGTATGTTCAATAAATAGTGCGATTGTACGGCATGCTCAGATTGATCACTTCAGATCAAAATTCAAAGTTTACCTCCTATTTTTGGAGAAGTTTACAAAGTGAGATGGGTACCAATTTAAATTTCAGCACTGCTTTTCATCCTCAGACGGATGGTCAGTCCGAGAGGACAATTAAAATCTTAGAAGATATGCTCAGAACTGTTGTATTAGATCGAGGTAACTAATGAGAGCAAGTTTTATCTCTCGTTGAGTTTGCATACAATAACAGTTATCAGATGACAATTGACATGGCACCCTATGAAGCTCTTTAAAGAAGAAAATATAGGTCCCCGCTTTATTGGGATGAAATAAGTGAAAGAAAAGTTTTAGGGCCGATGTTGTAGAAGAAATAATCAAGATTGTTTGCCAAATTAAGCAGCGAATTAAAGAAGCGCAAGATTGTCAAAAATCTTATGTAGATTCTCGAAGATCCGAATTAGAATTTGAAGTAGGAGATAAAGTGTTTCTAAAATTTTCGCCTTCGAGAGAAATTTACAGATTTAGCGTAAAAGGAAAGCTTAAGCCATGTTACATAGGACCGTATGAAATCTTGGAAATGATTGGTCAAGTAGCGTATAAGCTGGCATTATCGCCAAGCTTTAGAAATTCGCATAACGTATTTCATGTATCCCAGTTGTGTCGATATATGTTCGATCCTAAGCATGTTATTCGACAAGAAGAAGTGGTTTTAGAACCAGACCTCAGTTATGAGGAGAAACCAGAAGCGATCTTGTATCGAAAGGTCCAACAATTAAGAAATAAATCGATCGCTTCAGTAAAAGTTAAGTAGAGACACCACGGGCTAGAGAAAGCTACGTGGGAGCTCGAAGATAAAATGAAAGAGAAGTATCCCGAGCTTTTCCTTTTTGGTAAGCAAATTTCGGGACGAAATTTATTTTTAGGGGGAGAGAATGTAATACCCCGCTTTCTCATAACAAGTCTTAGTAAGTAATTAAGATAATTATTTAGAATAATTTAAAATTCAAGAACATAGGAAATTAAGTTCCGGCAGTTAAAATAATTCGACAACTTAATTTGCCGAATTTTGATGATTTAAGTTTTATTTTCGTTTCGGTGAATCCGAAATAAAATATTAAAGGTGTTTATGATTATGTGTCATTATATGCGCATTATATGAGAAATATGTGCCATTTTTGAAGTATTTAATTTTCTAGGGATTTATGAATTTTTCCCCGGCAATTTAATTAATTTTCGGATTTTATTTCCGGAAATTTTTAGAGAAAGCTTATAGTAGGGTCTGAGAAACCCTAATAAAATATTATAGATCGAGAGCTTTTTAAATTAAAGCCTCTATGATTATTTATTTGATGATTGATTAATTAGAGAATTAATCGATCGATTAAGATGAGATTTATATGCTTAATGTTTAATTAATTAATCAGATAATTAATTAATTAATTAAGCTAAGATATTAAGCATAATTATTTTTCCTAGGAAATAAAGCTTGCATTATAAGCTTAAGTATTATTTCCTAATTGAAATTGTCTAACAATAATTAGTGATTAATTTAATTACTAATATATATTGTTAAAAATTAAATTAGAGCATGTGTTAATTTCTAACACTAGGGTTATTTTATTAATTAATTAGTGCCACCTCATTATGTCTCCAACATAATGATTATAAGTGTTGGATAATTAGCCAACAAGTTAGTCAAATTCATTGAATTTAATTAGTGTGTTAGTGTTAGTATGTAATATACATGCATCTCTCATTACTCTCTCATCTCTCTCAACCCACGCAGACACACACACTCACACACACTCGACACACACACTTTCACACACACTCAATTCTCCATTGAAGAAGGAAGAATTAAGCTTGGGTGATCAAAGGAGATAGCCATAATATCATCCAAAAAGGTTAGATCTATGGTTATTTAAGCATTTATCTTAAGATTAAGCAAGAACACACCATCCCCTTCATCTCCAAAAATTTCGAAAATTATGTATATGTTAGAGGATGGATTTGATCTTCAAGTATGATGTTAAATCTATGATTTAGATTAAATTTCTATCATTAAATCATTGAGAAATCAAACCCTAACCCTAATTCTCATTTTTTCGAAAATTATGAAATAAATTGGGGTTTTTGATTCTTGATTTATATGATAAAATTGATGAGTTATATGAGCTTTTATGATGATTATAAGCATGATAAATGATTTAATTGAGCAAGAAATAATCACTTTATATTTTTATTTTAAAAAGGGCCGAAACTTTGGCAAAAATTAGGATTTTTAGATTTGATCTTCTATGATCAAATTGATGATTTATATGAGCTCATATGATACCTATAAGCATGTTAGATAATTGAATTGAGAAAAATTTAATCAATTTCCTATTTATTTTTATAATAGCCGAAAATTTGCCAAAAATTTGACTTGAAAGTATGATTTATTGTATGATGGGTTTTTGTTGAATTACTGGGTCGTTATCTTGTTCCTTGGTTAATCATAAATTGTGTACGTCGTGGGACCCACCGGCTTGGTTATCTTCAATCTAAGTCGGGCTGCGACAACTATTTATATGTGTCACAATTAAATCACGCTCAACGGTCTCCTAGGCTCAGCGACCGCTGAGCGTTCTTTATCAAGCCCGCTAATCGTCCGACTCAGCGATCTCCTGGAGTGAGCGATCGCTGAACTCAGCGGTCTCCTAGGTTGAGAGACCGCTGACTTCTGTCCCTGTATTGGTGAGTCTCATAGAGTGAGGGACCGCTGACTTCTCTGAAGTATCTCGTTTGACGAAACGGTCAGCGGTCTCCTAAGGTGAGGGACAGTTGATTTCTCTGAAGGTGTCCCGTTTACCCAAACGGTCAGCGGTCTCCTAAGGTGAGGGACCGCTGACTTCTCTGAAGGTGTCCCGTTTACCTAAACGGTCAGCGGTCTCCTAAGGTGAGGGACCGCTGACTTCTCTGAAGATGTCCTGTTTGCCAAACGGAACCTATCGTTGCAACAGAAAACTCACATCGGCGGCGGAAGTTGAGCAAGTTGTGGTTGCCTTCGTCATTCTCGAGCGAAAATCTACATTTTCAACCTGATAGCTCGACATAACATCATTAGCGTATTTTAACTTTAAAACAATGTGAAACAAAACAAATGTCATAAAAACGCACATACAAAAACATCTGAAAATGTAACCAAAAACTAACGTAACAGATCGATTCTTGAGAATGAAGACTCGTCGCCTTGGACTCAAGTCTTTAGTTATAATTATTGAATAATATTATTTTTTAACTCTATGAATATCTCTTTATATACATTTTATCTAATTGTTTGCATTTTAAATCATTTTTATTATTGGATAGCTCAAAAAAAAATTTGGGCGAACCCCCGAGCATGGAAGCCAGCCCCCTGCAACCCCCCAATCAATTTTGTCGCGCCCCGACAACCGGGCCTATGCAGAATGCCGGGCCGCAACGCTGTCAACATACTTTGACAATTTGCAGAAGAAAATATTTGAAACTAAGATTTATTTTGCTAAGTCAATAATAAATGATTAGTAAGAATGTTCGTTAGGAATTATCAAGTCAAAACGTTGGATAGGTCCGAAGTATGAGGACTTCGACCTCGCAGTGCGGAAGCAAAGAAAAGTTTTCATCGATCACCAACGACGATCGAGTGATCGGTACGAAGAAATGAAATAAGTTCATGTTTGTCAAAGCAATAAATTACAAACAAACTATGGGTTCACCATAGGCACATCAAATTAAAGATGACGAACCAAAGAAATGTCACCCAAATAAACTTTGAAAACCATCACGCCCGCCTCCGTCCCGTCGCTCATCCTGCATTAGGGAAAACAATGCAGGGGGCTGAGTACAAAACACTCAGTGGTTCCATTCCCCTCTTTAAAATCATTTATGAAAGCAATTAGATATAGCATGCTCATTTTTATATAAAGGGTATTATTAGATAGAAAATACTTCCCCCTTTATATAATTTAAAACATTAGGTGCACCAATTCATAACTCTCATTCTTGTGTTACCAAACCCGGAACAATTAGTGGGGAGCCACTCCCACTCAATTGAACCGTCCATTACTGAGATAAGGGGGCAACGTCTTTCAGTCCCTCCCATGTCCAGTTTACCGTGTACACTACCTTGGCTTGTACAGAGCTCAAGGCCGATCGTCGTTGCATAATTTGGCATATAAATGCCAAGAGAAAACGGGAATACCGTTTCTCAAGTAACCACAAGTAATTGAGATAAAAACATTTAGCATGCATATCAATTTAAAAAGCTTTTGGGCTTAATAACCCGAAATGTTACCTTGTGGGAATCTAACCCACACTTGAAAATAGGATAACCTACCTTTTGTCTTCAATGCAAGAGTGTCCTCCAGTCCCTAATTTGACGTCTCCTACAAGACAATCTAAATACTTAGGACTTAATATCATATGAGGTTAATTATCTTTTAATTAACCTAAAGGTCAACCTAATCCCGATCTTTATCAATTAGAGTTTAAAATTTAACAAGGCATCGCCTTTAGGTTTTCATCATTGAAGAATTGGATCGGGGATCCTTCATTGGAAACATGCATTCTGAAAGTTATTCAAACTTAGTTTGAAATAGTGTCGTGACATGTAGTGCATGATCATGAATATGATATGATTCACATATGTACTTAAGTCACAACGTCACATAGAGTTTCATGCTTAATTATCATTAGCAACTAAATATGCATACAACGTTTCATCATACATAGTTTATTTAATTACATGCGTAATTAAATAATTTCGTATCATGTAATTAATTAAATAAATAATTAATCAGAAGATAAGGGATACTTGACTAATTTAATATAGTCAACTTAATTTACATAAGGCACACTTGTGCATATTTTAACATCACATACTTATGCAACCATCCAGCTGTCAAATCATAAATAATTAATTACCTAAGTAGTTAATTGCACTTAATTCGATTAATCTAATTAATCGCTAACATCAATCATATTTAGTCAAATAGACACATAAATCACATATGGCACTAAAACCCATAATAAGGTCCAAACATTTATACATGGCCCAACAAAAATGACACGAAGGCCCAATCAATGATATAAGCCCATAATTAAATAAGTCATTTAATTAATTAAACAAATATATTAATATATTTATTTTAATTCATAAAAATTGATTTAAGGTTTTAAAATCAATTAAGCCATTTTCTCATAAATCATTACTTGGACAATAATTTCTTTAATTCAAAGAAAAATAGCAACCGATCTTTGATCGATTTGTCCTTTCAATACAAATATCTTAACTGACCATATTAACATATTCAAGTATTAAATCACATTTTCATCAAACATAAGTTCATCAAATTTGAGCCAAAAGGGCAAAACATATTCTGCTCAATTTCTGGAAGTGCATTGCACAAGAGATAAATGTGTAATTTCATAGAGGACAAACCACACGTCCAAAAATTGTGATTTTTATCATTCCAGAAATCTTAGGATGTCTAGATTAATCTTCCAGAAGGCAAAAACCCCTAATTATTTTATACATAAGGAGAAATCGGATCTAGAGTACAGACTGCCCAGCTTAGAGTTTTGAAACAGGGCAGCAGACATTTTATTTTGCGTAGGGAGATTGACACTATGAGAAATGCTAATTTTTGGATATGTTATAGAAGACATATAGGGCTATAACATATTAAAAATTCAGAGCAATCGGAGATCATTTGATATAGTTTTGACATGCTGCACTATTACAAAATACTTGAAGAATTTGCTGTCAATTCCCAACTTCCATGGATCCTTTATTTTCGAACATATAGTGTCATGAATGAAATACATAAACTATATGTCTACACATGGATCATGTATAACTCATACATCATATATCACAAGTCATTGAACCTCAAAACTTAGCATGCTTTCACTCGTAATCAAAGGGCAAGTAATCTGTCATGTTTTGTGGCGTTTGAGAAAACGGTCAACTTGCAACGAGCGCTACGACTCACCCGTTCGACCAAAAATGGTTTTCTTTATCATTATAGAAAGCTTAAGATGTCTAAATTTTTATTCTAAAAGGCAAAGCTTGAAAATCATAAGACACAAGGGGCTACAGCCCCAAAACAAGAATCTGCACAGAATTCACGCTCAAAAATATCAGGTCTGCTCTTTAAATCATAACTCAAGTTCTACTCAATGAATGGGGCTGATTTTCGGATATGTTCTTCATAACATGTGAATACACAATATAGTAAAAGATGGGAACAAAAATCGGCCCCTAACCTGTCGAACTCAGCAGATCAGATTCGAGCAGATTAAGGTTTTGAATATTTTTCACAGCAAAGCATTATGAAACTCAATCAAACCATCATATATAACATCTTAAAGTCCTAGATAACTCATGTTTCAATGACAAGAAAGGGCAGGCCCTAGTTCGACTTCTACTCAAGATATATCACAAAAACGAGTACGCACACAATAACCAATACATAGTCTGTAAAACCGAGAATACACACATAAAGATCATCAAACATCATCATGTTCAGTTCTTATCATCACGCCTCATTTTTCATCATATATTCAGATTAATATCTTGCTCTTATCGAGCTCCTAGAATCGTATTAATGAAGGAGAAACATAGGTAGAAAGGTGAAACCATATACCTAGTCCTTTCCTCCTTCTTCCTTTCTCTCTCACGTACGTCTGCCCTCCCTCGAATCCTCTGTCCGCTGTTGTTGTCACTACTGCTCTCGTTCTCTCTCGTCCGTTCATCGCTCCTCCGACGTCTCCGAGGCGGAAGACGATGGAGGGTGGTGGTGGAGGAGGAGCAGCGGTGGTTTCTCCCTCTCTCCTTCGACCAGTAGCTGTCAACTCTCTCTCTCTCGCGTCGATCGCGCTCCTCTGGTGCCTCCAGCAACGGCGATCATGGCGGCAGACTGCGGTGGAGAAGGGTGGTTTGGGTGGAGAACGAGTGGAGGAACTCTCGTTCTTCTCGTTCGACTGCTATTGCTGCTGTTCTCTCTCTCTCTCGTGTTGCTCCCGTTGCTTTGGTGCCTCCGGAGGTGGCGGTAGAGGCGGCAGATGGTGGTGGAAGTGGCGGCAGGTGGTGGCTAGGGTAAGGGTGTGAGAAACCCTTGTTTTTCTCTTCCTCTCTCACTGCCTCTTTCTCGTCCAGCCACCGTCCTCCCTCTTGTGTGGATCAGTCGCACTCCCTTGGTGTGTCCGGCGGCAGATGGCGGCGGAGCAATGGTCGGCTAGGGTTTGGAGAGAGAAACCCTAGTTTATTTTTTAGAGGAAAATGAAGGATGAATGGAGTGGGTGTGCAGCGTGAGTTAAAAGTGGGAGATGAGGGGGTTGAGTGTTTGAACGGTAGTTTGCAGAGATAATAATTATCTCTGTTGTGTTTTCATTGGGAAATGATTTCTCTTTATCTACTGTATTATTATTGGGGGCGAGAAAGGCAGATATAATTGCTCTCCCCCTCTATCTCTCACGTGTCCCCTCTCCTTTTTCTTCTTTCTTTTATTTATTTTTACCAACTATTATTTCCTTCTTAACAGGTATAATATATCGCGCTATTCTATTTAATCTGGTACGTATAATTTAGTCTGGTACATTCTTATCGATTAATTTCCAATTAATCGATCTTAAATTAGATCACATAATTATTTAATATAATTATCTATCATAACTATATCACATCTACGATTGTTAATTCCATATAGCACAATATCACGTAATTAATTTCACATAGTCGAGCCCGTTTATCTGGCTCTATAATCACATAGCTAATTAATATAAATTAATTAATAACATCGATTTATCATTACTTAAAATGAATAATGTAACATATAAGATGTCATGCAGTAGATAATAATGCTATGCTCGTGCTCGTTTTAAAATATAAAAAAAAAGAAATTTATATTTTAACATTCATTGATTTTATTCTGGGAATAGAATCTCTCTTGAACCTTTATAAATAAGGTTTTCATCTTTTCTTCAAAAGAAATAATTTTATTCTTTTAAATCGTCCGGGAATAAGGACCTATCTAACTTAATTCAAAAAGTTTTAATTTATTCGAATTTTTCTAGCCCTGATTTTTTGGGATGCTACAAATTTCGTACTCCCATATTTAAAATCTTGGGTCCGCCACTAATTGTATATTTATGTTTAATATTTTAATAGAATATATTTTGATGATATTTTGGTTGGTTGGACGTTCTATGTCATGTTGGACTGACATTTCGAGCGGATAACTTACTGTCGGATTAGGAGACAAATATAATTTATTTTGGGGTAAATTGCATGTAAATTTTCAAACTCTTACAAATTTCTCGTTTTGCACCCCAGCAAAAAAAATCGGCGTCACAATTTCCAAACTTTTAATTTGTTATGATTTTGCCAACCGACTAGGTTTCCGGCGAATTTGAATTTGGGGATCTGCATATGTGGCATATTTATGCCTATATGGCGCTTACCTGGTGACAGTGTGGCATTTCTTAAGCTTACGTGAGAAGCTTTTCTTAAGCATTTCTTAAGCTTACGTGAGAAACAATAAATTAAATATTTCTATTTTGTTTTAGAATATTAAATGATAGAACACAAGAACCCTACTTCTCTATTTCAATTTCTTAAGCAAAGTAACAAGCGAAACTTCCCTACTTCTCTATTTTAATTTTTAAACAAAGTAGCAGGCGAAACTTCGATTCTTGTCGGAGATTGTAGTTTAATCCACTGATTTGGAAGGGTGTCGGAGATTCGTGGACACACTTAGTGGATTGGCGCGATTGTAGTCCAGGTGGTCCCTTAGGGTGGCTGCTTGCTGCGTAAATGGCGAAGATGTAGGTCCCTCTTTTACATTTTTTAACTTTATACATTTGTTTGACAGTAAATGAGTAGTTGTTACATTATTGTAGTGGTATTTATGGTTTTTTTTGGTGTTTAGTGTTTCGGTTTTGTTTGGTCTATTTAGGGTTTTCTTTGTGTATGCATCTGTTCATTCGATATATGTGTGGTAATAATATTTTGTTTTTCTTTTTATGAATATATGCAGAGAATATTTCGCATTACAGATTAATTATGGCGGTAGATTTATAGTCACAGAAAAGGGTATGAGATATGCAGGGGGAATTTGAGTCAAAGTGGGGTTTGGATGAAGATAGGTTCAGATATCTTGATCTTGTTGAGTTAGTGGAAAAATTAGGCTACATTTCGTGGGATAAGTTGTGGTATAGAATTCCTAGAACTAATGAATATAAAGAGATGGTTGATGATAAAAGTGTAATGGATTTGTTGTCTTATGTTGGTAAGGACAAACTTTTTAGTGTGTTTATTGACGGTGGTAAAACATTGGATGAGTTAGCTGAGAAAATTGCACATGAGACTCATCCTCAGATTGAAGGTGAGGGGGCTGCTGAGAGTAATGGTGAGGGGGCTGGTCAGAGCAATGGTGAAGGGGATGGTGAGGCTAATGGTGGGGGAGATGGTGAATTTGAAATCGATTTTGAGAGTGCTAGTGAGGGGACTGGTGAGGAAGAGATGCATAGGGAGAGTTATGTTAGGGATGCTGGTGAGCAAGCTTTAGCTGACTTTGAGATAAATTCTGCGACTAGTGATGAGGAAGATATATTACAGCCCAGATGATGAGAATGGTTCTGAAGTGAGTCTACATGACCTTGACTACATAGATGATGATGAGTATATTGAAGCTAAGCAAAACCTGAGCTCAGACAAGATAAGTAATGTATTTGATGTTATTGATAGGGATGATGGATTTGAAATCAGCACAGAGCAAACAAATGTATCTGAGTATGATGGTCCAAATGTTGATGGTAATTTATCTGAGACTGATGAGGATCAAGAAGGCCCTAGACCTAAAAAGCACAGGATTGTGTATGATCCAAAATGTAACCACAGCACTTTACAAATTGTACTAGGAATGCATTTTCAAGATGGATTTCAGTGTAGAGAAGCTCTAACAACCTGGGCAATTGAGAATGGTTGGTTTATTCGTTTTAGGCAAGTGTCAAAGAAGAAGTTGATTGCAAAATGTAAGGAAAGTTGTCCATGGGTAGTGTATGCAAGTGTTGTGCAGAATGATGGCAGCTTTATTATCAAAACATATGGAGGTAATCACAAATGTCATAGGGCTATGAGCAATAAACTCTTGAGTTCCAAGTGGATAGCACATAGATATCTGAATGTGTTTAGGGTGAGATATAATCTGAAAGTCTCAGATTTAAGGGAAGATATTAGAACCAGGTACAAGACACATGTGAAGAAAGACAGGCTCTATAAAGCAAGGAAGCTTGCACAAGAGCTTGTAAGAGGTTCAGTGGAGGGCCATTATGCAACCATAAGGAATTATGTAGCTGAACTGAGGAGAGTGGACTTGGAGGGCAGATATGAGCTACTGGTTGGTAAAAATGGCCGCTTTAGAGCTCTGTATATTGGTTTAAGTGCTCTAAAAAATGCATTCAAGGTCAGTTGCAGACGTGTAGTTGGACTAGATGGATGTCATCTCAAGACATATTTGGGAGGGATTTTGATGTGTGCTGTGGGAAAAGATGGTAATTAATGGGATGTTTTCCATTGCATGGGCTGTGGTGTCATGTGAGAATGAAGACGGCTGGCAATGGTTTCTTAAATGTTTCTTGGAGGATTTACAAATTTCTGATGGGAGTGGCTGGACTTTCATAAGTGATCAGGCCAAGGTACAATTTTTTTTTAGATATTTGCTATCATATGTATTACATAACTGCATGTTTATTTACTAACTTTAATAACCTTATGACAGGGACTAGAAAATGCAGTAACAAAGTTGGCACCCCAAGCTGAGCACAGAAATTATGCAAGACATGTGTTCATGAATTGGAAGAAGCAACACAAGGGAGAAACATTGAGGAATCTATTCTGGAATGCTGTCTATTGCACTTACCCTGAGAATTTAAGCTTGCAGTTCAAGCATTAAAGCAGGAGAGCATGGCAGCATATGAGGACTTCATGGCTAGAGATACAAAAAAGTTCTGTAAGGCTTTCATCTCTACCACTGCTTGTAGTGATAGTGTAGATAATAACATAAGTGAATGTTTCAATGGATGGATCCTAAATGCTAGAGGGAAGCATATAATTCACATGTGTGAAGAGATAAGAACTGCATTGATGGTTAGGCAAGTAGAGAAGTTCAAGTATATGAGAACTATTGAAGACAGTTTGTGTCCTAATATTAGGATAGTGTTAGAGAAAAGAAAATTGGATAGTCTTAATTGCATATCAATTCTTGCTATGGACCATAAGTTTGAGGTAGAAATAGATGGTGATAAGTTTGCAGTTTATACTCTGGAGCGTACATGTTCTTGTAGATTGTGGCAATTGAGTGGTATCCCTTGTATGCATGCTATAGCTGCTATTCATTTCATGGAGCATGATCCAGCTGATTATGTAAGTGATTATTACACTGTGAGGAGGTATCTATCAGGCAATGAGTTTGGCATTCAACCAATAAGGGGAGCTAAAATGTGGCCTGAGGTTGATGGTTTCATTGTCATACCTCCCTCACTGAAGAAAATGCCTGGTAGGCCAAAGAAAAAGAGGATCCGAGCTCCTGAAGAAAGAGATGGTGGAAGGATATTGTCGAAGCATGGTGTGGTGATGACTTGTGCCAATTGTCAGGGAAAAGGATACAACAAAAAAACATGCAAGAATAAAACAGTGGAGAAGGTGAGAGTTGACGTGCATCCTAATATATGTGAAGTTGTATCCTCATATTTGTTAATTTCTTTGTGCAGAGGAGGGGGGAAGACCTGCAAAACAAATTGATCCAGCACAAAAACAACCTACCTCTATGCCCTCTACATCAAGATCAAAGAAGAAGAATACTACTTATAGAGAGAGAGCAATTGCTAGAAATGGAGTTTACATAAATGAACCTCGTACAAACGTATACTATCATATGAGAGATTAATTTATTTTGTTTGTATATTACATGTTAGAGATAATTTCACTAAGATACACTACTTTGTCTATGTGCAGCATGCTGTAAAATCAAAGAAGGTTGCATACTTGAACAGGTTCAAGAAGCCAAGAACTAATTCTGAGGCATCATCTTCTTCAGTTCATGATAGTACAATCACTGAAGTGGGAGCAACACAAGAGAGCAAGCATGAAGATGGGTAGTGAAACGACATGAAGATGGGCATTAAACACCAGTTTTTTGTCTTTTTGATGGGTTGTTGTGAACACAATATTGTGTCATTTTCTTTTGGTGGATTAGTCTTGTGAACACATTTTTGTGTAATTTTCAGTCAAGTAGATTACTGTTATGAACATAATGTTGTGTCCTTTTTTTTGTGAACAACAATCCTTGAATTTCAAGCTTGTATGAACATATTCTACTCTTTTGGAATGAATGAAAGGCTTTGATTCCAGATTTAGTTGTGCTTCATTTGATACAATAATGAGTACTCTTCTTTAATTTGCCATAAACCAGCTCCATCTATTATATATAACAAAATTTGGAGTCTTACATAGGCTAACAATGAGACAACTACTAAGAACACCACATCTAGAGAACTTAATAAACACATAGTCTAACAATAAGACAACTACTAACAACACCACATCATAAAAACTAAATAAACTAACGAATACTACATCATAAGAACACAATAACCTAACACTAAACCGAGACAAACAAAAGTCAGTTTAAAGGTCCTAAGCTTCAACTGAAACTCATCATTCTTCAACTGAAGAGACTTAACCTTAATCTCTAACTCAACATTCTTCAACTGAAGACACTGAACCCTTGTCTCTAACTCATCATTCAACACTTTCAATTCTTGAACAGTAGAGGTTGCTTCTTCCAAACTTTTCTTTTGCTTCTCGCATTCATTGTCTTTCAAATTGAGTCTTTCATCATTCAAACTCTGCATTAGCATCCTATGATTCAACTGTTCTTCGGCTCTCTCTTTCTGGAGCTTGATCTGTAGAAAACAATATCTATAGTACGATGAGAGCTCTGGATCAACCCATTCCCAAAAACGGCAATCATTCCACTGGACACAAAAAACTTATATTTTCAGTTCCAAAACAAATCCACCATCATCGTTCGCTCGCATATTCAAAGCAAAATGATTTTTTTACCTAAAAATGCAAAATAATTGGATGGAGATAGAGACTTACCGCTCGGCGAGTACAACAGTAGTATCGTCTCTCAGGATTTTGGGGAGTGTGGGAGGTCCTCAATACTGTAGGAATTTTATGCTCTCAATTCCTTGGTTGAACCGCTTTACTTCCTTCAGATTCAATCGAAGAATGCGACGACGAACTAGCCATGAACGTGACGACGAACTAGCCTCCGTTTGCGCTTTGTGGTTCTCTCGTTTCAATCAATCTGTGGGTGTCTCTTTTCGCTTTTGATTGCAGCTCCCACCTCGTAACCCTTATTCCCCAAATTGATTTTATAAGATAAAAATCAAATTTTGCTTCAATTTATGACAAACGTTGTCGTTAGGGTAAGTGAAGAGTGACGTCGTTTTGCTTATTGACCGATATGTCCACATATGCTTTCCCGGCTGCCATGTCATAAAAAAATTCGCCAGAAACCTCGTCGGGTGGCAAAATCAGAACAAATTAAAAGTTTGGATATTGTGACGCAGATTTTTTTGCTGGCTACAAAATGAGAAATTTGAAAGAGTTTGGAAATTTACAGGCAATTTACCCTATAATATATGGTCGAATAAATAAAGCTTGGTTCCGAAATGTCACATTATTGTCTCAAAGGAGACAATAATTATCCATCTTTTCTTATAATCATGTTTGTATAAGGTGAAGATCTCGGTATACTCAGCACCTTCTCTTCAGCCAAAGTAAAGGTCTTCGGATTAGCTTCGTGATTTCTTAGTCGAAGCACCATATATCTTTTCGAGAACGTGAGCATTTTCTAACAAAAATTCTATGCGTCTTCTCGCACATTCCAAGTAATATCAACTGTCTTAAGTTGAAGGAGACAGAGATTGGGAAAAATTGTTTTAGGCGCCAACGAGTCGCGTGCAAAACACTCATCTTCATCTTGGAACAAAGAATTAAACTGCATCTGCTGAACGGGCTGTATTAACAAGAAAGATGCAAATGACCCCAAATACTTAAAAAAAAAAAATCTAATTAAATATGAAGAACAGAACCTCCAAAAAAAAAAAAGATTGATGTAGTTTGGTTAAATGAGTAAAGTAGATAATTAAGATACATGAATGAAGAAACGAGATACCTCGTTGTGTTCGATTACTAATATCATCAGCTCAGGAAACATCTCAAGAACATCAAGCATTCCGTCGGCTTCACCAGGATAGAGTTTTAGAATCTTGGCATTTGAAAACAGCACAAAATTATCTTTCTTCATCTCATCAACAAGAAACTGCAGGTAGAAGATGAGATTAGATTAATTAAATACTACTAGTAATTAAAAGTAGTGCAAATTGCATTTAAATTCCCCAACTTTTTTAAAATTCTATTTTATTTTCTAACCTTTTAATTTTTCGCCTAAAATCTCCACCTTTCAATTTATTTGATTTTTTTCTCCCGGCGAAGTATTCTGGTGCAATTAAAGCAGAAAATTCTCAAGAGTTCTCACAAATTAAATCAATGATTTATCAGTTATTTCTCAAAAGTTACGAACGATGAATGAGAGAGTCAAATGGGGGAAAAGATGAAAAAGTTCTAGGTTGGAATCGATCTGTGCCCTAATCCTATGAATATAAGTGTTTGTTAGACATGAAAAACGACGACGTTTTGAGATTTTTGAAACTACGTCATTTGTTTAGTCGAGGCGATTTGCCATGTAAGTATTTCCGACGTCCAACTCATCTTCAATTTTGGGGAAAAATTGAACGCTGGAGAAAAATCAAACAAATTGAAAGGTTGAGATTTCGGGTGAAAAATTAAAAAGTTGGGAAATAAAACATAATTTCAAAAAAGATCGTGAATTTAAATGCAATTTGCCCTTAAAAGTACTACCATCTCTACTCAATAAATATAATGGTTTAGGATTTCTTCTCATTTGCTTAAATTATAACATAGAGCGAACAAGAAACCGAACCTTAATGCACCAATCTGTTAATGAGATCTTTTCAACATGACATATGCTTGGAAAAAATTTGTCTCAACATTTCCCCAAGCAATAGCAATGTGAAATAATCTAATTCATCAAAATCAAGAATTGCATTAGTCAAGACGGGACTTTTAACAAACACCTTCTGTACGAGAGTCCAGAATCTGCAGATTAGGAGCATACATTCTCAGAAATGTCTCATTTTCAACAGCATCAGAACAACACATGTTGATCTTAACCATCTTCAAACTAGAAGATCGGATGTTCAAGTTCTCGAAGATTCAAGACTTCCAACAGAGGAGCACCGGTAATGATGTGATTCATCGTTTCTTCAGTCAAGGGATCTGCTCCTTGAATGGTTAAACTCTTGAGTTGATTCCACTTCACGCTCTCGACGATATTCAGATTAACATAAGAAAGCGATAATTTTGTAATTGACGAACATGAATATAAGTGTGGAGGAGCGTCATAATTGATCTTTTGAAACTGCCAAAATATGTGTCTCAATTCTAAATGTAGCTCTAGATCTTCGACTTGCTTAGCATATAGCAGCAGCAAATCTATGTCATCAACCATGGAAATATCAAAAAGGATATCTATAATGAATTTCAAAATCTTGGCACCTTCCCAACGTGTAAGTGACCAAAATATTAAATTCCGAAATTGATCAAAATTACTATAAGGGGTGTTTACTTTGGGTGATAGGATAGATAGATAAAAATAGTCTAGGTTCCACCGTTTACTTTGATGGATTGATTACTTTTGAACTTTTTGAACTTGTTTAATCATCTAATCCTTCATATAGTCAATCATATGTTTTATCAATCTATCATATTCTTCAAAGTAAACGCCCCCTAAATAGTATGGTGGAAATGGAGGGAGGGGGACGGTGGTCCAGATATCTTTCCATGGTTTGGAGAGAAGAGTTGTTCGAACAACATCTATAATGGACAAAAAGAAAAGAATTAAAAGGATTAAAGAGTCGGGCAACTCACTGAGTCGATCTTCAGCATCATGAAGCGGAGCATCCATTGTTAATTTGACGATTCGAATTGCCACTCCAATACTCAGAATATGAAATTAACAAGACATATAAAAGAAGATGGCAGCTGGCAAGTACTGTAGTGGCAATGAGATGAAAGTGTCGGAAGTGTCAAATATGAAATATGGTTTCGTGAAGATATTAAGTGACCTCAAAAACCTCATACATACATGTAACGAAAAAACTGGAAATGCAAAAGTTACAGCGAAGAAAATGAAGAGTCGCAACGGTTCACGCATGCAACTTGAGCGTATGTAAAATTAATGGTTTTTTTTAAGAATTTGAAATGCGATGGATTTTATCGTATCTCGAATAAAGGATCTGTCGATATTCATTAAATAAATTTTTTTGATGGAATATTCTATCTTTATAGATTTTGTCTACTTTTACCCTTAATATCCAAATTTATTTACAAAACATACCACTTATGACCAACAACTATACCCATTAATTAACACAATACAACAAATAATGTGAGAGTTTTTTTTCCACTCACAATAGATTCAACTAAAATTCTTAAAACTCGTGACATTTCTTATTAGGCATAGTCTTCATAGACGGATAGAATATAATTTTATACTGCCTCCCCAAAATTCTAAGAGTAATTTTTATTAATATTATATTATTAGAAAATAATTGATTGCACAATAATTGTATAATGGGGTGGACTCCCATGACGTTGACCATATGTGTGTGATCCACCCCTTGAATAATAATATTTTTTAGTTTTAACTTTTAATTAATTTAAGTAATACTATTAATTGAATCTAATTAGAAATTAATACGGAGAATTACTAAACTCAAATTAAAGATTAATTAACTATAATTAAAGATTAGCAAAACATAATTGAATTTAATTATAATATTAATCAAATCAAAATTCAATTTTTTTGATTCATCGCAAGGTGCAGTCAACCAAAACCAGAGTTTTTGCGTTGTATAAACACATTCTAGTCAAGTGACACTGTAAAATGTTAAACGCCTACGGTTTCTTCCCACAATTTCTTTGAAGACTCTTGGACATTCAACGCTACAGTTCACTCTAGAGTAGAATGAATTATTAAAGATTCTCTAAGACATATTTTTGTAAAACGTGCCAAAATTTATAAATATCTCTTATTGTCAACACTTGAACATTTTTATAATAGTGTCCAACATATTAAAAAATTCACAATCGTATCATAACAATTGATTGCCGACGAATTGTTGTTCAATTGGCTCGTCGGAGAGCCCACATGAGATAAAAATCGGAATACCTTCTTCCACAAATCCAAATCCAAAACCAAACCCAGAAAACTATAATTAATCGAAACTCAGAATATTGTTTCTGTGGCCAACATTGATCAAATCCCAGAAAAATCAACAAACAAAGAACTAAACCTAGGTCGTAAAACTAGAATAAATATTAGAATATATTAAATGGATCAAACGCATTCGCCTCCCAAAGAAGACATAAGCACAATAACCTTTACTGTTGGAGAGGTTTTCAGCATACTCAGCACCTTCTCTTTTGCCTTCAACCACAGCTTTCGATCACACCGATGATTGTACGACCACTTAGGTCGAAACACCATCTTGTCGAGCAAGCGAGCATTTTGCAGCAGAATTTCTATGGCTGGGAAAATTGAGGCGTCACATGTACACCAACTAATCTTAACTGTCTTCAGTTGGTGGAGGGAGGGACTGAGATAAGTCGCCTTAGACATCAATGATTTATAAACTTCAACCTCAGACTTGTCAGACTTTAAGGTATAATGATACTCCTGCAATGTATTGTTGAAGTAAATGTATTAGTACAAGAGTTGGGATGGATGAGCCTATCAACTAAAATTCCCCAACAAACATGGTTGGAAACGCGAGGTCAAATATAATAGAAGATGTATGCAATAGAGAATCCAGACGTGTCAAAAAGAGAGACGTCCTCATTGAGTTCCACGACTAACGTCGTCAGCTTAGGAAACTTCTCAAGAACATCAAGCATTCCCTCCAATTCAGCAGCATATATACAAAGTTTTAAGAACTTGGTATTTGAAAACTGCACAACCATATCATTCTCCTCCATGTGGAGAAGCAACTGCAAGTACACCATGAGATTACGTTCAACTCTTATTTAAACCAAAACACTAGTGAAGTGTAAGGCAAAACCATGACTTAATATATAGCACTTACCAAATGATTATAGTCACTATGATTTCTTTCAATTGTTATGAATCATATCATAAAGCCATAAAATGAATCACAAATCAAACTTTAATGCATCAATATAAGAAATCAAACCTTCAAGGCAAAAGAATCTTAGATCCAAATAGGCAAATCTTCGTCATGTATATATCGAAACGAATAAACGCAATACGATTGTGTTAGCAATTAGACTCTTTGATTGTATTAATCATATGATAAAGCTATAATGCGAATATAAAAATAAAACCTGAATGCTCAAATCTGATAAGGTGACCTTCTCAGCATGGCTGATGCTTCGAAAAAGTTGATCAAACATTTCAAGAGGGGGAAGCTCCTCATCAATCATGTCACCATATACATCACATAACTCTTCAAAACAAAGAATCGCATTAGTCAAAGACGGGACGTCCAACAAACAAGTAGCATAAACATAGCCTGAAATTTCTAAACTCGAGAGATTAGGAGCCCAAATTCTCAGCATTGTATTTGCCACAACTGTAGTCCTAATAGAAGAACCTTTAATATCTCTGCCGATTTTGAGCATCTTCAAACCAGTAGATCGGATATTTAAGTTTTCACTAATATCCAAAGACAACAACATCAACTCTTCCAACAAAGGAGCACCAGAGATAATTCGGTTCATGGCGTCTTCTCTCAAGCAACTCTGATGTTGAATTGTTAAGCTCCTGAGTTGATTCCACTGCACATTCACATTCTCCTCGATTTTGACATCACAATCTGAAAGGATTAATTTGGTAATGGAGGAGCATGAATACAAAGGCTGAGGTGCGCAGTATGCAGGATCCATATAATATCCCAAATACACATAAAGCTCTTCCACTTGTTTGTCGATCGGAATAAGCAGCCACGAATCGAGTATATCACTAGTAGGAGGTTCATCATTAAAGAAAAATATGGTGAATTTGTGAATCTTGGCACCTTTCCATTTCGCAAGAGCCCCGTGAGCAAAGCTTCGATTTGCATCACAGAAATCAAGGCAGGGGACGGTGGTCCACAGATCTTTCCAACGTTTCGAAAGAATGGTTGTCCTAACAGCATCTTTCATTTCCATCAATGAAAGAATCGAAAGGATTAACGAGTCATGTAACTCACTGAGTCGATCACTACTATCGGATTCTGCATCTTCACGCGATTCATCCATTGTTTCACTAATCCAACTACCACTCGCAACTAAACTGATTCGGCTGAGGGTATTTTGGGAAGGAAGTTTAATCGGCAAAATGTCGCCGTCAGAATCGCGGGCGGCGGAAATGGAGTGAGAGAGAGAGATGAACTATCTATAGTGTTTATTGTTTGTGGGCTTTGTTAATTTGTGTGGGCCACAAGTTTCGCACAGAACCTACTCCCTCCGTCCCCAAATAAGTGTCCCCAGCCGTCAAAATGCGTATACCAAGATAGTGGATAAAATGACTTACCCCTAATTATTGCATGAAAAATTGAAAAAGTAAATATTTTGGCATGAGTCAAAGGGTAAATATGACAATTTGATATAATTTTTGTATAGAAATTTGAAATAGGACACTTATTCGGGGACAAAAATTTTGACGGCTCGGGACACTTATTTGGGGACGGAGGGTGTATTTCATTTTGGCAAAAAACAACACGAGTCCATTCCTTTCATTATTTTGTAAATTTGTTTCTTCTGTTAAATAAAGTTGTAGCTTTTGGTAACAATAAATTTATTCGAGGTTTTATATGTGATGAGAGACAACTAAAAACAACATTGGAAGTCAGACCTTTATAAATTCAATATTATTTCTATTGTCCGATTTTTTTTTTTTTTTGACTAAATATTGTCCGACTATTAGCACATATAAAACCTCTACATATAGCAACCAAATATACGAGTCTTTGTTTCATTTATACGCATGGTTATTGTTGCGTGGAGAATTGTGTTGAAAAGATTTTATAATCATATAAACAATAAATTATTGCCTTGTATAATTAACAAGTCGATCGAGTAATTACTTACTGAGTCGACCGAGGAGATAAAAAATCAAAAGAGGAAGAAGATTATATGAAATGTTTATTGAGATATTGTAAAACATGCAGAAAGCTGACGAACAAACGTCGTTACGATATGCTTTGGAAGATTAAACGTCCACCAAAAGTTGATGCTTGGAAACAGAAATATGGACAGTCGTAAATGTATTTCTATTTTACATAATTGTCAAAAAAACAAAGTTTTATTTTTTTGAGAATCTCAAAATAAATAAAGTTGACCTTGAAAATTCAATTTTTGTTTTCAGTTGAGGAACATTTATGATTGAATTTGAAAAGTTAAAGGATGAAGATGAACGAGATTGAAGATCAAATATGATTCCTATTTCGACATAAACTACATATAAAAAAACAAATGCAGTGCCTCCTCCCTAATAATAAAAGAATAAAGTAAGTAATGATCCTATATATCTATCAGTTGAAGCTTTCCAATGCGATAAAATGACAATCATACCCGGTGGAAATTCCAGCCTTTCCTTGGATCAGATCAACGCCCGGCCTCTTCCTCAATTTCTACGTCGTCTTCGCCTTCATTACCCCAGTTTTTTTAATACTACTGAAACTGAAACTCAAACTCAAAGGACATTGCCAGGAATCCAATCTGAATGCTCATATGGCAATCCAGATTAGTTGCTCATATTGATGAACTGACTTCGATGACCAAAGACTTGTTTCTTTTAAGTATGTTAAATTAGTTGCTAATGGTATAGTTAATATAATCCCAAAACTGAGAGAGAGAGTAACGAAACATTAATAGAAAGATACTCAAAATCCAACAATAAAAAGATCGAAACACAATCTTAGTTCAAAATGCAACATTCCACAATGGCACAACTACATTGACAACGATTGCTACTGCCTCTCGATGTAGACAATAATTTATCAAGCTTGGGTTATAATCACTTGCGCAGTTGGGGAGGATCTTGGCATGCCTAGCACTGTCTCTTCTACCATAGTGTACGTCTCAGGTTTAGTAAAACATCCGCCTAGTCGAAGCACCATCTTTTCGAGCATATGAGCATTTTCCAACAAAATTTGAATTTCCATCAATAAAAATATAGGGGTGTCCCAACCAAACAAAGTAATATCAACTGTCTTCAACTGGAGAAGAGATGGACTGGGCGGAGTAATCTCAACCATAGCGGCGTGAATCTCTTCACCTATTAAGCTATATTCCAAACCCTGGTCCGAAAATGAATAAAATCAGATTAAAAGACTAGGAACAAATAATAGTTACAATGCGTCTATTAACATCAGTTTTGTGGTTTGATGATAATTAAGTTACGTAAAGTGTGGTGGAAGACTAAAATATATATAGTGATTAATAAAATAAAACAGAGCCCTGATCGAGTCTAACTTTCAACATCATCATATTAGGAAACATCTCAAGTACATGAAGTACTTGTTGGGCTTCACGAGCGTCAAGTTCTATAAACTTAGCATTTGAGAAGGGCACAACCATATCTTTCATCTTCATGTATACAAGATACTGCAGGTAAAACATGAGATTATTATATATTATTATGTTAATCAGAATCAGAGCATTGCTACATAGACAAAGGCAAGAGAATCTTAGATACAATTTCACAATGACAAAACCACGACTAATAGCACTTTCATAAACAAAACAGAATTCTGAAGATGCCAAAAATGATAGGAGAGCATTAACCACTAACCAGTGCAAATAAAATACACTATATAACAAATTTGAAACTGCGGATAATAAGAAATGATTAAAGACAAATAAGAAATCAAACCTCCGTACACCAAGCTGATATCTTGACCTTCTCAGCATGGCAGATGCTTCGAAACACACGTTTAAAAATTTCAAGAGAAGAAAATTGCCCAAACATTAATTCACTGTCAGTCTCTTGAAAATGAAGAATTGCGTTAGTCAAAGATGGGACATCCAACAAACAATCCTCATAATAAAATAAAGGTGTAAGTCTAAAGTGAGGAGATTAGGAGCCTCAATCCTCTGCACTGAATTCAAAACACTTGGAATATAGCCACAATTAGGCTTGCCGATATGGAGCCTCTTCAAACTAGTAGATCGAATATTTAACTTGTCACAAATTTCAAACAAGTTCAAAACCAACTCTTCCAACACAGGAGCACCAGAGAGAATTTGGTTCATGGCGTGTTCGCTCACGTGATGCATTATGCATACCTTCAATTGTTATACTCCTGAGTTGATTCCACTGCACATTCTCCTCAATTTTCAGATTACTAAGGAAGAATTTAGTAATGGAAGAGCATGAATACAAAGGCTGAGGTGCGCAGAATTCATGACCCACATAATATCCAAAATCTAGATAAAGCTCTTCCACTTGTTTGTCGATCGGAACACGCAGCCACGAATCAAGAATATCACCAGTAGGAGGACGACGTTCCTTAAAATCTATGCTGAATTTGATAATCTTGTCTCCATTCCATTTCGCAAGAGCCCCGTCAATAAAGCTTCGATTTGCATCCCAGAAATCAAGGCAGGGGACGGCGGTCCAGAGATCTTTCCACCGTTTCGAGAGAATGGTTGTCCTAACAACATCTTTCATTTCTAACAGTGAAAGAATCTCAAGGGTTAACGAGTTGGGTAACTCACTGAGTCGGTCGCGTGGTCGATTTGATTCTGCTGCAGTTGGGCAACTTTCACAATTAGAAACGCGCGATTCTTCCATTGCTTGACTTATTCGAACTAACACTCGCAAGTACAACTTTTTCGGCTGAGGGTATGGAAGAAGTTTTATCGGTAAAATGTCGCCGTGAAAATCGCAGCGGCGGAAATGGTGTGAGATCGTGAGAGAAGAACAATGTATAGTGTTGGGCTTTCTTAATTTGGTTTTATGGTCCACAACTTTTGGGCCCTTATTTGTCAGCCCACAGAACCTATTTCAATTTGGTACAATCTCTGCTACCGTGGGGTCTAATGCTCCTAAATTAATTAAGGTAATTAAAGAAGGGTAGTGATATTCGGTCACCCGGTGACCAGTCACTATCCGATTTTTTTGCTAAAAATCGATCGGTTCATTTATATTTTTTGGTCGGTTTTTTTTAGTTTTTTTTTGTGTGCCAATTATGTCTCTAATCTAATTTATCTCCTTAATCTTTCATTTAGGCGCCAAATCTATCTACATTATTTCTCCCTCTCTTTTTTTCCTCTCCAAAATGGTCGAAATATATTTATAAAATTATTACATAATTATTTTAGAAAAAATCTTTTTTTATGTCAATTAATATATATAATGTTATTAAAATTATATTAAATCGTTTTCATAATATTCCTACCATTATAAATAATTAAAAAATTATAATACATTTTATATTTAATTATAGATTTAATATAGAAACATATATTTTTTCTTAATTAATAATTATAAAGCAAATGAAATTTTATTAATTCAATTTCATAATATTCCGACTAAAAGTTGAATATTAAAGAAAATAAATTAAATTAAATCAAATAATTTTTTCTCAATTAATATACATAATGCAATTTTAAAGTATATTATTTCGATTTCAAAGTATCGTATTTAATTTAATTTAATTTCGACTACTATAATGAATTTAAAATTTAAAAAATAATATTCCATGGAAATACTATACAAAATATCTCTCGCCTAAGTAATTATTTCCCTCCCATGTATTAGTTCCTAAATTAGTGGGATTATATTAGGATAATATTTTTTCCCTCCCATCCTAAATTAGTGGGATTATATTTCCCTCCACAAATCACAAAATAATTTCGAAAATAAACTAAAATTCGAAATATGATTTAATTTTGAAGAATCCCTAATTTGGTGGAAATTAGGTATAATAATGAAAACAAAATCAAAAATTAATTATGGATAAAAATCAATCACAAAATAATACCGAAAATAAAATAAAATTCGAAAGGTCGAAAGCATGAGGAATTTTTTTTGCAAGATATTTCGCGGGCCGCCACTTACCTCAGTGGCACAATACTCTAATTACAACATATACGTCTCAGGTTCGACTCTCACTAGGAGCAATAAGTTGTAAAAAAAAAATCTAACCCAAACTCGATTTTTTTTTATCAATTACACTACACTAGTGCAATTCGATTTTTTAAAAAATATTAAAAGCGTACAAAAAATATTTAAATCACTAGTGTAATTTTTTTGAGCGTCTTTTTTTTTGTTACAAATTAGTATAGTGGAAATTAATCATAATTCGATCTTTTCTATTAACAATTACACTAGACCATGATCATCAAATCAAGATAATCCGAATTAATTTCCACAAATTGGACTAGTATAGTAGAAATTAACCATAATTCGATCGTTTTTATTAACAATTACACTAGACCATGATCATCAAATCAAGATAATCCGAATTAATTTCCACAAATTGGACTAGTATAGTGGAAATTAATCGTAATTCGATCGTTTCTATTAACAATTACATTAGACCATGATCAAATGAACATAATCCGAATTAATTTTCACAAATTGGACTAGTAAAGTGGAAATTAATCGTAATTCGATCGTTTTTATTAACAATTACACTAGACCATGATCAAATCAACATAATTCGAATTAATTTTCACAAATTGGACTAGTATAGTGGAAATTAATCGTAATTCGATCGTTTTTATTAACAATTACACTAGACCATGATCAAATTAACATAATCCGAATTAATTTTCACAAATTGGACTAGTATAGTAGAAATTGATCGTAATTCGATCGTTTCTATTAACAATTACACTAGACCATGATCAAATCAACATAATCCGAATTAATTTTCACAAATTGGACTAGTATAGTGGAAATTAAAAACAAGAAAGAAATTAAAAAAAAATTCTATTGTATGTTTTGTTTACTCAAACAAGAACAAGAATTTTGCATGTGATATCAACATAAAATAACAACTACGGTGTCATATCAATCATGCAAGACTTTAGAAATTAAAAAATAAAATTAACGAGAATTTTATCTATATATTTAATATAGGATGATTAATTTTATATTTTATTTTTTGTAAAAGAATTGTTATGAATTTGTAAAAGATTTCGTATACATATTCCATTAAAATAGATCAAAGAGATGTTATGAATTTGGTATGTATCCCTATATAATTGATATTAATAATAATAAATAAATAAACGAAATCATATTCCCTAATTATTATGGAAAAAAATTATATCGATTATTTTGTAAATTATTACTAGGCGCAATTTGTTTAATTTTTATTATTATCTCATAAAGAAAGCATGTAAATTTATATGTTTCGCAAGATATTTTGCGGGCCGCTACTTACCTCAGTGGCACAATACTCTAATTTCAACATATACGTCTCAGGTTCGACTCCCACTAGGCGCAATAAGTTGTAAATTTTTTTTAATCCAAAGTCGATTTTTTTTATCAATTACACTGAACTATAATATAGTGCAATTCGATTTTTTTTAAATTTAAAAGCGTACAAAAAAATATTTAAATCACTAATATGCATATCACAACTCATAAAAATATATTTGGATCCAAATTTTTAGGGATTAGTTATAAGGAATAAAAATCTAGGGTTTCGATTTATTTGAAGAAACTATAATGTAGGTGTTGGGAAAATTATAAGGTTTCGATTTGATACCAAAACCCAACTGATTCTCCAACCGAATAGATGATCGCATCAACCTAAATAGTGTTTTTCCAGCTCGCCTGTTTGAGCTTTAGATTTTCTAGGTTTACAGGTTAAGGAAGTGGAAGACAGCAGTCGACCCAGCTGTGTCTACAGCAGGAGTCAGCTAGCGAAAGACAGCAGGCGTCAACCTTCAGCTGAGTCCTCCAGCAGAGCATGATCAAGCTGAAGAGAATTCGAGCTGAGTTCAAAATCACAGCCGGTCCAGCTGTACAGAACAAAGGGAACTAACTCTGAAGACTTCACTTCAAGTCAGTCCAGCTCTGAATTCAAAAGCCAGCTCCAAAGGCAGAAGATCCCGGCGTCAGAGAAAGTCAACATGCCTCGACCAATGAGGGATTGCCAAATCAGCATCCTAGACTTCAGGACCTAGGATGTGACACAAATGAAGACAGGTGCAGATTCACCCAACGGCAGATCTTGAATTTAAGAAGAGTAGGTAAGATTCAAACGGCTCCTCCAACGGCTAGTCTTGAATCTCTACCTATATAAACCCGTCTTCAACCTCAGGATCAAACACGAAAAACTCTCTACAAGCTTTCATTCTCTGAAATCATCAATCTTTCAAAAGCTCTCAAGCAGTTCTACATAGTTCAAAGAACACTTTATCTTAAAGTGTTTCTAGTTCAGAAACTGCTTAGTTTTTCGTCTGATCCCTAGGCCAAAATCTTTGTATATCTTAAGCCTAGATTTCGAACGAGTTCATCATACTCTAAAGTTCTTAATTGTAAGAACTCGTTCACAGTTGGAACCTCAAACCAAACCCCTCTTACCCAGAAAGGTTAGGTCAAGGTTACGCTTGCTTGAAGCGGGAAATTCAAGTGTGTAAGGTTTTTTCAGTACCCGTAAACTGAAAGGTTAGGTTTGACAGTGCCCGCAAACTGTTGGAACACAGCTCGGGTTAGAGTTGTGAAGTTGCTTGGTACTTGGAAACCAAGTGGTAGTGGATTACCAGTGAACCTGGTCGTGGACGTAGGAGGTGTTACTCCGAACCACGTAAAAACTCGCGTGCACTTTACTTTCTCTTTATATTCAGTTTTGTACTAACTCTTTCATATCATTGCATATTTGATCAAAACTGCATACGCAGCTGCTCTCCAAAGACAGCTGTGTCTCTCAGAAAGTTGCACAACTTGACTAAGCTGAAAACATAAAGTTAATCTTTTCAAGCTGAGTTTTTCTAAGTAACCGAGCTAAGTTTTCAAACCACCACTTTCCGCACCGCCAGCTGAGTTATTTACCCAGCTGACCCTCCCCAGCTGGATCAATAACTGAGCTCACCAACTCTGTGATTTAACTTGAAAAAGTTTCTAGAAATCTATTTGGTGTATTCACCCCCCTCTACACCAAATACCTAGCTCAGGGACCATCAATTGGTATCAGAGCAGTGGTTCAACAGACCACCGTTTCTGTATCAAGAGATCTCTCTTGACAATCTGTCAGTGGTCATCTGAACAGATCCTCTTTGTGAAAAACTCATATTATTACATACTGCATATTTCTATGGATTCTTATCTTAACAGGAATCTTCCCACCTTCTCGGTAGACGATTATGCAATATGGAAGTTCAGACTGAAGAGCTTTCTCTGTGCGCATCACGATATGATATGGGACGTCATCACAGACGGACCCATCATCATCCACAAATCAGGGAACGAGCTTGTCCCAACTCAAGATGGCAAACAACCAAGATATCAGCTCATTCCCAAGCCCAAGAATGAGCACACCTCAGAAGAAAGGAAGCAAGCTGGACTAGACAGCTTCGCGAGGAACACCATATCTTCAACGGTCTCCAATGCCTACCTCAGCAAAATCATCAACTGCGAAACCGCAAAGGAGATATGGGAAACCCTAGCAAAGCTATGCGAAGGGTCGGAGGAGATAAAGGAGAATAAATTCACGATTGCATGCCAGAAGTTTGATAACTTCAAGCAGCTGGTCAACGAGTCCATCGAAGGGATGGAACTCAGATTCTCCAATATTGTGGTGGAAATAGAAACCATCAGAACTGGGAAATACACCCAGCGAGAAAAGAATCTAAAAGTTCTTTTAGCGCTCACAGCTGAATGGAACACCTATAAGGTGGTACACCAAAGTCGAAGTGACTTAGGTGATCTTTCAACTGAAAGATTATACTCCCTGCTCAAAGCCAACGAGTACAACTTGAAGATTATAATGAAAGAATCTTCAAACAATCAGAATGATGGAGAGCTGACACCTACAACAAAGGAGATTGCGTTCAGAGCCAACTCTGACAAATCCGCATACATGCAGTCAGCTGGGTCATCGAAGAAGGATAAGAAGGACATGAGCAAGGAAGAGCTACTTGAAGAAATAGCCATGCTGGTCAAAAACTACAACAGACTCAACACCAGCAAGGGCAAATACAAGAAGTTCGCAAGAACTTACAGAGACAAGTACGCAGCAGCTGACAAACGAACAGAAGAAGGTTGCTTCAACTGCAAGGAACCAGGACACTACCGGCTAGATTGTCCAAAGCTGTCCAAGAAAGACAAAGACCAACTGAAAGCTAAGGCAGCTGACAGAAGGAGAGCTTATATTGCCGATGAAGAATCAGAGTGCAACAAAATGGATGATATGCCATTTTCAGACTCGGAAGAAGAAGCCCTGATGGCCCATGATGAACCTGATTGGGATACATGCTTCATGGGACAAACAGACGGCATCGATGAAGATGAGGTAATGTCTCGAACTCAAAATCAATCTAACCTCTCACCATCACACGAACACTCTACACAGGTCTCAGAATCTGGACTACCTGATTGGAGTCTAGTAGAGAAAGTAATGAACGATTCCAAGGAGGTTCAAGAGATCCTTGACGTTATTATGTGTGAGAATGTCGAGCTGAAGGCAGAACTGGAAAAGACAAAAGTATCAGACGCAGCTGATACAACACAGCTTCAACAGGAAGTTGTTTCACTAAAAGACAAAATAGTGAAACAAGATCAGCTGATGAAGGAATTCTACTATGAGAAGAAACAGCTGATGGAAGATGTGGAAAAGGTCACAGCTGAATCGGAAAAGAAGTCAGCTGAGATCATTGAGCTGAAAAGCACCGAAGAGGTACTATCTAAGAAGATAGTAGCTCTTATCAAAGCCACGTTAACAATGGACGAGATCATTAGTGCTCAACGTCCAGCAGCACTCAAAGCGGGACTGGGATACAACGAATCAAAGGATGCCTCAAACATTGCCTCCACAAGTGGAACAAAGGTAATGTTTGTACGTGCAAACGAACCTCCAATCCCAGCAACTCAGCATCAACAGTTGAGGACACAGCAGGCGTCAGGAAGACCAGCTGTGAAACATCCTCAAGCTCCGTCGAGGACACAGCAGGCATCAAGAAGGTCAGCTGTGCGACAACCTCAAGCCCAACTCAGACAACAATGTGCTCAACCTCAACGAAGACAACAGGCTGGATTTTACAGATACCAGCAACAGCAACAGCAACAGCACGTTGAACGATATCAACCGAGATATCAGAGATACCCAGCTGGATATCACTCATATGAGTACCAGCTGGATAATCATTTCCAGCCACAGCATCACATAAGACAGCAGAGACAAATGAACGTCTCAGCTAGGCACATAGCTGGAAACCAAAAGAAATCAAGACATCAAAACGGGAAGACACTGAGATCAAGACCCCGCCAGCAACAACCGAAGAATACAAAGAATGTGTATATCGACTCAGCTTGGAGATTTATCTGATCAAATGACCCAATTCGAGTCATCAAGCAGATCTAGGTCGTCAAAGGATCTCTGTCTAACCCACAAGGACCCAATTAAAACTGGGTACCTGAATTTTAATTTTTTATATAGGTTGCAAGGAATCGACGCATCTCTGAGGAGTCGATGAGAACGCTATGGTACTTGGACAGTGGATGTTCCAAGCACATGACGCACCTAAAGCATCTACTCCATGAGTATATCGAGCATACAGGTCCACAAGTAACATTTGGTGACAACTCCAAAGGCCTAACCAAAGGTTATGGTACATTTAAAATAAGAAATGTTATAATCCCAAATGTTTCTTATGTACAAGGATTGCAACACAACTTGCTTTCCATTAGCCAATTCTGCGACAACGGTTTTTCTGTCAAGTTTGATGCACAGGGATGCACAGTGAAGCACAGGGAAACCAAGCAGATACTCCTAAGAGGGAAAAGAGAAGGAAATATGTATTTTGCTGACTGGAACAGCAGCCCTCCGGAGACTTGTCTTGTATCGAAAAGCAGCAATGAAGTCAGCTGGCTGTGGCACAGAAGGCTGAATCATCTCAACTTCAAGAGAATCAACAAACTGGCTAGGAACCAGCTCGCTAATGGAATTCAAGATCAAGTATATGACAAAAGTCATATGTGCAGCGCGTGTCAACAAGGAAAGCAGACAAGAATTTCATTCTCTCTCAAGCCAGTTCAGTCAACTGATCGAGTACTTCAACTACTTCACATGGATCTTTTTGGTCCAGTTACTCCAGCAAGCTTCAATGGTAGAAAATATACTCTGGTCGTAGGGGATGATTTCTCAAGATTCACATGGGTATCATTCTTGTACCAGAAGAGCGAAACCAGGACTAAGCTGCCTATCCTGCTGGAAAGATTATCAACACAGAAGAAGTGCAAGATAATGTCAATAAGATCAGATCGTGGAACGGAGTTTCTGAATGAAACTATTTATGATTACTGCGAGAAGAACGAAGTTCAACACCAAACATCTGCAGCACGCACACCTCAGCAGAATGGTGTAGCAGAAAGAAGAAACAGAACTCTCAAGGAAGCAGCTACCTCAATGCTAGCTAGCTCTGTCATTCCAAAGAAGTTCTGGGCTGAAGCAATCAACACAGCTTGCTTCACTCATAATCGCTCCCTACTCACATCAAGGCAAGGAAAGACACCGTATGAGCTATGGAACAACAGAATACCATACATAGGATATTTCAAGGTATTCGGATCCAAATATCACATCCTTAACAATGGGAAGACACAGCTCAAGACGTTCGACGTGAAGACAGACCGAGGAGTATTCCTTGGTTACTCCGCTGTGAGTAAAGCATACAGAGTCTTCAACAGAAGAACTCAAATAGTCGAAGTAACTCCACATGTTACCTTTGACGAATCCTCCTTCGAGTATAGAGATTCTATCAAACGAAGAAATGAAGGAGAATCTTCAAGACCGATTCAGACAAGAGCTCAAGAAAATAGAATCAGGAATCTGGCCGAACCATTAATTTGGGACGATGAGCCAGAGGAGGAACTTCAAATCAACCAGGAAGCTCCACCAGCTGGAAATCGAGAAGAACCTTTAACGCCAAATCAAGGGGGAACATCATCAGCTGGAAATCCAGACACAACTGAATCCCCAGCTCCATCTCCAGCTGAGCCTCTACAGAAGTCTCCTCAAAATGTAAATCAAATAGAACCAATCTCTCAAGACTTAACTCCTGAGCAACTCCAAGACAGACGAAATTTAGCCACGTCAAGCATCAATCAATTGGAAGAAGAAATTCGTAAGAGGAGAAGATGGATTGAAGATCATCCATCATCAGCAATCATTGGAGAACCATCTGACCAAGTCAAAACCAGAAGCTCAGCTGCTCAAGCCTCATCGGATCATCAAGAAGCAGCTGACACAGCTCAACTCTCAGTAGAGCTAGAACTGACGGTCTATGATGAAGACACAGCTCTAATGGCGTATTACGTAGCTCAAGTGCCAGATCCTCAATCAATTCTCGAAGCTTTGAAGAGCTTGCCTTGGACTAACGCCATGCAAGAAGAGCTGAACGAATTCCTCAGAAATTGTGCCTGGGAATTGGTCGACAGACCTCAAGAAGTCAAAGTCATAGGACTCAAATGGATATTCAAGAACAAATTGGATACCCTGGGAGTCGTCATCAGAAACAAAGCTCAACTGGTTGCCAAGGGCTACACTCGGCAGGAAGGAATTGACTTCGAAGAATCATTTGCTCCAGTAGCACGATTGGAAGCAATCAGACTCTTTCTCGCCTATGCAGCACATCACAAATTCAAGGTCTATCAAATTGATGTGAAGTGTGCATTCTTAAATGGAGAAATTAAAGAAGATGTCTACGTTGAACAACCTCCAGGATTTGAAGTAGAAGGAAATAAAGTCTACAAGCTAAAGAAGACTCTTTATGGATTGAAGCAAACACCTCGAGCTTGGTATGACACTCTGTCAAATTTTCTTGTATCCAAAGGATTCAAGAAGGGTTCAGTAGACAGAACTCTCTTCACCATCAAGTCATGAGAAGATATCCTGGTTGTTCAAATCTATGTAGACGACATCATCTTTGGATCAAGATCAAGCTTCTTATGCCAAAGATTTGGAGAGATGATGTCAGAGAAGTTCCAAATGTCCATGATGGGAGAAATGAGTTTCTTCCTAGGACTTCAAGTCAAGCAATCATCAGAAGGGATTTTCATAAATCAATCCAAATACGTGAAAGACTTGATCGCCAAGTATGGAGTTCAATCCAGCAGAACTATAAAGATTCCAATGAACACCAACTGGAAGATTGAACCAGGAACTGAAGGGAAGTCAGTTGATTCCAAAGAAATACAAGAGGGATAATAGGATCCTGCCGTATCTAACAAAGCAAGTCGTCCGGACATATCTTTCGCAATGGAGTGTGTGCCAGATTTCAAGTTGATCCAAAGGAAGCACACATGCAAGCAACCAAGAACATTCTCAAATATCTCAAAGGAACTCAGAATGTTGGGCTGTGGTACCCAGCTGAAGACAATCTACAGCTGACTGGATACTCAGACTCAGACTTCGCTGGAGATCGGTTGGACAGAAAATCAACGTCAGGAACTTATCAGTTCTTAGGAAGTAAGTTGATTTCATGGTTTTCAAAGAAGCAAACGTGCGTCGCAACTTCCACGACGGAAAGCGAATCATATGGCCGCCGGAAGCCGCCGCTCACAAATTCTCCGGCCGAAACATCACTCGGATGACTATGAAGTGAAAATCGGACGGAGTTCCAATTTTCTCGTGATAGCTCAAGTGCGATTGCCATGTCGTAGAATCCGATTTCACACAAGATGCAAGCATGTAGACGTACGACATCATTTCATCAGAGATCACGTAGAAAAGAGGGATGTGATTGTTGAGAAAATTCACACAGACATACAGCAGGCTGATATTCTCACAAAACCGCTGATAGAAGCAAGATTCAAAATGTTGTACGGATTACTTGGACTACTCAACCTAGACGATGTTTCACCCAGCTGAATGGAAGCAGACCCAGCTGAATGGAAGTAGACCCTGAATAAGGACCAAGTGAATGACTCCACTGAATGGAAGCGCAGATCAACTGAATGGAAGAAGACCACTGAATGCAAAAGACAAGAATTCAGAATCAACGTCACTGATATCAGCTGAGAAAAAATCCAGCTAAACTAGATGCTGAAATTGAAGGATTATTCAGCTGAGGGGGAACCAGCTGGAACCACGATCACCCAGCACACCCATTCAACCGAAGTATCAGCTGACTACAATGATCAGCTGAGAGGTTTGCAACAACACTAACTACACCTACTCAATCTGTTTTCAGTCAACTCATATCTTGTCATATCTAATCAAATTTAATTAAAAGTCTGCAAAGAATTGAATCATGGGAGTTTCAAGGAAAAAGTCAAAATGCCTCAACCGTCCTCTCTCGCGCATTAACTCGCATCTTCTAATCAAGAAATTGACATGACGCGAGAATCACTCCTAGTCGTAGATCTTCTTATCAATAGATAAATCTTGATCATCCATTCATCAAGAAAGACCTAACAAGTAACCAGCAAGGGCAAATACAAGAAGTTCGCAAGAACTTACAGAGACAAGTACGCAGCAGCTGATGAGAAGTCAGCTGACAAATGAACAGAAGAAGGTTGCTTCAACTGCAAGGAACCAGGACACTACCGGCTAGATTGTCCAAAGCTGTCCAAGAAAGACAAAGACCAACTGAAAGCTAAGGCAGCTGACAGAAGGAGAGCTTATATTGCCGATGAAGAATCAGAGTGCAACAAAATGGATGACATGCCATTTTCAGACTCGGAAGAAGAAGCCCTGATGGCCCATGATGAACCTGATTGGGATACATGCTTCATGGGACAAACAGACGGCATTGATGAAGATGAGGTAATGTCTCGAACTCAAAATCTATCTAACCTCTCACCATCACACGAACACTCTACACAGGTCTCAGAATCTGGACTACCTGATTGGAGTCTAGTAGAGAAAGTAATGAACGATTCCAATGAGCTTTAAGAGATCCTTGATGTCATTATGTGTGAGAATGCCGAGCTGAAGGCAGAACTGGAAAAGACAAAGGTATCAGACGCTCGATACAACACTCTTCCAACGAGGAAGTTGTTTCACTAAAAGATAAAATAGTGAAACAAGATCAGCTGATGAAGCAATTCTACTATGAGAAGAAACAGCTGATGGAAGATGTGGAAAAGGTCACAGCTGAATCGGAAAAGAAGTCAGCTGAGATCATTGAGCTGAAAAGCACCGAAGAGGTACTATCTAAGAAGATAGTAGCTCTCATCAAAGCCACGTCAACAATGGACGAGATCATTAGTGCTCAACGTCCAGCAGCACTCAAAGCGGGACTGGGATACAACGAATCAAAGGATGCCTCAAACATTGCCTCCACAAGTGGAACAAAGGTAATGTTTGTACGTGCAAACGAACCTCCAATCCCAAAGAACTCAAAGATCAACAGTTGAAGACACAGCAGGCGTCAGGAAGACCAGCTGTGAAACATCCTCAAGCTCCGTCGAGGACACAGCAGGCATCAAGAAGGTCAGCTGTGCGACAACCTCAAGCCCAACTCAGACAGCAACGTGCTCAACCTCAACGAAGACAACAGGCTGGATTTTACAGATACCAGCAACAGCAACAGCACGTTGAACAATATCAATCGAGATATCAGAGATACCCAGCTGGATATCACTCATATGAGTACCAGCTGGGGTAGTTCCATGGTGGATCCTCATTCACTGAAGCCACCGTCAAGATCATGCCACATGGCATTTAATTTTTTAATTTTTTAATTGATTCTTCTTACTTTCATATTTATTAATTAATCATGGTAATCATATGTAGTTAAATCTCAACCGCCTAATATAAGTTGCACCCTATTTTCGGCAGAATTTGTTCTTTATCTTTAAAGATATACATGATTTATTATTATCTATTTAATACTAATATTTAAATATTTTATTTGATAAAATATAAATATTAGTATAATGAATTAAAAAGGCTGTATATTTTGTATGCGAAAAATATAAGAAGGTTGTGCACTGAGTCATTCCTCCCTCTCGTTCAGACTCCGATCCGTCAAGTGCTTGTTGCAGTGTTGTTGTCGAGTGCTTGTTGCAGTGTTGTTAATGCATGACGAAAGGTAATTTATTTTAATTGATGATTTTTTTTATAATTATTTGCAAGAACCAGAATGTAGTACATAATTTTTGTGATTTTCGTGAGTAATTAAACATTAAAGATATAAAATTCTACGTATTTGTGATAATGCAATATGACTGAATTTTTTTGTTGAGAATGTCTGTTTTGAACGCCAAATTATTATAAGAGTTCATCAATAGAATATCTAGGTGCCGCCCATTGCCGGAACTATCACGAGCGGGATCAGTATCAACGAACCCAACATTGAAAGAAAATGTTGAAATCCATAGAGACCAATGGGAACTGAAATTAACAAGAACCAGCAGCAATTATTATTTGTAAATAGTCTCCAAATATATTTTGATAAAAAAATGAATTAGGATCAAATCAATAAAGGGGTTGCAAAACTCCCAATGTTTTATGAGCCTCTTTATTTTGTTTAGTTTTTCTAAAGCAACAATGTTACTTTTATAATCAAGCATGCAGTGCATATATATATATATATACATATACGAATTTTGTGACTTACAATTATATAATTTTTATTATTTGAGATTATGAAACGTGAAAGTAAGCTTTTTATTTGTTTAACAGGTGCGGATATCTCAGCTCGTTGCTTTGCAAAGATGATTATCAATTTGATTAGGACGAAGTTAGATGAACACAATCTAGTTCAGTTTAAGCAATCTTGTTTTGGTCATCTATTAAACCTAGGACATATGAAGTTTCATGGTCAAATGGTTTATCTCATGCTTCGTCATTTAAGTGTCCGGAAAAGGTCGCAAGGTTTGGTGATATTTGATTTGAATGATAAAGAAATCGAGTTTGGTCCTAAAGAATTCTTCATAATGTCCGGTTTAGCATTCGGACCATTGAAAGAACCTCCGACTCGATCCGATATTTATGATAAGATATTTAGTAATAAGAAGATAGTAAAATTGAAGGATATCAAAATTGCATTTGTTCACACTTGCAATGAATTCCAGGGAAGTGGTGATATATGTTTGAAGCTTGCCCATCTATTATTTTTATATGGTGTACTTTTGGTGAGAGGTGCAGATAAAAAGAGTTTGGATATCAAGTATCTTCATGTCGTGGATGATCTTCCAACTTTTAACACATATCTATGGGGTTTAATATCATACCAGTATCTTGCTGCGGAATTATTTCTTTCGTATGATCGAATGCAAAGAAAGTTGAGTATAGAACAGATACCTAGCTTTGATGTGTTTGGTTTCTTGTTTGTGCTTCAAGCATGGATTTATGAAGTTTTTCCAGACATAGGAGAACAATGTGCTACGCGAGTTGAAGGCTGGAAATTTATATTCCCTCGTGTTTTACGATGGTCGGCTAGTAAAGTTTGTCGTTTTAAGGATTTAAAAGAAAAATTTTTCGATGAGGATGTTGCCATCCGCGTGGTGAGAAACATTGAATATTACCAATATATTTTATTTCACGAATATATAAATATTATTGTTTGGAAGCTTGTTGTATGAACTCTTTTTTTCTTTCTTTCTTTCAGGAAGCTATCAATTTGGAGGCAGAGGAGCAACGATCCATTGATATTGTTCGTGATCACTTTCATTTGGAGCCTTTAATTGATTCAATTCATGTACCAGTAAAGAGTCACTCGGTAAGGCATAAGATAATTTATGACCGTGATGGTACAAAAAAGGAAGCACTTAAGCGACGTTATGCATTGCGTTCATATTCAAAGAATCATTATTTTAATGATACAAAAGAAGACTCCACACCTTCCATTAAACTCCTGGCCCAATCATCTGTAAGCATTTGATTTACTTCTTTATGATAAATTCTACATCTAATATGATATAATGGATTTATATATTGAAGTGTTTTGTTTTTTATAATAACTAGTGCAAATTGTGACCATTTTTTTTTTTGGTAAATGTAAGGGTTCACAATTCGAAAAGGAACTTTTGGGACGTCTCTCTACTCTTGAAAGCATAACATCTACCATTAATGCGAATATTGGGCACATAATGACGTGGATGAAAAAACATGAGCATTGTGCAGTTAGTACGCCGGGTGGAAAGACTGGATCAACTTGCGGCCAAGGTAGAGTGGGGGTTGACGATGTTAATTATGATGATGATCTTGCTGAATCAGAAACACCAGAAAAAAACTCTCATTTTTTTGAAAGGTGTGGAGCTTCTGATAGGTATCTGATGAAAGATTTAAAGGACCCTGTGAATGTTTCTATCATCGAAATAGCATCCGACACCACTTTGCATAATGAGCATTTTGTTCCTGAACAAATGTCAAAGTTGTTGGATCATGCTTCGGTAGCTAAAAAAATCCCCAATTCAATACATAATCCCATTGAATTGAGTTCGGATAGTGAAGCCTGCAAATCTTTTGCACCAAGAGAATTGGCGACAAATAAAGAAAAAAGTATATTTTCTGAAGATTTGTCAAATGGAAAACCTTGTATGAAGGCTGCAACTTTTCACGAGATTGGGAAGCATCGAGTAAATGCTTTTTTGACCCGATAAAGCCGTGTCCAATCGAGTTAGTTACTGCATTCAAACAATGGTATTTTGACATTAAATCCAAAAAGAGGTATGTGATTCTGAACATCTTGTGGTAACAATACATAAGTAAAAATGTAGAAGCTTTGTAATATTGACAAAATATTTTTCTTTTATGCATGATAAAGGGAAATCCGTCTGGGGATTGTAAGCAAGGATGCTGCATTGCCGAATTTTTTTGAAGGCATTTGGAAAAAGACCAATTGGTTGGTTGATACGGTACATGCAAATTACCTTTCAATTTATATTTTAATTATTTTATATCACTGTTTACATTATGTACATTCTTTGTTGTAGCATGTTGATGTGTTGATCAATCTGCTAATATTGAAAGCAAAAAATGCTCCACGACAATTTCTTTCTCGATGGACATGTGTGGAGTACATATGTTGGGTAATGATATTATAAAAAATCATATTCAAGTCATGATTGTTGGGTATTGATATGAAGTTGATTATTCAGTTTGTTCATATTGTAGAGTAAGATGCAAAGGAATGACATTTCTAAGGATGCAAAATTAATGATGATGTACGTACGGGGTGAATGCCCAATTCAAGGTGGTGTTGCTTGGAAGGATGTGGATCATGTATATGGCATAGGACATGTTCTCGGTAATCACTGGGTATGTTATGACATCAACATCGATATGCAGACGATAGTTGTATACGACTCGATGTCAAAATCTCATAAATGGAACGAGATGAAAACTGAATTCTGCAATATGCGTCGTTCAATTCCTTGGTTGTGCCATCAAGGAAATGTGATGGAAGACAGAGGACTGACTGTCCCGTTTAAGGATGAATGGGATGTTGTTTTATACAAGCATCCCCCACAACAAAGGAATCACCATGATTGCGGCATTTTTGCTATAAAATATATTGAGTGCTTGGCATCTGGGTGGTCGATTAACCGTATTGATCCTAATGACTCTGGAGATTTTCGCGAGTACTTCTGCGCTGAATTATATAACACCCGCTTTGATGTTTGAAATGTCTTTAAATTAAATATTAACTCATGCTTTCCAGTTAATCTGGTGATGGACTGAAAGTCGTGTTTAAGGATATGGTTCCGTTGATTTTCCTCTGTTTTATTTATTTGCAAAAGAATTCTGTGCTTAAGTGGTTCCATTAGTTTTCATATCTTTCTTTGCTCCTTTTTATTTTAAAAAGAAGTTTCGTGCTAAAGTGGTCAAATTAGTTTTTATTTCTTTCATAGAGAACATGATACAATGCAGTTTTACAGGGTATTGGAACCTATCCACGACGCACCTCAACTTGATTCAGGCATTTTTATATCATTTTGACATTTTTACAAACATCTCACTGTAGAACAATTTCAGCAGGTGTTCAACTACCCAGCTTGATATTTCAACAAACAGGTGGTGTGCTTCTTTTTTTTCAGCAGTAGAATTCAAAGTTCTTTTTAATTTCACTTTAAGAAGGTTTTCAATGTTATCAGCTACAAACAGGTAATTGCCATTGTTTAATTAGCCTCAATAATATATAAAAGGTAACGACGAACATATAATATTAATCAACGAGCTCAAAAAAGAATATGCTAAGACAATTACACTCTCCGGGAGACTCCGGTGAAGGGCCGATGACTTAAGCTGAAAAATTAATGAAGAGTTGATTCAGAAGACTTAAAATCCATCAATGTGTTCATATATATATATATATATTGAATATATACACTAGCCATGATTTAGTTATCTGCTGTCATAGTATTAATTAAAATACTTGCCTGCTTGACCTTAATTGAACTAATTCTATATCAATGCAATAGTTAGAACAACTATAATTACTATTAAAATATTTTGGGTAATTTTCACTTTAATAGCCAAACTATTCAACTTTTCACAATTATATTCCAAACTATTAAAAATCAATTAAATAGCCAAACTATTGAAATTTTCACAATTGTATTCCAAACTATTAAAAATATCAATTAAATGGTCAAACTATTAAAATTTTCACAATTATTGTGAAAACTTCAATAGTTTGGCCATTTAATTGATATTTTTAATAGTTTAGAATATAATTGTGAAAATTTCAATAGTTTGGCTATTTAATTGATATTTTTAATAGTTTGGAATATAATTGTGAAAAGTTGAATAGTTTTGCTATTAAAGTGAAAATTACCCAAATATTTTTCATGATTAAATTATTTTGTTGCCATCCCTCCAATGGTATAAAGTGCAAAATTGACATATTAGATGTACATGGTCTAAATCTTCTTGCTGCAACTATGTCACAAGATAGATTGAATGGATTAAATTTATTATCAATTGAGAGTAATTTTTTTGTTTGATGGAACATCAATTGTTAGAACATGTTTGATTATAAAAATTTAATAAGTCAGTTAATGTGCCATGTTCTTTAATACTCCTATCTAGCTACTTTCTAGTTTGTACATGTATAGTTTTGTAAAATTTTGATTGTGTAATTGCAAATAAATATTTCAAGATCCAACTTGTTTTCTTTACTATTATTAAAAAAAATAAAATCTTGAAAATTATCCAATGAAATTTCGTCCGATCATAATTAAATTATTGGCCATGATTTAATTATAAGTTTTTGTCGTTACTTGCCAAGACTTAATTATAAACATGCTAGGCCTTAATTGAACTTATTTTATATCAATTGTCATAGTTAGGGAGAGTATTCACAGTTGGGGAGAGTATTCGGATTTCGATTTGGTTTTTCCTGATTCAAACTCCCTTATACAGCAATACAAAGTAAAAAATTTGAGGGGCAAGAATGAAAATTTTAAACGTTAAATTCAAGTTCTATAAATCCAGGACTAGTTTCATAGTTTTAGTACCAACCAAAATTCACAAATTAAAAATACCAAATCTCTCTAATACTTCCTATGGGACGGAGGGAGTATTATTTTATATATAATTTGGATTTCGATTTTGTTTGATTTTGCCATGATTTAATTATAAACTTGTTCGGACTTATTTTAATTTAATTTATCTCTACGACGATAGTTAGAACTACAAAAGTTATTATCGTATTATTAAAACTAGACAAATTATCAGAATAAAAAAAAATCGGAATGGAACACCGAAGAGGGTGCACGTTTATTTTCCTATTAGTAATAAATACTTGCCATGATTTAATTAGTTGTTGCCGTTGTATCAAAATACTTGCCGTGATTTAATTATAAACACGCCAGTACTTAATTAAACTTATTTTATATCAACGGCAATAACTTATTTGAACGATATGAAAGTGGGAGATAGGAAATTATGATTCAGATTCTTCAAGGCATTCACAAAGATATTGCAAGCGGATAGAAAACGAATATATACGAGAAAGAAGAAGAGATGAACTAATTGCGAAAACATGTGTTAAAGTAGTACTCACAGAATCTACTTATGCATCTAATACTTGGACCAACTAACTTTTTTCTAAACAGTGAAAGAAGGTATATACTTTTCAGATATCAAAATCCGCAAAAGGAAAACAACACCTAATATCCATTTTCTCTGAGTAATCACCCACCAGAAGCAACATAAGCAGAACTTCCAACAATGTCAGTCTTTGACCTGCAATGCATAGATATAAATATTATAATTCTCAACATAGTTCATGTAGTCTTTACTCCTCCACATAGTATTACAGAAGCTGATAGAGTGACGGTGATTGAAGGAAGAAACTAAAAATAAGTGCTCCTAGCACTATCCTACTGGTGCACTCAGTAGACTAGCATATTTTTAACAGAGCATGATATTTACTTTAAGCGCAAGTCCACCATTTGTTTGGTATATTGCCATATCAGAATATGTATACAACAAATCATACTGATTCTCATGTCCTGCTTGTGAATAATGCACAAAAAGACTAAAAATTTCAAAAAATCTAAGCCATAACATCAATCCCCCTTTTTTGTTATGATACCAACAACAAATGCATTCTTTCGATTAAATTTGTAAACGGCCACATAATGGAATATAAAATTTGTATATATACCTACATATAGAAATGCATCATAGCTAATACTTCATCAATCCTGCATCAAATAAAAAATAGTCATTATTATCTTTGCAAATAAAATAACCAAATGTAATAATATGGTTCACGGCTAAAGTTATTTTTACTCTAATGATGTCAAAAGCCTCAATAAAATTCCATATCACCAACCTCTTGAGACTGATGCTCATTCGTCTCATTATCTATGAAATTGAAGGTGTTTCTCGGGCGAGGTTGTTCTGTATTCATTGCTTTCTTGGATGCTCTCTTTGATAATTTGTTTGGTGCTGTAGCAGAAAGATAAGAAAATTAGCTATAAATTATAAATAAAATGACATTTCTACTCATGAATATATATGGTACCAAATGTGGTCTTGGCAGTCATCTTTGGTCCTTTTCATTTGCCACTTTCCCAATGACTGGCTAATCTTGCATTAACGAAACCTCTCTCTCTCACCTTCTTTGGATCACGGAATTTCAACCCTTCGGGGGTCAATGTGCTTTTATTTTTATCTATGCATCCAGAATGCCCAATGATGTCTGAAACATCTGATCGGAGTTCATTAATTCGCTGTATAATCATTTCACGAGCAACCTCATGTTCCTTGGCGGACGACGCCATCTCATATACATGGCGCATGATCTGATTAACAAATGTCATATACTCCATCATAGGCCCGACATGTCCTGTAGTAGTCTGCCAGCATCCTCGTTCTTTTGCTTCTTTTGTCCACCTTCTAATGATGAATTCTTCAGGAATAGCATCGACATTCTTAATGTTATACACTTTTAAAATATGACGACAAAATATTCCCTCAGTTTCCCACATACCACAGCTACACCTTGCGTGATGGCTTTTCTTGTTAAATACAATTGTCCGCACACGTGATCCAACTACTTTTGATGATGTCTTATACTCAAGATTTTCATCTCCAATGTCTCGCGGATCTTCAGCAATAAGCACGTTGAGAGAGTTAATCAACTCCAACTCAAACAATTTGAAAATTGTCCGTGTATAAACTGTCGCTGCATGACTCAACAGTCTATTATTTGGCACAATTTGTCCAGGCAACCATAAGCAAAATGTGTCTTCTGCACTTTCATCTGTTCGCCATTTCATTTGTATTTGCTCATATTGTTGAACAAACTCATATAATGAGTTGCTTGAGCGAGTAGCATCTTTCAACACTTTATTTGTTGATTCACTCCGCGAGGTTGCCAAAAGCCCACCAGTAAATACACCCCGTGTGAAAACTGAAGCCCACCTGTGGCGGATGTCATACATTTTGGCAAACCATTTATTACCAGTCAGCATATAAGTTTGCATCATGTAATTCCATGTCTCATTGAACTCAGTCTCACTTTCAAAGGGAGCGCATATCAAATTGTACCTGTTGGTACGATAGGTAGTGTCAACAGACATAACATCGCCAAAGACATCGTAGTCTACAGCACATCGGGAATCCCTAAAGAATAAATTCATAACTCGTCCGTCGTCGTCCAATTGATACTTCCAATAAAAATATGGCTCTTTGTTTGATTTAGTAACAAAATATTGAAGAAGCGCATTAGCGTCGCCATCCTCAACTTTTGTAGCCCTCTTCATCCATTCTATATGATGATATGCATCTTTCCTAGTGAAACCTACATTCTGCACTCCACCAGCTTCTTTTTCCATAAAACCACATGCTTGACTAACTCCAATGCCAACTGAATTCATCGCTTCTAGGATAGACCGCTTAGCATAGTTCAAATTACGACTGGATCGTAGTAGATAGGACTGGTCAATAGGAACCAATGCATGATTGTGGCCACTTTCAAATACTGTAACACGAAACGGACCTAATTCTTCTCTTGATACCCTTAACTTTGCTTTGCAATCAGTTCTAGTAACCAATTTCTTATAAACTGCAGTCCTATGCCGCAAACTCTTGGCGTCAGAAAGTCCAGTACATGAGCACTTAAACTCTTTCCATCGAATTTCTGAACTTCTACCAAAATACCGCTGCTCCCCCTTTCTTACGCTGAATCCTTTATAATATGCGTATTCACAATATAACAAATAAAATTTTTCTAGATCCGGCAAAATACTTCCCAGCGATAATTTCTTCTCAATTTCATTTAGAACCAAGTCAAGGTTTTGATCATTTCCAGCCTCAGCCTCCTCATCGGGATCATCCGAATCCACACGTATATTCAAATCAATAGTCATATTTGCCAATATCACGTTAATACCTTCACAATTCTGTTCAATTGAAATTCATCATGATATATCAAATTTTGGGTAACATGAAACATGGAAAATAATTTCATAAAAACTAAACAAAATAAAGAGGCTCATAAAATATTGGGAGTTTTGCAACCCCTTTATTGATTTGATCGTAATTCGTTTTTTTGTCAAAATATATTTGGAGACTATTTACAAATAATAATTGCTGCTGGTTCTTGTTATTTCAGTTCCCATTGGTCTCTATGAATTTCAACATTTTCTTTCAATGTTGGGTTCGTTGCTCGTGATAGTTCCGGCAATGGGCGGCACCTAGATATTCTATTGATGAACTCTTATAATAATTTGGCGTTCATAATAGAAATTCTCAACAAAAAAATTCAGTCATATTGCATTATTACAAATACGTAGAATTCTATATCTTCAATGTTTAATAACTCACGAATATCACAAAAATTATGTACTGCATTCTGGTTCTTGCAAGTAATTATAAAAAAAAATCATAAATTAAAATAAATTACCTTTCGTCATTAACAACACTGCAACAAGCACTCAACAACAACATTGCAACAAGCATTTGACGGATCGGAGTCTGAACGAGAGGGAGGAATGATTCAGTGTACAACCTTCTTATATTTTCCGCATACAAAATATACAGCCTTCTTAATTCATTATACTAATATTTATATTTTATCAAATAAATTATTTAAATATTAGTATTAAATAGATAATAATAAATCACGTATATCTTTAAAGATAAAGAACAAATTCTGCCGAAAATAGGGTGCAACTTACATTAGGCGGTTGAGATTTAACTACACATGATTACCATGATTAATTAATAAATATGAAAGTAAGAAGAATTAATTAAAAAATTAAAAAATTAAATGCCATGTGGCATGATCTTGACGGTGGCTTCAATGAATGAGGATCCACCATGGAACTACCCGTACCAGCTGGATAATAATTTCCAGCCACAGCATCACATAAGACAGCAGAGACAAAGGAACGTCTCAGCTAGGCACACAGCTGGAAACCAAAAGAAATCAAGACATCAAAACGGGAAGACACTGAGATCAAGAACCCGCCAACAACAACCAAAGAACACAAAGAATGTGTATATCGACTCAGCTGGGAGAATTATCAGATCAAATGACCCAATTCGAGTCATCAAGCAGATCTGGGTCGTCAAAGGATCTCTGTCTAACCCACAAGGACCCAATTAAAACTGGGTACCTAAATTTTAATTTTTTATATAGGTTGCAAGGAATCGACGCATCTCTGAGGAGTCGATGAGAACGCTATGGTACTTGGACAGTGGATGTTCCAAGCATATAACGCACCTAAAGCATCTACTCCAGGAGTATATCGAGCGTACAGGTCCACAAGTAACATTTGGTGACAACTCCAAAGACCTAACCAAAGGTTATGGTACATTTAAAACTAGAAATGTTATAATCCCAAATGTTTCTTATGTACAAGGATTGCAACACAACTTGCTTTCCATTAGCCAATTCTGCGACAACGGTTTTTCTGTCAAGTTTGATGCACAGGGATGCACAGTGAAGCACATGGAAGCCAAGAAGATACTCCTAAGAGGGAAAAGAGAAGGAAATATGTATTTTGCTGACTGGAACAGCTGCCCTCCGGAGACTTGTCTTGTATCGAAAAGCAGCAATGAAGTCAGCTGGCTGTGGCACAGACGGCTGAATCATCTCAACTTCAAGACAATCAACAAACTGGCTAGGAACCAGCTCGCTAATGGAATTCCAGATCAAGTATATGACAAAAGTCATATGTGCAGCGCGTGTCAACAAGGAAAGCAGATAAGAATTTCATTCTCTCTCAAGCCAGTTCAGTCAATTGATCGAGTACTTCAACTCCTTCACATGGATCTTTTTGGTCCAGTTACTCCAGCAAGCTTCAATGGCAGAAAATATACTCTGGTCGTAGTGGATGATTTCTCAAGATTCACATGGGTATCATTCTTGTACCAGAAGAGTGAAACCAGGACTAAGCTGCCTATCCTGCTGGAAAGATTATCAACACAGAAGGAGTGCAAGATAATGTCAATAAGATCAGATCGTGGAACGGAGTTTCTGAATGAAATTATTTATGATTACTGCGAGAAGAACGGAGTTCAACACCAAACATCTGCAGCACGCACACCTCAGTAGAATGATGTAGCAGAAAGAAGAAACAGAACTCTCAAGGAAGCAGCTACCTCAATGCTAGCTAGCTCTGTCATTCCAAAGAAGTTCTGGGCTGAAGCAATCAATACAGCTTGCTTCACTCAGAATCGCTCCCTACTTACATCAAGGCAAGGAAAGACACCGTATGAGCTATGGAACAACAGAATACCATACATAGGATATTTCAAGGTATTCGGATCCAAATGTCACATCCTTAACAATGGGAAGACACAGCTCAAGACGTTCGACGTGAAGACAGACCGAGGAGTATTCCTTGGTTACTCCACTGTGAGTAAAGCATACAGAGTCTTCAACAGAAGAACTCAAATAGTCGAAGTAACTCCACATGTTATCTTTGACGAATCCTCCTTCGAATATAGAGATTCTATCAAACGAAGAAATGAAGGAGAATTTTCAAGACCGATTCAGACAAGAGCTCAAGAAAATAGAATCAGGAATCTGGCCGAACCATTAATTTGGGACGATGAGCCAGAGGAGGAACTTCAAATCAACCAGGAAGCTCCAACCGAATAGATGACCGCGTCAACCTAAATAGTGTTTTTCCAGCTCGCCTGTTTGAGCTTTAGATTTTCTAGGTTTACAGGTTAAGGAAGCGGAAGACAGCAGTCGACCCAGCTGTGTCTACAGCAGGAGTCAGCTAGCGGAAGACAGCAGTCGACCCAGCTGTGTCTACAGCAGGAGTCAGCTAGCGAAAGACAGCAGGCGTCTACCTTCAGCTGAGTCCTCCAGCAGAGCATGATCAAGCTGAAGAGAATTTGAGATGAGTTCAAAACACAGCCGATCCAGCTGTACAGAACAAAGGGAACTAACTCTGAAGACTTCACTTCAAGTCAGTCCAGCTCTGAATTCAAAAGCCAGTTCACAAGACAGAAGATCCCAGCGTCAGAGGAAGTCAACATGCCTCGACCAATGAGGGATTGCCAAATCAGCATCCTAGACTTCAGGACCTAGGATGTGACACAAATGAAGACAGGTGCAGATTCGCCCAATGGCAGATCTTGAATTTAAGAAGAGTAGGTAAGATTTAAACGGCTCCTCCAACGGCTAGTCTTGAATCTCTACCTATATAAACCCGTCTTCAACCTCAGGATCAAACACGAAAAACTCTCTACAAGCTTTCATTCTCTGAAATCATCAATCTTTCAAAAGCTCTCAAGCAGTTCTACATAGTTCAAAGAACACTTTATCTTAAAGTGTTTCTAGTTCAGAAACTGCTTAGTTTTTCGTCTGATCCCTAGACCAAAATCTTTGTATATCTTAAGCCTAGATTTCGAACGAGTTCATCATACTCTAAAGTTCTTAATTGTAAGAACTCGTTTACAGTTGGAACCCCAAACCAAACACCTCTTACCCAGAAAGGTTAGGTCAAGGTTACGCTTGCTTGAAGCGGAAAATTCAAGTGTGTAAGGTTTTTTCAGTACCCGTAAATTGAAAGGTTAGGCTTGACAGTGCCCGCAAACTGTTGGAACACAGCTCGGGTTAGAGTTGTGAAGTTGCTTGATACTTGGAAACCAAGTGGTAGTGGATTACCAGTGAACCTGGTCGTGGACGTAGGAGGTGTTACTCCGAACCACGTAAAAACTCGCGTGCACTTTACTTTCTCTTTATATTCAGTTTTGTACTAACTCTTTCATATCATTGCATATTTGATCAAAACTGCATACGCAGCTGCTCTCCAAAGACAGCTGTGTCTCTCAGAAAGTTGCACAACTTGACTAAGCTGAAAACATAAAGTTAATCTTTTCAAGCTGAGTTTTTCTAAGTAACCGAGCTAAGTTTTCAAACCACCACTTTCCGCACCGCCAGCTGAGTTATTTACCCAGCTGACCCTCCCCAGCTCGATCAATAACTGAGCTCACCAACTCTGTGATTTAACTTGAAAAAGTTTCTAGAAATCTATTTGGTGTATTCACCCCCCCTCTACACCAAATACCTAGCTCAGGGACCATCAGTAGGGTTTGGACAATATTAATTTAAAAATAAAAGATATGAAATTAAATTTTAAAAGAGATAAAAAAATAAAAGATATTAAAGCAAAACTCTAATTTGGTGGAAATTAGGTATAATAATGGAAACAAAATCAAAATTAATTATGGATAAAAATCAATTAAAAAATAATACCGAAAATAAAAATAAAATTCAAAATATGATTTAATTTTGAAGAATCCCTAATTTGGTGGAAATTAGGTAAAATAATGGAAACAAAATTAAAAATTAATTATGAATAAAAATCAATCACAAAATAATACCAAAAATAAAATTAAATTATAAATATGATTTAATTTTGAAGAATCCCAAAATTGGTGGAAATTAGGTATAATAATCGAAACAAAATCAATAATTAATTATGGATAAAAATCAATCACCAAAGAATTCCAAAAATAAACTCAAATTTTGAATTTTGAAATTTGAAATTCAATGATGGTCCCTGAGCTGGGTCTTTGGTGTAGAGGGGGGGTGAATACACCAAAGATAGACTTTTAAAACTTTTTGACAAGTTTAAAACAGAGTGCGTGAGCTCAGTTATGAATCCAGCTGAGGAAGGTCAGCTGGGCTAATAACTCAGCTGGCGGTGCGGAAAGTGGTGGTTTAAAAACTTAGCTCGTTTGCTTAGAAAAACTCAGCTTGAAAATATTATCTTTACGTTTTCAGCTTAATCAAGTTGTACAATTTCAGAAAGACACAACTGTGTTTGGAGAGCAGCTGAGTGTGCAGATTCGATAAAAATGCAATGTGTCAATGGAGTTAGTACAATAACTGAAAATAACACGAGATTTTACGTGGTTCGGAGTAACACCTCCTACGTCCACGACCAGATTCACTGGTAATTCACTACCACTTGGTTTCCAAGTACCAAGCAACTTCACAACTCTAACCCGAACTGTGTTCCAACAGTTTACGGGCACTGTCAAGCCTAACCTTTCAGTTTGCAGGTACTGAAAAAACCTTACAACCACTTGAATTTCGCGTTTCAAGCAAGCGTAACCTTGACCTAACCTTTCTGGGTAAAGAGGGGTTTGGTTTGGGGTTCCAACTATGAACGAGTTTTTACAATGAAGAACTTAGAGTTAGATGAACTCGTTCAATATCTAGGCTTAAGATATATAATGATTTCTGCCTAGGAATCAGACGAAAAAACTGAGCAGTTTCTAGACTAGAAACACTTTAAGATAAAGTGTTCTTTGAACTATTTAGAACTGCTTAAGAGCTGTTGAAGGCTTGATGAATTCAGAAAATGAAAGCTTGTAGAGAGTTTTTCGTCTATGATCCTGAGGTTGAAGACGGGTATATATAGGTTGAGATTCAAGACTAGCCGTTGGAGGAGCCGTTTGAATGTTACCTACTCTTCTTAAATTCACAATCTGCCGTTGGGCGTTTCTGCACCTGTCTTCATCAGTGTCACATATCCTAGGTTCTGAAGTCTAGGATGCTGATTTGGCAATCCCTCATTGGTCGAGGTATATTGACTTCCTCTGACACCAGGATCTCTGCCTTTGGAGCTGGTTTTTTAATTTAGAGCTGAATTGGGTAAACTGATTTGAAGTGACGACTTCAGAGTTAGTTCCCTTTGTTCTGTACAGTTGGACCAGCTGTGTCTTGAACTCAGCTTGATTAATCTTCAGCTTGATCCTGCTCTGTTTTGAACTCAGCTCAGCTGGAGAACTCAGCTGATAGTTGACTCCTACTGTGAACACAGCTGGATCTTCTGCTGTCTTGAGCTTCTGCTGTTTTCTGCTTCCTGAACCTGTAAACTTAGAAAATCTAGAGCTCAAACAGGCCAGCTGGAAAACACTACTTAGATTTATGCGATCATCTACTCGGTTGGAGTCAATTGAGTTTTGGTATTAAATCAAAACTTTATAATTTTCCCAATAATTTACCCTTTTTTATGATGCCAAAACCTAACTGAGACAAACTATGAAGCTTCCCCATACGTTTTAAGAGGGTAAAAAAAAATCAGCAGATTAAGAGTTCAGAGTTCTGAGCCAAGACAAAAAGTAATTGTCATCAGGGTGAGTTTTGAGCAGCAAATAAAACTTTGTTTTATTAAAGTAAGAAATTACATCAATTAAAGAGATAAATCGAAAAGAAAGAAAAAAAATTCTTCAATCTTCAATCTTCAATCCTCAATCCCAGTTGGCTGGGTCTTCTCTTCTGCATTCGCTGCTTCTTTATTGACTCCGTTTCTCCTTCAGCTGGTTCCTCTAGCTCAGCAGTTTTGCCTTTGCCTTTCAGTCTCATTATCTTCCCCCTTTTTGGCATAATCAACAAGGCGGGAGAGATAAACTATCATCTTATTAAGCTGTGCAGTTTCCTGAATTGCGTCAGCGATCTTCGCTGTGTTGTCAGATGTGGCGATGTTTTAGTTCGGCTGTGCTGCGGCTGTCAGTTCTAAACATCGAGGTCTGGAGTCTTGGTGGCTCAGCTGTTACATTGGCTGGCTCTTCTTTAATAGCATTAGCCTCAGCTGTGATTGCAGGCACAGCTTCCTTGGCTGTTTCAGCTGGGGCGGTCCAGCTGAGTGCTTGGAGGTATGAGTTGGCTCTAGAGATGACATCTTCTGAGTAGGGCACAACTTCATTCCTTGTAAATTGGCTTCTTCAGACTTCATTAGATTGAATGAGAAAGTCTGAGTCAGCTTTTCAGTTGCGTACCAGTTGCTGATTTTGGTAGCAACGTAGAGCTTGAAATCGCTAACGGCGATTAATACGTCTGGGAGCGAAGCTAGCTCCGGATTTTGTTGCAGTGCGCTTGTGACTCCTTTAAGCATGAGGTCTTCAAACCTTGAGATGGAGGTGTCACGTGCAACTCTTGAGGGACTTAAGTATTCCCCTTCCACTTCTGAAGTGGGGGTAAGGGGTTCAACTCATGTTTTCATTATCCAGCTGCAAGTGATCATCGACTGGATGATGTTTTCCACTTGAGCTTGGTGCAGGGGCTTGAGCTCCAACTTCCATAAGTTGATTTTGAAGTTGGTGTCCCTGTTGAGCTGAAGGAAATTGAGGAGAAGGCGGTTGAAGTATTCCATCTGCTGTTAGGTTTAAGCTTAGTTGATTGGGGTCTAAGCTTAGTTGATCAGCTGGAATACGTCGTTGAGGTGGTGGCGATGATGATGTTCACGCTGGCACATGAACTTCTTCTCCACCGTAAAAAACCACGGCTTGTGGACCTTCTGCTCCTCGGAGAGTAGTTACGAATTCTCTCTCAATGTCAGCTGGCTTCTCGGCTGACTGACTGGGCACCTTTAACTTGAGTCTTCTCTTTGAAGAGGTGCTTCAGCTTGTTTTGTCTTCTTATGATGTTTCTTCTTCCTAGCTGAGAAGGAAATAGATGCATGCTGCTTTGTCTCATGCATTTTTTTATGTGCCTCCTGTGGCGGAGCAAGAGCTTTGACATGTCTGCTCTTAAAGACTCCGGCTTTATCAGCATCTCGTCTAGATCTGATTGGGTTTCCTCTCAGGTTGAATTCCCTTGACAGGATCTTGTTGACGTTGATTTCCGCATCCCAGGGAGTTGTGTGTCCCGTTCTCTCTTTTATTTTGAGAGAAACATTAGAGCGGAGGAGGTCTTTTTCCTTTGACATTCCAAAAAAGAATTCTACAACTTCCTGGTGAATGATGTTCTAGAGCTTTGCAGTCATCCACTGCGTTATACCGGATCTGTCGATGAGCTTCATTATCTCCTGGAACTCTGTCTTCTTGTGGTTCCTGAAAGTTGAGCAACTCTCAAAGTGAAGCTTTGACAGACTCTTCATGTTGATCGGCTTCTGGAGATATCTTTCTGGATTCCATGTTCTTCTTCTGCAACTTTTGTTAGTAGAACAAATAATTTATATAGGGGAGGAAAAAGAAAGAGTGCTGAAAAACTTTTTAGGGTTAAGGCAAAAGTTTGCGTATCTCTTCTATCATATTTATATCAACGTTCTTGATGAATGGACGATCAAGATTGGTAGTTTGATAAGAAGATCTACGACTGGGAGTGATTCTCGCATCATGTCGTTTTCTTGTTCAGGAAATGCGATTAAATGCGCGAGTGAGGACAGTTGAGGCGTTTTGACTTCTGCCTTGAAACTCTCATGCTTCAAATCTTTGCAGACTTTTAATTAAATTTGATTGGATATGACATAATATAATTTGACTAAAGTCTGCTAAAAACAGAATGAATAGGTATGAATTGATGTTGCAAACCTCTCAGCTGATCATAGGAGTCAGCTGATACCTCGTTTATGAATATCTGAGTTGAGTGGGCATTTTTCCGGCTGGTGTCCTCCTCAGCTGAATAATCCTTCAACTTAGGCTTTAGGCTGAGCTTGGTTCTTTCTCAGCTAGGTTCTTCTTTGATGTTGATTCTGAATTCCAGCTGGGTCTGCTTCCATTCAGCTGGATGTAGCTTCGTCTGGGTTGAGTAATCCCAGTAATCCGCACAACATCTTGAATCTTGCTTCTACAAGCGGCTTTGTGAGTATATCAGCCTGCTGTATGTCTGTGTGAATTTTCTCAACAATCACATCCTTCTTTTCCACGTCATCTCTGATGAAGTGATGTCGCACGTCCACATGTTTGCATCTTGTGTGATGCACTGGATTTTCTGATATAGCGTTAGCACTTGAGCTATCACAGAAAATTGGAACTTGTCCAGTTTTCACTTCGTAGTCATCCAGCTGATGTTTCAGCCAGAGAATTTGTGAGCAGCAGCTTCCAGCTGCCATATATTCTGCTTCAGTTGTTGAGGTTGCGACGCACGTTTGCTTCTTTGAAAACCACGATATTAACTTGCTTCCTAGGAACTAACATGTTCCTGAAGTTGATTTTCTATCCAACCGATCTCCAGCAAAGTCTGAGTCTGAATATCCAGTCAGATGTAGATTGTCTTCAGCTGGGTACCACAGCCCAACATTCTGAGTTCCTTTGAGATATTTGAGAATGTTCTTGGCTGCTTGCATGTGTGCCTCCTTTAGATCAACTTGAAATCTGGCACACACTCCGACTGCGAAAGAGATGTCTGGACGACTAGCTGTTAGATACAGCAAGGAACCTATTATCCCTCTGTATTTGCTAGAATAACCTGACTTTCCTTCAGTTTCGGGTTCAATCTTCCAGTTGGTGTTCATCGGGATCTTTACCGTTCTGCTGGATTGAATTCCATATTTGGCGATCAAGTCTTTCACGTAGTTGGATTGATTTATAAAAATCCCTTCTGCTGATTGCTTGACTTGAAGTCCTAGGAAGAAACTCATTTCTCCCATCATAGACATTTGGAACTGTTTTGACATCATCTGTCCAAATCTTTGGCATAAGAGTGTTGATCTTGACCCGAAGATGATGTCATCTACATAGATTTGAACAACCAGGATGTCTTCTCCTAAATTGATAGTGAAGAGTGTTCTGTCTACTGAGCCCTTCTTGAATCCTTTGGATACAAGGAAATTTGATAGAGTATCATACCAGGCTCGAGGTGCTTGTTTCAATCCATAAAGCGCCTTCTTTAACTTGTAGACTTTATTTCTTTCTACTTCAAATCCTGGAGGTTGTTCAACATAGACATCTTCCTTGATTTCTCCATTTAAAAATGCACACTTCACATCCATTTGATAGACCTTGAATTTGTGATGTGTTGCATAAGCGAGAAATAGTCTGATTGCTTCCAATCGTGCTACTGGAGCAAATGATTCTTCGAAGTCAATTCCTTCTTGCTGTGTGTAACCCTTGGGAACAAGTTGAGTTTTGTTTCTGATGATGACTCCAAGAGTATCCAGCTGGTTCATGAAGATCCATTTGAGTCCTATGACTTTGACTCCTTCAGGTCTGTCGACCAATTCCCAGACACAATTTCTGAGGAATTCATTTAGCTCTTCATGCATGGCTTTTGTCCAGGGTACACTTTTTAAGGCTTCTAGAATTGTTTGAGGCTCTGGAACTTGAGCTACATAACACGCCATTAGAGCTGAGTCTTCATCATATACAGTCAGTTCTAGCTCTACTGAGAGTTGAGCTGTGTCGGCTGCTTCTTGATGATCCGATGTAGCTTGAGCAGCTGAGCTTCTGGTTCTGACTTGGTAAGATGGTTTTCCAATGATTGCTGATGATGGATGATCTTTGATCCATCTTCTCCTTCTACGAATTTCTTCTTCCAGCTGATTGATGCTAGAAGTGGCTAGATTTCGTCTGGCTTGGAGTTGTTCTGGAGTTAAGTCTTGAGAATAAGACTCTACTTGGATTGAGTTTTGAGGTAACTTCTGTAGGAGTTCTGCTGGAAATAGAGCTGGAGATTCAGCTGTGTCTGGATTTCCAGCTGATGGCATTCCCCCTTAATTTGGCGTTGGAGATTTCTCTTGATTTCCAGCTGGTGGAACTTCCTGATTGATTTGAGGTTCCTCCTCTTGCTCATCATCCCATTTTAATGGTTCGGCCAGATTCCTGATTCGATTCTCTTGAGCTCTTGTCTGAATCTACCGTGAGGATTCTCCTTCATTTCTTCGTTTGATAAAATCTCTATATTCGAATGATGACTCGTCAAATGTAATATGTGGAGTTACTTCGACTGTTTGAGTTCTTCTGTTGAAGACTCTATAATTTTTACTCACAGCAGAGTAACCAATGAATACTCCTCGGTCAGTCTTTGCGTCGAACGTCTTGAGCTGTGTTTTTCCATTGTTTAGGATATGACATTTGGATCCGAAGACCTTGAAATATCCAATGTATGGTATTCTGTTATTCCATAGCTCATACGGCGTCTTTCCTTGCCTTGATGTGAGTAGAGAGCGATTCTGAGTGAAGCATGTTGTGTTAATTGCCTCGGCCCAGAACTTCTTTGGAATGGAAGAGCTGGCTAGCATTGAGGTAGCCGCTTCTTTGTGTGTTCTGTTCCTCCTCTCTGCTACACCATTCTGCTGAGGTGTGCGTGCTGCTGAGGTATGATGTTGAACTCCGTTCTTCTCACAGTATTCATAAATAGTTTCATTCAGAAACTCCATTCCCCGATCTGATTTGATTGATATTATTTTGCACTCCTTCTGAGTTGACAGTCTTTCTAGCAGGATTGGCAGCTTAGTCCTTGTTTCGCTCTTCTGGTACAAGAATGATACCCATGTGAATCTTGAGAAGTCATCCACTACGACCAGAGTAGATTTTCTGCCATTGAAGCTTGCTAGAGTAACTGGTCCAAAGAGATCTATGTGTAGAAGTTGAAGAACGCGATCAGTTGACTGAACTGGCTTGAGTGAGAATGAAATTCTTGTTTGTTTTCCTTGTTGGCATGCGTTGCACATATGACTTTTGTCATATACTTGATCAGGAATTCCATTAGCGAGCTGGTTCCTAGCCAGTTTGTTTATTGTCTTGAAGTTGAGATGATTCAGCCGTGTGTGCCACAACCAGCTGACTTCATTGCTGCTTTTAGATACAAGACAAATCTCAGGAGGGCTATTGTTACAGTCAGCGAAATACATATTTCTTTCTCTTTTCCCTCTTAGTAGTATCTGCTTGGTTTCCATGTGTTTCACTGTGCATCCCTGTGCATCAACCATTACAGAAAAACCGTTGTCGCAGAATTGGCTAATGGAAAGCAAGTTATGTTGCAGTCCTTGTACATATGAAACATTAGAGATTATAACATTTTTAGTTTTAAATGTACCATAACCTTTGGTTAGACCTTTGGAGTTATCACTAAATGTTACTTGTGGCCCTAGACGCTCGATGTATTCCTGGAGTAGATGCTTTAAGTGGGTCATGTGCTTGGAACATCCACTGTCCAAGTACCATAGCGTTCTCATCGACTCCTCAATGATGCGTCGTTCCCTTGCAACCTATGACAAAAATCAAAATTTAGGTACCCAGTTTTAATTGGGTCCTTGTGGGTTAGACAGAGATCCTTTTACGACCCAGATCTGCTTGATGACTCGAATTAGGTCATTTGATCTGATGATCCTTCCAGCCGAGTCGATGTGCACATTCTTTGTGTTCTTCGGTTGTTGTTGGTGGGGTCTTGATCTCAGTATTTTCCCAGCTTGATTTTTTTGTTGATGTCCGGGTCTTTTTCGGTATCCAGCTGAGTACCCAGCTGAGGCGTTCCTTTGTCTCTGCTATCTCTTGTGATATCTCGGCTGGGACTGGTGCTTCAGCTAGTGATCAAATGAGTGATATCCAGTTGGGTATCTCCTTTATCTCGGTTGATATCTTTCGACGCGCTGTTGATGTCGCTGGTATCTGAACTATCCAGCCTGTTGTCTTTGTTGAGTTTGAGCACGTTGCTGTCTGATCTGTGCTTAAGGTTGTCTCACAACTGGCCTTTTTGATGCCTGCTGTGTCCTCAATGGTCGTTGCTGAGTAGCTGGAATTGGATTTTCTTTTGCTCTTACAAACATTACCTTTGTTCCACTTGTGGAAGCAATGTTTGTGGCATCCTTTGATCCATTGTAACCCAGTCCTGCTTTGAGCGCTGCTGGACGTTGTGCACTTATGATTTCGTCCATTGTTGTTGTAGCTTTGATGAGAGCTACCATCTTCTTAGATAATACCTCTTCGGAATTTTTTTGCTCTATAATATCAGCTGACTTCTTTTCTGATTCAACTGTGGCCTTTTCCAATTCTTTCATCAGTTGTTTCTTTTCGTAGTAGAAGTCTTTCATCAGCTGATCTTGTTTCACTATTTTGTCTTTTAGTGAGATGACCTCCTCTTGGAGATGTGTTGTATCAGCTGCTTCTGATACCTTTTTCTTTCCCAGTTCCACCTTCAGCTCGACATTCTCATACATTATGATGTCAAGGATCTCTCGAAGCTCCTTGAAATCGTTCATAACCTTCTCTACTAAACTCCAATCAGGTAGCCCTGATTCTGAAACCTGTGTAGAGTGTTCGTGTGATGGTGAGGGGTTAGATAGATTTTGAGTTCTTGACATTACCTCATCTTCATCAATTCCGTCTGTCTGTCCCATGAAGCATGTATCCCATTCAGGTTCATTATGAGCCATCAGTGCTTCTTCTTCTGAATCTGAAAATGACATGTTATCCTCCATTTTGTTGCACTCCGACTCCTCGTCGGCGATGTAGGCTCTCCTTCTGTCAGCTTCCTCAGCTTTCAGTTGGTATTTATCTTTCTTGGATAGTTTGGGACAGTCTAGTCTGTAGTGTCCAGGTTCCTTGCAGTTGAAGAAACCTTCGTCTGTTCGTTTGTCAGCTGACTTCTCATCAGCTGCTGCGTACTTGTCTCTGTAAGTTCTTGCGAACTTCTTGTACTTGCCCTTGTTGGTGTTGAGTCTGTTGTAGTTTTTGACCAGCATGGCTATCTCTTCAAGTAGCTCTTCCTTGCTCATATCCTTCTTGTCCTTCTTTGAGGACTCAGCTAACTGCATGTATGTGGATTTATCAGAATTAGCTCTGAACGCAATCTTCTTTGATGCAGGTGTCAGCTCTCCATCATTTTGATTGCTTGAAGATTCTTTTATGGTAATCTTCAAGTTGTATTCGTTGGCTTTGAGCAGGGAGAATAATCTTTTAGTTGAAAGATCACCCAAGTCACTTCGACTTTGGTGTACCACCTTGTTTGTGTTCCATTCAGCTGTGAGAGCTGAAAGGACTTTTAGATTCTTTTCACGCTGGATGTATTTCCCAGTTCTGATGGTTTCAATTTCTACCACGATATTTGAGAATCTGAGTTCCATCCATTCGATGGACTCGTTGACAAGCTGCTTGAAGTTATCAAACTTCTGGCAGGCAATCGTGAATTTATTTTCTTTTATCTCATCCGACCCTTCGCATAGCTTGATTAGGGTTTCCCACATCTCCTTTGCGGTGTTGCAGTTGATGATCTTGCTGAGGTAGGCGTTGGAGACTGTTGACGAGATGGTGTTCCTTGCGAAGCTGTCTAATCCAGCTTGCTTCTTTTCTTCTGAGGTATATTCATTCTTTGGCTTGGGAATGAGCTGATACGTTGGCTGTCCACCATCTTGAGCTGGAACAAGCTCGTTTCCTTGTTTGTAAATGGGGATAGGTCCGTCTGTGATGACGTCCCACATCATGTCATGATGCGCACAAAGAAAGCTTTTTTAATCTAAACTTCCAGATTGCATAATCATCGACTGAGAAGGTGGGAAGGTTCCTGTTAAGATAAGAATCCATGGAGATATGCACAGTATGAAATAATATGAGTTTTTCCAAAAGAGGATCTGTTAAGTTGACCACTGACAGATTTTCAAGACAAATCTCTTGATTTAGAAACATCGGTCTTTTGAACCACTGCTCTGATACCAATTGATGGTCCCTGAGCTGGGTCTTTGGTGTAGAGGAGGGGTTAATACACCAAAGATAGACTTTTAAAACTTTTTGACAAGTTTAAAACAGAGTGCATGAGCTCAGTTATGAATCTAGCTGAGGAAGGTCAGCTGGGCTAATAACTCAGTTGGCGGTGCGGAAAGTGGTGGTTTAAAAACTTAGCTCGTTTGCTTAGAAAAACTCAGCTTGAAAATATTATCTTTACATTTTCAGCTTAATCAAGTTGTGCAATTTTCAGAATGACACAGCTGTCTTTGGAGAGCAGTTGAGTGTGCAGATTCGATAAAAGTGCAATGTGTCAATGAAGTTAGTACAATAACTGAAAATAACGAGAAAGAAAATAATACGAGATTTTACGTGGTTCGGAGTAACACCTCCTACGTTCACGGCCAGATTCACTGGTAATTCACTACCACTTGGTTTCCAAGTACCAAGCAACTTCACAACTCTAACCCAAGCTGTGTTCCACCAGTTTACGGGCACTGTCAAGCCTAACCTTTCAGTTTGCGGGTACTGAAAAAACCTTACAACCACTTGAATTTCGCGCTTCAAGCAAGCGTAACCTTGACCTAACCTTTATGGGTAAAGAGGGGTTTGGTTTGGGGTTCTAACTATGAACGAATTTTTACAATGAAGAACTTAGAGTTAGATGAACTCGTTCAAAATCTAGGCTTAAGATATACAATGATTTTTGCCTAGAAATCAGACGAAAAAAACTGAGCAGTTTCTGGACTAGAAACACTTTAAGATAAAGTGTTCTTTAAACTATTTAGAAATGCTTAAGAGCTTTTGAAGGCTTGATGAATTCAGAAAATGAAAGCTTGTAGAGAGTTTTTCGTCTATGATCCTGAGGTTGAAGACGGGTATATATAGGTAGAGATTCAAGACTAGCCGTTGGAGGAGCCGTTTGAATCTTACCTACTCTTCTTAAATTCACAATCTGCCGTTGGGTGTTTCTGCACCTGTCTTCATCAGTGTCACATCCTAGGTTCTGAAGTCTAGGATGCTGATTTGGCAATCCCTAATTGGTCGAGGTATATTGACTTTCTCTGACACCAAGATCTCTGCCTTTGGAGCTGGTTTTTGAATTTAGAGCTGGATTGGGTAAACTGATTTGAAGTGGCGACTTCAGAGTTAGTTCCCTTTGTTCTGTATAGCTGGACCAGCTGTGTCTTGAACTCAGCTTGATTAATCTTCAGCTTGGTCTGTTTTGAACTCAGCTCAGCTGGAGAACTCAATTGATAGTTGACTCCTGCTGTGAACACAGCTGGATCTTCTGCTGTCTTGAGCTTCTGCTGTCTTCCGCTTCCTGAACCTGTAAACTTAGAAAATCTAGAGCTCAAACAGGCGAGCTGGAAAACACTACTTAGATTTATGCGATCATCTACTCGGTTGGAGTCAGTTGAGTTTTGGTACTAAATCAAAACTTTATAATTTTCCCAACATTCAAAATTTGAATTAATTTCCTAGATTATAGGGGTAAATGATAAATTAGACTATCAATAATATAGCTTAATTTTCGGATTTTATTAAATTAATTAACAAGTCCAAATATTTACAAAAATGTCATGGGTGGCCAACCACCTAGTGTCCAAAAATCTTTCCCCATTAAAGAATTATTGGAGAGAATTTAAAGATAATTAATTTTAATTAAAATTTATTAATTTTTAATTAGCACTTATTATTTCACAATTGGAATTTATAAATATTAAAACTTGGAAACAGAAAAATGGAAGTGAACATTCATTGGGCTTTTCCATATATACTTCATTCGACATCTAACAAGTGTTAGAGCACTTGCATCAGTGGTCTTCAGGGGGTGGGCAGGCGGGCAGGGGGTTGGCGCCTGTGTGCCCGGGCGGGCATGTTGGGCTGCGTAGCTTCTTTCCTATGTGTCAGCGTGGGGTTGGGCAACGGTTTAACCGTTGCTCAACAGTTAAATTTTTTTTTTCAATTTAAAATTATAATTTTTACCTATAAATACTATACATTATTCCATTCATTTTCAACCCATTCTCTACATTTCTATCTCAATTTCTTCTAAATTCTCTCTACAACTTCTTATATTTTTGTGCTACAAATGGATCCCAATCAAAATTGGTCTTGGTTCGATTCTAGTGATGCAAGTTTCGATCCCAATAATCCAAATTTCTACGGCAATTTTCGACCTCCATCCTTCCAAAACGTCGCAGAATTAATGTATTTTTTTTAATATATTTTTATGTAATTTTTTTTTCAATTAAATAAAATTTACATTTTAAAAATAATTATTATTTAAATTATGAAAATAAAAATAAAAATGAAAAATAAAATTATTAAAATAATAGGTGTGCCCACCACTATTTGTGCCCACCAATGTGGGCAAAAATTTTGTGCCCACCCTACCCCACCAATACCCCACAAATACTAATTAAATATTGGTGGACACAACTTTTTTGTGCCCACCAATGTGAGTGCAAAATGACTTTCTTTACCCAACTGTTTCATTAGGTCAAAGGATAAATACAGAAATTTGACATAATTTTTGCATAAAAAATTGTGATAAAACACATATTTGGGAAAATACAATTTGACAGCTGGTGACACTTATTTGGAGACAAATGGAGTAAAGCATTATATAATGCGACCTTCAAAGTTCAATGTTTGTTGAGAAAAAAGAAAAACCGTTTTTTTTTTTTGTAGGAAAAAGAAATTCTAGAGGAAGATCTATGATATGATGCCAATAATTCTCAAGAAAAAAAATGAACAGTCAAGAATAAAAAAGATTTTCTAATCATCCTATAGGTGTTTAGAATGTAGTTAATATATTTATTCGCTACGTATGTAAATGCTATATATATGTAGTTATACGGTTCTGTTCGTGTAAGGGTTCCGCTCTCCTACCCATCGAAGATACAAATTAACGTGCTCACCGTTAATGTAGAGATATCATGTAAGTAAGAGAGTTAATATATTTAATTATGATTTGTTTTACTATTTTTCATTCGGCCTTATTTCACTCTTAATTATTGTTTTTAAACTTATTGTCTTAATTAAATTTACTTAAACCAAATTATATAAACAATCCACTTTAAATTATTCATAATTACGTCTCCACTAATATTTTTGAGTTTATCATGTCAAATAGCCATTATAGATAGTGGAAAATAAAAGTTGTCAAAAACTTAATTTAACATAAATTTTGTTAGATTTTGGAATGAATTGACTAAAATAACCTTTAAGTAATAAATAAATAAAAAAAACTAACCTACCCCTCCACCAGCCGCCACCCCCCACACCCCACACATTCATCCCCCATCTCTCCCCGCTCCTGCTACTCTCATTCCCGCCGCCATCTCCAAACACACACACACTCTCTCTCTCTCTCTCTCTCAGCCAAGTCGCAACTCCACCACCACCAGACTGACCACCGCTATGCCTCCGCCGTCCGCCTCCACCTCCGCCTTTGTCGTCGCCGTCAGAGTCTCCACCATTGTGAGCTCCAACTCGATTTTTCCGCTGTTTTCTGCCACCGCCCACCGTCGACGCCGCCTTTGCCATCGTTTTTTTCTTAGTTTACCTCTCTATTTTCAGATCTATTCCTGCTGTGATATGCTCTGCTACTTCAGATCTAAAGAATCTAACGATAATGCTTCACAAACAGAGAGTCGTTCAGATAAGTTTTTCTATCAATTTTTTATACAGATATGTTATGTGGCTGCCTCCGATCATCTTCTCCGGCGTAACTCTTTTTCATCTCCATAGCAACTGTGGTACGAACGGATCTCATTCGTCCCAATCGTCCCGTTCGTACCAACTAGTTGTATGAATCCATTCGTCCCGTTTGTACGAACTAGTTGTGATCCGTTACTTGGTACGAATGCATGCATTCATCCCGTTCGTACCATCTGGTGGCACACGATAACTTGGTACGAGTGGTACGAATGAAATCATTCGTCCCATCCGTACCTACTAGTGGCGCACAATAACTTGGTACGAGTGATACGAATGAAATCATTCGTTCCGTTCGTGCCAACTAGTCACGCACCATAAATTGATACGAGTGGTACGAATGAATTCATTTCGTACCAATCTCACCACAATTTCAGCTTTCTATTTTTTAAATCGGTGCTGCCGTGACTTGATCTAGATTTTTACTTTTTTATAACAGCACAGTCGTCGGATCCCTATTCTTACCGTGATATGCTCTGCTACTTCAGATCTATTCCTACCGTGATATGCTCTGCTACTTCAGATCTAAAGAATCCAACGATAATGCTTCACAAACAGAGAGTCGTTCAGATAAGTTTTTCGTTCAATTTTTTATACAGATCTGTTATGTGGTTGCCTCCGATCATCTTCTCCGGCGTAACTCTTTTTCATCTCCATAGCAACTGTGGTACGAACGGATCTCATTCATCCCAATCGTCCCGTTCGTACCAACTAGTTGTATGAATCCATTCATCCCGTTTGTACGAACTAGTTGTGATCCGTTACTTGGTACGAATGCATGCATTCATCCCGTTCGTACCAACTGGTGGCACACGATAACTTGGTACGAGTGGTACGAATGAAATCATTCGTCCCATTCGTACCTACTAGTGGCGCACAATAACTTGGTACGAGTGATACAAATGAAATCATTCGTCCCGTTCGTGCCAACTAGTGACGCACCATAAATTGATACGAGTGGTACGAATTAATTCATTTCGTACCAATCTCACCACAATTTCAGCTTTCTATTTTTCAAATCGGTGCTGCCGTGACTTGATCTAGATTTTTACTTTTTTATAACAGCGCGGTCGTCGGATCCCTATTTTGGCGTCTGAATCGGGACCGGATCTATGGTTTTGTGACTGAGATCGGTATTTTGTGAGGCGGCGGCGGCGATTGGACATCAGTGGCGCGGTGGATGGTAGAGGTGGTTCGGGTGAGAGAGGACGAAGAGGAGTGAGGGGAGAGAGGAGAGAGAAATAGAGTGAAATGAGGGGTAAGGGCAAATTTGTCCAAAATTTCAAAATCTGACAAAATTTATTATAAATTAAGTTTTGGACAACTATTAATTTTGAGTATCCATAGTGGCTATTTGATATTTTTACTCAATATTTTTTCTAGGTTGCATTTCTTTCCTAATTTTATTTTGAAACTTCACATTTAATTACTATTTTAAACTATTTTCAAGTTTTTATGTTGATAGACAATGTCCTAAATTTTTCAATTGGTGTTTTTAAAACAAGAAATAATTATTTTGACATTGACAGTTATTCTTCTTTTTCTATCATCTTCAATCCTACGTTCAATATATTTTTTTAATAAATATTAAAGGAGTGATTGTATTTGGGTGTGTTCATTTGATTTTCATATTAAAACAATTAGTGTCAAACATATATAATATTAACAATATCTTTTATGTATTAAACTTTTAATTATTTTACGTAATAAACAAAATTGATTTTCAAACAAAATTGAAAAGAATGCAATTATGTTGGTATATACTGGAGATGCTATAACTTAAAGTGGATTGTTTATAATTTGATTTAGGTAAATTTAATTAAGGCAATAAGTTTAAAAACATTAATTAGGAGTGGAATAAGTAATGAAAAATAGTAAACCAAATCATAGTCAAATACATATATACTATTTTTTTAATATAATATTAATATTTTAGCATGTATAATTGGTCAAAGAAAAACATAACATTATAACAAAAAATAAATTGTTTATTCCTGACAAAAAGTGAATTTGTTAAAATAGCAGCTAAGCTAATGAAAAGGGCTCTTGTGGCATCTTATATAATGGTAAATAAAAAAAATTAATTCATTAGAAAGTCAAAGTCAAACCCACCCATCTGATAAAACATATAGAAATTAAATATCCTAACTATTTATAGTTTTTTAACTTTTTTTTTTTTTAGAATTACACGATATATATATATATATATATATATATATATATATATATATAATCAAATCAAACACTACACCATTATATAGGCGGGACCTCTATACTACCATACAAAGTGGGACGACTACACTACATAAAGGTGGAACAACTATACTACCATGTAGGATGTGACCACTATACGATCAAATAAGGTGAGAAATATAATACACCGTACGTTGGCGGGATTGTTCTTTTAACTTTATTTCTCTATGTTTTCGTGATATCACACCAATAATTTACGTAAGCACTAGTATATATGTTCCAATGTGATCTTTCAAAATTCAAAATATTTTACTTTCTTACGATTAGCATTTGTTGTTTATTATATAATTATAACGTATGTTACTCATATAATTATTGTCGTGCACAGAGGTGCAAAACTAGTACAGTCAAAGAAAGAAGTTCAACTCAATTCAATTTCAATTCAAGCGATAAAGTAAATCCCCTCAAATCCACCCAAGAATTCGAGATCGATCATTTAATCCAACCATGATTTTGGGAAGATTTGTGTCAAACTGTTCAATCAAATCCCTATATGGCTCGTTTCTTAACGTCAGCCATCAAATTAGATTCTTCTCCGCCAATCCCAGATTCGATTTCAAGAGTATGCGTGAGCCCGACGACGCCATCGATCTATTTCACAAAATGGTAAGAATGCAGCCACTTCCTTCTGTTATTGATTTCACGAAACTATTGTCTGCTGTGGTCAAGATGAAACAATACTTTGTTGCACTTCATCTGTTCGACGAAATGCTTCTGAGAGATGCTCCTGTAGATAAATACACTTTGAACATTGCGATTGATTGCTGCTGCCGACTCAAACGAGCTGATTGTGGGTTTGCGATTTTAGGCTACCTTTTCAAACGTGGGTACGAGCCTGATGTTGTTACCTTTACAACTCTCATCAAAGGGATGTTAGTGGTTGGAAAGATCCAAGATGCAGCTAAGCTGTTGGGAAAGTTGCAGGCCGAGCAACTCTGCGAACCTAATAAAGTTACTTATCTTACTATGATTGATGGATTTTGCAAAGCTGGGCATACTCTCCAGGCGTTAGATTTGCTCAGATTATTAGAGAAAGGAAGCTGCAAACCGGATAACCGTGCTTACACCACAGTAATTCATGGTCTATGCAAGGATGGAATGATTGATGATGCTCTCCTACTCTTCTCCACTTTGGCTGATAAGGGCATTTCACCCGATGTTTTGACATATAGTTCGATGATACAGGGCTTGTGCAATCAAAGTAGATGGGATGAGGTCCAAGACATGTTAAACAAGATGGTGGCTGATGGGGTCTACCCAGATGTGGTTACTTGCATTATTTTGATGGATGCTTATTGCAAGGAGGGAAGGGTGGAAGCGGCGAAGCACATTTTGCAATATATGAAGCAAATTGGTGTTGAACCCGATATTGTCACTTACACTGCTTTGATGAATGGATATTGTTCGCAAGGAGAGATGGACAAAGCTAGAAGCATCTTCGATTTAGCAATGAATACGGGGATCAAGCCTAACATTATAAGCTACAATATCTTGATGCATGGGTACTCCAAAAAGGGACAAGTAGAAGAAGTTGCACGACTTTTTATAGAAATTCCTGCAAAGGGGTTAGAGCGCAATGTTGTTTCGTATGGCATAATGCTGCAGGCCTTATTTCGTGACGGCAGATGTGAAGATGGCTTCAAGGTGTTCAAAGAAATGCAAGCTCTAGAATTGCCTATCGATATAAAGACTTACAGTATTGTGTTGGATGGCTTGTGCAGTGCTAATCATACTGCTGAAGCATTTTCTTTGTTGCATGCAATGGAAGAAAAGGGTATCCATCCGGATATAGTAACATATAGTACCCTCATTGAGAAATTGTGCCCAGCCCAAGACTTGATATTGTAACAAATAGTACCCTCGTTGAGGGATTTGTATAATGCCCCTGTTAATCTTTTAACAAAAGTATAGTTGCCTATCTTCATTTGCATTTTCATGTATGCTGGAATGTTGAATCAGTTCTTTTTTGAGAGATACGTTGAATCACAATCCTCTGTCTCTTTCTCTCTTATATTTTCTCTAGCAATAACTGCAATGTCAATCTCTCAGCAAAAGGCAAATTCAGTGTGTCTAATGGATAGAGCGGGCTCCGACAATCACATCCACAATTGACTTGAAGAGGAATCTGACTCAGACGCTAAGTAAGCTCTGTTTCTTCAAATATATTTGTTGTTATTATTATTGGATTCCAATACTATGCCATGTTTGAGCTGTAGGCTGGTCTATGGAGTGAGTGAGAGAATTGTGACTGTGAATTCTCTCTGTCAAGCAATTTTTAATTGTAACTTAGCGATATATTTTTGTTAAAATTGTTTCTTTCTTAAATTAATAATGATCTTACGCAGATCCCGGGCTTTATGGTTGAGAAAGTATTGAGCTGATTCATGAGGTGTTTACATTCGTGTATCTGCTTCAGAGTTAAGGTACTTTACTTCACAACTTCAATAATTCAAGCCAGTTGAGGAAAAACTATGGTGGTTTCCACAGCCTAAGTAAGTGGCTTGTTAGTAGATTTGCAGTTATTATTTCCTAAAGTTACTAATGCAACAACTAATTAGAAATATGAGAAATTTTGATTAGTGAAATTACACAGTGTTAATCAATCTATGCCAACCCGGTTCAAACACCTTCTCTGTTCTCTTTTAAATTTTGAAGTGTGTATTTGTATTTGGTATACATGTAAATTACGATTCATTATTGTGTATTTGGTGTACATTTTGTAGAATCTGAAGCTCAATTCAAGTTATTTAGGCAGTAGTATTGGTAAGGGCAGAAGAAAATTGAAACTGTTTTCTGTCAAAATTAACTGTATTGAGCTCATGCTCTTCAATATAGTGTAACTATAATATTATATAATGAAGCATGACTTAGTGTGGAAAATAAATCAGTTTAATTATTTGCACATTACACATCTAGTCCCTTCTAATTTACAGAGGCACATTAGTTCCTTTAATATTTTGGCAGATGACAAATTCACAATCTCATTGCGGATCTTCATGAAAAGGTTAAAACTAGATTCTGATAATAAATAGTTACACATGGGCAACTTATTTTGGCACTTGCACGTCCTATCTATATTGTTCGACTTCTTAGCAGAAATGTTGTTCTTACTCTTTTTGATAGGTCGGGGTTAATTTGCTGGCATTGCTGCATCAAGTTGACATGAAGACATCAACACCGTGTCCTTTACTATTTTTTTGCCCAATTGGTTTAGTTACACTTTGTTATCCTATATATTTCTGTTTCACAATTTAGATGAAGAGCAGACAGGAATAAATTAGATTAACAAGGAATTAAAAACTAAACCTCATACAAAATCTCTTCATCCTCTGATAAACTTGTGCGGAACTTGGATTTCATTTGGTCTGCTTTATAAATTGTTGATTCTACACCATGGCTGAAGGTGGTCTTTTTATTAAATAAAAAGAGAGAACAAATAAAAGTACAAATAAACAGCCTGAAACCTAAAACCACTATAGAAAGGAATTCCATCTTCTTTTTCTTGACCAACATGGGTTAACATGAAATATAATCCCTTCATCTTCTTTTTCTTGACATGCTTTTGCTTCACATTTTTTCCGTTTTCTATTTTCTAAGCGTTTTGGCTTAATATGTGTTGGTTCATTGATATTTCAGATGACAATATAATTGCTATGACAACAACTGTCAGAGCATCACCGATAAGAGTCATGTGATCGTTAGCACAGAGTCGAGTCAAGAACAAGCACGAGGTAAGAGAAACCCAACTATGATAAGTAAGACGTATTTTCTCAATGATAGAATTAGTTCACAAAACTGGCTAGAACTGATCAAATTGGTTGAAGCAAAAGAGTCTCCCCTTCGCCTGCCTAATGCCCCAGACTAAGTTTTCCTGATATCCTAGATTTCTTTTTATAATCGTGGAACTTCTTTTTGTTGCATAATTCTTCCTCTCTTTTTCTAATAGAACCCTTAGACATCAGTTCCACAAATCATCCGAAATTTTCTTGATATATTCTCATATTCTCTAAATTCAACGACACCCAACATAATCTAAAAGGGTAGCAAACACAGCGATAAAAGCTTCATTAGTTGTATATTCAGAAGGTCTAATGTAAATATGTTATTGTAACTCTTAATCAATTAATAAAGAGCATACATAATTTTTATTTTTTTATATAATAAATTATTTCATTTTTTTATGTTTGCCTGCAATAATTGAAGTATAGAACCCACGAACACATCTACTTTAAGAGGGATTCATAAGAGTTAAGTTTCTATCTTGTGTTAAAGAGGGTGTACTTTCTAGATTATGCTTTGATGTCGCTGATTTCTTATGACAGATAAGTTGTTGAGTTTTTCACTGCATATAGATTTTTGATCAGTAACTGCAGGTTTCGCATAATTGAGTATGAAAGGACACCTCGATCACCCCTATGTGCCTCATCTGTGTTGGTGGTCATTATTAGGTAATTCCTCAACTGCTCATACATAGTTGAGAATTAAGTATATATATATATATATATGAAAATGTGAACATTTGTCAGCATATATGCAGTTTAGAAAAGAGCCCTTAGAAATAGAAATAAATCCCAACCCTTGATCCACAATAGATGGATGGCTAGATTTGAAGCAGTCGGACCCGGGTCAACCCGTTCACTTTTCAATTTTTTTTTTTTATGTTTCGAAATATTTTTTTTGAATTTTTTTTTTCTTTTTTTAATAAAGTGTGGTGCATCTCAATGCACTGTATGGTGCATCTCATTTCATGTTGTGGTGCATCTCATTACACAGTGTGTTGCATCTACACATTGTGATGCATCTCATTATACATGGTGGTGCATCTCATTACACATAGTGTTGCATCTCAAAATGCATTGTGGTGCATCTCATAATACATGGAGATTTATCTCATACATTATGTGTGTGTATTACTATATCAAAACAAGGGAAAATCTTGGGGTGATTTGGTATGATGAAATCAAACTACTTTTCAAATCATTGTATTCATACCATATGAATAAGCAAGTGTTTGAGATTTTTTTTTTTGTCTCCGCCTTCGGCTTCGTTTTAATTTATAGATAATGATTGTGGCAATATTATATGTTTTTTATTTCGTTCCGAGGCTTTCGGCTCCCCTCGCTCGACTCTTGAAAAAAAAATAAAAATAGTGAAAAGGAATATTAAAAAATTAAAAAATGGTGCATCCCAATACACTTAGTGGTGCATCTCATTGCATAGTTTGGTGCATCTCATTGCACAGTGTGGTGCATATCATCTGACTCTTAAAAAAATTCGAAAATTAAAAAAAAATGCGAAAATAAAAAAATTTGAAAAGTTAACGGGTTGACTCGATCCGACCCGTTGACCCAGATCTGACCCGGTTTGACCCCGGTCAAATCTGACCCTCCATCCCTTGTAGATCTATGGTGAAGATCTATTCATATTTCTTAGGTTAAGATTCATTCTTATATGATCATTTTTCTATATATATATATATATATATATATATATATTAAAAGATTTAAAATTTATTATTTAAATAAATATTTGTTGTTCTTCCTTCTAATTCAGTATTAATTTTAAAAATTTCATGTATACATAGGAAGCATATTTCTTTAAAACATTTATTACATTTGATATCTTTTATCAATAGCTGGGAATAATTTACAAATGAAACAACTAATATGATTATTTCCTTTAAATCTTATCCAATCATGTTGACATTCTGTTTCTGTATTCATATATGTGTAAGTTATTTGTGATTTTTTTTCTTCACTAAATATACTATATACTGAATCATTTTCTGAGTCGGTTTTAATTTCTTCTATTTCAAATTATCCTATTTGTTCAACTAGATTGTTTCTTTCTCTACTTCTATTATCTTTATTCTTATCCGGACATCTATTTGCTAAATGTTTTGGATCCCCACAAATAAAACATCTACAAGTTCTATTTTGTGGTTTTAAGACCTCTTGGTAAGGGAGATCAAGCACTCTTGCCTTGAAATTTTCGAATTTTCTTTCGGGAATAGAATCATTTTTCATTTCAAAATCTTTAATCTCAGTGTTCAGGGAAAATTTTTTTGAATTAAGGTTTGAGATCCCTTTTTCCATTGTAAAAATTGTTTGGTCCTTGAATTTTAGGGCCTCAACATTCTCTTGAATTTTTGAATTGGCGAGAGAAAGTTGACTTTGTAAATCAAAAATTTGTTTTTTAAATTTTTGAATTATCTCGGATTGAGCTGAAATTACCCCACTTGGGTTTTCTTCTACAATTTGTGAAAAACTTTTGACTTCTTCGGGTTCAATGAAAAAGTTTAACCCTAAAGAATCTCTAGCATTATCTAAATCTTCTTTAAAGGTATAATATCCTTTAAAAATAGGGTTTTGACAAGTAATATGTTTTCTAACTGTATCGAAATTATGAAAAAGACCTACTTTTGTACCTCTGTAAATAACATAATGAGAAAATTTTCTTTTTGGGATAATATTCTTTTCTGCCTTTAAATCTGAAAAATAGAAACTAAGGGCATTAAGAACTTGAACTTTGAAAGATGTGGCGTTTGGAAGAGTTTGAATATGCCACAAATTATCTAACAAACACTGTTGTTGAGGATTAACCTCGATTCCAGTGTATGGTTTGAATTTTTTATTTTGATCTGTGTGAGTAGAAAGCATAACAGACCCAAACTGAAAGTGTGTGTTTTCAAATTCTTTTCTCCATTTGTTGAAATTTTGGAAATAGGAGAAGTTTGAGAAAAATTTCCCATCTGTAAGAATTTTGAACTGGGAGAAATCTTAAAATCACTTCCCATCTGTATAAATTTTGAACAGGGAGAACTAGTAGAAGTATGTCCCAATTTAGAAATTTAGGGCTACTTTCTGCACTAAATGTTATCATTGGAGAATTGTCTGTAAAAACTTTTTCTGTAGCAACTTTCTCCTTGCCTTTAGGTCTGATGACTTTTCTGTGATTCATGACCTGTATTTAAATATTTAAAAATGTTACGGGAAAGTAAATCAGCTAGATTATTATCTTTTCCTTTTATATGTTCAAAATTTATTATGTAACCTTTTCCTTGAATTAGGTTTTGTAAATTTACCCATCTGGTTCTATTTACTTTTCTACTATTATCATTTTTTAAAAATTTTACTATTGCTTCACAGTCTGTTCTTACTGTAAATTCATTATTTAAATAAATTTTGAATTTTTCTAATGAATTTATTAATGCCTGTATTTCAAAATCTAAAGTGGTTAATAAATATTTATTAAATTTTATTCCTATTTTTAAATTTTATTTTGAATATGCCACAAATTATCTATTTTTAAATTTTATTTTTAAATTTTAAATTTTATTCCTGTAAATTATTCCTATTTCAAGCACTCTTGCCTTGAAATTTTCGAATTTTATTTTTAAATTTTAAATTTTATTCCTGTAAATTATTCCTATTTTTAAATTTTATTTTGAATATGCCACAAATTATCTAACAAACACTGTTGTTGAGGATTAACCTCAATTCCAGTGTATGGTTTGAATTTTTTATTTTGATCTGTGTGAGTAGAAAGCATAACAGACCCAAACTATTGTAATTGATCCATTTAAACTTGTAACAAAGTTTAATCCTAACAGAAAATCTTCTGATTTTACAGATTCTGGATTAATAATAACCTGTAGTAATTCATATTTAGAACTAAAATTTCCTGCAAAGTCTAGGAATTGAATTCCTAATGCTTCAACTTGGTGTGTTATTTTAATAATTCTATTTTCAACAGTTCTTGTTTCTATATTATAAGTTAATTTTTTATGATACTGTTTTGGGATTAGACTATATCCTATTAAACTTTTAATACTTCCAGTATCAAGTGTGGCTGCTAATGGTATATAAGTATTTTGATCTAGCCAAACTCTGCAATGTAGAGTTATTAAATTAGAAATTCTTTTATTAATACTTTCAAGACTTTTATTATTTATTGAAATGACTTCCTGTTTTTCTTCAATATGTTGTGACATTTTACTACATTCGGTTTCTTCATCTGTTATAAGTATATTTTTTCTTTTATCAATTTTTTCTTCTAATAAATTATTCTTAAATTCTAATAGTTGTATTTTTTGGTTTATGAGTTCAATAGCTAACTCATGTTTATTTATTCTTTCTTTATAAAAATTTATATATATATATATAATCGTGTTGTTTGTTTTGTTTCTTGACTTCCCCCTCTTTTGTCAGCCCTATATGCACCTTTACACACAATTGGTCGCATTGTTTGTATAGTCTAATTGAAACGATCTTTTGCAATATGCCGTTCTTGATGTTTAATGCAGCTTAATTAATATATTACGTCGTGTTGTTTGTATTGTTTCTCAACTTCTCCCTGTTTTGTGAGCCTATATGCAGCTTCATAGAATTGGTCGCGTTGTTTGTATTGTATAATTGAAATGCTCTCTTTCAATAACATAATCCACAAAAATAAAAATAAAATAGCATAATCCCTCAGAAGACGTAAATTAATAAAAATCTTTGATTATAATAACCTCTGCAGTAGGGGAGGATCTTGGCATACTCAGCACCTTTTCTGCCATTAACAATAGCTCTTGATCTCTTTCATGCCAATATCTAGGTTGAAGCTCCATCTTGTCGAGCAAGTGAGCATTCTGCAGCATAATTTCTATGGCTGGAATTAATGAGGTGTTGCCTAAATTGAAAGAAATCTGAACTGTCTTCAGTTAGAGAAGAGAGGCCGGAGTGGCCAAAGTAGTCGTCTTAGAAGGGATACAATAATGAACCTGCAAGCAATGTTTAGTCGAAGGAACTATATTAGTTAACAAAAGATGCTGATAATAATCCAAAAATTCCAAATATTGAATTAAAACACTATGAAACAACAAAAAGAAGAGACCTCATAATAAGGTTCAACTATTAGTATAATTAGCTGACGAAACATCTCAAGAACATCAAGGATTTCTTCAGCTTTACAACCGTAGAGTTTTAGATATTTAGCATTTGAGAACTGCACAGCCATATCTTTCTCCTTCTTCATGTTGACAAGAAACTGCAGGTATATATGGTACAACATTAATTAGCTAACTAATTATGGAGAAAGCACTTCCCAAATTTTTAGAGAAACTTAGATTACTTCCAATGCGTTCTTTAATTTTATGTTGGTAAATAAGAAATCAAACCTTAATGCACCATCGTGATAGTCTGTCATTCTTAACATCGAAAAACTTGATCTAACATTCTTGAATGTATTCTATTTCCATAGTTTTGAAAATGAAGAGTGGCATCAGTCAAAGACGAGGTATCGTAAAAGTAATATAGTGGTGAGATTAGGAGCCCAAGGTCTCAGCACTGTTCCTCTACAAACCATACTACCATACCACGTTTGGAACTTGAGAACCTTTAAACTAGTAGATCGTCTAATTTCGTCAAAGTATAGTACAACATCAACTCTTCCAACCGGAAAGAATTTGGTTCAAGGCATCTTCACTCGAGGATTCCGCAGCTTCAATTTCTAAGATTCCACTGCACAATTTCATCGATTTTCAGCTTGCAATAACTAAGCCTTTATTTTGTAATCGACGAGCATGAATACAAACGCTGAGGTGGGCAGTATTCATTATTTCTACATCTCCGATAAAACAAACCTATACGAAGATCTTCCACTTGTTGTTCGAATGCTAAAAGCAGACACGAATCAATATCACTAGTAGAGGCATCATTTTTATCATCGAATTCTGAGCTGAATTTGAGAATCTTGGCAGCTTTCCATTCTGCAAGAGCCCCACCTACAAAGTTTCGATCATCACCTTCAAAATTAAGGCAGGGGACGGCGGTCCAGAGATCTTTCCAACGTTTGGAGAGCAGGGTTGACCTAACAACATCTCCCATCTCCATCAATGAAAGAATCTCGAGGATTTACGAGTCCGGTAACTCACTAAGTCGATCGCGGCTGTCTGAATTTGCGACCTGATAATCTTCAGGAACATGAAGCTGAGAAAACTGCGACAAATCCATTGTTTGACCAATGGAACTGGGACTCGTTACTAAAAAATGATCGATCTAGCTAATTCTTAAAAATCGATTCTTGGAATTAATTATTACTCCCTCCGTCCCTGATAAGTGTGGTCCGGAGGGAGGGGCACGAGTTTTAAGAAGGATGTTAGGTAGATGTGTAGTGAGTGAAAAATGGGACCCACTTTGTTGTAGTGTTAGTTACTTTTAAAGAGTAAAAGGGTAAAATTTTAAGTGGGGTCATATCTATTTAAGGAAGGACCACACTTATGGGGACAGACGAAAAAGAAAAGTGGACTACACTTATCAGGGACGGAGGGAGTAATAAACTTGGGAAACAACTGTTATAATTTATAGCTGCGGCTGCACTTCTCTCTTGTGATTATTTCCTTCTTGCTCACGTTTCATTTTGCCGCACAGTGGTTAAGGTTAATTTACTTCAACATCTTTGCCTTAATTATATTTTGATCCGTTTCACAAAATAACCCTAGAAAATTACTATTCCATTTATTCAGATAAGGAACTCTTTTTGAGGAAAAACAAGCTTTATTAATTAATAAGAATCAAAAGCAACAATTTCTTGGAGCCATAAAGGCCAACTATCATGCCATAAGGCATTCGAATCTAAATTCTTAGCTAAACTAGCTAATTCATGCGCCGCTCTATTGGCTTCGCGACGAGTATGACTAACAGAGATAACATTAAATTTCTTCACATCCACGAAGAAGTTGAACAAATCCTCACATAAAATATTATCAGCCTCCTTCATATCTTCAATAACATGAACTGCAAGAATAGAGTCCGTGAACACTTCGACAGGTGAAATTTCTTCAGCAATACACTGGCAAATGCCATGCATTGCTGCGTGGAGCTCTCCAAGTAACACAGTAGGAGATATAGAGATAGGCTTAGCCATAGCAAAAATGATTCTCGATGTGTGATCTCTTAATATAGCACCAACTCCCCCATTTCCAGCATTCACATCTTCTGCATAATCTACGTCCAAACGGAACCTACCTCTTGCAGGTTTTCTCCATGATAAGCTACCTTCCAGAGGCAAAATTCGACTTTCACAAGCTGCTTGCTGCCGCGCCTCGCTATATTTTTCAATAAGATCATCACATTGATGTTGGAAATCAGCCGTATGAAATTTTTTTGCATTATGCTTCTCATCACACAATCCTTTCCAAACCATCCATAACCCCATCAACCATCTACAAAACTCATCCCTTGAAACTCGATATCTCAAAGCCTCTCCTATCGAGTTTAAATCCTGGTCTGCCAATCTCTTCAATTTTCCCCAGAAATCGAAGTGAGACCAACAACGCCTCGCCTTATCACAAAAGATCATAACGTGACTCGTTGTTCCCCAGTCCTTTCTACACCATTCACATCTACCAAAGATAGGAACATGATGCAATTTCAGGTTCATTTCAGTCGGAATAAAACCTCTGAAAGCTCTCCAAACAAAAATCCGAACTCGTTGGGGAAGATCAAAGCTCCAGAGAAATTTCCACCATTTAGCGTGGCTATTTTCTGAACTCGAATTTGGCGCATCATAGTATTTTGTTGCCACTAAGTAACCAGACTTAACACTATAAGATCCATTTGGTTCAAATTTCCAATATCGATAGTCTTCTGCGCTATTCGGCCTTCTCTCCACCTTAAGCACTTCCTCAATCTCAAAAGGCAATAAAAGTCCCTCCATTTTGCCTCTATCCCATAATCCATTCTCATCTAGTATTTCAACAACACAAGTATCATCTAGGCCTTCCCTCTGTATAAACAATTTACCCTTAGGAAAGGTAGGTAACCAAGCATCAGAGAAAATCCTAACTTTCTTGCCGTCGCCAACTCGCCATCTCAAACCTTCTTTCAATAACTCTCTTCCCCACAACATTGACTTCCACACATAAGATGCACTACTGGTAGGTTTTGCACCCATAACATCCTTATCATAGAAATATTTTGCTTTAACTAATCGAGCAACCAGAGTATCCGGGAAACGAATAATCCGCCATACCTGCTTTGCCAAAAGGGATTGATTGAATGTCGTTAAATTACGAAATCCATTCCTCCTTGACTTTTAGGTTTACAAAGCTCTCTCCACGTCGCCCAATGCATCTTTCGTTCATCTCCCTTGTCACCCCACCAAAATCTCGCGCTCAGACGCTCAATATCATTGCAAACAGAAAGCGGGATACGAAAACAAGCCATCGTATAGGTTGGAATGGACTGAACAACCGACTTTATAAGAACCTCTTTTCCTCCCACCGAGAAGCTTTTGTTCATCCATCAATTGAGTCTATTCGACACCCTCTCTGTTAAATAGCCAAATTGTAGCCGGCGATTCCTCATCATAAACGTTGGAAGTCCCAGATAGATCGTGTGACTTTGAACAGCTTGGACCCCAAACACTTTCGTTACCTCGTCTTTTACTTCTTGCCTCGCGCCTGGCACTACTAGAAAAACGCTCATACATAACGGAGATTCTCCGTTATGTATGTGCCCAAAAGTCCGTTATATATAGTGGTGTTATGTATGATGCACTCAGACATAACGGATAATAACCGTTATCTATAGTATTATACATAACGGTATTATTCTTATACATAACACTATTATCTCCGTTACCTATAGTTATTATACATAACACTACAGACTGTTATGAAATATACTTTATACCGTTATAAAGTATCCTTTTTATATATTATATTTTTCCATAGATAACGTTGTTTTGTGTTTTAGATAACAGTCTTTTTCCGTTATCTATTTTTCCAATACATAACAGTTCTTTACCTTTATATTTACCTATTTTAAAATTCTTAAAAATCGATAAATAATATTTATAAAATCATAAAATGATACATTTATTATCATCAAAATATAGTCTTTGCATATATTATCATCCAAATATAGTCACGATACACAAAAATATTTCATAAAAAGATCTATCTATGCGAGTATCATCCAACACAAAATAAGTAATTAAACATTGCTAGTTCCAAACTCATAATCTTCCTCTTCTTCGCCGACTCCATCTGCCCATCTTCACCGGAAGCGCGCCACGATTCTTTACAGTCATGGCTAGCCACTTAATTAGCTTTTTCACTTGGATCATTCCCCTCCTACAATCCAATGGTCCCAACTATTCCTAGCAATGAGAAAGAATTCAAATTATTATCAATCAATAACGATAAGAGCATTACATATGATACATGATAACCCTTTCAAATTAAATTATAAAATCAACACAATAGAGACAAAGTATGACTATGTGAAGAAACTGCAATATAAACAGCTCAACAAATCATCTTACCTCTCTACTATTTCCTGGTAATGGAAGCAGACATTATTGTAATGGAACTCATCCCTGGTAATTCCATGCAACTCTCAAACTTCTTTGCAGCACATGTTGAGGCACAATTTAGCTGCATTTTGCTCCACATTTACCTATATGCCATTATGAATCAAACGCTTCCATTAAAAGTGGCTTCACAAATTCTGCAAAATCAAGAATCCAGCTGAAATCAAATTCTTGTAGTATTTAGACCTATACTTGTTTTCTATAACAACTCAAATCACAATAACAATCAGAAAATAAGGCCAAATGAATTATCGCATCATCTTCTATTGAAGATAAAAAAGAGAACAACACAAACACCATTTGTACTAGTTGACTGATGCTTATATTCGATACTTTTTCCCACTCTCTGTATCATAGCCATTATTTGCAAAGCAGCCATGCATATTAGTGGGATTCATTCAAAGTAATTATACCACCAACTCCATGTTATTGTACATCCTTCAAAAATGGAATGACACCCAGTAATAAAAACTCATTTTTAACACAAATGCTAATCTTAAGTATATATATTAATACTGCAACCATAACCAAATCAACATCTCCTGGCAAACAACAATAGTAATTGTGTTATTCTTTTCACATAGAACATATAAGAGCTCTTATATAACCAAAAGCAAGTGATAAGTTAAAGCGCAATGATGATCCCTGAGGTAGGTATTTGGTGTAGAGGGGGGGGTGAATACACCAAATAGATTTCTGAAAATTTTTTCTAGTTAAATAACAGAGTTGGTGAGCTCAGTTATTGATCCAGCTGAGGAGGGTCAGCTGGGTAAATAACTCAGCTGGCGGTGCGGAATGTGGTGGTTTGAAAACTTAGCTCGGTTACTTAGAAAAATTCAGCTTGAAAAGATTAACTTTATGTTTTCAGCTTAGTCAAGTTGTGCAACTTTCTAAGAGACACAACTGTCTTTGGAGAGCAGCTGCGTATGCAGTTTTGATCAAATATGCAATGTAATGAAAGAGTTAGTACAAAACTGAATTTAAAAGGAAAGTAAAGAGCACACGAGTTTTTACGTGGTTCGGAGTAACACCTCCTACGTCCACGACCAGGTTCACTGGTAATTCACTACCACTTGGTTTCCAAGTACCAAGCAACTTCACAACTCTAACCCGAGCTGTGTTCTAACAGTTTGCGGGCACTGTCAAGCCTAACCTTTCAGTTTACGGGTACTGAAAAAATCTTACATACTTGAATTTCCCGCTTCAAGCAAGCGTAACCTTGACCTAACCTTTCTGGATAAAGAGGGGTTTGGTTTGGGGTTCCAACTGTGAACGAGTTCTTACAATTAAGAACTTTAGAGTATGATGAACTCGTTCGAAATCTAGGCTTAAGATATACAAAGATTTTAGCCTAGGGATCAGACGAAAAACTAAGCAGTTTCTGAACTAGAAACACTTTAAGATAAAGTGTTCTTTGAACTATGTAGAACTGCTTGGGAGCTTTTGAAAGATTGATGATTTCAGAGAATGAAAGCTTGTAGAGAGTTTTTCGTTTTTTATCTTGAGGTTGAAGACGGGTTTATATAGGTAGAGATTCAAGACTAGCCGTTGGAGGAGCCGTTTGAATCTTACCTACTATTCTTAAATTCGAGATCTGCCGTTGGGCGAATCTGCACCTGTCTTTATTCGTGTCACATCCTAGGTCTTGAAGTCTAGGATGCTGATTCGGCAATCCCTCATTGGTCGAGGCATGTTGACTTCCTCTGACGCCGGAATCTTCTGCCTTTGGAACTGGCTTTTGAATTCAGAGCTGGATTGGGCAAATTGACTTGAAGTGATGTCTTCAGAGTTAGTTCCCTTTGTTCTGTACAGCTGGACTTGCTGTGTTTTGAACTCAGCTCGAATTCTCTTCAGCTTGATCATGCTCTGCTGGAGGACTCAGCTGAAGGTTGACGCCTGCTGTCTTCCGCTAGCTGACTCCTGCTATAGACACAGGTCGGCCGACACGCTGGATCGGACCGTCGTCTTCCGCTTCCTTAACCTGTAAACCTAGAAAATCTAAAGCTCAAACAGGCGAGCTGGAAAACACTACTTAGGTTGAAGCGATCATCTATTCGGTTGGAGAATCAGTTGGGTTATGGTATCAAATCAAAACCTTATAATTTTCCCAACACGCTGTAGAATTATCATTTAAGTACAAGAGAAACATTAATATAAAAACTCGACAATTAACCAGTAGACATACTTCTGTATTTTCTGTTCCTAATGCTGCAAAACTCAATAAACTATAAGAACTAGTTCTACAATTCACATACACACATATAAGTATCATTGTAATTACAAAAGGAAAAGAGATATTCATTTGCAAGGATTTGCATGACGAGCATATGTAGATGTACTAAATACCTGCAATCTAGTGTTGCAACTGTGGGCACGAGCACACTCAATAAAATGGTTTGCTATCTCATTGTAATCTTTCACAAGCCTGAACATTACAACAGAGCAATTAAGAAATAAGAATGGATGCTTTATTGGAGATAATAAAAAGGTAGAGTAGTAATATCTCCAATTTTGGAGGCAAAAGACAAGGACTCGGTTATTCGACATCCATTGATCAACACTTTCAATACTCTTCATTAATGCTTATTGGCTTCTACATGTAAAATTTTACATTTGAGATTGGGTAGAACACCAAAACTCTACCAACAAGCTATGCATAAAATTGATATGAAAGAGCAATAATAATTGGATAACATAATTATGGTAAGACTAAAGCCACTTTGTGAAGCCTCTTCCTGAGACTATAAAACTATGATGATAGTGAAAATAGCCTAGGTCTATAACAAATAAAAACCAAATTGTGAATAATATGACTATGACCAAAAAAATAAGACTGCATATATAGAAGCCGGAGATAAAAATATATAAATCAGCATTGCTATTCTTATATAGGTCAAACCAGAAACAACATTGGCTCATTAAGAGTGCTGAGCCACTCTCCTCTATCTCTCTATAACATTCAATCAACTCTCCTATATCTCTGCTGTGACACATAACCAAGTCACAAAGAATTGAACTTAGTAAGATAAAATAAATATTTGAAGCAAACAAGAAAAACAAGGCATGATAGAGGTCTTTCAGATATCCATATTATGGTCTATCTTTTTCCAACTCGTTTACCTTCACTTAACAACATAGCATCCATAAGGAATTGGCGGTAGGCATCTCGATCACTTGTGCAGAGCAACATCTTGGCTCTCGCAAAGTTCTGATAAGGAATTGGAGATTTTGTTGACAATATTTATCAAATGGCAGAGAAGGCTACATGTATGGAGGTCCAGATTATTCTACACCAGAGTGCCATTTCCGACATTCTGTCTCCATGTCTATTCAACATAAATCAAAAGAACAAACTAGGCTTTACCCCCAGACATGGTTAAAAGTTTAACATCAAATAATATTATATAAAAATGTATCCATCAACTATATCATTTGAAACTTCTGCCTCAGCTAGCATTCATCATCTTCCAGGAAGAGCAGCAAGCCAGGTCAATTTCTCTGGACAAGCAAGTATCAGATAAAATTGCAGTGTTGTAATTGTCAATAGATAACATAACAGGAAAAGTTAGTAGTAGCAAAAATCAACTACTGCTAGAAATATTTATTATTGAAGTTAAATACTCTTAGAAATGGTTAGATTTAGTTCAGCGTACAACTAATTAATCTGAAAGTTTCTAACTAATGGTTGTTCCAATCCCAACCCAAAATTTGTCATGATGCTCAATTTTATCAAGTAATTACAAGGTGACTGATAAAAGTTAGGGCTTTTCAAATTTTAGTAACAGAAACACCATCCATTAAAGAAGACTTAAATATACACAAGAATCAATCAACATTTGCAGTTAAAAAGTCACATAAAGAAGCATCACGATATGCACGGAAATATAAAAAGTCACAAAGAAGCTCCAAATGGAATTGAATTTAGCTAGTTCCAGAAAAAATAATTGACCAAAAATTAAAAATAAAAATAGAAAACGAAACAATTATAACTATCCAATCTAGGTCTTTTGTCAGTCTTCAAAGCTTGGCATATTAAATCAGAATTTTAAATAAATAAAAAAGAGATAAAACAAAGCTCTAATTCATTGCACATATAAATAAAATTAAAGAATTTCCCCACACAAATATACAAAGACTTATCACGTTTGCACATTGTGGTGTCGATATCTTCTTCTCTAGAAATCAGAAATTAAATAAGCAAAAGTTAGATTATCTCTCACTCATGTGCGTTCTGACATATATTATTTTAGGATTCTTCAGTATCTAATTCTTCCCTTCACAACCAAACATAGATGATTCTCTCCTAAGAAACTCTTTTAAACCAAAATGGGCAAACCGTTCAAATAACTGGTAAAACCCCCCAAAACTTTCTAGCAATTCATCAAAATATTCAAAAGCTCCAACCAAATCAAAGTAGAAAAAAGAATCAAAATGTTCAAAAGCTCCAGCCAAATCAAAGTAGAAAAAAGAAGAGAGAGATATATATATACTAGAGACGAAGCAGTTTCCGACGGTGTAGAGGTACAAAGATGGTGAGTCTTGACTGCAGTTCCGGGAGGGCCAGCGATTTCCGACCGTGTAGCTTCTGCATCCATGAGCTCCGGCGTTCACAATTACAGTAGGAAACTTCCGAACAACTTAGGTATTGAATATTGGGAATGGAGGCAATTTTAATTTTACAGAAAAATTGTGGCGGGCTACTTCATTTTGATAGAGAAATTAGGGCAGACGGTGAGCGAGTCTGGAATAAGCTCCAGCTACTGTGACCTACGACGACGGACTACTCCAGCAGGTGGCGCATGAACGGAAACAGAGATTCACAGTGGATGATGCAGGAAGAATTGCCGTGGATTTTGGGCGGAATTTGCAGAGTATTCTGTGGGTCGCTGCCGCTGCCGTTCGTTGCTTCCGCAGAGGCGAGGCGGCGGTGGCGCGGAGTCAAGAGGGCGGCGAGGTCGCCAGAAATGGAGAGATTTTAATCGAATTTCAGAGAGAAGAGAGGAGTTTCGATTGAGGATCTAGGGTTTTTGCTTGAGAGTTTTGATGTAATTACAAATGATACAGAGATTGGCTGAGAGGGAGAGCGAGCAGACACGACGGCGGCGAGGTCGGCGGCGAGGTCGGCGGCGAGGTCAGCGGCGTTCGTCTCGCCGGAGAAGGAAAAACAGAGAAACCAGAGATGGTGAATTGGGTGTCACAGTAAAGTTTTGTTTTTAATTTGCGTTTGAAAATTTTGGGGTAAAGATAATAATTGGAAATTAAAAAATTGCTCATATATAACGGTCGGTTTAACGGTTCAAGTAACCGTTATATAAATTTTCTCATACATAACGTATCGCTTCCGTAACACCGTTGTATATATGATTAATACATAACGCTCATACATAACGTATGACTTGAGACCGTTATGTATGGATATAGATAACACTGCATACGTAACGGATATTTATAAACGCGTTATCTTTACAAAAAGTGCGCTCATACATAACACATTTTTAAAATGTCCGTTATGTATGCAGTGTTATGTATGAGAGTTTTTCTAGTAGTGTGGATTAAATGTTAAAGCTGATTTCTCAAAATTAATCAGTTGTCCCAAAGCACTTGAATAAAGATTAAGCGCCTTTACCACATTATGCGCATCGGCACCTGAGGCTCGGAAAAAAACCACGCTGTCATTAGCAAAAAATAGATGAGATACAACCGGCGCTCTTCTAGCAATGCGAATGCCCGAGAAAAGCTGTTGCCTTGTGTAAGCATGAAAAATCGACGATAATCCTTGAGAGTAGATAACAAACAAAAAAGGGGGGTAAAGGATCTCCTTGCCGAATACCTCTTGAGGGCTTAACATTACCGTACACCTTTCCATTGATAATAAATGAGTAAGTAGCTGTCGAGACACAGTTCATAATAAGATCAACCACCTTTCCATTGAACCCAAGTGCCATCATCATAGCTCTCAAGAAAGGCCATTCAACTCGATCAAAAGCCTTGCTCATGTCAAGTTTAGCAGCGACATACTCATCGCCCATCTTCTTCTTGTTTTTAATCCAATTCATGCACTCAAAACCCACTAAGATTGTCCGAGATCAATCTTCCAGGCACAAAGGCACTTTGTGAGTCGTCAATAATATGGGGAAGCCATTTCCGCAGCCTATTAACAATTGCTTTTGTCACCACTTTGTAAGAAGTATTACATAAGCTAATAGGTCTAAAGTTCTGTGCAATTTGAGGATTAGTAACTTTTGGAATCAAAGAGATATAAGTATTATTCCATGACTCTATCTCACCACCATCGTTTAATATCCTCAGACATTCCCTCGTCAGATCAGCCCCAACTTCATTCCAAAGCTTCTGAAAAAATACCGCCTGAAACCCATCCGGTCCAGGTGCCTTCGTTGGATGCATTTGAAAAAGTACTTTTTTTAATCTCTGCTGCCACAAATGGCTCATCAAATATGTTTTGTAGGTGAGCAGAGATATTATTCGCGACAAGAGAAGTCACCGCCTCCAGATTTTCCTCCCGCGGATTCTCGGTCATAAAAAAAGCAGCATAGTACTTTGCACAACAAGTGCAATCTCTTCATCTTTTGTGACAACTTCACCCACGTCATTCGTAAGCGAATTAATAAAATTCCGCCTCTTTCTCATTAAAGCATGATTATGGAAGTATTTAGTATTCCGATCGCCATGGGCTAACCAATTAACCCGAGATCGTTGTCTCCAATGCACCTCCTCTTTATTTGTAAGATCGGAAATCTCAATAGAGAGTCGAGCCAGCTCTTTGCTCACATCATGAGAACCGTGTTGATTAAGAAGTTTAACTCTTTCTTGCCGTAGCTTCTTAATCTGCTTTTCAAGTCCATCAAATCGTGATACCGCCCATTTAGATAGAAACTCTTGGCTATAAGAAAGTCTATCCTTTAACGTTATTCCTCCAAGTTGTTTCCATTCCGATAAGAAATCCAGCACAAAAGTAGGATCAAAGAACCACTTTTGTTCAAAATGAAACCTTCGCCGGCCATCCCCTGGGGATTTTCGAATGGTTGGAACTAACTTGAGTAATATGGATCTATGATCCGAATCATATTCGTCAAGTGTTTTCATTGTGGATTGCGCAAAGAGATCGATCCAACTAGCAGTCATGACAAATCGATCTAGTCTTGCAAAAATCACATCTTTCCCCTTCCTCTTGTTAGTCCAAGTGAGAGCAGCGTTTCCACTAAACATATCCTCCAAACTACAATCACTAAAACACTTTGAAAATTATCAATCCGACCGAAACATCGCCTTCTGCCACCTATTTTCTCATTGGCCAAAGTAATTTCGTTAAAATCACCTCCAACTAGCCACGGCAAGCTAGCTAACTCATGTAATCCGGCTAAACGCCTTAAAAGAGTCCAAGATGAAAGTCGAGCAGCTGGGTCCGGATCTCCATAAAATCTAGTGAATCTCCAATTAGAGGTTTTGAGCTTTACTCTGCAATCCACATGTCCCGGTGAGTAAGAAAGGATTTCTAATTCTACCGGTGCTCGCCACAGTAATATCAGACCACCTTTTTGACCTACTGCATTAACCATAAAAAAACCATCGAAGCCCAGAACATGTCTCCACCATTGACATTTGTAATCAACTGCTCTTGTCTCACTTACAAAGACAAGGCTTGGGGACATGTCGGCAAGAAGCCGACGAAACTCACGGAATGCACGGGGATTTCCCAACCCTCGTGCATTCCAGGCTAGACAATTCATAATGTTGGGAAAATTATAAGGTTTCGATTTGATACCAAAACCCAACTGATTCTCCAACCGAATAGATGATCGCGTCAACCTAAATAGTGTTTTCCAGCTCGCCTCTTTGAGCTTTAGATTTTCTAGGCTTACACGTTAAGGAAGCGGAAGACAGGAGTCGACCCAATTTGTGTTCACTCGTCACGGAAGCGAACGATTGTCAACCCAGCTGTGTTTACAGCTGGAGTCAGCTATTAAAAGACAGCAGGCGTCAACCTTCAGCTGAGTGATCCAGCAGAGCCCGATCAAGCTGAAGAGAATTCGAGCTGAGTTCAAAACAGCTTGGTCCAAATTGGGTCATAACAAAGGGAACTATCTCTCGAAGACTTCACTTCAAGACAAATCCGGCTGCGAATTCAAAAGCCGGCTCTAAAGTCGAAGATCCCGGAATCGATGAGGAAGTCAACCTACGCCGACCAATGAGGGATTGCCGGATCGAGCATCCTAGACTTCAGGACCTAGGATGTGACACAAATGAAGACAGGTGCAGATTCGCCCAACGGCAGATCTTGTATTTAAGAAGAGTAGGTAAGATTCAAACGGCTCCTCCAACGGCTAGTCTTGAATCTCTACCTATATAAACCCGTCTTCAACCTCAGGATCAGACACGAAAAACTCTCTACAAGCTTTCATTATCTTAAATCATCATTCCTTCAGAAGCTCTAAAGCAGTTCTCCATAGATCAAAGAACACTTTATCTTAAAGTGTTTCTAGTTAAGAAACTGCTTAGTTTTTCGTCTGTTCCCTAGGCCAAACTCTTTGTATATCTTAAGCCTAGATTTCGAACGAGTTCATCATACTCTAAAGTTCTTAATTGTAAGAACTCGTTCACAGTTGGAACCCCATACCCAAACCCAAACCCAGAAAGGTTAGGTAAAGGTACGCTTGTTCGAAGCGTGTAATTCGAGTGGTTAGGTTAGCTTCGGCACTGAAACCGAAGGTGTAGGCTTGACGGTGCCCGCAACCGCTTGGAACACAGCTCGGGTTAGAGTTGTGAAGTTGCTTGGTACTTGGAAACCAAGTGGTAGTGGATTACCAGTGAACCTGGTCGTGGACGTAGGAGGTGTTACTCCGAACCACGTAAAAAGTCGCGTGCTTCTTTCTCTCTCTCTTTACATTCAATTTTGTACTAACTCTTTCATATCATTGCATATCTGTTCAAAACTGCACACACAGCTGCTCTCCAAAGACAAATTGTCTCTCGAAAAATTGCACAACTTGACTAATTTGAAAACGTAAAGTTAATCTTTTCAAACCGAGTTTTTCTAAAGTAACCGAGCTAAGTTTTCAAACCACCACTTTCCCGCACCGCGCCTGAGTTATATACCCAAATTAATCTCTCCCACAAATTTGGATCGATAACCGAGCTCACCAACTCGTGATTTAACTTGAAAAAGTTTCGAAAAATCTATTTGGTGTATTCACCCCCTGCACCAAATACCCAAATTTCAGGGACCATCAATTGGTATCAGAGCAGTGGTTCAAACGACCGCTGTTTCTGAATCAAGAGATTTGTCTTGAAACTCTCTGTCAGTGGTCAACTGAACAGATCCGTTTTTCAGAAAAACTCATATTATTACATACAACATATTTCTATGGATTCTTATCTTAACAGGAATCTTCCCACCTTCTCGGTAGACGAGTATGCAATATGGAAGTTCAGACTGAAAAGCTTTCTCTGTGCGCATCACGATATGATGTGGGACGTCATCACAGACGGACCCGTAAATCATCTACAAGTCGAGGAACGAGCTTGTCCCGATTCAAGATGGCGAACAACCAAGATACATATCCCAAGCCTGCCCGAGTGAGCACACCTCAGAAGAAAGAAAGCAAGCTGGACTAGACAGCTTTGCGAGGAACACCATATCTTCAACGGTCTCCAATGCCTACCTCAGCAAAATCATCAACTGCGAAACCGCAAAGGAGATGTGGGAAACCCTAGCAAAACTATGCGAAAGGTCGGAGGAGATAAAAGAAAACAAATTCACAATAGCTTGCCAAAAATTCGACAATTTCAAGCAGCTAGCCAACGAGTCCATCGAAGCGATGGAGCTAAGGTTCTCAAACACAGTCGTCGAGATAGAAACCATCAGAACTGGGAAATACACCCAGCGAGAAAAGAATCTAAAAGTTCTTTCAAAGACTCACAAACTGAATGGAACACCTACAAGGTGGTACACGAAAGTCGAAGTGACTTAGGTGATCTTTCAATTGAAAGATTATACTCCCTGCTCAAAGCCAACGAGTACAACTTGAAGATTACAATGAAAGAATTTTCAAGCAATCAAAAAGATGGAGAGCTGACACCTGCAACAAAGGAGATTGCGTTCAGAGTCAACTTTGAAAAATCCGCATACATACAGTCAGCTGAGTCATCGAAGAAGGATAAGAAGGACATGAGCAAGGAAGAGCTACTTGAAGAAATAACCATGCTGGTCAAAAACTACAACAGACTCAACACCAGCAAAGGCAAATACAAGAAGTTCGCAAGAACTTACAGAGACAAGTACACGACGGTGAGAAGTCGGTGACAAACGTATAGAAGAAGGTTGCTTCAATCAGAAGGAACCAGGACACTACCGAAAGATTGTCCAAAGCCGTCCAAGAAAGATAAAGACCACCGAAAGCTAAGGCGGTGACGGAAGGAGAGCTTATATCGCCGATGAAGAATCGGAGTGCAACAAAATGGATGACATGCCATTTTCGTACTCGAAGAAGAAGCCACGATGGCCCATGATGAACATGGTTGGGATACATGCGCCGTGGGACAAACGAGACGGCATCGATGAAGATGAGGTAATGTCTAGAACTCAAAATTTATCTAACATCTCACCATCACACCTGACACTCTACACGGGTCTCGGGAACTGCGGACTACCTGATTGGAGTCTAGTAGAGAAAGTAATGAACGATTCCAAGGAACTTCAAGAGATCCTTGACGTCATTATGTGTGAGAATGCCGAGCTGAAGGCGGAACTGGAAAAGACAAAAGTATCAGACGCAGCTGATACAACTCGCAAATTCAACAGAAGTCGTTTCACTAAAAGACAAAATAGTGAAACAAGATCACCGATGAAGGAATTCTACTATGAGAAGAACAAATGATAGAAGATGTGGAAAAGGTCACAGCTGAATCGGAAAAGAAGTCAGCTGAGATCATTGAGCTGAAAAGCACCGAAGAGGTACTATCTAAGAAGATAGTAGCTCTCATCAAAGCCACGTCAACAATGGACGAGATCATTAGTGCTCAGCGTCCAGCAGCACTCAAAGCGGGACTGGGATACAACGAATCAAATGATGCCTCAAACATTGCCTCCACAAGTGGAACAAAGGTTATGTTTGTACGTGCAAATGAACCTTCAATCCTAGCAAGCTCGGCGTCAGTTGAGGACACGGCGGGCGTCGGGACCAAGGAAACATTCTCAAGCTCCGTCGAGAACACAGCAGGCATCAAGAAGGTCAGCTATGCGACAATCTCAAGCCCAACTCAGACAGCAACGTGCTCAACCTCAACGAAGAGAACAGGTTGGATTTTATAGATACCAGCAACAACACCAGCACGTTGATCGATATCAACCAAGATATCAGAAATACCCAGCTGGATACCACTCATATGAGTATCAGCTGGATAATCATTTCCGACAAGCGTCGCATGAGACAGAGACGAAGGAACGTCCTCGGCTAGGCACAAACTTTGGAAACCAAAATCAAGACATCAAAACGGGAAGACACGGAGATCAAGACCCCACCAGCAATAACCGAAGAACACAAAGAATGTGTATATCGACTCAGCTGGGAGAATTATCAGATCAAATGACCCAATTCGAGTCATCAAGCAGATCTGGGTCATCAAAGGATCTCTGTCTAACCCACAAGGACCCAATTAAAACTGGGTACCTGAATTTTAATTTTTTGTTTAGGTTGCAAGGAATCGACACATCTCTGAAGAGTCGATGAGAACGCTATGGTACTTGGACAGTGGATGTTCCAAGCACATGACGCACCTAAAGCATCTACTCCAGGAGTATATCGAGCGTACAGGTCCACAAGTAACATTTGGTGACAACTCCAAAGTGCCAACCAAAGGTTATGGTACATTTAAAACTAGAAATGTTATAATCCCAAATGTTTCTTATGTACACGGATTGCAACATAACTTGCTTTCCATTAGCCAATTTCGCAACAACGGTTTTTCGTCAAGTTTGATGCATAGGGATGCACGGTGAAGCACGGAAACCAAGCGGATACTCCTAAGAGGGAAAGAGAAGGAAATATGTACTTTGCCTTTGACTGAACAAGCCCTCCGGAGACTTGTCTTGTATCAAAAAGCGAAGAATGAAGTCGGTGGCATCAGCGACGGCCGAATCATCTCAACTTCAAGACAATCAACAACCGGCTAGGAACCTCGCTAATGGAATTCCGGATCAAGTATATGACAAAAGTCATATGTGCGGCGCGTGTCAACAAGGAAAGGACAAGAATTTCATTCTCTCTCAAGCCGATTCGATCAACCGATCGAGTTCTTCAACTTCTTCACATGGATCTTTTGGTCCAGCTTACTCCAGCAAGCTTCAATGGCAGAAAATATACTGTCGTGGTGTGGATGATTTCTCAAGATTCGCATGGGTATCATTCTTGTACCGAGAAGAGCGAAACCGAACTAAGCCGCCTATCCCGCCGGAAAGATTATCAACACGGAAAGTGCAAGATAATGTCAATAAGATCGGTATCGTGGAACGGAGTTTCTAAATGAAACTATTTATGATTATTGCGAGAAGAACGAAGTTCAACACCAAACATCTATGCTCGCACACCTCAATGAACGGTGTAGCGAAAGAAGAAACGAATCCTCAAGGAAGCGGCTACCTCAATGCTAGCTAGCTCGCCATTCCAAAGTTAGAAGCAATCAACACAGCTTGCTTCACTCAGAATCGCTCCCTACTCACATCAAGGCAAGGAAAGACACCGTATGAGCTATGGAATAACAGAATACCATACATTGGATATTTTAAGGTATTCGGATCCAAATGTCACATCCTCAACAATGGGAAGACACAGCTCAAGACGTTCGATGAGAAGACAGACCGAGGAGTATTCTTTGGTTACTCCGCTGTGAGTAAAGCATACAGAGTCTTCAACAGAAGAACTCAAATAGTCGAAGTAACTATACATGTTACCTTTGACGAATCCTCATTCGAATATAGAGATTCTATCAAACGAAGAAGCGAAGGAGAATCTTCAAGATTGATTCAGACAAGAGCTCAAGAGAATAGAATCAGGAATCTAGTCGAACCAATAATTTGGGACAATAAGCCAGAGGAGGAACTTCAAATCAACCAAGAAGACCCACCAGCTGGAAATCGAGAAGAAACTTCAACGCCAAATCAAGGGGGAACATCATCAGCTAGGAATCCAAACACAGCTGAGTCCCCAGCTCCATCTCCAGCTGAGCCTCTACAGAAGTCTCCTCAAAATATAAATCAAAGAGAGCTAAACTCTCAAGATTTAACTCCTGAGCAACTCCAAGTCAGACGAAATTTAGCCACGTCAAGCATCAATCAATTGGAAGAAGAAATTCGTAAGAGGAGAAGATGGATTGAAGATCATCCATCATCAGCAATTATCGGAGAACCATCTGACCAAGTCAAAACCAGAAGCTCATCTGCTCAAGCTTTATCGGATCATCAAGAAGCAGCTGACACAGCTCAACTCTCAGTAGAGCTTGAACTGACGGTCTATGATGGAGACACAGCTCTAATGGCGTGTTACGTAGCTCAAGTGCCAGAGCCTCAATCGATTCTCGAAGCTTTGAAGAGCGTGCCTTGGACAAACGCCATGCAAGAAGAGCTGAACGAATTCCTCAGAAATTGTGTCTGGGAATTGGTCGACAGACCTCAAGAAGTCAAAGTCATAGGACTCAAATGGATATTCAAGAACAAATTGGATACCCTGGGAGTCGTCATCAGAAACAAAGCTCGACTGGTTGCCAAGGGCTACACTCAGCAGGAAGGAATTGACTTCGAAGAATCATTTGCTGCAGTAGCACGATTGGAAGCAATCAGACTATTTCTCGCCTTTGCAGCACATCTCAAATTCAAGGTCTATCAAATGGATGTGAAGTGTGCATTCTTAAATGGAGAAATCAAAGAAGACGTCTACGTTGAACAACCTCCAGGATTCGAAGTAGAAGGAAATAAAGTCTACAAGCTAAAGAAGGCTCTTTATGGATTGAAGCAAGCACCTCGAGCTTGGTATGACACTTTGTCAAATTTTCTCGTATCCAAAGGATTCAAGAAGGGCTCAGTAGACAGAACTCTCTTTACCATCAAGTCAGGAGAAGACATCCTGGTTGTTCAAATCTACGTAGACGACATCATCTTTGGATCAAGATCAAGTTTCTTATGCCAAAGATTTGGAGAGATGATGTCAGAGAAGTTCCAAATGTCCATGATGGGAGAATTGAGTTTCTTCCTAGGACTTCAAGTCAAGCAATCATCAGAAGGGATTTTCATAAATCAATCCAAATACGTGAAAGACTTGATCGCCAAGTATGGAGTTCAATCCGAATCAGAAAAGATTCCAATGAACACCAACCTGGAAGATTGAACCCGGAACTCGAAGGGGAAGTCAATTGATTCCGGCAAATACGAGAGGGATAGTAGGATCCTCTGTGTATCTAACAAAGAAGTCGTCCGGACATCTCTTTCGCGATCGAAGTGTGTGCCGGATTTCAAGTTGATCCAAAGGAAGCACACATGTACAGCCGACGAGAACATTCTCAAATATCTCAAAGGAACTCGAATGTTGGGGCAGTCGTGGTACCCAGTACCGAAGACAATCTACAAACGAAGTGGATACTCGGATTCGGACTTCGTGGAGATCGGTTGGACGAGAAAATCAACTTCCAGAACTTGTCGTTCTTAGGAAGTAAATTGATTTCATGATTTTCAAAGAAACAAACGTGCGTCGCAACTTCCACGAAGAAGAATATATGGCAGCCGCTAAGGCTCTTGCTCTCAAATTCTCGTCGGGCTGAAACATCAGCTGGATGACTATGAAGTGAAAACTGGTCAAGTTCCAATCTTCTGTGATAGCTCAAGTGCTATTGCAATATCTGAAAATCCAGTACTTCACACAAGATGCAAACATGTAGACGTACGACATCATTTCATCAGAGATCACGTAGAAAAGAAGGATGTGATTGTTGAGAAAATTCACACAGACATACAGCGGGCTGATATTCTCACAAAACCGCTGATAGAAGCAAGATTCAAAATGCTGTGCGGATTACTTGGACTTCTCAACCCAGACAAAGCTTCACCCAGCTGAACGGAAGCAGACCCAGCTGAACGGAAGTAGACCCAGCTGAATGGAAGCAGACCCAGCTGAACGGAATCAGACCCAATTTGAATGAACGGAGACCAACTGAATGCAGCGGACATCGAAATTCGAATCAACGTCACTGATATCAGCTGAGAAAGAATTCAGCTAAACCAGATGCTGAAAGTGAAGGATTATTCAGCTGAGGGGGAATCAGCTGGAACCACAATGACCCAGCACACCCACTCAACAGAGGTATCAGCTGACTACAATGATCAGCTGAGAGAAGAAGAACATGGAATCCAGAAAGATATTTCCCAGAGCAGATCAAACTTGAAGAATTTGTCCAAGCTTCAAGATAAGAGTTGTTTAACTCTCAGGAACTTCAAAGAAGAAGGAAGTCCAAAAGAAGGTGAAGCCCCTCGACAGATCCAGGCCAGTGCAGTGAGAGACTGCAAAGCTCAAGAACTTCATTCACCAGGAAGGTGCAGAAAACTTTCTAGGAATGTCAAAGGAAAAAGACCTCCTCAGCCCCACTGTTTCTCTGAACATAAAAGAGAGAACGGGACATACAACTCCCTGGGATGCAAAAATCAACGTCAACAGACCTGGACCAGATGTTGATAAAGCCGGAGTATTCAAGAGCAGTCATGACAAAGCTCTTGCTCCACCACAGGAGGCACAGAAAAAGATGCAGGAGAAAAAGCAGAATGAATCTATCTCCGTCCCAGCTGGGAATCGGAGACAACTTGAGGAGACAAAATATACTGAAGCACTGTCTTCAAACAGAAGACTCAAGTCAAAGGTGCTCAATCAGTCAGCAGAGAAGACAGCTGACATTATGAGAGAATTCGTAATCACTCTCCGAGGAGCAGAAGGCCCACAAGCGGTCGTTTCTTACGGTGGAGGAGAAGTTCACGCCCCTGCGTAAACATCATCGTCACCAACACCGCAACGGAGTATTCCAGCTGATCAACCAAGCTTAAACCCCAAGACAGATGGGATACTTCAACCGCCTTCTACTCAGTTTCCTTCAGCTCCACAGGGACACCAGCTTCGAGATCTTCCGATGAAAGATGCTCAAGTCCCTGCACCAAGCTCAAATGAGAAAAATCACCCAACCAACGATCACCTACAGCTGGATGACGATGATATGAGCTGAACACAAGCCCCTCAAGTGCTGAATCAGACTTTCTCATTCAATCTAAGAAGTCTGAAGAAGCAAAAGTTGCAAGGAATGAAGTTGTGCCCGACTCAGAAGATGCTATCTCCCGTGCCAACTCATCCCTCCAAGCACTCAATTGGGCCGCACTTACCGAATCGAGGGCCAAGAACGCTGTGTCTGCAACCACAGCTGAGGCTAATGCAACTGAAGAAGAGCCAGCTAACACAACAGCTGAGCCACTTAGACTCCAAACCTCGCTGCTCAGAGCTGAAAACCACAGTTTCACCAAGCTAAAACATCACAACAGCCGATGGTGTATCTCTCCCACCCTGTTTTGATCATGCCAAAAAGGGGGAAGTAAGGAAGAAGAGAGACAAGTCAAAGAAGAGGCAAACTGTTGAGCTAGAGGAACCGAGTGGATCGAATCGAGTGAAGAGACGAGTCAAAAGAAAGAAGCAACGGATGCAAAAGAGAAGACCCGACCAAGCTGGGATTGAAGATCAAGGATTGAAGATCAAGATTTGAAGATTTTTTTCTTCTTCTTTCTTTTTCCCGTGTTATAATGTATATTCTTACATTAATAAAACACAAGTTTTTCATTCATAAGTTGTCTCGATTAGGTTTTGGCATCATCAAAAGGGGAAAATTGTTGGGAAAATTATAAGGTTTCGATTTGATACCAAAACCCAACCGATTCTCCAACCGAATAGATGATCGCGTCAACCTAAATAGTGTTTTCCAAATCGCACTTGTTTGAGCTTTAGATTTTCTAGGCTTACGAGTTAAGGAAGCGGAAGACAGAGTCGACCCGAGTGTGTTCACACGGAGTTAGCTAGCGAAGACAAGCTTGTCAACCCAGTTGTGTTTACATTCGGAGTCAGTAGCAAAAGACAAGAAGGCGTCAACCTTCGGTAGTGATCCAAACAGAGCCCGATCAAGCCGAAGAGAATTGGAAGGCCGAGTTCAAACACACGGTGGTCCAACAGACAGAACAAATGGAACTATCTCTGAAGACTTCACTTCAAGACAGTCCAGCTCTGAATTCAAAGCCAGCTCTAAAGTCAGAAGATCCCGGAATTAGAGGAAGTCAACCTACCTCGACCAATGAGGGATTGCCAGATCAGCATCCTAGACTTCAGGACCTAGGATGTGACACAAATGAAGACAGGTGCAGATTCGCCCAACGGCAGATCTTGTATTTAAGAAGAGTAGGTAAGATTCAAACGGCTCCTCCAACGGCTAGTCTTGAATCTCTACCTATATAAACCCGTCTTCAACCTCGGGATCAGACACGAAAAACTCTCTACAAGCTTTCATTATCTGAAATCATCATTCCTTTAGAAGCTCTCCAGCAGTTCTCCATAGATCAAAGAACACTTTATCTTAAAGTATTTCTAGTTAAGAAACTGCTTAGTTTTTCGTCTGTTCCCTAGGCCAAACTCTTTGTATATCTTAAGCCTAGATTTCGAACGAGTTCATCATACTCTAAAGTTCTTAATTGTAAGAACTCGTTCACAGTTGGAACCCCATACCCAAACCCAAACCCAAACCCAGAAAGGTTAGGTAAAGGTACGCTTGCTCGAAGCGTGTAATTCGAGTGGTTAGGTTCTTCAGTACCCGGGCGAAGGTGTAGGCTTGACAGTGCCCGCAAACTGTTGGAACACAGCTCGGGTTAGAGTTGTGAAGTTGCTTGGTACTTGGAAACCAAGTGGTAGTGGATTACCAGTGAACCTGGTCGTGGACGTAGGAGGTGTTACTTCGAACCACGTAAAAAGTCGCGTGCTTCTTTCTCTCTCTCTTTACATTCAGTTTTGTACTAACTCTTTCATATCATTGCATATCTGTTCAAAACTGCACACACAGCTGCTCTCCAAAGACAGCTGTGTCTCTCTGAAAATTGCACAACTTGACTAAGCTGAAAACGTAAAGTTAATCTTTTCAAACTGAGTTTTTCTAAGTAACCGAGCTAAGTTTTCAAACCACCACTTTTCGCACCGCCAGCTGAGTTATATACCCAGCTGACCTCCCCAGCTGGATCGATAACTGAGCTCACCAACTCTGTGATTTAACTTGAAAAAGTTTCGAAAAATCTATTTGGTGTATTCACCCCCCTCTACACCAAATACCCAGCTCAGGGACCATCACATAATGATTGGCGGGGCTACACAGCAGCCTCATCCGGTTCGTTCGTTACCATCTCTGTCACTTGAATCCACACTTTCTTGAGAACTTTCGGGAAACAAGCGCAGTCTTTTATTTCTTCCTTGCACTTCCTCTCCTCTTTCCCCTCTTTCATTTCTCCCTTTTTCCCCCACTGCAGACTCCAACACTCCACTTGCTCTTCCTCTTCCCCCATTACTTCCTCTGCCCCGTCTCCCTCCTCTCCTCCCTCTTCCATCCTTACCCCACACCCCTCTACCCTCACCTCCTCCACCCACCTCTCTAGCTCGTCTTTTCCATGAGCCCCTACCTTGCTGACTATGCCCCGGAGGATACGCTACCAAATCCATGGCTTGAGATGTTTCTCTATTATCCACTACTCCCTCGCGAGGCAAAAAACTCTCTTTATTAGGGGCCCCACTCGATTTTCCAATCCCAAAGCCAGATTCTGTACTGACAAGCAATATATTCGTGATTTTGCCAGAAGGTTCTTCTCCTCTCTCCACAACCATCTGATACTCCCCTTCAACTCCCTCGTTCCCCTTCCTACCATCTACCCTCTTGCCCGACTTCACTGCACAAACTCCCTCCACCTCTCGTTTCTCTTCCTCAGAGTCAGGTCCTTTATCACTTCCACGTCCATAATTTTCGCCCGTCATGGCTATCACTAACTCCTTCCGAGGATTTCTTGCCGACGACGTACCTTCCACAGAGCTCTCGCCTTTGAATAAAGAGCTCCCTCGCCCTCTACGAATATCACTGGTTTTCTCCGCCCTCAGCCACGCTTCAAAGGTGACGGTTCTCCTATCCACCGTCGAGTCAGAACAATGTAGCACAGAATGGCCGACCCGCCCACATGCACTACAAAATTCTGGTAGTCTTTCATATCTGATTATGGCATATTGCATCTCTACATCACTCCCCACGTTAAGTCTCACAAATCTCTGAAGCGGCTTATCAATATCTCTCGTGACTCGAGCACGAGCATATAGACCCAAGCAATTGCCGCCATCTCCAACAGCTATCTCATCCACTGTTCCCACCACAGCAGCAATTTTACGCACAACTTGGGCCGTCATACACGCAATTGGCAAATTGTAGATTTGTATCCATGTTGAGAATTCAGTGAACACAACATCCGTAGGCTTTTGCAAAGCTTCAGGCTCTTTGAATAACATCAGCTTATCAAAAAAATGCCACGGTCCATCGTATAGTGCATGGCTCCTTTCTTTCTCCGTTGCGAATACTACGACAAACAAGTTGTCCCCCACTATGTCGATGTCAGATAAGGAACTCTTAAGTATAGTTTTTTATAGGAAGAAAATAAACAGTCATAGAATTTAGTTAGATAATTTCCGAAGTCCCCTCCCCAAAATTCTGGATATATTACAACTAAAAGTTTCCGCGTTTCTTAATATTCTTATTAACAGGACAGTGTAGATTATGGCCCCATTTTTAAATCTAGTTGAAAAAAATTACTTGACCGCGAAAAAAGAAACTCTGACGTTTGGGGTAAGGTGTAAATACTCTGATTTCTTTTTTGATTTCTTTTTCATTGAGAATTACGAATTTATTTCAAGAACGTTGAATTTGTTGAGCATCAAGACTTGGGATATACTCTGATTTCTTTTTTGATGCATCTAATTTCTGGGTTCTTCTTCATCAGTTGATCGACGGAGATGGCAGAATCAAAAAACAACAAACGTCGGGACCGACTCAGTGAGTTACCCTAATTCTCCACATTCTCTCGTTGATGCCAATGCAACACGTTGTTCGGACAACTCTTCTCTCCAAACGTTGGCACGATCTCTGGCGGACAGCCTCCTCTCTCACCTTCGACGATCAAACAAACAACGCACAAAAATTCCGAATCTTCCTCAATCGCACTCTCATGCTGTGGAAAGGGACAAACATTCTCAAATTCCACGTCATCTTCGACAACTCCTACGACCCCTTGTGGTTGTGGAGCGAAGTCGATCTATGGCTGCGCGTCGCCATGGATAATCAAGTGGAAGATCTGAGCCTGAACTTGGCAAACGGGCCGCCGTCATATTCCGACGATGACGACGATCCGTACTCCCGCCGCCGCGTCTGTTCTCGTGCTCATGGATTAGAAAGTTATCGCTCGTATCTTGCAACGTGGCATTTGGGGGCGACGTGAAGTGGGAGAGGCTCGAGTTCTTGAAAATGCATGGAAGGCGTGAGGCTGAACGACGCCGTTTTGGGGCGGCTGCTCTCAGGAAGCCCTAATTTGCAGGTGCTGATCTTGCGCGTGGTGGAGTGCCACGAGGGTTTGAATATTCGTTCGGAGAGTTTGAGGAAACTGACGGTTGAGAAATACTATACATGTAATGTGGCGAAGCATACAATGGTGACGGTCTGGGCTCCGAATTTGGAAAGTTTGGAAGTTTCTGGAGTTGTTTATCGTAGGTTTTTGTTGCTAAATGTGGAATCTCTGATTAATGTGTATGTGCGATTTTGTGGTTGGGTTGATAGTTTCTCTGAGTGTGAGTTGCTTGGAGAGATGATGGTGCAGGTTTTTGGAAGCATATGTCGTGCTCGCTTTGTCGAAATGGTGTGTTAAGGTTTGGATTCTTGCCTACGAACATACTAGAATCGATTTTTTTATTTTTTTGGAATTTTGATTTTGTATGTTTGATTTTGTTTGAACCGAACCGATAGAATGCAGACCCCTCATCTTTTTAGACATGGAATGTTTATAACTTGATAACTCTAGTGTGGATAAATGCAATAATCTAACTTAATCTAATTGTAGCAGATGCTTGTATTGATGATGAAGAAGAAGAAAGATATGGTTTCCCCCTCACCAAAATCAAATGCCAAGTATTTAAAGGCACGTGGGGGAAAAGCACATGAAATAATAGAGCTTCTTGAGATGTTTCCTAATCTCACAACTTTAGTTATTGAAGCATTAGACGGCATAACTGAGCCAAACTATCCTTCTTCAAACGAATTTCGGAAGCCAAGATTTCCAAGTCGTCAGCAAAATGTTGGCAAATTTGTAAGATATCCATTCCTCTTGATATAATCTTTACCATCATTGTATATATTAAAATGATATATACTAAGTTTTACTTGCTTTTGATCAGGATTTCATCAGTCGCCAGCAAAATGTTTGCAATATTGTAAGATATCCATTCCTCTTTAATATAATCTGTTTTTTATCATTGTATTAAAATGATAGCTAGCTAAGTTAGATTTACTTAATTTTGGGCAGGATTCCATGAGTTCGCGGATGATGAAATCCCTAATTAGCTTCCCCAAGGAGGCACTCCTGCAACTGAGGACAGTCGAGATTACTTGGATCTCGACTGACACCTCCATATACCCGCTCATAGAGTTCGTGTTAAAATATGCTAGCACGCTAGAAAAGATGGTTTTGCGCGTGCTGTTGGATATAATGGTTTTATATAATTATTTATGGTGGTTAATTATTTAATTGAGAATTAAATAATTGGAATATATTCATGTTCTCAAAACCATTAATTGGTGAGTGAGAAATGATATATTTGAGTTGTGTATTGGAGATGAATTTGTTGTAGGCAAATTCATTATTGTGGTGATTCCATATTGGAGGAACGAGCTCGAGCTCGGACAGTGGGCCTTGAATTTGGATTAGACTTGAATTAATTTCGTTAGATTAATTCTCGAACCAATTTATGTGTCAATTGAGCTAGACTCAATGTTATAATCCATAAATCTAATTAAACATTTCACTGTTTAATTGCTTGGGATTTGTCGGCCCAATTCACAAACACATGAAATGATTTGAACAAATTTTATTTGTTTGATTGATAAGAATGTCAGCCGCACTTTGGCTATTGATTTTCCAAATCAATTTAATGCCAAGTCTTTTGGCTTTTTGTAACCACCGTCTCTTGGCTTTCCTTTGCCGATAAATTGATGGTTTAGCCATCAATTGAGTGACCTTAGAATTCTCCTTATTTGTGCTATATATATTGGCGCCATTTGAGGTTTGTGATGACAACAAGTTTGCTCTCATTCATTCTCAAGCATTTTTACATTTCATACTAGTTGCATTGTAGTGTCAAAAGCTCGGTTCTCAAACTCTGTTTCGTTCGCCGGAGCTCTTTCATATTTCGGTGCTGATTACGAAAGAGACGTCGTCGTTTTATCTTTGAAAGACGATACGCCATGCCGTGAGCACTAGCCGGGGCGTATCTCGTCTTGCGGAAAGAGGCCTTCCTCGACTCGACGAATCAAGTTTGTTATTCGCTATTTCCGTTTATTTCTTTTGTAATCTAATTTAGTTCAATTTTGTGTAGTCTTTTTCCTCTATTTTCTGTCCCGTTGTAATTTTGTGCTCGACAATCGCAAGACGAGATAGTACGTTTTACGTACGTTGGAGGAGTTTGGACTCTAATTGAACTTAACAAATTTTTAAACTAATCCCTTTGCTTGAGGATGTCGCCTACCGTTCCAGCCAACGAGTCAATTATCATCGGCTCCACCGACTCTGCAACCACTGTTGCTACTGTTGTCTCCCTGTTTGGGCTAATAGATAGCTCGACTATTGACTCTGTTGTCCATCTGTTTGGGCAAACGAGCGGATCTCAATCCGTGATGGCTCATTCCATACATCTATAACGATGCCCGTTGCCGAGAAGCCTCCGACCTTCTTGGGAGTTGACTTCAGATGGTGGTCCCAAAAGATGTTGTTTTACATCACGACTTTGGGGCTAGCCAACTACCTCGCTAGCCAACTACCTCCGTGATGACGAGGTGTCTCCGCCTTGTGAGGGCGAGACGGATATCCATGTGCTTGTGGGATACGACACTTGGAGAAAAGGCGATTGTACCTGTAAAATCGTTTTGTTGAACAGTTTAGCAGATTGTCTCTATTCTGTGTACTCTGGTATTAAAACCTCCAAGTTGATTTGGGAGGCGTTGGACCGGAAATATCGGGTCGACGAGGCCAAAGCTCTTATAAAAGCTAAGGCGAACATGGTCGAGGAAGGTGTTGGTACTTCCAATAAGCGACCTTGCCCAAGTATTGAAAACAAGGGCAAGGCTATTGATTATCAAGAAGAGCCGAATAAGAAAGAGCTAAGAACAGTGTCTACAACGTCGATAAGGACTTCGATGATTGGGACGAAGATGTAATTGTTGTTTAAAGTGTAAGGACATGTGTCCACATTTAACAAGTGCTAATAAAAAATTACATCTATTTCTTGTGCTTACTTGCTTGAGTGCTCTGATTTATAGCATTGTAGATTCGGACATGTTAATCTAAATGCAATAAAAGATTAGTAAATTTAAATTTGCTGAATATAAGTGAATTTAATTCACAAGACAAATGTGACATTTGTATTGAAGCTAAAATGATCAAATTGCTAAAGGGGATGAGATTGAAATCCACATGATAAGGATGATTGTAGTGGTAACCCAACCATGATGACTGGAGGATCCCAAGAACATGGTTCAATGGGACAACTAAGCTACAAAATCCAAGTTGAGACACTCATAAGACTTTTGTCTTTTATCATTGCCCTAGAGAGTAAAAGAGTGTAGTTACCTGCATTTGTGGTAGAGGTTAAGTCTATGACTTTTAATGATTCTTGAATATCTCGGGGAGGTAGAGTATGCAGGATATACTCGAGAAGAATTACCTATATAAGTGAGAAGTGAGGCCGCTTCAAATGAGTGAGTCACTTATGAAAATTCAAAGATGTTGTCCATGGCCGAAACGGACACGAACGTGAGAACAAATGGAGTTGATATGGTATTGTGTTAATGCTATTGACTCGGTATACGCTAAGGAGGAATAGTTCAAGGCATCGCGTCCACTAGTCCGCCAGTATATCCGATAGTGTTAACTATGGAAGGTTCAAAACCACAAGTTACCTTTCCAAATGCAATATTGTATCGTGAGGACTGAGCTAGTGTCTGCATACATGCATACATCATTTCCACTCATGGGGGGGATTGTTGGATATAATGGTTTTATATCATTATTTATGGTGGTTAATTATTTAATTGAGAATTAAATAATTAGAATATATTCATGTTCTCAAAACCATTAATTGGTGAGTGAGAAATGATATATTTGAGTTGTGTGTTGGAGATGAATTTGTTGTAGGCAAATTCATTATTGTGGTGATTCCATATTGGAGGAACGAGCTCGAGCTCGGACCGTGGGCCTTGAATTTGGATTAGACTTGAATTAATTTCGTTAGATTAATTCTCGAACCAATTTATGTGTCAATTGAGCTAGACTCAATGTTATAATCCATAAATCTAATTAAACATTTCATTGTTTAATTGCTTGGGATTTGTCGGCCCAATTCACAAACACATGAAATGATTTGAACAAATTTTATTTGTTTGATTGATAAGAATGTCAGCCGCACTTTGGCTATTGATTTCCAAATCAATTTAATGCCAAGTCTTTTGGCTTTTTGTAACCACCGTCTCTTGGCTTTCCTTTGCCGATAAATTGATGGTTTAGCCATCAATTGAGTGACCTTAGAATTCCCCCTATTTGTGCTATATATATTGGCGCCATTTGAGGTTTGTGATGACAACAAGTTTGCTCTCATTCATTCTCAAGCATTTTTGCATTTCATACTAGTTGCATTGTAGTGTCAAAAGCTCGGTTCTCAAACTCTGTTTCGTTCGCCGGAACTCTTTCATATTTCGGTGCTGATTACGAAAGAGACGTCGTCGTTTTATCTTTGAAAGACGATACGCCATGCCGTGAGCACTAGCCGGGGCGTATCTCGTCTTGCGGAAAGAGGCCTTCCTCGACTCGACGAATCAAGTTTGTTATTCGCTATTTCCGTTTATTTCTTTTGTAATCTAATTTAGTTCAATTTTGTGTAGTCTTTTTCCTCTATTTTCTGTCCCGTTGTAATTTTGTACTCGACACGTGCAGCAGATCGTGTCACGACTCACTTGCTCCCAGGCCTATGTTCTTGCTTACTCGGAAACTTTTGGCTATGCAGAGATTCTCCCCAGCTGTAGAGGTGTCTTTGATCGAAGGTTGATTTTTATCACTTTTTATGATGTAATGCCGTTCGAATTAAAGTAAATAATCGCTTTCTTGCTTGTGAGTTTTCACTTGTGCAATTAATTATTTTATCAATGTTGTTAACTAGCAAGATTTTGGTTCGGAATTTGAGATTGATGCCTCTTTCTCCGAAAGGGACGTATTAAACCTAACAATTTTAGTTTATAATAAAGGCATGTCACAAACTATCATCAAATTCTGATTTAATTTAAACCAAATCAAAAAATTTGGCAAGAATACACACAAATTTTTGTAGGACTAGTAGTGTCGTACGTGCGTCTCATGTACTATTGATAGATTTTATTAATATGAATATATATATATATATATATATATATATGAAAAATAAAATAATCATATCATAAAAAATTTAAATAATAAATATAGTTACGTAAAAAATAGATAAAATATCATACCACAATCCATCCATATATTATTAAAACGAATGTTGATTCGTGCCTTCCCCTTATTTTTAGGTCCTACGTGGCGCGTTCTCCATTCATTATTCTTATTTATTTTAAATTTTCATTTTAAGTATTTTATTTATATATTTATTATATTTAATATAAAATTTTCTATCCCACATCGCTTTTTAATAAGACTCTACTCTTGGAGAGCATATAAATACTCAAAATTCATATCTATTTTCTCATCCCAAGATTATTTTGCATAATCAATTTTATTTGACCGATTAATTAGTTGGCCAAATAAAGAATTTTGTTTTTATTAAAAAAAATAATTTTGAGCAATTATTAAGTTGTCCATAGTAATTTGTTTAATTTGATAAATTATTAAGAAATTTAATTAAGAAACCGATAAATAATAATGATGATATCTATATAATAAACATAATCTTCACGAAAATAAATTAATTAATATAGTAATATTTATTACTTTAGTATCTCTATAAACTAATATGACAAAAGAATAATATTTATTAATCTGGATCTCTCTTATTTTGAACATTTTTTATTCATATATTTTATTATTATATTTAATATATTTAGTATTTTCCATATTTTCAAAAACAATGGATGGAAACCTATATAAATACTAAAATTCAATGTATATTTTCTCATTTTGTAATTATTTTGCACTAGAAATTTAAAGTGAACAATCAATTAGTTGTCCGAATAAATAGTCTTATTTTTATTAAAAAATATAATTTGGCCAATTATTAAGTTGCAACTATATTATCTATACATTTATAAAGTAGAGGTCCAAATAATTTGGTACCAAAATTTAAAGAGGATAAGTTTTTTAACCCTAAACTTAAAACTACAAGTTTTCTATACCAAAATTGATTAAAAGACTAAAATACCCTTTACTATTTTAAATTTTGTCTCTCTCTCTCTCTATACATGTATCGGTCCCCCACTACCCTACCACAAACCCACATTCTCTCTCTTATCTCTCTCTCGACCGAAACCACGAAGAAAACCCACGAAGAAGAAGCACGAAGCACGCTCTCGACGGAAGACTTGCGGGCACGATGAGTTCGTCCGAGACACAATCTGACCACGATGGAGAGGCGTCGTCGTCGGCGGCGCATCACGAAGAGGAAGAGTTCCTAAACGAGCTGCCAGTTAGTGCGCCCTAATTTTCGAAATAAATTGAATTTTTTTGGCAAATTTCGATGTTTAATTCTTGGGTATTCATGCTAAAGTTAAGTTGCGAAAAAATGTACATGTTCTATGCGTTTAAATGTTGATTTTTGGTGTGAATTTGGGCTGAATTTATATGGGCACGATGGGGGCACGATGGGGTTGGGGGCGATGGTGTTGGGGTCGATGGGGTGGCACGATGGGGTTGGGGTCGATGGCTGGAGGCGATGGGTGTTGCACGAAGGGGGTTTAGGGGTGATGGGGGTTGGGGGCGATGGCTGGGGGCGATGGGTTTGACACGATGGAACTGGCCACGATGGCTGGGAGCGATGGCAGTCCATCGTGTCTTTGCCATCGTGCCCAGACAGGTCGGTCTTTTTTTTGTGTTTTGTCTTGTTTTTTTGAATTTGCTCGTGAATTTATTGCTTATGGTTGCCCGTTTTGTTATTGCAGGAGGGTTGTGTGTGGAAAAGGCCCACGTTACGGGCTGTGACACGTGGAATCAATTTGTATATGCGTTGTGACGTGTTTAAAGAGATACTTTCCACGCTGCGTCGCATTGGCGGGCCTAGACACGGAGAGCGTGCGATAGAGCACTTTACCTCCGGGGTCGTGGGCAGACTGATTAGAGTTAGGCGGACGGGCAGTGCTACTAGTGCCCTTCACCACCTTATAGCCCGACAGCTGCAGGGCGACCACATACCCCCGCATGAGTCGTGGTTTCAGCTCGGGGGTCGGACCGTCCGTTTTACACCCCGTGATTATGCCCTAATCACGGGACTTCACTTTGGAAACACGGAGTTCGACACTACTGAGACTCACCTGATCCGTCCTGACAGTTTATTTCACCGGCATTTTCATGCCAAAGAAACAAAGGTGAGCGAGCTGCGCAACAAGTTCAAGGAACGCAAGTTAGGAAATGAAATGGAAGATTATTTGAAGGCGGCGAACTTGTTAGTTTACTACTACTTTCTCTTGTGCCGGGACAAGATGTCGGTCGAGAACTAGGCATGGGCACTGGTAGAGGACTTTGAACAGTGGGACAGGTTTCCCTGGGGTGCTTACACGTACCAAGTGTTGACTCACTACATCGACACCGTGGCTCTTACTCCCAGACAGGAAAAGATTGACTACCACTTCTACGGTCCAGTCTGGGTCCTGCAGCTTTGGATGTACGAGGCATTTCCTCGTTTGTGACGCTACTGCGGAACGAGAGATGAAGTGATCAGGCTGCCCCGATGCTTGATGTGGGAGATGGGCACTGTGAAGGCGAACTTCACTACCTTTTTTGACCAACCGGTACGTAAATCACTTTATTTTTTATGAATTTTTTGAAATTTCAAAATTTTATAGATGTATAATTGTTATTTTATACGTATTTCATTACAGCTCGAAATGAATGATGTCCCGTTGGTCTCGATAGAGGAAGAGGAAGCCGAGTACTACTTCCTTAGCTTTGAGAACGGGGATCCGTTTGATGTGGTGTACCCGAAGCTGGTCCGAATTGCTGGTCGGGGTAGGGCAGATGTTGTGTTTGCGGGGGCCCATCAAGAACAAGGGCAAGATCAAAGTTACAACAATGGAGAAGATGAAGGCGACCTTTGGAAAGGTGTCGAAGCGTCGCCAAGAGAGTAGTCCTCTTACCCGTCCTCAGACAGCAGAGCGAGTGTACCAGGAGAGGCCGGAGGACAGGGTGTGTTGTTTGCACAGACAGACTTGTCCGGACCACAGAGTCAGCACTGACGACGTCGTCGATCGCCACTTGAAGGCGATCTTGCACGACGACTCAAGCACAGGTTTCCTTGCTCGAGTAGCTGATAGGGTCTTCACTAAGATCGTGGACTACTTCGGTCCTAGACGGAGCAGGAGTTATCAGCAGCACTCTCTCGGTAGCCACAGGTCGCAGCGTAACCAGCCCCGCCACTCCGCTGCCGCAGCCCCTAGTCACCCCTTGTATTTTGATTTGTGATTTGTTGCACGATTGACAATGCCACTCTTATTTATGATATGTTATTCATTTGTCCTAATTTTGTTTATTTGTTGAGCTTGTGTTATGTTTAGAAATTGGAAAATGTAAAAACAGGGCCGAAGCGGGTTTCCTTTGTAAAGCGGGTGCACCCGCTTCGGCGGCTCACCCGCCTCGGTGGGGTACACGAGTCTGCCAATTTTCTCCATCGCCCAGGATTGGGAGACCCCATCGTGCCCATCGTGCCCCATCGTCCCATCGTGCCCATCGTGCCCCATCGCCCCATCGTGCCCATCGCCCCTATCGCCCCCATCGTGCCCATCGTCTCCATCGCCCCCATCGTGCTCATCGTGCCCATCACCCCCATCGTGGCCATCGTGCCCATCGCCCCCATCGTGCTCACGATGAAGAGTCCCCATCGTGCCCAGAAGAACAGTCATCGATAAGTATTTTTAATACCTTAATGTTATTCCATAGTATTTTTTATACCATATAAATAGTTTTTTATACCTTACATACATAATTATGATCAATCTGAATGTTTTTTGCAACATCGATGATATATAGCCTATAATTTGAGAATTTGAAGTAAATATTCATTGAGATCCTTTTCATTCTTAATATATGATATGATTCATAATCATATTAAAGACTACATTTAAATTATTTCAAATGTTCGTTTTTACTTATGAAATTCATAAATAAGCAATTACAATTCAATATATCAGCACCACAACAACATAAAGTCCAAAAATGTCTATAAAATCAAAATTTCTTGAGGGGGCGATGGGACATGCATCGTGAGGGCGATGGGGCGATGGGCACGATGAGAGCGATGGGCACGATGTGGTATGGGCACTCCGGTGGCGATAGGCACGATCGGCACGATGGGGCGATGGATGGGGCACGATGGGGTCTCCCAATCGTGGAGGATGGAGAAAATTGGCAGACTCGTGTACCCCGCTGAAGCGGGTGAGCCGCCGAAGCGGGTGAGCCGCCGAAGCGGGTGCACCCGCTTTACAAAGAAAACCCGCTTCGGCCCTGTTTTTTACACAACACAAGCTCAATAAATAAATAAATAAAATTAGGACAAATGAATAACATATCATAAAATAAGAGTGGCATTGTCAATCGTGCAAAAAATCATAAATCACAAGTGCATCGGACATCTTGTGATTGTGTGTTCTTCACTACCACAATTGCTGCATTTCTTCTTTCGTCGCCGTCTCTGACTCGATGGTTCTCCCTCCGGAGGAACATTTAGATCGACATCTAAAGCGATCGGTTCGGTGCAATTCTTTCTATTATGGCCGGTCCCCTTACACTTAGAGCATTTTTTGCTACGGCGTGTTGTGGGGCACCTTCAACTGCTGAACGAACACGCTGTGTCCTCGGACGACCGGCTTGACAAACCCCCACCGGCGGCAAGCAAACGATTCTTGCAATATCAGGCGGGACATTCCACTCCTCGGGATGTGGTACCGGCCTAATGGATTCTCTGTAAGTCTCGCGCAAGTCATGTTGCTTGTAATACCGACTTACGAAATCAAATAAATTGACAGTGTTTCCTTGGGTCCTGAGGGCGGCAGCTGCATGACGACATGGCATCTTATCCTGATCGAACTCACGACACTCACATGCCCAATTCCCAAGGTCCACCTCAAAGACCATCTTCTTGTCTTTCACTTTATAAACATTGTCAGTGGTAGGTTGAGCAACGACCTGATGACCTGCTTCCACTGTCACAGCAAGCTTGTTAAAGGCCTCGAGTGTAATCTCATGCTCTCTCTCCCTAACTAATGCCCTTTTCTCGTCGAACCATTTCTCGACAATACAACAATACACCTCAAGTAACGAGCAAATAGGTAAACATCTAGCCCACAGTAGCCGAGAGTTCAAGCTTTCGGCGGCATTGGAGGTCATGAAACTGTACCGTCGAACTGCGCAATGCGACCTAAACCACCTATGAGTACCAATTTGGGAAAGTCGTGTGTGAGCACCATCACATGAAGCTTTCAAGGCAGAAAAATTCTTTTCGAACTCTTCAACACGATAAGCATACGCTGCATTTTGGAAGATGGCAAGAGCTCGACGGCCGTATCGCGTCAGATTCTTCTGCATGTGGTGAAAGCACAATCCGTGCGCTGCAGTCGGATAGATGGCTTTCACGGCATTTGCAATGCTCTTATGTTGGTCAGAGACGATCAACAACTCATCCGGAGGGTCGAAACACCTGCGTAGATTCGAAAGAAACCAAGTCCACGACTCATCGTTCTCTATCGGACCAATTCCAATAGCTATAGGAAAGAGCTGCTCATTCCCATCTTTACTAATAGCGACAAAAAGAACTCCCTTGTTCTTTCCCTTAAGGTGGGTCCCGTCCAACACAATCACTGGCCTCAGGTAGCGCTCGAAGGCACGAATACACTGTCCTAAGGCGAGGAACATGTGACAAAATACTCCCTCACTACTGATCTGCATGTTGTACTCAATATCGGGATTACGCTGTCTCAATAAATGCAGATACGACGGGACCATCTGATATGACTTGTCAAAGTCACCGTATGTCTTCTCTATCACTATATTCCTCGTTTCTAGAACGAGGCTGTACAACATGTGAACACCAAACTCTCTGTGCATCTCTTCCAACATCTCTCTCGGCTTCAAATACACACCCTCGCAAACTAACCTACGAGCAAAGTACACGGCTGCAACTTTAGCAGTCATCGTCCGCTCGGCAGTACGAATCACGTTTAAGTGGCAGCTGTGATCCAAAGTCAACTTCGTAATGTACCAAATCGAGTCGCCCTCATCTTTTGGCCCCTGAGCACACAACCTAAACATGCAATTATTCCTACCGTGCTTGCGGAGAAAGACTATACGATTTCTGGCGGAACGATCAATGACATACTCTATCATGTGCTCCAGGTGATACATTCCCACAGCCATCTTCAATTCATACATACTCTATCATGTGCTCCAGGTGATACATTCCCACAGCCATCTTCAATTCATACATACTCTATCATGTGCTCCAGGTGATACATTCCCACAGCCATCTTCAATTCATACATACTCTATCATGTGCTCCAGGTGATACATTCCCACAGCCATCTTCAATTCATACTTGGACAGAAACATAGCCCCCACTACAAGTTCACTGGTGAACGGTCCGGGCTGCTCAACCCACCCAAGTGGCAGCGCGCTGTCACACTCGATCAGTGGAATGCTCCAATTGCCTAGGCTGCTGCGTAGTTCATCATCATCACGACTAGTCTGATGCTCAGATGTGAAATTCTGGTGCCCGAAGATCCTGTTTACTTGTTCTGGCTGTCTAATCCAAGCAAGAAACTCAGTAGTCACAGATTCAATTATATTCTTACGGCGTTCATCTTCTTCGTCGTCGGAGATGTGAGCACCCTCTGCTTCTGGTGGCATTCTATCATCATCATCCTCAAATATATCCCGTCGTCCACTGCCTTCCACGTCCACCTCAGGGGCAAAAACACTGTCTCTTTCAAAGACATAAACCATCGGATCCGACCTTTTCTCTTGCACTAGCAATCGAAGTAAATCCGTATCACTATTTAATAAAGCTCTACATCTGTTCCCATCCCTCAACACAGTCAAATAGGATAGCACATACTCGGAATCTCTTCGACCACACAAAGCATCTCTAATCAGATTCATGAGATGATCTCGATCATCATTTGTATCGTCCATGTGCACAACAACAGTACTCCCGCCTAAGTAAGCCATCCCTCCCACTGACCTCCAAAACGTACAATAACACGCCGCCGCCCCATCTAAAAAATCAAAGAAAAAAGAGAGATTAGGGTTACAATACGAAAACAGAAATTTACATGACAAACTGCCAGGGCACGAAGGCACCATCGTGGGATTGATAGAAAGGCTCGATGGTGATCGAGCTGGCCATCATGCCCATCGTGTCCATCGTACCCATCGTGGGCACGATCGTGCCTTCCACATCGTGCCATCGTGGGGAGAAACCCTTCGCCCCCGACAGAAAGAAAAATCATAGTTTCCAACCCCTTACAAATCACACAATGCGAGTTATTTGAACTATTTTTTCTCCTAAACATATTACTAAACTTCAAGTTATATTCGAATTTAAACAAATATCACTTAACATCTACATATTCCATGCAAATCGAAGACAATTTTGGGACAAGATGGTCAAGGCACGACCGTGTTTACTTGGTCACGATCGTGCCTTGCCATCGTGAGTTAAATAACACGCACTAGTATATGCTTTTCGGACGGAGATTTCAGGTGCATACCTTCTTTATGAAGCCAGAAACGCGATGTCGGCCTTCCTTGATATCTTTTTCTTCTTTGGTTTCACGTTTCGAGAGATTGGAGTAGCTTTTTTCTCTTCTTTCTCTTCTTCTTTCTTTTTAGGGTTTTGTGATTTTTGGTCTTTTCAATTGTGGTGTTGTAATTAATTCGAATCCAACTAGGAGTTCTAAACCTTGTCAACAACCTCTCTTATGCAAACTTTAATGAACTACCTTCATTAAATTCCTAGTTTCATCCAAAAATCTTCAGAAAATCGGATTTGGTAGGGTTCAATAAATGAAACGCGAAATAATCTGCATTAAATATTACTTTCCATCGTGTCCAATAGCACCATCGTGTCCATCCATCGTGTCCACCCATCGTGCCAAGCCATCGTGTCCAGTCGCCCCATCGTGTCTTCCCCATCGTGTCCAGAAGAAATCTGGCCGACGACGGGAGAGAATTGAGAGAGATTGAGTCTGTTTTTTCAGATTTTTTAAATTTAATTCATAGGTGTATTTTTTTTTAGTTTTTGTTAAAGGGAGGGCACTTTAGTCTTTTAAATGATTTTGGTATAGAAAACTTATAGTTTTATGAATAGGGCTAAAAAACTTATGCTTATTAAGTTTTGGTATTTTTTTGTCCAATTTCACTATAAAGTATTATATATTTGAATTCTATTATTTGGTATTTAATATTTAATATTCTTGAATTTCACATTAAATTTGTAGTGATCTTCACTTCTTGGAGAACATATATAAAAAGATTTCATTTTCCAAACAAAATAAATTCTTATTTAATTTGACCAAATAAAACTTAATTTTGAACAAATAAATAATTTTTTCATAAGTATTACAATAATTAATGTAGGACGAGATGATAAAAGCTAAACATGGTCAATAATACGTTGCAATCTCATGAGTACACTAGCGAAAGAAATCTCAAAATTTTAATTTATGACGAGATGATAAGACGTACAAAACAATTAACATCATATACAATAAGGTATATAAAATGGAATAAAATTCTTTTTTAAGGAGGTAAATAGAATAAATTCCTACTCTAGAAAATTATTAAACAAATCTTCAATAGTTCCTTCGACAAATTGGGTTGGCCAAATGAATATTTTTTATTGAAAAATTTAATTTGGTCACATAATCAATTTGTCAAAGTAAAAGAGAGAGAAAGAAATAACAAAAGAAACAAAAAATTTTCTAAATAAAAAATAAAAATATTTTCAAAATGTGGTATGTTAAGATAAAACTATTTTAATATAATTTTTTTTTCAATAAGACATAGAAAATTATAATTTTGAGACAAAAATAAAACATAAAATTAGAACAAATGAAGTACACAAAAAATGTGTTGAATTTTATAATTGAATAAAAAAGAATTTCACATCAATTTTTTTAGTAAAGTAAATGACCACTAACCTCACTATTTCAATTATGTAACAAAAGAAACTAACAATTTTCTTGAATTTTATTAGAAATTAAAGATTTTCACCTCTAAAAACATTTCGAAGTACCAAACATATTTACGACTAATAATTTTATTTATTTTATTAAATAATGAACTCCCGTCGATTTTCGACGAGCTACATGCTAGTTTTGAGAAAATTTAAATGCAAGAGGATTTTTATCTTATATCAAAGTCATATCGAATAAGTAAAACGTATTTATATTAATTTATTAAAGAGGCAAAATTTGGGATAACCAATATAGATAGTGGAAATTAATAGTTGGCCACCAACTTTATTTGTAGAAATTCTGGCCAACTTTTGGAAATTTGGACCAATTTGCCCTTAGAACCACATAGCCCTTAGAAATTCTGGCCAACGTTTGTCATTTCATTTTTCATTTTTCAAATTTCATATTCTCTATTTCTGCAAAATATTCTCTCTCTAGAAATCCTATTTTTCTCCATTTCTCCGTCACCGCCGTCGTACTTTCATTTTGTCGTCGCCGCGGTCGTACTTTCATTCCGCCGCCGCATCGTCGTACTTCCATTCCTTTCCGTCGCACCTCCTTCGTACTTCCAGTCCAGTCCCCGCGCCGCCTTGAACTTTCACATTATGCCGGCCATATTCCAGATCTGCAGCCGCACCAGATTCGGCCTTATTGATAGCTTTCTATCCAGAAACCATGACATCACATTCGAGATCTAATGTCATGGATGATGTTCGTCTTTGGTCAACCGCATCCCGGTATGCCTTGGCACACCTAGTACGAATGCAACATTCGTACCAGGTGTGCCAAGTATAAGTGCGGTATGCCCTGGCACACCGGGTACGAATACGTTGCATTCGTACCAGGTGTGCCAAGTCGCGACGCGCAGTGACGTGAAAAATGCAGAAAGAACACATATGCACGAAGTGGACATCAAGATCTGGAAAGAACACATATGCACGAAGAGGACATCAAGATCTGGAAAATACGACAAGAACATGACAGACTGGATCTAGAAAATTCAATTAAAATTAATACACTAAATTCAAAACTGATATCTTAGATTAAAAATCATCAACCTACAATACAACCATCAAATAAGCCAAATTCCAAAATACAATATACATTATTACGATCAAAGCTACATTACAACCATAAAACCAACAACCTACGATACACCATCAAAGAACAAATTTTCAGATGACAGAAGCTGTAGATCTGTAGATCTGAATTCCAAAATGACAGAAAGCTGTAGATCTGAAAGGGTGAGACGAAGCAGATCCAAAAGTTGTAGACGACGCCACTTTGTAAGGAAGACAACGACGAAAGATGCAGATGGCGCCGGAAGTTGTAGACGGCTCGACGGAAGAGAGAAGAATGATGGAGATGAAAGAGAAAATTTTTTAATCTGAAAATGAATTCTGAAAGAGAATTCCGTCTGTAGCATATTTGTCAAAATTATTAGGGGTAATTTTGTCCAAAATCATCAAAGTTGGCCAGAATTTCTACAAAAAAAGTTGGTGGCCAACTATTAATTTTCACTAACTATATTGACTAGTCAACATGATTACCACTTTATTAAACTACCCTAAATAATTTAAACAAGTTAGAATATTATAAGTATAATATAGTACAATAATATATAATAGATAAATATAGTATATGATATTTGTTTCCCTGCAATTAAATTTATGATAGGAATATAATAGGCAAATTAATTTTTGTAAATAAGACACTTTTATAATAGATATAGATTTGAAATTTAGCCATGATTCAAATTCCCACCAATTTGAGTCTATATGGCTCCGAAATTTATCAGCGTGGCATGATCTGGCCAATTGAATATATAGTACATTGTCAAAAATGTGTAGTCAATTATACCATGTAAATAATATTCTCTTAATTTCACTTGTTTTCCTTTTCTATTTAGGTTGTCTCATTAAATTTGTTTTATTCCAAATATAGAAACAATTAACTTTTCAAACATGGTGAGACATATTGATCACTTTCTATTTTTTTTAGGGAAAAGGTACAAATACCCCCCTCATGTTGGCAGCGTTAGGCAAATACCTCTTTGAATTTTGTTTAGGCGCAAATTCATCATTCCCTAAAGTTTTCGGATGCAATTACCCCCTCGCCGTGACGGAAACAACACTTCCGTTGGCAAAAAAAAATTAGTTTTGATTTATTTTTATTCTTGTTGGTCCCTCACAATTTCCAAAAATTAATTGGTGCTAAAAGCTCAAATTAAGAAAATTTTGTTTCGAACCCTAGCTCACGACTATCAAAATTCAGGCAAAGTTCTCCGATAATTTGCAATCCAAGTCAACTATTTATTGTTGACATTAATGATCTCATATTCTTTAAGTCGTACGTCATTCTTTTTAGTGCAAATTATCAGAGAACCTCGCCTGAATTTTGATAGTTGTGAGTTAAGGTTCGAAATAATTTTTCCCTTAATTTGAGCTTTTAGCACCAATTATATACTCCATCCCTCCCAATAGTATGATATTTTTCTACCATACTATCTATCTTTTAGTCTCACTTCTTTTGGGTATGGTTATTAAGAAGAAGGGGTTTTGTAATACCCCGCTTTTTCATAACCAATTCTAGTAATTAATTAAGAGCTCGCCTGAGTTAATTAAGCTGAGAAATTAGAAGAAAAATAAGTTCAGGCAATAAAATTCTTAGGCAACCCTAATTTGCCGAATTTAATGATTTAAAGATTTTATCTCGTCTCGGTTAATCCGAAATGAGATGACGAAGATGTTTATGATTACGTGTTTATATGTTTGAATTTATTTGATAAATATGTATTATATTTGAAAGATATTATTTCTCCGGAAATCATAAATTGCTCCGGCAATTTTATTTTATTTTCGGATTTTATTTTCGGAAATTTCTTGAGAAAGTTTATATTAGGGTTTGAGTAACCTAAGAAATTTTTATAAGTTCGAAAGTTATTTAATTAAAGACATTATGATTGTCTAATTGATGTTTGATTAATTAATTGGAGAATTAATTAATCAATTAAAGTAAGAATCATATGTTTAATGTTTAATTAATTAATTAGATGTTAATTAATTAATTAAGCTAATTTATTAAGCATAATGTTCCTAGAAAATAAAGCTTGTCTTATAAGCCTTATTAATACTCCCTCCATCCACGATAAATTTGCCACAATTTCCTTTTTGGTCCGTCCACAAAAAATTTGCCACATCCATTTATAGTAATAGACCCTACACACTTCACTTACTTTTTCACTCACAACACAATTTAAAACTATATAAAAGTGGGACCCTTATTCCACTCACAATACAATCAACCAACAAATTATTAAAACTCGTGCCATCTACAATGTGATAAATTTATTGTGGATGGAGGGAGTATTTCCTAATTATTTTAAATCTAGCAATATCTAAGAGAATATTTGTAGTATCCTGTCTTTCTTGCGTAATAAAAATAATTAATCTAATGAGAAAGATAATAATTTTAGTAAAATAAAAATTTTCTTTCCGAAAATTTTACCCGACAGATATATTCTACCGGAAAAATGAGTTTTAATTAATTTTTATCGTCTCGGTTAATCCGAAATGAAGAAGTTATTACATTTATCAATAAATGATAAATGTTTAGTCATGAATAGACTGAAAGAAGAATTTAATTTAATTACGTGAAATTTTACGTAATTTATCGGTTAAAATTTTAGTTTCGGTCGATTTGAAAATGTTGCAAATCTCCGATTCTTTCTGTGAAATTTTTATCTAAGGTTCGTGAAACCTTAATCTTAAATACTGTGTTGAGAAATTAAGAGTTTATCGGAGGGTTAGTCGTTGATAATTATTTGAATCGATTAAGCATTTAACTAATTAACCTAACTTAGTAATTAAGTTAAAATAAAATAATACCTCTATCTTATATCTATCTATATATAGATATATCATCATCTCTCTTCTCACTCCCTCAAACTCACGCACACACACAGCACTCTCTTCACTCTCTCGAACACACACATACTACACCATTTTCCTCCATTGTTGCAAGCGTAGAGCTTGAAGATCAAAGAGTCAAGACCTTAAATCATTCTCAAGTAATTAAGTAAGTGTATATAATTGTTCTTATACACTTATAGCTCAATTCCTATGGTTGAAATTTCTATATATATGTATATATATGTTTCGAAAATTTGGGAGAGAAAATGAAGAAATGGTTGGATGATGTTGATATATTAGTATGATGTTTATATAATGTTTATATGATGATTTGTGTGATTAGAACATGAGAATCAAAATCCTAGCCCTAAGTTTCATAATTGTCGAAAATTATGGAAAATGGTCAAATTTTGATTCATGCATTGAATGATGTTTTGATCTTCATAAGTTGTGCTTAGAATATGCTTAGAAGATCAAATATGTAATTAGATTAAAAATAAGAAAACCCTAGCTATTAATTTCATTTTTCGAAAAAAATAAGAAAATGTGAAATAATTGATGCACGAATGGTATGATTATTTTAATGATATAAATGAATTTAGTTAAGTATTTTAAGAATGTTTCATGTTGGAAGTGAGAATAAATTCCCAGCCAATTTCATTTTGGTCAAAAATGTCGATTAAATTGAGTTAGAATTAGGGTTTAAGATATTAAGATTATATGATGTAGCTAATGGATAATGTGATGATGTATGAGATTAATGAATTATATTAGATCAAGAGATAATGAAATGTAAGCATAAAAACCCTAGAAACCCTAGAAATATTGAAATTAGGGTTGGAAGATTAATACTTAATTGATTGAAATTAAATGAAGAAATGAGCTTATAATATTTAATGAAGTATGTTGGAAATTAAAAAGAGAAAATAATTCTAGAGATTATAAATTTAATATAACCGAAAATTTAAAATAAATGAATAAAATATTAATTAATTTTTAATTAAGAAATTAATTGCATTTATGAACTAATTATTAAAAATGTAATATTGTGTGAATTTCTGGAATGATAATTCAAATTATTAAAGATTTTCTATTTTTGAATGATTTTTCCGATTTGGAAATTTATATGTTAAATGAGTTGAATATGTATAATGATTATGTAAATATGATTGATATGATGAAATAAGTGCGTGGAATTAATTTGAGAATTTTCTGAATCCGTTAGACGGATTAAAATCGATTTAGTCGATTATGATGAATAGTAATTTATAAATATTAATGTTATATGAGATTTGATTGATGTTTGATGCTTAATGAGGAATTAAGATAGATTAAGAGTGTTTAAGAAGTTAAGTTATCGAGTATCGAGTTTCGTCGTAGAAATTCGAATCGAATTACGTTAGGATTATCGAAGTCGTTATTTGATAGAAGTTCTCGTTCTAAAAGTCGTTATCTCGTTTCGAATTAAAGGAGCAAGTGGAAGCAGGAGCAGGAACGTAAAGTAAGAGGTCGATCAAGCGATAAAGTTTAAAGTTAAAGCTTAAATCGTTCGGGTGGGCTTTCTAAACTGAAATACGTGAAAAGCATGATATCAAATGATTTTCAAAGCTTTGATACTTGCCAAATTATTTTTGAAATGTTAAGTATGTTACCATCTACTAAAGAAAGACGAATTCGGTTCCGCGCAAGGTGGAATCTGTGTTCACATTAGTAATCGTGCGTATTTCTTTGATAGGCCGATTATTCGTAATCGTGAGCCTTTCCTTGATATGCCGATTACAAGTGATTGAGAAAGAGGCCTCTTTCTCATCACCATTATTTATTTGTAGATATTGTTCGTACTTTTATAAATGTCTGCAGACAAATGATTTCTGAAGAAAGAAAATATTTTTAACATTTTACGAGTTATTTTTCTGAAAATCCTCGTATAATGTTTTTCTGGCAAGTTTTTCATATATAGCTGTATTTAGCAAAGTTTCAAATGTTTTCAGCATGTGTTCACTTAGTACGTAGTACTCAGCCCTGCATGTTATTTCTAAAACGTGCATGTGTTCACTGAGAACGTAGTCTTTATTGATGATATTCTCGTTTAGTCAAGGAGAAATTTTGATCACGAGAAAACTTCTCCAAATTATTTTGGAAAAGTTGAGAACTAAGAAACTTTAGGTCAACTTCAGCAAATGCGAATTTTGACTAAGAAAAGTACATTTCCTTGGATATTTTGTTTCCTCTAAAGGAATCAAAGTCGATTCGACAAAAGTGCAAGCAGTCCATAAATGGAAGTTTCCAACTACGCCACATAAAATTAGGAGTTTCATAGGTCTAGTAGGCTACTATCAAAGATTAGTTAACCAAGAATTTTGTAACCATTCGGTACAAGTAGAGACAAATCTCTTTTCAGCCATCTAGTCAAGAGTAATATCTATTCTTCAAAATAGAAAGAAGTCATAGAAGATCGCCGATTATCTCGACAGTTCGAGTAGAGAAATTGTTGAAAAGAAAAGATGTGAAAGCATATCTTATCTATTTCGACTAAGATGAAAATCGAGAAGAGAGAATTGAAGATAGAGTTGCAGTCAGAGATTTCCAAGATGTATTTCCTGAGATTTTGCCAGGATTGCCGACAGATAGGCAAGTGGAGTTCACCATAGATTTTGAATCAGGATTAACTCTAGTTTTAAAGATGCCGTATAGAATGGCCCTCAAAGAGTTACAGGAGTTAAAGATCCAATTGCAAGAATCGATTAATCTAGGTTTTATCCGACCTAGTATTCTTCCCTTAGGTAGCACCAATCTTGGTTGTCAAGAAAAGGACGGTATTTGAAAATGTGTGTCAACTACCGAGAGCTGAACAAGCTAAACCTGAAGAACAAATATCCTTTGCCGAGAATAGATGATCTTTTTGATCAGCTCAAAGGAGCTAGAGTATTCTCGAAGATTAATCTGAAATCTGGTTATTATCAGTTAAAGATTAAGCAAGAGGATATTCAGAAAATGGATTTTAGAGAGAGATACGGCCACTACGAGTTTGTAGTAATGCCGTTTGGACTGACAAATGTTCCAGTAGTATTTATGGGTCTCATGAATTGAGTATTTCATAAATTTTTGGACAAATTTGTCGTAGCCTTTATTGATGATATTCTCGTTTAGTCAAGGAGAAATTTTGATCACGAGAAAACATCTCCAAATTGTTTTGGAAAAGTTGAGAACTGAGAAATTTTAGGTCAACTTCAGCAAATGCGAATTTTGACTAAGAAAAGTACATTTCCTTGGACATTTTGTTTCCTCTAAAGGAATCAAAGTCAATTCGACAAAAGTGCAAGCAGTCCATAAATGGAAGTTTCCAACTACGCCACATGAAATTAGGAGTTTCATAGGTCTAGTAGGCTACTATCAAAGATTTATCGAAAGATAATTTCAAGATAGCAAAGCCAATGACCCAACTCCTAAAGAAAGAATCGAAGTTTGAATAGTCTAACGAGTGTGAAGAATATTTTTAAGAGCTCAAGAAAAGGCTAACCACTGCTTTAATGCTAGCGGTTCTAGAATCAGATAAGGATTATACCGTTTTCATGGATGCATCAAAGAATGGACTAAGTTGTGTCCTGATACAAGAAGGAAAAGTCATTGCTTATGTTTCTAGACAGCTTAGACCTTATGAGGTAAGCTATTCAACTCATGAATCGGAATTAACAGCAGTAGTATATGCTCTAAAGATTTAGAGACACCATTTTTACGAAGTAAAATGTGAGATCTTCACAGATCATAAGAATCTCCAATACTTCTTTGAGAAGAAAGGAGTTAAAAATAAGACAGCGAAGATGGCTCGAGTTAGTCAAGGACTACAGTTGTAAAATTTCCTGTCATCAAGAAAAGCAAACGTAGTAGCTGACGCTTTGAGTAGAAAGAGTAAATCTAAGCTAGAATTTCTTCTGACTCAAGAGAAAGAATTCTTTAAGAATTTTTGGAGAGTTAAGATTAGAAATGTTTTACTGCCGCATCTGCAGAAACGATAATTGCAACTCTGGAAATAGATCCAAATTTAAGAGCAAAGATTTATAATGATCAGAGAAAAGATGAAAAGTTAGAGCCTTTTATCCTCAAAGGATGGTTAATTAGAAAGAACCATTCGAATCCTAGAAGATATGTTAAGAACTGTTGTTCTTGATCAAAGAGATCATTGGAAAAAAAAATTACCTCTTGATTTTACTTATAACAACAGTTACCAAATGTCGATAAGCATAGTATCCTATGAATCCCTTCATAGAGGAAAATGTCGATTTTCTTTCGATTGGGATAATGTGGGCGAGAATAAAATGTTAGGGCCGAAGTAATTAAAAAAAAATAATGATAGAGACTTTGCGCCAAGCCCAACAATAAATCAAAGAAGCACAAGATCATCAGCAATCTTATGCAGATACGCAAAAATCAGCGTTAGAGTCTGAAAGAGAAATCTTCAAGAGGAATTCTTCATTTTGGTGTTATAGGAAAGTTTAAGTCTTGCAACATAGTACCATATGAAATTCTGAAAAGAATAGGTCAAGTAGCGTATAAGTTAGCTTTATCGTCAAGTTTTAGAAGTTCGCAAAACGTGTTCCATGTATCTCAGTTGCAATGATACATGTTTGACTCTAAGCACGTTATCCATAAAAAAGAAATGATCTTTAATCCAGATCTTAATTATGAAGAAAAGCCAGAAGCGATCCTGGATCGAAAGATCCAGCAGATTAGAAATAAGTCAATCGTGTCAGTAAAGATTAAGTAAATCATAATGGTTTAGAAGAAGCCATTTGAAAGTTAAGAAGTACGATGAAAGACGAGTATCCCGAGTTATTCCAAGAAATAAGTAAATTTCGGGACGAAATTTATTTTTAGGGGGAGAGAATGTAATACCCCGTTTTCTTGAATAATTAATCTTAGTATTTCTTTAATTAAATTAAGAGAATGAAGATGAAGAAAATTTCCTTTTCAATAATTTTCCTTCGGCAATCCTAATATTTGCCGAAAAAGTGAAATTTAATTATTTCTGTTTCGTCTCGGATTAACCGAAACGAATTAGAATTTATGTTTATTGAATTGTGCATTTATGCATGATTTTAATGGAGAAAATTATGAATTTAATTTTCTTAATTTATTTTATTAATAATTAATTATTAAAAGAAATAATCTTATTTGGTTCATAAATGATTCATTTTTCAGTATTTTCTTCCGAGAATTTTCATTAGGGTTAGAGATGCCCTAATTGATTTTTCTAAATCGAGAAATAAGATATTGAAGTTATGATTAGCAAGTTTAGTATTTAATTGATTAAATTGAGCATTTAATTAATTAAATAATCTTAATTATGACATAAGCCATGACATAAGATTGTTTGACTTTTATGTTAGCTTAATGATTAGATTAATTATATAAATTAAGACTTCTTCTTCATTTTCTTCTTCATCTTTGCTGCTTCTACACACGCATATATACATATATATTTTTCCTCCATTAAAGCTTCATGTTTAAGCTCAAATTCAAGATCAAATCAATTCCAAATTATTAGTTAAGGTGAGTTATATATTTAATGCAAGTTTTAACTCAAGATCCAAGCATGAATCATCCTCTTTCCTCTCTATCTATATATTTTCGAAATTTTTGGGAGAAAATTGAGAAGTGATTGGATGATCTTGATTTTTTTTAGTATGATGTTTAATTCATGTTTAGATGATCAAGTATGTGATTAAATCAAGCATGAGAAAACCTTAACATTAATCTTGAAATTTTCGAAATTCTCTAGAAATTGGGAAATTTTGATTCATGTGTTGTATGATGAATTTGATGTTATATATGAGCTTAGTTAATTATTCTAAGTATGTTTAATGTTGGAAGTAAGCATGAATTCCCAACCCTTCAATTTATTTCATTATTTCGAAATATTTAGAAATTTAAATTAGGGTTCATGAATTAGGGTTTTTAATTTGAGGATAAATTGAATGAAATTGATTGAGGAATTGAGCTTATGTTAATTATATAAGCATGTTAGAAATTAAAATGAAGAGAAAAGAATCCTAGAAATCCTAATTTCAAAAGGACCGAAAATAAATTAAATAAAATAAATTATTATTTAATTTTTAATTAAGAAATTAATTGCATTTATAAACTTCTCATTAAAAATAAAGTATTGTGTGATTTTCTGAGAATTTAATTCAAAATAATAAAGATTTTCTATTTTTAATTGAATTTCCCGAGTCGGGAGTCTATATGTTTAATCGAGTCGAATGTGTGAAGTGAATGTGTAATTATGTTCATAATGTTGGAAAAAGTGAGTGGATTTAATTTAAGAATTTTCTGAATCCGTTAGACGGATTAAAATCGACTTTGTTGATTATGATGAATATTAATTAAAGTATGGTTATGTTAAGTGTGATTGATGATTGATGATTGATGATTAAGTATGAGTTAAGATAGAATAAGAGAATTTAAGAAGTTAAGTTAGAAATTCTCGAGTTTCGTCGAGTTTCGACGTAGAATTTCGAAGTAAATTAGAAGTTAAGAAGATCGAATTCATTTATTCGATAGTAGTTAATTCTCATTCTGAATTCGTGAATTCTAGTTCGAATGAAGGATCGAGTGGGAGTGAATCCGAGGATTCAGAATCGATAAAGGTTAAGTCCAAAGCTTCAGTTATCAGGTGGGCTTTCTAAACCAAGAAATGATGAATGCTATATATATATATATGATTATATATAGAGTACAGAATTTTTTTAGGACACTAAGTATAGGCGTTTTGCAAAAATAGGACAACCTTTTGCGGGCTTGCAATTTTAGGACAAAATTTCAAAAATTAAGCATTTGCAGGCATCGGGCTAAAACGCACGTGTTTTGCACGTGATGGTATTTTTCTCGGCCCGATGATGATGTGGCTGCCAACTAAGTGCCACATCATTGCCAAATGTCGATAAGCAAAGATTGATCTATTTGGTTAAATTTGAATTTCACATTTTATTAATTGTTTGGTCTCATGTCTTATATATATTATGTGTCAACTATTTGTCTATAACTTATATATAAGTTGGATTTTTATTAGATTTTAGTTAGATTTATCGAAGTTATGATTAGAGAAAGGAAGTTGGACCCCGACACCATCATTCAAAGTTCTGGCTTCGTCAGTTCTTACATGTACTAAATGTAATTGAAAAGAATGTAATGTAATTTAATCATAAAATATATTTAATTAACTTAGACTTACATTGTTTTACAGTTTATATGATCGTGTAAGCAGTAGTAATTTGGACAAGGTCAGTTTCCTCTCCTCTCCAACCAAAAAAATTAAAAGATCCACAAACTAATTAAGAGTATTTGTGAGGCTAAAGATCTCAAGCTCAAAAAATTCCATCAATGTCTTTTAAGTCGAATTTGTCACACTTGACTTTTCAAGTATGGTTCCTTACATATGGCTAGGAAGCTATTTGCGCAAAAATATGAGTTTAATCAATATACACATCGGGTAGTGGACCGTGAGTTCACACGTCTAAAACAAAAAATGTACTTTAGCATTCATAGAAAACAAATCAAATCCTACTAGGCCTACCGATTCAAATAATATGGCTAAAATTGTAATTTTGTGATCTTTTTTTACGGGATCAATATAAATTTACAATGAAAAAACAATTTTAACCTTAATGAATTTTAACACCGATCAGGTTAAATCGCACGTGTTTGTCATTGAGCTCATTTATGTGGCTTGATGCCTATCGGCTGCCAAATAAGCTATCTAATCAGCACTTAGTGGAACCCAACGCTGACTTGACTGCCACACATCTCTCTCTCTCCCCGTCCACCTCCGCCACCGACCGCCGGCAGTGGCCACCTCCACCGCCGACAACATTCTTCACCCATTTTTCCTCTCTCTACTCTCTCTTCCTCACTATCACCATCTCTTTCTTATCATTCCTTGGAGTACAAAGTTTTTTTATGCCACTAAGTATAGGCGTTTTGCGAAAATAGGACAATATTTTGCTGGCTTGCAATTTTAGGACAAAGTTTTAAAAATTAAGCATTTGTAGGCCAAAATACGTGGCACTTAGTTGGCAGCCACATCATCACCGGGCTGAGAAAAATACCATCACGTGCAAAACACGTGCGTTTTAGCCCGATCGGACTTTTTTTGGCCTGCAAATGCTTAATTTTTGAAACTTTGTCCTAAAATTGCAAGCCCGCAAAAGGTTGTCCTATTTTCGCAAAACGCCTATACTTAGTGGCCTAAAAAAACTTTGTACTCTTATATATATGTGTGATGTTTTCAAGTAATTGGCTTGCCAAATGTTTAAAGTATTGTATGATACCGTCTACCAAAGAAAGACGAATTCGGTCCTACGCAAGGTAGGATTTGTGTACACTATTTTGTAATCGGGAGCCTTCCGAAAGGAGTGGACTATTACAAGTGTTTGAGAAGGAGGCCTACTTCTCAGCACTATTTTATTGTAGACACGGTACATACTCTTATATATATTTATGTATTCTTTTGAACATGCACAAGTTTGAATTGTGCTATATCTTTCGGCAAGTCCAATTTATAGTTGTATTCAGTAAGTTTTCAAATTATCTTGGCATGTGCCCACTGAGTACGAAGTTTCGTACTCAGCCCCGCCTATTATTCTAAAATGTGCAGGTTAGCTAAGATGAAGATGATCGTGTGCTGGCGGACTTGTTGTTGTTGTTGGTTTATATGATAAGAGTCGTTTTGATGAGCTTAGAACCTAGAATATATGTCTTCATACATATATTCTCTCATTTTTCCACTGCAAATTTATGATGTTTGATGATGTATAATTTTGTTGATGATGGTTATATTCTAAAGTCAAACTAAGTTAAGTCGTTTAAATTCTGAAAGTTTGATCGAAATATGTTCGTGAATTCCTTTTGAGATCAGCCTACTTGATATATATATATATATATATATATATATCTTGCGTTCTTGATCTATAAGTCAGCTCGTTGTTTTCATGTCATTGAGTTGTTGGATTCATTTAATGGAAATTATTGATCTTGAGCAGATTTGATTATTCCATAAATGCTTATTTGGTTGATCGTCTCATAAATCTCAAGTTATACTTGTTTTGAAAATGTCAAAGTTGATTGTTGGTTGAGTTGATTTGTCCTTTGTGATTATTGATAAATAGCCGGGTCGCTATTAAATTCCTTTGTTAATCATAAATTGTGTAAGTCGTGGGACCCACCGGCTTTGTCATCTAATTTCTAGGCCGGGCTGCGACAGAGTGGTATCAGAGCAGGTCTATCTGCTCTGAGTCATTATTTCTTAAAAAGGTCTAGTCTAGTTTGAATCCCTAGACTAGTTGAGAGCAAGGTCTAATTGCTCTAAGTTCTATTTATTCTAAGTTAATATTTCAAAGTCTAGTCAGGTTTTAACAACAACAAAAGTCCAGCACCTCATCTCATCCGGCAAACCAGGTATGCATTTAAAAGTTTTCTATGTTTAAAAGTTTAAAAAAAAAAGTTGAAGTTCCATGTGACTGACGAACTGTTATGTGGACCTGATCAACCCACATAACTAGAAACTCAGTAATATGGTCTTCCACCTCCATAATGCAGTTAATTAATGAGATGAAGTTAGAAAGTTTGAGATATATGAAATTGTGTTGTGATTTTGAGATTTTAATGAGATTGTTTTATGTTGGTTTGCTTAAAGCAAATTGGCAAATAATTGTTCAAGTAAGTTGGTTGTTTAACTTTGGAATGTACCGTGAGTGTGGTACCATCGTTTGGAAGAAAAATTAGCTTCTCGAAGTGACGAGGCCATGAGAGAGTTCTAGCATATGTGCATGAGTATTACGGAAATGTTAGTAGAATTTTTAAGTGTTTTCATCATGTTTCGATGGATAGCAAAAGAAAGTAATATTTCAAGAATTCTCATAATAGAAATATTAGTTTCTTTTCTTATCGACGAGTGGCAGGAAATGGGCAGCTTTCCGTGCACCTCAGTTCATCCTGGAGCAAGATTGGGATCGTATGCTATTCGGAGATTGCTGTGGAAATATAGTCGAGATTTGCTTTCGCTATATGTGCTACTCTACACCACCACCTGGACCGTATTAGCCGCCGATCCGAGTGGATAAAGCAGGATTGCAGGATCCGATGTTTCAAGACGACCTAATTCCTTTTCGCATTTCTCAGAAGAACTCTGAGCTCGTTGTTACTCCTCATCCTAATGATTATGGGTTTGATGTAAACTCATTTTTTTTTAGCCGTTGTTGAATGGCTATGTTCCATCTCCTCCTCTATCAAATGTTTTGTTTTTGTTCTCGAGCCTTCTGCTTAGGTGAACAATTTGATTCAGCTCCCTCTATTGATGTAGTTCCATTAAATCCTTCTTTGGATACTCTTCAAGCTTTGAATTCTTCAGAGCTTGATTATTTCTTTGGAACTCAGCTTGTTTCTTTCGTTTCTACAAGAGGAGTACGTCTGGACCGCGACGTCATGTCAGTGACGAGGAGATCATTGACCCGAGGTCAGAGCAACCGAAGGATATTTTTATCTTCATCGTGTGCCGTTTAGCCATCTAGGGTTTCAACCTAGCTAGTTTAGAATTTCTTCGGGTGTGATCGACGTGAGTGTTGTCCGTTTAACGTTAGATGAAGTAGAGAGAGAGCCGAGGAGAGTACCGAGTCTGAGAGCGAAAAAAAAAAAGATCCATTAAAGGATGAGCAGTGAGAGAGAGGGTTTGAGAGTGGCGTTAATTTAATAGATTAATAATCGAATATATTTTACGCTTTGTCGTTTTTAAGTTTTACGCTTGTTTAGTAAGCTTTCGTGAAAAGATGCATAAAATTTTAAGTTTATAAAGATTCGGTAGCGATGTAGAATTTCGCTTCGAGAAAATGTTTTGTGTGATGTTAGAGTATCACGGTAAATAGGGAATTGTTAATGTAAATAATTCCCTATCTTTTGTAAAAGTCCTCGAAGATGCAAAATTTTCTATTAAATGAAGAAGTACGACCATGCTGAGTGTCATTTGATAATTTTCCGAGTTATCGATAAATTTCGTCGTTTAAATTTCAGATTAATTGTCTCAAGAAGAAAGAAAGAAAATGAAGTGAAGTAAAGATTAAATATAGTCGATGAGAGTTAAAACGAAGTAAGATGAAACGTATTTGACGAAGAAGAACGTTAAAATCAAGTAAAGAAAGGAAGAAAGCAAAGTAGAATGAATTTTAATTAACGTTGAGGAAGCGTTAGAATAATTAAGATGAAGCTTAATCGAAGAAGAAGAACGTTGAAAAGCAAGAGATGAAGGAAGAAAGTTCGTCAAAATCGAAGGAAGAGCGTTCAGGGGTTGAAACCAGCGCCGGTTGGAAACCAGCGCCGGTTGGAAGGAAAATGCCGAAGTTCACTTCAGCGGTCGCCGGAATCCAGCGGTCGCTGGAATAGTGAATCCGGCGGCAGCGGCGGCTGGAAAGCTGGGCGGCGGCAGTTCTGCTACCTTTTACTCCGGAGGCCATAACTTCCTGCTCGTTTAACGGAATTCAGATCCGTAAATTGGGTTAAAAACTAGACATCCGTGGCTTTCTAATGGTACCTGGAACTTCTCCTGGTTTCAAGTATGCTGTTCTGAAATTCAGTTTCAATCTGCTGCAGTTGTGCAGATTTTTCTATAAGTTATTTCTTTCAAGTTTAATCAATTTATTTTGATTTCTTTGAACTTTCTATATCAAATTCTTGCTCATCGATGTAAGCTTGAGATCCTTTATGTGACAAACTTTCGTAAGCGAGATAATGAATTAATTTCAAGCAAGGCGATTGTTTATTTTTGGAAAGTAAAGTGATCGGGAGACACCGTTGAAAAACGACAAGAAGATGAAATCGACTGAAGAAAAATGGGTATGAAGAAGAGATTTAAAATAAGTAATGAAGAATGAAAACATAGCTTAAAATATAAAAAAAAATTCCTTGTTTCGTTCATCATCCGTCGTCCGTTTCGTTCTTTGGTTGTTTCGTTCGTCGTTCGTTATTCTTCTCTTTCGTTAATCACATTCTTGTTATGTTTTAGAATGAGATTGAGATGAATTAATATTTCAAAAGAATTAAACAATGAAATTAATGTCTCGGGATAATGTTATTCCTTTCTGTTTTGTTAGGAATACCTGAGCTAAAATTTCATTTAACCTTAGTTATCCGATTTAATTAAGGTTTGGGATTCTTTCATTACCCAACCTACCTCTCGGATTATTAATCCTGTCATTTCCTTATTCAGTTAAATGCGTCAGTTTTGACCTCAGAAATTTTTATTTTAAGGATTTGATTTTAGTCTTTCACGCAGAGGTGATTTATTCTCTCTTTCCGAGGATCCTTAATATTCTCAACCCTCCGAACCTTAAGTTTTCTTCCATTTCCATTTCTCCGTTCTAGCAAAGGAGCATGAAGCGGGATCATTCTTCCTGTATCATGAGAATAATAATATAATGACCTCGACAGCAATCCAACTACTAAAAGGATGGATTGTTTAACTAACATCAACGTGTTCCTCTCCAAAAGTCAAATTCAAGGTTAGTTTCTCGTCGACACCAGTTACGGACATTGAAGATGAAGTCAAGCTTATCTTGAGCTGAGATGTGATCGTCAAGGAAGTAGTAGAAGAAGATGATGTAGAAGTCGATAGTATAGATTTCGATAACGCGTTTAATAAAGAAGAAAAAAAAATTCAAGGACGGTTAATAGAGAGTCGACCTTTTTAAATTATTTTCAATATTGAGAGCGTGAAAGAAAGAAGTAGTAAAAATGCGGAAATGTGAGTTTTAAATAGAACATATGATGCATAGTTTAACCTTAGATTTTTCGGTAACAGATTAGTATTCTGTACCGTCACTATTATGCTAGTGTGATGCTAGAACATCACAATTAAGATAAAAAAATAATTTATCTTTTGATAGATTTCTTATCTTAAAAAGATCTCAAAAGGGAAAATCTTCCAGTTCATGAAAGAATGACTAAAGCAGTCATTAAGATCAGTTGATGAGTTCTTATATGCTTAAGAAAAATAAGAAGTTATGATGCTTTGTGAAGCAGAAAGTAAGTTGACAGTAAATTGTCAAGATGAAGTTAGAGTTTAAAGAATAAGATTTTTATGAATATAAGCTAAGTATGAAAGAAATAAGTTGCTTTGCCAAAAGTTATAAGTACGTTAGGTTATTTTGCGAATTGTTTGAATGATTAAGAAAAGTTATGAATCTGAATGCTTTGATGTTGATTGTCAATATGAGAAAAGTTTATGAAGCTAAGCGGTTGTGCTATTGCTTAATTATTGAGTTAAGTTATGAAAGTGATTATGCTATGATAAGATTTGATTTACGTGAATGTTAAGTTCCATGTTTGGAACTATTATTTTGAGAAGTAACTGCTTTTATATTAAAACTTAATATGTGAAAGTGCTTAAACTTTCAAGTTAAATTCTTGATGATTTGATTATATGATGATGAGAGTGAATCGTTTGATTCATTATTTATGATGAGCATGTTATGTGCTAAAGATGCGAATAAGAATTTTATTAAGTTTAAAAAAATCAAGAAAGTTTATTCCGTTTAAAAGGAAATAAAATTCTTCGGAAAACCCTGAGTTGGTTAACTAGAATGCTTTCAAGAAAAAGAAATAAGGTAGAAAAGAAGAGCAGTAAGAACCTAACCGCCTCCTCAACCAAAAGGAGGATAGAAGAATTTCTTTTCTTCATTAAAATTCCCAACTCTAGACGTAAGAGGAAATTCGTCGGAAGCTGAAGAGCTGTTTCGATCGTTAGAAAAAAAAATTATTATTATTTATTTAGGTTTCTTTGTAGTAGCAAGCATTAACGCCATACATGTATGACTTACCAGCTTAAAGGATTTACAGATTATTGGTAGGAAGCTCGTCAGGGGACATATACCCTGAGTAGCTAGAGAAATTGACGTAGGAGCAACTTAAGAATGCTCTTTTCGAGAATTATATTCCAAGAAATTATCGAAAACAAAAGAAGAGTGAGTTTGTCAATCTTAAGCAAGGAAATAAGTCGGTATCCGAGTACGATCGAGAGTTTTGCGTTTTAGCTCGTTTCGCCCAAGATAAAGTAGACAAGATGAAAAGATGTCTGAGCTCTTTCGAACCAGACTACATCAAGAGATAAAGAGTCGTGCTACTCAGTCAGAGTGCATTGAACTATTTAGAGGCTTTAAATCGAGCTTTGGATATGGAGTTAGCTATGCAACCATAAAGATCGTTGCAGTTGTCAACATCATCTTCTCAGTAAATACAAGCTCCATCAGCAGCGAGCCCTTAATCTTCAAATCAAGATCAATTTCAACGAAGAAAGCGAAAGTGGAATGATGGTTCCCAATCAAATAAGAGGCCATGGCAAAGACAGTAAAATCAGTAAAGTTGGCAAGGCCAACAAAGTCAGCAAAGACCGCAAGGTCAGTAGCAGCAAGTAAATCCAGGAAGATTTAAGTCGTCTTTCGTTAATCAAGGCAGTTCTTCGCAAGGATATCAAGGAATTCATTCGTTCCCTAAGTGCAATAAAATGCACCAAGGAGTTTGTAAAGCTGGAAGCAACAGCTATTATACGTGTGGATAATTTAGTCACTACTCCTATCAATATTCAAATAAGCAACAAGGACCAGGAGAAAGTAGATCTAATCAGAATCAGCCCCAGGGTTCGAAGGCAATAGAAGAAGTTCCTCAAACGCTGCAGCAGTAGCGGAATCGTCAAGGACGTTGTTCTCAACGACGTTCTCAGCAGAAGCAAAAGTAGCCTCAGTAGCAGTAGATAGAGCCTCAGCAATAGTATCAAAGGATTTTCGCCTAAAGCAGAAGCTGTGCGTTAATGACCAAAGAAATTTTACAGATTTGAGTCAATTAAAAGGCATACCTGTTATAATCTTACAGGTACATCGCATTCATTTATATAAAATGCATGCGTTAATAATCTTGATCTACAACGTAGAACGTGCTATGCAAAACCTAATAATAATTATTCTAGTAGGTAAACTTACCTCAGTTACTCTTGTTGGTCCTAAATTAGAGTTGAATTTGGATTTCTCAAAATGTTAGTCAAAACCCTAACTTAAATTAAAATGTAAAATGTTGATATCATTCTAGGAATGGATTAGTTAACCAAGAATTTTGTAACCATTCGGTACAAGTAGAGACAAATCTCTTTTCAGCCATCTAGTCAAGAGTAATCTCTATTCTTCAAAATAGAAAGAAGTCATAGAAGATCGCCGATTATCTCGACAGTTCGAGTAGAGAAATTGTTGAAAAGAAAAGATGTGAAAGCATATCTTATCTATTTCGACTAAGATGAAAATCGAGAAGAGAGAATTGAAGATAGAGTTGCAGTCAGAGATTTCCAAGATGTATTTCCTGAGATTTTGCCAGGATTGCCGACAGATAGGCAAGTGGAGTTCACCATAGATTTTGAATCAGGATTAACTCTAGTTTTAAAGATGCCGTATAGAATGGCCCTCAAAGAGTTACAGGAGTTAAAGATCCAATTGCAAGAATCGATTAATCTAGGTTTTATCCGACCTAGTATTCTTCCCTTAGGTAGCACCAATCTTGGTTGTCAAGAAAAGGACGGTATTTGAAAATGTGTGTCAACTACCGAGAGCTGAACAAGCTAAACCTGAAGAACAAATATCCTTTGCCGAGAATAGATGACCTTTTTGATCAGCTCAAAGGAGCTAGAGTATTCTCGAAGATTAATCTGAAATCTGGTTATTATCAGTTAAAGATTAAGCAAGAGGATATTCAGAAAATGGATTTTAGAGAGAGATACGGCCACTACGAGTTTGTAGTAATGCCGTTTGGACTGACAAATGTTCCAGTAGTATTTATGGGTCTCATGAATTGAGTATTTCATAAATTTTTGGACAAATTTGTCGTAGCCTTTATTGATGATATTCTCGTTTAGTCAAGGAGAAATTTTGATCACGAGAAAACATCTCCAAATTGTTTTGGAAAAGTTGAGAACTGAGAAATTTTAGGTCAACTTCAGCAAATGCGAATTTTGACTAAGAAAAGTACATTTCCTTGGACATTTTGTTTCCTCTAAAGGAATCAAAGTCAATTCGACAAAAGTGCAAGCAGTCCATAAATGGAAGTTTCCAACTACGCCACATGAAATTAGGAGTTTCATAGGTCTAGTAGGCTACTATCAAAGATTTATCGAAAGATGATTTCAAGATAGCAAAGCCAATGACCCAACTCCTAAAGAAAGAATCGAAGTTTGAATAGTCTAACGAGTGTGAAGAATATTTTTAAGAGCTCAAGAAAAGGCTAACCACTGCTTTAATGCTAGCGGTTCTAGAATCAGATAAGGATTATACCGTTTTCATGGATGTATCAAAGAATGGACTAAGTTGTGTCCTGATACAAGAAGGAAAAGTCATTGCTTATGTTTCTAGACAGCTTAGACCTTATGAGGTAAGCTATTCAACTCATGAATCGGAATTAACAGCAGTAGTATATGCTCTAAAGATTTAGAGACACCATTTTTACGAAGTAAAATGTGAGATCTTCACAGATCATAAGAATCTCCAATACTTCTTTGAGAAGAAAGGAGTTAAAAATAAGACAGCGAAGATGGCTCGAGTTAGTCAAGGATTACAGTTGTAAAATTTCATGTCATCAAGAAAAGCAAACGTAGTAGCTGACGCTTTGAGTAGAAAGAGTAAATCTAAGCTAGAATTTCTTCTGACTCAAGAGAAAGAATTCTTTAAGAATTTTTGGAGAGTTAAGATTAGAAATGTTTTACTGCCGCATCTGCAGAAACGATAATTGCAACTCTGGAAATAGATCCAAATTTAAGAGCAAAGATTTATAATGATCAGAGAAAAGATGAAAAGTTAGAAAAGTTTTAAAACTTTAGTATAGCCTTTTATCCTCAAAGGATGGTTAATTAGAAAGAACCATTCGAATCCTAGAAAATATGTTAAGAACTGTTGTTCTTGATCAAAGAGATCATTGGAAAAAAAAATTACCTCTTGATTTTACTTATAACAACAGTTACCAAATGTCGATAAGCATAGTATCCTATGAATCCCTTCATAGAGGAAAATGTCGATCTTCGTTCCATTGGGATAATGTGGGCGAGAATAAAATGTTAGGGCCGAAGTAATTAAAAAAAATAATGATAGAGACTTTGCGCCAAGCCCAACAATAAATCAAAGAAGCACAAGATCATCAGCAATCTTATGCAGATACGCAAAAATCAGCGTTAGAGTCTGAAAGAGAAATCTTCAAGAGGAATTCTTCATTTTGGTGTTATAGGAAAGTTTAAGTCTTGCAACATAGTACCATATGAAATTCTGAAAAGAATAGGTCAAGTAGCGTATAAGTTAGCTTTATCGTCAAGTTCTAGAAGTTCGCAAAACGTGTTCCATGTATCTCAGTTGCAATGATACATGTTTGACTCTAAGCACGTTATCCATAAAAAAGAAGTGATCTTTAATCCAGATCTTAATTATGAAGAAAAGCCAGAAGTGATCCTGGATCGAAAGATCCAGCAGATTAGAAATAAGTCAATCGTGTCAGTAAAGATTAAGTAAATCATAATGGTTTAGAAGAAGCCATTTGAAAGTTAAGAAGTACGATGAAAGACGAGTATCCCGAGTTATTCCAAGAAATAAGTAAATTTCGGGACGAAATTTATTTTTAGGGGGGGAGAATGTAATACCCCATTTTCTTGAATAATTAATCTTAGTATTTCTTTAATTAAATTAAGAGAATGAAGATGAAGAAAATTTCCTTTTCAATAATTTTCCTTCGGCAATCCTAATATTTGCCAAAAAAGTGAAATTTAATTATTTCTGTTTCGTCTCGGATTAACCGAAACGAATTAGAATTTTTGTTTATTGAATTGTGCATTTATGCATGATTTTAATGGAGAAAATTATGAATTTAATTTTCTTAATTTATTTTATTAATAATTAATTATTAAAAGAAATAATCTTATTTGGTTCATAAATGATTCATTTTTCAGTATTTTCTTCCGAGAATTTTCATTAGGGTTAGAGATGCCCTAATTGATTTTTCTAAATCGAGAAATAAGATATTGAAGTTATGATTAGCAAGTTTAGTATTTAATTGATTAAATTGAGCATTTAATTAATTAAATAATCTTAATTATGACATAAGCCATGACATAAGATTGTTTGACTTTTATGTTAGCTTAATGATTAGATTAATTATATAAATTAAGACTTCTTCTTCATTTTCTTCTTCATCTTTGCTGCTTCTACACACGCATATATACATATATATTTTTCCTCCATTAAAGCTTCATGTTTAAGCTCAAATTCAAGATCAAATCAATTCCAAATTATTAGTTAAGGTGAGTTATATATTTAATGCAAGTTTTAACTCAAGATCCAAGCATGAATCATCCTCTTTCCTCTCTATCTATATATTTTCGAAATTTTTGGGAGAAAATTGAGAAGTGATTGGATGATCTTGATTTTTTTAGTATGATGTTTAATTCATGTTTAGATGATCAAGTATGTGATTAAATCAAGCATGAGAAAACCTTAGCATTAATCTTGAAATTTTCGAAATTCTCTAGAAATTGGGAAATTTTGATTCATGTGTTGTATGATGAATTTGATGTTATATATGAGCTTAGTTAATTATTCTAAGTATGTTTAATGTTGGAAGTAAGCATGAATTCCCAACCCTTCAATTTATTTCATTATTTCGAAATATTTAGAAATTTAAATTAGGATTCATGAATTAGGGTTTTTAATTTGAGGATAAATTGAATGAAATTGATTGAGGAATTGAGCTTATGTTAATTATATAAGCATGTTAGAAATTAAAATGAAGAGAAAAGAATCCTAGAAATCCTAATTTCAAAAGGACCGAAAATAAATTAAATAAAATAAATTATTATTTAATTTTTAATTAAGAAATTAATTGCATTTATAAACTTCTCATTAAAAATAAAGTATTGTGTGATTTTCTGAGAATTTAATTCAAAATAATAAAGATTTTCTATTTTTAATTGAATTTCCCGAGTCGGGAGTCTATATGTTTAATCGAGTCGAATGTGTGAAGTGAATGTGTAATTATGTTCATAATGTTGGAAAATGTGAGTGGATTTAATTTAAGAATTTTCTGAATCAGTTAGACGGATTAAAATCGACTTTGTCGATTATGATGAATATTAATTAAAGTATGGTTATGTTAAGTGTGATTGATGATTGATGATTGATGATTAAGTATGAGTTAAGATAGAATAAGAGAGTTTAAGAAGTTAAGTTAGAAATTCTCGAGTTTCGTCGAGTTTTGACGTAGAATTTCGAAGTAAATTAGAAGTTAAGAAGATCGAATTCGTTTATTCGATAGTAGTTAATTCTCGTTCTGAATTCGTGAATTCTAGTTCGAATGAAGGATCGAGTGGGAGTGAATCTGAGGATTCAGAATCGATAAAGGTTAAGTCCAAAGCTTCAGTTATCAGGTGCGCTTTCTAAACCAAGAAATGATGAATGCTATATATAAATATGATTATATATATGTGTGATGTTTTCAAGTAATTGGCTTGCCAAATGTTTAAAATATTGTATGATACCGTCAACCAAAGAAAGACGAATTCGGTCCTACGCAAGGTAGGATTTGTGTACACTATTTTGTAATCGGGAGCCTTCCGAAAGGAGTGGACGATTACAAGTGTTTGAGAAGGAGGCCTACTTCTCAGCACTATTTTATTGTAGACACGGTACATACTCTTATATATATTTATGTATTCTTTTGAACATGCACAAGTTTGAATTGTGCTATGTCTTTCGGCAAGTCCAATTTATAGTTGTATTCAGTAAGTTTTCAAATTATCTTGGGATGTGCCCAATGAGTACGAAGTACTCAGCCCCGCCTATTATTCTAAAATGTGCAGGTTTGCTGGGATGAAGATGATCGTGTGTTGGCGGACTTGATGTTGTTGTTGGTTTATATGATAAGAGTCGTTTTGATGAGCTTAGAACCTAGAATATATGTCTTCATACATATATTCTCTCGTTTTTCCGTTGCAAATTTATGAAGTTTGATGATGTATAATTTTGTTGATGATGGTTGTATTCTAAAGTCAAACTAAGTTAAGTCGTTTAAATTCTGAAAGTTTGATCGAAATATGTTCGTGAACTCCTTTTGAGATAAGCCTACTTGATATATATATATATATATATATATATATATATATATATATATATATATATATTGCGTTCTTGATCTATAAGTCAGCTCGTTGTTTTCATGTCATTGAGTTGTTGGATTCATTTAATGGAAATTATTGATCTTGAGCAGATTTGATTATTCCATAAATGCTTATTTGGTTGATCGTCTCATAAATCTCAAGTTATACTTGTTTTGAAAATGTCAAAGTTGATTGTTGGTTGAGTTGATTTGTCCTTTGTGATTATTGATAAATAGCAGGGTCGCTATTAAATTACTTTGTTAATCATAAATTATGTAGTCGTGGGACCCACCGGCTTTGTCATCTAATTTTTAGGCTGGGCTGCGACAAATTAATTATCTAAATCCTAAAAGATGAAAAAGTCGAAACATTAAGTGTAGGGTTTTGATTTTTCTGCAATTTATTTAAGTAATTAAGTTATATTTGAGGTTTATAAATTAAATAAACATGTTTAGAAGCTATTGGAATGAAATTGGGCATTTAACCCTAATTATAAAGAAAGGGCCGAAAATTATATATATTATAAGGCCATGTATTTAATTTTAATTGAGAAAATAATGATAGAAATGAGTTCTACGATAAAAATTAAGCATCATATAATTTTTCGGAATTTTAATACGAAGTTTTGAGAATTTTCTATTTTCTGGCTATTTTTCGAAGTCAGAGGTTTATACGTATAAATGATATGGTTTGATGATGTGATTGTTTAATTATGTTCATTATAGTATAAAAAAAGTATATGGAATTAATTTGAGAATTTTCAGAGCTCATTTGTCGAGTCGGAAATATTTTTAGTTCAAGGATATGAATAGTAAATAATAAATTATATGTTAAATGTATGATTTATGATGTTGTTAGTTGTTAATTATATACTAAAGATGATGTTAATTGTTAAGTATAAGCTAATGATGATTTTAATAACCAATGATATGCTAATGATGATTTTAACCGTTAATGATGAGTTTAAGTGTTAATGATACGTCATTAATGAGCTTATATGTCAATGACATATATTGATAATATAAGATTGAGATTTAATGTTACTAATGAGATTACACATTAATCATATGCTTATATCTTATCAAAGAGCTTAAGTATTAATGATGTGCTTAAGTAAATAATTGAAGAGCTTAAGTATTAATAAGATACTTATATAAGTAAATGATATGTTTAATTGTTAAGGAAATGTTTATGTGTTAATGATTTGATGATAATGATAAGCTTGAATGGTTAATGATGTAATAAGTATAAGTTTAAATGTTAGTAAGTGCTTATATGGATAATGATGAGATTAAATGATTAGAGATGTACTTATATGTTTATTAATGATTCTATAAGTTTGTGATGGATTTGATATGTTGGGAAAATAATAAACATATTTTGAAGTGATATCAAAACCCAGCTGACCCCAACCGAGTAGATGAATGTACAAACTTTGTGTTGTTTCCAGCTCACCTGTTTGAGCTTATAGAGTTTCTTAGTTTACAGGTAGATTCGCTGAAGACAGCAGAAGACACAGCTAAGCAGACAGCTTATAGAACTCAGCAGTGCAGACTCAGCAGAGCAAGACCAAGCAGAGTCAAAGATCCTGCAGTATCAAGACCCAGCTCAGTGACGGAAACCCAGCTTAGTGTCAAAGACCCAGCTCAGTGTAAAAGACCCAGCTTAGTGTCGTTGACACAGCTCAGGTCTAAAACACGGCTCGGGTCGGATGACACGGCTCGGAGTTGAAGACACAGCTCAGGTTGATGATACAGCACAGGTCTAAAGACAGCTCAGAATCAAGACACAGCAGAGTCCAAGCCGCTAAAGATACAGCAGAGACGCTTAGCAGCTCGAAGACGAAGACCTTCTCCAAGACAAGATCCCGATGTCAGAAGATCTTATCTGACGCAGTCAGATCAGAGAAGAACTAGCTTCTGCAGATGCAGACCTACTTCGTAGGTAAAGGCCAGAAGTCAACAAGAGTAGGTAAGATTCAAACGGCTCTCTTCCAACGGCTAGTTTGAATCTCCACCTATATATATCTCTCCTCCACCATTGAAGAAGGAGGCTGGCAAGACGACTGAAGAAATAGAAGAAAACAGAAAAATGAACAACGATCTACAAAGCCAAATCTTTCTAGAACACCCAGCCAGTCAGCTGTGTTCTTAGTTGTTCACATATTCAGTCATAGGCAGAATAGATCTGAATAAATATCTTAAGCCTAGTTTGAACGAATTCATCATACTCTTTGTTCTTCATTGTAAGAACTCGTTCATAGTTGGAAAACCATACCCAAACCCAAACCCAGAAAGGTTAGGTAAAGGTACGCTTGCTCGAAGCGTGTAATTCGAGTGGTTAGGTTCTTCAGTACCCGGAAACTGAAGGTGTAGGCTTGACAGTGCCCGCAAACTGTTAGAACACAGCTCGGGTTAGAGTTGTGAAGTTGCTTGGTACTTGGAAACCAAGTGGTAGTGAATTACCAGTGAATCTGGTCGTGGACGTAGGAGGGGTTACTCCGAACCACGTTAAAAATGCTCTTGTTATTTTATCGCTTTGTTTTATGCATGTTACTAACCTTCATGAGCATACATCTCAATCTGCATAAACTGACTAACTGAAAAGTGAAACAGAGCTTTGCAATATATTTGAAGCAACAGACGGACTTTCCAAATCCACCACATTCCGCACACACACACAGCCAGCTGTGTCGATCAAGCTGCCATCCAGCTGGATCGAACACAGCCAGCTCTCTGAAAAGAGTTTTAACTTGGAAAAGTTTTTAAACCTTGGTGTATTCACCCCCCCCTACACCAAGGTATCCGTCTTGGGACCAACATGATAGTTGATTAAAAGTTAAGTATATGTTGAGCATGTGCTAAGTAAATGTTGAGTATGTGTTAAGTATATGTTAAGTATTATGTCGTGAATGGTATGTGATATGTTCATTGGACTAAGTTAATTTATTGAGATTATGTTGGTTAACTAGTTGTATTATGAAGTTAAGTATAAGGTTAAGAAGTAAGAAGGAAAGTTAAGTAAATTAAGTAAGTTGAATATAATAAGAATGTTAAGAATAAGAAGAAGAGCCATAGAATTCTAAGTTGTGATAGTAACTTAGAAATGTCGAGAAGACATCTCTTTATCCCTTGCTATTCCTTTCTCGCTTTTATGTCTAAATGCGAAATTCAATGAAGGCTCGAGCGGGAACGTGAAGTAAAAAGGGGATCGAGAAGAGAAAGAGTTAGTAAAGGAAGCAACGAGTCAGGTGGGCTTTCTAAACCAAAGAAATGACGAATGTGATTATATTATTATATATATGATGTTTTTAAAGTGATTGACTTGCCAACTGTTTGAAATTTTTGTATGATACCATCTATTGAAGAAGGACGAATTCGGTCCTGCGCAAGGCAGGATAGTGTACACTTATGGTGATCGTGCGCCTTCCTTAGGGTAGGCCGGTCACAGTGTTTGAGAAGGAGGCCTACTTCTCAACACTAATGTTTATGATAGTAGATTTGGTTCATACATGATAAAAGTATAAGATTCGCGAATCGCTATTATTAAAAGAAAATGTTTGAGCAAGCACAAGTTTGTTTTCAAAAGTTTACTTGTGCTATGCTTTATGGCAAGTTTCAATCTATAGCTCTAAGTAACAAGTTTTCAATTATTTTCGGCATGTGTCCACTTAGTACGAAGTACTCAGCGTGCATGTTATTTCTAAAATGTGCAAGTTTGCTCGGATGGAGTTGGAAGTGTGCTTGGACGGACTTCTATTGGTTAAACTCTTCTCAAAAGTTATTTAAGCTAGAGTTTGGTTATATGTCTTCGTACATATAACCCAGTTATGTCTTCCGCTGCAACACCCTGAACTCGTTTCAATTTTGTTGTTTATCATGATACTTATGTTATGAATTTCTAAACCTGGTTTATCAGACTGCTTAATTCTGATGCGAGATGGTGTAGCTTCTTGACCATCTTCGTTGATCTTTTGATGGATCTTGAAAGTTAGCTGCTGTTTCTAAGTAATTAATATTATTGCTTGATACTTGATTGATTCCGTTTGTTTCAAAAGCATGATTTATTGGATGTTTGGTTCTTGTTTGATAACTTCCTTTGGTTAATTATTAATTGTGTACATCTAGTCATCTTCATTCGAAGTCGGGCTGCGACAAGTTTAGTGTATAAAGTAAGTTTGTTCCACTTTATTAAGGAGTATTTTAATTAAAAGTAATACCCCTAACCAACAACTATTTCTCCCTTACACACTAATTATTTCCTTATTTGGACTGAGACCTTGCTATTGGGACAGCCGAAAAAGAAAAGTAAGATCTTGCTATTGGGACGGAGGGAGTAGTATATAACCGTTGGGAATTGTGAGGGGTCCCCCAAAAATAAAAATAAATCAAATATTTATATTTTTTTTTTGCTAACGAAAGTGTTGTTTCCGTCACAGCGAGAGGTTCATTGCACCCGAAAACTTTAGAGAATGGTGAATTTGCGCCTAAATAAAATTCAGATGGATATTTGCCTAACGCTGCCAACATAAGGGGGTATTTGCACATTTTTCCTTTTTTTTATCATTATCCTTAATACCCGTGCCGAATAATAACATGACATGTTTAGTGGGACGGATGAAGTAATTTACAAGCTACTATTTCTTCTAAAAATTGTTTACCTATATAAACTATAAATAAATAATATAAATTTATACGTAGAATAACTAAATAAAGTGACTTTTAATTAAATTAAAAATCATAGATTATAATCCTACTTTATAACTTGTTTGATATTGATTAAAACATTAAATCATTATGCATAGATGCAGCTGAGGCCAATTGCTGGAATTTGAGCGTTTTTATCAAATCGAACTTTATCCATTTTGAATTTTAACTATTTTTCTAATTTCGCCCGAGTCAGACTCTATTTTAACTTGTTTCTCTCTCTCTCTCTCTCCAAACTAACAGTTTCTACCTAATTCCAGTTGTGCAAATTACGAGATGAAGAAACCAAAGAGAAAAGCAGGTCGAGACCGACTCAGTGAGTTACCAAACTCATTAATTCATCGAATCTTTTCATTCTTGCCATTGCAATACGTTGTTCGAACGACCGTTCTCTCCAAACAATGGAGAGATTTCTGGATCACCGTCCCCACCCTCAATTTCTACGATCGCGGTTTCACCTGTGATTTCGACGCACTCGCCGACTTCGTCAATCGCGCTCTCATTCTTCGGAAAGTGACACCAATTTCGAAATTCGACATTACTTTCGAATACGATAGTTACGACTCTGGCGGGTTGGTATACTACCCTCGTCGAAACACGTCCACGTCCCTAGATCTAGATCTGTGGAATCGCGGCGGAGAGCGCAGTGGAGGAGCTGATCGTCAATCTGATCGACGGCGAGGATGCCAAGAAGTGTTTCGCTCGTAGCAAGTACTGGCTGCCGCAGCGCATCTATTCGTGCTCGTCGATTAGAAAACTATCTCTCGTAGCTTGTGGTCTGAGGATCAATGATTGCGTGAATTGGCATCGGCTTCGGTTTTTGAGAATCGAAGGCGTGTGTTTGACCGGAGACGCGGTCGATCGAGTTCTGCGCGGCTCTCCGCAGCTGGAAGTGTTGATTCTGCGTGTGTTCGATGGTGGTGAGGGTTTGAATATCGTGTCCAGTAGCTTGAAGAAGGTGGTAGTTGAGAGATATAAACGCGGCGTCAGCGTCGGCGGTGGTGGTGGTGTTGAGGATGATGAAGTGGTAGATGCAGTGATGAAGATCTGCACGCCGAATGTTGAGAAATTGGAAGTTTTGGGAGTAATGTTTAGTAAATGCGTGTTGAAGGAAATGTCGTGCTTGACTAATGCGATTTTTGAGTTTGATCTTTCACTAGATTATAAAAATGGCAGATCTTCTGGTTTTGAATTAGTTGCAGATGCTTTGGGGCAAGCAGCTTATCCTACTCGCGCTGCAAATGTCACGTTATCGGATTGCCATGAGGTTCGATTTGATTCGAAACATTTCACTAAAATAGTTTATAATTAAAACGACGTCGTTTAATATTAATGTCCTGCAGCATTTATGATCGCAGTGCAATCTAATTTTGTCTCCCGCAGGTGATCATGTTAGAGATGAAAAAGGACATGTTGTCTCCCGCAGGTGATCATTTTCTCTCCCGCAGGTGATCAAGTTATTTCTCTAAAACTATATGCAACCAAATTAAGTTGAGAAAATAGTTGAAATTCTGGAAATTTTCCCTAGAATGATGACTTTAGTCCTTCAACACAAAGATATGCGAGAGGATGATCGCCATGACATATTTGTAAGTGATATATATATATATATATCTTCATTTTTTTTCAGTGAAATAACTTGGAGCAGCTAATTTAATTCACATAATATATGTTGTTATTAAATACAAATTTGCAGGAAATTGTTCGTGACAATGTCGAAGAAGGAAAATTCTTGAAGCCTAAAACAGATTTACCAGAGTCCTATCTTCTGCATCTAAGGACAGTTGAGATTATTTGGTATGCATACCACGACGCGATATTTCCATTTATAGAATTTTTGCTGAAATATGGTAGCAAGCTCGAAAAAATGGTGATAATCTGGCTAGGAAGAGATGGAGGAGAAGTTGTAGAACCAGAGTTTTTTGCTTTGGCAGAAGAGAAAGTGTTGAGTATGTCGAGATCCTCCTCCACTGCAAATGTGATTGTTCAACAGAAAAAACTACCCCTATCTCAATGAAATTTATATTTATGTAGAATTGGCACCAATTTTTCTTCCTAAGAAAACACTTACTTGTCTTCGCCAATCATAGGAAGCGTCACTTTCCAAATAAATTAGTGAAGTATTTCCTTTTTAGGCGGGGAGATTCAGCTACGTACAGTACGTGTGTGCGCTTCTTATTTTATTTTATTTTATTTTATCTTATCAAGACCACGATATTTATCTCATCTTTTTTTTTCTTCCTTAAATAGGTTTAATTCTTAAGAGTTTACCATGTCAAATAGCCATTATTTACAGTGGAAAATAAAAGTTGTCAAAAACTTAATTTAACATAAATTTTATCAGATTTTAGAATTAATGGATTAAAATAACCTTTAAGTAAAAAAAAAAAAAAAAAACTAAAAAACTAACCTACCCACCTCCACCAGCCGCCACCCACTACACCCCACACATTCATCCCCTCTCTCTCCCCCCTCCTGCTACTCCCATTCCCGCCGCCATCTCCACACACACACTCTCTCTCTTTCTCTTTCTCTCTCTCTCTCTCCCCGCCAACTCCACCACCACCAGACCGACCACAGCTGTGCCTCCGCCTTTGTCGTCGCCGTCTCTGTCAGAGTCTCCACCATTGCGAGCTCCAACTTGATTTTTCCGCTGCTTTCTGCCACCGTCGCCACCGCCGTCTTCGCCATCGTCATTTTCTTAGTTTACCTCTCTATTTCCAGATCTATTTTCAGATCTATTCCTACCGCAATCTGCTGTGTTACTTCAGATATAAAGAATCCAACGATGATGTTTCACAAACATAGAGTCGTTCAGATAAGTTTTTCGTTCAAATTTTTATACAAATCTGTTATGTGGTTGCCTCCGATCATCTTCTCCAACGTAACTCTTTTTCATCTCCATAGCAACTGTGGTACGAACGGATCTCATTCGTCCCAATCGTCCCATTCGTACCAACTAGTTTTATGAATCCATTCGTCTCGCTTGTACGAACTAGTTGTGATCCGTTACTTGGTACGAATGCATGCATTCGTCCCGTTCGTACCAAGTGGTGGCACACGATAACTTGGTACGAGTGGTACGAATGAAATCATTTGTCCCATTTGTACCAACTAGTAACGCACCATATATTGGTACGAGTGGTACGAATGAATCCATTTCGTACCAATCTCACCACGATTTCAGCTTTCTATTTTTTAAATCGGTGCCGCCGTGACTGGATCTAGATTTTTACTTTTTTATAACAGCGCGGTCGTCGTATCTCTATTTTGGCGTCTGAATTGGGACCGGATCTATGGTTTTGTGACTGAAATCGGTGTTTTAAGAGGCGGCGACGGCGATTGGACAGCAGTGGCACGGTGGATGGTAGAGGTGGTTCGGGTGAGAGAGGACGGAGAGGGGAGAGGGGTGAGAGGAGAGAGAAATAGAGTGAAATGAGGGGTAAGGGCAAATTTGTCCAAAATCCCAAAATCTGACAAAATTTATTATAAATTAAGTTTTGGACAACTATTAATTTTGACTATCCATAGTGGTTATTTGATATTTTTACTCCTTCATCATTTTTGTAAGGAAATCTTGCCTAACTCTCAGATATATATAAATAAATAAAGGCTAAATTCTCTATATATATAGCCTCCAAATTACTTTTCATAATTAAAAAAATAATAAAAATATTAATGAATGTACTACTTTATCCCTATAGCCCCCAATTTTTTCAATAAGATAATAAATCAATAGATTGTAGAATCTGCTACCATAAACGATCTCACTCACCAATTCAAACTTGTTTTTGAATTTTGTTTAAATTATTGCATCGGAAACTTGTTGAAGAGGAAGACGAAGTTTGGATTAATTAATTCTGAAACCAATTCAAACTTGTTGAATTCTGAATTTTAGATTCAAAACGATAGTGCGTACAATTTGCCGCTCCTTGCAAAGGAAGAGGGCGCAGCAGCATGCTTCTGTTCATAATTTTCTCCTACAAAATCTCATAAACTCTGCATTAAAACTCCCCAAAAATGACTCGGACAAGAATTTCAAAGATCTTTTACCGCAATCCATAAAAATTAAAAGAAGATCACCGCAATTGGGTTTAAAGTTTATATCAATCATCTAAATGGCCTTTGTTGAACAATCACTGATTTCCCCATAACCAAACGCTAAACGTAAAATCTTAACCAAAATTTATAAAAACGCATACGTACATTAGTACACACAAATTCAGAAGGATGACAGTAACACACATAAGTTTTACTACACTAATTATTTTTTCCTTCAAATTTCTGGATTTTTGCGGGATTTTTTTTTCCAGATTTAAAAGGGGCTTTATAGATAGATTTAGAAATTTAATTGGGGCTGGAAGGATAATATAGTACCTATATTAATTATTTATATTATTTTTTAACATAGGAGATTATGAAGAGTAATTTGGATGCTATATATAGAATTACTCATATACAAATCACTGTGAGATCAGGCCTAGGCCTAGGCATGCCAAATCATATATATATAAGGCATGCCAAATCATATATATAAACTTTATAAAAAGGCTTAAGTTTACTTTAATACCAAACCAAAGTTTGGCCCAACCCAATCTACTTGCACAAATAAAATAAAAAATACATATATTTAGCCCGATAAATTCACAATATGATAGTTTTAGTTCGATCTTAGCATAATACAAATTTCAGATCCATTAAATTTAATTTGTGACAATTTTACCCAATTACTAATACAATAAAGCTATTCGGCCACATGATTGTGGCCGGCCGCACGCGTAAGAAAAATAAAGTTAACGGTAAAAATGAAAATAATCACATTTTTCTCTTAAGGTTTATGATTCCCAATTAGGATATATTTCCTTTTCAAAATCTATATTACCTTTTTTAGCGTGTATGGCTAGCCATAGTGTGTCCAAATAGCACTACCCTTACTAATATTAGGGACCAGAAAGTCGTATTGACAACTAGAATTGAAATGTGGCTATCACTTGGATGAAAAGACATCGTTTTTTTAAAATAAGTGAATATATTATTCATAATACAATATAGTGGAAAAAAAGTCTCCTAACTACTCATTATCTTATATAAATGCTAGGCCCGCGGGGTAAAACAATGTTGTTTCATCCAACGTGGCAGTTGCGTGTCAATTCTTATAGCCAATGTGTCTTTCCAGCTTGAAATTGAGGGTTTGAAATTTGTATTATACTAAGATCAGACCAAAACTATCACATTGTAAATTTATCAGTCTAAATTTGTGTATTTTGCATGAAATTAAATAGTCTAAAGGTCTAAATGATTTCGTCAACCTGCCAATCAAGTCTATTATTTTTAATTAATATCGAAATTTATTAATCATTATTGTAAAAGACCTGCACTCGGGGATTGACCGGACGGTGCGACCACTCACCCGAGCATTCCTCAACTTTAGCATATATAGGGGATAATGATTGAAATCGGTTCTATCATGTTCATTTGTTTACAAATGTAGAAAATAATAATTCCAATTTTATATATATATATATATATATATATATATATATATATATATATATATATAGGGAAGATCAAATAGAAACTAATTCTCTCGTAGAACCTAGAAACTTTTTTAAACCGTAAATCTTAGTTAATCAATGGTTATATATACTGGATTTTTTATTCTTATTTAATATTTTTTGACATTAAAAAAGGTTAGTGTTGTCATTTATATTTAATTATAACCGTCCCCTACCTTTAATTAAGGAGGAGTATTTATTCACTAATAATTAATTTGACTTTTTTTTTCCTTTCCATTCGTTCATCTATGATTTCGGGCTGTGCAAATCATTTTCATCAAATCTAAATGTATTCTGCTTTCTTCATCATAATTACTTCTCCAATTTTATTGTTCAAGCGATGATTATCATAGATTTGTGTGTATTAAATTCATGTGTTTAAATATTATTTCCTATTTTGTTATTCTTGATTTTGTGGTAATTATTTTTCGAAAATAATTAATAATATGCACGATTATTTTATGATTATGCACTATCTATGGATTGATAATGCATTAAGAACATACCACAATAATGCATAATCAAATCACAAGCAGATCTCTTATCGTTATGCATTATTAAAAATACAATTAATGATGTGATATATCATATGTTATGATTATGCACTATCTATGTACTGATAATGCATTATGAACATACGTTTTATGTATCATTTGTCATTATAATGCATATGATGAAAGTTATGCTTATGCATATATGTAATGCATAATCAGTAACTATAATGTGTACACCAAAAAAATATCATTTCTCATTTGATTTCCATAAAACAATATTGACTCAAATTTTTTTAATTAATAAATTAAAAAATGAGTGAAAACTCGTAATAGCCCTTTCCGAAACTAAAAGATAAATAATGGTCCGGAAAACTTAAAACACAAATTTTATCCCTCAAACTAGTAAAATACCCACCCTACCCCTTACTTTACTTTTTGACTTTTTAAATTCAAATATCCCTTCTTTTTCTCTCTCTTCTATTATTAAAAGTAACTTATTTTTCTCTCTCTTCCATTACTTCATTGCAGCTAGTGGTTAGAGGGTGTGGGAGATTTTCGGCGGCGGCAGCGATTTCCGGCACGGTGGCCGCGATTTCTAGCGGCGGCGGAAAATTTTTTTTCATCATTTTCAAGGTTCGTTGGTTTTTAGCAAGACTTACTGCTCTAATTTTTTGTATACATAAAATACAGTATGTGAGCGTACAAACCATGAATGGTATATATGTTAATCTGTTCATATTCAAGTGAATTCATGTATTATATGAACTTAAAAACATTTTTAAGAGCATATTTAGCTAAAATGTAGCATACATGAAAAAAACAAACACATACACGAAAATGACCTTGCATACATGAAAATACAGTATGTGAGCGTACAAACTATGAATGGTACAATTGTTAATTTGTTCATATTCAAGTGAATTCATGTATTATATGAACTGAAAAACGTTTTTAAGAGCATGTTTTGCTAAAATATAGCATACATGAAAAAAACAACACATACACGAAAATGCCCTGGCATACTACTAACACATAGTACTTTTTTATACAAGAATAACTTCTTCTTGTATGTATAATATCATACATAGGCGACATTTTTTTTATATACACGATCATATTTTTCTTGCATAGTAGTACATGCATGAATATTTTTTGACATACAAGAACATAATTTTCTGGTGTAGGTTTACATGAATGTAGTATTTTCACATACATGAATATATTTTTCTTGTATATACTTACATGCATTAACTATATTTTTACATACTACCAAATCCGCTACCAAATCCAGATGAATGGTGCGTTTCGCCTGAAATTGCATCAAGGCTCATTGGTACACCTGATTATCCCCAACAGGCTGGGCGTCCGCAATTAACAAGGTGCTCTAAGAGTGTATGTTCAAGGTGCTCTAAGAGTGGTCATTATCGTGCTACATGTAAAAAAGTAATCCTAACAACAACTAATGAAGACGAAGAGGTGCAAGTGTGTGTAGGGGTGTTGTTCCAAACTGCAGCATATGTCATGTTAGTGGACACACTCGTAGGACATGCGAGGGGTTAAAAAAATCAATTTATTTTTATAATGACTTTGAAAACCCTCTAATATTTATATCGTCTGTAATATTTATTTTGACATTGAAAACCCGGTATTATGTATAGCTTATGTATGTTTATATCTTGCATGTTTGAACCCGCTAAGATGTTTCAACATAATTCTTGCATGTTTGAACATGTTGCCTGATGTACACATACATGAAGTACAGTTGTGTATACAATAACATAAGTTCGTGTGTACATGCACATACAAGAAGCGTGTGCTTATATACAAGAACTTATGTTTATTGCATACATGAAGCATGTGCATACATGCAAGAACATATGTTTCATGTATACACAAAATCTTTCGTGTAAACATGTACGTACATGAAGGTGGGTGATATATACAAGAACATCTTGTTCTTGTATGTATAAGATCATACATAGACGACGTCTTTTTTATATACAAGATCATATTTTTCTTGCATAGTAGTACATGCATGAATACTTTTTGACATACTAGAACATATTTTTCTGGTGTTGGCTTACATGAATGTATTATTTTTTTATACAAGAATAACTTCTTCTTGTATGTATAATATCATACATAGGCGACGTTTTTTTTATATGCTCGATCATATTTTTCTTGCATAGTAGTACATGCATGAATATTTTTTGACATACAAGAACATAATTTTCTGGTGTAGGTTTATATGAATGTAGTATTTTCACATACAAAAATATATTTTTCTTGTATATACTTATATGCATGAAGTAATTTTTTACATATAAGAAATTGTATTTCTTGTATACGATCACATACATTAACTATATTAAACATACAAGAGTGTGTAATTCTTGTACGAAGATTTACACCTACATAAAAAAGGCTGTTCACATACATGTATAAACTCATACAAGAAAATATCAAAATAGATTATGGAATGCTGCAAAAAACAGCCATAGGGTTGCTATACATAACATTGTGTGGCACCAAAAAATGCACCCCTCAATATACCAAAAAAACATTGTTTCCTGCATAACCACCGAAGTGTTTTGAGTATTTCATGCATAAACAAAAATATATACTACGTGCAACAGTCAAACATGAGGGATGAGGTTTTCATGGAGCGGGGGTCAAAAAATATATACGGCGGGTCCAAAGACGAGGGATGTGGTTCTCATGGAACGGATGACAAAACAGGACAAGTAAGGGCGAAAATTTCCCGGGCAATATGCTTCCTATACTTTCCAACATCCTTGTCAGTGAAATTTTGGACCTTGCCGGTCAATATGGCATCAGCATACTTCAATGCATATTCAGGCAAATTTTCATCAGATTCCGTCTTTAATGCGTTCCCTTCGAGTGGATGAGATACCTTCCATTAAGTCAACTTTGGTTTTATCTCAGGCCTTTCTTCGTAGAATCCAGTGTGTTTTAGGACTTGAGGCAGTATACGAGCAATTGGGGCAAAGTCATCCTTCTGAATCTGCAAATCACCCGGCTTGGATGAATGTTGGGTTGCGTCGTAGATCATTATGTTTTGATCCTTCAAATTGACACACAAGGTGACACAAGGGGTGTCCATGACTACAACTACAACCTGCAATGAAAAAAAACATACATAAAACAGCTGAACCCATACACGGAAATGTAAAAATGTATACATGATTACCTTGTCATACTTATCCCAGCCATTCCTAACCCCCTAGCTTGGACATTCATCCCTAACCCACTTGGCAAGCTCATCCAGATCGTCCGGGTGAACTACCTCTTCAACATCACGATCTAGCTGTGATAAATCATCATCAATACCGTGTGATCTTTTCCATGTTCTAAAAATTAGAGGCTGCAATAAAAAAGATTAAGAGTCAGACAATTAAGACAAGACCAATTAATTATCGATCATACATGAATAAAAATGCATCATACATGAACAAAAAAGTCTGAAACAAACAACTTTAAAATATTATCGATCACCACACCCATACACGAACAACAAGTGTATCATACACGAATAAAAAGGCATCATACGAGAATTAAAATTGCAGCCTCTACTATAACATGTAAAAGTGACTCGAAGGGAAATACATGAACATAAACATACAAGAAAAATGCATCACACATGAATAAAAATGCATCATACGTGACCAAAAAAAGACTGAAACAAAAACATTAAATATTATCGATCACCACAAACATACACGAACCCCAAGTGCTTCATACACGAATTAAAATGCATCATACACGAATTAAAATTGCAGCCTCTAACACATAAACATACAAGTGACTCGAAGGGAAATTCATGAACATAAACATACAAGAAAAAAGTACTAAATCATAAATACACTACATACACGACCCAACCATATACAAGAAAAATCACATACACGAATTTACGGTTGAACTACCAAAGGATGCCCTCAAATCATACATGAAAATCCAATCATAATTCCTCAAGAAAAACCCTAGGTCAGAAACCCTAAAATAAAAAAAAGGCGGCGCGGGGAAAATTTACCTCCTCCCCCGTACATCGGACCGGCGACTGTGGACGAGTATCCATCCTGAACTTAACGGCGAGGGCGTGACTCTGACGGAGGTTGACGGGGTCACTGTGACGACGTCTCTTTAACGGGGGAAAGGGCAGCAGCGGTATAGGGAGGAGCGGGCAACGGCAGTCTTCGTTGTGATGCTGGCGGAGGTTCGAAGTTGGCGGCGGCGGCGCTTGTACGGGAGGAAGCTGGCGACGGAGAGTTTAGCGAGCAGATGGACAACGCACCAGAAGGAGGTTCGTGGTGGAGGCGGAAGTATGTCGGTGGTTGGTGGCGAAAATATGACGGGAACGGAAGAAGGCGGCGGCGACGGCAAGATTTCTTAGGGGAAGAGACGGCGCAACAGACAAAGGGGAGGAGACGGTTTGAATTTCTTGGGTTTGGTAAATGATAAATGGTAACTCCACTTTAACTCTTAAGGGTAATTCAAACACTGAGGGTAGTTTGGTAAAAAGGGGACAAAATTTGTTTTTTAAGTTTCATGGGCCATAATTTATCTTTAAGTTTGATAAGGGGCTATTTTGGACCATTAACTCTTAAAAAATTCATAAACTCATATTTTTGGTAAGTTAAAATTATAGAGATGTGCTTTTGATATCCTTGATTTCGCGGCATTACTTTAGTTTGTAGGATTTATGCAAATATTAAATTGACGTTATTATCCTTGTATTTATTAAAAATCGATAATATATAAATTAGTCAAATTAATCTTAATCCACATGTACATATCTTGATCACCATCCATTTCTTTCTAATCTAAGGACTAAAAAAGTTTCTAGGTTTCACTATATAATAAGTTTCTACTTGAACCCTACCCTATATATATATATGGGGATAGGATTAGGTAAAAACCATACTCTATGTAGAAACTAGAAATTAATCTTGTCCATTGATAAGTAAATGAATGGCCAAGATAATTAATACATGGATAGATTTTTTTTCTTAAATAAATAACATATAAATCGGAGCAGGGTAATTTTGTAAGCAAATTAAATCCGTTTCTCTCACCTCCAATAATTATGGAGACAAATGATCATCAATCAAATACTCCCTCCGTTCTTTTATAAGTGTCCCCCACCGTCAAATTACACATACCAAGAAAATAAAGAAATTTACCTATGTAACCTTATTAATTATCATCATTAATGTATACATACAACTAATTAACAAATTACTAGAAGCATTAAATAAGGATAAAATTGGAAAAATGTCATTAATTTACTCTCAAATTTTCAAATAGGACACTTATATGGAAACAAAAAATTAAGCTAAATAGGACATTTAAAAAAGAACGGAGGGAGTATAATATTACCGTAAATCAATCCCAATTTATATCACCAATAAAATATTACTGTATGTAATTTTTTTTAGAACAAATATTATGTAATTGTTATTGTATATTACTAGTGTGTAACCCGTCGAAATTCGACGGGATCACTTAATATTATAATTTATTAGTATTATTGAAAAGCATAATTAAATAATTTCTTCAAAGTAATAGTACGACGATGAATATTAAAAGAAGTGTTATATTATATATAAATCGGAGCAGGGTAATTTTGTAAGCAAATTAAATCCGTTTCTCTCACCTCCAATAATTATGGAGACAAATGATCATCAATCAAATACTCCCTCCGTTCTTTTATAAGTGTCCCCCACCGTCAAATTACACATACCAAGAAAATAAAGAAATTTACCTATGTAACCTTATTAATTATCATCATTAATGTATACATACAACTAATTAACAAATTACTAGAAGCATTAAATAAGGATAAAATTGGAAAAATGTCATTAATTTACTCTCAAATTTTCAAATAGGACACTTATATGGAAACAAAAAATTAAGCTAAATAGGACATTTAAAAAAGAACGGAGGGAGTATAATATTACCGTAAATCAATCCCAATTTATATCACCAATAAAATATTACTGTATGTAATTTTTTTTAGAACAAATATTATGTAATTGTTATTGTATATTACTAGTGTGTAACCCGTCGAAATTCGACGGGATAACTTAATATTATAATTTATTAGTATTATTGAAAAGCATAATTAAATAATTTCTTCAAAGTAATAGTACGACGATGAATATTAAAAGAAGTGTTATATTATATATAAATCGGAGCAGGGTAATTTTGTAAGCAAATTAAATCCGTTTCTCTCACCTCCAATAATTATGGAGACAAATGATCATCAATCAAATACTCCCTCCGTTCTTTTATAAGTGTCCCCCACCGTCAAATTACACATACCAAGAAAATAAAGAAATTTACCTATGCAACCTTATTAATTATCATCATTAATGTATACATACAACTAATTAACAAATTACTAGAAGCATTAAATAAGGATAAAATTGGAAAAATGTCATTAATTTACTCTCAAATTTTCAAATAGGACACTTATATGGAAACAAAAAATTAAGCTAAATAGGACATTTAAAAAAGAACGGAGGGAGTATAATATTACCGTAAATCAATCCCAATTTATATCACCAATAAAATATTACTGTATGTAATTTTTTTTAGAACAAATATTATGTAATTGTTATTGTATATTACTAGTGTGTAACCCGTCGAAATTCGACGGGATCACTTAATATTATAATTTATTAGTATTATTGAAAAGCATAATTAAATAATTTCTTCAAAGTAATAGTACGACGATGAATATTAAAAGAAGTGTTATATTACATATAGATGAAAAAAATAGTAAAAAAAGTGAGTTTATTCAATTTCTCCCAATATATTATATATGCAAGAAACCAAAAGAAATCAAAGTAAACAAATAATAATAATCAAATTTTAAGATAATTAATTTTGTAATTACCTCACAATCTTTCGAAAATTTCATCGTAAACCACATTAGTTATTGTGCCATACGCTTTACCATCATTGTCACAGATTAGAATCCTAAGACCTTTTTTGCCAGTGACTCGTAAACTTGCAACGTACAACTGACCATAGCTAAACACACATTTTGGTAGGTAGAGTCCTACATTCGAAAGAGATTAGCCATGACTCTTGTCTATGGCCATAGCAAAGCAAACAGTCAAGGGGAACTGTCTCGATCATCTGAAATCGAATTGAAATTTTAATAAAATTCGAGGGGCTCATGATCATTCTTGCAATATGAAATTTTTTGTTCGCATTCTTTCCAAAAATTAATTTAGCTTCAATAATGTGATCCCCAAGTTTAGTTATTATCATCCTAGTTTCCATTAGGAACGACTGGCAGGATCTGCTTGAAATAGTCCGTCTAAATTCAACCGAAAATAATTTTCGTTATAATTTTTAAGTAGAAATCTAAAAAGTAATTTAATAAGTCGTTCTGAATTGTTGAACGCAACTAAGAATGATGATGGACCGAAGTGATAAGGCTAGAGTTCAACCACTGGACCCATCCATAATATATATACTCGTACCCGTGTCAAACTTTACTAAAAAATAATTTCACTACTTGTTCTCGTCTCAAATTTAAATAGTATTATCCATTAATTATTTGAATTTATTTAAATTTATGAACATAAATTGTTATAGTAATTGGTTATCCATTTCAATAAAAACTCGAACAACACAAAATAAAAATATTAAAAATTCATGTTTGGAATTGCGTCCATTTAAAATTTATATACTCATACATGTCATAAACTTGATTAAAAGTGTCACTCGTCGTCCAAAATTCGTAATGCCCACTAATTATCCAAATCCGTTTAAATTTATAAAATATCTAAACAATAATTAGTTATTTGTCTCACTGAAACCCAAACACAATAATAATAATAATAATAATAATAATAATCAATGTTGATTTTTTTAGAACAATTAAAAAGATAATAAATTCACAGGAGATAAATTTAGTGTTCGGTCTATTTGGATTTCACGGGCCGGTTTCGGTTCGAAAAAGTTGGAACCGGAACTGGCCCGTCACAGCCCACCGTTTCGGGTCGGAACCGGCCCGTATTGGACGGTTCCGGTTCCAGGTCAGAACCTCCAGTTTAGGGCCAGAACCACCTATTTTTTTTATCTTTGAAAATATAAATTAAAAAGCATAATTAAATAATTTCTTTAAAGTAATAGTACGACGACGAATATTAAAAGAAGTGTTATATTACATATAGATGAAAAAAAATAGTAAAAAAAGTGGGTTTATTCAATTTCTCCCAACTTATTTTATATGCAAGAAACCAAAAGAAATCAATGTAAACAAATAATAATAATAATAATAATATAATAATAATAATAATAATCAATTTTTAAGATAATTACTTTTGTAATTACCTCACAATCTTTAGAAAATTTCATCGTAAACCACATTAGTTATTGTGATATACGCTTTACCATCATTGTCACAGATTAAAATCCGGAGACCTTTTTTTGCCAGTGACTCATGAGCTTGCAACGTACAACTGACCATAGCTAAACACACATTTTGGTAGGTAGAGTCCTACATTCGAAAGAGATTAACCATGACTCTTGTGTATGGCCATAGCAAAGCAAACAGTCAAAGGGAACTGTCTCGATCATCTGAAATCGAATTGAAAATTTAATAAAATTCGAGAGGCTCGTGATCATTCTTGCAATATGAAATTTTTTATTCGGATTCTTTCCAAAAATTAATTTAGCTTCAATAATGTGATCCCCAAGTTTAGTTACTATCATCCTTCAACTTTAGTTACATTTAGTCTACGTTCAATAGTTAGCGATATACAATTTCAATTCTTCACTTGAAATCTATAATAATAATAATAATAATAATAATAATAATAATAATAATAATAATAATAATAATAATTGTTATTATCATTAATTTGATTATAAATAATAAATATATACCCACAATTGGAAATGTACAAATGAATTGCTACATATTCAATAACAATTTTATAAAAACAAATCTAATGGAAAGTGTAAGAAATTAGTTCAATGTTTTTCTCGATGCATTTACATCTCAAAGGCAAAAGTCTACAACAACAATTCTAAATTTTTCAGTGCAATTGTAAATTCGAATTTTGGTATTTCTTGCCTTGTTTGTGTTGTGAATTGTTGTTGAAACTTCTTTCTTCATCTAAATTAAACTCGATTTATTTAGAGATTTATTTTTCTTAAGGTATAACATGCAATAATAAAATTCTTAAATTTGTCCATGAGAATATATAAATCATACACCATATATATGAACATGAGAAACAGAAGAAAAAAACTATGAAATATTAAAAACAAATAATATTGTACAAACTCTTGAGATGTGAGACATTTATGTAATTATGTTCATCTTGGAATTTTAATAGTGATAATTATTCTTCTCTCAAAAAAATATACTTTATATATATATATATATATATATATTATTATTATTATTATTCTTGATGTAATTAGTGATCTAATTCTAGAAATCTGATCAATTAGTCATAGTACATCATATGTATTTTAAAATATGTTTATTAAAGTATATTCATGTAATTATAACTGATCATATAAAAATATATTAAAGAAATTTCAAAACAATATATAACTTTTTCTTCACTTGAAATACAATATAGAACTAAACAATGTATTAAAGAAATTAAAAATCAATTATAGACATTCATGACTGTTGAATATCGACTAAAATTGAAAACTACGTATAATTGAACTAAACACTATATATAAACATTGCTATCTATTTACCATAACAATGGTAAATTTAATAATAAGAAACATATCATTTCAAAGCCCGATGTGTAAGAATTATATTATCCAAAAGGGTAGGAATGAAATATATATGACAAATCAATTAATATTAATATTATTTATCGTAAAATACAAAACAACAATAACAATAAAACTTACAAAATAACATATAATAAGGAAAATTACATTGGGTCGAAACACTTAAATTGTTTTAGAGTTACTTATTCTACTACTTTCTTCTCCATTTATCGATATCCACTACACCATTGTGTCTCTTCATCCTCATAATCCTCAGCCAAAATTTTGGATTTAACACATCAGATGAAAGAATTTGAAGATATGATGTATAATATATTTTTCTCAAAAAGTATAGTTTGTTACGTTGTTGTGGAGGGGTTTATATACACAAGTTTCTCAATTCAAACACATTAAAAAGCTCCATGATTTTTGGGTTTGGATGGATTTTCCGCAGCCTACCAATTCATTTGTGATTTAAAAAATAACTAAGTTTCCTAATTCAAACACAATAAATTAAGGTAAATGTGAAACGATGAATGTAGGATTTTCATGCATTATATCTATATACAATGGACATAGACGTTTTTATATACAACAATAATTTGATTTTTTAATTAATTTAAAATGGATGCATTATGCATATATGTTATAAACATTAGATAAATGTCGATAGACTATATAGGGGGAAATTTAGGGAAGAGTTTGGGGCGTTTTTTAATTTAATGTAGATTGATTAATTGATTATTGATGGTCCCTGAGCTGGGTATTTGGTGTAGAGGGGGGGTGAATACACCAAATAGATTTTTCGAAACTTTTTCAAGTTAAATCACAGAGTTGGTGAGCTCAGTTATCGATCCAGCTGGGGAGGGTCAGCTGGGTAAATAACTCAGCTGGAGGTGCGGAAAGTGGTGGTTTGAAAACTTAGCTCGGTTACTTAGAAAAACTCAGTTTGAAAAAATTAACTTAACGTTTTCAGCTTAGTCAGGTTGTGCAACTTTTAGAGAGACACAGCTGTCTTTGGAGAGCAGCTGTGTGTGCAGTTTTGAACAAATATGCGATGATATGAAGGAGTTAGAACACAGCTGAATATAAAGCGAAACTAAAGAGAGAGAGAGTAAGAAACAAGCGAGTTTTTACGTGGTTCGGAGTAACACCTCCTACGTCCACGACCAGGTTCACTGGTAATCCACTACCACTTGGTTTCCAAGTACCAAGCAACTTCACAACTCTAACCCGAGCTGTGTTCCAACAAGCTTTGCGGGCAGCTGTCAGTTTCCTACACCTTCGCTTCCGGTACTGAAGAACCTATCCACTCGAATTACGCGCTTCGAGCAAGCGTACCTTTACCTAACCTTTCTGGGTTTGGGTTTGGGTATGGCGTTCCAACTATGAACGAGTTCTTTCAATTAAGAACTTTAGAGTATGATGAACTCGTTCGAAATCTAGGCTAAAGATATACAATGAGTTTGGCCTAGGGAACAGACGAAAAACTAAGCAGTTTCTTAACTAGAAACACTTTAAGATAAAGTGTTCTTTGATCTATCTAGAAGAACTGCTTGAGAGCTTTGGAAAGAATAAAGATTTCAGATAATGAAAGCTTGTAGAGAGTTTTTCGTATCTGATCCTGAGGTTGAAGACGGGTTTATATAGGTAGAGATTCAAGACTAGCCGTTGGAGGAGCCGTTTGAATCTTACCTACTCTTCTTAAATGCAAGATCTGCCGTTGAGCGTATCTGCATCTGTCCTCATTTGTGTCACATCCTAGGTTCTGAAATCTAGGATGCTGATTTGGCAATCCCTCATTGGTCGAGGTAGGTTGACTTCCTCTGATTCCAGGATCTTTTGCCTTTAGTGCTGGCTTTTGAATTCAGAGCTGGACTGTCTTGAAGTGGAGTCTTCAGAGATAGTTCCTTTTTTTCTGTTGGACCACCGTGTTTTGAACTCGCCGAATTCTCTTCGGCTTGATCGAGCTCATTGGATCACTCACCAAGGTTGATGCCTCTTGTCTTTTGCTAGCCGACTCATTTGTAAACACTAGGTCGACTGCGTCTTCTCTGGCCGACTCCGTAAACACACGGGTCGACTACTGTCTTCTGCTAGCTGACTCCAGTTGTAAACACAGCTGGGTCGACTGCTGTCTTCCGCTTCCTTAACCTGTAAGCCTAGAAAATCTAAAGCTCAAACAGGCGAGCTGGAAAACACTATTTAGGTTGACGTAATCATCTATTCAGTTGGAGAATCAGTTGGGTTTTGGTATCAAATCGAAACCTTATAATTTTCCCAACAATTTCCCCCTTTTTGATGATGCCAAAACCTAACTGAGACAACTTATGACGCAGAAAAACTTGTGTTTTATTAATGTAAGAATATACATTATAACACAGGAAAAATAAAGAAAAAAAATCTTCAAATCTTCAGTCTTCAATCCCAGTTGGCTGGGTCTTCTCTTCTGCATCCGTTGTTTCTTTCTTTTGACTCGTCTCTTCTTCAGCTGATATCTGATTCAGTTGGTTCCTCTAGCTCAACAGTTTGCCTCTTCTTTGACTTGTCTCTCTTCTTCCTTACTTCCCCCTTTTTGGCATGATCAAAACAGGGTGGGAGAGATACACCATCGGCTGTTGCGATGTTTTAGTTTGGCGAAAGTGTGGTTTTCAGCTCTGAGCAGCGAGGATTGGAGTCTAAGTGGCTCAACTGTTGTATTAGCTGGCTCTTCTTCAGTTGCATTAGCCTCAGCTGTGATTGCAGACACAGCGTCCTGATTCGATTCAAGGGCGACCGAGTGCTTGGAGGGATGAGTTGGTACTGGAGATAGCATCTTCTGGTCAGATGGTTCTCCGATAATAGCTGATAATGGATGATCTTCAATCCATCTTCTCCTCTTGCGAATTTCTTCTTCCAATTGATTGATGCTTGACGTGGCTAAATTTCGTCTGTCTTGGAGTTGCTCAGGAGTTAAATCTTGAGAGTTTGGCTCTCTATGATTTATATTTTGAGGAGACTTCTGTAGAGGCTCAGCTGGAGATGGAGCTGGGGACTCAGCTGTGTTTGGATTCCTGGCTGATGATGTTCTCCCTTGATTTGGCGTTGAAGTTTCTTCTCGATTTCCAGCTGGTGGAGCTTCTTGATTGATTTGAATTTCCTCCTCTGGCTCATTGTCCCAAATTAATGGTTCGGCCAGATTCCTGATTCTATTCTCTTGAGCCCTTGTCTGAATCAATCTTGAAGATTCTCCTTCGCTTCTTCGTTTGATAGAATCTCTATATTCGAAGGAAGATTCATCAAAAGTAACATGTGGAGTTACTTCGACTATTTGAGTTCTTCTGTTGAAGACTCTGTATGCTTTACTCACAGCGGAGTAACCAAGGAATACTCGTCGGTCTGTCTTTTCATCGAACGTCTTGAGCTGCGTCTTCCCATTGTTGAGGATGTGACATTTGGATCCGAATACCTTGAAATATCCAATGTATGGTATTCTGTTGTTCCATAGCTCATACGGTGTCTTGCCTTGCCTTGATGTGAGTAGGGAGCGATTTTGAGTGAAGCAAGCTGTGTTGATTGCTTCAGCCTAGAACTTCTTTGGAATAGCAGAGCTAGCTAGCATTGAGGTAGCTGCTTCCTTGAGAGTTCTGTTTCTTCTTTCTGCTACACCATTCTGCTGAGGTGTGCGGGCTGCAGATGTTTGGTGTTGAACTCCGTTCTTCTCACAAAAATCATAAATAGTTTCATTTAGAAACTCCGTTCCACGATCTGATCTTATTGCCATTATCTTGCACTCCTTCTGTGTTGATAATCTTTCCAGCAGGATAGGCAGCTTAGTTCTGGTTTCGCTCTTCTGGTATAAGAATGATACCCAAGTGAATCTTGAGAAATCATCCACAACGACCAGAGTATATTTTCTGCCATTGAAGCTTGCTGGAGTAACTGGACCAAAAAGATCCATGTGAAGAAGTTGAAGAACTCGATCAGTTGACTGAGCTGGCTTGAGAGAGAATGAAATTCTTGTCTGCTTTCCTTGTTGACACGCGCCGCCGCACATATGACTTTTGTCATATACTTGATCCGGAATTCCATTAGCGAGCTGGTTCCTAGCCGCTTGTTGATTGTCTTGAAGTTGAGATGATTCGGCCGTCGTGCCACGCCCACCGACTTCATTGCTGCTTTTTGATACAAGACAAGTCTCCGGAGGGCTGCTATTCCAGTTAGGAAAGTACATATTTCCTTCTCTTTTCCCTCTTAGGAGTATCTGCTTGGTTTTCCTGTGCTTCACTGTGCATCCCTGTGCATCAAACTTGACAGAAAAACCATTGTCGCAGAATTGGCTAATGGAAAGCAAGTTATGTTGCAATCCTTGTACATAAGAAACATTTGGGATTATAACATTTCTGGTTTTAAATGTACCATAACCTTTGGTTAGGCCTTTGGAGTTGTCACCAAATGTTACTTGTGGACCTGTACGCTCAATATACTCCTGGAGTAGATGCTTTAGGTGCGTCATGTGCTTGAAACATCCACTGTCCAAGTACCATAGCGTTCTCATCGACTCCTCAGAGATGCGTCGATTCCTTGCAACCTAAACAACAAATTAAAATTCAGGTACCCAGTTTTAATTGGGTCCTTGTGGGTTAGACAGAGATCCTTTGACGACCCAGATCTGCTTGATGACTCGAATTGGGTCATTTGATCTGATAATTCTCCCAGCTGAGTCGATGTACACATTCATTTTGTTCTTCTGTTGTTGCTGGCGGAGTCTTGATCTTCGTGTCTTCCTGTTTTGTTGGCTGGATTTCTTTTGGTTTCTAGCTGTGTGCCTAGCTGAGACGTTTCTTTGTCTCTGCTGTCTCATGTGATGCTGTGGCTGGAAATGATCATCCAGCTGATACTTGTTTGAGTGGTATCCAGCTGGGTATCTCTGATAACTCGGTTGATATCGATCAACGTGCTGGTGCTGTGGCTGGTATCTGTAAAATCCAGCCAGTGGTCTTCGTTGAGGTTGAGCACATTGCTTTCTGAGTTGGGCTTGAGGTTGTCGCACAACTGACCTTCTTGATGTCTGCTGTGTTCTCGACGGAGTTTGAGACTGTTTCACAGCTGTTCTTCTTGACGTCTGCTGTGTTCTCGACGGAGCTTGAGAATGTTTCACAGCTGGTCTTCCCGACGCCTGCTGTGTCCTCAACTGTTGATGCTGACTTGCTGGGATTGGAGGTTCGTTTGCACGTACAAACATTACTTTTGTTCCACTTGTGGAGGCAATGTTTGAGGCATCCTTTGATTCGTTGTATCCCAGTCCCGCTTTGAGTGCTGCTGGACGCTGAGCACTAATGATCTCGTCCATTGTCGACGTGGCTTTGATGAGAGCTACTATCTTCTTAGATAGTACCTCTTCGGTGCTTTTCAGCTCAATGATCTCAGCTGACTTCCTTTCCGATTCAGCTGTGACCTTTTCCACATCTTCTATCAGCTATTTCTTCTCATTGTTGAATTCCTTCATCAGCTGATCTTGTTTCACTATTTTGTCTTTTAGTGAAACGACTTCCTGTTGGAGCTGAGTTGTATCAGCTGCGTCTGATACTTTTGTCTTTTCCAGTTCCGCCTTCAGCTCGGCATTCTCACACATAATGACGTCAAGGATCTCTTGAAGCTCCTTGGAATCGTTCATTACTTTCTCTACTAGACTCCAATCAGGTAGACCAGATTCTGAGTCCTGTGTAGAGTGTTCGTGTGATGGTGAGATGTTAGACAGATTTAGAGTTTGAGACGTTACCTCATCTTCATCGATGCCGTCTGTTTGTCCCATGAAGCATGTATCCCAATCAGGTTCATCATGGGCCATCAGGGCTTCTTCTTCCGAGTCTGAAAATGGCATGTCATCCATTTTATTGCACTCTGATTCTTCATCAGCGATATAAGCTCTCCTTCTGTCAGCTGCCTTAGCTTTTAATTGGTCTTTGTCTTTCTTGGACAGCTTTGGACAATCTTGTCGGTAGTGTCCTGGTTCCTTGCAGTTGAAGCAACCTTCTTCTGTTCGTTTGTCAGCTGATTTCTCATCAGCTGCTGCGTACTTATCTCTGTAAGTCCTTGCGAACTTCTTGAATTTGCCCTTGCTGGTGTTGAGTCTGTTATAATTTTTCACCATCATGGCAATTTCTTCGAGTAGCTCCTCTTTGCTCATTTCCTTTTTGTCCTTCTTCATCTTGGAGGACTCAGCTGACTTGACATGAGCTGACTTTTCAGAGTTGGCTCTGAAAGCAATTTCTTTTGGAGCTGGGGTGAGTTCTCCGTCATTCTGTCTGTTTGAAGATTCTTCTTGAGTGATCTTCAAGTTGTATTCGTTGGCTTTTAAGAATGAGAACAACCTTTCTGTAGATAGATCACCCAAGTCACTTCGACTTTGGTGAACTACCTTGTAAGTGTTCCATTCAGCTGAAAGGGCTGAAAGAACCTTTAGATTCTTTTCCTGCTGGGTATACTTCCCGCCCGATTGTCTCTATCTCGATGACTATGTTTGAGAACCTTAGCTCCATCGCTTCGATGGACTCGTTGGCTAGCTGCTTGAAGTTGTCGAATTTTTGGCAAGCTATTGTGAATTTATTTTCTTTGATTTCTTCAGATCCTTCACATAGCTTGGCAAGTATTTCCCGCATCTCTTTGGCTGTCTCGCACTTGATGATCTTACTCAGGTAGGCATTTGAGACTGTTGATGAGATGGTGTTTTTTGCGAAGCTGTCTAGTCCAGCTTGTTTTCGTTCTTCTGATGAGTAATCCTTCTTTGGCTTGAGAATTGGCCGGTATTATGGTTGTCCTCCATCATGGGCAGGTACGAGTTCATTTCCTTGTTTATAAATAATGATGGGTCCGTCTGTGATGACGTCCCACATCATGTCGTGATGTGCACAAAGAAAGCTTTTCAATCTGAATTTCCAGATTGCATAGTCGTCTACCGAGAAGGTGGGGAGATTTCTGTTAAGATAAGAATCCATAGACATGTGCAGTATGTAAAAATATGAGTTTTTCTGAAAAACGGATCTGTTCAGTTGACCACTGACACAGAGTGTCAAGAGAGATCTCAAGATACAGAAACGGTGGTCTTTTGAACCACTGCTCTGATACCAATTGATGGTCCCTGAGCTGGGTATTTGGTGTAGAGGGGGGGGGGGTGAATACACCTGTTGGGAAAATTAATAGAGTTTTGAAGTGATACCAAAAGCCAGCTGACACCAACCGAGTAGATGTTTGCACAAACCCAAGTGTTTTTCCAGCTCACCTGTTTGAGCTTATAGAGTTTCTAAGTTTGCAGGTGGTCGCTGAAGACAGCAGAAGACCCAGCTGAGTACACAGCAGGGTAAGCCAAGTCGAGTGATAAGTAACGTTATCCAGATTCAAGACGATCAAGTTCTTCCGTACACGAGTAGTAGAAAAGACCCAGCTCGTGTGACAACTCAGCTCTACGTCAAGACCCAGCAGAGTTCAAGACTCAGCTCAGCGTCAATGATCCAGCAGAGTTCAAGACAGCTCAGAGTCACCAGCACAGCAGAGTCGAGGTCAACTTGAGCTAAAGTCAGATCTGATCTGGACCATCAGGAACTCGACACCTCAGCACCTAGAAGTCAGACCTAGGATTGCTTTACGAGGAAATCAAGGAAGAAGACAAGTCAATCCTGTCAGAAGTTAGGTAAAGATTCAGAACGGCTCTTTCCAACGGCTAGTTCTAATCTCTCCCTATAAATAGAAGTCTTCTTCATCATCAGAAAAAGTGGAGTGACGAGAGAGAAGATACTCAAGAGAGATCAATATACTTCATTAAAAGAAGTCTAACCAAAGATCAAGAGATCTCTCAGAAAAGCTTCAAGATCCAGCAGCCTTCATTCTTATGAGTTATTATTCATTCTCAGGTTGCTAAAGCTCTCTCCCACTAGTATCTAGGCATATAATCCTTCCCTTTTTAAGCCTAGTTTGAACGAGTTCATTATACTCAAATTTCTACATTGTAAGAACTCGTTCATAGTTGGAAACCCCAAACCCAAATCCAGAAAAGGTTATGGTTCTGCAGTACCCGTAAACTACTGGTTAGGTTCTTCAGTACCCGTAAACTGAATGTAGGCTTCAGCTGTGCCCGTAAACAGTCTGGTTACGTTTCGATACAGTACGCGTAAACTTGTATCCAGCTTGAGGAACTAAGCTGCAACGCTTGCTGACTGCGCGAAAAGTCAGTGGTATCCTTAGTGGATTACCAGAGGTTTCTGGTCGTGGACGTAGGAGTAGTTTCTCCAAACCACGTTAAGTTGCTTTGTTCTCATGTTTATTTATGCATCCAGCTAACTATTCATAAGCATTTTTCAAGCTGCATAATCTGATTAACTGAAACGAGAAACTAAGCTTTGCAATATTTGAAGCAACAGGCGGCCTTTCGAAAATCCCACCACATTCCGCACACAGCCAGCTGAGTCGATCAAGCTGCCTTCCAGCTGGATCGAACACAGCCAGCTCACTCAAAAGAGTTTTTAATTGGAAAAGTTTTTTAAACCTTGGTGTATTCACCCGTGAAGAAGTGGATGAATTCTGTCCACCTCCAACCTCCATGTTTCAGAGTTAAAAGAGATGGTGGATCTAGTTGCAGACTCCGGTCTCCTGCTGTGGGCAACCTCCATGCCCAAGCTTTTGCTAAAGAGAGATGCAGCACTTTTCTACCTCAACATCATTGATGAAGACGGCTTCTACTCATCTTCATTAGACATGATCGTCAAAGGCGAAGACGGAAAGTTTGATACAGCAACCGTCACCATCAAACTCAATAAGATGCTACGAAAGGTGTTCAACCTACCCAGAGAAGGAGGATTCATCCCAGATGATTACAGCCGTGAAGAAGTGGATGAATTCCTCAGCAGAGAGATGCTTATCTCCCCAGAGCCGTACAGAGCAAGCATGTCAAAGCTCATGCTCAAGCCAAAGTACAGGCTGCTGCTGGATATTACACAAAAATACATCTTAGGGATAGCTGGATCTCAAGGAGAGATCAGCATTCCAAAGCTCAAGCCGATGATTGCCATGATCAAAGGCGCAAACGTCAACTGGTTTGATTTCTTACTCAACCGACTGGTCAAGGAGTCAGAGAAGATAAAGTTCAACTCCACCAGGACGACGTTTTTAGCTTTAGAGCCATTGTATCTCTGCTCCAAAATTTCATTCTTGATAGAACAAGCTGTGAAAGGGCACACAGTAAAGTGGGCTGATTCAGAACCGTTTCCAGAAACGAAGATTCTTTTCCAAAGAATAAGTGAAGTCAATGACCTTCTGAAGAAGCAGCCTGCTGTGAGCAAAAGCAAGAAGCAGCTGGAAGGAACAGAGGCAGAAGTTCCAGCTGAGAAGAAACAAAGAAAGAGGAAGGCAGCTGACCCCAAACCAGCTGGAGGTCCAGCTGAGAAGAAAAAGAAAACAGCTGTCACTCCAAGTCAAGCGATGGTGATTCTCTCCCCTCAGCCAGTGTCGGCCTTCGATCAATACGGATCAAACATCCTAGCCGAAATGGGATTGAATGATAGATTGTCATCCAGCTCAGAGGACGAGCTGGATAATCTAAGGAGCTCACCCCAGCCCTCACCTCCTCACAGCTCTCCGCCGAAACAGCCTTCCCCTCCACCTAGCTCTCCATCCAAAGAGCCATCTCCTGTAAGAGATCAGACAAATACTCAACTGGTTGAAGCTCCTTCACAGCCAGCTGACATCCATGCTGAACCCTCTTCCACGAATCCCAGCTCACTCCCAAAACAGCCATCACCCAAAGCTCAAATTCCCACGCAGTTGGCTGATACTTCTTCACAGCCAATTGTGAACCCATTTGAATCTATTCCTCAAAACACCTCAGAATCAGAAGAGAGTGATTCTACTACCTCTCCTTCTCTCAACTCCACTGGCTCAGCCTTTATGGAAGCCATGTACGAGGACTTGCGCATTGCAGGGATCAAGAGTGTTCTAAATCAGTATCCAATTTTGGCGCATCTGCCAATTGCCCTCGTCAAAGTTGGAGATCTCAAGTTCTATCTGGCTACCAAGATGGCAACCTGGTACCAGAATGAGCAGCTGATAGAGACTTTCACTTATGAGAAACTAAAGACGGATGAAGCACGCCTCCAGCACACATTTGGCTTTGGAAGCCTGGAGGATGCATACTTACACCAGAATGATCTCATCAGAGGAATTATTGAAGTATCTCAGCTGTACCCCAAGCCGCACCCAGCTGATGTCTGGGAATCTGCCAACAAGCTCCTTACAGCAGCAGGATGGGAGACATATTCTGGAGCTGTCAAATCCAAAGAAGTCGCAGCTGAACTTGCCAAGGAAGCTGTCCCTGCCGACACTGCTGAGGCAATAATAATTGAAGAAGAGCCAACTAATGCAATAGTTGAGCCTACCGAAGCTACCCCACAAAGTCCAATTGCCGATGACACTCGCTCACTGGTCGAGATCGAGGCAGACAAACCCAGTCATGTTGAATCTGGAACTCAAACTGACTCAGCTGTCAAGCTCTCAATCGCAATGAAAGAAGCAATATCCAAAGAGGTTGAAGAAATTCTCTTTCAGGACAGACTGAAGTCTCAAGTCGACGTCGTCATGCGATTCTCAGTTCTCGACTGTCAAATACGAGAACAACAGCGGACAATCGATGAAGTCCATAATTTTGCTCAAAATCTTCAAGAAAGCACCAGTCAAGATCTCAGGCAATCTCTCGTTCATCAACAAATTGATCAGTCAATTCTTCTAGAGAAGAGAGTCCCTGAGATCATCTCAAATCTTCAAGCTCCACTGGTCGACGACATCGCAAATCTTTCAAGCCAGCTGGAAGCTCTCAAAGAGACCACTCTCTCCAACAGCGCTGACATCCGCCAACTCTTCAACTTATATAAATATCTGGATGCTCAGTTCAGAGCTGGAAGCAGCAGCAATGCCCAGCTGAATCTCGTCACAGCTGACAACTCAGTCAAGATCGCTGATGTTGAAGGTATTCTTTCAAAGCTCAGCGCAACAGTTGCCAACCTTTCTGCCTCCCTTGTTGATAATGCCAAAAAGGGAGAAGATCAGAATAAAGCTGGAAAAACAAATGAGAGGGAAAATTTGCGGCTAAGGGAACACAATGTACGGCAAATTCAGAGGGAAATCGACGATTTTGCCAAAGAGCTGGATGATGAAGAGACAGAGCCAACTGCTCCAGCCAAAGCAGTCAAAGAGACATGGAGAGAAAAAATGGTTGCTCTTGCCAAAGCATGTGGACACAAGCCTGAAGAATACAAAGACTATCACTGGATGTGTAACTTCCACAACGAGCAAAGAAAAGAAATGCAAGAGCTGGATAAAATTATTAAGAAGAAAGCTGAATCGCTCAAGCCTGCTGATAAAAAGCAGAAGAAGAAAATGCAGAGCTACAGGCAAGCTAAGAAGAAACAAATCCAAGCAGCCTCAGCTGACAAGAAGAACCCAGATGATATCAATGAAAACTGGGAAAGATGCAAATCAGAATTCATCAAAGAATTCTACTACTTGAATCAGTTCAAAGGCATGGATCCAGAAACTGCTTTCCAGGATTATTTCCTCGAACTTCATGAGACAGATCCAATGATGGCAAGATCAATTGCCCTATATGCCAAGAGTAACAACATCCAGCTGAAGGCTCCCAAAGTCAAGCAGTTAAAGCCTCCATCTCTAGCTGGAACTAATCTTCCTGACAAGACCCAAATCATCAAAGAAATTAATAACTGGGCTGGTGAAAGAGGCATTTCCAAATCAAAGAATTTTCTTTTTGAACTTTTGCATTTAGATATTTGTAAAAATTCTTCCTATTAATGAAAAATTCATTTTATCAAAATCAACCTGAAGACAATCTCTCTTTGTCCAGGCTCTGAATATGTTTACCTGCTGTGATTGATTAATTCGTTGAATCCCTGTTTCCTGTTAAGGGGGAAGCAATTTTGTTTTTCCAACTTGGGGTTTTGGCATCATCAAAAAGGGGGAAATTGTTGGGAAAATTAATAGAGTTTTGAAGTGATACCAAAACCCAGCTGACCCCAACCGAGTAGATGTTTGCACAAACCCAAGTGTTTTTCCAGCTCACCTGTTTGAGCTTATAGAGTTTCTAAGTTTGCAGGTGGTCGCTGAAGACAGCAGAAGACCCAGCTGAGTACACAGCAGGGTAAGCCAAGTCGAGTGATAAGTAACGTTATCCAAATTCAAGACGATCAAGTTCTTCCAGACACAGCTGTAGGAAAGACCCAGCTCGTGTGACAACTCAGCTCTACGTCAAGACCCAGCAGAGTTCAAGACTCAGCTCAGCGTCAATGATCCAGCAGAGTTCAAGACAGCTCAGAGTCACCAGCACAGCAGAGTCGAGGTCAACTTGAGCTAAAGTCAGATCTGATCTGGACCATCAGGAACTCGACACCTCAGTACCTAGAAGTCAGACCTAGGATTGCTTTACGAGGAAATCAAGGAAGAAGACAAGTCAATCCTGTCAGAAGTTAGGTAAAGATTCAGAACGGCTCTTTCCAACGGCTAGTTCTAATCTCTCCCTATAAATAGAAGTCTTCTTCATCATCAGAAAAAGTGGAGTGACGAGAGAGAAGATACACAAGAGAGATCAACATACTTCATTAAAAGAAGTCTAACCAAAGATCAAGAGATCTTTCAGAAAAGCTTCAAGATCCATCAGCCTTCATTCTTATGAGTTATTATTCATTCTCAGGTTGCTGAAGCTCTCTCCCACTAGTATCTAGGCATATAATCCTTCCCTTTTTAAGCCTAGTTTGAACGAGTTCATTATACTCAAAGTTCTTCATTGTAAGAACTCGTTCATAGTTGGAAATCCCAAACCCAAACCCAGAAAAGGTTATGGTTACCAGAAGCCCGTAAACTACGAGTGTTAGGTTCTTGATGCCGTAAACTGAATGTAGGCTTCACCGTGCCCATAAAATGGGCCCTCGGTTACGTTTCGATACAGTACGCGTAAACTTGTATCCAGGTTGAGGAACTAAGCTGCAACGCTTGCTGACTGCGCGAAAAGTCAGTGGTATCCTTAGTGGATTACCAGAGGTTTCTGGTCGTGGACGTAGGAGTAGTTTCTCCGAACCACGTTAAGTTGCTTTGTTCTCATGTTTATTTATGCATCCAGCTAACTATTCATAAGCATTTTTCAAGCTGCATAATCTGATTAACTGAAATGAGAAACTAAGCTTTGCAATATTTGAAGCAACAGACGGCCTTTCCAAAATCCCACCACATTCCGCACACAGCCAGCTGAGTCGATCAAGCTGCCTTCTAGCTGGATCGAACACAGCCAGCTCACTCAAAAGAGTTTTTAATTGGAAAAGTTTTTTAAACCTTGGTGTATTCACCCCCCCTCTACACCAAGGTATCCGTCGTGGGACCATCAATCGGTATCAGAGCAGTGGTTCAAACGATCACTTTTTCTGTGTCAAGTCAGTCTCTTTGCTTATAGTGGTCACCTGAACAGATCCTTCAAAGTTTCAATTTTTTTTAAATCATTATATTGCATACTGTCATGGAATCTTTCCTGTGCAGGAATCTTCCGACATTCTCTGTCGATGATTATCAGATCTGGAAGTTCCGACTCAAAAGCTTTCTGAGTGCGCATCACGACATGATGTGGGATGTTATCACTGACGGACCCATCATCATCATGAAATCAGAAAGACAAGCAGAAACCTTACCTGGAGCTGAACCAGTACTCCGTCAAGTTGTAAAACCCAAAAGGGAGTACTCTCCAGAAGAAAGAAGACAAGCTGGCTTGGACAGCTACGCTCGCAACGTCATCTCCTCAACAGTGACGGACGCTTATCTCAGCAAGATCATCAACTGCGAGACAACTAAGGGGATGTGGGACACTCTAGCCAAGCTGTGTGAAGGCTCAACGGAAATTCAAGAGAACAAATTCTCAGTTGCATGCCAGAAATTCCACAATTTCAAGCAACTCCCCTATGAGTCCATTGATCAAATGGAGCTTAGATTCTCCAACCTCGTCATTGAGATCGAGACGATCCGAACTGGAAAATATACAGTTCGAGACAAGAACTTGAAAGTTCTTTCAGCTCTCTCCTCAGAATGGTGTACACACAAAGTGGTTCACCAAAGCAGAACTGATCTTGGCAGCATGGAGACTGAAAAATTGTTCTCCATCTTGAAGGCCAACGAATTTGATCTGGGGATCACAAGTAGAGATTCATCCAGCCGAATGAATGAAGCAGAGCTGAGGATCAAGCCGAGAAAAGAAGCTCAATCAGCTCAGCTTGGAAGGACCAACAAAGAGCTCAGATTTATGAGCAAAGAAGATTTGAACGAAGAAGTTGCCATGCTTGTACGAAGCATTAATCAGCTGGAACAAAGCAAGGAAAAGTACAAGAATATCGTGAAGGTTCATCACGACAAGCAACTCTACCCAAAGAGAAACCCAGCTGAGTCATCCTCCCGGAGAAAGGATAAAAGGATCGAATCGAGCGAAATGGATGATGATCAAATATCCTTCTCCGACTCAGATGAGGATGATTGCTCTGAGTAAGATGTCTGAAACATCTTATTGAATCAACCGATGAAGAAAATAAAGAAACCCAGCTAGCTGACTGGGACCAGTTGTGAAATAAAAACAATTTGGATACAAAGGCGAAGATTCAACAATATACTCGAGTACATTGGTCTCAAGAGAATAATAGAGAAGCAGTACATGAACCAGCTGGATTTGGGACAGCTGTCTACTTGCTATACAAACTGAGACCTCATCAAAGAAATGAACTGATGTAGGATGCAGCTGAAGAAAAAACCACCTACTATCAAATCAAGGGGGAACTCTACGTAGCTGGAAAGAGTCTGCAAATTCAAGTAGAATACCCAGCAAGATGCACTCATCAAGAAGATTCAGCTAGAGTCATCAGCCGAAGAGAAACCTGATCCAGTGGTGAAATCAAGATAATTCTCTAATCCAGCTGACAACTTAGAAAGCATCCAAGAGATTTCTCAACATCTGAAGGAATCCATTGTTGGGAAAATTCACACAGAAGCACAAACTGCTGAAATCCAAGTCAAGATGATGTGTGAATTATTTGGACTGCTCAATCCGGGTGAAGAAAAACCATCCAGCTGAGGGGGAACAAACTCAGCTGGACATTAGTCGAAGAGCTAAAGGGAACTCAGCTGACTAAAAATCAAGCTCAGCTGAACATTAGTCGAAGAGCTAAAGGGAACTTCGCTGAAGAAAATTCAAGTTAACTTCAAATACTCAGCTGAGGAGAACTGTCAATCAAACAAAGGAGAAGACTGCTGTGATATCAGCTGGATACTTTGTCCAAGCTGACCGGTTTGCGTCTCATGCACTTTCTGCTCTGAGGAATATGCTATTTAAGTCCAATTATTTTGAATTCTTATGTTAAGCTGACAGACATTCCTTAGTTAAATTGTTTGATAAGTTTCCTTTCTCATCGCATTAATTATAAAGTCTGCATAGTACTGTAGCACGGCAGGATCGAGGCAGAATGTCAAACGTTTGAAATGCCTCACGCGCGGTTGTAATACACTCGCCGAAAGCACGTCAGCAAAACGTGATGAGTGAATCTCTCCCAGTCGTTGATCAGAATATCAACTAATTCAATCTCAACCGTTGATCCTATATGGCAGTTGATATATATGGAAAAGATACGCGGATTCTTTCCTCCATCTCTATCTCTGCAAAGTTCAAAGATTCAAAATCTTCATCTATTTTCTGCAAGATCTTCGCTCGATCAAATTCAACAAGTTACAGAAATGGCGCCCAAGAAATCAACCGCAGGGATGATGAACCAGTTTGAAGCTCTAATGACAAAGCTATCATTTGAGAGTATTCTGTCCACCTCCAACCTCCATGTTTCAGAGTTAAAAGAGATGGTGGATCTAGTTGCAGACTCCGGTCTCCTGCTGTGGGCAACCTCCATGCCCAAGCTTTTGCTAAAGAGAGATGCAGCACTTTTCTACCTCAACATCATTGATGAAGACGGCTTCTACTCATCTTCATTAGACATGATCGTCAAAGGCGAAGACGGAAAGTTTGATACAGCAACCGTCACCATCAAACTCAATAAGATGCTACGAAAGGTGTTCAACCTACCCAGAGAAGGAGGATTCATCCCAGATGATTACAGCCGTGAAGAAGTGGATGAATTCCTCAGCAGAGAGATGCTTATCTCCCCAGAGCCGTACAGAGCAAGCATGTCAAAGCTCCTGCTCAAGCCAAAGTACAGGCTGCTGCTGGATATTACACAAAAATGCATCTTAGGGATAGCTGGATCTCAAGGAGAGATCAGCATTCCAAAGCTCAAGCCGATGATTGCCATGATCAAAGGCGCAAACGTCAACTGGTTTGATTTCTTACTCAACCGACTGGTCAAGGAGTCAGAGAAGTTAAAGTTCAACTCCACCAGGACGACGTTTTCAGCTTTAGAGCCATTGTATCTCTGCTCTAAAATTTCATTCTTGATAGAACAAGCTGTGAAAGGGCACACAGTAAAGTGGGCTGATTCAGAACCGTTTCCAGAAACGAAGATTCTTTTCCAAAGAATAAGTGAAGTCAATGACTTTCTGAAGAAGCAGCCTGCTGTGAGCAAAAGCAAGAAGCTAAATGGAAGAAAACGTTAGGCGAAGTTCCAAATTGGTAAGAAGAAACAAAGAAAGAGAAAGGCAGCTGACCCCAAACCAGCTGGAGGTCCAGCTGAGAAGAAAAAGAAAACAGCTGTCACTCCAAGTCAAGCGATGGTGATTCTCTCCCCTCAGCCAGTGTCGGCCTTCGATCAATACGGATCAAACATCCTAGCCGAAATGGGATTGAATGATGGATTGTCATCCAGCTCAGAGGACGAGCTGGATAATCTAAGGAGCTCACCCCAGCCCTCACCTCCTCACAGCTCTCCGCCGAAACAGCCTTCCCCTCCACCCAGCTCTCCATCCAAAGAGCCATCTCCTGTAAGAGATCAGGCAAATACTCAACTGGCTGAAGCTCCTTCACAGCCAGCTGACATCCATGCTGAACCCTCTTCCACGAATCCCAGCTCACCCCCAAAACAGCCATCACCCAAAGCTCAAATTCCCACGCAGTTGGCTGATACTTCTTCACAGCCAATTGTGAACCCATTTGAACCTTTTCCTCAAAACACCTCAGAATCAGAAGAGAGTGATTCTACTACCTCTCATTCTCTCAACTCCACTGGCTCAGCCTTTATGGAAGCCATGTACGAGGACTTGCGCATTGCAGGGATCAAGAGTGTTCTAAATCAGTATCCAATTTTGGCGCATCTGCCAATTGCCCTCGTCAAAGTTGGAGATCTCAAGTTCTATCTGGCTACCTAGATGGCAACCTGGTACCAGAATGAGCAGCTGATAGAGACTTTCTCTTATGAGAAACTGAAGACGGATGAAGCACGCCTCCAGCACACATTTGGCTTTCGAAGCTTGGAGGATGCATACTTACACCAGAATGATCTCATCAGAGGAATTATTGAAGTATCTCAGCTGTACCCCAAGCCGCACCCAGCTGATGTCTGGGAATCTGCCAACAAGCTCCTTACAGCAGCAGGATGGGAGACATATTCTGGAGCTGTCAAATCCAAAGAAGTCGCAGCTGAACTTGCCAAGAAAGCTGTCCCTGCCGACACAGCTGAGGCAATAATAATTGAAGAAGAGCCAACTAATGCAATAGTTGAGCCTACCGAAGCTGCCCCACAAAGTCCAATTGCCGATGACACTCGCTCACTGGTCGAGATCGAGGCAGACAAACCCAGTCATGTTGAATCTGGAACTCAAACTGACTCAGCTGTCAAGCTCTCAACCGCATTGAAAGAAGCAATATCCAAAGAGGTTGAAGAAATTTTCTTTCAGGACAGACTGAAGTCTCAAGTCGACGGCGTCATGCGATTCTCAGCTCTCGACTGTCAAGTACGAGAACAACAGCGGACAATCGATGAAGTCCATAATTTTGCTCAAAATCTTCAAGAAAGAACCAGTCAAGATCTCATGCAATCTCTCGTTTCTCAACAAATTGATCAGTCAATTCTTCTAGAGAAGAGAGTCCATGAGATCATCTCAAATCTTCAAGCTCCACTGGTCGACGAAATCGCAAATCTTTCAAGCCAGCTGGAAGCTCTCAAAAAGACCACTCTCTCCAACAGCACTGACATCCGCCAACTCTTCAACTTATATAAAGATCTGGATGTTCAGTTCAGAGCTGGAAGCAGCAGCAATGCCCAGCTGAATCTCGTCACAGCTGACAACTCAGTCAAGATCGCTGATGTTGAAGGTATTCTTTCCAAGCTCAGCGCAACAGTTACCAACCTCTCTGCCTCCCTTGTTGATAATGCCAAAAAGGGGTAAGATCAGAATAAAGCTGGAAAAACAAGTGAGAGAGAAGCTGCAGCTAAGGGGGAACCTGTGCAGCAAATTCAGAGGGAAATCGACGATTTTGCCAAAGAGCTGGATGAAGAAGAGACAGAGCCTAACCCTTCCAAAGCAGTCAAAGAGACATGGAGAGAAAAGATGGTTGCTCTTGCCAAAGCATGTGGACACAAGCCTGAAGAATACAAAGACTATCACTGGCTGTGTAACTTCCACAACGAGCAAAGAAAAGAAATGCAAGAGCTGGATAAAATTATTAAGAAGAAAGCTGAATCGCTCAAGCCGCCGAGAAAAAGCGAGAAGAAGAAAAGGCGAGCTACGTGCAAGCTAAGAAGAAACAAATCCAAGCAGCCTCAGCTGACAAGAAGAACCCAGATGATATCAATGAAAACTGGGAAAGATGCAAATCAGAATTCATCAAAGAATTGTACTACTTGAATCAGTTCAAAGGCATGGATCCAGAAACTGCTTTCCAGGATTATTTCCTCGAACTTCATGAGACAGATCCAATGATGGCAAGATCAATTTCCCTATATGCCAAGAGTAACAACATCCAGCTGAAGGCTCCCAAAGTCAAGCAGTTAAAGCCTCCATCTCTAGCTGGAACGAATCTTCCTGACAAGGCCCAAATCATCAAAGAAATTAATCACTGGGCTGGTGAAAGAGGCATTTCCAAATCAAAGAATTTTCTTTTTGAACTTTTGCATTTAGATATTTGTAACAATTCTTCCTATTAATGAAAAATTCATTTTATCAAAATCAACCTGAAGACAATCTCTCTTTGTCCAGGCTCTGAATATGTTTACCTACTGTGATTGATTAATTCGTTGAATCCCCGTTTCCTGTTAAGGGAGAAGCAATTTTGTTTTTCCAACTTGGGGTTTTGGCATCATCAAAAAGGGGGAAATTGTTGGGAAAATTAATAGAGTTTTGAAGTGATACCAAAACCCAGCTGACCCCAACCGAGTAGATGTTTGCACAAACCCAAGTGTTTTTCCAGCTCACCTGTTTGAGCTTAAAGAGTTTCTAAGTTTGCAGGTGGTCGCTGAAGACAGCAGAAAACCCAGCTGAGTACACAGCAGGGTAAGCCAAGTCGAGTGATAAGTAACGTTATCCAGATTCAAGACGATCAAGTTCTTCCAGACACAGCTGTAGGAAAGACCCAGCTCGTGTGACAACTCAGCTCTACGTCAAGACCCAGCAGAGTTCAAGACTCAGCTCAGCGTCAATGATCCAGCAGAGTTCAAGACAGCTCAGAGTCACCAGCACAGCAGAGTCGAGGTCAACTTGAGCTAAAGTCAGATCTGATCTGGACCATCAGGAACTCGACACCTCAGCACCTAGAAGTCAGACCTAGGATTGCTTTACGAGGAAATCAAGGAAGAAGACAAGTCAATCCTGTCAGAAGTTAGGTAAAGATTCAGAACGGCTCTTTCCAACGGCTAGTTCTAATCTCTCCCTATAAATAGAAGTCTTCTTCATCATCAGAAAAAGTGGAGTGACGAGAGAGAAGATACTCAAGAGAGATCAACATACTTCATTAAAAGAAGTCTAACCAAAGATCAAGAGATCTTTCAGAAAAGCTTCAAGATCCATCAGCCTTCATTCTTATGAGTTATTATTCATTCTCAGGTTGCTGAAGCTCTCTCCCACTAGTATCTTGGCATATAATCCTTCCCTTTTTAAGCCTAGTTTGAACGAGTTCATTATACTCAAAGTTCTTCATTGTAAGAACTCGTTCATAGTTGGAAACCCCAAACCCAAACCCAGAAAAGGTTATGGTTCTGCAGTACCCGTAAACTACAGGTTAGGTTCTTCAGTACCCGTAAACTGAATGTAGGCTTCAGCTGTGCCCGTAAATAGTCTGGTTACGTTTCGATACAGTACGCGTAAACTTGTATCCAGCTTGAGGAACTAAGCTGCAACGCTTGCTGACTGCGCGAAAAGTCAGTGGTATCCTTAGTGGATTACCAGAGGTTTCTGGTCGTGGACGTAGGAGTAGTTTCTCCGAACCACGTTAAGTTGCTTTGTTCTCATGTTTATTTATGCATCCAGCTAACTATTCATAAGCATTTTTCAAGCTGCATAATCTGATTAACTGAAAAGAGAAACTAAGCTTTGCAATATTTGAAGCAACAGACGGCCTTTCCAAAATCCCACCACATTCCGCACACAGCCAGCTGAGTCGATCAAGCCGCTTCCAAATTGGATCGAACACAACAAATTTCACTCAAAAGAGTTTTTAATTGGAAAAGTTTTTTAAACCTTGGTGTATTCACCCCCCCTACACCAAGGTATCAGTCGTGGGACCATCAACACCAAATAGATTTTTCGAAACTTTTTTAAGTTAAATCACAGAGTTGGTGAGCTCAGTTATCGATCCAGCTGGGAAGGGTCAGCTGGGTAAATAACTCAGCTGGAGGTGCGGAAAGTGGTGGTTTGAAAACTTAGCTCGGTTACTTAGAAAAACTCAGTTTGAAAAAATTAACTTAACGTTTTCAGCTTAGTCAGGTTGTGCAACTTTTAGAGAGACACAGCTGTCTTTGAAGAGCAGCTGTGTGTGCAGTTTTGAACAAATATGCGATGATATGAAGGAGTTAGAACACAGCTGAATATAAAGCGAAAGTAAAGAGAGAGAGAGAGTAAGAAACACGCGAGTTTTTACGTGGTTCGGAGTAACACCTCCTACGTCCACGACCAGGTTCACTGGTAATCCACTACCACTTGGTTTCCAAGTACCAAGCAACTTCACAACTCGAACCCGAACTGTGTTCCAACAGTTTGCGGGCACTGTCAAGCCTATACCTTCAGTTTCCGGGTACTGAAGAACCTATCCACTCGAATTACGCGCTTCGAGCAAGCGTACCTTTACCTAACCTTTCTGGGTTTGGGTTTGGGTATGGGGTTCCAACTATGAACGAGTTCTTTCAATTGAGAACTTTAGAGTATGATGAACTCGTTCGAAATCTAGGCTAAAGATATACAATGAGTTTGGCCTAGGGAACAGACGAAAAACTAAGCAGTTTCTTAACTAGAAACACTTTAAGATAAAATGTTCTTTGATCTATCTGGAACTGCTTGAGAGCTTTGGAAAGAATGAAGATTTCAGATAATGAAAGCTTGTAGAGAGTTTTTCGTATCTGATCCTGAGGTTGAAGACGGGTTTATATAGGTAGAGATTCAAGACTAGCCGTTGGAGGAGCCGTTTGAATCTTACCTACTCTTCTTAAATGCAAGATCTGCCGTTGAGCGTATCTGCACCTGTCTTCATTTGTGTCACATCCTAGGTTCTGAAATCTAGGATGCTGATTTGGCAATCCCTCATTGGTCGAGGTAGGTTGACTTCCTCTGATTCCGGGATCTTCTGCCTTTAGTGCTGGCTTTTGAATTCAGAGCTGGACTGCCTTGAAGTGGAGTCTTCAGAGATAGTTCCTTTGTTCTCGTACCAATTTGGACCATTGTGTTTTGAACTCATTCGAATTCTCTTCACTTGATCGTGCTCGCCGGATCACTCACCGAAGGTTGATGATCGCCGTCTTTGTCTTTGCTAGCCGACCTCCGTAAACACAAACTCGGGTCGACTCATCGTCTTCTCGCTAGCCGACTCAGTAAACACAAATTGGGTCGACTGTTGTCTTCCGCTTCCTTAACCTGTAAGCCTAGAAAATCTAAAGCTCAAACAGGCGAGCTGGAAAACACTATTTAGGTTGACGTAATCATCTATTCAGTTGGGTTTTGGTATCAAATCGAAACCTTATAATTTTCCCAACAATTATAATATCTATATATAGTAGCTAATTATCTATACATATATAACTTAGAATCTGATCCTCACAAAAAAAGAAAAAATTAGAATCGGAATATTAACATATCAGTTTAATTTAATTGATTACATTGGAATGCTGATAAATTGATATAATATCCCACAAGTACGTGTTTTTAATTCAAAGCAAATTGATTGGTTGATTGTAGACTTGTAGTGATTGTATATATATACTTGATTCAAGAATTGAAATATTAAAAAATTATTTTTGAATCTATAATAATATAACTAAATACCTATCAGTTAATAGTCCTCTTATTATATTTCTATAATTAAACATCAATTATGCTAAAAACATTGCAAATATTTGCTCCAAATTATTATTACAGAATATGATGGCCTCTCTAATTATCATTAACACAAAGTAATAAATATACAATGAATTTAATTTACAGAAACGGAAATGAGTGAATAAGAAGGAAAACTGAAGTTATAAACATATTTATTGGAAAAATTAGATAAATATCAAAGTAGAATTCTAGGATTGCCACCTAAGCATGAAAATGAATGTGGTGCTTAGAATCTATTTTGCTATTATATATTGATTGATTGGTTGATTGTAGACTTGTAGTGATTGTATATATATACTTGATTCAAGAATTGAAAAATTAAAAAATTATTTTTGAATCTATAATAATATAACTAAATACCTATCAGTTAATAGTCCTCTTATTATATTTCTATAATTAAACATCAATTATGCTAAAAACATTGCAAATATTTGCTCCAAATTATAATTACAGAATATAATGGCCTCTCTAATTATCATTAACACAAAGTAATAAATATACAATGAATTTAATTTACAGAAACGGAAATGAGTGAATAAGAAGGAAAACTGAAGTTATAAACATATTTATTGGAAAAATTAGATAAATATCAAAGTAGAATTCTAGGATTGCCACCTAAGCATGAAAATGAATGTGGTGCTTAGAATCTATTTTGCTATTATATATTGATGATTAACAGAGCAGAAAAGTTATTATTATTATTATTATTATTATTATTATTATTATTATTATTGTAGGGAGAAATTAATGGGTTGTGTGGTCTCACTTTGTAACTATATCGATATAATTCAGGTACAATTAATCTTCCCGAAAATTGATCACTCCAGGTATGATTTTTTGTCTTGATGTGTTTTAATAGTATGGAGTAATTATTGGGTTAAGTGTGTGTTCTTAATAAATATAATAAACAAATATCTACATCTTGTACATATAAGATAATAAGAAGTGGGAAAATATCATGATAAATAATAAATTATATTACATATTAATTCGCTTATTGTAGTTAATGAAAGTATGATGTAAATTACTTAAAAATCCATCTGAAGACTAAAATATTACTCCCTCCGTCCCACCGAATATGGCATGTTTTCCATTTTGGGTTGTCCCACCGAATATGGCATGTTTCCTTTTTGGGAAAGAATTAGAGCTTACTTTAAGCTAAAAAAGCACTTTAGCCGTACATTGTTGACCAAAAAAATACTTTATTAACTAAAAAGTTACCATAATTCCCTTTTTCTTAATCTCCGTGCCGAAATAAAATGAGCCATATTCGGCGGGACGGAGGGAGTACATTTTTACTATTCAAAAATAATTTCCTTATTCATATATATATAGAGAGGAACTCTAACGGATAAAATTGTCACAGAAAATTAAGATATACTATATAATACTATAATTATCAATTGTTGGAACTTATGAATATTGTATGAAATTGATTGATTTGCACTACAAAAAAATCCAGAGAGCACCGACGGATTTAGCGGCGGATTCAATAATTAAGTAGCTTATATAATAAGATGTGAAATTTAATTGTGAATTTCTAATGTTTTGGGACTTGATATAATAGCTTACAACAATATATAAAAATTTCTAAAGGATCGTATAATTTTTAAAAAGACTTCATACCCTATTTTGTGCAAAATGAAGGTTTATAATTTCTTATTAAATTAATATAATCACATTTTGATAGAGAAAATTCAAAAATAATCCAAAAAATATTAAATTCGAAATATATTCACACTAAATAAAAAATATTCATAAAAAATATATTGCATAAGATCTAATCGATTATGATATAGGTCAATAGACTATAAGATGCATGATGATGATTTGTGCGATGCATTTGAGATGCATAATTTGGACAATTGCTATGAATACTTTACTTTTATAGATTTCATTAAATATAATGTTGTACAACTTAATTATTTGATTTAATGCACATCACGCGTTACAAAATGCATTGTCGAAGTAATATTTGATGAACTTATGTCAAAAAAAAAAATTTGATGAACTATTGAGAGGTAATAAAATAAAATAAAAACTAAATTTACTTAATATTTTCGAGGAGTTTAAGTGTAATTGTGAAACGAATAGGGAAAGAGAAAGCTACTATTTTCGAAACCATAGTTATTTTAATAATATTACCATAGAATATTTACTGAAATAAAATAAAATATATGATTGAAATCTAATTATATATTGTATTTTATATGATTAAAAACAATAAGGAAGAATTTTTCATTCTTCTACAAAAATCTATCACATGGATGCTGCTTTATGGAAAACTCTATTCATGTTGATAATTTTGTGTCTTGCGTCAATTATAAGCATGCCGATTTTGGTGAATCCGCATGTTTGAGAAAAGTTCCTTTATCCGAATTCTCCTGGACGGTGAAGTCCACGTCGGTGTAGTGCTGAAATTGGTATCCACCGTCTGGAAGATCGCAGGGAAATTAGACAATTTCTGACTTGGCAATGTCGTTTCGGAAAAGTCAGAATGAAAGAGCAAAGCAAGTGAAATGTGTGATGAAATTGATTGTGAATTTCTGAATTATATAGGCAGAAAATAGTATAAAAATTAAAAAGTTGTAATTAAAATTAATACGCTTTCCATGAATTATGCATTTGTAACTTCCGGTATTTAATAGTAATTGAATAATATTAATAAATAATTAATATATAGTACCATTTATACATGGGAAAATTGTAATCAAAATTAATATGTTACCATGATCGGAATTATGCATTTGTAACTTCCAATATTTAATAGTAATTGGATAATGTTAATAAATAATTAAAATATACTATTTATACATATTATTTCCACAAACATACTAATATTTTAAGAAACTGAAAAATTAAAGTTTCTAAAAACGGCAAGACGGGCTTGCTATTATATATTATAAAGATAGTACTACATAGAGCTAACCGTAATTATAGGACCCTAACTTTTGTCAATCTGAAAAATATGACTTATTTTGACGGGCCCTGTAAAGTAGGCCAAAAATTTTGTTTTTCCGCGTCCGCACTCCCATTTCGGGCCCAAATTAACTTCGTTGGGCTTTCAAGCACGTGATGTGCACGTGATCGAACACCTGTAGCCTGACGCCAACGTGTACATGCCACATATAATTTTTTTAAGCGGTAAAAAAATGACCTCCACTATATGACCCTCATTCCGCCCCCAATTTCCATAAATTGAAGAATAGGAACCCTAAATCGAAGAAGAAAGAAGAAGAAGAAGAAGAAGAAGAAGAAGAAGAAGAAGAAGAAGAAGAAGAAGAAGAAGAAGAAGAAGAAGAAGAAGAAGAAGAAGAAGAAGAAGAAGAAGTCATTCTCCAACATCGATGAGCCAACGACAGTTTTCCGAGCGACGTTGTCATTGTGATACGAGAGCTTGGCTTCGCACATCATGGACTCCTGCAAATCCCAGGAGGAGATATGTGATGTGCCCTGTAAGTTTCTAAATTCGATCTAATTGGAGATTTTTATGGATTACGAAATGGGTAGAAGAGGAAATTATGGAATATTAACCCTAAATCTTGGAATTTTGCAGATTAGGAAGTGCACGTTTTGGGATTGGAAAGATCCGCCTATGTGCTATCGAGCAACATCAATAATTCCTGGCTTGTTGAGGAGGATTAATGCTGGTGAAGCTGAGATTGAAAAGCTAAAAAAGAGCACGAAGAGATTGCAAATGGTTGTATTTTTCCTGGCACTCGTTTGTGTTTGTCTAATTTGGAAGCTTATGGGTTAACTGTAGTGGGCTTATGGGTCAAATTTAGTAGTATTGTAGAGAAAACTTCTCATATTGTTGTAATGAAGACATCTTAGAACTTGTCATTATGTTGTAACGAAGACATCTATAACCTGTTTTGTTGTTATTCAATGAAGTTTTCTTATTTTCAGTTGAAGTTGATGCATCTTATTCAATGAAGTTTTCTCATTTTAAGTTGTCTTAATTTAAAAATGGTTAATAGTCCTAAAATATATTAACTTTTTTACATGAATAATCCTGCTTAAAATGTATTACTCAACAAGATTTTACATAATTCCAAGAAAATAAATCTTCAAATATTGAAGTGGTAATAGGTATTAATAGCCATTTTGGGATAGTAAAACATAAATAGTAGACATTAGGATAAAACGATAGTAAATAATAGCTAGTTTCTGTATAAATATACTATTATACCACTGATTAATCTATGCTCACGAAATTAATATATTAATGCGTGAATTATGTGTATTTGTACTATTGAATACGAATTCACAATAGAAAAGATTCATATATATAGCTTTAAAATATGTCATACAAGCCATACAAATTGAGAAAAGATTCAATGTGCCAAAATATATCAACCTAAGCTTCACAAAAAAAGGCCAAAACTGCCATTCCAAAAACAAATGTTCACATAAGCTAACACCAAAAAATGGCCAAAATCCCAAAATATGTCTTTAAAGCATTCATCAAACACCAACATGTCACTTTTTTCTTGCTTGCAAATCTGCCATGCTCACAAATTTCTTTTCACTGTCTAAAATTTGAGGTCTTTGTCTCTTGAATTTCTCACCCCGAAGTTGCTGCAGCATTGTTGGACCTGGAATCTGAGAGAGTTGGGTAAGTGTTTCAGTTGGAATGGAGTCCATCTCTTCATACATCTCATCAGTTGGCATGTTGTCTTGGGTGCTTGGAGCACTGCTACTTTCATATCCTGTACTTGCTGCTCCTTTATATTTCTTCTTTTTCACCTACATATATATTAAAGGAATATATTAAACAAGCACACACACATATATTAAAGGAATATATTAAACAAGCAGCTACATATTCATACTTGTTCTTTTCCACATCCTTTGACATTAGGTGATTGTGCATTGTCTCCTCTTAAGCTTGATTTTTTTCTTGTTTTTCTTATCAGCTGCCTCATCAGGTCCCTTTCTCCTGGCCATTGACTGCTTGCCTTTCCCTTTCTCCATGTGTGGAGGCAGGGCTGGAATATACATGTTTTCTCCCCACAATTGGGGACCATTCACACCAATTTTAGTAGCTGCATATGTCTTTTTAAAATTCTCCACTGTGTAGCAATCATGAACAAAGCCCTCTCTGTTCAGCCTCTGATGGTTTATAGCAGAGATTGCATAATTGCAAGGTATTCCACTTAGGCCCCATTCTCTGGAACTACAAGACTTCTCCTCTAAATCAACTAACCACTGAGAACCATCAGAACATCTAATCTCATAGTGTGTGTTGTCTGACTTCACTGGAATACAACCTGAGACCTTCCCAGCATTTATCTCAAATAGTTGTTTGATCCTTGGGCAAATTTTGCCTTGCCATTTGGGAGTTGATACATCTCTATTTCTTTGAAGTCTGACCATTATCCATGATCTAATCCATTCTAGCATAGTGATAATAGTCATCATAGTAGAATTGAAGACTTCACACACATTGTTTAGGAGCATGTCACACTTACTTTGTTCAGTGAAGTGAGATTTACTCCACTGTTGTGGTGGCTTGGCATCTAACCACTGCCATGCAAGTTCAGATAAACTTTTCAACTCAAGCATTCTTTGCTTCCAAACCCCAACAGTAGTTGCTTGGGCAGCTTTCCATATAGCATTCTAATATGTATCTCCCCTGAACCCAGCCAACTTGAAATTCTCATGGAGGTGCCTAACACTGCAGACATAGCTTGGACTAAGCCTTTTTGTTTGTTAGACATAAAGGTGTACTGACCATCTTTTACAATCCCTAAATCTTGTTTCAAAACTACTAAAAACCATTCCCAGGTATCTCTGCACTCACTTCTGACTACAGCCCATGCAATAGGGTAGATGCCATTGTTTGCATCTACACCAACTACAGTCAACAAGATGCTCTGGTAAGGTCCTTTTAGATGGCACCCATCAACTCCAATAATGGGCCTACATGCACTGAACCCTCTCTTAACAGCATCAAAATAAATATATAACCTTTCAAACCTGCCATCACCATGCTCTTCATCCCCAGCACCTATAATCACTGTGGATCCAGGATTGGTCCTCCTCAATTCTTCAGAATATTCCCATAATTTTGCAAATGGTATAGCAGCATCTCCCTCTAGTGTTTCCAGAGCTAGTTTCTTTGCTATATATGCTTGATCTTCAGAAATTTCACAGCCCAAGTCAACCATCATATCCTTTCTAAAAACACTAACTTTCCTACTGCGGTCAGTGACAATCTGATTCAAATAATTCTTACTCAACCATGTAGACTTCAAATTCTGCACATGGTATATTGTTCATCACATGTGTGTTGGTCCACATATTCCCTAACCTGCCATGTCTCTTCATCTTTATGCTTTCTCAGATTAATGTGAAATTTACAATCCTCATCTGCACATTTCACATACATTCTTACAGGATCAATCTTTGTTGTCTTAAGACTTCTCTTAGTCCTAATTGCTAATGACTGCACAGCTAACTTAAACTTTTTTTTTGAGGAAAATATCATTCCTAGCTCAAAAGCAGGTTCAAATATGACAGTGGGATTGAAAATAGGATAATTTTTTCCCTCATCTTCACTGTCATCAGAGTGTTTATGCTCATGCAGCTCTGTAGTCATTACCACATCAGCTTCTTCCTCACTTTTCTTATCAGAAAGCTTCCATATCAACAAACTGATCAAACATCTTGTCATCATTCTCTGCAGCACTCTCATCATCCTCAATTGCGTACTCACTATCATCCTCAGACATCTCCTCATCAATCACATCACCCACATTACCCACATTCTGTGAGTTTCCTCCAACCTCATTCATTGAAACAAATACAAATTCCCAATATCTCTCGTGTCCGCATCTCTATCATTGCTCATATCTCGCATCTCTATCATTGCTCATATCCGCATCTCTTTCGTACAAAATCTCAGATTCAATCCCCCTCTCTTGAACAAAGAAAACAACCTTCCTTCTACCCAATGAACTCAAACATAAATCCAAGACTTCTGTATCAGATTCAACCAACTTGAAACAATTGTCTTTTAAATTTAAAAGCTTTATATCACCATCCATAAGCAACCATTCATCAAGTAAAATTTTCAAATATGATATTGTTACTTCCCTAGCAACAACATAATCTACTATTAATCTATCACCACCAATATATTGAGCATACCGTGCACCTTCAACTTTGCCTCCATAATGAAAAACTACTGTTAAGTAATCTTTCACAGATTCTGCAGCAAAAAACAAAGAAAAACAACTATGAAAACCCTAAAACCGACCACCAGGGACCACTTCTAAGCATAAATACAAATTTTACAATAAAATATTCAAACATATTCATTATAATATTCAATAACCCAAACCCAATGTGATTAAACCCTAAACCCACTGTAATATTCAATTCAATCAGACACCAACCAAAAAATTCATAAATGTCGACCAACAACCTAGCAACTATAAAATAATTTCGGGACCACATACACCATAAAAATCCAACATTTAAGGCCCACAAACTCATTCAACAACCATTTTCAGACCCACCACTGTCGCATATATAAAAGCGAAGAGAGATGCAAAATACTTACTATAATTGGGTGGAGGTCGATTTAGGTTTCTTTTCTCTCTCAGTTGCACCATTGTCAAAGTTTGGTTCCACAATCTTCGTCTCTTTCACAACCGTCGTCGGAGCTAGGGTTACGATTAGGTGAAGTTAGGATTTGGGTTGCTCTGAAATTGTGGCTCGACTGAAAGTAGGGCTTGGGAAGAAATTGGGGGCGGAGGAGAAATGAAGGGTCTTTTTTACAGCCTTTAATTTTACCGCTTAAAAATATTTTGATGTGGCAAAAATTGGTGATGTGGCATGTACACGTCGGCGTCGGGCTACAGGTGTTCGATCACGTGCTTGAAAGCCCAACGAAGTTAATTTGGGCCCGAAATGGGAGTGCGGACGCGGAAAAATAAAATTTTTGGCCTACTTTACAGGGCCCGTCAAAATAAGTCCTATTTTTCAGATTGACAAAAGTTATAGTCCTATAATTACGGTTAGCTCGTACTACATATATATGTAAGAACATTATAATGAAAACTTCAAAGCATTATTAAATTTATATAAAATAACATTGTTACATTTTTTCAATTGCTCGAAAATATTATTACAAGTAGTGAGAAATAATATTATAGTGTTTAAGATTGTATTGGTGACAATGAAATTATTTTAGTGATTAAAATTGGCATGGTATGAAAGCAAAAACATTATGCTTAAGTGTCTAGAAATTTTGTTTTACTATATTTTTTTAACGCATATAGCTTTATTTGTATTCAATGGAAGAAGCATAATAACAAAATGTATCAAAATATTATTATATAAGAACGAAAACACATTACGGTTAACTTGTTTAAGAAAATATAATTGTTAGCGTAACTTGATTAATATAGCTCAAATAAAAGCATTGTGCCTTAAAATTGAAAGCATTATGTTTGTATTTGATGGAAGAAGCATAATAACAAAATGTAAGAAACATTATTGTATAGCAACAAAAACATTAAACATTATGGTTGACAACATTATTTTATGCAGTTAAGAAAATATAAGTTTTAGCATATATAACTTTGTTAATAAAAGCATTATTCCTTAAAATTGAAAGCACTAATTATTATGCAATAAAAATACATATTTGGAGAGACCCTTTTTTAGAAAACTTGGTTAATGTAGTTCGAATAAAAGCATCGTGCCTTAAAATTGAAAGCATTATGTTTTGCCATATAATTAATATATATAGCTTTATTTGTATTCGGTGGAAGAAGCATAATAGCAAAATGTATCGAACATTATTGTATAGCAACAAAAACATTAAACATTATGGTTGACAACATTATTTTGTGCAGTTAAGAAAATATAATTTTTAGCATAACTTTGTTAATAAAAGCATTATGCCTTAAAATTGAAAGCATTAATTACTATGCAATAAAAATACATATTTGGAGAGACTTTTTGAGAAAACCGATAACAATATTTAACTTGTTGTAAATATCTTATAAATATATATCATATGAGTGTTGACCAAGTAATTAACCTTAAAACTAGGGCTGACAATTTTTTACACGACACGATAATCCGACACGAACACACACGAAATTAATCGGTTAGTGTCAAGCCTTATCGGATTCGGGTCGTTATCGTGTAACCCGATATGGACACGAAATTATCAGGTCGGGTTCGTGTCGGGTTCATGTAACCCGATAAGATTTATTTATTATTTTTTATTTTTTTATTTTTATAATTAATTATTAATATATTATTTTTCTTAGGGTTTTAAGTTTAATTTTTAATGTTTTTATTGTTTATATAGCTTATAGTGTCGTATAAATTAATGTTTTAATCGTGTCGTGTCGTGTCGTGTCGTATCATGTCGTTATCGTATCGTGTCAACACGATAGAAATCGTGTAACTTTCGTGTTCGTGTCGTGTTCGGATTTGAACATTTCGGATCGGATTCGTGTCGTGTTGAGCAAATCCTTAATAGGTCGTGTTCAGATTTGACCTTAACAGGTCGGGTCGTTAACAGGTCGACACGATAACGATCTGACACGCGCGATTTGTCAGGCCTACCTAAAACCCTAGCTCTGTACCATTATAAATAGAGGTCTTCGGTTCTCATATTGTATACACTTTCGATACACTTTGAATCATATGAATATACAAAATTCATATTGATGGTCCCTGAGCTGGGTACTTGGTGTAGAGGGGGGGTGAATACACCAAGTAGATTTTTCGAAACTTTTTTCAAGTTAAAACACAGAGTTGGTGAGCTCAGTTATTGATCCAAATTTGGGAGGGTCGGTTTGGGTAAATAACTCAGCTGGCGGTGCGGAAAGTGGTGGTTTGAAAACTTAGCTCAGTTACTTAGAAAAACTCAGTTTGAAAATATTAACTTATCGTTTTCAGCTTAGTCAGGTTGTGCAACTTTTTTTTGAGAGACACAGCTGTCTTTGGAGAGCAGCTGTGTGTGCAGTTTTGAACAAGTATGCAATGATATGAAGGAGTTAGTACACAGCTGAATCTAAAGCAATAGTAAAGAGAGAGAGTTAGAAGCACGCGAGTTTTTACGTGGTTCGGAGTAACACCTCCTACGTCCACGACCAGGTTCACTGGTAATCCACTACCAATTGGTTTCCAAGTACCAAGCAACTTCACAACTCTAACCCGAGCTGTGTTCCAACAGTTTGCGGGCACTGTCAAGCCTATACACCTTCGCTTAAGGGTACTGAAGAACCTATCCACTCGAATTACGCGCTTCGAGCAAGCGTACCTTTACCTAACCTTTCTGGGTTTGGGTTTGGGTATGGGGTTCCAACTATGAACGAGTTCTTACAATTAAGAACTTCAGAGTATGATGAACTCGTTCGAAATCTAGGCTTAAGATATACAATGACTTTGGCCTAGGGAACAGACGAAAAACTAAGCAGTTTCTTAACTAGAAACACTTTAAGATAAAGTGTTCTTTGATCTATGTAGAACCGCTTGAGAGCTTTTGAAAGAATAATGATTTCAGATAATGAAAGCTTGTAGAGAGTTTTTCGTATCTGATCCTGAGGTTGAAGACGGGTTTATATAGGTAGAGATTCAGAACTAGCCGTTGGAGGAGCCGTTTGAATCTTACCTACTCTTCTTAAATACAAGATCTGCCGTTGGGCGTATCCGCACTCGTCTTCATTTGTGTCACATCCTAGGTTCGAAGTCTAGGATGCCGATCCGGCAATCCCTCATTGGTCGAGGTAGGTTGACTTCCTCTCGATTCCGGATCTTCTCGCCTTTAGAGCTAGCTTTTGAATTCGTAGCCGGATCGTCTCGACGTGGAGTCATCGGAGATAGTTCCTTTGTTCTCGTATACTGACTACCGTGTTTTGAACTCGCTCGAATTCTCTTCGCCTTGATCAGCTCGCTCGGATCACTCACTGAAGGTTGACGCCTCGCCGTCTTTTGCTAGCCGACTCAGTGTGAACACGAAACTCGGTCGACCGTCGTCTTCCGCTAGTCGACTCCGCCGTAGACACACCGGGTCGATTGCTATCTTCTCGCTGGGCCGACTCCCGCCGTAGACACGGTGGTCGACCGTCGTCTTCCGCTTCCTTAACTTGTAAACCTAGAACATCTAAGGCTCAAACAGGCGAGCTGGAAAACACTATTTAGGTTGGCGCGATCATCTATTCGGTTGGAGAATCAGTTGGGTTTTGGTATCAAATCGAAACCTTATAATTTTCCTAACAATTTCCCCCTTTTTGATGATGCCAAAACCTAACTGAGACAACTTATGACGTTGAAAAACTTGTGTTTTATTAATGTAAGAAAATACATTATAACACAGGAAAAAGAAAGAAGGAAAAAAAAATCTTCAAATCTTCGCCTTCAATCCTTCGCCTTCAATCCCGCTGGCTGGGTCTTCTTCTCGCATCCGTTGTTTCTTTCTTTTGACTCGTCTTCTTCACTCGATTCCCGATTCAAATTCGGTTCCTCTAGCTCAACAGCTTGCCTCTTCATTGACTTGTCTCTCTTCTCCCTTACTTCCCCTTTTTGGCATGATCAAAACAGGTGGGAGATATACACCATCGGCTGTTGCGATGTTTTAGTTTGGCGAAATCTTCGTGGTTTTCGGCTCGTTAGCCGAGGTTTAGAGTCTAAGTGGCTCGAGCTCGTCGTGTTAGCCGCCTTCTTCTCATAGATTAGCCTCAAATTTCGTGATTGCGTACACAATATTCTTGGCCTGATTCAACAAGGGCCACCGAGTGCTTGGAGGGATGAGTTAGCACGGGAGATAGCATCTTCTGAGTCGGGCATAACTTCATTCCTTGCAATTTTGCTTCTTCAGACTTCTTAGATTGAATGATAAAGTCTGATTCAGCACTTGAGGGACTTGTATTCAGCTCATATCATCATCATCCAGCTGTAGGTGATCGTTGGCTGGGTGAAGTTTCTCATTTTAGCTTGGTGCAGGGACTTGAGCATCTTTTATTGAAAGATCTCGAAGAAGGTGTCCCTGTGGAGCTGAAGGAAACTGAGGAGAAGGCGGTTGAAGTATCCCATCTGTCTTGGGGTTTAAGCTTGGTTGTTCAGCTGGAATACTCCGTTGCGGTGTTGGTGATGATTATGTTCAAGAAGGGACGTGAACTTCTCTTCCACCGTAAGAAACGACCGCTTGTGGGCCTTCTGCTCTTCGGAGAGTGATTATGAATTCTCTCATAATGTCAGCTGGCTTCTCTGCTGACTGACTGAGCACCTTTGACTTGAGTCTTCGGTTTGAAGACAGTGCTTCAGTATATTTTGTCTCCTCAAGTTGTCTCCGATTCCAGCTGGGATGGAGTTAGATGCATGCTGCTTTGTCTCCTGCATCTTTTTCTGTGCCTCCTGTGGAGGAGCAAGAGCTTTGACGTGACTGCTCTTGAATACTCCGGTTTTATCAAGTTTGATTGGCTTCGGGAGATATCTTTCTGGATTCCATGTTCTTCTTCTGCATCTTTTGTTAGTAGAAACAAACAATACCAATTGATGGAAATAAGAAAGAATGCTGAAAAAAAACTTTCTAGGTTTGATGCGTATATCTACTAGCATATTTAAGGAGTTTTCTTGATGAATGGACGATCAAGATTTGTCTATTGATAAGAAGATCTACGACTGAGAGTGATTCTCGCGTCATGTCAATTTAATGCGCGAGAGAGAACGGTTGAGGCGTTTTGACTTTTGCCTCGAAACTCCCATTATTCAATTCTTTGCAGACTTTTAATTAAGATTGATTAGAAATGACAAGATGTGAGTTGACAGAAAACAGATTGAGTAGATGTAATTAATGTTGTTGCAAACCTCTCAGCTGATCATTGTAGTCAGCTGATACCTCGGTTGAGTGGGTGTGCTGGGTCATCGTGGTTTCAATGTTCCCCTCACGGCATAATCCTTTCCTTTCAAAGATTCGGTTTAGCCGAATTCTTTCTCACTCGATATCGTTGACATTGATTCTCGATTTTCGCCGATCGCTTGTATTCACTGGTCTGCTTCCATTCACTGGGTCCGTTCGTTCACTCGGGTCTGCTTCCGTTCACTGGTGAAGCATCGTCCGGGTTGAGAAGTCCAAGTAATCCGCATAGCATTTTGAATCTTGCTTCTATCAGCGGTTTTGTGAGAATATCAGCCCGTTGTATGTCAGTGTGAATTTTCTCAACAATCACATCCTTCTTTTCTACGTGATCTCTGATGAAATGATGTCGTACGTCTACATGCTTGCATCTTGTGTGAAGTACTGGATTCTCTGAAATGGCAATCGCACTAGAGCTATCACAGAAAATTGGAACCTGTCCAGTTTTTACTTCATAGTCATCCAAATTGATGTTTCAAACAGAGAATTTGCGAGCAAAGTTTTCCCCCAAAAGAACCATATATTCCCGCTTCGTCGTGGAAGTTACGACGCACGTTTGTTTCTTTGAACACCATGAAATCAACTTACTTCCTAAGAACTCGACAAGTTCCCGAAGTTGATTTTCTCGTCCAATCGATCTCCAAATGGGTACGAATCTGAGTATCCGATCAATACTCGTAGATTGTCTTCAGCTGGGTACCACAGCCCAACATTCTGAGTTCCTTTGAGATATTTGAGAATGTTCTTGGCTGCTTGCATGTGTGCTTCCTTTGGATCAACTTGAAATCTGGCACACACTCCGACTGCGAAAGAGATGTCTAGACGACTTGCTGTTAGATACAGCAGGGATCCTATTATCCCTCTGTATTTGCTGGAATCAACTGACTTCCCTTCGCCTCGGTTCAATCTTCCGGTTGGTGTTCATTGGAATCTTTACAGCTTCTGCTGGATTGAACTCCATACTTGGCGATCAAATCTTTCACGTATTTGGATTGATTTATGAAGATCCCTTCTGAAGATTGCTTGACTTGAAGTCCTAGGAAGAAACTCATTTCTCCCATCATGGACATTTGGAACTTTTCTGACATCATCTCTCCAAATCTTTGGCATAAGAAGCTTGATCTTGATCCAAAGATGATGTCGTCTACGTAGATTTGAACAACCAGGATATCTTCTCCTGACTTGATGGTGAAGAGAGTTCGTCTCATCGAGCCCTTCTTGAATCCTTTGGATATGAGAAAATTTGACAGAGTGTCATACCAAGCTCGAGGTGCTTGCTTTAATCCATAAAGAGCCTTCTTTAGTTTGTAGACTTTATTTCCTTCTACTTCGAATCCTGGAGGTTGTTCAACGTAGACATCTTCTTTGATTTCTCCATTTAGGAATGCACACTTCACATCCATTTGATAGACCTTGAATTTGTGATGTGCTGCAAAGGCGAGAAATAGTCTGATTGCTTCCAATCGTGCTACTGAAGCAAAAGATTCTTCGAAGTCAATTCCTTCCTGCTGAGTGTAGCCCTTGGCAACGAGTCGAGCTTTGTTTCTGATGACAACTCCCAGGGTATCCATCTTGTTTTTGAATATCCATTTGAGTCCTATAACTTTGACTTCTTGAGGTCTGTCGACTAATTCCCAGACACAATTTCTGAGGAATTCGTTCAGCTCTTCTTGCATGGCATTTGTCCAAGGCACGCTCTTCAAAGCTTCGAGAATTGATTGAGGCTCTGGCACTTGAGCTACGTAACACGCCATTAGAGCTGTGTCTTCATCATAGACCGTCGCTCTAGCCTCTACCGAGAGTTGAGCCGTGTCACCGCCTCTTGATGATCCGATGAAGCTTGAGGCCGAGCTTCGGTTTTGACTTGGTCAGAAGGTTCTCCAATGATTGCTGATGATGGATGATCTTCAATCCATCTTCTCCTCTTACGAATTTCTTCTTCCAGTTGATTGATGCTTGAAGTGGCTAAATTTCGTCTGTCTTGGAGTTGCTCTGGAGTTAAGTCTTGAGAGATTGATTCTCCTTGATTTGAATTTTGAGGAGATTTCTGTAGAGGCTCAGCTGGAGATGGAGCTGGGGACTCAGCTGTGTTTGGATTCCCAGCTGATGATGTTCCCCCTTGATTTGGCGTTGAAGCTTCTTCTCGATTTCCAGCTGGTGGAGCTTCTTGGTTGATTTGAATTTCCTCCTCTGGCTCATTGTCCCAAATTAATGGTTCGGCCAGATTCCTGATTCTATTCTCTTGAGCCCTTGTCTGAATCAATCTTGAAGATTCTCCTTCGCTTCTTCGTTTGATAGAATCTCTATATTCGAAGGAGGATTCGTCAAAGGTAACATGTGGAGTTACTTCGACTATTTGAGTTCTTCTGTTGAAAACTCTGTATGCTTTACTCACAGCGGAGTAACCAAGGAATACTCCTCGGTCTGTCTTTTCGTCGAACGTCTTGAGCTGTGTCTTCCCATTATTGAGAATGTGACATTTGGATCCGAATACCTTGAAATATCCAATGTATGGTATTCTGTTGTTCCATAGCTCATACGGTGTCTTTCCTTGCCTTGATGTGAGTAGGGAGCGATTCTGAGTGAAGCAAGCTGTGTTGATTGCTTCAGCCCAGAACTTCTTTGGAATGGCAGAGCTAGCTAGCATTGAGGTAGGCTAACTTCCTTGAGAGTTGTTTCTTCTTTCTGCTACACCATCTCTGTGAGGTGTGCGAGCTGCAGATGTTTGGTGTTGAACTCTGTTCTTCTCGCAATAATCATAAATAGTTTCATTTAGAAACTCCGTTCCACGATCTGATCTTATTGCCATTATCTTGCACTCCTTCTGTGTTGATAATCTTTCCAGCAGGATAGGTAGCTTAGTTCTCATTTCGCTCTTCTGGTACAAGAATGAAACCCAAGTGAATCTGGAGAAGTCATCCACTACGACTAAAGTGTATTTCCTGCCGCTGAAGCTTGCTGGAGTAACTGGACCAAAAAGATCCATGTGAAGAAGTTGAAGAACTCGATCGATGGGTAGTGGCTTGAGAGAAGAATGAAATTCTTGTTTGCTTTCCTTGTTGACACGCGCCTGCACATATGACTTTTGTCATATACTTGATACGGAATTCCATTAGCGAGCTGGTTCCTAGCCGGTTGTTGATTGTCTTGAAGTTGAGATGATTCGGCCGTACGTACACGACGGTGACTTCATTGCCGCTTTTTGATACAAGACAAGTCTCCGGAGGGCTGCTGTTCCAGTCAGTGAAGTACATATTTCCTTCTCTTTTCCCTCTTAGGAGTATCTGCTTGGTTTTCATGTGCTTCACTGTGCATCCCTGTGCATCAAACTTGACAGAAAAACCGTTGTCGCAGAATTGGCTAATGGAAAGCAAGTTATGTTGCAATCCTTGTACATAAGAAACATTTGGGATTATAACATTTCTAGTTTTAAATGTACCATAACCTTTGGTTAGGCCTTTGGAGTTGTCACCAAATGTTACTTGTGGACCTGTACGCTCAATATACTCCTGGAGTAGATGCTTTAGGTGCGTCATGTGCTTGGAACATCCACTGTCCAAGTACCAAAGCGTTCTTTTCGACTCCTCAGAGATGCGTCGATTCCTCGCAACCTAAACAAAAAGTTAAAATTCAGGTACCCAGTTTTAATTGGGTCCTTGTGGGTTAGACAGAGATCCTTTGACGACCCAGATCTGCTTGATGACTCGAATTGGGTTATTTGATCTGATAATTCTCCCAGCTGAGTCGATGTACACATTCATTGTGTTCTTCTGTTGTTGCTGGCGGGGTCTTGATCTTCGTGTCTTCTTGTTTTGTTGTCTGGATTTCTTTTGGTTTCCAGCTGTGTGCCTAGCTGAGACGTTCCTTAGTCTCTGCTGTCTTATGTGATACTGTGATTGGAAATGATTATCCAGCTGATACTCGTATGAGTGGTATCCGGTGGAGTATCTACGATATCTTGGTTGATATCGATCAACGTCTTTGGTCTTTGTGGCTGGTATCTGTAAAATCCAGCCTGTGGTCTTCGTTGAGGTTGAGCACGTTGCTGTCTGAGTTGGGCTTGAGGTTGTCGCACAGCTGACCTTCTTGATGTCTGCTGTGTTCTCGACGGAGTTTGAGACTGTTTCACAGCTGTTCTTCTTGACGTCTGCTGTGTCCTCGACGGAGCTTGAGAATGTTTCACAGCTGTTCTTCCCGACGCCTGCTGTGTCCTCAACTGTTGATGCTGAGCTGCTGAGATTGAAGGTTCATTTGCACGTACAAACATAACCTTTGTTCCACTTGTGGAGGCAATGTTTGAGGCATCCTTTGATTCGTTGTATCCCAGTCCCGCTTTGAGTGCTGCTGGACGCTGAGCACTAATGATCTCGTCCATTGTTGACGTGGCTTTGATGAGAGCTACTATCTTTTTAGATAGTACCTCTTCGGTGCTTTTTAGCTCAATGATCTCAGCTGACTTCCTTTCCGATTCAGCTGTGACCTTTTCCACATCTTCTATCAGCTGTTTCTTCTCAGTGTTGAATTTCTTCATCAGCTGATCTTGTTTCACTATTTTGTCTTTTAGTGAAACGACTTCCTGTTGGAGCTGAGTTGTATCAGCTGTGTCTGATACTTTTTTCTTTTCCAGTTCCGCTTTCAGCTCGGCATTCTCACACATAATGACGTCAAGGATCTCTTGAAGCTCCTTGAAATCGTTCATTACTTTCTCTACTAGACTCCAATCAGGTAGTCCAGATTCTGAGTCCTGTGTAGAGTGATCGTGTGATGGTGAGATGTTAGATAGATTTAGAGTTCGAGATGTTACCTCATCTTCATCGATGCCGTCTGTTTGTCCCATGAAGCATGTATCCCAATCAGGTTCATCATGGGCCCATCAGGGCTTCTTCTTCCGAGTCTGAAAATGGCATGTCATCCATTTTCTTGCACTCTGATTCTTCATCAGCGATATAAGCTCTCCTTTTGTCTGCTGCCTTGGCTTTTAATTGGTCTTTGTCTTTCTTGGACAGCTTTGGACAATCTTGTCGGTAGTGTCCTGGCTCCTTGCAATTGAAGCAACCTTCACCTGTTCGTTGGTCAGCTGACTTCTCATCAGCTGCTGCGTACTTATCTCTGTAAGTCCTAAAGAACTTCTTGTATTTGCCCTTGCTGGTGTTGAGTCTGTTATAACTTTTCACCATCATGGCAATTTCTTCGAGTAGCTCCTCTTTGCTCATATCCTTTTTGTCCTTCTTTATCTTGGAGGACTCAGCTGACTTGACATGAGCTGACTTTTCAGAGTTGGCTCTGAAAGCTATTTCTTTTGGAGCTGGGGTGAGTTCTCCGTCATTACATGCCTTGAAGATTCTTCTTGAGTGATCTTCAAGTTGTATTCGTTGGCTTTTAAGAGTGAGAACAACCTTTACGTAGATAGATCACCCAAGTCACTTCGACTTTGGTGAACTACCTTGTAAGTGTTCCATTCGGTGAAGAGTTGAAAGAACCTTTAGATTCTTTTCCCGCTGGGTATACTTCCCAGTTCTGATTGTCTCTATCTCAATGACTATGTTTGAGAACCTTAGCTCCATCGCTTCGATGGACTCGTTGGCTAGCTGCTTGAAGTTGTCGAATTTTTGGCAAGCTATTGTGAATTTGTTTTCTTTGATTTCTTCAGATCCTTCACATAGCTTGGCAAGTATTTCCCACATCTCTTTGGCTGTCTCGCACTTGATGATCTTACTCAGGTAGGCGTTTGAGACTGTTGATGAGATGGTGTTTCTTGCGAAGCCTGTCCGAGACCGGCCTTGCTTTCGTTCTTCTGACGAGTAATCCTTCTTTGGCTTGAGAATTGACCGGTATTCTGGTTGTCCTCCATCATGAGCAGGTACGAGTTCATTTCCTTGTTTATAGATAAGGATGGGTCCGTCTGTGATGACGTCCCACATCATGTCGTGATGTGCACAAAGGAAGCTTTTCAATCTGAATTTCCAGATTGCATAGTCGTCTACCGAGAAGATGAGGAGATTCCTGTTCAGATAAGAATCCATAGACATGTGCAGTATGAAATAAGATGAGTTTTTCTGAAAAACGGATACGTTCGATTGACCAACGACACGAGTGTCAAGAGAGATCTCTTGATACGAAACGGTGGTCTTTTGAACCACCGCTTTCCGATACCAATTGATGGTCCACGAAATTTGGGTACTTGGTGTAGAGGGGGGGTGAATACACCAAGTAGATTTTTCGAAACTTTTTTCAAGTTAAAACACAGAGTTGGTGAGCTCAGTTATTGATCCAGCTGGGGAGGGTCAGCTGGGTAAATAACTCAGCTGGCGATGCGGAAAGTGGTGGTTTGAAAACTTAGCTCAGTTACTTAGAAAAACTCAGTTTGAAAATATTAACTTATCGTTTTCAGCTTAGTCAGGTTGTGCAACTTTTTTTTGAGAGACACAGCTGTCTTTGGAGAGCAGTTGTGTGTGCAGTTTTGAACAAGTATGCAATGATATGAAGGAGTTAGTACACAGCTGAATCTAAAGCAATAGTAAAGAGAGAGAGTTAGAAGCACGCGAGTTTTTACGTGGTTCGGAGTAATACCTCCTACGTCCACGACCAGGTTCACTGGTAATCCACTACCACTTGGTTTCCAAGTACCAAGCAACTTCACAACTCTAACCCGAGCTGTGTTCCAACAGTTTGCGGGCACTGTCAAGCCTATACACCTTCAGTTTCCGGGTACTGAAGAACCTAACCACTCGAATTACGCGCTTCGAGCAAGCGTACCTTTACCTAACCTTTCTGGGTTTGGGTTTGGGTATGGGGTTCCAACTATGAACGAGTTCTTACAATTAAGAACTTCAGAGTATGATGAACTCGTTCGAAATCTAGGCTTAAGATATACAATGAGTTTGGCCTAGGGAACAGACGAAAAACTAAGCAGTTTCTTAACTAGAAACACTTTAAGATAAAGTGTTCTTTGATCTATGTAGAACTGCTTGAGAGCTTTTGAAAGAATAATGATTTCAGATAATGAAAGCTTGTAGAGAGTTTTTCGTATCTGATCCTGAGGTTGAAGACGGGTTTATATAGGTAGAGATTCAAGACTAGCCGTTGGAGGAGCCGTTTGAATCTTACCTACTCTTCTTAAATACAAGATCTGCCGTTGGGCGTATCTGTACCTGTCTTCATTTGTGTCACATCCTAGGTTCTGAAGTCTAGGATGCGTCAGCAATCCCTCATTGGTCGAGGTAGGTTGACTTCCTCTGATTCCGGGATCTTCTGCCTTTAGAGCTGGCTTTTGAATTCAGAGCTGGACTGTCTCGACGTGGAGTCATCAGAGATAGTTCCTTTTGTTCTGTACAGCTGGACCAGCTGTGTTTTGAACTCAGCTCGAATTCTCTTCAGCTTGATCAGGCTCTGCTGGATCACTCAGCTGAAGGTTGACGTCTGCTGTCTTTTGCTAGCTGACTCTAGCTGTGAACACAGCTGGGTCGACTGCTGTCTTCCGCTAGCTGACTCCTACTGTAGACACAGCTGGGTCGATTGCTGTCTTCTGCTAGCTGACTCCTGTTGTAGACACAGCTGGGTCGACTGCTGTCTTCCGCTTCCTTAACCTGTAAACCTAGAACATCTAAGGCTCAAACAGGCGAGCTGGAAAACACTATTTAGGTTGGCGCAATCATCTATTCGGTTGGAGAATCAGTTGGGTTTTGGTATCAAATCGAAACCTTATAATTTTCCCAACACATATTCTCTACTATATAACCTCTTCTCTCTCTAGTTTATAACACGTTATCAGCACGTACGATTGTTCTACCTCCTTGATTATATTTGTTTGATCCTACAAAAGCAAGCTACGTTGAAGGTACGATCGATTTTTTAAGTCCAAAATTATAAGTCATATGATTCCCGTAAAGTCTTTAATTCTAAAGCAAAGCATATGACTGAAAAAATAAATTCAATATTATATCATTAGTTGATGAAATTGATTTGAATATTAGATTGTGTTTATTAATTGAGATATGCATCTTGTTTATTTGTTTCAATATATTATGTTTATATTTCTTATTTTATAATAATCGTTGTTTCCGAAGAAACACGAATTTACAAATAATCTTAATAGATTATATATATTGATGCTATTGAAGTAGCACAATTAATATTCTTAAAGAATAATACATGCCTTGATGAGCAATAAAATATTTGGATAATATATGATTATTCGTGATTTTTTGCACAAATGATAAATGGCTCCGTAAGAGCTTGTATCATAATGATACTAAATTAAATGATAGAGAATGCCCACTCTAGTAAGTTCAAAAGGAAACTTATTTAATGATATCCACTAGAAAGGATACCACATTGAGACAATATTAGTTCGTATATTGTTGGTGGAGAATCTAATATTTCATTCTCATCCACGAAGTTTTGAATTCAAGTCTCAATTGCACACCCACAACATACAAAAGATGGGTTCCCAACAAAAGGTTGGAATATACGTTGGATTAAATATTCACGTTGATGATTTTGAAGTTCAACAAGTTATTACTGCCAAATGAGTGATCAAATCTCATATACATATTGTATATGCACCAAAAAGAATTGAAGTTCCTCGTGAACTAAATAAATTAGACGATACTCTTTAACGCCATAAGCGTGAGAGATCTATTGGTGCTAAATATAAAGATTCGCGGAATACAAAATTGAATAGAGAATTTATATCACTCTATCAATCTCCTAAAGAGGATCGTCCTGAAGACGAAAATCCTAGTGCATATGCACGTGCACCAAAGATCAAAGCATTAGGATTACGGAACAACCAGTAAAGAAAATATCGTTGAGAAATGATGAAAATCTGGTTGATTGAAGATGCCATGAATTCTGTGAATTCAGGAGAAACGAGTAATAGAATAATATTATAATTGTCGACAATACTTTTGCCTAGATAAAATTACTTATATCAATTTGATGATATTTTGGATCCAGAATCAAAGAGAATAAAAGTGCCATAAGCATTGAGTAAATTTGAAAGAAGTAATTGAGGTAGAGCTTAACTCGCTAAATATATAATCTTTTGCTCTGAAGTACATATGTCACATAATGTTGATATGTGAATATTTGTACTAAGAGAAAAGAAATTGATGAGGTGATGAGAAATAAAGCGATGTTAATAGCTCAAAGATTTAGGTAGAGCTCCTAAATAGATTTTGATTAGATATATTCTCCTAATATGGCATCACGTTCCATTATTTAATATCTATAGCAGTACTGATATAATTGATACATATATTGGTTGGGTCATTGTACGTGAATATATATGAAAGTCTCTGATGGACTCAAAATTTCTAAGAAAGAGAAATATAAATTCACAGCAAGTATGAATTATTCATTCTGAAGTAAGGATATGTGTACTTGTACATTTATTGAAAAGTCTTAGAATGACTTTTATATTGATGAAAAAGTCAGCTTGTACATAAAGGTAGAGTTTGGAATGGAAGACTTAGCTAAACCTAAGTATTGACTCGATATGAAGATTGAGTATCTCCTAAAGGAGCATATTATTTTTGCACCAGTCGGCCTACTTGAAAGGTTGTAGAGAAAATATTTTATTATAAATCACATCTAGTGAGACCCCAATGATTCTCTCTTCACTTGACTTGAAGTGAATATAGAAGATAACAATTATATTATGGGCCAGAAGTTCCCTACTTTGAGTGCTGAGAACACTATTCTATCAGATCTGATATAACATTTAAAAATAACTTGCTAGCAAGATTTAATGCTCTCACAGGGAGACATTGAAATGATATTGAGAATATCATTCGTTATCTTGAAGGTTAAACAACCTTAATCTATTTTATGAAAGAGATTGAGATTCACATTGGTGACTACTAGGATGTTGATTATTTATCTCATCCCAATAATGCATTTTCTCAAATTGGTGTAATGATATGAGATATATCCCCCACTATTCTCTATGAGAATAATATATTCAACTTGTGTTGTACAAATGAGTTCTATAAGAACTATACCACAAAAGTTTGTGTAGTAATGAACTTGTAGATTTATTCACTAAATCTCCTCTTAATCTATATACGAAAATATGTTTATAGTATTGAAAACATTGAAGATTATTATCTTCAGGGGAGCGAGAAATTAACTACTACATATTTATGAAGATTTGGCCATGAAAGTTAATTTTGAGTAATCCTAAAGATTATACTCTAAATGCCAAATAGTTGTACTCGTATTTTTTCCCTTACTAAGTTTTTCTCCCGACGGGTTTTCTTAGTCAAGATTTTTAACGAGACAACTAATGCAACACATGAGTAAATGTATGTCATGTAATATTTTTTCCTTTAAATATTTTTTCCTTTATCGAGTTTCCCCCCCCCCCAGGGTTTTTTTGAAGAGGTTTTTAACGAGGCATGCACATCATAATAATACATTAAATGTGAAGTGTTATACTTGTATCATTGTTTCAACGGAGACTCTCTCAAGTGACAATTTGGCGGGCTTATTCACAAAGACATTGCCGACGTCAACATTAAGAAAGTTGGTACACAAGATCGGCATGCAACGACTCAAAGACTATAATGATCAAGTTCAAGCAGAGCAATTGTACTCTTTTTCCTTCGATCAGGTTTTGTCCCACTGGGTTTTCCTGGCAAGGTTTTAATAAGGCATCATTTGTTTTAGGGTTGGTCACTCAAGGGGGAGTGTTGTAAATATCTTATAGATATACATCATATGAGTGTTGACTAAGTAATTAACCCTAAAATCCTAGCTCTGTACTATTATAAATAGAGGTCTTTGGTTCTCATATTGTATACACTTTCGACACATTTTGAATCATATGAATATACAGAATTCCTATTCTCTACTATATTCCCTCTTCTCTCTCTAGTTTATAACAGAACTCAAATTATTGAGATTTTCCCAAAAATGTAAGTGTAATTTCAGATATTTTTAATATAAATTAAATGATTGAATTATTTTATTTTAAGCCAAATTAAAAAAAAAAGTTAGCCAAAGTAAGCCCACCGTGGGCTGCCCACGTATCTCTTCCGCACGTCTCTCTCTCTCTCCAGTCTCCACATAACCCACTCTCTCTCCATATAATTAATGCAATATATAGTGACATAAATCGCGTTAGTTAAGGACATATCAGTTACGATCTATTTTCAATTACAAGACTACCCTCACACAAATTAAAACGGCATAATTCTAGTGAAAAATTGTAATTAATTCAGAACCATAGATAAGAGAAAATAAAGGGCTTATATTAGTTTTTAGTTTTTACATAAGGAGTGGTTTCTATTTGATTCACTATATATATATATATATGAGGAATGATATGCCGTTTACCTTCCTTGAGCACCTTTCGTGGGCACCGATCACCGTCTGTCCATATTAGCATCATTCTTTTTAATTTTTTTTATTGATTTATATTCTAATACCCTAAAAATTAATATTTGAATCATTAAATATACAAAATACATAAAAATCAAAGCTCAATTTGTTCATTTTCCCTCTAACTTCAAAGAAATGAATAATAAGACAAATCGAGCTTTAATTTTATGTATTTTGTATATTTAATGATTCGAATATTAATTTTTAAGGTATTATAATATAAATCAATAAAAAAAATTAAAAAAGAATGATGCTAATATGGATGAACGGTGATTGGTGCCCACGAAAGGTGCTCACGGAAGGTGAGCGGCATATAATTTCTCTATATATATATATGTTACTCTTTAATTTGATACAAATTCTTATTCACATTTTGTTTTCGTTTTACCCCCATTACCTTTCCGTACCTGATTTTATACATATAAATAAAGTTCTCTCTTTTGAATTCTAAAATACATATTCACATTAATAATTATTAATCAATTTTTTCAAAACCAATTCTCTCCATTATCCAAAACTCTGTTTTGAAAAATTATCACACACACATTAACCACCATTTCTTAGTGAGTCACATCTTTAATATCTTTTGACTATTTTGTATATTCTTCCACATTATTAGGCTCTTAATTGGCCCTGGAGATATTATTTCACCATTCAATTATAGAATACTTCTGACTTTTTTATAAAATTTTCGAATTTATCGAGAGACTATTCCATACCCAAAAAGTGGGTCAACTCTTTCCCTTAATAGAATGGAATTTCCCTACTATATTAGCAACATGCATGTGCAGTGTGCTTGTAGCCTAGTACTGCCAAATCATATTTGTTAAATTAAATTCGCCATCATATATGCAAGTCGTCTCCAAATTAGTCGGTAATAGATTCCATGTTACACTTAGGGATGATAATGAGTCGGGTTTTTACGGATATCCGGCTCTACCAAATTCTAATGGAATGGGTTTGAGAATTATTAAATGGTTTTGGAACAGGTTTGGATAGAAACATCCAAACCCGTGACGGGTTTGGATCGGGTTTGGAAAATTACCTACTGATACTCGCTACCCAAACTCATTTATATATATGTAAGATAACAAAATATTATATATATAATTTATAATATAATTATAGATATTAGTATTAATATTAATAATTTTAGGATATTATATTATTATTTTTAACCCGCATACAAAGAATTAATATTTTTAGTAATTAAATATTTATTTTATATATAATTTATATTAATATAAATATTAATAATTTTAGGATTTTATATTATTCTTTTAACACGCATATAATTTAATATAATGAAATTTTTTATTTATACTTATGTCAAAATTATGTTTATAATATTTTGTTATTTCTACTATTTAATATTGATGTTTATGTTCTAGTACAATCGGGTTTTTAATAGTTTTTAGCAGGTATTACCCAACGGGTTTGGGTCGGGTACGGGTTTTAAAATGATTTTTAATTGGGTTTGGGACGGGTATGGGTTGAGGAAATTTAAATGGGTTTGGATTTGGAAAATGCTTAATGGGTGGGTACCCGACCCATTGCCATTCCTAGTTACACTTCTCGTTTTCGTATTTCGCATTCATATTAGGGTATGTTTACTTTGATTGTAAGGGAAAATGAGGGAAGAAAAAATTCTTCCCTATAAATTCCTCAATTCTTATCTTTTTTTTTCTATAGATTATAAGTTCATCCTTTCTTATTACTTCTTTTCACTACAAGGAAGAAAAATATTATCATATCAAATACTTTAAGGTGCGTTTAATTTGATGGTAAGGAAAAATTAGTGAAAAGAAAAATTTCTTCCTTTAAATCCCTCATTTCTTGTTCCTCCTTTTCTATAGATTAGAATTTCACCTTACGTTTACTTTGATGGTAAGGGAAAATGAGGGAAAAGAAAATTTTCACACTTTAAATCTCACATTTCTTATCCTTCCTTTTCTATAGATTAGAATTTCAGTCTTTCTTATTCCTTCTTTTCACTCCAAGGAAGGAAAATATTATCACACCAAATATCTCATGATAATATTTTCCCTCCTCGGAATGAAAAAAAATGAATAAGAAAGGGTGAAATTCTAATACATAGAAAAGGAGGAACAAGAAATGAGGGAGAGAATTTTTTTTTTCCCTTATTTTCCTTTACCATCAAAGTAAACGCACCTACACCCTTATTGGTAATAATATCGTATTACGGGCATATATGCACACAAATTAGATAAATCTATGTATCCTTTAAATAGTTCTTCATGAGAAACTTCATATAAATGACTGTGAGCTGTGGTTGTATTCAGGGGCGGTTTTGGGGGTGTGCAGGGTGGCCGACCGCACAGGGCCCCGAAAAAACGAGGGCCCCAAAAAATATATAGGTCCATATATATAAATATATATATTTAAATTATTGAATTTAGTACTAATTATTCTACTAGCTCAGTGGTAAAGTATTTTCTTCTACTTCAGTAGGTCGCGTGTTCTAATGATGCTTAGAAATATTTAGTTTTTTTATAATAAAATTCATGCAGAGCAACACTTTTTAAGTGAATGTCTTACTTTTATTTGTTTATCATGTGTCGAAAATATTTACTAAAATAATATTGATTCATAAATCTTACTAATATAATTTTTTTAAAATTCATGCAGAGCAACACTTTTTAAGTGAATGTCTTACTTTTATTTGTTTATCATGTGTCGAAAATATTTACTAAAATAATATTGATTCATAAATCTTACTAATATAATTTTTTTAAATATAAATAAAGGTTCTAATTTTAATAAGGGCTCCGAAATGGCTAAACACTTCAAACAAAAACGTGAAGCTCATTTCTTAAATCTTATAAATTTTAATTTTAGTTTATTTTTCTTAATAAATTTTGTAAAGAAAGTTTAATTATACTTTCAAAGTGACTATCTTAACTTTTTATTTGTTTATCATGTAATTTGACTAAAATAAATTACTATAATCTACTAAAATACTCCCTCCGTCTCAGGTTAGTGTGGTTCAACTAATATTTTATACCTCACAACAAATCAAATATGCACCACTTTTGAGGGACATAAGTAGTATAATTAATTCATATTTTATATATTTTTTAACTATAAATAAAGAGTAGAATTTTTTAAAACTTTGCGCGACTACATTACCCTAGCCCCGCCCTGGTTGTATTCATTAATCGCAATGATGGATTTTGCGTTATTCTTTTGCCTAATAAGCATCTCAGTTTCTATTTTAGGTACAGAAGCAACCAATATAATATGTCCAATCCAGACTTTGTACCAATTTGGAGATTCCATCTCAGACACAGGGAATTTAGTACGAGTCCTCCCTGTGGGTCCCACTCTTCCCGCTGCCCGGCTGCCATACGGTGAAACTTTTCCCGGCAGACCGACGGGCCGTTGGTCCAATGGCAAACTCATCATAGACTACACAGGTAATTATTTATGGGAAAAAATTTTATATAGCCCACCATTTATGAATACTAGATGGATGGTACGTGCATCGCACGTAGAAGTTATGAATTTAAATAATATATATATATATATATATATATATATATGATAAGAATCAAATAAAAGGAAATTTTAAATTAAGAAATATGAATAAATGTGGATCGTTGATCTTTGTATGATCTATTGTGATTGTTAACTCGCTAGTCAAAATATTTCTCATTTTTTTGCTTGTAAAAATCTAATTGTAGACTTTGCTTATAATTATACTAAAGTTTTGTATTATCTAACTTACTTTTGCCTATTCTAAAACACTCTAGACAAATTACACATAAATAAGTATGAATGATAATTATTGAATTTTATTATGTTAATTTTATGTTACATTTCATTCGTACTATAGTATTCTTTTCATTCATCAACACACTTTGAATTAATTAGAGGATAACTTTCTCAAAAATATTAAAATATATAATTACTTACGTATAAAATCAAAATTAAATAAAATATTTTACTGTAAATAATCTGAAAATCTTAATTAATTTCTCTTAATGTATTAACTATTATTTTTTATTTTTATTACAATTTTTTTAATAAATATAAGTACACAAAAAGATACTCCATCCTTCTTAGGTTAGTGTGATTCAACTAATATTTTATACCTCACAACAAATCAAATATGCACCACACTTTTGGAGGACGAAAGGAGTATTATTTATGATATCATTAAACAAATGCTCATTTAGTTTAGCTCAAACTTTAATTTTATACTCTCTCCGTCCAAGAAAATTGTGATCTTATTGGCTTATTTATGCGTCCCTAAAAATTACTCCCTCCGTCCCGTCATAAGTGGCCACATTTCCTTATTGGGTTGTCCCATCATAAGTGGCTTCTTTCCTAATATGGAAATACCCCCTCTCACACAAAAGATGTGGGCTCCACCACTTTTTATCTTTTTACCCTTTAAACACCCTTCTCCTAAATACCCGTGCCCAAAAGAAAGTAGCCACTTATCATGGGACGGAGGTAGTATGATATTTTCTTTTTTTTACATGACCCCACCCACTTTCTTATATTTTAAACCTCACAACAAATCAAAAATGGTGGGTCCTTTCTCCATCCAACTAACATCTATCAAACATTTCTGAAAACTCGTATCACACAAATTGCATCACAATTTTTATGGACTGATGAAATACTATTTAACTCATTATTTCATTAATGGCCCTCGAATTAATTGAAATATGTAAAAGTAATTCTTTCTAAATTATATATATACTTTAAATAATTAAAGTTATATTAATAATCTACTTAACCTTATTTGTTATGGAATATTAGGATATATATTATTTCCTCCGTCCACGAAAGAATTGCACAATTTCCTTTTCGTTCCGTTCACAAAAGAATTGTCACGTCCATTTATAATAGTAGATCACACACAATTCACTTACTTATTAACCTCTCATATCTCATTATTTACAAAAATTATCATTGTTGAACCCGCCATATTAATTAAAATCATTAAAAGTGGGACCCTTATACCACTAATAACACATTTACTCAATCTAATGCATTAAAAGTGGGATCCCTATTCTACTTACAATACATTCAACTCAAACTTAATAAAATTCCATACCGATCAAAACGTAGAAAATCTTTGGTGGACGAAAGAAATAATATATTTTTAGAAAAATATAATTTGTTTTAAAAAATGAATATTTAAATTGAAATACATACTCAGAAAACTCGTTTATGCGGGTTAAACTTGAATATGATTGATAATAATTGAATTAAGTTTGAAGTTGATGGTACTCATCTTAATTCGATTTGATTAAAAAAATTATATTAATCAGTATAATAGTAATATATTCTCGTAAAATAAATAAATTCATTAAAAGATTTAAGTTAAAATTTTTTAAGATAGTTGAAAATATTATTAACTAATAAGAATTTAAAAGTATAAAAAAATACATAAATAAATTAAATAGTGATAATAGATTAGCGACAAAAACAAATTATTATGTTGAATGATTTTCTATTTTCAATTACAAAAAGTAAAGAGAAAAAGTCAATGCGATTGTTTAAACAACAAATTATATGTGTTCCTTTATAAAAAAGAATGGGAAAAGTAGCATATACAACCCTAACGTGTCAACCTCGATCTCATTTACACCCTTAAGGGAAGAGTTGGGGCTGCCAGAACCCCAACGTTTAAAAAGTAGGGGCAAATAACCCCTCATGTCTAACGGCGCCGTTAGACGGGAGGGGTTATTTGCCCCTACTTTTTAAACGTTGGGTTCTGGCAGCCCCAACTCTTCCCTTAAGGGTGTAAATGAGATCGAGGTTGACACGTTAGGGTTGTATATGCTACTTTTCCCTTAATTTAATCATTCAAAGAACATACTCCCCCCGTCCCACTCATTTTGTTCTGTTACTGTTCGGTACGGTTATTAAGGATAAAGGTAAAATGAGAGGAAATGGGTAGGTCTCATCACTTTTGAATGGTTAATTATTTGCTTTTTAGGAAACAAGATAATTTAAATTGGACAACCCAAAAAGGAAAGGAAGACAATTTCAATGGGACGGGGGGAGTAGTATTTAGCATTTCTTCTCTATTGTTAATATTTCAATATTCAAATATTTTGCTGGTTAATTGTAATTGAAAATCTCAAATTAAGATATTAATCAAATTAAATCATAGAAAAACTTAAATTGAAGGATAACCTTAAGGGCTCGTTTGGTACAAAGTATGAGATAAGGCTTGATATGTTTGACTGAGATGTCTTATAAATATAAAGAATTAATATTCCGTTTGGTATGGTATATTAAATTATCTGCAACACATAGTAATTATTGTAATTTATTATTTTAATTAGTTGCAGTATTATTTATACCACCTCATATGTAGTATACATAACAACAAAAATAAGTATTATTCGTACTGGCCGAACTTTATAAAGGGCCGTATACTTCATACCAGACAAGATATTAGGGTGTCATAGACATATTATACACCCTAATCACCCCTACCAAACGAGCCCTAAGAGTTCTTCTAGAGAACTCAAGATTAATTTCCTATGCAAAAATGGCAAAAATTCATTGTTGAAATGTGTTGATTAGATGTGAACAACAAAAATCTTATACGTAGATTAATGATAGAAATCATAAAGAACCAAAGAGAGATTATATTTTTTAACAAGAGTTTAAGAAAGCAATAATTCTTAGGTTTGAGTATGAGGTTCTTTCTTTGAAATACGAGCGTAAGATGAGTGTAGAAGATTACAAGGTAAATTTAATATTCAAAAGGGAAAAATAGCATATACAACCCTAACGTGTCAACCTCGATCGCTTTTACACCCTTAAGGTAAATGTTGAGGCTGCCAAAACCCTAACGTTTAAAAAGTAGGGGCAAATAACCCCTCTCGTCTAACGGCGTTAGAGAGCCGTTAGATTGAAGGGGTTATTTGCCCCTACTTTTTAAACGTTGGGGTTTTGGCAGCCCCAACCCTTCCTTTAAGGTTGTAAATGAGATCGAGGTTGACACGTTAAGGTTGTATATGCTACTTTTCCCAAAAAGAAATCCTTTATAAACAACAAATTAATGAAACGCATAGTATAATATTTACCATTTATAAAATCTATATATAAGGTAAATTTAATTATTAATGAATTATTATAATTTTTATAATATAATATATTATGTTACACTATTACCCTTAAATTAAATTATATAATAGGATATAATCGGCAATTCAAATTTTGTAAAACAAGGTTCTTTTTAAATAAGTATAGATATAGATTTAAAAAAAAGGAAATTGGTCTTTTTATAAATAAAATGTACTACTTTTTTTCCTGCACACCCAAATTATTTTGATTCAAACAGTGTTATCTGATAGTCGATATAGCAAACAGTTTTTTCTCATCCAATTTTTTTTATTCGTATAAGAAGAAGAAAAGAATGAAAGAAGTTAAGACACTGAGGAAATTCAACCAGGGTTTTATAAGAGTGATTAAAATAATATTTTTCTTATCAAACTGACATAAAAAGTATCTACACGTCATATATAATACAGAATGAGGTGTTATATATGTGTCCTAACCAGTCCGGATCCTCTATCCCAGATTTTCAGAATTTCATTACCAATTTCATTATTTTAATTTTATTATTATAAAATAAAAATTATTATAATATACTAAATACTAAATAGCATTTAGTAGTAAGAATTGAACTTTAAAATGATTAAAAATCCTAAGTAAATACGAAATAATCAGTCAGCCCTGATAACTAGTTATTAGCAAAAATATAAATCCTAATGCAATATAATCCGCCTCAATTAACAATTATAAAATTAAATTAAATAACATGAAACAAAAATCAAAGAAAATAAATTAAAGAAATCATGAGGGGTACGTACACAAGTGGAATGCCAAAAAGTGAGATAAATGATCTCATGTCATAATTGGATATTGTGCCTAATTCCCCTTAAAAATGGCTTATTAAGGAGAGGGATACCTCACCACCATCAACGTAAACAATACACAACGCCATTTTTTTTTACAACAAAATTAGGTGGTACTCATTATTGGATTGGATTAGCTGTGATACCATGAGAGAATTGGATTTTGGGTTCAATTTCTCTTAAAAATGCCTTATTAGGAGAGAAATTTCTCACCATTATAAAGAGGTTCATGCCAAAATCTCCAATCGATATGGGAAAATTTTAACATGATGTCCGAGCAACCTCATAGTCATGTTATTTCTAAATTCTACTACAATTTGGTCGAAAATTGCACTAATACTATCCTATCCATGCATGATCCATAATCATATTTTTTTGTTCGGCAAAATTGACAGCTACTGCTCTTGGGCTTCCTTTGTTGAACCCTTATCTAGACAAGAATGCTTCATTCCGAAATGGAGTGAATTTTGCGGTGGCTGGAGCAACGGCGCACAACTCGTCTTTCTTTGTTTCAAAGGGAGTTATTGTTCCACCTACTGTTGGTTCATTGCATACTCAACTAACTTCCTTTCTAACATATTTCAACTCAATTTGCTCCACTTCAACAGGTTAGTTTTCGTATGATATAATTTAGTTGTGTCATATTTCAACCATATATGCGCGTTACAATAATATACGATGATGTAATAACAATCTTCTAGTCTCTCCGGGGACATCTAAGCAGTAATAGATTTTTTTAGTAATCAGAGACATCTCGGATCAATCTCTACCGCTCTCCTTTTCCAAATAATAAAAAATAAAAAATAAAAAATAAAAAAAATCTTGTACATATGAATAAGTAAAATGACAAATGAGATAAGAATATGAAAGAGTTAAAGTAGTTTAACGTCTGAACTTAATTTGGAGCTTTTAAAAAAATGATCAAACTATCGTTAATTTTTTAAAAATGTCGAACTTTTTAGAAAATTTCAATTTTGTGTTTGTATCATGTGTTATATGTTTCAATTTTAATTTCAATTTCAACTTCAATTCAGGTAATTGACTTTTTTGCAGTCTTTTCATTTTTTTTATATCTTTTAATAGGGTGTGGTGATAGTCTGAGACGGGCTCTTATTTTGGTGGAAAATGGAGGAAACGACATCAATTATCCATTGGCACAAGGCAAATCCTTTGATGAAATCCGGACCTACGTGCCTTTCATAAATCAAGCAATTACTAATGCCACAAGAGTAATTCTTAATTCTTTACTTTTGGACCATTTCATTAAATTCTTTTTTCTTTCTTTTTCTTTATTTTTGAGGTAATTCTTTGCTTATAAGATGTTGATGGACCCAAATCTTTAACTTATGTTAGAAATTTACTAGTTCCACCAACTAGGACACCCACAAAGTTGGTTCCAAATTTCCACTTTAAACATTACTCTTTCCGTCCCAAGTTAGTGGTTCAACTAATATTTTATACTTTACATATAATCAAATATGAACCACACTTTTGGGGATGAATGTAGTACATAATAATGTATTGGATACATTTCAATGAATATTTTTCAGGAGATGATTCGAGCTGGCGCCACGCGATTGGTTGTTGCCGGAAATTTTCCGTTTGGATGTCTCCCTTTCACCATTGCTGCTTTCACTAGCAACGACTCGACAACCTACGATGGATTCGGTTGTGTAAGAAGTGCTAAAAATCTTGCAGTATACCAAAATAATAACCAGCAAGCCGCGCTACACTCTCTCAGGAGGGAATTTCCAAACGTAGACATAATCTACGCTGACTACTACAACGCTTTCCTAACAATTTTTCGGCTTGCGCCCCTCTTCGGTCAGTACTTGCTACTTACTCCAGCTATCCCCAAAAATAAAATGTGTCTCCTAATGAGCGTAATATTTTAGAATTCTATAGAAAAATAATGTCAAACTTTCTTTGTCCACAATGCAATTTATTTAATTGTTCGGTTTCCATGCAATATTTAAATGATTTTTTATGGCAGATGACACTAATTCAGAGACAAAGGAAGTATGTTTTAGATCAGTAGGTGATAGGCTGATGAAATGCTTAGTGGTTTCTCATAGTGGAGTTTGAAATTTGAATTGCAGGATTTGATCGAACAACTTTACTAACGCCGTCACTACTACAAAAATGGTAAACAACAACACTGAAACGACAAGGGTTTTGTATAAAAACTGTTGTCGTAGCATAAAGAACCGTTGTTATTTAGTAAAATAATGCGCTCATAGACAAGGGTTTTTAGAAACCGTTGTTATATACTGTTGTCGTTATGATCTACTACAACAGTGCTCTATAAACGGTTGTTGTAAGGTTATAATAGGCGTTGTGGTTTTTAAAAACATAAATAAAAATGAAAAAGAAAAATTAAAAATTAAAAAAATAAATTGGAGTTAGCAGATCTCTCTTTCTCTTCAGTCTCTCAGAGTTTTCTCGCTAAGTTTCTCTCTCTCTCAAAACCTCTCTTTCGCTCTCTCACTCTGCTCTCTCTTTTCTCTCTTTCTATCGAAGCCAAATAGCAGCACCACCACCACCGTCGTTCCCCTCCTTCTCCGGCGAGTCGCGCCGGTTACCGCCTCCTCTCCCTAGGATGGCGCCACTTTCTCCACCCCTCTCTCTCATCTTTCTCCTTCCTCCACTAACTCTTCCCTCTACTGGAAAATCCGGCGAAACCGCCGTCTTCTTCGTTTCTGGCGAGACTTCGTCCGCCGGTCTACAAGCCGCTGTCATCGTCTCGGTTTCTTCATTCGCTCAAACTCCCAGTAAAACGCCCCGATTTTTAACCCTAGATCCCCAAAATTGAAAATCCTAATTTCTCCTCTCCTCTCAACTCCGGCGAGGTACCAGACTCCGGCAACTCCACCGTGCGCCCGCCGCCGAAGTTCGGAAAGAAACAACAGCAGCAGAGTCGCCGTTGATGCCAGCAGCAGCGCGACCGCGCCACCCCTGTCTCGACGGAACCCTTCAGGTTTCTCGACCGCCTTTATCGTCACCGGCCTCTCTTTGGCCTAACGGCAGCAGCCCGAAAAAGCCACCGCCGTCGTCGTCGCGGCTCTCCACCACCATGGTAAGCTCTCTGTTGTCCATCCTGTTATTTCTTATTTAATCGCTAATTTCAGATTTTAAGATTTTGGTTTTAGTTTTAAATTTAAATTCTTTGTTTTTTCTCTTTTCAGAAACCGGCAGTGGTTGCCGTTTTCCCGTCGTCATCAATACCAGCGCCGCCGTCGACCCGTCTCCTGCCATCTTCGGTCGACAGAGCAGCCGTGAAACCGCCGCCTCTGTGGCTCCTCCTATTTTCTCCAAAAACAACCGATAATAACAGCAGCATGATTCGTTTCTCACACGGTCAAGACTCGACAAATCGAGTTGATTGAAGAAAGTAATGATGTAAAAACAGAGCAGGTTCTACAAATTTTGCTTTATTTCCTATTTGGCATATTAGTGTTATAGGATTAAGATTGGTATAAATTGGACTGTTGTTGCTTTATTGAACATTACTTGGTTCATAGATGGATAATTCTTGAGTTGTGATCATGCTTGTGTGTTGGTGACTTGCTGGGAGGTTATAATTCCATTTGTTATGATTTCAGTTGGAGTTTCTAAATAGAAACCAACAGAGATTCTATCTGCTAGATAAGTTTGGAAATTTGAGTTTGTATATTCTTACCGGGGTTAGTTTGATGGATAGATGGTTTGTGCAAAGATCCAATTTATTGTTATAGACTGACCATCATAGTTACGATAAGTTCCCAATTATGTTCCTTTTCAGTAAACTTCATGGATTGCGGCTAACCAAAAGTCTTGGATTTAAGCTCTCCAATCTCAATAGTCTGAAGCATTTGTAAGAAAACTTTGGTAATCTTCCTTCTTTCCTTTCTTATTTCGTTTGATGATCTCTTCTGTTACAATCTAATAATAGACTTGGATTTCTCGTCTTTGCGATTGCTCATGTTATTTGTGTAAATGTCTCAACTTAGTGAACTCGAAGAAGGTGTTCTTATTGAATGTTGTTAATTATTTTTTTTCAATGAAGTTTACTCATGTATGTGTGTCGTGTTCAATTTAATGAGTGATTTGTTATTCTGAAACAATTGACTGTGGAATTAAGTGCAAGTAATTCTCTTTTTTGGACTCAACTAGGTCACCATGAGTTTTTTAAGGATTGGCAGGTATAGTGAATTTGGGATGTAAAGTAAGTTGTATGTTAAATGAAGGTCCATTGGTATTCATGGGTTTCACAAATCTTATCAAGGTAAAACAAATAATCAAACTGTTGCCCTTCTTTTCCTATTTACTATATATGTGCTGCATTGTATTTACTTTTAAATGTGTGTTATATACCCCTTATACTTTTAATTACAGTGGTATTTTTTAAGTTCAATTGATACTTGTCTTTGTTGTAAATGCAAATAGTTAAAATATATTGAATCATGATATATAGATTTTCATTGATGTTGTCTTCTATAATCAGCTCTAAAGCAATCATAGTTTTCTACATAATTTTCCTAGTCAATCAATTGAGAGATGAAGTCCATTTTTAATGATTTGTTTCTTCATTCTTATCTTACATTGTTTTCAGTTGGCGGTTTCAGCGGTTAGAAGTCTGATCGTAGTAGTGTGATGGATCTGAACCATAAAAATGTAAGAGAAATGATGGTAGAAAGTCGAGGTGAAGCAAGAATGTGCGTCGACCTTCTCATTTTCTTTAAATATGGCCAATGTATACCTTTTGTATTTTTGGGATCGAACTTTAGTACTTGTAAAGAATATTGTGATGAATGATTGTACTTTGTAACACGAATTATTTATACTAATGAATATTTAGCTTTAATTGTGTATAATATTTTAAATTAATAAATATAAATAGACAATAGTTTATATACATACGACAACAGGCAAAATGTGTTGTGAAGAGTGTTGCTGTATTTATCTACAACAACGGTTTTTAACCGTTGTTATTTTTCAAGGCTCTATGACAACACTGCCTACGACAACACCCAAAAAGAGTGTACAACAACGGTTATTAACCGTTGTGGTAATTATACACAACAACGGTTAATTACCGTTGTCTATGAGCGCCTTTTTGAGCTACCTACCACAACATAAGCTACGACCACGGTCAATTTATGCTTACAACAACGGTTCTAAACCCTTGTATATGAGCATTTTTGTAGTAGTGCGTGTTGTAGAAGCAGACAGTTTAATCCTGCGAGTCCCGAGTTCTGTGGGAATCCGGGCGTGCCGGTTTGTCCTAATCCGCAGCAATATATACAGTGGGATGGCTTGCATTTGACACAAAAAGCTTATCGATGTATCTCCCAGTTTCTTATGCCCAATATTCTCTCCAACATCCGATGCTAATGATGAACTATATGTTTTGGAAAAATTGATGTTGTACTAATAAAAGTAGCATCGGATTTAATACAGATAATAAGATTATTCACACATTCATGAGAAAAGACTGTTTGTATGAAATAACCTACGTATGTGTACTTAGAAATTAATCTATACCTATTATAAAAGTGTCTTGTTTACAAAATTTGAATTGTCTATTATACCCTTATTATAATATTTTATTATTAGTATCTATTATCAGATGATTATTTTATGTTTGACAAATATATATATATATATATATTATTAAATTCTATCAATATTAGATTACCTTGTGTTGTTATTACAACCAAAACACTACAGGAGGTTGGTTGTACACTTCTAGCCAAGTTTTTTGCCAACACTAAATTGTGTCCACTAAAAAATTTAACATTATCACATGGAATAGGAGTTTGGTACTTAGTAGTGGCAAGTAGAGGGGCAATTCTAAAATAATGCCAGCCAGACCAAATTCAACTCAGCTTGAAAAAAACAATACTTATAAAATCTTCAACTGAGGGCTACCCGACAAAACTTTGTTAATCAAATCTTCACTCAGCCCATAACCATCAATGTTTAAATACTTGAGTTGCACCCAATTCACATTCTTGATGGGAATGTCAAAGTTACAACATCCGAGATACAACATTTTAAGCGATGAACATGAGTACAGACACTGCACGCGGCACCCAGTACAATTCCTGAGTCGCTGCTTTTATGGAATAGTTTGGCAAACATACACATAAAGTTTCGACTTGGTATTTCTTCGCAAAATGCAACCACAAATCAATATCACTATATATTCACTTGTTAAAACGCGTACCAAAATCAATCTTCTAATTCTGAATCATCGCCCCTCTCCAGAGTATCAAAGCTCGATTTATGAAATTCCGAACTCTATTTAGAAACAGATCATCTGTATCATCAGTCTCCATCTTAAAATCCTTGAAATTAAGGGCGGGGCGGTGGTCCATAGGTTTTTCCAACGATTGGAGAGAATAGTAGTTTTAACAACATCTGTCATCGCCATCAACCAAAATATGTGGAAAATTACTTTGTCGGGCAGCGCACTGAGTCGATCAACAGAGTTAGTACTGCAATTTGATATTTCCATCTCAGAACTTACAGAATCAAAAGCGGCAATCCACGGAAGACAGGAACACTGCTGCAACCACAAACCCTAACTACGTAATATGGTAACGTGAGGCGGCCTTTCGGGGTTTAAATAACAAGGATTTATATTTATTTTTTTTTTTCATATTATTTTTATTTTTATTTTTACATAAAATATTACTCTCTCCGTCCACGATAAGTATAGCATAATTTCCTTTTGCGTACGTCCACGATAAGTGTAGCACTTTCCATTTTGGGAAATGATTCCACCCATTATCCTTATTTTAAAGCCCACAACAATTCATTATGATGGTCTTCTTCACTCAAAACCAATATGTCAACCATTTCTTAAAACATGTGCCGAACAAAGTGTTACACTTATGATGTACGGAAGAAGTATGTGGTTTAGTTATATGTTTTTGAATTACCCTTTTTCTTGAAAAGCACCAATTGTAATAAGAAATTAATATATATATATATATAGGGGAGAGTTCAAATAGAAACTATTTCTCCCGTAGAAATGTAAACCCTTTTACAATCCTTAATTTAGTGAGATCAACGGTTATAATTATTTTTAATTTTTCGGATTAATTTAATTGCTTAAGTTTGTTGTAGGGGTTATTATGTAATTGAATGTACTTTGTAACTCCTGCGTCCTTTAATATAGGGATTTAATCTTCTTTGCCGTTACATTTTTAGTTTCTCTTTCATCTATGTTATTTTTATATTTTATTTTTGCAGTTTCACGTTTTTAGTTGGCCAGAGTTTGAACATACTTTTTTTTTAAATTCCTTCACTTAAATTTGTCAACAATTATTCTAATCTTCAAATAATATTTCGTTATTTTTTTAGAGACCGTACCTAATTATCAAATTTTAACAACTCACATTCCTTTCGTTTTTTTTTTTTTCTATTCTTATATGGTCAAATATTAATCTAGAAAGCAAACCATGAAATTTAACGCATTTACAAATAACAAAAAATGCATTATGCTTCATCCAAAATTTCATTGTAATGTGAAATTAATGCATTATATATCTTGAAGAAATGCATTATCACCATTTCATAAAATATACTTAAAAAAAAAACATTATGCTTAAAAGTCTTATTTTAGATGCATAATCGTAGTTGTGTAAATGCATAATGAAGGATAGCAAAAATCATTGTAACAATAATTTAAATTCCCCTCATATATTTGGTATTTAAAAAAAAAAAGACATTGTTCATAAAGGTCTTGTGTTAGATGCATTCTGTGTAAATGCACAATCATTACACTAAAATTCATTGTAATGATAGTTGTTAAATAGTTTGACGTATATATATTCCTCTCATGTATTTGGTATTAAGTTTGAATAGTGCATACTAGTGTTTGAATTTGTTTTTATTTTATTTTATTTTATTTAGAATGCTAATTAACCTTGCGGATTTTATGAATGAGTCGTGATCAACAAAAACATGAAATTCCCTAAATCAATGCTATGATTTTAGATATGCAGGAATTTAGATGTTTTGGAAGGACTAATATATCCTCTTCGTATATTAAAAGAAATAAAAATGCATAATTATCAATCCTTGTATTGTTTAGGTGGCATGATCTATTCCATCTATTTTAATATAATCTAGGGTCTTAATAGGTTTCTAGTTTTTACACTAGAAATAGTTTTTATAGGAACTCATCCCTATATATATATATATATATGTGTGTGTGTGTGTGTGTGTGTATAAAGTAGTATTACAGGATTCTAAGTGTACTTAAGAATATATTCCAAACATATTAAGTAAAAGTAAACTAAAAAATTTCAAACTATACACAACAAAAGTTGTTGGATTAAAAGTAAAGACTAATTTATGACAACCACTCTGGTGGAGTGCCGTTTAGTAATTAGGGTTAATTATTAATCAGAATTAGGGTTTCGTGATTCATAATTAAAGTTTAATAATTTAGAATTAGGCCGGGTTTAGATAAACTCTAATTACTTTTCTAATTGAGCCACCACACAAGTATGCATCACGTACAATTTATATGTTGACACTCGTACAGTCGTAGGACAATTTGAGGTAATTAATTTTTCTTGGACAATTTAGTTTACGTTAGATATATATATTGAGTTCAAGTCTTGTATAACTGATTATGTTTATGAGCTTTCAGCATGGAGGAATAGTGTGCAAACTCACTGAATTGCCTGACTCGTTAATTTTCCATATTTTTGACCGATGACGGATGTCGTTGGGACAACAATAATTTCCACCGTCTCATACCTTAATTTCGATTGTGAATTTGTGATGAGAAGATAACTTCGTGAATGTGCATTAAATTCTTGGAGAAGGATCAAGATTGTAAGATTCAGTCAATAACTAATGATAATAACCACGCAAAAAAATAAAGGCAACAGCAGAAATTGTGGAATTTACCTGAATAAAGGCAAAAGAATGCTAGAAAAAATGACCATCATTCATAAGCAAGTGTGCCTAGAATTCCATCAGAAGAACCAAACATAATCCAAGAAAAACCTATCCATAATAAGCAATAAAAAAAGATAAAAACAAGAAATTATAGGATAGAAGATTAATTCAGAGCTTAATTATAGAGCAAAAACATAGACTGCTGATTATAATCCAACAGGATGCCAAGCTTGCACATCACAATCAGCAATAAAAGTTGTTATGATGGAGCTGTTAGTTCAGCAATAATAAAAGTTGTTAGCAGCAATATAGTAATTATAATTTTATAAGCAGATAAAAAATCTAGCTATTCCCGTATAAATAAGACAGCATAATATGTCTTCTTGCTTTAATTTTTTCCTATGTATCATCACATATTATCACCAAAAAAGAAGAGGCAGAGTACGAATTGAAATAACACCTGACGCTATTTCTACATTTTCTTCAGTTGTGGGATCACTGGCGCCAATTCCCATATCAAAAAGTTCAACTCTCTTGTTCCTGCTACATGCTCATGTAACTGCATCGACAAAGAAGATAGAACAGCAAAAGATATAAACAAAGAAGAAGCATTATTTACCGAGAAATAGAAATAAAATAGCTATGAAGTAGCACAATACTCCTTCAATTTATCAACTTTCTTCGTTTATAAGAAAAATAAAAATTATAGTATTATTTAAAGAAATCCCATAGTATGGTAAAGAGTCGATCTGTCTTAATACAGCTAAGTACATCTGATATATATAAGAAAACTTTCTACATCTGTGCACTATATTAATTTGACATTGGGTTGTAAAGCAAGGTAAATAACAATCTAGCTCTCATCGGTAGTTTCATTCAGAGCAGTAAGAAGTTAACAAATCAAAACAGCATTTACTAGATCCAACCAAAAGTGTCAAATTCCTCTACTGCCCTGATTCCTGAATAAGTAAATATGATCTCCAAAAAACGAAACAAATTAACAAGGAGAGCAAAATTGAAACCGAGCTAACTACAGGAATATCGAGCTCCCAAGCTCAGAGCATACTGCCATCATTGCAAACTATTTCAAGCAAATTTTACGACAAAATCACGTGGCACCCCTGTGATTGAGGATCAGTTATGCAGAAAATCAATTGTGCAGTTGGTTGAGGATCTTGGCATGTTTAGCAGTATCTTTGATGCCAAAAGCAAAGAATTTTGTGATATGATATTATCAACTCGGAACACCATTTTTTCTAGCTTTCTCGCATATTTCAACAAAATATCTGTTAATGGAAATATGCTGTCACCATAAATCCAAGTAATTTCAATTGTCCTTAGCTGCAGCAGAAAGGACTTGGGAATATTTGCCTCATACTTGACTGCCTCCGGACCATATTGGCAGTACTCATCTTCATTATCTTGAAGGACTAACCTCTCCAATTGAGGGAAATTCTCAACAAGACCTACTAATTGTTCGTAGTTGTCGTAAAAGGATCTCGTCTTTAAGGATTTGACATTAGGAAAAGAGGAATGCATACACCTCATTTACATAGCTTTAAGCACCTGGTGTAACAATAAATTTACAATAAGAGGAGCTGATTGAAGCAAAGACCAAGAAAGATAAAAGGCAAGCATCGATTCCCTCAATTTACAAGAATGTCAATAATTCCTTATTGCTTAAGGCCACGAGCATGATATTTTACCTAGCTGCAGCGGTACAATTGGTTTAAAGATAATGACATATAAAGCAAAATCTCATAGGTAATACAAAAACTCTTAAAAATGCAATTGTAAAAGGAAAAAGAAGATAAACGTGATAACCTTATATAATTGATTACGTAAAGAAACCATTTATGCAACAAAGAAAACATACAAACACTCAACTAGATCCAAGCTGACATGCTCAATGAAGATAGATGAGAACAGGACACTAGTGTATGCCCAGATAAAAATGATAAATGTAAGCCATAGAAAATAGTGAAAAGAAACCGAACCTTGAGGCAACAGTAGAATAATGTGATGCACTATCAACATGTTGAATGGTTTGAAGAATTTGACTAAATTTGTCTCCAATATAATCTTGGAAGGATAAGAAGCCATTCTCCAATTCGATCCCAGGAAAGTCACAACCATTCTGCTCGCCATAAATTAGACCATAAAACCCAATAATTGCATGGGTTAAAGATGAGACATCTATGAGCAAACAATTACTATATGGAAAACCTTTAATTTTCAAGGTTCTAAGATTTGGGGTCCTGATTATCAGCTGTGAAAACAAAGATAGATTACCATGATCATATAAATACTTGCAAATCGACAGCTCTTTCAAACTATTGGATCGGATATTCAAATTTCCATCCTCATTTCAAAAAGACAAGTTTAAGGCTTCCAACCGAGGGCTACCAGACAATATTGGGTTAATCACATGTAGAGTGAGCCCAAAACCTTCAGTAATTATTAAACTCTGGAGTTGATTCCACTGCACATTCCCATTAATTCTAAAGAAACAAACTTTGAACGATAACACTTTAAGTGATGAACATGAGAATAAACGTTGTGGCACCGAGCATATTTCGTCTGTATTGTCAGGATCCCACAACATATGTAAGTATAATTCTTGGACTTTTTTTTCCTTGGCAAAATTCACCCACAACTCAATATCGCTATATATTGATCTATCAAGCTGATAACATGAATCAACCTTGAATTTCAGAATCCTTGCCCCATTCCAGCGAAACAAAACCTGATTAACGAAGTTTCGAAATTTATGTGTATCATCAAGCGACTTAATATTATTATCGAAATTAAGGAAGGGGATGGTGGTCCAAAGATTTCTCCAGCGCTTGGACAGAATTGTTGTCCTAACAACATCACTCATCGGAATAAACCAGAATATGTGAAATATTACTGAGTTGGGTAACTCACTGAGTCGATCCTGGACCTGGGGTTTACTTATCTTTGATTTTTTCCATCTCCTAGCCTTCAAATTCAGACGCTCTGAAACAAAATCAAGCATCCATGAATTAAATGTTCATTCAAAACTCAAAATTAACTCAAAATTGCCCAAACATATTGGAAGCAATAACACAAAACAAATTATGGAATATATATTACCTCAAAATGAACGCTTCGTTCACACGGTTGCTCCAGCCCCAAAAATCCCTCGCTCGAGCTAATGAATAAACACTCAGAAATCAAAATTCAACGCTGCCGAAGCACTAAATTAAGATTTAAGATTCTCAAAATTTGAATTATTGTTAGTTTTTGTATAATTAAAACTGTAAAGAGAACTTGGTTGGAAAAGAAGATAGAAGAAATAGTGAGGAAGAAAAGCCAAGAGTTTGGAGCAATTTTCTGATGACTTCATATGAATAGAGAATGGGTTACTATAATAATTATCTTTAAATTTAGAGAAATTGGACGAAAAAATACCAAAACTTAATAAGCATAAGTTTTTTAACTCCATTCATAAAACTATAAGTTTTTTATACCAAAATCATTTAAAAGACTAAAGTGCCCTCCCTTTAATAAAAACTCATAAATAAATAATAGACCTATGAATTAAATTAAAAAAGTAAAAAAAAATCTGAAAAAACAACCTCAATCTCTCTCAATTCTCTTCCGTCGTCGGCCAGATTTCTTCTGGACACGATGGGAGGACACAATGGGGCCACTGGACACGATGGCTGGGCACGATGGGTGGACACGATGGATGGACACGATGGTGCTATTGGACACGATGTAAAGTAATATTTAATGCAGATTCTGTCGCGTTTCATTTATTGAACCCTACCAAATCCGATTCTCTGAAGATTTTCGGATGAAACTAGGGATTTAATGAAGGTAGTTCATTAAAGTTTGCGTAAGAGAGGTTGTTGACAAGGTTTAGAACTCCTAGTTAGGTTCGAATTAATCACAACACTACAATTGAAAACACCAAAAACCACAAAACCCTAAAAAGAAAGAAGAAGAAAAAGAAGAGAAAAAAGCTACTCCAATCTCTCGAAACGTGAATTCAAAGAAGAAAAAGATATCAAGGAAGGCCGGCATCGCGTTTCTGGCTTCATAAAGAAGGTATACACCCGAAATCTCCGTCCGAAAAGCATATACTAGTGCGTGTTATTTAACTCACGATGGCAAGGCACGATCGTGACCAAGTAAACACGATCGTGCCTTGACCATCGTGTCCCAAAATTGTCTTCGATTTGCATGGAATATGTAGATGTTAAGTGATATTTGTTTAAATTCGAATATAACTTGAAGTTTAGTAATATGTTTAGGAGAAAAAATAGTTGAAATAACTCGCATTGTGTGATTTGTAAGGGGTTGGAAACTATGAATTTTTTTTCTGTCGGGGGCGAAGGGTTTCTCCCCACGATGGCACGATGTAGAAGGCACGATCGTACCCACGATGGACACGATGGGCACGATGGGCACGATGGCCAACTCGATGACCATCGTGCCCTGGCAGTTTGTGATGTAAATTTCTGTTTTTCGTATTGTAACCCTAATCTCTCTTCTTTCTTTGATTTTTAGATGGGGCGGCGGCGTGTTATTGTACGTTTTGGAGGTCAGTGGGAGGGATTGGCTTACTTAGGCGGGAGTACTGTTGTTGTGCACATGGACGATAGGAATGATGATCGAGATCATCTCATGAATCTGATTAGAGATGCTTTGTGTGGTCGAAGAGATTCCGAGTATGTGCTATCCTATTTGACTGTTTTGAGGGATGGGAGCAGATGTAGAGTTTTATTAAATAGTGATACGGATTTACTTCGATTGCTAGTGCAAAAGAAAAGGTCGGATCCGATGGTTTATGTCTTTGAAAGAGACAGTATTTTTGCCCCTGAGGTGTACGTGAAAGGCAGTGGACGACGGGATCTACCAGAAGCAGAGGGTGCTCACATCTCCGACGACGAAGAAGATGAACGCCGTAAGAATATAATTGAATGCGCGACTGCGAGTTTCTTGCTTGGATTAGACAGCGAGAACAAGTAAACGGGATCTTCGGGCACCGAATTTCACATCCGAGCATCGGATTGGTCGTGATGATGATGAACTACGCGGCAGCCTAGGCAATTGGAGCATTCCACGGGTCGAGTGTGACGCGCGCGCCACTTGGGTGGGTTGAGCAGCCCGGACCGTTCACCGATCCAACTTGTAGTGGGGGCTACGTTTCAGTCCAAGTATGAATTGAAGATGGCTGTGGGAATGTATCACCTGGAGCACATGCTAGAGTATGTCATTGATCGTTCCGCCAGAAATCGTATAGTCTTTCTCTGCAAGCACGGTAGGAATAATTGCACGTTTAGGTTGTGTGCTCAGGGGCCAAAGGATGAGGGCGACTCGATTTGGTACATTACGAAGTTGACTTTGGATCACAGCTGCCACTTGAACGTGATCCGTATTGCCGAGCGGACGGTGACTGCTAAAGTTGCAGCAGTGTACTTTGCTCGTAGGTTGGTTTACGAGGGTGTGTATTTGAAGCCGAGAGAGATGATGGAAGAGATGCGCAGAGAGTTTGGTGTTCACATGTTGTACAGCCTCGCTCTAGAAATGTCACAGCCCGACTTAGAATTTAGATGACCAAGCCGGTGGGTCCCACGACTTACACAATTTATGATTAACAAAAGGATTAAGATAGCGACCCGGCTATTGTTCAAGAACAACAAAAGACACTCATGCTCAGCAATTCATCAACTTAGAAAAATTATGACATGCATGATTCAAGACCAACGAGACGATCAACTGAATTCAATAACAACATGCATGTCAACGAATGCAACTCAAATCACCTCGGAAATTAATAGACCTGATCAACCAAATTATCAACAATAACCAAGAAGACGATAAGTTGATTTCAGGGTTAAGGAAGCATGATAAAGAAAACTGTTTCAAGTTCGACAAAGCTTTCTCAAACAACGAACAACTTATATACATATGATCAAGTGGCTGAGTTTCAAAAGAACTTGACAAAAGAGAGAATTCGACTTTAGAATTCAAATGACTTCAACATAGTTCGACTCTAGAATCCAAACATCGTCAACATCAAATTTCATAAACTTTCTCAAAACAAACATCTTATCATGGCAATGAAAAACGAGAGAATATATGTATGGAGACATATAATCTAGGTACGATTTCATCAAAACAACTCCTAAACACTTTATCAACAACACGATCCATCCAGTAGACACATCATCTCCATCTCAGCTAACCTGCACATTTTAGAATAATACGCGGGGCTGAGTACAAAGTACTCAGTGGGCACATGCCAAAAATACATAAAAATTTACTTCTTAGAGTTAGGGATTAAACTTGCCATAGAGCATAAACACAAGTAATTTTTCTCAAAAACAAACACATGCGTATGCTCAACATTTTCTTTTACGTAAATCATGTTTGTACGGCAGGACATATACTTTATGAGGTATGTACCGGATCTATAATCACATTGTGATAGTGTTGAGAAGGAGGCCTCCTTCTCAAACACTTGTAATCGGCCCACCTTTTCGAAGGCACATGATTACAACTAAGTGTACACAAATCCTACCTTGCGTAGAATTTGAATTCATCTTGCTACAGTAGATGGTATCATACAAACATTTGGCAAGTTAATCAATTTAAAAACATCACATATATATAATCATATATATGTATATCATTTGTTATTTCTTTAGTTAGAAAAGTCCACCTGATACACTTAAGCTTTTGTCTTAACTTTAACGCTCGCTAAATTTGTGCTTTACGCTTCACCTTCCACTTCCACTTGCTCCTTTAATCGAAATGGAAATACAAACTTCAAAACGAGAAGAATTTCTATCGAATAAACGACTTCGATATTCTTAACTTAATTCGCTTCGGAATTCTACGTCGAAACTCGAGAAATTTCTAACTTAATTTCTTAAACACTCTTAAACTAACTTAATCCATCATTAATCATCAAATATCAATCAACATCAAATAATCTCTTAGCACAACATTCATAAACATTCATCATAATCGACTAAGTCGATTTTTAATCCGTCTAACGGACTCAGAAAATTCTCAATTTAAATCTATACATATTTTTCAATACAACACACATTTTTACACATTTATAACACACATTTACACCATTTAACACATAAACTCCCAAATCGGGAAAATCATCCAAAAATAGAAAAACTTTATTATTCTGAATTAAATTTGAAAATCATATAACACCTAATTTTTATTAAGAAGTTCATAATTGCAATTAGTTTATTAATTAAAAATCAATTAATAATTTATTTATATATATTTTTTTAATTTTCGGTAATTTCATTTTTAAGATTTTTAAAATTATTTTCTTTTCCTTTTAATTTCTAACTTACTTATTTAAACATCTTAAGCTCATTTCCTCATTTAATTTCAATTCATTAAGCATTATACTTCCAACCTTAATTCAAACCGTAATTCGATTTTCTAGGATTTCTAGGTTTTAAAATGCTTATATTTTCTTATCTCTTGTTTAAACTTACTTCATTAACATCATATATCATCAAATCAATCATTAAATACATCATACTTCATCACATTGCAAACCCTAATTTATATTCTCCTATTTTTCGACATTTTTGATAAAATGAGATTGGTTGGGAATTTATACTCACTTCAAACATGAAACAATTTTAAAATACTTATCTAAGCTCATAATTAACATCAAATTATTCATATAATTCATGCATCAATTATTTTACATTTTCTTCTTATTTTCGAAAAAATGAAAAATGTAGCTAGGGTTATCTCACATTTAATTTAGCTACATATTTGATCTTATAATCATATTCTAAGCATAATTCATGAAGATCAAAATATCATTCAATGCATGAATCAAAACCTAGCATTTTCTCTTAATTTTCGACTTTCTTCAAAAACCAGGTTTAGGGTTCTTCATGCTTAATTTAATCATACCAATGATCATCTAGACATCATATAAGCATCATACTATCATATCAAGATCATTCAACCATTTCTTAATTTCTTCAAAAAAATATGATCGATCGTATATATATATATATATATATATATATATATATATATATATATATATGAGCTAGGGTTTCTCATGCATCATTTAAACTCATAATTGATCATCTAATCATGATATAAACATTTTATAAACATCATACTAAGATATGAACATCATCCAATTACTTCATCAAATTCTCCCAAGAATTTCGATACATATATATATGTATATAATGGATGATTTATTCCATGGAAAGAAAGCTAAAACCTTCCAAGAACATAAATATTTACTTACTTAAATACTTGGAATGGATTACTAGAACTTGATCTCAACTCTTGGAGCTTGGATGAAGATCAATGTAGTTTGTATGTATGCGTGTATAGTTGAGAGAGATGGAGAGAGTGAGTGTGTTGTGTGTGTTTTTGTGTGCGTGAGAGTGAGAAGAGAGTGAGAGATAACTTTCTTATATTAGTCTTAACCTAGGACTAGATATAGGGTAGACTAATTTTTTATTCTAACTTAGTTGTTAAGTTAGATAATTAGTTAAATAAATTAATAAATTCAATTAATTAATAACAAATTAATCTTCTAATAACCCTCTAATTTCTCAACACAGAAATTTAGTTTAGGGTTTCACGAATCTGAGTTAAAAATCTCACAGAAAGAATCGAAGATTTGCAACATTTTCAAATCGACCGAAACTAAATTTTTAACTGATAAATTACGTAAAATTTCACGTAATTAAATTAAATTCTTCTTTCAGTCAATTTATGACTAAACATTTATCATTTATTGATAACTGTAAAAACTTCTTCGTTTCGGATTAACCGAGACGATAAAAATAATTAAAAACTCATTTTTCCGGTAGAATATATCTGCCGGATAAAATTTTCTGAACGAAAATTTTTTCTTTTACTAAAATCATATCTTTCTTACTAATTTAATAAATCTTAATACTCAAGAAAGACGAAATACTACATTAATGAATTAAACATTATGCATATAATTATTAATTTAAATTGATTATTTAATTCTTTAATTAATCAAACGTTAATCAGTTAATCATAATGGCTTTAATTAAAAAGCTCTTGAACTATAAAAATTATTAGAGTTTCTCCAACTCTAATATAAGCTTTCTATATGAATTTCCGGAAATAAAATCTGAAAATAAAATAACTTGCCGGAGAAAATTCATAATTCCCTAGAAAATCAAATACTTCAAATATAGCACATATTTTCTCAAATAAGTGCAATATAAAAACACATAATCATAATCATCTTTGACATCTCATTTCGAATTAGCTGAGACAAGATAAAATCTTAAATTCTTTAAATTCGGAAAATTAGGGCTGTCGAAAGATTTAAATTGTTGGAACTTATTTTCTTTCTAAGTTCTCACAACTTAATTCTTTTAGACGAGCTCTTAATTAATTACTAAGATCGGTTATGAAAAAGCGGGATACTACATTCTCTTCCCCTAAAAATAAATTTCGTCCCGAAATTTACTTATCTCGAGGGAAAAGCTCGGAAATACTTTCCTTCATCTTATCTTCAAATTCCCACGATATTTCCTCTGGCCCGTGATGTCTCTACTTAATCTTTACTAATGCGATCGATTTATTCCTAAACAGCTGGACCTTTTTATCCAATATCGAATCCAATTTTTTTTTTCTTCTTCATAACTGAGGTTTGGTTCTAGGGCCACTCCTTCTTGATGATTCTTCCAGTGATGATAGCCAGATTTTAAATCAATCTTTGAGGAAATACTGGCTCCTCTGAGCTGATCAAACAGATCATTTATCCTTGGCAAAGGATATCTATTCCTCAACATCAACTTATTTAACTCTCTGTAGTCTATACACATTATCCTGAGGTATTGGCTTTAACATAAGCTCTTCTGAGGTATTGGCTTTAACATAAACTCTTCTGAGGTATGGCAAGAAGGTTTGCTGACATATTAAGGGAACCAATCTCAAATTCTAGATTAGGGCAAACATGTGTGGCTGAGGTAGCTTTACCTATCGGGGTCGATACTCTTAAGTTTTGGCTAACTCGTTCTAACTTAAGGCTAAGAGTATCTACGCATGCACTTAATATAAAGGAATGTGTTGCACCAGTATTAAAAGAATTATTACAGGTACACCACTTATCCAACCCATACCTGCCAAATTGCCCTGATCCTTAACGCATGTTTCCTGATTGAGATCAAAATCTCTCGATCTTCTTCCGCCGTGGTATCTTCTTGATTTGGCCGAGAACTCCTTCAATGGCCTTTGGATGCCGAGGCCGAGATCGATTAGGTCTTCCTCCTTTGATCCGCCCTTCCTGCTTATTTGGGCACTGATAAGAGTAATGACCGGGTTGCCCACATGCATAGCAGCTATTACTTCCTGCTCTGCAAATTCCCTGGTGCATTTTTCCGCACTTAGAGCATGGAGAAATTCCTTGCTGTCTCTGAGATGAGCTATCTTGACCAACAATAGGAGGTCTATATTTTTCTTGAGTCGATAGCTGATGATTCTGCCCATACCATGACTTCTTGCTAGGTTGATTTTCAACATTCCACTTCCTTTTTCCCTTTTGAATCTGAGTTTGGTGCGAATCTTGCATTTTAACGACCACTGGGAATTGATTTGGGGAAGGTATTGGAATCTGAACTGGTTTTTCTGGCTGCATTGCCAACTCCATATCTAAGGCTCGATTTAACGCTTCAGCGTAGGTCATAGCACTCTGACTTGCTAAGACTACTTTTATATCATGCCTAAGTCCGGTACGAAAAAGTTCGGACATCTTCTCATCTGAATCAACTTTATCAGGGGCGAAATGAGCTAACTCACAAAATTCATGATCGTACTCTGACACCGTCTTATACCATTGCTTGAGACTTGCAAACTCGTTTTCTTTTTGCTTGCAATAACTTCTCGGAACGTACTTCTCAAAGAGGGCTTCTTTGAACTGCTCTCAAGTGAGATTTTCAAACTGTTCGGGAGTATAAATTCTCTGACGGGTTTCCCACCAGTAGTCGGCAGATCCTTTCAGCTGATATGTCATACATGTGAGACGCTCACGGTCATCACATCGAAGGAACCTAAAGATTCGTTCTAAAGCGCAAATCCACTCTTCTGCTACTGACGGATTTCCTTTTCCGTCGAAGGTCGGAGGATTTTGTCGAAGAAAAAGTTCTTCGACCCTCCTCTCAGGCTGAGGAGGTGGGGTAAGTTCTCTTTCTTGCTCGTCATCCACCCTTCCTCTTCCTCTACCTCTTGGTATATCTCTTGGCGGCATTCTGATTAAACAACTAAGGTTTTCTAAAAAATTTTACTTCCTTTAAAACGAATTTTACTTCCTAATTTGGTTAATTAGTAAAATTCTTACTTTCTTTAAATAAAATTAAAGAGATAAATTTTTTCTAGGTTTTAGAAACTTTAGAAAAATTCTTAATCACATCATTAACACATAACATGCTCATCATAATGAATCAAACGATTCACTCTCATTATCATAAATAATGAATCTGTTGGTCCCAAGACGGATACCTTGGTGTAGAGGGGGGGTGAATACACCAAGGTTTAAAAACTTTTCCAAGTTAAAACTCTTTTTAGAGTCGGGCCGTGTTCGATCCAAATTTGGATGACAGCTTGATCGACACAGCTGGCTGTGTGTGTGTGCGGAATGTGGTGGATTTGAAAAATCCGTCTGTTGCTTCAAATATATTGCAAAGCTCTGTTTCACTTTTCAGTTAGTCAGTTTATGCAGATTGAAATGTATGCTCATGAAGGTTAGTAACATGCATAAAACAAAGCAATAAATAACAAGAGCATTTTTAACGTGGTTCGGAGTAACCCCTCCTACGTCCACGACCAGATTCACTGGTAATTCACAACCACTTGGTTTCCAAGTACCAAGCAACTTCACAACTCTAACCCGAGCTGTGTTCCAACAGTTTGCGGGCACTGTCAAGCCTACACCTTCAGTTTCCGGGTACTGAAGAACCTAACCACTCGAATTACACGCTTCGAGCAAGCGTACCTTTACCTAACCTTTCTGGGTTTGGGTTTGGGTATGGTTTTCCAACTATGAACGAGTTCTTACAATGAAGCGCAAGGAGTATGATGAACTCGTTCAAACTAGGCTTAAGATATTTATTCTGATCTATTCTGCCTATGACTGAATATGTGAACAACTAAGAACACAGCTAACTGGTTGGGTGTTCTAGAAAGATTTGGCTTTGTAGATCGTTGTTCATTTTTTTCTGTTTTCTTTTATTTCTTCAGTCGTCTTGCCAGCCTACTTCTTCAATGATGGAGAAGAGATATATATAGATGGAGATTCAAACTAGCCGTTGGAAGAGAGTCGTTTGAATCATACCTACTCTTGTTGACTTCTGGCCTTTACCTACGAAGTAGGTCTGCATCTGCAGAGGCTATTCCTTCTCTGATTTGACTGCGTCAGACAAGATCTTTTGACATCGGGATCTTGTCTTGGAGAAGGTCTTCGTCTTCGAGCTGCTAAGCGTCTCTGCTGTGTCTTCAGCGTCTTGGACTCTGTTGCGTCTCGACTCTGAGCTGTGTCATCGACACTAAGCTGGGTCTTTTACACTGAGCTGGGTCTTCGACACTGAGCTGGGTTTCCTTCACTGAGCTGGGTCTTGATACTGCAGGATCTTTGACTCTGCTTGGTCTTGCTCTGCTGAGTCTGCTCTGCTGAGTTCTTAAGCTGTCTGCTTAGCTGTGTCTTCTGCTGTCTTCAGCGAATCTACCTGTAAACTAAGAAACTCTATAAGCTCAAACAGGTGAGCTGAAAAACGCTTAGGCTTGTGCGATCATCTACTCGGTTGGGGTCAGCTGGGTTTTGGTATCCAATCAAAACTCTATTAATTTTCCCAACAATTTCCCCCTTTTTGATGATGCCAAAACCTAACTGAGAAAAACAACCTGCTTCCCCCTAAATGAGAAAGTGGGTTCCGAAGATTAAATTCAGAGTTCAGTGCCTGGACAAAGAGCTATTGTCATCAGGGTGAGCTTGAGAGCAAAAATATTTCAGTTTTATTAATCCATAAAAGATGATTACAAGAGATACAGGATCAACGAACTGAAAATTGACAAAAACAATTTAATCCCAGTTAACTGGGTCTTCATTTCTGCTGCTGCTGCTGATTCTTCATTCTATCTTCTTCCAGCTGCTCATCTGTTCTTAACCTGTATCGGTTAAATATCATCTGCTCCAGCTTCCTGTATTCTTCTTCGTTGTTTGCCTTGGAAATTTTCCTCCTGATCGCCCATCTGTTTACTTCAGCGATAATCTTTGATTTGTCAGGAAGATGAGTTCCAGGTATCAACGGAGGCTGGATATGATACAGCTGGGGAGCGGTGAGCTGGATCTTCGCGGTATTTGCAGCGTTGAAGAATGCCTTTGCCGTCATCCTGTCTTGATGAAAAAGCTCATTGAGATGCATCATGAAAGCAACATCTGGGGGCGTATTTGGGTAAGCTCCCAGATAATAGAAATCTTCGATGAACTCAAACTTTGTATGTTCCCAGTCGTCGTTAAGCTCTTCTGGGATCCATTCATCTACTCTTCTCCAGTTCATCGGCATCTGAGACTTTTTCTTTGCAGCTCTTATGCTTGCTCTTTTCTTCTGCTGCTTCTTTTCTTCGGCATTGAGCAGACTTTCTTTCTTCTTCTACTGTTCTTGGAGGCTTTTCATCTCTTGCTTTGCTGAGTTACAAAGTTGCAGAGCCAATGAGTATCATTGAACTGTTCTGGCATGGCTCCGCTAGCTTTGGCAAGAGGGATGATCATTCTGCTCCATTTCCCTTTCCGTCCAAATTTGGTTCTCTGCATCCAGCTCAGCAACAACTTCGTCAATCTCTGACTGCATCACTTGGACTTCAGCTACAGCTTTTCCTTTGCCCGTCTTTGAAGTTTTTCTCTTGTCATTACCTTCCCCCTTTTTGGCATTATCAAAAAGAGTGGAGGAGAGGTTGACTACTGTCTCATTCAGCTGGGCCAAGGCTTTGTCAATGTCAGCAATCTTTGTTGAGTTGTCTGTATGTGAGGTTGGTATCTTTGTCTTCTTGCTTCCGGCTTTGAGCCCGATTGTCCAGCTCCTTGTAAAGATTGAACAGCTGGTGGATGTCAGTTCTGTGGGAGAGAGTCTGCTGTTGGAGAGCGTCCAGCTGGCTGGATAAATCGATGATGCGGCTTTCCAGCGGAGCTTGGAGGTTTGAGATGATCTCAGGGACTCTCTTCTCTAGATGATTTGAATTATCAATACGTTGAGAAACGAGAGACTGTTTGAGATCTCTGCTGGTGCTTTCCTGCAGATTCTGGGCGAATCTGTGCACGTCATCAATGGACTGTCCATTACATTGGACTTGCCATTCAATAGCTGTGATGCGCAGAAGGGTGTCAACATTTGATTTGAGTCTATCCTGATAAAGGATTTCCTCGACTTGTTTGGCGATCTCGTCCTTCATTGCATCAGAAATCACAGTAGGATCCGTCTGGGTCCCGGATTCGGCTTGGCTGGGTTTTACTGCCTCGATCTCGACCAGTGAGCGAGTGTCGTCGGCAATTGGACTCTGTGGGGCAGCTTCGGTTGGCTCAACTGTTGCATCAGTTGGCTCTTCTTCAATCATCATTGCCTCAGCTGTGTCGGCAGGGACAGCTTCATTGGCAGTTTCAACTGGAACGATCCAGCTGAGATTGTGTAGGTAGGAGTTGGCTCGAGAAATGACTTCCTCAGAAGGTGGTACTTCATCCTGTTCAACCTTCTGAATGAGGATCTGGATCAGCTCGTCTTGATGCTCAAAAGCATCCTGAAGACTTCCAAAACCAAATGTCTCCTGCAGAGCTGCTTCTTCGGCTTTAAGCTTATCGAAAGTGAAGAACTCCACCATTTCTTCATTTGTGTACCAAGTGGCCATCTTGGTAGCCAAATAAAATTTGAAGTCGCTTACAGCGACTAAAGCAGCAGGGAGCGAGGCAAGAGAATGATAATGTTGCAGTGCGCTCTTTATTCCTTGGAGTCTGAGGTCCTCGACCCTCATGACTGTGGCAGCACGTGCAACAGCTCTGGGACTGAGGATTTCGATTTCTTCAGAAGAAGAAGTAGGGCTTGATGGTTCAGCTTGGTATTCATCATCCAGCTGCAAAGGAGCGTCAGCTGGATAGGGCTCTTTAGGTGAGCTGGGTGCTGAAAGATGGGTGATTTCAGGTACTGAAGAAGTAGGCGAGGATTGAGGATGAGGAGGAATGAGAAGATAGTGTTGTTGAGGCGGAAGGAGAAGAGAGTGTTGTTGAGGAGGAGATCCAGATGATGTAAGATCAACTGGAGCGGGTTGTGAGGATGCTTGAAGGATTTGGCGAAGTGGAATAGCATCCTCCGGGTCAGGGTGGGGGACCACTATCTGTGGTTCCTCAGCTTCACGTGAAGCAATCACGAACTCCCTTCCTTGATCTGTGCTGGAGGAGGAATCCTGAGCTGTCTCCTCGGTGGTGATCTCCATTCGATTCCGAGTGGCTTGTCAGTGGCTTTCCTCGTCTCCTCGTAGCTTCTTGCTGGCTGCCTTAAATTTGAGCTTCTTTTAGGCAGGTGGAGATCCAGCTGGCTGAGTTTCCTCCGACTGTTTCCTTTTCCCAGTTTGAGAGGGAGAGGCAGTCTGCTGTTTTGTCTCCTGCATCTTCTTCTTCCCTTCAGGGGCTGCTTTCTTCATCAAGTCAGAGAGCTGACTTTGTTTTTCAAAAAGAACTTTGGACACAGGGAACTCTTCTGTGTCTTTCCACTTGATTTGCCGTCCAGTTGTGTAGTGTTCTATTATGCACGCCGCCTTGGTGCATAAATAGATGGTCTCCCTACAGCTGAACTTGGTGAAGCTGTCATCTTCGAAGTGAATTTTCTTCGACTCCTTCTCCAACTTTCCCATAAAGTAGGAGAACCAATCCACAGGATCATTCCTGAGGATGGCTATCATGGGCTTCAGCTTGGGTATGCTGATCTCTCCTTGAGATCCAGCTATACCTAGAATGCACTTCTGGGTGACATCCAGAAGCAGTCTGAATTTGGGCTTGAGCAGTAGCTTGGACATACTCGCCCTGTAGGGTTCCGGCTTGAACAGCATCTGGTCCAGTTCGGCCTGGATCTCTTCCCTGGAGTAGTTGTCTGGGGAGCGGTCCCCAAGAGTTTTCAATCCGAACAGCTTGTTCAATATCCGGTTGATGTTGATGTCGACGTCCCAGGGAGTTGTATGCCCTGTCTTTTCTTTGAGTTGGAGGGTGATGTTGGAGCGGAGACGTTCTTCTCTGTTCGTCATCTCCATGAAGAACTCTGCTACTTCCCGGCGGAAGATGTTCTTCGGACGCGCCGTCGCCCATTGAAGTAGGCCTGCCTTCTCGATGAGATCCAGCACCTCCTGGAACTCCGAGTTCTTGTAGTTCTTGAGAGTTAAACAACTCTCAAAGTGCAGCTTTGACATGAGGTTCTCCGATTGGTTCGCTCCTGGGGTTATCTTCTTTGGTGCCATTGAATATATCTGTATTGAGGAGTTAGAAGAGTACAAGAGAAAAGAGTTTTGCAGAGAGATAAGCAAGAACTTGATTTGCAGAAAAATTTCAGAGATAATAAGTAAATATGGCGACGATTTGCATATCTTTGATATATATATATCAACCGTCTATCTTGATGAACGATTGAGATCTTTAGATTTGAATTCAAGATCTGCGGCTGGGAGAGATTTGCGCAACACGTTAAGTGACGTGCGTATGTAGATTGTAGGTCACGCGCGCGTGAGGTAGTCAAAACGTTCTGACTTCTGCCTCGACTTTCCCGAGCTACAGTACCCTGCATGCTTTTCATTAAATGCGATGGGATTCGATTTGCTGGATGGCTTATTGACGAATCCTTCTAAGGAATGTTTGTGAATTTTGAATTTAAATTCAAATAATTTTATCCTTAAATAGCATATTCCTCAGGGAAGTAAATGAAAGATCTATAAAATCGAATTTGAACTTTGTAGTCAGCTGATACCTCGGCTGTGTTTCTTTATGTTGAGTTACTCCCTCAGTTTAACTATCCAGCTGAGCTTGATTCCCCCTCAGCTGGTTTCCCTTCCTGAACTGAGTTCACGAAACGACTGGGTCTGGATTTTTCCATCTTGATATCCCAAGGGTTTCCAGCTGAGTTTGTTCCCCATCAGCTGGATGAGCTTTTCTTTATCCGGTTTGAGCAGTCCAAGTAATTCACACATCATCTTGACTTGGATTTCAGCAGGTTGTGCTTCGGTGTGAATTTTCCCAACAATGGATCATCTTGATTTGATAGTAGGTGGCATTTTCTTCAGCTGCATCCTACTTCCTTAGATTGAACGGATTTTCTCACCATCAGCTCATTTCTTTAATGAAGTCTCAGTTTGTATAGCAAGTAGACAGCTGTCCCAAATCCAGCTGATTTATGTACTGCTTCTCTATTCTTCTCGTGAGACCATTGTACTCAGCTGAATGACTGGCTGAATCTTCAGTTTTGTATCCAGCTGTCTTTATTTCACAGCTGGTCCTAGTCAGCTAGCTAGGTTTCTTCATTTTCTTCGTCGGTTGATTCAGTATGATGTTCCAGACATCTTAATCAAGGTGATCATCCTCATCTGAGTCGGATAAGGAGATTTGATCATCATCTATTTCATTCGTTTCGAACCCTTTATCCTTTCTTCGTGAGGATGACTCAGCTGGGTTTCTCTTTGGGTAGAGTTGATTGTCGTGATGAACCTTCACGATCTTCTTGTACCTTTCCTTGCTGTGATCCAGCCTATTGATGCTCCGTACAAACATGGCAACTTCTTCGTGCAGTTCTTCTTTGCTCATATTTTTGGACTGCTTTCTGACTTTTTCAGTCTGAGCTGATTGAGCTGATCTTCTTAACTCTGCACTGAGAGCTGTCTCCTTTGCCTTGGGATTCAGCTCCGTTTCATTTATCCGGCTGGATGATTCTCCACTTGTGATCCCCAGATCAAATTCGTTGGCTTTCAAGATGGAGAATAACTTTTCCGTCTCCATGCTGCCAAGATCAGTTCTGCTTTGGTGAAGTTGTCGAACTTCTGGCATGCAACTGAGAATTTGTTCTCTTGAATTTCCTCTGAGCCTTCACACAGCTTGGCTAGAGTGTCCCACATCCCCTTAGCTGTCTCGCAGTTGATGATCTTGCTGAGATAAGTGTCCGTCACCGTTGAGGAGATGACGTTGCGAGCGTAGCTGTCCAAACCAGCTTGTCTTCTTTCTTTCCGAGAGTACTCCCTTTGGGCTTCACAACTTGCCGAGTATCTTGGTTCGGCTCCAGGTAAGGTTTCTGCTTGTCTTTCTGATTTCATGATGATGATGGGTCCGTCAGTGATAACATCCCACATCATGTCGTGATGCGCACTCAGAAAGCTTTTGAGTCGGAACTTCCAGATCTGATAATCATTGACAGAGAATGTCGGAAGATTCCTGCACAGAGAAGATTCCATGACAGTATGCAATATAATGAAAAGGAATTTTGAAACTTTGAAGGATCTGTTCAGGTGACCACTATCAGCAAAGAGATGCTGACTTGACAGATACAGTGATCTTTTGAACCACTGCTCTGATACCAATTGTTGATCCCAAGACGGATACCTTGGTGTAGAGGGGGGGTGAATACACCAAGGTTTAAAAACTTTTCCAAGTTAAAACTCTTTTCAGAGAGCTGGCTGTGTTCGATCCAGCTGGATGACAGCTTGATCGACACAGCTGGCTGTGTGTGTGTGCGGAATGTGGTGGATTTGAAAAATCCGTCTGTTGCTTCAAATATATTGCAAAGCTCTGTTTCACTTTTCAGTTAGTCAGTTTATGCAGATTGAAATGTATGCTCATGAAGGTTAGTAACATGCATAAAACAAAGCAATAAATAACAAGAGCATTTTTAACGTGGTTCGGAGTAACCCCTCCTACGTCCACGACTCGCATTCATCGGTAATTCACAACCACTTGGTTTCCAAGTACCAAGCAACTTCACAACTCTAACCCGAGCTGTGTTCCAACGGTTTGCGGGCAGCACATCAAGCCTACACCTTCGGTTTCGGAGTGCGAAGAACCTAACCACTCGAATTACACGCTTCGAGCAAGCGTACCTTTACCTAACCTTTCTGGGTTTGGGTTTGGGTTTGGGTATGGTTTTCCAACTATGAACGAGTTCTTACAATGAAGAACAAGGAGTATGATGAACTCGTTCAAACTTGGCTTAAGATATTTATTCTGATCTATTCTGCCTATGACTGAATATGTGAACAACTAAGAACACAGCTGACTGGCTGGGTGTTCTAGAAAGATTTGGCTTTGTAGATCGTTGTTCATTTTTTTTCTGTTTTCTTTTATTTCTTCAGTCGTCTTGCCAGCCTACTTCTTCAATGGTGGAGGAGAGATATATATAGTTGGAGATTCAAACTAGCCGTTGGAAGAGAGTCGTTTGAATCTTACCTACTCTTGTTGACTTCTGGCCTTTACCTACGAAGTAGGTCTGCATCTGCAGAGGCTATTCCTTCTCTGATTTGACTGCGTCAGACAAGATCTTCTGACATCGGGATCTTGTCTTGGAGAAGGTCTTCGTCTTCGAGCTGCTAAGCGTCTCTGCTGTGTCTTCAGCGTCTTGGACTCTGCTGCGTCTCGACTCTAAGCTGTGTCTTAGACCCGTGCTGTATCATCAACCTGAGTTGTGTCATTAACCTGAGTTGTGTCATTAACCTGAGCTGTGTCTCAGACCTGAGCTGTGTCATCGACACTAAGCTGGGTCTTTTACACTGAGCTGGGTCTTCGACACTGAGCTGGGTTTCCGTCACTGAGCTGGGTCTTGATACTGCAGGATCTTTGACTCTGCTTGGTCTTGCTCTGCTGAGTCTGCTCTGCTGAGTTCTTAAGATGTCTGCTTAGCTATGTCTTCTGCTGTCTTCAGCGAATCTACCTGTAAACTAAGAAACTCTATAAGCTCAAACAGGTGAGCTGAAAAACGCTTAGGCTTGTGCGATCATCTACTCGGTTGGGGTCAGCTGGGTTTTGGTATCCAATCAAAACTCTATTAATTTTCCCAACAATTTCCCCCTTTTTGATGATGCCTAACCTAACTGAGAAAAACAACCTGCTTCTCCCTAAATGAGAAAGTGGGTTCCGAAGATTAAATTCAGAGTTCAGTGCCTGGACAAAGAGTTATTGTCATCAGGGTGAGCTTGAGAGCAAAAATATTTCAGTTTTATTAATCCATAAAAGATGATTACAAGAGATACAGGATCAACGAACTGAAAATTGACAAAAACAATTTAATCCCAGTTAACTGAGTCTTCATTTCTGCTGCTGCTGCTGATTCTTCATTCTATCTTCTTCCAGCTGCTCATCTGTTCTTAACCTGTATCGGTTAAATATCATCTGCTCCAGCTTCCTGTATTCTTCTTCTTTGTTTGCCTTGGAAATTTTCCTCCTGATTGCCCATCTGTTTACTTCAGCGATAATCTTTGATTTGTCAGGAAGATGAGTTGCAGGTATCAACGGAGGCTGGATATGATACAGCTGGGGAGCGGTGAGCTGGATCTTCGCGGTATTTACAGCGTTGAAGAATGCCTTTGCCGTCATCCTGTCTTGATGAAAAAGCTCATTGAGATGCATCATGAAAGCAACATCTGGGGGCGTATTTGGGTAGGCTCCCAGATAATAGAAATCTTCGATGAACTCAAACTTTGTATGTTCCCAGTCGTCGTTAAGCTCTTCTGGGATCCATTCATCTACTCTTCTCCAGTTCATCGGCATCTGAGACTTTTTCTTTGCAGCTCTTATGCTTGCTCTTTTATTCTGCTGCTTCTTTTCTTCGGCATTGAGCAGACTTTCTTTCTTCTTCTACTGTTCTTGGAGGCTTTTCATCTCTTGCTTTTGCTGAGTTAGAAAGTTGCAGAGCCAATGAGTATCATTGAACTGTTCTGGCATGGCTCCGCTAGCTTTGGCAAGAGGGATGATCATTCTGCTCCATTTCCCTTTCCGTCCAGCTGGTTCCTCTGCATCCAGCTCAGCAACAACTTCGTCAATCTCTGACTGCATCACTTGGACTTCAGCTACAGCTTTTCCTTTGCCCGTCTTTGAAGTTTTTCTCTTGTCATTACCTTCCCCCTTTTTGGCATTATCAACAAGAGTGGAGGAGAGGTTGACTACTGTCTCATGCAGCTGGGCCAAGGCTTTGTCAATGTCAGCAATCTTTGATGAGTTGTCTGCTGTGACGAGGTTGAGCTGTGCTGTGCTGCTGCTTCCAGCTTTGAACTGATTGTCCAGCTCCTTGTAAAGATTGAACAGCTGGTGGATGTCAGTTCTGTGGGAGAGAGTCTGCTGTTGGAGAGCGTCCAGCTGGCTGGATAAATCGATGACGCGGCTTTCCAGCGGAGCTTGGAGGTTTGAGATGATCTCAGGGACTCTCTTCTCTAGATGATTTGAATTATCAATACGTTGAGAAACGAGAGACTGTTTGAGATCTCTGCTGGTGCTTTCCTGCAGATTCTGGGCGAATCTGTGCACGTCATCAATGGACTGTCCATTACATTGGACTTGCCATTCAATAGCTGTGATGCGCAGAAGGGTGTCAACATTTGATTTGAGTCTATCCTGATAAAGGATTTCCTCGACTTGTTTGGCGATCTCGTCCTTCATTGCATCAGAAATCACAGTAGGATCTGTCTGGGTCCCGGATTCGGCTTGGCTGGGTTTTACTGCCTTGATCTCGACCAGTGAGCGAGTGTCATCGGCAATTGGACTCTGTGGGGCAGCTTCGGTTGGCTCAACTGTTGCATTAGTTAGCTCTTCTTCAATCATCATTGCCTCAGCTGTGTCGGCAGGGACAGCTTCATTGGCAGTTTCAACTGGAACGATCCAGCTGAGATTGTGTAGGTAGGAGTTGGCTCGAGAAATGACTTCCTCAGAAGGTGGTACTTCATCCTGTTCAACCTTCTGAATGAGGATCTGGATCAGCTCGTCTTGATGCTCAAAAGCATCCTGAAGACTTCCAAAACCAAATGTCTCCTGCAGAGCTGCTTCTTCGGCTTTAAGCTTATCGAAAGTGAAGAACTCCACCATTTCTTCATTTGCGTACCAAGTGGCCATCTTGGTAGCCAAATAAAATTTGAAGTCGCTTACAGCGACTAAAGCAGCAGGGAGCGAGGCAAGAGAAGGATAATGTTGCAGTCGCTCTTTATTCCTTGGAGTCTGAGGTCCTCGACCCTGACCGCGCGGCACGATGCAACGGCCTGCGGGACTGAGGATTTCGATTTTCTCAGAAGAAGAAGTAGGGCTTGATGGTTCAGCTTGGTATTCATCATCCAGCTGCAAAGGAGCGTCAGCTGGATGGGGCTCTTTAGGTGAGCTGGGTGCTGAAAGATGGGTGATTTCAGGTACTGAAGAAGTAGGAATGAGAAGAGGAGGATTGAGGATGAGGAGGAATGAGAAGAGAGTGTTGTTGAGGCGGAAGGAGAAGAGAGTGTTGTTGAGGAGGAGATCCAGATGATGTGAGATTAACTGGAGCGGGTTGTGAGGATGCTTGAAGGATTTGGCGAAGTGGAATAGCATCCTCCGGGTCAGGGTGGGGGACCACTATCTGTGGTTCCTCAGCTTCACGTGAAGCAATCACGAACTCCCTTCCTTGATCTGTGCTGGAGGAGGAATCCTGAGCTGTCTCCTCAACGACTGATCTCCATTCAGTTCCAGCTGGCTTCTCTGCTGTCTCCTCAGCTGGCTTGCTGGCTGCCTTAAATTTAAGCTTCTTTTAGGCAGGTGGAGATCCAGCTAGCTGAGTTTCCTCCGGCTGTTTCCTTTTCCCAGTTTGAGAAGGAGAGGCAGTCTGCTGTTTTGCCTCCTGCATCTTCTTCTTCCCTTCAGGGGCTGCTTTCTTCATCAAGTCAGAGAGCTGACTTTGTTTTTCAAAAAGAACTTTGGATACAGGGAACTCTTCTGTGTCTTTCCACTTGATTTGCCGTCCAGTTGTGTAGTGTTCTATTATGCACGCCGCCTTGGTGCATAAATAGATGGTCTCCCTACAGCTGAACTTGGTGAAGCTGTCATCTTCGAAGTGAATTTTCTTCGACTCCTTCTCCAACTTTCCGATAAAGTAGGAGAACCAATCCACAGGATCATTCCTGAGGATGGCTATCATGGGCTTCAGCTTGGGTATGCTGATCTCTCCTTGAGATCCAGCTATACCTAGAATGCACTTCTGGGTGACATCCAGAAGCAGTCTGAATTTGGGCTTGAGCAGTAGCTTGGACATACTCGCCCTGTAGGGTTCCGGCTTGAACAGCATCTGGTCCAGTTCAGCCTGGATCTCTTCCCTGGAGTAGTTGTCTGGGGAGCGGTCCCCAAGAGTTTTCAATCCGAACAGCTTGTTCAATATCCGGTTGATGTTGATGTCGACGTCCCAGGGAGTTGTATGCCCTGTCTTTTCTTTGAGTTGGAGGGTGATGTTGGACCGGAGACGTTCTTCTCTGTTCGTCATCTCCATGAAGAACTCTGCTACTTCCCGGCGGAAGATGTTCTTCGAACGCGCCGTCGCCCATTGAAGTAGGCCTGCCTTCTCGATGAGATCTAGCACCTCCTGGAACTCTGAGTTCTTGTAGTTCTTGAGAGTTAAACAACTCTCAAAGTACAGCTTTGACATGAGGTTCTCTGATTGGTTCGCTCCTGGGTTATCTTCTTTGGTGCCATTGAATATATCTGTATTGAGGAGTTAGAAGAGTACAAGAGAAAAGAGTTTTGCAGAGAGATAAGCAAGAACTTGATTTGCAGAAAAATTTCAGAGATAATAAGTAAATATGGCGACGATTTGCATATCTTTGATATATATATATATCAACCGTCTATCTTGATGAACGATTGAGATCTTTAGATTTGAATTCAAGATCTGCGGCTGGGAGAGATTTGCGCAACATGTTAAGTGACGTGCGTATGTAGATTGTAGGTGACGCGCGCGTGAGGTAGTCAAAACGTTCTGACTTCTGCCTCGACTTTCCCGAGCTACAGTACCCTGCATGTTTTTCATTAAATGCGATGGGATTCGATTTGCTGGATGGCTTATTGACGAATCATTCTAAGGAATGTTTGTGAATTTTGAATTTAAATTCAAATAATTTTATCCTTAAATAGCATATTCCTCATGGAAGTAAATGAAAGACTGCAAACCTGTCAGCTGAACTTTGTAGTCAGCTGATACCTCGGCTGTGTTTCTTTATGTTGAGTTACTCCCTCAGTTTAACTATCCAGCTGAGCTTGATTCACCCTCAGCTGGTTTCCCTTCCTGAACTGAGTTCACGAAACGACTGGGTCTGGATTCTTCCATCTTGATATCCCAAGGGTTTCCAGCTGAGTTTGTTCCCCATTAGCTGGATGAGCTTTTCTTTATCCGGTTTGAGCAGTCCAAGTAATTCACACATCATCTTGACTTGGATTTCAGCAGGTTGTGCTTCGGTGTGAATTTTCCCAACAATGGATCATCTTGATTTGATAGTAGGTGGCATTTTCTTCAGCTGCATCCTACTTCCTTAGATTGAACGGATTTTCTCACCATCAGCTCATTTCTTTGATGAAGTCTCAGTTTGTATAGCAAGTAGACAGCTGTCCCAAATTCAGCTGATTTATGTACTGCTTCTCTATTCTTCTCTTGAGACCATTGTACTCGAATTTGAATAGTGGTCGAATCTTCAGTTTTGTATCCAGCTGTCTTTATTTCACAGCTGGTCCTAGTCAGCTAGCTAGGTTTCTTCATCTTCTTCGTCGGTTGATTCAGTATGATGTTCCAGACATCTTAATCAAGGTGATCATCCTCATCTGAGTCGGATAAGGAGATTTGATCATCATCCATTTCATTCGTTTCGAACCCTTTATCCTTTCTTCGTGAGGATGACTCAGCTGGGTTTCTCTTTGGGTAGAGTTGATTGTCGTGATGAACCTTCACGATCTTCTTGTACGTTTCCTTGCTGTGATCCAGCCTATTGATGCTCCGTACAAGCATGGCAACTTCTTCGTACAGTTCTTCTTTGCTCATATTTTTGGACTCCTTTCTGACATTTTCAGTTTGAGCTGATTGAGCTGATCTTCTTGACTCTGCACTGAGAGCTGTCTCCTTTGCCTTGGGATTCAGCTCCGTTTCATTTATCCGGCTGGATAATTCTCCACTTGTGATCCCCAGATCAAATTCGTTGGCTTTCAAGATGGAGAATAACTTTTCCGTCTCCATGCTGCCAAGATCAGTTCTGTTTGGTGAACCACCTTGTGTGTACACCATTCTGAGGAGAGAGCTGCAAGAACTTTCAAGTTCTTATCTCGAACTGTATATTTTCCAGTTCGGATCGTCTCGATCTCGATGACGAGGTTGGAGAATCTGAGCTCCATTTGATCAATGGACTCATAGGGGAGTTGCTTGAAGTTGTCGAACTTCTGGCATGCAACTGAGAATTTGTTCTCTTGAATTTCCTCTGAGCCTTCACACAGCTTGGCTAGAGTGTCCCACATCCCCTTAGCTGTCTCGCAGTTGATGATCTTGCTGAGATAAGTGTCCGTCACCGTTGAGGAGATGACGTTGCAAGCGTAGCTGTCCAAACCAACTTGTCTTCTTTCTTCTGGAGAGTACTCCCTTGTGGGCTTCACAACTTGCCGGAGTACTGGTTCAGCTCCAGATAAGGTTTCTGCTTGTCTTTCTGATTTCATGATGATGATGGGTCCGTCAGTGATAACATCCCACATCATGTCGTGATGCGCACTCAAAAAGCTATTGAGTCAGAACTTCCAGATCTGATAATCATCGACAGAGAATGTCGGAAGATTCCTGCACAGAGAAGATTCCATGACAGTATGCAATATAATGAAAAGAAATTTTGAAACTTTGAAGGATCTGTTCAGGTGACCACTATCAGCAAAGAGATGCTGACTTGACAGATACAGTGATCTTTTGAACCACTGCTCTGATACCAATTGTTGGTCCCAAGACGGATACCTTGGTGTAGAGGGGGGTGAATACACCAAGGTTTAAAAACTTTTCCAAGTTAAAACTCTTTTCGTAGAAATTTGTGTTCGATCCAGCTGGATGACAGCTTGATCGACACAGCTGGCTGTGTGTGTGTGCGGAATGTGGTGGATTTGAAAAGTCCGTCTGTTGCTTCAAATATATTGCAAAGCTCTGTTTCACTTTTCAGTTAGTCAGTTTATGCAGATTGAAATGTATGCTCATGAAGGTTAGTAACATGCATAAAACAAAGCAATAAATAACAAGAGCATTTTTAACGTGGTTCGGAGTAACCCCTCCTACGTCGACGACCAGATTCACTGGTAATTCACAACCACTTGGTTTCCAAGTACCAAGCAACTTCACAACTCTAACCCGAGCTGTGTTCCAACAGTTTGCGGGCCTTTATCAAGCCTACACCTTCAGTTTCCGGGTACTGAAGAACCTAACCACTCGAATTACACGCTTCGAGCAAGCGTACCTTTACCTAACCTTTCTGGGTTTGGGTTTGGGTATGGTTTTCCAACTATGAACGAGTTCTTACAATGAAAAACAAGGAGTATGATGAACTCGTTCAAACTAGGCTTAAGATATTTATTCTGATCTATTCTGCCTATGACTGAATATGTGAACAACTAAGAACACAGCTGACTGGCTGGGTGTTCTAGAAAGATTTGGCTTTGTAGATCGTTGTTCATTTTTTTCTGTTTTCTTCTATTTCTTCAGTCGTCTTGCCAGCCTACTTCTTCAATGGTGGAGGAGAGATATATATAGGTGGAGATTCAAACTAGCCGTTGGAAGAGAGCCGTTTGAATCTTACCTACTCTTGTTGACTTCTGGCCTTTACCTACGAAGTAGGTCTGCATCTGCAGAGGCTATTCCTTCTACGATTTGTTGCGTCAGACAAGATCTTCTGACATCGGGATCTTGTCTTGGAGAAGGTCTTCGTCTTCGAGCTGCTAAGCGTCTCTGCTGTGTCTTCAGCGTCTTGGACTCTGCTGCGTCTCGACTCTGAGCTATGTCTTAGACCTGTGCTGTATCATCAACTTGAGCTGTGTCTTCAACCTGAGTTGTGTCATTAACCTGAGCTGTGTCTCAGACCTGAGCTGTGTCATCGACACTAAGCTGGATCTTTTACACTGAGCTGGGTCTTCGACACTGAGCTGGGTTTCCGTCACTGAGCTGGGTCTTGATACTTGCGGGGATCTTTGACTCTCGCTTGGTCTTGCTCTGTCGATGCCTTTCTGTT